>OX595842.1:2869200-7669200 GCA_951392215.1 Epirrita christyi | reverse complement strand
AGTCTCAGACAACTCGGGTTTCTAACATGTGTTTCCCATAAAGGAAGCGTCGCTTTAGAATTCGTATCTTTTGTCTTAAATTATGGCTACTTTGTATGCGGCGGACTATCACAAAAAATAAGATACAAAGCTTTCTAAATAAAAGTCTTTGTTCAAATATTAACGATGGCTGAATGGAATTTAGTGGCAATGCTAGGAAAAAAAAATATTGTTTCTAGGTATTTTTGCTACAAGATAAGACAATGCGTGCGTGATATTAGGTACCATAACATTCCACCCTCTGAAAATTGAACACGAAGAGAATTCAAGTTTTTAACTTTTTCATCCATATAATATAAGTCTCAAAAGTCTCAATTATACTGTGTATCATACAGTATCAAAAAAAGTATGACCTACTTTGTTATTACCGCTCTATAGCCACCCTCAGACCAAGCTAGGTCGAACCGTATTATTTGCAAATAGCATTAAATATAGTGGTCATCAACCACCCCCAAACCTTAGTTGTATGTCAGCTACCGTTTCTATTTCTATTTATTTATTTATTTTTTTATTTAAAATGAATTTATCTAAATTTAAATTTTATTTTATTTTTGCCTCTTCCGATATTCTAATTAGCACGTGATTGTTTTGTTTTCGTAATATCGTGACAAATAAATTGCATTTTAATTACCTCGTACGTGACATTCATCATTAACCAACGTATACACATTTGCACATTACAGCGAAGGGCCCTTCGTATAACAGTGTAAACTTGTTCGTTAGTCTCTGGCTCTTGTCATACTTAGGTAATATCCTCAATTTAATCATCGATATTTAGATTAAAATTTATGTACTTACGATTATGTACTTAATTTATTACATTACGTTACGTTACGATTAGTTATTACTCGTACAGCCACAGTCTTCCTATGTTATATCTATGCAAGGTTGCCTGGAAGAAATCGCTCTCAGCGATAAGGCCGATTATTTTACTGCTAATTTTAATAAATTATTAATGCCAATTACGTGTTAATGCTATCTATCATCTATCTATTCTCTATAGCATGTTCGCGCATTAACTCTACACTACTCTACGTTTCCTGTTATAAATCTCTTAGAGTATGCATCAATCGTTAATTTATTCGTTAGTCCTTTTATCAACTCTAAAGGAGAATAATTCGTACTTGAATGTATTACGTTATTGTAACACTCTTCAATTCGGTGTACGTGTCCGCAAGGTGCGTACTTGTCTGCGAAAATTATTAGTACTGCCTTCGATGCTAATAGCAACCTACAAGGCTAAACTACTAGATGTTAAACTTTGGCATAACTCGTGGTGATTACTCAGAGTTATATTATTACGCCGCGTTTAAAGATTTACTTAAATTGGACACCAAGACTCAAATTTCTTGAAAAGGTCGTCAGCTCAGGTAGTCCTGGCTTAAGTGCGTAGCCATAGCGCGATGCTTTGCACGTGCAGACAGCCTCTTATCAACCAATTTCCATAGTGCTGGCTTATTTCTACATCAAACCGATTATTTTGATTAATCAATCCTCATCATAGCACTGATTTATTTATGTATCAAACTGCTTCTTAACTACATCAATAAGTCAATCGTACCACTGGTTGTTTCTCAGTCAACTCGCTTATTTTAAAGCATCAATCAATAATCATAGCGTTGGCTTGTCTCTGTATCAACCTGTATATTTTAATTAACCATCAATCAATTTGTCATCGCGCTGGTTAGTTTATATAGCAAACTGCTTATTTTAATTAATCATCAATCGTCGTATATATGTTAATTTCTTATTTAGGTTTGGTTTCACGACATTCATCGATAATTGCGATACCAGTCGCTTCTTGGTAAATTTGTTAAATCAGTTACCAAGTTAGTCAGTGCTTATAAGTTATTCAGGGAGCATGGAGACGTAACCATCCCTTTAAACAGTTATGACTTTCACTTTTGGTCTATTGTATAAAAATTACCACTTCCTTATCTCTAGCCCCGGTTGTAACAATAGAACTTTACTGTTTTCAACGTTCGTTCGCTTTATGCACCTGCATACCTACTATGTTCAGCTCAAATAGCAGGCAACGCTCTGAACATACTGCTGTACTGGTAATGGCTTATCGCTCTCAAACGCGTTGAAAGTTATTGTTTTCTTTAAACAATTTAGTTTTTGCTCTCAATCTAGACTTTCGTAATCCGATCCAATCCTATTTTGAGTTCTGATGCCAAGATGCTCTAAATCTACTTAAAATCTTTCTCAGGACCACATGTGTTGACCACATGACAATGACCCAATATCATCGGATACGGAAGCCTCTTTAAAATGATTACAGGTGTATCAATTTGAACTCTATCGTGACTACATTGAGTTAATTAACTATTAAAGTTACCTTAGGCAAACTAGATAAGCTATGACCTGCGTTCTCATCTTCATAAAAGTTGAATCATAAAAAATTCTGTACAGCTTTGACACAAAAGAATTTCGCCATTATCTTTGCATGATAAAAATAATATTTTTAATGATCTTTATTTTTGCCTAAGCTTGTCTCTATGTTGTAGCTATTTGAACAAATGGTATTACCTAAGGAATTTTTAATTCATTTACAAATTCACCTAGACTTTAGTCTTAAGCATACAGTTATATGCTACAATATCGGCACCTGATTTCGTTCTAACATAATGGTCCTAAAATTGCGCCAATATTATTATTTAAGCCTCCTACGCAGGTACTGCTATCGAATTATTGTGACTATATCACTGGAAACGGATTCATTTTCCTGACTCAAATTTCTGTTCAATACCACGACGGAATTCTGCCACTAATAAAATTGTTCTATTTTCCTCTAAAATGAACCACAGTTGTTGTACCTCTAAAATAATAATATATTCAGAGAATAACCACGTCTAAAATAACCTCTACCTTCGCACTCATTAAGTTGGTATTAACTGCCAATTTGTTAATTTATTCTAACAACGATGTTCTTCTCAACATCACGAAGAAACTAGGCTGCTATAAGAGAACTATAAGCGCCTTTTCAAGTGAACCACAGTCGTTGTGTTTCTACTGAAAATGTCCCATACTAAAATATTGAAAATGAAAGTGTCCATATCACTTTCGCTTAACGGGATTGTTAGGAGTCGAACCAAGCCAATATGCCCCGTAAAATGCTCGTTCATAGTTATTTGTGATTTAAAACTCAAATATGAATAAATTAATCAGTATTTTGCTTTTTCTTGCTGTGAATTACTCCAGTATACTGTTTGGAATCACGCTCAAAATCTGCTAAAGAGCTGCATTTATCACTAAATACCTGTAGTAATTTTAACAAAGACCTAGCCAGCCATTCGGTTGCTATGTCAAACACATGATTTTGACCATTTGTTGAATAAATGTATCTTTTTAGGTTTTGTATGTACTTCTTCGGATTTGAACCGGAAAATTCTTCCATGAAAAATAGGCTTATCAACTGCTGGTTGCATAATATAAGTAATTCCTGGACTCGAACCAGAAGCTACAGACTGTACTGTTTGTACGGAAGCTTCTACCATACCTACGGTTTGTGGTGTTAAAAATGCGTAATATGTGATTTTGCCTAACAAAATCGATCTAAAACTCAGTATGTACGGGTTCTACGAGTTTTGGAATATGAAAATTTTATATTCTTAAATTTTTCGTTATGTAACGTCGAAAAACACGATGTGCAAGAAGAGCCTCGATAGTTTTATTCAATGAAAAACGCTTGTTTCGCACACGTTTTGAATGTGATCTCAGGAACCTAACGGTGTTTTAAGATAAATTTTACTACAACAAGTAGATAATAATTATTTATTCTAATGCTAAAATCAGTTATTTTTGATAAACACGTTATTTTCGCATTATTATTAAACATAAAACTGCATTTTCGTGCACGACGCTCGCTAGTGTGAGTGAGATGGCGTGTGAGTTATCGCGTGCGTTAGAGAGGGAGCCTTAATTGTAGTATAGTGCCCTCTTAACAGTTTTACCTGCGAACCAGACAGAGCTAAGTTGGTACTGTCCGTTGAGCATGTCATCTCGCTTGCACGTTCTCGCAACTCGTACAATTACATTCAATCTATTTCCAAACATCTGAAAACCTGATTCGCTTGATACATCTGCGTGATGAGTTTTTGATGATCGATTTATTTTTGCTTTAGGTACCTCTGGAGGTAAATGTATGATTTTACCTTGTCTGAGACCTCTCTTCGAACCGTGGAAACACATAATATACCCAAGCTATTATAGTTATCATGCACAAATTAAACCAAATACTGAATTTCTCAATTATTGTTATTAAAACAAAATTCGTTCACTTAAGATAAGGTCTTAGTATGTTTATAATTCGTATTACTTGAATTAAATGAGTAAGTAATTAAATACTTATTTTATTTAAAGGTCTCTGAAATGTTGAAATGTTGTTTCTATGGTCGTTATAAAAATTAGTTGAAGTTACGTTCTGTTTTAATTTATTTATTTGTAATAATTAATCGAAATTGACCCTACGTTGTGATTATTTTTATGAAATCAATCGATTAAAATCCAGATAATTTTTCTAGTGGTAAAGCCTTTGGCAATACTCTTTAAAACTAGATCCTGGTGTCATCGGCATCAAATGTGACGGTTCCTTTCTGCTCGAAAGATATCCTGTATGGATTGTCTGATGAGGCGTCTCGTCTTCCTCTACTTCCTAGATAGATTACCTGATCGTAACTCGCCAGATGAGCTGATCAAAATTTGGCCTACACAGAACGGATTTAAATATGACCTGCTTATGCAAAATAGAAACACAATTATAAGAATTTCTCTGTATGTGGACCTGTCTGGACTTGGTAAGATTATCTCTTTATGGCTTTTGTTGAAAGGGTAGTCAGTCGATTGTTATATACAAGTTTTATTTCTGAAAAGATAAGTTCTTGGTGGTGATAAATTATTGTCTAGAAAAGCGTTGCGTACGTCTTTAAGAACCTATCTCTCTGGATGATAAAACTGACTCTAAAATCCTTACTCTAGTGTAAGCGCCAACTGGAGAGCTGGAGACCAGATCCTGGCACAGTGACCTAGGTCCAAATGGAGTGCTCTAACATGTAGGAGTTCCTGGGCCTTTGTTTCAAAATACAACTGGAGTGCTGATATCGCTATCGAGATCCTGTATTTATATACTTCAAGATACAACTGGGGTGGCTGATAAATCTTTATCGAGACCCTGCTCTTGGTAATTAGACAATGAATGTAATTTATATGAATATTGTCTGTTGAATTGTTATAAAAAGAATAAGTATTTATATAGCGCTTAAGTCACTTCACGTTATCGTGGTATGTCACTGTAAGAGATATTTTGAGTCTTTTACTGATTTAGTAGCATAATTAGCTAGGCCTAGCTTATTCGACTGACGTACCTTGATGATTAGTTGTCTGCATAAAATCTAAAATGATTTAAGGTTCCTTATCAAATTGTGAATGATTCCTGCTCAAGGATTGATGTTTTCAAGTAAAAACTAGATTTATATGGAAATTCAGTATTTGTTTAATCATCTGAACACACGACACGAATGTTATACAATAAAGAATTACAGTAGGCGAATTAAATCACACAAAGATCTAACACGTAGGTTGATTAGCCTAAGACAGATCTATACATATATGTCTTGAGGGAGTGTCAGCTTTAACAATGGCCTTGTTTGACTTAGGGTCTGAACTTGTTATACATCTAGGTAAATGTGACTTTTGTCGGGATTGTCCCACCCTGTCAGCGAAAGATGATTTACCTGTATTACAGGTAAATTATCCGTCTAAGCTTCCCATGTCGCTAAAATGCGTGGCCTCAAGAAATCAAAAGCTGTCCAGCCCTGGATTTCCCTACACGACAATCCCGGGATATTATTATTATTAATGGTAGTACGTTTGACTGCCAGACCTAAAAGAGGTCTTGAAATGCAAGTGGGGAATTCTGGCCTCAACTTAGGCGGTCAAAACATATATATATTTAGATATACACAGGGTAAATGTTGGACTCAGCTTGATTGATCGATTACTAAAGGTATTTAGGTATTCCTAGTTTATAAGGATTTTATCTCTGGAGAAGAGGTACTTTCGATCAATCGAACCTTGGCAACGGTACAATAAAACTTAGCTTTATTCTCGAATCAGCGAACTCGCTACACCACACTGACGTTATCGAGACCCTCTCTTTATATATTTATATATTCACTGAAGTTAGCGATTGCCCCTTTATACATCACTCAGTACTATATGACTGTGAAAAAGAAACGCTATCGCAAAGACACTGAATTTTGGAAGCTTTAAGCGTGCGACCATCTAATTCGGGCGCTAGCAAAGGAATCCCTCTTGCTTCCGCCCGGAGGGGCGATCCCTTTCCATACACCCATGTCAAGCGCAGAAACCACGCCTGTCATGGTGGAAGCAAGTCCTTTGTTTCTCCAGACGTAATTTGAATAAGGACGTTTTGGGCTGCCGCAGTCCCACGGACAGATGTCGCCATGAGTCTCGTTCATATGAAAATAAACATACAATTTGTGTATTTACATGAGACAATTACAGTTCCCTTGTCATCTCATGATGTCCAAAGACACATAGTTCATTATATCTGAAAGATCCAACCATATTCAGATAATACAATAAATAGTTTCTTAGACTTCGTCAATTATTAATTACACATATAAACTTGTCATGTCATACGGCGCCTTGTATCACATGACCAGTCGTCGTGTTTTATTTAGGTAAATTCATGTATTGTATTATCTGTGTGTAATATCAATTTCTTAATTTTATCAACCTCCAACGACAAATATAAATGCGTTTCCATGGTCAGTTCAGTCTCAGACAACTCGGGTTTCTAACATGTGTTTCCCATAAAGGAAGCGTCGCTTTAGAATTCGTATCTTTTGTCTTAAATTATGGCTACTTTGTATGCGGCGGACTATCACAAAAAATAAGATACAAAGCTTTCTAAATAAAAGTCTTTGTTCAAATATTAACGATGGCTGAATGGAATTTAGTGGCAATGCTAGGAAAAAAAAATATTGTTTCTAGGTATTTTTGCTACAAGATAAGACAATGCGTGCGTGATATTAGGTACCATAACACTACCGTTTTGTCTAAAAAGTTGTGAACTGTTTTCCATTTAGAAAATCCTTTGAAATATAATCTAACATACAATTACCTACTAGTAAATTAGTTTTCTGTTTATCTTGATCATTATGTTACCAACGACCTTGACGACCAGGGTGATATAGAAAGTGAACGTAGGACATTGACATGGCAGCCAGAAGTAATATGGTGGCACGCCAGCTTTGCTCGTTGCAGTAGACAATTGAAAATTTCTCTATTCAAAGACTACTGCAAATCATCACAGACTGTGGTTCAGATATGCTCAAAAATCGGTAAATGGTACTTTTCCAATATAATAACGGATTTAGGATGCTGATTGGGCTTCCTGGGATCTGCATGGCAGTGCAGTTTGCGGAGACAATGGTTTTCATGCCATAATCCGCGAGAAAACAGCCTTATTGCTCAGTAGAGTAGCTCCTTCAGCATTCTACAGGTCATACCTTATAGATGACCTTCCTGTTATTAAAAATTAATGGTCAATATTTCTCGTTAGAGTCTATTTGGGCTACCTCTACTAATTATTATCTACAAAATCCACCATTGTAAATACCAGAGTGGCGATTACGTAACTCTGTTGCTATTAATTTGAGTCAATTTCAATATTGTTTCTATTTGAAATTACGTTTATGCGATTACCTAATTTACATAGGCTTGTTGCAATTAATCTTTTTAAGCAAAATGCGTAAATTAGGTTATCGCAAAAATGTATTTTCGGATATAAACAACATTGAAATCAATAGCAACAGAATTACGTAATCGAACCACTGGTCTAATAGTTCTGTTTGTTGTGTGAGTACAAAAATAAATTATTTAATAATAATTTATTTTTGTACTCATATTATTGTCGATTGATTTACTCGCATTGAATGTTTTTTTGTAATCAAAAAAACATTCAATGGGAGTAAATCAATCGACAATTCAAAAACAATACCATAACACATAAGAGAAAACATTACATATTAAAAAATATTGAGTCAAGAATAATTCCACCACGAATAACACAATCACAAAACAACGTCTAATTACTTAATTACCCTGTATTACCAAATAATTATAAAATATAATTTCAATATTTTTAATCAATTTTCTATTGAGTTTTGTTTGGATAACAAGTGCTCACGATCATTATCGTGAGCACTTTAAGTGCTATCCTTATAGACAAAGAGATTTTAGAGAAGCAATTTTGCTTAGTTAGATATATATCTTAAATATATGCGCTATGTAGGTCAACGGGCAGATATTTTCCTAGCTTGTTTACATATGCCTTATCAACTAAGTATACAGTGTAATAGCAATCCAAACTGATTTCGTGTTGAAAGTACGGCTCCAAATAAAAAATACATTTGTAGCCTACACTTATTTTAGGACACTTCATCATCATCAGTCTACCAGATTCCCTTTAGGCAAGCCACAGAGTGTGGGTCATACATAATCCATCACGAACGCCCAGTGTGGATTTGTAAATGTGACATGCTATCAAATGTACTAGGTACAAATATACATGCCGGGCTCGTTGTGATTTTTCTCTTTACTATTTCAATTTATTTATTTATTATTTATATAATTATTTTTGATTAAATAATGACATACAAAAGTATATTATTATTTTTATTTTTTTCATAAGTAAATAATGTATCATGTTTTTTCATTACAAAACTAATATCAAAAGTAACGTAATCGTATTTAATGAATCAACCTAAATGATTATTTTTGAATTGATATTTCTCATAATCATCATCATCATCATCAGCCTGTAGAAATCCACTGATGGACATTGGCCTCCCCCTTAGAATGCTACGACGAACGGTTTTGAGCCGCCTCCATCCACCGACTTCCTGCGACGTTTATAATGTCTTTAGTCCATCGAATAGAGGGTCTTCCAAATGCATGTGTGAAATAATAAAAATCAATTTTTCAAGACTTTGTTTAAAAAAATATGTAGGTTTCCACAATATTGACAAACGTGTGATTAACTGAAAGACAGTTTAACGGGAAATTAAAACAAATTAATCTTATAGAATATGCTAAAGGCATCAAGAAAACAAAAACCAGAACCAGCTCAAACCCATCACAGACCCACAGCACTCTCAGAGGTGAAATTAAAGGCACACGTAAACCGCTGCCGCAGTCCTGCCATTAAAAACATATCCAACGGCCCAGAAACTTTCCAGATTAGACGCAAGCAATTGTGCAAGCAAGAAGACAGTTTGACTCAAATAGTGTTTTTGTTTGAACATTACCTACCTTGCATCCATATTTTATAAATACAAACTGAATCATTGCAATTTATTTATTTTAACAAAGTATGAATTTTTGCCTGTAATGCAAAAAAAAATTGATGTTTTGATGACCTACTGATCAACTTAGTTGAGCAAAAAATAGTTGAGCATAACATATTCGGTAATCCAAACTATGTCCTACTGCTCAACTAGTAGAATTAGAATGGGTAGAATTTTTTTGACACTTACCTAGAACAATCCATATAACGAGTGTATTTCCCAATACCGCCAGAAGAAGCATTATAGCGAACACCATGAACCAAGCAAGTTGCCCCCACCATGGTGGGCTATAAGGCCTCTCGCCCAAACCCATGCAGTTTCCAAGAGTGATCCTGAGGACAAAGGAAAAAAAAACTTTACTTGTTTGTTAAAAGTGGGGTAATAGGTAATAAATTACTTTATATCTATCACATCAGAGCCGGAACAAGTACACTGCTAAACACTGAGTACACTGCTAAAGGCTTATAGAATGCCATGGCAAACGGTATCGAGTTTTTTTTAAATAAGTTCTAATTTAAAAAAAAACCTTGAGACATTATATTATAGCTAAACTTTGGATGCACGATATCTGCTTCAAACGTAGCATAAGTCAATTATTCTTCATTCTGAACTGGAAATTAAAATCTTGTTGTGTCCCTAGTTCTCTTTGTATTTCATTGATTAAGACATTTTAATATTTATAGACAAAACCTAACATGACAATAATTGTTGGTGTCCTAAGTGCTACAACTGCTACGAGAAGCTACGAGTAGCTACGAGTAGCTACGAGTAGTTTCAAAGCCCACATGCTCTCCCAGTCTCGAGCTTAGTCGATATTCTACAAAGTTCTTATGTACTCTTTTATGAACTTTGTGGAATATTGACAGCAAGTTCAATATAAAAGATAAGGTGCCCTCTTCTTACCTTTATAGGTTTTTCAGAAAAGCTGTCATTAATGAAGCGTATTATTAAAAGTAGGGGGCCCGCCCACCGCCCAATCAACTGACGTCATTGTGATGGTCGGTAAATGAAGGGGGCTCAAGACCATTCCGACCGAAGATAATTTAATGTAAAATATGAAAATATGCACTATTTAACCAAATTTTAAGCAAAAACTTAAATGAGGTCAGCATGAAATACAACAATCTTAACAAAATAAGAAGACGTATCCCTACTATTATATTTTTATGCATCTAACGTTTTGAAACTTGGACCATATGAAAAATCAACATTCTAACTAACTCCACTAACACTCCATTTTTGTAATTTTGGTAATTTGGACGTAAATTACCCTAAGTGGTCATAAGTGTGAAAGTTAAGGTGTTTTAATGTTTGTTGTTTCACAATTACGGCTTAACAACTGAACTGATTTCGAAAATATTTAGTAAGTAGGTACAAAGATAGAATGACGAATTGAGATTAAGACTATTTGTTCTTTATATCCCAAGGAAATAATAGTTTATATCACAAAAGTTCCTTTTATACTATCAGAATTTACAAACTATAGATATAAAAGACATAGAATGGTCCTAAATTTCACTGTATAAATAAATGGTTGATTTCAAAAGTTTTTTACAACCTACACGAATACTTTGAACAGCACGTTGAAAATTACAATGTTTTATAAATTGTTTATTTTATCTTTTTTGTCAAGATAACTTAGCCTAAAGTTCTTGCATATTTTTAAGCACACATTGTATGTCTGAAATGAGCAAGCTGTTGCAAATTTCTGTTAGACCTACCAACCAACCTTGTATAAACAGCTAATACAATAAAGAAATTATGATTCTGATTCTGTTTTCGTGTTACCATGCGAGCGAAGCTGCAGGCTAGCAGGCAAATATATGTTTAAAGTAGTAGGAATTACATTTTGTTTCCGACCACAAGTGGGCTCCTTTAGATGACTCCTAGGCTACTACCACTCACTCAACCATTATTCCATTCAGAAGGTAAGCGGCTTGCCAGTGTATTTTACAAATACATCCATCGCAAAATCGTTTTGCTTTCTGTTTTCAATAAAATGATGAAAAATCTCCATGAAGATAATATTTGATGATGATTTAGCCCACAGTGCCATAGAAAATGTATAAAATTGTAACCAAAATAAATAAAGCAATATGAAAATAACCTGATGTCATGGCATCGTTTATCAGATATTCTTTTATATTCGTAAAGGGGAGATGATATTGTTAGAAGAGAATTTATATTAGCTACTGTAGTATGTTATTTTGTTATTGTTATGCAAATTATGTATGTTGCTACTAAACAAATTTCAGTTAACCGCATTGTTTTTAAACCTATCGCCGATTTTTTTATCACAACAACGATTTGCAAACTTTTATTTCATAAGTGATAGAAAAAAATCATAGAAGGCATAACTTGCTGAAGTTTGAGGATGAAGTACGTATTGCACTTTAAACATAACTTTAATTAGAATATTCTGTCCTAGTTAGGAGATAACAAAGTTATAAATGAGTTGTCTCCATACAAAAGGTTGATCTTTTCCATGGTCCGGAACCCTCTGTGAATGAGTCTTCACTGTAGGTACATCTACGCAGGAAGCGTTTCGTTACTCACTCAATTAATAAGGCAATTAAAATGCTGCGCCTCCTCTACTGGTTATGCAAATACAAACTATTAATAGCTCACAATTATACAAATTACTATCACTTCGATTGTTAGTTTTATTTGAGTTCCGTTACAAGGCGAAAATGCTTAAACTATTCGTTACCGTTTTAATCACGAGTTGATAGAATATCTAAAAAATTTGGGATAGCTTTAGTTAGCGATGAACAAAACGCATTTTAAACAAAAACATCGCAATACAGGAATCGTAGGCACTTAAAAACTGGTAAAGTGGACATCATGAAATGATTATACTTTGTAAAAACAGGCAAAAAGTTCCAAGTCCGCATCGTAAAAAGTTCTGAGTACCCATCAACAAAGTTTTTGGATCAAGTCAGCATTCATTAAAAAGAAGTAACTGACAAATTCATAATTGGATTTCATTTTATACATTTTCTTTTACAATTTTGATTTGTTTTTTTTTTGTGACTAAGCCTTTGGCTGTCAGAAAGTTAATAATAACTTTACATATCAAAGTATTCATTAATTGGTCTAAAATTTTTAAAAGTGTGCAAAATAAATCGGATACTTATTTAAAACTTTCTAAAAGAATAGCAGTAAAACAAATATTTTTACGGATTTATCTGCCATTTGTGTTTGTTTGACTTTGGCTTCAAATTTACCTAGAGGCACCTCGTAGGTATTGTATTAAATGAGCCAGGCTATATAGAATCCATTTTTTACACGGTCTATGGCTTTAACGCCCTTGGACCGACATTTCGTGAACCCTCCTTGGGTTCGACCCTTGGAAAACACTCGTAAAAAGTAAAAACGCCACAAAACACACGAATTCAATTGCAAAAGAAGGAAACGCACATGTTTGTTTGATTACGTTGAAAGCGCGCTAATGCCAATTCATTTGTTAGATCTACAGACGTTCACTAGGGAAAATCCCATTACCCTAAACATACATATCCCACTGTGTTTATTTTTCAAAATGTGCTTGAATATAAGTGTTTGTATTCAATATTATCTGTTGCGAGTTAAATCAAAATTTACCATCAAGTCCATACAACTCAAATATAAGAGAAATAGTTTTGTGTAACATTTTTTTTTAACACATATATCAATTTCATTTATTGCATCCTCTACTTGTAACAAAGTTGTTTTCTTCTTATATGATATTCAAATACCTATTCATATCAGGGATGGAAAGGCGTTTTTTTTGCTTGAAGGTTAAATCACGCCGGATGTTTCAATCAATCCACTTGTTGCGTAAGTGAATTACTAGGGGCCTAGGGCTCGTTGCCAATAGGTAGAGGTACCTTTATTGTGAACATTATTTTTATGTTTTTATTATTTTTATAAAGATAATTTCTAAGAACTTTTATAACATACTATTAATTAATGTTTAGTTTGTTGATTTGGTTGAGATTGGCTACAGTTATTTACAGCACAAAAATTTCTAACAATACAGAAATATGACTTATATTTTAGACTTACTTTAGGTTAATATCCTCGAGAACTTGTGACGAAAGCGCATCCAGGATCTGCGTGACATTCAAGTGTTCCCAAGCCCTTTGTCGGCCCAGAATTTCTTGAGTACAGTTTATGAAATTCTGAATATCTATTTCAGAGTCCATCGCACTGTGTTCACTCACTTTTTACACGCTATAGCCATATTCAATAATTAAATAATGAGCTTAATAAAATCACTAACTGATTTTCCATGAAGGCTTCCATTCAGTGTAACTACGATTGCAAAACGTCACTGACTATCTTGAATCCATATCTGAAACAAATAAAAGTAAATTGAATTTCAATTAAAAACATTTAAACTTTTCACCTGGCACCAACACTACTGAAAGCTACTTGTATTAGGTACGTAATATTGTGGTATGTGTGCCGTGGTGAGTCTGGCCTAAGAATAGACCTCTCTTTCTCATCCCGTGGATGCAGTAAAAGCCTTACTAAGGCATTACACCACGGGATCCAGGCAGCAGCATCCACCTGAGTACTTGACACCAAACTGTGATCTCCAATCCATCCATACCAAGCGTGGTGATTATGGCAAATCCCCCCATTGTATTCATTGGGGGAGGCTTCGTCCATCAGTGGACTTAAACAGGCTAGTGGTGATGATGATTATGTTATAAAGTTTGTTTATTTGGATGATGTGTTCATTGATAATCAAGAATATTTCGAGCAATAAGACAAATCGTTAAAAAAATATTATAGACATCAAGTAAAATTGAATATGTTATCATACAAAATGTATGATAAAATTGTCTTGGGACCATACCGGAATCACTCGCTACCTCTATACTTATAAAGAAAAAACCTTTGATATTGGAGCACCCCACATCGTTACAGCCATCACACCGTTATCAGTGTACCTATAACAAACCCCATAAAAAGAGCCCGTTTAAAATAGTCAATGCGAGTGACGTGTGCTTCGTTTTCGTACAAAACGAAGTACCTACAGCTTTTATTTTGTTTCAAAATTGAAAAGAATAAACACTTTTACGTATACACTTGCTAAGAATATTATGTAAATTGCTCAACGCTGCCAACAACTTTTAATTTAATATCCTACCAAATTTGTTCCGACTGAAAATAGAGATAAGCATAAAACGAGTGATTTATGAAGGCTTCTTTATTTTGCTGACGTTCTTTACTCAAGTTTTCATCAAGTTTTAATTTAAAAAAGCCAATGAAGTATATAACGACTGTTTATAAATAAAATAAAGTTTCTATCATGATTTCCAAATACCTACGTACATAACGGAGACGAAGTAATTAGTACGTGAGACGTCATCTGAGTTCATCTGAGTGTGCATAAATTTTTACTGATTTTTATTTACTTTTGACTACCTTTCACAGGTTTTTAACTTCTCATTTTCTATGTATCATCTCCCTGCTCCGAGGCACCACACAGGCGCTTCCCACTAGTAGTAAGACGAATCATCAAAGTAAGCCAAGCCATTTTTGTTGCCTGATTCTTCAAGGCTTGGTCGATAAGTCGATTCAAAATGATCGTTGTGATTTCAATGCAATACAATTCTTTTGATTTTGTTTGTTTTTTTGTAGGTGCCGCCATGCCGTGCCGCCGGCATAATTTTATCTTAATTGTGTAGGTGCTTACTTATTGCCTTTCTTCTCCTATTTCAATAATATTAGTAGTTTTTTATAGGTATTTTATAATAATATCATCTTTATTTACATTACAAGTTATACATTATATCACTAGGTTTCAATAACGGCAGCCATGCGATAGATTTCACTATCCCACTCCCTACTGAAACTCTAAACTCTAAACTGTAATTAATTATGATGATGGTTTGTTGTTGTTTCATGCTAAAACGGCTGAGCCGGTTTTAATGAAATTTGGGACAAAGAATAAAACTATCTTACTACAAAAAACTTTTCATCCCAAACGTCGTTTCTGTCAGTAGAAAGAAAAACCTTGGGCCACTTGAACACTTTTGTAATAATGCGTAGGTATTCAATGCAAAATTCATACCTAATGGAGTGCAATTAGTTGCGTCGTGCTTTTGACAATGACATGAAATTTGCACTCATTGTTCCAATTTAATTCCACATTATACCGTGCGTTCATGACGCCACGTAATTTACATAGAAGATTCCGAAAAAAATACTATTAAAAATAAAACAAAAATTTAAAAACAGCTATGAACAAAACTCACGTGCTAACGTGGAACTCAGTGAGTTTGTATAGAAATGGGTCTTCTGGATTTAGCCATTTATCTCGATTATATCACATGATCTTCATCCTGCATCTGGCTTTGTGGGAGAACGTCTTCAAGATAAAATCTAGTTGTTTGGTACGATAAGATGTGCCCAAGGCTGAACAAAGTTGTGTTTGATCCATTCTAGGAGCCACAAGAATGCCTTACCTCACTCATCAACTACAAGCTATTAAGAGGCTATATGTGGTTGCTCTACATAGAATTCTCTGACATTAAATTATGTAATGCCAAAACCGCCAATTATTGTAGTAATTTTTTTATCTTCTACTCGGTTACCTTTGTGAAATGAAATGTATGAAGCTCAACCAGCAACAAAGTACTCCATATTAGACGAGATCAAAGAATCTCTTAAATACATAAACCATGTTGACCAGAGGGACTTAGTAATTACCGGGCTGGCAGTAATTACCACATTGTATCTGATATCAATGGTCAATTTAAACGATGTTTTGGGGTAAAAGCGAACATGAAGGTCTCTTATATAAGATGTACCTACCTACCAAGTTTGAAGTGATCTTCATTATTTAGAACACAATTTTGCAAGGGTATGTATACAGGTAAAAACACAGCTCCCGAAAACTAAAGCCACAGTTACCTAGGTACAGCTATATAGGTACAGTTATACAGGTAGTTACAGGTTTACAGGTACAGTTATAGCAGGCAAAGCTATACAGATACCTTGATATAGGTACAGTTTTACAGCTTCAGATAAACAAGTAGTTATACAGGTACAGTTATGAAGGTATAGTTACCTATGAGTGAAAACAAAATCGCTTTATCCCGAAGAATGTTAAATTTATTACTGTTTTTGTATGAGCCCTGCTGAAGGCGCTGAACGCGCAACGGGCAACGGAGAGAGTAATAAAATTTCGATTCTGTTATCAAAGGCACATTAACTATATATTTTAGCAAAACACCGTCCCATGGCCCAAAAGAAAGGGACAGAATTTTACGAATGCCATAAGGGCGTAATAAAACCGTAATCAAAGTAGCCAAGCGTGTCACTTGGTCCTTTTATAAAGGTCCAGCCGAATGGATTCGCTAGAATAGGGGACAATTTGCGGCTAAGTACACATAAACTGATGTCATGCCAGAAAAAAGTGTAAGTTGGTGGCAGCCTGTTTTCGTATTATGGTTAGTTAAAACACTACTTTCTAACAAAATTAAATAGAAGAATCTAGGCTAAGTAGGGCAAGGTATTAGAAATTGCAGTGGTAACAAGTCAAGCGAAGAACAATTAGCCATGGATATAATTGAAAATATGTAATTCAGTTTTTATTAGTTCTTCGTCTGACACTGTATAAAACCTAAAAGAATAGAATAGCTTGTTGGCGAAAATATATTAATATAACAGAAATAATTTTATTTTTACTTATTTTGCCATTATCATATGAAATTTGGTAAGAGTTATTAGATTCTATGGCATTATCATGGCACGAAATATCGGAAGCGGAACAAATTTCATGGTAATGATTCACCTAAATATAACTTCAAAGTACCTATATAATTTATGACGGTACTTACGATATGTGTTCAAACTCTTGAAGCATCGATACTCCATTAAGAGATCATCGTTATAGCTGGCCACATTTACATTTTCTCATATCACATTACTATGCCTTGCTATTTATCAATAACCCGAGTGCCACGGCAACGTTTTTCAAAATTGTATATTCTTTGGGAAACCAGTGAGGGACCCTTTTAAAATTGAAATTAACATTACAAAAATGTAATTATAAGCAACTGTTGTACATCCGGCTATATAGTATACCTACTACCGGGTATATAAATTACCTATGGTGGGTATAGGCATATGAATAACTAATAACCAAATAGAAATGACACTGGTGCTACTGTCGCACTCATAGCCGTGATAAATACCATCTCAGTCGTGCATACTAAGTCTGCTAATCAATGCGGATGGTGCTCACTGCTGCTATGCTGTTGCGATGTCATGTCATGTTAAACATGTGGATGTTACTAACTTAATAAACTATGATTAAATGATAAGATGTGTTTGAAATTATAATGTAAGTATTAGCATAATTTTTTTGATCCATCTCATTATGAAGGCAATTGTACCTAACTACCTACCTATGGTATGATTCATATTTAATCATAGAATTAAAAGTAAAAATACGCTTGTCAGACAAAACAATATAGCAATGCCTCCTCAGAGAAAAATCAGTGCCATCTCTCGGATTACATTATAACTACGTTGAAATGAACAAAAAACCCGAACGCCATAACCTTTTTGCTCATTGGGAGTCCGGTTATTTACACCCAAGAAACTCGCACGCGTATCAATTAACATCCTTACAAAGTTATAGCGTTTTGCATGTATGGCGTCTTTTTATTGAATTGGATAGATCTACCAAGGAAATAAAATTGTTTTCTATAATTAGGGGAAGTTCAACATACAAAATTTTGCCATACCGATGATAAAAAATGCCATATTCTTTTAAGTTACACTTTGCAAAATTGTTTCTGCAGCCTTTCACCACACAATACGGCATTTTGTGGCCGAAACGATCGCGCGCGGTGTACGTCACCGACTGATTATCGATGGTGTCACTCAACTGATTTTTACACCATTTTATTTGGCGGTTATCTAGCGAGCGTCCGGCATATCCTTACGTATACGTCTATGTATTGAATTATATATTTTCTTACCGTAGCTAGTTAAGAAAGATACTAACAATGATTGAAAGTAGGTTGGTATAGGAAAACATGATGGAAGACAACCCTTTCTGTTACTACAGGCAAGCGCGGGGCATCGTCGGGGAGCGTGAGGGGAAGTAGGCATTTATCTCGGTGGCATCGTGGCATGCACAAAGAGAAGTAAAGTGCGTCTAATCTAAAACTGAACGCCTCACTATTCCATTACGTCAAAATAAAATATTTTATAATCCGTAACCACAAAGACCGTTTACGTCCTAGACGTACCCTACGTAAGTAGCACTTCTAGAGAGAAGATTTTATCTGTTCTATGTTATGGGTATGGGTATATATGGTAGGGTATGTTTTATTCCCTTACGTAGCTACTGGCAATCGCTTTCGTTTACGATTTCGTAGTTCATTGTGCTGTATGCTTTAATTATATCTGCGCTTGAAATGAAGCTAAAACACGCGGCGCAATTAACTGCGAAATCGCGATCGAAAATGATTAGTGTATACGTTGAGCAATTACAGGTACATGAGACTTTACAGCTTTATGTCTCAGGGTGGTAAGCGCAGTGCAATCCCACATAGGGCGCGTCCTAAATCTCAAACCACGCGTAGTGTAGGGTTCCGAAGTAAAGTCACAGTCTCTCCATAACCCGAAAAGTTGTCAGGTGTTCATCACAGGATACCCGAGATAATTTTTGTTGTAAATCACCTAATTTAATCAAAGTCATTATTAAAGCAATAGTTTAATTTATACTATATAAACCTGGATAGAACGTACCTAAGAACTTTTTTTTTTATAAAAATGAGGGAGAATGTACGTTATTACGGAGGGAAACGTGTATGAAAATCCATTGTTAACGTGCTGAGCAGGAAGGAAAAGTATATGTAAATCCATTGATAACGTGCTGTGTTATACTTAATTTTGGGTAATGCCCAAATACAAAAACTGACTGTTACCACGGAAGCTGCAAAGCATTCAAAACGTCAGGAATAACAAAAATTAATAAAATACGCGATAAATCCGTCTAAAAATATTAAATTCCTAACGCATTCATATATTTTTCAATACCTCACATAATCTGGAAGAAATCGAAGGCTTTTTTATTGGTGTTTTATAGATGTCTTCTTACTGACCCCCATCTATCTCTCAGCTGGATGTTGTTAAAATTATAAATACTGAAGAAGACAAAGTCCACCCTATTTAACTTTATTTCTTACCTTGTCTTGAATTAATTTTCAGGTGAGATTGTGGCATCATAAAACAATGTTACCGTCGCCTACCACTCAGTCGTTAAGTAAATACTTAATTAATTAAAGTACTCATGAAAATGAAGCGAAAAATTAATTATCTCAAGGAAGAAATTATTTTGTATTATTATATTAGTAGAATTTAGTGTTATGAGATTGTAGTTTAAAATAAGAATCTATAAGTACTTAGATCGTCTTCTGGACCAGTGCACGGATCTTATCATCGCTCATAAAAATGAAGCGAAAAATTAATTATCTCAAGGAAGAAATTATTTTGTATTATTATATTAGTAGAATTTAGTGTTATGAGATTGTAGTTTAAAATAAGAATCTATAAGTACTTAGATCGTCTTCTGGACCAGTGCACGGATCTTATCATCGCTCATAAAAATGAAGCGAAAAATTAATTATCTCAAGGAAGAAATTATTTTGTATTATTATATTAGTAGAATTTAGTGTTATGAGATTGTAGTTTAAAATAAGAATGTATAAGTACTTAGATCATCTTCTGGACCAGTGCACGGATCTTATCATCGCTCATAAAAATGAAGCGAAAAATTAATTATCTCAAGGATTAAATTATTTTGTATCATTATATTAATAGAATTTAGTGTTATGAGATTGTAGTTTAAAATAAGAATCTATAAGTACTTAGATCGTCTTCTGGACCAGTGCACGGATATTATCCAATTGCAGAATGGGGTGATACAGGGATATGTTACTTCTCAGAAACTGTTCACCTCTTGCATTGCATTGGAGGATAATTTCTAGCGCTTCATGATAATAGCTTCTTGATATTACGGGACAATCTTTAAAGTACCTCATTTCTATCAAAAAAATATGAAATTGGACTACGGTTTGATCACTAACAACTAAACACACATTTTGACTTTCATCCCCTCTCCGAAGGAAACCGTGCTGAATTTCGGGATACCAATTATCCTATGTCCTACCTTGGTATGAACTCAAATCATAACAAGTTTCGGCGTGATGCTCAGCTAAGATACAGACAGACATACAAAAATTTTAAAAAAATATAAGTAGTTTTGGATTCAGTAACAATTATAGAGCGCCCTCCAAAAAAAATGTCTAAATTTCTTTAATTTACAGAATTATATGTTACAGTTATATTAAGAGTATTATTTAGAGTAAGTAATGTAGGTATATAATTTATGCATTGTACTTGATTTACTCAGGTAAAAATCAAATTGACGATTGACATTTTGCGTAAGACCTTTTACTTAATAAGTACTATTTATTCTGTGGTAAGTGTAACCGATAGTAAAATTAGAATGACTAAATAAACAACTCTTAGCTGATAACCATACAGAGTTATAAAAAAAACATAAGAGCAATACAATGGACAACCTTATTGCTAACAGCGATTTCTACCAGGCTACATACCTAATGGATTTATGTAGTCTGGCAGAAAACGCAAAATATCATAATGGATTTACAGAGACATAAAGTCCTCAGTAGAACCACGTCTTCTAAATTGGTTCTAATGAGAAAAAAGATTCTCAATAGAACCAGAGCGGATCTGGACAATGGATCCAATGAGGAATGATCGGAACCAACGTATACGCTGTTGCTGGTTCGGTTAATAAGTCGTAAAAGTAGGTACCTACTACACTACTGTGTGTTTCTAACACAGTTATACACTTGTCTAAAAGTACGACTAACTATCTAATTTAAAACATACCTTTTAATTGCGAAGACAACATCAAACAGTAAAAATACCTAAATTCACACTATTAAAAATGAATAAAGTTGGTACCTACCTAATAAACTTTTAAAAACTTTATTAATGAACATGGAAATATTTATGCTTTGTGAAGGCAAATAAATATTTAAGTCTAAAACAAATTGATATGTACAACTTTATCTAAACTTTGAAATAAAAACTTGTTTGTTAAAGATGGCAGACCTCGCGTGAAATCCGCGTGTAATCGGGAGCGCGGTCGGGGTTTAACTGAACTCCAAAGGTCAAACAGTGTCTCCAACTTGTCATAATTCAATGAACTGCATCAATCAGGCAAAGAATTACTTAATATAATTTGATCTGGCACATATTAAAAATATACAAATGTTCTAAGATCAATCTTTTTCAACTTTAAGTAGCAATATGCGTTACAATTCTTTGGGAGCGACAATCAAAGAGGAAAATTATATTTTTCTAGAGAAATAAATTGTATTCTGTAATTAGACATCTTCATTAAAAATACTGGATAACAAATGAGGCTATTCCTATCAGAAAACTCTTCAATTTGTAAAAAAATATTCACAGCTTTCACGTAATGAGAGAAACGCGTTTCTTCGCAAACAAACCTTCAATCCCGATTCGCGACTAATGACGCCGAAAATTATTCACGGTGAATTACTAAGGTAGGTTATCGAGTGTTAAAACAAACTGGGGCCTAATTCTCGGGAAATAGGTATAATATCACATTCGATATCTATCGAAGGAACTGTCAAAATATCTACTGAATTTAAATTTCCGTGATATGGAGAAGTCACAGTAGATAAATATCGATCGGGAATCGTTAGATATGCATCGCTAGAGTGATAAATATAATATCACATTCGATATATATCGTAGGAATTGTCAAAATATCTACTGAATTGAAATTTCCGTGATATGGAGAAGTCACAGTAGATAAATATCGATCGCAAATCGTAGATATGCATCGAGTGGTCAGGAGCACTCGATATTGGTATCTCTATTGAATTATCGAACACAACAAGAGCGCGACGCATCTTTTTGTGGTTGTAATTCCCTACAGATAGGTAGTGTTTCTCCTCCCGTGGAAAGGACCCATGGATGGGTCTCCTCCCATGGATGGGTCTCCTCCCGTGGATGGGTCTCCTCCCATGGATGAGTATCCTCCCATGGATGGGTCTCCTCCCGTGGATGGGTCTCCTCCAATGGATGAGTATCCTCCCATGGATGGGTCGCCTCCCGTGGATGGGTCTCCTCCAATGGATGAGTATCCTCCTATGGATGGGTCTCCTCCCATGGATGGGTCGCTTCCCGTGGATGGGTCTCCTCCTATGGATGGGTGTCCTCCCATGGATAGGTAGGGGTTGGTGGGTGTTATGTTATGTGTACCTATGGTATATAATTTTCATTCCCCCCAATTTGATATCTTGCGGTCTTTGTTTTTTTATTATTATTATAAAGTTTTGAAAAGAAATACCCATTAAAGCGCCAAAGGCCACTACAGTTGCCTTGCATTTATACCGTTGAGCGATGGTCAAATCCAAAAATCTATGCCTAAACGCTGAGCGAATGGGTAAAAGCTTACCAACCGCAAATTTGTTGGTTTTTTGTAATAAAGCCAGTTTATAACGTGTGTGTAGGTACTAGTTTCGAAATCCGAATCTCCGAAGAAATTTATTTATTTTTCCGAATAGAACGCCAAAATTAGTGATTTTTGTATTATTTCAGACTGTTCATTCCAAGCAACCAAGTAATAATTAATCAACCTGCCTGTTAATGGAAAAATCAACAAACTATTCAAATGAAAAAAGTCAATCGTGCAAACACAACCCACAGAAAAACCTCAACTGAATCAAGAATTTGATTTTTTTAAGGGCCATAGACTTTTTTGCCTTTATTCAATAGTGCTATTCAACTAGTTCCAATTTTAGTCGATTTTACTTTGAAAAGACAACCACATAATATACTTTTTGTAACTTTTTACGTCACTAATCGAAACAACAGTTGAAGCCTCTACGGAGGCCTCTGGCGCTTTACGGGATTAATTCCAGGCAACTAAAGAGGCCTCTATCGCTTTAGAGACCACACAGTCGCACGAGCAAGCGCCCCAATGGATACACATTCGGCCTTTAAAATAATAATAAAAGGGATAAGGTTCGATAATCGGATGATATGTATCATATGACATGTACCATCCGATGTGATAAATATTATGAGGAAACGAAGATGAATTCAATAAAAAATAATGCACAAAACTAAAACAATTTAATATTAGTGTTGCAATCGAAATAATCAGAATAACCGAGGGAATAATTAAACAGAATGGCAATAAGATGCATAGCAAAAAGTCTCGAAGCAAAGAGAGTAGTGGAAGTGTCTCTTGGAGTTGCGAGCTGCGTCGTCGCCACTGTTGTGATCAATTTGCCATCGCGTAGCAGCAATTTTGTTTGTAAAAGTAGGGGAGAACTTCCCACCTCTTACTTCTTCGTCTGCCGTAGGAACACAACGAGGCGAGCTTTTTGAGCAGCGCTCGGATGGTTTTCGTTTTTTGCTCACGCCCATTTCACTCATTCGTGATTCCATGACCAAGCTTTTTGTACAAAATTCAACACACCGGTAGTAGTAATTATATTAATTAAACTTTTACGGAGCTGACAAAAATAATAAACAATAACCAAGGGATTTGAACATGAAGGGAGAAACGTGTCAAAATTGACGAATCAATATTGTTGTGTCATTTATAGTGATATAGTGCAAGGGTGGATCCAGGATTTTTTTGGGAGGGGCACAAGGGGTGGACGTGCAAAAAAAACAACAATAACTCTTAGAAATAAACTTGAAGTTGATAATTCAAGTTTATTTCAACAAGTTCAAGTATGTATAGGAAGGTTCATTAGCGTCCATTTTTGCCGCAACGTCTTGATGGATATGCATTAAAGCCAATCCATTGAAATGCTCTTCTGTCATCCTGTTGCGAAGATAATATGACTTTGATCGGCGTAAGGTGGTTTCATTTGCAATTGAGTGAAAGGGATTCAACGAACAAACTTCGCAATTCCAGCCAGAAATAGAAACGAGTTTCACTCATGTTTTTTCTGTTGTTTTATTTTTAACAACTCTGATAATTTGATTTGCCATAAGTATACTACTGTGATGGAATCTCCAAGGAGGGGGGGGCACGTGCCCCCGTGCCCCTCCCTTAAATCCACCCTTGATATAGTATATCTATTGCCTCGAGAATACACATTTTGTCGCGGGATCGATATTTATGGTAGATAAAAGGTGTGATATGATATCACACCACAATGTGATGCGATATGGTATCATATCACAAAAATGTCGCATGAAATGGGAATTAGGCCCCTGGATAATTGACGCTTCAAACTAGGTAAAATTATGTCAAGCGGATAATGAGATTTCAACAAAAAGTTGATCACTGGAAAAATGCGGATACACCTTAAGGTATATCCGCATTTTACCAGTGATCAACTTTGAGGGATTTTGAGTGATCAACTTTGAGGGATTTCGTTTCAAAACCGCTTCGCTATAGCGTAGTTTAACAATGCTAGCTGGCCAGAAATCCAGTTCAAGGAGCTCATCCTTGTTCTTCGCCTGAACCTGGAGAGCGTAGGACTTGAAGTCCTACTACTACTAGTCTTACTTGGCCCTATTGGTCTCCAGCCTCTGAAGAGACAGTCAAATCACCCCCTGAACCTGACCCTGGCACCTCTTCGTTACGAATTGTAAAACATCACCTCCTGAGGTCTTCACACTTATTCAGGAGAGGAAGACATTGATAGTCGGCTAACTTGCATGAGTGTTGCCGCGACTCTGTCGGTATCTTGCCGGTGGAGCGTTGATTACGGCATACTTTTGGTCGACGTCCCTTCTCCACGAGGGTGAAGCCGTCCGCGTCGATACTCTGCTTTCTTAGAGTGGGTTTTCTCTTATAGTTGCCACATTCCTCCGAAGGACATCGGCGCAAGGCACTGGTGCTGCGGCTGACGCTGGCTGGACACTTGCACGTAACTCTTTTTATAATATGTACATATATGTAGTTGAAGCATAATTCAGGTGAAAAGTTAAAAGAGGTGTATATAGGACCCTTAACAGTCTCCATCGTTGAATTGTCAACACAGAGCATATATATAGGTATAGATTGCAAATTTCTAATAATAAAATTACTATGTTAATTTCATTATTTGTGAGCCAACAAAACAATCCTCTCATTGTTAAACATCTAAAAATATACCTATCAATTTGAAGAGCACAGAGGTCGAACGTTTGGAACGGGAAAGCGATTCTGTAATTGAATAAAACATGGTGCCCCAACTCGTAAATTAATATCAAGATCACTTGACGTGCTCTTGAACTCCTTTGGAATTGTCTTTATACCAAACTTTGGTCTCCTTTGACGATTTAACGACACGAAACTCCAAAAGTATGTTTTTGTTTGAGTTACACAAAGATTTATGCTTGGTAATTCGATATTTTGTAAGCGATATAACTAAATAATACCTTTGTTATTACTTAGAAGAATTAGTATATTTAATAATAATATTAGTCATAAATTTACCACGCTGAAATAAATTTAAAAAGCCAAAGCATGTGTGTATTTCTGTAGAAAGTTGTATAATGAGCTTAAGATTCCAAAGGTAAGATTTTTTTGAATACTTTTCCACAGTCAAACAATAATCGGCATCAGCCATTAAAAGTCCACTGTTGGGCGAGGCCTTCCCATAGAATGCAATAGGGGGATTTGCCATAATCCCTTGGCAAGCTGATTACACACGCCACACGCAAGGGACACACGTATATTAAGTATACCTACCTATATAGTTAAATATATTATATTAGGTATGTTATCTGTTAAACTGTGGAAAAGTCTTCAAAAAACGTTACTTTTTATTTGTTTTATACATTTTTGAATCCTTAGCTCATATTGTAGCAATTTTCTACTGAGTACACTAAGAAAAGTCTTGATGAATATTTTTCAAGAAGGCATGTTACGTGATCGCTTTCGGGAAGATGAACGATCAAAGTGGCCCTTTTAAATTGAATCCCAAATCAATCTCTGACGGGTGCCGGGCAGATAAAGGGAGGAATATGAACTTGCTACTCGTAGGTACTCATTTATTCAAACCCTGGGATCACTTGGTTACGCTGTAACTTTTTACCTAAGTATTATTGCTCTGTGGCCCGGCGGGTTCGATTCCCGCTGCGGGACAAATGTTTGTATGATCTGCAAATATTTGTCCCGGGTCTGGGTGCTACGGTACCATGGTACTCGTAGTTCTTGATACCCACGACACAGGGAATCCTAGTGTGGGATCTAGACTACGTATGTGACTGTTGGATATTATGTATGTCCCTACGTATTATATTTTTACTTTCCCGAGCTGAACACATGTGTTGATATTGTCACGGGTATTTATTATTTAGCATTATTATTTATTTTCCCGACGTTTTGAATGTGTAACAACAAACGCAGCCGCAGGTCGACTCTGCCCTATAACCCCTTTTTACCCATAAAGTCTGTATCCCAGAAATATGCTCAAGCGTGAATCGAGACTAAAGCATAGATTTTTTATGTTTTTTTTATGCTTCTTGTCAAGCAGACAAGCTTACGGCCCACCAGATGGAAAGCAGTTACCGTAGCCTATGAACGCCTGTAACACCAGAGGCATCACACGCGCGCTGCCGACCCTGAGACATAAAGATGAAAAGTCTCATGTGCCTGTAATTTCACCGGCACCCATACCCTTCAAACCGAAACACAGCAATGCGAACACTACTGCTTGGCGGCAGAAATAGGTAAGGTGTACTTCCCCGGAGTACTTAAGTTCTTAAGTTTCGATTAAGTTTGAGTTTTGTTCTATAATACGGGTCAGTATTATTATATTACTTGAATGGGTGCTAGAAACAGAAAAGTATTTAATATAACTATAAATCCTACTAAATAAGTAGGTAATGCCTAAATAAATTTCGCCACGTAAACAGTTGCGGCCTAGTTGCGGAAAAGAGTTGCGGTTGCGCTACATGTACAAGTACCTAAATAAATTATTAAAGAAATTACATTACATCATCATCATCAGCCTGTAGAAGTCACTGCTGGACACAGGCCTCCCCCCTAGAATTCCACAAAGAACGGTCTTGAGCCGCCTCCATCCACGACTAATACTTCTTCTTATTCCTCATCAACTGTTAGACGTCCACTAACTGTACTCCCTGTAATCCCTAAGTTGACTTGTACGACAGCCACGGGAGAAGACGGAGGGATATATACAAAACTCACGTGACAAAAATGAAATGTTTTACTGCTGTAAAAGGAAATTGATCTCGATACTGATGGGCTATTTATCAAGCTGAACCATTTTATAGTAAACTACTGAAATGCCCGCAACTTAGTGCGCGCACATATATAGTTTTTTCCATACAAACTTCAACACCCTAATTTACCCCCTCATGGTATGAATTTCAGATACTTATTCCTTTTTAATGCATACCTACACCACAAAAGGTATGTACCCTACAGATTTCGACTTACAGTTTGGGTTGTGCGTTAGTCGGTCGGTGAGTCAGTCACGTACCTTATTTATGTATATTGATTTATGGAAACGATAGTGTTATGGACATCAGTCACCGTTTGGACTATGTTTGTAATTCTAGCCGCCCGTGGCTTCACTCGCTTTGGGGGTCAATGTCATCCGAAGGACCAAATCTCAGATTGTAGACATGTCATTGTGTAATTTCAAATTATGGTGTAATTGATACGTCTCTTTTAATTCGGAAGATCTTTGAACATTTTACCGATTTTAGTTCTGTTTGACAAATAAACTGGCGTGCAATGAAAGAGGCACATTTAGAAAAACCACAATACCTACCAAACTATTTTTTTAACCGACTTCCCAAAAAGGAGGAGGTTCTCAATTCGGTTGTATTCTTTTTTATTTTATAATTTAACATTTTATAAACGTTAAGTAATGTTACAAAAGTTATCATATTAATGCCGTATGAAATATATATTAATATGATATTTATTTCAATTCGATGTCTTGCATAGTTTGAGGAGATATTGTGGTTCTTCTATTACCCTCTTTCATTGCACTACAGTTTATTTTTCAAAGCGTTTTTAATACCGAGTGGAATGGAAGTTGGAATTTGTGAGCTATAAAATCAATGGTTCATTTTATTGTTAAATAGCTTTTAATCATTTTGCGTCCAAAGCTTTTTTAATAACGAGCAGTGCCAGTACCTATACTGGGAAAGTATAGTACGCTCTCCTTTGTCCCACAGCGTAATATTAAACCTCAGCATCTACTAAACTGATGAATTACCTATTTGATTCGAACGGGGCGGTGCTATTACGCATATTCAGTTCGAGAAATATGAGCCTTTCAATGAATGCTGGCTGCATTTTAATTGATCACGCTTGAAATTCCAGCAATGCATCCACTGAAGCGTAAAG
Organism: Epirrita christyi; assembly: GCA_951392215.1. Classification (NCBI taxonomy): domain Eukaryota; kingdom Metazoa; phylum Arthropoda; class Insecta; order Lepidoptera; family Geometridae; genus Epirrita; species Epirrita christyi. The sequence goes on along the minus strand of OX595842.1, from coordinate 7,640,364 downwards.
CCAAACGACTGGGCCCTAGACCTTAAAACTGTTCGTAGCAAAGGGTTGAATTCTGTAGTTTTGCCTACATAGATATCATTTGTCTGATTGAGGTTACACCATACCTGAATTATTATTTTATTTCTTTTATTTTTCAGCCATGACTGTCTTAATGCAAGGCAATGTCCTAGCCTCCTCCCACTCCTCTAAACCAATGTGATATAAATAAACTAGCATGAAAACATAAATAAAGCAGAATACACCAATGGAAAACGACCACCGACATAGCTCTTAGAATTAGCAAGTTATTGATGGGCAAGTCATATCTCAGAGAAATGACAACCGTTAAGGAATAAAGGTTCTCGACTTGGGACACAGTAGAGGAAGGTTTCCTCTCGATATAGACTAAAGAATTTGTAAGGGTCGCAGGAAGTCAGGAGGCGGCTCAAGACCGTTCATTACGGCATTCTAAGAGGGAGGCCTATATTCAGCAGTAGTTCTATATGCTCAATATCCATAAGAATAGTCATGAGTTCCTAAAATAAATACTAATTTCAAAGTCACGGTGGGCTTTTTATTTTGTGTGATTTCAGATAATCGATGACATTAAATAAAATCGCACCGCAGGCATGATGAGATGCTGTGCGTGATAGTGAAACAAGCATGCAGGGAACTTTATCAAAACAAAAATGTTATCTGCCTATAATAATAATGTCGAAAGAAAACTTTCATTCGATTAATGTTGAGAAACCGACAATGTGACGTCATAAAAAATCTATAGCTATTGTGTAACAACAGCTACATAAGCCTAAGTAGAAGAGGGCACATACACCTAACCGGCTTTGATTAAAGAGACAACATTTATTCAGAGTGCCGTGGTGCGTCCGGCCTAAGAATAGACCCTTCGGTCTCCTCCCGTTGATGTCGTAAAAGTTGACTAAGGGATTACACCGGGGGATGGGCAGCAGCATCCACTCACCAACTCATTGTGATCCCCAATCCGCCTTCCAAGCGTGGGGGTTATGGCAAATCCCCCCTATATATTCCAGGCCTCGTCCAACAGTGGACGTTAAGAAAGATAAAAAAACCATGACTGTCACAGTGTGACAACTAGCCAGCTACATAAAAAGAAGTTCAGAGGGTTACCATGAGCTCTTATAGCCATTCAGTTCAAAAACTATTCAGTACAAAATATCGGTTCCGTGATGTTCGCTGCTATATTTAAAGGCACAGTCGCAGAAGGTCTATATACTTCTGCGATTAAAGTTATTTAATGATGGGGAATGTCAACGACGAACCGATATATTGTACTGAATAATTTTTGAGCTGAATGGATATAGCTCATGGTAACCCCCCCAGAACATAGACCATCTAACCGGCTTGATTAAAGAGACAAATATTTATTCAGAATGCAATTTACCCGGCAAGTCGGCACGCGCTAAAAACAAGCATAAAATCTAAATTAGGACTATTCAACCTCTCTTCATCTAAATTTTTTGCAACGATTTTACTTTATTGTACCTAGTATACCTACCTAGTTACAAATTACTGCAGTACATATACAATTATTGATTTATAGGTACGCTTCATGACAACTGGTAAAATTCTTTGAATAAGCCTTAACATAACATATAACTTAACACACAGAGATACATTAATAGTCCTGATCCCACATTAGGGTTCTTTGTATCGTAGGTAGCAGAAACTATGAGTACCATGGTACCACAACACCTAGACCCGGAACAAATGTTTGCAGATCATTCAAACATTTGTCCCGCAGCGGGAATCGTACCTGCGTCTCATCCAGTTACTCGCCCGCCACGCCACGAAGGTCGTCAATTGAGTTATCGTTGATGAGTAAATAGACCTAGTCTTGAAACAGATAGGGGCTTACTTAATTCATTATTATACAGTCACTAGTTATCATTGCATTGCGTAAGTTCACTGACATAAAGCCCACAGGGAATCCTGTTAAACTCTCGGGTTCATCAAAATCTTCAAAGAAGATCTACGGACACAGATACCGTTCACCAGAATCTCTTCCTATATGTATATATTATAGCCACAGCCTTAAGCCAAAAGCGAAAAGTGATATCACAAAACAATCAGGAAACCTTGACCGTTTACCATCGATTGTTACGTGTGGTATAGTTATTTTGTTTGTTCACATTTGGGCAGCCCTTTTCACCTAAGTGCACCCATAATTGTCACACGACTCAGTACAAAGGTCAAAAAGCACTCTCCCGACCCAACTCTAGTCCGTTTTCAATGTCATGTCAATAACAATGTTAGAAAAAAGACAATACACAATTAGACTGTAGAGGACCGGGAAAAACACACCATAAAATTCGTTTCATATAGGGAAATTACATTTTTAGTAAATTTCCTGGAATTTTAAAACACGGGCGGCAACCTTCTTCAGCTATTTATTATTTTTCAATGCTTATGGAATGGGAAGAAGCTTATTTTTATAAATGCACAATTGACAAAAAGCAGAGGGTACCTACCTAATGGCCAGTAGTGAGCATTCTGGCACAAACGGCATCCCCATCCTATCCTATCCTATCCTATCCTTCCTACTAATATTATAAACGCGAAAGTTTGTGAGTATGGATGTTTGTTACTCTTTCACGTAAAAACTACTGAATGGATTTGAGTGAAATTTGGAATGGAGATACTTTACGCCCTGGATTAACACATAGGCTACTTTTCATCATCATCATCAATTTTCATCATTATTCACGCGGGTGAAACCGCAACTAGTACCTAAACAATAAATTTTCTAACTAGCCATACTAAAAACTTCCCGTTAATTTGGAACTTTTAAATTTCGCACGAAGGTTCATGTATATAAGAGTCTGAATATTCAATATAACTGAAGTCCACTGCTGGTCACATAGATGCTTCCTCGATAAAATGTCGTGATGAGGCCTTGAGCCACCTCTATTCAATTTACTACTAAAATTCAAAAGATGTCGCTAGGCAAAATAACGGCGCGGAAGCCTCGCAAGTCAATCGAACGTAGGTACTTGCCCGTCTTTATTTTTATCTCACAATAGACGGGCATTGTAACCTGCGCAAGGACGATTTTTATGGAAGTATTTGAATGATGAAGTTGATAAATTAACGGATTATTCAGGGCGATTTCACTATTGGAACCTCTTCTTAAATTATTTTTCTGGACAAAAGACTTTTAAGTAAGAGGCTTACTTATAAACAAAATTACAATTTCCTGGTATCTAGAGTACACAGTAGTTATTTATAGACCCTGTATTATTCCCTAGGCATACGTAGTACGCACCCCTAAAAAGGTTAATCTTTGACACGTTCCGGACATATTAGCCTTGGGTGAGTATGTCAATAACGTATTTAACTATTTGTAGAGCTAACACGTGAAAAGCTAAAGGTCGTAACTCAATCAGTAAATTGGAATTTCGATCATAATTTGGGAATTTCCCGATTCCCAAATTATGATCGAAATTCCAAGACGTAGAAGCTGATAAAAACTCAATTAATTTTAAGCCCCGCTCAGGTGTTACTTTAAGATACAACCCAATTTACAGACCCTTTCGCGGTACCAATGATTGAAGCAATCTTTTCGGGTAACTTCATAAGGAAATATAAAAATAAATTTAACATAAAGATAAATTGATCACAATAATTAGGTAGGTATACCTCCAGTAAAACGGATTTCTTTTTCCACAGTGACGTAATACTTAAATAGATAAATAATGTGCCTACTTATAAATGCCATCATAACAGATCGATCTTGATTATGGAACACTCTGACTGACTCATCCCAATCCAATGTCTTATTTCTTTCCTCATTTTATTGTACTCAATACAAATCCTTGATAAAATCTGAAAATCATAAAATGGTCTCTCTTATTTTGTATTACATAACTGTCTAACATAGATAGTGGCCTACATTTCAGTGGTATTTCTTCTGAATAGAAGTAAGCACGGCTTGCTAAAGACACATGACATAGGTACAATACAGAATACAGCTGATGTATCGCACATCTATAATCCTATACTCTATAATGCTGCATAGACATATGAGATAGCATAGAGAAATTAACGTACTATAGCAAAAGTGTCGTGACAGTCAACGTCTCACTTTTTTTGCCTATAGCTTTCAATTGCCATGTGTCTGATTTGCAAAATGTTTTTATTCTAAAAAAAATACTCAGTGTGAACAATAAACTTGGTTGTTATTCCTGTTTACTATTTACGTCATACTCGTCAATTGCTCGCGACTCTGCCCGCGTGAAACCTCTATTATAAATTATAGCCTACACTTATGTTATTCTTATGTGTGTAATATAGTAAAGTTTCATTAATATCCGTTCAGTGGTTTTTGCGTGAAAGAGTAACAAAAATCCATCATCCTCACGAACTTTTATATTTATGATAATATTTATAGTATATAGATTGGGATGGGATTGTTTTGCATTTGTCAATAACTTCGATTATCTGTGCCTGATATACTTACCACTACGTACCTGAGTAGAAATTATTTTTAATCGTAGTAATATATTTCTCTATTATTTATCTATGTCCTACAAAACTGAACTAGTTCAAAGCAGATTTAATATTCGATATCGTAACTGGTATTTACGTCGGCTACCACGTCTGACATGAAGGTTGATTTGAACTATAATATCACATTTCACCTCACGAATACCAATTCAGATGCCTTCACACGGCGAGCTATAATATGGTAAGAATAAAATTAAAATAAACTTAAATTCTATTTTATTTACTTACAATTTTTTTATTTTTGAAATCCAAATCATTTAAAATTAGTAGTAGAATTTAAACCATAATTCAAAAATAATTTGTTAAGATGGTAAATTTGTTCCGGTATCCCTAAAATAAGTACCTATTAACATATCCTCCCGGTAAATTATCACTATAGATTTTTTTTACTTATTCAACATCACATCCCTGTAATGAATTAATGTCGTTTTGGCATCGACTGCGTTTTGGTGCTACATTAATTTTAGTACCTGAGTAATTTACCTAACTTTTGATCGGCCAACTGTGCGATATATCTCCATAAAATTTATTGATTGGCCAAGTAAAAAAAAAATTCAAAAATAAACCAAAAAAGTTTTTCTTGGAAGGGTGCTTTTATACTGTAGATGAACTCAAGTTCTAATAATAAACACCTATATAACATATTTTTTTAAATTTTTCGTTATTATTATATTTTTTTTTTAATTGACCATGAATTATTTAAAATTGTATTATGTGGAAATTTTAATGTATTTTTGTGGTGTTCCTTATATCCACTCTTGTTATTTTACTATGTAGGTAATTACCAAAACTTCAAATACGATTTTTAATCATTATTTTATGAATAAATGCAATGAAATGATATATATATATATATATATCATTATATATGTGTGTATATATATATATATATATATAAGTACTAACATAATATACCTAACGCTCGTCGTGTGAAGCCACCTTCACTGAAGTGTGCGAGTATTTCTCCTCAATAATTTACTTTTGGTTTGTTTGATGAAATGTTTATGACGTGAGTGAGCACACAAGCTGTCTTGCAATTTATTATTCAACATCAATCACGAAGTTATATTTAACTTAAGTACGTACCTAGAGGGCTAAGCTTTAGAAGTATCAATAAATCAAAAATCATCACAGATTTTCTACCAAAGCCCTTACTTTTGTGGGTTATTTTGTGGCAAACTATCGTAGGAGTTGGTTAGCTAAGTTTGTAAAAAAGTAATTCATATCATTAATTAGCAAAACTTGTAGGTACTCAAGGTCAAAAGTCAAAATCACGCTTACAGTAGGTAACCGAGAGAACCTTCGTGTTTTGTGGTTTAGAATAACAAGTGACTAATTAGTAGACAGACAGTCTACTAAAATAGCCATGCCCTCAGTCTCCTCCCGTGGATGTCGTAAAAATCCATGGGCAGCAATCAGGTGGATCTGAGTGCACCAATCCACCTGTCATGCGTGGTGATTATGGCAAATCCCCCCATTGCATCCTGGTCCAGTATGTGTATGTCTATCGGCTGATGATGATTTAGCAGACTTTCATCATTGTGAGCATGGACTTTACTTAATACTAGTGGGCATAGTAAATCTTTCAGTTGAATAATCTTTTGTTGGTTTTGGTTTAATAGAGCCTATGATAATATTAAGGGTACCTACTATAATACGGATCTACGTTTGTCAATGTTGCCAAGGGCATTTAAAAAGAATGTACTGAGTACTCTAACTTACATATGAACTGGTCTATTTTTACCTTCGCACTTTTTACTATTTGCATAAAATAGACTAGCTGTGATGACCCACGGTGCCACCTGGTAACGGTAACCCCTGGCCGTGGTGGTCTCGGTCTAAAAATAGTAGGTACTTCTTGAACTCCTCCCATCGATGTCGTAAAAGGTGACTAAGGGATTACGCCAAGTCCCTCTTTTCTATAGGGAGGCCTCGTAGGACGCGCCCCTATACGTCATCAACCATCAACCTGAGATATAAAGATAGGAAGCCTCGTGTGCCTGCAATTTCAACCAAACCTTTCAAACCAGAACACAGCAATGCTCACATTAAGTACTGCTTGGCGGCAGGAATAGGTATTAACTGCGCCGGTTACAGTGCTTCCCGAGACGAACTCTACCACAAAGAGCTCTAATTTTCTACCTATTTGTGCACCTTCTTTTTTTGAATTAGGTAAAATTAAAGTAATTTTCATAAATATTTGAACATGTAAAACGGGAAGGTAAGTCAATAGATAAAAAAAATAGATAAATACTTCCCTATTCACAAATACTTACCGTTTAACATCAGGTTAGCAACAAGCCAGTTCTAATATTTATTCAAGGGAAAAAAAACATAAGCAACACCCAAGAGATAAAACATGCAACATAACACACCTAACAGTCAATACGTAGTATGATCCCACACTAGTCCTAGTTCCCTGAGTCGTGGGTATCAGGAAATACGAGTATCTACCATGGTTCCATATTATACCTATTTTCTTCATGACTATATTGCTTACGAATACTTAAATCCCGTTATTGATAAACGTGGATTAGCCTCGCTATAATTAAGCGGATTATTCCCACTAAGAATTTCTACCATATATTCCTACTAGTAAGTATTGTGAAAACCTATAAGTGTAGTGACTTTTCTTCTAGTAGGAATCATTAGAAACTCACGTCCCAATGTCACTACCATTAGTCACGAAGTCATCAATGTCAGAAGTGGTACTCCTACCTACTTAGGTACTTAATATATTATAAAACTAAAAAATAAAAAATGAAAATTATCGTCATCATTTTTAGCATGTAGAAGTCCACTGCTGGACATAGGCCTCTTCCCTAGAATGCCACGACGAATGCTCTTGAGCCGCCTTCATCCACCAAAAAACCACAAACAAATACAAAGCGAAATAAAATAAAGAAAAGTAATAAAAAGAAATGGTGGTCGGAAGTAAACCTAACAATCTTCCTAGCTTTTTAAAATATATTAAGGTAGGTAGGTAAATAAATAAACAGTAACTATCACTGTATTTTTATTTTTATTTAATTCAGTTTACTCATTAACACCAATACTTACTGCAGTCACCAATCCGCCAGCCAAGCGTAATGGTGACCCCATAAGTCATAAAGCAAACCCGTCATTGCATTTTAAGTGGAGGCCTTGTGCTGCAGTGGATGTCTACCGGCTGATGATATATAGTTAAACTGAAGCTAAGCATACCGAGACTAAGCCACATTTATAAATAACACGAACAATGAATAAGGATTCCAGCCATAAAACGGACGGCATCCATTTGTTCTGGCTGAAATCTTGCCTACAGTCTTTTTAGATGATGGTATTTCGTTGTTTTGGCAGGTAAAAATTGAGCTAAAATAGAACCGATTCCGGTGAATAGTAACGATGCTTTCAGAAAAAAAGGAAGAATTTAAATGCTTAGTCTAGGGATGTGCTTGCTATTGAGATGAGAATGATTACGATCTAAACCTATCTGAAGGATTAAACCAGAGGATGGGCAGCAACATATTTTATCATAATTATCACTAGAAACGGGATATTTACCATGATTTTTGAGCATTATTGGTTCCCGATATTTCGGCACAGTTTCATGCGCCATGATCACGGGTCAACTGAAGTCTTTGCGAGTAGATTGATGAGTGATGGTAGGGGTGTTCGTAATAAAAGAGTGAGAAAGAGGGTAGATCGTTACGGCTACCTATAACAATAAAAATCTACTCGCAAAGACTTCAGTTTACCCGTGATCATGGCGCATGAAACTGTGCCGAAATATCGGGAATCAATAATGGTCAAAAATCATGGTAAATATCCCGTTTCTAGTGATAATTATGTTAATAATCATGATAGTTTCAAAAGTTATATTTTATCATATTTATATATTTACATATAAAAAAATAACTATATAAATATATTATTTGAAATAGATATTTTATCTATGCGTCACGTTGTCTCGTTTAAGTAGGCACAGCGCGTCCGATTCCTCAGTTCTACGAAAGCGCTACGCATGTTCTACGTCACTCGTAGCATTCACTACGACATTATCAGTGTATCCCTTCAAGTTTTGAACAAATTAAGCATATAAAGGTACATAAGTTACCTACTCGGGTCACTAATCTTTACAAAACTATTTATTTCAGAAACCAATTACATGGGGTAATAATTTAAATCATCATAGTCTGTTTTAGTTTATATAAAAACTTGTTACAGCAGTGCCTTTCTCGTAGCCATGCTCATAATCATAGTGTTAAAATAATGTTAACATGTATTTGCTATACATAAAGTAGGAATCAGAGCTTAGCGTAACTTATAAGGTAGTCTTCCACAAATCACTTTCCTCAATTCTCGTCACAATTCCTCAGTCCACGTTACGTTTCCCCAGTTTTCGTCACGATTTCTCAGTCCACGTCACGTTTTCTCAGTTTCACTGCCCGAAACTGCTAGAAAACTCTGACTAAGCACTAACAGAGGCTAGTGTATTGCGCAAAGAAAAACGTTTTTCCTAAAAATTCTTTAATACTGTAAAATGCAACTGCAATAATATTTTACGTTTTTTTATTTGTTTATCTTGTCTTCAAACTTTTGGATTTAACGGAAGACTAGCTTAGGTTGTTTATAACCTTAATATGAGTTACCTTTTTGTAACAGCGATTCTTGTGTTATTTTGTATTTTTTATGTTCTGTGCTGTGGTGTGTCTGGCCTAAGAATATACCCCTCCGTCTCCTCCCATGGAGGAGACAGTCATTACACCAGGGGATGGGCAGCAGCATCCACCTGAAATCTCGGCACCAATTTTGCGACCTTCAATCCGCCTGCCAATTGTGGTGATTATGGCAAATCCCCCCATTGCATTCTATGGGGGAAGGTTTCGTCTAGCAGTGGACGCCTAACGGCTGAAGAAAACTTTTGGATGATATACCTTCTTACAGGGAGTATTAAAAAGGCACCCACGAAAAAAAGAAGATAAAGATATAAAAATATCGAGGCTCAAAATTATGCAAATTTTATCAGCTTATTCTGATAATATCCGCATGATATTGATGGTAAAACCATTTTAGTTTTAAACTTTTCCTATACATTCACCTTCTTCCTCTTTCAAAAAGGGCTTTCGAATGTTTTGGCATAGCCATCAGCCGCCATTTGGACATACCTACATACCTACCTACGTATTAGCATTAGATTTCGAATCTAATTTTTATTTCTATGCAGAAATCTAGATCTCTAGAATCTAAATCTAATGCAGTAAGTACAGTTTTTTTAATTTTTTTCCGATTGTTGATAATTTTATGCTGTCCATTTTACCTTTTTATTGCATAATAGAATCATTTTTATATGCCTTATGGATATGGCGGTGCATTTACCGCCGGTTTGAGAATAAAAATAAAATGGGGGCTGACTATACTAAGTCACCCATACAAAAATATTCGAACCCCTTTCATATTGGACCTAGCACAGTGGTAAGTAACTTTGGATTAGGAAGTAAGAAAGTACCTTATAGACACGCACGGAAGTCATTTAAACTTTATGGACTTGTTGGATTCAGATTCCCGGTTTCTTATTGTCACTTCCTTACCTTATTACTCCTTATTTTGCAAGTTTGTTGTTCCAGTTTTGTTTCTAATATAGATTGATTGAGTTGGGATGGAACATGTTTTTCTTGGCAGGTAAAGTAGGTTGGTACAGCTACGTAAGAATCTTACCTTAGCAACCTAACTAATATTCTAACTAATCTAGGTGGTAGGTACCTTTGGACTGGACCAGCGATGCGGGTCGTTAGCGATAAGGAGAATGTTTACGTTCAGAAAACTGTGTTTAAGATTACACAGACATTAGTATTACATTTAGTACCTACATAGATTTAAGGATAGGCATAGGTAGACAGTGTGTGCCGTGGGAATAGATCCCTACGTCTCCTCCTGTGGTTGTAGGTAAAGACAATTAAGGGGTTACCTACGCCAGGGGTTGGGCAGCAGCATCCACCTGATCCGCCTGCTAAGCGTGGTGATTATGTAAAATCCCCCATTGCATTCTATGGGAGAGGCCACGTCCAACAGTGGCCATCAATCGGCTGATGATGATCAATAATTTTACATACATACATAAACATAAGCCTTTTTCCCCGAAGGTGTAGGCAGAGCCTTAAAGAGCCTCTTTTCAAAGTGGGTTTCACAGTCGCTGGAATATGACAAGTGGTGAGCTTATCGCCGCCATTACTTTCCATGACGAACTCGTCTAACGCTTTCTTCCAGTAATAACACATAGGACAAAATATCTTATACCTACATGCTCAGAATAATAAGCAAATTATTCTGAGCCTACATGCGAGATAACGACACCTCCAATGCCACGCGCAATGCCTATACAAAATTAGTTTTAATGCTATATTTGACGTCGAAACTTGCACTTCACTGGGAAACGCTTCTCAACTGCAACATCTCTTGAAGTACCAAACCATACCAAATCCAATTTCCACTTCTATCTTTAAATAAGACAAACCCATCAACGCTAGCAAAACATTTGGATAGTCTATCTATACTATTACCGCCATCTAGCGCTTACACAAGAAAACTTAGTGAGGAACCCATGTTTGCCTGTGAAACGCTTCGAGCCTATGAAAACTAGACGGCCGCCGCATAAATTCCCCTTATAAAATGCAGATGGCGACACTCGAGAAAAAATATTATAGTACCTAAGTTATTTTATTTGTCAGCCCAAAAAATAAAACAAAATAAACACATGGTTCAGGAATTTATTTTTTGAATTCTGGTCGAAATAAATTACTTACTTACTAAACATACAAACTAGTCCTTACAAGACAATTTAAAGAAATTGAATACATAACTAAATTAGATAAAAAGTAAATTTATTGCATTTTAAACAATAAATATTTAAAATTATAACTAACAAACTTGATTTACATTATATCTGATCTACCCTGATAAACTGTAGTAATAATTTATCTATGACACAAACTTCCGTGTTTAATGTTGACAATTCCCGTTGTCCCCACCAGTGGGCCGAAGCTAGTGGGGACAAAGGGAATACACATTACAATCTACGTAGACATTCACATGAGTATCTACAGTTATATTAGTCACAACTTATTGCTACTTTTCACAACCGGCCAAAAGTAAAAAGTAATAAGTTGTTCTCTACCCTGACAAATGAAAATACCAAGTTTTATAACTTTTCAAAATAACAGGAAAAATCCATAATTTTTATTACTTTGAGCATAGGTATAACTGGGTATTACTTTCATTTTATATTATTTACGTTCATTAAACACAAATTGTTTCTGCCTTTTTGGAGTATCGTGACTCTGAAATCGACAAAAACGTGACTAATTAATGAAACGTGACTCTTAAAGGTTATTTTGAATTGTACCTATGTTGCAGTAAGATAGCGATCTTCAGTAAACGCATTAGTTGTATTTTTGTAAATGGTCTCTGCCACTTCTACTTCTTCCCCCCTTCGCTGCTCTTTCCTCACGCACGAGATGTAGCGAGGGAAGGTGGCGAGCGAAGCAAGCCGCAGTCCCGAAGTTCTGGAATACGGGCCTAGGAGTAGGATCCTTGTCGGACCACGTGGATTCGGTTTGATCCGATTTGTACGCTATATCTTTTGACCTTTTTTCTTCGAATTCTATTCTCAGCTATATTACGAAAGATGGTTATCTTTCTGCGATATTTACGTTATTCAAGACCTTTTGTGAATTTGGAACGGATTGAAATTAGAACGGCTAAACTAATTCGTCCAATTGTCCTAAAATATGCCTTAATAATATTATGTTACATGTGATGACAATCACAAATTTTCGAGAAAGTAACGATGGTTTTAAAAAAATTGATTTGGACTAAGACCTTTCCCACTAAGTTCCAAAAAGTGGCGTATAAGTAGTTTTGATTAAACAAAAGCTGTTTGACAAATGTTTTTATTCTAAATATTACCTAATGAGACATTCGCTACATTCTGGCACTTCGTGGGAATGGCAGTTATTTAATTATTTATTCATAGTATTGTACTTGTTGTTTTTGTCCATTATTCTAACTAATGAATGACGTGCACTAGTGTTATAATTGTTAGATTTATATAAAGTACAAACCATGCTAGTGGCACGCCACACAATTTAAATACGTCAAACTAAAATATTCCATAACCAGTTACCACATGGACCATTTTCGAACGCAAAGCTTGTGTCAATTGCCAAGTAGAAGCAATTTAGGGGCGTGCAGATTTAGACCGGACGCATTTTACCCGTTGAATAGCATGTCATTTTGCGATTCATTTTGGGCTTTTCTTTTAATTGTATCCTCTGTGACTTTAATATAAGACGATAGAGACGTTTTATTCCCATTGGTTGTCGGTCAAAGTTGGTCGGTCTTATCATTTTAGACTCATGTAACAACTAGATGGTATTTTTATTGTCAGTTCGTAACGGTATTTAGGAACTGTCAATAAAAAACTGGTAAATAAAGCTGAACCGACGAGAGGTGGTATTACCAAACTTACAATTACTTATCAAGTAGAATTCCAATCTGTTCAATTCAATTGAGAGCCACACACAGTTCAATTCAGTTAAGTGACGGTCCGAGTAAGCCAGTAGTACATTTTAGGCAATTCTTTAAAGCTGTGTAAAGGATTCATAAAATGTCGTCTCTTATTCTTAATTGTTCACATTTCCAAATAAACTACGTAGTTATTATGAGGACAGACGAGAAACACAAATCTAGTGAGCTTTATCACCGGTGTCAGAAGCTCCTGTTAGTGAAAGTTTTAAAAGTATTATCTAGTGAGGTTTTTTGATTGGACGCACAACCATTTATCATGATGTTTTAAGTGCACAAACTGTTTTCTAAAAAGTATTTAAGATTTACTTAAATATTACTAGAATTCATTGCTTTGTGTATTCCGGACCACAGAAATTTTAATTACTTGCATACCGACCATTTAGGTACTATTTATTATTTTACATACTTATAACTGAACAAAACTTGAAGTACGAACTCACGATTTATTAATACAGCTGCCACTTCACATTGCATCATTTCAAATAAACAGTTTTAAGGCCTCTTTCACCAACTCTGTGTGTGTAACGCTTCTTGACCTTGAAATGCTCCAAATTTTTGACTTATAAAAAATATTTTAATTTCTGTTTAAACGTCACAGAGAAAAAGTAGCATTATTTACCCGGCGAGAGCGTTACAGAGATTATGGGAGCGCTTAGTCTTCCAAATCAAAAATAACTTATTTACATACCACAGAAGCGTTTAAAGGAAACCTAGAGTAATAATAAACATGCTATGGAAATTAGTCAGGCATCGCCGGATGTTAGAGATTTACGATAGTAATGATAATCGCGTATTTGTAAACTAAAAAAAAACAGTGGAGTATCTATTCGAAAAAGGGAACTACTATCACTATCGGGAGGCTGTTAAAGAAAGAGAGAACTGCGAGCAGGAGTCTTGATGAAAACCAAGACAAAGCATTACAAAGCTCAAGTTGCGACAGCTGCTATTCAAGCAGGTTTCAAACTGCTTGAATACTCTCCAAATCTAACCCCCCAGTGACTTTTACGTCTTCCTTGGCTCAATGAAATGCTTTGGGGTACGAAATTTAAAGAAGTTACCGCTGTAGAGGAATTTTTAGATGGTCAAGACGAAGATTTTTTTCTCTAAAGGGTTTGAAAAAAATACCTAGAAGATTAACTACCTAAAAGTATAACTTAGACTAATATGAATGTACCTACAGCAATAAATGAATATGAAAATATGGACAGACTTATTAGAAGACTTCGTATAAAAATAAAAATGGTTTTAAAAGGTGTTATCTTTAAAAAAAGGGTTGTTTAAATATTCATTATTATTTTGAATCATCCCTCGTGTGTAACGCTTCGCATGTGGGATGACGAATAATGAAAACGATCGCTTGTTTGAAAACGACTTCCATAGCCCCATCATATAATAACAAAATGAGACTCAAGTACCTATAGATTTTTGAATTCGAGTAAATCAAATCTGTGTTCACGCTTGAGCATTGTTCTAAATATAGGCCTAAGTCGAGAAGTTCCCCTTTTCAAGAAGAAGTTTAAACCATTGTTTCAACTGTCCAAATGATCGCCATAGAGTTGCGTTCTTCATTAACATTTCGCTACCGTAATTGGGGGGCCAGGCTAGGGTCAGTCCGTACTCATATTGTGAACACCATCAGCAAGCAGTTTACTCGTGCCCACGGTTCATACCTCCAAAGGCCTGTATAGCCTGTTTGTTGTTTATTATGACTCTGGGTACAAAAATAGGGTCTCCGCACACGGAACACTCGCGGCAGCCACAAGTGGCCAGCAACAAGCTAAAGGTCACTGTCATACAATTTGCAGGGAGTCACCGCACATGTGTGTCCGGTGACGGCCACACGCTATAACACAGTTCGCCACTCACTTCTTGCGATATACAAAAAGCAATGAAACAAGTTTCATAAATCACGCCCACCGACCACCGGTTGATGACGCGCGCCACCGCCACTAAGCAGCTTCTAGCTTCAGAGGCCCAAGCACGAACATCTAACGTTATCGAGACGCTAGCGAGACGATAGTAAACGTCAAATAAGAGCCAATCAACTTACTAAGATTTCAAGTTACCCTGATGTCATTGGCCAATATTTGAATCGTCATTTGCAATCGTCTTGTTAGCGTCTTGGTAACGTAAATTATTCGTTCTGACCCCATAGGTAGCCGACCGCTTGTGGCCGTCGCCGGAGGTCCGTGTGCGCCTAGCCTAAGGTTGCGTTCAATAAATGATTTTGCTGGGAGGCGCTGCCTCATGGCTAGTACTCATGGCTTGTTCGAGGGTGTCGAGACGCCGATAGGAGTGGCCTCGGCTGTTCCGGCGCCGGCCCGCCTGACGACCCTCCAGTATTAGGCCGAAGAACTGAAACAATTAAACATTTAAAATAATAATTTGTAAGAAGCCGACCTGAATAATGGATCTCGAATGGTGACCACGAACCGAACGAAGACGAAGGAAGGCCTCCCTTTCGATGGACCAACGATATTTTAGGTCAGTAGATGGAGGCGGCTCAAGATGGAGGTTTATCATGGCATTATGGAAAATGGATAGAAAATTATTTATTGCACAACTTAAAATTACTGTTACTGTGTGTTTGTTAGTAGTAGAACTTCTTGTGAAAGAGTTCGTCCGAGGAAGTACTACCACCGTACCTATTTCTGCCGCCAGCAAGCAGTAGTGCTCGCATTGCTGTGTTTCGGTTTGAAGGGTACGGGTGCCAGTTAAATTACAGGCACATGAGACTTTTCATCTGTATGTCTCAGGGTCGGCAGTGCGCGTGTGATGCCTCTGGTGTTGCAGGCGTCCATAGGCTAAGGTCTCTTTCCATCATTTGGGCCGTATGCTTGTTTGCTTGCCAAGTAGTATAAAAAAAAACTGTACATAGGCAAAGTTAATGCTAGATAGAGTTCCCTTCCAGCCAACTTTTGTGTATATGAAAAACAATTTCGAGATAGTGCACAGAAAATTCAAAAGGTAAATAAACTTATTTTTAATAGGTATGTACATATACATGCACGGTCATAACCCTCTTTTTTGCTCGCCGTAAACGGGTAAAAATAGGTAAGTACATTTTTTAAATTATTTTTATACAATAAACAACATAATACAACACATATTTAACATAAAAACATTAAAACGGTAACTTTTGTATGAGAAAAGGACGTTTAACATAACAGAACACCCAACAGTCACATACATAGTTCTGATTCCCTGTGTCGTGGGTATCAGGAACTATAAGTACCATGGTACCACAACACCCAGACCCGGAAAAAATATTTGTAGATCATACAAACATTTGCCCCGCAGCTGGAATCGAACCCACAATCTCTCGCATCTCAGCCGGCTACTCACCCACCGCGCGACAGAGGTCGTCAACAGCGTTTGACAGATTGCACAATTTACGCCTGTTACAAACCTATCGCGAGATAGAGATTAGCCCTGCCGGACACCGAGGTCGCCCAGGCATAGGCCTGCGCCGGTATCAGCTAGCTGATGACCTTCCTGGAGGACATCGGGTGGAGGCCGCTACTCCACCCGTTACGCAAAAAGGGCCCACTGGCCTAGTTGCGGGAAAGAGTCTGCTCTACAAGTACAAGTAGATCAAAAGACTATAAAACTTACCACTTTTCCAACTTTGTTCTTGTTGTGGTAAAGGACATACATCAGCACGACCATGATCACAGCGGTCAGGAAGAACGAGAAGAAGTGGCTATCATCATCATCGGAGTACCCCTCCTGGCCAAAGCTGGGGTACAGTGCCGAAACTGAAACATTAAAGTTTTTCGTTTTTAAATCGTAATTAGCCGGCCGACATCTACTGCTAGACATAGCCCTCCCCAGAATGTCACGACGAACGGTGTTGAACTGCCTCCATCCACCGACTTCCCGCGGCCTTTACAATGTCGTCCATCGAGTGTGGGACCGTTCTACACTGCGTGTGTCGTCCGGTTCGTGGTCGCCGATCGAGAACCTTTTTTCTCCAGCAGTTATCGGTTCTGCAAGCTATATGGCCTGCCCATTGCCACATCAACTTGCTAATTGTGCGAGCTACGTCAGATCTGCTCGTATCGGATCCTATCACGTTGTGAAACTCAAGCATAGCTCTCTCCATAGCATAGATCTGCACTTCCATAGCATGAGCTTGTGTCCAACTACTACTACAACTACGGGAGGAGACGGAAAGGTCTATTCTTAAGCTGGACACACCACGGCACAGCATGTTTCATTTTATTATCCTACTAATATTATAAACGCGAAAGTTTGTGAGTATGGATGGATGGATGGATGTATGTTACTCTTTCACGTAAACACTACTGAATGGATTTTAATGAAACTTTAGAAAAATATAGCTTTTACATCAGAATAACACATAGGCTACAATTTATAAAGATATTGTGTGACTTGTCCATAATATGACGATAAGTGTCAAGTAATTAGGAAAAAATCTACCATCTGCGAGCTATTCTGGCGCTGCCAAAACCGCTGGAGTATGTAATGTATGATATAAATGTTTATCTTAAATAGTCCTACAAAAAAGCCCGCCACAGTATATATCTATATCTTATGTGTAAGCAACTACAGCCAAAATGTGTATAATATTATAAACGCGAAAGTTTGTTACCTATTATGTTTGTTACCTACTTCTTCACGCTCAAACAGCTGAACGAATTTGAGTGAAATTTGGAGTGGAGATACCTTATACCCTGGATTAACACATAAGCATCATCATCACCAATTTTCATCATTATTCACGCGGGAGAAACCGCGGGGCGCAACTAGTTACCTAAATAATTTTACCAATCACATTGTTAACAGACTTTTTATTAAAAATTAATAATACTTGTAATAATAGCAGCAGTAGTACCATTGCTGTGTTAATTCATAATCTGAAGGTGGTGTACCTACACCAGATACATACAAACTAATTTTCTACCAAAATGACGTACCTGATCTAGCACCTGAATAAACAAGTGGTTATTTATGAACTGTGTGAGATTGTGAAAAATAGATTCTATTTCCCTTTATAAATAGCTCACTTTTCCGTTTTTTAAATTTTTTTGCTTGAATATTCAATGAGTTTTGAAGTTTTTGATCAAACAGCTGATGATATGGGACAGACCTGTGTCCAGCAGTGGACGTCAAATGGCTGATGATGTGGGACAGACCTGTGTCCAGTACTGAAAGTCGCTGATGATTTGGAGGAGGCCTATGTCCAGCATTGGACGTCAAACAGCTGATGATGTGGGGCCGGCCTGTGTCTAGCAGTGGACATCAAACGCCTGATGATGTAAGGAAGGACAATGTCCAGCAGGGAACTTCTACAGGCTGATGATGATGTTGATAATAGACCATTTGGCAGCCTAGTAATATTTCCTTCAAACTGTTAATTGTAGAGAACTCACCACTATTACCAGTGATACCAGAGACAGACTTCTGGTCATCAGGTTTGACGATTGTATGTATGTCATCCAGCATAGGACCGTCACTATCATCGTCCCCCACGTCTTCTTTAACATCTTCCGAGTCTAGAAACCAACAAGAAATTGATTATGTACATAAAAAACTTTTTCGCCTTTTTCCCCGTTGGGCAAAAGGCCACATTACAGTGAATCAATCACACAATCGTAGGAATATAGACGAGCACAACCCCTCGCCGGCGATAAGCACACCACTGAGGCCGTTGTCCGAGTTTTAATAAGCAATTGACACGGACATATGGTGTAGTGTAACACAGATTTTTATAATTATGTATATTGAAGTTCACAAAGCGTATGCTAGAGGCGCTGATAGGTGTCTCCATTTGTATTTTAAAGTCTATCAAAAATAAACGTATAGATTAAAAGTTTAATACAAGACAAGTATTAGTCAAAGTCAAAAATTATTTAAAATAAATTAAACAAACAATATGTAGGTACCTACATTAGTTAGGTCAGGTAGGTCGGAAGATTAGTTAGATTTTAGGTAAGAAAATTAGGTTCATTTAGGTACATTTTATGTATGTTGAAAAAGCTTATCTCAATTGCACTACTCTTACAAGGTACATGTACTCACTATACAAGGTGTTTTTTTTAAATGGGACAGTATGGGGATATGCGAATCCATAAGAGATACGGGAAAACTGTCTTTGGAACCATTTGCTCATTTTGTATGAAAATGATTTTGGCATAGTTATTTTTTTGGTCAAGCGTGAGTTCTCCATAAAAATGAGTAGTTTTGATCAAATATTTTTTTTATGCATATCGACTCAGTTTCTTGTAAGGATTGTTTCATTGTATCAGAAGAAAAAAATCTGAGCAGCAGAAGTTAGTCAAATTTAATAAAATGTTTTCTCATACAAATTGTAAGTAATCTGGTACCTACGTTAATAAAACTATGGCAATAAATTTTCAAAATGGCCTCCCTCTTGCTGTTTCCAGGTACGGGCACGTTTCAGAACATCTCTAGTGGCATTAGACAAAGATGTGTGGTGAATGTTGTTCTACTGCTCTGATGGTCTCGTGAAATGAGAAAAATCAGAGCTGTAGAACTTAGTCAAATTTAAATAAGAAAATCTTTGTCTGAGGGCACAAGAGGTATTCTGAAACGTACCCGTACCTGGAAATAGCAAGAGGGAGGCCATTTTGAAAATTTATTGCCATAGTTTTATTAACGTAGGTACCAGATTACTACAATTTGTATGAGAAAACCATTTTATTAAATTTGACTAACTTCTGCTGCTCAGATTTTTTTCTTCCAATACAATGAAACAATACTTACATGAAACTGAGTCGAAACGCATAAAAATTTTTTTGATTAAAACTAATCATTTTTATGGAGAACTCACGCTTGACCAAAAAAATAACTATGCCAAAATCATTTTCATACAAAATGAGCAAATGGTTCCAAAGACAGTTTTCCCGTATCTCTTATGGATTCGGATATCCCCATACTGTCCTATTTCAAAAAAACACCCTGTATATATATAAGCTAATCTAGACATAAGCATAGAAGCCATTATTATTTAATTTCGCTATTAAATACATATACCTACCTATATCATACATTAATTAATTAATGATGATACAAATTATTTATTAAAATGCAATTCCGATAACTGGCTCCAGAACAAGTATTTTAAGAAAAAACTATATTCAGTTACCTTGATAGTCATTGGTGTCACTGGGCTGCTTATCTTTAGATCCTGGGGTTTCAAGAACTGATTCCTTAAGTTCAAGCTCACTTTTCATCTGTTTTACTACATTTTCAACTTCCCAATTCTGCGAGTCGTCCCCACCAGGTTTACTGAGTGTAGAGCCTGACAAGTCAGGATTGTTTTGCCCATTTTTCACTTCAGGGTTAGAGGTTTCTGCTGGTTTATCAGCTTGATTGTTGGCTTCTAGTGAATTGACAGCAGCAGGCACTGGCTTCTCAGCATCAATGGTTTTTAAATCAGATTTCTCAGAGGTTTCTGAATTAGATCTAGCATGCTCAGATACTTGGTTGTTTTCAGGGGAAGCTTTCGGTTTGACTGCCTCGGTTTTAACAGTTACTTCATTTTTGCCTGCCGCTACTTCCAAAAGTACATTTGGCACATTTGAAGGTGTAGAAAACTTGATTTGAACATCTAGTAAGTCATTACCAGGTAGGTTAGGACCAGCATTTACTGGTTTCTTATCAATATTTTCTGTTTCAAGAGGTAATTGGGCCACATTCTCCTGAGCTGATGTCACACTCAATTTGTCTTTAGAGAGAGTAGGTATCTTCTGTTTTTTCAGCAAATCAGTACCCCACTTGAAGTATTTGCAAAAGAAATTTGCATCATCGCTCATCAGATCTTCGACACCACATATTTTTCCGCAGGTGACGGGATGCTTGAAGACCTTTTCTACTGAATACTTATAACGCGTGAATTCGGTAAGGTTAGAGAATACCCAATCCTCCGTACTTTCACAAAGCAGGTTGACATCCTGTTCCTCTTTTATTTTGGATGAGTAATCTTCCGTCAGCGCCAGCTGTAAGGTATCGACAGCAGCACAAAGTTGTTTGTTTATGTCGTAGAATATCAAACATTTCAGTTGTTTTTCTCCGTGTGGCGATGATAAGTCAGAGCAGTATTCTAATTGGCTTTTGATTTGATCCGACAAAAACACATTTACACAACTAGTTCCAAGTGCATTCAGTAAGTTTGTCAATGAAACAGGCGCATTTGTTGGAATAGGAACTCCTAAGCTACGATACGAAGAATTTAGTAGCAACAACGCAAATATATATCGAAACATATTTTAAAATGTTAATAAGTCTCCAGTTTTCGGTAAAACAAATAAATAACAATGAATTTCCAGTTTCACTTCACAACTTCACATTTCACACTCACACACATGGAATGGAACAGAACATAGAGAAAATAAATAGGTACTGCTAGACTGCTACACTCTCAGAATAATGACTAACACTTTATTCTGAGCCAGTGTCTCCATATAAAAATAAAGGATTACCGTGTTGCCAGGGTGAAAATACGGTGTTTTACGGTGTGTCAGTTAAAAATTTACCGTAATTACCGTGTAATGTTTAAGTGTATGGTAAAATTGGTAAATAAGTAGATAAAAAACAAATTTAAAGGGAATTTAAAAGCAATAATTAAATTACAATTAAAATTTAATTTTGAATACATACTTATTATTAATTTTACATGTTTAAAAAAAGGACGGTAATAAGGACGAAAATAAAATAAACTGCGAAGGTGTGACGGTCGATGTGTGAGTAAAAGTAGCCTACATAAAAAGTAAACAGTAGGGGTTTTCCCCTGAACTAGGTGCTGAGTGTAGCCATCTAAAATTTTGTGTTTTAAAAAGTTGAGTTTCGTTACACGTAATCAAAAAAATATCAAAAATACGAAAAGTTATTCATCTCCTTATTACGGTAGAATTACGACACGGTAATGGACGTTTACCGTTGACCGTAGATTATGTCAGATTACGGTGCATCTACGGTAATTACCGTGTATATGGAGACACTGTTCTGAGCACACATTGCTGGCCATAGAACAACATTACCTGTTGGCTGACTGACCTCTGACGGCACTGCAAACCACAGACTAACGAGAGTACCTGCACACTTCAAGCTTGCAAACAAAGAGTATATACCTTGGAGCAAGGAACAAAAGTATATACGCACTACTTTCAATCTTGGCGGAAATAAACTAAAAGGAGAGGAAGAACAGGAAAGAACCCTATAGCGTACCGTTGATCTATTCATTTAATACTCTGTGACCTTGATTTACTTCATTCAATGTTTTGTTTACTTTTTGTGTTTCCGTAAAGTTTTTGTATTTCTTAGCAAATATTATATTTTTTTATTGGACTGCATATTCAGAGGGAATGGGGGCTTTTTAATTTCGATTTTCAAAAAAGTACTTACCTAGTTCCAACTGTCTCGATAGATAGCTCTGACGATCAAAAATTCTTCAGGTTCATTTTTGTTGTTTGTCATTGATTAAATAATGAATAGGCATTGATAATATAAAATATTAAAATTAAATACTTAGGTATTGATGTAAATATGAAGATGCGATCGTCAGACAAAACTTAAATGCTCCAAGGACAAAAAAGGACAAAACATTAGAGCTATGTCTCCTTAGACCAAAATCAGCGCCATCTCTTGGATTACATTATAACTACATCGAAATTGAACAACCAACCCGAACGCCATAACTTTTGACAAACGTCTTACCTATTGGGGGTTTGGTTATTTCTGGGTATTTACAATAAAAGAATGCACAGCCTGGGAATTCACAACCATGGCATTGATGTGCTACATTGCTTCTGATTGTTCGAAAGCTTAGCTTCGTTTAGATGCAACTGCAGAGTAAAATTGAACCATCCCATTTTGTGATAAGACCCTGTTAGGACAAACACCACAGATTATTATATTCTGTGGTGTTTTATTTTTATTTTGTAGTACTAATACTTACAAATACCTACTTTGTATGAGTTGTATAGTGAGGGCTTTTCATCTTCGATTCAAAAAAAGGAAGTTCGAATTGATTCGATAGATGGCGCCTTGATGGCACAGACTTAACTCTACCTGTCAAGATTGTCTCTGGTGCATGCATACGTCCAAATTCAGATGCATATTATGCTATTATCTAACTCGTAGACAGAGAAACCAATAGACAACTACATATCTTCCATCGCAGTCATACAAGAAAGAGAACAACTTATGCATACGTCATGTAAAGAAATGGGACGGAATGATATGACTTTTTGTCTCATGTCGCGTGCCGGTTTTTTACAGCACAGTCTACAACTGTGCTAAACAAGTTTGACAGATCACCTTAGTGCCGTATGGTTTACGTGAAAAATATATTTGAAATTAGACATTGAGCACGGAAATACACACTGAATTAGTTTTAAATTGTGAATAACAAATTCCTCTAACGAATTTCCTTCGAAAAATGGTTCGGTGTAGTGTGTTTGGACGCAAAAGTGGTAGTGAACAGAACTTTCCTGATTTGTCTTTATACTCATAAGTACGGTACCTACTTTTGATCAGTTATTAGCTTCGAAATTGATTGTTATAATTATATCCCAGTAGACAACCACATTTAGAATATGTTCTTGTTCGATTAAAGGCCTAAAAGTTGAATTAAATTATTCATAACAAAGACATAATGCAGTTTAGTGTTGCCTGCATTCGATAGTAGTTTTTCCCCAGACAAGGTACACGTTTTTATTTAGTACATTTTTAAATGACTATTAACTTGTTACAGTTTTCCCATAAACTACAATTTACGGATGCATTGGATTGAAGCCACAGGACGAAAAACTTAGACACCAAAAAAGTCTTCAAGTATTTGTAGCACTCATTGTGGGAAAAATGTCTTTATCAAAAAGAATAAGCTAACTCTTCTGTTTCCTGGTGCTGTTCCAATGCTGGTAAGTAAATATTTAGTTTCATCATCATCAGTAGACATAGACGTCCACTGCTGGACGAAGCCTCCCTACAAAATACAATGAGGGGACTACCATACCATCAATGCCCCATGTTAATTTTATGCAGTCCATTGCATTCAAAGGTTGTCTGGTAGAAATCGCTATAGAGTTATAGTTTAGTTTTTGTTTTTGTTTGTAAAATTTATTAACTTTTTGTATATTATGGTGAGCAATAAAGTTTATTTAACTGCCATAATCATCATGCTTGGCAGGCGGATTGGTGATTGCACTGTTCGCGTAGAAGCAGAAGATAAAATCAGAAATATTAACACTAAACTAGGTAGTATTTAAGGGTCAGTAAAGAATGTTTAAATTAGTATATAATTTTACAATCTTATTAACTTAATGCTGTTTTATTATGTACCATAATGTATAAAAAAATCACATCCCACTAACATTATAAGTGTGTACATTATTTGTGTACTTACTACTTTGGATTCTATTTAAACTTAGCTTGAATATTTAAATTGTAAACAATACCTTGATTTCTTTCCGCCTTGGGCTAGCTGGTTTGTAGTCGGGTTACTGTATGATCCTTAGGTTTTCTTCTGAATTTACCTTGTGCTACGGAATCGTAATGCCTGTGTTTACGCTTCCAGGAACACCCTCTGGGTTCATACCTTTTTGAACCGAGTCCGCGCACAACGGATGACCTTGACGTTTCACCTGGTTCCTGCATCTATTTACTTGAGCAATACCAAACGGGACTAACAACCAGACAGGACGGTGGAGGGCTGTGGACGAGATTGCTAGGAGAGTGTGGTATTTCTCGACCGGAACAGTATGGAAAATGACCTTGGCCTGACCGTAGACCTTACGACCTAGCTTCTTTATTTTTAATTAATTTTGTATGTACCTATTTTAAATAGTGTTTAAATTTTCTCCTTGATTAGTTATGTTTTCTCTTTCCTTGACACTTTACGTGACTAATGGCCACTCAAGCTTTTTATCCCTTATAACGCACCTGGTTTTACCCGCGATCCTACAGAATCTGTAGGATAGCGGGTAAAGCCGCGGGGCGCTGTATTCATGAAACAGATGCATACATTTAGATATGTACTTCCGTATCTGAAACCTGGGATTGCTTAAAACCAGGAAAAAAGTTTTCAGACGGCAACACTACAAATCCATCGTTCTATCTCACAAGTGGCACGGCAGCCATTTGTCTATTGGTTTCTCTGTCTACGATCTAACAAGTCTGTGCCGTTTACTCCCAGCGTCCCCCACCTGTTTGGCCCCACTGGGGGACGTTGGGAGAAAAAAGTGCCAACGTCCCCCACTCGTGACAACGTGCAGAAATTGAATATTTAACAGTAGGAGAACTTTTTTTTCTGTTTTTAAGTGTCCATTATGATGATCACTGAACACGATTCTGCTGTCAGAATTGAAAATAGTTGCCGCGATTTTGAACTTTTTTGTTTTTTTTTGTTTCTTTGTCGTTGGATAGCTTTCAAAATCGATATCTGAGGATCCCTGTGATCACTGAACAAGAATCAGCTGTCAGAAATTAAAAAAAGTGGCCGCCATTTTGAACTTTTTTGTTACTGGACCGATTGCTTTCAAAATCGATATCTGAAGATCCCTGTGATTACTGAACAAGAATCAGTTGTCAGAAATTAAAAAAGGTGACCGCCATTTTGAACTTTTTTGTTACTGGACCGATTGCTTTCAAAATCGATTTCTGACGTTCCCTGTGATCACTGAACAAGAATCAGTTGTCAGAATTAAAAAAAGTGGCCGCCATTTTGAACTTTTTTGTTACCGGACCGATTGCTTTCAAAATCGATATCTGAGGATCCCCTGTGATCACTGAACAAGAATCAGCTGTCAGTGTATTAATTTCTGACAGCTGATTCTTGTTCCGTGATCACAGAGATCCTCAGATCGATTTTGAAAGCAATCGAACAACAAAGAAACAAAAAAAAACAAAAAAGTTCAAAATCGCGGCAACTATTTTCAATTCTGACAGCAGAATCGTGTTCAGTGATCATCATAATGGACACTTCAAAACAGAAAAAAAAGTTCTCCTACTGTTAAATATTCAATTTCTGCACGTTGTCACGAGTGGGGGACGTTGGCACTTTTTTCTCCCAACGTCCCCCAGTGGGGCCAGACAGGTGGGGGACGCTGGGAGTATACGGTCTGTGCTCTGTGTGTTTGGTTCTAGAGTATGCGCTAGTGATTTCGTGGTGTTTTTTTATGTAGGTAAAACTAAATACCTACCATGATAAGAAAATATATATTTTATCTACGTTGTTGATGTTGACATTTCACTTTATTTTGAATCTTGACAGATAAAGAAAGAAAGAAAGATTTTTTTTTGTTTTTTTTTATTTATATTATATTTTAAAAAACTAGGTACCTACCTACACATGCTGATCAAAAGTTCTACGGACTCTTCGTTCCTGAATTCTTTGAAAACAGTCACTTTTATCAACGTTTCTCATGTGTGTCTACCTACCTATTACGAGATTTCTACGAGATTAATTTGTGCTATGATTTCTGCAAGTGCTCAAGCTCTTGTATGTGTGGCTATGAGTGAGGTCTCAACGCAAAACAAAGCTATTCTAGGTAGCTAATAACTAGATGGTTAGATAAACCGAAGAACTCACTACGGACTCTTAAGGTCAAACGGCAGCCATATTGCAAATTCAACGGGCATGCTCTGTGTATACAGTATCACCGGACACAAAACCCAGAGGAGGCAAGTTGAGAAAGCCGCTATATTCAAAGCTCTAAGGAGTACTCTTGCCTGTCGAGATGCACGTAATAATAATATCTGATGTTTTGGCTCGTTCTGGTTAAATAATGAACATTCAAAAAAGATATAGGTAGGTTCCTAATACGTACCTACCTAAGTAGGTAGGTATATAATATTCCCTTAAATAGGTAAGTACATAAATAAATAGAAAAAAGACTCGTTGTGCGTTTTGGCCTCGCCTTGCAATATTTTCAATACCTACCTAGTTCCTTTTATTAGGCTTCCTCCTAAAAATCAGTTGCTTGTAAATTGATTCCGATAACAGAAACAAGGTGTCAATGACTTTATTTGTATCACCCATCACCTCATTATACTTAGGTACTTAGTTAAATAGTAAGTAGGTACCTACTTATATGATTAATTTAATTGTGTTCCTGTAAACATAAATCAGTAGAACCTTACTTGCTAAACTTTTGCAAGTTGCTGCATTGTGAAAATTGATATTAATGATAGAATTAAGCACATGTATGAGCTTTGAAGAAATCTTTGAAACTTTGAATATTTAGCGTCGATCTGACATAACCGAAAGCCCGAAGGCTTTTTAAGTGCGGCATTACGCTTTCATACGGTATTTTCTTTTCCATTTTGAATGCATGTGCTCATATTACTTATTAGGTAGCATAAAGGGTAATGAATTTCACTTTTCCCGAGTTTTTCGCTTCACAGACTTAAACACAGTAACTTTTTGGGTGAAACAGATTGCGTAGGTAAAGAAGCCTAGATTCTCATGTATTATTCAATCACTTAGAGTCATTTCTTTTGATGAGTTGATGAATTGTTTTGGTGTTTTTAACCAATAGGTACCCTAAAAATAGAAGGGTAAAATAAGTTAAGTTAATAAAGTTTTCATAGTTACATTATGAAATCCACAGGTAGTACGTACCTACACACGAGATTTTCTAGCAGTCTCTCAAACCGTGAAAAAGCATAATTACCTAAGTTCATAAATTCACATCCAAAGTTCGTAGTTTTCGAGAATTTTAAATAGATAGTAGACCGTTACGGTTACCTACGCCTGTTTTTGTCAACAACCAGGTAAATATGGGCGGTTAAGTATTACTTACCTACAATTAAAGATGAAACGCGAAGACCTACGAATGATGGTGGGCATCATCACGGGACACTGATCTAAACCAACACCATCTACTGAAGACAGGAGCTATGTCGCGGCGTCTTCAGGAAGATGAGACAGTGGAGGAAAAACCGGACTCCAGGAGTTAATCAAGTCCTGTTTCACTTCATTTATAACGCACTCGGGGACACTGAAACAGTGCTGCCATCAGCCCAGAGTCCTTCTCCGTTATGTTAAGGAGTTGGGCTAGGATTATCAGGGGGACAATGCACAATACACTCCAATGCGGGAAGTCAGTGCAGATCTTACCTATCTCCTCCATATTAAATTAGAATTAGAACTAGACCGCTACTATTTAAGCGTTTTTTTGTTGTAAAAAGTTGCTCATAGTACCTAGTAGTATATGCATTTTGCCCATTTATTTGATTTATTTTTATTTTATTTTATTCGGGAAACATACAGTAGGTAGGTATGTTATAACTAGCAAACCACAGATTAAAATACTAATTACCATTATCATGTTTTTGCATAATATAAGAATTAGAAAAACTTCATTTGCTTTTTACTCAACTACTTAAATAATTTAAACGTTAAAAGAGAAGGAAAAGTAACAATATAAAGTTAAAATAAAGTTATTGAACCAACTCAAACCGATCGTTACGCTTGAAGACAGATGGATGGATCTAAAGAGATCTAATTCAGGGAAGACAACCAGTTTTTTTGTAGCTATTTGATAATCTAATGAAGAGGGTTTTTTTCTATAAATGTTGGTACTCTGAGGAACGTAAAATGAAAAAAAGTTATCTTCACGGATCTTGTACTGGACGCGTAGCTGTACCCTGGAGAGGATATGCGGGGAATCCTTCTTTCTTGGACTGGAAGTATATGCTGCCTTCTACATATAGCCTCATAATTTACCATGCAATAGAACGTACAGATCGGCAATCAAAGTCCACTTTTCGACGTTAACCTCAGCTACGGCGTAGCAAAGGCAACATTTTTGCCATGTGTTTAAACTTAAAATAGAGTCCAATTTCAGACCGCTGCTACGACAAAGTAATAAGCCATGCAATAATGTTATGTTATCATCACTTAAAGCCCATTCCAGACGTAGACTCTACTGCGATGAAGCATTATGTATGCCATACAATAAAAAGTTCAAATGTCCTCTTTTAGTTTTGGACTTAGAATTCTGCTACAAATCATACATAGGTAGGTACATATCGTGATGGAAAAAAATGGTTTTTCGGAATATTACAATGTAATAAGTGATTGCGTACAATAAAAGCTGATAAACGGAAAATAGGCAGGTTGACGAGTGGCCCCTTAAGTATTCTCAGCTTAAGCAACATCGTCCTTTGTCACGTTTAACCCGTAGTCCCAAGCACTCGTTAGCTATGTGTTATTGCTCACTTAATTCTTACGAGCCTTGTTCTTAACTGTAATTTGTGAACATCTCGTAAAAAGATGCTTTTGTAGAACGTGATAACTTGCTTGTACAAAGTTGAGCTTTAAAGTGCCAAGTGGCTTTTATTCGTTTGATGTGTACTTAGTTTTGGCAAACTCGATGACCAAGCTTTAGTTTAGCTTGCAAAGCCAGAACGTCTTGAAGATGGGAGGCTGATATCGTACCATAGTAAATATACAGAGTACAGATTGAGTAACTTGAATAAAATATCCTACTCCTCCTCCTCAGTTCGTTCAATGCTGAGGGTCGTGACTCCTCCATGGATCACTTTTTGTACTGGACGATGCCGATGTTGCGTCATTGAGATTTGTTGCTGGTGAGCTGCATGGCTTTGTGGAGTTTTGAGTCAAGAGTGGTGCGGATCTGGTCTATGGTTGCTAACCCTATTATATAATATAGCATCCTAATGTATATTAGGGGTCCAAGTACCAAGTACAAAAAATATAGTAGCCGAAACTACTATATTTTATTTGAATTTAAAAATGAAACAACATTATTTGATTTTAAATGTTTAAACGTAAAACGGAACGCAGCCTTCTTCTTTTTCTTCTTCTCCTTCTCTTACGCAGCCTTTATGTATTTCTGAACGATACTTTGTGTGTCAAATGTCAAGTTGACATGAATGCCATGAATGGAACACTAATATTTTTATTTTTTTTCGACATAATATCTACTATTTTATAGGCTTCAAAAGTACTATATTTGATTTAACAAAGTTGGCAACCCTAATCTAGTTTGACCAACAAGTATTAACAAGCGTCGGCCCCTTGGGCTCTTCCCTCGATTTTGCCATAGAATATTAAATATTTGAATAAATATGTATATTGACCTTAGTATTTCCGGCCTAAGAATAGACCCCTCCATCTCCTCCCGTGGATGTCGTTAAAGCCGACTAAGGGATTACAATAGGGGATAGGCCAATAGCAGCATCCACCTGAGAACTCAACTCGAATACTGCTATCATCAATCTGCCTGCCAGGCGTGGTGATTATGGAAATTCCCCCCATTGTATTTTATGGAGGAGGATATTTTATTTTCGTGTAGCAGTGGTCATCTAAAGGCATCTGATGATGATAATTTAAATAAAATATAGTAGATACTATAATGAATACTTGGACATCCCTAGATATGTAGGTAGGTAGATTCCATATCGTATTTTATATGCTGAGTGCAAACACAGTTTCATAATAAACAGAAAACGACTAAATAATGTTTCAAGTTTCCCCCACTTATGCCATTTTATGGAGACTCGTGTCTCGGCTGCCCATATTTTTTCTGTATTATTGCTCTAGAATTTAAATTAGCATAAATACGCGAAAAGTATGAAAAGCTTTTAAAAAACTTTACGGAAAGAAATGAGATAATCGCTATCTCTGTATCCTAATGAGAATCGTGTTCTTTATTTTATATTTAATTTTATGGTAACTGTTAATTTAACCGTTTCCTAAATCGTACTGCAAAACAATTTTAATATAACAAGTACCAACTTTGGCAATTTTATCCTAAAAGCTTCTGCGTAAGAAGCAAATATGTAACTGCAAAGCTAATTTACATAAAGGAAAAATTGCTATTATAAACATTGAAAACACTGCCAAATGGGAAGATACTCAAGTCTGAACCTATTCGTTGGAAGTCAATTTATAAAATGGAATTGTAATTGCTTGGAACGTTTTCGCAGCAATTTTCATTTACAAGGATCGGTTGTTTTGCCACTTGTTACTACTTTTCCTAGTTGCCCAACCGGTTTCATATTTAAGATGCTATTTGTAAAGTAGTTTTGATGAAACAAGTATTCCGTTGATAGCATGATGTCGTGCACGGTATAAACTCGTGCACTACACTGTTCGTTTCACTAAGTTGCAGTAAGTTTATTCAAATGTGCAGATACTGAGTTAGATACCGAGTGGTTAGGGTTTGGTAGGTCTAGCACGACTTGATATCGACTAGCTTTAAAAACGATACAATAAAATTTTTACCAATTAAATTGGGTAGATTTTAGCCACATCCCTATTGAAAGATTGAAGATAAAGCAGCAAGTAAATAGATATAAGAAGATATAGTAAGAAGATCGAGCGTTGTCATGTTCTTTGTAGGTGTCAGCGGGAGGCCTACAGAGCGCCGGCTTTGTTATCATTGCGTGAATTACGCAGGTAATGGGCCGCATTTACAGCGTACGTGCCTCGACATTCATTAAAACGGCTAATTAAACCAGCCGACGAGATTCCGACGACGAATCCGCCTGAGACAGAACCACTTTCTACATATTTCTTTAGGGAAATTTTAAGTGGAGCACCGTTGGCATTCCCTTCTCTCGAGCGAAGTTTTAAAAATACTTTGGGTAAGATATTAGCAGTATAAATTATAAAAATAAGGGAACCAACTAACTTAAGAAGAAACTTTAGATACGAGTTTTCTCGAAAAAGTGCAGATGGAAAATTAAGAATGCAGTTGATCAAGATGAACCTTTCCGGAATAAGCAAGAAGACATCAGGAGATTATGTCCTACAATTTGTGAGGGAGAGGTGACAGGGCCGGATTCAGGGGACGATTCGGCTGTCTCTCCAACGGCTGGAGACCAATAAGACTTCAAGTCCTGCGCTCTTCAGGTTCAGGCAAAGAATGAGTTCGTTGATCCAGATTTCTGGCCAAACGACATTGATTACCGATGCTATAACGAAACAATACTGAAATTACAGCTATGGACTATGGTGTACCGCTATGCAATGGGCTTATTGTTTAGGTTTACTGAACACTTCCCATGTATAACTTTTGAAACTATCATGGCTATTAACATAATTATCACTAGAAACGGGATATTTACCAATAAAGCTCAAAACTCATGGTAGATATCCCGTTTCTAGTGACTTCCCATGTAGCCTGAAATAAATATAATATTATTATTATTATTCATCATCACCAGCTTTTTTACATCCAATGCTGGACGAGCCCTCTTCCATTGAATACAATGAGAGGATTTGTCATAATCACGCTTGGCAGGCGGATTGGTGATTGCAGTTTGATGTTAAGGTGATTGCTCTCGCATGTGGCGCGAAATTCAAATTTTATTGCGTTTTTGCTCATTGCAGCTCATCAACACTTCTTGAGATAGTAAAAACTGATTTTGCGAAAACTAGGAGACCTAACACACATGTTTTAGTTTATAGTTTCACATATAGATCATTACTTCAGCTACGAATACTCTTCAATGATTTTTACAGTGTTTTTTTGGTTTAAAGGTATGCGTAGCTTAACGAATGACATTTATGAGATACTATCAATTAAAACATGCGTGCTATGTCTCCTAGTTTTCGCAAAATCTGTTTTCTCTATCTCAAGAAGTGTTGATTAGCTGTGATTTACAAAAAACACAATAACATTTGAATTTCGCGCCACATGCGAGAGCAATCACCTTAAGTACCCAGGTGGATGCTGCTCCCATCCTATGGTGTAATCCCTTAGTGAGACTTTTACTACATCCACATGAGGAGGAAAGGTTTATTCTTAGGCCGGACTCACCACGGCGCATTATAATTATTAAAAAACCACAAAATAATGAAACATTAAGACATTATAAACGTCGCAGAAAGTCGGTAGATGGAGGCGGCTCCAGGCCGTTTGTCGTGGTATTCTAGAGCCTATGTGGTCTGTGTGTGGTGGCCTATGTTCAGCAGTGGACTACCGGCTGATGATGATAATTAATAAACCATTTAATTGAAACTATATATGTTAGAAAATTGATAGTTTCGATCGATTTACAAGGCAATCTTTAATTGCTGCAGCGGGAGTTCAATTAAAATAAATTCCCAATCATAGTCCCAGCACTATGTTTGCACTGTTATTTCGGTGGCGCTACCTACGAGTGGTCCCTGTAATTAACAACACACCCGAACTCCCTAGAGATCAAATGTACCCACACCGAAAACTAAACCATTGCCTTTCATTTGGTTCTAAAATAACACCAGACAGAATCAGAGCTCCGAGTGGTTACTAGTGTAACTTGATAGACATAGCTTATTGGGTAGAGCAAGTTCAATGCTTAAAATAGCGTCGCATGGAATTACTTAGGTATATTCAGAGGCGGACTAGCAGTCTTGACTTAGTCTAGGGAATTTAGCTTTAAAATCTGCTAATTTAGCGGCGTAGAAATGTGGAATTAAATAACCATTGCATTCAGTACATATATTTATTTTCTTAGTTTTGAGATTTTAATTTTTCATATTAATCTACTTCTTCAACAGCCTTAAGACGTCCATTGCTGGACGTGGCATATACCATATGATGCAATGTGGGGATTTGCCATAATCACCACGCTTGGCAGGCATGTATATGCTGCTGCCCATCCCCTGGTGTAATCCCTTAGTCATCTTTTACGACTTTCATGGGAGGAAACGTAGCGGTCTATTAGGCCGCGACTGTGCAACCAATGGTGAAAAGAGGCCCTTTGAAGCTCTGCCTACTCCCTTTGTAAACAGATTGAAAGATAAGGTATTTTTTTTTTCAAAAATTCAGTTTGCTCGATTAAAACCGCGGATGACCGCTAGGTGAAAATATGAAAATGACATTCGTGAATTTAGTTATATTGCTGATACTTACAACTCAATCATAACAAATACAATTTTGCTATATTCTAACTCTTCAATACCTACCCAAAGATTACTTTCAGTCAAAGAGAGGTTTACGACAAATAATGAATACCTACATTTCATAAAAGGTAATATGTTTGAAGTCAAGGCTCCGTTTGATAATAATTAACCTTTATCTTCCAAATGTTACAATACAAAACAAAGCTACAAAGCGCTTATTAGCTTTAGAGCTTTTCCCGACCATTTAGGTCGCCATTGTTTATACTATCTTCTTGTTCGTAATGGATCTGTTACCGTTACCAAAAAGAAGACCGTAGAAAATTTGTGTACTTTTAGGGTTCTGTACCTCAACAGGAAAATAGAACCCTTATAGGATAACTCTGTTGTCAGTCTGTCTGTCTGTCCATTCTGTCAATACCCTTCTTCTCAGGAACGACTAAAGGTATCAACTGGAAATTTATACCTAATATAAAAGTCTGAGCTTATAGTGCAGTAAAAATCAAGCTTTTAATTAAAAAAAAACAACATTTAAAAAAAATACAGGCATTAATAACATAATGGCAATTAATATCTAATTTTGTATGAAAATCGCAAAAATAAAAAATAAAAACCTCTAGGGTACTTCCAGTGACCACTGAAATTTTAAATGCAAGGAGGCTTTGTGACTCAAATAAAGGAAAAAGTCTAAAATTGAGAAAAAAGTGGAGAAAATGGGATGGGGAAGTTGGTAGGAAAAAGTGTTTTTTTTTTTTTATTTATTTATTTAAGTCAAGCAACAACAAGGCTCATAAGCATAATACACAATAAACACAAATAAGAATTATAAAAAGCTCTAAAGAGAGTTTACATCCTTTCAGCAGTATGCAAACCTACGGACTATCATATTCTGCGTTCGTCGCCCGGGATCTCCATCGAATCCCACCTTTGGATTTTGACCACATTGACTGCACTCATTTACTCAAGGAGATCGAAGCCTTGAAGTGTGGTATGGCGGAGATGCAGATCAAATTTGATGCTGCTCTAGATACCATTTCTGACCTGCGTGCCGATGTTGTCACCTTGCGCAATACTATAGCGGTAAATAGGTCACCAGAAACATGCAACGTAAACACTCGTCGCGGCGCACAGCAGAATGTGTCGGCTTGCAGTTTAGTGTCAACGTCGCCTGGCGCTGTTGACTCCCCGCACCCCGCTGCCGTCGCTGTCGCCGCCACCGTCACACGCCCCGCTCCGTTGGCGCCGGTCGAGCCGTTACGTGTCACGTCTACCCCTCAACGTGATTATGCTGCCGTCGCTCGCGTCTCTAAGCCCGAGCGGCAACATACGAAGGGGATGAAGCAGACCAGCCGTGAACCCAAACGCAGCGCTGGTCTTGCTGGTCTTTCTACGGACCGATGTGACAAGGAGGGTTTCATCAGAGTGGAAAAGAAGAAGAAGCCCACTTGCAGAAATCAGTGCGGAACTGCCGTGCTGACTGATATGAGCCAGCATTGCTTGTTGCGTGCGGCGGTACCCACCACTCCGTTGTACGTGTCGCGGGTACACTTCAACGTGAAGCCTGAAGGGGTGCTGGAGTACCTTAAGCAGAAGACCGGGCTCACCTTAAGGGTCGAGAAGTTGGAGTCTCTCCCTATATTATGAAT
The DNA here is from genome assembly GCA_951392215.1 of Epirrita christyi. Classification (NCBI taxonomy): domain Eukaryota; kingdom Metazoa; phylum Arthropoda; class Insecta; order Lepidoptera; family Geometridae; genus Epirrita; species Epirrita christyi. The sequence continues at coordinate 7,604,787 of OX595842.1, read as the reverse complement.
TTTATTTCTTTTATGGTGAGAGTACCGACTGACCGTCTATCGACTTTCATGAGTGAGGAGTTTTGGCCGAAGGGTGTCAAGTTCAGGAAGTTCAACGGACGCCTGACACAAGACACCTCTCAGGTGCGCTACACGTCACCGTATTCACGTGTTAACAACAAATAAGTTTTTTAGATATAAAATATGTATGTTAGTCTTTAAGGTATATATTTCTATGGGCTTTATGTTTAGGTATAATTTATTGTACATTTCCCATTTAAGCCTGAAATAAATTTATTATTATTATTATTATATTAGCTCTGACCGACAGAGCCCTCCTTTCCCGTTCTAAATCGGCATCGTCCTTCAGGTAGGCTATAACTATATGACCTAGGATGAAACACGAAAAAATTAGACACGGGAACTCTTAAGGCTGAATTTTCGAATGAATTATGTAAAGTATAATATAAGTAACAAGCTGTACCTATACCTACGTCAAACTTTTGAAACTGACGTTACATTTTTGTGTCTTTTACGAGCACATAAAATAGGCATAAAACTGGCAGAGGACGCTTGCATAGTTGTTTGTGTCGAGAATAGTGAAAAATAACACTTCATGATATGCAAATAAACGGAACCAGAGATAAAAAACCTGCTTTCAACTTCAGCAAAAGTTCGCACAAAAAACGATACTTTTTTTAGTTGAAAAATATATGTATGTACAGTAAACACAAAAAACAGATACACATTAACAAGTGCGAGCGAGCCTTGGGTCTTATTTTTTTCGAAATCTTTAGTGCCCATTTTTGAGTTTCGCCCACTTTTTCCTACAAACTTCACCATCGACCTTTAGGGGTAAAAAAGTTGAATAAAGAGGCTAGTTCAAATTATTTGTAGGGTACCCATTTTTTCTCAGTATTTACAATTAGCCGCATATTGGTATACTATCCGTAAACCCATCTTTCTATGTGCAAAACCATTCCAACAGCCATGGATTGGATTTTGCTCCTCTTATCTCTCTATACAAAGTGGACTTTTTATTCTAACTTTCAGATAAATCCACTAGATAGTAGTATACCCTAGTTTTTAACCGACTTCACAAAAAGGAGGAGGTTCTCAATTCGGTTGTATGTTTTTTTTTTTTTAATGTTTGTTACCTCATGTTTCCGGCGTTTATGGCATTTGGAAAATTCTTTTTTATTTGAATAGATATACTTCCAGATTGGTCCCATTTATTTCAGAATCCAGTTCTGATGATGGAATCCATGAGGAATTGAGGGAACTCCTCAAATAAACGTGTTTTCTTTCTTTCTTTCTTTCTTTAAATATTGTAGGCATATACATATGGCGATTTTGATATTTTCAGCAACAAAGCAAGCATTTGCATTCAGAAAGTATCATAATCCTTTCACCACTATGGTTCTTTCATCATTTTTTTTTCATCCAAATATTTAGTCGAATTTAATGGCGGAAGTCGGGTTTTTAAATGAAAAGTTATTTTTTTAGGCACTGCATTCAAATTGTAAATATGATGCTGTGACATATTGGGACGAGTCGATGGACTAGACGATCTTAGAAGGGTACCTACTCCACGGAACCCTAATAACTAAACTCCATGGCTTAAACTACTGCGCAATCAAATCAAATCCCATTTAGCTTATGTCGGGTAATTTTGTGACCCGTGAACCGTATTATTTGTTGTGGTGACACCAATATACGAGCACTCATTTGGTCATCCAGTTTACTCGGCCACATAGTCACACCATCATTATCATCATTGTGAGCCTGGAGAATTCCACTGCTGAACATGGGCATTCATAGAATGTCATCACAAACAGTCTTGAGCTGCCTCATCGACTTTCTACGACCTTGAAAATATCGTCAGTCCATCGAGGCCTTTCTACGCTGAGTCGTCTAGTATGTGGTCACCATTCCAGAACCTTTATTATCCAACGGTTATCAGTTCTGCGAACTATATGGCCTGCCCATTGCCACTTGACTTTGCTAATTCAGCAATTATTTTTATTGACATTGTAAAAATGTATTTTACCTTATAAAATGAAAATATACTTACTTATATTAAATAGTTTATTGAATTTAATTGAAACACATATACACATATGAAAAAAATAAAAATCAAAAAGTTAGCAGACCCTAATTTTTTTTATAAAATATTAAGTAATACAGGATACGCAATGCTACACACCCACTATGAACTCGTAGAGCTTGCTGCAATTTTACGAAAACGTAGATACTAGCAAAATTTTGCTAATCTACAGTGTACACGAATAATATCATAGTAGTAGCTACTTCGGGTCATTGGTTCCTTCTTGGCCTTCCTGCGTTAGGTCAGAGATCAGCATGAGGTTTGGTGGCCCTTGACCTGACAAGAGTCGAGTGAACTATACTAGTTGTGGAAAGTACAATCATCATCATCATCACCAGCCTGTTAATATCTTGGAGCAAGGAACAAAATGGAGCGGCAGTAACATTTATTTTGTATGAAAATTGCCCACCATTAGCTTGCCATTCAACCATTCATTTTATACTCTGTGACCTTTGATTGCCTTCATTCAAAGTTTTATTTACTTTTTGTGTTTTCGTAAATTTTCACTATTTTATTAGCAAATACCTATATTTTTTAATACACGAGTTGGATTTCACAATACCTGAGTGTAATATTGTGCATTGTGGTACGAGGCAAAGCCAGTATCGGCCTGAGGGCCTAGCCAAGTGGCATTCGCTTCGAAGCGATTCCATTTCTAAAGTCGTAATTCAATACAAAAGACCACGTGACATATCGAAAGCTAACGTCAATCCCATACATTTTGGACTTTTCTACTGGCGACATCGCTATTAGAATGTTACTTTGTCTACGGCCTCTGGACTGACTTTACATAAGTGCTTCAACAGTTTTAATTGAAATTGTAGTTTTGCTTCATTATTTTGTTCTAAATGTATGTTTCATTAGTGAGCTTTAGAGTAAATATTAGGACATTAGTGCCATTGTTGCGTAAAATATCATTATTTCATAGTAATTCATTTATTGCTTACAAGATTGTTTACAACTAGGGCTCGGTCGGGCAAATAGCCGACCCAGTTCGACCCAAAAACCGAGCACGCCTTATTTATCAGAACAACCGCCCTGTGGTTAATATTCACTGCTGGACAATTTACCTTCCCTATTGAATACAATAGAGGGATTTGCCATAATCACCACGCTTGGCAGGCGGATAGATGATCGCAGTTCGGTGTCAAGGACACAGATACTGATGCATTATGATGCATACTGCCCTTCCCCTGGTGTAATCCTTTAGTAAATCTTTTACTACATCTACGGGAGGATAAGGAGGGATCTATTTTTAGGCTTGACACACGACGGCAGAGTACAATAAAATGCCTAAAGCAATAAACTACACAAGTAGACAGAATTAAGCGCTCAAAGTTTTTTAATTTTAAACCGTTGAAGGACGAGGGTCTTAAAATCCATCACGCACGACACTGATCTTATTTAGATAAGTGGCAGTCAGCTGTCAGAAAGCCACCCTGCTAAGTTCACTTGACTGATTGCTGCTAATGAATGTCTTGCTCTAATCTTTCCGCTTTTTCAAAAATCAGCTTGAATTTTATTATAAATTGATTTCTTAAAAATGACCTGCTGCAAAAGATGACAGGAACGTGATATGGCTCTCGGAAGCAAAGGTAACCTTGGTAAACAGACATTAAAGCATTCAAACATTAAATTAATCTTTTTCTTGACGACCTCCGTGGCGCAGTGTGCGAGTAACCGGCTGAGACGCAAGAGGTACCGGTGCAAATCCCGCTGCGGGACAAATGTTTGCATAATCTGCAAATGTTTCTTCTTCATCTGGATGTTGTCGGTACTCTTAGTTCTTGATACCCATGGCCATGACACAGGGAATCCTAGTACGTACAGTGAAATATAGTGGATCAGCCAGCCTGGACAAACGGTATTCGCTTCGAAGCGATTCTATTTCTACAGTCGTAAGTAATATAATACAAAAGACCACGTGACATATCGATAGCTTACGTCAATCTCAAACATTTTGGACCATCCTACTAGCGTCATCGCTATTAGAATGGTACTTTGTCTAAGGCCTCAGAGGGCCTAGCCAAACGGCATTCGCTTCGAAGCGATTCCTTTTCTACAGTCGTAATTCAATGCAATAGACCACGTGACATATCGATAGCTAACGTCAATCCCATACATTTTGAACTTTTCTACTGGCGTCATCGCTATTAGAATGTTACTTTGACTATGCATGTGACTGTTGGGTGTTATGCTATGTTCTTTTTTGTATTCTTCGTAGCTGCAGGTCCTTGGTAGAAGATTTGACGAGCTGATTTCACGCTACTTTGTCTTCGGTTTGTCTTGCGGTAGTAACAGGGAGGTTCGTTAATGCCATGGTCAGACCAGCGGTTAGGTTAGCCACTAGGCCTTTATAACTTCCCTGCTACAAACCAGTTTGTCTATTTTAGGTTAACTGGCTGTCTCCAAGCGGAATATATTGCACTAATATTAACTATATAGATATAAAATTTTAAGAAACTAAACCTGAATTACGCAAATGCTGAAAACATTTATCAAAATGTTGTAGAGGAAGGCCAAATCCACAAAGTAATGGTATAGTTATATAGTAAAGGCATTCAACTTAATTCGGAAAAAGTCCGTTTTATAAAAATAAATTTGGCATCCAACCACACCTTTTAATTTAATTGAATGCCTTTACTATAGAATCGTAAATTCAGTCTTTCTTTACAACATTTTGGTACATTTTTTCAGATTTTTCGTAGTCAGGTTTTAGTTTTTAACCGACGTCACAAAAAGGAGAAGGTTCTCAATTCGGTTTTATATATATATATAATATATATTATGTTTGTTACCTCATATCTCCGTCGTTTATGAACCGATTTGGTTTTTTTTTTATTTGAATAGATATATTTCCAGATTGGTCCCATTTTTTCAAAACCCATTTCTGATGATGGAATCCATGAGGAATTGAGTTAACTCCTCAAATGTTATAGGCATAGGCACATACTTATAGCAATTTTGGTATTTTCAGTAACAAGTTATTGTTTTGTATGCCATTAGTAAATAAAAACATGCAGATAGCCGAATTCAATGCGGAAGTCGGGTTTTTAATGAAAAGTTATTAATTTTAGTTTTTCATAAGAGCATTTTTCGTTTTTACTACCAATCAATAGTGCACATAGGCTCTTGTGCTTGTACAATTTTTTTGTACAAGAATTGAATGATGTATAACAGTTTTTTGTGTGTGGGAACTTGAGTTAATTTATTGATAATGGTACTATTATGATACAAGTTTGATTTATACTGTAAAATTTTTATAAATTACTGAACAATATATTCGTGGATTTTATTAATTGCCAATTCAATGTCACAATATTTTAGTGCTCCATGTACACACAGTACTGAGTATGTTTGTTTACGCTGGTGTACGCGCCTGTGGCTTTGATAACTGTATTTATTTTTTAAACTGTGATATGTACGCTTTTTTTAGCATAAACGAAAAGAGAATGATGCAGCAAAAATATTATCATTTTCATAAGAGAATACTGGTTTGGTATCAAGGTATAAAGAAAACGTGCTTAAGGTCTATACTTAAAATGTAGTGATATAATTCTATTGGCCTAATAAGTACTCAGCAGCGGTTGAAGTCAGGTGGATTATGATTCAAAGTATAATTTAATTTACTCTAAGGGGTAGGTGTGGGTGCTGCAATCAATATTAATCGTTGCGAGACCCACACGCTCAACACACAGCCTAAGCTGAATCTAAGTCCTAGAGACCTGTAATTTGGAGAGTGCGTTCCCTTTTAACCGACTTCCCAAAAAGGAGGAGGTTCTCAATTCGGTTGTTTTTTTTTTTTTTATGTTTGTTACCGCATATCTCCGGCGTTTATGAACCGATTTGGAAATTTCTTTTTTTATTTGTATAGATATACTTCCAGATTGGTCAGAATCCAGTTCTGATGATGGAATCCATGAGGAATTGAGGGAACTCCTCAAATATTGTAGGCATACATATGGCGATTTTGACATTTTCAGCAACAAACCAAGCATTTGCATTCAAAAGTATCATAATCCTTTCACCACTATGGTTCTTTCATCATTTTTTTTTCATCCAAATATTTTAGTCGAGTACAATGGCGGAAGTCGGTTTTTTAAATGAAAAGTTATGTTTAAACTAGTTTTTTTTTTTTTGTTAATTTCAAAATTTCCTTTCTTAGTGCACCTCTAGAGGTGCACTAATTGAGGTGAAATTTTGAAATTCACTCCCTAATGGGTGTCGAGGTTCGCTTGAAGAAACTACACGCGAACGAAGTCATGGGGGTACTAGTTTATCATAATAATCAGAAAAAGTTACAGTGATGTACCTGTATTTAAAAACGTAGCTTCATTCCACTAAATTAAATAATAATACCAGCGAAGCAACTCATCGCTCTGATTTTCGGCATTTCGTATACAACCAGCAGAGAGGCTTGAAAGTCATGTGCAATCAATTGTAATAATTGCGGTGATTCAACCAATTGGGCTGACGATTACGCAAACGTAAACAGCAATGTTCAACAAACTTTGTTCGTTTGATTTGGCTGAAACTTGAGTGCAGGTTAGTCTCGCCAAACCCACTTTTTTCGTTGAACTTGTTTATGAAAGTAAATGTATTTATTTTTCCCCATTTTTTCCCCATCGTTTTTTCTTTGGCCGGGGCCCATAGATCAGAGAGATCGCGAGGCGTATCATACTGGGTTGGGCAGCATTTGGTAAGTTTTAAAAATTGTATTCTTTCAAGACAAAGATGATCAACCAATGTGTTTTGCCCATACTCACTTATGGAGCTGAAACATGACCGCTCGTAAATGAGCATATACCTGAGATATGAGAATACTTTAAATTGCTCAAAGAGCCATGGAATTAGCCACGCTAGGTTTCCACATCGTAGACCATAAATGTGGCCATAGAGTAAAGATGAACGGGACACTTGGCAAGGTGCGAAGATCACTCATGGTCCAAAGCAATCATCGAATAGTGGCCGAGAGATAAGCAGCGGCCTCATGACAGACTACCTCGATGGACCCGATGGCCCGATGGTAGTGGATCTGGCTAAGACCGCCACGCGGCGCGCCCCGCTTCGCTTTACTTACTTTGTGTCCGACATGAGTGGCGATATAGAGAAGAGGCATGTACTCAGCAGTGGGTGCTACCGGCTGGATAGGTATTTTTTTAAAAGCTTTTATTTAACTTGGCCTGTTATTAGTATGTATTTAATAAGTGGGGGACAAAACTTGAAACTGAGTGTTGAACCAGTTACACCCAACCGAAATTTTTCGTACCTGTTAAGTTCAGAGGCCCAATTCTCTAGTTTAAAAACATTCCAGTCATAATATATTCTCGTGTCAATATAGTGTCGTGTATAGTAATAGTTACTTCTAGTTAGTTCTTTGCATGTATACGCGAAGATTATGTAATAGTTACTATACATGACAGTGCGACTGACACGAGATTATATTGTGAATGGAATGTTTTTAAATTAGATAATTGTGCCTCAGATGTCAATTATATTGTACTATGGTAATGGCAGCGAGCTGATCTGATGATGAAAACGGAAGGTAGAAACCAAAACTCCTCGATGATTAATAGTAGCCTGGCAGTGTTTGAGCTCATTTTTAAACAATTTCACAAAAATGAGGGGGTCTCAATTCGGTTGTACTTTTTTTTCTTTGTTACCTCATATCTCCGTCGTTTATAAACCGATTTAGAAAATTCTTTTTTCATTTGCACAGATATACTTTCAGATTGATCCCATTTTTTCAAAATCCAGTTCTGATGATGGAATTCATGAGGAATTGAGGGAACTCTTCAAATATTACAGGCATACATATAGCGATTTTGATATTTTCAGCAACATGTCAAGCATTTACATTCAGAAAGTATCATTTGTTGAAGTGGAACTTGTGAAGAAGACCACAAATAGCCACCAATCAAAATTTCATCCAGATACTTAGTCGAATAAAATGGCAGAAGTCGGTTTTTTAAATGAAAAGTTATGATGTTTCCTATCACTTATTTAATAAAAGCTTGTTTTTCAAAAATATTTGTTAACAAAAATCTTATATTATTGAAGCTCTGTTTTAATCGAAAATGATTTTAGAAGGCTAAGTTGGTGATTATTTTGGTCTGTGTTATTTTAGATCCCACGCTAGTATTTGTACGGCGCTCTCTGTATTTATTTATAAACTTGTAAGTTTGCGGTGGTTTCCTGTAGGAAGGATGGTGGAACTCGCAGAAATCGGAGCGGAATGAGAGCAACCCGATTTCTGTACACACACCCAATTATTTACCTGCACGGCAGCACTGTTTGCCAGTCGCTATGTAATCAAAATGTTCTCTACCACATTCAGCGGATTGAATTTTCCGTTCATCTCGTAATGGCGGCTTTTATACCAGTGGCGCTGAGTTAATCCGTAAACCTTAAAGAACCTTTGAAATAGTCAGTGGAACAACGTGTAATCATTGTTCATAGAAACTTTTTGTACACATCAAGAACAGTTAGTAGATTTATGTTAGTAAAGTACTGAACTGATGATAATTTTCGACTTCTTCAAACTTGAGATTGAACTCAACTAAATCGTTGAATGGTGACTTGGAAATAAAAAAAAAACGATTTCACAACGTACCCAGTCATATCCCTAAGCGTTTGGAATTGTAAACTGGGTATTTTCCCACGAACTCCCACAAAGGTCCCATAACGAAGTGAAATAGCCAAATAAGAAGGTCTTAATGTCGCAGTTAGCTGAGAATTCTCCCTTGTGAATGCCGGGTCATTAGCGCTATGTTATTGCGAATTACCCGTAAGACTCTGCGCCGGCAGTCACGTATAATCTGAATTTGCCTTACTATAGCTGCTTTTTATACGAGACGTGTAGACGTATAAAATTTTACGTAACGCTCCTTAGTGGCTTACGTATTCAAAATTAAATTACAGTAATAAGTATGACGCGGAAATGAGCGTTCGTATAAATCTCTGCATTTTTTCTGCTATTTGGTAACATTTTAACTTATCTGTTTTAAATGCATTTTGATATCAGACTGCTACGTAGTAGGTGAGTATGGTTTGTTGCCGTAGCAAGCGTAGCACTTGTGCTACGACAATAGACATCTCTATGTAACCTTAAGTAATACTTACTAGGGCAAGTCAGGATTGTTGAAATCAATGTTGCCCTATTAGTTTTATCGTGTGACCTCGTGTGCTTGGAAGTAGACACGGATTCAATTAGTGCGGAGGTGTGCGGGCATGTAACACGCCATACGGCTCGGCGCGAGCGCCTGCGGCTTCCTGCACCCACAGCACTTAGGGCTCCGAGAATTGCAAGAGATCTATGCGATAAGCGATAACGGTTTACTTTGTTTCCTTTGGTAGAAAATCTCGTTCCTATTTAGCTATAGTGACTTTTGCGGTATAGGTAAATACGATTTTCTTGATTCTCTTTCCATATTTGAATTTGATTTACTCATAGAAATATTGGAACACCGTTATCCTATCAAAAAATCAAAAAACCAGGAAAAATATTTTACGCAAACGAAAATATTGAATGCTCAGAGATTGATGGATTGGAAATTATTTGATAAAACTGCCCCAAATTTTTTTCATTCAATATTTGCCTATGATTTCTATAGATACACCAATTTTTAACAAAATGGAGCAGAATCAATCTGCAAATATTTTGTTCCGGGTCTGGCTGTTGTGGTACCATGGTACCCGGAGTTCTTGATAACCACGATACAGGTAATAATAGTGTGGGATTAAGAACTATGTATGTTACTGTTGGGTGTTATGTATGTTATGTTACGTAATCTCTGCTCGTTCGTGCCTTGCATAGCTCAATATAGTGCCGCCTCCAAATTACCTGACTGACATACCACTAGCTTCCATTCTGTTGCTAGTTAGCAGTTACCACCAGCATTAGCATCTCGTTTTATAAGATTTATCCAATTACTTCAGTACACTACATTGGAGCTACTCTAGGGAAGACCAAAGTGGTACCAAAATTTAAATAGCTACACTCAAAATAATTTATATTTTGTAATGCGACCTTTCTTTATAAGCGAATGCTCGGAAATATCATGAAGTCGGTGGCAGATAACGAGGACAGTCATTTATGGAATTTTAATGAAAGGAATCTTACGTTTCATTATCAAGACTGACTCGGGCAATCTTATATCTTTTACACACAGTACAATCAAGTTTTACCTCTATTGGATGAGGTCTAATAAAACTGCTACGAGAATAAAATTAACTCGTAACCTACTTGTAACACATCGTATTAAATAGAGTTTGCCATAGTGCGTCCGGTCTAAGAAAACAATCCCTCTGTCTCCTCCCGTGGATGTCATAAAAGAACACTAAGTACATGCACCAAGGGATGAGCAGCAGCATATACTGCAATCACCAATCCACCTGCTAAGCCTGGTGATTATGGCAAATCCCCCATTTCATTATATGGGGCAGGTTTCGTTCAGCTGTGGACATCTAACGGGTGATGACGATGATTATAATGATGATGATGATATTTCACGATCTTATAAGAAGGTACTAAGTAAATGAGAATACTGTTTTATTATATCCAAGAAACTTTGTGGGTAACGCGCATTACACCAATCGAATTTAAGCCTTCCTTCGCGTCTCACAGGCGTATTCAATTAAGTGGAAGTAGAGAGTAGTAGGTAACAGCATTACCAAGAAGTCTCCATCTGAACGAACGCTGAATTCATTCCGTGAGACTGACGGATGACTCTAACGATTCCTTGCACTATACAGATTGTTAGGGTTGTACTACATATTTAGTATGAATCAGCACAGCACCCATACTAATAACGTGTTTTACGTCTTATAAGTGAGGGAAGACAGTTGCGCCATACTGATGATGCATGCTGGTGTATGGGGAGCAACCCTTAACAATGATGTTTATAATAAGACAAGTTACCTGTCTACCTTTATGAATGTAAGAAGATAGATAAGTACATAATGTTAGACGTGTTTAATATTGTCTGCATGAATTTTTTTATGTAGGTATCGAATTTGAGCCTTCCTTGGCATTTCAAGACGCGGACGTGTTCAATTATGTGGAGTGGAGTAGTAACAGTGTTTACCAACACGTCTCGCTCCGACTGAACGAACGTTGAATACAGTTTGTGAGACTGATGGATGACTCTGACGTTTCCTTGCACTATACAGATTAATTACTCCTTACACGATGGCATATTATAAACGACAAGTTCATTTCTACCTTAGTTTCTGATGTTTACAAATAGCTTGTAAAAGAGTTCGTCCGGGTATGTATTAGTATCATAGCTATATATTTCTGCCGCAAAGCAGTCACGCTCGCGTTGATGTGTTACGGTTTGAAGGGTATGGGTGCCGGCAAAATTATAGGTACATGAGACTTTACATCTTTATACCACAGGATGGCATGTGGAATGCCATGTAGGGTACGTTCTAGGTAGGTAGGTAGGTAGACGTGACCTCGAGGTATTGCAGTTGTTATTTATTTTACCAGTTCCAACATTTAGAGATATTAATGAATTAAAAAAATTACAAATAAGAAATGAATGGCATAGTTTTTCTCCATCGCTGCTTCTCTATACCAACGGCCATAATCAAAATTACTTTTTAGAGACATACTTCATACTTCAGGAAAAGAGGCCAGTGACTGTGACACGCTAAAAGGTAAGAATAAAATGCTCGCTCAGATGAAAAAGTACCAAACGCATCTAGAAAAAAAACATCACTGACTCCGAAACTTCGGTATGCACTTGGTTCTGAAGTTTAACTCCAAGCAATTACTCTATTCTCTAGAATGGCTTTTCAGGTAGGTACTGTACATGTACAGACAGCAGCAGCACAAATTGATTACCTCTTGTGTGTTTCCGATTGAATAATAAACACGTATACAGACATGTAAAGAAACAAACACTAATAGCGCTGTTGAGGTGCGGAATCCTAAAAACGGAAAATAATTATGCTTTTAATTTATAGTTAAATCTTGGAACACGCAAGTAAACGCAGTAACCTTTTATGCTGATGTCCTTGCATACCTCCATATGTCCTTGGTGCCTCTATAACGCTTTTTTTGTTAAAAAGATAGACACACTAGCTTACGGCCCACGATGTAAAGTGATCACCGTCACTAATAGACACGGGCAACACCGGAAGCATTGTCTATGCGATGCCTACCCTTAAGGCACTACTCTGCGAATACGCAAAAAGTGGTGTTTTCAAAAGCCAAATATTTCCACGAATTTAGCTTTATTCTAAACAATATTTAGATTAATAGAAAGAACACTTGAATACAAGTATGTGAGGTTTTTCTAAATTTAATTCTAGATTTTGTGTAAATTTATATGATACCGGTCCATCCTTTCACGAAATTTAACAAAATAGAGCTTATAAACATTTGCCAAAATCTACGATATTACAGCTATTTCTGAGAACCACCTTTACACCTTTTTTACACCTTTCTTCTTGTATGGGTGCGTGTTTTATGATTATGTTAATTCTGAGGTTTTGTTTACAATAACCAGAATGTTTCGACCGACTTGATCTTTAACTTATCTAGGCTAAGAAACCAAGTAACACAATATGATCCATGTTGATTTAAATAAATGAATATTATTATTATTTAATACCATGTTATAAACACAATTTTAAAAGTATGTAGACACTTTTGATGTTTTTTTTACAAAAAAATATGTAAAAACACGAATTACATTTACAATTCATTTTCGACACGAAGACGACGTCCAAAAGCTCGTCGGAGCATTTCCTATTGTAGAGGCGGTGGAACACGCAGAGAGATTCAATGTCTCAGCGCTGGCTATGCGGTTCTATAGGTAGCGGTGAGCCGTAGATTCTATTATATTAGGTACTTATTATAAGTAGGCACTGATAAATATATCTTCTAATTGATAAATAACCAATAAAGCGTTTATTCAAAGATAGATATACTAACTGTACTTACCTAGCTACAATAGGTAGGATTAGGTATCACCGCAATCGGGACTTTTCTGAAATTTTTGGAACTTAGCACTCTATTATGTATAAGCCAACAAATGTCATACTCACATTCGTTACGTACTATATTTTTGTGGAATTATTGATTGTTTGAACTTTAATAATGTTTGAACAACATGGTATCGAATCCAAGTGTTATCAAACGTTTATCGTCTGGTTTTTGGAACCGCAACCACAGATAATAGTCGGTGCGTTGTAATGCGCCACCGAAAGCTTTCACCTAGTTAAGGCTTTCTGTTTTAACAATAGCCAAGATAAAGCGCCCTAGCTTTAGTTTTAACGTCTATTGTTCCGCTAATGCAACGTCAAACACTACCTTGAGGTCATTTAACATTAAAAGGGCTTTATCACCAAGTGCTATGTTTTTTCCGAAGAACTACTAAGCAAATCTTCGTTCCCGCAAAACTTTTGTTATAGGGGTATTCGTGAATATTCCCTATGGTGATAAAATCTATCATTGAACTTTTTTAGAAGCGAATACCTATAGTACATTATCAATCAAAACTGTGTTGTTTTAAATATTTCATCATTGTTTGCAGTGATTTAGATTTTGATTTTGATCTGGGGCAACGAAACCCATCAAAGAATCTGCTCTGGAGTTATACAAAGCGTTTGCAAAAAAACAATTAGTCAAGTGGCTAATTGATTAATTATACACACAAAGATCCACACAACCTCTTACCTACCCCAAATGCATGGTAAAATACTCTTTCATCAAATTAAGTGAATTAAATGCTAAGTGGTTCTTCTAGTCTGGCTCATTTTCACCAATTAATTATAGTCGGCGCTAACGAGACATTTAATTGACATGTTCCTATTAAAAATATACTGTTCAAATATACTATTTGACATGACTAAGTGTCTTAAAATTAGTTGATGAAAAATATTTGATCTCGATACAAAATCTTTTTGATACAATGTTTATATACATACGTTCAGCTTACATCTGTCACATACGAGAACTTGGTGAGAAAGGCCCTGAGGTAGGGTTGACGCCCTGTTCATTTGTTTGTGCTTGTTTATTTCACTTCCAACGTTCTATTATCAAAGCTTTTATGCTCCTTTGAAGTAACAAAGATTTTTGGTTGTTAGTATTATTTTGGGTTCATTTGACTATAATTGTTATAATTTATGCATTATTTAAGCACTTCTTTGCTATTTAAGGGTTTCCGTATCTCAAAAGTATCAATGGAAACATTATAGGATGTATCTGTCTGTGTCTGTCACAGACTATTTTCCCCTTTTCCCCGAAACCAAAAAGTTTAAATTTGGAAATAGGATTTGGAGTTAGGTGATCCAATCACGGACGTATAGCGTAAATAAACGAATTCTGACTTCAGGGGTTAATTTTGGAAACCAAACTAGGAAATTAAAAATAAACTTGTGTCAAATGCTTCATGTGACATATAAAATGATAGAGCTTGTTATGAGAAACACAAATATATTATTATCTAATTTTAAAATGTTAATTTTAAAAGATGTTAAAGAAAATATGCAAAAATTGAACAATCCTTTCCCAACTGAAACAAAAAAATTACAAAAATGGTACCATGACGAAAGCCTCTAACTCCAGTGTGAACTAGAACCACAGAAACCAAACAATAAAACATCTATTTCTGAAACCAAAAAACTATTACTTCATCATTATCATCATCAGTTTGTATAAATCTATTGCTGGACATCGCATGTCACAATTGTGTATATTTACTTGTTTACCGTGAAACCTTTTTGTTACACTGCTGTTTGACGGTATTGATGGCTTAAATCAAGTGACAGGTACTATCTACTTGCGAATAAAGATTGCCAAGACTTGGACAATTACGTAATATAATGATCAGTTTTTATTGGATTCATCAAAATAGTAATTTAATTATTAACGATTCAAATCTCTTAGGTACTCCTCAATGGGCGTATTGTTAATGTGTTGCAAAAATACATCAGGTACTTTTAATTACATTCTAACCTTGCGTTCTGAACACTAATCCCGCCTGAGCACCACAGGTTAGGTACCTAATTGTTTTCTGTACTAGGCAACAATTAAACAGAGCACAGGTTGAACCATGGATAAAAATCACGATAGAATGATTTATACAAGAGACTAATGTGTCATGAGGTAATATATTACCTCGCATTCATTCATCGTCATCATCATTATCAGCCTTTAGAAGTACACTGCTGGACATAGGCTTCCCCCCTAGAATGCCACAACGAACGGTCTTGAGCCGCCTGTGTCCACCGGCTTCCTGCAAAGTCCATCGAGCTGCGGGCCTTCTTCTACCTCGTCGTTACTTTCGTTCAATTCACTAGAACGACTCAAGTTCTTTATACCACCGTAATCTGTTTTCCGGCTCCTCACAGGCGTGCCTGTATGAGCTGCGTGATTCATTCACAAGTAGACTCTCATCATCATATGGCAGTTACCAGACAGGGCCCATTCTCTCGAGTAAATCACATCCAAAAGATGGCATCACATCACGAAAGACGCCCTTGAATATAAACTATGGTTTTCATTCGAGATATAATGTCATCACGCGACATTTTACTGAGAATTACGTCGCTAAGGTGCGATTTTACTTAATGCGTTACTTGTTATTTCATTCCTCATTTCAGTTCAAGCAATCGCTTTTTGATCTTTATTGTCAATTCTCATCAATATTCTACATTCAAAGTTTAAATCAAAAATATTTCATTCTTTGAAATCACAAGGATCATTTTGAATCGTCTTGTAAACTAAAACAAACCCTGTTTCACCACGCACAAACCTACAACAATCAGGGCAACAGACACGGTTTGTTTTTATAATCTTTCTTACTACTAGGTGGGAAGAGCCTGTAACTTAGTTGTTTGCTTTGTAACAAGGAGAAGCTTAAAAACTTTAGGAAGTTAAAAGTTAAATGTAAACAGCATCATCAAAAGTTCATAAGACAGCACTCGTTACGCTTGATATAAGTATATCAAGCAAATAATAAGTAAAATAAGTATTGGTAGTCCACAGCAAACACTGTCTCAAAGATTACGTGCTTTCTACCGTGGTGTTTATCTCTGATGGCACAGGGGTGCCCGTATGGGCGGTACGAGCGAGTGCCAAGTTGCCGACGAGACGGCCCGGCGCGCGGCAATTTCCGTAGCAACCGCGGTTAGCACCACCTGCCGTTCACTTAACGGACAAACTTATACTTAAACTGTGCACCATTTATTACAAAGGCTGATATTTTCGTCAAACACTTTATAGAGTGTATCTACAGATTGCTTAATTTCGTGACCTTGTTAGTTATTACTTAAACTGGGGTTGAATCGAAAATGAATCGGTGTTTTTTTTAAATCTTTTATGTTCTGGAACAGCCCGTAAATATCTTGCATTTGCTCATTAAATAAGTTTTTATTACAGTCCTTAATGCTTTTCGTGACCAAAGAG
Organism: Epirrita christyi; assembly: GCA_951392215.1. Taxonomy (NCBI): domain Eukaryota; kingdom Metazoa; phylum Arthropoda; class Insecta; order Lepidoptera; family Geometridae; genus Epirrita; species Epirrita christyi. The sequence continues at coordinate 7,588,279 of OX595842.1, read as the reverse complement.
ATTGTTATTTGATTGATGGTTCCATTTAACCTGAATTTAAATATAAATTAAATTAAACAAAAGTGTGAACAGTTAGATATAATTGTTTTCAGAATAACTTCAATTATCCAATTAGCTGATTTAACTATGCGTAAAGCTTCATTATTTTAATTGTTTGTTAAAACAATATGTTTAAACAAAAATGAAATAGAGTAGGCGTGATAAAGTTTTGTCAGTATCAGAATTAAAAATTAATATTTTACCGCAAGGATAGACTGAGCTAGACTGGAGTCATCATCATCAGCCTGTAAAAGTCCACTGCTGGGCATAGGCCTCCTCTTTAGAATGCCACGACGAACGGTCTTGAGTTTATAATGTCTTTAGTCCATCGAGTGGAGGGCTTTCCGCTTCCGTTTCATCCAGTCTGTGGTCGCCACTCGAGAACCTTTATTCCCCAACGGTTGATAGTTCTGCTAGCTATATGACCTACCATTACACAACTTGCTAATTCCGAGACTAGAGTAGACTAAAATCTACCCCATGAATCCAGATTTTAATGGTGGATTTTCGTCTTAATTCAAAATAAAACAGAAAGTGTGCGTAGATCTAGAAAAAAATGGTAACTTGTTTTACAAACAACATTAAGTTACTTGGAGTGTACCAAAAGCGGCAGGTGTAACTGGAACACAGAGAGAATGTTGGCTTTAGGGGAATTACCGTGAGCCTGCAAGCTGCGGTTGAGAGTTATTGCTGCTTTGGCTAAGACCCGATTTTATGAATCTAATTTGTATAGTGTAATCGAATGACTACTAACAACGTTGAAAACAAAGACAAAATGCTCGAAAGGGACCATGTGTCAAAACGAACAAAATAAAACCTATGTAAAGATGATATTTTAAAACGTCAATGAGTACCATGAATCATCAGTCACTAACAGTCCACTGCTGGACATAGGGACAAATTTTGACTACTAAGATACCTAATTAGCATTAATGAGAGGAAACAATTCCAATGCTGCATGAGGCCTACCCCTTAGCATGTGTAGCGTGCAATGGGGGATTTTCCACAATCACCACGCTTGGCAGGCGGATTGGAAACAGTTACAGAAGATTTAATAATGTACAACGTATAACCGCGTCAACATTGACTGTGCTACAAATCTGCGCAGAGCTTGTATGTTTAACTATAAAACGGTGTTCACCAGTCTAGTTCAGCTTAAGGTTTCCATGTATACATTGTCAAACATTTTAGCTTAATAAACTTAAAAAAATTCTGGTTAGAGCAGGGTATGATACTAAATTCCAAACATCCAAAAAACATATTTTTATCCTATATCAAATGGCTTTGCTTAAAGTTGAAAATCGCATCTCATATATTTGAAAATGAAATTGGTTTGCACTTCAGACTGCATTCATAGGGTTTTTTGAATAAATCGAAATATACAAATCATAGATAAAAATATGCGGTTAGAACTTTAAAACACAAGTCTAGCTATTTAATTCGTAAAAAAATAGTGTTGTTGCGATTAAAAATTAAGAGCATTTGAGTCTCCTTTCTAGTTTCCTTTTTATTAAAAAAAAACTACAACTCAGATTTTTATTAAATGGTTTATGATATCAGATAACACTTATTAACGTACGATATATTCTATATTTTTTAAACCATGAACCAGACCAAAAAATTACAGTAATAAGCGTAATTCAGGTGAAAATTGTGACGAGGTGTACGTGGGAGCCTTAAATAAGCAGACGTGGAACATAAATATCACAACATAACACTTATAGGTATGTAATTAAGTGACATACAATGTGTAAAGCTTTAACTTATAAATGAGTCCTACAGATATCCGAAAGATTCGTTTATAAGTTCTCAAAATCATTCACGTTCCTCTTAAACGAAAAAACCTAATATTTACCTAGTTTAAGTAATAAAAGAACACAACTACTAAAATATGCAACATGGAACCTTAGTTACCGTGCTTGCAAAACAAAAGTATAACAATAATATCCTATTACAAACACACATTCAGAAAAATACAAGTAGAAACTAAGCTCAGTTTACGCGGGTAAAAGCTCCCAACATGCGCATCAGCAAGCCGTGAAATTCTACATTGTATGGTTTGTAGGCACTCCGGTGTCTCCGTCGACAGTTTCCAGTACACTGCCGGCAGTTAGCGGCACCTGCGCGTACTAGATACATGGCTTGGTATAGAAGGTTACAGCCACGGGACTTCTATTTCATGAATTAATAAATTCTACAAACTTTTACAGGAAAACCTGCTACGAAAAAAAACTTCACTTTACATATCATTAACTTTAACGCGTCCACTGCTGGACGTCCCTGATATAATGCAATGAGGTTTACCATAATCACCACGCTTCGCAGGTGTTTAGTACTCATGTGCATATGGGCAGCATGCATGGCAGCTCCTGATGTAATCATTTAGTCGGCTTTTACATCAACCGCAGGAGATCTTCCTAAAATAAAAAAAAATAAAAATAATAATAACAATAGTAATTAATTGTATTTGTATTATGTATATCAGTTATCTAGTACCCATAACACAAGCTCTGCTTAGCTTGGGGGCTAGAGAATGTTGTGTGGAATGTCCAGCATTTATTATTATTATTTATTCTATCTCAACTATTTATTCTTAGGCTGGACACACCCGGTATTATAAGCATTAGTTAGGTTAAACTTATTACTGTTAAATCAATTGAAATTACAATCCATTCTAAATTGGTTTTCTGGTAAAGTGCTCTACATTTTTTTGTCCGGAGGCAAGATTTTTCTAGGGCTCAATGCATGGCTTGCTTTATGCTGCCATAACAATAAAAACCACCGTTTCAGTTGACCTCGACTCAGGACACCCTAATAATAAGCATTACATGCGTCACTGGCGGAACAAACCCCCATTATGAATGAACATCCTCCAAATCATTTCAGCCATATCAAACCGATCGTTCTATACAGCTAAGTAGGTATAATACAGTCCCTTATTGAATATCAAATGGGTCGAACAAAAAACATGGCGAATCATCTGGGTTTTTCCAATACATTGAGCCGACAGAAAATGACAAAAGTACGTAAGGGGAGTACCTAAATTTATTCAATAATACAAGACAGGATTAACTGGGATTGATAACGCTTCACTTGAGCCAAACTCATCTGGTGAGGTTTTTTGAACCATTTTCGTGACAACCGAAAGCGGGCTTATGGAATATTTAGAATTTGATTATTATTTTTTCATCATTTGTTATATTCGTGAGAATTTTGAATAAGGCACGTTCTCTCAAATCCTCCAAAGTGAAACTTAAGAAGGTGCTAACAAAATAAGTACAAAATAAAATAAAACTCACTTTAACCTAAAATTAAACTATTCAAATAAACCTACCTAAAATAACAATAAAATCTTTAACCGGTTAACTGGATTACCTATGAGGTACAAGTCTTTCATTGATAACCCAGTCGACAAATATTTATCTTCGTAACAGTAAACTGCAAATGAGTTAGTCAGAGCACTGGCTGAGTTTGTTGCATTCGACATTAACCAAGTTCCTGGGCTTGTTTGTTTTTTAAATTACGCAGGGCTCTACTTGGCGACCACTCTGTGTACTGTTGTTTCTGCTAAATTACTTCTCGTTTAAGTTTTAATTCTGTTAAGGTTTCGACGATTGACCAAATAACGCTGCGGGCAGGATTATTTATCACCTAACTAACAAAGTTATATAATGCAAAAGCAAACACAAAATTAATGCAACATGTGATTTGTCGTTAGCTGTATAGGATAAACCTGACTGAATGGAACATAATTTATCTACACATTAAAGGTTCACTACTAAAACATCGGAATTATGCAAGCTCCAATGCATATACAATTCAATACAATCGTTCATCGCGCACGATCCGATAAATAAACAATGTGAGAGCACCTCGCTCACACCTATATCAGACCCGTACATACAAACTAAAGGAACAAAGTGCCAGGGCGTTGATAGCGTCGAAAGTATAAAATTCAGATATCAGCTCCACTGAACGATAGCTGTAGCACTGCTCAGAATTTTATTGGGCTCTTTATATTTCAAAACAGAAACTGAACGTCACACGTTGCCCGTCGCCGCTTACTGCGTTGTTTGCTTCCTTTTTCTAATACGTTGAAACAATGTTTTGATTTGCAAACGTTCCCAAACTTCCATTTACGCCTCGAGAGATTAAAAGTACATTTTCGATTCGCCATTTCAATTTTTCATCTATTGTAAACTGGCTCACAGAAGAATGTGAATGTTAAATTAATGCAATGCAAATAAAATACCGCTGTTGGAAGCTTTCAGTCGAACACTGTATTGGTATTTAAAAGTGTGCTTTGTATGGCACTAATTATTTATAATAAAATGTCGTTGAAGTATTACGAAGTTCTAGCATGCCCTCAACGACATGCTTATTAAAAAGACATACCTACTCTGTCGATGAATTTTTAAAGAATATATTAGCATGACATTGAATTTGATTTTTATTTTTTGTTGCTTCATACGTTTTTTATTGAATTGTTGCTGGTATGTTTCAGATTGACTTTAACTTATAAATTTTGTACACTCCTGGCATGACTGTTTAACACCATTTTATGCCTAGTTTTAGGAACAATAAACATTTCATGAATTTAATTCATTCATTCAAAGCTTTTTGTACCAATTGAGCAGCACTTGCAGTGAAACAAAGAAGTCTGACCTGTTCAAGTCTGAAAACTATTTCCATAATAACACGTTGCGCACACCGCAGAACCTGGGGTGGGGAGTGCTGCATGCAATTATATTTCAATATTAATCTTATTCACCCTTTCATTACTGGCTCAAAAGTAGCCAATTACGGAAAAGCAGCGACGATTTCACCACAATATTCTACCTTGTTTAATTTTACACTTTCAGCCAACGTGTACAAAAGACAACCCAATGGCTAAAAGTTCGTTAGTTTAAAACATAAGGTTTTGTATCGGTGACTACTTAACTGGTATAGTTTCATTTGATTTTTCCATAGACAACAACTGACATAGCTTCTTTCAAGCTCATTTTGAGTTACCTGAATAAGGAAAATTTCACCAGGGTACATCAGTACTCGTATTACATAATACATTCCTCATTTCCAAAAAAATATATTTCATTCATCAATTCGTGATGTTTCAATATACATCCGGTTAATAGCATAAAGAACCTTCATTACGCTTTCATCCACCATTTCATTTGAAAAGGGTACTAAAGGTACATTACGGAACGATTCGTGTCACAGAAATGAAAGTGAAACAATTTTTGCTCCTTCATACGAGGTACCCACATTTGTTTTGTGAAGGGCGGAGAGCCGTCCCGCTCTCTATTTGGCTAATGGATATATCAACGAGATTGGTTTCCTAACACAAACGAGCACGGTTTCTAGTTAAAAATACCCTCAATATACCAAAGAGCCCGTAAATTCAAACGAGTGTTCTGAGTGAAATATTTGTAACGTCGGCCAGGTGCTTTTATGCTGAAACCCGTAAGGTTTTAATATGTATGTTAAAAAGCTTTAGAAGTAAGGACTCTGTATACTTACTTATCTTTAAATTATGCATAAACACCCAACATACAAGATGTTTTTTCCTTCTAAAAATGGACTGGTGACGGTTATCGAAACTTTAACATTTCAAAATGGAAAACAAAGTTGATTAAATAGTTCCCAAGGGTTTTCAATAAGTTTTACTAAATTAAAACAGATTATTTATGTCAGTTTCATTTAAAGGATTTGTTTTTCGAGAGATCTTTGAAAACAGGACTGGCTGTTTTCAAAGTTTAGAAATAAGATTACCTACAATTAAACAACAAATTTCTTGGCATACAAAAAGTTTAGTCACTTAAGCCAACTTCTCCCGGTAGAATAAACTAATTTATGTCCGAGAACAAATAAAGAAGAATTTAATATCCGCACAAATGGTGCCTGCTCTAACAACAACATTTATCATTTGTTACCCGAGTAATATACGATATTTCCATACGAGTTATGACACTTATTACTTTCATATTTTATTGATCGACAGAGGGATAAAGAAGCTACACAAAGATACGATAAACTGAACTGTTTAAATAAGGCAATACGTATTGGAGTTCGATTTGGTGAATCACGTTTGTTAGTGCTGGTAGGGCGAGGGCGGGGGGCGGGCGAGGGATGCCAACTGGTGAACGTGACGAATTCAGCTGAAAACGCACGTAGACAATTAACCCTGGGCTGACGTCTGCAGTGATACATGGGACTGGGCCCCGGGGAACGGTCCAAATAAAGCGGACCCAAATAAACACGATGCTTACATAATAGTACCAAGTTGCTTGCCTTTTTCCGTCACATAGAAAATAGTTCCTTAATTACAGTCATTAACGTGACAAACAATTCCTTTAGGTCTATGTAAAAGACTACTGAGAGAGCGAAATTAAAAAAATAACTTGTGGAAAGGAGCACGTGTCGCGGCTGAAAAATTAAAAGAATTTGGAAAATTTCGGGGCATAAATCTTCACGGCGTCTAATTACAAGGATCCAGCTCTGGGCTCTTTTCTTGTAGACTTATGGCGGCCATGCGTCATAAAATGTTTTTTATGAAAAAATAGCAGCGCATCCCAAAGACTAGCTGCAAGAATTATGGCGGTAACCTGCTCACTAATTTGGGTACTATGATAAAGGTTCTTGTTAATCGTTTTGAGTTCAGAAATCGTCACTAGAACCTTAAGTAACCTCAAGTCAAGCAAGCAAGAAGTATAACAATGGGCGCAACAAAAATCAAAGAAACTCGTTAACACTTTTTTCTCTCTGAATAAATACCGGAACAAGCTGCTGGTCCGGCACTAACCTCTGCCTCATCATCATCATCATCATCAGCCTGTAGAAGTCCACTGCTGGACATAGGCCTCCTCGTAGAATGCCATGACGGACGGTCTTGAGCCACCTCCATCCACTGATTTCCTGCAACGTTTATAATGTCTTTAGTCCATCGAGTGGAGGGCCTTCCTCTACCGCGTCGTCCGGTTTGTGGTCGCCACTCAAGAACCTTTATTCCCCAATGGTTATCAGTTAACCTCAGCCCATAATAATGTATTAAGACACGACCTAAGTGGCATTGATGAAAAACTAATTGATTGTGCGCACATGGTGTTTTCCAACATTGAAATACCAACATAACAAAATAGTTATGTTATTTACACGTAAACTAAGAGAACTAGAATTCCATGCCAAAGTCTATGCTTAACTAGGTAGGCTCAAAAAATATACGAAAATTGGAAATAAGCAGCTACGAGAACATAAGTATGTACTCGTAGGTACTACAACCACAAGTGGTTTGTGATTACCTTTACCCCATTCTCTTAAAAGAATACCCGGAACTTATAGTAAAAAGACTACAGTGGTAAAATACGTCACATACAGTTTTTTATTAGCTTTGGCGCACGGGGCAACGAAGCGGCACTCTTCAATACAGACTGTGTGTTCAACTGTGTGTAGGGCTCTTGTACTCGGAGAAAAATAAACTGTGCAAATACTAACCGTCAACTCCGCAGCGGAAAATTATTTCGAGTGCAAAGTTTCCAAATAAAGCTCTGCAAAAATTAATATAGACATTCACGGAGCGAGCTTTTGATTGATGTGGAGCAGCTGTTAGGCGGGTATTTTAAGTATCTGCGTAGCTATAACAACTTAAAATCGAGTTAGCAAATATTCACTTCAGCTTAGCATATTATAAGAGAAGTGTAGGTTTTTATAGCAAGTTAAATAGGTATTTCCAAATACCAGCGGCTTCTCCATTCTCAAAAAGAATGTTTGCCCGAAAATTGTACTAACTAAACTTTGTATCATTATCTAGAAGTATGTACGAAACTTAAGCAATTTATTGTTTCCAAGTAGATAAATTATCATTAACTGCGTGGGCAATAATTTTGAATGCATGGATACAGCACTGAGCCACAAAATATATAGGTACAGAAGGCCAGCTCAATACAACAAGCGATAAACAAGCAAGAAATCATATGCTTCGACCGTGTTCTACCGAGACCTATTTGGCTGGCCTTCTGGCAATTTTTTTCATGAGTACCTAAATTGGTAGTTAAAATATAACTTCTGAAAGTAGTAGCAAATAGTTTATTCACAAATTAATAAATCTATGCAGAGGTATATAAAATGAATTTTTCTGTATTTGGTTATCCCGATGCGTTCCTAAACCACTATGCCGATAGTGATCGTAGAGTTGCAATGAAGCCGCGAGCGGGTCAGGAAGTTACTAAATAAAAATACCACGCGGGTGGGCTACAGGATAAGTATTAATCAGTAATCCGAACCGCGGTGATCGTGGTGCTGATTTTCGGAACACTGATTACCTAAGTTAATGGCAACTACACCTTGGCCAATTTAGCTACCCGCACTGAATCTGAGTTTTCCCTACCATACAGCACGTATCTCTTTCCTTTACAGGAGAAATTCGGAGTTTTGGTACATGAGAAAAATACAAGTATATTTCTAGATTTATGTACTCAGTTGAGTCACATAGAAGTAGCTAGTTGCGTCTCGTAAAATGACGTGCCTTTGAGCCAGCTCTCTTTTGTCAGCCCCGCGTGTTGAGCAAGTGTCGACTCAGAAAGAGTTTCCAATATATCCGCAAGCAACTGCAGGCTGCAGTTTATTTAGTAAACACAAATAGCCTTTAAAAATCTGTCAAAATTTAACACTTCAGTACGTGTTGCCAATGATGACTTACGGTACTGATACGTGGGTCACTAACAATTTTTTTTAAATAAGTAAATTTTACTACGTGATAGAGTCCAAAATGAGGAAATCCGTAGAAAAACCATGGTCACCGATGTAGCTTATAGCTCTCAGAATTATCATATTGAAGTGGTAATAGGCAGGTCATATAGCTTGCAAAGCTGACAACCGTTGGGGAATAAAGTTTCTAGAGTGGCGACCACAAATCGGATGACGTGGTAAAGGAAGGCCCTACACTTGATAGACTAAATACATTATAAACATCGCAGAAAGTCGGTGGATGGAGGCGACTCAAGACCGTTCGTCGTGGCATTCTAAGGGGGAAGCCTATGTCCAGCAGTGGACTTCTACAGGCTGATGACGATGAAGGCTGCCAAAATAATCCCCATTGTTGCGTTCCCCGTTTGCCATTTGCCGCTGTAATTGGAAGGCAGGTAAGTACAACTAAACGAGATAAAAATGTAGGTATGAATAAAAACATATGAAAGAATCGCATGAGCTTATCGTTGATAAAAAGTAAAATCTGAATATAGCCCCTTTCTTAGAAGGAAAAATAATAACCTTAATACTTGTGCATGCTGCACAAGTATGCACTAAAGGTAATCAAAACCCCGTTGAGTTGATCTCGAAATGAATACGCGGTAACATTGCAGCGATGGCCTATACAGCGGCTGCCACTTGACCTCCTCTATACAAGCAGTCGAGCCAATATATCCTACAGCGACCTACTTGCATAGAATGGATTATAGCAATGTTTATTTAAGTTACAACATTCAATATTGCTTTCTGCGAAACTTACAGAAATTAAAATCTCTCTAATCGATTGTTAAGTTTATTTTCTCTCAGAATTTTCAGAAACTAGGACTTGTAAGTAATCTTTGTCACTCGGACGAATCTTGAACGTATATACCTAAGTACTTTGATACTTACACAAAAACATTTTATCCCTCAGCTGAACCAATGGTCAAATAACCAATATGGACAAAATAAAATTCCAAGAAAACGAACGGACAAGAAACCCCAAAGCGGTCGGGGCGTCAGTTACAATAACTATTGTCACATTCAATCAAACCATTCAAACAGCGTGCGCCCTCGGTGAAATAAAACGCGGAGATGTTGGTACGTAACAACCCCGGGATCCATACAGTAAAAACAGTGGGATCTCATCCAATTTTGCATTCAATCTACGACCACGAGAATTGCTTCCTCCGAGATGACCCGCCACTTCCACTCGCCGTAAAGCGATGACCTAATCCGGTTTATTTGATTTGGGTTCCTGACTTCAGCCTTCTTTATCAATTTGTAAGAATAATGTCAGATGTGAAAGCTCAGGGACACTTTGTAATAATTTCATGTTCGGACAATGGGACTGTTTGATAAAACACCCGAGAGGGACGGTGAGATCGTCGCCATGAAATTGAAATTGATAAAACCTTTCTATTTTGCAGCTTCTTTGATGAAATGAAAGAACAGAATTCTTTGTTAGCATTACCGTCATATATATAGGTATAAGTTCTACTCATTATTGGTTTTGTAATTTGAACTGAGAGTTGAATTAAATACGTGACTTATGAGAATGTAGACTATCAAAGAAAAATTCACAAATATTAAATTTTAGTCTCAATATTTAACTTGAAATGCTACTAAATCACTAACACGAATTGCTTTGATTCGAATAAATTTCTCTCTGTGAGATTCTGCTACAGTGAACAAAGAAAACTTCAATTTGTGAATCTTAATTAGCACGTTTAAATTGCCTTGAAGACGAGTTTCAAAACTATAAAGACATCTTCCAGTTGGCCGTTTTGTTTCTTTTTGCTACGTCAAGTGAAAACGAGGGGCATTAATTCTCAAGTAAAATAAAGAAGTTATCAGAAGTCGCGCGGTGGGCCGTGGACTGAACAAGGTCTGCTGTGGGTCATGCGATTAATTTCGGTGAACACTTTCCGGCCACAAATGGCTTGTCAGAAAGTTTATTGCAGTAAAAAGCTCGAGTTTGTACAGGGAGTATGACGCGAGGCTTTACACTAATTGCTTTAGAAGTTTTACCCATTAAAAACGAGAATCTCATAAGACTGACTGAATGCAATTGCCAATGTTTGATCGAATAGTTTAGTGAAATACCTACGCATGTGGTACTTTTATAGCCTGATTTAGCAAAACAAAAGTCTAATAATTGTCTGTAAGTACTTAGTAGGCATTTCTAGTAGAATATTAACACAATTTAGATATTTTGGAGACAAAACGTGCCTAATGAGGAAGTATTTTCAGGTCACCTTATAGACGGGACTAATTTGCATATTATCGGGGTGTGGACAGAAGGTCGCGTGACAGTGAGGCCGAATTACCATAAGAATGGCCCAACGAGGTGAACGTTTTGTTAAGATTCCGACCTGAGTCCCAGTGCGGCTTAAGTTTTCAAAGAAAAAGTCCACATCCGATACAGTTTTGTAGGGATTCACAGGTGGAAGTAATTTTTGTAAAGTTATTCAAATAAATGAGTTTATCCGTTGTGCTCTTACGCTGAAATAACTTTATAACATACAGATTTTTCAAACTACGTAAAGTATTAGTTCAAAGTTCATGGGTGAGTAAGAGTTTAGATATAATACCTACCAGTGGCTTGATTCTATTAGCTGTGACATTATCAGCATTTAATAATATTTGATTTCCATTAGGAGTGTGGCAATCAAGGTAGTCCTTCATTGTCGCGGTGTCACCAGCCAGCCAGTTTATTGTCGCATGCTCCGAGGCAGTTTCCTACCACCACAAATTTAGGGTCTATAAAACTGATGAACAGTTTCTTAATAGAATCTACTTGTCTAGGACTTTTACAACGTAAAAATATTTACAGATATAAAAGAAAAGAAACGAGGCTACACTAAAGAAACGGAATATAGTCAAAAACCATTTTTAACCTTTTCTCTTAAGAGTAGGAGCAATATTTGTACTGGAGTCACTATATTCAAAGCTACGAGTGATGTTTGGCATTATTGGAATTTGCAGGCCACCTACAGTCGCAAGAAACAGAAAACTGCTAGTAGGTATTTAAAATATCAAGTAGGTTGGTACTATTAACGGTATGACAGTTCCATCTCAAAAATACAGGCTCCACACAACATACACTTTCTATATCAAAGAGTTAAAAGAAGGATTTAAGCAATACGCAGGAACCCTTTTTTTATTAGAATCTTAGTTTACTGAAAGAATAATACAACTATAAGGACCGGTAATTGGCTTCTCTGTTTCTTATTTTAGTTTTCCTGTTTCTAATTTAAGCTGCTGGTCCTCCTAATAAATAAATAAATGAACTAATAATAATAAGCTAATATATGTATAATAATCAACAGTAAGTATAATAATAAACTAAAAAGTTACACAATTTAAAAAAAAAACAGTTAGGCTAATACCAAAAGACCGTTGCAAATGATCTTAAGATAGCTCAACTGATCCAAATCACTACCAGACAGAAGTTTCCCCAAGACGTTGGCTGCATTGCCATGCTAAATAGCAATACTAATGTGTTGAGCCAGATAAGAGCCAGCTCTCAGGTTACGCGTCGCTTCGACCAGTGGCTGATTCTCGAATGATTTTTTAGATTTTTTGAGTTTTAAGCTCAACTTAATGCACTACTTAGCATAACATGTCGATTTTATCGTACCTTAAAGGTACCATCGGAACCACTGTAGGATCACTCAGGTGTCTGTCTGTCTGGCTGTCACAGCCTATATTCTCCGAATCTACTAAACAAAAGAAGCTGAAATTTGGTACATATATTGAAGTAGGTGACCTAACCACGAACGTATAGCGTAAATCAACAAATTCTGATTTCGGAGGTTAATTTTGGGGGCCAAGCTAGAAAAATAAAACTGTATCATGTAACTGTGTCATCATGTAACATATCAAAAGCAAGAGCTTTGTTATGATAAATACAAAAATATTTTGTTTTTACTATTTAAATGCTTAATTTAAAATTTATAAAGAAAATATGTGAAAATTTACCATCCCCCCCCCCCCTTCTTCCCCAACCTCCGAAACCACTGAGCGAAAAATGAAAAAAAAAATGAAATATTGGGCATTACATTAAAATCGTAATTCTCAAATTCCTAATAAGTTAATGGGTATAGTGGTTACTATGTTAGCCTATTTGTTCGGAACCCTCTCCACGCGAGTACTACACGGACTTGACTGGTTTTTATTCAGAAGTCCAAAGCCTGCCTATCACCATGGTTGCACGTACCAAGGTACCTACGTTGTGCCTATCATGAGTTATGAACGCTGATTATTTTGCGGCCTTGTTTTCGCGTGACGCTTTTGCGTCGTGTTATCAGCCCTCTTAGATCGTTCAGGGCGAATTTACTGAGACTTGCTTCATAAAGTACGGTGGTTACATTGCCGACTGTTCTTTTGTTCGGTGACACGATTGTAGGTCACGTTGGTTCATTGTCTTTATTAAAACTTTACGAACATTATGTTTTGAGCTTATATAGTCCAATAAACTCACAAAATAAATAAATGCTGGACATTTCACACAACATTATCGCTTGTGTTATGGGTACTAGATAACTGATATACTTCATACAATACATTACATAGATAGATATTTTTTTATGCATACAAAATACCCAGAACACCCTGAACAAATATCTGCAGATCGTGCAAATATTTGTTCCGAGGCGGAAATCGAACCCGCAACCTCCTGCGTCGCAGGCGAACCTTCGCCCGCCGCGCCACAGAGGTCATCACAAAACTTTTGGCAACTTAAATTACAAAGAAAATTAGAAACATCTTGAATCCCATTTCTACCACACATGTTATGTGTAGTAAAAATTATGTTTTTGCTGATGTTTTTAATTACAAATACATTAATTTTCCATTGGCATTCAGATAGGTACGTTAGCATTGTTAATATTGTTATACAAAATTATCTATTACAATTTTGTAGAAGATAGATCATTTTTCAAAAATCTTCATTAAAATCCCAAAGAGCAAACACCGCTTTGTTGTAAACTAAACTAATACAGTCAGTACAATAAAAAATGAAACTATAAGTGGGAATTTCAAAGCTTACCCAACGAGTCACGCAATCCCTGAGCGTTTCATTGTCTCCTATCCCAAAGTTTGTCGCAAAGACCGTTCAATATTAGCCTTCAAATATCAAAGCCGAGTGAACTAAAATCAAAGCCAATTCAGGGTACGAACAAGGAAAACATTTTACTCGCACAGCCTTAGCTTTTAGCTCAGAAACTTTCCATGAAATACTGATATTATAATGTGTAGAGTGCATTATGCTTACAAACAATGCATTGTTGACTTTTATTTTTCCACTTCAAAGCTATAAACTAAACTATTTATGAGAATAACTAGTATTTTTTCAATTGGTAAGACTAAGGGATAAATGTATGTATGTGGATACATACATTTTATCGCAGTTAAATAACCTACGCCCATTATTCAAAGCGTTACATTTTAATCAACTAAAAGTTATGGATTAGGCTGAATGAAAATGTTCCATTGTGAATAAGGCTTTACCTAAACAGTTCCTTTCTCTAGACACTTATTGGCACAGTAAGCTTTCGGGGAGAATGAGTTGAAATCATTAATCACGCCAATTTATATTCAAAACTCCCAGTTCCCCAATGATTTTGTGTCCAAATTAACAGATCTGACTGAGATTCGTGATTTTGTCGCTTCAGCAAATGGATATTAACCTAGTTAGCTAAGTAGCTTATTTATTTCATTTGAATGATAGTTTCTGTTTTTATTGATACGAGTCGAGGAATTGAAGATAAAGAAACAGCGAATTTTTGAAATTTTGTAAATTTTACGAAACTTCAAGGTAGTCAATGACTATAACTGGATATAACTTGTTTTTGGTTATACCATAACTTTTCATTTAAAAAACTGACTTCCGCTAATGTATTCGACTAAATATTTGGATGAAAAAAAAATGATGAATGAACCATAGTGGTGAAAGGATTATGATACTTTTTGAATGCAAATGCTTGGTTTGTTGCTGAAAATATCAAAATCGCCATATGTATGCCTACAATATTTGAGGAGTTCCCTCAATTCCTCATGGATCCCATCATCAGAACTGGATCTGAAAAAAATGGGACCAATCTGGAAGTATATCTATTCAAATAAAAAAAGAATTTTTCAAATCGGTTCATAAACGCCGGAGACGGGTAACAAACATACAAAAAAAAAATACAACCGAATTGAGAACCTCCTCCTTTTTTGGGAAGTCGGTTAAAAAGAACAAAATGTCACCAGTATTCATAGTATAGTAAATTTTGTGTGTAATTAAAGACAAAATACTCGAAACATTTGGACCGCAACTTCTATAGGAGGGTGAAATGTACCAAAGATTCAATGGCGTGAAATAGCTGCGCGGTCGACGCTGTAAGCATTATTAAAATTTGCCTACAACAGCACACCGAGCGCCAACCAGCCAATAAGAAAGAAGGGCTAAATTAGACAATTTTATTTGGTTGCCGACTCAACAACTCCACTCCAAGAATTCTAAGAAAAAGTATTTCAAACTTGATATTTGCCAACTGAAATATAAATCAGTAGAGCGTATTTTACCTACAGTTACCGATTAAAGACTCGTCTTAGATTGATCGTCTTTTCTCGTCCTGTAGGTACCTATTGAGGTACCTATTGACGTTATCGCTGCCACTTCCCATTACCATTTGGGAAAATTCATAATGAAACTTTGATGAACGACGCTGTCTATACAAATTCTAAAATGAAAGCCTTTTGATGACAAACTGGCGTTTCTTCTATTCTGCAGGTATTTAGAAAGGTAGAAGAAATTAATTTGACACGAAGAGGAGACCTACCTACTAAATACAAAATAAAATATTCATAATGACCTTAAACTTTGAGCAACGACGATGTCTATACAAATTCTAAAATGAAAGTCTTTTGATGACAAACTGGCGTTCCTTCTATTCTGCAGGTATTAAGAAACGTAGAAGAAATCAATCTTACACGAGGAGGAGACCTACCTACCGATACAAATATTACTTATATAATGTTCATACACTGAGCAATAAACAGCTAAAAACATGTTTCGTATTCCTGCACAAACAGATACTTCTAGATGTCATATGGGTCTTTTTATCCTCGTGGGACATAGAAAGGGTTAATGTGTTCTGGCAGACCGTGTTGTTAGTCGATATGACCGCTATTTTACCCAAGCCTCCACCCGTAAGGAGAATAAAAAGGTTATCAAAATAATTTTTGATGTTAGTCAATTGTCTTACAGTAACATCTAGTGGTTTCTATTTCCATAATTCAAATAACTCATTTATAATAACTATGGTATTAAATACATTTTATATACTTGTATTAAATTTGAGTTGTAACTTCTTTTTGTTATGATAATGTGTTTTGCGCTTCTACCAAAATTCTCACGATTTCTGTTAATATCTAAAAAAATATTCTTATCAATATTAGCATTATACCACTCACAGACTCATCAAGATATTTCAAGAACTACAAGGCCTACAAACTTGAAATTTAACATGAGTGTTCCTTTTGGCTTTTAGGGGCTCATTAAGAAAGGTGTATACAAAATTCTACCCCTAAGGGGATAAAATAGGGTGTATTAAACACCCTATTTCATCTTTGTTTTTTCATTATTTTTGTTTGTATGAAAAGTAGAAAAGTTAAAGAGCCAAATTGAACCAAACGCCAAAATATCACAGCATATTTTACATTGAAGTTTGAATTTGAAAGCCAATTTTGAGGTCCTTGGCCAATGAAACATTGAAAAGTTCCTCAGATGAATAAAAATTATAGACAGGTTCATCTTGAACAAACACGGCTAAATAACTGAGACTGAGACTGAGATTTTTTATCAATGTGTGCGTGATGCGGTATCGATGTGTGTCGAACTCATGCGTATTTTATAAGTATCGTATCGTCAAAAATACGCATAAGCTTGAAGAATGTTGACACCATTTTACCACAATTAGGTTAATTTTGTTGCAGCAAACAATGTAATTGAGGTAAAATGCTGTTTTTTACTATTTCGAATAAGTTAAGATTAATTCATTTCATTGTGAGTAATAATATCAGGAGGCATGGCCCTCGGTTTCACTCGCGTATTTTATTTATCTGATTCGAAGCGTGATGATTTTATATTAAAAACCTTCTACAAAGTTGGTATGAATTTTTTAACAGCAAATCAATTTTTAATCAAGAAGTTTTTAAAAAAGTACTTAGTATATTTTATGTTACCTCTAAAACTAAGCTTGCCAAGTTCTAGTCCTACTAGAGTAGGTGGACTGACTTACGGTTTCTAATGTGTTTTCATGTTTTTGTTTTTTTTTCAGTTATTTTATGATGCGGCTTCTTTTTTTATTTAAAATCGAGCCTGGTATTTTAAAGATAATTTTCCAATAGCATAACCGTTTTGATTATTCTCGCACGGCCCCTCAATAACTTTCGTTTAATTTTTCATCGTATTCTCAATATTCATGACTTTTTCCATATCTTTTTTACTTTACTTTGGAGAAGTTTAAGGACAGCTACTTTTAACCGTTTGTTTGTTGTAAAAGTGTTAAATAAGTTGCTCATAGTAGTATCCATTTTGGCTTTTATTAGATGCTTATGTAAGTAGGTATATGCTTCACTGTAGCGAAGCACGGGTATTCAGCTAGGATCAGTATAAAATCGTTGCGTGACTGACTTACTGACTCACTGACTTACAATCAACGGACAGCCTAATAAAGCAAGTCCTAGAGACCTGAAATTTTGAGGGTACATTCCTTTTGTAGTCTAGGGGTGCACTTAGAAATAAATTTCCGAAATTTAGCCGCTAAGACGGTGCAGCGAGATGTTAAAGTTTGTATGGAAAAAAATACACGCGGACGAAGTCGCGACCGTTCCACTAGTATGATACTATAATAAGCTTGTTTTCAGAAAAAAACAAATACAACAAACAAATGAATAAAACACAAACAAATGACAAAAAACAAACACATCATTCACAAATCATTATGTACAAATAAGTAGGTCTAAAACGACATTCTCGTAAGAAAATGTTTGGCTTTTTGAATAACAATTTCCCCTATGTAAATCATACATAAAAAGCTTAAACATAAAAGGTAAGTAGACTCCTAAATATTGTATCATTTTGTTTAGTTACCTCAAGGCATAATTTTATTTTTCCATTACCATTTTCGTCTTAATTGCTGTTATTAAAGAATATTAGGACTGAAACAAAAATAATACCAATTTTGTTTGTTAATTTATATACAGTTTAGCTTAATGGAACAGCAAGAGATAGACAATTAGTAACCGGCTTTTATCATCTTTGTATCGTTGCCTACTAAAACAAAATTGTACTACGACTATAGATTAGAAAATGTATCTCAATTACGTTGTTTATTCGGGTTATAAATAAAATTGAGTCAGAGATTTTGTTTAGCTTATATATAAATAACTCATCATCACCATCGTCATCAGCCGATAGAATTCCACTGCTGGACATAGGCCATAAAATTAAATAACTACAGTAGTTTGTATAACCTGAATCTGTGTTTTTAATTACGCCAACAGCATTTTCAGATTATGACTTTTTAGGGTTTCTATGATTTTTTGGCTGTTTTTTTTTTTGTTGTTTTTGGATTGTGTGTTTTTCAGGGGCTTGTATGGGTTTTTAGGTATTTATTGAGGCATTTAGTAATGTTTAGGTGCTGAGGGTTCGTAAGGTAATTTCAGAGTGTTAATGCGTTTTTAAGAACTTTAGGGGTCCTTGGTAGGACTTCTAGGTTGTAGAAGTTTCTACGGGTTTTTAGAGGTTTTTAGGGTTTGTAGGAGTTTGTTAGTTAGTTTCGGGGTGTGTATGGGATTGTGATTTGGAAGAATTTTCAGGTCTTTAAAGGTTTTAGGGCTTGTTGGAGTTTTTAGGGGCTTTAGGGTGTTTGTATAGTTTGTGTTGTGTTAAATGTAGGATAGGTTTGAAGGGGGTTTTAGAAGTTTTTACGGGTTTTTAGAGATTGTTAGGGTTTGTAGGAGTTTGTTAGTTAGTTTAGGGGTTTGTATGGAGTTGTTTGGGTTGTAGCATTTTAAAGGGTTTACATTTTAAGACGTTTGTTGATGTTTTATGGGTTTTTTCCCAGTTTCCGAGCAACGCTTGGTTGTCTACTAGTAAATTAAAAAACACACACAAATAACTTCTTACCCCAAACGCATATACCACGCCTCCGTTCCGTGGCGGGTAATCATAATTTATTCTCAGCGTAATTGAAAGCAAGCTATTGAGCGCAATTGAATGCGTGAATAAGTGGAGAATGAAGACCCGTGTAAAACCACACTTGACGGCAACGCGCCAACTAAAAACCTAGCTTAACTTTTAGCTAAAATAAATACTAAAAGAAATTTACAAACGTTGAAATTTAGCAACTAAGTTAACAGTTATTTGCATTCCATAGCTATTTTAAATTATAGAGCCCTTAAGCAGTAACAAAATCAGTGCAATTGCGACGGCCGGCCCAGTGATTTTGTCCACTGCTTCCTATTTATTCATGTAGTTCCTAAAGACGATTACCTACTCCCGCAGCTCATGAATAAATTTGAATAATTTCTCGCTGAGGTGTAAATGATGCAAGTTTTTACATTTAAAACTGTTATTAATTGCTTTACTTTTTCTGTTGACAAATTACACCGCTGCTGCGGAACTGGGTCCAAGCTTTTTAGAAATTCCGCAATGTTTATTGAGTGGAGCGAATATTTTATTTCTGAGTTATTATTATTCTCCGTCATCCCTCTATCGGAACGGTGTGAGGGAGAGGGTACAGAATACCACTAGGTAGGTAGGCTGAAACGTCAAGATTATGTTTTGAATAACTTATTGTGAGAGGCTTGTATTATTTATGTTAAGTGAGGTTGGGAAACTTATGCGGTAATAATGCCTTTATAAATTATGCACATTCGTCCTTCATTAAGTATATCCTAGTGCAATGGCCAGTAGTCACGGTTCGTGGCCGCTTATTTGCATAACGGAATAGATAACACCAATTATAACAGAGGAGTTAGCTTTCACGAATAACGCTTTATAGTTTATGTTTTTTAACATATTGTTTTTTTATCATATTTTTTTTGCGGTGGCGTGTCAGGCCTAAGAGCGTGGACGTCACAAAACAGACTAAGGTATACCTATCAACAGAGGATGGGCAGCAGCATCCACCTGAGTAAACCAACGCTCGATCACTAATCCGCCTGCCAAGCGTGGTGATTGTGGCAAATACCCCCCAATGTATTCGATGAGCCTCAACCAGCATTGGACATCGATCGGTTGATGAAGATGATAAATATCGTATTGATAAACTGCGCAGTGTGCTTTTTGATGGCTATTTTGCAAATCATCCATAACTATTTCGTCTATGCATTATTTATAAAAATCTATGGGAGAGTTTACTTTGCGACCATGTTGTTGTTAACCAGTACAATACAATACAATACAATACAATACAATTATTTATTTATAACACCAAGTTACACGTCAGAAATGAAAACTATTAAAATATAATTATATAATTGGCAACTCATAAAACTCATCAATCATCAGTCCCTTCACTCATAAAACTCATCAGTATCCTTACAAAACCATTTTTACACGTTTTTAATATCTGATTACCTGTGATTTTCTATAAAATTATTTGTAATTGTATGGCTATGTTCAAAAACAAATTTTAATTGATTATAAACAAACAAGACTATTTGACATTTTGAGTAAGCTTACCTATTGACTATAGGTAAGCTTACTCAAAATGTACTAACTTACCTTCTATTATGTTAATTAATCAGACGAATACACCTTTGCATGAAGATCTAATTAAAATTAATATTCAAGTATCGATGAACCCTTCTAATTAAACATAGATTGCGTGCTTGTCTCATCCTCGATCATTTATGTAAGTATGTATATGTATCTATTTTGGGATAAAAGGTAATTTTACCGTATATATTTTTCAAACAACAGTAGATTCAACAAAAAGTAATTTTCAGCATCAATTCCATTTGTCGTCGCATTGGGTACACCGACGACTAGACAAATGAGACTAAGCAAAAATAATAGGCGATTGGCTTAAGTGTGAGCAGAGATATGACATACTTCATGTGAAAAAGCTTTTTAAGCCCACAATTTATGAGTATTATGTCAAAAATTTTGCTCTAGGACAAAATAAATATGAGCCAAAAACTAAATATAAGGGCACAATACTATATGCCTACACTATAATTTCGTTACCACTGTCTATATTGTTATTATAACCTTTGTTTATTTGGCACCCCCACATACATTTACCTTGTTGTACTGGTAAATTTTTGCCTATTATAAATTTATTATATAGCAAAATAACCATATCGATGCATGTAATACTTTATTTGATCAGAGCTGGAATGTTCAATTATTTATGAACCACAGCAGCTATTCCAAATGATCATTAATTAGTCTGGTTCATGAAAACATAATTATCATGTTGCGCGGTTTGCCGTCTCGCTGCAAGATTGATCACGTACCTGCGGCCACCAACTGGTCCAATAGCACGCTAACCTGGCACAATGACGTAAAATGGGCCTGTAAGGACAATAATCCTACTAATATTATAAACGCGAAAGTTTGTAAGTATGGATGGATGGATGTTTGTTACTCTTTCACGTAAAAACTACAGTATGGATTTGAATAAAACTTTACAATTATATAGCTTATACATCAGAATAACACATAGGCTACAATTTATAAAGATATTGTGTGAATTGTCCATAATATGACGATAAGTGTCAAGTAAGTAGGAAAAAATCTACCATCTGCGAGCTATTCTGCCGTGCGCTGCCAAAACCGCTAGAGTTACACATATGTTATGTTATATGGAAATGTTTATCTTAAATAGTCCTACAAAAAAGTAAAATATTAGTTCTTTTCTACGCGACGCTAATATAAGCTACCTACTCGAAATACTAATCCTGCGCAGACGAAGTCGCGGGCACCAGCTAGTTTTTATTATATAACTAAAAAATATACGATAAAAGTAGAAAAGATCAGCTAACACACGACTAGATAGTCCAGGGTGATTATTCGCTATGACCTAAGAGATTCCTTGTCGATGATTCTACGCAGATATCGTAACGAGCCCGCGTTATGTTACGTTTGGTCATTGCAAATAAGGGGGCAGGTGTCAAATTTAAGATTCCACGCAGATTGATCTCATACCTGTGGCTGATCCAACTTTGATCCAACGGTACGCCGCACCAACCTGTGACACAAAATTGACTTTTCAACAAAATAACAAAATATTTATAAATCAGATAAGTATCGGTTTATTTTGTATACACAAAACAATCAATGTTACCTACTCAGATATTGCATTTACATCAGGCGGTAGACGATCGCAGAATTGGTGTTAAGAGCACTTAGACGGATAATGCTGCCCACCCTCTGGAGTAATCCCTTAGTCGCCTTATACGACATCCGTGGGAGGAGTTTGAGTAGTCCTATTCTTAGTGCAAGGCCACTACGACCTGATAATTATATTATAACTAGTTGCGCCCAGCGGTTTCACCCGCGTGAATAATGATGAAAATTGATGATGATGATGATGATTAAAAGTAGCCTATGTGTTAATCCAGGGCGTTAAGTATCTCCATTCCAAATTTCACTCAAATCCATTCAGTAGTTTTTACGTGAAAGAGTAACAAACATCCATCCATACTCACATACTTTCTCGTTTATAATATTAGTAAGATAGTGATACGATTCTCGTTCATTTCGAATATTCAATTTATTTTATGTGCGTTTGATCTGTACATAAATGGTAAAGACATGTCGAAGTTTGTATACTGAAAATTATTCATCAAATTAATTTTAAGAGTAACGAACGTTACTCTAATAACAATGTTGTATAATTTAATGAACCCAGGAAGTTTAATCAGCCGTTCTCAATGAGGCTAAAAACGAATACGCTGAATAATTGCTTATATATTTTATGTTAAGCATAATATTTTGGTATTACCAAGCCGCTTAATCCTCTGTTAATCCAGCTATCTATGTAGATTGCAAATCAATAATTTACACAAACGCTCCGCTGTAGTTTAAAAGCAATCATAATACAATTTAACTGTGTTTTCGTATGCGTAAAGCGGAGCGTGATTTGGAAATTCGATATTTTGCTGATAGCACCTGACAATGAGAGATGAATTTATAGAGGAACGTTAGTTGAACCACCCCTTAAATGACACTATTCATAAATGTTGATTGTGGGATGTTAACGTTGGTTGTTTAGATAAGCTCGTTGTTGGTACAATGATTTCATTAATATTACTGAACTGGTGATTTTGGAGAAAATTATATAATATTCATCATCATCAGCCTATAGAAGTCCATAGAAGTCTATAGAGGAGAGTGTTGCCATAATCACCACGCTTGGCAAGGCGGATTGGTGATCGCAGTATTGGTGTTCAGTAATGTGGGTACTGCTGCCTATCCCCTGGTGAAGTCTTTGTATTGGCTTTAATGCCATCCACGGGAGGAAATGGACGATTCTATTCTAGGCCAAACCCACCACGGTAAGTTATCCAAAACAATGAAATAAAAAAATGAGATTTTGAGTGGAGACTGTGTAAAACATAGTGTTCCCCTCGGCTAGGTGGAGGAGCAATGACTTACAAAAAGTGGCGGGCAGAAAGTGGATGAGAAGAAACGAACACCAAACTCAGTTTCGTCGGCGTATTTTTTTTTATTTGGGTAAACACGTCGTTTTATGTCATAACGTAACACCCAACAGTCACATACGTAGTTCTGATCCCACACTAGGATTCCCTGTGTCATGGTTATCAGGAACTACGAGTACCATGGTACCATAACACCCAGAACAAATATTTGAAGATCATACAAACATTTGTCCCGCAGCGGGAATCGAACCCGCAACCTCCATCCCACTCCACCCACCCCGCATCCACCTCCTGTATTCCATAATATGGAGGAGGGCGTTGATACTTGCGACACAGTATTTTGTACTTCTGCGGGGTATCATCGTTTTTCATTTGTTTCTGTACTATTTTTTTTTTCATTAATGACATCTGAGGATGTACTAAAGTAACATAGATTTATCAAGTATGCCAAGTCGTCTAGTCCTCTGTCAAGTCATGTTCTAGTAAATCGATGGCAGTTTACTAGAATGTTCCTGGACAATTTCCACCCCTTCGAAATGACACGCAATACATTAATTTTATTTATATTCACTATCATGTGCTTTTTATACGCTATACCGGTTAAAATGACTACCAAAATTACACGATATAACTTAAAAAAACAATAGAAATTGAAATAAACTAAAAACGGACGATGTCTCCTTTCGAAAGAGCAGAAAAAGTCCCATGTTAATTGTTTCAAATAAATAAATAATAAATAAATAATTGCTGGACTATTATTAACCTCTCGCATCTCAGCTGGCTGCTCACCCGCCGAGCCAAAGAGGTTGTAATGGAAGTGGCCTATGCCTAGCAGTGAGTTAATGTTGGCTGATGATGAAACGAAGTTATAGCATGACATTTACATACACGCATATATAATGACATTTGAGTGTATGCATTAAATAAGCATATACTACTCAAATGTCCTCGCTGCTTTCATCTCATAAATTAATATTAAGGTTCCCAAACGTGGTGTTGGACTTTCGCCTGGAAAAAGCTTAAATTTTTTCTGGTTCTTTGTTTCAAATATCTAAAAAATGTTGTACCTTCATTTGTCATATCTACAACTTTTTATAAAGATATGACTTATAGTTTTTAAATAATTGAGAAACTACATTTTTTCATTCTGTCTAGCTCCAGTTTCCATTTAATCTAAACACAACAATTCAGATCTTCAGAAAATTATGCATATATTTTCGGATAAGACTTATCAAGGTCCGATATTTTCTAGATTTTTGAATCAATGAAACAGTACACAAATAAAGAGACTTTTTTGAAACGTAATTCAGCCAAAACGTTTGATGAAGTATGCGTGGGAACCTTAATATATGGAATTGTTTACCACTGTTGATTAACATTATCAAAATAATGAAAAGCGGGTTCAATGGTGCGTGAAGCTACATGCAGTATCGGACACGACACGACGAGACAGAACATGTCACGTGAACGATTTATCGACACCACTTATTTGCATGTCATAATAGGTATGTGATACTACTATCGAAAAGAACATTGTAAAATAAAAACACAGTAAGTTCTTATCTATATTTCTTTTGTCTTAATAAAGCTCAAAATATTTGTTTTACGACGTTTTACGATTTGTTTTTAAACTCAGCTTTTTTTGTTTAAAGATCAACAAACAAGAGTAATTTTAGCAAAATAGATGAAAATGGATGAGATAGTTCGAAATTTCTCGAAGATAGATCTATCCTACAGTTGACTACTAAAGTTTGATCAGAAAATTACATTGGTATCATTAATTGGTTGTTAAATCAGTAGAGCTCCTTTTGAATAAGTTCGTTCGGAGAAGTACTACCACCGTACCCATTTCTACCGCCAAGTATAGTGCTCGCATTGCTGTGTTTCGGTTTGAGGGGGGTGCCGGTGAAATTACAGGGACATGAGACTTTTCATATTTATGGTTCAGGATGATGGGCACAGTGCAATACCAATTAGGGTGCTTCCTAGGTGTACTTGACTTAAGTGGAGCATTTGTAATTGGTTGGGGTTACCGTCAATTGAGTCACGTGCCAGTTCCAAAATTAATCTTTCTTTGTAAATTAAACAAATAAAAAATAAAGTGGCAAATTAAAAATATAAACAAACTGTAAACACAAACCTAGCAAGACCATGGCAGTTATCTTTTATCAAACAAATATATATTTAAAAAAGAAACGAAAAAAAAAATAGTATCTACATATTTCCTATAGTTGACTTAAGATTTGTTCTAATAATAATAATAATAATAATGTTTTATTTCAGGCTACATGGGAAATGTATAATAAAATT
Source organism: Epirrita christyi (assembly GCA_951392215.1). Lineage (NCBI taxonomy): Eukaryota > Metazoa > Arthropoda > Insecta > Lepidoptera > Geometridae > Epirrita > Epirrita christyi. Next base: position 7,562,539 of record OX595842.1, on the reverse strand, counting down.
ATACCTAAACAATAAGCCCATAGAATATATACCTTATAGACTAACATATATATTTTACACTTAAAACTAACACTTTACATCTTTTGGGGGATTTTGTTTCGATACCGCTTCCCTATAGCGTCGGTAAACAATACCAGCTGGCCAGAAATCAGGTTTGAGGAGCTCATCCTTGTACCTCGCCGTAACCTGGAGAGCGTAGGACTTGAAATCAGTGGCCCTATTGGTCTCCAGCCTCTGGAGGGACAATCGAATCGTCCCCTCAATCCAATCAAATAATATATATAATAATATATATATCTCAATCTCAATAATGCATGCAAGTGTCTTGGTTCCTTAGGTACATCCACTGAAACAAACAAAATAAACATTCTGATTACAAATGGATGCTAAAAACAACCACTTTGTTCAGACCCAGTTTGTTTCCCTTAGGATCAGCTCATTTGGTCACAGGGCAAATTTACACAGGTCAATCTAACACGGAGACTACAAGCTACACACACGCTTCTAATCTATGGATTTAATTTCGTCCCTAAAGTACCACAGTTCCACTAACTTTACTCTTTCTTTCGTTGGATACCAAAAGTCTTAATTCGCTGGTTCAGGTTAAATTATACTATTTTTACTAAATATATTTCACTGGAAATACTTTGATAAACTCAGTGTCACATAAATAATTTTTGATAAATGTCAATCACATATTTTAATAAACAAAGTTTTCATAAAATGAGATTTTTTTCTAGTTTTATATAATAACATAATCTTAAATTCATTGGCTATTTATCCTGTGAGTTTCATTAGGCTACTGTAATGGTTTTATCATACAAACTTGATTCTAATAAAGTCATTTTCTCCAGGAATTGATCAACAATTAAGTAGGTACAAGAAAAGCTAAATAAAAAAAAGCTAATTAATAAAATTAATATAAAACTAACTTCTAAACAAAAAAATAAAAATCGAGGGTGATCTACATCCAAACTTCCGCTTGTCACTATTTATATGGGACAACCTGTATAAGCATTTGTCAAGCTCACTAGCTAACATCAACATTAATTATTTTTTAAACCGCAAACCCTTTCACAAATTACTTTATTTCCCTTGAAAACCTAACGCCTCGAAACATAATTCGTAAAAACAATTTCCCTAAACTTTCCCTGCGTAGCATTTATAGCCAAGCAAAATTCATTTCCTTTGAGATAAAGGAGTGTCATTTCTGTTATCGTGACAGAGCAAGTCATTTTTAACGTAGTATGTACAAAATGGGATATAATATGCCCCTGAGGCCGGCGGACCCGAGATATTGAACTGGTCGGGCAAAACGAATAGCCGAGCTGAGCCGGCACCGAATGCCGGTGCGGGTGAATTGCCTTGCCCTTCTAACTCCAAGCCAACTAAATAAACTGCTACGTAATGGACGTTCATGATAGTTTTACACATTTTTCATTATTTTAGATTAAAAATAGCATTTTGTAAAGATTAACCACGATAAAAACTTTCGAATATAATATAATGACAAAAAACACCATAATTTGTTTCAGTATTAGCGGGTTAGTAAGTATATTCGTAACACTTTTCCTGCTGAAAACATAAACGTCTGTATTTTTTATTTTTCGGTGTTTGCATTTCTTTTTTTCTGAGATATTTTTCGGGTGGTGTTTTTCCTTCAACAGGGTGGCGATAAGTTGACGTTTGTGTGTGACACGGCTTACTACAATGCGGCTCACAAACTCGTTTGTTTCAATTCACAAAACCATATTTACACGCGAAATCACGGAAAATAGTCCGCAGTGATAAGTACCTAATTAATATTCTACAAATTATTTCTTTATTCTTTTTTGTAGAAAAAGTTACAAATTTACCTAGGACATAATAAAAAGGCGAGCTCAAATATATTATCCAACAGTTTGCTACATTCAAGTTAATAATTTATGAAGGGGAACTAATTTTATACAATAGTTATATGCCTAATAAACGTCTGAATCAGTACTGGCAAACTTAATTGAAGTCTTGTTAAGTTTAATTTGTCAAATTAAGTTTTCCAGTCAGAATATGATGGACAAACTTCAGAACACCATAAACTAATACTTTTAGTCAAAGTCATAACCCCAATGATGTACTTTACGTGCACGGAATTGTTTTCCCTAACAGACAAACCCTAGGATAAGGAATATTTTCCATAAATTCAATTATATCTAAAATCATATTATAACTTGCAATCAATGTTCAAAACATGATTACGGCGTGTGATAACTGGGTTGTACAAGCACTTACGATGTATCGAAATATTATATGTAAAGGTTGAATTCAATCGCAGTTTCATCACGTAGAATAATTAAACGCAAACAATTCGCTGTCTACGGATGGGCGGGAATAGGTTTACTTTGATAACGGTTGACCAATAAATTATGTAAAAGATGAAATGCAGGTGAAATAGACATCAACCGTGATTTCATCAAATTTTTTTGGGAAAAAAGTATTAGCTAGAGTTTCGTGGACTCATCGCAGGCATAGTAACGTATCTATTGTTTTTAGGCAGCAAATACAAGTCAGGATGTAGTTTTATGTTGCTGTATGTATTTTATTTGGTAAGCCTATTTCTATGAAAATCATCCATTTTCAAAATAAAAGCTCGACGATTACTTTTAACAACCCTCAAGTACTCGAAAATAAAGAAGTTTTAATAAGCCAAATTAAACACTTCAAAACTAAAGCGTGGACGCAAAAGTTTAAGTGATTCCACGTACCAGTTTAGAGTGGTAACTTTATTAAATTTAATTCATCGTTGTTGATGCATTTCTATTATAAGAAAAAAGTTTATTTGCGTTCACTAATAAGAGTCTACTTACGGCTCACAAACTATTTTCTTCTGACTTATCATCATCATCATCAGCCGTTGATGTCCACTGCTGAACATAGGCCTTCCGCATAAAATGCCACAAGTAATCGTATTGAGCCGTCTCCATCCACATGCAAACGTTACAATAACATTGTTCCATCGAGTGGGGGGCCGTCCTACATCGCGTCTTCTGTGGTTTGTCGTCATCGAAAACCTTTATCCCCCAGCGGTTGTTGGTACTGTGCCCGTCACTTGCCACTTCAACTAGATTCTTGTGAGAACTATGTCAATGACCTTGGTTATTCTACGGATCTCTTCATTTGATATTGTACCATGTAGTGAAACTCCTAGCATAGTATAATTATTATGAAAGCCTATGAACCATAGCTTAAGTGTATGACGCCAAAATAGTTAGCAACCATGTCTCAGTACCGTGTCACCACATCACTGAAATACGGTACGTAGTTGTGTGACAAACCGCACCATTAAAATTACTCAACGCTCATTTCAAAAACAGTTTTTCTATGGAAATATTCAGAATCTAACCAAGTTTAAAAGCTATGCTATGAATTTTAAACTGAAAACTACATTGGATATGAGCAGAAAGGCGAACGTTGTGTAAACAGAACGCTGTTTCCGCGAGTAATATTTGAAAAAAGTGCCTCTAAAAAGATGCTGCCGACAGCGGAAATGGAATATTTCTATAAAATAAAAGCTTTTGATGCATAAGCCTCTTAACATAGCAATCATTTAGTTGGTTCATAGAAAATTATGTTTAATCAATCTGGGGTACCATCCTCGCTGCGAGCTATGTAAAGTACTTAGGTATCTTTGTATAAATGAGGGGGACGGCTCGTGATAAGAAAACTGCCGTAGGCCTGTAGAAGCAAGCAGACAAAGGACTTAGTTTGTTTTCGACAAAACACAAAAGAGGACCCTAAGTAAGCACAAACAAACATGTTACGTACAAATTACCTTGCCCATTTTCAATTAATCTCTGAAACTGAAAACATATTAATTTCCATGTTCTTCATATAACCCAATTTAATCGTCTTTAGTTTAAAAAAAATTATATACGTCATTGCTGTACATTCCCAATAGGTTTTCAATGTTTAATTTAACGTTGCATTACCGCGGTACTACATAAATGCATGTGTTTCGATTTTCAAAAATACTGTTACTGTAGGTATTTACTACAAATTTTTTGGTTTCATTTGGTTTGCTTTTTGAACTAGAATGAATGAGTCATGTTCCAAGTACGCTCACCTAATCAATAAGCCCATAGAAATATATATCTTATAGACTAACATACATAAATAATACAACTTATTTAATGATTACACGTAAAAACGGCGACATGTAGCGTACCTGGGTGGTGTCTTCTGTCAGGTGTCAACTTGACTCCCTTCGCTCAAAACTCCTCGCTCATGAGAGTCGATAAACGATCAGTTGGCACTCTCACCATAAAAACCAAGCCGTGTTTGTTGTCTGATTCTTCTAGACTTGGTCGCGTTGGAACAGGAGTAATTTTAGTTAATAAGGGGATTCAAATTGATCCTTGTGATTTCAATGAATACAACTCTTTTGATTTGATTTAAAATAAATAAATTCACGATATGGAAAGACTACAACCTCTCGACCCTCATGGTGAGCCCAAGACGAGGTCTTCTGCTTGAGTAACTCCACCACCCCTTCGGGCTTCACGGTAGTGGACCCACAACACGTACAAAGGAGTGGTGGGTACCTCCACACGCAGCAAGCATTGCTGGCTCAGCCCGGTCGCTACGGCGGTTCCGCAATGATTTCTGCAAGTGGGCTTTTTCTTCCTTTCCACTCGGATGAAGCTTTCTTTGTCACATCGGTTTGTGAAGAACCAGCAAGCACAACACCACGTTGGGTGTCATCGGCTCTGCTTCATCCTCTTCGTTTGTTGCCGTTTGGACGCAGAAACGCGAGGGACGGCAGCATAATCAGGTTGAGGGGTAGACGTGACACTTCTCACTCATCAAATCTACATTAAATTACGTAGATAGACGTATACGTATGATTGACTGATTTTATATTATCTTCTGAAAAATCAGTTGTACATTTTTATTTTTGTTTTGTATTCTCTTAAGCAGCGCTTCTTTACTCGACTCTGAGCTGAACGGTTCTTGCTGAACGGTTCTTGCTAACCGGTTTTTGGTCTAATCAGCTTGCCGCAAGCTATCTATTAACACTATTATATTCTGTACATACGTAACCAGTAATTGCCTTTTATTACTACTATGGTTACTAGTGTAACTATTGTTTATAATATTGGTATCTGAATAAGCTATAAAAAATACTTAGATTCAGTAAAATTTTTACAAACAGTATTGTGTATACTTGGAAGCAACCCAGAAGGGCTTTTTGAGTGTACAAAATTAAATTTCATGTTAATTTTTTTATTTTACAAAGAAATAGAAAGGATACAATTGTGTTTATCCACATTTAACCAATAATTTATCACAGTTCTGTCACTATTGGTGTGTAGAGATATCTAAACCGCATATCATTCAGAAGTGCAACTTCGAATGGCACCAGCTGACGGTTTTGTGTCTTCGCAAACAAACGACTCTGTCAAAGAGGTCTGCGACACCAAAGCTCTGAGAAGTATTCTCGAAATGCTCAACACTATATCTGCAGAATTAATGCCATCCCTTTTGCATGTTATGCTTGGGTACGCCAAATTCATTTTACTTTTGAAATGTTATCATTAAAATGCAATCTTTTACTGACTTTGCCCTATGTGTTGAATCTTGTTTATACGATTGAATCATTGATATTTGAAGCAGATAAAGACATAGATAAACATTACAATAGACTTCCTGTACGTATTATCCAAAAAAACTGTGAGGGAGGTACAAAAACAGGTTATATATAAAATAATAATGGAGATTGGATTCTCGATGACAACAAGAAACAAAATAAATGTTTTATCTGTTTTTTTATGTTTTCCCAAAATGTGCGATCTCGCAATAAATCAATCTGTAGGTACACAGGAAGTCATAAAGATATCAGAAGTGTATTTTTAATTTCCATCCCTATTATTGAATATCCGGAGCTGGAAATTTAATTTAACAGTTATTGGGAGAAAACGTTAGTACATTTTTTCCTTTCACGTTTATCGTGATTTAGTCTGATATAATGTTATAATTTCTGCGCACACAGTTTTATCTACTTAATTAATAGTTTATTATTCATAAAATCATGAAAAATGTCTGCAGTCAGTGTATTTGTTAATATAATGTTCGAAGATGATCTGGCGAAAATGTAACGGTAAGATGGTCACAAAAATCAGAAATCCCATATCTGGCGGCAGTTATTTGATTGAGTAGTGAAGTGGAATGACAAAATTACTATCAAGTTTGGTTCTGCTCGTGTGAAATAGCAGCGTAGCGAGCGCATGTGCACCTAGCAAGCACCGAAGAGCCGCTCGAGCCAGCCGCAGTCGTGCCTCAACGCTACGGGCGGGCTCTCGTAGCGCGTCTACGCCACTTCGCGCTACGAACTTCTACACTGAACGCGAGCGTAGTATGCCGCGAAAATTGTCTAGTTCTATTTTATAAGTTGACATGTGTTTTGAATGATGTTGTTGGGAAAACTTTTGTTCTATATACACTTCGGACTTGTCTTCCACGTTGTGATTTGTTTTAAAGATACTGTTGGTAAGTAAACTAATAATAAAACTTAATTACTTTTAATAATACATACCTTTTATGACCTTAAAATATATGTAACGAGTAAACAGTCATCAACGTGCTATTACAAAAGCAATCACGATAGTTGACGGTGCGACCTGGCGGTATAAAATTAGTAAACGCTCACAATAAACGTATCTTTATTGCCTATCGTCATAATATTTGTGGAAAAATAATTATATTTATATCGTCAGTTCCTACATTTAGATTAAAACTAATGTAACACAATTTAGCTTTCAATTTCTTAAAAAGTTTATTAGAAAAGTTAGTGTAGTTAACAATACAAAAACGAAATCCTTGTAACGTTATGAAAATACATAATTAGTAGAAATAACTAAGTAAAATTCTAAGAACTATAACAGCAGTAATATTTACACAGAAATTCAGCAATTAGAACAATCTCAGTTTAAGAGAATAAGTTAAAAATCAAAGTATTTTCGGGAAATTGTATCCTGTGTTATCGAGTAGAGTGAGTGAATTATTTTGTATGACACGTAATCAGAAGACAAATAAAACATATAACATATATACATAGTAAAGGTTTCAGACTCTTTCTTCCCTCCAAATTGTTCCCACTAGTGGAATTCGGAGGCTATTCTCAACGAAAGTGAACAAGCATAAGGTATACAAGCTTTGATCCACCACGGTATACCATTGCAGGATGGTGTGCATCTTGATTAGGTGCATTCAAACTTTGATTCAAGGGCATTCCAGTTTTCTAACGATGTTATCCTTCGCCTTAACTAAACTAAACTTCCTCCCACTGGGCCAACACAACAAAGCACAACTTTTACAGTTCATAAAATATTATATCTACCTAGAGGCTATAGTATAATTTGAGAAGTCATATCTCTACTGACTGACTTAGTTTCCTCTAGCTACAATGTTGTTTATAAGGCTATCAAACATTTACACAGCCTCACAAAAACTGCATGATAGTGCCAATAACAAAGATGTTGGTTGGCTTCTGTAGAACATTTTACTAAAAGGTAAGAGTTACAAAAAGCTTAAGAGCTATTATTATTATAATCATTATAACTAGCAGCTATAGCCCAGCTATTATAATGAGCTATTATAAACAAAACTACGGCTAATCTAAGATTTAATAATTTGGTTATTTAAGTTTTTTTGCAAAGTAATGGCTTTGAGCAGCATTTTTTTAAGAATGTATATTTTACCATTTACTTAAGACACATACAAGCTTAATTATAAATACAAACAATTAACAGATAGAATAATACAACTTATATAAGTGTCAGCAAAATATAACATATTAAATAAACAAGCTACCTAAAGACCGTTGCAAAACAATGTAACAGGAACCTTAAAGTAGCAGTATTGTATTGTATTAGTATTGTGTATCAGTATTTTGTTGTACAGTATTGTGAGGAAAAAGCTTGCAACCAAAGTCCTCATTCCCATGAATTTTTTTAACCAATCTAGTGTTTTATAACCTCTGACTGTTATAAGTTTGAGGCCATGGTGTGTTTGCTTGTCATTATGCCTCTTTGTCTGTGGATGAGCTGCAGAACAGATGCTCTGATTTCAATGTTTTTTGTATGACAGATAGTGTGCGAGATGGTTCCGAGCTCTTTGCTGGTTGGAATTTGGTACAGCTTTTTCCAGGACCATCAGCTTTCAACACTTTTTTTTCATTGGAGCTCAGGCATATTTGCAGCTAAATCCTTCAGTTTGAGCTCAAAATGTTAATTTTTGACGACCTCAGGATAAACATCACGCTCCGGGGACTGATGATGACCAGCATATTATGAACAGGATAGGGGGTACTACTTCAGCTGAATCTTCAAGTTTGGGTTTAATAAAAACAGGTATAAAATATGTATGTTAGTCTATAAGGTATATATTTCTATGGACTTATTGTTAAGGCAGGGTATGATCCTAAAATCCAAACATCCAAAAAATTTGTTTTTCATCTGAACTTCTTTGCTTTATGTTGAAAATTTCATGTCATATTTGACGATAAAACTGGTTAGCACTTCAGACTGTACTCATGTTGAGGGTTTTTTGAATTAAACAAAATATACAAATCATAGATGGAAAATATGCAGTTAGAACTTTAAAATACAAGTCTAGCTATTTCATTTGCTAAAACTTGTTGTAGAATCAATAACGCAAATATTGGTAGAAGATGGAGCTCTGTTTTATATTATTTAAAAACTGCGCTACAAACAACAATCGGTATAACCTCATGCTTAACTTTGATTAAACTTTTCCGCGTTTATTAGTAGCACGCTTAGTCCTCAAATTAAATCCTAATATATATTATTAGCTTTAATTGAAGTAGGTACACAGACATTGTATAGCTCTAATATGTTACCATAAACTTAAATATAAATAACTAAAATCTAATGGAAAACTATTCAAAAAATAATTAAACATTTCAACTAACTAAAACTAATACTTGGAATACTAAAACTAACTTACGAATATTAAAACTTAAAGAGTTGGAGACTAAGGGTGAGTATGTGTGAGAGTGAGGCTGATTATGTGTGAGAGTGAGGGTGTGTATGTGTAAGAGTGAGTAACTTCATCAGTTGGTAAACATCCACTGCTGGACAAGGCCTCTCCTCAAAGAATAAGGGGTGATTTCCCGTAATCACCACGCTTGGCAGTCGGATGGGTGATCGCAATATTGGTGTTAAGCCATCCCAGCGTATTCCCTTAGTCACCTTTTACGACATCCACGGGAGAAATGAAAGATTCTGTGGCCAAGACCATCATGGCTGAGGGTGACTATAACACGAGATATTTCGTTGCGTTAATAATTAGTCCTGACATTCTTGCATTCAAAGCTTATATCTGTTTTTGTAAAAACTTCGTAAAAGAAGACTCAGTGGAATCTTAATCTAGCCTCAGGTGGCATGTAGGGAGTTTAAGGGAAAGTTTTGGCAGAAAAGATTATCAAGTACTTAGGATATTACTTCCGCATTAAGTTAGAGAAACTACTGGTTCAGTTTAGATCCTTTTAAGACAATTAAGGATGTTGTAAGAGATTACAAAAACAACTTGCGAGTCTACTATACAAGTATCGTACTAAGAGTAATAATAAGAAGGCAATAAGTGGTATTGTAATTAGTAAAAAACTTACAGCTACCGTATGTCACACATGCTGAAATTTGTTGTGCTGTGATGATCTTAATCTATGGGTGTTCACCCACCCATAGGGGGTGGGTGGGTTCATGGTGGTACGTGGGTGCAGCAAGCTAAAATATGCATACCTATCTATATGTATCTTCGTATATTTTAGATATTATGTGAAAAAACGATATGTGATTTCCAAAATTCATAGTTCATCGTCATAAGTAGCCTTTAGCCGTGTCCAATGCTGGACGTGGCCTTCCTTATAAAATACAATGGGGGAATTGCCATAATCACCATGCTTGGCAGGCGGATTGATGATTGCAGTATTCATGTTGAGTACTCTGGTGGATGCTGCTGCTTATCCTCTAGTTTAATCCCTTAGTCGGCTTTTACGACATCCAAGGGAGGAGATCCCGATACGTGAAAATTTCCGTGAAAATGAATGATGTAATTCACTATCGGCTTTTATAATAAATGTCATAGTAGGGTTCCAAATTTGACAAGGAACCCTTATAAGACCGTTTGGGCCGTCCATCCATTCAAGTCTGTCACAACGTGACTCACGGTTAAGAATCAAAATGCATGAAATTTGGTTTATGAAGTGCTTTAAATTCAAAGAAAATAAAACGTCACTCACATTTTATTTTTTAGGTGTACCTTATATTAACTAAATGGGGAGGGGTACTTGTTATATTGAGTTGTTTTTGCGCATCCAATTAATCTGGTCTTTAGACCAGATTAATAGACGGGGAACCAAACTAAAGTTCGGTACATGATAGATAGAGCGAGATTATATCCTTTGTATATTCTTTACAATGAAAGCCGATCATCTGTCATGTGCTAAGCTAACGATCGTTAACTGTACTTACTACAAATCTAATGAATTCTCATAAACATATACTCTCATACATAAAAAGATTAAACAAACTTTATTAGGAATATTTCCAGTGATCTAGTAATAATACTCAGAATTCAGCTATCTTAGGGCCACGTAATCTTTTTTTTTGCATTTTCTTTTAATTTTATCTACGACAGTAAGTAAAAAAACTGTTGTTTTCGTGGATGGACTTATTTCTTTGCTTGGCCTTTAAGATTAAAACGATTAAAATCTGATGCAAACACTGTGCAGTGTGGGTGGAATAGGAGTTAATCAGGAGTTAACGACCATGATCAATTTACCCACCCACATTACATTTACGTTGCTTGTTTGATAGTGCTTTATTGATTGGCAATCTGCGCTTAATTAGCCGCCTACAACATTCATTACATATACACTATCAAAATCGCAACTGAAAATTACTCTCCATCAAACGTTAAAGCATAATAGTCTTCAAACATTCAGCACAAAAATACTTCTTAATCCATAGTAATAAGATTTGTAATGGGGTCGTTGTTTGTAAGGCATATGAACGCGAATCCCACAGGTTTGTTATTGTTACAGCTAAAGCCTGGCGCTTAAGTCGGCTTAACAACATAAAGGGTCCTACACGAGGCTCATCAATCTACACTATGGGAACAAATCTGACCTGCAGCGAGGTCAAGAGTGTCGCTCGAGTATAATCTAATTTATTATAGAATAGCAGCGCCGTAGACAGCTACGGCGTAGACCTGTTACGATGCCATACAAAACGTGTAGTTTTCCTCATTTCGTAAAAAGAAAGCAGTGATACCCTCATTATCATCATGCTTACTTAAAAGTTTTGGTGAATATTTTAGGTTATTTTTCTTCATCAGCCGTTAGGCGCCCACTGTTGGACGAGGCCTCCGTCATAGTATGCAATGAGGGGATTTGCCATAATCACCACGTTTGGTGGGCGGATTGGTCATCGCAGCATTGATTACTCAGGTGGATGCTGCTATTATCCCTTAGTAGGTAATCCCTTAATCTGCTTTTACGACACCTGTGGAAGGAGACGGAGGAGTCTATTCTTAAGCTGGACACACCACAGCACCAGACAAAAACATAAATATTATACTAATAACCATACATAATAAAATAATCATTATTTTAAATAATAAATGTACGTACTTCTACAGTATTTTAATAGTAGCAACTAAGATCACTTAGTAATTATTCTGGAGCAAAACAAGAAACAGAGATTTAAATCAAACATTCACAACTAATTAGAGATTAACGTTTTCTTAGTGATCCCGTTACAATTTGTACCTCCATAAATCTGTCACAGTATCGGTCCGAATTCGTTAGTAGGCCTTTGTTTTCTCGTATATTTCCTCTCCTCTACCCTTTGTTCAGGTACTGAAACTAGAAACTCTATAAAGAAGCTTTAACTGGCTTTACAATTTGTTTTATTTACCTAACAAAGTAACAAATGAACGCTCTCTTGAGATTTTTTCCCGGATAAAGCCAACGCGCACACCATTACAGCCTATCCCACTGAAAGCAATATCAGAGGTGAACTTTGAATAATGGAAGATCAAAGATTAATATCGGATAGGCTAAAGGAAATGTAAGTAGTACACAAATACATTATCAAAGTGTTTGTTTCTTATTAATAATTGGACAATTAGTATTATCGGTTGAAGGGCGCGCCCTCCGCATCCGGTCACGTCGCCAAACTTCCGTCCTGCCATTAAATTAAGAGCAACCAAACTTCATTTATCTCGGCTTGTTACTTCCACGGCCGATAAGGTACAGAAACACGCCTGCGAACTTGAACAAACTTACAGCTAACTTGGGTGAAGTTTATCGAATTGCGCCGATCGTTTGAAATTTGTTACTCGCCCAATATTTTAAATAATTCCTTCGCTCGGTCCTTATCTGAAAAGTTTTCATTCAAGTTAGCTTATTGCTCCTAATGGCGTGATAATGTCCCGATGATCGATGGACTTTGTACCGTCTATGAATTTTGATATTTGCATTAATAATTGCTTTATATTTTCGTAAGAAATGAGAGCTGAACTTTGAGATTATTAGAACCATATTTATTATCCACTAGCACCTGCCCGTGGCTGCACTCGCTCATAAAAAGAAGCCCCTCAATCTTGCATCTACAAAATTTTATCTAAATTGTTACGATGTTTGAACTCGATATTTTGGTAATTTTTTGTAACTTCAATCTTTATTCTTACTTGTAGGAGCATCGATTCGCTTAGGATATTTAAAGTGGAATAAACTCGTAACATTGAGGCGGAAGGTCGCGTGACGGGCAGCGTTTGAAGGAGGTGGGCACCGGCAGCCGGTAGGCGCCCGTGCGATACGCAAATATTTATACCAGCCCGCAGGCACAAGTCATCGCCTGAAAGCGTTGTCTTGTATCGGCCTCCATCGCCCCTTGTAAAGAGAAAATATTGCCTGTCAATGTAATTTATAACAAAAATCACGCCGGGAATAAATATCGAGCAGTGCTGAGCTGGCTGGCAGTGCATCGGAGGGGGAGCGGCGGCCCTAAATAAAGATTGAACGGGCCTTTGTTCAGTGGTGATACATTGACGATACATTTTTATTGTTCGTGAATAGGGCCTCGCACACAATGCTCGATTTAAATTACTGATTTCAGACAAATTTTCGAATTTGTTCGGCAAGATTTATATGATAAAAGGTTTTTATAACTGAGTTAATCAAATGGTATTTAAGGCGGTTGAATTATGTAGTTTTTTAACCATGCCTTTTTATCACAAATACTTATCAGCTATGTTTGTTTTCATCTGTCGTATGTATGTCTGTGTGTTTGTGTCGGGTCTGGGTGTTATGGTACTATGGTACTCGTAGTTCCTTATACCCACGACACAGGGAATCCTAGTGCGGGATCTAGACTACGTATGTGACTGTTGGGTGTTATGTTATGTTATGCTATATAATTTGCAATGATATCAAAACATTGAAAAAACTGTTTATTTGTCTCAAAACTCATTTTGATTCCCACAAAATGCTGAAAACTCAAAAACAATCAATTAACACGGCATGACGCGTTGCCATAGCACTCATCAACATGGCTCTATACATTACTTTTGAGCTAAAAGCTTTGTTTACTGTAATTTCAAATCCTAACGAATGTTTTCCGTTCTTTGGAACCACACGGAGAAAACGCGACGTGCTTACATTATAGATGGAAATGTTTATAATTAAACAAGTTATCAAGTAAGACAGCTCCAAACAACAATACAAAGCTAGCTGTAAATTAAAATTGAAATAATTAAGAGTGAATTTCTTCCTCTGTTTATTTTAAATGCAAGGAGATCAGCATAAAAGGTTTTTCCAGTAAAACCTTCCACTGGTGCAGCTAAAGCGTAGATGAAGTCTGACAGCCACAAAAGTAATTTTAAGTTTGTAAGATCTGGCTTAACTCAATGCTCATAATAAGTAGTAGGATCAGAATTATTAGACGCTGTAAACCACTTCAAATCTAGAATTGCAACATGTGGCCACAAAATATAAACAAATTCATAACAAAAACTTTTCATAAAAGTTCGTAGTTAGAAACAAATTAACCTTATATTTTACAAATAAAAAAAATAATGCCCGTTATGGTCAATCTTGATTTGAATAAAGGTATTCGTAGTATGAAGAAGACATTTTTATTCTATCTACCATTTATTTTACAACAAAATAAAATTTATTCTCGCTATTAATACTTTCAAGCTTGCTATTATCTTAGTGAATTCGTGTTTTAATAAGTTTTATCAAAATACTCGCCTTATTTAAATATCTGAGCGAACTTTGACAAAACGAGTCTATTTTGGACTTCGCTTACCTATAATTGGATGAGATTGAATCAAACCTGTGCATAATGAACAGTAGAATGGTAAATTTAGGATAGTTTTATTTAACTTGTTATTGAATAGTTTTTTCACAAAATATGCAATCGTTTATATGTTATCGTTAGCTGGCAAGTGAAAGATGATCCCAGTAAACTAAACAAAGTCATTGGAAAAATTCAATTTTAATTTTAATTTGTTTATAGGTTTGTGACAAAGTCAAGCATCTAACAGCCTGGCTCGAACTCGCAACAAACGTGGACAATCTAACTACTTTTTCCACAGATAAAATTTATGTTACTATGCTACTACTTCTCTCGTTATTTCTTCTCCAAAACCACTGAATGTATTTGATCATAAATGATTTGTAATGTTGGTATCTGGATAGCTTCGTTGTTCGGCAAGGTTGTAAGCTATAGGCACGGACTGTCAAAAGTGGTAAGCAAGTTGGAAGACTTTTGGAGGGTCTACCTTCGGTTCGTTTTACATGAAAATCATCATTATTTAATTTTAGAAATAACCTTTTTTTACTAGGGGCACGTTAACAACTACTTTTTGAGAGTTTCAATTTTATGAAGAACAAAAAGCCAACAGAATTTGCGTGTTTTACGAAATTTTATAGAAACATCAATGTCAAAAAGGAGTTTATGACGTATCGCTTGTATAGGTGTATTCTGAGGGTATATTTTTTCGTGACAAAACCTGGACAATAGCAATGACATATGTTATCGTATACTGTACGTCTGTGTGCTCTGTGGCTGTAGACTAGAATTTTGATGGGACGACAGCCTCCAGGGCAAAATTCAATAAATTATTTTTCATTCACTTTATAAGCTGACAGATATCGTTTGAACCAGGCAGCGAAGCAAATTGCCGACCGAAAAAAAACAATAGCTGGCCCGATTCCCGCCAGAGAGCGAACAAATAGTACAATGGATTTCTCCTAATCTAGCACAATAAAAGGCCGTCCCACAGCCCTCGGACGACAGTCTGCGGTATAAAAACATCTACGAACATCACACAAGCACCGACATAAAGCATTTAAAACTTTCTTTAAGAGCCTCTGAAGAGGGGTAATATTCCAACATAAATATTCCCCAGCGGTTCACCCCACTCCTTGAACCCATAAAACGATAAAGATCATCGTTTGTAGCTTCTTCTCATGTCTTAACTCCAAAACAATTTACTTGATCTAATTCTATATGAATTCAATGGGACACCTTAATACACTTTACGGTGGCATTTTAAATGTAAACTAATTGTCATTAAAAAATTTTGGGTTCCAAAGCCAAAAGCGTACTGTAACCGTAACTTTTTAACCGTTCATCCGTCTGTCCGTCCGTCCGGTCGTCCGTCTATACATTTGAGCTCTGAGGCGCGGCGGGGAAGTAGGCTGAGATGCGAGAGGTTGCGGGTTCGATTCCCGCTGCGGGACAAATGTTTGTATAATCTGCAAATATTTGTTCCGGGTCTGGGTGTTATGGTACCATGGTACTCTCAGTTCCTGATACCCCAGGACACAGGGACTCCTAGTGTGGGATCATGACTACGTATGTAACTGTTATGTGTTATATTATGTTGTGTTATGTATTCGTCCGTACATGTGACACAGCCTGATTCCTTCCTAGATTTTTATATCTTGATATGCAGAAATGTGAAACTATCCGAAAACCATAAAATATGAGGAAAAACAACGAGATTAATGCTTTCGAGCATAATCGAGATTCTGCAATCCAATCGTTGTGAAAAAATACAAAATGTTTATTATTTTTTTTGTCGCATCCCCAAGTTTTGGGTAACTTTGAACAGGTCCCAAAAATACAAGTTTAGGTTTCTATACCACTTTTGATTATAAGGACCCATTTAGGGTATTTAAGGCTTCAAAATTTAAAACTGAATTTGAAATTGTGTCCCCTCTAACTTTTTAACCTAGAAGTCTAAAATTTAATTTGAAGAATGGATTATGATAAGAAGTTTTATCAATAATTGTTTCTACGGAGAGCATGAAACTTTGGGACCTTACATAGGCATAACTCGACACCACTTGGTTAGTTTTTTTTCGCTGTAGCTAGTGGAAGTTTCTTCTTAATTTTAACAGTGTCATACTTACTATGGTATCTTACTACAAATGCGTACCTAAACTAAGATAAAAAATAATAATAATAATTCACAAATTCTTTGCCAGGTAATTGGTCGTTAGTTAGATTTTGCTGTCTCATATTCGCTTGGTAAAACTACAAAGGGTTTTTCTTTATTTACCAAGTTTAAATGTAGGCTCATTATTATTCTCGGCTTTTATATATATGGGAAACCAGTAAACTGCCCACAAAATGTTACGACCACAACTTTGCAAACATTTTATTGGCTATCAATGCATCTATTGTTTATTTTGCTTAATCTTTGCTTTACCACATAAATTTCAACCTTAAGTTAACTCTGTCCAAAGTTTTTTTTGTTATGGCATTACTAATATAATGTTCAATGTTTAGTAGGTAATATAATACTTCCAGTGCCAAAAGTCTCGAGTAACTCTGTTACATTTATTGCACCTTTAGAATATTGAATGCTAGGGAAAGATACAGAGAAAAAACGTTCATTATCGGCTGTGGAGCGCAAATAAAACAAGATAGTACCCCAGGGGCCGTTCACTTGGATATTGCGACCCGCAAGCAAATTTACTTTAGGCACAATAAATGCTTAGGACTGCTCGTGCGTGTACGTGAGAGAATTTGCTCCGTGACAATAACAATCGACTTGTAAGGTACCTAATTGTGAGAACATATTGTTTTCTCAGTTTGCTGGGTCTCCATCTCATTTAAATTCTTATAAAAAAACTTATTTAACTTATTTTTATTTGTATGAATGATGGAACTGGCTTGTGGCCTATCCAGCCCTTACAAATGCAAAACCTCTTAAGTCACGTCCACGTAGGACGCGTCCTACTCGGCATTTCACTGCGCCCGTCATCCTGAGACAAAGATAAAAAGTCTCATGTGCGTGTATTTCACGAGCAAACCCTTCAAACCGGAACACAGCAATGCGAGCACTAGGTACTGCTTGGCGGCAGAAATAGGTTTGGTTGTAGTACTTCCCCGGACGAACTCTTTTATAAGTAGCTGTACTACTAGCAAAATCAATTGCCCATATTCTACCAACTTATTCACTTTAACTATGACGTTTTATTATTACTATGCAACTCAACAATGAAGAATAAAACCTTAAGTTAATTGATTTCTTATATAAATCATCATCATCATCAGCCTTGAAGTCCACTCCTTGTTATAAGCCTCTCCCTTAGAATGCCACGACGAATGGTCTTGAACTGCCTCCATCCACTGACTTCGTGCTACGTTTGTAATGTCTTATATGAATATAATAAGTAAAAGATGATATGAAAAAAATAAACCAACAATGTACCCAATTACTTACTAGAAACATTGATAAATTATTAGTTGATTTCCTAAAGGGTTACCATTCGTACTTATATGGCTTTCTTATTCTTTTTTAATGAGAAGAGGTAGAGCTTCTTTTAACTTGTGTTACCAGTTTACTGTACCTACTGGATTTATTTCAACGTTAAACTATTCGTAATGTAAACATATTTTACTTACCTACCTACATACCTAACCTATTATCTTTTTGTATGCTAACATATTTTGTGTAGGTTATACATATACTTGAGTGAACAAATGCCCTTTTAATTCAATTTTAAAAAAAAACTCCGTAGCAATCAGCAATGAAACCAATCCTATCGTGTGCTGTTTAAATTTCAGCCTTTTCTGTCGACACTCAGTAAGATATGTATATAGCTGCTTTATATTGCCAATATATTCTATCAGTCGGATCGTATTAACTACTTTATTGTATATTATTTTACATTGTATTTATTAACTTTTACTTATTATTATTTGTTTCTTTCGCCTACTATTTAAGAAGTCTTTTACATTCACCATTTAAAAGCGATTCGAGAGTATCATCTCTTCTGATATTGATCAAAATGTTTATTTTAAAGAGCATTTCCTTCTCATGAACAATTTCTTTTTCCAGCGAGGAACCTGGCCAAGTCGGTCAATTATCCTTATTCCTTACGGAGCGGTATTGCGCTATATAGCGCGAACTAACCTAAATATTTAGGTGTCTAGTGTAAGCAGGGTTATAGCTGCACTTCAAAATAAGGAGCTTAAGTTGCTGAGTTAAGTAATGAAAATGGACACGTGATTGTTACAGAAGTTCCCCGGTTTGAAGATAGCCTAAACAACTTGACGGTATCACTGGGCAGAGAAGCGGTCTTCACTTGTGTCGTCAATGACCTTGGCTCTTTCAGGGTGCGTATTCAAGATTCCATCGGTAAAGTAATCAAAAGAGAAATTGAAATTTACGAAAACGATTGCTTATTTCCCACGGCATATATTTAAGTAGCTTTGACCTCGAACAACCAACGCTAAAAACAGTTGTTTATGCTGGTGCTTAAAGTACGGTGATCAAGAGTAAAATAACTAGTTTACAATGGAAACCATACATTTTAAAGAGTAACTAACCAGCTCAATTATTCATTGGCTAAGGCATCCATGACTAAATCATGAATCGTTAAAAATAACTTTATCTGTTGATCATTATTTTCCAGTATTTTGAGGAAGATTTTTAATGCTAGTGCTTTTTGTGCAGTTCCGCTGTTCTCTCTATAAAATATTTTATGCGCGAAGTTGCTTTATGTCCCTGGTGTACCATCTGGCAGCTTATCATATCTTTTGATTTAGAAAAAGTAAAAAGAAAACGCCACTTGTGCCGCATCTAATATTAAGTGTCTTAGAATTGATAAATGGTATATATAATAATATTATTTACATATATTGGTTTATTTAATATCTTAGGCCTTATTAGATTATTATTAACACTTAGTTAATATTATTTTTTGCAATTTTTTTTAACTTACTATTCCCTTTCTGCGCACTACCGACACATTTTTTTCCACAATACACCATGGTTATCTGGAAGAGAATGCTTTTTAGCATTAAGTTCGTCTTTGTACTTCATTTATGTGCAATAAAGAATTTTCTATCTATCTATAAAATAGGTATCTGGCAAAGGAAAACTTTTCTGTCTATTATGTACTTTCTGGTTTATAAAATCTATAAAAGTTCACGTAGTCTGGTATATAAAAGCTTACTATCCGTGCCACGATAACGATGCAATGCACTAGCTAGATAATAAAAATTCCTTTTATATCAGATGTATTTCAGATACATTTTTTTAACACAATTTCTTACTAAGTACTCAAACTCAGAAGGAAAACTTTGTTCGTACAGGTGGCGTGGCTACGCGTGGACACGCAGACGATTCTGACGATAGCCACACACGTCATCACCAAGAACCATCGCATCGCGGTGAACCACAGCGATCGAAGAGTTTGGTTCTTGCACATCCATGACGTCAGGCAGTCAGACCGAGGGTGGTACATGTGCCAGCTCAACACTGACCCTATGAAGAGCCAAACGGCGTATTTAGACGTTGTGGGTATGTAATTGTGCTACTTTTGAATTCCCATCCTACTAAAAAACTTCTATAGCTCAACTGTTGTAAAGTCTATTACACAAATAAAAATTAAATCTTTTTTTCTTTTTATGCTAAAGTTTACCATTACATAAACTGGCGGTTAAATGTTTGTTTCGCCAATTGTTTTTGACAGATGTTTCTATATCTATATCGGTCATAGTAACTGATGGTTACAGCTAACCGATGACTTTTGGCAAATTTTAATTATTCTATCAAGAACATATTTCTTTATAAATATTTCGCGTTTTATGTTAGATTTTTCCTAAATCTTTGAATGCAGTTTTTGTTTTAATCAAAATCGGTGACACGATTCCTTTTGAGCATTTTTTTGATATCTCTTACCGTTTAAGATTTCCTCTCACTGGCCATTTCACAGAAATATCCTGTAAATTTAATAGTACGACATTCGACAAGAAAACAAAAAGTTACTACATAATATAAGTAAAAATTTTAAGAAAATTTTATAATTAACTGTAATTTTGACTCATAGATAATTAAACCTATTGGTAGTTTGGACGTACCTTCAAGTCCTGAAGCGGTGGTTTTTCTCAATTTCTTTTTTTTTCGTTGCAAATAATTATTTATAGAGCTACATCAAAACAATTATTTCCAGTTCCCCCAGATATACTGGACTACCCGACGAGCAGCGATCAAGTTGCAAGAGAAGGTGCAAATGTCACGTTGCGTTGCGCAGCGCATGGCGTACCCACTCCAACTGTGGTTTGGAGGAAGGAGGCTGGAGATTTGTTGCCCACAGCCAATTTCAGCGATGCACTCAGTAAGAGCAGCTTTAGTACGTAGGCCCATGGTTTTTCTAATAACAAATAGTAATAATTGCAGCTCACAAAACTAACAGCCACTAGGGGATAAAGGTTCTTGAATGGCAACCACGGACAGGACGACGCAGAGAACCCTTCATGGCATTTTGAAGGTTGCAGGAAGTCGATGGATGGAGGCGGCTCAAGACCATACGTCGTGGCATGCTATGGGTATGTCCAGCATTGGACGTCTAATGATATGATGATGGCTGATGATGATGATGGTGACTGTGTTCTATCGATGACATTGTAAAGGTCGCGAGAAGTCAGTGGTTGGAGATGGCTCAAAACCGTTCGTCGTGGACTCGTGGCATTCTATGAGAGTCCCTCATTGGTTTTCTTTTTGCTGATGATGATGATGTCTGTGCTCTATCGATGACATTCTAAAGGTCACGGGAAGTCGGTGGATGGAGGAGACTCAAGCCACGACGAACGGCCGTGGCATTTTAATCAGGCAGGCCATTGTCCAGCAGTCCATCATCGGCTGATGATGGTGATGATGACTGCAGTCCTTCAATTATATTTTAAATCCTGAAGATTTTGAATGCAAATAAAACCAAAGAAGATCGATAATCACACAACCAACAAAAACAATTTTCGACAAATGAGCATGGAAAAGTTAATAGTGTAGTTGATGGAATAAGTACTTATCAGTCTTTAGCGCCGGTCATAGGGTATATGAAGTGTAGTAGTACAGGCAAATTAGCAAAAAGTGTGGGCCTAAGTCGTGTAGTCGTGGATTCTTATGGAAACGTTAGATGACACGAAAAGAAGCTTATCCTAGGTTTGCACCGTTTCTGGCGCTTACGGAAGGCTTTTAAATATTAGGTTCCAACTTAAAAAGGCCGTAAATTTTAAAATAGAAAGAAATTACTTGATGCAAGTTAAATTACGTATAGAGAGACTGTCTTAGTGCATTGTAATTTTAATAAAAACCACGTGCATGTAGGGAACACAGTGTTGAACAAATGCATCTTCCGTAAATTAATACCAGTATAAAACTTCCGGCGGATGTAGTACTAATTAAATGAATAAGTTTAAGTCAATTTCCAGAACTACAATTAATTTTCCCCGAAGTAGAGCGACAATAAAATATGGAAAAGTGCCTTCCGTGAGACGCACCCAGCTGCAAACCTGGTAATGTATTTTTCTACACATTACATTTTTTTTATAAGTCTATCAATTTGCACCGACTACCTTAATTTTCTCGGAGCCGTAATAACCACAAAAAGTTTTTTTTGTAAATGTTTTTTTTTGTATGTACCGTATGTCGGATTCAAAAACAACTTGGTGCAAATGTAGATCATAACGGTTCAAAGTCTATGCCAAATTGCAAAAAAAAAATACAAAAATAAGAAATAATAATTCATACAAAACAATTTGAAAAGTTTTCATGACTACATCTAATTAGTTCCACACTTGTGCAAAAAATCATCTAATTTGACTGTACTATAGTAAGTTAGCATATATTCTATGACACTCGCGAGGTTGAAACGAATCCAAAGACACCTCATTTATCAAAATTCATCAAGCCTGGTCAAAATTGGTTAAAAAAACATACAAACATACATACATACACCGAAAAATATAACTCTCCATCTAGGCAGTACAACAAAAAAGCAACAACTTTCGATTATTCAAGTTGAGGCCTCTACAATTTGTCGACATTACTTCACCAGGCTACATAGTTCATTAGTTTCATAATATAATCATAACACATCAATGTTCTATTAGCAAAATGTAATATCAATTAAACAATTCATTCCAATGATGATTAAACGGAGAATTTAATGATTCACGAACTCACAACAATAAATCACAAGCGACACAATGATAAGCTAGGCCAAATGAAAGCCACTGCCATGAAAACTGAAGTTAAAAAAGACTACGAGACATCCCACTATTCTAAGTAGAAAGCTGATAAACAAAATTGTCTCATAGTTATGACGTTCCGTATCGGAAGTGACCTGCTTCTGACTTGCATATTGTAGTTGCCAGAAGTAGCTGAGCAACTCAAGTTTCATTTATTCATTCAATAATTTATTGTGTATTTACATACATTGTTTAATGGCTTAGGTCTAGCTTAGTATATGCTAAGCTTCCTAAGCCACTATATTATATAGTGAGTGCGCCATGTAAAGGCGCTCCAATTGAGTTTGAGCTTTTTTCAATACTTATGTAGGTACCTACCTAAATTAAATTGCTCGTCAACGTTTTAAAATGGAAAATTGAATTAATTAAAACATTAATGCGATTTTGCCGTGGTGTGTCCGGCCTAAGAATATACCCCTCCATCTTCTCCCGTGGATATTGTAAAAGCCGACTAAGTAACCACCACAACCAGTACACCAGGGGATGGGTAGCAGCATCCACCTGAGGACTCAACACAATTATTGTGATCACCAAACCGCCTGACAAGCGTGGTGATTATGCTAATTTTATGGGGGAGGCCTCATTTATCAGTGGACTTTTAAAGCCTGCTGATGATACATGCGATTTGAATGTACTTGCTATGTATTTGAATGTATGTAAATTGTTGTCTTTATTTTTAATTTTTACTAACTAAGATAAAAATTAAAAATAAAGACAACAATTTTAATGCCAAATTTTAAAGTCTAGCTGAAAAATAGAATAGGTTGAAGACAAGTCAAGAATCATTCGAAGGTAAAAATCATTCAAAATAAATTGAAGTCAAGACAAGAATAATTCAAAGTAAAAAATAATTCAAAAGAAATTCATCAGACAATACATTATATTATAATAGGTGTTTTCGACCTACATTAGTTTGGTTAAGTAGATAGGTCATAACAGTTTAAGTTTAGTATATCGGTAAAAAAATCATTTAGATGTAAGAAATTCTTAAAGTTTAGTGCGGAAATTTGTGTATTTTCTTTTGTCTTTGATAAAACTGGGAACTTTATTATAAATTACATTTATTCTAGTGTATGAACTGTTGTCGAATGTTTTTAGGATGGGCAGAGGCAAAATTAGTTTATCTTCGTTGCGTCTATTGTAATTACTGTTGTTTTCTGATTTGGTTAAAAAAAACCCGATACATCAACATGCGTGTGCAAATAATGCGGATTTTTTCAAAAATATTAGTATTTGGTATCATGTGAGCCTATGCTTGACAATAAGTCAAGCATGTTGTAGGCATAGTCAACTTTCCAATTTAGCCCAAAAATCGTGAAGATGATTATGGTTATATAACTATTTACCAGAGTTGTTCAGGTACATCTGATGGAGACTATGGACTACTATTCCACCTCGCTTTATTTTTCTATTTGCTTGTAATATGGCGCAAAGTGCAGATAACGCTCCAGAAATCCGCTATTGTGGAAACCTTGGATACCACACATGTTTTAATACTAAAAATGACACATTTGAAGTTGTTCGGTAAAAGTGACATTAATCTTATTAGATTTTATAAAATCCCAAAAATTACCAACCAGGCGGGGATCGAACCCACAACCGTCTCCTTGATGCGGAGATACATTAACTGCTGCGCCACTGGCCGACTCCATGGCTTGTCGAAATAGTGGAATGGCATCACCGGCTCAAAGTTAATTTTAAAACAAACATTGAACTTTTTTTTATATTTAAGGAATAATTATTGTGTAATGTATTATGTTAACCGTGACTCATTTCGTTGTAATAAATATTTTCCATTTTTCTTTTTAAACTTTAGGTGCAATACCAGTAATATAAAAAGCAAATCATCAATCCAATGCAGTTTTTGTGAATATGCAATGAAATATTTTGCAAGTCCATTGCACAGCCAATCCGACGTTTAATCGATTATCTTACTCAATGCTAAAGTAGGAACATCGACAGATATTTGAAGGCCATCAATTTAACAAACTGTGCATTACGCGTAGACAGAGAAACCAATTAATTTGACATAACGGCTTGTTCACACTTTATTTTGTAATCAAATGCTCAAAAAGAAAAAACTTTTGAAAATGTTCAAAAGTTATCAAAATGAACGGATGATAAGTGAAAATAAGGCACAAAAATTCACTATACTTTACTATAGTAAATCAGAGTACTAAGCCAGTTATAGTCATAGTATAATACAATAATTTGAATTACTATCTTGTATTAAACAGATTCTTGGACAGATTTGGTGTTGAATGGATATACCTGTACAATATGTATACTATGTATAGGTAGATTATAATTATCAAACCTAACAATACTGTTCCACGAATGATTCTCTATTCGTGTGAAACGCCAAGCTTTGGCACACTTTTCCCAAATAACATTTTACTTTGCTAGTTTCAGTGTATTTAAATATTCTCTTTTACATCCAGACAATTCAGTGAGCGGATCCGTACTCCAGTTAGTGAAGGTTTCACGACTGCACATGGGAGCTTATCTGTGCATCGCCAGCAACGGCGTCCCGCCCTCAGTGAGCAAGCGAGTCATGCTCGTTGTACATTGTAAGTTTACTGCTTGAGTGTTGGCTAATTTACACTCGTAAAATTTAAGCTATTGTGGAGTAGATAAGAAAAAATAAGCATGCTTTTGAGTCGAGTCCTAAGCTCACCCGTTTTTCAATCAGCTTCCTTAACACGATTTTCTAGCGCTATATAAAAAGTGTATGGCCTTAGCCACAGTTATTCCTTCCAAAAGGTTAATCCGAAGTAGGCTTTTTACTGAATTTTCGCATACTCTAATCTTGATATCCGATCTCATTGAAAAAGTGATCAAATAAACCTCTCTATTCCTCTCATGTGAGCAAAGTATTTTATCACAAAGGGTGAGCTTACACACAAATCACCTCAACAGCTACTTTGGTGAGCTTTAAAAACTTGTTTCACATTGTAGGCTTACAACAAATGTTGCTTAATTAGTGTTTCAAGTCGTATTAACTTTATAGAGGATTAGTAGTGTAATTCTACGTAGTAAACTTAATTTATTTATCTACAAAACACATCACTGTGGTTGAATCATATCACAGATTTATAAGTATAGTATGAATCATATTATTTACATATTATGCACACTTATTAGGTAGACTATACGAAGAGAACGGAAAACAAATCGTAGATCTGTCCTTGGCATGTAAGAATTATATGACAGAAAATATTATTTGACAGACACTGGACAAGAAATGCTCAGTCAAAACCCAAAGGTCCTAACTAAAATACGGCTGTGTGTACCATTTATTAGGAACATAATTAAGTCTTGTTTTTGCAGTAAGTAAAAATTTAAACAACTAAATAGAAAATAAAATTGTAAAAAAAATATTTTAAATTTCTCGAGACCTCGGATTTTATACTCGAATAAAACAAACGTAAGTTAAACCGAAAAAACAATGTTATGATAAAATAAAAGAAATAAACATTGCCATAGATATCTCAAAGAGTTCAAAGTCTGTCCTGAGGCCTTAGACAAAGTAATATTACGCCAGTAGAAAAGTCCAACAATGTATGAGATTGACTTAAGCTATCGAAATGTCACGTGGTCTATTGCATCGTACCTATTACGACCACAGAGTACCTTATTATATGATTACGATTGTAGAAATAGAATCGCTTCGAAGCAAATGCCGTTTGTCTAGGCCGCGGCTGCACTGTGTTGCGCCCGAATATGATACTTAGGTTAGTGAATTTAGATGCAAGAGATCTCAGTTCCAGCCGGCTGATTTTCTTAGAATTTTGCTTTGAAATTGTTAGCACTGTAGGCGGACCTTTTGATGAAACACTAACTATAAGTTGAAATTGAGTTTGGTACATGAAACATTATACATATATCATATGTACTGTGTATTGATTGTTTATCAAAGTAGTACCTAAACATTACAGTTTTTATTAGATTAGAAGTAACTTTACCATATTTTTAAATGACGTTTTAACAGACTGGGTGCACAAGACGCTTTGGTTAAAGTGCCTCAGGTTTATTTCAGTTTAGATCAATATTTAATATATAAGTTGTAAATCTCCTTCAGGTGTTTCATTTTTGTTTCAGTTCCACCTATAATGACAATACAAAACCAATTAGTAGGAGCAAAAGAAGGAGATACAATACATCTAGACTGCCACTCAGAAGCCTTTCCTAGATCGATCAATTACTGGACGATAAATGATCAAATCATATCAAATTGTAAGTAAACATAAACATTTATGTAAAAGAAACATCTGAAAACATAAAGAAGTACGAGAAAAAAACAACAGATGCAAAGTGAACAGATGTAAAGTTATTCTTCGAATGAGTCCTTGCTGGTTCCCTCTTGACCAAGTTGTTTATTGTTGAGGCTAAGCTATTACGAATAGCTGGTATCCAGGAATTGTTTCCCTTATAAATTTTCAAAGCTACAAGCTTTGAAAAGTCAAAGTCAAGTTTTTATTCAAGTCATTTTGTAAAATAGCATGCTTTACAAGTGCATACGGTAAAAAAGTTACCAATACGTACATTTCTGGTAACCACAAATTTTAACATATATATTATGTTTACATTGCCGTGGTTTGACTGGCCTAAGAATATACATCCATCTCCTCCTGTGGATGTCATAAAACCTGAATAAATGATTACACCACGGGATAGGCAGCAGCATCCATCCGAGTACTCAACACAAATACTGCGATCGCCAATCCTCTTGCGAGGTGATTATGGAAATATCACATCGTCTAGCAGTGGATGCCTAAAAGATTAATGATATTATATTTAACATTTATTATTACGCTGAATCAGAAATGAATAAGTTCTGTTTAATTTAATAAAAGATAGGAGTTCTCGAAATCACTTATTGTCTCATTTAAATATAAAATTGTTTTCCTTCAAAATTAATGATGGTTTGTTTTTTCCAGCGGACAAGAGGTTCGAAATAAATGCCATAGAAAGAGGATACGAAGTAGACATGAGGCTGAAAATTAAAAAAGTGGGTAGATCCACATTCGGGACTTACAGTTGCATATCCAAAAATTCGCTCGGTGACACGGACGGGACTATCAAGTTATATTGTAAGTACCATATATCTCAGAATTTGCTATGCCAGCCCTGGCGGAGTGGAGTCAATGAACTTCTTTTAAGAGTGGGACCTGCCCCAGTTGTGCAGCAAAAAAGACATCAAAAAGTAAAAAACAACCATGCTCCACCAATGGGCTGCCTTGGTGAGGCACCACTAATATACATACACACATACATACATTTACATTATTTATTTATTGGTATTTTTTCAATAATAAAACAATAGGTTGTTTTATTATTGAAAGAATACAAAACATTGTGCTCTACATAGGTTTCATGGGGTGATTTCATATTGTACACAATTTTTTTTATATCTAATTTTTTTATCTCTTTATCCGTCTTACTGTCTGAATGACCAGACGTTTTCACAAATTTTGAGTTATGGCATGAACCTCGGCAAATCATAAAATATGCAAAAACCAAACCCAATTCCTGTAAGAGCGTTCTCTAATTTTGTTTTTATTTTCAAATTTCATTCCGGCTTTGTCTCAATAATGATATTACATAATATTAAGACTTACAATTTTAGCCTGGTAATAATTGTAATATTAAAAAAATAATACTGTAAATAGTTTAGTAAATAAAAATTAAATTGTATCATACTTGTGCTCATACTATGGATTCCTCACTGCATAATTCCAATTCACACTTGGCTAATTATTTATGCATATTTTCAGGAAGAATAAAAGGTTTATAAAGCCTACCTATGACGATAGACGATGTCAAAAGTATTAAACCGAATAAATAAGTATGATTATTGTTTTTTCACTTTGATTCATATAAAGAACTTAAGAAGTAATGTTAACATTTACTGAATCAAACAGTATTCGTTTTTGATAGATTCATTACTTACCTGCACATTACCTGTAAAGGTAATAAAGAACCTAAAGACGGCTAAAATTGTCTGAAACGGGAACACACACTTACGTAATTTAATTGAAGTTGAAACTTGAGTTACCCGTACGAACATTAAGGAATGGAAGGCGTTAATGGCCACGTCGTGTTACTCGATATTTCGAAGCTCTATAGTTCTATACCCAGTTTCTGGTTTCAACATGCTCACAGTCCATTTAGGAACTACATAATATACCTTGATTCTTGAATAGAGTGGTCTAGAGTCCGTAGTAGTTTTCAGCTTATTATGTAGTCAGATACAGATACACTCAAACATATATAATATGTCAGTACCTACCGTAGCCATTATCAATGGTTACATATTTGTGTAATGTACACCTTATATTTAATGAACTTCTGATTAATAAATAAATAATTAAATTATAATCATTTATGTATATATTACTAAAGTAACTAGATTAGCAGTTGCCGTGCCAAAGAGTCACTTGAGATAAGGCAGCATGCCTTAATTCAACCTTTATGACATTCAGTGGCATACATTACGTCAAACGAGAAATCAGACTTACAAAATGCATTCCTGCATATTCTGGGTACAACTTCTTCTGGCAAGACAGAAGTTGTCACACAAATAATATCTCTATCAAATCAACGGCATGCACAAACTAGTGAAGAGAGATAATAATATATTTACTTCAAAATGATGAGACTAACGGCAAACAGCTACAAAAGCGTGGATTACTAGTTACAAAGCGACGTAGTGAATTCTACAAAGTGATTTCATTATTTGAAGCGTGATCTATGAGGTTTGTCTCTAGCAGTTTAACTCAATGCACTCAACAGTCAACTTATACTCCTATGCAAAGAACTGTTGCTCCTCGAAATGCATCCAGAACCAAAATGCTGGTCAAAGCATTCGGAGAACAAGGCGTATTTTCTTGTTATTAGATTTATATTTAAAAGGCATAAAAAACTCCTAAAGCTACAAATCGTTTATTCGCAAAACCATTAACTGTTTCGAAGTTATCCTTCTTCTTCTCTTATTTGTGGCTTTTGTGGCTTTAGCTTCCACAATTTTGCCAATGTCAATGTCAAAAAGTGACTTCAATAAATAAAAAACTTTTTACACTTAGACTTTGAAATTATTGCACTGTAAATATTGAAACATTCAAGGAAATCATTTGTTGCAGCCCTGTCTGGCAAGTTCGAGGAAATGCAGTACAACGAAGTGGGAGACTTTGACGAGGCCCCCGACGTGGGTGAGCTAGAGGCGCTGAAGAGGAGTGCCGCCACCGCCCACAGCTACCCACTCGTGTTCTGCGTAGCGCTATACATTGTATTATAATGCTGATTTGTATATAAAGAAGTATATTGTTATGATAATTACGTTTGTTTTTGTTTCATTTCATAAATCTACCTGATATTTGTGTTACACTTATTATTAGTGAACTTGATAGGATAAGTGATCGTCAAAGCAGTTTCAATCCGTAGGCCTTTTATTTTGGTCAATTGCATTGAGAAGTTTTTCTTAAACTAAGGAATGTAATAAACATTACATAATCATTGTAAAATAAATGCGATAGGATCATAAGAAGAGTCATATGAGTGCAAAGGCACACGACAACGAATTTGACAACAAATTCACCTCTGTGTTGAATATTAGCTAACGTTGCATAATGGGCCGTTAATGGCCAAATGTTTACCTAAAAACAAGTAAAGAGAGCATTAGTAGACCTAATAACTTTTCATTTAAAAAACCGACTTCCGCCATTGTATTCGACTAAATATTTGGATGAAAAAAATGATGAAAGAACCATAGTGATGAAAGGATTATGATACTTTTTGAATGTAAATGCTTGGTTTGTTGCTGAAAATATCAAAATCGCCATAATTATGTATGCCTACAATATTTGAGGAGTTCCCTCAATTCCTCATGGATCCCATCATCAGAACTGGATTATGAAAATGGGATCAATCTGGAAGTATCTCTATTCAAATAAAAAAAGAATTTGCCAAATCGGTTCATAAATGCCAGCGATATGCAGTAACAAACATTAAAAAAAAAAAAAAAAAAAAAAAAAACAACCGAATTGAGAACCTCCTCCTTTTTTGGGAAGTCGGTTAAAAAGCGAGCGTATCAATATATTTATTACTGGCGAGCTTTCACCAAAAATGTTGTGTCTAATAAAACATCGTCAGTCTTTCCGGAACAATTTATTAATTGACTAGGATGTTTAAAGTCGAGAAAGAATAACTATAGGCAAGTGTGCTCAATCTAAGACTGCAACGATGCTTACCATCAGGTGAGATGGTAACCAATTCACCATGCTTTTTACCAAAAGTATAAAACATGCTTCGGTGAAACCTTTGCGCATATTAGTCCATCCCATAAATAGGCAAGCTTAACAGAGCATTAAATAAATGAGCACTTAACATGATATTACTGCAGCAAGCGCACTTTGCTTATAGATAGGTAAATGCACTTAGAGTGAAAATGCAATACAGATATACGTATTGCACAATATGATACGTGAGATAGATAACTTTTCATTTAAAAAACCGACTTCCGCCATTGTATTCGACTAAATATCTGAATGAACAAACCATAGTGGTGAAAGGGTTATGATACTTTCTGAATGCAAATGCTTGATTTGTTGCTGAAAATATCAAAATCGTTATATATGCCTACAATATTTGAGGAGTTCCCTCAATTCCTCATGGATTCCATCATCAGAACTGGATTCTGATGAAAAACGGGACCAATTTGGAAGTATATGTATCCAAATAAAAAAGTATTTTCCAAATCGGTTTATAAACGACGGAGATATGAGGTAACAAGCATTAAAAAAAATACAACCGAATTGAGGACCTCCTCCTTTTTGTGAAGTCGGTTAAAACCCAAAATTAAATGTCACGTGTCAAATCATAGCGTCTTGCGCAGGAAATAAAGGTTTTTTTAGATGAATTTAGATGCTCTTAGATGTACGCGCAGCAAGAATAACACTCACACATGTGTTTGTCAATGCAAAAGACAAAACTTACACTGGTAAGTATATCTATGCTATGGATAATCCGAGTTTATTGTATACAAGGACAGTGTTTCCATGAGGTACAAGGTAATAAGTTTAATTGATCTGATTACGCTCGGCATACCAGCTCTTCAGCCTTTTTACTCGTTGCCGCCTGCACCTAAAACCCGGTTTACAAATTGATGATGCAGATTAGGCAATTTTGAGCGCTCAGCTATTTTGAAACTCAACCTCTTAACCTCTTACCTGCATTAAATTCTGGTTTTTAGTCAGGATTATGTTGAGTTTAACAACATTTAAAAATGTTCATTAATAATTTTCAATCTTATAATTTTTATTTCTTACAATCAAGCTTTATAACCTTAAAAAAAATTACCTAGTTCATGAATCTAAATGGCACTTGAGCTACTTTGTAAGCCAAGGGTGGTATCTAGTAGGTACTTATGTTTTAAACATTTTCGCAGTTAATGCCATCATATTGGAAAATAAATCTTCCACCCGAAAACTCACTAAAGCCAGGACAGAAACTGGACCTAAAATATTTAAGGGATTCAAGCAATTTCAAGGAAGGTCCCCGCGTAGAGGAATTAATTTAGCTTATTTAAATAAACGGTACTTATTCAACTGTGAAACAATCTGAATCTACCCATATTTAAAGCTTTATTTTTTGCAAACAAACAGAAATTAATAAAAGAACCTTATTTAAAACTACCTAGGTGTTTTTTTCTTCATAGCTGGTAGATGTCCACTACTGGTCAAAGCCTCCCCAGAGAACAGGGAGGTTATGACATAATCACCATACTTGGCGGCGGACTGGTGATTGCAGTATTGGTGTTAAGTACTTACTCAGATGGATGCTACTGCCTATTCCCTGGCGTAATCCCTCACTCACCTTTTACGACATCTACAAGAGGAGTTGGAGGAGTCCTATTCTTAGGCCGAGACCACCACGTACTTGTTTAAAACTACCTAGCTGTATTGTTATTCAACATTTTAGATTTCGCTGCCTTAAAACTTAAATATTTACAGCAATTAAAGTTATTTTCATTCAGTAACTTATCTACTCCCACGTAGGTACATAATGTAAAGGGTTATTAGCCTAGTTTCTCACAAATGTTGAAAATATTTTACTTTCCCGACCTAGACCAGTTACCACCGTAATAAAACAACAAATCTCAGATCCAGTTCAAACTTTTGAATAAATAAAACTTGACGGTACAAAACCGTCGTCGTGATATATCATGCACGTGGTCCCCTGAATGTATATTTCATGTTTGCTGGTCGGTCCAGCTCTGGTCTGACACCTGCGCTCTGACGACAACCGACATTGTCCCCCAACTGTAATGCAAACCTAGGATATTATAGGAAACTTTATTAGACTATGCACTAGGGACGGGTGAAGTTGAATTATAGTTGGAAATAGACTGGTGAGCTGCATAAGCTAATTATGGGGACGTTAATAATTCATAGGATCGTAAACCATTTGGTAGGTTTTTTCTCTTGCAATGTAAGACATTTATTTTATCTATTCATTTAGACACTCTCATACCCCTCATAAGTGTACCTAACTTATGCCGGCCCAAAACAAT
This sequence comes from Epirrita christyi, assembly GCA_951392215.1. Lineage (NCBI taxonomy): Eukaryota > Metazoa > Arthropoda > Insecta > Lepidoptera > Geometridae > Epirrita > Epirrita christyi. Next base: position 7,529,353 of record OX595842.1, on the reverse strand, counting down.
GAAATAAATATATTTTGTTTCAAACAAAAACAGCTCTATGCAAATCTTGATGGTTACTCTACAATCCCTAATTTATTAGTCAAACAAGAACCTTAGAGCTGCTTCTTTGTTACAGTGTAAAGTTCACTGTCTGAACATTGTAGCTAATGTACATAAAGCGGTGTAAGACGCGTGGTCGACCGTATAATTAAGCGTTGTCTTGCAGCCGCGAGACAGCGAAATATAGAGACAGCTCGCACTAAGCTACAAATTCGTCTTAAATACCTACCTACATATTCTCAACGGTGTATTTGTATGTGATGGACGTTTTCCGCAGGCTACGCGGCTACGGGGCTACGCGGCTACGATGCTACGGCTATTGGGCTACGAAACTGCTACATAACGTTTCAATTTGTATATAGTATATAGAGTTTGTATGCTTTGATAGAATTTGAGAACTTTTACAATGAAACCTTACTCCGTCTGTTCATATTTACTTGTGGCAACCACTACAAGTAAATATAGACGGACAGGTGCGAGTCGGATTCACACCCTACGGATTCTACTACTACCATACCGAATTTTTGCACGATTTTCGCAAATGTACGAACACCGTACCTTTTTATTGCATTTAGATTTTACAGGACTTATACGTTAGTGTTTTCAATTAAATCTTTTTTCTTTTTGTGGTCCAGAACCCTAAAATTATGTCCGATTTCCGTGGCCACAACTGTACAAAGGACCCGTGTTCTGTAAAATAAACGAGTGAGGATACGAGCCATTGTGAGTCGAATATGTCTGATGTCTTTGTTTTCTTGTTTAGGTCGTGAAATATCCTCTCGGTATCGGTTTTATCTTTTGAGCAAGTAATATATTATGCTAACAAATGTCATCCTAGGTACTTAGTTTGCAATGTTTCACATAAGGAGTCCTCCCACAAAAATAGGTACTACAAATTTATCGTTTTTTAAATAATTCACACTTTTGTGGGTTACATTTTGATGAGTTATCATATTTCTTAGGAAATTTGATTGTTTTTTTGAGTAATATTGTAATATTATTTCTATTTTTTATTTGATAACGACGGAGTACACTTGTGGCCCATCTGATGTTATGTGGTAATCCCAGCCCATGACAAAATTAAATGCAATACATATACTTACACAAAGTAAACAATCCAGTGGCCTATAGAGATACCAGTATGGCATGACTTCAACTCCCTCGGATATTATGGTTTATAAAATCCTAATTGCCTCTAAAACATAGGCATATCTATATTTTCGGAGGTTATATCTAGTTCTATTTCTTTTGGAATACTTATATAATATTGTAACTCACTCTAAAATAGATATTTAAAAATACTTCAAATATAGTGTTTGTTCAAAAGTAATCTTTAACCTGTAAAACAGGAGCAGAGTACACTTTGTAAAGCCAGGGCGCGACACAAATATAAAATTTGTCACACGAGACCACGTAACGCGCCACGTATGATTGTTATCTGCCGTGTACGAACAATTTTCTAAAGCTACTCGTGAAATTGTTACTTTAATAGTAGCGCGCGCTCCAAATAGGGATCATTAGAATTCATTGCACACACCCTATACTTATCGCTATTGTACCTACCTACCTACCTGTTTTGTTTACGTAATTTCGCTAACGTAAGACTCATTTGCTAGTTTGGTAGCAGATATTGAAGTACCTATTTGTTTATAGCCCTCCCGTCAAGGCCCGCCTTGTGTAAGCTGCCCTTTGCCTGGTCCTTCTCCGTGGTTTCAAAACTTTACGAAACTTTTGACAACTTAGAGTACATAACCGTCGTCTAATATTGTAGTTAGCGATTATCATAACTACAAAGTTCTCTAAGTTTACCAAAAATCTGTGCACAATATCCATTTTGGTTATTGTTGTAGTTTTTACTGTGCTTATAGTTACACTCATAATTAGTTTAATCCTTAATAGGTACACAAAAACAAAAATTTACGTACTTAAATAGTTAAAAAAATGTAATTTTACCCATATATTTTACAAAAATAAGTACATATACTTATATTTTAAAATTTTACCCATACATTTTACAAAAATAAGTACATATACCTATATTTTAAAAGCCTGGAGAGGATTTCAAAGCCTCTAGGTTTTTCAATCAAAATCATTTCTAAAAAATAATTTTGTTGATTAGTGGGAAAGCCATCAGATTGCCCACCTGATGTAAAGCTGTAATCTCTGCTAACAATGCATTACATTACAGTTCACGTCACCTTAGTCGGGCCCTACGTGGCATTGCACTGCGCTTGCTACCATATAAGATAAATAGTAAATTTAAAAATCAAAAACCCGACAGCTTAAAAAGTTAACTTTATAATAAATACTGAAAATAAAAAACAAGTCCAGTAGTGTAGAATTCTGATAAGTAATATTAAAAACATACACCATTGAAATAGTTTCATAATCGATATGTTATAGGTAATGTGTATAATGCAGGTATTCTATACAATACCTAGGAAATGTATAGAATGCCGGGGTCGTTCAGGCAATGTATGAAATATGTTCCATGTTTGAACTATTTTACACTTTACCTGGGAAATGTATAGAATACCTAGTCATTGTACAGAATGCCGGTTGAAGCATAGGTAATGTATGTAATCGGTTTTTCTTCTCTTTACGAAATACCATAAAATAGTATAAAAAAAACGGTTGTCTGTAAAGTCGGTTTACTGACGATAGTTCAACGTGTCAACGTCGTTATTGTGGTTCTTTGTCGCTCGTTCCGCGCTCGCGCGCATGCGCATATATATATATATATATATGCGATATATCGCATGCGCATGCGCATGCGATATATCGCATGATATTGCATTAATGTATGCATTTATTTCAATCAACATGGATCATATTGTGTTAGTTAGTTTCATATCCTAGATTAGTTAAAGGTCAAAAATCAAATATTTATTTTTATTTTTTATTTTTTTATTTGTTTTTAGTAAATAAATAAATGAAAATTAATTAAAAAATCATAAAATCATGAAAAAAATCAACTCAAAAATCATGGTAAATATCCCGTTTCTAGTGATAATTAGTTTAATTTAATTGATTGGTAACCGACATACAAGTAATATAAAATTGAAAGTTGTATTCAGTAAAACCGGCATTAAATACATCTGGCGGAACTCCAAACTTAAACATCAAAAAGTAAGTTTACTCGAAGCGCAGCGGAAAGCCCGAAGACTGAATAAACCCGGTCAAGTGCGAGTCGGACTCGCGTGGAGAGGGTTCTTTACAAATAGGCTGACATAGTAACCATTAGACCAATTAACTTATTAGTCAATTAACACAATTATATACACATTATCTCATTACGAGTATTTTCCATTTCCCGTAGGAATTTGAAGATTTAGGTTTTTCTTTTAGGGTTTTCTGTAAAGTATGAGTAAAGTCCAATATATCAAATTTTTCCAACGTTTTTGGCTTTGTAGTTTCGGAGATAATGGTGAATTAATATGATGATATGTGGTGATAAGTTCTCAAAATCATTCAAAAAATTTAAAAATTATAAAAAAATCATAACAAGTTCTTTCATTTGATTATCACATGATGCATTTGACAAAAGTTTTTTTTTTCTATTTTGCCACCCGTAATTGGAATTGGTTGACTTACGCTATGTGCCCGTGATATTGGGTCACCTAACTCTATATTACATGTAGTAAATTTCACATTTTTTAGTCCAGTAGATTCGGAGAAAATAGGCTGTGACAGACAGACACCTGAGTGATCCGATAATGGGTCCGTTGGTACCCTTGAAGTACGGAACCCTAAAAACCAATATAACATTTATCTTTTCATTCCACTTGAGCATCACTAGCTACGATCCGTATTTCGTAAGTAAAATAATATGAAGTCCTTCATTTCAAGCCACTCGAGTGGCCTAGATAAGTCCAAATAGCCCACTTTCTGGGACGAGTATACGACTGGACGCTAAATCACCTAAATAATTTATGAAATAACGTCAAACTAGCAGCAACAGCTAAAAATGACTTATTTTAATCTGCTCACGGTTCCAAAAAAATACTAAAGCCGGAAGACTAGGAACAGTACATTAATGTCGAGACCTGAAATCAACCAATTTATGGCCGAGTAGCAAGTGATTTTAATGAGGTCGTTAAAGGCTGTTCCGGTCGAGCCTTGTATAGTACTTTTCTCTAAATTGCGAGTACGATATCCAATCTAATTATATTATAATAACAAATATCTAAAATGTAACAAAATAAATTAAATTGATACAAAATTAAAAAAGATTAAACAAAATGTCAAACATTACAAGTTTGGACTAGGGTTGGCCCTTCAAATTCTATCATTTAGTCAAATTAAAATACAACCGTCCAGCAATTTTTAATGGTGGCGTGCTAGCGATTGGTGCAAAAAGAGCCAATATTCTATGTTTTTTTGTTATAATGACGTTATTTCCGAGCAAGGTTCGGAAAAATATACTACTAATTGTGTTGTCGAATAAACGTATTTCATTTCATTTTACTAACAAATTCATTTTTTTCCTACAAAGGTTTAGCTAGGTACGGAAAGTTGGGTTTAGTAGCAAAACAGTCCAATACCAGCCCAGGTAGACGGTTTTGGGCCGATTGTCACGATTCCGAAAGGTCCGGATGCATTCACTAGAGCACAAACGGAGTCATTCACTTTAAATCAGACGCTGGATTACGGTGTTCGTGATCTGAAAGTTTTATTATCTCTGTGAACTAGAACCAGCGTCTTTTTAACATAAACCAAACTTTATCTTGTTAACCATATAGAGAGAAGAGAGTCAAAGCCCTAACTATAAACCATAAATTAAAAAAATGTAGAATATTTTTAACATGCCGTAGCTGCAGAAGAGGCGAACAAAAGATGTCCCGGTTTCGACTCCCACATTGGAATAGGTAGAAATTCCGAATAATAATGAAAAATTCAATAAGAATTATATTATTACTTCATGTGAAATAAAATGTACCAAATTCATTTGTCAACTTACATACAAAATATGTAAAATATTATACACAGCATAGCACAATTCAAAAGAATGTAAATATAATTAAATCTGTGCTAAAAACTATATCCAGCCGTACGACTTCAAGCAATAAAGTTCATATTTAATCAAGTTTCAGATATAAAAAAATAATAGGACGAGAGCTATTATTATGTTCTTCGTGGATATTGCTTGAGAACAAATAAGTCAGCGCTTATCGCAGATAATAACTCGATTTCCAATTAAAGAAAATCGCTTATTAACTAACGTCCCACTGATCAGCGAACAAGATAGGTAGAAATCGAGGGTTATCAGAATAAGCAAACTAAAGAGCGCGTAAGAACTCCATAAACACGCGCTGTCATTCAACTCGTCCACAAAACCCGACCATTTTCGTGGAAGAGTGGCTGAAGAGTACTGACATCCGTATTGGGTTGTACTATGGTCCATTTTCCTCGTGTTGTTAATCACTGAAACGCCTACGCATCCTCATGAAAATTATAAAGATCTCGTCGGAAACCACCGGCCACATTTTTGGTCCTCCCAGACGAGTCAAATTCATCGCTGCCCGTTTACAGGCCTATCGTGGTAAAACGATCCTGCCTACAACTGACAAAGAAGGACCAAAGTGCCTATAAAAAATTAGACAGGAAATTTGAAAATTAATGCATCAGCGTATTTTGTTAGAAAATAGTCCGTTAGTAAAACTATAGCCATTTTCGCTCGTTAATAGATAACCTCATCTACAGTTGCTGAATTATAAACAACAATAAACAAGTAATTAAAACTTATTTACTTATACGGCGCGTTCGCGTGCTGTATTCGAACTAAATGAGGCTTCACGTTCTAACATAAATATGTGTCTGTGTACCGTCCGTAACGTCGGCGGACTGAAAACTTAATCTTAATAAATGTTTATCTTTACTTACTTTTCTATCGCTTAGTTGAGCGATTAACGTTTGAGGATCGTTTGATCTTTAGTTAAGTCCAGTTACGTTTGGTAAGTATCTTCTGTAGTATTAATGTAGGTAATAGATTTATATTTTTAAGTTTTTAACTCCGAAGTATGTTGAAATACATAGATCCAGTGGCAATAAGATAACAGTGAGCTGATCTGATGGTGCAGACAATAGAACTCCAGTGGTTGATATTAGTAGAAGACAGGCTATGTTTAGCCTCATTTTAATTAGCTTATAGTTCTGAGTAGGTAATAATTTTATCAACGTTAAACGGAAGACAATAAATACTTATTCTTCTATAAGTAGTCCTTAAGAAAATAATGAATTTAACCAAAGTAGGTACCTATATCTGCATATTTTGTTCACATCTGTACATGAATAATTAACGTTACCGAGACGCTGCGAGAAGCTGCGAGACGATCGCAAATGGCAAATATTGGCCAATGACATCGCGGTGGCAAGAAATCTTACTAATTTGATTGGTTAGTACATTTACGATCATCTTGATAGTTTCTGCTTGGTTCTCAGGAGAGCTATTCTCAAAAAATTTATTCTCCCATCGTTGAATAAAATTACAGCACGCACAGAACAAACAAAAATCTATATACTATAAAGCTAAATCTATATATATAAAATTCAAAGTCCTGACTGACTGACTGACTGACTGATATATCAACGCACAGCCTAAACCGCTGGTCCTAGAGACATGAAATTTGCAGGGTGTGTTCCTTTTAGGATGAAATGGCGCACTAAGAAAGGAATTTGCAAAATTTTCCCTCTAAGGGGATGAAAAGGGATGAAAACGTTTGTATGAAAAATCGTATTCCTTGGACTTACAAACTTGAAACTTGGCATAAATGTTCTTCAATACAAATGATAAAAGTGTGCTATAATATATTTTCTAAACTTACCCTTTCAAGGGGTGTGATAGAGAGTTAAAGTTTGTATGGGATTTATTTAACGCGTGGTTTGATTTGCTTGAAACTTGGCATAAATATTCTTCAGTACAAATGATAAAAGTTTAAGAATATGTATTTTTGCAAACTACCCCTAATAGGGGTGATGAGACACTGTCTAACAGACAGACAACCCCTAGCCTCAGCCACCTACAGAGCCTACCTAAAGACTTGAAATTGGGAGAATATATTCCTTTCAGATTGTAGGGTTTACCAAAAAAGGAATTTGGAAAGTTTCTCCCTCTAAGGGGTCCAAAAAGGGCTTTTAATGTAAAACAAAAATGCTCTGTATTTCAGAAACCGTTGGTAGTAGGTACATGAAATTTCACATGTAGATTCCTCAAATGAAATTAACACACAAATATTTCAGCGATACCTGAAATTTTGCTGAAAAAAGGGAAGGGATCGTTTTCTTTGTAAAAAAAATACACGTTACGATGTAACTAGATTTTAGTGTATTTCAACGTGGTAAAAGTTAGTTTCACGGTGGTATTGTTGAGTTTAAAATATATTCAGGCCCTCAAGTTTGAAATGGGACCCCTAATTGAAAAACATGAGTGAGGTGTCGTTTCAAATGAAATCAAAAATGTTTTAATTTTTAATACTCAATTTTAATTTATTTATTTAATTTTTAAAGAAGACCTCAATGATGTCGATCTGATGATGGAAACTGAATTCATAAACAATTATTTGCCTACAATACCTAGAATAGTCGTGCTTAGGCTCTTTTAAATTGTTTTTTTTATCTTTAACGGTAGATGAGGGCTATGATCTGATGATGAAGCCGGGGGGGAGGGGGGGGCATGTTCAACGGATCTCCTTAACCAATAACAGTAGAATGGTAGTGTTTGGGCTGTTTTGTATTGGTTTTGTGAGACGGCTGACAATACGTGACAGCCAGGGTCCAAAGATGAAAATGGGAGAGTTAAGCCTCTTCCACTTTCATTATCGGACCCTGGCTGTCATGGCTGGATCCTAAGGAGACCCCCCCCCAAATTTTTTCCCCAAAAAATAATAATAAATTTGCCTGTTTACACTTCTGAAATACAAAATTTTTGCGGCTCGCTTCGCTCGCCGCTTCCTGTTTTATAATTATTTTTCAGCTAATCACAAAAACTTTAGTTGTTTACGTTTCTGAAATACGTAATTTTCGCGGCTCGCTTCGCTCGCCTCTACCTCAGTTTTGTTCCTTTTTCCGCTAATCTTGATGCTAAAATCATATGAAGTTTGCCTGTTTACACATCTCAAATACAAAATTTTCGCGTCTCGCTCCGCTCGCCGCTGCCTCTACTGCAGTTCTTTGTTGGCTAATCTTGCATCTTAAATCATAAAAATTTTGGATGTTAACACTTCTGAAATACAAAATTATTGAGGCTCGCTGCTCTCGCCGCTGCCTCTTTTGTAATTTTTTTTCAGCTAATCATAAAAACTTGGCTGTTTACATTTCTGAAATACGAAAATTTTGCGGCTCGCCCCGCTCGCTGCTGCCTCATGTATGAAACTTTTACCGCTGGTCTTGATACTAAAATAATAAGTAATTTTCCTGTTTACACTTCTGAAATACGAAATTTTTGCGGCTCGCTTTGCTCGCCGCTGTCTCTTTTGTGGTTTCTTTTCAGCTAATCTTGCTACTAAAATCACAAAATCTTTGACTGCTTACACTTCTTAAATTCAAAACTTTCGCAGCTCGCTCCTCTTGCCGCTGCCTCCAGTTTAATTAATGTTCCGCTGGTCTTAACACTAAAATCATAAGAAATTTGCCTGTTTACACTTCTGAATATGAAATCGTTCGCGGCTCGCTTCGCTCGCCACTGCCTCTTCTATGGTCTTTTTCAGCTAATCTTGCTACTAAAATCACAAATACTTTGGCTGTTTACACTCTTAAATTCAAAATTTTCGCGGCTTTCTCCTCTCGCCGCTGCCTCCGGTTTAATTATTTTTCCGCTGGTCTTAATACTAAAATCATAAGAAATTTGCCTGTTCTTTTTGGCTTGTCTTGCTACTAAAATCACAAAAACTTTGGTGATTCACACTTCGTAAATATGTACGAAATTTTCGCGGCTCGCTTCGCTCGCCGCTACCTCTCTTCTAATTCCTTTCAAGTTATCGTGGCTTGGTATCATTTGAGTTCCCATCTCACGACCTTTGAGCGTGGTCGCGGTCGGTGCTCATGAGGAAGGACCTCAATATGGTCAACGAAACGTCAGCAGGAGAATAGTAAAGTACCTACGTGGTGTATGAGAGGTTTAGAAAAATGATGAAAATTAGAATGAATTACAAAATTTTTGCGGCTCGCTTCGCTCGCCGCTTCCTGTTTTATAGTTCTTTTTCAGCTAATCACAAAAACTTTAGTTGTTTACGTTTCTGAAATACGTAATTTTCGCGGCTCGCTTCGCTCGCCTCTACCTCAGTTTTGTTCCTTTTTCCGCTAATCTTGATACTAAAATCATAAGAAGTATGCCTGTTTACACTTCTCAAATACGAAATTTTCGCGGCTCGCTCCGCTCGCCTCTACCTCAGTTTTCAGATCAGTTCCTTTTTCCGCTGGTCTTGATACTAAAATCATAAGAAATTTTCCTGTTTACACTTCTGAAATACGAAATTTTCGTGGCTCGCTCCGCTCGCCTCTACCTCATATATGATACTTTTACCGCTGGTCTTGATACTAAAATAATAAGAAATTTGCCTGTTTACACTTGTGAAAAACGAAATTTTCGCCTCTGGTACAGCTAATTTCCAGCTAATCTTGCTACTAAAATCACAAAAACACTTCTTAATTACGAATAGTTCGTCAGGGAAATGTGCAAAACTGGTCAGGAAAAGTCAGGGACACCCTGATGATGACCCCCCCCCCCCCCAAATCCTGGGCCGTGACCGCACCTGGTCGTGTTTGATCTCTTTTGTGAGACGATTGACACGTACTTACATATCGACCGAGTTCTATCATAACTATCATTATTGTCAGCCGGAATAAGTCCAATGCATAGATAGGGGATGGCTAATAGGAAAAAACAAGTGTTTTTTGGAAAACAAATATGTAATTTCTTTCCTGTAGGTCTCGCGGGCAGAAGCTAGTGTTGTATGAAATCTGAATCTATCGAACGTGTATCTGTCTAATTCTAAATTAACACCACCTCACCTAGATGAGCACAAGGATGTTTTATGTAACATTTCATAATTTATAACATGTTTTATAGAAACATGATATGTACACAGGTTTCTATACAAAAACTGTGGTTTAACATCACCACCAGGTTTTTGTAGATTAAAAGGCATCGTGCGATGTACAAGACAAACGTGACGCTTGCTCATTCCAGCACCATTTGCTTATGTTATGGATAACAAAGTTTTGCAAACAAACCCTTTACTCTCAAATGGTGACCACACTACAAAACAGTATCTTTGTTCTTGAAAAATCCGTTCTTTGATAAATTGTATCACCATCCGTTTTAGCTTAGAAAAAATAAACCAACTGCTTACAAGGAGAAAGGAAGATGAATACAAGTTGGTTGAGTTCCGTATTACTGCTATTAAAATGTATGTAGGAATTACGACCTAGAGGTTGCCAGGGTTTAGAGTCTCTTGTAGCATCAACTGCAAAACTATCTGTTATAATAAAATACAATATCTAATACAAAAGTCAAGGAAAAAAATATGTTGGATACCATGGATAACAACCAACATTGAATTAGACGACCTCTGTGGCGCGATGGGCGAAGGTTCGCCTGCGACGCAGGAGGTTGCGGGTTCGATTCCCGCATCGGAACAAATATTTGTACAATCTGCAGATATTTGTTCAGGGTGTTCTGGGTATTTTTCTATGTATAATAAAAAAGTATCTATCTATGTAATTTTATTGTATTAAGTATATCAGTTATCTAGTACCCATAAGACAAGCTCTGCTTAGCTTGGGGCTAGATAATGTTGTGTGAAATGTCCAGCATTTATTTATTATTTATTTATTTTTTATTTATAATTGCGTCATAAGGTGCCTGCATGTTGGCATTATAAGCTAAATATGATATAGCTAGGTTAGTTCTACGGAACATAGTATAAATTATTACGTAGCCAATAATAACCAACATAATTTTTACATTCAGTCGCAAAACAAAATGTATTTATTTATTCGTGCACCAGGCTGATACATGGGCTGGACAACAGTCAATCTATCTGCGCTATCAATAACATGTTCCATATTCTTAAAATTGGAACGGATATTTTTGCAGTAGTTACGCTGGCAGTTTGTTTTCCCTCATCGAAAATGTAATTGCTGAGTATTTGATAAAAGGCAGCCAGGTAAGCTGATTTTCCGCATCTTTACTTAGGTGGGTAGATACGTCAGTTCGCTATCGTTACTGAAAAAAAGATTTAATCGAAAAAGATCTCCCTAAAGAAGATTTACGCAATTAAAACGGAGGAGGGAAGCCGATAAAAGCAAAAAATGTTTATTTTGCCTTTTTGAATAAACTCTCGAAATTAAAATTATAAGGACTCGTACTTAACGGTACTTATTTTTGAATTAGGATGAATGGTATTATTACAAATAGGGTTTGTTTTCTTTTGCTTGTGATTTGTTTTAACATCTTTTCTTTGTTATTTATAACAACATTGATCATCAACATCATCATCAGCCTGTAGACGTCCACTGTTGGATAAGGCTTCCCCCTTATAATGCAATGGCGGGATTTGCTGTAATCTCCACGCATGTTGTTTTAGAACAACATTAGTGTTTTTAAATAGGAGTGATTGTATTATTCAACATATAGTTCAGTAATATACGTGATGTTTTTATACTTCGTCTTCAATCAGTGGGCTTGAGAGGATACCGGTGACTTGGCAACGTGCTTCGCATATTCGACGGAGCTCAGGTTTTTGAAATTGATACATTCAGTCGATGAAAAGGCTTCGATTACACCGTTTATCAGTATCTGACTTTTTTTACGACTTTATGCCTCGTTAGTACCTAACACATATCAATGCTATAAAAAATACATAATCTCATAGCTGGCAATGAATATTTTTTGGAATAGATATTACATAATAATGTACACATAACACACAACAATTAGCATAAACAGTCCTGATACCACGACAGGATTCCCTGTGTCGTGGGTATCAGGAACTACAAGTACCATGGTACTTCAACACCCAGACCTGGAACAAATATTTGCAGATCATATACAAAACATATTTCGTTTTGGAACGGATATTGAACCCGCACCCCTTGCGTCTTAGCCGGCTACTCGACCACCGCGCAAAGCAGGTCGTCAAAATTAATTTATTAAATTTTAAATTTGTATAACACTTTCATGTTATCTGAAATCAAATTAGGCAAAAGTTTAACCAGCCCACGTATATCGCTATTCAAGGAACGTTGATTTAGCAAAATTACTAAATTTAATAATAGATTCCAAGTAACGACTATACGGGGTGTAAAAAGACAGCTCCCGAATACTGAAGGTACCGGTAAAGCTACCTATATCATAGCTATATAAAATAGCTTTCGCCTGAGAGGTGATTCATACCGGAGAAAACTTTTTTTTCCGTTTCGTATCGTATTTGTCAGCCAGCAATGTACGCATTTATTCCGGCCACGCGAGTTCAACGCTCCCGGTCAGCTGATCGACCCGTGGGGCCAATATTTCTCATGTGCTTTTCATTGCTTTTTTTGACGTTTTTATTTATTAACGTGTTTTTAATGATGGAAAATAGGTTTTTGTGTTCCTTTAACGATATTTTATGGATACTAATAAAGAAAACACGAAAAAAGCGGACCAAAAGTAAGCATTTTTTTTTTCGTGTTTTTTCAGCTTAAATATTTTCAGAATCATGGTCTGAATGCACTGTTTCAGTTTTCGGGAGTAGTCTTTTTACTCCCGGTATACTAGATAGATAATGGTAGCAATACAGTGCAGTATTATCTTTTAAAGTGCGCTAAATTCATCGCGCGCCCTTTCTAATAGACTAAAATAAAAGGGACCGCGATAGTTTTAGCGCAGTTTCAATTAAGATAGAATCGCTACCTTTACTAGACACACTCTGTTTAATTAGGTATTAGTAACTCATTGCATAAGTACACACTTTGTAATTCAGTGAGGTTCTAGCGAATGTGGCCGTCGCCTTCATTGGCATCTCACAATTAAAAGAAGGAATGTGAAGTGCAGTGTGATGCAGGCCCCTCGAGGTCTCAGCCAGCAATAAAGCAGCATCAAGTAGGGTACGTGCCTTACGACAAGACGGGATGTACGTGCAAACTCTTTATTTGCGCATGAACTCCGCTACCGGGCAAAATGGAACCTTTAAAACACGAAAAGAGAATTTACATTATCACATTTCTACGGAAAGTTGTTCCGTTTTCTTCGAAACTTTAAATATCTCAGCACAAATATATTAAGCTTAAAGCTCTCTTAATAATTGTAGGTGTAGGTTTAAGTATAAGGATCATCTTCTCCAAATAATCACAGCTCAACTAGTAGAGTAGTCTGCTCAACCAAAATAATGTACTTTGACGTCACTCTAGAACTTAAGCAAGAATAATCAATCACTTGTGAGTATGTAAGTAGGTAAGCTATCTCTGAACGACAGATGTATTTTAAAACATTCATGCAAATGTACTGAAACCGCACATTGTGGATAACAAAATTTTGTAATTTCAACATGCAAATCGTATTACGAACAATGTCTACGATCAATAAGGATGATATTGATGGTATTGATAAAAAACTGGTCATGTGATAGTCGGACTCAAGTGAGGAGGATCCGTACAAGTGGGCTACTATAGTAAACATTAGACCAATTGACCTTATTTGTCCGCGGTGAAATTAAGCAGCACATTTTAAGGTACGCATTTTCTCTTCACGTATTTTTTCCGTTTCCAAATTCAAGGATTTAAGATTTTTGTAAACTATGAAAGAAGCTCTATATACTGTATTTTTCTAAATAAAAAAGTCACATTACTTTCATACATTACTTTCATTATTCTTCATAATCATCATCAGCCTGTAGAAGCCCACTGCTGGACATAGACCTCCCCATTGAATGCCATGATGGACGGTCTTGAGCCTCCTTCATCCACCGACTTCCTGCGACCTTTATAATGTCCTTGATATTGTCCTGTATATTTTCATAAATATCTTTTAATCTATGCAGTTTAAGATAATACAAAAAAACTCAATTACGATCGCTTTCATTTGATACCTGAGAAGAGGCACTTGCTAAAAGATTTTCTTAAATTTCCTAGTTTACCCTTAGGTTAATTTAAGCTATACCTACCTACGTTCGTAATCGAGTGTCATCTTACTCTGTAGGTGGACAAAATTTCAAACTTTTATCATCCTTTAGATTCGTAGAAAATGGACTATGACACGAGAGTGACCGTTGATAGTTCCGTTGCTACCGTTGTTGAGGTGCGGAACCCTAAAACAGACATTCAGAAATCAGGCATTATAATTTTAGTTATTATTTCAAACTGAATAGAGACAGTGTGGGTGGAAATCCAGATGGTGATCATTTACGGTAAATGATTACCATCCAATTAGTATTCTTAGTAACTTCTAGTGAAATGTAAATGAGTTATCAATAAATTATTATTATCACAAATGTTGTTAGTACTAGAACTTTTTGTGAAAGAGTTCGTCCAACGAAGTACTACCACTTTACCTATTTCTACCGCTAAGCAGTAGTGCTCGCATTCAGGCTTTTGGTTTGAAGGTGCCGGTGAAATTACAGGCACATAAGACTTTTCCATCTTTATTCCTCAGGGTCAGCAGCGCGCGTTTGATGCCTCTGGTGTTGCAGGCGTCCATAGGCTACGGTAACTACTTTCTAACAGGTGGTTGTTTTCTTGCCAAGTAGCATAAAAAAAAACTATTTAAAGGCGAAGCATTTATTATATTCAACATGGTTCTGAAGGAGTTTTTACAATCTGGCAACAGGCTGCCGAAATTGACGGTTGCGGTGACGTGTGGAAGGTGCAGCAGCAAATATTCAATAGCCCTGAATATACGGAATACTCTCAAGGATGTGAAAGGTAGTCAAGCCATGTACTCTGATATTTTATTAGCAAGATTAGTTTGAGCTCGGCCAATGCCTGGAGCTACCATAAACGCTGAAGTCACGTAAACCTCGCTCGTCTTACTCCGTCGTATTAAGAGCGGGAGTTGAGTGAGCTTTTGTATGTACACGTGAGTTATCCAATCAGTCGGTGCCGGGAAGTAATAAACTGGGCATCACGTAGTGTCCTCTGGCATGGACCTCTGACATAGACGAGGTTCACACAGCCATACGCTGCGCGTTTTTATGCAAGATTCATATATCGGAATAAATGAGGCAGAATTACCGCAGTAAGAACATATACTTAATGCGGTTATTCTACGCACAAAGGAGGAGATCTCGAAGAATTTAGATTTATCAAGAACTTTTTCCAATGTACTTTTTGAAGACAATAACTTCCCAAAGTTTTCCTTTATGCGTAGAATTCTCTGTTGAGGTAAGCGTCCACAGGTCAGCATTAAACGACTCGCATTTAATTTACCTACGAGAATTCCAGTACGTGCATGCGGATCAGTGGACGCACTCATATCCGACTTAAAAATATCAGATGTGATCCGTTCGATACGTACAATGCAGATATTTAGACAACATTTAAGTTTTTAGACACTGTTAGAATTACATTTTGGGTATTTTTTTTTGTTTGCACTAGACTTTACCTAATTTTTTTTTTATCAAGAGTCTGTCCATGTTGTCTGTATCTTAAGGAGGAACGTTAGCAATGGGGTGCGAAATCCAAATTGTATTGTGTTTTTTGCTCATTCAGCTTCTTGATATAGCGAACACTGATTTTGCGGGAATCAGGAGACCTAACTCACATGTTTTAATTGATAGCATCTCAAAAATATCATTAGCAATTAATAATTTGTATAGTGTTGTTTTGATTCATTGACATTTGTAGTTACATTGATGATGACATTTATGAGATACTTTCAACTAAAACATGTGAGTTAGGTCTCCTGATTCCCATCAGATCATTGATCAAAATTAGTATTCGCTATCTCAAGAAGCTGGAAATGAAGATATGAGCTGTAATCAGGAAAAACAGAATAAAAATTGAATTTCTCGCCACTTTCCTAACGTTCCACCTCAACATGTATTTTGATTGTATTGTTGCGTGTAACATATCATTGCTATGTGAACCTAGCGTTCCGCGCCGCCTGCCGGACGAGGCTTCACGCTGCACTGCGCTCTGTGATGGACGAATTTAGATTTATTACTCCCACCCGTGTTTACTCTTTCTTGCCCAGTCAGTAGGGTTGAGATGGAATTTGTTTACCAGCTATGACGTGCGATAGATGTTTCGTCATTCAACAAGCTGAAAATGGAACATCATAATCATTTACGCAGGCAAGTGTACGTAGAACAAACCTACCTGCTTCTCAGGATTCTATATTTCTATGTAGGTACATAGGTACATAACTAATTTAACAAGTAGTCGTAGTTTCTGATACGGTACAGGAATTCCTAGTATGGACCTATACTCTGATTTATAATCTTAGACAATTTTTGCAAACAAAGAAATGTCACTGTGTGTATAAGTGTCATGTATGTGTATTATATGTGTATATACATACATGATACACTTACATGACACTTATACACACAGCGGCATATCTTGACATTTTTTGTTAACAAAAATTGTCTAAGATTAAAAATCAGGGTTATAGAACTATATGTGTGGCTGTTGGATTTTATAATTACCTATTTATAATTGTAGCCACAAAACGCATTGGCTGGTTCGCCACTTTGTTCCGACGCTACATACAGTCCAATCTGTTTTGATTTAGGTGTAGGTACCATTGATTGCATTGCAGAGTTCAAAATACACAATAAAACTGTGGCTTTCAAATAATTTTACAATGAAATTTAAGTACTTTAAACGTAATTAAATCTAAAATGAACAGCCATTATAACCGTATCAAATTGCTCACCACTATTGAGACGGTTTGAATGGTAGCTGTGTTGGGGCGTTCTAATAATTACAGATTATCCATCATATTTATTGATCCTATCAATCTAGACATTCAATCGCGTCGGATCAAATCGTTTCGTATTTTGCATGTAACTGTACCCATTGTTGTCGTTGGCCAGCGAGGTTTCCGAACATAATTAACGCTATTGAGTTTTGGGAGGGGAAAATTATAACGATAATTCTGGATTTGTGAATCAATATTAGTGAAATCAGCATCATTTTCCATATTAATCTACTTTATATAGGTATTTTTAAATAGGCTCACGAGAAAATCCAATAAATGATATCCTCAGATCTCCTTATGACCCGTGAGAAGATCCTATTAAGAGGTACTTAGTCAAAATATTTGTTGGGCATGTTCCCATATTGTTATTGTTACAAATTATAGTCTATAATATGTTATATAGATGTATACGCTTTAATACTTTAAAGTTTCATCAAAACCCGTTCTTTAGTTTTTGTGTGAAAGAGTAACAAACCTCCATCCTCGCAAACTTTTACATTTATAATAATTATTAGCAGCAAGTGAAGTACTTTAAAATCAGTAGATTACTTATATCACTTACGAGTGAATACCTATTCAAGCACACGGACCGAGCTACGGGTTGGCAGCCGGAGATACCATCGGCCACCTATAGGAATTGCATTGACGTATCTAATTCCTTAATTTACTTCAATTTGCTTTTAGAGAATTGCTGTAGGTACAGGTTATTAGCTGGTACACTTCATATAATTATTCATATATTTATTCCTCTTGTCGGTGAAAAGAAAGCCTCATAAGGTTTTGACCTCCGCTGTTAGGTACGCCCGCGTCGGTATTAGTAGACCCATGCAACTAAATAAATAAGTACCCATGCTCTTAATAGTCGAGAGTGACAGAGAATGAACTAGAAAATGAGAAACATAAAGGCCCAAAATGTGAGTCGATTTTCTATAGCCATGTAACATATGCGAATATACATAAATATGTATTCGCACCTTTATTTCCCAACGATTTTCAGTTCTGCGAGCTATATGACTTGCCCATTGCCACGTCAACTTGCTGATTCTGAGCGCTATGCCGGCGATCTTGGTTCCTCTATAGATTTCTATCTACCACGTAGTATGTTAGGAGTAGCATAGCTCTCTCCGTAACTTTGAGCTTGTGTATAAGGCCAATGGTTAGCGACCAAGTCTCAGTGCCATAAGTCATCACTGGCAACACGCACTGTGACTTTCGTCTTGAGGCTCTGCGTTATCTGTGACGAGAAGATAATGGCTTAGTTTTCCGGACGCCGCCCATCGGATTTGGAGATAGGATTTTTAACTTTCGCGATCACACATTTATTTGTATTGTCACGAGTATTTATCGCGTGTATTATTATTTATTTCCCCAACTTTTTAATGTGTTACAATAGTTGTAACACCACGAACACGATTGTTGTAACAGATTCGAAAAGTTGGGAAAATAAATAATAATTAGGTACGCGATAAATACCCAAGACAATATCAATAAATAAAGGTTTAGAAAGTATGTACAACGTACATACATATACCGCGTATATATTCACGAGGTCTCAGTTCGGGCGAACTACTAGTTAATTAGTTTTTATTTTTTAATCTGAGGTTGTCTGTCGCTGATAGAGCTCTTCACTTAAACCTGTGATATTTGGGTCGCATCTATGTCTAAAGACCTACAACGCGCTCACTTGAGTCTCGCATTCAAGAACTGATATGGATAATGCTAAAGTTTACTGCGCTTAATGCTCTGCTTGATGAGTTCCAACGTACCTACAAATGTGAGCACACTAACGAATCGCAAGCCTTTAAATGTAAGCTTGTAAGAGTTCAATAAATACCAATACATTTTCGTTTAAAACATTTTCTAATTTCATGATTAACCGGATTATTTTCGTGCTAAAATATATTGTTCAAGAAGTTGATAAATTATTTTTCTATTTAATGAAAACTGAGAAAATAAATCAACACTCGAACTAACTAATATTTACGGCTACATCGGTCATATTTCACATTGATAAGACGATAACCCGAGTATCGTGCAGGCATTTTTATAGCCAATAAATAAACGTCCAAAACACATATGAATATCTTCGAATTAAGCGAATATACATAGTTTAAATAAGACATGTAACGGTGAAGTAATGGCAACACTCGACCGGAAACGGAAAAACGAAACGGACTAGTATTTACGAGCAGTACATCCGCCCACTGGCTTCATTAACACGCGCGAGGGCAAAAAACTATTTTATACAAGCATGTTCAACTTTACTATTTAATTTGTGACTATAAAATCTGTTGTTTGATAAATTTGGAAATTTGTGTATGTTGTATGTTTGGTATTAAAATTAATATTATAGCAAGCGGAACTCTACGAACAAATTTGTTGATATTTTGCCAAATATTTTACCCACATAAAATAAATGGTGTGTATAGAACTAGTATAATATATAGCTACATTTTATCAGGCTATGGATCCATGGGTCAATGACGATGGACCTATTCAGAAAGGTAGGTAAATAAAATAAATAAAAAACAGTCAAGTGCTAGTCGGGCTCGCGTGGAGAGGGTTCCGTACAAGTAAGCCACCATACTAGCCATTAGACCAATTGATCTTATTAGTCACTCGACGCTGTACAGATTACGAATCTTGTCGACCATATAAATAAAAACCATAAATAAAGTGTTATTCTGTTTTTATTTAAAAATGTTTGGCTCGCTTGTTTCAGGGATTAGGGAGGGAATGCTCAATTTACGTGTATTTTCTTTAATATCATTTCAAAATGATGAAAAAAATATGCTTGTAATTTCTCATAACGAGCCTTTTGATTGACTCGCCATATGATGCTTATGGCAAAAGTGTTTTTTTTTAATTACCCCTAAACTATTATTTATTTATTTACGCTGTACGTCCATGATTGAATCGCCTGTAGGTACTTAATTGGAATTTTGCCTCCAAATTGAGAAAATATCCTATAGTGGTTCCGTTGGTACCTTTTAAGGTACAGAACCCAAAAAAGGGCTTTTATGCTACTTTTTAAAAGACTTATTCGTGGAAGGATAGCTTGATAATTCCAAGTAATACAAAAGTATAGTTAGTGGTGATACCACCACAATTACTAACCAACTAAACACCCAAAGTAGCTGACTCATTAGGTACAAAAGTTAACTTTAAATGTGTACTTATATTAAATTACATTATAACAAAGGCGAATTTGAAAAGCTTTATATTATTTTACCCCTGGGTAATAACTGTTTCGGCGTTTGTTCCTTGTTGCTAGAAACAGTTCATTGTGCAGCAGTCACTCCGCGGCAATACCTAATTAGCCGACCGAAAGATAAATGTCAGCAATCACGAACGCTCCATCGCACCGACTACCAACCCGGAGACTACAATAGCTAATAATTTAATGATAAACAATGAAAACGAACGATGGAAAACCTGCAGATTTAAAGAATTCAAACTCTCGTATAATATCATCATTCTGTTTACTACTACATGGTAGGTAGAAACTATACTTATTGATTACCAGTGGCTCGCGTTCGCGACTTCATTCGCGTGGGCTACAAAGAAAGAAATAGAAATTATTTTTCTAAAACATCACCCCTGTCTAATAGTGGTCCTGCTACGAAATCGAGCATATTCATAATCAGTCAGTCATGAGTGGCAATCGAGTTTTATATAATACTAGTTGCGCCCCGCGGTTTCACCCGCGTGAATAATGATGAAAATTGATGATGATGATGATGATGAAAAGTAGCCTGTGTTAATCCAGGGCGTAAAGTATCTCCATTCCAAATTTCACTCAAATCCATTCAGTAGTTTTTACGTGAAAGAGTAACAAACATCCATCCATACTCACAAACTTTCGCGTTTGATGATGATGATGATGATGATGAAAAGTAGCCTATGTGTTAATCCAGGGCGTAAAGTATCTCCATTCCAAATTTCACTCAAATCCATGCAGTAGTTTTTTCGTGAAAGAGTAACAAACATCCATCCATACTCACAAACTTTCGCGTTTATAATACACTCGAGAGCAATGAATCCGGGTCACTTAAAGAATGTTAAAAATCTCGGAAACTAAAAATGATAGATTAATGCAATAAATTGTATTTAATAGACAATGTAATACTCCTTAAATGAAGGTAAAAAAAATATGAGTCACCATACATTTTATTAACACAAAATTACATAAAGAAAAAAACTGCTGATCTCTCCTTAAAACAAAAATAGGAAACATGAAATTTTTGAACTTTATTACGATTTTCTTGAATTTTAATACTTCGTATTGCCTCCTCGTGCTTCCATTACTGCGTTTACGCAGAAAAAAAACAACAAAAAAACAGAAATCAAACAATGATAAATGACAGATTACAAACAAAAGCAAAACCAAATGCTGTAATTTCGTAGTTCCATCTTCGAAAGTGGCCCTTTTTCAAATTTGATTTTTTTATGATATAACTTTACAATAACTAAGAAGTTTTAATACCTTCATTTAAGGAGTATTACATTGTCTATTAAATACAATTTATTGCATTAACCTAGCATTTTTAGTTTCCGAGATTTTTAGGATTCTTTAAGTGACCCGGATTCATTGCTCTCGAGTGTATTAGTAGGATGTTTTTACACCTTGGGTTATATTATTGAAGATTTCGTAGGGATCCCTAATATTTTTAAATAAAATAATAAGCCTATGTTACTCAGTGACCAGTAGTTTTTGTGTTTATTCATTAAAAACAAAATTACTAATCTTTTCTCTTTACAATATAATAAGTGTAGATATATTTATTTATATATTTATGCTGTGGTGTGTCTGACCTACGAATTAACCCATCCGTCTCCTCCCTTGGATGTCAAAAAAACTGACTAAGCCTTAGTATAGTCTAGTTTTTACTAGGGCGTAATGCCTAAGAGATTACACTAAGGGGTGGGCAGCAGCATCCACCGTGGTGATTAAAGCAAATGAGAATGCTTCAATAATTCATGCTTAATGGAGGCTTCGTTTAATAATAATAATAATGTTTATTTATTCATTTCAAGCACACAATAAGATTAAGATATTAGAATTACAAATTAAAATAACATAAAATGGCTTGTTCGATAAGCAAGTATTACAGACAGAACCTACACTAAGTTTGGAGACTTGTGTTGTAGGTTCTGCTTTCCTTCTAGGGATTTCACAATCATTAGCCATACCAATAACATCGTTATTCATCACAACACATTGGGTAAGTAAATTAATTTTACTTATTATTTATTTGCTTATAAATCAAATATAAATCAAAGTTTAGTAGTGGACATCAAAAGGCTAGTGATGATGATGATGATGTATTTATTATGCAAATGAGCACAGCTACAACAGTTCTATATATGACAGCTTAACAATTTTACACAATGTGGTCTACAATCTCAGCATCTCTAGAGTGCTTTATTCTACCTTTCACGTCTTCTTAGTATATTGTATGTGTTTGTGTAATATGTTATAATATTTATATAGGTTTATTTTATGAATCTATAGTTTTGTTGTAATTTCTCCTCACCTCATGTTTTTTACTATCCATGCAACTCATCCAAAGGTTGCTTGGAAGAGATCGTTCTGAGCGATAAGGTCGCCCATTATACCTACGTGAACTAATCTGTAAGTTACATAAGGTTATGTTACTTTCTTTAAAGGTAAATTAAATAAATAGTTATCTATCTATCCTATCTATTAATTCTACTAAACTGCACTGTACTAAGAAACAAGTAAACTTCCTTTTTAAGATTCTTATCGCTCTCAGCTTATTAATAAATAAAAGTGATTGCCCACGGATTCGCTAGCGTGGTACCTGGATAAAAGTTGTCGTATTTGAGGACGCTTAAAACCTGTCCATATATGATTAACATAATGATGGTACTCCAATAAAAAATGCTCATTGAATTGCCTGTATAATGGGTATGTCGTTTGTCATAAAATGTCACCGGTTGAACTTTAAAAGGCCTACACAGCATTAATGGAGGTCGTTCATGAACCATGTCGTTGTAAATCAACCCTTAGCCAACAAATTGAAGGGGATTCACATGAAAGTTCAAGTTTTACCTGCGTCATGGAAATAAATCACGGTATTTTGAAACAGGATGCGCGAATGTCTTTGTTCTCATTTAAAATATATGCAAAAGTATGATGGAGTTTTAAAAAATTTGAAAGTAGAGAGCGATTTGAAATGTTGTAGCCAATGATATCGCGGTGGCTTGAATCTTTGTAATTTGATTGGTTAGTATTTGGCATTCCTGTCGTTACGCTAGCGGTTATTACCTCACCGATCAGCATTTTATTGATCGATCTAGTATTTTCAAGTGAAAATACTTCTTGAAATACTGATTCCCATCTTGGTATAATACAAATACCTTTTATTTATTTAGTTTAAAAAAGCATGATTGCAGTTTGCTCTTATTTCTGTTGATATGAAAATTAATATTGACTTAATTTTATTATTAACTGAAATCGACTCTACCAATAACAGAGTCGTCAAATACTTTGTAATAGGTTAAAAGTACTCATAATGAAATGTCAAATCATATAAATTTGAAATGTGATTAGATGAAATTAAAAAAATATAATAATAATAATAAAGTTCATATTATTTTCGTTCTATTGAAAACATAGCCGACGTAGGTACATAGCTCTCAGAATTAGCAAGTGGCAGTAGGCAGGCCATATAGCTTACAGAACAGACAACCGTTGGGAATGGGTTCTCGAGTGGTGATCACGAACTGGACGACGCAGTGTGGAAAGACTCCCGATGGACCGAAACCCAGAAACCTTCATACAAAAAAGACGCACCGCACCTCTCGATGTAAGCATTTTATTTGAATACTTTTCTAGTAATACTTATATATTAAATTTTACAAATAACCTAAAGGCCGTCACAGGCAGGGGCTATAATATAATATTTTCACACCACCTGCTCGACAATGTCCAATTACAAATCATGCAACCTCAACGTAAAGTACAGCATTGTCTCTCAAGGGATATAAAGTTGTATGAAACTCCCTAGGGATTAAAGTGATTTGAATTTAGAACGTCAAATTCGTGTCGGAAACTCATGGAAAACTCTGAGTAAAAAAAATGCCCATATGGCATTGTAAAGAGGTTTGTTCGAAAATCGAACTGGCCACTATAGCAAAACTGGAAAAAAAAAATAGGCGCGATTTTAAAGAATGTGAAACAAAAGAGATGTTTGGTGCTGTGATTTTCAGTGAATTTTATTGCAATATTTTTGTAATATAATATTATGTCAGAGACAATATTAGTGTTAACAAAAAATGTCGAGCGATAATGATTCTACCCCAGAGTTTATCAAAACAGACGATACTTATTTAATGGAGCCCTGGCCTTTTATTGCCTTGCAGTAGGTGTGAAAAGTAGAGTATGCTCCTCTGGAATAAAGCCTGTCTTCGTCTTGGGCAGCTTGAACCCCTCGCTTCACTCAGGACTCTATGTAACTCCCTCGCTACACTCGGGAGTTAACTTTAGAGTCCCTCGTTACACTCAGGGTTCAATATGCCGCCCGCGACATAAGACACCGCTTTATTCCCTTAATGCATAATCTACTATTACATCACGGCTGTCAATACTGCACAGCAGTAGACTTCAATAGGCTGATGACGATGAAAATAAAGGAGGCATCCAGATCTTCCTAATGGCGTATCATATACGAATGCAGTATGAAACTTGTTAAGAGCTCTAAGTTTAAGGATATCATGTTGCATCTGTTTAGTTAGCTTCGTAAATCATGTGAATCAAAAAGCAGTAGTTTTGTACTAACGGAAGGTGTATTTCGTGGCATTTATGTTATTAATCACCTAGCAGATAAATATTTAGAGGTACCGTTTCACCGTAAAAACTCATCGTCTTAATCATCAAGCTGTAGAAGTCCACTGCTGAACATAGGCCTCCCCACTACAATCCCATGATAAATAAATGGTCTTGATCTGCCTCCATCCACCGATTTCTTAAGACCTTTATCGTGCCTTTAGTCCATCGAGAGAGGGTCTTCCGTTAGCCATATAGACCAGTTCAAAGTTCCGCAGTACGATATGGAGAGAGCTTTGCTAGGAGTTTCACTACGTGATAGAATCTGAAATGAGGAAATCCTTAGAAGAACTCAGGTCACTGACATTTGTATTGTATTTGTATTGTATTTGTATTGTATCTGTATTGTATCTGTATTGTATCTGTATTGTATCTGTATTGTATCTGTATTGTATTTGTATTGTATTTGTATTGTATCTGTATTGTATTTGTATTGTATTTGTATTGTATTTGTATTGTATCTGTATTGTATCTGTATTGTATTTGTATTGTATTTGTATTGTATTGTATTGTATTTGTATAGTATTTGTATCGTATTTATATCGTATGTGAATCGTATTTGTATCGTATTTGTATCGTATTTGTATCGTATTTGTATCATATTTGTATCGTAGTTGTATTGTATTTGTATTGTATTTGTATTGTATTTGTATTGTATTTGTATTGTATTTATATTGTATTTGTATTGTATTTGTTTTGTATTTTTATTGTATTGTTATGACTAAATGTAATTTTCTTTAGCTTTATTATAATGGCTTCGATAAACTTATTTAGGTATAATGTTATCAATGGTGACTGTGTGTCAAATTAGCTGATAACTCGTACGTTTTATCATTCATAAGTGCTATCAGCATAAAAATGCGTGGTTCCGGCTACTACTACATTACTACTATTACACACTATTACTACATGTTTTTGTTTGCGTATAATCCGTGGTTTTACCTACAGGAGTCGTGGAAAACTCAGCTGCGAACTTAGAATATATACCTACTGCTGCAAATACATTCCAAGTTGTCCAACTATTTCTGTAGCTGGCATCAAAAGTTCTCGCGTTCATTAATGTACAGCTCACTCTGGCTGTAAATTTCAAGATCCTTTATAACTTACTAGTACAATGCCCGTGACTTCGTTTTCTTGGATTTTTTCCATGCAGGCATCAACACCTTGTACCCCCTTATGCAATTCGTAATAATTGACGTGCGCTATATTACGTACGCCACAGGTAGAAACTAGGTGTAAAAGCTAGTGAATTGAACTGGGCTACTGAACTTTTCTTCCAATTAGTTCAGTTTGAAAATTTGATTGAGAATCTGCAGGTGTAAATGTTGTTTAATTTACAACTGGACTAGTCGGAAAATAAATCTTACTAGTTCAGTGAACTAGTTCACACTAATTCATTAAACTAGTGGTAGTAGTAGTACTGAATAGAGGATTTTTTAAAATAAATACTCGACATTTGTGCATGACCTGGATTTGAACCCACGCCTTCGGGATAAGTCCCTCCCACTATACCAGCTATGCAGCAGCAGTATATGTGGGGCAGTTTTTCAGTAGAAACTTTGACGCAACATGTTAAACTATTTCAAAATATTTTGCCCAAATGGATTCACTATTCATGCCATTCTAGTTTTAGGCTTCATAGTTTCGGAGATACTGTGATCTTGTGAAACTTAAGATACCTTTAAGTATAGTTTTTTTTTTATTACGACGATACCAAAATCTTGCTTTTGG
Organism: Epirrita christyi; assembly: GCA_951392215.1. Taxonomy (NCBI): domain Eukaryota; kingdom Metazoa; phylum Arthropoda; class Insecta; order Lepidoptera; family Geometridae; genus Epirrita; species Epirrita christyi. Next base: position 7,502,834 of record OX595842.1, on the reverse strand, counting down.
AGATATTATTGATTGGTAATTTAAAACACGAGACTTCCAATACCTATCGATAATCTTCCGTCTCTAGGTAGGTAGAGCCAGCTGCCGAAGTTTTATTTATTATGATCGATAGCCTCTTTTATTCCAAAGAAAAAATACCGAAACAATATAGCGGGAAGTTTTCAGACAACCTTTAAAAAGAAAGAAGAAAAATAAAGAGATATTTTGAAAACCAATATAAATACGAAGGCTATTGTGTCATATTACTGCTCAAGTGTTCACTGTTCACCCTACAATGTCTTATTTTTAACCGACTTCCCAAAAAAGGAGGAGGTTCTCAATTCGGTTGTATTTTTTTTTTTTTTTTTTTTTTAATGTTTGTTACCGCATATCTCCGGCGTTTACGAACCGATTTGGAAAATTCTTTTTTTGTTTGAGTAGATATACTTCCAGATTGGTCCCATTTTTTTCAGAATCCAGTTCTGATGATGGGATCCATGAGGAATTGAGGGAACTCCTCAAATATTGTAGGCATACATATGGCGATTTTGATATTTTCAGCAAGACACCAAGCATTTGCATTCAGAAAGTATCATAATCCTTTCACCACTATGGTTCTTTCATAAAAAATTTGTCATCCAAAATTATTTTGTCGAATACTATGGCGGAAGTCGGTTTTTTAAATGAAAAGTTATATTTATTTAAATATTCGGCCATACTTGTAAAAGTATTGTTTAATTCAGTATTTGGAGTAGTTTGGTGGTCTTTCATTATAAGTTCATTATAAGCGATCTTTTTCCCACAAGGAAATTTACCAGCGATAAAAGTAAACAAGCCTAGTCATCTTAAATGCATAAATCTCAGATTCCGACTCCGCAATGATAAAACGATATCTTTATTGGGTAGCTAAATAGTACCGTTATATTCTACGACAGTGCCATTGAACTCGTAAAGAAACAACAATAGTCGCCTTTATTGATAAGCCCTTTATTACTGCTCTACCCGTAATAATTCTATTTCCAATTCGAAGGAATATCTGTGTATCTATTAATGTAGGTCCTTTGTAGGGTTCTATGATAAAGTTACTTAGACCATGGTAAGGTATTCGATAGATTGTTTACGATATCTAGGAGTACCTATTGAAATTATAATGTACGGTAGAACTAGTGTCGTCATTATCAGCCTGTAGTAATCCACTGCTGGACATAGGCCTCCCTCCTAGAATGCCACGACGAACATCCTTGAGCCACCTCCATCCACCGACTTCCTGCTTCCTTTATAATGTCTTTAGTCCATCGAGAGCCTTAGTCCCCTGCATCGTCCGGTTTGTGGTCGCCACTCTAACTTATAGTGTAAATTCTTCAATTGAAGTACCAAGTTGACACATACATTTTCTAGCCTTTTTGGCTTGAAACCTATTTTTAATGGATAAGGCTGCGTTATTTGCTTATACCACGGTCTATATTCCTTAGACTTGTGACACCTAAAAGGGGTATTGAGCTAGCCTAGCTTAGGGTATTGGGCGGTTGTGTCAGCATGGCTGAATATGCTCAGAACAATGATTCGCGCGGCTCACAGACGTGTGAATTATTTTCCATGCTCACATAACTATGACAGGACTTTGACTTAAATTCTTTTGAACTTATACTTACTTACTTACCCACGCTAATTTGTACATAAATTAAATAGGTAGGTAGCTAATGAAAAAATTAACACGATTTGGGGTTGGATAGTCTGTGTATATATAATACCTATGTGTTGTGTAACCAGCTTTCCACAGATTCAGATGTTGTGCAATCAAACCATTACCCGTTTGTATGGGACTCTTGTGTATCATTAACTCGGCTTCATGTCGAAGTTGTAAGGTTCAAAATAAATCAGGGCTACGCTGAAACTTCCTATGACAAGGTTACGATAGACCTACATAACCATCATCATTCTTAGCAGATCGCTGGTTCAACATGTTTCAACATGTTTCATGTTCATCTTTTATATTTTAATTTTTTGTCGATTACTATGCCGGATTTACGTCTTTTTTTCTTTTTTTAAGTATTGCAATAGGTAAGCAACCTTCGATGCAATATGCGGAAACATTTTAATGGACAATAGCTGAACTTTTAGAATAGTTATTAGATTTGAAGTACTGTTTGTTTTCCTAATAAAATAAAATAAATAAATAAATAATATGGGGATGATATTGATGGCAGTGACCACGTGAAACTACGGCACATTATTAAAACCTGATGAGCACAATAAGGCTTCGCTGTATGTGATATTTGAATAGTTTATATTGAGTAATATACCTGGGGCGTGAGTAGTAACTGGATGGGAGACGTGCAAGACTGAGGTGGCTGACAAACGCGATATAAAGGCTGCAGCACACCGGCTGCGTACGCGTAGACTTCGTCGTGCACGTCGTCATACCATGACGTTGTAATGTATGGAACTCTATGAGACATGGCACACCACTTGCGTGACGTGACGCAAGCGTGTACATACAACTTGTCTACGTAGCTGCGGTTCCACGGCCTGATTTTTCACAGGTACAGACGCAAAATTACAGGTGACACGCCGTGGAAACACCTCGTGCGTCACCAGGCGTGCCCGGTCCCACAATCCGTCGGCCTGTGCCGGTGGATACAACAGGGCGGGGAGGGAGCGTGCAGACTCATGCTGATTGGTTGACGTCTTGAGGCAACCACAGGCATCTGCAGGCGAGGTGTTCCCACGGCGTGTCATTTTGCGTCTGTACCTGTGAGAAATCAGGCCGTGAGACCCCAGCTTTCCGTGCTGCATACGCATCCGGTATGAATGCGGTTCATGCTGTCATCCTAATACCTACACAATGTTTCCCCTTGCTTTAATCATGTCTCTGAAAATAATAATAATAACATAGTTTACAGTAATATTGTGGCACCAATATTCTATCCACATTATCTCACAGAGTCGAGTAACCGCGGGGCGTAAGTTTAAGTGTATAATAATAAATTATGAGACGTTTGTGGGAATAGCGTTGTCGTCGTCGGTCCCATGGAATAGAGAAAATGGAAGGGGCATGTGAGATGCGTGTCATTCTGTTCCATTTGAACTTTGGAATCGCACACAGGTAGACCCATTACATATTATAGTAACATAATATTATTTTGAAGACCACAGAGGCGTGGCGGGCGAGTAGCCGTGTGAGTCACAAGAGTTATGTTTATAACTCAACAGTCACATATGGTCTATGCCATAGACCCATAGACCATAGACTCTATGGTCTATGAGTCTGGTTGTTATGGTACCTACCATGGTAATCGTAGTTACCAGATAGCGATACCGTAGTTTCTGATATCCACGACACAGGGAATCCTAGTATGGATCAAGACTACGTATGTGACTGTTGGGTGTTATTTTATGTTATAATGGGTACCTATTACCCATAGTTTTACTAAAAAGAGGTGCTTGATACCAGTTCCACTTATTTTTGCAATCCTGAGAGCGGCACAGTTTAGCTCGGTGCATAATGGCAAAGATAATGATGTCAAGAGGCGGAAGAAGCAATTACGACCTCGAGCCGTTTGCAATCGCGAGATATTTCAGAGATAACAGCGGCGACGAATTAGATATTTTATTTTCCGGGAATATTGTGAAGCTGCTGGAATGGACAACGCTCGCACTGTTTACCATCATTTTGTTCCGTACCTATTTCTAGCTATAAGAATTCCTGGGTGACCAGGAAAACTCGGAAAAACGTGTCAGATTTGAAATCTATCTAGATCTATTTTTGGCCCCCAAAAACCCCCATTATAGATGGTCATTATGCGTCAGAACGGCAGATTTCATCTAAACCGAATCTAGCTGTTTTCGAGATCTCATATACCTATTAGATATATACGTACTAATATTGCTTGTTTAGTAGTAGTTTATATGTATCAACGGTATTTTTGTTCTCATCATCATCATCAGCCTGTAGAAGTTCATCGCTGGACAAATAGTACAGTCAAATTAGGTGTTTTTTTGCAAAAGTGTGGAACTAATTAGATGTAGTCATGAAAACTTTTCTAATTGTTTTGTATGGCTTAAAAATCACCTCTAATAATAAGCATCAGTAATTTCACCCTCCGGAACAGGGTGAAATAGGGTGAAAACCTTATAATATCCGTAACTTTATAGGGGAAATAGAAGTAGTCGGTGCAATTTGGCATAGACTTTGAACCGTTATGATCTACATTTGCACCAAGTATTTTTTAAATTCGACATACGGAACATACAAAAAAAAATCATTTACAAAAAAAACTTTTTGTGAGTATTGCGGCTCCGGAAAAATTAATTTAGTCTGTGCAAATTGATAGACTTATCAGAAAAATTATCGAAATACATTACCAGGTTTGCACCTTGGTGCGTCTCACGGAAGGCACTTTTCCATATTTTATTGTCGCTCTACTTCGGGGAAAATTAATGTAGTTCTGGAAATTGACTTAAACTTATTCATTTAATTAGTACTACATCCGCCGGAAGTTTTATACTGGTATTAATTTACGGAAGATGCATTTGTTCAACACTGTGTTCCCTACATGGACGTGGTTTTTATTAAAATCATAATGCACTAAGACAGTCTCTCTATACGTAATTTAACTTGCATCAAGTAATTTCTTTCTATTTTAAAATTTACGGACTTTTTAAGTTTGTCTCTAATATTTAAAAGGGTTCCGTATGCGCCAGAAACGGTGCAAACTAAGGATAAGCTTCTTTTCGTGTCATCTAACGTTTCCATAAGAATCCACGACTACACGACTTAGGTCCACACTTTTTGCTAATTTGCCTGTACTAAAAGATAAATAAATAGATTTTTAACCACTCGGAATACAACAAAACTAATTTTTTAATTAAGCCATATTAGGTCAATACAATGGGTGGACTTATAGCTAACAGCATCTCTCGATCGTCCATAGGCTACGGTAACTGCTTTCCAACCGGTGGGCTGTATGCTTGCTTGCTTGCTTGCCAAGTACTTAGTATAAAAAACAAAAAAAGAATATCATGGCAAATGGTCTTGAGCCGCCTCCATCCATTGACTTCCTGCTACCTATAAAACAGTAGGTCGTCGATCCATCGAGAGAGGGCCTTCCTATTAAACTGCGTCGACTGATTTGTGATCGCCACTCGGGAACCTTTATTTCCCAACGGTTGTCAGTTCTGCCACCTACATGGCCTAAGCCCATTGCCACTTCAACTTGCTAATTGTGAGAGCTATGTCGCTAATCTTGTGGTTCTTCTACGGATCTCCTCATTTCGGATTCTAAAACGTAGTGAAGCTCTTAGCTCAGCTCGCACAGCAACACTGCCTCTCTTGAGTTGGATTCGTCAGCTGACCATTGTCGAGATTGGATGAAATAGACATAGTGGTCAACAACTTCAATGATATCATTCCTAATGCGTATTTTTGTATCATAAGTAAAAAACGTACATGTACCTAAATCTATCATTGAATTACGCGGAGAAGCCAACTTTTTTTAAAAGGAGCAATAATACCTACGTGTTCTTTGAATTTTGTATTACGGTATAAGAACGGCATTCATTCATATGATAAATGCAGTTCCATCTAGTTTATAAAGTAGGTACTATTGACCCAGCCGCCGTATCGTCAAAAAAAATCTCTCGTTTGTATTAAAAAATAGCAATTTGTAAAAAGCAAGGATTTAAGTAAATTATCGTGGCGCTGATTAATTCACTCGCAAGTGTGTCAAGTGCCTAATCTGCTTAAAATAATGTAGGTGTTCCCGTAAAACTCGAGTTAAGTCTCAAAGTAATTTGTATTATTTCGCTTCATGTTCTGCTTAATTATTCGCTACATCTAGACAGGCAGGTGCGACGAATCTGTATTTATTTGCATTAAAAATAAATTTGCTCGGAGACTTGCGTAAGTAATTCAGGATTATGATCCGACAGCTGTGCTAGACAAATTCGAATTTGTGGATTATACCTTAATTATGCCATCAAGATGATTAATAGGATACACTCCTAACATGCATGTTACTGTTTTTGGTTGTTCTATACTGAGAATCCGTTTAAAATACTCTTTGTCGAATTAATCCAGCAGCAATTTGCCGACAAATGTGTTAGGTTCGAAAAACAATAGCGGCTGCGATGCACACTGGTTAAAAATAAAAGTGCATATAGGAAAAACTGTTTTTCTGAAACTAATTTAAAATTTCTGTTAAATATCCACCATGATTGAACGAGAGTTATATTGTATCATAATTTTACTAACCAGATAGAAAAAGGTAAGTAAATTAAAACTATTGAAAAGAAATAAGTAAAAAAAAAGTTTAAATAAAATGGATTAACGTAGGTATCTTAACCATAAGGTTCCATCTATGATTTTTTTTATTGGCTTTATTTCAATTCAATGGTCATAAAACAAGCAAACTAAGATGCTTCGGTGGATCTGCGGAGTTACCGAGACGATGCAAGATCCAGAACGAATTAATTTACGGTTCTCGGTTGGTGTGCGAAACATCGTCGATAAAATTCATGAGAAAAAACTACGCATTTTTTTTTTATTGTAATAGATAATTTTTAGCGAAGTAAGTAACAAGCAGCATAAATAACTAAAATAATGATTGATTACCAGTTACTAACCGAAAAATCTAATCGAGGGTAATTCAATACTAATGTACATAAAACGTCTGATAAATTCACCAAGGTACCTTATTATCGGTTTTATATAAATTGGAGTAACGTAACTCATTTAAGTAATGGAAATAATGAAAAAGAAAATGAATTTTATATGGAAAACATTTGATAAAATCCAATTAACCGAATAACTTCTTATCGAAGTACGACCTAATGAACTTTGCTTACGCGTGTGATTACGTATTCGAGCGAAATTGTACGTAGGTAATTTAAGATTGGTTTACAGAATAAAAAACAATTCCATGGTATCCGTGTTAACCTAGCTCGTGCTAATTTCGGAAGAGCTACGTAAAACACTGAGATGCAAGAGGTTGCGGGTTCGATTCCCGCACCACGGGTCTAGATATTAGTGTACTGATCATGTGTACAAAATTTCATGGAATTTGATGAAATAATAGCCAACATAGAAGCAAACTTCGTTCGCGTAAAAAATGGCGTAAGCAGGTCAGGAGAAAGAGTTATCATCAACTACGCTGACGCTCCTCGTCAACTTGATCTACGTAGAGCCTGCGGCGTAGCTTACGTCACTGAGGCCACACACCGCATCGACCACACATCTTGTAAATGATGTACTTTTTTGCATTTATTTAACGACTGGTCACCTTTAAACAGGAGCAGTTCAGCAATCCCAAGAACAAAGCCAGTCAAGTGCGAGTTGGACTCACGTAGAGAGGATTCCATACAAGTAGGCAAACATATATAATCACTAGACCAATTAACTTATTAGACAATCGACACAAATTTTTACGAATTTTCTAAAAATGCATTTCAAAGTAAAGCTTTTTGAAGATTTATGAATGTGGGTTATTTGAAGATTTAGGATTGTCATTTAGGGTCTCCTGTAAAGTTTAAGTGATGTGTGTGATATTCCATATTTTTTTCAAAATGTTTGGCTCAGTAGTTTCAGAGATACTTAGTCTAGAAAGGTAAATTTTTGCATATTTTTTTAAATATGTATTTTAAGCAAACCATTTTAAAATCATAAAAAAATACATTCAATTTTGTATTTGTGTATTCGAGTCTGGCCAAAAATTGGCGCTTCATCTCCTCCCGTGGATGTAGTAAAAGCTGACTAAGGGATTACACCAGGGATGGTCTGCAGCATCTACCTGAGTACACAACACGAATGCTGCAATCACCAAAACACCTGCCAAGCGAGGTGATTATGTCAATTCACTTTGCATGTTATGGGGGAGGCCTCGTCTAAAGGCTGCTGGTGATGATGATAATTTCCACATAAAGATGATAAATTTGTATTGAGAAACAAATGTTTAATAGCTTGTGTAGTTCCCGAAAATATGCTTGCCGACCCAAAGATTCTTAGAAACTGTTCGCCGATACATCGCCACGCCGTGCACGTAGCTTCCACATCATTTAACGCGCGCTTACGGCGGCCTACTGATAAACAAACGACTTGTTAACTGCTTTTATTTTGTTTTATCAAATTGGCCTCGCGCTATAGTAGCTTGTTAGTAGTAGAACTTCTTGTGAAAGAGTTCGTCCGGGGAAGTACTACCACTATTTCTGCCGCCAAGCAGTAGTGCTCGCATTACTGTGTTTCGGTTTAACGGCACATGGGACTTTTCATTGTTCATCATCATTTCGTGCGATGCCTCTCCATAGGCTCCGGTAACTACTTTTCATCAGATGGGCCGTATGCTTGTTTGCTTGCCAAGTAGTATAAAAAAAGTAGGTTGATTGATACCTATGGATAGCATACTATTGTGGGGTGAACAATAATTTATTCAGTGCTCAACGCATAGGAGCACGCACTGTATAATCTACAAATACAATTTTACAAAACACATATTGACCGTGGTAATAACGATAGATGTTACCATTTTTAACCAGTTTTAACAAAACGCTCTATCAGATATTTTATTTAAAGCGCAGGGAATAAAACTGAATAATAACATGAATGGTCATTCATTTCAAATATGTTTTCAGCATGAGTTAACTTCGGCTTTGAAAACCCACAGTGGATATGTCGGAACAAAATAATAATCATTTATTTTTTCAGTTGCACGTGAAGGGTTCCGGGAAAAAGGGTCTTACGCTTCCATAAACACGTAAAGTTGGAGAAAAGTGCGTGAGAACGAAACAAGGTGGCGCTCTCTCCGCTCCATCGGATAATTCCGACTCCTAATGACCCATTACGTTTTATTTTCATTTCTTTAATAGCCCGATTTAACTCCCGGTTATCAACATTTATATCATCGACAGACACTCAGAACGGTAAATACGCAGTCGACTTTAACGTGTCAGAACACAATATCTATAATATTATATTTTATCTTCGAGCCATCAACCTACACATTTTATGAGTCATAAAATTTTGAGCGGGAAGTCAAAACGATTCCAGGACAGCATAATCCGAACATTAAGAAGTATTTCGTAATTTTTTGAAAAGTTTGAAATAATGAGGGTGCAGCCTAAGATATTGTAGATACGGTGCGAATAACTGGAGGGCAGCAATTGCGGCTTTTATCTAAAAAGGACCTTGGAAAATTAGTTGAGCTCTTTCGTTTTATTTTTCGCTTACCTTTGTATACATTTTCGTCGACCCATCGCTTTGAATTAATTTCACGCCAGGGCGGTCGTTTGTATTTCTTTTGTTTCGAAGGTGGGGACGCTTTTGGTTCCAGTTAAAGATATATTTGGGCCGTTAGCACATTGCGACAACTTTGACGCTAGCTATTTATTTGCTTGTCTCAATAGATGCCGCCGCGCCTCGTATTTCAGATTTAATCAAGTCTGACAGGATGATTTACGTTACCTTTTGAATTCGTGTAGCTATCAATGAAAAAGCTGGCTTTGTAATTTCAACTCAATTAGAATTTAATGACAATTAATTTATTATTTATAAGGAAGTGTTACTCACAAATCAGTGTGTCTGGGATGATATTTCAAGATGCTAAACTAACGCGTATGTTATGAGGTAGATTGCGTTTGTTAGGTGAGTGTTATAATTACGTGGTGTTCATCTCGATCGGGGTTGACTTATGGCGCAAAGTTGTTCTAGCAGCACTGGCATGGCGGCTTTGCCACTGACACCTGGCAGTAATTAGGTCCAAATTTATAGCTTTTACTTCCCACCTCCATCGTCATTCCATCTAAATCATTGTTTCGCTTAGTTTTCTGACACCTCGCGGGGAGAGGCGATATATGTTGTGGAAATATGATAAAGCTGTTTGGAATATTTTACCAGAATTCCCTTTGTGATGTCGTAATTTTATTTTTAAAAGTATCAACATCGAAGCTAAAAAAGCGAAGTAGGTATGAATTCTCTATCAAAAAGCCGGTTGCCAAAAATATTGCGACTAAAATATAACAGAAAAGTAACTCCATTACGGTAATGGAAAACAGTGGGCTCTCGCGCTGCTAGATTTTTTTTGCTTTAGACTGATGCCGCAGTGCAGTTACAGGAACATGTATCAAAACCCTCTTTCATTTGGATAGCGGCTTCAGCTTCAGTCGGCTGCGGGAATATCGGTTTTTATTATCATTACACCGTGTGCTAATTATGAGTTGAACCCAGCACGCGGTGAGCGTACGGCTCTTAACTTGATCACTTTTACATATTTTTAATAAACATCTATTACGGTGTACGTACCTATGTTTTATACCTGCGGCTGAATACCTACATCAAGAGGGGTTGTTACATTTTTTTTTTGCGTTCATACAGTTTATGTTTATATTTAATAATAATAATTACTCAATAGCTTCCTCATCCAATTAATATAATTTATGCAAGTGCCCCATTAGTAGTAAGAGACGTCAATATTGTTGATTACCTATAGTGTGCACATAAAAACTAGAACTAAAAAACAGTTTTAAAATGAAAACGCAACTATCGTATAAGTCTTATCAATGTATGATTTCTCTAGATAGTCTAGAGAAAAAAAATAGAAAGAGTGGAAGCGTAATTCAGCCAAAAAAATTGACAAGGTATACGTGGGAACCTTAAGTTTGTTTCTCTAGGTTTTCCTGTAGTTTATTACAGTAGACCCACATTAAATGTGCGTGCTACCTGTCAAAAGCATCAATTTTCGGTAGCTCTACGAGTCTCTCAATGAACACCTGAGGCCTTACCATGAGCTCTTATAGCGATTCAGTTCAAAAACTATTCAGTACAAAATATCGGTGCCGTGATGTCCGCAGCTATATTTAAAGGTACAGCAGCAGAAGGTCTATAGACTTCTGCGATTAAAGTTATTCAATGATGACGGATGTCAACGACGAACCGATATTATGTACTGAATAGTTTTTGAACTGAATCGCTATACTTATATATTACTCATGGTAAGGCCTCAGAATATCGTAGCTCGCTGGTTCACATGGAATTTCTCACGTCGTCGGTCGAAACAATAAATAGGTAGACCAATAATGCAGTTTGGCTTATTCCCTCGCAATAAAAGGTTGTTTTTATTGTCCACTCACAAACACGCAGTGTTCCGTTACGACGGACGTGTGAAAATTAAGTTTCACCCTGGGATGCGCTCGCAGTACGGGCAAACTGGTAGAGATATAAAATACGTCAGTTGTTTGTCGTAACACATGGCTCTTTTACCCTAAGACTGCACATTAGAGTTCAAAATACCATACCGCTTGGGAGCCCAAAACGACCGCGCATTCACCACCCTGTTTAATATGACAAAATTAAGTGAAAAATTTAATTTTATCGCCAGTTCGCTCCACAGTTTTAAAGTTTAAACTTTTGTCAGCAGATTCTCTTTGTGATTCAACAAACATTCATAAAAATGCAAATTTAAAAACCCACTGAAAACCATGCCACATCCCACTAACTATCATAGGTAACTGGCAATCATCATCATCATCACCAGCCTGTTTACATCCACTGATGGACGAGGCCGATGAGGGCAATCGCCATAATACCATAATCACCACGTTTGACAGGCGGATTGGTGATCGCAAATTGGTATTAAGTACTCAGGTGGATGCTGCTGCCCATCCCCTGGTGTGGTCTCTTCACATAAGCAGTCTTTAGACGACCACTATTGAACAAGGCCTCCCCCATAGAATGCAATAGGCGGATTGGCCATAATCACTATCATAATCGCTATTGGCAGGCGGATTGGTCTCAGGTGGAGCTGCTGCCCATCCCCTGGTGTAATCTCTTAGTCGGCTTTTAGGACATTCACTGGAGGAGACGAAGGGGAATTCTTAGGCCTGACACACGACAACACCCGGACACTCCACAGCACTATTCTTAGGTCGGATGCACAATGGCCGAGTGCCAATTTCAACAAAAAAACAGAAATTTAATCAACCGGAAAATAGTTGATAAATATTCATCGGGAAATAATAAAAAGACTATTAATTTAATAATTGTGTGGCAACTTTTATAGATCAGCGTTTAAAATTCTGTTTTTATAAGCAATAGATTAATTAAGTTGTTGACCACATTTTTAGTATAAATCAGCATAATAATATTAAATCACATACCAACTAAGTAAGCGGCTGATTTTACAACTGAGCAACGTTATTATTTATTTAAAATCTTCTGCAAGGTCGGTAGAAATAAACTAATTTAGGCCAGTAAATTGATAAAAACCGTGCTGATGATGAAAACGATAAAACGTAAGTAAAAAGGTATAATTTGGACTTGTAAAGTATAGGTACTTAGAGTTGTTAAATCTATTTCTTTGTCACCCTAACGTATGTGCATCGGATCTAAAACGAGCCTTAGTTGAGCCTTGATTTAGTAGGTATCTATTCTTATATCGTATATTTGTCGCGAGAAACTGTTTTTTTCTGGGCCACCCTTAGGTAGGTGTGTGGCTCTAGAAAGAGCATTTGATTTGGTAGCTGTCTATTATTTTTTAATCTTCACTAGAGTTCTTTTTCTAGCCACCCTAATATACCTCTTTTCAGAAAAGAGCAGATATGTTTGGTGTAGTTAAGTTTTTTTTTACACTTAAAACTTAAAAAGTTAAAAATGTTGCCCTAGGAGTATGCATATTTTTATTCAATCGAGAAGACGGCCTTCGTACTGCTACATCTCGTTCGTGGTCACCTCTCGAGAACCTTTATTCCCCAGCGGTTGTCATTTCTGCGAGCTATATAACCTGCCCATTGCCACTTCAACCTGCTAATTATGAGAGCTGTGTCGGTATCTTGGTTCTTCTCCGGATTTCCACATTTCAAATTCACCGAAATAGCTCTCACATAGATCGTTTCTCAAGGCATTCTATGAGGGAAGCCTACGTCCAGCAGTGGTCTTCTACAGGTTGATTAAAAGGGTCAAACCAAAGAAATAGGAGTTAGTTTATGTGATTCCGGGACTGGGTAGAGCAGAGGTCAAAATGTCTATACGGACCGGCTGTCTATGTAGCAAAAAGTATGAACGTCAAATATATCCAAACTTTGTGTAAAAACAAAACACATATCATGAAAATGAGATGGCTTTTAAATAAAGCTCAGTGGTGCCACTGGTTTAATTTTGCGATCGAGGTACTCAAACAGAACATTAATTCGGGCACTTCCTGCTTCGCAAGTACCGAAGCCAAATCTCAAAAGATTTCCCTGTAATGTAATTCAATTAATTTGATTATATAAATATCCGCCCTTTTTTATTAAATGTTGGAACAAATATTTTTTGCTACTTCCGCAGTAGGCACGATTTTTAATTTCGTGCGTTTGTGCTCGACCGCAATTATTCTTGATTACGTCCCGATTTTATATGAAATTGGTTATTTGTAAGTGGGTATTAAAGTAAAGGACTGTAATTGATTTTATAAATTCACTATCGTATATTTCAGACAATGATCTACCTTATTAGGCTCACTTTAGAATTTGACCCCCGTCAAAGATATCCTCAGACCACCATTAGGGTCCCTGAGGATATTGTGCTAGGACGTAGAGGAAATTCCAAATGATTCATTGAAAATACAAAACTCTTATAATAATCGTTTGTATTTCAATCTTCTTTATATTCGTGCATGCCTATTTTTTTCTTTTTCCTCTAACTATCCAGAGGTAACTAAAATTCAGTGGATTGTTTCTCACTGCGCATATTTTGGCTCGTATTGTACGTACACGCACTATTTTAGTTGTCTTGTTTCCCTTCACAATGCACGGGTTACCACATCATCAGTCACCGGAGCTGCCAGATTTACGGTAACATTCTACGCGGCCATTTGCATACTACTAAATAACGCCACTGTCGGTACACTACGCTACTTATTTAGACGTTACTAACTGATCCGCCCCTCTATGAATTTACGGAATTGTACGGCGACACAAATCTGAGGTTCCATTGACTCCATTCAACATGTTCGTAAAATATGTGGCTAACTAGAAACTACTTCATCATCAGCCGTAAGTCGTCTATTGTTGGACGAGGAATCCCCCAAGAATGCAATGGGGAGATTTGCCATAATCACCACGCTTGGTAAGCGGATTGGTGATCGCATTATTTTTGTTGAGTACTCAGGATTTTTTTTGCCCATCCCCTGGTGTAATCTCTTAGTCGGCTTTTCCTTAGATGACATCCACCATAGGAGACGAAGGGTGTTTGCGGTTGTATTAAAACACTTGTTTTGGACCTATATTTCGTTTAAATAACAAGGGCTTATATCACCAACATAATTCTATCCTACTAATATTATAAACGCGAAAGTTTGTGAGTATGGATGGATGTTTGTTACTCTTTCACGTAAAAACTACTGAATGGATTTGAGTGAAATTTGGAATGGAGATACTTTACGCCCTGGATTAACACATAGGCTACTTTTCATCATCATCATCAATTTTCATCATTTTTCACGCGGGTGAAACCGCGGGGCGCAACTAGTTTTATAATATTATTGACTTGCTATTTACAACTATGTTAAGATGGGAAAGAGATTTTTTTTGATGATGATGATGATGATTTGGTGCGGTAAATTTCATGTAAAACACTGTAATCATCATATTATATTACTAGATTACGAACGAAGTAAACAAAATACGGTTTGTTACTGGAACGTAACTGGAATTTTATGATGTTTTCGTAAAATGTTGTATAAACTAACTCAAAGTCTAGTATTTAATACAATAAAATCACAAAGATCATGTTGTTGTCTTTCAAACTATAAAGTAGCATGCATATAAATAGGTTCACTCAGAAAAACCACAATAGCTCACAAACTCATATGTAATTTATTTATTTTTATTCAATAATTGTCAAGTAATTTTTTAAAAAGTTATTGTATTTAATGAAATACATATATTTGAATGTAATTTTTATTTCAATTCAATATCTTACTAGTTTGGGAGGTATTGTGGTTTTTCGAAGTGACCCTATTTCATTGCACGCCAGTTTAGTTGGAATTTACGCCTTGTCCTCGCGATTATGCTAAGAACCAAGCAATCTACAAAAAACTTCAAAAAATACTTTTATTAACGCTTTTTTTGCACGCTTGTTTTCAATAGGATTTGGCAGAGACTACGGGTTTCCCCATGCTACGATACTAACATACCTCTTTCACTTCACTCTTCTTCACTCTCTTCACATTATTCATATATGTTCATCGGTTTAAGGAACCCTTTCTCAAGAAAAAATACTAATGTTCTAGTATCCGCTTTCGGCTTTGCTCGTGTTTCATTCATTTGCAGTATCTGTACCTTAATAATATTACACCTACCTACTTGTTCCTACAGCAAAAAAGCTTAATTCACAATCATTATCATCAGCCTGTAGAAGTCTACTGCTGGACATGGGTCTCCCCCCAGAATGCCACGACGAACGAGCTTGAAACGCCTCCATCCACCGACTTCCTGCAATGTTTACAACATAGCAATACAACAAAACAAACAAAATTAAAAAAAAAACAAAGAAAACTTAATTTTTAATCACATGTAGGTCAATTTTGAATTGAGTCCAGGTGAGGGTGGTTGTTTACTTAGCTTCTCAATTCGACCTATAAAGAGAATTGAAGTGATTGTGCAATTTTCCATTTTATTTTATTAATAAAATAAAATGGAAAATTAAATTAAAGCCAGGTTGATAAATCGGTTTTATTTTGAGAGAGAATGCACCTCTTTGTGATTGGCGTAAATATGCTAACAGGTATGTCTTTGCAAACTGAAAATATGATACCGTAACCAAACGAACATATAGTGAAATTCCTTTTTGCCGGTAATCGTACTGTGAAATTAATAACACAATGTTGACGCTAGTGCAGCTACCAATCTCATAAGCTTATCTGCGCTATGATTATCGCGGTCCTTTTTATCAATCTATAACCTATTAGGTAAATGCAGCATCAGTAACTTATCTGTGCGATTTATCGAAAAGTTCGAGACGATAAACCCAAACTACGACAACTGCGCTTCAGACTCACCATACATATCATGGTGCTACGGTGGGTCTTTTAAATTTAAACGATACCACCAGCTAATTAATAGTGTTGTACTGACTTGCATGGTGGTTTAATTGATTGGATCCTAAGTATGGACTATGATAATTACATCCATCCCGTGGATGTCGTAAAAACCGACTAAGGAATTACACCATGGAATGGGCAACAGCGTACCTGAGTACTTAACACCAAACTGCGATCACCAATCCGCCTTGCCAAACGTGGTGATTATGGCAAATCCCCCCATTGTACGCCATAGATTGGACGCTATATGCACCTTATAAGAGAGGCCTGATCCAGCAGTGGATGTTTACCAGCTGATGTAGAAAAAATAAACAAATTTGCTTTCTGTCTCTCTGTCTGCCAGCATGCAGCACTTGTGCCACGTGTGAAACTTTTAGGTTACATGAAGGCGCTGCTTTTTAACCGACTTCACAAAAAAGGAGGAGGTTCTCAATTCGGTTGTATTTTTTTTTTGTATGTTTGTTACCTCATGTCTCCGTCGTTTATGAACCGATTTGAAAAATTCTTTTTTTATTTGAATAGATATACTTCCAGATTGGTCCCATTTTTTTCAGAATCCAGTTCTGATGATGGGATCCATGTGGAATTGAGGGAACTCCTCAAATATTGTAGGCATACATATGGCGATTTTAATATTTTCAGCAACAAACCAAGCATTTGCATTCAGAAAGTATCATAATCCTTTCACCACTATGGTTCTTTCATCATTTTTTTTCATACAAAATTATTTAGTAGAATACAATGGCGGAAGTCGGTTTTTAACCGACTTCCCAAAAAGGAGGAGGTTCTCAATTCGGTTGTATTTTTTTTTTTAATGTATGTTACCGCATATCTCCGGCGTTTATGAACCGATTTGGAAAATTCTTTTTTTATTTGAATAGATATACTTCCAGATTGGTCCCATTTTTTTCAGAATCCAGTTCTGATGATGGGATCCATGTGGAATTGAGGGAACTCCTCAAATATTGTAGGCATACATATGGCGATTTTAATATTTTCAGCAACAAACCAAGCATTTGCATTCAGAAAGTATCATAATCCTTTCACCACTATGGTTCTTTCAACATTTTTTTTTCATCAAAAATTATTTAGTCGAAAACAATGGCGGAAGTCGGTTTTTTAAATGAAAAGTTATTTAAATGAAAAGTTATTAGCGAATAACATAATATAATACCCAACAGTCACATACGTAGTCATAATCCTACTCTAGGATTCCCTGTGTCGTGGGTATCAGGAATTACGAGTATCGTGGTACCATAACACCCAGACCCGGAACAAATATTTGCAGATCATACAAACATTTGTCGAACAAAATCGAACCCGCAACCTCTTGTATCTAAGCCGGTTACTCGCTTGCCGCGCCACAGAGGTCGTTAAGGAATAGGCAGAATGCTGGCAGACAGTAAGACCTCAAGCATAAGGGTGTACTGACACTAATTGCATGAGACGCATTATTGATTGATTGCTCATGTCAGCATTTTTTTTTTATGCTACTTGGCAAGCAGGCAAGCTTACGGCCCACCAGATGGAAAGCAGTTACCGTATGAACGCCTGTAACACCAGAGGCATCACACGCGCGCTGCCGACCCTGAGACATAAAGATGATAAGTCTCATGTGCCTGTAATTTCACCGGCACCCGTACCCTTCAAACCGAAACACAGCAATGCGAACACTACTGCTTGGCGGCAGAAATAGATACGGTGGTAGTACTTCCCGGGACGAACTCTTTCACAAGAAGTTCTACTACTAACAACATGCGCTAATGGCAACATGTACGCTTATTTGTATTCACAATGATGGTTTTAGTCATGCTGTTTCCAGCATGCTGCCTAATCGCATGCTAAAATAGCAATGTTAAATGCGGCATTTACATAGTCCAAACTTAGAATCCAATCGATTAAACCAGCAGTATGGTAAGACAGTTGTCGTAGTTTGGCGATATCGTCTCGAACTCTTCGATAAATCACACAGAGCCTCAAACTAAAGCTGCATTTTATCTGTCACTTGTCTACAAAGACGACAAATTGATGAAGGACTTCCTAGTAGTTAGCGTGTAATTATTCCAACTGTAAGACAAAACGCTTATTCAAGTAGAGTCGTTGGTAGAGTAGGTATAGTGGTAGGTATACCTACTCTACCAACAACTCTATTTGAATAAGTTAGTCCTGCTTCAACTGATAGGCTAATATCGAATGCATTTTCACTTACTAAAAACATTGATAAAATGTATATATACTTAGTAACAGTAAGTAATATAGTTTAACATACCTAGTAGTATTATTAGAGTTCGTTGTGAAAAAACTCGTCCGTGGAAGCTCCATACCTATTCCTACTTCAAAGTAGTGATGCTGGCATTACTATGTATTGCGGTTTAAAGGGCATGGGTGCCGGTGAAATTACAGGCACATTACGTCGAGGTACGTCCTAGGTGGACGTGCCCTATACGCGGTATTGCAGTTGTAAAGGCAGGGGTTTTTCACTTCACATAAAGTGGGCCACGTGCCAGTTCAGTGACTCAAATAAAATGACATAAAAAGTTTATCCTTGCCAAAACTCATTGCTCTACTTTACCTCTCTATAACTTATAATATTCCATTGACTTCAACGAGTTTTATGTCAATTATTAAGGCCCATGTTCACGAACAAATAAACGGGCGTTTACCGTAACCATTGGTTAAGGTAACAGATTATAATGTATGAAAGCAGATTCTTTCATACATTATCTGTCACCTTAAAAACGTTTACCTTGCTGCCACAAAAACGTTTTGGCTTATGCTGAAAGTTTCTGAGTGTGTGAATAAATAAATAAATAAATCTGTCAAAAAGAATTGGTTAGACTAAACAGTCGCTTGACCATAATATGTTGATGTGTTGGTGAACAGTGGCTTAATTAATCATGACTTTACAATTACCTAATCGTGGAACGAATTACAATTTGTTCAGTATTTTAATTGCTAAAACAGCATAAAGCTAAGTATAGGTTATTTATCTATAATATATTATAACATAGAAGTAAAATGCGTATAACATAACATAACACCCAACTGTCACATACATAATCCTGATCCCATACTATAATACTTTTCTATCAGGAAATACGAGTACCATGGTACCACAATACGACCTGAAACAAATATTTACAGACTAGTTACGCCCCGCGGTTTCACCCGCGTGAATAATGATGAAAATTGATGATGATGATGATGATGATGATGAAATACTTTTCATCATCATCATCATCATCATCACGCCCTGGATTAACACATAGGCTACTGCCTATGTGTTAATCCAGGGCGTAAAGTATCTCCATTCCAAATTTCACTCAAATCCATTCAGTAGTTTTTACGTGAAAGAGTAACAAACATGCATCCATCCATACAAACTTTCGCGTTTATAATATTAGTAGGATCATGCAAACATTAGTCCCGCAGCGGGAATTGAACCCGCACTTCTTGTGTTTTAGCCGGCTACTCGTCCGCTGAGCCACCAAGGTCTTCAGTATACACCAGGGGATGGGCAGCAGCATACACCTGAGTACTTAGCACTCAGTGAGTGATCACCAATCCGCCTGCCAAGAGTGGTGACTATGGCAAATCCCT
The DNA here is from genome assembly GCA_951392215.1 of Epirrita christyi. Classification (NCBI taxonomy): domain Eukaryota; kingdom Metazoa; phylum Arthropoda; class Insecta; order Lepidoptera; family Geometridae; genus Epirrita; species Epirrita christyi. The sequence goes on along the minus strand of OX595842.1, from coordinate 7,483,188 downwards.
CCATTGCATTCGATGGGGTAGGCCACTTCCAACAGTGGACATCAAACGGCTGATGATGATAATGATGATGATGATGATGAAAATGCGTATTGGACCAATTGCTATTAGATCGTTAATTGTCTGCTAACAAGTAAATCAAGCTTCAATAATTTTGAAGGAAGATAGGTTAATTAAATTCCAATAACGTATTTGTTAGCGATATCTCTACCATCTCACGTTTCATTCAATTAACTCTTTCGCAACTTTGTCTGACTTTGGTCGTTTAATGAAATATTCCTCTATTTCTTGTAAGGTTTTATCTTTTGTTTCCGGCAAATATTTGTACAAAATTATTGAAAATACTGTAGCAGATACAGCATAGAACAAGAAAGCACCGTGCAATGTAAATACTTTGAAAATATGGGGTGACATCTTTAATACTGTGGCCATGAGCAACTCTGAATATAACGTGAGAATAAGTAGAGATGCGCTTTTATAACGCAAGAAAATAATTTCTCCAAATAATGAAGAAGGAACTATCATCGGCCCTATACTTATAGCTACAGAAAATATTATCATCAACAAAATTGATACAATCTTATTTTCATTAACAACCCCTAACTTGATCAAATACAAGTATAAAGATATTATGTAAAGAAATGTTATACCAATTGCAGAAAACAATAGTAGCAATGTTCTTCTTTTGAGATATTTTGATAAAACACATCCCACTTGCATTCCTAAAATAGTAAAACCTTCTAAAATCAGCATTCCCATAAACGCAGTGTTTTCACTTTTGGTTATTTGCCGAATCAGCTCAACGGCATACATCGTGCAGACTAACTTTCCAGAGAAGTGGTACAAGGACATGACGGCAACTCCCAGTAAAAGAGGCTGATAGAAGCCTTTGGTAGTCAATATCTCAACCACTCTTCTTAATTTGTCTTTATAGCTTATCAATCTACGCCGTTCACAAGACTTAAGATAGTGTTTCTGAGAGTTAATTAGGCTTTCCAATTCTTTCTCTGACTCTGCGTCGTAGCCTTTTAACCAGTGATGTGAAGCTGCACACTCAGCAAAGCGACCCTTTAAAGCTAGCCAAGAAGGTGATTCTGGCCAAAAGAATGCAGAGAGGCAATATGCACAGCCGATGAATGCGATGATTCCAATACTCTTCCAATGAAACCAGGTTCCGACGGCGTTGGCGACCCAGACACCATAGAAGAAAATGCTTGATTCTATTGTCGTAAACACTCCCCTGTACCGCGGAGACGAGTACTCAGTGACAATCACAATGAGTAGCGTCATGTTGCTGGCGAGCAGCATGCCTTGCAATATCTCACTGATCAGCAATTGCATCGTGGTCGTGCTCCAGTAAAACACAATGAAAGCCACTATTGTGTTCACGTTCACTACCAAGAATGGTATTTTCCGTCCAAAGTATTGCGTGAATATTGGTATCATTACCACGAACGGTAACGCACTGTAGCCATGTACCGATGCTGGAACAAAAGAATACATAAAATTAATGTGCCATTCGTGATTTTTTATGCGTCGCGGTTTATTTTCTTGGAATAGCTGTGAGCATTAAGTGAGCATCTTGTGATTGTGAATATTTGCTTAGCTATAGTACCCATAGTTTTTAGTAATTCTTCATCAGCCGGTAGACTGCTGGATCAGGCCTCTCCCATAGCATGCATAGCGTGCAATGGGGGGACTTGCCATAATCACCACGCTAGGCAGGTGGATTAGTGATCATAGTGTTGGTGTTGTGTACTCAGATGGATGCCCATTCCCTGGTGTAATACCTCAGTCGGTTTTTACGGCATCCACGGGAGGTGACAAAGGGCTAGGAAGGGGAGGAGGTTCTCAGGCCGGACACACCACGACACATTTCAGTAAGTATTACATGTTATTTAGAACTCACTTAGCCAAGATTCCATGTCGGTGCTGATAATTTCACTGGAATTTGCTTCTTTCCTTATTTGTGGAATGAAGACTGTTGGAGCCCCGAAACATAGCCCTAGGACAAAATAAATCATCCACACTCCACTGCAGACGAACAACTGAAAAGTTATGAAAAATTGTATGAAAAGACCTTAGAAATTCGAATGCTGTGAGGAGGTCATAAAACTTATACACTTGGCAGTAATAAATTATATCACTGGCAGCACAATAATGTAAGTTCACCAGTTATCAGAATTTCAAGATAGGTACCTATTTATAAAGTTGCCGTGGTGTGTCCGGCCTAAGAATAGACACCTCCGTCTCCTCCCGCGGATGTCGTAAAAGCCGATTAAGGGGTCACACCAAGGGATGGGCAGCAGCATCCACCTGAGTACTCATCACCAATACTGCGCTCACCAATCCAACTGACAATCGCGGTGATTATAGCAATTCCCCTTTTGTATTCTATGGGGGAGGTCTTGTCCAACAGTGGACTTCTAACGGCTGATTGTGATATAATTTATAGTATAAAGGATACAAATCGGGATAAGTAGCCTTTGTGGTCGGTATATCACAAATTTAATTGAAATCAGTTCAGCTCTTAAGGCGTGATTGAGATCTAAACATTTGCGAATCGTATTGACACAATAAGTTTATAAGTTTTTAATCTTTTAAAAAAAACTGTTTACCTGTCTAAAGAATGGGGTCCAAGATCTGGCCACGTGGTTCCTTCGGTCCATATTCTCATCCATGTCGATTTCACTATAGTCACACTCCACCATTTACTTCGAATTGTTAGCATGAAACCACTGAACTAAAATGATATTGAATGGGTTGGTTAATTTATACGTAATTTATATTTTAGTGACGAATGTTTAGTGTATTCTGTATCCTTCTGAAGGGTATCTTCTTATATCTGAAGATACACAGGTGTTTTTTAATATTGATCGACACTTAATGTAGAGCGAAGGTATGGTTTTACTCGCTTTCGTTATCTTTGCTACGGCTGTAGGTATACAAATGGCTGACACAACTTGACTATACAAAACATTATGCATTTAGGTATGTATCTTTATCTGTCTTAATTAGTAACAAGTAAATGACTGTTGTGCCAAGTTGACAGCAAGTTTATGATTTTCTCAGAGTAATAAGTATGTCACCGTGGAAATTTGAGAAATATAATATATAGATATAATAGAGAGTGAAATATAATTCAACAGAATTATATTTCACTATCTCGTTTTTATTTAAATAACAAAATTTTGATTTGGAGTGTTGCTTCTAACTGAAATTTCCTCGGTGACATACTTATTACTTATTATTCTCTCTCGAAACATCGAGAAACCTTTCATCATGATCATCATCAGCCTCTGTTTACCTTTAAAATGCGCGCTACTCAAAGTGCTCATATTATATACCTACCTAACGGTTTATTACCTTATTTTAAGTGTTAATTGTATGTATTAATGCAAAATGTAAATTTATAAGATGCCTAATATTTTAAAATGAGTAATTTTGTCCAAAACTTTTATAGGCGCCTTGGCCAAGTTACTTTTAATTATAAGCTGTATTTTTTCTTATTTTTTCTGTGTTTATTTATAATAATTTGTATATTTTATAAGAAATAAAGATCTTTTTAAAAAAATGCCTGTTTACGTTCACTGCTGGACGGGGCCTCCTCCATTCCATTCCTCACCACGCTTGGCAGGCGGATTGGTGATTGCAGTACTCAGGTGGATGCTGCTGCTCATCCCTTTAACCGGGGACTTTACTTCCTTAGCCGGTTTTTACAACACCCTCAGAAAGAGACTGAGGGGTCTATTCTTAGACCGAACACAACACGGCACTGTGGTAAAAATACAAAAATCCAGTGATAGAATCGTCTGCCGCTGGGGTTTAAAAGTTCTCGAGTACAACCTCGAACCAAACGATGCAGTGTAGGAAGGCTTCCCCTATCGATGGACCGACATTTTAAAGGTTGGCAGGAAGTCGGTTGATGGAGGCAGCTCAAGGCCGTTCATCGTGGCATTCTATAGGGGAGACCTATGTCCAGATGTGGACTTAGGAATGATGATGATGACAGCCAGCACAGTCACATCCAAGAATCAAACATGTTTTCGTATAAATCTAACTGCTTTTGTGAGGCGGCTCAAATTTAATTTTATTAGCACTCGCTCTCACTTGCACTCTATGTCTTGGTAATAATTACTCTAATGACTCGCCTTATCAACATTACTTTAATAGGTATCCATATAAGAATGCAAAATAACCATGAAATGTTTACTGCTATCAGTGATTATTCAATTGCAGTTAATGAATAAAGCGAGGACCAGGTAATGTTGATAAATGCAGAAAAGAGCAAAAACTAATAAATTAATACCAACATAGCAACTGTAACAATGAAATCCATTCATAACTATTGTTTATTTTTCATAAGTATCATTGTATCATTATTTGTATCTACTATAGCATACATCCGTGATTCGCCCATATGGCTATATATACAGCGGAAACAGCGTTTTGTTGCTACAACAAAACAAATGCTAAGCTGTATACCAATTTGTGATTATGATGCATGGATGGTGCTGTGAGACACAATACTGTGTGTCTCACATAATGATAATGTAATAAACGATAATGGTTTTGTTAGTAGTAGAACTTCTTGTGAAAGAATTCGTCCGGAGAAGTACTATCACCGTACCTATTTCTGCTGTCAAGCAGTAGTGCTGTTTCAGTTTAAAGGGTACGGGTGCTGGTGAAATTACGGGCACATGAGACTTTTCATCTTTATGTCTTAGGGTCGGCAGCGCGCGTGTGATGCCTCTGCACAGGCTTCCGTAGGCTACGGTAACTACTTTCCATCAGGTGGGCCGTATGATTGTTTGCTGGCCTAATAGTATAAAAAAACTGAATTTTAATCAGTTTTGTTTTTTTTCTGTGCTATATTCCAGCTGCTATAGGATAGTATTTAACTAGTGGTTCGCCCCGAACTGAGACCTCGCGATGACACCTTTATCAGCCCGACTAATTTAAGAGGGGAAGAAAGGGTTTTGTATTTAACGGCTATGTATCTGATAAATAAATAAAAATCTGTGAAATCTGATGAATAAATAAATTATTATTATTATTATTATTTATTATTATGTAAGTATGTTTGTATGGATGATCCATCAGAAATCTAAAACTATCGAGTCAATTTCTCTAACATGAAAGAAATGTGAAGCAAAATAAAAGTTTTTTTTAATTAAGCAGTGCCATCTAGCTGTAGTTTTGCTACCTAATTTTTAAAGATTTAAGTTCCCTACTCTAAAAATGCATATTACAAAGAAAAAATCCTCAATTTTCGACTTCTCCCCGTGGAACAAAATATACTTAAATAATAAATTTCAGCATTACCAGAGACCTTGAAGTATCTTCGAGATATTTTTTTGCATATTTTACTTTCTTCACCCTTCTAACCGATTCCTAAAAACATTTACTGAGAAAAAAATTTAACCTCTATAGGTAATTATTATACACATCATCGAATAGCCTTTGAATAGGACTAAGCAACAGGGCGTAAATACTACATACCTGTTAGTATTTAAAGTACTTGACGAATTAATTGATGACGTCCTTTTGACGAAAACATAGAACTCCAACGTCATTCATATTCTTAGAAATGGGAGGTCAACAATGGATGTTATATTGGTTATTGTTTTTTATGGTTCAGGTTTCTAATTTCTTCAATTTCAGACTTTTCCCTGTAGTTGTGACACAAAAGCCACAAGCATACCAAATTTCAGCATTGTGGAACTGCTGGAAGTACCCTAGAATTTTTGATTTTTGCGTTTTTTATTTTCCCTAATATCTCAGAAACTACTAAGTTTAAATACTTATTAAAAACAGTTTTGAAATTTCCAACTAAAGCGCTTTCATTAGACACCCCACTTGATCTGACTGTCTCACTTTTATTTTTTTTACCCCCTCTTGGACCCCAATATCTCAGCAATCCCCTGACCGATATAGCTCATAACCTTACCTACAAATTGTACCAATACTATCTACCCCCATACCAAATTTCATGAAGATCGGATTAACGGTTTGGAAGTTTTCATCGGACAAACATACATACATACATACATACACGTATACATACAAACGCCGATTCTTCCAACTTGACTCAGAGAACTCGCTTCGCTCGTTCAATTAATCTTTGTGTCAAATAACAATTGAAAATATGGCATTACTATATACATATTAATTTCCGCTACAAGATTCATACATACAGGCTCTTAAGGCTACTGGAGGGTAGTCACAGGCCAGTTTAAATTATTTAATTTATTTGCCGCATCCGCACTTAACCATAAAATAAATATAAATACAATTAAAATAAGAAAATGATCACATACCTTTAGTTATGGTCGTAATATATTGAACTCAATGCCTATAGTAGAACAAAATAATAGGTAGGCGTTCATAAGCTTCACTTTCCTTTTCACATTTCAATAAAATATTCACAAACTCTTACAAATTTAATCGTTTGTTAGTTCATAAATTCGTGAACTTTGATCAATTGGTTACGTGTTTTGACTCACTGTATCTTTTCCGGCTGGCGTTTTATTTGTGGCTAAAGATTGCGTCAGTAGGTCGTAGCTTTCTGCGTAGAGAGGGGACAGATAAGTTTCCAAATCTAATTTTACACACATTATCGTCCAGACGGATTCCAAACAACAGGTACCTAGCATATTTACAAGAAGTTGAGGAAAATTAGATAATCATGGAACGAACAAAAAAAACAGAGGTCTTAAAAGCCAGGTATAGATCAGATTAGACAGAGGTACCTCTAACAAATTATTCTCTCGCAGTAGGTTAAAATCCGAGACAGAACAAGACACATTTAATGAGGCAGACAGCGGAGTCGATGATTTCACTACAATAGCTTGTTTGAGCTGAGCATGAATGAAATACAATAACAAAAGTGGCATTATTGTGTCGGAATAAATGTAGGTAGGTACTTAATCCACTTAGATACGTGCAAAATTTTCATTATTCTCAGGTATTTCTCAGGTTGTTGTTTGTTTGTTTGTCGAGAGACAGGTTCGTTACTGATCACCCTGATAAAGATAAAGATAATTTATTTGTCAGTGGCCAGATGCTTTATTATCTGAGAAGGGTCTGGTGACACGCTGGAATCACTCAATCGGGTCATCGGTAGCTCTTTCTTGAGCTGCAGGTCCTCTAACTGGTGCTATGGACCCTTAGCTTCTTCACTAGTAGCTAAGACTCCAGATCACGGGAAATGGCTTAGATGCCTTCCTGGCTTTAGGTGGTCCATCTGTGGCTTTTGTGTTGGACTCTCATGGCACCACTCCAACTTCGCTCATATGGGGAGTCGGGTGTGCCCAGAATTTATCGGGGCAGGGTAACCCCAGGGTTATCGGACGACAATAATAAAATAATATTATTTAATTATCGATCTACACACATTCAGAATTTTAGCTGTTAACCGAGAAAATAAATATTGGCCATAGATGAATTTATGAATTTTCAAATTTGTTCTAAAAAGCTTCTACAAGCTTTGACTAAAACATTTAATAAGGGCCAGTTTTGTTGAGTAAGGGATACCTATACCTTTCTTCCCTTGACAAAGTAAGAATGAGAAATGGTTCGTTTTTTCACTACTATGTAACTATGTAGTAAGAAAACGCAGGTTTTTCAAGTTCCCGCAAACTTCGCGTGAATGCTGATTTCCAAACACAAACCAAATCAAGTTCAAGCTTCTATGAAACACACTTCTTTGTAATAATTTGAGCTACCTATGAATTACAAGAAATATTATACTTACATAGGTGTCTTCAAGCAGAAGTGACTGATATGGATATTAAATTACTATAATGGCAAGAGTATTAAGGAATTCGTTGATCTCCTTTCTTGATAAGCTCGTGAAAACAGTGGTGTCAGTTCATCGTAAAGTCAGCGGTTTTGACTCAAGTCAAAAAAACAAGTAAGTTCACATAAAACAGGATAAAACGGTACCATATCAATGGTTAAAAGTAGGTCTACCATGCGAGTCAGAGCGAGTTATCACCAGCGACTGTTTCAATGCAAATCAGTCTTTCATCAGTCATTTTAATTGATCAGTTTTCAATATTCTTACCCTATCCTATCCTAATCCAAATTACAAAATTTGTAAAAATGCGATAGTTCGGGACCGTAGTTTTTGCGAGAAATACATCCTACTTTCTGACATAGGGTCCGGTCGAAGGGTATGGGTGCCGATGAAATTACAGGCACATGAGACTTTTTATCTTTATGTCTCAGGATGGCGAGCGTAGTGCAAAACCAAGGTGTTGTCCTAGGTAGACAACATTATCTATGAGGTATTGTATTTGTAAAATTAGTTGTTGTTGCACGCCATTACAACAACTAATTTCGATGAGATTCGATACATAGAAAGATTATGATGACCTGCGCTAAGATACCATGCTACTTTTTATACCAGTAGGTATAATTCTCGTGAACTAGTGTTCATCTAGATACGTTCCTACACAATCATCATCATCATCATTAGACGTCCATTGTTGGACGAGGCCTCCCCCATAGATTGCAATGGGGTAATTTGCCATAATCACCACACATGGCAGGCGGATTGGTTATCGCAGTATCGGTGTTAATTACTCAAGTTGATGCTGCTGCCCATCCCCTGGTGACCCTGCTGGAGAGGTATATTCTTAGGCTGGACACACCACGGCACTCTACATAACCATGCCTGTGAAAATATCTCATAGTAAAAAGTCACTTGAGTTGACGCTCTATAGACATGACTAGGTAGGGAGTTTAAATTTTTGGAAACATTAACTTTACTAATTTACTATAGAACGGCACAGCGAAGAAGAGTTTATGAAATAGTCGAAATATACTTTTACAAATTGTCGTATTATGAAGTACCTATAAGAAATTCCGTCTACGCAAACATCTTTCTCGCGTGTTCGAAGATAAAGTTTCAGAATTAATTTGCCAAATAACATCGAAACACGAGATTTAAACTTGCCAGTAAACTTCGCTTGTTAAATGTTAATTGTTATCAAACGAAATTTATTAATAACATTATACGTTTCTCCGATTAGAATATTGATAGGTACCTGTGTTAATATGTACAAGTCTGCTGCCTACACAAGTAAGTCTTATGGATAAACTGTTTCTAAAAATGTGAATACTTTGGGTGAGGCCTTTGCACAGCAGTGAAACAGTTTTGGAAATGGTTTCTTTTTTTAAATATTTCACGATTTGAAAAGAAATTAAAACGTACCAAAATATTTTTACAAAACTTGGGATGTATGCTATATATAAAATTGATAAACACCCAACAGTCACATACATAGTCCTGAGGCCTTAGACAAAGTAACATTCTAATAGCGATGACGCCAGTAGAAAAGTCCAAAATGTATGGGATTGACGTTAGCTATCGATATGTCACGTGGTCTATATACAATAAGTTGTTTTGTACACTTGCCATACTTGAAGAGCGCATGACATAATGTATACGTAATCACTAAAAATAAAATAAAAATCCTACAGATAACTATTAACCGATTTTTATATGAAAACAATCTTAGGTCACACAAGAATAAGCCCCTAGTATGATTTGAGAATAGACCCCAAGCGTGCGGCGGCGGCAGCGGCGCGTGCGGATAGCGCAGGTTATTGACCCCTGTTATAACTATCCAATAGGTTAGGTATTATTGGTCTAGTCTTATTACTTTATTACGTTACCCCTAGGTTCGAAATGTCCACCTTCTTTTTCGATGCACTAAAGGGCACGGCGGCTCCTCAAGCATCGTTTTTGCTTTCACAGGACAAATACGTTTAATTAATGTCAAAAGCTGAAACAATCCTTTGTCTTTATTGTTCGACACTCGTCACTTCGTCCGCGTACACCAAACGTTTTACGTCACCCCATAAATAAAAATCACAGGGAGTTAAGTCTGGAGAACGTGGTGGCCACGGCACTGGCCCACCACGCCCTATCCACTGGGTACCGAACACTTCACTCAGGTAATCACTTAAATAATCGTACCATTTTCACTAACTCAACATTAGAGTAGGTTCCTGACATTTTAATGATGGCTAAAAACCGTGACGCGTGACCTAATTCCGTGGTCATTCGGGGACGACTGACTGTCCAGCGTCGCACGCGCGCGCAATATTCCATTCTCAAAGGATGCCGCTCAAACGCGCCGCCGCACACCGGCATCGAGTCGTCCGAAGTCAAAGGACGCCGCGCGGCTCGTGTCACAGCGGTTGATTTTGTGCAGTGAATGAAAACACGGATGGATATTTTTTAATTGCAAAATTTTTACTAACTATGAAATTTTTCAGGATTTTTTTTTTACTGATTTGTAATCGGTGTCAGCAGTATATTAATCTCCGTAAATATGGCAAGTGTACAAAACAACATATTGTATATATGTATATGGTATTGTATTACGACTGTAGAAATGGAATCGCTTCGAAGCGAATGCCGTTTGGCTAGGCCCTCAGATCCCACACTAGGATTCTCTAGGTCGTGGGTATCAGGAACTAAGAGTATAGAGAAACAGACAGACAAGAAAGCGAGTTAATAAAAACGTTTTAGAATAGGTCAGAATACTTTAAATTCCAATGCGTTATACCGTAGATAACCTATGTTAGTATACATAAGTAGTATATATAACAATTAATAAAATGGGAATCATCAAGTACTGTGTTTTAGTCTAGGTTTATCAATACCTATCACGTCATAATTAATATTAAAATCCAATTGCAGAAGTTATCAAAACCTTTAATTCTTAGACACAATACATATAAATATAATACTTCATATACACATAAGTACATACATTTTGATAAACAAGATTTTAATATCGTAAAACTAGATAAAGTTAATTCAATTTTGAAACGGATTCATGAGGTCGCGTTACTTACTGCAGGAAATGGAACGTCACCGATTTATTTTAACCGCCGGCTTCTTCCACACCATTTACTTTTTAATCCGAAGATTCGCGTCAAGTACCTAATGATAACACGAGGGCGTTATTACCTCTGTTAGTGTATAGAGAGTATAGAAACGATAGAGTTTCTGTCTACAAATAAGTTAGAACTTCGATCAATTACTCAAACTCAAGATCTAAAAAGCGTGATAAGTGCTTCAATTAATTTCGAACTTGCACAATAGTAAATACAATAAAGAATACCTTTATAACCTAACACCTCTACCAGCCGTGTAATAAATACCTGTCAGCACTTTCAAAAGGCATAGATTCAGGCGAGTTTCAGTGTACTGGAGCGTATGTGAAAACAGTTTAAGTAGAAAGGATAAGTGTGTTTTCGTAGCATGTGTAGAGAAATTCGACACCCACTCGGCTATTTACGGGCGATGGTGCGATAAGCATTTTCTCTTTCAATACCATCAAAGAGACTGGCCGCCTATTCAGGGTTTCACCCGACAAAATGTAACCCATAAAGGGTATAAGAAGGTTGCAGCGCTGTTTCTGACTTGCCTCACAAAAACAGTCTAAAATCTTATTTCAATAGAGTACCTAATACCTATCGTCGGTGCGGCGTTCTCATTCAACTTTTTCATCAGGCTGAAACGAAACATTACCCGAGCCCTCTCGATTGCTGATGAAGCCCATCAAATCATTTGTCGGCATAGCGACGCGAAACTTCAGCTATTATTCCACTCGGTTTACTAAAACAAAAGTGCTCTTAATTCTTGATCTGGGATTTCATGTGATCATTACTTTGCACGGTCGGTCGAGCTGTGGGCGCACTTTGCGGTACCAGTACTCGTTCTTTGTCACAAATTAAATTTTAGTAAGCTACAACAACGGCCCTTAGATATTATGAGCCATAATCTCTCAAGCGAGGGAAGCCTAAATATCTGAAAGGCAAATTGGGCGATCTCTCTGAAAGCCTTGTCATAAACTTAAGCCACACGCAATTCTGTTTGGGGCCGCCGTGGAACAGATTCTCTTGTAATGTAGATTAAACGTACAGAATAATTGTTTTAATTGCAATCGCTCAAATCTCTTCAGACCTTTTTGAGTAATGCTGAGACTTGTAAGATGTTATAAAGCAAGTTATTTTATATTAAACGGATGTTTGAAATATAGCGTGATTTGCCGGGAATTTCATAAAACTGAAGAAAATTGAAGTACAGTTTAAAAGAAGCTTGTTGTGTTCAAATTATTATGTTTTTAAAATCACTGTAGTTCCGAGCGTACTTCGAAAGCGGAAGCTAATTGCTCGTAAATCGAGACGAACGCTTTCTTCCACGCCGTTCTATCAAACTGATTAAATTCTCCGACATTAGCGCATTCATGGCAACAGATAACATATTCAATCGACTCCTCACTCTCCCTTCGATCCATTGATTTATTCATTAGCAGCCTTTATCTTTTTAGATTGATTCTACCTGTGTCTTGATCGATGGACCTAACTTCAGAAAGGTTTACTAATCAATCAAATTTCCTTCCTACACCATCTGGAAAATTCATGTTGCTAAATAAAATAGTGCATCATAAGTATCATAACTATTTCTATTCTTGTCTTCAATGTCATTAATGGAAATATTTATGCACTAGTTTTCCCTTCTTCTAAATCAAGTTTTGTAATTCAACGATGTTGCCCCTTGATGTCCAGTCAGAAGCCCTTCTCAGAAAACGATTCTTCGACTTTCTGCCAGTATTGATACGATTGCTGCCCCGTAATGAAATCCCTAAAATAATAACAAACTCAGAACTTTTTTCTCTACCGGCTTATGTTTGCGGAAATGAGCGTAAAAGCGTGATGGTATGATAACATTGTGACATGCATATTTTAAGCTGAGTCGCTGCGACCGCAAATCACAGTAAATCAGATTTGGGCATCCATTTGTGGACGCAATCAAAATGCCGATCGTGACCTTATGGTGTCGAATGACAATTACCTTGCAATTTCTCCGGTAGATTCCATTGGCTGGCATCGGCGACCATTAAGCACTGGGGTAGATAATCTATAGCTGAAATTAATACCAAATTCCTAATTTTTTTGTTTCAGGACTTACTAAGGAGCATGTTTCCTCCAATTAGTAATTATAATGATTCTGTTTCCAATCCAATTTAACCTAAAGTCGCTTTATATAGCCAAACAAAGTTTTCAAAAGTTACCTACGTTTCGTACCTCGTGTAAGCGAACTTTTCGATTCCTAAACTTAGGAAATAAGATTGGGCCTCGCTCGTGGTAATGGCTTTGTTGTGTACCGGCTCTGTTTGACGGGTAACTCGAATTTCCTCAGGATATTCCCGAGACACTTGCCGAAGCACTACACATGTCCTACTTCTATCACTTTAAAACTACCCACTTTATGCTATTTTAAAGAAATCCTTTAAAAGTGAAGCTGGTAAAAATTTTCATTTTTCTCTCCCGTGGGTGTTTTTCGTTGGCAATTAGGTTTGTTTATTATATTTAATCTGCATGGCGTAGTCTTTTCTGGGAAGCCGATTGTCGTCAGGTAGCCGTAGCTATATCCGTTGGGGAATAAAGGTTCTCAAGTGGCGACCACTAACCGGATGACGCAGTAAAGGAAGGCCCTCCCCTCTCGATGAGCCATGGACATTATAAAGGTTGCAGGAAGTCGGTGGAGGGATGCGGCTCCAAACCGTTCATCGTGGCATTCTATGGGGTGGTCTATGCCCAGCAGCAGTGGACTTATACATTCCGATGATGATGATGACATAATATCTGCATTCATAATGTCACTACTAGGATATATCCATATACAGATCCGTGTAAGGATGTCCCACTAGGGAGTAGCCTTAGGCAAGGCGGGACCAAACGATGAGCTTGGCTTATACCTATTTTTTGAACACGTGACTGGTTGCAGGCCTTTTTTTAACGTTAACCGTAAGCTAGAAGCTATCCAGCTAAATCTTTGAACAATGAAAAATACTCTTGAATTCGCTTTGTTTTGTTATGTATGCCAGGTAGACATGCCAAAGCAAACTATAGCCGAAGTAGGTACACCAAAAACTTTCGTGAAAATAGGATTTGTTCATAACTTTGTTATGGAGTCGAACAAAGAAACTTTTTCTCAATTACCAATAATCGTTCTGTAATATCTTTAACGTAAGTGATTTCTGAAAGTTAGATCGTTATTTTCATTGCTCTCTCTCTCTTTATTCAAGATTGTTAATTGCAAAGTTAACAGTCTTTAGTTTTTTGAGTAGAATATAGTTTTGCCCGTGAAGGTAGGCATAGATTTAAATCCGACTTCAAAATATTGTTTTATCTTTCATTATTGAAGATTCCCCTTAACCCTTTTTTAAAAGGCTGTTCTTTTTTAAAAAAACACTATTTTTTGCTTTTTATAAATATTTGTTATATTTACTACAACTTTAGAAGGTAGGTCAAAACTATTACTGCACGTACATGAGACACTTTATTACATTAGAAACCTAACGAAAGTATAAGCGTGGACCTATCACTGGTTGGAGGTAGCTAAAACATTTTTTTTTATTCTACTACGTACCTACCTAAGCAAAAAAGCATACGGCCCATCTAAAGGAAAGCGGTAAATAATTAAATAATGCGGTATCGTGAAACAAACATAAAAAATACAATAAAATTGAGAACTTCCTCTTTTTTTAAGTCAGTTAAAAATGAGAGTTGATTTGAGTAGATCCCTACTTTCATTATCTTAATATTATGTTGAAATGGTTCGTGGCCCTTCATAACAAAGATAACGATGTAGGTATGGTATGGCTATGGATATAAGGAAAAAGACTTTTTTATTTTTGTTTGAAAGTTCCTTTTATTTCAAGGAGTTTTATATTTATTTTAATAAACTTGCAACGATACCCAATTAAAAGTAAGTTTCGATGTTTTTGTCACCTGGGCTGGAATTACGAATTCAACGAAAAAACATAAATTTCATGAATGTTATTTCTACTGGAGTTTGATACATACATATGTGACATCTAGTCACTATCTGCAGACTGATCGACATAGAACAAAAAAAAATACAAAATACCACGTCAAACTCAATGATTTATTTGGACGTGTACGCCAGCAGATATAGCAGTGAATGCCCGTAGGTATAGCAGTAGGTATACCTATGAAGTAACGCGAACGCAGCAGCACCACACCTGACCACAAATCAGCGGTAAATCAGATTTTGAACGTACACGTTCGTGATTGCTGTAACTGTAACGAATTTGCGTTGTTGTGCTGCGACGCTGTGCCCGCTAACAACGTAAACGGGCCCCGAATGCAGAGCCTGCTTGTTCAACGATTAGGAACTCCGTACAGATGAAATGATTTGTAAAATAACTGGGATTCTCTGGTATTCTTTATTGACATGATGTAATTGTGGATGAACAAAGCCCTTGTCCGTAAAGGATAACGTGATAAAGAGGACCCAAAAGTGAGTTTAGACGGGCAGGGGTGCAATTTTTAAAGTCATGGGTGTTATTATAAAAAATGTCTTTAGTCTGGGTTTAAACTAGGACTACTAGTCTAGGCTTAAATATCGACCCAGGGTATATACGACTGTAATACAAAAGCAGATGGTTTGTTTTCCAGAAGCAACTTTCGAGCTAGATATGCCAAAAATTACATAAGCTTGGACTATCTCTGGTTTATCTAAAACCAGGCAGCCCCCTAGTTTAGCAATGGTCTATAAATTGACAGTTGATTGCTTGTTAGAGGTAAGAATTTGGACATCTCAATTGTGATGTGACACAATCCGTCAGTTTGATACTTTGGAAATTTGAAGTAGCGCGAGAATTTATTTCGGAAAACAAACCATCTGCTTTCGTAATTAAAGTCGCATATGCCTAATGTCGATATTGAATCCTAAACTAGTACGACTGGACTAAATTCAGATTTAGTCCATGTTCTGTAATAAGGCCGCAAGTGACTAAACGTCAGTAAAATTGCCGTTTATTATGCGTTTATTCCACGATTTCCACTATACATCTCAAACTCATTGATTACTAAAATTCCTGAAAAACGGTTATTTGCGGCCTTTTTGATGATATTTAGTCAACTCAGTGACTTTCAAATACCGCACCCCAGAAAAGAAAATATGTTTTCATCATAATAAGCCTTGGCAGACTTTACTGAGCAAAGGATGGACAGGATGATGAATTGATATAAACTTGGATTATCTAACATGTATAGATTCAGGACTCGCCTTCTTAAAACTATACATTTTCAGGCAAACGATAAACACATACTTAGTAATTAACAAGTGGATAGGTAAACATAAGCTGGACGAAGCAATAGAGGCTTTCCTCTATTGCGTTGGGGAATAAAGGTTCTCGAGTGGCGACCACAAACCAGACGACGCAGTAGAAGAAGGCCCCTTATTGACGACCTCTGTGGCGCGGCGGGCGAAGGTTCCCTGCGACGCACGAGGTTGCGGGTTTGATTCCCGCCTCGGAACAAATATTTGTACAATCTGCAGATATTTGTTCAGGGTGTTCTGGGTATTTTTCTATGTATAATAAAAAAATATCTATCTATGTAATGTTATTGTAGTTATCTAGTTGCCATAACACAAACTCTGCTTAGCTTGGGGCTAGATAATATTGTGTGAAATGTCCAGCATTTTTTTTATTTTTTATTTAATGTTCTAAAGACATTAAAAAGGTCGCAAGAATGTCGGTGGATAGAGGTGTCTCAAGACCGTTCGTTATGGCATTCTATGGGGAGACCTATGTCCCAGCTGTGGACTTCTACAGACTGATGACGATGATGAGGTAACCAGTAACAACTAAAATACCTTATTTATGCGAATTGTTTGCATTTCATTAACTTCAGTCAACAAGAGACCTAATTGTATTGCTCTTGTCGTGTCACAGATCGCAACTGTGAGAGCAACTGGTTCACTTATAACAGCTAACTACGATATTTGCAACAATAAGAACATCAGAGTGTACGCAATGAAGAGTACGAGTAAGTTTATTATTTTAATAGTATCGGTCTCGTTAATATTTCCAAACGTTTTATGACATTGTTTATGCTTAGATAACAAAATATAAATTAAAAAATATGTTACATAACTTTTCATTTAAAAAACCGACTTCCGCCATTGTTTTCGACTAAATATTTGGATGAAAAAAAAAAGATGAAAGAACCATAGTGGTGAAAGGATTATGATACTTTTTGAATGCAAATGCGTGGTTTGTTGCTGAATATATCAAAATCGCCATATGTATACCTACAATATTTGAGGAGTTCCCTCAATTCCTTATGGATTCCATCATCAGAACTGGATTCTGAAAAAAATGGGACCAATCAGGAAGTATATCTATTCAAATAAAAAAAGAATTTTCCAAATCGGTTCAAAAATCAAAAATTAAAAAAATTAAAATAAAAACAACCGAATTGAGAACCTCCTCCTTTTTGGGAAGTCGGTTAATAAACAAGTTTTATATTACCTGCTGCTTCCTGCCAAAAAATGCTAATGGTACCTAAACCTAGTATTTTACCCAGATAAATCTACTTACTACTACTACATTCGTCGTGGCATTCTAGTGGAAGGCCCAAGTCTAGCAGTAGACTTCTAAAGGCTGATGATGATGATGATGTAATTTTTAATCAGATAGTATGCTTTAAAAAAAATATTATAATTTATGTAACTAATTTACATAAATCGTTTCAACTGCAAAGGATTCCGGCAAATGAGCTCTTTCTAAAACTATACCACATTTTCAAGTCGATGAGAAACACACTGCGGACATAGCAACTCTAAATTATTAGTTTAAGTGATGAGCTGTGACAGTATCACTGGGTTTCTTTTTACCTCTTAGGTAACGAAACCCTAAAAATGATCACCAAATATAATACAATATATTTGCCATGATTTTGTGCCTCGCGTGAGCTTCTACGAAAATAATTACCAGTCGCGATCGTGACCCGGCAATCCCGGCATTGACAAATCCACGACCCGGCGTGACCGGCAGCAGTGACCGTAGTCGCGGCTCACCGCACTATAGGGATTTGTATGCAGAACTGTTCTGCATACAAATCCTTTCAGTGCGGTGGGCTGCCGGGTCGCTCCAAAGATCCGATTAAATCCGAATGCTAACTTTACTTATCTAAATTTAATTTTATATTTTACGAAATAATAATTACAAATAAATTAATAGGTAGGTACATATACTTTCAGCTTATATTGGTTTTCCAATATTGACTCTTCAGGTAGGTGGATAATGATTATCAACTAATTTTTGAAAGCTTTTCCCTGTCATACAGCAAACCTTAGTGTGCATCCACTAAAAAATTTTTTTTTTTATGCGCGGGTGGGGGGGTTTGATATCCCCGCCACCCGCGCATTGAGCCGCTTGCCTACTAGGCCCGTAGTGTGTCCATAACGCGCGGACAGGAACGTTTGAAAACTATATACGCGCGCTAATCGCTCATGACCGTCGCCCTTGTATTAATATTTATTCTGTGGTCGCGCTAGGCGCCCGCCTTAGCCACTACAATATGGACGCAAACGGCGGTTGCATATGTTTGATATTTCGCACCCATCGTCGCAACCGCGCTGGGCCCGCACTGTGGCCCTGGCCTAATGCTCTATAGAATGTATAATATGCCTCACTTCTCCTAAACCTATTTTAAGTCAGTTTTATCATTCATCATCATCAGCCGATTGAAATCCTCTACAGGGTGAGGCCTCCCACACAGCATGCTTAGCGTATAACCCAAAGCGTGCAATGGGAGGGTTTACCATAATCACCATGGCACCACACCACGGTGGTAATATTCAGGTGGATGCTGCTGACCATCCCCTGGCGTAATCCCTTACTCACCTTTTACGACATCCACAGGAGCAGTTGCAGGAGTACTATTCGTAGGCCGAGACTACCATGGCTTAGTTCAGTTTAGTACGTACTAATTACATTTATTAAAACTCAATAGCATCATAAATCCACATTATCGAGAGCTCAACGTAACACGATCATGTTGAATTGGTAGTTCGACATAATTAATTCGTGTAAAGTCAGGAAGTGTTTGTTGTCTTACTTTCCTACACACACTTAAGCAAATGACGCATGTTTTTCCATTTGGGTAGGTTAATTACAAACTTTCTATCTGTTGTTATAACTCCTAACCTACTTTTTAAAAGGAT
This sequence comes from Epirrita christyi, assembly GCA_951392215.1. Classification (NCBI taxonomy): domain Eukaryota; kingdom Metazoa; phylum Arthropoda; class Insecta; order Lepidoptera; family Geometridae; genus Epirrita; species Epirrita christyi. The sequence goes on along the minus strand of OX595842.1, from coordinate 7,464,119 downwards.
ATCAGAATAAAATCGCATGAAATCGGAATAAAGTCCGAATCAATCAGAATAAAAACGGTATAAAACGTTATATTATCCGATTTCTCATATTGCACCAATAGAACATGCTAACGAGTATAAAGCTATGTAAAGCAGTTAGATTACAGCAGGGACCTATCACATCCAACGAGAGTTCTCTCCTGAGCTGTGTTTGCGGGGCTTACGTGCCCTGAATGCAAAAATGCATGGATTGTACAATTTGTGCAAAGGTGTTAAGAGTGCTTGGCTAGCCCACCTAGACGAATCAGCTTACCTAACCAATTTAGGGTACCTTTTAGGTAAAATTGTAAGCTCATTTTAAACAGCGCACGTCGAAAAGTGTTGCAATTGGTAATTTGTTGGTTGTTTACATTACTTTTTTACCCTTACTATAAAATCTCTATTGCAAACTTCAGAGCGAGTTGTATTCTATTAGTATAAACCGCTATCATACTACATCAAAGATAAATGGACTTCCCCGTATCTTCTTCTTCTTCAGCAGCAGCCTTTAGACGCTTCCGCATTGAATGTACATATACAATAAAAAAAAAACTTTTTATTAATAATTAACACAAAAATTTATATTATACACTCAAAAAGCTCTCATGGGTTTGTTCCAAGTATAAACAATCCTCTTTAGGTGTAAAAACAATCTTACTCAATCTAATATCCTCTTCATATCCTAAATTAACAACTACTTAGTGATAATTTGCCTCGAACTGAGACCACGCGAATACACACGGTGTAGGTTACCTACTTTCTTAACCTTTCTAACCACCTTCAAAAAACATTCAGATAACGTTTTCACGGAAATACCTCGTGATCATTCTCTACCCAGTGACGATACAACCATTTGAATTGGACTGAACAACATCATTCAATAAATGGGAGGTCGACAATGGTTTTATGTTGGTTTTTCATTGTATAGGGTAGAAATATCAAAACTCTTTCAACTTATTATTTTTCCCTGTATTTGTGTCACATAAGCTCTAGCATGCCAAATTTCAGTATATTACTGGAGAATAGAGGTGTTTTTTTTACTTGTTCTTGTCTCTAAAACGACAGAATCTAAAATTAGTTTAAAAATTGTTTTAAAACCTTTCATATGATACCGCATTCTACCTGGTTTTCTCACTTGTTTTTCATTTACCCTCTTGTGGACCCCAATATTTCAGCAAGCCTTGCTTGCCAAGCTCAACCTTATTTACAAATTGTATCGATACTGTAAAAACTTCATGAAGATAGGATAAAACAGTTCGAAAGTTATCCTCAGACATACATTATATATAAATATATATATATATACATATACAAACGCCGATTAACCCAAGTTAACTCAAAGAACTCGCTTTGCTCGTTCAATAAGCAGAAAAATAAGCATCCTCGACATAAGTAATGGTGATTGAAAATAAAAGAAAGGGCGAGTGTTTGAGCGGAGCCTAGGACATAATTGCCCTGCTTCACTCGCCCGATGGAAGTGAACTAGCAGTTTTGCCTCCAGTTTTTACTTTAGTAATATTTTTGTCCAAAGAGCCGCGCATAAAGTTTGCTTACGGCTAATTGTCTCATACAAACGGCAATCTAGTAAATTAACTGCGCTTATGCTCGAATAAGTGGGTTAATTTCACCGTGTTAACGGTTTGTTTAATAAATCCTGTATCAGAGTGGCTATATTTAAAGCATATCTGATTGCTAATTGAAGTCTGTTAGACTATTTTTAAATTCCAAAATTTCGATTATTGAAAGTAGGTAAGTGTATCTTTTATGGGGAATTCGGTACGGTTCTATCTTCCAGGGTCCCAATTCTACTAAACAAATTGTGTTTGAATTGTTAATGAATTATACTTTTGACACTTTTATTTATACCAAAAGTGTCAAAAATGTCAATATTGAGGGTAGGATATAAGTTCCTTGATTGAGATAATTCCAAGGAACTTATTATAAGTTCCTTGGATAATTCATTAACAATTCAAACACAATTTGTTTAGTAGAATTGGGGCCCTGAAAGGACATCTAAACTTGGTAAATTTAAATGCTACATAAATAATTATCTATTATGAAACTGTATTACAGCCTATACTATATTAATGATAAAGCCACGTGGCCTGATGTCGCTCTGCCCTTGGACAGCTAAAATGTAAATTTGCTATATCTGTACCTACCTATACATTGAGTATTGGGTTGTTATTTATAACTAAGTATGAAGCGTAGAAAGTGCTGTCTTATGAATTTTGCGCATACTGTTTTACATTTTACTTCTGACTACCTATCGGCTTACTTTGACTTTGACTTTATTTAAATGATATGATGAATTTTAATTATTCAAAATTACGACTGAAGCCGGGCCTGACTCTTGTATTTTGTGTCGTGGTACTAGTGTGACAAATCGGCGCCAAAATTGCACCATCAATGGTACTACTCAATGGTAGGTACGTCTGGTCAGGAGGCGATGCGGCCAGCATATCGTAGGTGAGTATGGTCCAGATAAATAGAACGTACTTACATGTTAGTCAAAGTACGACTTACGAAAGACCTGTTCCTGTCACTTTCACACAAATGTTAAAACACGCGTATTAGAGAGAGACAGGGACAATTTCAAAGTAAGGTTTAGACTTAGTCACCGTGAAGTACGTTCTATTTATCTGGACCTAAGTGTCCCTAGTAAAGTATGAAATACCAATAATATGCAAATGTTAGAAATGGAAGATTTTTGACCTTTTTATTTTCTTTGTTGAACGTTGCCCGTTAGAGCATTGTTTACGAGAATATTATGGGTAAAGTGCTTCCATCAATGAGTTTGAAGAGTTAAGATGTAAGTTTTGGCCTGTGGGAGAACCCTTCGAATAGTCTCGACTCCTGACATATCCCCCGAGGATCATACCTACATCCAACCTACTTTACCATAATGTCCGTTACTTAAACGTCCATCTCTGCAATATTTTTAAATAAAATAGCATCGTAATGCTTTACAAGCAACATCAAGAAATATGTAATTTGTACACATATATCGTCTTATGCTTAGTAACATAAGGCGTGTTATCTTCTAAGTAAATATTTAAAACTTCTTGATGAACTCAAAAAGGAAATTGCAATCGTATTTAATTGCATGAAATCTTTTAAGTAAACATAAAATTATATACGATATGAATACATACATACATAAACTCACGCCTTTTTCCCCAAAGGGGTAGGTGGAGCCTCAAAAGGCCTCTTTACACCGTGGGTTGCACAGTCGAGGAATATAGACGTGACAAGTCGTGAGCTCATCACCGCCATTGCTTTCCACGACCAACTCGGCTAACGCTTTCTTCCAGGGCCCCAATTCTACTAAACAAATTGTGTTTGAATTGTTAATGAATTATCTCAAAATGGTCACTTTTGCCACCAAAAGTGTCAAAAATGACAATTTTGTGATAATTCATTAACAATTCAAACACAATTTGTTTAGTAGAAATGGGGCCCAATAATAACACACTCCTATACAGGGCGTCCCACGGATATGCCACATGGAGGGAAAGTACCTTGTATATTGTAGATGGAACATTTTACTGAAAGAAGACATTATTTGAATTTAAAAAACAATTTAAACTGCATTCATAGATATTTAAATAGTTACATGGTTGAACCGGGAATTGAACCCGTTACACGAGAAAAATAATCACCCTGTAGCTTTATCATACCGATCGAAAGGCATATTATTTCTGACACTATGTTATGTAGCAAAAAATAATCCTTATGATGAAGCCTTTCAATCGGTATGATAAAACTACAGGCTGATTATTTTTCTCGTGTAACGGGTTTGATTCCCGGTTCAACCATTTAATTATTTAAATATCGATGAATGCAGTTTTAATTGTTTTTTAAATTCAAATAATGTCTTCTTTCAGTAAAATGTTCCATCTACAATATTTAAGGTACTTTCCCTCCATGTGGCATAGCCGTGGGACGCCCTGTATAAGGCAGCAGCCAGAACTAATCTTATACCAACGAAAATTGCCCAACATGTCCGATGCAAACAAGGCATGCATGAGTAGGAATTACCAAATTGAATTAAATTTGCAATTTTTACGACTATTGTCATTTCTCCGACTACTCTAAGGTTTGCTGGAAGAAAACTCTTTTAGGGTTAAGCTCGCCTTTGTACATGTTCTATGTGTAAGTTTTTTTTGTCTGTAATAATGTGTACAATAAAGAATTAAGAATGAGCTAGAAAACGACCGCCTGTGATAGCCTGCCCATTACAACGTTGGAACCACATAGGACTCAACTTTGGCAACGGCCTACATTGCATTCCATTCATCAGCTTAAAACGCTAAATCGGAATTGAATGTCTGTAATTTCGCTGGCTTTTGGTGAAATGGTTTACCACACGGCAGCGCATAGCCTTGACCGTAATATCTCGAGTATCTGCAACGCCCAATGCATCTTGTTTCAAGATATTACGTTACATACATAATATTTATCATTGAATATTAGGCATAGGATAAATTTCAGTGCCGCTGGATTGTAAAAAAACTGTATCGAGGCAACATCAATAAAAATGAGCTTTACATAAAAATACTAGCGGAAGCCCCGCGACTTCGTCTGCGTGGAGTTTTTTTCTATACAAACTTTAACATCCTGCTGCAACCCCTTTGGGGATGAGATTCGGAATTTCCTGTCTTAGTGCACCCCTAGACGAAAAAAGGAATGTTCCCTTCTAAATTTCAGGTCTCTATAAGACTTACAGTTTAGACTGGCGTTGATAGCACATCAGTGAGTCACGCAACGATTTTATATTCTATACATAAAACTATGTTGCTTTGTAATCATTGAGCCTTTTGAACGACCTTTCCGATGAGTACCGTGAACTACCGTGAAATATTGATGTTTTTTTTCTCTTTTGGCCGGTTCAAGTCCCAGATCAAGCGACTTTTTTAAAACCTTTGAAATTTAGTTTAATAATTAAAGCCCTCCATGTAGGGTTACCAGATATTAACTTTTAAAAGTCCGGAGAAAAAGCCCGATTTTCATTGAAAAATCCTGAGATTTTCTCGAATTTTGCGAATCCTCTTACAAACGTTATTTACAGTATTTAAAAGATAAAAGTTTCCTTAAAAAGGTATCTTCGCAAAATAAATATGAAAAAAACTGATGATTATAATACGTTTCATAGATTTTAAGTAATGATTTTATTTGTGCAATTCGCATGACCAAAGTTCATTTTTAAATTAGTCTCTATAAAAAGAAAATTAAGTATTATTTGTTTTGTCATGAAAAAGATCTGAAAAATCTACTCTATTTTATTGAAAATTCTAAAAATCCTGAGATTTCCTTAGATTTCCAAAATCCGGCCACAATACTGAGAAGAGCCTAAAAATCCTGAGATCTCAGGACAAATCCTGAGATGTGGTAACCCTACTTCCATGTGGCATAGGTGAGAAACACACTGTATATCGATATAGTAAATCTTACCAACCTTAAAGGTACCTAGATATAGCTTTTGAAAAGCAGGCGCAAAGCATAAGAATAACTTATGCCCGAAGTTTACAGGGTAGCAGCAGCAGCGAGGCTCATTCATGCTGTTACGCTAAACTCACCCCTGCTGGGCAATTTAATGTCATAATCCTTTAAATAATTTAATTGTATGCAGCAGGGTTGGCAACGAAACCGTCCGATTTTGCACAGAAACATAGTTTATTTTCTAGCACAAAATTCATAGAACCTGGTTTATATTTCAAACATTGACTTTATCTGAAATACGAGTAGGAGAGGAACTGAATGTTTAATACGTTTATTTTCAACTTCGCAGTAATAAAAGTTACTTTAGTGATTTTATAACTAAGTGGTATTCCATGTATTCATTGAAAACAAGCTTCTTTTTATAGCCAGTATGAATTTATTTATTTATTTAGGACTAGCATCCGCCTCAGCTTCGCTCGCGGGTTCCCAGGATAAAAGGCCAGGTCTTTCCTGTACCTATTTTGTCAAAATCGGTTTAGCCATTTTGGTGTGATTGGGTAACAAACGAACAAACAATCATCCTGACTTTTTATTATTATTGGGATGGGATAAAAATAGATACTAACAGCTAACGAAAACGTTTTACTCTGAAAACAGTCAATACAAAAGTAAAAAGAAGACAGCTAATCTCTTAAACGGATTACCTTTATTAGCCTTGGAAACGTCTACTTTGAACCGTCCCGTGTCCCGTAGTTAGGGAACCAATAGATTAAGCCCCCTGTGAAAATGACCACCAATAAGAAAGTAGGTAGAGGTTCTTATCAGAAAACTTACAGATCCTTTTTGAGTAATTATTACGATGACTTAGGATTTGTTGAGCACTTAGGATTACCAAAACTGATTTCTCAAAGCGCTGAAAATAGAATCGTTTTATTCAATCAAAGCACTATCAGGACGTACAAAGGCCCTGCTTGCCTTTCCCCTCGAAGGGGTAGGCGTAAAACCTCTTTTAGCTTAAGGTCACCCAATCGTAGGAATATAAACGTGACTAGAGGTAAGCTCATCTCTACAATTACTTGTTAGGTACATGTTTAGGCAAATTGCGTCAACCAAGGTTAGGAATTTTAACCCTAGGTTAAAATGTAACTCGATACAGTACAAAATAACTAAAAATGGTAAAAATCGAAGTCTACCATCCAGGGGATGGCATAAGCCGGACTAGGATTTTTATTACTATTTAATAGATTTCGATTTTAATACAAATTCGATAGTAGACTTTTTTAAACAGAATTTCATTGATTTCTCACCTTTAACTAAGTTGCTGTAAGTTACAGCTCCAAAAGAGAGCTCGACAAAAGACAGTTGTCCCTATTAAACAAAAGTATTTCCTTTTGTTCCTGAGGTGTCTATTCAAGCAGCGAAAGATAAAAATTACGAACTCCGAGGTGTTTTTATCAAAGACGAAAACAAAGGGTTGTTTAATGACGGTATTAGTGGAAAGTTCACGATAAATTCGGGGTCGTTAAGAGTTCTTTGTCACCCCTGTATTGTGCTGTAAGTCAAATGCTTATGAACCGTTTCATCAGAAACCTTTTCGCAGTAATTCGATCAACACTCAGTTTTATTGAAAGTAAAACAGAATAAGATACGTTTTATTGCACGTTTAACCAACACAATTAAATGACTATTACATTTAAAGTGAAATGTATGGAGTAGAGAAACCAGATTAAATTAGCACACATCGTCTCTACAATTTGGTCACAGAATATATTGATGGCCAAACGCGCAAATTTTGAACAGTTTTAGGTACCGTTCGAATGGAACGTTTCTGGTTTCAGTTTAGATTTGGTTTTGCAGATGTAAAGAAAGTTTTCCGAACAATTGAACTGAGGTTAACAAAACTTAAAAATTTGCTCTTAAAATATCAAAAACGTTCGTTTATAAACAGAATAGACATTTGATTCTAAAAGGTGTCAAAAAATTGTGTAAATTCGTTCGATCGCTATACCTGTATCTTCCAGAAAAACCCTAATTCGTTTCCATTCAAATGATTAACGCATTACGAAATGTGCATAAAACGGTTTTGGTTGTGGTTTTGTTTTGGAATTACCGTTCAGAATTAGCGCGATTAAAAATAGACTGCCGAAAAGCAGGAATTGTCCTGCATCCGGGAACTTACCCTTTTTTTTCTCCGCCACACCACAACGTAGAATGCTATATTTAAACTGAACGAAATTAGGTCAGACTATTTCATTATTAGAACGCTTGGCTAACTTTTCACGTTTATTTTTATCGAATTAAGTAAACTAACCACTAGCCTATTCACGAGTTTAATAAAATGCATAAACATGTCGATATAAAACTGTACGGAAGTTTTCAACAAAAAGGCTTGTTAGGGTAATTTAGAAACAGGATAAAACCAAAATTCGGTGAGCGTTCATATGTTGATACGTTGACCATATTGCAAAAATTTAACCTTTGTATAAGTAGAACAGTCTCACGGGTATCCGACTTCCAAAGGATATTATGCTCATCTGGGTACCTTATTATCTTTTCGCCAACTCGGCACGCATGTTTACCTTACGTACAAACATTTGCATAGGCTCGCTCGTTTCTTATTTCATAATTTCTGGGTTGAATATCACTGGGAAAGAAGAATGAAATGAAAATGGTCAACGTCTGAAGGTCTGAACCAATTTCTTTTTATCTACGTAATGAAGGTAGTTATGAAGTTAATCTACAAAACTGTGTCAAACGTAGCATCAAATTGGCTGTGTGTAGAGATGTCTTGTTGATAGGAAATGAGTATGTTTTGATTAAATGACTACCTAAGCTAAGGTTTTTAAGGTCTATTTTTCTATCAATTAGCTTCTCCTTGTTCGATAAGCTCCATATAGGCGCTATGTATAGTAATAATGACCATAAAAAAAATAAAAAAAGCTAGCCGTGTTTGTTGGCCTGATTCTTCGCTAGGTTTGGTCGCGTTGGAATAGGAGTAATTTTAGTTTAAAAGACGATTCAAAATGATCTTTGTGAGTTTAATAAATAAAAATACTATCTTTGACTTTGACTTTTTCTCGGTGTCAAAGTTGTTTGTGGGAACTTCGAATACAATTTTGACTAGTATAACAGTCCAATCAAATCCAATCCAATCCAAATCAAATCAAATTCGTATCCAATTTTAAGCACAGTAGAGAGCCGACGGCTTATGTAAAATTCAGCTGAACGTAAAAGTAACATGGGTAGTGCATAGTACAAACAGCTCAATCCATTAGCTAGCTGGTTATTACTTTGCCGGGTCCAACACCTCACTGACGTTTGCCCCGCGCTTTGCCACAATCGTGTAGAACATTCCCGGGAGCCGGCCTTTTCTGATTTCATTTTACTCGTTTTGTTAACTACGGTGCTGGGTAAAATATTTGTGAGCGAGAACGCGTGAACGTAGGAATACCTTCAAGTATATTACCAAGTAACAAAGGTAAGGTTAAGTATACAAAGGTAGATTTGGTAAGGAAGACGAACAAGTAAGTGTTGTTGTGGGTGGGTATTTCCATTGTGAATAACCATTAACGGTTATACTGATACTACTTTTATCACTATTACCAGAGACTAACTATTTTTCTTATTTGAACTAAAAAAAAAATTACGCTGTTATCCCTAAGGTAATTTTTTCTTGTAATCAATAATATTGGATCATATAACCACTTATTTATGTCTCTGCTATTACCTTTAAGGGCGTTTCCAATGCCGCTGTTTATCGGTTAGAACAACTTTTTTTATTGAGTAAATAACAAAACAAGCTCATGACCCACTTGATCTTAAGCGATAACCCCTGCTTCTTTATCAGCCGTTAGACGTCCACTATTGGACGAGGCCTCTCTCATAGTATGCAATCGGGGGATTTTCCAAAATCACCAAGCTTAGCAGACGGATTGGTGATCGCAGTATTGGTATTGAGTACTCAGGTGGATGCTGCTGTCCATCTGCTAGTGTTAATCCGTTAGTCGACTTTTGCGACATCTACGGTAAGAAACGGAGGGGTATATTCTTAGGCCGGACACACCACAGCAGCGGCACATCTGCCTGTATTCATGAATACAGGCAGATGTGCCGCCGGTTAAGCATGCATGCTTAAACAGGCCACGTCCACCTGGAACGCGCCTTGTGGTATTGTACTGCGCCTGGTATCCTGAGACTTAGCTGAAAAGTCTCATGTGCCTGTAATTTCACGGCACCCATTTTAAACCGGAACACAGCAATGCTCACATTACGGCTTGGCAGCAGAAATAGGTATGGTGGTAGTGATTCCCCGGTCGAACTCTTTCACAAGGAGCTCTATTTGTGAACCTATTAAAAAGAATATTGAAGTTGCAGAGAAAGGATATTGAAATGCTGGTTCATTCGAGAAATTTTCACTAAACCCCTTGATCATGTTGTTAATTTGAGCCAAATTCTACTAGAAATTGAACAGCAAAATTTTCAGAAAAATTCTTAATAGTATCCCAAAATTTAAACAAAAACCTTGTTCAATTTCAGCCTAGATATAATGAATTACTTTATTTACGCAACGGTTTGGGAACGATCGGACATCCGCACAGCTGCTGCAGAATGGTAATTCCGTGGCGGGTGTAACCAAACAATCCTGATAGGACCCCATTCAATTAACACTGCATCTACATTGTCCTGAGATTGCACTTCACACCTCCATGGGTCGACGGAGCCGGCAAATCAATAGGCCTTATGAACTGCGTTCAAAGGAACCACTCAGCTTAAGTGGCCATTTAGTACCTAAAATGCTTATATTTTTAACTAACAAATAAACAATTTATGAACTTTCAAGCAGCTGTTTCAGATTACCTTATTTGGATTAGGTAATGCACCTCCCTACCTAAGGAGTTGTAGCTGGTAGGTGTTATTTTATTTAGCTCTGCATTAGGTACTTTTTATTTAATTATCACAGGATACCACACTGCTCAAAACTTACCACCTGTCAAGCCAAGACATACAATACCTATTATACCTACGAAGCGATTGCATATATAGACCTGGGGGGTTACCATGACCTCTTATAGTCATTTAGTTCAAAACTATTCAGTCCAAAATATCAGTTCGTCGGTGTCAATCCCCATCGTTGAATAACTTTAATCGCAGAAGTATATAGTTTTGCGACTGTACCTTTAAATATAGTTGCATCACGAACCAATATTTTATACTGAATAGTTTTTAAACTGAATAGCTATAAAGCTATAAGAGCCCATGGTAACCCAGCAGGCCACTTGAAGCCAAACATGTCTGTTTTATTGACAGCTCTGTAGCCGCAAGCAACTGATCGCTCCAATAACCAGCCTTTGAGGTATCGCACCGAAGACTTGCTGGTTAATATTATGTAGGTACTTAATAATTTTCTTGGACAATATCTTTGAATTCAAATTGTTACAACCGATACCTGTTTTATTAGCAAACCAATTATTAGTTTCCGTTCCATGAAAACGTAGATAGCAAGAAAAGTTATATCTCGATGATTACTGAGAAAATCGCAATACATTTTCGAGTACTTCTACGAATCACCTATGAAAGATACATACCTACCATACCATACTCATAAACACCAATCTATTTAATGATTAAGAAAGCGATATTTTATCCGTATATGCTTTTCTGAAAAATCATATCAACCAAATGTATCACAAAAATCATTATTAACTTTGAAAAGTAGACAGCCCTATGTGACACGTTGTAAGTAAACACATAGGAGTCGAGTCGAGACAGCGCTCTCCATCTAGGCAAGTGCATAATGTGGTGTCTCTTCATTCATACATAATGCTGATAAAACAAGCCACATGTAAATGAGACTGATATTTCCGAAGCAGACGGTTCTCCGCCGACCCGTCGTCGCTACGACTCTATGACGCTTCACCACGACCTACATCCAGGAAAATAAAAGCAAACAGTTTCCCTTCTACATACGCACTGAAAGTTGATTTCAAAATTAAAACAGTTTATGAACTTTGTTCTTTTTTTATTTTTCAAAGCTGGTGCTCGAAAAACTGTACTCAGTGATAAAACAATTGCGTACCTTTACAATTATTATAAACAGTTCTGTTAGAACTCATAGTTGAAATATGGCAAACCTTTGAGCGTTCGCAAGTGCATCACACACGTAGCAGATGCGATAATATTTTATATGCGTATAAAAACTTATCGCATCTGAAGGTATCACACACGTAGCAGATACGATAATATACGAAAATGATACATTCACGCGGAAACCTTCAAACTGTATTGTATTTCAATTTGTATACACAGATATCATCTGTCCATCTTTTGATATATGTCGGTGCCTACAGATGCTTGACGGTAAAATATAAGTGATCTGATACGTGTGAGTTGCTCCTTGAGTTTAGTATAGAGAGCGATATGGACAGATACGCGCTCAGATACAGATATCTTACCGCGTCTGCTACGTGTGTGACACACTTTATAAGAAGAGAATTTAGGCAATCTGTACAGACTGTAGATTTTTAAACTGAGGATTATAAAATTTCCTTTTGCTATGATATTTATGTTTATCAAAGGTCCCTACTTTGCGCCACACTAAACAGAACTAATTAAAATGTATTATGTAAGAAAATATATGTAAAGAAAGGCAGGTACGAATTACATACATTATGTAGTTCATTTCCATTCAAGCTGTAACTCGTTTATAGAGAAGCATAAGCCGTCATTTCGCTATACGAGTAGGTAAATGGTTAATGAAAACAAAGGCGGCTAGTGGTTGCCGTTGCAAATCAAATTACAACTTTTACATTACGCTGTTTCCTAGATTCATTCAACACATAAACTTGTGAGGCCTTTTGCACTTAAAACTTCCCCGGGGGAAAATTGTGCGGTCACATTATATCGTTGAACGAATTGTTATTGTTTCTGAAGGGAACTTTAACCGCTGTGGATTACATTCAACCGAAGTGGCTCTGTTTTGTCACAAACTGCGAGCCTGTCTTGTTTAGAGCAGATGGTTTGACCTATTGGTACTAGCTTTGGAAATCCAAATTCTACTGAATTGTGTGAGTGTTAATTCTAAAATGGGATTTCAAAGATAAAGTTTGTGGTCGGGACGACCGCTGAAGTTTTAATTTTTTGGTCACGAAATGTAGGTACATAATAATTCGTAAATATTATCCAATTTCAATTTAATTTTTTTATTGCATTCACAATTATGAGTGTATAAAGATCAAGTTAAAGTAATTTAACTTATTCTAATTAGGTTAGCTCGAAGAACTGATAACCGTTGGGGAATAAAGGTTCTCGAGTGGCGACCACAAACCAGACGACGCAGTAGAGGAAGGCCCTCCACTCGATGGACTAAAGACATTATATGCGTCGCAGGAAGTCGGTGGATGGAGGTGGCTCAAGATCATTCGTCGTGGCATTCTAAGGGGGAGGCCTATGTCCAGCAGTGGACTTCTACGGCTGATGATGATGATGATGATGACTTAGGTAATAATTATGTACCCAGTCAGGGTGTAGCAATTTATCCAATCCAAAGTGTTGTTATTTAAGCTGACTGTTGTAGTTGATAAGTTATAATTTAGTTAAGTACTTAGCTTACTTAAGTTAGTCAGGCTCAATGTTGTTAGTTATAGGTATTTGAGCATAATATGAGTAATCATTGGTCATAATGTGTATTGGTCATTATTCGTCTAAACCAGTGGTGGGCAAAGTACGGCCCGCGGGCCAGCTCCGGCCCGCGAAAGCATTAAATCCGGCCCGCCGACGGTCCTTCGACATGAATAGTATATGGCCCGCGATAATTATATTTTGACTGTCCAGAAGTATAAAGTAGATTCTAGGTACTTAGTAGAATAATAGACAGCTCATCATCAAAACTAGATTTTTACAAAAATGGGACCAATCTGAAAGTAATGTTAGGACATTACTATTTTTTTTTTTATTTGACCTAAAGAATTTTCCAAATCGGTTTATAAATGACGAAGTTATGAGGTAACAAACATAAAAAAATACAACCGTATTGAGAACCTCCTCCTTTTTTTGAAGTAGGTTAAAAATTCAACACAAAATGCATTTTTCCTATAATTCTAGCCCTCCTCTAAAATTTCTTAAACTTTCTGGCCCCCAATTAAGAAAGTTTGCCCACCACTGGTCTAAACCCACTGTGATATATATTAATATTTGTTGATGAATCGACCAGCAATATCAACCAAAATCCCATTTAACCAACCAAACAATACTTCGGCTATGAGCAACTACCTACTATCGGTGATCCGTTATTATGTATAGCTTTTAGTATCAGACGTGTTTTTTTGTAAATGTTTGGAAGTAGGCACTTTTATCATCCATTTCGATGGCTAAATTTACTAAAACCATCTTTTAAATTATTTATCTTACGCAAGCAGCTAATTTCAAAGACTCGTGGAAAACATAATCCTGCATAACTATATGTTTCTTTTCACACGAAGGAATTCAGAACAACCATTAATGTAACTCCGGGTATCATGAATATTCCATCGGAATACCCTTTTAAGAGATATCGTTCTACAAAACGCTTTAAAAAAATATTCCCAAATAATTAATTTGTAAGACTTAAAATATTTCGCAGGGACATTTTAAGAGCAAACGGCGACAATTCTACGAACTCTTTAAAAAAAGTTCCTGTCCCTAAATAGATAAGCACAATAAGATTTCTTTCCTTAAGATCATCTTACAGAAACAAAAGAAAACCAAAAGTGGGAAATAAAACGTGAGCCTTTATAGAAGTTGTGGAAACGGAAAGTTTTCCAATTGATAATAATTTCCATTGTGGTGCAACACAAAGGGAACAGGAAAGTATGAAAATCTGAAATAAATTCTTAATTTAAGAGCTGACTGAACGCTATCTGAAAGGAAAGTCGGGATTAGAAGAACAAAGACTACGGCCCTGCTCACTGTGGAGCTTAATTTTTTGTTGACTTCTGTTTGGCTCTTTGCCGTTCATATAAATTGGACTCTCAAAGTTCGATAATTAAGTTTATGGCTCAAGCAATGTCGATTAATTGTGCGAAACCACTGAACTTTTACATTTATTAGCCAGTCATTTTAAACAATGATCTAAATTAGGTCCATTTTAGTTTCTAACTACTTTCACAAATCAAATCTAAGTAGGTACTTGCCTACTTATCTCATGCAGCCAGCGCTTACCTACCGTGGTATAATAAACTAAACCATAATTGCCGTAATTAGGAACAAAGAAACCTGGAATTTAACTTGCATTTTGCAACAAATGCTTATGGAACCGACTAAAGTAACAAGTACCAATTTACATTTTCTACTGGAAAGCCACTGCAAAAAAACGCTAGTCGAAAGTTAGCTGACTCCGTTCACCGCGAGGTATGTCATAAAAACCTAATGCAAGTGTGATGTAAGTTAGTTTGAGTGTTGTTTTGAGTTTTTGGAGTGCATAGTACGGAAGCAGCAGCGTAATAAATCCTTGTTTCGTGTTCGCCGGCCGGCCGACACCCGGCGCCCGATTACATTCCGATTCCGAATGTACGATACGGCTACTTCGGGATCGGCCGGCAATAAATACACGCAATTACCGCGGCCATAACTAATGTTCATGGTAATATTCGCAATCAATGTACGACTTCGCAATTATTATGTTTTAGCTACGAAGAAGACGGTACTATAGCTTCAACTTTTTCTATTTATCATCATCATCATCAAAAGCCTTTGGACTTCCACTACTGTACGAGGCTTCTCCCATACAATACAATGGGGGGAATTGCCAAAATCAGCACGCTTGGCAGACGGATTGGTGATCGCAGTATTCGTGTTGAGATCTCAGACGGATGCTGCTGCCATTCCCTGGTGCAATCCCTTATTAGTCGGCTTTGAAGACATCCACGGGAGGACATCGAGCACCACGGTTCCTATAAATTTACTTTCCAGCTGAATGCAAACCATTATATTTTACACTAAAGTAATTTTTCCATACAAACTTCAACAAACCACTTCAACCCTAAGAGGGTTTTTTTAGTGCAACCCTAGATCACAAAAGGAATGTACTCTTAAAATTTTAGGTCTTACGGTTTAGGATCGTGCGTCGTCAGTCAGTCATGCAACGATTTTATCCATATTGATTAAAATGCCCAACGTATTTTGCCTCTACGAAGCCTCTACGTCGTAGATGTAATCTACGCAACATTTTTATAACTGAAAAAAACCTTGGTAATTAGAGTACTGGCAACTATAATGCTACATTCACACACTTGGCCATCAGCTCGGAAAAACTATATACATCTCCCGGTAGCATTAACTCCAACTTTTGCACTCTACGAAACGTCTACGCTGTAGCGTTGCTCTACGCCACATTACAAAATACATGAATTTGTATTCATATCATCAACCTAGAATTCCATACCAAGCTATTCTACAGGTATATTGTGTATCTAACACAGGGCCATACACAACCCGTGTATGGTTTCTGTATTCAATTAATCCGACGCAGTCAGACTTGCACCTAATTTGTAAACAAACGGAAGGCTGACCGGTTCGGTCATCTTCATAATTTACTACCATGCAAATTACACTTCCGTCCTGCGCACTACAGGTTACATACTACACACATCGGTATATATAGGTATATACGTACATTTCACGGCTAGTCCCTTTTGGGATAGGGCTTGTAGCATTGAGATAATGTAATTTAAAGTTAGAGGAACGTAATAACTTCAAAATTATATACTGAAATCTGAAATCTAGAGTGTCAAGTAAGTTTCAAAGTACTTTATGGTAATTGCTGTATGACGGTTTTTATTTTTTGACGTGTTAACGTCTTATAAATCGATGGAGCCGGCTCCACGCTCGAAAAAACATGACTAATGCGTCGTTACCTCGTCATGCGTCACCGCATGCGCTATATATGCTATATATATATATATATATATATATATATATATATATATATATATATATATATATATATGCGCATGCGCGAAGCGCATGCGGTAACGCCGCATGCGCGCGAGCGCGGAACGAACGACAAAGAAGCACAATAACGACGTTGACACGTTGAACTATCGTCAGTAAACCGACTTTACAGACAACCGTTTTTCATTTGAATTTAAAGTCCTCGATTCCAATACACAACATTCCAAAAGAAGGGGACAACTTAGTATTCAGCTGAAAAAATTAAATTACACCAAATAAAATACGGTTTGATAAAAAATTTGTTTACACTACGATAAACATTCCGTTGCCTTGTAGCACGACTACTACTTACATTAATAATTATTTGAGTAATACGTCACCACCACGCGTTCTTGAAAGAATGATATACATGTATTTTATACGACATGCAAACACTGCAAAACCCAAATCGTTCCAAAGTGGACTGTATAACAAGGTTCGAAGTTCCAAATTCCCAAAACCGTTGGGACTAGAGTAAGTAGGTTTCGACCTCAACTGGGAATTTTGCGAAGACCGCATAAAGTGGGAACGTCCGGAATTATCTCGCCGAGACGACCAACGATAAGAATACATTTTTTTAGGTACTGAACATATGTACAGACTCAATTAGTACAGACAGAATATTCATTTATTTTCTCTCCATAAAAACATCACTCACAGACAAAAGCAGTCACGAAAAGGAGATGCGAAGGTGAAAATAAATAGTAATTTAAAATATGTGTTGCTTTAAGTTGGTCAAATGCTTACGAACATCTGCTACCATCAATAAACAAAACATGCTACAGTCCCACAAACTTATCTGGCCCAGTGGATAAAACTGAAACTAACCACTCACTTTCTAAACCAGATTACTATCCGAAAACTCAATTTGATTACAGCGACGGCGTCACCGAGCCAGAAAAGTTCTTGGAGTTCAAAAGTGGAACTAACCACGCCCATTTTTAAATCAGATTACTGTTCGAACACTCAATTTGATAACAGCACCGGGCCAGATAAGTTTGCGGGGCACACAAGTGTTTCAGCCAAATGACAGACGAACTGTTCGCAGATAACTTTTCATTTAAAAAACCGACTTCCGCCATTGTATTCGACTAAATATTTGGATGAAAAAAAATGATGAAAGAACCATAGTGGTGAAAGGATTATGATACTTTTTGAATGCAAATGCTTGGTTTGATGCTGAAAATATCAAAATCGCCATATGTATGCCTACAATATTTGAGGAGTTCCCTCAATTCCTCATGGATTCCATCATCAGAACTGGATTCTGAAAAAAATGGGACCAATCTGGAAGTATATCTATTCAAATAAAAAAATAATTTTCCAAATCGGTTCATAAACGCCGGAGATATAAAAAAAAATACAACCGAATTGAGAACCTCCTCCTTTTTTGGGAAGTCGATTAAAAATCAACTGAGAGGTGACCTACAGTGGGAATCGGTATCTCAGTACACAGACAGTACCTAATGGTGATCCATTAGATTAGACACGGTCAACAATTCTTTTGCATTATTGCCCAATTGGGAGGGTTCCCAACGAGTAACAGTGTTACTCGTTGGGATTTTTTTCCCTATGCCCTGGGTGTTACTCGTTGGGAACCCTACCCCAATTGCCTAAAATTAGATAATCTGTGATTAAAATTTTACAAAAGGTTTACCTATTTGTCGTAAAAAGGATATTTATTTTTCCCGTAATTATCAGGGATATAGCTGACGGTGACTTATCTTTTTCAATTTGCGAGACTAGAAATTTAATCTGCAAACATTTTATAAAAGAAACGCTGTTATGGTTTTTGTTGAGCAGGAGGTTTTATACTAATCGTTTGGGGTTCCGTTGCTCAAACAGAGTTTTTATACATTGATTTGTTACAGAAGTTGTTTTATATACTTCCTTACACAGTATAAGAGGCGCAGTATATGATGCCTCTGGTGTTGCAGGTGTCCTCAGGCTGATACGGTAACTACTATTTCCATCAGGCGGACCGTATACACGTATGCTTGCCTACTAGTATAAAAAACGGATCTCCCTATCTATTGTATTAGATTGATAGCTAACGTCTACAGTGCAAAATCACCACTCAAGTACGAGTATGATCACATTTCCATATAATCACTATTGGACGATCAAAGCCCGATGGTACCAGCTGTTACGTTTTCTCATTTCCTACACTCTAGGTAGAACATATCTATGTAGAGCACCTAAGTAGGTACTATACTTACCTAGTGCAGCTTCAGGTTCTTTTAAGCGAACAGAACAGCTTTGTTATGAAATGTAATTTAGGGACTCAAGCCATAGTCATAGTAATTTAGCTGTCAGAATGTAGGTACATGATGTATATGAACAAATAATTATTACAGATCCATTTATACTCTTACCATTACTAGACATGCAATTTATGTAATTATGTAGATAGTTTTAAATAAAATATTGAAAAGTACCTACACTAAAAATTAAACTTTCCTAAGGTCGTCAGATAAAAACTCCGTCTCTCCTTTATGCGCTCTGGTACCTTGTTAAAGATTTTTGTAGCCATACAAAAAATACTGTTATGCCTAGGTGTAGTAAAGTTCTGCGTCCATTGTTTTTCCATAGATTACAATCAGGATCTATTCATGTAAAGAATTTTCGTGTGGGTCTCTTCATGTAAAGAAGTACGATATTTTTATTAACTTTGTGCAATTTTCTTGCTTTGGGATTTCCCCGAACCCCTGTCTGGTACCTACCAGACTTGTCACGAACACGTAGGTATAAATTAAGGCAGCTACGGTGCATTACAATACAAGGAGTATCGGGAGATGCGCAATTTAAGATATGCTTGCAGCTAAAGTTAGGTTAAACAAACCTGCGAAGTTTTTGAGTATTCTACTTATTACCTCAAGTATCTCAGTCGGCTCACTCGCACAATTGAAGTCACCAAACAAATGATGCGTATATGTGCATAACCAGTTCTACCTACCTAGGATTGCATATAGGGTGTATGTTGTAAATGAATATCAGAAGAGATAGGTACTGGATGCCCAAAGTAAACTTTCCCGTGTGTGCTTTTAATTAACTATCGGTCAACACATGGCTATGGCCCATACACTTTTCATGAAACAATTCTACTGCACTTCACAGTGCTGTTTGTTCAGTGCAAAATGGATGGAATTGATGAAGTTAGCTACGTGTTAAGTTAATCATCTCGCCTATAGCAATGTTTATAATGAGCGATGATATTGAAAAACCTATAAGTATGAGGTATTAAACAATCTCTGTTTCTCACAGTCTTCGAGTTCTCAGTCGCAGAGAGAACATATAATGGACATATTCTCAGAGACGAGGGTCAACGATTCAATGTAGTTTTAACATCTGATTTTTCCTGGCTAATAAATGACCAAGAATATTTCCTTTGTTCATACTAAAGCCACTTAAAGTGTTACCTACAAAAGCAATATTTCTTACATTACGGTGAACGTTACCTCGTTTTAATATCGATCTTAATACCCTATGGAGATGGGCAACCGCGAAGTGGTCGCCCGATCTCTCTTCGCATTACGAGCACCGAAGTTTCCAGCTAAAAAGTTAAATGGTCTGGAATGAAGCATCGGTAATAGAAAATGGACGACAATCCTCATTTCCTTGTTCGTTATTCAGATCTGATATGCTCTGATGTCTTTATGCAAGTTTTTTCCTATAATGATTCTGTGGGAATTGAAATTCAGAAGTGATAGGTTTTAGATAAGTATCTTATGAGTTCATGGCAGAATCGCTGAAAGACCTTGGCACAATGCTCAGAGACCTCAGTCCAGTCTTCCAACAGGTGGGTCTTTAAATTAACATGGGCAAGACGAACATCATGTCAAATGCCCATGTCGCACCTATGCCGTTACACGTTGGGAACGATATTGTCGAAGTTGTTGACCACTATGTTTATTTGGGTCAGATAATTCAACTAGGAAGGTCCAACTTTGACAAAGAGGTCAACCGACGAATTCAACTCGGTTAGGCAGCGTTCGGGAAACTACGTCATATCTCACAGATATACAGGGTGTTTTTTTTAAATGGGACAGTATGGGGATATCCGAATCCATAAGAGATACAGGAAAACTGTCTTTGGAACCATTTGCTCATTTTGTATGGAAACGATTTTGGCATAGTTATTTTTTTGGTCAAGCGTGAGTTCTCCATAAAAATGAGTTGTTTTGATCAAAAATTTTTTTTATGCGTATCGGCTCAGTTTCATGTAAAGATTGTTTCATTGTATGGGAAGAAAAAAGTCTGAGCAGTAGAAGTTAGTCAAATTTAACAAAATGTTTTCTCATACAATTTGTAAGCAATCTGGTACCTACGTTAATAAAATTATCGCAATAAATTTTCAAAATGGCTTCCCTCTTGCTGTTTCCAGGTACGGGCACGTTTCAGAACACCTCTTATCATCGAGATGGAGGTTCTCGAGTGGTGACCATAAACCGGACGACGCGGTAGAAGAAGGCCCTCCACTGGACAGACTAAAGACGTGATAAACGTCGCGTGGATAGAGTCGGCACATGACCGTTCGTCGTGGCATTCTAGGGGGGAGGCCTATGTCCAGCAGTAGACTTCTATACAGGCTGATGATGATGATGATCTTATTAATAAAGGTAGTAGTTAGATGTTTAGGTATCTACACAATACAAACCTACTAGCAAATTGAAGCTTATCGTCACCAAATTGCTTATTTAACTGAAAATACTTACGTCGCAGAACCTACGCGGCTTACCAGCCGGAAATTAACATTTTCTAAAACGTTTGCAAATGAAGGCGCATACACATCGAAATGACTTTCCAAAGGCTTTGTTACATCTACATTCCTCATGAATTTCACCGAGAAATCCACTCCGCTCCAAAAAATGATACACATTAATGAAACGTTTCGCTTTCACGCTATTTGCTTAGCTCTCGATCGTTCCAATAAAGGAATCGCTAAGGAATTTGATAGATACCTATTCATAATGCAAAGGAAGGGAAGCACAATCAGATTTTCATTGGAGATCCGACTGTCGGGGGAGAAATGAATACTTATTGCGAAAATGAAGCGAGCCATTAATGAACGCCGATCCTGGTGAACCGGTCGTCTGTCGCCCGGATTTAATTCGAAAAATATTCAATAAGCGCGTCGGAGCGGCACCGGCGAAATCAAATGGAGAATAAGAATTGCATCGACTGGAAAAATATGAATTTATCAAAGAGATAGTCGCGCTTCGTTTGCATTAGGTACTAACTTCACGCGATCGACCCTTGGACGAGTGATGACCTCGGGTTCATTTCACAGCGCTCTTTTTATGGGAGGTAGGTTATACGGATAGACTGATCTCTCATCTTTTTATCGTACTGTAATATATTTTTTGAATGAAATATCGCGAGATTATTCGCGTCGACTTCCATACAAACCTACTTCTCGGCGTTCACAATAAGGAGGAATCATCTATTATGACCTATTGTTGAGAGCTCCGTCCGAACGGGAACACTTTATGTTGATAGAATTCTGCGTAAAGTAGGTAGGTACTCTAATTCTTCAGTATTTTCTGAGATAACGTTTCACTAAGTTATGAGAGCTTTTAGGGAGTGATCGTCAATTTTTTCGGTAGAATCACATTTCAACTTTTTGTCTGGTTCATTGTTTCAAAACATCAATTTTATTCAAACCTTGTTATATCTAATCCGGTTATATCTACAAAATTGTAAAAAGATCAGTGTGTTTGGAAACTGAACAAGAAAGATTTGAAGCGTGATCTACCGCGGAAATCACGTTCACACCGGAAAACTTATTCTATAATAACCTTGATCACGATGAAATAAGAACAGCTTAGATAATTAATACATATCTTTTAATGCTTTAACAACACAAATATTATACAACAATTTGCTTTGTAACTTAGACCACGCCTGCGTCGCGGTCTCTTCGACCGAGGCCAAAGTGTTTCTAAGATCTTCATTCAGAGCTATCACTTTCGTATGGGTCTTCAAATATATACTCAAGTAAGATTGGGCTAATTCAAAATCTCTATTACTTTTGAGCATAACGTCTAACATAAGGAGGAATTGTTTCATAACTTTATCTGAGCCTCCTACTTCGGGTGCCATACTCGACACTTCTGCTTCGATCGCAGCGGGCGCCAGACTCTTAAGTTTTTGTATGCAAGTGTCGAAATTATCCTCCGTTTCACATTCGACAAGTTTCTTAGCAAACACTGTGAGAGTGGACAGCTCATCCGGTATCAACATTTTGGTTTCACTTCCGACTTTGTCTTTATTCAGGTCAAATACTAATTCGAGGCTCGGTATTGTGGGTAGGAAGAATGGTGCCGATTTAGGGACGGTGAGCGGTGTTTTCGGTTTGTTTCGTTTCTTGACTATATCCAAGTTGAGGAGATTCAGCCATCTGGAAGTCGGCTGGTCGGATAGGGTGATTAGCTCGCGGCTGATTTGTTCGGGCGATTTGTATTCTGGTTCATCGCCGAAATCTATGACGGCTATATCTTCGATTTCCGGTTTTTCAGGGGCCGTGCTGGGCAGTGCTGAAATTATTACTTTATTATGTCTAAATTCTTCTTATTTTATTTTCTAACCCGCAATCACAAAGCATTTATTCAAGCAAAAATATCAATCACACACAATGCGATTTTTCTATTAAATATGTTTTTATGTTCAAGCTTCGGTCACATTTTACATATTCACATTTTTGCGTTACTTAAGGTTAGGGCCAATTCTCTTAATTATTTTAAAACCACACAGGGATTACCCGGAACGAGACATAATTGTAAAATTACTGAAAATTGCTATTCTGCTTTCTCATAATAACAAGTTAGTCAACTTTGAAACTCAATTTTGACGTTTAAAGTTGAAACCTACGTAGGTGGTTTTTGACAGTACTTGGCGCTAATCATCATAGCGACCGTATTTACAGTAGGAGCGTGTTATAGGTATATCATTGGAAAGAGTGAAGACAGACGCGTCTATTAAGCTAAAATTCCAGCCAAAATTCTCGGCAAGACTTGAGAATAATATTTTTACGCCGATTTAGGTTCGTTTAAGTTTTGGTCACATTTCGATATTTTCACAGTTCCATGTTGTAGATATTGTCAGTTTTGGAGAATACATACAACGACATTCACGAAAAAAAACTAAAAACTATAAATCGGAACATGATCCGAACTTTATTTTGACTATTTTGTATTATGAGAAATTGACTCGGACTTGGACTTGGACTTTGCGGAATGCCTATCTATTTGCCGTAATCATCCACGCTTGGCAGGTGGATAGGTGATCACAGTGTTGGTGTTACGCAAGTGGATGCAACTGCCAAATGGGCCACGAATCCCAAAAAAGTGTCCGATTTATTTTAAGGACCACCACGGTCTACGATATAAATCCACTCACCCATTCTAGGCACATGAACGGCGCTTCTATCAATCGGCTTGAGGAACACTCTCTCGTACAACAGTTTGTTGGCCCACAGGAACACCCCGATCTCACCGACGTGAGTCGTCGCCAGGTAGTCCCCCGTCGGAGACATCGTTAGCGAAGTACACGGCTCCTCCACCTAGGCAATGTCTTTTATTTTATTCATAAGGTACAACAATGTAATAGTATTTTTTAAACATTCGCGATCAGAACACATATTTATTAATATTGTCACGGGTATTTATCGCATGTTTGAGTCAGCCAGCGACCAAGATTACTGTAACGTAACGCATTCGAAACGTCAGAAATAATAAATAATAAGATAACAAACAAAAAATAGTAAATTAGGTATATTATTAATAAATAGTCTTACAGAATAAATATCCACGAGCTGTGCACTCGGTATGTCCCACGTGCAAATAGTGCAGTCCATCGAGGAACTGATCAACCATCTGCAAAAAAAAACATATAATATTATGTCCTATGAAATTAGGATGCTTGTTATACTCACGCCGTAACGACTAAAACAGTTTTGAAAATTGGTACACAGATAGATTAAAACCCTGGATTGAACTACAGGCATCTTTTATCCCGGTATACCGCGAGCGAAACCGCCTGCAGACACTAGTGGTGTATAAGTTTAAGAAGTAACAAATCACCTGTCAATGTAAGAAGGACGAGTTTTATCTACACCCATACTATTATTTTATATATCAAGAATCATCATCATCACCATCAGACGCCTTTAGCCATCCACTGCTAGACGAGGCCTCTCCATAGAATGCAATGAGGAATTGATTTGGAGGGGCGGCACGCTTGGCAGGCGGATTGGTGATTGCAGTATTGGTGTTGAGTACAGGTGAATGATGCCCATCTCAGCCCAATTCTCTAATTTAAAAACATTCAATTCGCAGTATAATCTCGTCTCAGTCGCACGACAGCTCGACTGACACGAGATTATTGTTGTTGTTGTTATTGTAACTGGAATGTTTATAAATTAGGGTTTCCAAAGCGTTAGGGTTTATAATGCGTTCCTCTAAGGATTTTAAAAACGTTAAAACTATAAAAATCCTCTATAGTACTTACGTGCAATGCCATCTGGAATATGCTTCCCAAGTATGGAATCCTGCCTACGGTATCTATGTCGACAGACTCGAGGCTATTCAAAGAAAATTTTTGCGGTTTCTTAATTTTAAAATGAGGAGTTATCACTCAGACTATCTACTTAACTGTGCCAGCCAGCACCTCCTTCCCCTTTATCTGAGACGTGAGTTTGCGGATATTGTATATCTATCGCGTATTATTAGTTCAGCCATTGATTGTCCACCACTTCTAAATTTGATTCAATTTTATGCCCCCTCACGGGCATCTAGGAAACACCAACTGTTTTATCTTCCCTTAGTATCCACTAACTATCGCAAGAATGCTTTTGTCTACCGTGCAAGTAGGATGTTTAACCGATTGAGTAAATACCATGACCTTGACCCTTTCGGCTGTAGTGTTTCTACTTTAAGGAAGAGACCGAATAACACTTTCTTTGAACAGTTTAATCCGTAAACAAAACATTATATTTAGCTATGTACTGTTTCGATTAGCTCAAAATTGATTACCCAGTAAAATTTTATCGTGATTGTAAATGACCCATAGGTATTACTTAGCGTTTTTTTTTTGTATTTATTTAAAAAGTAATATTATGTTTCTACAAGTGGAGACCTTTAAATGGCCTCTAAATTACTATATAAGTTACCATTTTGTTTTTATGTGTCGATGGTTTTCCTAAAATAAATAAATAAATTAGAGAATTGGGCCTCTGGTGTAATCCCTTAGTCGGCTTTTACGACATTCACGGGAGGAGACGGAGGGGTCTATTCTTAGGCCGGACACACCACAACATCTATATAAATAACATGTATATAAGCAGTGTACTCACCTGCTCTGTGAATCAAAATCTATGTCGTTAATCTTCCCCGTGTGTCCATCGAACTTCCTCACAACTTTCATCGTGTCGATGTCCACGAGTGTGATCGAGAAGTCCTCGTTAGCGATCGCTAGTAGTGCGCTCTCTCGATGGCATCTCGTCATTGATACTGCGTCTGACAACCTCAGAACTTGGTAGGGGGTGTTAGCTAGAACAAAAAAATAAGTTTTTTCATTTTAAGATAATTAATTGATTCAACCGTTACTTTGCGGAAATCCATTCTACAATATAAAATAGACGAACAAATATATAGTAACAATTCCGCTCCTCTCCAACGAAAACTCTGAAAGAATTCGACACGTGTTTCGCCTCTCAACGAAGCATCCTCAGGAAACAGTAGACTTACTGCGTGCTCGCCGAACGCCGAACACAGAAAGTCAACTTTAGTTTAGACTTTCTGTTCGGCGTTCGGCGAGACAACATGGCTGCGGAGTTTTTGCAGTAGTGTGTCTTTGTTGTTCTAGCACGCAGTGAGTCTGCTGTTTCCTAAGGATGCTTCGTTGAGAGTCGAAACACGTGTCGAATTCTTTCAGAGTTTTCGTTGGAGAGGAGCGGAATTGTTACTATATATTTGTTCGTCTATCTTATATTTTTTCATTTTGTAAAAAATTTCACGTACAGATAGTTGGTGGAATCACCAACAGGTTTCGACCCTAATCGAGGGTCTTCTTCAGGGTGAGTGCGATCCGCGCTACACTCTCTCCGCGTCCTCGCACAGGAGGATGATCATCAATCAGTTGCTATGTACTACTGCCTCCGTGGCGCGGTGGGCGAGTAGCTGGCTGATATGCAAGAGGTGCGGGTTCGATTCCCGCTGCGGGACAAATGTTTGCATGATCTGTAAATATCTGTTCCGGGGTCTGGGTGTTGTGGGGTACCATGGTACTCGTAGTTCCTGATACCCACGACACAGGGAATCCTAGTGTGGGATCTATGTATGTGATTACTGTGGGTGTTATTGTTATTTTGTTTATTTATTCAGGTAAAAAGAAAAAGGTAACAAATAGTTGTATTGTTGTGTTGTTGTACTACTCACTTTCATCTTTAAAATGCCAGAACTTCAGTGTTTCGTCCGCGCCCGCCGTTATCACGCGCTGGTTGCACAGGTCGGTGTTGACGCCCCTCACGGCCCCTCGGTGCGCAGCCTCTTGTTTAGTACCGTAGTGCCCTCGACGTAGTCCCGATTGCATATTGAATTTCTGAACCTGCCCGTTTGTATAGCCTGTTGAAACGTCAATTATTAGAACACGAAATAAATAGCAATAAAAAACAAGTTTCCAATGATAAAACTTTTTGTTGACAAATATCTTTCAAAACAAGCTTCTATTAAATTAGTGATCGGAACTGTGAGCCCAAACACTGCCAGGCTACTATAAATCATCGAGGAGTTCCCTTGTCCCGTGTCCTTGTCTCCATCATCAGATCATCTCGCTGTCACCATAATATTGTATCGTTATAGGAACTTGACAGGTACACCAAATTTCAGCTCAGTCCGATGCCAGCAAATGCTTGAAAAATGCGTTGAAAATTTTAAACCGGAAACACAGACATTCAATAATAGATTGTATCATAAGGGAGCAAAATAATATTTTTACGGCGAGGGCGCTTTTTTGAATCCAGGGCGAAGTGAGGGATTCTATAGTAGAATCCCGAGCGTAGCGAGGGATTCTTTAGTAGAATCCCGATCGTAGCGAGGGATTCAAAGTACGTCGCCCGAGCCAAAAATATATTTTGCGCCCGAGTGTTACACTCTACTTTTCATCACCACTATGAGAAAATAAAAGATATTTTATTTCAAAACAAAACCATGAATTTCTAGCAATTCGTGAATAACTTTTCATTTAAAAAACAGACTCCGCCATTGTATTCGACTAATATTTGGATGAAAAAAAAATTATGAAAGAACCATAGTGGTGAAAGGATTATGATACTTTCTGAACGCAAATATTCTATCTATTCAAATAAAAAAAGAATTTTCCAAATTGGTTCATAAACGCCGGAGATATGAGGTAACAAACATTAAAAAAATAAAAAAATACAACCGAATTGAGAACCTCCTCCTTTTTGTAAAGTCGGTTAAAAAGTTGTTAAAAATTACGAAATCGCGGGCTGTAGTTCGCGCATTTCTAATTTGTTTTTTTTATTCAGCCGGTGGCGCGACTATGGGCCGTCGTACCAGCCAGTATTTATTTAAACAATATTTGCATTCAACTTCTTTGGCGCTGAACACTAAGATGTACCAAGTTTAAAAAAGGCGCGGCAAAGATAATTGCGGCGCACTTATTTGTGTTTGATTCTTTTCAAGATGTTCCAAATTCAAAAAGTGCGCGTAAAAGATAATTGCGGCGCACTTATTTGAGTTCGATATGTTCCAAATTTAAAAAGTGCGCGTCAAAGATAATTGCGGCGCACTTATAGAAGCTTCATACAGAAAACACCACCTTAGGGTGCACTTAAAGGCGAACCAAGTCGTCCTTTTCGAATAGATGGGATGAAAAATCATTATAATAAGCAGCATGCCCACTTTTTGGATAGTAATTTAGTTAGCATTTTTTCGTTTTATATATCAGAAATAGAGTCTATCCTATCAATGAGAATACAGAACCTATCACTTACATCATTGCTGGACGAGGACCCTCCCACAAAATACAATGGGGAGAATTGCCATAATCACCACGCGTGGCAGGCGGATTGGTGATTGCAGTATTTTTGTTGAGTACTCAGGTGAATACTGCTACCCATCTCCTGGTGTAATCCTTTAGTCGGCTTTTACGACATCCACGGGAGGAAACGGAGGGGTCTATTCTGAGATCAGCAACACCACAGCCAACCAACCTTCAACTTTACATTACCTGTTTCAATGTACATCAGCCTTACACCCGCTTAACATAATCATTTTTGTTATCCCAGCCCAGAACAACTGATCAATCGAACCTAACTGTAATACTCACCAATAAGAACAAAATTACCACAGTGGGTAACAGTCAAACACGTAGCTATAACAGTTTTGTCTAGATCGCACTCAGGCGTCATCTTATGCTCGCCCATACACATTCTGTTGTACGACCATGTACTCGCCACGTACATGTCTTTATGGAGGGCAGCGATGCTGGCCCATAGCTTATCTCGTTGCATACAAGAGCTTAGTGTTGTGATTGGCGGCATAATTAATTTGTCATGCTGTAATCTCCCTGGAACAATTGGAATGGAAGACTTATTAGATACAAACAATTTTAAAAATAAAGAAATATGACAAAACTGCTTTACCTATACATACATAGACACAAGCCTTTTTCCCCGAAGGTGTAGGCAGAGAGGGTCGCACAATATAGGAATGAGACCAACGACGTAAAAACCAGTAGTGAGCTCATCACTGCCATTGCTTTCTCACAACCAAAACAGCTAACAAATCTTATATACGAAAACTATCTAATACTTTACTCAGAGCTGTGTAAATAGAATCTC
The DNA here is from genome assembly GCA_951392215.1 of Epirrita christyi. Taxonomy (NCBI): domain Eukaryota; kingdom Metazoa; phylum Arthropoda; class Insecta; order Lepidoptera; family Geometridae; genus Epirrita; species Epirrita christyi. Next base: position 7,434,829 of record OX595842.1, on the reverse strand, counting down.
TATTTGTTAGTTAAATAATATAACTACATCATTCTAGGTGTTAAATTTTTTAAGTACTTTTTTATTGCATTTTGTGTATCAGATACACTTTTAAGATTAACTTTATCTTTTTTCACAGAAGTAGAGGTAGAGCAAAGAAAAGATGGAAGAAGAAAACATGATCTGTTGACTCCACATAATGTTGTATGAAGGCAGGAAGATGATGATGATGATGATGAAACAATATCTTTATTCACCTTTTCGCTTTGACTTTTTCCTGTTGTATGATGCTTTTCCGAGGTTTTTATTAAATGTTTCAGAAATGGTGTTCATTATGTGCATTCTGCTATCTCCTCCAGCTGTTAAGAGGTTGGTGCCGCTCGGCTCACAGAAGCGCACCAAGTTCGGAGGTAAAGAGTGGCCTTCTCTGCAATCAAACATAACAAACTTATAACGACTATTTCAAAGATTAACAGGCAATCTTCTAATGCTAACTCTAATTCTAAGTGGGGGTGTTAAGACTTGCAATGATATCAGGTGATGGTGTATTGTGCACAAACCCCCTGTAATAACCCCACCCCAGCCAATCCAGCTCTTTACTAATGCTTACTAATGCTTATTAAATACATTTACAATTTGAATCCTTCTAGGTAATATTATAAATTCAAAAGGTTGAATGCTTGTTTCTTAATCATGCTGTTACGGAGGAACTTATTTGGGATAGATTTTGAACTGGATTGACTCTTAAGTTACTATTTATTTCAGTACTGTGCATTTATAAATAAAAGTGATCAAATAAAGTTGGTTACCTTTTCCGTAACAACCTAGCACCACCATCAGGCATGTCAAATATCCACAACTTCAATGAGTTGTCTTCCGAGTTGGTGACCATCAGAGGCTCCGACATCAAACACTGCATGCCGGAGATGCCAGCAGAGTGCGCCTGCTGGACCTGAGAGACCACTCGCTGCTCCTCCAGATTCCACAGCACAATGTTCCCAGTGTGACTTCCCGTAACCATGATGGGAACACCATCCAGTCTGAATGATAAACTGGTGCAAATCCCCCAGTCATGAATAAATTCCATCACAATCTGGTCAACCTTCAAGTTGTGCAGTATTATCTTAGCGTTGCTTAGAGCTATAGCAACCACGTCTACAGCTGGAGCCGGCTCTAGAATTAGCACAGAACTCTTCCATCCCTTGAATGAGTAAACCAACTTTGAAGTACGTAAATTCCATATCTGCAGTGAGCCCTGCTGGCTTCCGAGCAATACTTTGTTTAAGTACGTTGGCGGGTGACATAGTGCACTGACAGAGAAGTGCTTATCGAACTTCAGCTCCAAAAATTCAGTCTCTTCTTTGATGTCGAATACCTTCAAAACATTGGCTTCGTCTATGGAAACGAGATGTGGACCGAACGGGAATAAGAAACGTACAGGTGCACTGTGGCCCTTATAGACGTGCTTCAGTTCACATCCACGTCTCCAGGCGTAAATGTTGTTAGCGCTGGCGGTGTAGACGTGATAACTGTCTCCGCTCATGCATGTTATTGGGCCGGGATGCTCACCGCTGACGCTCAGCAAACGGAACTTATCGCATCCGTAGGTGTGAAACCACTTCCCGACACTCGTACACAGCAGAGTTTCACCCCGTCTTTTGATAAATCTAGCCACAAAAGGCACATGTGTACTGACATAACCTAAAACTTTTGCGCCGGCAAATATGCGGCTGCTCGTTTTCTCTTCCATTTTATATTGGTTTTTAATAATTTCAATCACTACATAGCATGGAAACAATTAAATATAACAATTTACACAATTTTTTCCTAAAATCACATCAACACAAAATCTTCCCTTCTCTTTTTTATTTTCACATGCTTTTGTTTGTTGTTATCCCGTCAACGTCATTCATGCATGAACGTGTCACTGTCATAAAATGACACATTTAAATAATAATTATTTTTAATTTTGAAAACAGTCATGTATTTGTTCATGCATTCCACCAGCTGAAAATTATTACATCGAAAAGCAGAAGCAGAAAGGAAAATTATCTACATCAGAAGAGGGCTATAAAAAACGGATCACTTGTATGCATGGAAGTAATAAGTACTAGTTGTACGTAGTACTTATTACTTCCATGCTTGTATGAAATTAACGTAGCAGAGCCACTGTCTACGGAAATTAAGCTTCAGTAGCAAAGAGGATGTAAAACTGCGTGTTCAGTAGTCCCCGTAGAGAATTGTAGTCCCAGTACCAGTAGTCTCTGCATTATCCTACGCTATTCATCATCAGACCCTGGAGCCTGAAGTCTAGCTGATACCGTTTATATTAACATTTTCAGCTCAAACTAAAGGTTCTAGCTGCAAAAATGCCCGAATTCTCTTCAACTAAAGTGTTGAGAGATGACAGAAACGTCTGCACTACCAAACACCGCGGCAGGAAGTCCGTGTTGCTCGAAGACCAAACATGACTAAACACCATCTCACAAATACCTACCTACCATCTCTCATACAAAAAACCGCAGAGCACCCGTTCCGGAGTTAATAGGCATGTATGAGGCCCCGTAGTATAAAAATTCCTTGCGAGGCCCTCAGAGGCCACAGACAAGCAAACAAACTTTGGCCTCAAACTTATAATACTTTACCACTTTACCCTTCAATCAGGGGTTAAAAATCAATTTTAAAACAAAAGCATCTGAATCAGCAAAAATCGCAAGAGATCGCAAAATTTAATATTTTGCATGTAAAAAATATTTACCATGTACATGTACAATGTCATGTCATGTGTAATGATAAACAACCTCATAATATATTGTTATCAGGAACTACGAGTACCATGGTACCATTATACCCAAACCCCGAACAAATATTTTCAGATCATGCACACATTTGTCCCTCAGCGGGAATCGAACTCGCAACCTCTTGCATCTCAGCCGGCTACTCGTTCGCCGCGCCATAACTCGTAGGTATGGATTACTTTGATAGTTATGGAATTATTGAGGGGATCATCAATTTTACCCCAAGGAATCATTAAGGACCACCTTGCCCTACGAGACTTGTTAAGATGCAGTAGCAGTAGTGCAGTGGTGCATTGCTAAATAAACATATAGGTATTTATATCATGGGTACTAGATTTCAAAACCTTTATTCAGTTAATTTTACCAAATATGTAATAGGTACAATAGGTAATTACTAATTATAAATACACTTTACAAAAGTCCTTGTCTTTTTAAATCTTCGAATGTCTTCCTATTCACAACATTTCCAAGGGAATCCTCAAATTCTTCATCATTTTCGGCCACGAATCTCTCCGTCTCTTTTTGGTGCTTGATTTTCTCCCACACTGCAAAAACAAACAGTACACCTTGAACACTTACTTATTAACACTTATACATAATCATTTTATAAACCTATTTTAGTTCAAATTTGTTTTGTCTTGTTTTGACGTATGATATTTTACATCAGAGAGAACAAAACAAAAGCAATTTTAACTAAAATAGGTTTCAAAAATGATTATGAATAAGGCCCTTAGCAAGTAAAGGGAATAAAAACTTGGTGATATTCTACGATAACATGTCCCATGTTGGAATCCCCAGACATCTCTTGCCGTGCGCGTCTCTTCACGCTGCGAAGTGTCGCTGGAACGAGAAGCTTTCTAGCCTTAAGTAGTGTACTCGTTCTCACGCCTACCGAATTGCGAGTCGATATTCGTTTTTTTTAGTATGGTACAGTCTCTCAATAATACCGCTAGGGGCGCTCGTCATTTTTACCATACTAAAACTACATTTCTGCTCATAATTCGGGAGTCTGGGCGAATATGCGCCCTGTTGGGGATCCTTAGATAACTCATGCCGTGCTCGTGTCCCCGCTCGGTGAAGTGTCGCTGGAACGAGCAGTAGCTACTGATCTCTCAAATTCATTCAAATTCATTCAAATTCATTTATTGCGTAATATGGGTTAGTAACAGTTGTTTAGTGCTACAGTTGAATGTACTCCATAATCAACGTTTAACGCATGCAATTAGATACTTGGTCACAATAATTTTCAGATTAGTCAGAAATAATAATAATAATGTCAGAATTATTCATCAATATTCTTATCACCTAGAAATTCTTGTGTACTATAATAAGCTTTACCTGTAAGCAGTTTTTTCAATCTACCCTTGAATACATTTAGACAGGGAGCATCTAGTATAGATTTAGGAAGATGATTGTATACACGCACAGCCATACAAATTACACTCCTGCTGTATAGAGCTGTTTTGCTTTGAGGAAAACATATTTTGTTGTTGTGCCGATTGCTTTTACGCTTGATAAAAAGGTCCATATTATTTTTTACGAATGTCGAAATTTCATAGATGTAAAGACAGGGTAGTGTGAGTATTTTAATTTCAATGAAGTATGGCCTACAGCTATCAGTTTTCTTTAGTTTACATAGGGCTCTGATACATTTTTTTTGGCTAAGAAATATCTCACAGCTGTATACTCACGTGCGAGCGCGTCTTCGATCTGCGTGACGTTAGCGAAGTGCGCCGTGTTGGGGATGCCCAGACATCTCATGCCGTGCGCGTGTCTCCACTCGGCGAAGTGTCGCTGGAACGCTTTGGGTCCCTTGTACGTGTAGTTGCCGCAGATCTCGCACGTGTAGCTGATGTTCAAACCGTGCAGTTTGTATAGCCAGTAGGGGATGGGCTGTGGAGCAATGCAAATAAGGCTAGTTAGTCGCGGTTACACCAAAAATCATGACCAATTGACTACTGTCGTATATAACATAGAATTCTAGTAGCTATGTTTATCTATGTAAACTTTGGCACCACAAAGTCTAGTCAATCATAAATTAAATACAACGATAAAGCAGAGGTTGGACTCCATCAAGTCAAGTAGTGTTTTTTTAAGGAATGTCATAAGTGCCAAATGTGTCGTCGCTGAATAGGATGACTGACAGCCGCGTCAATGCTGCTGCATGCCGCGTTGAGGGCTACAATGGTTAGCTAGCCAATCTCTCAGTGACTTGTAGTACTAGTGCCCTATTCACCGTTTTGGTGCACGTCTTTCAATGAGTGAAAACCAAGAAGTACATCATGATTGTAATCTAATTCTAATTCAAAGCGGGTGTTAAGACCTGCCCCGATGTCTCGCTGTAGGGTGTATTGTGCATTGTCCCCTTTTGCTAACCCTAGCAGAACTTTGGGTTGATGGCAAGACTGTTGAAGTGTGTCTGAAGGCGTTAATGGTGGAGAGCAGTATACAAGTAGCTCATGCGAACCTGTCTGAGCCCTGGCCTCTGTGGCGCACAATTTAAGAGCACGTGCTCCATCGTCTCTTCTACCTGCAGGCAGCCCAGACATAGCACGCTGTCATTGGCCCCAACCAATCTTGTGCAGGTGATCATTGAGGTTGCAGTGTAAGGATACACCATCTGCAGGCGCCTTTCATATTGAGCAATGTACATGATGATGAAGAGAGTTACCTTTCCGTCCCATCCAAGAGGCAGGTTCTTGGGGTTGTAAGGCACTTCGTCGTCGTCGGAGTCGACGTCAGGAGCGGCGGACGCGTCGCTCTCATCGCCGCTGTCGTCGCGGCGCTCGCCGGCCGCACGCGCCGCTCGCCGCGTCACGTTCTCGATGGTGGCGGCGCGCGTGCCGCTAACTGTACTCGCGAATCTGTTCAAAAACGAACTTACTTTAGTAAACTAGTAGTTTTGCTAGTAGTAGAGCTCCTTATGAAAGAGTTCGCCCGGGGATACCACCAACATACATTTTTCTGCCGCCAAGTACTACCACGCATTGCTGTGTTCCAGATTGAAGGGTAAGGGTTCCGGTGAAATTACAGGCACATGTGACTTCATCTTTGTGTCTCAGGATGTGACGAGCGCAGTGCAGTGCCAAGTGGGGGACTAAGGGGTATTGCATTTGTAATAGGCTGGGGTTACCGCTATAGATCAGGGTCCGTATTCTCGAATAAATCTCGTCCACGTGATGACGTCACCTCCCGTATGACGCCCATACAAAAATATGGTTATTATTCAAGATTTGAAGTCATCGAGTATGCGAGATTTATCCGAGAATCACCCCCCAGGTGGGCCACATGCCAGTTCCGTCATTTACAACCCGAAGTCGGTAAAATTCCATATTCAAATTTTAACATAGATCAAAAGCCTGACCGTTGATTCTCGGAAATATCACGTGCACAAGATGATGTCAAATCTCGGATGAAAAGCATAATTTTGTATGCGCGTCATACGAGATGTGACGTCACCTATATTTATCCGAGAATACGGGCTTGGACAATGACGACATAAGCCCGCACCATAGAATGCCACGACAAACAGTCTTAATAAACCTCCATCCACCAGTTTTCTGCGACTGTTACAATGTCATCGGTCCATCAACTTAAATTGTATTTCGTCGCATCATTCTTCAGATACAGTTAACATAGGTAGTGCCTTTAGCCTACACGAGGAATTCGCACGTTTAGAGAATCGATTTTTAATCGAATTTGAATCTTTTTTTTTTCTTTTTTTTTTCTACCCGCCCGTCCGGTCGACCCAATGACGGGGCGACAGCCGGCGGCGGCCATCATTCCTTTCTTGTGCGAGGCAGCGTTAGCACGTGTTTTACAAATAAAAGTGAAAAATACTTCGTTCATCGTCATTATGCCGAAACGCAAAAATGAAGAAAAAATCAAGCGTTATCAACGCAAGATTCGACGAATGGAACAAGAGCAGCGGAAATTCAGACGAATTAATTATGCGTCATCGTCGGAGGACTCCGATAAAGATTCAGGTTAGTAAAGTGTTTATTCCGTTGTATCCACTGTAACTAAGTCTCGATTATTACGCCTGGAGGTTGACCGTGTGTCATCACGAAGGTAGCTTATTGCCAGGAGGTTAACCGTGGGTTAACACAATGGTATTTCGCAATCGTAAAAAACGATTACGTATCAAAAATCGAGAACAAAAATCGCTTGGAGGTGGATCGAGTATCCTCACGAAGGCAATTTATGATTTTGTACCAAATCAAATTACATTTCAACCAGTAACAATTGTTATTGTTACTTTGGAGAAAATAAAAACCTCAACAGCGCTAATCCAGAGTCCTTGGATGCAGCCGCTGTCGAACAAATCTGTTCAAATATCGAGGAAGGCAAAGATGATTGCGACCAAGAACCGGCACCAGTGCCGGACCTGGACCCCGATATTCTCATCGCTTTGGGTGAAACCACTGAAGAAGTGACGAAGTTCGGCCCAAGAATTGACGATAACTTACCTCGGCTATGGTTACCTATTCTTCGAAAGGGAATGACCAAAGAGGCAAAAGAGAAACTCGTCAAAGAGTATCCTATACCAGAGAATTGCCCACTATTACAAGCGCCAAAACTCAATCCCGAGATGTCTGCCGCTGTAGCTGAGGGCGCCCGGACCCGGGACAAGAGAGTCGAAGCCGTGCAACAGCAATTGGGACAGGGAATATCCGCCCTTAATATGGGCTTGGAACTCCTTCTGGACGACGGCAAAGACAAACTTAAAGCTATCAAATTTCTCAGCAACAGCTGTAGACTCCTGTGCGATCTGCACTATGTGGAGACGGAGGCCAGAAAGAAGTTTATTACTCCAGGATTGGATAAGTCCTTCTTGAACATAATGCAAGACGTCGACCGAGATGAATTGCTTTTCGGAAGCAAGCTTTCAGAAAAAATCAAAGCCACAAAGGTAATCGAGAAGCATGGATTACAAATTAAGAAACCGGCTCCGACCCCCAAGACGCTTTCTACGTCATACCAAGCGCCGACAAACCGTTCACGACCCCAGGGAAACTGGACGGGCCCCTCTCGCTTCTCGTCGAACAGGGGGGGGGGGAGGTCAGAGGAGGAATGGTCCAGCAGGCCGAAGACCTCCAGCAGGCAATGCTGCTCAGCCGAAGTCATCGGCGCAAGCCAAACAGCTTGCAGCAACTCAACAACAATAGATGTACATGCAGGCAGAATCCATTATTTTTATAATTGCTGGGTAAAAATTACAAAAAATACTCTAATATTAAAATGGATTTCAAACGGGTATGTTATACCGTTTTGTAAGAAAGTAAAACAGCTCTCGACACCCCGCAACTCTGTTTCAAGTAGCGAGCTCCCTGATATGTTACAATCTATTGACAATTTATTAAATCTAGGTGCTATTTCTCCATGTCATAGATCTAAAAATGATTTTGTATCGAGCATATTTTTAGCTTCGAAGCCCAACGGGTCAAAAAGATTTATTTTAAATTTAAAGGCTCTAAATAAATTTATTACGACCTCTCATTTTAAAATGGAGGACCACAGGACAGCAGCCAGGCTCATACCTAGCTGGTTTTATGGCAAATATCGATCTCAAAGAGGCTTATCTCTTAGTACCTATCACAAAAAAACATCGTAAGTACTTACGTTTTGAATTTGATCAAAAATGTTTTGAATTTAGTGCCCTACCTTATGGTATGTCTGTGGCTCCCTGGGTCTTCACAAAATTAATGAAAGAGGTCATTAACTATCTACGTCAACAGGGCTATAGGTCAGTAATATATCTTGATGATATCCTATGTATTGGGGACACTTATGATGAATGACAAGAAAATGTAAACAAAACTCTAACGTTGTTACAATGTTTAGGTTTTGTCATAAATTTTGAGAAAAGTAACCTCGAACCTAAACAGGTTTGTCGATTTCTAGGTTTCATATATAATACTGTCGATATGTCACTAGGCTTGCCAGATGAAAAACGACAGGGCATCATAAAGTTAATCAAGAAGTTTTCCCAACTTCCAAGATGCTCCATTAGAGAATTGTCACAACTAATTGGAGTACTTACTGCAGCTTGCCCCGCAGTTAGATACGGTTGGTTGTACACCAAAACCCTTGAACGTCAAAAATATTTAGCCCTTCAAAAATATGACGATTTTGAAGCAAAAATTAAGTTACCACCTATAATCTTACCCGACCTACAATGGTGGCAACAGAATATAATGGTGACTAGCAATATATTACGACCCGACTAAATATTTGATTTAGAAATTTTTACCGACGCGTCCAGAACAGGCTGTGGCGCCGCTTGCGAAGGGAAACGAGCGAACGGTGGATGGAGAGAGGATGAACTATCCCATCACATTAATTATCTAGAACTATTAGCTGTGTTCCTTGGTCTTAAAAGCTTCGCTAACACGTATCATGATGGCTCTATAATGCTTCGAGTTGACAACACAACTGCTCTTTGCTATATAAATCGCATGGGTGGAATCCGGTTCCCACATCTCAATGACCTGACTAAGAGTATTTGGCAATGGTGCGAAAAGCGAAACATCTTTATATTTGCATCTTATATAAATACACACGACAACGTCGAAGCCGATGAAGAATCGCGGAAAGTAAATGCGGATACAGAGTGGGAACTATCGGATTGGGCGTTCCAAAAGATAGTCCCAAGGTCCCAACTCTCGGAGCTCCTAATATTGATCTTTTCGCTTCTCGTACCAATGCAAAAATTCAGTACATCTCATGGAAACCGGATCCCGACGCCATGACAGTTGACGCTTTTTACGGTTAATTGGAACTCTACGTTCTTCTACGCATTTCCACCGTTCGTTCTAATACTTAAATGCTTGCGCAAAATTATTAATAACAAAGCTACTGGAATTCTAGTCTTCCCATATTGGCCTGGCCAAGCGTGGTTCCCATTGCTTAAAAGAATGCTTATCTCAGATATTATCTTTCTCGAACCTAACAGGAACCTTTTGCGTTCTCGTTTCATGATACGCCACCGGCTCCACGCCAGCCTTACCCTGGGGGCCGCGACGCTCTCAGGGCAGCATTTGCAAGACTAAACACCCCCACTCAGCACTAGATCTAATGTTATCATCCATTTCGGAAAGTACTATGAAACAATACTCAGTTACATACAAATTATGGTAGCAGTATAGTATAATAGTATAGATACCTTCGAAGCCCCATTACCATCCGTAATAGCCTTCATAGTTGATCAGTTTAATAAGGGAGCAGCATATGGGGCTATTAATAGTCATCGCTCTGCCCTATCATTACTCCTTGGGAATAACGTAGGATCAGATGAACGAATAAAACGTATATTAAAAGGTGTTTACAGGCAAAAACCATCGCGCCCGAAATATACTGCAACCTAGGACCCAAAATTGGTTCTAGATTTCATTTCCGAGTGGTATCCAAATAGTACATTGAATTTTGATAAATTAACTAAAAAATTAACTGTTCTGTTGGCTTTGTGTACGTCACATCGCGTCCAGACCTTATCTCTTATTAAAACCAATAACATCTACAGGTCTCTATCTGGAATAAAGATATTTATAACTGACATGATAAAGACGTCGGCTCCAAATCGAGAGCAGCCAGTATTATTCTTACCTTTCTTTGTGAACAACCCAAGCAATTATGTCCAGCAAAGACTCTCGAGGACTATCTTACAGTAACATCAGGCTTCGGCCTGAGGGAACAGATAACCTCTTACTAACTCACAAAAAACCTCATACGAGAGCATCGTCACAACCCATAAGCAGGTGGATCAAGCAGACTCTAGCAGAGAGCGGCGTCGACGTCACAGTGTTCAGTGCACACAGCACGCGTCACGCCTCCACCTCGGCGGCGGCCTCTGCTGGAGTCTGCATCGACACCATTAGGAAGACCGCGGGTTGGTCTGCCTCGTCTATGACGTTTGCTAGATTCTATAACCGCCCAGTGACGGACGATGGAATCGTTGCTCGTTCTGTCTTTGAAATTATTTAAATTTATAGATAGTAATATTTATCTACTAATTATCTGATGGTTACACAAGAACCTAGTTTTAGACATTTGTTTGTTTTGTTATGTAAAGATTGATTTTGAAAAGATCTTACAATGATTATGTACTAGAAGTATGATGTTATTATTTTTTGTTATAAAATTAAACGTTTTCTACTTTATTAATTAAATGTTTTTTGGCACAAACCCATTCTGCTCATAATGGAAAAAGTCTCTAAACATCTACCTATGTTAACTGTATCTGAAGAATGATGCGACGAAATACAATATGAGATCAAACGAACTTCTTGAAGTGAAGTTCGATCATTATTGTATGAGTCGCATCATTCGAAGATACAGGGTTCCCACCCACCCAAAAACCCACGTAGAAAACGAAAGTCTCTGAACATGAATGATGGCCGCCGCCGGCTGTCGCCCCGTCATTGGGTCGACATTGGGCGGGTAGAAAAAAAAAAGAAGAAAAAAAGATTCAAATTCGATTAAAAATCGATTCTCTAAACGTGCGAATTCCTCGTGTAGGCTAAAGGCACTACCTATGTTAACTGTATCTTCGAATGATGCGACTCATACAATAATGATCGAACTTCACTTCAAGAAGTTCGTTTGATCTCATATTAGACAGTGGAATTCCAAAATTTACCTGTAAACTTGTGCTTCTATAGCAGATATATCCTTGTGTCTCTGTTGGGTTGAAGCCTTGGCTTTGTTCCCGCCCTTTTTCGCGACAAGAGACTTATCCAAAGCCGTTTGCCCTTTCGTGCTGAACAGTCTGAAATAAATTTGAAACATTTTATCACTTTTCACCTTTCCAAGTGATCCGTGAATATACTGCAACGCCATCTAAAAGCGAAAATTTCGCTCATGGGAGATAAGAAGTTACTTAGCGTCATCTGTCGGTGAGTAGCTGATAACAATAAGATTATTGATGTTTTTCAAAATAAAATTTTGTTCTGGTTGATGATGGTGATGTTAGCCAAAATATTAGGCAATATACTATAATCCATCTTGTCCCACCTTCCATCATCAGATCAGCTCTATTGTCATAGGAACTTCTTTATTTATTGAATAATTAATCAGATGACAATATACTTAAGGGTGATTTCACCAACAAATAAACAGGCAGTTAAACAACTGTTTAGCCTAACTAACCAATGCTTTTTGACAGGTGTTTTCAAAGATTATCTGTCACCTTGACCAATGGTTACGGCAAACGCTCGTTTATTTGTCTGTGAACTTGGGCCTTAGCTTCTTACTTGAATTTTTAGCTCAATCAGACAAAAGTCGGTCAAAATCAGATTTCAACCACACTTACATAGTTACATAGCTGGGTAATTTAACCTGTTCACGACCAGAAAATTATAGCAAGTTTTTAAATTGTTTGAGGGTGAATTCGGAAAGGGTTCTAACTTAAAAGCTTGTAAAAACCGAAAGATGACGCTGTTATAAAGTCAGCATAACAGCCCATCCTCTCAAGGCGTTTTTCAAGGCCACCATACAGTTACAGTACATAAGTTACAAATTACGGGTGTGTTGCTATGGCAACAATGAAATTTAGCTATTTTGTAAAGGGAAACACGCGTAACCTACTTGTTTCTTGTATCATTCAAGAAATAAGCCTCTGGTCACTGACCTAACGCAGGGTGACCAAGAAAGAACCGTAAAATGACAAAGCCATAAATACCTTTGAGCTCTTTCCTCCAGGGTGCCCCCACACTTGAGCCCCAGCGCCATGAGGGCAGACTTGAGTCTGTCCAAGCCGAGCGACGCCAGCTCCTCCCACGACGAAAACGCAGATAGATCCAAATGCGCGCCCACGTTGGTCAGAGCACCGCCAGTTTCTTTCTGAAATCATACGTGTATTACGCACTATCATTCGCCCTCGGCTTCACTCGCGAGGTACATCGTGTTATAATCCAAGTCTGCTAAATTTCTTCGAAATTGGCTCAGAAGTTATGACTTCATTGAGTTATGTACCACTACTTCGTGTCACTGGCTTTTCCTTGGTCAACCTGCGTTAGGTCAGATATCAGCTTGTGATATTGTGGCCCTGAAAAAATCCTATTGATCGATAGCAAAAAAAGCAGCGTGGTGAAGGCACCAAGTACGCCTCGCAAAGACTCTGCCATGAACATAACATAACACCCACATACATAGACCTGAGGCCCAATTCTCTAATTTTAAAAATTATTAAATTACACCATAAATAAATGCTGGACATTTCACACAACATTATCTAGCCCCAAGCTAAGCAGAGATCGGTACTAGATAACTGAGATACTTAATACTATACATAATATAGATAGATATTTTTATTATACATAGAACAAACACCCGGAACAAATATCTGCAGTTCGTTCAAATATTTGTTCCGAGGCGGGAATCAAACCCGCAACCTCCTGCATCGCAGGCGAACCTTCGCCCGCCACAGAGGTCTTACTTAGATGAGTTACCGCCTGAAGCACTTGTTGGATATTTTTTATAATTATGGTGGTGTCTCACCAGAGCGTTTTTCAAAGCATTCTTTTGGGCATGCAATAATTCTAGCAAGTAACCGACTTAAAGCTGTTGAGTATGATGATTAGAAGGATGAACAAAAATGTAACACATACCGGCCAACCAGGGAACGTCCCAGCATCCCACTGCTTCACAAACTCCTGGTGGGCAGCAGCCAATTCTTGAGCCTGGTCCAACAACGGCTTTGTCCTGTTCACAAAGTCTTTCAGGTAAGTCAGGAGCGCTCTTATGTAGTTCCGGTACTCATTGTTCTTCCGTTCACGAGGAATGTCGAACAGATGATCAAAAATGCTCAAGTAGGTGATGTAATCCACTTTCTGAAATAAGTTTTTGGGTCAAAAATATTTCATTTCATTTCATTTATTTCCACCATAGGATCACAAGGAACACTTAGTTAAGTCAAAAAAAAATAATACAAATGTTCAAACAAATAGTTAGGTAAGTACTAGGTACATGAGAAAATTATAAATTAACAATTAATTTTGTAAATTTATCAATTATGGTAATTTATGTTTTTAAACTGGTTGATTATGGTGAAGTATCATTAATCACTATAAGCTAATCAAAATGAGCCCAAATATGGCTAGTCTACTATTATACATTACGGAGTTCCATAGACCACCTTCCATCTCCATCATCAATATGTTTGCACCATAGCAGTATTTTCATTGGAACTTGTTACCTCAATACCCTTCAAGTTGATGTACTTCTCGTAGCATTCATGTAAGTCCAGATATTTCCCATAGCCTTCTTCATCAGTAAACTCCACAGGGGCTGAAATGTAGAAATTGATAAGTCACTGTGTCATGAACATGTACTTTGCAACTTTGTACATTGCATCCTTAGGCCTGTTACAATGAGATGGCATATACACTGGCATGAGAGGCAATAAATGGTGGTTCTTCATGATACCTGGATAATGTCTTCAACAAAAAACAGCATGATCGATTTTAATGAAATTTTGTACAAAGATAGTAAGCTTAATTTACAAAATGTTTTCTTACTTGTATAATCTTCCGCTGGGTTTTCTCGTAACTTTGCAAGCTCTTCAAACTCTACAGACATTGGTACGCATATCTAAAACAAATTAAGTACAAATAAATATAAATCTAAATTTACAATAAATAGATTAATGCTATATTTATCATTAATCTAACCAGTTGTTTTTAATTTTAGGTACTTAATAGAAAAGTTATTCTAGATCGGATATATCTATTTATATCTAACAGAAGCCTTTACCATCAACCCATGTACTGCCCTGTTTATTCAAGGAGCTGGACTGGGGCAGGGTTAGCTGGGAGTCAATAACAAAACAACCCACAACGGGTGAAATAAAAAAACAAAATGGGCTCCTTTCTTGTACGGAAAACATACAAAAACAGTACTTAGCTTCTACCAGGGATTAACATAAATATGTCACGAGACAATTTTATTGCGACATTGTATCTAACGTACACCGCCATTATTTTGTACTGCACCATCATTTTGTACTGCGTCATAATCTTTCATATTGTACTGCATCATTTTTGATCGCCAGTGGCAATCAGCACGCCAAATTCCTAATTTACCTCATTAGGATGTTTTCTATGGAACTCTTTGATTTGTTTGAGCCTAGAGTAGAACTCCTGGAACTCGTTGGGCCCTGACAAGGCCGCTATTTCTTCTTTCCTCAGGCCATCTTTGTCTTCATAGAGGTCCTTGAGCCTCATTGTTCCTTCGATGTATCTCTGAGAAGGAAAAACATAATTTAACTAAAAAAAGGCTCACATAGGTCATTAAAGACTGCCATTGAAGCAAAGGCCAACAAAATAACTGGCCTAGTGCTGGTCGATCTGTCAGCGACATACGATACAATGAATTTCAAAAGCCTATTTTCAAAAATGACAACAATGACTGACAACCTTGCATTTTTGAACATCCCTGGGCGAAATGCTTTGAAATTGACGATTTCAGGTCTATCTTAATTCCGATACAAGAAGATGGCGCCGTTCCAAGAATGGTCATCCACAGGGTAGTGTTTTGGCACCCATTCTGTTCAACGTGTATACAGACGACCAACCTAGTACCGAAAACACATAGGTTTCTTCATGCCGAT
This sequence comes from Epirrita christyi, assembly GCA_951392215.1. Lineage (NCBI taxonomy): Eukaryota > Metazoa > Arthropoda > Insecta > Lepidoptera > Geometridae > Epirrita > Epirrita christyi. Next base: position 7,419,445 of record OX595842.1, on the reverse strand, counting down.
TACCTGGCACTGGCGTCCCAGTCATCAAGCTTGAAGACGCAATTAGAAAAAGAGACCAATTTAGAAAAAGGCTTTAACCAATCTCAGTGCCTACTACGAAATCAATGCCCTTAGACCCAATGCATCAGAAACACAGTTCTGCGTCTTTCATCTCAGAAACCCGATCTGTATTCACTTTATGGCATGAGTGGCGTAGGGGCACGATTAAAAACCACTACAGCATTTTAAAAACGACACAACCAATCAATGACAACTCAAGTGCGGCCCCAGTAAATCTGTGGTCGAAAAAACATCCTCCCCACTTGACTACATTAAGCCTGTGGAAAAGCTCCCAGAGGATCACCAACCTTGGCCCACCTGGAGATTTTTGAAACAATTACAATGCCAGGTGAAACTGTGCAGGTACAATTTAGTTAAATGGGGATACTCCTACAATATACAATGTGATATTGGACCTACGCCGCAGAAGATGCTCATTTGTTTTCTTGCCCGAGATGCCCAAACGCATGCACAAAGAAAGACCTGTGTGATGCCATTGAAGTGGCAAGGTTTTGGGCTAAAGTAATATGAAAGTCACAATAACTGAACCATCAATACAAAGAAGATTGAAAATATTTACATTGATTAGCGTCAGAATAGTATCTAAAAATGACTCAAAATTAGGCTACATCATTAACATTACAGGGTTTTTCAATAATTATTTGAATAGATGTTATTATTGTCTTCGTTTATTTTTGTTTCTTTTTAATTGTTTTTATAACATCAATTCAAAGTTTTAATTGTAATAATATGAGTATGTGAAATCTGTAAAAAATTGCATGCCTATTTGTTGAATATAATCTAACTCTCTGCTGCTTGTTTGTATGCAAAAACTCCATGCAGACAAAGTCACAGGCATTCCAATAGTAATATGTATTGGTAGTATATTTTATCAATAATGTTTACTGTGGCCGTAATGTGTGATTGCTATCAAGGATTTTAATTTTCTCAGCATTAGAGCCTAGACCTGAGGCTCAATTCTCATGATAAAAATTAGTCAAAATAAAGTTTTTTTATCACGTACCCATCTAGTGTTAATGTTTTAAATGTCAGAAATAGTATTCTCGTAACTTAAAATACAACACGGTAATATGAATAAAACAAAATGTGACTTGAACGATTCAAAGTTTATTAAATAATTTTAGCTTAAATAGATGCAAGTCTCTCTTCACTCTTTTCAATGATAATAACTATCCTACTCTAATGGTAGTCACAGTCACGCATAATGGACCATCATAGAGTTTGAATGCGGAAAAGGGAGTTCTTTAACATTAACATGGTAGTCACAGTGAATCAAATGTAGACTAAATTGTTATTATGAGGGAGCAGAATACCAACTTTCTGTCAATTCACAATTCAGTCTTGATTCGGTCAACTTTCAGCATAGTTTTAAAATAATTAAGAGAATTGGGCCTCAGCTTGAGGTTCTATACCCTTGGAAAAGGTGTAGTGATCCATTTTGAAAGAATTAGTGCGCCTCACAGAGTCAACTTTCAAGCAGGATTGTAATAAAATTACTTATGTCAGATCAATTCATGTGTTGGTAAACAAAATAAAATGAATACTATACTCTGATTTTTAATTTCAGACACTGTAAACAAACAAATGTCAAGATATGCCACTGTGTGTATAAGTGTCATGTATGAGTGTCATATGTGAATTTACATGTATGCTATACAATCATGACACTTATACTCAGTGGTATATCTTGACATTTGTTTGTTTACAAAAATTGACTGATATTAAAAATCAGGGTATAGATGAATCCCTCATTCCAGTCTTACAAAATTTGATCTATTATTCTATTTCTAGCATTCAATTCTACAACCTGACATGCAGTGTAAATGTCCTCAAGAAGCAAGAGTGATTTTTACTTACATCATGTAAAGTTTTCAAACGATGATCACCATTGATGGTTTCACGATGCTGAAAACACAAAGTTGTGAATTTATCAAACTGTTTTCTTCTCTAGTTTTACTGGGTTTTACTTGGTACGTAGACTGTTTAGATGTCATTTCGGTTGGGGTGTAGATAAGGGGGCGCTGAGGAAAAAAGACTCTGACAAAATATCGCAAAAAAAAAGACTTAGAAGAATCTCGCTCAAATTTTGCCCCCTTATCTACACCCCAACGTAGTGGGTCATGGTAATGTTAAAGGTATTTTTTTGTCAAAAATTCGGCAGAGTCCTGTGGTCCCGTAGGTATAATAACACGACATAAAAAGGACTCTGACAAATTTTTTGGAAAAATGGAAAAAAGACAGAAGAAATTTTGAGTTTTTTTTTTTTTTTTGCTTTTTTTTATTTTTTTTTTTCCTATAATGTAGCATTTTTTTCAGCCATCAATTAATGTTAAACGCATTTTCTTTATACGACTTACCGTTATTGAGATATTAACACTGAAATATGTTTAAAGTCTCCACACAGAAAAAAGTTATATGACACATAATTATGACAAACAGCAACTCTATACGATACGCAAATAAAAAAAAGGTTTTTTTTTTGCCAAAAATTCGGCTGAGTCCTGCGCCCCCGTAAGTCAAATAGCACCGACTTTTGGGACTCTGACAAAATTTTGATAATAAAAATATTTTTTTGCGTTTTTTTCTAGTTTTTTTTTTCCTATCATGTAGGGTTTTTGTCAGCCATCAATTAATGATAAAATCATTTTCTTCGTACGACACACCGTTATTGAGATATTACCACTGAATTATGTTTAAAGTCTCCACACAGAAAAAAGTTATATGACACATAATTATGACAAACAGCAACTCTATACGATACGCAAATAAAAAAAAGGTTTTTTTTTTTTGCCAAAAATTCGGCAGAGTCCTGCGCCCCCGTAAGTCAAATAGCACCGACTTCTGGGACTCTGACAAAATTTTGATGATAAAATTATTTTTTTTGCGTTTTTTTCTAGTTTTTTTTTGCCTATCTGGTAGGGTTTTTGTCAGCCATCAATTAATGATACAATCATTTTCTTCGTACGACACACCGTTATTGAGATATTATCACATAAATATGTTAAAATTCGTCGCACGTAAAAAAGTCATATGACATACAATTATGAAAAACGGCAACTCTATACGATACGCAAATAAAAAAACAGGTTTTTTTTTTTGCCAAAAATCGGCAGAGTCCTGCGCCCCCGTAAGTCAAATAGCACCGACTTCTGGGACTCTGACAAAATTTTGATGATAAAATTATTTTTTTTGCGTTTTTTTCTAGTTTTTTTTTGCCTATCTGGTAGGGTTTTTGTCAGCCATCAATTAATGATATAATCATTTTCTTCGTACGACACACCGTTATTGAGATATTACCACTGAATTATGTTTAAAGTCTCCACACAGAAAAAAGTTATATGACACATAATTATGACAAACAGCAACTCTATACGATACGCAAATAAAAAAAAGGTTTTTTTTTTTTGCCAAAAATTCGGCAGAGTCCTGCGCCCCCGTAAGTCAAATAGCACCGACTTCTGGGACTCTGACAAAATTTTGATGATAAAATTATTTTTTTTGCGTTTTTTTCTAGTTTTTTTTTGCCTATCTGGTAAAAAAAAATCTATCTGGTAAATCTGGTAAAATCAAAATATTAGTTTTTTGTCTTCTGACAATGAGAGTACCCGATAAACTGGTATATTTATCGGCGCGCCTGAATCATAAAACTCGGTCATTGAAAAAAATGATCAAAACATCGTCGTTGTACTTTGGCTGCAATCACCGTGCGCCAGGCGTATGAAAAATATAAAAGGCGGCGCAACAACGCCCGGCATTCATTCAGTCATTGGCAGCGGTCGAGGCAACAGGTCCGGAATAAAAGGCGGTACAACAAGAGGCGGCGCATGTTCAACCATCGGCAGCGAACAAGTCGATACCTTCGGCTTTCTTCGGCACGTGCTTCTCCAGCGGTCGAGATGTTAACTAGAAGCCGATTCCGGAGCAGCCATCTTGTTTTTTTTTCACATTTAATAAATGTAAAAGTTTTAATTTCTTTGGCTCTATCAGGTCCTCGCGTCGATTTGTTAGCCGTTCGTCCTGCATGCAGTTAGTCCAAGTCGCGGTTTGTCCAATACGAAGTTAGTCCTAAAATCAGGACGAACTGCAAATTCACTTGGTAGCAGTTGGTCCAAATCGGAGTTCGTCACATTTGCAGTTTGACATACCGGCAGCCCACCCCAAGCCCAGTCCGTCTCATAAGTAATAAAGTAGAAACAAAAAACCTTCCTAAGCAACTACAAGTGACAGGATGAACCCGTATACAATTTTGAGCTGTGTTTAAAGTAATAAGTTTTATCAAACACTGTTAAACCACTCATTTAGAACATAAAGCTATAAGATCAGCAAAATTCACTAATGTGCTGCTTGGGAAGTGTCGTTATAAGAAAACTCTTGGAAACGACTTGGAATAACTGCACGTAGGACGAACGGCTAACAAATCCTCGCGTCGGTGCTATTTGACTTACGAACGACTTACTTAAAAAAAAAACCTGTTTTTTTATTTGCGTATCGTATAGAGTTGCCGTTTTTCATAATTATGTGTCATATGACTTTTTTACGTGCGACGAATTTTAACATATTTCAGTGAAAATATCTCAATAACGGTGTGTCGTACGAAGAAAATGATTTTCTCATTAATTGATGGCTGACAAAAACCCTACATGATAGGAAAAAAAAAACTAGAAAAAAACGCAAAAAAATATTTTTATTATCAAAATTTTGTCAGAGTCCCAAATGTCGGTGCTATTTGACTTACGGGGGCGCAGGACTCTACCGAATTTTTGGCAAAAAAAAAAAAACCTTTTTTTTATTTGCGTATCGTATAGAGTTGCTGTTTGTCATAATTATGTGTCATAAGACTTTTTTACGTGCGACGAATTTTAACATATTTCAGTGGTAATATCTCAATAACGGTGTGTCGTACGAAGAAAATGATTGTATCATTAATTGATGGCTGACAAAAACCCTACCAGATAGGCAAAAAAAAACTAGAAAAAAACGCAAAAAAATATTTTTATTATCAAAATTTTGTCAGAGTCCCAAATGTCGGTGCTATTTGACTTACGGGGGCGCAGGACTCTGCCGAATTTTTGGCAAAAAAAAAAAAACCTTTTTTTTATTTGCGTATCGTATAGAGTTGCTGTTTGTCATAATTATGTGTCATATAACTTTTTTCTGTGTGGAGACTTTAAACATAATTCAGTGGTAATATCTCAATAACGGTGTGTCGTACGAAGAAAATGATTGTATCATTAATTGATGGCTGACAAAAACCCTACCAGATAGGCAAAAAAAAACTAGAAAAAAACGCAAAAAAAATAATTTTATCATCAAAATTTTGTCAGAGTCCCAGAAGTCGGTGCTATTTGACTTACGGGGGCGCAGGACTCTGCCGAATTTTTGGCAAAAAAAAAACCTGTTTTTTTATTTGCGTATCGTATAGAGTTGCTGTTTGTCATAATTATGTGTCATATAACTTTTTTCTGTGTGGAGACTTTAAATATAATTCAGTGGTAATATCTCAATAACGGTGTGTCGTACGAAGAAAATGATTTTATCATTAATTGATGGCTGACAAAAACCCTACATGATAGGAAAAAAAAAACTAGAAAAAAACGCAAAAAAATATTTTTATCATCAAAATTTTGTCAGAGTCCCAAAAGTCGGTGCTATTTGACTTACGGGGGCGCAGGACTCTACCGAATTTTTGGCAAAAAAAAAAAACCTTTTTTTTATTTGCGTATCGTATAGAGTTGCTGTTTGTCATAATTATGTGTCATAAGACTTTTTTACGTGCGACGAATTTTAACATATTTCAGTGGTAATATCTCAATAAAAGTAAGTCTGACGAAGAAAGTGCATTTAACATTAATTGATGGTTGAAGAAAACTCTACACGACAAGCGAAAAAAAAAATAAAAAAAGCAAAAAAAATTTTTTTCGTCAAAATTTGGCTGAGTCTTTTTTCCTCAGCGCCCCCTTATCGACACTCCGACCGTCATTTCAGTGTTACTGTTCAAAATCAAATGCTACGGGCAACTTTTGGGCCTAATTAATTTTGGTATTTATGGCATTTCTGGCAGAATTGTCACAGCTTACCCCTGTTTTTTTATGAAGAATCTCTTTCACCATAGCATCCATAGTCCTCTCCCTTTCCTCATGGTAACTCCTTTGTTGCTCCAAGATTGTTTCCATCTTTAGGTTAGGTTTCTAGATTATAGTTTGCAATGTAATACATCGACTGAGAAAATTTTCTCAGTCCTTAGTCCTTTCTGGTTCACACAAGACGTAAATTAAACCCTGTAACAAGAGAAATCCTAAGCGAACTCAATTTTTTTATTGTTATTTATTACAAAGATTTAGTTTAGGAATGAAATTCTGTTTGTTTGCTTCGTTTTTTTTTAATCGATCCTTCCTTTTGCTTTTTCGATTCTATTTTCTAGTGATGCCCTTAGCATAGCTATAGCAATCATACATATCCATAGACAATGATATTTGAAATCGAAACATGAACAATGACTCTTTGTGTGCTTGATTGATTAGTCGATTATTTTTTTATCTCTAGAGCAATGCATCTCGTTGGTTGTACTCGCTTGTGATTGGATGGATAACGTTAGCCAGCCGTGTCGGCACAGTACAAAATTATGCTGTGAAAGCAGTAACTCAACTAGCCTATTTTTCTTGTACTATAAGGACAACCTAGATCACTCGGATCGACACCAACGCTTCTTGTCGTAGTCATGCATGTCGCATAGACATAGATTGTATTTTATGTATAAGACACCTAGTGGTGCGAGGTGAAGTAGGGTAGAGGTAGGAATTATCAGTGGATAACTACCGTCAAAATTCAAACACACACAAACTTTGGCGTGTTGAGATATATCTTTCTGCAGCAGACTAATTTAAATTATAATGTTGAGGTCAGCCAAGAATGTGTGTTGGCATGACGTAACGAATGATTATACATTACAATTTTAAATTGCAAAGTCTAATCATTAGACCTTTAGATCCCAATGGGCAGAAAGAACTAATGGATAATTTTTACCCATTACCTACTCTCTAATGGGTAAAAAAAGGGATAGCTTTGCCCAGTATGAGTGAGAGTGATTAAAAAACTAGGTGCGTTGTTACTTACCACCTCTGCTGATTAGAACTATGCCACCCCCCTGAAGTTAGTCGTTAGGCAATAGAAGGATAAAATCCAATGCGCAGCCAAACGGTTAACTAAACTAACCAAACCTACTAATGTCTAGAGCCCAATCAAATCGATTGTTTGTTTGTATGAACTTGGTTTACTGCTCTTATTTTATGTTCAGTGGTGTCGGTCGGTCGTTGTCATTTTCTACACGTCAAGGTTTACGTATTAATTTTACGCTACCTCTAATTTTTTCATAAACTTGTAGAATATTTTTTAAGACGGCATCAATTAATTATATTAGCAGTTAAGTTAACCATGGTTACATATAAGTGGAGTACTCGCGGTAATTCAGTGTTCTTGATAATATGTACTTTCATCATTTACGCGCACTCCGATGTGCCGAGGCCTCGCGGTGTATCCTTATCAAAAGCTTCCCTGTACACTCCAGCAAAAGACTTTACATGTTTCGATGGAACCGTAACGATACCTTACCACTACGTGAACGACGACTACTGTGATTGCTTCGACGGCAGCGATGAGCCTGGAACCTCTGCGTGTTTGAACGGTATATTCCACTGCACAAACGCCGGTCATCGACCGCTGAACATACCTAGTTCCAGAATCAACGATGGTGTTTGTGACTGTTGTGATGGCACTGATGAGTATGCGACTCCGGATACTTGCTCCAATATATGCGAAGATCTCGGGAAAGAGGCGAAAGCCGAGGCGCAAAGGATAGTGGAGCTGTACAAAGCAGGTAGTCATTTGAGACAAGAATTTGTAGAAAAGGGCTTCAAAAAACGTAATGAGATGGCAGAACAACTTGAGCAGTTAGAGAAGGATAAAGTTGAAGCTGAAGCCATTAAAGCTGAGAAAGAAGCTCATAAGAATGAAGTTGAAGTGAGAGAAAACGAAGCCCTTCAAGTGTACAGGGATGCTGAGGCTCTAGAAAGGCAGAAGAAAGATGAACAAGAAAAAGCAACTCTATTGAAGGAGTCTACAGACCAGTTCAACAAGTATGATTCAAACAGTGATGGAGAACTGACCAGAGATGAAGTAAATGTTGTAAATGTATTTGACAAAGACAAGGACGGTCAAGTAGATGATGAAGAATTCCAATATTTCTTTGGCGAGAAAGAAACTGTTGATAAAGAAGCATTTGGAACATCTGTTTGGCCATTGCTGAAGTCGTTCCTTATGATGGAGCAGGGTATGTTCCGTCCAGAAGACACCGAGCAGGCAGATAATGAACCTGAAGTTGAAGCAGATGAGGCAAGTGATTCGGATGTTGAGTATGCTGGCAACGATGATGACAATAGCGATCTTGATCTCCCTCAGGATGAGGGTGAGGAACACGAACCGGAACCCGATAGATCAACAACTTATGATGAGGAAACACAGAAACTAGTCAACGAAGCCACAGATGCAAGACAGCAATTAACTGAAGCTGAACGAAGTGTTCGAGAAATAGAATCCAACATCAAAAATATTCAGCAAAATCTAGAGAAAGATTATGGCTTGCATCAAGAGTTTGCAACATTAGACGGAGAGTGTTTTGAATTCCAAGATAAGGAGTATATTTACAAGGTGTGCATGTTCCAAAAAGTAACACAAAAGTCAAAGAACGGTGGAGCCGAAGTAGGCTTGGGCAACTGGGGTGAGTGGGCGGGTGGAGAAAATAGAGACAATAATAAATACTCGGCAATGAAATACACTAATGGAATGTCATGTTGGAATGGCCCTCAGAGATCAGCCCTGGTCAACATCAATTGTGGCTTGGAAACTAAGCTCTTATCGGTCACAGAGCCATACCGCTGTGAATACAAGATAGAGCTAACTACACCGGCTGCCTGTGATGAGGCCAACGCTTCGCAGCACCACTCATCTCACGATGAACTTTAATAAATTACAGTTTGTAGGTGGCCTTCAATATCAGCCACACCCACAAATAGCAGCCTTTTTCCTTCATAATACAGTATCTTTCAGTCTACCCTAACAGAGTTGCAACAAACAATCTGAATTTATAACATAAAATAGCTGACTAAGACCATATCATCAGGTAAAACTTACAAAAAGGCTGGTATTAGGGGCAAGACTGATATTGGGGGTTCTTCCTATCATTTAACATTATGATGTATGTATCACTAAGCTATTATTATGTAAATCAGTCAGAGTTTCACTAAGTTTAATGTGTCAACAAGACTTATAGGAATGGAATTGTTTAATTTTTATTTATATTTTCAGTTTTCTGGGTCACATATTTAGTATTAAGGTAGGTTGCATTTCCTAGGTATTTTTGTTTATATTTAGTTGAATGTGGCAGTAATTGAAATTTAGAAGGTTTTGGAATCAATAGTAGTTAAATTTGACACATACCCAGCAGTTTTTAATAAAGACTGAAAACATCACACATTCCCAACACTCGAGGCTGTTTTAGTTCAAGTAGAAAATTTTAATGATGTGAACAAAATATTTCATGTGATCAATAAAATTATTGTTATGTAATTTGTTTATTAAATCGTGTTGAGACCCTGAAAACTTAAAAATTATAATTATAAATGTTGTTTCATCACATTCACAGCTACCAAAATCTTAGGCATGTGGGATTTCTATTTTCTGCAAATGAACTTGTTAACTGGAGATAAGTGTTGGAGTTGAACCCTCACAGACGATTGAATTTTAGTTACATTAGTTAGATTTAAATAAACACAAACCACTATCTGATCTAGGGCAGGCAGAGTTACCTTTGTATAATGGTAGTTCTCTGTGAATACAAAATGTGAATAATAAAATCATTGGCACGGCGATGGCTCGAGATCACCACTCACACATACACGGTACATTGGGGCAAACACCATAATGTATAAAAAGAAAAAGTAATGGTAGGTTAGTTATCTTAGCTTCTAGACAGGGCAACGATGCGGGACAAGAGGAGTCCCCCCCCTGCCCGCGACGCCTGGGAACGCCGCGTAAGTTAGTATATGGCTCACTCACAGTGAGGAGAGTTTACTCTTGAACTAAAATTACTCCTGTTCCAACGTGGCCAAGCCTTAAAGAATCAGGGAACGAACACGGATTGGTTTGATTTGATGATCCTTCGCGCCAGCGCCAGTGTGGTGCCTCGAGAACAAGGAGAAGCTGACAAGAAGCTAAAAGTAGTAGGTAGGTACCTTGTTAAAATTAAATAAGTAGCAGATTGTATCATAAGGGAGCAAAATATTTTTACGGCGAGGGCGCTTTTTCGACCCCAGAGCGAAGTGAGAGATTCTAGAGTAGAATCCCGAACGTAGCGAGGAATTCAAAGTACGTCGCCCGGGCCAAAAATATATTTTGCGCCCGAGTGATACACTCTACTTTTCATCACCCACTATGAGAAAATAAAAGGCGCCTCATATTTTATTGTAATATTACTAATTTAATAAAACATAGAGTCACAACTTAATTGAAATTAAATACTTAGTAAGTAGTTATCTAATAATAAAACAACTAAAAACTTACATTTGAGACATTTTCGCAATTATGAAAATTTATTGTTACAGTTTTATTAGGATTAGGGAGATTGAAGATTTTATATTCTGCGTGTTTGAAACTTTGAAATAATGTCCGAATTTGGCTCATTTTGAAGAAAATGTGACGGTGAATCTCGTTTGAATGTAGATGGGCGCGGCGACAGCGGCATGGATGGATTAACTGAAGGTTGCAATTTAATGTTATTCACGATGCGTTCACACGTTTTCGCCTTGTTCTCAATGGAATCTTCTATAATACCCCTCTGCTACAGCACTCGACTTCCATCCTCCATGTCGCTTGAGAACAGTTAAGTTGCTCCAGAATCTGCCAAAAGGGTAGCAGAAGTACGACGAAAACAATGTCCTGTATACAGCTTGTTATCTGGTAACTTCAAATAAGTAGCGATTTCTTGTGGCATGTTAGAAATTTTATTTTTTCCCATATCTTGTTTGAAGCACTTGCCATTTTGATAACGTATGAAAAACCGATTGGTCTTCATATCAGCAGGACGCAGGTCCAGGTATTTCTGTACAATAGTTTTGTATTCTCCTCGGATTTCGAAGGATCGGTCAATTTTTGTGTCTGTCAGCTAATAGTAGGTAAATCATCCAAGTGATTTTCGACATCATCAACAGTTATTTTTAAAAGTTCATTGCCACGACAAGCTCCATGTACTCCGAAAATTAAAGCCACCTGTAACAAAACCGAATGTGAATAAGACAAGTATCTATAGAAGTACAGGTTACAATAAAATGCTAATTTTATAACACTATGGTTATAGGTACTTTACTAATCCACCATATAGGTTGTGGGGCTCTTGCCTCCTCTTTCCGAGGTTACGCCTGCAGGGCTTTTTCAAGGAAATTTCACTAAAAACCACGAGAACATTCTAATCGGTGTATATTTTTTCTTCACACTGCCAAAGAGGATCTATCTATCTAATACAATGACCACAGACTTATAATGGTCTGTGGTTGTTATAGTCTGTATAAACAAAACAGATGGGTTGAGTTTTCCACACACTCCACACCCAGAAAAATAGATACCTAAATTAACAAATGAATGTGTCAACATATTATTTTAACATTAACAATCAAGACTTTACCTACCCTTAAACAACACAATATTTCAATACTATCTAAATATCAAAGTTAACTAAAATTTAGTCAAGTTACAAACTTCAATAGGTACTATCTATAGAATTATCATTTATTATGTAGCCTCAATTATTACACAGGAATCATTAAAAACATAAAATCTTAGACACATCAATTATTATTATATCATAAGTAATCATAATATAATAGAAAGAACAAAGATAATCTTAGCAGAGACTTCTAGTCTCTGATCTTAGGTTATATTATTACACAATTTATATATTATTAGTTTACACAACATTAGTCACAATACAAAATAATCTTTTAAAATTTATCAATTAAGTTACATGACAACGAACTTTACTAGAAGGACAGACAGACATTTTATCTCTTTATAGTCATGAATGATCAATGAATTGTGTATGTGTATGAAAAACAATAGGCATACAACCCGACTTTGGGAAGACAAACCTAATAAAACCAGGTAGGTACATACCTACCTTAAATCAGATACCTACTAGGTAACCTAGCAACGCGCCCTGACCGAGTGGTCGTCTCCTTGACGTCTTTTTCCGCCGGCTGTACCTGAGAATGAGGGACTACTGGCACCACTTGCGACTTTACATCTACTTCTGTTGGTACGTGAATGGTAGGTACTACCATTTGATGAGGAAACTCCACGTCAGGATCAGAAACTTCTAGTTTAAATAAACGTTGAAATGGACGTACCTTATAGCCGGTTGATGTTCTCACCTTTGCTGTTCTATTAATATGGTCACGACCTGGAAAAATCTCATCTATTATTCCTAAAGGCCACTTAATTCTCTTATCTTCAGTTTCAATCAAAACTACATCTCCCTTTTTAAGACTGTCTTGTTTCTCCTTTCCTCTCTGAACCAAAGTAGTCAGATACTCTGTCTTAAATCTTTGTCTAAAATCTTCTCTTAGCTTTTGTAGATAGCGCAATCTCTTGTTTAGACTTTTCATATCTATCATATCAATGTCAGTGACATCAGTCTGAGAAATCGGTTGTAAAAAACTGTTAGGCTTTAAGGGTTCCAGGGAATTTGTCTTATCATCTTCAATGTAAGTCAATGGGCGTCCATTCATTGTTGCTTCACAGTCACATAAAATTGTTTCAAGCTCTACATACGTGACTGACGACTGCCCGAGGACTCTTTTCAATAGGTCCTTCAAAATTTTGATAAGCCTCTCCCAGAATCCACCCCACCACGCAGCTGTAGGTGCGTTCAGCTTCCATTTTATGCGTTGTATCGTGGACTGTCTTTGAATTTCGTCCCAGTCTAAATCAGACAATAAGTTTTTTGTACCAACAAAATTTGTACCATTATCACTGATGATAACATTGACTCTACCCCTACGTGCTATGAAGCGTCGTAGTGTCATTAAAAATGATTCAGTTGACAACGATTTTGTTACCTCGAGATGCACCGCTCGATACACAGCGCAGGTGTACAACACTATCCAGCACTTCTCGCCACCGCGTAGGTATAAGGGGCCCGCCAGATCGACTCCCGTTATCTCGAATGGAGCAGTACACTGGGTGCGTTCTACGGGAAGTGGAGCTGGAGGCGCTCGCGTTGCTTTGGCTCTATGCCGTTTGCATGTATTACAATTGGCGATGACAGACTTAAGTAAGTGCCTCGCACCTATTATCCAGTACCTTGAACGTAAATCGGCTAGTACCGTAACGATTCCGGCGTGTTGTAGGTTTACGTGTCGCTGCTCGGCCAGTCTGCGCGTGAGGGAGCTGTTCGCCGGCAACACTGCAGGAAACTTCGTGCTCTCTGGAACGTCGGTAAGTAGAAGTTTTGTTTTAATTTTAATCAGGTCATCTTTATCATAGAAATGTGTAAGACCCAGAATTTTCTTCTCTATGTAATCCTTGTTTTCTGTCTGAATAATTCTTATAACTCTTTTTTCAGCCTCTTCATATTCCTCATAGCTTAGTTCACCTTTAATCTTTATTTCATGACGCGTATTGTGCGCAAATCTGAGTATCCATGCCACTGATCGAATAGTTTTACTATACTTAGAAAAGTAGGAAAGCTGACTTGTCATACCTTCAGTTGGGCTTATGTTTGTATTACAAACAGCTGTTTTCTTTAGCTCACGATTAGCCTCTGTCTCATCCATGCTGACAGACGACTTGGGCCACTCCTCGGGCGCGGCGTACAACCATAAAGGTCCCTCCAGCCAACGGGAAGATAGTAGTTGGGTTGCGTCACAGCCTCTGGATGCCAAGTCAGCTGGATTCGACGTGCCTGGAATGTGAGACCAGTTATCTTTATTAGTATTTTGTCTGATTTCTTTGACACGATTTCCTACATATGTATTCCATGGTAGCTCATTTTTAATCCAGCACAACGCTACACTAGAATCAGTCCAGCAGTATTCTGTAGATTCCAATTTTAGGTCTATGCGTGCCTCTGCCAGTAGTCTCGACCCTATCAAGGCTGCTAATAATTCTAGGCGGGGAATAGTTATCTTTTCAGGGGGTACTACTCGAGATTTTGCTGAAATTATTCTCACTGACATGTTATCTTTAGTTTCAGCTCTCAGGTATACACATGCAGCAATTCCATCACAAGATGCATCGCAGAACACATGCAATTGCAATGAACTTTCATCAAATGGAGTCGCTGTGAGTCGTCGGGGTATCCTACATTGTTTTAAATGATGTAATGATTCATACCATCTAATAAATCTCATTTTCAGGTCATCTGATATTTCCTCATCCCAGTTTATTTTGCGACGCCATGTTTCTTGAAGGATTAATCTGGGTACTAATGTCACTGCTGTAGTAAAGCCTATCGGATCATAAATCCTTTGAGTCAGAGATAGTAGGTTTCTTTTGGTAAACTTACCTATTTCACATAGTGGTGGTAGATCATGTATATTGCAGCTCAGTTGATCTTCTGCAGTGTGCCACTCAAGGCCCAGTACCGAGACTACAGCATCATTCTTCAGATCTGAGAGAGGAGCTATTGTCCACTGTGTGAGGTCGAACTTTGCCTGGCTCATTATTTCTTTGGCTTCTGTTTCAAACTTTCTGACTGTTTCTTTGGTGTCTAAACTTGTTTGACAGTTATCTACATAGAATGAGTTGGCTAAAATATCAGCTGAACCTCTCAAGTCTTGACTTACCTTTTTTAAATGATGTTGGATAGTAGCCGAGAGCAAAAATGGACTGGAAGTCAAGCCAAACACCACTCTGCAATGCCGGTAAGTAATCATGTCACCCTCATTATTCCACCATAAAAATCGCAACATATCTCTGTCTTTTGGTGATACAGACACTTGTAAAAATGCCTTTGATATGTCTGCAGTGACTCCAATCGCCCTTTTTCTAAATCCATTCAGTAATTTAGGAATTGTATCCAACATATTGACCCCTTTGCTAAGGCATAAATTCAATGACTTACCATATCTATCTTTCGCCGAGGCATCAAATACAGGTCGAATTCGTGTTGTTAGACTCTTCTCTTTTATAACGGGTCTATGTGGTAAGTAATGTGAAGATTCTTCGTCTTTCTTGGACTCCGGTACCATCTCAATAATTCCCTTATCACGCCATTCAGTAAGAACCTTATCATAGTCCTCATACATGTTGTTTGTCCTTAATCTTTTTGTTACAGACTGTAATCGACGTGAGGATATATCAAGGTTATTTAGTAATTCATCGTGACCTACCTTCCAGGGAAGAATGACTTCATACCGGCCCTCATTGTTGACTGTGACACTCTCTTCAAAAGTCGCCAGCACCTCCTCTTCGTTCTGCTGTTTGGTCTTGGTCTCAGCTGGGTCGCGAATACCTAAAGTTTCCAACGACCAAAAATTAGTTATGTCTGTAGAACAAAACATTGCCATAGTAGTTTTTCCCTGCAGGGTCCAACCCAACTTAGTTTTGACCGCAAAAAGCGTGTCATGTAGTTGGACTATATCACCTGTGAGTACCAAACCAGAAAAATCTGCACCTATCAGCAAATCAATATCATTTGATTGTGTGTTTTTGTCTGAAAGTTCTATCTTGTGTTTGGTGAGTAAGTTTGGCAGGTTATTTTGTGTGTATTTGGGAATATTTTTACAAATGCATGTCTGTCCTAGAGCAGTCAATTGGAATGAAAATGTTCTATCTACACTTGTTACATTTAAATCATATACCTTGTATTGTTTAGGAGTTATTTCTACACCACCAAATAAAGTATGAGACAATGTTTCATTACCCACAGCAGATATGTTGAGTTTACGTGCAACTTCTTCTCGGATGTATGAGCGTTGCGCACCATTGTCAAACATAGCTCGAACCTTCACCTGTTTCTCGCCGTTGCAAATCCAGACGGATACTGTCTGTAGTAAGGTTGTTTCTGTATTTTGCTTACCACCCGCAGACATGTTGGTGCTTGAAGTTTCATCACTTGGCATTGCTGTTGTGGTAGCACTTGTAGCATCAGACTGTGGAGCAGGTTGGCTAGTTCTAGGAGCACTTTCACTAGCTTTATGCTTCTGTCCAGTGCAGAGAACCACGGAGTGACGCTGAGTACATATGATACATTTTACAGCTGCCTTACAAATTTTCGGGTGATGTCCTTTCTTTAAACAAATAGCACAGGCTTTCTTTTGTTTTAGATGGGTTCTTCGCTCATCCAAGCTCATCTTTTGCATTCTGTAGCATTCTAGACTACTGTGAGAATCCTTGTCGCACCACACACATGTGGTTTTCTTAAAGTTGTTACTATGGGTGCCTGTCAGTAAACAACCAGCTGTTGGTTCTGATGCAGCTTCGTCTCTGTTTTGTATCCCATTAAGGCTTTTCGTGGCTAATGAGATTCGTTGTTCACTTTCGACTTCTCTCCTTACGAATGTTAATAAGTTATTCAACTCTATACTTATATCTGTATTTTGTGTTTTATTTCTCTCCCAAACTTTTAGGAGCTCTTGTGGGAGTGCCGATTCTACCATTGGCAGTAAAAATGCAGCAAATTTATCTTTTGTTACACCAAGGGTTTCCAATGCTCTTAGCATGGCACTGATTTTATCGTACAGTGTAGTTAGGTTCGTATTTTCCATTTTGTTTATCATACCTAAAAGTTCACGAACATAGACTTGAATCAGCAGTTCTTCCCGTGCATATCTTGCTTTGAGTTGGTCCAAGCATTCTTTGTAGGAGGTTGGAGAAAAACTTTGTACCAGTGTCTTTGGTTCGTCTTTCATAGCTTGTAGCAGGTACTGGTATTTATCATGTACATCTATATGAGGATCGTTGTCTATTTTCTGGAACTGACCCCAAAATGGCAGCCAGCCCTTCAAATCGCCACAAAATGTGATGAATTCGATTTTTGGAAGATTGAAATTGCGTCTTCCTTTAATATCTTCGACAGGATTCGCTTTATTTTTGCTCTTGTATTTTATATCTAGCAAATTCCAGCGAGATCTATACTCCATAGCACCTTCCATTTCTTTCTCCAGGATAGCCTCATCGCTGTCTCTCAATATCTTTCTAATTTCGCGGTCTAACTCAGTCAGTTGTATAAGGAGTTCGTGAACTATATTATGTTGAGCCGCTAACAATATTGGAGAAGCTTTATCGTCCTCGAGAAAATCGTCGAGCACGTTGGCACTCTTCGTGAACAACGTTCTCGTTACCTTTCGTTCTCGTTTGCAGGCTATAACCGCGATGTCTTCCTTTTCCACGGTCGCCATAATGTGGGGCTCTTGCCTCCTCTTTCCGAGGTTACGCCTGCAGGGCTTTTTCAAGGAAATTTCACTAAAAACCACGAGAACATTCTAATCGGTGTATATTTTTTCTTCACACTGCCAAAGAGGATCTATCTATCTAATACAATGACCACAGACTTATAATGGTCTGTGGTTGTTATAGTCTGTATAAACAAAACAGATGGGTTGAGTTTTCCACATAGGTACCTGACATATAGTTACTTACTATTACGGCAAGAAAGACATTGTCGGGTGCCTCATTAAGGAAAGTCTCCACGTTTTTTACTGAGAACACTTTGGATTTTTAGGTGTAAATCCATCAGACATCCTCTTCAGATACTTACGCTATTAATTTCGAATCTGTGTCCAGTTTTACGTCGTTATTAGAACTGACTGTTGATTTTAACGTTGAGTAGGTACTCCAAAGAGTGGAAGGTTGTTTAGTTTTGGCTAAGTAGGTACTGGAAGTAGGCCAAAAACACAGACACAGATTCTAAAAAATTCTTGGCGCCTCTTGCATTTCTCCATTCAATAAAATTACCATATATATTTCTCCCGGGATTTTGAAGGTTTAGATTATCCATCACATTTCTTGCGTCAGTTCTAATTCTAATACTTTCAGGAGTTAATCCTATACTTTCACTGTCACTTGAAGAACTCATTTTTCAAAACAAAACCATGAATTTCTAACAATCAACGAAAACGCGAGCTGTTTTTTTTTCCGGCGGCGGCGCGACTTTGGGCCTTCGGCTTCGGCGTCGTACCAGCCAGCAAAGATTTAAATCGTCTTTGCCAGCCAGTAGCTATTTATTCAAACAATATTTACTTTCGATTTTTTTGGCGCTGAACACTAAGTTGTTCCAAATTCAAAAAGGGCGCGGCAAAGATAATTGCGGCGCACTTATTTGCGTTCGATTCTTTTCAAGATGTTCCAAATTCAAAAAGTGCGCGGCAAAGATAATTGCGGTGCACTTATAGAAGTTTCTTATTAGAAAACACCACCTTGGCGAACCAAGTCGTCCTTTTCGAATAGATGGCATGAAAACTATAGTAGGTACCAGCAGCAGGGCTATTTTAAAACGTTCGGAAGGGTTTCCGATCGGATTCTTTAGTTTTTCAGTTTACAATAAATAAGTATTGGTTTATTACGTCTTTGTTTTACTTGAGAATATTGTTTTAGTTGCCTAAGGTTAGGTTACCTATGTACGTGCTTAGTGTTTGTTGAATGTAAAGATACTATAGGTTTTACCTTTAACTTCATGGTTCTATAATGTTGTTCTAATAAGTTTAAGGATAACGCACAGATCCCGGGTGCTAAGGCTCACCTAGGGCCTCTGCTCTAAGTGATCATAGAGGGTTCCGTTGGTAACTTTTGAGGTACCTACCTACGAAAACGAAAGACGCAGCCCTACGTAAGACGAAGTATTATGGCCTTTAGAGCTTGTCCAGGTGAGGTGATTTACGCGCGATTGATGCGCGTTTTGCGCTCGCGCGAGCGGCAAAACACGCGACTGCATTTGGATTGTGGACGGAATGTATGAAGAAGCTCTAGTATTTCACATTCACAATCGCGCGTAAAACGCCTCATGGACGGTCGGTACACATCTGACGGAAAATGCGTCGAGCGTATCATTAGACCTGCCACATTACGCGTCTAGTCAGTTTCTGCCTCGTGAGTAATGTTGTTCTGCGTTCAGCATTTACAGAGCGGTTGTGTTGTGTGATATTGAATTTTAAAATTAAACACATCGAAATAATAGCTATTTGGGTGGCTTCGACCGACAATGCGTTGACGGAAACAGAACAGACGCTGTCTGTACGCTCGACGCACTGAGGCACTAACGCATCATCGGTTAGGTGTGAAAGGTTGAATGTTTTATTATAATATATATTTGTCTGTTTTGGCCAAGGTTTTGGCGTTACGCGACCGATAATACGCGACGCATTTTCCGTCAGATGTATACCGACCCTAGCCTGCCTGCACGAATGTGTGAAAAGAAAAAAAAAGATGTGAAATGTCAACAAACAAAGCAAGCAACGTAAAATAAAAACTAAAAAAACTTGCAAAACAAAAAGTTCACTGACTAGAAGAGAGAGAAGAGAAATGTGTTTTTTCGGTGATTTTCTTTAATTTAATTTTACGGCGTGGAGTGGTGGCAGTGATCTTCTAGGAGTATATGTGTTCTGTGGTGATCTTTTAACCACGTTCACTGCATGAAGGTTATTGCGTAGGTAGTAGTTCTGTATTCTGGGTAATTTATTAATGTTTCAGTTAGATGGACTTGAGTCTGACTGATGCGAAAGGTTAGATTTACTTGCAGAAAAGACGCGCACCAATAAATTCGTTGTTTCCTCTTCAGGGCTCGCTCATAGAAACTTCTCTAGCGCCATGTGAACAGTGAAGTTCTGTAGCGGCAAATTACGATAAAAGTCAATCAGAAGCAGAATTAAAATGAATGTGGATGAGATAATAGCCCAGTCGTCTTTCTCTATGTTGAAAGGCAAGATAGATGAAAGGATTCTAAATGCCCTCAAAGTCATGGGGTTTGAGAAACCTACAAGGGTACAGGCTGAATCTCTGCCTTATTTACTTCAGCAGAAGGATTTGATTGGAGCTGCCAAAACGGGCAGTGGAAAAACACTAGCTTTTCTTATTCCACTTGTCAATAATCTGATTCAACTGGGAATAACAAGCGAGCATGGTAAGTGAATGGATGGAGATGGCACAATAAAATAGACACTTTCAACAAAGACTGGCCAGTAATTTTACACAATCAAAGGTGACATTATCCATGGTGCTGTGTCGCGGCTTACCAAGTAGGACATGGCACAAGACAACAAGAGCTCAGAATCAAAGTTGACAACAGCCGTGGCGCTGTGGGTGAGCAGGCAGCTGAGATGCAAGAAGTGCAGGTTTGATTCTCGCTGTGGAACAAATGTTTGCATGACCTGCAAATAACCAAGCATAATAATACCAATACTTACTAATATTAATGTACTTACTGCATAAGAGCAATAAATAAAAAAAATAAAAAATGTTCCGGGTCTCGGTGTTATGGTACCACGGTACTTGTAGTTCCTGATACCCACAACACAGGACATCCTTGTCTGGGATCAGGACTATGCATGTGACTGTTGGGTGTTATGTTATGAAGTACCTGCAAAAAAAAGGGGAGGCTTTTGCCTAACAATGGGATGGGATCATCCATACCTCAATCTTCTTCATACCATATTTATTTATTAATGGAAAACATTGTCTGCAATGACCCTAATAACTCTACATAATTTGCTGGTAGCAAACAACCTGTACTAGTCTTTGGTTAGACATGTTTTATGACCAAGAGAACAATTTGGGAAAGTTGCAGACACAGATCTAGATTCTAGACTTTACTTTGCAAAACTTAATGTTCATAGGAACAGGATCCATAATACTTTCTCCAACAAGAGAATTGGCTCTGCAGACATGTGAAGTGTTAAAGAAGTTGTTAGCAGATATTGATTTATCCCACTGCTTGATAGTTGGAGGAGAAAAGAAGTACAAAGATGTGATCAAACTACAGAAAGGTAAGACTATAGAAAGGATTGTTAACCATTCAGGATTTTTTGGAGTTTCTTATAATACATATTTCTAGGTTTTTTTAAAAGGTAGCAGGTGTGTATAAATAGCCTGAACATAATGTTTTTTCAGGTGTCAACATAGTAGTAAGCACTCCAGGCAGATTGCTAGATCACTTGCAGAGTACCAAGCAGTTCAACTGCAGCAACCTGAAGTGTCTGGTTGTGGACGAGGCAGACAAGCTTCTCGAAGCTGGCTTTGAAAAACACATAACTGGAATTGTTAAATTATTACCAAGTCAGTGAGATATTTAATTTACACATCTTGAGATATTTACCTTTGTAATCTCAAAACATTTAAATTCAGTACTTACATACTTTTGACGACCTCTGTGGCGTGGCGGGCGAGTAGCCGGCTGAGATGCGAGAGGTTGCGAGTTTGATTCCCGCTTCGGTACAAATGTTTGCTTGATCTGCCAATATTTGTTCTGGGTCTGGGTGTTATTATAATACCATTGTATGTACTTGTAGTTTCTGATACTCAGGACACAGGGAATCCTAGTGAGGGATCATGACTATGTATGTGTCTGTTGGGTGTTATGTTATGTTACTTATTTAACCTGAAGTGGAGGGCCTTCCTCTACCGCGTCTTCCGATTTGTGGTCGCCACTCGAGAACCTTAGACAACACAACACAAATTACAAACGTTGCAGGAAGTCTGCGGATGGAGGCGGCTCAAGACCGTTCGTTGTGGCATTCTAAGGGGGAGGCCTATGCCCAGCAGTGGACTTCTACAGGCTGATTTTTTTAGCAAGAGTTTGATAGCTAAGAATAATTTCCTATGCATACTAATAATATTTAACTTTGCAGAAAACAGACAAACAGTTTTATTCAGCGCCACCATAGACAGTCAGGTGGAGAATCTGGCCAGATTAGCATTGAGGTCAGACCCGGTCCATGTGCTGATAACGGATGACCAACAGTCCACTGTTTCAGGGCTCCAACAAGGGTAACTACAGCAAGTTTATGAGTTACTGTATTTTAATTTCATCAGATTTTTTTTATTTGTAAATTTTGTTGACTGTTCTGGTACTATGGTACTGGTAGTCCCTGATACCTACCTAACGGCATAGGGATTCCTAGGTCCAGATTAATAGAACGTACTTCACGGTGACTAAGTCTAAGCCTTACTTTGAAATTGTCCCTGTCTCTCTCTAATACGCGTGTTTTAACATTTGTGTGACAGTGACAGGGACAGGTCTTCCGTAAGTCGTACTTTGCTAACATATAAGCACGTTCTATTTATCTGGACACTAGTGTGGGGTGAAACTGCGTTGCAAATAACAATTACTGCAATAATATCTTTCGACTGTAATTTATAACTACGATTGCTCGCCTATAGATGGTGCTACGCAACTTCTCATACTGAAAGTGTCAACTTTGCTATTCACCAACAGATGTTCGTTGTTTGTTCAATTGATCGGAATAAACAGGTAGGTATCGTGGAAACGTGAATTTTCGCAACATTGCATTCGATTATTATTCCAAAAACCCCTACATGTCATGAAGGACATTCTTATAATAAGATTTTGGATTCCCTGTGTCGTGGTTATCAGGAACTAAGAGTACCATGGTACCATAACACCCAGATCCGGAACAAATATTTGCAGATCATACAAACATTTGTCCCGCAGCGGGAATTGAACCCGCAACCTCTCGCATCTCAGCCGGCTACTCGCACGCCGCACCACAGAGATCGTCCAAAAAAAAAACAAATCAATTCAATAGAAATCATAAGGATCATTTTGATTTGATTAAGTAATGGTTTCTGGTCCGGGTACCGGTGGATATTGGTCTCGAGTGCCGACCACGAACAGAGACCGAAGTCTGAGTTTTACAAGCAATTGATACGGACGTATGGTGTGTAGAGTAACACGAATTTTAATATGGAAAATGAAGTTCACAAAGTGAAAGTATATACGCTCATTACCGTCTCCATACAAAAGTCCATGTCGCATTGCACTACACTACACTATACGCCGTATAAATTGCTTGGTAAAACTCAAGACTTCGCTCTTTGAAGAAAAGACAGGAAGACTCATGTGATTTCCCTTGAAGGCCCATTATCTTGCCACACTATACTTAGGTACATAAAATTTTTGTTTTAGGTATTGCATTTGTCCAGTAGAGCAAAGACTGCAATGGTTAATAATGGTGCTCAAGAGAAGTAAAAAGAAAAAAGTCATGGTGTTCTTCTCTTCATGCAAGTCCGTAGATTTTCACTACGAGATCTTCAGAAGGTGGAAAGCTTCAGTTACTTGTATTCATGTGAGTATTATCCTCATATTTTTACATTTTTTGTAACCACACTGTGAAAAATGGTTCTTAGCTATGTTTGGTGGAAAATGGTGCACCCATCATCAGGATCATCAGCTTGCTACACTTTTTTGTTTAATTTTTAATATTTTATTTTACATCATAGTATTTATTCTGTTATTCCTTCAGGGTCGTCTAAGCCAAGCCCAAAGAAAATTGGCGTATCTTAAATTCGTGCAAGCGAAAAAAGGCGCATTGTTTTGCACAGACGTAGCGGCCAGAGGACTGGATATACCTGCTGTTGACTGGATAGTTCAATATGACCCGCCCACAGATCCTAAGGTAATCATTAGCCCAAGTATCATAGAAAGAAAACGTTTATTTGGCACACCAAAAACAAAAAACCCATCATAGGCCCATGCTTATCTAGCGAGAGTCATATCATCATAAGCCCACGTTAGTTCACTGCTGGACACATGCCTCTCAATACGCACAAACTTCAATACACCCCCCCCCCCTATGGGGGTAAAATTTGTGAAATTTTTTAGTGCACCCCTAGACCACAAAAGAAATGTACTTATCCTCCAAATTTCGGACATACGGACTATGGTTTAGGCTGTGCGTTGAAGGTCAGTCAGTAGAGCTCCTTGTTGAATAAGTTTGTCGGGGGAAGTACTTCCACCATACTTATTTCTGCAGGATGATTCTAAAACGTCGGAAACGTTTCCGATCGGATTCGTTAGTTAATACTTAGTTTTGGGCTATCAGAAGACGTTTGTTTACCAAACTAGATATTATGTGTAAAACTGAGGTAGTATTCGTGGTGTGAGGTGTGAACGATCGGACTTGACGAAAATGATTAACATATTATTTGTTTTGTAGGAATATATTCACAGAGTCGGTCGGACTGCCAGAGGTCTGAACAAATTAGGAAACGCAGTTATTTTACTGAGGCCAGAGGAAGAGGAATTCGTGCAGTTCCTAAAAATGCAGAAGGTTTATGTAGACAAATACAACTTTGGTGATCCTTCTCCTGAATTACAAGAACAGGTAATTATTTCCTAATTCATTAATTTTGAATGATGTTCCTGTAGAACTCACTGTGGAGGTTGTGGGTTCGATTCCCGCTTCGGAACAAATATTTGTACGATCTGCAGATAATTGTTCAGGGTGTTCTGGGTATTTTCTATGTATTATAAATAATACATATTTATCTATGTAATGTTTCTAGTTGCCATAACACAAGCTCTGATTAGCTTGGGGCTAGATAATGTTGTGTGAAATGTCCAGCATTTGTTTATTTATTTATAACTATTATACATTTTATGAGACACCTTGTACTGTACACAGATGTCTAGCAATATCGCAATATCATCAACAGCAGATGTATAGTAGCCCTTAAGTTAGCCAGATTTTTAGGACCTAAATAGAGTCAAAATTTTCGAGCCCCAGGAATTCAAACCCACACCTTCGGCTTGAATCGGCGATCCGTTTGCCAATTTCGCTACAGTGACACTGGCGAAGAAAATCTAAGGCATATTTTATCGGTTATTATAACTAGCCTGTTCTCGTCCACTGCTGGACGAAGCCCATTGAATACAAAGGGGGGAAACCACCACCGTAATCACCACGCTTGGCGGGCGGATTGGTGATCGCAGTTTGGTGTACTCAGGTACTCAGGTAGATGCTGCTGCACATCCCCTGGTGTAATCTCTTAGAAAGGGTACACATCTACATCCACGGGAGGAGGATGGATCTATTCTTAGGCTGGACACAACACGGCACAATTTATATCGGTTATAACCGATATTTATTGTTTATATTTATTATCCGGTTTTAACCGGATATTTTAATGTTATCTATACAAGTGTGGCTTACACGTAGGTACCTTTAATTGTCTATTTAGATGCTAAACGGCTAACTTCAAGCTGGCACAGATTCTTTGGTCCGTACTTTATTGTTATTTTTTTTTTAATTTCAGTTCGAAGATATGATAGAAAATGACGGAGTTATGAAAATATTAGCTAGGAAGGCCTTCCTGACTTTTCTGAGATGTTACCAAAAACACCCAATGAGGGAGATATTCAACATCAAAACTTTGGATTTGAAGGCCACAGCGAGAGCTTTTGGGTTTAGAAAACAACCAGACGTCGACTTTTGTATCCTTTTCATAATTCAACCGATTTTTTTATGCTTACTTAGTTTGTTTTTAGAGTTCCGTACTTCAAAATGTACCAAAGAACCATACTGGGATCACTAATGTGTCCGTCTGTCACAGCCAATTTTCTCCGAATCTACTGAATATAAAATTTCAATTACGATGCAGGAAAAAATCGCTCTCGTTTATTCTATTTGATTTTGCTGTGCCCCTATACTTAAAAGTATTTAGAAACACAAAACCTCCATTATCTCAGATGTTCTGATAACATATGATTTAGACAGTCAGTCCTCACTTAGACATCTCAAACATACGGCTTATCTAACGACTACTAATAAAATGTGTTTAAAATGCATTTCCTTATCAGAACAATCAGTATGATGAAAGCAGTGATAACATATGCAACATATATCAAGAGGACAGTAAAAAAACTATAAAGGAAGTCGCACACTACCACCCACTCAACCCGAAGTAACGACAAAGTTGAAAAGACCGCGCGTTGCCGACTACTTTCATAAAATTTTGTAAACCATGCTGTAGGTAACGCTATTAAACTTCAAATTTCAATGCTTTACTTTGGTGTTGCGACTATAAGGTGGCCTAAAGCCTTTACCCGACAACAGTGAACCACATCATTGTTATTTTTATTCGTGATCAAATCATTTGCCCAGTGTACCATGGGGCTTATTACAAGTTTTGCATTGCAAGTATCATTTTGCGAGGCGTTGAGCGTTTACCGTGACTTACGTAGTAACTATTTATTAATGTGCTGGAGTCCTAAGTTTTTTTGCAACCAATTACAGATTTTGTATGGCGATACCGATGAACGACCCTAGCGTACACTCCGTGAACCTCATTCGATCTCAAAGACAAGCACATAAAAGTTTGTGTTACACTACACCATAGGTCCGTGTCATTGTTTGCAAAAAACTTAAGACTTAAGCCTTCAGCCTGTTTCTATCGACTGCGCCGCACAGAATGATTTATAGTTACTACGTACGTCACGGTAAACGCTCACGCCTCGCGAAACTCCTTATATGCCTTCTGTTGTGTAAATACCTCACTATCTGCAGAAATAGATCGTTACGATCCATTACTCAATTAATCATAGCAAAGGGCATTAACTCTTGTGTATCTGTCTTGTGTCGCAGTAAGATAGTCACATCAGGGAAATTACTATTTTCCTAGTACAATAGTCACGAACGTTGTGATATCGATTCGGTTTGGTGGCGCGGTTTGTGGTGGGGAGTTGGGTGGTGAAAAGGATAGTCCATCATTAGTACTTAGTGCTCACTACCCACTCCCCTCCTGCGTAATGATCGTTTAAATCAATTTGACTAAAATTTCGTCGGTTGCGGACTCATGGTCACACCTCTAGGGAAATAGAATCCGAATAATGTTTGTGACTGTACTAGGAAAATGGCCATTTCCCTGAGATGACTACTTACTGCGACATATCAATGTGGGTAGTTACGCTCATTGCATAACATTATTTCGATAAGGCTTATACCAATGTAACGAACTGCAACAATGTCTGTGATAAGATATAAATAAAACATTTTACATAAATTACATGTTTTATTGAATAATAAAATCAACTCCTACTCTTGTTGTTGTTACCCTTTTGTCTGTAAATCTTAGTTTTCTCCGCCTTGTTCTTTTGGCTCTGTGGAGCATTGAGAGACTTGAAGTAGCCGAACCCTCCGCCACCTTTCCTCTTCTGAGTCGGTCCTTTGCTCGTCACCTTCAGCTCGACAGCAGGCGGCACAGTGAAACCGAATGATTTTGACACTTTTGCCATATCTATGGTGTCGATATCGAATATCGTCTTCAAATGGTGTGAATCATACGCTCTCAAGTAACTCTTGAAGGCTTCCTTCGCAGATTGGTTGAGGAAGTAGTTTCTTGAAATTAGTTTTTCGAGCTGTAGTTGGATATCGGCGACTTTGTTCCAGGAGAACTCGAATTCGTTGAGGGCTACTTTGGATTGTTTGAGGAACCTCAGGAACCCTAGCTCTTCTGGTCGCAGGAACAAGAGCGCGTGCCCGCTCGTGCCAAGCCCCCTCGCGGTACGACCCACTCGGTGGATGTATTCCTAAAATAACATGACAATGGTTAAAATTGTATTTTTTTTGGCGGGCGAAGGTTCGCCTGCGACGCATGAGGTTGCTGGTTCGATTCCCGCCTCGGAACAAATATTTGTACAATCTGCAGATATTTGTTCTAATAAAAAATATTTATCTATAATAATGTATTGTATTAAGTATATTAGTTATCTAGTACCCATAACACAAGCTCTGCTTAGCTTGGGGCTAGATAATGTTGTGTGAAATGTCCAGCATTTATTTATTTTATTTATTTATTTTTGAATGATTGTAACAAACCATCTATTACCTAGTCGTTTAGGACAGCCGGAAGTGGCAATGGGAGGTCATATAGCTTGCAGAACTGAACCTATATATGGGCAATAAAGGTTCTAGAGTGACGACCACGAACCGGACCGCACCGGCGCAGTGTAGGCCGCCCTCTCAATGGACCGACGACATTTTAAAGGCGGCAGGAAGTCGGTGACAAGCCAAAAACACTAACATTTCAATTTCGCGCCACCTACGAAACGATCCACCTTAAAGTTACAGAGAGCAGAGACCCAATTCTCTAATTTAAAAACATTCCAGTCACAATACAATCTCGTGTCAGTCGCACTGTCACGTATAGTAACTATTACTTAATATTGCTTACTATTACTGACGCGAGATTATATTGTGACTGGAATGTTTTTAAATTAGAGAATTGGGCCTAGCAAATGACACGGACGTATGGTGTAGTAGAGTAACACGGATTTTTGTATGGAAAATGTGGTTCACAGAGTGCGTACACTCTAGGGGCGCTCATCGGTGTCGCCATACAAATTCCTTGTTACACTACACCATGCGTACGTGTCAATTGTGTGTAAAAACTTAGAATCAGCTCTCAGAGCAGGGCTTTGGTTGATGGCAACACTGTTAAAGTGTATCCCAAGGCGTCGATTATGGAGAGCAGGATCCAAGTAGCTCTTATAAACCTGTTTTGACAGGGGTCCCACTATTGTAACCGCCATTCCCCAGACCATTTGTCGTGACATTCTTTAGTAGGCCTATGTCCTGTCCATTGGACGTGTCCCGGCTGATGTACCTTAGGGTCGTCAGGGGGGTCGTACTGCACGATCCAGTCGACGGCGGGGATGTCGAGGCCTCGCGCCGCCACGTCCGTGCACAGGAGGATGCCGGTTTCTGCGTTGCAGAACTGGAAGAACGTTGTCGTGCGTTTCGTCTGTTGTTGCTTTCCCTGAAAATGTAAGGCAAAATTATCGAGATGTCGAAACGTACACCTCTTGGGACTTTTCGGTTGAATCACGCTTCTACCCTCCAAATTTTTTCAGGTTGATTATTTCAAAAATCTAGAACAGTCCGTAGGTACCTTGATAAGTCTTATGCAATTATATCTACAAAGTGTTATGAAGATCTGACTTGAAGTTTTAAAATCCAAAAGAGCCAGACTGAATGGAAAAACGTAAATAGTTTTTCATTCAACCGCAAAACAAAAGAAAAACGAATGTTATAATTTTCTGTCCCAATTAAAAGTCTTGGTGACTAACGTTTGACCAGTAAAATTACCATCAACTGAATTCTTAATGGTAATTTTGAGCAATTGATGGTAATTTTACTTGTCAAACGTTAGTCACTGAGTTACTTTCAGTTAATCAGGAATAGGGGGGCTGGTCTTAGATTTATAATGGTAAGATGATGGAGATCTGAGAATAAAAGTTGGTTGAATGCACAACAACTGTGAACCAATTAATGAATCCATTACACTTACATGAATAGACATGACAGGTAGATCAATATAGTTGAACAGCTCGTGATGGTACTTGACAGCCATGCAGGTTGAGAAGAACACCATAACCTTTTTCTTCCTATTCTTCTTAAGGAATGTGAACAGCACCATCATTCTCTTCTCTGAAGGGCACACAATGTATCTGAAACGATAAAACAATTTTTGACTTCATAGGTACACACCGGTCAAGTTCGAGACTGACTCGCGTGGAGAGAGTTTCGTACAAGTAGGCTACCATAGTTACCACTAGACCACTTAAACTTATTAGGGAATTTGAAGACTTGTTTAAGTTTTGCTGTAATCTGTGAGTTTCCCAATATTCAGTAGTTTTTGGGTCAGTAGTCACAGAAAAAAAAGTGGGAGGGGAATATTTTCGCATGTTTTCTTAAATATCTTTTAAACTAAGCATTTCAAAATTAAAAAATACGTACATACTTGTATTTCTCATAATGAACCCTTTCATTCGATAAGTCCAACAAGTTTATTTATTATTTTCTTGTTTGCTATGGGGGCATAGTTAATCCAAAAAACCAAAGATTAGTCGAGAGATTTATTTATTAAAAATTTTATAATTATTTTATTAAATTATCGCGGTTACGAATTATTAATACTTTTCGAGTTATGGAGTTACTTAATTTCGGAACCCTACACTATACGTGATTCGAGAGTAGACGCATGGCCGGTTTATACTGGGGGCTTAGTAGGTACAGGTTTTGATAGTTTACGAAACTATGTGAAGTTTCGTTTCCTTCCATACATTTACTTGCAGCGCCCCTAGCAAAAATTAGAAGAAAACTAAGGACGTTGTCAGTAAATGTATTGGATGGAAACGAAACTTCATATAGTTTCGAAAACTATCAAAACCCGTACTAAGCCCCCTGTTGTTTGTAACTCACCCTTGTTCCAAAGAGTCCACTGTGGCTTGTTCTCTGTGGTCGTCTACGCCGACATACACCGGCTCGTGTTTGACGGCGAGCGCGGTGAGTGCTTCCGTCTTCTTCGTTTGAGTGGCACTGAACAACATCGTTTGACGGCGCTCTACAAAATACAGACAATGTTAGCAATTTGAGGCACATTTTATTGAACAAACATGGCTCTACATATTCCGAACACTGGTAATCCACCCAACACAAAACAAAGTGAATGACATGATTGATTTTTTAGTTTTTCTAAAACACTTACTAGGTAGCAGCTTGATAATCTGCTTGACTTCTTCTTCGAATCCAACCTCGAGTATCCGATCAGCTTCATCGATTACGAGGCACTGCAGGTTCTTGTACAGGAAGTCGGGTGTATTTTGCAGGTGATCCAACAGACGGCCGGGAGTCGCCACCAATATGTTAATACCTGTACAAACATTGTTTATGTATAAAGCTGTTAAAAATTGCCTCAGGGATTCTTTCTAAAGATGGTCAGTAGCTAAAATGAGACTAGAGAGAATAAAATAAGATGGGTTCTCGTTATTTGCCATTAGTGACTAATAGCTTCAATAAATGCTGTAATTTTTCGCAAAAAGAGAAAATTGTAAAGCAGCTGATAGTACCTAGTGAGTACTAAATGAGGAAATAGTACCTAGCACCAAATTTACAGTGGTTACAGGTGGTACAAAGGAACTCATTAGGCAATAGAAAATCCTAATTTCTCAGCGAATTGTACTAAAGGAGCTAGAATTGAGACAATAGTAACACCAAGTGAATACAGGTTGTAATATTGTATAAAATTTAAATGATGTTGCAAAGCTTATGAATGTTAAGAGCCGGTATACAAAATCGCGCTCGGCAAGATTCGCGGATCGGCGGTACCTACATCTTATTCTGTGGCAATAGTTACTTGGAACATTGATACGCGATGTATTACGGCGCGTCAGTTTCGGACTAATTACTTTGATACTTTTTCCTAAGATTGATTTATTCTGAGCAAACGGCAATTATTTCACTAATAGAAAGATACGGACATAGGCTATGTTTTATTAGCATTCGCCCGCGCCTACGCTCGCGTTATGTTGAGTTTCACTCAACTCCGATACCGTTGAGGTGTTTTTGATAATATTTGGTGTGTTGATGTATGCCGTTTATTCCAATCTTTCCTACCAACAGTTCGATAGTCTAACTGACAAAATTATTCCAAACTGTTAGCTGACTAGTCGGACAGATTGGAATTTGGATTTTCGCTCAGTTTTATTCCATATATGTAGTACTACCGCAAGTGAAACACATTGAAATCAAAAATAAAAAACTTAGATAAATTATTATCAATTTTATTCTTTTATTCCATCCAGTCCAACGAAAATGCTAACTTTTACTAGTCGAAAGTAGATTTTGTACAGTAAGAATGACGAGCGCTCCTTGCGGTATTGTTGACAAACTCTGTAATACCATACAAAAAAAAATATAGAGTTTCGAGACGATATTTTTTTTTGTATGGTATTGCAGAGTTTCTCAACAAGGAGTGCTTTCTGATGATGCAGAACCATTTCGAGTACCCCAAAATGTTGCCTGATGGAAATAGTTTTCGCCATTTATAGGGTAATTTCCAAAAAGTTGGAAAAATAAAACTCTGATGATGCAGAACCATTTCGAGTACCCCAAAATGTTGCCTTATGGAAATAATTTTCTTCATTTTTAGGGTAATTTCCAAAAAGTTGGAAAATCAAAACTCTGATGATGCAGAACCATTTCGAGTACCCCAAAACGTTGCCTGATGGAAATAATTTTCCCCATTTTTAGGGTAATTTCCGAAAAGTTGGTAAATCAAAATTCTGATGATGCAGAACCATTTCGAGTACCTACCCTAAAATTTTGCCTGATGTAAAAAAAATCCCCTTTTTAGGGTAATTTCACCAAAGTTGGCATATAAAAATTCTGTTTATACAGAATCGTTGCAAGTATTCTGAGGTACCCCAAAAATAAGTTTTTTCCTCCTCCTAATGAGTGCTTTTCATATTCTATATTAAAATAGTAGTTTGAATTGGTTCAATAGATGACGTTGACTTACCAACTACCCAACTGCACTACCCAACTGCGCTAATCATACGAGGTTTATGTGTTTATTAATGGTTTTTAATGTACTTGAAAACTTTACTAAAATCATTCCCCTAAAAATGGGGAAATATATATAACGTACTTGAAAACTTTACTAAAATCATTACCCTAAAAATGGGGAAATTTTATTTGATCAGGCAACACCTCAGGATACTTGTAACAGTTCTGTATAAACAGAATTTTGATATGCCGACTTTGGTGAAATTACCCTAAAATGGGGTATTTTGTACCAGGCAGCATCTCGGGGTACTCGAAACGGTTCTGTATAGGCTGAATTTTGATTTTCCAACTTTTCGGAAACTACCCTAAAAATGGGGAAAATTATTTCCATCAGGCAACATCTTAGCGTACTCGAAATGGTTCTGCATCATACAAATTTTAACTGTCCAACTTTTTGGAAATTACCCTAAAAATGGGGAAAATTATTTTCTCCATACGACACCACTGGGTACTGGAAACTGTTCCGTGAAATGAAAATTTTGATTTTCCAACCTTTTTGAAATTACCCTAAAATTGGGAAAATATATAATGACCAAGCAACACCTCGGGGTACTCAAAACAGTTTTTTAGCATCAAAATTTTGATTTTCCAACATTTTTGAATTTTGTTTTTTATTACTCAAAAAATGGGGAAAATCATTTTGACCAGAGAATGTAAATAGGTATCAGTTAGTAAGTACCTACCTCATAAAAATTGATAATCATTTATCTTATTTTTGATTTCACTGTACCTACTTCACTTGCGGTAGAAACATACATATATATATGGAACAAAACTGAGCGAAAATCCAAATTCCAATCTGTCTGTCTGTAGTCAGGCTAACAGTTTGGAAAATTTTGTTCAAACAGTTAGACTATCGAACTGTTGGTAGGAAAGATTGGAATAAATTATGTATGCTGGGAGCAACGGGGGGAGGAGGACTGCTTTTTATGAACAAGTCAAAAGTATCTAAAGGCGGCGCGCCGTTTTCTGTGTCCTGACTGAATGCCTGACATATAGATATAGCACAGCCTATTTATTTTGATATATTGGTTAGCTATAAAGGTATCCTGAAAAAAATATCACAAGTTCGGTGATTTGAGAAGTTTGTCACATGTAAGAAATATACTTGTATATGTACTTATGCCCTTTCTTATCACAAGAAACCGATCACGTCTGATCACGATACCAGACAGGACGGAGGGTTCCCAACGAGTAAAACTATAACCAAAATTACCACCAGGCAATACCTCAGCATACTGGCAACGGTTCTGTGTAAACAGAATTGTGATATACCAACTTTGGTGAACTTTTTTTTTCTGACAGCAGATTCTTGTTCAGTGATCACTGGGATCCTCAGATATCGATTTTGAAAGCAATCGGTCGAGTAACAAAAAATTTCAAAATGGCGGCCACTTTTTTTAATTTCTGACAGCAGATTCTTGTTCTGTGATCACAAGGAACCTCAGATATTGATTTTGAAAGCAATCGGTCCGGTGACAAAAAAGTTCAAAATGGCGGCCACTTTTTTTTATTTCTGACAGCTGATTCTTGTTCAGTGATCACTGGGATCCTCAAATATCGATTTTGAAAGCAATCGGTCCAGAAACAAAAAAATTCAAAATGGCGGCCACTTTTTTATTTCTGACAGCTGATTCTTGTTCAGTGATTACAGGGATCCTCAGATATCGATTTTGAAAGCAATCGGTCCAGTAACAAAAAAGTTCAAAATGGCGGCCACTTTTTTAATTTCTGACAGCTGATTCTCGTTCAGTGATCACAGGCGTCCTCAGATATCGATTTTGAAAGCAATCGGTTTGGTAACAAAAAAGCTCAAAATGCCGGCCACTTTTTTAATTTCTGACAGCAGATTCTTGTTCTGTGATCACAAGGAACCTCAGATATTGAATTTGAAAGCAATCGGTCCGGTGACAAAAACGTTCAAAATGGCGGCCACTTTTTTTTATTTCTGACAGCTGATTCTTGTTCAGTGATCACTGGGATCCTCAAATATCGATTTTGAAAGCAATCGGTCCAGAAACAAAAAAATTCAAAATGACGGCCACTTTTTTAATTTCTGACAGCAGATTCTTGTTCTGTTATCACAAGGAACCTCAGATATTGATTTTGAAAGCAATCGGTCCAGTAACAAAAAAGTTCAAATTGGCGGCCACTTTTTTAATTTCTGACGGCTGATTCTTGTTCACTGATCACAGGGATCCTCAGATATCGATTTTGAAAGCAATCGGTCGAGTTACAAAAAAGTTGTGAAAATACCGGGGAAAATTTGTTTGACCTGGCAACAACTCAGGATACTGGCAACGGCATGTACACGAGATCGTCGCCTTACCCAAAAATACGTAGAAGTAGGTAGTAACATAACAACTAAAAAATAAAATAAAGTAAGTAGGTACTAGGATACTTTCATATAGGTAGGTACATATATGAAAGTATCAAATACGTGCGGTCGTGCTATGAAATTCGTCACACACAAGCGGTTAGCAGCGTCTGGCGAGAGCGAGTGGGATGCCATATGACGAGCGAAAGAGATAGAAGCTCGCGAACGCGTCGACACAGGTCCTACCTCGATGGGCGCTCGCGCCGTACTGAACCTGTCGCGCTTGTACATTGCAATTTATTGTAAATTTAGAGCAATGCTAAGTATTTTTTTGTCAATAATCAAACAAAGGGATTATCAATAAAAAAACAGAATCTGATTTATCAATGAACTAACTTTATTTTGATATAATATTTTGTTTAGAATTACGCTTTATTCCACACAATAAATCGTGGTAAAGTGCCGGTATAATTCGTGTAAATTGGCGGAAGTTTTTGTTTTATTTCTTTTAATGCGTTTAAGTAATTGATATTGTGGTACATTATGTGTCAACAAGGATTATTTTCCTGATGTATAGTATTTTTTTTCAGTCAATTTGATGCATATTTGTTAGAGAATTAGGAGGCTGAAGTTGACTCTTCTTCTAACTTTCAGTAAAACAAGGTGCGGGAGATTGGTTACTACAAAAAAAATAAACTAGTGTTTGTAAATGTTCTACATTATCAATCAACACAATAGATTGTTCTATATTTAGCACTTATTTAACTGTGTTAAACCCTTTCCTATCATGGTAAATTAGGCGCTTAAAATCCACATAAAACCGTGAACGTCCTCTTAAGATGATAATGATTGGACAGTTGCCTTACCTTTAGAAAGCTTCTGTGCTTCAGTACTCCTATTGGCCCCGCCCATTACTAGGCCATACGTGTGATGGTGGTATTTCATGAGCTCCATCAGTACCCCAAAGGTTTGCATTGACAGCTCTCTTGTCGGTGACAGGATAATAACACCAGTGCCTATAACAAAACTTACTTTAGACATTTTAAATAAGATACACTATTCTGTGATTTGTGGTTTTGAGTCAGATATCCATTCTGTGTTCATAAAAGACCATCGCCATTCGACTTTGGTGTTCATAGGCAATCAACAATAAATGTGCCTCAACCGTTTTCACAGGAGACTCGAGTTTTTGTTGACCGTCTATAGACAGTCGATTTGGTGGTCATTTTCATATTCGCCTTTTTTGTCATCATTTGAAATTACATTTTAGGAAAACACTAAGCTATAGAGAACAACGGGCTATGGAGAGACCTATACTCCACGTTTACCTATGGTATAAAAGTGAAATGAAGGAACCCGTAAAAGAACCAAGGTCACCAACAGAAGTGGCAATGGGCCAGCCATTTAGTCTTACAGAAACAACAACCAACAATAACTGGGGAATAAAGTTTCTTGAGTGGTGACTATGAACAGAAAGATGCTGATGGTTCTCTCATGTCATTGTAACGGCCGCAGGAAGTTTGTGGATGAAGGCGGCTCAAGATTTTTCATCAAGTCATTCTATGGGGACCAAATCTATTTTATTTGATTTATTGAAGAACCAATGGCGATACAAAAGTATAAATAGAAACTTAGAGATAGGAACATAAGGCTAATAACACGTTTCTACGTTTGGGTCTCAATGCAATGGAGAATCAATGAATATCTTACCATTCCTAGGCTTAAATTTCAGCTTGTAAATCAAGTCTATAGCAGGTATGAGGAAAGCCAAGGTCTTCCCTGACCCAGTCCTGGCTGCTCCAACAAGATCCCTCCCCTCCAGTAATGGTGGAATGGCTTTAGCCTGAATTTCAGTCATGGTTGTGAACCCCATTTCTTTTATTCCCATTAGGGTTGGTTCACACACTTTTCCTTCCAGGGCTGTGAACTTCTGATCTGATAGAATGCCAAGACATAAGCTGGACCCTGGTACTGAAATGGGAAAAAATTATAGGATTAACAATATAGAATAGACAACTTTTGAATCTCTCATGGTTAAGGCAGTTCACTGCTACTGTACTGAAAACAAATTGCAAAATATGCAAAAAAGCAAAAACTATGGTTAAACATAAAAACACAATTAAAATAGACTAGTGTCAATGTCTAATTGGTTTATTTAACCCATGATAGTATCATTAAAATGTGTTCTGATCGCAATAGTTTAAAAATACCTGTACCTATTGCATTAATTAACAAAATACAGACAACCTACGTGGCACAGCAGGTGAGTAGCCGGCTGATACACATGAGGTGCCAGTTCCGATTCCTGCTGCGGGACAAATATTTCTTCCCGGTCTGGATGTTGTGGTACCATGGTACTCATAGTTCCTTGATACCCATGTCACAGAGAATCCTAGTGTGGGATCAACCTCCCTATTCTCTAACTGACAGTCACTCGGTGACTAACGTTTGAAAAGTAAAATGACCATCAATTGCTAAAAATTATCATTAAGAATTGTCAATTGATAGTCATTTTACTTGTCAAAACTTTAGTCACCGAGTGACTTTCAGCTAGGGAATAGGGGGGTAGGACTATGTATGTGACTGGAGTGTGTTATTATTACTACAGGTTACTGACTCTTAATGAACAATACAAAACTCACTTCATGTTGGTTGAAATAGTACAAAGCATACTCACATTGGCTTTCCTCAATTGATTTTTCCACATCATTTGTTTCATTTTCTGAATCACTATCCTCCGATTTCACTTCTGGTTCTTCTTTCACTTCTATGGGCGCCTCACTAACTTCTGCTTTGTTTTTCTTCTTTTTTTCTGAAATTGTTGCGTTGAATTTAGCCATAATGCCTCATCATAGTTATGTTTTGAACACATTGCACAATAGCTTGGGTACAAAAATACTTGCACTTGTTTTTTTTTTTGGATCACTAACAAATGAATCGCAAGCATGCAAAAATATAAATCCAAAGTTACTTAGTTTTAGTATTCCTTTGTTTATGTGGTTACCTCATTAGGTAACCACAACATTATTGTTAGATGCGTTAACTTTCTTACTTTTTGGATAACTTGGTGCACTTCCACTAGCATCACTGTTTTCAAGTGGCCTTTTCTTTACTTCTGCTTCTGAAACAACAGTTCATATAAAAACAACAGGAGCATGTATAGTCTGCATTATCGACACGACAACATCACGTAGGTAATCAAGAAACGAGATTTTTGGTAAGGTACTCTTTTAATACTATATACCTACGTAAAGCTGTTGATTTTAAAAACACTGCTTGCGCGATATTATGGTCTATTTAATTCATAATTACATAAATTGCATAGAATAAATACATTTTAGAGGTTATGTTACCTGTAACGTCCTGGGTATCGTTTTCGTCAGTCGATTTTTTATTTGCAAGACTTATTTTCTTCCTCTCACGTTTCTTTATTTTTCGCATTAGAATTTTATCTGGGTTTGGCATCGTGAGCAATAAATTTTTAATTTTTTACATGGAAAATAATCTCCTTCCCTTATTTTTCACACATGTGTTTGATTGAATGAATGAATAAATATAATGAATGAATGAATGCAATCTATAACTGAACGAGTGCGGTACCGTACTCTATGGCGTTACCCATTCATTTTCTTTGGCGTTACCGTAGCAAAATGAGGATCTCGCGGGGCACCCCGCTGAGTAATGTTGTTCTATGCACCCCGCAAACGACCTTAGAGAATGAAACGACAATGTCATGGCCGCGTTTTCTGTCAGATTGCCGCGGAATTCCACGTGAGGTGTCATAAGGGTGCTTGGAGCAAGGAACAAAAGGGTGTCACGGCCTTAGAATAAGAACTTAATCTGAGGTGTTCTGAGGTCACAGCGGCAGTTACCACAAGGTTGACACTGATAGTGACAATGACAGACAATTGACAATTTGACAACAAAACGTAAACAAAAGCCAAAACAAGACGCACGAGGCGAGGTGCTTTCATTTTATTTTGTGAAACAGTGGTTGTATTTACACAAAGTGTAACCCCTATCCAGGCGGACCATACAATAAAAAATAATTAATTAGCTCATTAAGTCTGTTATCAAGAATATTGGAATTTCATCATGAAGGAAGATAAATTTCCTAAATTCAAAGGGTTGAAAGACAAGGTCTCGGAAAGCACCCTAGAAGCTATCAAGCAGTTGGGTTTTAAGCGTATGACCGAGATCCAGAGTGAAGTACTGCCCAGTGCATTGGATGGAGCTGACATAGTTGCCACTGCCAAGACAGGATCTGGCAAAACTTTGGCCTTCCTCATACCTGTTGTTGAAGATGTTATGAAGAACATATCGAAGGGAATTCAAGGTAATCCAAATAAGTCACTAAATTAACAATAAATGGTATAAAATTATGAGAGATCCCAAGTACGTATTGACTAATGGTTCACCAAATATATTACCTCTTTAAATACTTGTGGTAGGTATATCAATTTATATTATTTGGCTCACCACAAGCTGTTAATCTCCAGGCACGTGTGGCATCATCATATCACCGACAAGAGAGCTGGCTATTCAGACATTCTCGGTACTGCAAGATCTAGTATCCTATCATGGTAATATCACATCAGCTTTGGTTATCGGTGGTGAAAACAGATGGAAACAAAGTGATGAATTGTGTAAAGGTATGTTAGTTTTGTTTTTAAATATATATGGCTGGCAATGGCTATGGCTTGCTAAAGATTTTTTCTCAAACACTATGTGGATGTTCGTTGACAAGGTCTGAGTTAGTGCCTTCACTGATAGACTAGTAAGATTTTCATAGTGAAATTGCCTTTGCGATATCACAACAGCCGACAGCAAGCCGTGCTAGTCTCGGCCTCAGAATAGGACTTCTCCAATTCCTCCTGTGAATGTGGTAAAAGGCAACTAAGGGATTACGCCAGGGGATGGGCAGCAGAATCCACCTGAGTACATAACACCAAACTGCGATCACTAATCCACTTGCCAAGCGTGGTGATTCTTGTAAATCCCCCCATTATGAGGAGGTCTCATCCAGCCGTGGATGACTACTGGCGGATGAAGAAGATCCAAGCATGTTTGAGAAAAAAACATTTTAATTTAAACAATATTTGTAGCTTTGTTAATTTTCTTTTCCAGGTGTCCATATTGTGGTCTCAACACCTGGACGTCTGTTAGATCACATGAGGACTAAGGAGTTTGACTATGGCCATGTAAGTTGCCTGGTATTGGACGAAGCAGACAAAATCTTTCAGTATGGGTTTGAAGAGGACCTGAACCAAATTGTCAATAGGCTACCAAGTGAGTTCTATTTTACTGAATCACTTTGTTCGTCTTTCTTGGTCAGCCTACGTTCATCATCATCATCAGCCTCTAGAGCCATACTCTGGAGATCACTGCTGGACATAGGCCTCCCCCATACGCCACGGCGACTGCGTCGTCCGTTTCTTGGTTGCTACTCGAGAACCTTCAACTTTTTTACCATGACCATGTAGGGCCATGATCCACCACAAAGTCCCAATTCGGATCAGAGTGTGTGTGCAAATTTTTTGGTGTTGTTCATCACAATGTTTTTTTTGTTACCTTTGTTAAAGAACAAACAAAAAGAACTAAAAATATTAATTTGTGCCAATATTTATTTCTATTTCAGAAAATAGACAAACCATGTTATTCAGTGCCACACACTCAGAGAGGACTAATGCATTGGCAAAGTCTGCAATGAAGGAGAATCTACGAAACATAAATACTGATGAAGACAATCTCAGAGCGACTGTTGATGGACTTAAACAAGGGTAATAATTCAATTGATTTTTACACTGATAGACAGTCATTAAATTGTTTTTTACACTAATAGACAGGCATTCAACTTATTTTTACACTATTAGGCAGGCATTAAATTGTTTTTTTACACTAATAGACAGGCATTAACAGGTTGTTTAACAACTATTTGTACAATTTGCAGATATTTGTTCAGGGTGTTCTGGGTATTTTCTATGTATAATAAAAAAACTATCTATGTTAATATATACTGTATTAAATATATCAGTTATCTAGTACCCATAACACAAGCTCTGCTTAGCTTTGGAGATAATGTTGAGTGATATGTCTAATTATTTATCTGTCATTGTCTGTGGTTGTGATTGTTAGTTACCATAACCACACCACAGACCATACAAGAATATTTTTTTGAGGTCCGTGAACAACCCTTTGTTATCTTGAAACTTCCAGACTGCTAATAAAAAACATTACATAACATAACACCCAACAGTCACATACGTAGCCCTTATCCCACACTAGGATTCCCTGTGTCGTGGGTATCAGGAACTACAAGCACCATAACACCCAGAACCGGTACAAATATTTGCAGAAAATAAACTTACATCTCAGTTGGTGAGAGTTTTATCTTATTTGGTGGGATTTTCATTTTCTTTCTAAGTTTAACCTGTTCACTTTAAGAACAAGTCTTTTTTGGTTTACTTACTTTTACCTAAGTAGTAAAGTTGAGGTCCAATTAAAATTGTGTTATGTTTCAGATATTCAATTTGTGAGACTGAGTACAGATTGTGGTGGCTCCATAAGATATTGAAGAAGACTAAAAACTATAAAGTGATGATATTTTTCTCCAGCTGTAAATCTGTGGTATTCCATCATGAATTCTTCAACACTTATTGTCAGGCATCTGTGCTTTGCATACATGTGAGTTTTTATTTTTAGGGTTCCATACAGAGTTTGGAAAAGCGGAACGCTTATGTTTCACTTTGGTGTCTGTCTGTCTGTCAGAGTATTCGAAGATTTGAATCCAAGATTTTTTGTTGAATTGCAATTTATTGGTCTGCGTCTTATGCCTGTTTGAAAACTTTTAAACATACCTATAGATGGCTTTATGGTACATCTATACGAAGGCGATATACTTTATGACACCTTCAACTTTGCTACTCACTGATGGGTGCAGTTATTTATGTTTCTGTAAATTGAATTGTAGCAGTGGATGACATATATCACCAAATTAGAGAACTACTTAAAACAAGCAAATGCAAATAACGAAGTGACGTTGCGCTCTTGCAAGAGATGGAGCTTTCTCTAAGAAATCGCCGAAAGTTCTGGAAAGATAAATAAAGAAATAATTTCGCTTATTAAGGCGCTACCATGCCCGAATGACCTTGAGGTGTTCGCCTCTACAATACATCGCAAATTATTTATTTTAGTGACACCTATGTAGTCCGTTCTAATAGTACTGCCATCTAGCCGTCCGTCCGAGAACCGGCGGCTGACTGGTCCTTGCGCACAGCCAGATTCGCACGGATTCATGAAATATAATTCATAAAAAATAAAGAGAACCCATTTAAAAAAAAAACTAATCGTGTAATAATTCTACTATTAAATTAACTATCCAATTGTGTAAACCAAAAAATACAGAAACGTGAACTTTAAGAGAAGATGTACAAAATCATGATTTATTTCAATTTTTTCATGGGTTTATTGTCGAGTACTTACGACGTTAAATCACTAAACCAATCGTGGAACTTGATGACAAAATGTCAAATACATATATATATATATATATATATGTGTACATACATATGTATATGTGGTGATTTTGTTTTTTTTTTCTACATGCTTTATTTAACGAGGAGAGAGGCTTGAAAAAAACAGCTTGACGCCGTGTTTGGTCGGGGTACTGCCTTAACCGTTAGTCGTAGGTACGACCCCGGATAAGTGAATGGTTCGATGAACTAGTGATTAAACTCTCTTTGGCCCACTTTTGACACATGAATTTCCAAGTGTTGCTAGTAGCTACTATATCCCGTTACATTATACTGTTAGTCCACTGTTGGACGAGGCTGTTGTCTACCATAGAATGCAATGAGAGGATTTGCCATAATCATCACGCTTGGTAGTCGGATTGGTGATCGCAGTTATGGTGTCGAGTACTCAGGTAGATGCTGCTGCCCATACCCTGGTATAATTCTTAAATTGGCTTTTACGACATTCACGGGAGAAGACGGAGGAGCTATTCTGCTGACCTATTGAACAAAAATATTTTTTTCAGGGCAAGATGAACCAAGCGGACAGAACAGCGACAATAGGTAACTTCTATAATGCGGAAAATGTGGCGCTGTTCTGCACGGACCTGGCGGCCCGGGGTCTTGATATACCAGCGGTCGACTGGATCATACAGTTCGACCCACCGGCTGATGCTAATGTAAGATTCAATTGCAATGACTCTATATTTACTGATACACATGGTTTTTTGTTTTGTGTCAGTTCGGAGGCGGCCCACGTCAGCGTGGAAAATGATGAACAATATTTTTTTTTTCAATAAAACTCTGTCGACGATCGAGATAGAATGCAGTTTAAACGTCCCAGGATGGAGGCGGATCAAAACACCATTCGTCGTGGCATTCTAGGGGGGCCTATGTACAGCATTGGCTTTCTATAGGCTGATGATGATGATGATGATGTTCGTTGATTTAAGTTTTAGAATTTTTTTAAGTTTGTCATTTGTCTGGTTATATGGTTGCTGCCTGCTATAAAATTACCAAAAAAGACATTGTATGTATTTAGTGGCTTTCTATGGGGGAGGCCTATGTCCATAAGTGGACTTCTACAAGCTGACGATGATGAGCACGTGGGTGGAGCCGTTAGGAAATGTTGGTATAAGTAAATATGGAGTTGAAAGCTTAGGTATTCTTTCAGGAATACATTCATAGGGTGGGCAGAACAGCGCGGGGTATTGGCGCCGCGGGAAATGCAGTTCTACTTCTTCGACCGGAAGAAAAGGAGTTTGTGGAACAACTACAGGAAAACAAGATATATTTAGACAAATACGAATCTTGGAATACGTTTTCCAATTTGAAAACTAAGGTAACTACGCTTACATATTTTTAAATCAGCTGAAATTACGGAGCGATTACGAATTTAAGACCATCTGAAACAGTGCTCATACCACCTTGGTAATTCACTACACATCAAAGATTATTCAAATCGGACCTGTTAGCACAGAGTAATCGATGTACCTACTACTTAGGTACCATATACTATACAATCATAGTGGACAGGTCAGTAGGTACCAGTTATACCATCAATGGCTAGTACCAATAGGGTCAAATCAGCGCCAGTTGTAACATCAACGGCTGGTATCAGTGGGGACAAATAAGTGCCAGTTTTCCCGTCAATTTTGGTACTAGTAAGACAAATCAGTGCCAGATGTACCATGTTACTGGTTGATGTTACAAGTGATTCGGCAGATACACTATCTCCATTTTTTAAGTCGTGTAATAACGGTTATTTCAGCTAAATGCAGCTATGCAGAATCCGGAGTTCCACAAACTAGCAGTGGAAGCCTTTGAGGGATACATGCGAGCGATGGAGGTCAGGAAACAGAAGCAGATCTTCAATTTAATTACGATGGACGTAGACGCCGTCGCAAGGTCTTTTGGACTAGAAGAGAAACCAGATGTTGACGTTCGTAAGTTATCTAGACTTCAGCTTCTTCTTTTGCCAGTGTCAAGTAATTCACTAACATGTGCTTCTTATAACTGTGTACACAATATTTAATGTTCAATAATTAGAAGAATCAGGGCTCTGATCAGCGTTGTAGGTAGGAGCTGGCCACGGGGGCGACTGCTGGGGCCGCAAACCTCAAGGGAGCGCACTCGCAGACCCGGAACCTGCGTGAAAGTAACTTCAGTTGCAATGTTGGCTGCTCTCGCTCCAAAA
The DNA here is from genome assembly GCA_951392215.1 of Epirrita christyi. Taxonomy (NCBI): domain Eukaryota; kingdom Metazoa; phylum Arthropoda; class Insecta; order Lepidoptera; family Geometridae; genus Epirrita; species Epirrita christyi. Next base: position 7,374,955 of record OX595842.1, on the reverse strand, counting down.
AGCCACCAATTTTCGCGGCTCGCCGTTAACTTCTATTACTATTGCCCACTTTCACTGCTAAATTACACTTCAAAGTTATTTATTTATTATTTTTTATTTCTTCCTACAAAATAAGCTTAAGGGGCGAAAAATCTTGCCCCGGGCGCTCGTGACCTTTAGCTACAACACTGGCATATAAAAAATGCCATTAAATGTTTTTTTCTTTTTAACATAACACCCAACAGTCACATACGTAGGCTTGATCTCACTAGGATTCCCTGTGTCGTGGGTATCAGGAACTACGATTACCATGGTACCATAACACCCAGACTCGGAACAAATATTTGCAGATCATACACACATTTGCCCCGCAGCGGGAATCGAACCCGCAACCTCTTGCATCTCAGCCGGCTACTCGCCCGCCGCGCTACAGAGGTCTTCGATAGGTACTAACCTGAGTCAGTGTGTGTATGCTTGACAACACCTAACAAAAGACATTGTCTTTTTCAGGAATAGGATTCAGCAAAAAGCATAGACCACGAAAAAGAATGGCTGCCTTACTTGCAGAAAATGGAAGTAAACATACCAAGGTGTAATTAACAGAAACCAGAGGTCCAAGCACGAAAATCTGTTGTTATCGAGACGACTGTAAATTTTGGTGCTCGAACAAAGTAGATCTCTGTAATCCCTTAGTGAGACTTTACTACATCCACGGGAGAAGACGTAGGGGTCCTATTCTTAGGCCGGACTTAACCACGGCAAGTAGATGTAATACGCTCGAAGGTTGACCGTGGTTGTGGTCGTTGCTCATGAGGAAGGACCTCGAAATGGTCAACAATCGAAACGTCAGCAGGAGAATAGTAAAGTACGTGGTGTACAGACGTAATTTTTCTAAAATGGTACCAAGCCACGATAAATTTAATTTTACGGTCTCGGTAACTTTAATTATTTGTGCTAACCCCAGTGTAAAATAATCATAGGTTATGTAGGTAAGTAGTTCAATCTTAATAATGCACAGGCGGCAAAGCTCATTGGTTACCGCGTCTCAGATTAATAATTACTACTTCCCGCATGACAAATAACTTGTTTTTTTTATCGCATTAACAATATTTATGATAATGTAAATTTTTACAATATAATATTTCCGTTCTATTTCAATCTTTAAACAGACTCACTGGGGGTAACCAATTAGCCTTGCCATCGGTACATGGCAATTAAAATAACTATATATTTTTAATAGGTTTGTAAAGATGTAAATAAAATAATTGTTTTATACAAGTTATTTTTCTTTATAGCCATTATAATAGATAGGTACCTAACTTTACTGGGTTTACATTTTTAACTACGAGTAAAAATATATGAACAAAATCTCTTCTGACTAGACGATACTGAAGGTATTGTACGAAAATTGTTACACCATAACAGACAATACGTTGGCAGCAGACAAAGTCCAGAGTAGGAACTTAGTTTCAAAGATCTATTCAGTACTATGTACATTATTTTGGCGAAGCATTCATTTCATAAATGCTATTTCTCGCTAACTTCTCGAGGCAATTTTCATGGTTGTGTTGGTGATTCACAGCGTATATCATGGAGTCTATAGTTTCCACAGTGGCCGGACACCGGTTAAGCGAGAAGTATTGCACACATCTCCAAGAGGTTTTCCCGTGTGTTGTTGAATGTTTTGTATAAACGAAGTTCCTGTGTACTAACTGTTTGTGTCCTTTTCTGCTGTAGATGTATTTATAGCGGGTTGGCAGCTGAGTACTGTCGCTGCATTCGTTCACGACTAAGGAGAGGGCACCTGCAAAAAGTGTTTTTTTTAACAACTGATTTCAATGATTTTATTCCGACATAGCAGGGAGTGGGCTCAAGACCGTTGTGGCATTTCTGGGGAAGGCCTATGTCCAGCAGTGGACTTCCTTAACTGATTTGATAAAAGGGATTTCCTCAAACAAGTTGGAATCATCATCAGCTTGTTCAGGCTCCCCTCTATCAAATCAAACCTATACCTACCGTTCACTAACAGGGTTGCTAGAAAAAAAAAAAAAAAAAAAAACAACATGAAATCATTTGACGTGCAAAGACTACATGCGTAGACATACATACGAGGGAATACCTTCCTTTCAAACAACAAACTATTTTAGAATTAGGTACTGACATAGTTTAAATATTATTTATTTTATAAAATATGGATACAAAAATACATTTCTTATAGTAAACACATTTTTAAGTATCATCTCATCACACAATACACTTAATGCTAATACTAACTTATAAAAGGCCTACAAATGTATAAAAATCACACAAAAATCAGGAATGTCAATCTCATTCTGGTTCACCTACATAATCTAAAATAGCTCTTACAGAGATCATAAGAAATTAAGAATTCATTGAATCAAGAATCAACATTATAAAATGTTCTTGTATAAATTCAACACAATACAATTTAGAAATACAGTGCATTGGATTCTTATGTTAATACATAAAAAGACTAGAATATGAGCAATAGCATAGTCTTAATTTGATTTATGGCAGAGCATAAATGGCACATTCCAAATGGTAAATTGGCACATTAGAGCATAATCCAATCATTGTTCATCTATCACAGTAGACAATATTACCTAATTTATTGTGCTTTACAAGTTCATAACTCTGGTCTTATCTGTTTTGTAAGTAACTGGTATCAGCCTTAAACTAAATTTATTATGTCATTTGATTAATATTTTTAATGCATTTAGATATTGACCAATTGATTTGGTCCCATCCCCAATAATCTCTTTGAATCTGATTCACAAGTTTTCAAATATAAGCAAGTTTAGAATATTTTCAACTCTTATTTTATAATAATATTATCTACTTTTATCTCATTAATATATGTTTATAAAAATATGTTTTATAATCCTCTTTAGAGGACAACTATTCTATAAAGCATAGTAATTAATTATGTAGCATAATAATCTCCCTGCAGCTGGGATACTTTAAGTATATCATTATAATGGATTCCAAAGCAAGGCGACTTGCAAAAAGGCTGTTCACATGCACTGCACATGAACCTAGTATCACGTCTCCTTCCAATTTTCCAGCAAAGTCTACAAGAGCGCTGCGGATACTTCTTTTTGCCATCCTCTTTTTGGGGGATAGTGACAAGACGGTGCTCTACTGGGTTTCTGGGGTATTCATCAATGTTAGTTCGTCCCATGTTAGTTACCTTCCCGTTAACTAAGTTTTTGAGATCGATGAACAACGAGCTGAGGCATGCTGTACCTGAAAACATGATGGCCATTTATTCACAATGCAAATCTAAATAAAATTGTAAGATTTAGTTATTGTTGAAAATGCCATCGTGTTTTCAAGGTGAGGAAAGCTTTGCAAAAGAAAAGAGAAATCCAATGAAAACTAATGTGATTGCATTTTCAAAACAATCTCTAATCAAACTGTCCAAAAAAAATATATTAAAAGCATGTGAGAAAAAAATGCACAGCCTAAAATTGTTGAAATAAAATGAATTCTTGGTAAGATATAAATAATAAAATAACACTTACTGTCTTGAGGAGATTGGTAGTCCATAGGCATAGATAGGTCTTTTTTCCCATCCCTACTACCATCATAGCTCTTAGGAGGGCTGCACACAGCTGGATCAGTTACTATAATATCACTATCATCACATTCAGTTTTCAGTTCTATAGCATTGTCTGGTGTAGACGGGTCTTTACTATCATTTGAGTCATGAATGCTGTTCGCTCTATGCAAGTGAGAGTTGTATGTAGAAGTAATATCAATGGGATTCTCATCATATACAGATTTCAAATTATCATAAATGCTTGGAAGCTGGTGGTTGTTCTGAGTAAAGGTCGGATTTTCTTTTATTTTTGATTTCTTCTCTGGATTCAAGAGATCTGTGAAGTAAGTTTTGTGAAGGAACTCTTCTGATTTCCTCTTCAAATGGCTAAGCCTTTGTAATTTTTCAATGAACTGTTTTTGTTTGAGTAGGTCAAGTTCATTGTTCCGAGTAGTGTTGTCATTTATATTTGTGTTGTATGGATCAGAGCACAATTCAGGTTCTGGTGTGACAACATGATTCTCGGCTGGATGTTTAGGTAGTTCTTGTTCCCTTTCATTATCATCTTCAGTCTACAAAATTAACATATTTTAGGGCATTTCACAATAAAAGTACACAGATGTAAAGCAATTTACGAAGAATTAGCGAAGAACGTGTAATGACGCGGACACAAGCACTCCCCCCACCCCCGCGCCTGACGAGCCGAGAGGAGCGAGCTCAGAGACGCAGTGCGAGGAAGGACGCGGAGGGAGTGTAGTGCGGATCCTATACCCACCCTGATGAAGACCCTCGATTAGGGTCGAAACCTGTTGGTGCTTCCACCAACATATCGGTACGTGAAAATTTCCCGTTTTTACAAAATGAAAAAATGGAAGATGTAAAGCAGTTAACAAATAAAATGTTATATGAATACAAACCTCCCCCTGGTTGATCCCTTGATTGGTTAATCCTTTGATTTGCAAAACTTCAGCAGTTCCTATAAAACTCGTGAGATCTTCTCGCTTCACACTCACTTCTCCGTGATACATGAATTGTAGCAAATCCCTCATTGCTTTGTGTGATACATCTCTGATCACAACTGAAAGAATATTATTAAGTATTGATGAGTCAGTATCAATGTAAAAAATTGTTTAGCGAATGATCGAGTTTCTGGTTAAGTAATAAATGGGGTTCAATTGGAGCGGAAACAACTCACTTATTGGATGCTGACATGGATTAATTTGGAACATTTTCTTGAAATAGGGCGAGCATATTGATAGTATAACTTTGTGTGCCTGCAGCAAGTGACCTTCAACAGCGATTGTAACGTCGACGAATTCGCCATTTCCTAATAAACCGGCGAATCCTTTGGTCAGGTTCCCGTGAAAATTGTTCCAGGACAATGAGAATTGTTGATCCATTTCTAAACACTACAGCAGCGTTGCATCTGAAAAGAAAAGTCCATGAAACGACAAATAAATCTACGAAGAACACAATCTTTTTACGCTATTAAGGATTTCGTACAATTTACAGCGTCTTGGTAAATAAATATTTTGTATTTAAGTTCGCTCGATTTTTGTTTTTGATGATTTATTTTGATGACAGCACAGAGTCGGTCCAGAGCCAGAGACAAACAGACAAGCAAACAGAGGAGTGAGGAGAGTGAATGAAATGTGAAACTGCGTTTCGGTCGCTCACTCAGGCGTCGGTCGCGTCGCGTCATAGACATAAGTTTTTTCTTAATATAGTGAGTCGCCACATCTTAGAGAATTTATGTGGGGAGATGGCATGCTCAACTTCTAGTACTAAATTATTTCTGCCACTTTTTGCGGGAGGCGAGGTAAACACGTACAGCACACATTTGCATACTCACGCGCACTCATGCAGAAAGTTGAGGCGTCTCTATAAACGCACACGGAAATAAAAGCTGTCACACAAACATAAAACAAGCACACAAATAAATATTTTCTGTAATTACACTATTGGTTAGTTGCACACTAGCGCAAAAACTAGTGATGGGGTGTGAAAGATTGAATGAAATTAAGATTATTAATTGTCTAGGGATCTAGTCTATGGATGTATGTTTGAATGGGTGAATTGATTCATGTTGATCAAAAGTAATCGCTTAACAAACATAAAAAAAACATAGTCAGTTAAAAATTGTTTTAGGATTTAAGTGCTCACCGGTAGGACTCGTACGTCCTTTTGCACGCGAACGAAGTTTGCTTCTATTTTGGCTATTATTTCTTCATACTACTAGTACACTAATATATATAGACCCGTGGTGCGTTGGTTTCTTATAAAATTATATGGTTTCCAAATCACACGCATCAGGCATGTATGATCTGCAATTATTTGTTCCGGGTCTGGGTGTTATGGTACCAGGTACTCGTAGTTCCTGATAGGTACCTACGATACAGGGAATCCTAGTGTGGGATCAAAACTACGTATATGACTGTTGAGTGTTAAAAAAAACAATATTTTTTTGGCTCCTGCACGGAATGGATGTAAGGTTGGGTCCCGTGGTAATAAGGAGCTCCTCCTCATTGACATGGCCATCAGACAGAAGGTCAGGAGGAGCAAGGGAAACCTCTCGGCTGCTTGTATTGATTATAAGAAAGTCTATGATTCTGTGCCACATACATGGATTTAACAATTATAAGCTGGGATTACATTTTATATTGTATTTTTTAAATGAAAATATAAGCTATTGGTTTTAAAATGGATTAATTTATTGTTAAGAAAATGTATTTTCGTGGATCTGCTTTTTTCATACGAAACGAGATTCGAATATCCGTATACTTTTGCATACCTTCCTAATTTAATATTGTGATTAACGAAATAACCCTAAAACCGTAAAAAAAAAGGAAATACAAACCTCTAAAATAACCTTACAACCCCTTTAAACCCGAAAAACAGCTAATCAAGCCCATTTAACCTATATTTTAGGCTGGTATTGAACGACGTAGGTATTGATATTTTCTTTGGAAACAGGTTTTTTTTTACAGCTTTGAGATCGTTTTTTCGGCCTGAAAACTCCCTATCCTGTTAATTTCATAAAAATCGTTGCAGCCTCTTTCGTTCATTCATTCGTTGTTTTCACATCACTTGTCCCCGTACCAAGAAATTACGTATCGTTATTTCTGTCGTATGCTTGCACTAAGAAAATATATTTTACGGTGAAATTAATGGCCTAATTGTGTTTTCAATTACTTAAATGTGATAAGAAACTCCATATTTTGTTAAATTTGATGTTTCCGACCGCCATTTACACGAAACCACAGCACACCCAACCATTTTTAGGAGCTCCGTATAGCGACAGGTATGAACGCAGAATGGCGAACGATCGCGGCTAAACTAGTTTTTATAAACTGGCACGAACGACCGTTCATGTACTTCGGCAGAGGGGAAAGCGTATGCTTGCCATCTCCCTACTATAAATTCTCTAAGCGCCACATAGCCTCTGTTAATGTTATAGTCTCTAAGGTTATAGTCGATTATTTCAATCGATATTTTCTGAGTTATTTAATTCTAGTCTTAGAGAATTTATGTATAAATTCTCTAAGATTCTAGTACCCAATTCTGTTTCGGTGTGTATAAATCGTTTACTAGCTATCCACATTAAACATTACATTGATTAATTTACGGTTACAAAATGTTATAATTTGTTACGGATATCGGATGGCTTAAAGTTAATGTTGTAAGTTGTAACTTGTGAGTAAGTATCTAATCTACCTACTTACATTTCACTAACAACATAAAATGTACTTTCCTACCTACTTGACTTGACTGGGCACGCGTTTCTGTTTTGAAGTCGTAGGATCTATCAGTAACTATACTCTAGCCATCCACAGCCTCACTACGTGAGTGTGTAATAATAATATAACATCCAACAGTCAATACATAGTCCCACACTAGGATTCCCTGTGTCGTGGGTATCAGGAACTACGAGTACTAATGGTACCAGAACACCCAGACCCGGAACATACAACCCGGTCACAATATCTGTGCACCTCGCTGGAATGCGGCGCCTCTCCCGCTTCCCCTGTCACCTCTCTCTCTCATCAATAATAAATTGATTTGAAAAGGTTAGTAATTTTTTTTTACCTCCACATTTCTCGAAAAAACTTTTTTTCACACCGTACCCAGACCGCCGATATGACGTCACGAGGTCAGGTGCACAGATATTGTGACCGGGTTGTACATACATCATCAAACATTTGTCACGCAGCGGGAATCGAACCCGCACCTGCAGCACCTCTTGTAACTCAGCCGGCTACTCGCCCACTGCACCACGGAGGTCGTCGGTGTAAACTGTAAACTGTAGATATTTCTCAACTAACTGAGACTGTCCTATTAGGTATGTCTGGTAGGTAGAGCCGATCGGAGCTGATAGAGCCTTTGGACTTGATACTTGAGAGACAACTGATAGACACTGCAAACATTGGAAAGGCCCAATGTCTACCAACATAGGTAGGTAGCTAGTTAGCTGCTAACTAGGTACCATATATTATAGGTTACTAGCTACTTACTATACTTACCTACTTTATACCTACGCAAAGATAATTTTTCTTTGCCTAGCACGGATACCTACAATATTTTGTTAGTACGTCCGGGGAAGTACTACCACCGTACCTATTTCTGCCGCCAATCAGCAGTGCTCGCATTACTGTTTCGCTTTGAAGGGTACCTACGGGTGCCGGTGAAATTACAGGCACATGAGACTTTTAATCTAATCTTTATATCTCAGGGTCAGCAGCGCGCGTGTGGTCTCTGGAGTTGCAGGTGTCCATAGGCTAACTAAGGTAACTACTTCCTATCAGGTGAGCCGTATGCTTGTTTGCTTGCCATAGTAGTATAAAAAAACCTACCTACCATCCTACCACCTACCTAGGTATGTAGTACCTAGTACCCATCCCTAGGCTTGCTTGTTTTTGAGACGCCCAAGAGCTCTAGACTACTTAGACTTTGATAAAGCGTTTCTTAATTGATTGCTTATCTGACGTGTCCACCGTAAGGCCCGCTTATCCGTCAATTAATTAAGTAAAAGCCAAGTCACTCTATCCGTAAGATATCCCGGGCATGACCGGGCACTTTTAATTTTCTGGTGTCACGGGTTACTGCGATAAAGCCGTTCCCCTTCTTTCCTACTTTACCACTAAGGAAAAGTATGCGATTAATGGGATTCTTATTAAAAGTAGAAAGTTCTTAAGATAAAGTTTTTTGTAGGTGCCTATTGTGCTACTCCACTGTAGCACCTAACCGGTATAGGTACCTACCCTACCTAGCTGTTACTTTAGTACCTATCAGAGTGTTCTGAATGCCATGAACGTGTTAGTTAGTCCAGTACGAACTTACCACGTCGTCAAATCCAAAAAACAAGAGAATATAAGTATTTGAAAATTATTAGTTGCGGTCTTTGTGTTTCGACATGTACACTATCTCACAGTAGTCACAGTGTGATCACTATAAATGGTATGTACCTTGACCATTTTTATCCGGTTCACGTAACCAGGAACAGTAAATAAATCACAAGATCCAAAAATAATTAATAAGGTATACATAAGTAAGGTTACATAAAAATAAAATCTTTGCTTTTTGTTATAAAACCCTAAACGTCATTGGACAATACAAGTGAATCTAAGTGAATGCTTTTTTATTGCGGGCGTAGGAAACACAGAGATTGTTTGCTGTGCCCTTGTGTCGCACTGTCGCGCGCTCTAACTCCCGCTTGCCTCGCACTCTGGCTGCGCTCAACGCTCTTCTGCAGACATACCCAGAATGCGATTTGTTTGCGGACGGATGGAAGAAGATCCTTATGGTGAGCCTGGCTTACAGTGTGGATAATTAATTGATTTAATTTTGTTCTGACATTAATACTATTTTTATTTTTATAATGTTGACCTTTACTTTATTATCATCTAAGTGAATAAATGTTTTGTCTCTTGACCTTATGATTTTTATGTGACTGGATTATAATTATCCTAAATTTAAATTTAATTATTATGTGTTGAAATGTACTAAACTATGAGTTGGTGCGTAATTATGTACCTATACCTACCTAATTAGTGTAACTGGCATTTGATGCCGCTCTAATTAGATAAATAAATAAATAAATTGGCATTTGCGGCTATAGTAGATTTATCACTGTATAGCTTTGTGATCGCCACTTGTTACATGATACCGCCCGGGGCACCAGCTAATCCCTAGCAAAAAAATAAGGATGTTATACACGTTAAAACGTGATGAACGAAAACTTTAGTTTGGGAGCAAAAGATTTGGAAGATGAAGACTCTAACAATTAGTTGTCTGTGACCTACTCAAAGTGATAGTATAAATGGTTTTATACTTATAGGTATACCTAACTCAGAGTCCACATTGGGTCATCGGGAATTCGGCCCATAGGTGAAACAAACCTATTTTTTTATTTTATTTTAGCTGGTGAGAATGGTATCTAAGTAGTAGCGATTAATAAAGGTAGGGCTGTAAACAATCGTTCTTCCACTTTCGCTAACTAGCGAAACAAGGTCTTATGAATATCTTGATATTGATAAATAAAAAAAAGAAAAGAAATAAAAGACAAAGGGACGCTTGTACGGTAAAGAAAGGGATGTCATCTCCATACTTTACGGCTTTAAGGGAGGCTGTACGTAAACATGTGCATGGGTACCTATAGACGCCGCGCATCTTTTTTTTCACTAGTTAGCGAAAGCGTGAATCATGCAAAGTGCAAACCTAAACTAAAAGTATGAAGACGATCGAAAATCCGGAATCGACCTTTCTTTTCCATACAAACTTTCTTCAAAGTTCCTTATTTCGCTAATTAGCGAAAGCGTTGGAATGATTGTCTATCGGGGAATGCTACATTAATTGAAACGGGTAAGGTGCCAGAGTCAACTATGAATAAAGAGAAGAATTTTCCCGATGTTTTATTACCAGGGGACGGCGGCACAGATTAGATAATAGTAACTTCATCCGCTGTCCGTTCGTGGTGGAAGGTTCTAGTGGAAGGTTGAATTTCACATCTCAAAAGCCCCCCTTGATTGATAGCCTTCGGTTATAGATGTATCAAAATCAACCGACACACACCTAAGCTTTTGTATAGGTAACTTCCGAAATAGAGGTATTGAAAACCTTCAGGTACTCCAAGATGTATAGAAAATTATGGTTAATAATATTAAAACGTAAATATATAGTATCGTAGTCGTTATTTTGCGTTTTCGGTGAGCAGCGGGAGCGGAAGCGGGAGCGGAATCATATAATATATAGGTATCCTATCTCAGTGTGAACGTGGTAGACGCAAACGGTTAAACACAGGATAAAACACTTTTTTCCAATTTCACTTAAAATAAACATTATTATAAACATATTGTGTAGTCCACTGCTGGTGATACGTCTCTCCCGTGGCGCATCACTGAGCCCGGTAGATCAAACTCGACTATGAGAACGACCATGAGTACAGAAAAAAAAAATTGTTTGGGAAATTTTGAAATTGGAACAAACTCAGATAGCCACTCTGTTCAAGTCGACGCTCCAATTTAGTTAGCATAATCAGTATGATTCTTCGACACATCGAGACATTGACTGGCCCACTGCCACTTCAACTAACTTACTAATCCTCTGGGTTATGACGAGAACTTTGGACTCTGTCGGATAACCTTGTTACGGATCATCCCTAAGAGAAACTCTGAGATTTTTATAGCTCGCTACTTTCAGTTTATGGGCCTGTCCTAACGTGAAAGTCCACGTTTCATCTCTGCGAGTCCTTAACTGGTAGAATGCATTGGTTAAATTAGAATAATTATATAAACAAGTAGTTCTAATAATAATAATGATAAAACAAGTAATTCTAATAATAAAGCAATCTGTAGCACTGTGGAATGGGTGACGAAAAGGTTTACGAAGATTACTAAAATAAAAAGACGAAGTTTCCGAAAATTATAAACTGCATCATCAAATTACAGACCCGCTGTTATTACCAAGAAAATCAGGTAAAATCATAGATAATTGAAGAGTAAGGAATGTTATAATTATGGTAAAGTCCTTTCCACGAAGTGGATAAATAAAAGAGATTTCAATTAAAAAAAATCGTTCACAACCACTATCTATCCAATACAAAACAAAATGATTTAATTTTTCTTGATTATTGAAAGAAACAAAAAAGTGTGTTTACCGGGTTTTGATCCTCAACTCCTCAAATTAAATCACCGGATATGACTACGAGCTTTTTGATCGAAGATAATAATGACTCCGTCTCCGCTTTCGCTCCCGCTACTCGCCGATAGCCTAGCCGTAGAGACAGTCTGTGGGACTGGGGTCCAGCGGCGCGGTCACTCGGCTCTCGGCTGCCGTTGACAGGTAATCGATGCGGTTTGCTAGTTTATTTGGCTATCGGTTCCGCTCTCAGTATGTGTATCTACACGTAATCGAACGGGACCCGACTTAATACTGTTATGAATTGGAGCGTATTCGATTACATCGATTTTGATATGCTTGCGCATTTACGTTTGGGTAGCGAACTAGTTTCTAATCTTTCTCGTTCTCGTTTTGTCTATAGATAACCTACCTATTGTAGGTAAAAGGTTTATAAACAGAACAATAATGTACCTTCCTACCTATGTACATATTAACTAACACGGATCTGTATGTAGGTACTTAAGTTAATCCACCTCCAACTGAAAAACGGAGAATAATTAAGCTAGGTGGCAAAACATGATTCTTTGAAACAGCTTTCGCTAAAGTTTTAATAATGTCTGTAATACTAAAAGTGGTAGGAAAGCTTCCTTGTACCTAACCTACTTATGTCAGTATCTATAATCCTTCATGTGAGTAGGTTTCTAAAGTGAAATACCAGAGGTAGGTATGTGCTCGGAATCTGTAAGTTCGTTCGACACGCGCGGAGAGGAACAACTTCTCACCGACCTATTTACTGCACAGTAGAGGATTGTGTTTTGCACCGCTGTTACCAGGTAGGTACTCGTAACTTTACCGAGAGCCCGCTATCTGATAAATTTACTCGATACGATGCAGTCTCAAGATTTTCAGCGTAACTTGGCATTGAAGCGAAACTTTTGAAATCAAATCGTATCGCAGCAATCTATCATCAAATCTCACATCATATAAAACTGCTTCTTTTTAACAAGGTTTTATTCAACTTGCTTTGTACTTACAAGTATGTTTTTGTGAAAAATTTTAAACATATATAAATAAAATAAATAAATAAATGCTGGACACATTCCACACAACATTATCTAGCCCCAAGCTAAGCAGAGCTTGTGTTCTGGGTACTAGATAACTGATATACTTAATACAATACATAACATAGATAGATATTTTTATTATACATAGAAAAATACCCAGAACACCCTGAACAAATATTTGAAGATTGTACAAATGTTTGTTCCGATGCGGGAATCGAACCCGCAACTTCCTGGGTCGCAGGCGAACCTTCGCCCGCCGCGCCACAGAGGTCGTCAGAATATAAAGATAGAATAGAGATATAGATATTTATAGATACAATTGTATGGTTCAAATCTTGTAAGCCAATTTAGATCCCGTTATTAAATTAAGTCGAAATTTTGCAAACCAGCCAAGTTCTGATATCAGTAAAATATTATAGTGATAGCAAGCTGATCTGATGATGAAGATGGAAGATCGAAAATGGAACCCCGATGGGTAATAGTAGACTGGCAATGTTTTCAATTATTTTCATCAGATTGGCAGTTCCAAATAAATACGAAACTACCCGAATACCTACGTACTTCATCACTATCAGCTGATGGAAGGCTTATTTCATAAAAACTTCTTTTATAATAGGTATATCAGTACCTACCTAGTAATTAATTAAAAAATAAATATTATGAATCATGTACCTAATCATGTTCCACTTCTTTGAAACGCCTCAATAAAGGAACTTTCTTCATATTCACAAAAAGGAATAGATAAAAAGCGCGACGAGCCAACTAAGTTCGCTCTAATAACTAAATCATTGGAAAAACTTCCAGGGATTGCGTAGAATAAATTATGTTATCCGATATTTATTAACATCGGCATCATTGGATTGATTGGGAATTTTTCGTTCTGAATCCAAAAGAAGTATTCGCAAGTCGGAAGTGTGAGGACGTGCCTCTAGAGGTCTTGAAAGTTGGAAGCGACTGATTGCCTCCATTGTGAACCTTCAATGTTCTGCGAGACCGCAAATAGTGCTCATTTCGCAAAGCTGGTGTAATATCTAATCTAAGATTCAAAGTACCAGCTACGAAAAACTTGCCTGGGTCTAATTCGACTAGGTTTTGCTTCTTAGTTGTTTTTAGTATAAAAAAAAATTATACGTGTTATAAGGTATTTTGTGTAACGCTTATTACGTCAGTCCACGTTAAACCTATTAAGGTCTTCAAAATAAGCTTAAATGTTCATCCAATTTCGAGTATAATAAGTAATCAAGAACTCGAGGAAAAAGTATTGAAAAATCCTATGAGAAATTTTCGTTTAATTTGAAATAAGTGCAGAAAGACGTCAAAAACTGTAATTACACCTACAATACCAGAAAGAAAGTTCAATCAAGCGCCAGACGCTACTGACCGTTTACCAATATCTCAGTTGAATGGACCTCAATTAAGCGTTGCTGACTAACCTAGAATAAGCCCCTCATTTTAAAATTCCATCTCAAAATAACTCGAATAATAATAGAAAATTCGATAATTTACACCCCACCTTGAGAACCCTCATGAATTATAATTTTTTACATTATTACAACCCTACTGCAATTTCTAGTCACGTTCATGAATTTTATTCGCCTTGGATGTCGTTATCTCAGTTCAATTCAACTTTCATAAAATATGGTAGTAATCTAAGTAGATAAGCGTCTAGACTCTAGATGGAGAAATATAGCTCCACATTCATTCTAACGCCCACCCTCACTGTGTATGTATATAGATACAAAAACCATCCTGTTGTTTTACTTTTTTCTGCCTCGTTATTTTCAATACCCGTGCCATCAATATCTAGTGGCTTTTTGTCTTCATTGGTCGTATTGGACAATATTTGGGAAATATCCAAAGAGACAATGGCCAGCTTTTACTAAAATGACTGCGAAACCAGCCGTTAGGTTTGCTGCCTATTGTTAGTAAAGTCCAATACCGGGATTAGAATAGGTTTGTTGTGCCTACCCTTAGAGCATTTACCGAAAATCATTTGTAAAGTGACTACTTGGCGTTTGAGCTTGGTGATTGTAATTTGGTGATAGTTCTTACAACAAAGACCTTAGTTGCTTAGGAAGGCGTCAAAACGCAAACACAATGCTTATCCGTTGCTAAAGCGATGGTCTCGCGGTAATACCTCTTCAGTTACGAGGATTATGCTTGCAGCGATTCTGCTTATCGTCGGCTGCCGAGACTGATGAGCAGCTGTGCTCCCTGGAATGTGCATCTTAATTTTGATTTTAAACTTTGAAAGTATCTAGATTCTTAGTATTTACACGAGTGCTACGCCATAGCGTAGGTGCGGCTACGGCGTAGCATGAAACATTTACAAATGTTAGTCTAAAATATTTACGAAAGCCCGTTTCTTTCCTAGTTTTAGATAGACTACAGTTTCACATCGTAAACAAAATTTTCAAAAAACTCAACTCTCCATAAAAAAAAACAGTGTTTTTATTTATTTTCTGTTGTACCTACCACAATTATGGATTTTGACCTCTAGTAAGTCAATAGTTATTTATTCATTTATTATAAGGTTCACTATGAAATTATTTTGAATAGTCTTAAGAATTATTTTCATTCACCTGAAGGATCATTTTAAATCAGTTTATAAAATCTGTTCTTACCTTAAGATACATAAGACTTGGTAAAAATGTAGAAATAACTAAAAAAGCGAGGTCAAATAATTGAGGCTTGAACATGGTTTGAAGATTACAGAGCTTAATTCGCTTAGGAACAAAATACTCGGAACAAAGTTAGCTAATGAATCTAAGGAGTTAATAGGAAATAAGGTTGTTTTCAGACGTCGTACATACGTTTTCAATATAACCGGTTCGGTGGCACGGTTCGACTCAATCCAACCTAATCTGGGCTTACGAGAGATCACAGGAACCGTTACCGCTGCCGTGATAACGTTTTCCATTTGCTACTATCATCATCATCAGCAGATTTTAGACGAACACAGCTGGGCGAGGCATCCCCCATAAAATACAATGGGGGAATTGCCATTATCACCACGATTGGCAGGCGGATTTCTGCAGTTTGGTGTTAATTACTCCGGTGGATGCTGCTACCCATCCCCTGGTGTAATCCCTTTTACTATATCCATGGGAGGAGACGGAGAGGTCTGTTCTTAGGCCGGACACACCACGGCAAATATTTATTTATGCATAATTATAGTTTGCATATTTTATTTTATTCTCAAAAACCCCTTTGTCTTAAACTTGGAGCTTCAAAGAGGATTTCAGGAAAAAAAAAACCCATATTTTTTAACCAATGTTTTATGATAGACCTCAACATCAGCGTCAGCCTGTAAAGTCCATTGTGACACAACGAATGGTGTCGAGCCGCCTCCATCCACCGACTTCCAGAGACCTTAAAAATGTCGTTGGTCTATCGAGACGTCTTCTTTCCTAAACTGCGTCGTCCGTATAGGCTTCACAATTGTTTTTTTGTAGATTCAGCCAAGTGCGAGTATAAAAATAACAGGCACATCTTATTTAAAAAAATTGTGGCCTCGTGAAATATGGATTTTATTTTTCGCTGTCAAAAACTTTATATTCTTTTTCACATTGTTGTTCGCAAACAGAGTTTTCGGCTTATATAATAACAAATAGTTGTACACATAGTAAAGACAATGATAGCCCGGAATAGATTTCAGCAAACGTGTCCTATAACTGACGGCCTATTACAAGTTTTGCATTGTAACAATAAATTTGCGAGTCGTGAGTATTGAACGTGACTTACGTAGTAACTATTTATGAATCTGTGCTGTTTCTATCGACTGCGGGGCACAGAATGACGAATAGTTACTATGTAAGTCATGGTAAAAGCTCACGACTCGCAAATCGATCGTTACAATCTTGCAATGCAAAACTCGTAATAGACCCTCTGGTCTGAATTTCAATTAGACAGCAATAGTAGCTACCGGGAAACATGCACTACGGACAAACAGATGGACGGACTGACCTTGGGGTAAATGCCTCAGAGCCTTTGCACACAGCGTTTTTACGGTGTATTTTAACTTCAATACAAACGCGAAACAGACGCACATTGGTATATACATCATGAATGCGCGTAATGTGGTATATTCTTCAAGAACGCGCGTAATCAAATCAATTAAATTGAAATATTATAATTTATTTCAGACGCAAATGCGGTAATGCACGTTCTTGAAACTGAAAATACGACATGTGCATAGACTTAATGGTGAAAGTTTTTTTTTCTTTGTTGTCTTTCTAACTTTCAGTATAAGTGGTATAAGGCTGAGGACAAAGCAAATTGCCAATCGCAGATTTGAATTTTACATACGTAAAACGAGTACCTACTAACTTCAAAATAAAACATGGATTACGCATTGAATTCAAAGTGCTTTCAAAAACTTTTTTAGAGCCATCTATCTATTCTAGAAGAAAATCTCAAAGTTACCCTTAATGTTCAGCTATGTTTGTTTTCAATGTGAAGCAAGTTATATTTTTTTTATTTAAAATGTAACTGAACTGCTATTTGGCTCACCTGATAGTAAGCAGTAACCCTAGCTCATTTCAAATGCAATACCTCTTTGGTCACGTCCACCTAGAACGCATTATCATCATACTAGGCATTGCAATGCGCCAGTCATCCTGACACAAAGATTAATGTCTCATGTACCTACCTGTAATTTCACCGACAGCCATACCCTTTAAACCGGAACACAGCAATGCAAGCACTGCTGTTTGTCGGCGGAAATAGGTATAGGGGTAGTGATACCTAGTACATCCTCGGATGAATTCTTACACAAGGGGCTCTACTACTAGCAATATTTTAAGGTTGCAAGGTTGATGAATACAATCCCATACAAATGATTGTGAGCTGAATTTAGGGATGATTGTAAAATTTGCTATATTTTAGGCGCGGCCGGTTTTTGATTACTTGTTTACTAAATAGGTACGCCGTTCTCATAAGGGATTCTTTTTTAGTTTTTGTTAATGAAACCTCACAAATGTGCCAGTAAAAAGCAAAAATCACTACCCACTGATATATATTACTAAAATAACACAGTATCTAGTTATGCGAGTAACACTTGTATTTTACCAACGTGAAATTTTCCGATTGAACGAACGTTGGCGTGAACAAACTAAAGTGCAACACTTTTCTACTAGAATCCATTGATTCTGTAAAACGCTTGTCATTTTAAGATCAATAAACATTGTAAAGTGAAATGCATTTTTCTGTGTTTATTTTGTTCGAATAAAAGCTTTCGCTCCAATTGACTTCCTTGAATTTGTGCAGTGCTTTTTGTACTCATTTTTTCGTAGAACTTTTTAAAAATATTAGTAGAAATTCATGATATTAAGCTACAAGCTGATGGGTTGGAAAAGTACTTCACATAAACGTTATAGATATTTTTTTGAATCTTTCGCTATCAATAATATTCAAGTTCAGGGCGTTTCAAACAATAGGACCTAAAGTCAGACACGTCATTTATTTACACCAATTTATATCCAATAAAAGCAAATGAACAAAAACCGCATGAAATATGGGTAGGTTGCTGGATTTGGCCTTTATGTTGAGCCGACATGGGGCACTGGGTTTTGTTTCGGATTTATTAAACCAATATTCCAGTGAAGTCAGTCACTGTGTTTGAGCTCACCATATTATTTTGTCATTATAATTGTATTATTATCTATCCAAAAATGAAAAACAGATTTTTCGTAAACGAACAAGATCTAACAAGAAGTTCGTATCATCTGTTTGAAATCATTGTTAGTTTTCATTGGCACTATTGAAGTTTCTGCGAAGGAAGTCAATAGAAGAAAATAAAAAGTTCGCTCGAAACTTTGTCTGAAGTGTCAAATAAAGTTCAACAATCGCTAGAACAGCACGAAAAGAGTAAGTTCGTTTTATATGAAAACGAACGTAGTAATAAAAGACAAGCATAGCAATGTGCGTTATTTTATATCACTCATACTGATTTGTCAATGAATCTCGTAGATGAATATTGATCAATACGCCAATAACGCTACGACTACGTGGTCAATGTACTACGCCGTAGACTTATGCTACGCTTACCAACGAGGTATCCCTACGGTATGGATACGATGAAAAATGCTAAAAATATATCAATACATCTACAAATCCTCATACTTGACTGCTCTGTTGGTAACCTAGATATATAAAGACACCCCAGATCTTTCAACTGACACTTGATTCTGCTGGCGAGTGGTTGGCGGCAAACAGATCGCCTGCAGCTTTCACGCCGGAGTGGCGCTAAGCGCGACCATTCCATGAAGTAATCCGCACTCCAAGGGGCATTAGCGGATCCCACCCCACCCGGCTCTTACTGCCGTACTGCATTGTCGACTGTCGTGCTCTTATTGTGATACTTTACTTATCATAAATGTTGGGAACTTTTTTAGGCCCTGAGTAATGCTGCCCTTGTAAAGTGCGTCAAGTGAAGCTTTGCTATCGCTTTTAGTTATTTAGGACCTGGGGCTCAATCGTGCTATTTTTAAATGGTTTTAGCATTCGGAACGTTTTTGGTTTTGGTTTAAATTTGGTTTAGCTGGTGTAAAAAAATCGTATAGCGCTATTTTTCTGGACTATGTAATCGTATTTTTTTTTAAATGTTTGTTACCTCTTATCTCCGTCGTTTATGAACCGATTTGGAAAATTATTTTTTTATTTGAATAGATATATATACATACTTCCAGATTGGTTAATTTTTTTTTAGAATCCAGTTCTGATAATGGAATCCATGAGGAATTGAGGGGTATATTGTGCGAGGGCGCGTGCGACGCTTATTTGCGCCACCAGCGGCCCGCACCGACACTGCACGGTATGCCCCGACACCACACGCACTCACATTACTCAACACAATGACTACCCAAGTGCAAGAGGTAGATATTTTTCACACAGAACTACCTAAATTTATACATATGTGTATTTGTTTTTTAAGTTAACTAATTTAGCTTGTAGAACGTTTTGGCTTCGGCTGTAAGTTTTGTGAGCATCTGATTATAAATAAATAAATAAATAAATAAACTCTTCAAATATTGTAGGCATACATATGGCGATTTTGATATTTTCAGGAACAAACCAAGCATTTTCATTCAGAAAGTATCATAACCCTTTCAGCACTATGGTTCTTTCATAATTTTTTTTCATCCAGATATTTAGTCAAATACTATGGCGGAAGTCGGTTTTTAAACGACTTCCCAAAAAAGGAGGAGGTTCTCAATTAGGTTGTATTTTTTTTTTATTTTTTTTTATGTTTGTTACCGCATATCTCCGGCGTTTATGAACCGATTTGGAAAATTCTTTTTATATTTGAATAGATATACTTCCAGATTGGTCTCATTTTTTTCAGAATCCTGTTCTGATGATGGGATCCATGAGGAATTGAGGGAACTTCTTATACATATGGCGATTTTGATATTTTCAGCAACAAACCAAGCATTTGCATTCAGAAAGTATTATAATCCTTTCACCACTATGGTTCTTTCATCATTTTTTTTCATCCAAATATTTAGTCGAATACTATGGCGGAAGTCGGTTTTTTAAATGAAAAGTTATTTAAATGAAAAGTTATTATTAAATGTTATGGATTTAAACGCTGTCAAAAAATAGTGAGTTATTCGTCGTATGCTTGAAGCATGTAAACTGCAATTTTAATTTATGGCCTCTGAGTGATTACTCAATTTTGCCAATGTCAAGTAGAGATAGATTATTTTAAATAATGTCAAGTCAGTAAAGTCCTGTGTCAAGTCAGTATTAACGTTCAAAAAATTAGCGTAACTGGCACCTTGAACATCATTAAGAAATAACACGGATTAATGCGAGCGAGACTAGCACCCAGAGAGTTCCAATGCATAAGTTTTTTCGAAATCGTTACAGCCATTTACGTGTTTCAGCCACTTTTTCCTACAAACTTCACCTCACTTTAGGGGTAAATAAGTAGAAATTACTCAATTTTCCACTTTTCCTTTTATTTCTGTTACAAAGCCTTTTTAGCATTTCAAATTTCAGATATGTGAGGTCACTGGAAGTAGCCTAGAGGTTAATAATATTCGCGGTTTTCGTTCAAAAAAAATAAACGTTCATTGCCACATCTTTTTATTGCATAGAGTTAGAAGCTTCTTTTTTTATATAAGTTAATTAAGCTAATTTTATATTCGCTATAAGCTACATACACAGACATACACGGAAATATTTATCAGCCTGTTTACGCCCACTGCTGGACGAAGCCTCCTCCATTGAATATAATTGGGAGATTTGCCATAATCACCAGCATGGCTAGGCAGGTGGATTGGTGATCGCTGTATTGGTGTTAAGTACTCAGATGGATGCTGCTGCACATCCACTGATGTAATTGCTTAGCCAGCTTTTACGAAATCCACGGGAGGACAAAGAAGGGTCTCTTAGGGGATTCTTAGGCTCGACACATCACGACACGCACATATATTACGGGTATTAATTTCATGCTGATACTTTAGCCGTTTCTGAGAAAAAGGGTCTTTACTCTTGACAAACAGACTGGCATACAGACAGACGGACAACAAAGTGAAAACTCCCTATTGAAACCGTGTAAAACCTCTGTATTTCTAGTTTCAAGCATTTTTATAAAAATTAAAATGATCTTTGCGCTTAGAATTAGAGGGTGCTTTAGCAGTCGCAGATATAACGGAACATCTTTATTTTGAAAAGGTTTGCACGGCGCGCCCGCGGCTCTAGGCGGAATATAATAATAGTCGTCGGGGCACCGCGGAATATCATCTCGGTACATTGTGAGAGGCAGGATGCTCATTAGATGAACGCCCCGGGCCGACCGAGCCGCATGCCACCCTACCTTCTACATTGCCACAGATTATGAAGGAATCCGTCATAACACTTCTCGAAAAATCTACTTTGATTCGTTAATTTTAAAACAGGTGGTAATTTTGAAGTCTAATGAGAGCCAATTGAATGTTCGTGAAATACATTCAGCATTTTTCATCGTAACAAAGAAATCCTGTACCTACCTAATAAAAAAAATATTTTAACTTTGTTTTCCAACAAACTTCCAGGATTTATTCTATATCCAAATATATACCTATTGGAATTGTGTTAAATTTATTTTAAAGGACTCGTGTTATGTGCATACTCTCCATTGTTGTACTGATCCACTGCATTTTAAATTAGTTTATTCGTTTTGGCTATTAAACATCAATCATCATCATTAGCCGGAGAAAGTCCACTTCTGGACATGGGGCTCCCAAAAATGTCAAGAACGTCACGAAGAACGGCTTTGAGCTGCTTTCATCCACTAAACTCCCGTTACTTACGCGATGCCAATGTAATAAACATGAAAACCGAGTTATAAATAACTTAATTTGAAACAGGCAGTGCAGTATAAGTAAGACGAAACAATTCATTAGAAATGTTTCACCAAAACAGAGAAGAGTTTCATATGTTATGATCTACTTGAAAGGAAAAGTGTTATGCTGAACGTTAAGCTTTATGGCACACTAAAGTTATAATATAACTTTAGACTTTATTGTAACAGAACCTTATGAAGTTACACACTCGTAGGTCTACGAAGCATTAACCTCTTTACGTTATCGTCGGAGTTGCGAATGGTGTTAACATTATAATTATAACGACTACAGTAACAACTCATGGAACAATATCTGAGTGAGTTTGCAAAGCTAACGTAATATTTTAATCTTATCATTCGAGTCGAGTTTCATGTCCCTCGAGGAAAGTTTGATCCGTGGTTCAAGTTTCGAGACGAGCTTACAACTGTGACTGGGGGGGAGTCGTTGTTTGGCTCGCTTTCTTCCTAGTGGGTCAGATTGATCAAATATTCTAGTTGATAAGCTACCTATTTGTTTAAACTAAGCACCTAATTTGATCCATGCAGGGATTGATTTAATGAGTTGTGCTAAGATAAAAAAATAAGTATTGTAAAATAAGTTGAATATTAGTTTGTAAAAGGAAGTTTAGACAAACTAATATTCAAAGTCAATAATAGTTAATTGTATTTTACAAAGTAATCTTCATTCCTTACACTCATATTAAACTAGTGAAATGCCCTCGTCTACGTCCACGTGGAGTTTTCCATACAATCTTCAACATTACGCTGCACCCTGGGATTAATTTCGATAAATCTTGATGCACCCCTTCACCACAAAAGGAATGTACACTACAAATTTCAGGTCTCTAGGACTAACTTAAGGCGCTGCCACACGGGCGTTGCGGCTGCGCTGCGTCGTCGCAACGCAATGATATCAACGCAGTGAATACCACACGAGCGCTGCGTCGTCGGTCGGCGCTGCGTCACCGCAGCTATGCTATGCTTCGATTTGCTATCGAGCTGAGTCATATGGCTCAGTACGAAATTTTTTGAGCCATATGACTCAGCTCGATGGCAATAGGTACGCAATAGGTACGACGATGGCAATAGGTTAAATACTGCGCTACCGCTCCGTCGTTTCAACGCAGCTCCCTTCCCACCTCGTCTACCCAGCCTCTTCTCCGTTGCGCGCGCGTCGCGACGACGCAATGCACCGACAACGCCCGTGTGGCATGTCGTTCCGATTTGTATGTAGAACTACGGAGCGTCACCACTTCGTGTCGTCGCAGCGCCGACGCAACGCAGCGACAACACTCGTGTGACATTGCCCTTATCTGTGCGTTGATAGTCAGTCATTGAGTCAATCACTCAAAAATTTTATATTTATTGATGATTCTAATCACATGATTATTCACCATTGGGTCAACATTCAATGCTTTATACCTATAAGAACTCATATTGAAGAATGATAATAACTATCAGTAGTGACAAAAGGCAAGCATCATCGTCATCATGGCAGTAGCCTTTAGATGTCCAGAGCTGGACTAGGCCTCCCCAGTAAAATACAATGGGGAATTGCCATAACGCTTGGCAGGTGGATTGGTGTTTGCAGTATTTGTGTTGAGTACCTACATAGGTAGATGCTGGCTGCCTATTCCCTGATGAAATCCGTTAGTCGGTTTTTACGACATCCACGGGAGGAGATGGAGGGGTTATTCATAAGTCGGACACACAACGCTAACCACACCAAGACCACGGCAAAAAAAGCAAGCAATCATCATAAATAAAGCTCCACAAAGCCTCTTAAGATTTTTGCTATCGTAGGTCTCATTTTACAAAACTTTATTTCGTATATTGTGAGACAGTAAGCATAATAACAAGGTTCCTACTAAGAGTTGATGGTTTAATTAAAGTCAACTTCGAACTTTGAAGGTTAGTCAGTCTTCATGGACGTAAAAGCTTTGGAACTGCGTAATATATTTCCTATCTCAGCTCGTCCCAGCAAGGCTATTAATTTTACCTATCCATTTGCAGTTTGCTGTGTGCCGGTGTATTTCGGGAAATAATCTCTTTTGTTCAAGCCGGGACTGACTAAGCATTTTCAAAGTTAAGAAGCCTTGTTTGGCCGCTTCCGATATTTGTTAAGCCCGTGTCGGTTTAGAAGATGCCAGCGAGATAATTAATGTGTAGAGCTTCTTCAAACTCATCTCGGTAATTTAACTAACTTATAATTTAATGGGACGCCGCGCCGTGCACACTGTTAAGCGTCTTATAATGTTGACATTGTAAATACCAACGGGATCGTTTGTATTAAGAGTTTTTAAAACTTCTTCAATTCAAAAAAAGACAATTGGCTGTTTGCAAATTACACCTTCATATCCTTCAATGAATCTTACCTTCATAGCCTTGTGTATCCAAATATTGAATACATACAATGACAGTGACATGTACGTTACACTATCTAAACCATCGCATTTAAACCTTGATTCAATATTAGTTTAAGACGTTTTGTGTAGAAGCAAATAAAACAAAAAGCCTTCTTAATTGTGCAAATACATTAGCGAGGTATGACGAAGCTAAGTGAAAATTTTCTAGAATTTCAAATAATATACGTATTTAAAATTTCAATTTTATTTATAATGTTTTAACGATATCTTATAGAATGGGTCTCTGTGATTACAGAAAACGAATTTGTCAGTATAGAAAATGTGGCCACCATAATTACTTACTGATAGTATTGTATTATAGACTGTAGTCGGGCTTTAGTATTTTTAAACTGTCCACTGGTTTTGTGAATTGTAAAGCTGGTAACACATTGACTTGGATTTATGACTTAAATAACACCCAAGAGTCACCATACGTGGTCATGATCTCACGCTAGGATTCCCTGTGTCGTGGATATCAGGAACTACGAGTACCATGGTACTATAACACCCAGACCCGGAATAACAAGTATTTGCAGATCATACAAGTATTTTTCCCGCAGCGGGAATCGAACCCGCAACCTCTCACCCGCCGCGCCCCAGAGGTCGTCAACACATTTTTTTTTTACATTTACTTGGTTAATAAGCCAACACAAAAACGAAATACCTTTTACTAAAATCAGTGTGCACACTTGCAGCAGTGCGCTGCAAGTTGGCACATTCTTAAGAAACAATTAATTGTACCAACGCCCTCCATTCATTACCTCATCGTGATGTAAACAGCGAGTTCATCCATTAAAATGTACATTTTCAGTGTCAAAATATTATTTAGAGATTAACTAATTAAGTATCTTCAAAAAAAGAAATTTAATTCATTTAATTTTTTTCTAAAATCTGCCACCATTAAACTTCAAACACAAGAGTCCTAATTCCTATGTCTGGGTCCAGCCAATTGTTTGAATCCATGAAAAAGTTTGGCTGGAAGAAAATGCTTTTAGCATTAAGCCCACCTTTTTGTATAATTTTCTTGTGCAATAAAGTATAAATAAATAAATAAATAAAAAGATATCTGCTCCACCACAATTAAAAAGGGATTTGAAGGTAAGCACAGCTCTAGACATTATCAGAACATTGTAATGGGCAAATCAATGTCGCTCCGTCGCGTAACTACAGACTGTGATCTTAAAACGCCACTTTACCCGCAGTCATTCGAGGTAACGAGACTATAACTCCGCCTTGTCTGGATACACATAATCCCTGCGTTCACGAAACTCCACAGATCCAGATAGAGGATAGAAATACGATTAGTAGGGTTTGTTTAGTTTGATTAGAGTCGGTTAAGCCTTAGTTGTTGGGAGATAGCACGATTTCTTCGCGTTCGTGGTCGATAACTCAGATACTGTGTAACTGCGGGATCAGTCGCGGTTAATCTGTGATCTGGTGGGTTCACACGATACGGATCTAAGTCAGATGTTGTCTATCTTGCTTAGGACGGGCACGAGTAGGTTAATGACTTGGAATTCATTCGGGTTAACTTACTCCGGGCACGGATTGAAAGATAAAGGCTAACAGATTTGTTGGTGTCCTGTCTCGGTCGTTTCTAGGGACTCAGGAGTTCAAGACACCGGGGATCCAGAGACAATTCTATTAACTGAGGCTGATAACATAAATTTTGATTCGTTTAACTTTTTACTTACTAAATAACAGAGTCGAATAGAATAGAATAGAAAATACTTTAGTTGTACACCTTAAGATAATAAAAAATAAACAAAACTTGACATGATAATTAAAAGTACAATAGGCTCACACAACAACAACTTTAACAGCAACTTTTAAAGTGTTTTTTTATTAAAGACAGAACAGTTCAATATTTTTGATTTTTACAAGCTTTTAAGTGTGATTGAATCTCGAAGATATACGAGAGGCATTAGAAATCGGTCGACGTGCCACCTACAACAGGGACAGAGGTTGGTGATTCCGCAAACTTGGAAACCTCTGCTGGATGCTGCGCCGGCAAAACACCAAGTCTGCATGACCAACGATAGTCCTGATACGCTTAGTTCAGTAAGCGTCGTTCTTCAATCGACATTATCAAGTAGCTCGGAGGACGAGGATAAGTCATCCGCATCGCGCCACCACGCGCCGCACACTGGCGCTGCAGAGCCCTACGCACCGCGATGCGAGAATAACACTCATACATGACTAAGACCATCTAAATTGCTCGAAACCTCGGGTCGTGTACTGGAATATAATCAACGTAAGTTAAACCGGATAAAATCAATGTAATCAAGAATACCAACTACGAAAGTTTTTATCAAAAAAAAATAACGCATTACTGAAGTTAAACGCCATCGTCAGTACTACGATTTGTGACTGACTTACTAACGTTTATTGGTATTTCATTAAAGCTAATTTGTTTAGTACTACGACTGAATCACAGAGGTACTGAATTATCGCTACTTTTTGTATTCACCTTACGCTGTAAGTCACACAACGCTTTCTAGTATGAAGGCATTTTTGTAGTCTTTTGTTGGTTTTTGCCTAACTACCAACTAAACATGCCGTTATTAGGGTGCTGTCACTTTATATTTTATTTTTCTTAGTTAAAACACTCCTGGGAGGGCCTAGCCAAGCAGCATTCGCTTCGAAGCGATTCCATTTCTACAGTCGTCATTCAATACCACGTGTAATACCAAAAGACCAAAAGACCACGTGACATATCGATAGCTAACCTCAATCCCATAGATTTTGGACTTTTCTACTGGCGTCATCGCTATTAGAATGTTACTTTGTCTACGGCCTCTGTGTTGTCTGCTAAGAAAAATACAAATAAAAAATGATTTTTTTTCTTCCATTTAAAAGATATGAAGTCTGCCTTGCATGTTTTAAGTAATGGTTAAGGGTCTCTTCAGATAAAAAAAAAACAGAAAATATCGGCAAAGAAAGTCCTTGAGCAGGTGATTTTGTTTAATTATGTTCTTTATGTTCTCAGTCGTTAACACTGTTCATGTAAGGCGGTAAGAGCCAGATTTCCGGTCCATTTATCTGGTGTCTCATCATAGTTCCGGTGCAGCCGGATGCACCCGGTCAACGGTTAATTGATTATCCGGTAGTTAACCGGCGCGCTGGGACACGGCTTTGACCATAAATAAATCTTTGCTTATTAATTCAGCGCGTTTATAATTTAATATTCTGGCTTGCGTTGGCTGGTGTTGGATGTTTTTACATATACAATTTTGCAATAAGTTCTATATTATGTTGTTCTATATTTATATGACCTTATATGTTGCATTGACAGAGGTTATACCGCTTAACAACAGGTGGGCAGTGCCGCAAATTATGCAAATAAAAAAACTAGTAGTAATATAACTTTAGAAAGACTGAACATTCTATGCAGTTCATCATCAGTATTTTTGATTTATTTATTTTTTGATTTTCCTTTGTTTTATATACACATTTTACTTCTTTACAACAATAAAAATAATGTTGTTTAATGTGAATAATGTTGTTTTTTAATTAACATCAACGCCCAAATTTTGAGGCAGGTCAAAAGTCTTTTAAATGAAAATTACCTTCCCAGAAATCACGAAAATAGATCCAAGTGCATAACGCTACGTTGACAGGCTTTATAATAAGGTGTTATCAAGTGTCTTGACAGTAGGCCCTCGACCGCGAGCGCTCCTTGATAATTGACGCCGGGAAATTACATGTCGGCCCGCAGACAGTTGTTGATGACGTCACGACACTTGATTATAAACGATTTATTTCAGAAACGACGCGGTATCTTAAAGTAAAGGAGTGTGCCATCTGTCGGGGGAAACTTCGATTATAAGCCGGGTTTTGCTTGCTGGATGGATGGATTTATGAATATGTTTCTTATGCTGTGACGTAGGTGTAATTAATAAAATAAAATTCCGTAAATACTTTGAAAAAACACGCTTGAGACAGTACGCGGTAAAGTACTATATAAAGTGTGTTTTTTTTGTAGAGCTTAATTATTTATTCTGAATTAGCTATAATAAAAACTATATTGGTTATCAAAGCCCTAAAAATTTTACAAAAGTCTACAATTTAAAAAGAATGCACTTTATTATTTATTTGATGCGAAACGAAACGTTCGTCGTTCGGTAAAACACAGTGGGCCCACTTCCACCCTCTAGCAAGTTTCCGGGTAATTAATGTTTGGCCGAACACGGCCGGATGCCCGAACGAGTCCGGTTATGGCAAAAATTATGGATATCAAACTATTCTCGCTCGAAATCGCTCGCTTTGAAATTATCCAATATCAATAATATACTAACTATTTAATAAGTTCATAATTTTAATTCATCATCATCATCATCAGCCTGTAAAAGTCCACTGCTGAACTCCATGACGAACGGTCTTGAGCCGCCTCCATCCGTCGACTTCCTGCGACGTTTATATCTAATGTCTTTAGTTCATCGAGTAGAGAGCCTTCCTCTTCTTAATTTGAATTTGTACTCTTTAAATATATTGCAAACTATACTCTCTTCTTCCTATGTCTTTGCATCATCATCTACCGGCAGACGTTCACTGCTGGACGAAGCTTCCCCCATAGAATGCAATGGGTCATAATAACTACGCTTGGTGGATTGGTGATCGCAGTATTATTGATAGGACAAGCGGGCTTGCCTTGATGTAATTCCGTTAGTCAGCTTCTACGGTATCCACGGGAGGAGACAGAGGGGTGTATTCTTAGGCCAAACAGACCACGGCAAGCCCTAGTATATCTTGTGTCTATTGTACGTTTATGTTGAAATTGTTATAAAACTTTGAGTTGCATGAATCCTCCGTGATGTAATCCAGTGATAACATGAACATATAGATATTATTAGTATTCTTATGGTAATGCCACTTCAGTGATCACAAACAATCTGTGTTTGACGCTATTAAACTATCGGATTAAGCACAACTGTTTACTAACCTCTCAGTTTGTTATTGAAGTTATCGCTGCAATAAACATAATTGAAAGGGCAGCAAATCAGCTTCAGGGTTGCTGCAGGTCGACTCTCCGCTCAGACTCTGAGACAAAACAGTGAAATTCAATAGTGAGCAATAAAACGACGTGACTTGTTGACATCGAGCCGTTGTACCATAGTTGAGACTTCATTCCAGTTGGTAAATTTGTTGAGCGTCCATCCAAAATTGCGGGCTTATTGCGTCCACGGCTTGTTTGTCTGGACGGACAAAGCTTTGTAAGCTGCAAGGTGCGCACACATCAAATAAATGTCACTAAATAATGACGTTTCATTGGCCCTTTTGCACGCTGTGATACACGGACTCATGACGCACTATGTTATGAATTATGCTTTCGATACAATGCGCTGCGGCATGAAAGAAAAATATGTATGATAAGTTTCGGCATTCAATAATGATGGAATTTAAATTAAATTATTTATGTATCATGAAGAGTTTTTTAAAACAGGAACTTTTAAAACTTACTTTTTACTTACTTTTTAAAAAGAGTTAAAAGTAAATAAAAAAATGGTTACTATTTTTAGAATTAGATTTAAGTTTGCAGAGGGTAATCAAATCGCGTGGGACCAAACCCGAATCATAGGTTAAGCCAAGCATAAATAATATTCCGCGTTCGAAGAAGTCGCAAGTCGGCTTCGCACTCGGCAGGCCCGATTCCACCATTGAAGCACTTGGCACAAGTTAAATGTAGTGTAAACAGAGGGTAGTTATCGCAACACAACGCGCTACTAAATCTTCACTACCGCTCGGGCGCGAGACCGTTTGTCATGTCACCTACCGTCGCTCATGCTATGTACTGCTTATGTCGTGTGTGATGAGAACGACGATTTATTAATGCTCTGTTGCTCAAAAAAATATAAGCCTTGAACATTATATTGGGGATCTTTTGAGTCTAGAGCCTTGACTATAGATCAAAGTAACGTAAGGTTCCCCTTTCCACTCAATTAGATAAACAACTGCAGTAGCTCTAAATTTATATTGAAGCTGTCTCAAATTAAAAGACATGCTTTCTAATTAATTCTGTTACTCGACTCTACCAAAGGCCAAAAAAATACAGCAGCGAGGTTAACTTTTGTCATTCATTCACACCGCACTACAAAGACCTGCTTTTAACTAAACGAAGTTTATCCTAAAGCAACAGTCGCCTGATCCCGCTTTTGCAGCTTTCAAAAATAGCTTCAAACTGCTCCGAGCTTAGCCAACGTTATATTTTAATATGCATAAAATACACTCAGCACTTTAACGTTTCTACTTTAGTTAAACTCACTAATGAGTTTTTCAATTTGAAACCAAATAGCTTTAGTGAGTTGACTACTTAGAATTGTGTTTAGTAAGCTGCTCATTGCGACTTCATGAAGCCGAAAATATATCAATTAAAGTGATGAAGAGTACAGAGCGCTTTGTTAGTTTCTGAGGCGTTTATAATGTATCTCTATCTCGTATCTTCGCAGTTATGGAGAGAATTCATTTGCAACGGATTAATCTGTGGTATTGTAAGATTCACTCACGTGTAAGCTTACACCCATCTGGCTGGGTTTACGTTACAAAAGAACTTTAAGCTCAATAATATTTCCGATGGTAAGGAGCGCACGTAGCGTTCCCGTCTGTTGGAAAAGGCTGGAGATTGGTACATAATATTGCAATCTCCGTCGGCAAACAGTCGGTATATGCGTTGGGAAGCAATACGTAGGTACTCGCGTCGGGCGCCCGCGGTTAAACTTCCCAGCGTACAGCATTACGCTCTTTCGTATTTAACCACTAGCGGTTAGATCCTCTTGTTTTGAACTTGTATTTAATGTAAAAAGTAGAATCGAGCCTTATTATTAAGACAATACTGTCTTATTAATATTAATCATTGTCATCAACACCAGCTTGTTAACGTCCTCTGCTTGACGAGGCCTTCCCCATTGGGGTATTTATGGGGGATTTGCCATAATTACCACGCTTGGCAGGCGGATTGGTGATCGCAGTTTGGTGTTAAGTACTCAGGTGGATGCTGCTGTCCATCCCTTGATGAAGGCTTTTACTACATCCACAGGATAAGGAAGGGCTTATCCTTAGGCCGGACACACCACGGTACTTGTTAATATTGCATTGTATTAAATGGGTTAGGAAAAATTTAATAATCAACAAACGTGATAAAATTTTGCAATTATTTTCAATTTTGCTCTGAAATTTTGAGTCAATTGGGTCGATTCAATTGACTATCAATTCTAGCTGTGACGATTGATAAGATGGTTGGCACCTCATTTCAACTTTATTGAGTTAAGTAGGCTTTAATGATCACGCTAAAAATAAAGATTATTCTAGATCTCTTTGTTCTATACTGATAAAAAATAGCACAAACTAGTAGGCACTAATATCTCATCACTTCTGTGTCTCAACTCTCGTATTTATTACATAAACTTTCAATGAAACTTTATGTTGGTAAAGTAGGCACGAGTATATCTCTAATGCATTCAACCTTAGCCATTTAATGTTCAAAGCGTTTCCCCGCGATTACGGAATGGAAAATACAGAAATTAAGGCAAAGTTTCGGCGGGTGCCTCTTTTATGACGTGTTCTTATCTCTTGGGAACGGCACGTATGAGTGTGGAGTTAACCACGCTAGCTTTGCCGCTCTATACATCCGCATAGGATACCATTTGCATGATTGCGAGTACATAAAGTACAAAATTGCGTAAATTTCAAGTCGTGAACGTGAACGTAACGTGGCAGTTGTTGTACAAGTGGTACCTATTGTGGCAGTGCTGCTTTGTTTGCCAGTGTCGCCGATATATCTCGAAACTTTCGCTGTGCAACAACGCATCTTTCTGCTGGAGTATCTATCTACACTGTAATGCATACGATTAAAATGCCTTGTTGCTTTGTTTAATTTTACTCCGTTTAACTTAGCACATACGGGTGCAGCTTAAAAAAAATAAGCGAGTGTAGTTCTGAAATAGTCCAACCCTTAGACCAGGAGTTTTATTTGCTTTGATGTTAATAATTTACACTTTGCAACTTTTTTGATGTAGATCTACATAGTTAAGTACTAACTAACTATTATTATTAACAAGGGTAGCGATTCTGTGCATCAAACTTAAAATTATCGCAGTGCCTTTTATTTAATTCTATTAGAAGGAAGGGCCCGCGATAATTTTAGTGCACTTTAAATTTAGTTAATAATGCATAGAATGTAGATCCAAAACACAATATTTCTAATGTCATTAATATGTATCTCCCATATTAACCATAGTAACCATGAAAGTATACCTACTTAAGACGTAATAGTTCGGTCACTCAGACCCAACAGTTGTAACAATGGAAATTGCTTTCTAAAATCAGCTTGATCCGTGTACCGAGCTTTCCGAATATCTTTTAATGTGTACATATGGGGCGTTCGATCGGAGGGATTGCAATGTTTGTTTCAATTTCCTGCGCTGTGAGAGCAGCCGCGCCTTATATTCCACTGACTCAAATTCGGCTTTTGTATTTTTCCTTACAAATCTTGTTGCTGTGTTTTTTTATCAACTTTTTCATGTTACTGTGTTTGTTTGTTACACTTATTATTAAATGAACATTTATTCTAATGTGTTAAGGGTTCCGCACTTCATTAGGAAAAAACGGGACCCTTATAGGATAAATTTGCTGTCCGTCTGACTGTCTGTCTGTCTGTTGGTTAAGACCCTTTTTTTAGGAACAAAGGGATTAACTTGAATTTTATACATAATGTAAAAGTAAACTTATAGTGCCGTAAAAAAATCAAGTTTCTAACATTAGGGTACTTACAGCGACCTTACAATTCTGAAATAATTCACTCATCAGAGACCTCAAGGCACGAGTCTCGCTCGTCGTTTTTTTAAATAATTTATACCTACTCTATTAAGACTAACAAGTAATAAATAAGAGTATTGTGTGATTTGGACACCGACTGACTAGATTATTGGGCACCGAAATTGGCCATTACGTGAAATGCAATGCGGGTTATGAACTGCCAGATTCAATATGTAGATTAGTTGCCTATATGGACGACTAAACACCAAAATATGTATACCTACCCAGATTTGTTGGGCAATTTTCGTTGGTATAAGATTTGTTCTGGCTGCTGGCTTATTTAGGAGTGTGTTATTACTGGACGAAAGCGTTAAAGCGTGGTGTGAAAGCGTTAGCCGAGTTGGTCGTGGAAAGCAATAGCGGCGATGAGCTCACCACCTGTCACGTCTATATTCCAGCGATTGTGCAACCCACGGTAAAAAGAGGCCCTTTGAGGCTCTGCCTATCCCTTCGGGGAAAAAAGCGTGTGTATATGTATGTATGTATAAACACCAAAATATGATAAAAAGATAGCGCTTCAATGAATACAAACAAAAATTAAAAACAGTTATAATAAATAATATCATGCTACATCATTACAATTTCCATGGAAAAATACATTTTTCTTCACTGACCCGAGAAATTAACATGTACGAAGACCTTATTTTATGATTTCCTTTAACCAAAGAAAAATAAATCAGGAGTCAAAGAGAAACCTAGTCCTTTTACTTGTGATGAATGAACCTTACTTATTTATATCGAATTTTTTCAAATTCCAGGATCAATCTATCCATTTCACGGTACCATGCATGCCTACATGTTTTATATGTGTAAAGAACACACCTACAATTTTGAATAAAACTAAAACAGTCTTGAGAAAAGAGGTGAAGTCACTGAGACATTAATATTAGTTATCTACAAAGTCAAAAGTATTTTATTTATTGAAATCACAATAGGATCATTTTGAATCGTGATATAAACTAAAATTACTCCTATTCCAACGCGACCAAACCTAGAAGAATTAGGGCAACAAATACGACTTTTTATTTTAATCCTTCTTAAGTACTGCTAGGTGGAAAGCACCTGTATTGAGCCTCGAGACAAAAGCAAAAGCTGATTCATAGAAAAAGAGAACTTAAAAACCTTAGGTAGTCAAAAGTAAAATGGATAGTAAATCATGCAGCAAAAGTTCATAAGACAGCACACACTTTGCTTAATATGTTTGTAATTAACAACTTAATAATTATAGGTACAGATATTGCAAATTGTTATTTTAGCTGAGAGGTAGAGCGACATTATACCACTCGGCTTAATCATCAATATAGTGTTCTATACACTTTCTGCATTAGATTATTCTTTATGTAACATTTAAATTAAGCCTCAAGACGAAAGTCTATAATCAGTGCGTGTTGTCAGTGATGACTAACGGTACTGAGACGTGATCGCTAACTATTTGGCCGTATATAGAGGCTTACAGTCGCGCAGCAGGCTCTAGAAAAAGCTATGCTTCACATTCACTGGAGTTTCACTTCGTGATAGAATCCCAAAAGAGGAAATCCATAGAAAAACCAAGATCACCGACTTAGCTCTCAGAATTAGCAAGTTAAAGTGACAATAGGCAGGTCATATAGCTCGCAGATCTGACAACCGTTGGGGAATAAAGATTCTCGAATGACGACCACGAACCGGACGACGCAGTAGGGGTAGGTTCTCCTCTCGATGGACTAAAGACATTATAAAGGTCGCAAGAAGTCGGTGGATGGATGTGGCTCAAGACCGTCGTGGCTTTCCAGGGGGTAGACCTATGTCCAACAGTGGACTTTTATAGGCTAATGATGATGATGATTAGGATTTAAAATCCAGCCTCGTCCAACAGTGGAGTTCTAACGGCTGATAATAATGATGTGTCGTCTTTGAAAATACTTACATATAACTATTATAGAGTTCCTATTTCTAGTCATTGTGAAAGGATTCTCAAAACAGGCAAACGTAAAAAGAGTTTAAAATTGCTTTGGCGTTTATTAGGATGACATGTGCAAGCCTTTTGTTGTATGTAGACAATACGCAAAGTAGAAACTCGAAACTACGTAAAACATTGACTTGTACACGAGATAGTTTTCATCTGCGTCTAGTGTGAGTGTGCAGTGCCCGTTGCGGGGTGGTTGACTCTGCAACTATTTTCATTAGTGTCCGACACCACTTGTTAGAGCCGCTGCATGTACAGTATTATTTAGGAGGCGTGAAGTTTTATTGCAGTTGCTAGTTAGTTTCCAGGTGTTTATTGACAAGGTTTATTATCATTGGTGGACTGTCAGTATGATAGTTCATTGCTATGCCTTTTACCTTTTTCTTAGCCTCGTTCATGAGTTCATTTTTGGATTATTGTTTCCACAAATCCCTACTTCTAAGTCGTATCGTTTTCGTGCAGGTGAAGATTTGTGGTTAAATTAAAAAAAAGCCTACCATCTGTGGACTAACAAATCCTACCAGATGGAGTAAAACATCGTTTTTAAAGATAGCAATTTCTGGAATAATTATTTCTTTAAATCCGATCTTTAGATATTTACTTATAATATGTATTTAAATGGTTAAAATGTATGCAAGACATTTTTGATACTGAAACCCACGAATATTATTCCAGTATAACCATAAAATTTAACATAAATAAAATTCTACCCTAAAATATTATAAGAAGGAATCAAAAAAGGTAACTCTGAAACAAGTTGTTAACTTCCTCATTAGCGGACAGGACTGTTCATCGTTGACAATGAAAGTGTTTCATTGAGCTGTCCATTTGTCGGAGTGGGTGAGCAGTGAGTCGTGACGCAGCCGGTGCCACGGCACGAAAGCTACGTTAATGGCTGCTCGGTACTACCTGTCAGATGACTGTCGAGTGTCACCGTGCTCCGCTGCTTACCAGGATTTGTACG
This sequence comes from Epirrita christyi, assembly GCA_951392215.1. Classification (NCBI taxonomy): domain Eukaryota; kingdom Metazoa; phylum Arthropoda; class Insecta; order Lepidoptera; family Geometridae; genus Epirrita; species Epirrita christyi. The sequence continues at coordinate 7,338,779 of OX595842.1, read as the reverse complement.
CGAAATGCGTAAAGAGCTCCGGAGCTGAAAGCCAAGACAATGCGGACAACAACGGTATTTGCTCGCTCAACCGCATCTGCAAAAAAGTTTAGTGCTACTCTACTCTTCGGTTGGACGTTTAATCATATAATCTTCTGTCATAACTGAGCACAAAGGAAAGAATTTTATTTTTATGTGAAGCAATAGGTAGATATATTGTTTGACGCCTTCTGTGGCGCGGCGGGCGCGTAGCTGGCTGAGACGCAAGAGGTGCGGGGTCGTTTCGCGTCGCGGGACAAATGTTTGTATGATCTGCAAATATGTTTTCCAGGTCTGGGTGTTGTGGTACCATGGTACTCGTAGTTCCTGATACCCACGACACAAGGAATCTTATTGTGGGATCAGGACTAGGTATGTATGTGACTATTGGGTGATATATGTTATGTTATGATATAGAGCATTCTCTTCCCATATTTTGTCTACTATAAGTACCTATATAACTTTTCTTGTGACTTCAAAATACTTTTAAAAGGATAGTACTGTAGACCTATTTAAAAAAATAAAATTGTACTTATTTGGTTTACATGGTGGTTGAACCGAATTGCAATAATTGTTCAAATCAAATCAAAACAAAATAATTGCAATCATCGAAATCACATGGGTCATTTTGAATCGTCTTATATCTTGTTTCCCAAACCATAGTTTAAAATAATAATGAATGTTCAATTTTTGTCCTATAAATAAGGAAAAAAGCGCAACTTTACGCAAAAGTAACTTTCAGTTGCATTTCCAGCAAATTTCAGTGCATTCGCATAATGAAAACTTCATAAACTTTAGGGGATAGTTTCAAATTAAACGTTGAACATTCACAAAGAGTCGGTCAGACTGTGCGAATCTCGTAGCAAATTGTTGACACTGCGATCACATCTTGTATTCATCAAACATCCATTCTACTCTCAATATACGTGCCGAAACTTGGTACCACCCGAGGGTTCATCTTAGTTCCGCAATAGGATACAACTTGCGAACTTCCCCCGGACAAACTTACCAACCGCTTGTTTACAGGAAGGTCAATCCCAATAACTACTACACGGAGACGAATCTACACACTCTGATGCTATGAAGTTTTTACAAAGAAATACTTGACTTTATTTCAACTCGTCACTGAGAAAACTTTAACCAGTAGTAAACAAATAGTAGAACACCTTATAAAAGCATTATTCGGTTAGTTATAAAACAAGCAATGAACTGTGGAGCAATTTCTCCCAATATTTGGATTTTTATGGACCACAGGTGTATTTTATAGAAAACTGCTATGTTTGATACTTTCTATAACACATTTGATATTGCGCTTCCCCCAATATTCTCGCAATACTTATATTGATTTATGTAACTTTAACGCTAGGTTATCTACTCTATTAACAACCGAAATTTTTGGCACATCAACAATTTTCATTCGCCTTTGAAGTCACTACATCCAACCCTTTTAAGTGTAGAAAATTACCCTTACTAAGAGTATTCGCTTGTAAATGTGCTAATAACATGAAGAATTATATTTTTATTCTTCATAATACCTCTTAACCAGCCCATGTTTTCAATGTGTGGCATATTCAGAAGTTATAAAAGATTTTTTTTCTAAAGTTTTAGTAAAAAGCTCTATACTGTATTTTTCTGACAACCTTAAATGAAATCCCATTTCCACGCTTTGTTTCATCTTGCTGCCGGTGTGTATCGAATGACCATTATATCCAACGAACCGACCTTACAATTTTTGCGAGCAAGTAATTCGGCCCCAAGCCATTCGTGGCATTTTCACTGGCTAGAATAAAACATTTCATTTCCGATGTAGAGACTACGGAAGAGACATTTAAATTGTTTTGTTTAAAGGTTTCTCCAACTGTTGTTGCTGCTACGTATCCCGTGCATTACATTAAAAGTCATGCTGCGCCAAAGCATGCCAGTATTTTTGTTGTAGGAGGTAGAGAATGGGTTTCCTTGTAGACAAAGTTACAGTTTTTTTTAATTGGTAAACTGTGGCTGTAGTTGGTCATCCAAAAGACGCTTTGCAGAAAACTCAAGACTGAGTAAGGATATACCTGCAATGACTTTTGCTCAGCATTAGTTGAAGAAGAAAATAATTCATAGTTTAACCAACAAGTAACTTACAAACGTTATAACTCATTCAATTTTGTATTTGTTGTAAATTAAAGTGTCGTATCCAGGCTAAAGTGACGTCGCAATGTGATTCCGGGCAGGCGCTCGGTCACGTCCTGAAGTGCGGAGCGATGTACCCCGCAACCGCCACTTCACAGTAAAAAGACCCACACCAGAATGGATTTGAATAATATATAGCAACTCCCGCTACTCGATTGTTTAAATGAGACTGGCTTTTTCTTTTGAAGCTTTTGAACACTCGTCAGGTGCTATTGAAGCTGTTAATACTGGAATTGTTATCTCCAGATTGAAAACGCAAGGATGCTACCGGGTTATTTAATTGCAAATGCAATAAAACACGATCTACCCCGTTGGGCAATAAAACGAAGTTGAAGATGTGAAAGAGAATCATAAATAAAAGGCTTGAGTATAAAAGTGTTCTTTATGAAGTGTCGCCGCAGAGGCCGCCCGCCGCCGCCTGCCACCGCCCGCCTGGCGTTGATACCTATTTGAAAGTCCTGTAATATTGGACTGGGCTGTCCAACTGTCGCATGCACTACCATTTTCGATATTTTATTGGATATCTACTTTACATTAAAAGCACAGTTTCAACAAGGAATAACATTTGAATTGCTTTGCTGTTGTCGCTTGAGTTGAAAATGATTCCGTCATTTAATGGCATATAATTAATAGATAGTGGACAATGAGTTTTGCTCGGTTATTCGGAACAAACCCATACAACACCTTTAAACATCTAAAATCCTCTAGAAATCCCTATAAACCCCTAGAAACTCCTACAACCCCTAAAAACCCCTCAAACCCCTACAACCCCTTAGAAACTCTTACATCCCCTAAAATTCGTTAAAATCGGTACAAACCCATACAACACCTTTAAACATCTAAAATCCTCTAGAAATCCCTATAACCCCCTAGAAACTCCTACAACCCCTAAAAACCCCTCAAACCCCTACAACCCCTTAGAAACTCTAACATCCCCTAAAATTCGTTAAAATCGGTACAAACCCATACAACCCCCTAGAAACCTCTACAATCCTTACAAATCCCTACAAATCCCTAAAGTCCCCTATAAAACCTCAAAAAAACTCGTCATGCAAAACTGTTGCTAAAATCCGCAGCCGTTTTGGATATAAACGGACATACCAGACCTTTGGATATAACAGACAAACACACTCACACACACACACACAACTTACTCACACAGATACACAGGCTAAATACATTTACCGGCTCCTTTATTGAGATTAAAAAGAGAAATAGGTATAAGTATTTATATCTGAATACAGATTTGCACCTATCAATCTATTAGAAGTAAATTGAATGTTTTGCGTAAAATAATATAAAAAATAATAATAATTAAAATAATTTTAATATAAAATAATATTAGTTAAAACAAGAATATCGATAACTCAGTACAAAAAAATGCGTCGACATCCCTAGAAAGGAACCGTCCCAACCAACAGAGGGTCGGAGTTGGCGAGGGAGAGTCTAATAAAATATGTAGATTTGATGACTTGTCACATTTTTTGCTACAAATCCGAGATTCAAAGTTTTTTGTCACTTTACCACGCCGCCACCCGTTTCTTTTCATAAAGACTTCCATTATGCAAGAACATGTTAACATTAAGAGCACTTTTATTTAGTCTTTAGGCCAGTTTTTCCAACGGCATTGAAGCTACTTCCCGGGGCCCGTAGACTACAAGGTACAAGACTATACACGGAGTTTTTGTACATTACTTGGATTATATAACAGATTTTCAGTAAGCATAATGTCAACCACTTGAATTTAATCAGCTGGTATGTTAACATGTTAGATCTCTATCTAGAACAAGCCCAATATGACAGGAATGCAATGTAAATGAGGGCAGTCAAGCTCGGCTGCATTCGAAGGGCCAGCCACAGACGTCATAAATCGGCCGAGACGCATGCCGTTGCTCGCTCCATCAGCTAATACTCCAGACCAATGGAAAATGATGGTTGACCGACCGCCGCAATATTGCTCGGATGATGACAAATAACATTCATGCTTGTACGCACTTTTAGTATGCTGGTATTTGTGTATCTTGTGAGTATCTTCAGAAATATAATCATTATCTTTAATGAGTGTTGTGAGATTCAAAAAGAGTTCTGAAACGTTATTGTTCTTGAATTCGAATGAGACGTTGCTTTACATAATCTTGAAGGAACTGAGAAGTATAGTTTTGTATATTAAATTTCAAGAATAAACTAATTTTCAAGTAAATTGTTGTAATAGGTTTACTTTCTACTTGCCTCGACCTCTCTGGCGCGGTGGGCGAGTAGCCGGCTGAGATGCGAGAGGTTGCGGGTTCTATTCCCGCTGCGGAATAAATATTTGTATAATCTGCAAATATTTGTTCCTGGTCTGGGTGTTATGGTACCATGGTACTCGTAGTTCCTGATACCCACGACACAAGGAATCCTAGTGTGGGATCAAGACTACAATGTGACTGTTGGGTGTTATGTTGATAACATAGCATAACATAACACCCAACAGTCACCAATTTCTAATGCTTATGCATTCGAAATTCGAGTTTTTTGATATACATAATTGGCAAAGCATATGGCTAGTATATTTGCCAGAATTGTGTTTAAGCCATCGTGCATTAATTAACATCTATTTTAATAAATTCAATGCATTTTATGCGATTTGCAACGTACACAATTAACACAATTATTAGTTTTTTCTTTACCAAGTCCTCAAAATCTCAGCCAAGTCATGCTGTAGTAAAGCGCTGGCAGTTTTACTAAAACTTTGGAGGGCAATTTCCATCCTTTTGAAAAGTCACGCAATACACTTATAGTTATTTCATTGAACTACACTGTATCACCAATTCGCCCGCCAAAAGTGGTGATTATGGCATATCTCGTGCAGCAGTGGACGTCTGACGGCTGATGAAGATGATGAAATTCAAATTTCATGGCAGACGGATTGGTGGTCGCAGTATTACTGTTGAGTACTCAGGTGGATCCGCTGGTGTACTCCCTAAGATGGGTTTTACGACATCCACGGGAGGAGATGGAGTGGTCTATATTTAGGCTGGACACACCACGGCAATTATAGTACACTGTAAATATATGGATTGAAATCCACATTATGTTTTGTATGTGGAGAGCTTAGTTACGAATCAATACTCCAATCGTTGGCAAGCACGTACCACTCTATCAGCGATTAGTTTTGGTCTAGTGGACACCCGCTCTCCTTGCTGTTAGAGCAGGAAGCTTGTTCACGGATAAATTACTGCTTACATCGGGTAGATTTCTAACTTTTCTCGACGTTTAGCTTGCAACAGGCTAACGAAAAATTGGTTCTGTCAGCCCCATTTCTTCCGCCACTGTTATATATCTTTGTTCGAGATAAAAGTTAATGGGTAATGAGAAAAATAAATGAAGGTAATAGGTACTTGGAAGAGATCTGTCTGGAGTAAAAATGTCAGCCAGGATCCATCCTCGGCTCACCAACAAAGAATCGGCCGAGGTCCATTATGATAATGAAAGTGACTCCCGTTTGTCTTAAAGTCGTAGCTCAATTTGCAAGGCGAGAGATAAACGCTGTTAAACTGTCGAAGTTCGTGACAAAGCCTGAATAATGCAGATTACACCGAGAAAAATACGGCCGCAGTCAAATCTGCATATTTTATTGGCCCCTTTTCAATGTCCTTTTTCCAGACCTCGAATAATATAATAATATAACCGGCTTATAATAATATAATCTTATCTTTATATCTTAGTCTCGGCCTAAGAAAAGGACTCCTCCAACTCCTCCTGTGGATGTCGTAAAAGGCGACTAAGGGATTAAGCAAAGGGATGGGCAGCAGCATCTACCTAAACACCAAACTGCGATCACCAATCCGTCAGCTAAGCGTGGTGATTATGGCAAAACCCCCCGTTGCACGCTATGCATGCTATTGGGGAGGCTTCATCCAGCAGTGGATGAGAACCTGCAATTTTTCAGATGCCTTACATCTAATGTTGTTACATCTTTTAATGGTTTTTTGATATTTTTTAAATCGTGATTTCTTATTCATCGTGATCGAAATGTGAAACACAATCGTATACTGTGTTTGTTTCTTAAAAGTTGTTTGACTACATAATTTTCTGAGAGATTCTATACCAGAAGCCAATGTACAAATTTACGCGCGCAGAGAAATGGTTCACTGAGCGAGTGTGGCGATGGCTTTGTGTCTAGATGGAGCTGTACTGAGCGCCTGTTTATGTGGAGGCCTGTACTAAGTTAAAGTATTCAGTCGCTTTGGAACGAATTTACGTTACTACACAGTACCTACGAGTTCCAGTTCCGTATTTACTAAATTGTATGCTTACAGTTGGTTTTGTCGAAAGTTTTTCTAATGTTTACTATTAGTTGAGTAGTCATGGAATAAGAAAGTGACAAAATGCACAAAACCAAAAGAACAGTTATTATGCAAGAAATAGCGCTAATATGTATACTATATATACAAGAGTGTTGAGCAGATTTCGGGAAATTTATCAGTCATCATCAGTCTGTAAAAGTCCAATGCTGGACATAGGCCTCCCCTTAGAATGCTACGACGAATAGTCTTGAGCCGCCTCCACCCACCGACTTTCTGCAACTATTTATATTTTAGTCCATCGACTGGAGGGCCTTCCTCTACCGCGTCGTCCGGTGGTCGTTTGTGGTTGCCACTCGAGAACCTTTATTCCCCAACGGTTATCAGTAAAACCCGTTAAATTAAACTATTCTCAAAGTTATGTTGTTTGATTTGATCGGCAGTTAAAGCTGCTATCGTTTAAAATTAATAGTTATAGCTTAACAATTCGTAATTAAATTGGACTGAGTTAAGTATCAATATAATATTAATCGACGCGACGGTAATAATATATAAATAGTTCTTATCCTACTGGAGGATTCCGTATGTTGTCCGTAGCAGAAACTACGAGTACCATTTTACTACAGCAAGACCCGGAAAGATATTTGCTGCAAACATTTGTGACAGTTGTCTCACAACATAATTATGATGTACCACTTTCAATTAGTTTTAATATCTAAATCTAAAAATGTACCAACATTTAATGGGTATTAAGACTAGAAGAAATCGCTTTCAATGATAAGGCTGCTCATTATACTGCTAATTTGAACTTATTTTGCTCTGTAATCCTGTTGTACAATAAAGTGTCTAATAAACCCTAATAAATACTATCTATAAGATTGTTTATTCTTAAAACTAGCAGAATTTCATTTGATCAATAGATACCCCATCATGTAAATACTGTGCTCATTAAGCATTGAGGATTAAGTAAATGTGTTTCGACCCAATAGTTATTTACGTGTCTACATTTGATTTTACACACCTGTGCTTATATAGCCGACCCTTTTAATGTCTTTAGTTCGGTTCACTCGCTTAAGACCGAAAGTACTATCTATTATTTATGTAGCAAATAACAATTAATTCGGAATGAATTTATTTTACTGTAGGTTACAGTTAGTTTAGTAGAAGAAGTGTTATTCTGTGCAGCATACGTTATGCAGTACATATTTTCATTGCTATTGAAAAGAAACCATGTCTTACCTATTACTTCGGTATGGGTGCTGGTAGGTACCATGTGTGGTGGCAAGCGACAGAAAATACGAACTTCCTATTCAGTAATTTTTTGGAGTGATGTACCACAATTCCACAGTGTATATTGTGAGAAGTTTGCCCGGTCACAATAACAATAAAAAACCATATCTTGCGATGACATCATGAGTGGTTTTTTCCTGTCATTGTTTTTTCCGCAAATAGTGGTATCATTACAAAATGCTCTATTACCTATATGGTCCTATTAAACTGTAAATCTGAGAAAAATTATAGGAACTGTGGAAAGAGAAAGTTAAAAATACAACGATGGCGCAATAAAGTAAAGAACCGAAGAGACAAGCAGCAAAAGTTATATAAATTAAAAACTGCAAGAACGAGTCAAGAGGTATCGAATGAAGAAAAAATCTTCACAGCATCGGCAATGGGGGTCCGAATGTCCATATGTGCACTATAAATGCTCTACAGCGGCCGAGTACGAGTGATATGGCGCACCTAGCGCCACCTATATCGCAAATAAAGAAGTTAACAAATTCACAGACAGATTGAAGCAACAAATGTGATATGAAAAAATCAAATTAATTTCTTCTGCCGGTTGACGTCCTCTGTTAGACGAGGCCTCCCCCATAAAATAGGGGGGGGGGGGGGGGGGGGTACCACAATCACCACGCTTTGCAGACGGACTGGTGATCACAGTATGGTGTTAGGTAAATACAACTTGTACACAAAACTTGTGTTTTTATTTGAAATACAACATAGTTTTTACTTTATATTGACATAATTATATTATAATTAGTAAATAGGTATAATTAGACATAATAGTCTTAGAATGTACCTATCTCATTTACTGTAACAGTTAAGAACAGGGTCCCTTTAACAGATGAGGCACGATCTAAGTCATACTTCGGTGTTTGTTTTGGCACTGCTTAGCTTTCATCTGTTTCAATTTAATAAAATATTATTCAAATCATTATTTTGTTTTAAAGCCGGTTACCTTCTTTGAATGGTGTCTGTTTTATGAAGACTTTAAAGATCTTACTTTGTATGAAAGAAATATTTACAAAGAATTCTTTTGATTCGTTTTGTTTTGTGGTATCTTATTTTTAGCATTCACATTTTTTCTTATCTCAGAAATCTTTCTCAAAGGTCGAGCTTGGAATTTTCAAAGAAAAATATATAAGAGAAATCTGATATTAATTTCTCTTTATGAGAATTATAAACTTGAATTATTTGTTTAATTTTTTGCTTTTAGTTCTTCCTGAATTTAGTTTTAATATAAAATTTATTGCATATGCGATTGTATTTATTTTTAAGCTAATACTTACAGCTGTGGGTTTATTTATTTGTCAGATTATTTAAAAGTGTTTGTTTCGTCAGGTTGCAGGCTTAACTGCTGCTATTAGCCCTGCCATAAATATCTGGGCGACGTATTAAAGGGATTTAGATTTAGCTTGTTCGGCACTGACATAGGTTCAGCGGGTAAGAGTTACGGACAAAGAGGATTTCATGTTTTAAAGTAACCCTCGATTAAGGTGACTTTAGAGAATTTGACTGGGTTTTGTGACCTCGGTTCCAGTTTATTTACGAAAATAAATTTTAGAAGATATCAAATGATCTCTTTGCTGCATTTGTTTTAGAAAAAAAGTAATTTTACCTTTTTGTCCAGGTTTAAAAATACTAATGTAGCTTTAATACTATATTTTAATAGTTTTTATTTTAGATTTTAGTGAATCTTATTAAAAAAAACGCCATGTTGTGTCCAGTCTAAGAATATACCCCTCCGTTTCCTCTCATGGATATCGTAAAAGCCAAATAAGTGTTTACACCAGGGGATGGAGAGCAGCATCCATCTAAGTAACTTGAAGCCAATACTGCGATCACCAATCCGCCTGTGGCAAATCATATCGTGATATCGTGTTCTATAGGGGAGGCCTTGTTCAACAGTAGACGTCTAATGGCTGATGATGATGATAAATCAAACTATACCAATACAATTACATCTATACTAATAGGTACCTCTTCAGGTTACTCTTTAGAAATATATTACTCTGTTTAACAAAAAAAAAACAAAAACTACGGCCCAAGTTCACTATGCAGAATGTGGCATAGCGAAAAGATTCGTGATCAGGGGATAGTGTTAAATTAATGTTAAAATTAAATTAATTAGTGAATTTACTTAGACGAAACGTTGCCATCATTGGTTATGATGACAGATAAAGTATGAAATATCTGCCAAAAAGAATCAGTTTGCCTGAACAGATGTATCTGTTCAGGCAAACTGAAAAAAAACATCAGTCACCCATGCGTGAACTTTGAACAAAATCCATCCAATTAAACTCTAGAAACATTGAATTGCTGGTCTAAGGTTAAAAGAAGCAGCGTTTAGTATTTTTCGTTAAATAAATTCCTAAAAACATTTTCTAAGATTCCAGACAAAAGAGTCGAAGACGAGCCGTCTCGTACAGCCGAGTAGGTACCTAGATCCCTAGCGCAAACAATACGTCGGCTCCGCAAAAGTTGCCCCTAATCTAAACGTAGATGATCGCGATTGTCGGAAGATTCAGCAGCGATTAAACGTATTCATAACGTTTACGTTTTGACGTTGCGCGGCCGTCAGAAGCAACAGGGCCGCGATTGGAGGGCGGACGGGCACATGCGCGCTGCAGCCAGGGGGAGAGAGCGCGCGCGCGGGGCAGGCCGACGCAGCTTCCACGCTCGTTTTAATGAAACGCCGGTACCCGCGGAACGCGTTGCGCTATTCCGAGCGCTTCCTTCAAAAAGTTCAGCATTTTGCCGTCTCACTCGCGCCCTCTCATGTTGCAAAAACAAATCCGCGGCTGATGGGGTCTAAATTCACGAGGTAAGAATGCTATTACTCAAATAAAACTTTGTTTTGAAACTGTTTTACACAACGACGTGTCAGAAGCTTTCATATTTTAAATTTACCTAGGAATATTCCATTTTGTTCTTTTTTTTGTTATTTTTTTTGTTTAAACATGAAAAAAAAAGTTTCTAACTTTATCATGATAAAGTTTTATTCAGTAATTATACCAGAAATTTTGTCTTGATGTATTGTAACGCTATGCTTTGTCTTAGATTCCTCTCTTCGTTATTATGCACGTAGTTTATTATGCTATTATATTAAACTAACAGCCTTTTAACGATGTAATTGGAATCTGACAACAAAAAAATCGGTACGTGTCACTTATATCCACGTGGCATTGTTTATAAAATTACCATTCAATTGGATAGGTTATGTTTATTATTTTGCAATTGTTATTAATCATTATGTTAGTTAATCGTAGGTGTAACAATGTATGCTATGGATTAACACAGTTAATTACTCATAAATCGAAGCTATTTATAGATCGTTTTCAAGGGGATCAGAGACTTGCCCAACTTTCAAAAGTGATCCTTGTTTCATACCTTCAAAAACATCAACTAAACATACTTTCGAAAAAAATCTTGTCTAAAATGTAACAATTCTTTTAATTTGGAACGTAATTCACAGTTACTTTAGTGATGTATACATCAACTAGTGGAACGCCTGCGACTTTGCCCGAATGGAGTTTTTTCCATAAAAACTTCATCACCATCAGGGGCCATAGTGCACCCTTAGACCGTAAAAAGAATGTACCCTACAAATTGAAGGTCTCTACTTTGAAGGGTCTCTAGGACTTACCGTTTAATTAGACAGTGCGTTGATAGTCAGTCACTGAGTCGTTCAGTCAGTCAGTCACGTAATGATTTTATATATTTTAATGGTTATGTTACTTAGATTGTGTAAGAGTTTGTTGATATGATTTCGGTCGATGCCTGAGCCATTGTTCATGCTTACAATGGATCTGTCAATACTTCACTTGAGATGAATGACGGTCGGAAGAATAACAAAATGCCGCTTCATTTCGGTGACGTTGATAGAAAAAAATCTTTGAAAAAAGTAACTTTCTTTATCTGACATCTCGTGGTTCTCTCCCCGTCCTAATAATATAAAAATGAACAATATTTAGGTTTAACAATTGGTTGATAATTGGAAATACATATTCTGTAATTATTATTTTTTTATACGAACACCAACGTAATGTACACCAATACAAGGAACTTTAACTAGTGACGCAATATAAAAACCAAGTGCCAATACAATTTTAGGTGAAGACAGCATTGCAAGGAGGAAATCGAACAAATAAATGAATACAAATACAGATGTTAGTTTATTTGTGCGCTAGTATTTAAATTATTTAATTTCAAAAACATAATTAAGTATCTATATGCTAAAAATATAAAACAGAAAACTAACTATACAAAGAATTTGGTTCATATGGCAAGGTGCCAATACAGATTAAAAAGTAGGTACATAAACGAACAAGTCAAAAGCATATTCTAAACACAAAATTCAAATAAAATATTTACAAAATATCAATAAAAAAACAACAATTAGAAACTATTAGTCTATGCAAATGAATAAATGAGCTACTGTAATTATATTACTTAAAATTATGAGTTGCTTAAATCAATGGCATCACACCCCAAGTGTGAAAGTAAATAAATAAATAAATAAATGCTGGACATTTCACACAACATTATCTAGCCCCAAGCTAAGCAGAGCTTGTGTTATGGGTACTAGATAACTGATATACTTAATACAAATACATTAGATAGATAGATATTTTTTTTTATACATAGAAAATACCCAGAACACCCTGAACAAATATCTGCAGATCGTGCAAATATTTGTTCCGAGGCAAAAAAGAAAGTGCAGGCTGAAATTCCGTTTATATACGTGGATGAGTTTAAAACACCAAAATATTGCAATTATCAATCCGCCTGCCAAGCGTGGTGATTATGGCCAATCTTCCATTGCATTTTATAGGTGGAGGCTTTGTCCAGCGGTGGACATCTAATGGCTGCTGATGAAGATAACACCAGCCTTTTTACTTCCACTGCTGGACGAGGCCTCCCCCATCGAATACAAAAGGGGGATTTATCATAATCACCACGCTCGGCAGGCGGATTGTTGATCGCAGTTTGGTGTTAAGTACTAAGGTGAATGCTGCTGCCCATCCCTTGATGTAATCCCTTAGCTTTTACTACAGCCATGGTAGGAGACGGAGGGGTCTATTCTTAGGGCGGATACACCATGGCACCAACATTATCCGCGAATTTTTTAAACTAAGGTGTTTAGGTGCTGGATTTAGTTCTGTAGTGTGGTTGAGAATATGTAGTGGAAATAATGGCTTAGTTCCACTTGAGGACAAAGGACAATGAAAAAAAAAGGTTTTTCGTCAATCGTATATAATGATGATGAGTCCGACGTATAATTATTTCATGTTGAAATTCAAACCCAAATTCAAAGACGGACGTCTAAACTTCTTGAAAGTTGAGGAACTCTGACAGTGGATGATTCCAGGCTTTTAAATAAATTGGTACGGTCATAAAGATAAGATTTGATGGCTTTTCCAAGTTACCAAAGTAAATTGATTATTTTAACGATAAACTGATTGATTTGGGGATATTTGCAAGATCATACGCCTATTAACAATACCAGTTGGTAGGTAGTACTTAACTGATAAAGAAAATATATAAATATCTACCACACATACCACATTATACCATGATAAGTTTATAAGAAACATCATAGTTTTAAAAAATATTTTTTAAAAAAATTATCCGAGATCTCGTTTTATTGGGGTTCCGTACTTCAAAAGGTACCAAAGTAACCATTATGGATCACTCATGTGTCTGTCTGTCAGTCTGTCTGCCACAGCCTATTGTTTTCGAATCAACTGGACCAAAAAGGTTAATATTTGGTATAAATACAGAGTTAGGTGACTCAATTGTGGGCGTATAGCGTAAATAAATGAATTCTGATTTCTGGGGTTATTTTTGGGGGACAATTGAGAGAATTACAAAAAAAATGTCAAATGCATCGTGCGACGATATCAGGGTTTCATTCCGAATGATTCATTTTCCAAGTTCTATACATATCACATGAAATGTTTTGAAATGCTTATTTTAGATGATATTAAATGAAAATATATGCGAAAATTTACCATTCGCTCCCTATCTTCTAAACTACTGAGCCAATTTTTTTTTAAATATTTGAAATTTTGTGTCTTACTCATAGTTTTCAAGAAAATCTAAAATAAAATCCTAAGCCTTTAAACTCTCATGGGAAACAGATAAAAAATCCAAAATTCGTAAAGATTAAATGCCCATAAAATGTTTTGGTTGACTAATAAGTTTAATTGGCCTAGCGCCTATATTAAGGTACTATGGAAGCCTAATTGTACGGAACTCTCTTCACGCGAGTCTGACTCGCACTTGACGGGTTTTTTTAGACAGATATCATCAGGGTTGTTACTACCTAACATTATGGTCATGCCCTGAACAAAATGATGCTTGTATTGTATTTCTATTTCACAGCCAAGTAAGCTTTCCTACGTGGTACGTTGGCTAAATCCTTTCTACTTATGTCCACGTGTGCTTATATGTGTGACATAGTTCTTACTACAGTGGTACCGACATTCTTGCTCGGTTAATGCTACTGGTAAGTTTGTTTCTTCCAAGATAAGATTTGATAATGCTCTAGTTATGGCGGTACTCAGAGACGTCTCTTATATTAATGCCACTTTATGGTTCCTTCGTATAGATTTTGTATTAATACATGGTTTTAGGAACAATTTAATGAACCCTTATACGTTCAGATCTGAATTTATTATTGAAGACAGCACTCATGTTATAGGCAGCCATCGTAGGCAGCAGTCTCTATCAGACTAAAGATTTTGATACATTTCGTACCCTAATTGGAGGTTATCCGTGCAGCTCTGAGTTTATTACTAGAGACAGCACTCATGTTATAGGCAGCTGTTTCTACAAGACTAAAGATTTTGATACATTTCGTACGGCATTGGAAGGGCATTATATCAGAAACTATGCAAACAAGCATGAGCTACAAAATTTATTGATTGTCACGTGCATTGGTTGGCATGTTGGCTGCAAATAATGTAAAAGACAATATTTAAACCTTACGCAGAGAAAAGAGTGAATGGTGACAGAGTGGTAGAAAGACAATAATAATGTAGGTATTTAATTATGATCACTCCACACATAATATTATAATATTATATCCTGAAGCACAACACAAATTTAATATTTATTTGAATCAAAGATGGACTGGTTTAATTTTTCACCGTTTCTTGCAGTAATTAGCTATAGTTTCTTATTTTCTCTAGCTCATTTGCCTTCCTATTTGGCCCATGTTGAACCTTTGCCTTCATTAAATAAACATTTGCCTTAAACTTACTTTTATTCAACCCAATAATCTGCAGAGAAATCAATACCTATATACTTACCAACTCAATATCGGGCCCATTTGCCTTCTAGATATAGGTATAACAGCATCACCTTGTGTGATTACTGATTACCTCTGTGCAGGGTTTAAGCTACAGTAAGGATTGCCAAAAAATTAAATAGGCTCAGTCATGTCAGAGACGTAGAAGTTTACGTAAAAATGTCACTCTCCGATTTCATTTGAGCAATTCTCATTGAATCTGATTTGGGGATTCTTCTTGATTGGCATATCTAGTTGTGTTTTTGTAACACAAATAATAAAAATAAATATAATCTAGGTTATTTTAGATGTTCAAAAAAGGAGCTTATCAATGAATTTATCAGTTTTACCTACCTGCTATATTAGGTCGGTATGTCGTTTTTATACTCCGTTTATTCATCATCATCAGCCTGTATAAGTCAACTGCTGGACATAGGTGCAACGACGAACCTTTTTAACCTTCATTCATCCACTGACTTTTTGCAACCTTTATACGAAAGGAGGAAGGCCACCCCTTCCTTTACTGCGTCGTCTGGTTTCACCGTCGATGAGTCCGATTCAAATGGTTCTTTCGGTGGTTTCTATGGAATGATCTCGAGGTAGCCCCGTGAAAATATTATCTATTTTTTTTCTCTAATCTAAGTTTTTACTTCATAACTTTTCATTTAAAAAACCGACTTCCGCCATTGTATTCGACAAAATATTTGGATGAAAAAAAAATGATGAAAGAACCATAGTGGTGAAAGGATTATGATACTTTTTGAATGCAAATGCTTGGTTTGTTGCTGAAAATATCAAAATCGCCATATGTATGCCTACAATATTTGAGGAGTTCCCTCAATTCCTCATGGATCCCATCATCAGAACTGGATTTTGAAAAAAATGGGACCAATCTGGAAGTATATCTATTCAAATAAAAAAATAATTTTCCAAATCGGTTCATAAACGCCGGAGATATGCGGTAACAAACATTAAAAAAAAAAAAAAAACCAAACAACCGAATTGAGAACCTCCTCCTTTTTTGGGAAGTCGGTTAAAAATGGGATGAGTCTGGATGGTCAATAAGATTTAGCACATAATAATCTTTAAAATTGTTGAAATTATAATTATTTTTATCGTGAACGGTATTGCCGTTGTGATGGGTACGTATTGGTTACTGCTTAACATCAGGTGAACCACTTATACCTACGTACTAATAAAAAAAGATATGAAATAAAAATTATGCTTGGAACAGATAAAGTAGTTTGAAGTGAGCTTTGCAATACAAATTGTAGATGTACTATTTGGTATTTTTTACATAGCCGTTGTGTGTTCATACAATAAGCATCATTGTGTTGAATTTTCATGTCCACTTCTCTCTCTCATTCTCTTTTTTGTTACCTATAATAATGAATCCCAGTAAACAATAAAGTGTTCATCTATCGATAGATATATACCTACTTTTCCGAATAATATAGAAGTAGTAATAGTCATGACTGGTTGGTCATACTCGAAGCAGATCAAATATCAACGAGGCGTTACTATGCAGCGGTTGTGGCGGCACAGATGCAAACATGGTATCAGTGTGGGTAACATTTTGATAAAACGTAGCACAATTTCCGATTGCGGTGTCAATGGGTATTCTAGCCATGATTGCAAAAAGCCAAAAACATTATATCACGACGAAGCTTTATTTTTTTTTTTCTTTATTTGGCTTTATTTTTTATGCCAGTACGTGGTTATTACGTATTCTATGCCAGTACGCTCTCATTTTCAAAATGTGTGGAAGAAATATTCAGAGAGATTTTAGGGGCTTACAGAAACTTGCATCTATAGCTTTGAAATTCAAATAGGTAGATAAAGGCTCAAATATGTTTTCTGAAAATAAAACGCTGAATCAGTTCGGAATGAAATAATTTCGCGATTGAATTTAATTTGAAGGTTAAAAGTTGGGGCGAACATTATATTGTAATGAGATTTGCCATCGCAAATAATTTCTTAGAAAAGAGAAAACATATTTGTCTCGTAAGGTGATAGATAATAAGGATAAAATTCAAATTCCATCAACCGATATTGAGTATGGATGGTATTTTCTAATAAAAACTTCCATGCAATGTACCACGCGACGGGTATTAGCGCGTCGAAATTCCACTTCGCGTAAATAATAACAAAGATTTTCCAATACGTGTTTCAAACATTGAATTATTAATACTATTCTGTTCCAATTCCATTCCAATGAATGATTCCCTGCCGTCGACGAAGTCCCTGTCAATCACAGCTTCCAGTTACTAGAAATCTAGAAACGGGAATCGCTCATAGAATTCCTTCACCGCACTTTTGTCAGCCGGATTAATAAACTTTTTTGAAAATCACATTAGATCTTAGTGAATTTGATAGCACAGGTAAAAAAAAAAGTTAAATCTATGTTAAAAAAAAAATATGTTCATAAAATCTATGTCTACCAATTCTTCTCTCATTTCTTCATCTTTTTTAATTTCGCGATCATCGATTCTCTAATTTTGATTTAGGTACCTATCTAAAAGTATATTAGCAAATATTTGTACTAAAAAATAAATAAAAGTAAGTACTTATTAGTGTCTCTTGTTTTGAAATAAGTAAAATAAATATAAAATAAAATAATCTTACTCACGCAATGTTTCTTGTCTCTCAACAAGTAAATTTGTATGATAAGGGCAATCCAATTTCATGTTATTAGCTAAATTAAATATGATAATCAAATTATTCAAAAAATGCGTAACAAACGAATCTGCTCAGAAACATGATTAGTGAAAATGAAGTTGTTTAAAATAAAGGTTTCGGAGAATGGAAATAATAAGCCGAGATTCCAACAAACGAGAGAACAATAATTTAGTCCGTTGTGTCGGAGAACAAATTCAGTGTCAACAGATAATAAAGGAAGAGCTGGCCGATACCCTCGCGAACCCAATAACACAGAGCCTCTAAATGTATAAGGATCTATATAAATCGGAGGAAAGGATGTAGCTGCCATAAATACTGTCGGCGAATAGAGGCTGACAAGATTTGTGCAAACCAAATATTTTATGAAATTTAAGAATCCTAAATTTGAGCGTTGAACGTTACTGTTATTACATATTAGTTACATAGTAGAAAGGAGCAAGGATATTTATTTTAAATACAAAAGTACACATAGTCGCATAAACTTAACATATACAAATAACTATATATATGCAAATACGTAAATTGAAACACCATCTTCAAAGGATTTGACTTTAAGCAAATCCTGTATAATCGTTAGCAGCGGTTTCATATGATGTATTTAGATAGAAATAGAAGCGTTTCAAGGAATTTGTCTTAGATCCCGCTAGTGAGCGGCTAGGTACTCGATCCCTTTTGGGAATTCCGCAAATTCCTCTTAAACCCCACTCAAATTAACTCATTATTTCCTTAAAACATAGTTTAACTTGCTTCTACGTTATTTCGTGAAAATTTCAGGTTTATTTTATTCAGTCGGTAAATGGTTTGACACTTGTCTTCTTCATTATAAAAACATAATCAACCTGGACCTCAAGCGTGTAACGAGAAAAGCTATAAATAACTTGTGGAAATTTGGAAAATCTCATTGCCTCTGGCTCCGTGGAAATCAGTGACACTCCTGACGTCCCACGCATTGTGGAGCATAAACAGATACCGAGGAATTCCTGCTATGCCCTTCCATTTGGGCCAAATGCTAAGATTTTAACCGGAAATGTTTTGATTCGCTTAATACACATTTTTTGTACGGAATGAAGATTAATGTAATATTCTTACAATACCATCAGCTGTAAATATAAGATGATATATATGATAATATATAATATAATATTTATATAGTAATTTGTTTTAACTGTATAATTGTTGTTCTTACGTAGTCTATAATTCAGCTTGAGGGCAGTTACTTTATTTAATTTAGTTTTAAAACCGGTAGGTAATCATGGTCCTTTCTTAGAAATATAGCGTTCTATTGATAGAAACTTAAAACCTGACTGGTGCTTGCTGTCAAACCCTAAAAATAAATACAGACTTCATAAAGCCATAGCTTAAATAAATATTATTCTATTCGTAAAAGTATCGGGAGGTTTCAAATAGCAGTTTTGGCAGGAAGTATAAGTATGCCATTACTGAACGCCACCTTTTAACGACCTGTGTCATAAAATCGACACTGCCGACTCCCAGCAATATAGTTTGTCGCTTAAATATGTACTAAAACAGACCAGACATTATTTCTGTCCACAAAATAAAATGACACGCCATTTACACGAGCCACCGTACCCATGAACAAAAAGATATTGATAGATGAGTTTTCTGCTCGGATATGGATGGATAATTTCAGCACCAGTGCGAATATAGTGGTGAATAATGTCAAGCTTCGTGAGCTTAGATTATAATAGAATGAGAATAAACAAGTTAACCTAAAATTAGCGTGGACAGCAAGAGGCGAGGGTACCGCTACTAAAGTTTCAATCTGTAATCGATACTACGTACTAAACCCTTTATCCAATAAGACCCTGACTCTATAGAAGGCTATTAATGAACGATGTTATCAATATGATATTAATTTCTTCGGTGTTTCCTCAAACCGATAATCTGATTCGAATGTGTATTATGTGTTAACATAATAACATAACATAACACCCAACAGTCACATACGTAGCCTTGATCCCACACTAGGATTCCCTGTGTCGTGAGTATCAGGAACTACGAGTACCATGGTTACCATAACACCTAGACCCGGAACAAATATTTGCAGATCATACAAACATTTGTCCCGCAGTGGAATCGAACCCGCAACCTCTTGCATCTCAGCCGACTACTCGCCCGCCGCGCCACAGAGGTCGTCAAATAATACACATTCGAATCGAATTTCTTTGGCTATTTGAGTCGTTTGGAAAATTGGTCTACATCAATTGAAAGATTGCAATACCGAGAGCAACACAATCGCTAGTGACTTGTTTGAAGGTCTTGGAAGGTCAAACTAATAGTTACACTCGTATCATTGTTGTCACAATTGGCTCACATTGGCTCATTGAGGCCGACCGAGGTAATTCTGGTCATGTTTTATTGTGTATTTTTTTATTGTATTTATTACTGTGTACTACTGAAAGTAGGTAGGGTGTTTACCTACTTTCTATGACTTTTGTGGTTTCTTTTTTTTTTACATGTACCTTTTGTACGAATAAATGACTATCTGACTATCGCCACCAGCTGTGCTAAAAGTAGACTTCTATACTTACTTAATTGAACGATACCATCGTATCGTTCAATTAAGTTCGTGTATCGTGGTGCTGTCGGACTTCACAATGATTTTTCAGTGATGTCTTAGAACCAGATACCTTGAAATTTATTATCACAACTCTTCCTAAAGTACTTAGCAACTTTGTAGACATAAAACACAGTTTATACATAAATATAAAGCTTTTGACATATCGCATCGTTAGGCAGCGAGTAGAAGCTATATCATGGATCCAGAACATATCCGGGATCAAGTGATCATCCAATATTTGGCAAACACTTGTCCGATTGATGGGCCAGATTTGGATACCAATGAATTTTGGTCATCTGTTTCTCGTAGCATTGCTTAGGTACATTGATGGCAGAGCTCCATAAAGATACTCCAACTAAGCCAGCACTCTGTCAATATAGTCTGAGTTTTCAAGGAATGTGTGACTGAAATCTATCTACAATCTGAATAAATCTAATTTCAGCCAAAGTCTGTCACATAAAATATTCAGAATTACAGTTATAAGCTTCAGGTGCTTTAACGAATCAAAACTTTGTTTTAAGTTATTGTTTGAAGGGCATAGACCCAACCATCACCATCTTTTGAATTTTAAATTAATTGTAAGGCGTTGTCTGTGACAGATCGATAGGTAGGTATTTCTTTTGAAAAAGTTTGCAAAGGGATTTGCTACTTAATTAAACATGAATTTAAGAGAATCGCCGGTAACGAGCGAAGTTTTTGGCCACAATGAATGTAATTAATCGACAACTTTTTAAGCTTCGTTCCAGTTTCGATAGTAACAACATTTTAAAAGGGTTTTTTGTCTCATCATCATAATTTATTTTTAATTTTTTCAAATATGAAAATGCTGACTTGGCTAAATTTTAGAATGCAATTCATTGCAGTTTTGCCATCATTGATGAATGTATCATAACTTTTCTTATAATTGTAATGGTTGGTTATAATTGGTTGGTTATCTCAAATTGAGGTGCATTGAAAATTAAGTTAAAGCAGATTCGTAAAATAAATAAAATACTTTCAAAGTGCGGTAAGCGTTCGGCATTTTAACATCGGTCGTTAAAACGACATGCGATTGCATATATTCAGTGTCTATGCCGATTTTAGCTCAAATGTCAACGAGTCGGCCACAAAATTTGCGTCACGTGATTTATTTAATCCAAGTTCTTTACGTTCGTTTATGAAGTAGAGTCGAGATTAATGCTGCGAGCTTAGCGTAAGACGTGAACCCCTCGCCCCAGCCAGCTCGGCCCATCACAACTGGTGCCCGCGCGTGACGCGGACAGATAAGCTAATTACTTATTGTGATTTACCAACCGGTTCTTAGCAGATTTTTCATCAAATTTTCCGAGAGCAATTCAGAATAATAAGTAGACGTCGTCCACCACAATGGCAGCAATTAACCGGACAATTTAACTTTTTAATTGCGAATTAAGAAACTGGGGAGTGCAAAGGTTGAACATGGCCTGTGAAATTAATTATCAAGACGGTATTTTTGCTCAACGACTAAGGCAGTTTTAATGTTGCACAAAAACTGTCCAATGTTACTTTTAAATGTTGAAGACATTTTATTTACAAAACGAATAATGCAGTTAAACCAAGTAAATACAAAATTTACAAAAAAACAAATTAAACAATTGAGGTATCTTCATCGAACCGTAACTCAAGGCCAGATCAATACCAGATAGAAAGCATACCCAAGACGCTGATACATGGCTCTACTAAATGGTAATGCTAATGCGTTGAGCCAGATTAGTGCTAGTTATCGGCTCACACGCCACTTCTACAGACGCCCAGAAATAATTTTGAACATTTGAAAGGTTCCCCACGGACGAAGGCGACACGTAAGCTCTGTCAAGACTAAATATTGAATGCATATATTAAGACTACAGGAGAATGAGCCTAGCTACTGGCATCAGCTCTAACTGATGTATCAGACAGATGAAAAGATGCAAGAGTTTCAATGCATATGGTATCGTAAACCAAAGACCTACAAGAAAGGGAAACCCTACCTTCCAAATGTCATCTACATAGTACGAATAGTCTCAGAATAAAATGGCTGTGTCATACGGACGGACAGTATGAAATCATAAGTGTTTTGCTTTTTGCCATTTGGCTAAAAAACCTTAAAAAACTGTGTTGGTTAACATGATAATACAAGTAGTTAACTAACGGGTAACGTAAGTTCTTAAATTAGCATCTTTTTGTTGATCTAAGAAAATAATTATTGATACTGTCTAAAAGTGTACCTACTAGTTACTCATATCTATCAAAAACAAGCAACTTTGAATGTCCCTACAATGTTATTACCTACACAAATGGTTTTAGCTTTGCGTTAATCGGAATTCAGGAATGAGCATAGACAATGTAAACATGACAATAGAAGCAGGAGGAAGGGGCTGGAACTCATATCGGTGGCGTGCCACTCGTGAGATAACACTACGCCGCGTTGTAAAATTATTAAGCAACGGAATGCTGTGAATGGAACTCCGTCTTTGCGATATCGAGGGTTAGAGGCAAGTTCCTATGTGAGCTCCGATACGATTAACTTTATCCATTCCGGACCTGCTTACACAAAACCTAATTATTTTTCGTGTTATTAAAACCAGCAGTATGTTTTTGGAAAATACTACTATACACTTACTGAAAACAAACATGTAATATGAAAAATTACGCTGTCTTTGCTGTAGCCTTGTAATTTTTTTGTGAATATTTGAAGCTGGATTAAATTGTTGGAAACTTTGTCGCGTCTCTCAAATGCGAGGCTAGTATCGATTGTCAGTCGGATGACAGCGACGTTATGAGAGTTCACCAATATTGGATCTCAAAAGTGCGAGGTTCCTTAGTCGAGCGGCCGCAAAGTAAATACCATTCAATTTTATTACGGGGAACAGTCTCTTTGACAATCCCCCGGCAGCGATCCAGTAAATCTCTATTTGTCGCAACTAAAACAGATCACGGTGGAAGGCTATTACGCTCCCTAAATGCTTCCGAACTCCCTGTAGAGCGCTCTAATCCACTCCGAACGGGCTGGTGTCAAACGCAGGCCAGGGTTGTTTGTATTGTTTATTGTTGCTACGCTCGTTCGTTTGGCAAAGATGGCGCAACGCCACCGCCATCGCCGCTGAGAGCATGTTTCAATTGATGGAATCGAACGGTCCCCAGAGTGTACCATTATATTCCTGGCCACGAACGATAGCTACTCGTCCGCACTTACTGTCTCCTTTACCATAATCATACGTTGAAGCATTGTATTTCAGACTTACAATAAAACCTATAATGGTAAACGTTCTGCACGGAGTAAAAAATGGTTTTACTCGGCGCATGACAGATTTTCGCACCCTTTGAAGCTGAAAATTGGAAATGTGAATAAATACCTTGTGAAATTTCTTTTGTGGGAAAGCAAAATCACTTAGCTTTAAAAAAACTCACATTTTGCGTTTAAATTCAGACAGATGTTATAAGGGTTTTGTGTCTACAAAATTACTGAAACTTAGGTTACTTAAATAAATTCATGCGTATTCTGAATATTTTATTGGAAAGAAACGCTTAGTCAGCCCTTTGGTTTTTACGCGGCAGTTCGTCGTTTGGGTGTGGATGAATAAAAACGACGAAGAGCCAGCAGAATGGAACAAAACACTTGAAACAATATCGCGACAGAGCGGCAATCATTCCTGTTTTATCTCAGTTTGCGCACGCCGCGCCGGAAACAGCTCTAATAAAAAACTACCATGTTTTCGAACTGTGCGCGTTACGTACGGAGGTTGTACGGACCTGTAAGTCGTGATACTGCAGTAACACCTGCCTTTATGTTGATGTGCCTTGAAAATGAACAAAATTCTTACATTTCTAAAATACAATGTAAAACTAAAAAAAAGTTTGAGGATGAAAGTTAGGGCCAGCAAGTAGAGCTTTCAGAATTCCATTTATTAGTAGTACATAGATGTATAATACATGGTTCTAAAAAACCTGTTACAATTTGTACAATTAAGCATAAAGCTAGTAAAGATCCAAAACTTCATATGCAAAGGGATCAAATTGAAACAATTACCAATAGTGTGCTTAAATCAAGTTGTCGTGGTGTGTCCGGCCTAAAAATAAAAGCAAAGCGTAAAAGCCGTAAGCGATTACACCAGGCAGGGGGATGGACAGCAGTATCCACCTGCTACTCACTAACTAAATGTAACTACTTAACACGAATACTGCGATCACCAATCCGCCTGCCAAGCGTGGTGTTTATGGCCATTGCATTTAAGGGAGAAGCCTCGTCCAGTAGTGGACGTCAAAAGGCTGCTGATGATGCTAAAATGATAAAATTGAAACAATCATCATCATCATCATCATCGTAGAAGTCCATTGCTGGACATAGGCCTTTCCTTAGAATGCCACGACGAAATGTCTTGAGCCGCCTTCATCCACCGACTTCTTGCGACGTTCTTTAGTCCATCGAGTGGAGGGCTTTCCTCAACCTCGTCGTCCGGTTTGTGGAACTGAAACAATAGTGTGCTCAAATTAAATTCCAAGTTTCAGTTATTCCAATATTATCTTAGACATACCTTCATACTGCAAAATCCAATTTAGATTTCACGCGGTCAGAACTTCTGTCATACGTAAATACAGTCTTGCGAGCTTACGAGCGTTAGTTCTAAGCTTGTGGTTGACTCATGGCTTACTGTTTGCAGAAAGTCGGCGGGACATGTCTTTAATTAAACTTGATACGCCAATTTGGATCTTTACTTCTTACATAGTATATATATATATATATATATTAATATGATCCAACTTGTTTCAGATTAACTGGAGAGACGGCAGAAATAATATGACAATAAACTCAACAGAGACAATAAACATAAAACATAGTTTTACATGAAATGCAAATTGAAGTATACAAACAGTTTGAGAGCTACAACGGTATGAATTATCAAACCAAGGAATGATATTAATATTGATGAGGCAATGTGAGTCTTGAAATAGAATTTTACAAAAGCCATGATTGTGGAATCGCCTCGGCGTTCAAGGTCCATCTCGATGGAAACTGGTGGACTGCCATTGGTGTCAACTTTTGCACTGCTCACCATTGTAGCAGGTAAGTGTACTTTGGACTAAAAGGTAAAACTTGATAAACTAATTTCAACAATAACTTACTGAAATAGATTCCAGCTTGCATTATCAAGTTTAATCTTATCTTTGTACCTCTTCTGCTCTTCTCTGTAGGTACTTTTAATTACATTTTGTATTTTTGTTGTTACTAAAATAACTAAGCAGTACCTACTATAAGTTTTAAGGGTTCCGTACCTAAATGGTGCCAACGGGATCTTATTCACTAAGCCTATGCCATCCATCTATCTGTCTGTATTCTCACAGGGGTATATCTCGGCAGTCTTAAATGGTAGGTAGTTGTTTTATTTACAAAACGTGAATAAATAATTAATGTTTGATCAAATTATACATAATTATTATTTTACTTAAAGCTCTCTTGCTTGAGAGCCGTTGTTTTGAGCGGCAAAACGCGCGACTGCATGTGGACGGAATGTATGAAGCTCTAGTATTTCACAATCACGCGACTCTAATCGCGTGAGTCGAATCGCGCGTAAATCACCTCATCTGGACAAGCTCGGGCTTTCTCCCATACGCATTGGCTTAGTTTACTATATCAAAGTAAAACTACAATTCTTCTTCTGTTTGTCTCATAAAACTGTTTTTTTGTCAACACAGCTTGAGGTATTCTCACTTCTGCAAATATTCAGGACCCTAATTAAAAAAATAATGACTCAAGTCGTGTGACAAAGAAAGAACCAATAATACGAGGCAAAAAGTATTATTACTACTTCACAATAATAAGTAGACACTAAATTCAGAGTACTAAACATAAACCGCTATTCCCATAAATCTGCAAAGGCATTCACCCTTTGCTAGTATTATGCGCGACTTAAATGTATACCTATATGTTAATTCAAATGCCCAGCTTTAAACCATAAAGTTAGACAAATTAGGCTTGGAGAGAGCAAACTATTGGACAGTAGTAACTAAAATAAACACGTTCCGCTCCTAATGGCGACTGATGAAAAGCTTAATATCCTGTCGGACATCTCCTTGCTGGCTCTTTGAAAGCATTAATTTTCTCTTCCTGCCTCTGAATAAACTAATGCAAGCACGAAAATGTTACCCAGATAGATTTAGCCGATAAACATTTTTGTAATTTTGCTGAATTCGTTTTTGGAGATCATACTCGTAGTGCCACGATTTATATGTAGGTGCTTAAGAAAATGGTTTTATAACTTACTCAAATTATGACAGTTCTTTGTTTCCAGTCTTTTTTTG
This sequence comes from Epirrita christyi, assembly GCA_951392215.1. Classification (NCBI taxonomy): domain Eukaryota; kingdom Metazoa; phylum Arthropoda; class Insecta; order Lepidoptera; family Geometridae; genus Epirrita; species Epirrita christyi. The sequence continues at coordinate 7,312,168 of OX595842.1, read as the reverse complement.
TGAGAGTCCAATGACTACTCAAGTACCTACTCATACGCATGTTTTATTTGTTTTTTACATTGGGAACTAAGAATAGAATATAATATAACTTTATCGTACACCTTGAGATAATAAAAAAATAAACAAAACTTAACATGATAATTAAAAGTACAATGAGCGATTTTCTTCCTGACAACCTTTTGAAAGAAAGAAAGAAAGAAAGAAAGAAAAAGCATTTATTTGTGTCAATGATGCATCATAAAAAAGACACGGGAAAATACAAAAGACATACACACAAACAACAAAGATTAACAAAGAAAATTAAAACTAAACAGAAGACAAGAATGACTTGTATTATATTATAATAATGTGCCTCTTAGTACCAGCCATGCAACACTGTCACAAATTTGCGTCCAGCTCAGCATTTGTTGTGTTGCGGCAACACAACGCTGATCTTCCGCTGAACCCGTACAAGACCAAATAACACTTGGTTTTACTTATTTTCACTTGTCATTAATAAGTTATTATGAATAGAGCGTTCAATCAATAATTGATCATATTTTGGTGCTTCCAACATGATTCTTCAACCTACCCCAAGCTTACTATATCTTATTCTAGCCTATTTTATTATTTTTTGCAACTAAAAAGAAAGTTTTTTGTTATCATGACAGGAGGATGGGTTTTTTTTATATTTTTCTGTTATTGTTTTGTTAATGTTAATTGAGTTTTTTTATAAACTTTTGCATTTATTGGCAGTAGCACAAGGTGACTAAGAAATAACCAGTGAAACGACGAAGAACACTCAGGCCGAAATAAATAGAGAGTACTTAGCCCGTACTAGTGCATAGAACTGTCCTTGTCCCTGTCACACAAATGCGTGCGCAACACAATAAAGAACTCTAAACACTAAACGCACTAGCACGTGTTAAGTATCGTCTATTTATCTCGGTCTTAATATCTAGTACGGCAGGGCTATTGTCTATCTCGCGACAGGTTTGAAACAGTCGTAAATTGTGCGATCATGGCTGACAAACGTCGCTTTTCTCATACAACATTTGTTTGTACCGTTTTATTCGCTATGACCAAACGTAACATAACGCGGGCTTGTTACAATAACTGCGTGGAATCGTCGATAAATCGTAGTCTGTATGCCAATGTCAGATTTCATAAACGCAACGAGGTGGTTACGAATTGTCAAAATAACGTGTTTTGGAACCACGTTTGCGTTTAGAACACGTTATGACGTCACACGTTATTGGCAAGGAATCTTTTACGTCATAGCGAATAAGGACCCTGATTGCACAATTAACACCTGTTACAAATCTGTCGCAAGATAGAGAATAACCCTTAGCGGAAGTTTCGACGAAAGTGAAAATCGTTGACGTGATCAGGCAAATTGATACAATTTAACGAGTGGCAGCCACAAACTGAGGAGTGCAGCTCAGACGCAATACCTCTGATACTCTCACGTTTCACACAGATGCAATCAACACCGAACCCTGCCTCACCAGATTCCGGGTTTAATTGAAAACGCATATACAACCTTTTCTTTTAATTGTTCAAAGCCTTTCACCTCATACCGGGCGCATGCCGTGAAATGTTTAATTATAGTTTCGGATGAAAATTTTGCAACCATTTAAATAAACAACGATATTTGTGAGTTACCCAAACGATACGAGTTTAAACCCACAGCGGATTACGACTAATCATTGGATTAATTGTATGGAAATTAGTGATCGTACGCGTGCGGTGAATTTAACGCAATTTTATCAGAATGTAATTATATAGACGTCCATGAGCGTAAAATACTGAATAATTGGAACACGTAATCGGATACGGAGGGCTTGACCGATGAAATGCGGTGCCATACAATTCGTATCATAATATTATTTATTATCATTAATAACATGAAAATTGTATACGTACATATTGATAAACGAGAGAGAGTTGAATATCCTTATGGAAATAAAATTGTTTATAATGTAAAACTATTTGGAATCCTTGATTGTTTTCCTAAGAGCCGATTTCACCATACTCTTCATATATCATCATATTTATATGGCATCTGAGGATTTACTCAATTTTGCCAATGTCAAGTTATTGATATAATCAACAATGTCCAGTCGTCAGTCTTCTGTCAAGTCATGTTCTAGTAAATTGATGGCAGTTTACTAGAATGTTCCTGGACAATTTCCACCCCATCGAAAAGACACGCAATACACTTATTTTATTTAAATACACTACCATGTGCTCTTTATTAGCTACACCGGTTAAAATGCCACCAAAATTACACGATATAACTCAAAAAAACACTAGAAATTGAAATAAAATAAAAAAGGACGACGTCTCCCATCGAAAGAGCAGAAAAAGTCCTCTGTTAGTTTGTAAATGTATCTTACCATGATAATCTTTGAAAACACCTGTCAAAAAGCATTGGTTAGACTAAACAGTTGTTTAACCGCCTGTTTTTTTTTAGTGAAATCAAACCTTAGTATCTCAAAGGTAAACAACGTGAAGGTAGAAACTGTAACTAATAGGATCTAAAGCTCCTAGATAATACCTTTCAGCAACTATTCGCAGGAAAGCTAATGTTATTTAATCTGTAACAAATGTAGTGTATTGAACATTACTTGCGCAAGTATGTTGCAATCGCCAGTGTTCGAAGCTCACGGCAGAGGTTTAACTATGCTACGGTGAATTACTGAATGTTAGTCGAGTTCAAACGTGTGGGGAACACAGTTCCTAGCTCTCGTTATTACCTTTTTCCTTTCGCAGCTCGGCTTAAATATTTCATACTATTATATACTCAGACTTGTGACTCTAGCACCTAAAATTATATTGTATCAATCGCACGCGTTATTAAACAAAAATAAAAATAATTTTGGAAATAAAAGTAACATATGCTTTAATCCAAGTTTTGATCTTTCTGTGAATTAAATTTCATCAAAATTGGTACAGCCGTTTTGGCGTATAAACATGATACACATCCAAATCTCATCATCATTTTCATTTCACTTTTATATATATGTAGGGATAGGGATAGCGAAAGTTTGGATGCTTGTTTCTTTATTTGTTACGCAGTCGGATAATCCGATTTCGATAAATTTGATATAGAGATAGATTATGACCTGTATTAATGTTTTTATATAGACCATGCGAGCAAAGCCGTAGGCCGAAGCCCGTTAGCAGCACAGTAGAAAAGTCGATAAGTTAATTAGGGTAATAGGGATAAACAAAAAATATTAAAACGTTAAAAAATAATTCAGTATTTAATTTGAACATTCTAGGTAAGAATTTCCCTGGGGTAGAGCACTAACCACTAACGCTCAGTGCAGCGACCGTTGACCATAACGTGACTGAAGTCGGCAAGTAGGGGTTGTAACACTCCAGCGTTTATACCGTTTTCATTTCTTCTTATTACAGAACATGAGTGCTATTATATCCATTCTTTGTGTAATAGATATCAAGCCGGGGGAGGTCAACGACCGGTGAAGTTCGCAGTGTCTCGCCGGGCCTGAAGTTATTAATTTTCATTTGATTCGGATAAAAGCCCAGCTTATAACTGTGAAAATCAGCTGGTAATTCATTTAGAGATTACCTGATAAAGAGTTTTTTTTTATGTTTTTGTTTATGTTAAGCTTTTAATTACATTTCGACGTATTTTATAATAAATATAACTTTTCATTTAAAAAACCGACATCCACCATTGTATTCGACTAAATATTTGGATGAAAAAAAAAATGATGAAAGAACCATAGTGGTGAAAAGATTATGATACTTTCTGAATGAAAATGCTTGGTTTGTTGCTGAAAATATCAAAATCGCCATGTGTATGCCTACAATATTTGAGGAGTTCCCTCAATTCCTCATGGATTCCATCATTAGAACTGGATTCTGAAAAAAATGGGACCAATTTGGAAGTATATCTATTTAAATAAAAAAAGAATTTTCCAAATTGGTTCATAAACACTGGAGATATGAGTTAAAAACATAAAAAAAAACGAATTGAGAACCTCCTCCTTTTTGTGAAGTCGGTTAAAAAAATTATTATTATGGCGTGTGACGGCTTGTGAAAAATATAATTATCTTTTGTTCGTTTTTGGCAATAAAATGTAACATCATCACCACCCTGTTTACGTCCATTGCTGGATCAGGCTTCCACCACGCTTGGTAGGTGGATTGGTGATCGCAGTTTGGTGTTACGAACTCGAAGGTGAATGTTGCTGCCCATCTCCTGGTGTACCCCTAGCTTTAACTACATCTACGGGAGGAGACAGAGGGGTCTATTCGTAGGCCAGACACACCACGGCGCAATAAAATGCAACATTATTCTTCTTTTGTCGATCCGAGAATCATTTGTTTTCATTTGACACAGCTGACTTGAAACGCAGCGCTCCGTACAGTAGTGACAATGACAGGGACAGAAGACATATCGAGCCTACATATATAAACTAGCGAGCAATGAAATAGGGTTACTTAGAAAAACTACAATATCTCCCAAACTCATTTTCTATTTATTTATTTTTTATTTAACAAATGTTAAGTAATTTTTAACAAAAGTAATTGTATTTAATGGCTTCTCTATACTAATATTATGAAGAGAAAAGATTTATATTTTTGTTTGTAATAATAAACTCTAAAACTACTGGATTTATAAATTCATTCACCAGCAGAATACTATTATTATCAATGAAAAGCATAGGCTATATTTAAAAAAACAAAATTTTTTGTGGTCACGCGATCGAAGTCGCGAACGAGTTGCTAGTGAAATATATTTTAACATGATTTTTATTTCAATTCGATGTCTCGCATAGTTTGAGAGGTATTGTGGGTTGTGACCCTATTTCATTGCACGCCAGTTTATTTGTACGATTTATTTATAGACACAAACCAATGTCAATAAGATAAATAAATTAGAGAATTTTTTAGTATTTACTTTGTTGTCACAAAGCGTCCCGAGATTTTAAACAAACCTTTGCCTTGATCAGCGCTATATAGGTGCTTAGTCGATAAAAGTACCTGAAGTTCTCGTCGTCAGCGTCATCTCAAACTATAGCGTAATTGGCAAACACATTGCCGTTTGAAGGCGAAGATCGAGTTCGGTATACTGATTTGATAAATTTTATAGTTATCGGTAAACTGCAATGTGAAATTGAGTTAACTGATTTAAAATGCTAATGCTATAATGAAACCGAAGAAACCGTGCCCAAGGCAGACCGCATGAAAGGTGGAAAGATGAAAATATAGAAGTTGTAGCATGAAAAAATTGGATTAAGATGTGCTATCTTAATCCAATTTTTTCATGCTAGGACCGGAAAGAATGGCAAGCTCTGGAGGAGGCTTTACCCAAAGAGGAGCAGCTCTTAATAATAAATAACAAATTACTAATTCAAATAATATGAAATCTAAAATAATTTAATTTAATTATAATAAAATCTAATTTAGAATATATTTAATTTATAATTGGTTAGAATCTAATTTAATTATATAAATCTAATCATAAATTGTAATATTAGTTATTAAGGGAAATAAAAGGCTTATTATTATTATTATTATTATTATAATGTTTAGCCACAAAACCAATATCATTGTTTTAAGGGTTCCGTATTTCAACAGGAAAAGACGGGACTCTTATAGGATTACTTTGTTGTCTGTCTGTTAATACCATTTTTCTCAAGAACGGCTAATGAGATCAACTTTAAAGAATATAAAGGACTGTGACCTTAAAGTGCCGTATAAAAAATCAAGCTTCTAACTGGATGATTTCAAAAGACATGACAGTAAATGTCTAATTTTTACATGGAAATCCCGAAAATAAAAAACTTCTAGGATACTTCCAGTGCCTTGTTCGCTTTATGACAGATTCGCTTTATGGCAGATTAGCATGAGGCCATATTAGCCTTAGGACAGATTCGCTCTAGGGCACAAGTACAGTGAAACAAAATAAGTAATACCTTATTTTATTGTCTAAGTTCAATTCACAAACAAATCAATCGTAGTTGCGATGACAAATTTGACAAAAGTAACAAAAGTCACGTAACAATGTACTCTAAATTAAAGTGGCCATTTACATGATAGAAATATTAGGAAGGAGTGTTGAAAGATAAACTGAAGGAGTTTTTAATGCTTTGAAAACTTATGTTATACGAGTCATTTTCGGCCCCAATTGAGCATCAAACCTCACAATTCTGAAATTCATAATGCTAGGAGGCTTCATGATGGACCACAAACGTCTAGAAGGCACCTATTCACTCTTGTCTTAAAGATATATATTTTCCAGATTATAGTGTTCAGGAAAGACAGACGACGGGTAGTGTGTTACATTCCTTAGCTGCTCAAATTATGAAGTTTTCCTAATATATGAGTACAAGATTACTCAACATAATTATCGCAAACGAGATTACTGGTGTTATAATGAACCTTCACTAACATAGATAGGTACATAATATGTTTGTATCTATGTGAATAATAAATTAATATAATTCGAGGAATGTACGTATTTTCTGATCTTCTATATATAAAAATCGATGTGTGTGTGTATGTTCACCATGGACTCTAAAACGGCTGGACCGATTTTGATGAAAATTTCAAACAATCTTCAGATTAGCCCAGATTAAGTTTAGTAGTGATCGGATCTACACAATTTTTTTTGGTTAGTGCTACGCGTGCGAAGACGGGGCGGGTCGCTAATAGTTCCAAATAATTTTCATTCCAATGACATCGCATATTCTTTCTTGTTTCTTTTATTTTTATGCATTTTACAACGTTTTCTATCATGTTTGTGTCTAGCAGATGTTTCTGAACCATTTACAATCAGATGAATTTGATAACCGAATATAAAGAGTTCATCTACCTATAATCTATTCGGAGTTAACTCGTTTTAAAGTGGAATGAAATTCACTCTCAAGCATCTCTCAAGTAACGTAACTAATATTATATAGGTAGGTACTAAGTTGAGTGTAACTGTCGCACTAGAAGTTTCTACTGAGAACTTAGTGCACTAAAGAGTCCTGAAGTTTACTAGATAGAAAATCTGTGTCGGCGACAGGATATAAACTTTGAAATGAATTTTACTAAAACAAATGAATGGTAATTACACCCAGTACGCCCATGTTTAAAATGTAATGGAAATCAGGAATAAGAATACACAATATATTGAAATGCATTATGAATTAAACAATAAATTCGGCAGAGTGAAAGTTTAATCCGTACACTGAGGTTTTCGTTGTCTTGTGTTATTTAATTTTAAATTTTCGTCCGGTAAACTTTGGAAATTACCCCGTGAAAAAGGTTTTTTTCTTGGCTTAGATTTAAATGCAATATGATTTTTAAATGTTCTAACAAAAACCTTTCATATTATGATACTGCCTGGTTATTTTACTTTGTTTTTTTTTAAATAATATATGTAGTATTTTTGGTGAAAATATTATTGGTAGGTAACCGATATTATTTTTCTGGAATAAATGTTGCCGTATAGAAATGATAGTTGCTGAGAAACACGGCGAACGGACAAACGGACAGAATTCTCAAAGGGTTTCCATTTGACATTTTAGGCAAAGAACCGTACAAGTGAGATTAGCATGTAACAAACTACATACTACTGAACGCTCCCGTCTTTGGTAGTGTTATTTTAAAATTACACTAATAATATTTATTTGAATTAGTTGAGCTATGTTTAGATCATTTGCAAGTTTCTTTAGGTATGCAAAACGTACGTCTTAGATTGTATTATTTGTATTTTTCAAATGTTTTTGAATTGTAGTAGTTGTATTATTTTTTTCATAAATAAAGAAATTTACTTCAATAAAAAAAACTTCATGTACTTACGATGTAATTTCGTGGTTCCAATGAGAGTACGCCAATATTAAACCTACTTTCTATAAACTGGCGAAAGTGAACTCCGCGTACTTTAATACGCAACTCGCTATCTTCATGACCATACCCCGTTTTTATTAACAAGGGTATGTAATCGACCGATGACCCGGAAATCCATTATCCTCTGCGCGATGAACGAAGTTTTATTTTGTAGATTATTATATTAAATTTGACTTTAATTGTTAGCACAAAGAATTGCTACATAGTAGGTACAAATAAGGAATACATGGGCCATTCAGCCCGACGTATAACACCATATCAAACCGAAGTCTTATATTATTATTATTATATTATATTATTAGTTTCTGAAGAAAAGGGTCTTGACAGACAGACAGGCAGGCAGACGAACAACAAAGTGATTCTATAAGGGTCCCGTTTTTTTCTGTTGAAGTACGGAACCCTAAAACTACTAGAAAATAAAATAGAAGTAGACAAAGTCTCTTTCTGAAAAAGGCAGGAGAGTCAAGGATTTACCTGTACCTCGAGTACCTGAAAAAGATTTTTCTTTAAACTATGTCTAAGGCAGCATGCTAGGAAGAAAGCTATGCTCGAAGTTTCACTACGAGATATAATCCAAAATGAGGAGATCCGTGGAAGAACCAAGCTCACCAACATAGCTCTCAGAATAAGCAAGTTGAAGTGACAATGAGCAGGCCATATACCTCGCAGAACTGACAACCGTTGTAGAATAAAGGTTCTCAAGTAGCACTATTCAGACGACGCAGTGTAGGTGCCTATCTACACTGCGTTGTCCTTCTCGATGGACCATAAACAGTTATAAAGGTCACAGGAAGTCGGTGGATGGAGGCGGCCCGAGACTATTCGTTATGGCATTCCTATGAGGCAGGTCTATGTCCAGGAGCGGACTTCTATAGTCTGATGATGATAATGCCTTAATATAAATCATTTTAGCGAATTGTTGTTACTACTGAACTTTGAAACTTATTATAAGCTTATTTTATCAATATAGGTATCGCTTGTTTTGGTAATCTGTATTTGAAAGTTAAGGCTTGTAAACTGGATAACTTTGAGTTATCAGTTTACTGGTAATAAGATTATTTCGATTAACTTCGTAACGTTGAAGAAAACAATAAGGGTAAAATTTGAGACTGATAAACAAATTATGAAATTATCTGGAACGTTGTGCTTTTGGACAGTGAGCTTCATGATTATGTTTGTACGGCTACTACCGTTAGTAAATAGCGAGTCGGTAGCAAGACGATAGAGTGAATGTCAATGGATTGGTCAGACGGATGCTGCTGCCCATCCCCATGCCATACCAAGGGTAATCCCTTAGTCGGTTTTTACAACATCCATGAGAGGAGACGGAGGGATCTTGTTTTTAGGTCGGACAAAGCACGGCACAATTTAAATGTCTAAATGGAAATTTATATAATTCCTGAAAATAGTACTAAACCGGTACCTGGTATTTGTTAAAAAAAAAAAATTGGTTGTCTGTAAAGTCGGTTTAATGACGATAGTTGAACGTGACAACGATTGCCCGATCCCCGATTGATTGACGATTGTGGCCGATTGTGCTTCTTTGTCGCTCGTTCCGCGCTCTCGCTTGCACTTCAAGCCTTACATGGAACGCCTCAGAGCGAGGTAACGCCGCATGAGTCATGTTTTTTCGTGCGTGCAGACGGCTCTATCGAATTATAAGACGTTGTCACGTCAAAAGAAAAATTAAATATGATGTACAAATTTAATTCTTCTATAGCATTTCACTTTCAGGTCGGTGGCATAAAATAGTGAAAAATTTATTAAATCAGAGTTTGGTATTAGCAGAATTGAACGAAAATGTTCGGCGTTCCGAAATCCCACGAGCAACCATTAATCGTTTTGATGTCACAGTATGGGACATTTAGTGTGACCCTTTTTATGCGCCTACCATCCCCGGATTCACGTCCCTAATCGGCAAATGCCAAATGCTGAACGTCGAATAGCAAAAGCCAAACTGCGTAGCATCGAGCGTTTAAATGACAGATATAGGCCATTCAGATCGGAAATTTTGTTATGGTTATGTATTTGGGACAAATAATAAATAAACTTGGCCTTTCATAGGTGCATAATAGGGATATTGTATACAGCTTACAGTACAGTGGTACACTCTAGTTATAACCTCTTAAAATATAAAATAGATAAAGACAAACAGAAATTAGGACTTATACATTAGTACTGCCATTCAGCGTAGCAATGCAGCCAGCGTCTTGGGGACGCTTCCATCTGGTAGTGATTTGGATCAGGTGAGCTATCTTAAGTTCTTTTACAACCATCTTTAGATAGCTCAACTACTTAATTTGTTGATAGAATAATATACTTTCTGTAAATTAAAGATTTCATCATCAACCTGTAGAAGTCAACTGCGGAACATAAGCCTTTCCCTAGAATGCCACACCAAGTGGGATTGAGCCGCCACCATCCACCGACTTCATGTGACGTTTATAATGTCTTTAGTCCATCGAGTGGAAGGCCTTCCTCTACCACGTCGTCCGGTTTGTGGTCGCCACTCGAGAACCTTAATTCTCCAACGGTTGTCAGTTCTGCGAGATGTATAACCTGCCCATTGCCACTTCAACTTGCTAATTCTGTGAGCTATGCCGGTGATCTTGGTTCTTCTACGGATTTCCTCGTTTCGGATTCTATCACGTATAGTGAAACTCCTAGCATAGCTCACTCCGTAGCCCGCTGCACGATTTAAATAAAGATTTAATATTCAAAAATACAACAATCAAATTTACTAATATTTATAAGACTTATCTCACAGTAACAAAGGTGTCTTTTGTACTACCAGTTGGCGAAATTTCCAAGCCATTTCCTATTATTCTAGTAAGAATGAATTATGAGTCCTGCTTAAAAAAAAATCTAGCATACCAAACTATGTGGGAATTAATTTCATGCTAAATGATATAAAACTCTCGGAAAGTTTTCATCTCCTAGATTCCTGAAATATTTCAATAGATGTTAGTGGAATAATATACCTACACCAAATCGTGTGAAAATCCAATTTTTAAGAGAGTCTCTAAATCGCATTCGAATATTCCAAACAAGATTTAATAACGCCATTTCTGCATTCAGTGTCATGGAACAAAATATACTTACTTCCTCACAATAACTTTGTTTAGTGAAAACACCGTTTGTTTCTTACAACGTTTTAAATTTAGTTTATTTATTTATTTTTCAATGCAAACATTTAGGTATTCAATAAAGGTGAGTAGATGAAATACCATAGAACACTGCAGCATCGGCAAATTTTCCCACTTTTGTTTGTGCAAGCCTGACCCAATTTAAACCAATTTCAAAGGTCAATTCAACCTTTATTCCTTCTGATTGTATTTGGCTACCATGGAAAATAAAGCTGATCCAACTGTTTACTGTAAAAGTATTGTTAATCGAACAAGCTTATCGAGCAAACCAAAGTAATTGATTCCTCGGAATTATTTGTTTTATTCGTACCAAATTTGAGCTTTTTCTGGTTTTACACAAAATTTTATTTATTTTACACAAACGCTTAAGTATTTCTCCGAATTCAAACAGTGTTCTATTGTATGATTAATTCTGTGATTAGGTATCGCCCAATTAACTAGCATGCCATCAGCCAGCTTTCAATAATCCCTAGGACAGAACTCTTGACTAGTAACAGTGTAGCTGTAAAGGTGCGCATTATTTATATATCTTATTACGTCGATGTTTATCAACCTTCCTTAAGGTAAATGTGCACATAAATATTATGGACGAAACTCAAATATAAATCCGATAAGCGATTCAAAGAAGGCAGAGTAGTTTCCTATAATAATATTAGTAACCGCCAGTTTGATTGACAGGTCAGCTACAAGGGTCGGGCTACAGCGAACCGGAACCAGAATTTCTGTCCCCACTCGAGAACGTGACTCTCGCCCAGGGCAGAGATGTGCACTTCACTTGCACCGTCAACCATCTCGGAGGCTATAAGGTGAGTATCAGTAGTGTCACAGTACAAAGTCACTTGCGACAGTCAGCTACAAGGGTCGAACTACAGCAACTGGAGCCAAATTTTATTTTCCAATACCTTGAAGAAATTCAAATGGTTGATACTTCTTTTTGGTAAGATAAACATTTACTACATATACAATTTTAGGGTTCCGTATACAACGTGTAATACCACTTAAGGGGTGGGGGGGAGGAGTGCGTGAATCACCTCGTAAACTTTCAGAATGTACCTAACACAACATGAGGTAGCCCTATTACAGACTGTTTTTTTTACCTTTATATGTGAACTCAGGGTGAAATAAGACAATTAAAACCTATTAGTAAAGTACTTGTTATTGAGGTGGCTCAGTGAGTAAATTCTGTTTTTTAAGATGTAATTCAAATGTGCACTTTTTTATGATCATAAGATTTATTTATTACGAGATGTAAATTATTAACAGTTTGAATGTGTTTTTGAATTGAAGCACAGACGTGTGTGTGAGCCGCACTGTAGTAGGGCCACGTTAAACATAAAACTCAGCGTATTGTCGCCCTGTTAATGAAAAAAATTAGCCCAAAAAATAAGTCGCAAAAACAGAAATGCGCACCCAAAAACAAAAAAAAAGTATTTTGCGTAATTTTGGGCATTTCTCGAAATCAATTACACTTCATTTTACCACCAACGCAACCCTTAAGTTTTTTGGAAGCTATGCGATAGGAGGGTGCGTGTGCGTGTGTGCGTAACAGCTGGATACGCAAATAGTAAACAAACACTTAGGGTTGTCACAAATTTCTACTATAATAATAAATTTACTTTTGTATGGGAATGGGAAAAGTCAAATACGATGTGTGCAACCTTTGCACACGTAAAAGTATTCACATGTTTGGTCAGAATAAACCCCGGTATTACGATACACGCTGTATGTGTGATAAAATAGGACTTGAAGCAACTTTTCAATACCTATTTTATTTAACCCAATTTCCATATAACTTATTTGTTAGATTCTTTAACATTCCCCGTTTAGGTTAGGGTACTAAAAAGCGAAGAAATTTATGTTGGGTTTGATTCCTTTATTGACTGGACTATAACGCTTGCTCAGGCTCTGCCCAGGGAGAGCATCAAGTTCTCGATGTGCTTTTCACTTGCACTATCAACCATTTTGGAGGCTGTAATGATGAGAATAATAAAAGTAAACAAGCGAAGTAGCAATTTTATACAGAGTAAGTTTTGGTTTCACAGAAATAAATAACTTTTGTTATATAAGAGTGCAAAGTTGCTTATGAATTGAAAAATTGAAAATTTCTAAAATTATAATCCTGAGCGTTAGCGAGGGAATCAAAAGAGCACGAGGTGAAAAATCTTTGCACTCGAGTGCAACACGTAACTTTTCATCCCACCGGATCATTCATCCCGCGGAAATGAATAAATGCAAAAAAAAACATTTACTATCACAAGATACTTTTGCGCATTTTTAACAGTTTCAGTCAATTCTGTTGGCGTCAAATAAACTTCCTCGTCGCTAGAATCACTCATTTTAGGTTTTTCACTTGTTTCAAGTTTCTTGTATTTAGCCTAAGGTTTTAACAATATGACGTGAAAAGAAAATGGCGCGCGTAAAGCAAATAAAAAAAAATAATACACCAAGAAGGTTCCGAGTCAGAGTTTTTAACAAATTAAAAAAGGTTGTATGATTGATTCGGCACCATGGAGGTAGAAGTAAATAGGTTTAATGATGTTTTGAATTCCCAAACTTAGTGCACACGATGTTCTAAATTCAATTTTACTTTATCCTATAGCGGATAAAAACGGCTTTTACACTCAGATATCGAATAGCAAAAATACTTTTTCCGAGGTGGTGGGATGAAAAAATACTTTTTCCGAGATGGTGGGATGAAAACAACTATTTGTTCCAACTTCCAAGTAATTTCACATTTGTTCACATGAAACACGAGCACAAAGCAGCACTTACATGACAATATGTGCAGAAATCTTTAAAAACAGTGTAGGTGCAGGAATGTATGAATAGTAGATTATGCACTAAGGGAATAAAGCAGTGTCTTATGTCGCGGGCGGCATATTGAACCCTGAGCATAACGAGGGACTCTAAAGTTAACTCCCGAGTGTAGCGAGGGAGTTATATGAGTCCTGAGTGAAGCGAGGGGTTCAAGCTGCTCAAGACGAAGACATGCTTTATTCCAGTGGAGCATACTCTACTTTTCACACCTACTGCGAGGCAATAAAAGGCCAGGGCTCCATTAAATAAGTATCGTCTGTTATGATAAACTCTGGAGTAGAATCATTATCGCTCGACATTTTTTGTTAACACTAATATTGTCACTGACATAATATTATATTACAAAAATTTTGCAATAAAATTCACTGAAAATCACAGCACCAAACATCTCTTTTGTTTCACATTCTATTTCTTTTTTTTTCCAGTTTTGCTATAGTGGCCAGTTCGATTTTCGAACAAACCTCTTTACAATGCCATATGGGCATTTTTTTACTCAGAGTTTTCCACGAGTTTCCAACACGAATTTGACGTTCTAAATTCAAATCACTTTAATCCCTAGGGAGTTTCATACAACTTTATATCCCTAGAGAGTCAATGCTGTACTTTACGTTGAGGTTGCATGATTTGTAATTGGACATTGTCGAGCAGGTGGTGTGAAAAGTTATATTATTGCCCGCCTGCTCGCTATTGCTATTGCAGTTCTGATTTTATATATAGATTAGCTTTATATTATATAGAATCGTCGTGTGTTTTTGTCAGCGCGATCGGCGATTCGGGCATATTTTGCAGCGCCATCTAGTTATAGTCATTAGTTATTAGTTTAGTCATCTAGTCATTATCTAGTTATGGAAATTTTACTTCTAGCACAAAGAACTTTTAAAAATATAAAGTAGGTACTGGCCGAAAAGAAACATTGAAAATTAGGCAACTGCTATACGCAAACGAAATGAATATGCGCGAATCAAGTGAATTCCAAACTAGCACTCGGTGCAAAAAGAAGTCACTTTCCGTTCGGTGTAACAATCTACTATAATTATCCATTGCTATGAACGAATATCGAGTAAACTAGTGAAACGCCCACGTCTTCGCCCGCGTGGAGTTTTCAGCGCCAGTAAATTTCCGAAATTCCTTACTTAGTGCATGCACCCTCAGATCACAAAAGGAATGTAAACACCAAATTTTAGGTCTCTGTGCGTGGATTGTCACTGAGTGAGTAGACATGCAACGATTTTATATATTATATTGATGTTACAGGTTGCCTGGATAAAGTCAGATACGAAGACCATCCTGGCCATTCACACGCACATGGTGACGTTAAACCCTCGATTGTCTGTCACACACAACGGGCACAATACTTGGAAACTCTACATTAGTAATGTGGAGCCAAAAGACTCTGGGACCTATATGTGCCAGATAAACACGGACCCTATGATGAGCCAGGTAAGAGTTATTTCCACATGCACTAAAAAAGTCATTAATCGTCACATGTTATTCACACACAACAGGCATAGCACCTGGACACTCTTCACCAGTGACAGAGCTGATGGACTTTGGGACCTTCATATGTTAAAGATACACAGACCCTGATTCAGTAAACTTATTGAAATGAAAATCAGTGATTTTGGGTTGTCAGTCACTTGGCTTGTATTGAGCTATTGATATTGCTTATACCAACAGATCATCTCAACCATTTCGTTAAAATGCAAATTACGAAAAAAAACAACTTTAAAAACGCTGTAAAACCTCATTGGGCAGATTTGGAAACGTATTAATCTGCGAATCCAGCATTTTGTGACGATTTTTTTATTGCGGCACCAATAAAATCAATTATCATGACCAACAGGACATATCAATTACCCGAAATGAGATCATAAAGGCACGTTATACCGGTGCAATTACATTGTCATTTGATAGCAGTATATCACGTAACGTTTACACAATTCAATAACAGTTAATCATTTCCACTATATCTCCGTTTAATTATGGTTCGGGTGCTTATCAATAATGGTCAGTAATTATAATCAGTTTCCGTCTAGGGCGCGATGGGAGGCGCGCGGTAGCAGTGGCTAATATTAAAATTTATGCAATCGATCGGTATCGCCAGCTTGCATCCCTCTGCATCGGCCAACGTCACGTGCCAAACGTTTCAGCAGGATAGATGATATCGTAGCTCTCTTGTCTCGGATTTTCCGTTTTATCAGATTGTTGCAGAGCAAAATAAACTGTTCGTATTACGGATTTAAGTGAACTAAGCTCGGAGATTTCCATTGTAAAATGACTGACTGAGTTTATTGGTAGTTTTATTGTGGTTATCAATAACATGGTATTCGTACTTGATCTAAATTGTAGGTATTAAATTGAAAACGTTGCTGTTGTGACGAAACAATATCTCGAATATTCTTATTTACAGCTATGAAAAATCTCCATTTAGATGAGCCTGAATTATTCTTTAGACGAATTTAACAAGCAAGTTTAGTGTCAAATATGAGAAATTGTTTTACAAAGTAGCAGCAATACACAACAACTTTAGGTTATATCCATGCACATAACATCATCATAAACATGTCAAGGAAATGGACATACTTAGTAGATACTACATCACTAGTCAAGGGATACAATAAAATTGTTGAGAGTATAATAGAGCTTCCGAAAAGTCTGTAAAAAAAAATTGTGCGTGTTATGTTACAAAGTTACAAGTTGTTTATAGATTATATATATGTAGTATAGATTTATACTATATATATATAATATAGTATAGATTTCGATTCAATTTGGCTAACAGTAAATTGGCATGCAACCACATCGGCCGGACATATTGAGTAAATTTTCATCTAAGTTCTAGCGTGTTTTTACCTATCATAACTTTTAGAATAAAATAAAACATACTTCGTAACCATACATTTTCATTTTATACTCGGATGGGCAAATTTCGAGAAACTACATAATCTTCTCGTCACATAAATACCAACCGCAGAGCCTCAAAACGTAACTATTGGTTTCCTACACAAATTCAAAGTCACGCAAAGGAGAGAGATATGCTCGGATTTTCACTGCGTTATAAAATCAGATTGGAGGAAATCTTTAGACGAACCAAGGTCACCAACATTAAATTAGCAAGTTGAAGTTGCAGAACTGACAACCGCTGGGAAATAAAGGTTCTTCAGAGGCCACTACAAACCAGAAAACGTAGTGTAGGGTGGCCCTTCGGACCGATGAAATTGTGGCGGTCGCGATAGGTTGATGAACTCAGTTCAAGACTATGACTTCAACCAACTTACGATGAATATAATAATAATAAACCTAACACAACTAAAAGTCAAGTCAAGTCAAAAATAATGTTATTCATTGAAATCACAAGGATCGTTTTGAATCGTCTTATAAACTAAAATTACGCCTGTTCCAACGCGACCAAGCCTAGAAGAATCAGGCAACACACACGGCTTGGCTTACATAAATGGTCCGTCTTACCACTAGGTGAGAAGCGCCTGTGTGGTGCTTCGGAGCAAGGAGATGCTGATACATAGTAAATGAGAACTTAAAACCTTAGGAAGGTAGTCAAAATTAAATAAACATCAGCAAAAATATGCAAGACAGCACACGCTACGCTTGTTATACCCATACAATTATAACTATACATTCATTGGCAAGGTTGATGTTTTTTAAAGGCTCAATGGTTTTAATATTGTCTTCAAAGCTTTCGTACGTTTAGTAAAGTTATGAAAAACAAAATGACAAAGTACCTAATTTTACAGGCATGCTTATAATTTTCAAAACATACACTTATGCAGCCCAGACCAGACACGACAGCGTTCTGTAGGGAATTTCGTCAAGTCGTGGAATTCGCGCGCTTGGCAAAGAGCGGGGGCGGAGGAATGCCACCGCGACATCTTCATGCGGCATAGACGACTTTCCAAATGCTCGGCGGTCACTGTTTACATTACATTATACCTGAGAGGATTAAAACATTGGAGGCCACTTTGTTTTGCGCTAACCACCTCTCTGATTGGCGTATACCATTTCATGGCTAGCAGTAACTTGATGAAATTGACGTTCAGTACAGGTAGGTACTTGCTTTTCTTTAACTAAAAGTTGATGACAAGACTGATCAATCAGTAAAATATCTGCCACAGTTACCATTAAAAAGTATCTATTTCAAAAACATGGCAGAGCTTTGGAACGATGCAAAAGAGTTTTTAGCCTGTGCTTTCCAAACTGTCCTTTTTCCTGTTATTTTGTTTTCCTGTGCTTTCGTTTGCTTGATGCAAATAGTATTAATTTACCGTCCGGTGGTAAAATCATTGCAGCATTTTAAATGGTTGAAATATTTCTGGACATTTACATTTAATTTGACAAAAGCATCGTTGTACTTTGGTGCCCGTTTTTAGATTTTTTGAGAGACTGATACACAATCAGCTTTTAAATTGTTCAGCAACTTTTGTGTTAAATGAAAGCTTGGACAAAAACAACCAACATCTGTTTGTGTGCATTTTATAAACATGAATGTTTAAAATTCAAACAGATTCAACTGCAGCGCTAAACCCAAAACTTAAACGAACGAAATAAACATTTTCCTAGAAAAGTAGCTGCTATAAAACCCCATAATCATAATTAATTTAAAAATTCTAGTCCATTTCTAGACCTTTGTAGAAGTTGTATCAAATTAAAATGTAAAAACTTTCAACTTGTAAAGTTTAAAAAGGTCAGATGCTCGGTCTACTTTTTAATTTTTCAAACAACTTAGTAATTATTCAGGTTCTGTTCGCCTGTTCGTTATGTAAATTGCAGTTAATCTTGAAATTTAGCGTATATTTCGTTATCTTTCTTCGCGGATGTTCTATGACTTCTTTAAACATTTCTTCATGCAAATTTTAACATTTTAATAGTTAATAAGTGAATAAGTCACAGTTATTTTGTAAGTGCTCTTCTTGCTATCGCTTTGTTGCGAATAATTACATAATTTGTTTGCTCCCACAAATAAACACAAACTGACCCAAACCGAGACTGTTCATTTATTTTCCGAACCGTATTTGTTTAGGGTTTGAGGTAAATTTGTAAGTACAACTTCTATTTTCTTTAAATTAAGTCACTTTACTGACTCTTCTTTAGTGAGACATTCTTAACTTTTGCAATGAATCTAAATATTCCGGCAAAGTTAATATTTTTTACAACCTGCATCGGTACAACATTACATATTATTTAGACATTACACACACATATACAAGTGCTTAAATAAACATGAAACAGCGATACAGTCGGCCATCATTCATGACTCGGGTTTGGGCAATCAAATAAATATTGACCTACTAATTGTTTTTGCGGCATTGATGGCGTGCCGCGTTGACAGAGGCTTTGATGGACGACCACATTTTTTGTAACCCGAACCCTTTTTTCGCCTTTCACCAAGATCATATTTCGATACAGTCAAGAAAGTCGTAAAAACATTATATTTTACAAAATTTATGAGCCCAACTTTCAAACTCCCCGAATTTGAAGTCATTCCAAGTCCTCATTTAAATCCGCTTTAATAGCAAATACTTTGCATAACTTAAACAAAGCAATCTTATAATTGCAAATCAATACTGGAACAATTCGTAAGCCCCTTGGAGTGTATTAAATTAAAGTATTAATGGTTTCGAAAGGCTTTAAGTGTAACTCTCTTCAGGCACATTTTTACGTACCTACAGCAGGGTAAGTCTACATAATGCACGGTATAAATAAGCCTTCAGCCGGCTGTTAGCGCCGAAGGGTATTTTCAATATGGGTAATTTCGCTTGGAACACAAATACTTTAGCAGCTTTATTGCATACTCCAGGATTAACTCGGCATATGAGCGTTGAAAAACGAGTGAGCAGCTCTACTATGGCTCCAGTTACATACAAAAACTCGCCGGCATTTTATCTTAATTACTTCGAAATCTTTTAGGGAGAAAATCCTTACCCTTACGTTGTCCATCGCCGCGTAACTTTATGAGCGGATTACTTTTATGGCCCGGATTAAAGTCCCGTTTGTGAAATGTTTACAGCCTGCTATGGACGGTTATGCTTTATTTATTTCAATGAATGACATTAGTCACAAATATTAATTTGTCATTAAGTTTTCTAAAAATAATTTTGTATGTAGCAATTATATAACCACTATGCTGGAAATAACTTTATTTGAAGTATTTCTGCGGTGGAATTTATAATGAATCATTTCGTTATCTTATAAAATAATATTTTAGGAATTTTCATAACGAAAGCTTTGCAATTTAACAGGCATGCAAAAGGCTTTCAGGTATTTGTAAAGGTCAGCGGTAAAATTACGTCGGATTCAGAGAGCGAATAGGCAAATATTACATCGCAGGTTAATAATCCGAGGCCGGTCGCCATGGCATTATATGGCCTATATCCAGCAGTTGACTTCTATAGGCTGTTGATGACGATTGTCATCATAATCATCAGTCTGTAGAAATCCACTGTTGACATCACTTAAAGCATCACCATCAAATTATTAATTAAATCAGGTTATTCATTAAATTCTGAATAATATTCAAATAATCCACAGTGAAAGCTATATTTTAATGATTGGAATACTTGTTCGGTAAATTTATATCAAAAGTCAGAACTCATAAAACTATGTCAAACATACCCAAACAAAATTGAGTTGTTAGTTCGATAGGCAGTTACAAAGCGTTGGGGAGAATCCCCCACAGCTAAGGAGCTTCATTCTTGGCACCATAAACACATTCTTCGACACATAGTTGCCCCGTGATGTCGCAACTAAGGCCACCGTTACAAACACTTAGCACGCCTGCCGAGGAATTTGCTACACTGCTCGAAGGAATCTACCTCCAGCCTTTAAACGAGAATATACCCGCTTACCATACCAGCACCCTGTTACATTATTATTTCACCTCCATTTAATCATTTAAAGCCAAAGCACCAACCGCCTAAACCCAGGCGCGTCTAAATATTGTGGTGTGGCTTAACTTCCTATACTGGATTTACGATGCTCATAGGATTTGAAATAAGCTAGCTCGAATATTATCCCAAATTAATGTTCCTTCTAAACAGAATGAAAACAGTTTATGGATCTAGTAGGTCACGACTAGCTTATGTACACGTTTGAAAACAGATTTTTAATAAAATGTATACCTACAAGTATGTTTGAACTTAATATTTATGTTTTAGAAAGTTTGGCGTCCCATACCAGAAGATGCCAAAACTAGTTTGTTAGAATCATAATCTAATACGAGCAATATTTGTGTATACATATTTTACACTCTCTAGCCTCAGAGGTTTGCTGGAAGAAAACTCTTTTTAGGGTTAAGCTCGCCTTTGTACATGTCCTTTAATTCTGTCTTGTGTTCTTATTATGTATTATGTGTGTACAATAAAGAATAAAGAATATTTTGATATCTCGAAAACGGCTCTAACGATTTCGATGAAATTTGCTATATGGGGTTTTTTGGGGGTGAAAAATCGATATAGCTAGGTCTCATCTCTGGGAAAAAGCATTTTTCCGAGTTTTTCGAGCAAAGCTCGGTCACACAAGTACTATAAATAAATAATACACAAAAAGAATGTCAGTATGGGGCTAGAATGGAATCAACAAGTGAATTATTTCTTAGCTGAAAAATCGGCAAGCGTTACTCAGCATTCCTTTGTTGTGTCGGGCTACAGGTGCGTGTTAAGGAATACTATTTGCTTTTTATAAGGGCTTAACGATGTAACCTCCATGTTTATAGTCTCTGGTCTGTTTTCTTTTAGCTCTCAGTAAAAATGTTCTCTGTGGTTCTGGATGTTGTTTATTTTACCGCAAACGTGCATTTACTTTAAGATCAAAGTTTGTGTCATAGCCACATTTCGTAACATAAATGCAGTTATGCGTGTAACGAAATTTTGGAGGTCAAGAGGAAGTTTTTTTATACAGTAAACTTAAGAGGCCTGTCGTCCATCGCGGAACCCGTTTGACGGAGTGCTGCAACTCCAGAATCGAACAAACAACGTTTCCGTGAACTAATCGTTATTGCCAGAAAAAAACCCGGAAAAACAGTCTACACATATTATCATTGCTCCTCTGCTTGCGTTTAACTTTTCCCAGTCCGTATTTTGTTAGCAAACGGGTTTATGACGTAACGTATGTAGGCAATATATTAGAAGTGTTTTCAAGTTTGTTCACATTCCTATGTTGTTTGTTCTTTTAATGTTGTGTTTTGAAGATAATTACTAAGAATTTACTTTTTGTGACTTATTTTTGACAATATCGATATAATTTAAAAATAAAATAAATAAAATAAAATAAAATTTGTTGACCTATAAATTACTGTAAAATACGATCGTAAAAAAGTTCACGAAAACAACTAGCTCTAAACTAAAAACTAACTCATCATAAAATACCTATTAATACATTTTTTTAAATTAAATTTAGTTTTTATTTATGTTCTAAAATCAACTTACCAAATATAAAATATGAAATTCCATTGTAAAGTAACGAAGGTCGTTCATCTTGTAAAACAAATGTGTGGCGCATTCCGAAACTTGGTTAGGGTGCGTCTAGCCTAAACCTCCCTCCATCGCTTTTACTTAGCACTTGACACAAGCTTGACGTTCGAAAACTGTCCTTGTGATTACGAATTATGGCATATTTTATTTTGACGTTATTAAATAGTGGAGTGCTCAGTAGATTAGAAATTGCTTTGAAGATTAGACGCACTGTACCTCGTCAAAAAATTGCCCTATTTCTCGAACACTCTATCAATGCGTTTTGGCCATCTAGCCTAATTATGTTCTAATGTAAACGATTGCATAGTTTCTCGAATGTTATTAAAAATTTATTATTATTTAAAAAAGTTATAGCACTTACAAAGTTGTCACCATCATAAACTTATGTCAGATGTTAAAGTTGAACTAATAAATACTCATATACCTACTCCTAATTACTGTGCCTTGTGTCTACATAATAATATTTATTTAGTAACCTCAAATATTAAAACACGAATATCTCGTAAGCAGGTCTATTAAAACAGAAACTTCTTGTTGATTCATTAAATTATTTATAAGCTTTAATAAGTTCTTTTAGTAGTTAATAAGATCTTAAGAAAACGCAGCCTAGCGCCCATGCATACTTTCGAGATCTTTACTGTAAAAAATTTGCCTTGTTGCGGATTTATTTATGAAACCGTTTCAGAATTGTCTGTACAAAATTTTTAAGGTACGTTTTTTTTCTAGCCTTTTCAATATCAATCAATGGTTATAATTGCAAAAAAATAGACAACGTGCTACAACAGACCGTTACTAATTCTTAGTTTTTATTTAAGTTACAGGTTTCTTCCAAGATCGTAACTAAATTAGCTAATTAATTTACTAACTTATGAAGAAAAAGGAAAGTTAATTACCTACCTAATTAGCTAAATTAGTTCCGGTAGTTCTATTTGTTAAATTACAATTTTTTTCAGAATATTGAACTTTTAATTTACAAGTTTTGTACAAAGATCATTAATTTACTAATTGAATGACAAATCATTAATTTCAAAATATGAATGGTCAAGACGAATCACCTTCTTTCAATTTAAAGAGGTCAAATTTAAAGTAGGTACTTTAAAATGAATGATCAAGTCGTTGCACATTCGATTCACCTTCCTTTTTTTCTGGAAGTTCAAATTACAAGTACAAATGAATGGTCAAGTCATTGCACGTCCAACTCGCAAGCTCGTCACTTAAATGTCTCTGGAGCCCATGTCATGACCTTTCTCAGTAGGAATGTTTCACTCGAGAAACAAACGACTCACTTACCTGTTGATGTCTAGGTACTCGACAGAGTGGATCCTTCCGATCTATAACGAAACGAACAAATTGAAACGTGACTTGCTTTACTCGCACAAATATTTTTTTGTATTGTAATTTCGTATTCAACTCGTGTAATGAATTGAATTGGGTCTGATACAGTTTTATAGACCTGTTCTATTTTTCTTTAAGATATGAAGGAAATAAACTTCTCAGTAGTATCTCAGTTGTGGTTGCCGAATATAAAACTTCTTTGTTCTTTTCTACCTTACTTAAATGTTTATTTAGTAACATCCGCCCAAGGCTTTGGTCACATATTACGGGGAAAAAAAGTAGGTTACGTCATTTCTAAATCTCTACCTAAATTGTATCTTAATTGGCGAAGCATTTTCTTACCATTGAACATTCAAACCTTTATGCTTCTAATAAATATTTTCGAGATTAAGCCATGGGCAGGAGCATCTACTTGAGTACTCAACACCAATCCACCTGATGTGTGGTGATAAGCTTCGTCTAGCAGTGGACATCTACAGGCTGGTGATGATGATGATACATACGTATTAGAAAGTAAGATTGCGAAGTTCATTCCCTTGTATTATATCGTGTTACAGAGGTCAAAGTAAAAGCGAACAATAAAGCTTTTAAGTAGTAGTAGTACTGGAAGTGGAGCTTTGTGAAAGTATTCCTCCTGGGAATTACTTCCACTATACCTATTTCCGCCGTGAAGGAATAATGCTTGATGCTGTATAATTATATATAAACATAATTATATTGCGTATATGTTATATCAATTACTTGGTTAGCAAATAGCAATAATTAGCAAATATATATATAATTATAATATATTATAGCAAATATTAATATTTGTGTTGTATTATTATGTGCACATAAGCTTTTCTCATCTTTAGGTATGTCCCAGAGGCAGTGCAATGCCACGTTAGGTACGTCCTAGGGGGATCTGACCTATGAGGTATTGCAGTCGTAATGGGGGCAGATTACCGCTTAATATCAGGCAGCAAACAGAAAAGGGACAAAGGGGCTAAAAAAAAGTTTTATAGCTTTTTTCTGCGAACACAATTATGATTTCTCGAAAATTCAATTTGACTCTGAAAAACTCTTGTCTTGGACTTGTTCTAGAATATAAATAATAGGCTGTGGTAACGATATATACCTACGATTAGGCAAAATATACATTATATTTAAATAATAAGCTAAGTGCGAGTCGGTCGCGAACACTGAAGGTTTCGTACTTATCTAGCAGTAGTAGGTTAGCAGGTTATCAGTTATTAGTTTATTTAGTATTAGCAATAATCATGACTTGTCTTCAATTCTAATCAATTTGTTGTTCTTCAAAAACTGGTATGCTAACATATGCTAAATATAACGACGCTATACATCACATACAACTTCAGTGGCAAAGCTACACATCTCTCTGACAATGGTATAACGCGCACTTATATTTATTTACACAGTAAGGTCGTAGCGAATGTAAATCTGCGACGTACTCGACTCGCTGTGCACCGCGTATTTGCATAATTCATGTGACACGAAGCCGTCTCCAAGAATTTACACTGCAGCGAAACGAGAATATAGAAAACGCCACACTTTATCATATACTTACAGGGAAACTCGTTGATATCATAGCTTTATATCAGCTTTTTCGCTGTAAATACATTTCGGGTTTGGCGTATTTTTAGGACGTTATTTTGCTGGTAATCTTGACTTGTGATTTGAAACGCTTTCTGCTACGTACCAAGTACTAACTAGGTACTTACTATTTATAATGTTCCTATTACATTGTTCGCATGGCTTATCACCAAAATTGCTTTCGTTGAGATGCTAATTTATCATCAGCATTTCAGTTGGTTGATGTCCACTCCTGCGCATAGGTCTACCTCATAGAATGCCACAGCGAACAACTAGGGCCGCCTTTATCCACCAACTTGCCGCTACCAACTAAACAAGCTAGATGAAACAAGATTACCCTCATAGCTCTCAGAATTAGAAAATGGCAATGGGATGGCCACATAGCTAGTAGAACAGACAACCTCTGGGAAATAGCAGATGGTGACCATGAACCGGAATATGTAGTGTGGACTATTCAATGGACTGACGATATTTTAAATATCGTGGGAAGTCGGTGGTTGGAGGCCGCTCAAGATCGTTCGTCGTAGCATTGTATGGGTGAGGCCTATGTCTAGCATTGGGCTTCTAAAAGTATGAAACACCTGGAATAATGAATACTGAAGATTGATTTCAATGTTAATGCTGTCCATTAGACAATGCTCCCTGGACGTGTATTTTACCATGTTGATGTTAGTATGACTTACTCAGATATTTTAACATAGGTTTCAGAGGTTAGATGTTATAGAAATCGCAGAAAATAATATTAAATGTTTGGTGAAATACACTCCTGTTACATTGCGTAAATCTTATGAATAAAACAACCCTAAGCAGAAAAATATACAACCCTCTTACCTACAATCTACGTAGCAATTTTTTTGTACCTGAGACGGACAACGGACAAATACCGAGGGTATCCCGTCACTCCACGAGTCTCGGAATTTTGTCAAAGCCCCGCTCCCGACCCCGGAATGGGGACAATACGTCTTCATACAACATTCACGGACCTCTGCCCTTACATTATTACAATGAGGAACACCCAACCTATATAAACTATGAGATTCCGATCGTTCTACGATATGCGGGCAAACCCAAACTGATGAACTTTCTTATAAAATGATTTATTTTTCAAAGCTATAAAGTAATATGTTCATAATATTAAAATAGGGATGATTTTACTCGACGACGACAATACCAAACGTAAAGTCGTTTGTTTTCTCGCGGGAGCGCGCTGTAATCACTGTGTTTCCTTTGTCTGCATCGTGGTACTTGAGTTTGTCGGTAATGTGTCCGATTAAATATCGTCGTGAAGTTGCGTGCAACTTTAACTTACATGCCTTGGTAGTACGGTGGAGGTGGCAGTTAACCGACTCGGACAAATTGAGAGCGTGTAGCAGTTTGTGATGCTACGCGTCTCGTAGCGTTATCGTAGCGGATACAGCGTAGTCAATTACGGACGTGTGTTTTGCGCGTAGCAAATTGCTTCATCAAAATACCTTCTATTGAGCTGTACGTTTAGGTTCTTATAACTTACCTATTTCAAGCCTATAACAGTGTTTTGTTAAATTAACAATATTTCTTATAAAAGAAAATTGCTTTTTGCGTTATTTATTACTCCTCTCCTCCAAAACAATTGGATTCCAATGGAATAATCAGTGTTAGACAAGTTTTTTTATACTACTTTGCAAGCAAACAATCATACGGCCCACCTGATGGAAAGCAATTACCGCAGCCTATGGACGCCTGTAACACCAAAGGCATCACACGCGCGCTGCTGACCCTGAGACATAAAGATGAAAAGTCTCATGTTCCTGTAATGGCACCCATACCCTTTAAACCGAAACACAACAATGGGAACACTACTGCTTGGCAGCAGAAATAGGTACGGTGGTAGTACGTCCCTGGACGAACTCTTTCACAAGAAGTTCTACTACTAGCAAAGTACTAGTTTGGTTCTATGCCAAAGTTTGAGGCTATATGCATAGATAAAGTGTCACTAGCGGGTAAGCTAGTCTTAAATATTTATCGTCATAATTGTTTCACCAGATGGGTCATCTCTCAGTGGTGATACCGCCAGACATCGCCGACGAAGACGGCTCCGAAGCCAGTGCCCCAGAAGGAGGCTCAGTGGAGCTGCACTGTTCAGCAGTTGGCGTTCCGGAGCCGATAATATCGTGGAAGCGAACAGGGGGGAGGAACATCGTGTTTCGCGATGAAGACGGGAAGGAAGAAAAAGGTAACTCTATCTAATCGGCCTTTACCACTGACAAGGATTTATTTCCAGCAAGGTTTAAGCAGAGGTTCTGTGAAATCGTAATGTGTATTCGCTAATCATTTCTAAGTTGATATTCTGGTGTAGTTATTTTAGCTGTAGTATTGTAGTGTGTGTATTATGAGCCTTGTTGATGCTTGAAATAAATAAATTTCAATACAAGTGAAACACGATCCACGTTACCAATTCTAAAGTCCATTCAAAAGTATAATAAATCATTGTTTTTAACAGAATATTATGATTTTTTATACAAATCAAAACTTTATCTTCTCAGTTCTACACTAAAAACACAATTTCAGAAAATACAATTCAATAAAATGATCGCAGAGAATGGAAAAAAATGTTCAAGCAGGATAGTTTCGAGAAAATATTTATTCGCTATCTTTCCCAAACATTAACATTTTTATTTAGAAGCGTCAGTGATTGATTAACTGATGTCACGGTTTCATTGAATTTGAATGGTTTCCAACCATTTTAGAATTTAACATGTTGATGAATGAATGTTGATGTTGTTCATGATGATGAATGAATTGACATTCTCCGCTTTTAATGACGTCAATACGTTAGTAAATGCAAAGCCATTCAATCGTGAAATATTTATTCAGATAGGTATCTCACTAATATTATAAATGCGAAAGTTTGTGAGTTGTTACTCCTTCACGCTGAAACAGCTAAAGCGATTTGCTTGAAATGTATTAAAATATAGTCTACCTTTTATCTCGTTATTCCCACCGGATTGAGACTTATGCGGGTGGAACCGTGGGGTGCAGCTAGTATTTGTATAATTGTTATGTGGTTATTAACAGGACATGTCATAAATTATCAACCCAGTCTTATTTGGTTACTTCAAGGCTGGGTTTGGGTAGGGTTACCACAGAGAGACAATCTACAAATACACCACACAGTGGGACGTTAGTCCAGGTCCTTTTCAGGGTAGGCAGTTTAGACTTTTATTTCTCTCTTCTTATGGCTCACGACCTTTGAGCGTGGTCGCGGTCGGTGCTCTTGAAGAAGGACCTCAAAATGGTCAACGAAACGGCAGCAGGAGAATAGTAAAGTACGTGGTATATAGTCGTAATTTTTCTAAAATGATACCAAGCCACGATAACTTAAATTCTATTCTTATATCTCTACAAACATTTTGGTGGATTAATTACCTCATACATATTATGTATATTGCCTCAAAACAAAAAAGATTCAATAAATTTACTTTAACAATGGTGAGCGGATGAAACAGTACCTTAGGACTAAATAACACATTTAAGTATCCGTTGAAAGATCTCCTAGGAGTAAATCTTAGAGTACCATATGGTACCATAACACCCAAGTACACCCAAAAATACAAGTAGGCTACCACTAATAATTAATTGATACCACTACATCAATTTGCTTGAGTTGTTCTTATAACAAGCTCTTTCATTTGATATAGGTGTTATGTCACATGCTGCATTTGATTTAAGATGTTGTTTACCGCCAAAAACTAACACCTGAAATCAGAACTCGTTTATTTACGCTGCACATCCTTAATTGGGTCACCTAACTCTATTATTTATGTACCAAATTTCACACTCAGATCAGACAGACGGACAACTTAGTGATATAATGGTTCCGTTGGTATAGCTTTTGAGGTACGGATCCTTCAAATATCACAGAAACCTCTTTCAGAAGAAATATAAATAAAAGTGTAAAATAGACAGCCAATTTCTCCTTTGAATTTCATTCGCATCAGTGAGATCCGACTAAGTGGTAAAAAAGAAACAAGACTAATTTTGCATTCAAAGCCCGCCCGAAGCGGGCGCAGGTGTTCGCGCGGTTAAAACATTGGAGTTTTATGGGATTTATTAAGATATTGCTTTAAGATATTGGAAGACGACAATTCAATTCGATGTAAAACGTGTAAGTACCTATGCCTATAAACAATTATTATGTGAGGGGCTGAGCATTAGGAGTTCATTATTTGAGTAGGTGTAGTATAAGTATTAAGATGAATAACTGGGTAGAATAAAATTCTGTAAAAAATGCC
The DNA here is from genome assembly GCA_951392215.1 of Epirrita christyi. Classification (NCBI taxonomy): domain Eukaryota; kingdom Metazoa; phylum Arthropoda; class Insecta; order Lepidoptera; family Geometridae; genus Epirrita; species Epirrita christyi. Next base: position 7,282,669 of record OX595842.1, on the reverse strand, counting down.
AATCGACAAAGTGAAAATTAAAGATTATTCAAGTCAAAAGTTCTGATAAATTATGTATTTTTGTTTACCCATAAAAGTTTACAAAACAAAAAGAGGCCAAGAGAAAATGGTAGAAATTCATTTCCGTTGAAAAAACGTGTTCAAAGAACTCAATTACAACTTAAACAAAATATTGCTGTGATTCGGGTTTCGGTCAGGAAATTAAACGAACGGCTTACTGGGTGCTGTCTAACAAAAGGTTGTTATCTCTCATAGTTATAATGACATAACCTTCACAGCTCAGCCCAAACACTAGGTGGAAAGACGAACAGTTTAAAGCAATTATAGGACTACTCATTTTAACACATACACACAGTATTTTGTTTAATGGTGTGTGATCCGTAATCTAATTTATACCGTAGTATAAATTGTATTAGGTACAAAATTGCCGGTCCCCAGTGGTTAGCTTAAAACCTTTTTGGTGCGGTGTTTTACGAATTTGACCCGTTTTATTTAAGCCATTAAGCGTAAACAAAAGACTGGCGGCGGCCCTCAGTAAACGGAGGGAGGTTGTAATAGTTAACAGAGTGGTGGAGCCGGCTCTGCCTTTGTATTAATTGGACATGTTAAACACGCTTCGCTTAATATGTAAGAATTGCTTTTGGAATGGCTATTCCCGTTTTCTTTTTAATTTTCCTCTTTCTTTCCTTTCTTGTGAAGATAATGCAGTAGCCTGGGGAAAATAATTATTTTAACGGAATCAGCGAACTGGAATATAATACGAAACGATTTAAGGCATTGTTTTTTTTTTAAATAATAGTTTGAAATCGTGAACAAAGCAGTACCAGTACAAAACAAATCAACCATCATAATAACCATTATCAACCTATGAAACTGTTCTGCAGTCCACAGCTCGACAGCGATATAGGCCTCCCTGATAGGATAACATGACAAACAATCGTGAGCCGGCTCCATCCACCGACTTCCTACGCCCTTTGATATGTGTTTGATCCTTTGAGGGCAGAACCTTTATTCCCCAGCAGTTGTTGGTTCTGAAATATATATTACAGGTGATATAAAATCTTTGTTTGAAGATTGTGAATAAATAGTCATCATCATCAAAGGCTGGTGCCTTTTTAAGTCCACAGCTGTATAAAGCCATAATCACCACGCTTGGCAGGCGGATTGGTGATTGCAGTTTGATGTTAAGTACTCAGGTAGATGCGTCTGCCCATCCCCTAGTGCAATCCCATAGTAAGACTTTTACCAAATCCACAGGAAGAGATAGAGAGGTCTATTCCTAGGTTTAAACATCATGGCATGGCTCGAATAAATAGTAATCCGAGGTATTAAATTGAACCACTAACAAATATTAAATTGACTTAAAAAGTTTGGAGATTAATTTAAGAGTGCAGCTTAAGATATTTCAAGTAAATCAAACCCTAGTTTAGAAACTAAACTTCTAGAACGTAATCAAATTCGTATCGTCGCTGAGTAATTGAGCAATTTTGACAATTAAAATGTGGTTAGTGGCAGAAAATGTCAGCTGGAGTATTATATTGGAAAACAATTGTTCGCAATAATAACTGGGGGATTGCTGAGTCGACGTCTGGAGTTACAAGTTGCCAACGACATGTCGCGTTCCAACTTTATAACCCGTTAATAAAACTCAATTTCATACAAGCCCTGCTTCAGATTATAGACGTAAAGGCGCAAATACACAATGGCAGTGAAAAGTTGCAAGCATACCAATCATTTGCAGGCACTTTTGTGTCCAACTTATAATAAAATGGACATGTGTGTTCGATACTCACGCTTTGAGGGTTCCGATCCATAAATTATTTCGAAGTCGTCAGAGCCTTTTTCAAGAAAAAAGAAAATTGGGAAATACCAAATATCAGAATTGTGAGTTTACTGGAGTATTTACTAGAGTTTTAAAGTTTCACAATTTTCATAAAAAAATATTACATTGCCATATTTGTTTGGTACATTGAGTTAGAAGCTTGATTTTTACAGCACTATAAGCTCGCAGACCTTTATATATCTTGTCAAATTTATGTACACTACCTGTCATTATTCTAATCTCACAAATCTCTCTCCATTCGAATTCATTTCATTTTGGTTGTCTTGAAGAAATTGCGTCTAAGCGATAAGACCACCCGTTGTTTTTTTGATTATCATATTAACTTTTGATTATTTTTTGCTATCACTAAAACAATAATGTATTTTCTATTCTATTCTATATTTGATATAAAATTAAAGTTTATACCTTTAGCGGTTACTGTGAAAAAGGGTCTTAACAGACAGACAGATAGATAAATAGACAAAAAAATGATCCTATAAGGGTCCCGTTATTTCTAGTTGAGGTACGGAACCCTAAAAAAGTGTGGAAACCCTCGAACAGCAAAGAAAGGGCCAGCCTGCTTTGGCTTGTTTCTTAAGAGTGGATTTCAAAGATTAGGCTTGTTGTAAGTTCATGTAACTTTATTGTTGTAGATACTCATAAGCCATAGTTATAGTAAGATTAATATTGGTTGATGTAGATGCGAGTAGCAGCAACACATTACTTGAGTTACTGGTACGCTTCATGCCAGAAACACGCGTGTGTATCGTAGGCATAACGTACAGCCAGTATTTTATGTCCGCGCTCACAATTTAGGAGCAGGGGGTCGTGTGCCATAATAAAGCTATAAATTATTTCCATTTAAATTTAATTTGACACAAGTCGTTAAATGGCGAATTGCTCGCGCTTTGTTTCGTTTGATTAAACTGTTCAAAGGAAATAATTATAGAAACTAGCACAGTGTCAAAAGCGCTACATTACTTTAGCACAATATGTTACTGCAATTAAGCATTTCTAAGGTTTTCGTGTGTATATTCATCAGGAATGGATGAAATTAATAATGTTTTAGGAAAGAAGCCAATTTTGCTTTTGGCATGAGCATCGGGCTGTATCCACACAGATGTGACAGAGCAAAGCAGTATTATTTTATTATATATTAAATGCTCAATTAAAAAAAAAACTTTTAATTGTATTATTCTTCATCAGCCGGTAAGCATCCACTGCTAGATGAGGCCTCCCCCATAGCATACAAAGCATAGAACCCACATCGTGCTATGGGGGGATTTGCCATAATCACCACGGTTAGCAGGCAGATTGGTGATCGCTGTATTGTGTTAAGTACTCAAAGTGCCATCTCCTGGCGTAATCTCTTAGTCGGCTTTTAGGACATCCCAAAAAGTAAGAGCAAGAGTTGGAGGAGTCCTATTCATAAGCCGAGACCGCCATGGCTTTGTTGTATTATTTTATAGGCATAATTTATCCCAATTCATTTCAAGTCCCGCTATTTATATGCAGTAGCCCGGCAGTAGCATTAAAGCTAAATGTTATTGATACTATTATCTTGAACAGCGCATTTCTTCCATCTCATGAGGTTTTCTCAAACTCCCTTTTCAATAACTTGCGATAGATATCTGGTAATTCCACTTAAGAATATGCTCAGTATTTTTCCGTTGCTTTGTCGAGTAAATCACATAAGATATACAAATGTGTGCTTATTGTTATGTACGTCAGAAAGAGCTCTTTCTATTCGAATCCAAACCCAGGGAGGATTTACGCGCCAATCGAAAATTGTTCACGGAATCGTTATTTTCTCGCACTTTAGAACTAGGTCAGTTTTTAACACTGATCTGTTACTTTTGAGTAAAATGCTGCTAATGCCGTTAAGGTAATAAAAGTTTTTCATACAATATCTATTTCAACCTTTTTCTCGATAGTACATGACATTTTAGAGTTTGGAGGAAGTAAGTTGATGGACGGCAAACGGTCTTGTTTGTCATCATATTTATTCAGATACACAACCACTAATACTTATAAAAAGTTTCAAAAATAAAAAGGTTAGTTTTATGTAAAAACAATAAGGCCAAAAAAGGGTTGAAAAAAATTAGGTATAGAAACAAATGTGTTTTGCTAGTTTTAAAGAAAACAAATTATAAATCAGTAAAAAGAAAGAATAAAAACATCGCTTGCGTGGCTTTGTGACTGTGTTTATAAGGGCGCGTGTGTGTATGGAGAGTGGGTGTGTGTGCGGGCTCTCCTATTACTGTCTTAGGAGTCGGGGTAATTTGTGTGTGTGTTTGGTTAATCTTATATCATTAAAAAATTATAGTTAAAGATATTGATTTTACGTTTTAGTAAATTTTTAGTGCAATTAAATAATGATAAAGATGGCCTACTCATTCGATGTAAAATACCAAACCAAACAAAAAATCAACCTCGGCTTAAACATTGAAATTTTGATGTATAAAAACACCACAATTTGCGGAGAATAATCTGTGTTTATGTGCAGTTGTGGACAGTTTTGTCGGCTCGACACTCGCGCTGAAGAATCTCCGGCGAGCCGACATGGGCACTTATCTGTGCATCGCAGCCAACGGCATCCCACCGACCAAGAGTCGTCGCTATGAAGTCACCGTGCACTGTAAGTCAATGTTTCATCTGATAGTAATGGCAGGTTCACATTAAGCCAGTAACTGGCGTCAGTCTCACTCGCTTCTCGCTTCTGACATGGCTGACACTCGAGTCAACGCTGACATCGACTTACTATCATACTAAGGCTAGTTTCTGATTTTGGAGAATGTATTCAGTTGGCGAGCGAAGCGATAGTTAGTTACGATTAGTTACGATAGGAGTGGACTGCTTACTACTTTGATAGATCCCTAGGCCAGTTAGAGAAAATGTGAAAGTTTGAATATTTGTATGTTTGTTACTCAATACCCTGTAATGGCTGAACCGGTTTCAATGAAGTTTGGTACATAGATAGATTATGACTTGGATTAACCCATAGGCCTGGATTAACTTTTTACCCTGATACCACGCGAACGAAGCCGTGGGTGGATCTTAATACTTTTATAATGCTTTATTGTTATTGTCCATTTCACTCAAAACTTTTAGCCGATACTTAACAGTGTGTTTTGTACTGTTCAGTCAAGCCAGTGGTGAAAGTGAGCAGTCCGGTGGTGCTGCGTTCAGTCGACATGCAAGTTACTCTCCAGTGTTTCGTGGAAGCCGCGCCCAAGTCGCTGAACACGTGGCAGCGAGGCAAGTCACAAGCTGGTAAGAATATTAGTTTTTCTCATTGTTAATAGAAGATAGAAAATACTTGAATAACAAACATAAAAAAAAACGCAGTCACGATGAGTAGCAAAAAGATCGTCCAGTCCAGTTCCAGTATGTATGATAGAAGAAGTTCAGTTTGTAACAATAATCTTTCTTTACTAGGTGGAAAGCTACTAAACAGCTCTAAATACATCATATCAGAGGAAACAGCGAGTGAATATGCGCTGAGAATGAACCTCACCATTAATCGATTGAAGAAGGGTGATTTTGGAGAGTACTCCTGTTCGGCCATCAACGGATATGGCAGGGCGGATGGAACCGTAATTTTGAAAGGTAAGACCATCTTTTAACTATTTTAAGAAACTGATCGAAGCATATTTTATCAATAAACACACTTTATTTTATTAAGTCAAAAGCTTTTTAAAAACATTTTTTCTATTTGATTTGACCTTACTAATTGTAATATTAAATGTGAAAATTTATATGTTTTTTTTGTAGAACTTAATCACACCATAACATTACGAATGAACCAATTACAATTAAAATTAACACTCAATTTAATACAAAATATTATTCTTGATTCCACACTATGATTCCTTGTGTCGTGGGTATAGAAACAAGAGTACCATGGTACCACAACACCCAGAACCGAAACCAGATCATCAAAAAATCCCGCAGTGGGAATCAAACCTGCACCTCTCGCGCCTTCATTCACCACGCCACCAACCAAACCAATGTTTGGTACAAAAATAAGACCTCATAAAATAAGACCAATATGACGTGGATTGAGATATAATATAGACATATCATCATCATCATAGTTATCATCATTTTCAGCCTTTTGACTTCCACTGTTGGATGAGGCCAATCACCACTAATCACATAATCAAATAATCACCACGCTTGCCAGGTGGAATGGTGATTGCAGAAATGATGTTAAGTACTCAGGTGGATGCTGCTACGCATCCCTGGTACAATCTCTTAGTTGAATTTTACAACATTTACGGGAGGAGACGGAGGAGTATATTCTTAGACCAGACATAAAGCACTAATAACTAATAATTAAAAATAGTAATTAAAATAAAAAATTAGAAATACCACTGCATTTGAAAGTAACGAACCAACTTCACCGCTCAACAGAGACCCCGCAGCGAACGACAACCACCACGACCACAACAACGACCACCACAACGCCACGGCCTACAACAACGCTGCCAACAACAACGCGGCCCCCCAAGCGGCACAAGCCGAAACAACACGTCATCAGCCAGAACGCACTCGACAATGAGCTGCGCCAAGTGGAGCTGAACAACGCGCTCAACTTCTATAACAGCGCATTTTCTACCAACAACTCACAACAACGCACGGAAAGGCATAAAATTAAACCCACTGTGTTACCGCGACAATACACAGATTATAATATTAACGCGGGTGTACGCTGCTGTGTAAACGTGGTATTAGCTATTGTTTTAGTAGCAGTATTAAAACTGTTTACTATGTAGAAAACTTTGATTCGACTACGTATACATGTATTAGGTTTAAACAGTCGAAATACTAAGCACTAGAATTTTGCTGCCAACATTTTATTGGTCAACAAACTGACACACTGATCAATCGACAAGTAACTGGTTTACTCATAGAAAATAAGAGCTTCGCACTTTAATAATATTCAAACTAACCGTGTAAACGCAGCCTTAATTTTGATTACCAGTTGTTTGGCATGTTAAAAGCCTTTTTTTGCATTTCTAAAGTAGTAAATACTTGATGAAAATATATTTAGTTAATGAAGTTCAGTAGTCTTATTTTGACGAAAATTGTGACTAAGCGGGCTAGTCGTTGTATAGAATAAAAGTTAGATTTCTGAAGTTATTGTAAGTAAAAATATTGTAGTGATAAAACATGGCTGTTGAATTTTTTGTAAGTTATGTATTTGAGGTTGTTGATTTTAGCGATTGACGATGTTAATGTTGGTATTAACTGTTATGGATTTAGCCTTTATGTAAATTTTACAATAAATGTACCAAAATAATGTAAAAGTAATTTAAAAAATATTTAGTCATGAAAGAATATTAAGACAATAATCATGACAATAATAACATGACAATAAAATATGATGACATGATTTTTACTAAACAGTAAATTTATAGATTAATATTATATGGTAGGAATTATGACAAAATATGTTATTTCATACAAACGTATTTGGTCATAGTCTTTGGGTGGGTTTTAACATAAAATTACCCTCGACTCTTTTAAAAAAAAATATACGTAGAACATAGTATGGTACTGGAAACTTTAAGGTTAATTTGAAGTCTTGAAAATGAAGCGATAACCATTTGTCTATAGCTACTTCAAAATTGTAATAAAATTGTCTTACAAATTATATCAATATTGTCATATCAAATATTAATTTATCAATATCTTAATTGTTTAACATTTTGCCGTATTAGGCACTCGGTTTTAACAGCAAGCATGTTTAGAATATAAGATTTGAATTTGTCTTTATTATTCATTTAAAAGTAATATACAGTACTACGACGAAAATAATACGCCTTAGCTATCTTCGTTCGACTGTCGCTTTTTCACTCACTTGCATTCATTATGTCTGTTTCGAAAATTGCCGAGATGCATTACTTTCGTCGTAGTACCGTTCTATGAAGTACAGTTATAAATAATGTTAAGTAAATATAGTTTGTAAAATATTATTAACAATATGACAATACCTGAAACGTTATGACAATAGCAAAGTAGAATTAAGATAGACCAAAAATATTTAACAGATAGTTTATTGAAAGAGTACGTTCAATATTAATAATAATAATGTTTTTAGAGACATTCCATTTGTTTAAAATTAAATCAATATTAATGTGGGTAAAGACTGTATTGATCGGTGAAAATGTTTAGACATCAATTTGCCATGGTCATAAGCCATTCAATAAGCATATTCGTGGAAAGTTACGAATCAATGCACATGGTTTGAATATACCAAAAAAAATCATTAAACCAGTTAAATTAATGATAATATTAATTAGAGTAATCGTTTATTTTTATTACAACGAATATCATGACCATTTTATTAAAATTTATTAAAAGAATTTGATCAAGTTTTTATAAGAAATACGTTTATATATAGATTTAAATTTGCCGCAATTTGCACAAAAATATTGTATCGTAAATATTATACTGAATGCTACTCTGATATGTTCTTCAGAATTTAAATCAGATTCTTACAATGTTTAATCTTATAAAATTTAACTTCGCTTCCAGAATCTATTATATTAATGTCACATTACCACAGTCTGGCGTAATAGAAAGTAATTGTTTCCAAAATCTGTCTTCTTAACCTATGTTTTAAAACTTTTCGATATAGTGAAATAATAATAATTTTTCATGATGTATTACCAAGTTTTGCCCATAAATTGTAATTTTATGGTACAGAAATTCAGTAGGTATACATAATTAATTATATAATATTTGTAAAACATAGTATTAAGCTATAAATTTGATAATAAAATGTATGTCTTCCGGCTAGCGTTAAAAATAACTTCGGCTCATTATGTTCATGAGTTAAATTGTAGCTGAAGTTCCTTTTGGACTTCTTGTAAACGTAGATTTGTGTAAGTAAACAAAGAATTTACTGTAGCGAAAATACATAGTGTATCGATGTAAAAGCTTAAATAAGGATCGAATATTTAAATAGTACGTTTGATGTTAAAAATCCATGTAAATACCTAATCGTTTCGTCTCAACCAATATTCGAAGGAATGAAAAATAAAATTTATTAAAAATGTATCGTTAGAGATCCATGACTTAATTTGGTCCAGAGGCCCAAGCATGAACATCTAACGTTAGTGAAACGCTAGCGAGACGAAAGTACACGTCAAAAATTAACCAATCAACTAACAAAAATTTCAAGCCACCGCGATGTCATTGGCCAATATTTGACATCGACTATCGTCTCGCTAACGTCTCGATACCGTTAGATATTCGTGCTTACCCTACAGATACAAAAAAAAATACTCGACTACGGCAAAGCAAAAGGAGGTTAATTAACAGTCAACTATTCGGAGGCTTTTCTAAAGAAGAATCGTAGATTTGGCCTCCCAATACAACTGCTAATTAAGGTGAAGGCCTTTGCTACAGATCCATAGATTAGGCCTCAAAGCATTGATGGGGCTTTTTTCTACAACTTTTTGCTAATTGTTTTTAGCTTTTGCGTAGTCGGGTTTAAGTTTTAAACTCTTTTTTGATTATATTATACTCTTTTTATACAACATGTGGCATATGTTACAATAATATTCTTATAATCCTTGCCATTCTACATATCTAAATACTATATAACTTCAAGAAATGTAAACTTGTGTAGTAACTTAGACAGAAGTAATGGTAATAAGTTCGTAGCAATCGACGACAATAAATAAAGACAATCATAATACTTTGATAATTTGTAAATAAATATTAAACTATGTAACTGTTTGTATTATTTTAGCGTATAGGTGAGTATTTATCAATGTTAGCTATAAGATGTTGATATCATTTTATGACATTCAAAAATAAAAGAAAATGTAACCAAAATAATAAAATTCAATCGACTTTTATTTCCCTGCATGTGTTTTTTAACTTATATTGTAGATATTGATGTCACAAAAAACGCTAATGCATACCTACATACTTAAATAATATATTATCTAAGTTTCAAAACCTCATGTATTATGTATCAGTTCCCTCAAAACCTCTCAACTGACGTGTTAGGGGCTATTTCGTAGACACATCTACGCTTTTCGTAGTGGGCTACGAAATTAAATATCTGACATCGTTCTAATGCACCTTATTTATTTTTAAGGCATTAAGCTCAAAGGTCGTAGGTTCAGAAGCCGCACATTAGTGCACATGCACTAATGCGTCCCGGAGTGGGCAGCAAAAACTACTTGGCTGAGACTGTGTTTTACACTGGTCGCAGAGTATGTAGGTAGTTTAGGTAGTGTTTCTTTATAGAAGCAATTACTACTTGTTAGATAAATAATGCATGAGATTGTTCGTTTACCCGTTTGCTTGGTATGTATAGTTAATTACCCCGGGGTATAAAATTTACTTGTTTTCTACAAGTGCAAAATTGATGTCTTTGTAGTAATTAAAAATACAATGGAGTGAATTGCCATAATCACCACGCTTGAAGCGGATTGGTGATCGCAGTATTTGTGTTGAGTACTGAGGTGGATGCTGCTGCCCATCCCCTGGTGTGATCCCTTTGTCGGGTTTTTACAACATCCACGGGAGAAGATAGAGGGGTCTATTCATAAGCCGGACACACCACGGCAATCCATTTTCCATTTCCATTTCATTGAGGCCCCGAATAGCAGTGGACGTCTAAAGGCTACTGATGATGATGATGTAGTAATTCAAATTAATGACCAAAAAAGCACTTACACTTTACCTGGAATAGATTAGGCAAAATAAGCATATGTCTTGTTGTTTTCGGCCAATAAGCCGTTTTAAGCTGGTCAGTTGAGGCTTGTCATACAGCAACGTTACTGAAGTCATCATCATTATCATCATCAGCCTGTAGAAGATCACAGCGTCCCCATAGGATGCCACCACGAACAGTATCAAGCCGCCTCCATCCACCAAATTCCTGCTATCTTTATAATGTTCCATTTCAATAAATATTGTAATCACTTTTTAATGTCATTGAGGGGTATATTTCAACCTGTTTGTTCATAGGCCAAATCACGTAATCATTACTTATGTACTGCTTTTTAACCGACTTCACAAAAAGGAGGAGGTTCTCAATTCGGTTGTATTTTTTTTTATGTTTGTTACCTCAACAGAAGAAGAAGTGTCTCCGGCGTTTATGAACCGATTTGGAAAATTCTTTTTTTATTTGAATACTTCCAGATTGGTCACATTTTTCATCATTCAGAATCCAGTTCTGATGATGGAATCCATGAGAAATTGAGGGAACTTTTCAAATATTGTAGGCATACATATGGCGATTTTGATATTTTCAGCAACAAACCAAGCCTTTGCATTCAGAAAGTATCATAACCCTTTCACCACTATGGTTCTTTCATCATTTTTTTTCATCTAAATATTTAGTCGAATACTATGGCGGAAGTCGGTTTTTAAAATGAAAAGTTATAGTAGCTAGATTAGGTCAGTCATATATTGTACTCTCATAAAATAAAATCATTGCCCGAGTAAGCTTTCTTCGAAGATTAGATAACACAAGTTCAGAACAAACTTATTCCTTCAACACCTCACTACGTATCATAGAAATCCAATAGCATTAATATAGTCAAGCTATCTTACCACCTACAATAACCTAACAATAATTATTCGACCTACAATCTTAGACGAGTTAGCAAATAACTTAAACATAACATAACAAAACATAACACCCAACAGTCACATACGTAGTCATGATTCCACACTAGGATTCCCTGTGTCGTGGGTATCAAGAACTACGAGTACCATGGTACCATAACACCCAGACCCGGACAAATATTTGCAGATCACACAAACATTTGTCCCACAGCGGGAATCGAACCCGCAACCTCTGACATCTCAGCTGGCTACTCGCCCACCGCGCCACAGAGGTTGAGGGAAACCATAACATAAATAGGATTCCATTGTCATACACCTTATTCTCTTTCCAAGTCTGCAGTGTATCACGTCTCCCTAACCATAATAATGTTCCATTATAATTTGAGGGCTATACCTACGTGATAAAGTCGATTTTTATTACCATGATCGAAGAAGATGATGTAGTGACGTGTAACAAGTTCAGCAGATTTATTTGAAAGTAATTTTGAGAGTAGCATCTGGCGTTGCGGTATGAGAGATTCTACTGATCAATATTCCGGAAGTCTCTCGGAAGAACTGAGAAATATGTCAGTCTCTCACTCATAGTGACTACGACTGCAAGTTATTTGGGATATAACTTTTTGCTAGGTGTAATTTTGCAATACTTTGAACGTATAATATGAATAACGATTATGAGATCTATTTTCTACATACATACATGAACACATGACTTTTTCCCTGGAGGGGTAGGTAGAGCTTCAAAGGGCCTCTTATCACCGTGGGTTGCACAGTCGCAAAAATACAGAAGTGACAAGTGGTGAGCTCATCGCCGCCATTGCTTTCAGCTAACGCTTTCTTCCAGTAATAACACACCCCTAAATAATCCAGCAGCCAGGACAAATCTAATACCTTTGAATATAATTGTCCAATTAGACCTATCTTCTTATGGGCTTATACAGAAAACTAGCAACATAATTTGGTTTCTACCATGTGATAGTTAAATCACTGTGAATTAATTTTAACACCTCATTATTATCAGTATCATCATCACCGGTAATATATAGAATACAATACAACCTACCAATGTCAGCATGGCCGGGACTAGGCTCTACGACATAGCTACGGCTCGTAGCTCGTAGGAGTTTCACATAAAATCATCTCATGCATAAAACTAAACTACCACTCGGTATACGTAGTTAGTAATAGAATTAAACCTCGCTATATAACCACGCTGTAAACCAAACTATTAGTGGTAGCAGGCTTGCTCTTATCAAATTATCTCATGACATTGCTTCCGGCTCTCAAATTGCTATAATAGTTTCCAAGACAGTCCTCAGTTTAAATAGCGGTACCTATCGTTATAGCAGTACATGAATAATATATATGTTGTGTAAAACTTGTAACTTATTATCTAAAATTATAGCTATCTCGTTGCTGTCACAAATCATGCTAATCAAAAGCAAAACAAATCGTTATAAGCGAACAGCGTGATATGAAATTTTTTATGGCCTCATTTTTCCTCGATATTGGTATCAGAATTCACCGCCATATATTCTCAATAGTACTTAATAACTGTATTAACAAGTAGGCAGCGGTGCGTGCCGCAAACATGATATATAACGCACTTACCGTACCTCATAATATTGCGTTCACTTGCAATATGAAAATTTATTGCAACCTCTGGCACGGCGAATGTGGTATAGATGATTAACACTGAAAAATGAGATTGTTAGTAATTTACAAGCTTTAAAAGTTTTTAATACAACTGTTCGTAGTAAATTACCGCAGAAGAGCATGAAGTTGTAATTACCCACGATTTTATCAAGATCTTTATTGTTTTAAGCATAAACCGAGTGGATACGTGCTTTTAAAGTTCTTTGTTGACATAAATCTCTGTACGCTTTCATTTGCAAACCTTAGTATTAACCCAAAATATTGCAATGACTCATAGGTAATTGTTATGTTGGTAAAATTTCTTGTGAGGAAAATCTCTAATGAAGTAATTGTGTGTCTTGAAAATAGATTATTTATTTCGTTTGTTGTCATTAAAGTTGTCCATAAGCAACCGGACTCATAAAAGTTACCTAATAACTTGACACAGGAAAAATTGTGTTTTTGATCCTCCAATTTTACAGTGACTACTTTTCAACTAAGTGACACTATTAACATTGCCTCGGCTTAAGATAGGAGTTCGTTCGGGGAAGTACTACAATCATATCTATCTGCTGCCTCGCAGTAGTGCTCACATTGCTGTGTTCTTGCTTGAAGTGCCTGTGAAATAACAGGCATAATGAGACTTTTTGTCTTTATGTGTCAGGGTCAAGGGCGCAGTGCAGTCACGTAGGGCACGTCCTTGGTGGATGTGACCTGAGAGGTAATGCATTTGTTATGGTCTGGGGTTAATGCTTAACATCAGGTAGGCCACATGCCAGATCCGTCATTTACTACTATAAATAAAACAGTTTTTGAATATTTCATCGCTTCGCAACGGATGCCATATTATGCAAATATGGAAGGGATGGGCTTAGAATGGTTTTATTTTGATGGTCTACCAAATTATCATTTAATTAACGTTAACGTTTTAACTTTAGAATCTGTCATTCAATAAAAAAAAGGTGTTAGTAGGTCTGTATTTTTCGTCTGTTGAATTCAGTTTAGTGATCGTTCGATTTTCGTTGTTGTCACCCGCGATCGCGCGTACTGACAGTGCAAAGTGCAAACGCATCACAACAAAGGCGTCGCGACAGCCGAACCGCGATGACCCAGTTAGTTAAAGCGTAAGGCATATTTTTGGACAACAAATCATTTTGATAAGACCTACAGCTTCTCAACAATGGATACACCATTGAATGAAGGCAGAATAACGGTAAAAACGGACACGGAGCATTTACTTTACAACCGTTTTAAAGAAGAGAGCGAAGAGCAAGAAAACTGCAGAGCCTTGTTGATGACTTGAAGAATCAAATATAAATTCATTAGCAGCAGCTGATATGCATTCTGGAAACAACTACTACGACTATGATGACTTCTTCCCTACCCAGCGCTGAATACGACACGGGTAGTGAAAAAGAACTCACTACTTATACAGCTTATACACGTGGTCCAGGGGTAAAATGGATCTTTAACTCTTCAATAGGGTATTATCATCTTTCTAGAAAAACAGTATGGCCACGGTCCTGTTACACACCTCCTGCGTTATACTCTCGAGGATAACGGCATTAAATAGCTTCTGAAGGACTTGAAGTTCCGGTGTTCCACCCGCTTTCAAAAGCTCTGTCGTTATTCCATCCACCCTCGGTGCCTTAATTGTTGTTCTTAACCTGCTTGAGAGCTGCTCTTTATCTCATAATCACTACATTTGGTAGATGGGTTGGTGAACGCATTACTTGTGTTAAGTACTCAAGTGGATGCTGCTGCCCATCTCCTGGTGTAATTCCTTAGTCGGCTCATACGACATCTACAGGAGGACAGAGAGGGGTCTATTTTAGACGGGAAACACCACGGTTGGGTACAGTGTACTTCCAGCGACGACAAGATAGGGTAGAAGAGAGTTCACAATTCTGAAATTTTAATGGTAGGAGACTTTGGGATAAAAATAACGGAAAAACTTTAAGATTAAAGGAATTTCTATAGTGATGGTGAAGTTTATAGGAAAAAGTGTCTGAAACTGGAAAAGGGCTCTGACGATTTCGTATTAATATAAGGATCGGAACCCTCACAGGGTACGAGTCTCGCTCGCAGTTGCCTGTTTCATTTGAAGTTAAGTCAGAGCTAATTATGTTGCTCGCAGAAAGACTATTTACGGCAAAGAGAGACATTATCAAACGTATGAGCCAGCAAACGCGTCCAAAGCTCAAATTATATGTAACAAACGAAATTGGAACGTGGCCAATGTGAAACTGAAATGTTATTGTGTTGTGAATACTGTAATAGAACGTCAGAATCAGATCGGGTGGCAGTAATACGGGACATTAGATAATGTTTCCTCCAGGGAAGGTATGAGGTAACGTCTGATAAGGCATTGCCCGGGACCTCGGATTTGTCTCTATGTAATATTACGACCACATTGTGACCGTGTAGTTGGACCTTTATTTATTGAATTAGTAATTGCCAAGTGTAATATAATGTAATACAAATTGGATGATAAATTATGTGTTTTTATTTCGCGTGCATTTTTATATTAATTGGTTCATCATCACCAGCCTGTGTACGTCCACTGCTGGACGAAGCCCCCCCCATTGAATACTATGGGGAGATTTGCCATAATCCCCACGCTTGGCAGGTGGATTGGTGATCGCAGTTTGGTATTAAGTACTCAGGTAGATGCTGCTGCCCATTCCCTGGTGTAATCCCTCAGTAAAGCTATTAACTACATCCACGGGAGGAGAAGGAGGCGTCACTTCTTAGGCCAAACACACCACGGCTTAATTATAATTCTTAATTGGTTATTTCACTTAAAATTAGTGCTATTTCGCTCTTAAATATAATCGAAAATGATTTTGGTTTTGTTTCTTTCAAATTTAAACATTATTTTTCTTATTACCATGAATGTAGCCATGCAGATATTTATTAAGGTGTTTATTTATATTTGAGTCCCTTATCCTCTTACAATGAATAGCTATTTCCTCCCGGATATAAATGTTTTACCTTGTGTACGAGTTAATGCGCTTTTTTTTCATAAGAACAACTCGAAGCGGAGTATCCGTGCCTGTTTCCTCAATACAGTAGGATAATGCGTGGAGTCGGTCACATGAATCATGTGGCTCTTCGCAGGCGAGTCTTTGTATTCAGTTTGGCGGATGACGATAACCTTAATGTAAGCGTCGTCACGGCTGGTGGTCCGAAGAAGGATCGCTTTTGTCCTGGTCCCTTCCGTGCACCCCATTCTTTCTCCTTATACCGTTTCTCACTTGAGTAATTCGAGGACAATAAACATTTATTGTGCTCGTTTATTTGACAGACGATGAAGAAATATAGAATGAGTGAGTTCGTTATATTTTGCCCGCGGCCTAGCGGTTGTTTAACGAGCGTTTGTTGTACAAAGGACTGTGATGTTTAAAGGCCCGCAGAGGCTTCCTCTAAAACTCGAAGGGATAGGAAAATGATCCGGTCACCTTAAAAACTCAAATACGAATTTGCCAAACGTCTGAAAAG
This sequence comes from Epirrita christyi, assembly GCA_951392215.1. NCBI lineage: Eukaryota > Metazoa > Arthropoda > Insecta > Lepidoptera > Geometridae > Epirrita > Epirrita christyi. Next base: position 7,266,114 of record OX595842.1, on the reverse strand, counting down.
ACCTCTCTGGGGAGAGCCGCCAACGAGATACATCCGCATTCGTTTTTGTGCGTTTCATTTTCTTAAGAAGAATGAATTTTATGACTTCCTGTTTTAAAAGTTAACTTTCATCTCATTTTATTTAACTGAAATGTTATTTGAAATTCAATGTACAGCTTCCAGGAAAAATTAAGAATACTTCCTGACGTATTATCTTTTAACTTAAACTTAGGTCTGTAATATGTCTGTGCGATAAAGTTACGAATGGAATCTACTCTCCTAACTTTCTCATACAGACCGAGTACAAATACAAAAATATATAAATACACCTCCTAAGCGCAATCACAATCCCCCCCTGTGTTTTCTTCTCGGCATTAAGTATCTTCGTTTTGTAGTCTTACTCCTGACGCGCTAATCATCTTAACAAGGCACACAAGATCACAACAGAGCGGCTGCATTTGTATTCAGTTTGGCAGACTACGATAACTTTAATCCGGGTAAAGTGTCACCTTGAGTGGCTTACAGTGAAAGCGCCTTTGTCTGAGAGTAGGGTACTCTGACCTTCTTATTTTTTCCGTCAGGTTTTCCTCCATTGTCACGTGGTAATGTAAAATCCAGCCACTTAAAAGGCGAGCTTTTCGTAGGATTGCTACGAACCTAGACTGCGCACTCCATGTTCAAACTCCGCTTGATGGATTGTGATCGAGAGCCTCATTGATCATATTACACGTAGGTTTGGTCATTTAACCAAAAGATATATCGTTTCGGACAGAAGATTAAAAAATCTTATCCACTTTTCTCATGTATTTTGAAATGTGAAATACTTCAATCAATTTACCCGTTTCTTATCAAGTCGTAATTGCGGACACAAAGTTTCGACAAAAGGTAAGGAAATGATACGGTTCCTTTGTAAAAGTTGCAATGTACGTGACAAATCTTCTAGTTTCGAGTTCGGATTGAAAACTGCGATAGAGCCGGCCCTCTACGTGCTCCGAATTTGTTATTAGTTCCCTATTTAGAAATAGGTGCACAGCCTTCATTGGTATTATATTAGAAATGTTAGTGAAGTAATCACTACTGTAAGTAATCACTGCTGTAAGTAATCACTACTGCGTAGTAAATAATCACTACTGTAAGTTTTGTAACATTGTATAGCAACGTTCAGCAAAGTTACTCCATATCGTTTAGCCTAGTACGACAATGCAATCTCTCCGAAACTACGTACTCAACTGAACTAACGCATTCTGGTATAAAATGCTATAAAAAACGCTAAAAAAAATGCTACTTAATCAATTTATGGATACAATCTTTCTAAGTGGTTTATATGTGAACGTCATCAGCCTACAATATTATTATTCTAGCTGCTGGTAGCTCAATAAAGAGCCTTCTGACTTTTATAGCAATTTAGCAATAATAATAATAAATTAACATAACTAAATGGTCCATTTTCACCTTTGTTTTTCACTAATCATTACATACTAAGTAATGTTATTAGAACATAGGTACAAGCTGTACCCTGCTTAATGCGGGGTGTTTTGTTTACGTTGACTAAACTAGTTACGCAGGATAAAGGATACGCTCGTTTATCTACTTATACGGTATTAGCGATCAAGTTAGCGTATAAATACAAAGCTTTTTACTCCAGTGACGCAAGCAGCGCCAAATACAGAAAGCCTTTGAAAAAATGTAAGCTGATTTACCGTGGCCGGCCTCTTGTGCTCACTCGCCCGGCAAATAAAGGCGACCAGACAAATGCTCGCAAATTGACTAACGTTTTTCACAGTATTCCATATTTTTTACTCAAAGGGAGCACTCTGTAATCGTCAGGGTACACCTCGGACGGTAATTACCTTCGACGCTTGAATTCAAATTAATGCACTTTAAGTACCGTGCGCGGGGAACTTCCTGCTTGTTTTTATTGTTATTTTTTCTATCTTATGACTCTTTTATTTACGAGAAAATTTAAATACCTTCTTTTGTTGTTTATTGTGCGTGTAAATGTTTAAACTCAACTTTACAATCCTAATGTAATACTCATGTTAGGTACATTTACATTATTGAAAAGCTGTATAAGACAGGAAAGGGTAAGGGCCATCGGAATGAAATCAAATAAGGAAAGGTTCTCATAAAAACCAGTTCATTACTGTTCTAGAAGGTACTAAGTCACAAGAATGACTGCATAAAGCTAAGATTACAAGTTAACCTCATGTTAGTCGGAAACCCCAATGATAAAGCATCTAAGGAAAATTAAGCCCAAAGAGGGTACACTAATCCCTCTTTAGCAAAAACGCTCCGTTCCAAAAAGTGATGGGCGGCTCACGAGGGATGGATCTTCATTACCCGGCCGTGTTGTCAGTTAAGCTAAGGGTCTCAAGATTACTTACTATTTAATAAAACTTAAAATATGGGTCGTTACGGCTTATGTGAGACCTTGACCCCCAAACATTGATTTGAATGAACAATCACTTACGGGTTCTTTTACTTGCTATTGTACACGTACGTCTGTCTGTACAAATTATCTTGAAAAAGACTTTGCTGCTTTTGATGAAATTCACAGATATAGGAAGTTTTAAGGGCGAAATAATGATCTAGTTTGGTCGTACTGCCGGGAAAAAATCCAATTCCCGAGAAATTCTAAGCAAAGTCCGTCGTTCAATACTGATCTAGAATGGGGTTGGTACTGGGTTTGTATACGGTTGTATGAGTTCTAGAAGTGGTAGGGTCTTGCAGAGGTTTTTAGGGGTGTGTGTGTTTTGTGTAGGGGTTTTAGGGGTTGTAGGAGTTTCTGGGAGTTTTTAGGTATTGAACGAGGTTTTTTTTTATTTCACTAAGAGGGTCTGTTGTGTGGCCCACCTGATGTTAAGTGACCCCAGCCCATAACAAATGTAATAACCTCTTAGATAACTTCTATCAAGGACGCACCCCAAGCAAAGCTCGGTTGTACACTAGTTTCTATTACAAGGGTACCAAAGGTTTGGATCTGCATTTTACATTTTATGATTATTCTGACTGGTTTTGCGTATGTTTCTTTATGAACCGAATTAGTATTTTCTACAGAAACTTTGTGTGCACATAGTCGCCGCCCTTGTAATTGAAATTAGTGGTCAACTGAACATGGCTTAGGAATTAGGAACAAACACCTGAAACACCTACAATCGCCTCAAATCCCCAAAAAAACCCTACCTTAAAAACTTCATATACCTGAAGGCCTATTACAAGTTTTGCATTGCAACAATCACTTTGTGAGTGCGAGGTTTTACTGTGACTTACATAATAACTATTCATCATTATGTGCCGCGCAGTCGATAAAAACAGCACAGATTCATAAATAGTTACTACGTAAGTCACGTTGAATACTCACAACTCGCAAAGTGATTGTTGCAATGCAAAGCTCGTAATAGGCCTTCTGCTTTCATAAATCTGAGATAAAACTTAAATTTACATAGTCCAAAACATACTCAAATAAAAAAAAGAACAAAAACTCCTTACAGTTAACATAGCTCCTATTACACAAACAAAATAAAATACTCAACAGGGTTGAAAATGTACACTTACGATTCACTTCAATAACGAGAGCATATCATTTTTCCATACAATGGTGTCATAAAAAGATTCACGGCAGTGCCTTTTCGTGTTTACCTTGAAAATTTATATTCCCATTGGGTTCAAGACCGCGACCGACCGCAATAATACACAATGGGCAATCGTATTATCATATCATTATAGGCAAGAGAAACTTCCAATAGGTACCTGCGCTATCTATGTCAATTTAACGAAAATTTCAAGCATTTTGAAAGAAAATCTATAAACTTAGATATTATTTGATAATGTTTTAAAAGTTGTATGGATAAATATTAACAAAAGATGCAAGATACAGTTGGTGAATGAATATGATAATTCTAAAAACAGGGATTACGACAATTTTAAACCAACCTTCAAAATAAAATGAGAAGGCTCCACTTATAAGTTTTAAAACCGATTATTTTCATGTCATCTGTGAAAAGCTCACGTTAAAATATAAACGAATAAGTTGTTACAGCGTTGTGACGAATAATTTTCCAAAATATAATTAAGAGAGACATTAAAGGCACCTCTGTATGTCCTTTGGATTAAACCTAGTATCATTGGTGTGAAAAGAAAATGGTTAAGTGGGCTTATATCAAGATGACACTTCTAGTAAATGTCAAATTCAGTAAAACCAGTATTCAGTAAGATTGCAGACTAATCATTATTTGAGATAGCTACAGAAATTATTATTTTAATACACATCACATTGTTATCGAAAAGTATTGTGTGATAAAACAATTTAATGATAAAAAAACAGCTTACGTGGGTATATATTTGTTATTTTAGAATGCTTTTGTTCTCCTTCTAAAACAACTTCTAAGAAAGAAAACGTAATGACGGTTAATAAAAGGGTACAGCGACTGATCAAAACTGCGAGATCTGTCAAACACAGATTGCTTCGCAAAGAGTTGGACTGGCGTCCAATATCCGTTACAACCACGAAATGCGATTATGTAGCGTGTTCACTGTTATGTAAACTATCTAGGTACTTTCTTAAGGCGTATGAATTTAAGCGCAGTTGTAATGCTTGAATCAAAGGTTACAGAAGAAACAAAATTATTATTATCATCATCAACCTTAGGGTAACGAGCGCAATGCAATCCTACGCAGGGCCATAAAATAACTAGCAAGTGATTGCAGTCGCTTAGTAGTAGACGGGACATCATTCGTCATACTAACATAAAAAAAACATTTTTGCCTATAATAAGTATATTATTTAACTAATCTATTAATGTACAACTAAGTATGTATTTAAGTAAAGTAGTAGCAAGTAGTAAACCATTTGTATGCCTACAAGTAATGGTGTGTAAAAATTTAATTTTGACTTAAATTGAAAATCCCTTTTGTGATAGATATACAAAACAAGTCAAGTTATAAGTTTAATTGAATTATTTGTTTACATATCTTTCAGGTTGCCACTATTGTGTAGTTCTTGCTAAAGTATAATTTTCATTGAATAAAGCTTGTTAGCGAAACGGGTAATAATAACTGGGGTACCCTACGATTGTTTAGTTTTGCATTGTACTATGCAAATACACGTTAGAAGATTTCCGTTTCAAAAGCACGTTTATCAGAGAATATGCCCGGTTGTTCGCTCCAAATGCAGGTGCGTTCATTAACATAGTTGGTTCATAGTTATAAGTCTCATAACTTTATAATTTTACTAACATAATAATAAGTTCCATAATTTTTGACATTTGCTGTAAATGTTTCTAAACAACTTTGTTGCATCTAATGATGTTATATTAAAACCAAAACCTATTAAAAATGCAAAGGAAATTTGTACATCTCTGCGGTACAGGCAGTAGTAGGTTAACCCCCTGCGTGTTTACTTAAATATTTAACATCAAATCAACCATTATTATTTTTTCATCATAAATAATAATGTTAAAAACTCAACTTATGATAACAAAATTGGAAAATTAAGCCCAAGTCGAAATTACAAGGATAATTTATAACCTTTGATCGTACTTAAAATGAATATTAATTGGATAATTGTTATCCTCCTGTAACCAATTTGTATTGCTGCTGACCATAAATTTTTTGTATTATTTTGTCGTGCTGCACGCACGACATTTCAACGTACTACCGTGTCGCATTGCCACATGAGACAAAATTTAATGAAATAAGCTTCGCATTTTCAATAGCGACATTCACGCTCCCTAAAGTCATTGTCAGCTATTCTCATGCCTTGTTTGTCGTGTAATTGTATAAGACGATTGCTATCACCAGTCTCGAGGAAAAGAATTTAATAACGCGAGATATAACATCGCCTGCCGAATGCGTACACCGGTCTTTGCGCTGTTTATGGTGCTGCCATGTCTACAGATATTGGTACTTGTGATAAATCGAGGATTTTTTTTGCCGGAATACCTTGTTTGCTTAACTGATTATACAGTCAAATGAAAAAATAAACGCGTATTTAGTTGTGCACTTTCTCAAAGAGATCTGATTGTTTTAAAATAATCTGCTCCAAATTCTAGAATTCTAGAATGCTTGAAAAATCGTGAATCGTGTGCGTTTGTATGGAGGTGGATGGAGGTGGCTCAAGACCGTTCGTCGTGGCATTCTAAGAGGGAGGTCTATGTCTAGCAGTGGACTTCTACATGCTGATGATGATGATGACGATGTATGAAAATTTTCGCAACGAATTCTTTTCACTCGTGTAAAGACAAAGAGCCTGTGTAGTTCAAATAGTTTTTATTAAAATAAAATTCCAATATTTTCAACGGTTATTGCTCAGTGCGTTGACAGAGGGTGAAATTCGTTGTACGAATTGCCACCACGGGTCACGAATATCAGGCTATAAAAACCGACGAATAGTATCCACGTTTTATTTATATTTGCAAAACGGAAATCTGAACAACTTTCGTTTATTTCCCACAAAACATAATGTTGTTCGTGTTAAGTGGTTGTTCTGTTTCGTAAGAGCCTTTATGTCGCGGCCAATGGTTTTCAACGCCTTTGGCTGCTCCATAAATCGTGTATGATATCACAGTTTGTATAGTGTTTACTAGGACTTCTTGTATTATATTTTATACACTTATTTGGCACTGAAATGTAGCTTAGGCTAAATGTTACCTTTCTAAATATACACTTATTTTATACAATCTATTAATTAATGATACAATTCTTTCGCTGCTTTTACCGTTGGAATAAAGGTTTTTGAGTGGTGACCACAAACCGGACGATGCAGTAGAGGAAAGCCACGCCGCTTGATGGACTAAACCCATTATAAAGGTCGCAGGGAGTCGGTGGAAGGAGACAGCTCAAGATATGGCATTTTATGATCCCTCATAGAATTATTGGGAGGTCTATGTCCACTAGTGAACTTCTACAAGCTGATGATGATGATGATGGTAATATAATCAATATACAGCGTGTAAAAAGACAGCTCCCGAATACTGAAGATACCGGTAAAGCTACCTATATCACAGCTATATAAAATAGCTTTCGCCTGAGAAGTGATTCATACCGGAGAAAAACTTTTTTTTCGTTTCGTATCGTATTTGTCAGCCAGCAATGACCGCATTTATTCCGGCCGCGCGAGTTCAACGCTCCCGGTCTGCCGATCGACGCGCAGCGCGAGTATTGCTTATGTGGTTTGCATTGCTTTTTTTGACGTTTTTATTAATTAACGTGTTTTTAATGCTGGAAATTAGGTTTTTGTGTTCCTTTAACGATATTTTATGGATATTTATAAAGAAAACACGAAAAAAGCGGCCCAAGAGTAAGCACTTTTATTTCGTGTTTTTTCAGCTAAAATATTTTCAGAATCATGGTCTGAATGCACTGTTTAATTTTTCGGGAGTAGTCTTTACACTCCCTGTATATTTTAAAAGAGTTATTGAGCTAAAATGAACTTAACCTTAAGAACTTTGAATACAGAGAAATCGTCAAGTATTTTATTAGGACATTTTAGCAACAAAAAAAATATTTGTTAGTAAGAAATATCCTCTGCGTTTTAACAAATAGTACCGACTTACTTTCTCGCTCATCAGTTATTCTATGAGGGCACAGTATAATAAATTTCATCATAAGTCGTTCTTGTACGGCTTGGAAATGGGCAATTTCTAAACGCTTTTATATATCATACCGAGTATTGGGTCAAATGGAACGAGCGATAAATCTGCCGAAGACAGTGTTGAAGCGATTACTGGGAGCATTTCGTGTGTGTTAATAATGCGTGCTAACACCTGCCACCGCCGATGCTACCACTGTACCATTCATCTGCAAGTTTGACGAGATTTCAGAATATTTCATTTTGTGGATCGGACTTAGTTATAAATGTACTATTTAGTGTTTTGCAGTGTAATTACTGCTTTAAACCCAATCTATTTTTTGGTTCAGTAAATGATCTATGAAATAATAAATAAAATAAAATAATAAATAGGCATACAACAGTATGCCTATTTATTATTTATTTACTATAATATCATAGCCTATCGCTTAGTCTTATGGTAATATTATTTCCCTTAACTTCACTATATTTCTTTATCCAGTATCCTTATAATGGTAACATCCAGCAGTAAATGATCTGAGCAAGTGATCTAAGCGAATCGAAACGACTTTCCCATTCACGGTCCCTTGTAGGTACCTAATACTCATTCGCCGCGAATGAATGAGCGAGTAGCGTTGATTGAACGACATAGACAAAAGACTTGCATTATCCTGTAAGTGGCGTGATCCGGCGCCTATTCAGATCTTTTTATATTGTGAGACTATCACAGCCATATTTCATGAACCTCTGTCTGGATCTTGTAAAACAGTCACGTAATTTTAGTGTCAGTGGATTCGTGTGGGCTCGATTTTAACAATATCATAACCAGGCTTCCAGAATGGTAGAGCTGTCACGCAAGATTATTGAATTTCTCGAGCAAAAGAGTTCTCTGGCTGCAAACGTTTAAAGTTCCATTTCGTATTCTGCGATTATTATAATTAGTGCTGAGGTAAGAAGACACGCTGATAGTCTAAGCTTCAATTAGCAACAATTTACATTGCACTAGGAAAGTTTTATGCGTGCTGTGTCTGACCTAAGAATATACCCCTCCATCTCCTCGTGCGGATTATGTAAAAGCCGAATACATTACACCAGAGTAGGGGCAGTAGCATCCATCTGAGTACTCAACAACACAACAACACTGCTATAACCAATCCGCTTCCCAAGCGTGGTGATTGTGGCAACCATTGTATTCTATGGGGGAGTCCTCGTCCAACGGTGGGTGTCTACTGGCATCCACTGATATGCATATACTAGTCTCAATTGAATAAACTGGTACGCCGTTGGACAGAATCAATTTTGAATTAGTGTGGTCGGTAAAACTATGGACATCGTTAAACGAATAACGAGAAAATCACAACATTCTGGAGCATGTGGCTAAAGCTCGGACTGCGAGAATTTTCTACAAGTTTGTGTTGTTCTAACGGAAGTAATTGATTTTAATTCCACTGGCAGTACGTTGAAACGCAACAGAGCGTTAATGAAAAATAATTTTCCCATCTAAAGTAGCAAGTTTCAGAGTAGGGCAAACTAAGAGCTGGCACGAGCACAGCTTGCAAAAATAATGTCCATTAATATTTTTTTCGCTCATGGGGACTATAGTCTAGTAAAAGCATTGCCTGACAAATTTTTCACTTGCTAAAATTATGAGATACTGATGTGCAAGGGTTAGTTTTACGGTGGCCATCGTGGATCGAATTCTTGATGTACGGCGGTGGCCGAAAGTATAAGTTTTAATAGAAATCAGGAAGAGGTACTGTTACAGTCAAGATAAAAATGGGTTTGGAGTCTTTCGTAGGAAAATATCTGAAACTAGTGGAGAGTGCGCGCGACTTCGTCCGCGTAGAATTTTTCCATTCAAACATTTAAAACCCCACCCCCGAAGTTGAATTTCAGAAACTCCTTTCTTAGTGCACCCCTAGACAAAAAAAATGTACTCTCCAAATTAATAGTTAGTCAGTGAGTAATTCAGTTAGTCACACAACGATTTTATACATATTTATTGATGATAAAAAATCCAATGACAAATCTCAAATTAAAAATCTCGAACGGAAATACTCGACTGACTTAAGAGTAACAAGCGTCTCAGCTAGTCCCGTTTCTGGAAAATGATTATCGACTAAATTTAGATTGTCGATATTGTATCTCACTTTTACTAAGTATTTGATAATTATGTCTCATAGTACAGTCACTGTGACTGTACCGTTGGACCCGTTGTGTTAAACTAAGGTTAAATAAATTAATCATCCCCTGGATACTAAAAACTGAAATGTTACGTTCCATCGATAACGTCATTCAGTCTAACAGTAATCAATCACAATCGTACACCAGCGTCTAGAGTCTAGACTGATAAAAAACAAACACGTCAAGATTTCTAACCTACGCACGCTGAACCTGTCCTTAGCGTTCTTTCGCCCTCACATATACTCGCAGTCGTAACGAAACGCAATAGATTGATGAGTCGGACTGACAGCGTCATTACGACTCATCCTGCTCCGACGTTTTTCCCGAAGCTCGAAGCTGGCCTCTAGATAATTGGACCGAATGTTTCGACCGCCAGTATAATGACTGGCTGTTTTGTTTACCAACGGGACACGCCGGCTTTTATTGAGCCGTTTTAGTTTAGCCCCCCAACTGACTGACTGGTTTCGTATTTTTTTACTGTTTTCTTCAGTATACGAAATGTTTTAATACCTCTAGCCTGTCTCGTGAACAAAGCCTTTCTGATTGAGGTGGCAATGAAACGAAAGGTTTTGTTCTTCTGTGAAGTTTAGGTTTGATGAGTTTTAATTCAGGTACCTATATTTCATTTTTAAAAGCTACGTAACAAAAAACCAAAAACAACTTGAGCAAGATTTATTTGACTTCATTTTTTTATTAATTCGTTTTTGTTTGAGTTTGGTTGTCAATTTATCAAAGTCAACTGCTTACCACACATCTATTCATTATACAAAAAATCTTCTTTTAAAATGGTTTGTTTTTTATGATTTAACTATATTATGAGGTACTTCAACATAATTACCTATTGTATAAAACATCTAACATGAGAATAATGTTTTTGTGCCGTGGTGGGTCACGTAGTCCAGGCCGCTATCGATATTCTTCGATGTCCACCGATGCGTCACTCCTGCGGGCGGTAGATTGATCACCGCGGTAAATGACGTCCTCATTCCAGCCCATATACGCACCCAGATCAAAACAAACTCATTGCGTAAAAATAAAAAATAAACGCAATCAAAAATTTGAGCCAAACGTATAAGACATAAACTGGGTTGCGTTGCTATGTCAATTTTTATTTTATTTATTTAGGACAACAAACAATTACACTCGCCAATAATATAATAATATAATAACTATCTTAGTACGGTTCATGATAGATTTTCTTTATAGGTAACACTGACAAAAATATTATAGACATTTGAGTCGTGAGAAAAAGGATCTTAGTTATTAGTAAATCTGCCCGGAAAATTGTAAGACTTAAGAGTAGGTGCTAGAGTTATTTTTTTCTAGGTTTCTGCTATCCCTTTAGTCTAAAGAAAGAGAGAATGTAAGGAAAGTCATTAAAACAAGATCTGTTTGTTTTTATTTTAACTGCTTTCGACAATTAGCCTAATGAATCCGCCGTCGGATATTTTTCCCGAATCTATTGTCACAGAGGAAGTGACGGCTTTCAACATCAGCCATCATCAAAACTTATCTATAGTATGTTTTTGTTTTATTTCTCTGCGGCACCGTCAATGCTATTCATCTGGATATAAAGATTATTTTTTGATGTTTAATGTTTGGTTTGTAAATTGCGAATGACAAAGGGGCTCGACCTCGTCTCGCAAACAAGAGGTTTTGTAAAAGTTAGTTTAGCCGTCTAAATGCGCCGTGTTCATGTTGCTTTTATGATTTTTTGCCTTATAGCTAACATTTCATATGACGTGGTAAATCCGCCTCTGTGTGAGCCTCGCTCGTACTGGCAGGAGTGTTTTCAAAGAATTATTGTCGCATGACAGCTTTGGTGGCGCGCTAACAAAATGCTGCAAATCAAACTGCCACTTTTGTTTATATGAATGCCATGTGGCTTTCACTTGTGGTTTTGCAAAATCGTATTGTGTTAGTGAATATTCATAAAGTTGTAAAGTGCATTAGGGAAATGTTTGCATACAACAAAGTTCCCTTTCAAATATTGATGAATACTAAAACATGCCTACCAAAGTCTCGCCACTTGAAAATAAACTTTTCTTCTTAGGTCTCTATTGATGTACAATTTAAAATAAACAGATTTTATAAACTTATCAAAGTTAAGCGTAAATTTTGAAGATTTGGTGCCTGTCAATGACATTATTATTACTCAGGCGCATCTCTGCTCAAGTGATGCCTAGAACTACGTGACAGAGTTGCAAAGTCCAACTCCACTGAAAAAATTACCTTCGAAAAATTCACAGCGTATCCTAAACGAATAAAGAAAAAATAACGCGCGAGTCACAGGCTACTCCGTTGAGTGTCCCGAATAAATTATGCTGATGAAACTTTTAGTTCGAGTGTCGCTGCCACTATGAATTCTGAACTTTCTCGATTATCCTGTGAATAGTTCTGTTTTGGGATGGTCAGTTTTTCTTTGGGTTAACTTTTGGAGAAGATGAGAAAGAGAAAGGCCTATCTGTTGTTTGTTTATAATAATGTCATCTACTACTTAATACTTATTGTTTACTTAGTACCTTTATAGTTTCATGAAAACTTACTAAAATACCGCAGCACCTTACACGTTAGCATCCTGAGACCTACGTCCTAGCCTGCGTCCTAAGTCTGACGTAGAAAGACTTCATCGGTAATCGATTACGATTGGACTAGGTCTCAACAAGACTAGATAAAAAAAAAACAAATTTGATTCTTGCGACTGACCTGTGATAGATCATCATCATCATCATCAACAGCCCGTTTACGTCCACAGCTGGACGCGGCCGTAATAGCCGTACCTAGATTTAATAGTTTGTTATCAATTAAATATAATTAGTATGCAGTAATATGAGCGTATGAAGTATATTAGCATGCAATACGTGTGCTAGTTTCAATAGTTATATGCCATGAATATGTTATATGCCCTTTGACAAAACCTTTGTTGTCAACTTCCACGTGCTTGGAATATCTCTCCAGCTTTCTAGGAATTCCGCCGGTCAATCGTAATGTCACTCAAGATTGTAAATACATAAAAGAAAGATATAAAGTTTTAGCCAGATTCAACAGTTTTTTTACAAGATCAAGTGAAACAAAAAAATATGAAAGAAGGCTTTTGTTTAAAGTTGTCTTGGTTTATATCTCTTTGAGACGTAGGCCTTCTTACAATATATTAATATAGCCGGTGTACGGATTATTATAGCCCCTCTATTATATGTTAATTTAATAAATTAATCTCAACTGTAAACCAAAAAAAAACAAAAATTGATAGATACCAAGGAATGATAATGACCACGTTTGGCAGGCGGATTAGTGATTGTAGTATTCGTGTTGAGTACTCAGGTGGATGCTGTTGCCCATCTTCTGGTGTAATCCCTTAGTCGGCTTTAACAACATCCATGGAAGGAGATAGAGAGCTCATTTTTAGGCCAGCCACACCTAGGTTATGTTACAAAACTGTTTACGTGCTATAAAAATGTACTACATAATTGGTGAACCTACGCGTAATATTCTCGTCATTCAAATAATTACTTAGAAAACAGACAATATTTATACATTACTACAATTTATTGATAATTACTTTGTTATAGCATAGTTAAAAAGAAAAGTTTTATTAGTAAATGAGTAAAGATCAGGGGTGCTCTTTGCTGGCCTAATTAGTACCCTGGCCGTTAAATTAGAAAGTCCAAAGCTGAATTTCGGACGAGATAATGAACGGCCGTCAAATGAAATGGTAGACTTTAGTTTATACGTTCCCTTTACGGTTATTAAGCTCGCAAATGCTTTCGTCTGTGCTGAATGGAATCGGCGCATTAAGTCAAGTGCAACACGAAAAATGCATTAGTGGACTCGAATGGCCGTTTGTCATTGCCCTGCAGAATTACTCAGACATTTTTATGTTCTGGCGACTATCCTATTCAGACGCAGAGGAACAGTTAAACACTTATTACCTCCATGGAAGCAGTGCGCTAAGTGCTTAGTACTTTAAAAGCCTCGCCAAACGCAGCCCAGCTACAGCGTGGTCTCGCTGTGTTGAGTGTGATCACAGCCTTTTTTATTTGCGAAGACAAACAAAAAAGTTACACCGCACCACGTTACACCATCTGCTATGACAGCATTTGAGGTGACGTGTAACAGCCGAAGCCGTGTCAGCCTGATGCCCACGTTCTGTCAGGTGACTGCAATACCCATCGCCTTTACCAACGTTTCCTCGTAGTCATACTAGTTTATCATAACCGTATGACTACGAGGATATACATGTCCTCATTACTCGTAATGAGCGCTTGAGTGAATGATGTAGACATTAAATACGCTATTTTGCGTCTAGAATATTTTGTAGAGCATGGACAAGTCCTATCTATAGTTTTAGAATTTTCTGGCCCTATGGTGTGTCAGACCTAAGAAAAGACCCCTTCATCTCCTCCCGTGGATGTAGTAAAATCCATAGTAAGCTATTCCACCAAGGGATGGGCAGCAGCTTCCACCTGAGTACTTAACACCAAACTGCGATCACCAATCCGCTTGCTTAGCCTGGTGACTATATATTGCAAACACCCCCAATTGTATTCAATGTGAGAGCTCGTCCAGCAGTGGGCGTAAAAAGAGTGGTGATGATGATGATAATTCACGCCTAGGCATGTTCTATGAATATGGAGCTGGATGTTTTTATAAAATACTAATTTTAAAGCTTTAACACACAGCCTCCAAGAGCTAAGCGGGACAAACTAGATAGTTGGGGTATAGTTGAAGATTGTTATGACTCAATGTCAGGTGAATAAATTATTTTCAGATAATAGCTACAAACAGGTTATACAATAAAAAATGTAATTCAATGGAGTCAGGTGCTTAATAAATAGGAGGTTTATATGGTAAACTTTCTTTAAGAAATTAAAGTTGTAAGGCCCAGACGCAAACCTATTTCAATAGGTATTGATAAAAAATCTTTATAAATCTAGCAATTGTAAAGTTTACTGTTATGAAGTTTGCCACCAGCTTCTAAACAACGTCATAAAAATACCAAGAAGTAAATGTGACCTTATTTAAAAATTAGTTATAGTCACAATTTTAACTTAATTAATTAATTACTAAACTAATCAAACGTCGGGTCACTCAATTTGCGAGATTTTACTCGCAATAGGGTATTTTGTTTTTCATAGACAATTATTAGCTACGAGGGAACAAACAGAAGAACAAACTTACAAACATCATACTATGCATATACCTACTGCTAAAATCATAACCTTCCTTTTGCTTTGTCGTAGTCGGGTAATAAAATAAGATTAAGATTTCAGACATTTATTTTATTCATAATTCAATTAAAATTACACATTTATTGTCAAAGTCAACGTAACTTAGCACAATATTTCAAGACAAGTAAGTATGAAACAATTATTGTGGTTGCTAATTGAAACATTTAGGTATGAGTAGATTCTAAGTAGATTCTTATTAAAATGTGTTTTAATCTAATCAGTATATTTAATTGTTAATTTAATTTAACCATACGTGTTGGATAAATCACATAATATTGACTAGATGTATTCTAATTATTATCATATCTACTATTCATATTAATCATGTAGAAAAAATGGCATCAACTTTTACAACTACTACAGAACTAAAACACGTTATAACAGAAAAATCCATTTAACTCATTTTATTAACGGAAGATGTAAGAACAATTTACAAGATGAGCAACAAAATAATCACTAGCAGCCTACGTTGCAAAGATCGATATTATTTGCACTGCTTGTGTAGTTTTATATAACTGAATATACACACCACAGAAAAAAGTCTCTTTGTCGCACGATCACGAGATCCCAGAAACTATGAAGCCTTGAAAACTTGAAGTTTCGCATCGCTTTTGACTTTTGGCTCCTAAGTAAGCAAGAGGTTTTCGAAATTCAACATATACAATTCAAATATTGTGCCAATATTGACGTCATAATCATCATTATCATGAGCCACGACCAAAGTGTTCGGTTTTTTTACCACGACTGGTAATTTCTTACTTTGAAACCCGGTGAAAGTTGATAAAAAGTTTTTTATCAAATTATGATAAATTTTGATAAAAGTCAAGAGATAAAAACCCACACGCAGGCGAAGTGTATGTACTGTCCACTTGATTTATAATATAACTGAGTAATTAATTGAATAATTATAAAATTAAATTTATCAAAAAGAAATTAATAAGCAATTTAAAACTAAATTAATTGCCCATTTAAAAAAAGTAAAAACAAAAACCGCATATATTTCAAAAGTTATTTAAAAAGTCTGAAACATCTAACATCGATTATCACCTTAACATTTTTTTATAGAGACCATAATATTATATACAATGTACAAATATTCATTAAAATTATATTCTAATTACTCCTTTACAATTCTTCATTTATTTGACACACTAATAACACAATATCTTTTGGAAACAACTTTCAATTAAGTATCTAGAAGTATTTTATAGGTAAAATTTTCTTAAGACTATTTTAATACAGCAAACAATTAAAAGGTATAAACTAACAGTATCAGTATAATAGCATAGAGTTGTGTTGGTAGGTGCGTAATGAAGTAATGGTGAGCATGAGAGGCGGCGGGTCGCACCAGGCGAGCTCCATCGCGCCATGCCGCACCAGACACCATCGGCTCCTCAGCACCAAAGCCGTTCATGCTGAGCTCTAGTCCTGGTAAAGAAAGTCATTATCAGTAAGAATGATCCCACTACAGAGAACCGAATTCCAAGATTGAAATTGAACACGCAGGCCTGAGTGAGAATAATTGTGGATATAACAGGTTTCCTGAATATGTTATCTTTCACCTTTTGGTTCATAAAGTAAACGATTGATGCATGACCCAAACCGCTTAGCAGATTCGAAACTACTTACTTCGCTTGTATAAGAAGGTGGGTCGGTTACAACTGTACTTATACCACGACTGTTTTAATACATTAGACCACCCTTTTTCAGAATGAATTTGGCTTTATTTTCCAGTATCATTAAAGAACTCCATATAGCAGTAGATAGTTGTCTTGATTAAAACCGATTCAATTACTTTCCCGATAGTTCACCCTCAGCTAATCGAGGCATAGGGCGAGTTTAACGGGCACTTGGATCGTGGGCGGCACGGCGAAGAAGATTTGTCCAATATAATGTGCTTTACGTTTAAACTTTAAGCAGATATCATAATATTTACAATCGTAAATACATCGCACAAAAAATCTCAAGTGCGCTTTACCCGTCCACAAATAAAGCTTCACTAAAATTATTCTTTAAACAATGTTATTTACAGGAAAATTTTAACAGCTTGTTTAGTCTCATAGACTACGTTGCGATCGAAGGAAGCATTTAGTTACAAAAAAAACACCCACGGAGTAGTAGTGCTAGATTTTTGAGCTGCCTGTGAAAGTTGGGCTGGTGCGTGTGGGTATCAAACAATGGAGTTCTTGTTACAGGTAGGAAAGAGTCATCAAAAAATATATCCGAACTTTATGAAATTATATAAAATGTAAACACTAAAATAAAGCAAAATAAAAATGTGAAACCCAACCACGCGTAGCAATGCCACTACGGCGTAGCGAAAACGGCGTAGCGGATAGAGAAAACAACTCGTAATGACGAGACATAATCCGTTGATTAATCAATGTAAAGTAAAAACGTGGCTCTTTTTCACAGTGTGAGGTTCTCACTTACTATGCAAGCTGACTTGATTCTCCGTCTTCCCAAGAGCGTTCACAGAAGCGCACACATAGACTCCAAAGTCTTTCGGAGCTAGTGACTTTATGCTCAAATTCATCCATAGAGAGTACTCGTTCACTATAGTTTCGTATACTCGCAGCTTAGTATTTTCGGCCAGCTTGTCGCTTACAGGGGCTGAAAAAGGTAACAGTAAGTTAGGCTGTTAGCTTTGTAAACTAGTTAGTTCGTTTATTCCTACGTATAAATGCTTTGGAATAAACTACGTCCTTACTGCGGACTAAGCACTACTGTAGTAGTACTATGGACTGGACTAATAAGGGTGCAATATTTTTGATTGATATATTTTTACACCAAGTATTCAATTCAAACGTGAGATGATGCTAATGAAAGTGGAAATAGCAAAGCTTTGATTTTATTTAATAAATTTTTCTAAAAAAATTCTCTGTGTACATTCATAATAATTAATTACCGTCTTCCCGGTACCAGGAGTTCATAGCTTTAGGAGAGGCTTCAATGTAGCACTGGAGCTCCACGTCACTGCCCAGTGGCGCACCCACCAGTTGATTCGTCACTTTTACTTGAGGGATAACTGTATAAAAATAGATTGTGTCAATGTTATTTCGGCGTGGGTAAACAATGTAGGACGACTGAGATAAGCCAAGAGTAGTAGTTGATTTTGACAGATTCTTTATAATTTTTTCAGACCAGAAACTTTTTTTTGAATAGCTAGTAGAATAGTTCCTTGTGAAATAGTTCACCAGGGAAGTACTAAAGCCATACCTATTTCTGCTGCCAAGCAGTAATGCAAGCATTACTGTGTTCCAGTTTGAACGCACCGGGTATGGGTCCCAGTAAAGTTACAAAAACACTAATAAAAAGAGTTCTCTATCAAAGAAGTTTGACTAACTAACTAAGGAAAATTATTCTTCGGTCAAATCAGTTTGACTAAATAGTTTGACCACGAGGAGGAACCGTTTTTTAGTAACATCGCTATTTAATATGATAAGTAAAATTATATATGCAATTTTTGGCATGATACCCCATAAAGGACTTTGCTGCGCAGTACATCAGATGGGAACCTTCCAAAAACTTAAATCTCATGATTTAAGTTTTTGGAAGGTTCCCATCTGAGCCAGAAGTGAAGAAATACTGACAATGTACTTCAACGTGGTACCGGCGGCTGACAGTAGGGGGTATGCCGTTGCTAGCGATGCAGTAATAGTCGCCCATATCTGTTCTCTGGACGTGGAAGAGCTCCAGGCTCTCACCTCGGTGGTTGTCGACCACTGCAACAAATGAGAAACGTTATAATAACACATTTTTATGATAACGTTGGCTTTAACGTTGTTACCATTATACGTTGGGTTCTTTAAATATACAGAAAAATAAAGTTGTCTTTAAGCTAGTCTTTACGAAGAATTTTTGCTAACCGCGATTACGCACGTATTACTTGACATGTAGCTGCGCGTAGCAGTGCGTCTACGCGTAGCAGTGCCTCTTCGCGTAGCAGTGCCTCTACGTGTATTAAGGCGTGTTGTGAAAATGCCACACACGTATATTTTAATTGTAAAATTGCTAATGATATTTCAAAAAAGAGGCGACAAAGTAGCTGCTTAGGTATCATTCAGTCCCAAGAGAGACATGACATAAGTATTGATTAAAGTAATTAAGTAAACATCGAATTACCGAAAAATCCAAATAAATTCCCCGGTTGGCTGGAAGCCTATATTTACGATTAATATCAGCTTGATTTATTTGTGAGCGTAAAGGTTTTAGCTTTTTGATAGACTGATACGGTCTGACTTTGAATAATAAATGAGCTAATCTATATAAAGGTTGGAAAAAAAGCCCCTTTAAAAATAAGCCAGATGCGAATATTTAATACATAAAAAGGAAATACTTGTTATGCCTAGAGTACAGACAAATTTCCTTGAATGCTTGATTTATTTACTAAACTTGTGAAAATAGTTAGTGTTTAGGCGGTCTTTTTTTAAGTTGATTTATGGAACTGTTTTTTAAGTTCCATTCAATTTTATTGAGCACGAAGCTAAGTTAGTATGGAATTTTAAGCAACAGTTGTTATGAAGTCTGTAGTGAAATAACATTTATTAACTTAACCTCAGAATAATTTAGAATTTTAAGCTTTCGTAAGAGAAACTGTGAGAAATATGATAAACCCTTTTAAATTTGTTAAATCACTCTTTAAAAACAATTCCGTAGGTACCAACTTTTCTTCATACTACTTTTTATAAATGCCATCTCATCTCACTATTTCTTCGATTTTGATGATTATAAACTGGATACTTTAATGAATACTTTTCATCCAGAGAAACCAATCCTTGAGGAGTGAAACGGGGGGCGATCACTATCCGGTATTCATTATCCATGTATCCAGAATTTATCCAATACCTAGACCAGGTGAGCAGCAGGCTGCAGGAGTAGTTTTGTTTGTTAGGCAGTTATAGGTATCAAAACCTACATTAAAATATAAGAGCGTCCATATAGGAGAAAAACGCGGGCGACAGCTAGTTATGCCATAAATACGACAACTGAACAAAAAAAATTGGATTTATATAGAAGACGATTTAAGATGTTCCTTGTGATTTCAATGAATAAAATTCTTTTGATTTGATTCTATTTATAATATTATTATATTACATTGTTAGTGAAATAGGCCTATACATATACATACTTTAGAAGTGAGCAAGTAAAAGTTAATTTTCCTCATAAAGTATGCATAGGTAACGTGCATAAGCGTTCTGAACTTGTTGAATCGCTCAGTATTTAACTAAGCGGGTAATGTACCTCGTATGCATGTGGTATTTTCCAACTTATTCACACAGAATTCGAACCATTCGAGCGCAAAAATATTCGAAAGCAAGAAGAGATGAAGCTCTGACGTGGAGTGCGGCGTTTTTCTCCGTTCCACGGAAATATCGTCCATTTTGAAATCGCTTTTGAGTATAAAATCTTTTATTATGCGAGCACGGTTCATTTAACGCGGCACTAAGTGAATTTGTCGAACATCGTATTTTAAAAATGAATGGTTAAAAGAGCTGTAAAATATGGATGAACGGGTGGAGGGTGGGGAAATAATGAGTTGCCGGAAGTATTGTTCGTTTTAGCATAATTTGTCGATAGTTTTGTGTTGGTTATTGAAAGCTACAAGATGTAGCAACATCACTAGTTCAGATCAGTGCATGAATAAATAGCATGCAAAATTTAAAAAAAAACATACGTTTTTTTTTTTTTTATGGTACTATGGTGCTCGTAGATCCTCATATCATCGAAACATGGAATCATAATCAGGAACAAGGAAAAAAAGTATGTTAAACTTAGTACGTTAGATGATAAAAAAAGTTAGTACTTATGTTATGAATAACTTTTCATTTAAAAAACCGACTTCCGCCATTTTTTCGACAAAATATTTGGATGAAAAAAAATGATGAAAGAACCATAGTGGTGAAAGGATTATTATACTTTTTGAATGCAAATGCTTGGTTTGTTGCTGAAAATATCAAAATCGCCATATGTATGCCTACAATATTTGAGGAGTTCCCTCAATTCCTCAAGGATTCCATCATCAGAACTGGATTCTGAAAAAAATGGGACCAATCTGTAGGAATATCTATTCAAATAAAAAAAGAATTTTCGAAATCAGTTCATAAACGCCGGAGATATGCGGTAACAAACATAATAAAAAAAAATACAACCGAATTGAGAACCTCCTTCTTTTTTGGGAAGTCGGTTAAAAATTTCCATAAACGGCGCGACATGTCAATCAAAGTACCTACATTACGTAGTCCATGTTTAGAATTTTGTGTGCGTCTATTATTCAGCGTTGTAATTAAAAGTGCGTAAAGGGAAAAGCCTCGGCAACGAACGGGACATAATGATTAGCGGACATCATTTGGGTGGTATAAATTAGTCGCAGTCGAACCGTGAAACTGGACATTTACAGATTGACCAGTAGATGTTAATTACTAGATACGTTTCCAATAATTAATTAATTATCAAATTATTTTAATTAAATTAATTTTTATTAATTTATCAAAGATGAAACTACATCAATCCAATCAAATTCACATTGAATTTTTTTTAGAGGGACTCCGATACATCCTATTTAAAATCGGAACCCTTATAGGATTACCAATCACTGAATCACTAGTAGAATCTACAAATCTACTGAATGAAATTTGGTACATAATATACAGAGTTAGGTGACACATTCACGGACGTGATAATATAGTGTTAATAAACGAATTCTAATTTCTGAATTAGAATTCGTTTAATTTTCTTTAGTCTTGTTCATCTCCATAATAATAGGACTCGATAAGAAAAATACAAATATAATCCTATCGTATCCTACTAGTATTATAAACGCGAAAGTTTGTGAGTATGGATGGATGTTTGTTACTCTTTCACGTAAAAACTACTGAATGGATTTGAGTGAAATTTGGAATGGAGATACTTTACGCCCTGGATTAACACATAGGCTACTTTTCACCATCATCATCTTCAATTTTCATCATTATTCACGCGGGTGAAACCGCGGGGCGCAACTAGTATTTTTATAGATTGAATAGTTTAGAAGACATTAGTATAAAATTTATACGAAAATCGAGCATTTCCCTCCTTTTTACCAAAACTGAGTCTCAAATTTTGAAAAAATACGGTATGACCTCACTCATAGTTTACAGGAAAACCTAAACGAAAATCCCTGAAACCCCGAATCCTCCGAAGAATCAAAACAAAAGTCTTTAAATTCCCACGGGAAACGAAAATGCGTATCAAATGTGTTGCTTAATTTCACCGAGGGTTAATAAAGTTCAATTGGTCTAGTGGTTACTATGGTAGCCCACTTATATGAAAGTATATACGGTTAATTGTATGTTTGTGTCTCCCTGTTTTGTGAGTACTAGAGCTTCTTGTGTATGAGTTCGTCCGGGGAAGTACTACCACCATACCTATTTCTGTCGCCAAGTAATAGTGCTCGCCTTGCTTTGTGACAGAAATAGGTTTGAAGGGTATGATGGGTGTCGATAAAATTACAGGCACATGAGACTTTTCATCTTTGCACCTCAGGATGACGAAAGAAGTGGAATGTCAAGTAGGGCGCGTCCTTAGTAGACGTGACCTAAGAGGTATTGCATTTGTAATGGGCTGAAGTTACCGCTTAACATCAGGTGGGCCACATCACATGCCAGAGCTGTCATATATAAAAAAACGCGAGTCCAATTAGCAGTTGACCAGTTTTTTTAACATTCAATCGCTACGCAATGGATGCCGTGTGCAAATATGGAAGCCTTTGGATGACATTGTTTCGATGAACTACCAAATGATCATTTAATTATTAATGTTTTAACTTTGGAATCTAAAGTAAATAAATAAATAAAATAAATAAATAATGCTGGACATTTCACACAACATTATCTAGCCCCAAGCTAAGCAGAGCTTGTGTTATGGCAACTAGATAACTGATATACGTAATATAATACATTACATAGATAGATATTTTTATTATACATAGAAAATACCCAGAACACCCGGAACAATTATCTGCCGATCGCACAAATATTTGTTCAGTAAGGTGCCACTGAGCAAATAACTATGTGCTTAGTATGTATACTACATTTAGGCAGGTTTACATTGAGTCAGTGAGTCAAGTGACTCTAGGATTTTTTTTTCTAATAACTTTTTATTTTAACTCAATCCACTTATAAGATGGAAGTAGCGAGTTAGCGGTGAGATTGACGCCAATGACTGACTATAGCCATTATATTGGAATACAACTTTTTCTTACTGTTTATTATTAACTTCACATTGTTTGGAAGATTGTTTTCAAGGAAAGTAACCTCCGTCTTCGCTCAATTCGTCTGCAAGTGACGGTTTAATCCAAAAAGACCGCCGTCGACTATAAAATTCGGCACGTGACCGAAATAAAAATATTACATTAACTCAAATCTGCAACTTTCTAGGTTTATAGACAAGGGTAATGTGATACTTACTCGTATTTTTATATAAAACCCCAGTTGTGATAAAAATTCAATTTCGAGACGGAGACAGTGTCAATTTCGAGAAAAGTATTATCTAATATCTATGTTATAGATACGCGAAATTTGAAAGAAAAATAATAATATCCAAGGGTGCGATTTTTGAAAATCATCGTGTGACTAATCGTCAGTTAAATTGTCGTTTATAGGATTTCCAAATTTCTATACATCTGAAACTATTGATGACTAAAATTATTATATCCTACTAATATTATAAACGCGAAAGTTTGTGAGTATGGATGGATGTTTGTTACTCTTTCACGTAAAAACTACTGAATGGATTTTTATGAAAATTTACAATAATATAGCTTATACATCAGAATAACACATAGACTACAATTTATAAAGATATTTTTTGAATTGTCCATAATAATATGACGATAAGTGTCAAGTAATTATAGGAAAAAATCTACCATCTGCGAGCTATTCTGGCGTGCGCTGCCAAAACCGCTAGAGTTACACTTATGTAATGTATGATAGAAATGTTTATCTTAAATAGTCCTACAAAAAAACACGACACAGTATATATCTATATCTTATGTGTAAGCCATTACAGCCAAAATGTGTATAATATTAAAAACGCGAAAGTTTGTTACCTATTATGTTTGTTACTTCTTCACGCTCAAACAGCTGAATGAATTTGAGTGAAATTTGGAGTGGAGATACCTTATACCCTGGATTAACACATAGGCTACTTTTCATCATCATCATCATCAATTTTCATCATTATTCACGCGGGTGAAACCGCGGGGCGCAACTAGTCTACAAGTGCCTCCTCTAGTAAATCTCCTGAAAAACGGTGATTTGCGGCCTTTTTTATGATATTTAGTCACTCAGTGACATAAAAAAATCGCACCCCAGTAGATTGATAAGCAACGAGTATGAAAACAATATCAGTTCTAGATTTTCTTTAAGATAATTTAAAATTTGAGCCGTCTAGTTAACGAGGCTGAAACGTTTAGCTATTGACAAACCGTAGGCACTTTTTCAATTTACTATCTTGGTTCTACTCTCTTAAAACAAGGCTCTTTCTTTCCACTGAGTGAACATCAAACAAAAAAGTAATTAAGTACGCTATCTGCTGCTACGAAATAAAAATAAATCGAAATTGCTGAACAATGAAAATCTCTTAATGGACATCCGGCAGGTACGTCCAGCCATGTTGTGCTGGGTCGCCGGCGGTGGCAGTTTTCCACAGACCGTGTGCAAAATGTTCACCATCTTGTACATGATACATTATGATATACATATATACTCAGTTAAGTTTGTGTCACCTTTTCAGGTTATTTTAATAGAAATGTTAAGTCTAATTAATAAGTTATTTTAATCTTAAGTCGGTATATATTATATTTGTAATAGGAAGCAATGATAGCGGTCATAGTCAGCCTATACAATCCACTGCTGAACAAACGCCTCCTCCATAGAATGCCACATTGTAAGGTCTTGAGCCGCCTCAAACCACTGACTTCCTGCAACCCTTAAAATATCGACAGCCCATTGAGAGAAGAGCCTACCGACTATGCGTCGTCCAGTTTGTGGTCGCCACTCAAGAACCTTCCAAACGGTTGTCAGTGACGACGATGTTAATGTTTGACAATCAACTATTTAAATTCACATGAGGGCCAAAATAACACATCACACGGCTCACATTTGGCCGTGTTAATTTAAACATTAGCTCTCATACTAAATTGAAAGCAATATCATTTTTTAAAGATATCGCTTACACCAGAGACGCTATCAATAATAAATATGTTAATAACGTTTTCGTATTCATTCGACGGTACTGCATAAAACATACCGTAACCGAGACCTTACGCATAAAATAAATTATTGTTGGAAATCCGAGCCAGGCCGATGTATCTGTGATGCTATCGCCCACCCAGCGCCGGTTATGACATTATTAAACTAGACCGTACGGATCCACTGACGCTAAAAAATACGTGACCGTTTTACACAATGCCTACCGTGTTGAAAAATAGCCCTCCACAAATTTAAGAACGCCAGTGATGGGCACGTATAAATTATGTTAATGAAAGCTTGCGAGGCGCATCCGATTCGCGCACCCGATTGGTCAGCGCACAGTTTTCCTTAATTTCCATAATAATGCAGTGATTTTACAGATACGGCAGTAATGTTTACTTGCTGACTATTATTTTTGCATGATTGTATCCTATCACAAGTTAAGTTGCATGTAAGGAATGAAATTGCATACCGTCCGATGATAATTGAATAATAGAAGGGCTATTATGATAGCAGAGGCGCAAAATGTGAATAGTTTTATTCTATCCTATCTACAATATTAATTCTTACCCGTGGTACTACTAGTAGTACCGAAAGTAATGCTGGCAAAAAAGTGGTTTAATTTTAAATCTGTGAAACAAATCAACACTTAGTATCTAGTAAGAAACAAGTCGGTATACAAACTTGTATCTGGGTGCCCGAGCTTTGCTCGGAAAACTCGGAAAAATGCGTTTTCCCATAAACCTAGCTAGGTATACTATAAAAAAATATAAATATATAAATATAGCTACCTATAAACCTAGCTAGATCAATTTTTCGCCCCCAAAAACCCCCAAATAGCTAAATCTGTTTTGGAGTTCTCAAAAAAAAAAAAAAAAATTGCTCGTTTAGTAATTAAAATGTTAGAAAATCAAAAATATGTGTAATACTATTATTACAAAAGCTTCATTGGGTCAGAAAAGTAATTAAAAAAAAAAACTTTTGAAGCCGTTTTCTTTACTTAGTTTTCTTTAACTTACTTTACGTACCCATGTTTGCGCATTCTTCTAGTCTGTACATAATTATTTCCTATACTTTGGTGAACTACGAGTATGATGGATAACCCAGAAAGTCTTTGCTTCAAAAAGAGCTATTTTTGTGTGATGTTTTAGCACCACAAGCGCAAGAGAGCTTGTTCACCAAAGGAGTCATCACGATTATTTTGCACAAAGTTTGTACGGGTAATTCTACCAAATGCATTTTATACGCTGAATCCATTAGGCTTACGCTTTACGCTCGGTCTCTACTTCGCTTCTTTGAAAAATAAAGCTACGTTCTCGCTAAGCAAGTTGTTCTAGAAAATTGTACTGTATCCAGGGTCTCCGTAACTGATGTAGGTAGGCCTTAATTATTTTAATCCGACTGCGTATTAGTATGGGTTTATTTTAGAACACAGGTACCTAAAGGTTGGCATTAAGGCAACTTTAAAGGGCTAGATTATAATATTGTAGAACCAAATTGGATTTATACCTGGTAAGGTCAACAGTTTGATCATAAAGGTTTGAACACATCCGCTGCTTATTAAATCATGTCTGGGCGAAAATTTTCACAAATTTTCACGTCTCAAAGTGAATAAATGCAATATGGCGGACGATATTGCGGATGGGATGTCCGACACTGAATTGGTATTTGATGTAGTAAAATATCTTTACAGTGCTGATCTCGTGTCATCATAACACGTGGTGGATAAGTTATAATTACTTTACTCATATGTTCCTCCCATTGAAACCATACCAGCTTTTAAGTACTAATAAAAAACCATGACATATTTGAAACCTGTTTTAATCAAATTCGAATAAAATAAGTGGCGGGCGAGTAGCCGGCAGAGAAGCAAGAGGATGTGTGTTCTATTCCTGCTGCGGAACAAATGTATGTATGATCTGCAAATATTTGTTCCGGGTCTGGGTGTTGTGGTACCATAGTAATTGTAGTTCCTGATACTTACGACACAGAGAATCCTAGTGTGGGGTTAGGACTATGTATGTGTTATTTTATGTGTATGTTATGTACCATAACGCCAAAAAAACACACATCAAAAATGACTCCACTATGAAATAACGCTACCACAATTTCCGTTAACTATAAAGTTATTTTTGCGTTATCTATCCATTATAACTATTCATATTTACCTTCACACTTTCACCGTCTATAATTAAGTTAAATATCTCCGAGGAATAAATGCGGAATGCCAGTCAATCTGCCTGCTCACATATTAAATGCGAACCGTGATTGGCACCGCTACATTAAGCTCGCATTATTACATTCCCGTCACGTCCTATGTGCGCTTTTATCAAATAAATGTGTACGAAACATTCGGATGTTACACGATTCCTACAATTAAGGTTTCGCTGGATACGGATATCGCTTGATACGGATATTTTTGGCGAGACTTATCCCTTCAATTTATGATGCTCTGCCTTGTACCTGGTTTATTCGATGTAATTGGTTTTCAATCATCATCATCATCATCACCAACCTTAAGACGTCCACTGCTGGACGTGGCCTCCCGCATAAATACAATGGGAGGAATTACCATAATCACCACACTTGGCAGACGGATTGGTGATCGCAGTATTCATGTTGAGTACTCAGGTGGGGTGCTGCTGCCCATCCCCTGGTGTAATTCCTTGATCGGATTTTACGAAATCCATGGGGGGAGATGGAGGTATTCTTAGGTTGGGCACACCATGGCACAAAGGTTTTCAAAGTTGCTATAGTTACTATCCAAACCACAGCAAACAAAATTAAACCTAATGGTGCAGACTTAAGTTTGCGCAGTTTTAGACTTGCAAAGTTCGCATGACGCTGTTGACCACAGAAGTCTCATAGTGGCTCAAAGTTTCTTGAACTATTTATCATTGCTTCGTTGATGAATATACGTTGGCTCACGACACACACGTTCAAATACAATTTGCTTAAGTTAAAACTATTTTCAGGCTTGTGAAAACCTAAAAGTTGGAATAAATTCTTGCAAACTGCGCTGAGATATAGTTAGGTCTGTGGCTACCATATAGCAATGGTTCGGAAAGTTTTTAAACTTTTAACAAGTTGCTAATAAAGGGTTTCAAGAAGGTTTATCTACTTTGAACATGCATTAGAGACAAACTTCACGTGTGCTATTTCATAGTTCTTGCAAGATAAACTAACATAAGTATTGTCTTGTAATTTTTTAATTTATTGATGTCTTGACTCCAAATTGCAGCGCCCTAATGGGGTACCTACCTGACTAGTAGTAGAAATAAGACCTATTATTACTAACAATATTGTATGTACCTAATGTAAGCAGTAACTAAATACAGATACAAATACATTTTGTTAAGTGAATAACTTTACTCGTGGTATTATTAGATCATCGTTTTAGGTATCTTTGTGAGCTCAATACTTCAGAGAATCAGGTTCTACTTGACATTGAACGCTTGGAAACGAATGAGGTTTTTTTATACAGGTATCGCGTTATCATTGAAGTCATACCCTGTCTTCCAAGGTCAAGTAACATAGGTATATGTTCTGTGATGGTTTCGTGAAGGGGGTTAGACAATTATTACGTACTACAAAGCTGTCTAAACTGTCTATCTTCGACAAAGGAAGAAAATATTCGACTGTAAGGAGGCATCCATTACTGAAAAAGCTCCTCTGTCTGTCTGCCTGTAAAGAATTGATCGAGAGCGTGGTTACACTGAGACATCTGGATACACACAATATAATCGGCATTATTAATAATAATAAATAATAAATCAATTTATTACAGGTTAAAATAGGAAATGTACAATAAATTATACCTTAACATAAAGCCCATAGAAATATATAATTTATTGATAGACTAACGTAAATATTTTATACAAATCCTAAAAACTTATTTATTGATTACACGTGAAGACGGCGACGTAATGCGTACTTGTGCTATTGGAGCTTCTTTCACAGTAAATATGTATTTAAATTAATGGGGAGAAAATTTAATCTTGCAAATTCTGTACTATTTTCCTAGAGCTTAATATTGATGCAGGCTTGCAGTGGGGACCACAAATTCAGGTACTTCCTGTTAAACTTAGTTCCGCTGCATAGGTATGCAGTTCGTATGATAAGGCAGCTAACTCATAAAGCTACAGATAGGCTAGTTTTTTGTCTCACAAAAACGTGAAATATGTGCCATCAAAAGTCTTAATAACATTGTTAATAATAAAGCCACATGGCCTGATGTCGCTCTTCCCCTCGACGGCTAAAATGAAAAATGTTTAAATATCTGTACATATATATATATATATATATATATAGATAGAAAGTGCCTGTGTCTAATATATATACATACCTACCTAGATGGTATTATTGGGTTGTTATTTATAAGTATATCAAGCGTAGCGCGTGCTTCCTTAAGAACTTTTGCTTATACTCTTTACATTTTTCAAGTTCTGTTTTTCTATGTATCAGATTCTCCTTGTTGTAACACAGGCACTTTCTATCTAGTAGTAAGAAAGATCATCAAATCAAGCCAAGCCGTGTTTTTACCCTGTTTTTTCAAGCCTTGGTCGCGTTGGAACAGGAGATATTTTAGTTTATAAGACGATCTTTTCTTGTATTAGATTTATGACTTCAAACGATTCCTATCCACTCCGTCACATTCCGTGCTTCCAAAACATTGGCGTTCAAAGTCTCCAAATTCACGATGGACATACTTTCATCAACATCATCAGCTTATAGAAGTCCACTGCTGGGCATAAGCCTCCACCTAGAATACCACGACAAACGGTCTTGAGCCGCCTCCACCCACCACCTTCCTGCGACAAGACTTCCTGTTGGTTTATAATGTCTTTAGTTCATCGAGAGAAGGGCCTTCATCTACCGTATATTCTACATCGTTCAGCATGCAACAATTAATGAAATATTGAAATAATCAACGGTGTAAGGTCTAAAGAGGATAACAGTTAATTCGTAAACTTCACGCTACTTCGCTACGCTCACTGGCACAGAGTTGTAACGTTAATTAAAACACTTTACCCAACTTTTAGTACTGAATTTCTAAAGTACAGCAATCAAATTAATGACTCAATCAAAGATCAAAACAACCCTATCACTATAAATATTATAACTGCACCGGTTTATTTCAAACCAACTGGTTCTAACTGAAATTGAATTTGCTCTCAATAATTCAAATATTTTCAATTTATTCGCAAGGATGCTATCTGCATTTTAAAATTTTAGTTTAAACGAACAATTTATTTACGACCTAAATTATTAAATAAGAGTTAAAAATTCTTAATGGTCTGACTTGTTTTTATACTGCTCATAGAACAATAAACATACCTATTTGCATGCGTTGTTACCATTATTGATTTCAGGCAGACAACTTTTTAGTAAAACAGTCGTTATAATTCAATCAGTTTTTGTCTTTTTAGAAAAGAACATGAGAGAATTGATCACGTAACTTTAATAATTAATCATTATTAGTTCGATCACTATGAAATTTTGCGTAAAATCTATCAATTTACATGCCTACTAATCAAATCTATTCGGCCAATACTTGGTGATTCAGGCACCCATGTAATTAGGTCAGACAGGCCAATTTAGGGACTTTTGTTTAGGACCCGGTGTGAGTTACGAATACGTATAAGTTAGAACAGTAACGACTAATTAGTACAATTACTACCATTCGTTCTGGAAAGGCTCCGACGCTTGTTAACTTGTGATTCGTAGCTCAGTTCCAAAAACTAATATATTTAGTTTGGAGCAAATATTTACTTCAAAGTTTGACTTTCTCAACACTCTTAACTAGGAATAGTAGAGTACATTGTTGTGATTCATGGTTTCAATTTTGACACTCGTATCTAAAACAGTTTGGAATAGCAATGATGCCATTTCATCATCTTCTAATACGATATAAGATAAAGAGCTTTGTCAACTTAATTAGGTATATAAAAAACTAGTAAGTTGTCTAGCGCTTGAGAGTTATAATATGGGGCATGACTCTCAAGCACGGCATACGCAAAATCATAATACCTACCCACTAACTGGCAACATTGAAACTTTGCCAGTTTTTAATAAAACTGTAACATTCTGGCACCTAGGTTCTATTTTTACTGCAGCCACTATTCTTTATTTGTACTTGGTGAAGCTTACAACACGAGTCAAGCTTATAGTGATGTAGCCAGCGTAGTAGTTATGTCGATTTTTATTCTAACTAAACGCACAATATTTTTTTGGCTTGACAACGTTTAGTATGATTTGATGGCTAAGAATTCCCTCTATCTATGGTACCAGGGATGTTACCATGAGCTTTTATAGCCATTCAGTCCAAAAACTATTCAGTACAAAACATCGGTTCGACGTTGACATTTTTTTATTTATTTTTTATTTATTTATTTAGCCTTTATTAACAATCTTAAATAACGTAAGTACACTATAATTTTCACTATAGTAAACATATTAGACACCGGTTTCTTCATTGTCTTGCTTTCCAGCATAGGCCTCCCCAAGTGTTCTCCATAAAGATCTATCTCTTGCTTTTCTAGTCCAAAGCGTCCCCGCCACTTTCTTAATGTCATCTTCCCATCTACGATATTGTCCACCTTTACTTCTCTTTTTATATATATCTAGGGCACCATTCTGGTAGCTCTTTGGCCCATTTCTCTGTCTTACCTCTAATTAGATGTCCCTGGACATCTAATTAGACGTTGACATTCCCCATCGTTGAATAACTTTAATCGCAGAAGCCTATAAACCCTCTACGACTGTGCCTTTAATATATAGTTGCGGATATCACGGAACCAATATTTTACACTGAATCGCTTTTGAAATGAATAGCAATAAGAGCTCATGTTAACCCAGCTGTACAAAACTGACAGAAATATTACAAACATCAAAATCTATGTTCAACGTAAAACTAGATCAATTCAAAGAAAAACCCCTACTCTTTGTAACAAAAGATGGAGAAACCCTATGGTGAAGCTTTTACGAGAAAATATCGAATCCAACGCCCAGCATTACGCCCGCTTCAGCTGTCTTTAATAAATGGCGATATTTTTCTCTATGCCGTATATAATAGCAGCTAAGGCAACTAGCTTCCATATTATTCCCACAATGATTGCAAAGGCTTTGTCTGCCGTATTTTATTTACTTACTGCTTTGATGGAAAACAAGCCTAGAAATCACATGAGCGTAGTATATTATATAAGACGGATACATGAGTACTCGGACTGAGTTTTGTTTATTTATGTAAGACTAGTATCCACCGGCAGCTTCGCTGGCTAGTAACGGGATAAATAGTAGCTACGTGTTAATCCAGAACATAATCTAAGGTACCTGGGTCAAGTATGGCCAGCCGAGTTATATGGCCACATGCCAATATTTCTAAGACGGTGTAGCACACAAAAACGAAGATCGTCACCTGCTACACCTCAGAATAAAGACTAACATTATTCTGAGTGCTACACGGTTGTCAACGGGCTTTAGACAAAGATGATAAACAACGCATTCAGACTAAAGACGTAAAGACGTGTCATGGTGCCGTGTTTATCAAAATTTCAATGAATTGGGGTGGCTTTGGTATTATTGTGCAAGTGAGAGGAAAACACAAGAAAAAAAACACCGTGTATTCGCAGCTTAAATCCCAGAGACACAAGTTTGTATTATTTCAATAATAATTTTCATCTACTCTGTAATTTACTGCACCATCGTACACGCGTGCTATTTTCAACGGTGGTTGACAGTACGGTGGTGAATGTAGTACTGTCCACCACCTACATGGTTGATCCCCAACCCCACGCCCTCTATACGCCCGTTGCCAATAGCAACTCTTGAAACAAAGGTTCCCCCTATAAGATCCCGTTATCAAACGTGTAGCTGGCGCTTAATGCTCAGCCCGTAGAGTACGCGACAAAACGGCGCACCCGCTACGAAAGGAATCTCTCGTTGCTTTTAGATCTTTGTTAAATAAGCTTTGTCTAATATTTCTGTTTATTTCAGTTTGATAATTATTCTATTGTTTTACCATGCTTGCGTCAAAAGGTAGTTTTGTTCCCTTATGATCGAATTACCTTAAAAGCGAGATGCCAATGAAGGCATTACACCTAAACATGAGATTTGCCAAAAAAGCTGTTTACCCTAAACGTAAGATGCCAAATGAAGCAATATGCCTAAAATGTGAAATTGACAGAGAAGCAGTTAGTCTAAATTTAAATTACCTGTAAAGCAGTTTGCCTTAAATACAAGATGACCTAGAAGCAGTAAGTCAAATAAGTCAGTTGACTGTTAGCAAAGCCTTAAATATCAAGAGAATTGGCAGCCATAAAGTCGATTTCATAGTAAAATATTGTCTCATAACATTTGCTAATCTCTTTTGAAAATTACTGTTATTGTGGTTATTTTTTTTTATGAAGTAGGTATTTGAAGGATATTATACGAATTATACTGGAATGAGACAGTCATCAGTTAAATGAGCCAGAATAGAAGGTAGCCTGCATAATTATTACTTAAAGGCTGATAAAAACCATAAAAAACGAACCACTATGTAAATAGACATTTACCTGTATAGGCTTTTAACCACCTAGACATTCACCTTTGTAGGCATTTAACCACTTAGGGATTTTGTTTTGTAGGCATCCACTTTAGACAAACTGCTTCTCTGTCAATTTCACATTTTAGGCATATTGCTTCATTTGGCATCTTACGTTTAGGGTAAACAGCTTTTTTGGCAAATCTCATGTTTAGGTGTAATGCCTTCATTGGCATCTCGCTTTTAAGGTAATTCGATCATAAGGGGTTTTGTTTGGTAATTGATTTAAGGCTGCAGCACACCGCTTGTGTATGCGTAGACATCGGCGTGCACGTCGTCGTACCATGATGTTGTAATGTATGGAACTCTATGAGTCATGGAACACCGCTTGCGTGACGTGCACGACGACGTAGACGCAACGCGTGTAGTTACGCATACGGCTGGGTACGCAATAGACCAATTGGGTTGCGTGTGCATGTGCAGCACGTATATGCGTCGACGTATGCGTAACCCGGTGCGTCAGGGGTCTGGGCGTGTCTCTACGGCGTAGAGACGCGCGTGTCTACGCCGTAGAGACGTGCTGCATAGCAATCGGTATGCTGTAGCCTTTATTTTTCATGTTAGCTTTCTTCTTTCTTTTTTCTATCTCTCGCATATATGCGAGAGACAGAAGAAAGAAAGAAGAAAGCCAACATGTAACGTGTTGGAGAATATGACCAGCGACTGACCATATCTACCTTCACCTAGATCCATCGTTGATTTTATTTTTTAATGAAGTAACTAAAATTGTAACTTATTTTGTAAATCATTCCTTATTCTCATTGTTGTCATCTCTGAAAAAAAAAACGTCCACCTAGGTCTAGTTAAACCTCAGTTTCAATTTAATAAAATAAGCTCCTATTTTTATTACTATCTGTGTATTCAGTTCAGTGCATTCAACGACTAGTTTCTAGATACAAGATTTTTATTTATAAAAGATCTGCTAACAAGCTCTAACTGGATTAACTAGAAAATGAAGCTAAATTGCGTTCTATAGAAACTTCAGAACATAACATTGTATTTTCGTTTGAACATGTTGTTTTTATGATTTCTTGACTGGCTACTTATTTATATTCTTCCCCACATAATATGTAAATAGTTCCATTGCTCAAAAGTGAATGAAATTAATAAAAAGTTATTCGGTATGCGATGAACTGGCTTTGTTATGCAACCATTGGAAGTCATCACTGCATGCAACTCATACAACAAACAAATGATAATCATCCCAACATAACTAACTACTATCGTATTGTCTCTATATAAGCACTAATGAATGCGTGTTTGATTACCTCTGTTCATGAATATGCTAAACTAGGTATAAGCAAATGTTTATGATGCTATCTACGTTGAATTACCTATCCGATCAGTTTATATCAATTTACGCTATAATTAAGAGCTTGTAGGCTAATAGGCGATCAACGTTACTCAAAACTACATGACATGTGTTGTA
Organism: Epirrita christyi; assembly: GCA_951392215.1. Lineage (NCBI taxonomy): Eukaryota > Metazoa > Arthropoda > Insecta > Lepidoptera > Geometridae > Epirrita > Epirrita christyi. The sequence continues at coordinate 7,230,911 of OX595842.1, read as the reverse complement.
AGTCAGATGGAGTGAAGGTAAATAAGATGCAGGGGATATAAAATACAACAGTTAAAAACCGAATGTGATTGTAAAGTTTTCACAAGACAGTAAAGATACAACATTTTACCAGCTATTTATGTAATTATGTAATATTTTATGGTATGCAGTTGTATTATCAAAATTACACCGGAAGACAATGAAGACGGTCTGTAGTTTCAACGGCAAATTGCAATTACCGTTATTGCAGCAATTTAGAGGCCCCACCGCCGAGCTCTAGTCCATATTGATGTAGGAAGCAGGTTTCCGGTGCCTGTCTCCTGCCGCTCAGCATTTAAACGTATCTACTCATCCGAGTCAACTGCGAGTCTGCACTCTGGAGTCTTAGCATTTCTATGCTGTCCGAAGACTGTTCGGAACATTTCTGTTTATAATATATCCGTGGGAACCTGTTATTGACTCTCTACTGTTATTCTGTTGTGTTATTGTATTAAAGTAAGCTGTTGGTTCTCCAAAAAATAAAATAAATAAGTAAATATAATACTCGTATTACCGCGTAGTGTATCTTTAGAACCACGCCTGTAGTATATATTTCGTACGACCTCCGTGGTACGGCGAGTAGCAAGAGGTTCTGGTTCGATTCCCGCTATAGGACAAATATTTTTTCCGGGTATGGGCGCCGTGGTATCATGGTACTCGTAGTTTCTCATACCCAAATACTAATACATAAAAATAAATAAATAGGGAATACTAGTGTGGGGTCAGGACTATGTATGTGACTGTTGGATGTTTATTTTTATGTTACGTACGTATTTTGCAATCACATAAAACGTGTGAGTGCTAGGGACATAACTAGTCTTCAGTTTGCAACTTAATTTAAAAATCGAACACAACAATGGAACTATAAAGATGATGTTGCAAAAATGTATCGAATTGGGACCTGTTTTCTACGTAAATGATCTTGAAATTGTTACCATTTACAATTTAAAACATTCTGTATATAGTGCGCGTTCACTTTTATGCAGATGCCTTTTAGTGCAGTTGAAAAATTTGGTTATTATTTTGAAAGTGCTCGTATTTAAAAAAATAATGTGCTCGGCTTTTGATGTTCTTTTTCCCTCATTTACGAGATTAACTTTCGTTTTGATAGCTAATCAAAAAATATCCATATCATAGATTCTTATTGTTTTTCTAGTCGATAGCAATGGTCAAATCAAATCAAATATATTTATTTCTATAGAAAAAAAACCTTTCCTTACCACTATTTGAGTAACTTGTTCAATTAACATTCCTCTTTTAATTCATTAAATTAATGGTATTTTCTGAGAAACACACTGCGACCAACCGACCTGACGGATAAACAACGAAGTCTCATCAAAAGGGTTTCTTTTTAACCTTTTAGGTAACGAAACACTTTTAAAGATACAAACATAAGCAGCAAATACAATTCTGTGTATTTTATTTTAGTTCAAAAGTGACATGATTCGGTAACTTTTAGATAACGAAACACTTAAAAAGATACACACATAAGCAGCAACTACAATTCAGTGTTTTTTATTTCAGTTCAAAAATGACATGGTTCGGTAACTTTTAGGTAACGAAACACAAAAAAGATACAAACATAAGCAGCTACTACAATTCAGTGTCTTTTATTTCAGTTCAAAAATGACATGGTTCGGTAACTTTTAGGTAACGAAATACTTAAAAAGATACAAACATAAGCAGCAACTATAATTTTGTGTATTTTATTTCAGTTCAAAAGTGAAATGATTCGGTCGCACTGCAGACGTATGTTCTTGAAACGCGCTGCTAAAAGTCGCCCTTAAATCTTACAAACCCATGAAATTGTGTTTAATGCTAGGAGAGTAATGGGTAAAGTTTCATTGCGAGCTTTTATCTAATTTATTTTTATTGTTGTATGAGCCAGTTTATGCGCCATTTTATAACCATGCAGTAGTACCTAACGTAACGCGTGTATGTTTTCTTAATACGCTCCCTTATCGTTCACCATTCTTTTATAAAATCTTACAAGTGGACAATCAAGTTTTACTCAGCAAATAGAAACAAACTCCGAATACTCCGAACAAACGCCTGAAAACCCCAAAAACTCTTAGGAAACCCTACATTTTCTAACAAATTATTTTTTTCAATTTATTTTTTCTGAATAGGCACATATTACATACATTTCTAAATACAAGTATTTTGCGTTTCCCGTGGGAAGTTTAGGATTCTTAATAAAATTTTCCTGTGAACTATGGGTTATGCCAAATATTCTCTATTTTTACTCTGTTTTTTTACAGACAAACAGACACTTGAAAGATCCTAAAATAATTCCGTTGGTATCTTTTGAGGTACGGAACCCTAAAAACTCAGTTTCTTATTGCACTTACTGCTGCCTCGTTTCAGATTTTATCACACTGAAACTCCAGGCATAGCTCTCCATTGCACGATTTTTAGCTTGTAAATAAAATGAAAATATGTTCAATAGTTAGCGACACGTCTCTAACTAATCTAAAAAATCTACTTATTATCGAGGTACTCATTGGGATTTTAATATTTTCCTTGTATTTCAAACTTTAAAAGAATTTTTTTGTTGTTATGGGATGAAGGTATCTTAAAATTGGCATTTATTTCGAACAAGGAGAAATCCTAATTGAAAATCATCAAGTTAATTACTTTCGAGAGATTTATAATTAACGTAAAAGATGTTACTGTGAATTTGGCAGAATTCCATCTTCAAAATACTAATTACTTATTCATAATTGGTTGGTGGGTACCTATTTACTTAAGATACGGAGACATTTTTTGTGTTACACAGGCTCATTTATGACAAATCTGAGCAAAATTTTACATAAATGATTTCAATTTTTAACTCGCTAACGTTTTAGAATATCAGCCTAAATCTGTGCGCAAGTACCTACCTACGCAATGTCTTTCGAGGCTACCTAGTCGAGGTGCAAGTGTTGAAAGTGGTATTAAACACACACACATACACACACACACACACACACACACACCGTCACACACACCCAAACACAGTCGCTTAAGTACACACACACACAAAGTCACAGTCACAGTTTAAACTATCAATCAGAGGTTTATTACCAAGCAGTACGATTTCTTAGTATCCTACTAAACTGAAAACAAATTGAAATTATCCTCTGCTCTACCACTTGGAGTAAGTTCAAAAATGCGGCAAAGGTAGTTTTTCTATTTTTTATGACTATTGCCATGTACTCAGAATTGGATTTCCTAGGGTTAGTTTAGTCCCAAAAAACTTTATAACATTTTTTTATTAAAAAATACGAAGTGTTCCTACAAGGCAGGGTAAAACGACCACTAAAACGTTATGGTAACTGCGGTGACATTCGCACGGATACCTTACAAAATTCGTAATCCTAAACGCAGCCAGCAGCCACCTTTTCTTTGGCGGCCGATAAAGTATTACCAACACAACGATTATTCCAGACCTTTGCTGATATTGTTTAGCGTTATGCTTCTAAGATTTTCCCAATTCTTTGGTAAGGTTATTTGAAGTAGGCTTTATTTATTTCTTACTTTCGAGGTTTGTGACTATTTTTCCGTAGGTCGCACAACCCTTAAACAAAGTATTATTTTGCTTATGGTACATTATGGCTTCATATGTGTATTATATTTACAATAACTTTTATGATGTCCTTTGTAAAGAGTCGCAAAGGAAAATTCTAAAAGAATTTAATTTACAGTTTCCTTAGGATACAGTGTCCTTTCAGAAACCAGTTTCCGTGGTTATATAACTTTACATTTCGTATAAAAACGCCAGCAAAAAGTTCATAAAAATTCAGTCGAGAGAGGCGATTGTCCTTTTTTGGTCGTCTTGCGACGGCGCGTTGTAAAAGAGTCCCGAATGAAACTTGTTTGAAGAAGTCGATTTAAGTTACGAAAAGACGAGGCCGTGCTCAGTTTAAAGGATATTAGTTTATTCTAAAACATAAATTATTCCAAAGATGACATTTTTAAGATGAGCCAAAAGTTCGCCTTTATTTTAACTCTAAGCAAGAAGGACCTTGTTCCTTTAACATTGCACTCTTCAGCAAGATGCTATAAATATTGCTTTTTCTTATATTTTTGGAAACCAATTGGCTCCCATAATTTTTGGCAAAGAATGTAACATACGGATAAAAAATATGACACGAGCGGTCGTTCATGCCTCAAATAATATAGAATTTTTGAAATGCTGCGACCACTTAACGTAATTGTAGGCCATGACATAAGCTTCAATCTAGAAGAAATTGATTGTTTCATAAAACTACATAGGAATAAAACACCAAATGTTTCATAACGGCAACAAGTCAACTAGCGACTTTGTTATTGAGATAACGAGTCCGAGACGATCATTATTTACATTTAACAAAGTACTCTCACATAAAAAAACGTCATACGCTTAAACTGCGCGAATTATTCGATTCATTTCAAAGGAATCCTACTAAAAGGAGCGCGAGACTAACTCAAAGCTTTTATATCTCGTTTCGTTGCGCCTTATTGTCTTCGGCGGTATATGTATTAAAGCTTGCTTTCTCTTGCGTAAATAAAATCTATCGGAGAGAGAAGTGGTGGGAGCAAGTGCAAGGGGGGTCTAGGTATAATGCCTCATGCGAGTGCCGGGACAATGCAAAGTAGATTGAATTGGAAAAAAGACTTGGGTGGAATGGCGGCTTTCCGCACCCGGGAGAGCTCGCTCAGAAGGGTTAACAATGAGAGCACTGTCCGTAGATTGGTAACACTTTGTCGCGACGGAGCTCTACTTCGTTTTGATGGTAATTTAGGTACCTATATCTTGCGGGGGCTTTTCTTTAACTGATTTCATCGGATCCTAAGCATTGTATTGAAGAAAAAAATATTGAACTTCGTTGAAACTGAGGACGGCGGCGGTTTTTCCTATATTTCCTCCCAGGATTTTGGCTCTAGCAAAAATTATTTTTCTGTAGTGTATCATAATTATGTAGTTTACCTTAGCCTAGAGTTGTCTGTGGCTAACATTGGCTTAGATACTAGACATACACAATTAGCAGTAGTAGCTGCAACACATTCCTACCTATTGATCTACATACAAAATAGGTAGTCCACCATATTTTGTAAAGTGATCCTTCTAGCCCATACGTCCTTGTAAAAGTAGGTAGAATGATAAACAATCACGACAAAATGGATAGAAAGCTAGTTAATATTAATATAACACAAGTATTAAACGAGTGATGTATATAACGAGTATCTGATAAAAATTCAGACGATGTACTGCCCGGCACTACTACGCCGTGGGTGTCCGGCCTAAGAAAAGACCCCTTCCTTCTCCTCGCGTGGATGTAATAAAAACCTTACTAAGGGATTACACCAGGGGATGGGCCTGAGTGCTTAACACCAAACTGCGATCACCAATCCGCCTGCCAAGCGTAGTGGTTATGGCAAATCCCCTCATTAAACTCAATGGGGGAGGCCTCACCTAGCAAGTGAACGTAAGCTGGTGATGATGATGATGACTGCCTGGTAGCCAGAGTTTTTCTGGCGGCTGGGAAGTGCGGCAGCTTTTGAGCTGCTTAATTAATTTATGCACACCCTACATTGTAGAAAATAGCTAATAAGCTTTCATTCAAAATATACATTCATACATAAACACACGCTTTTTTTCCCGAAGGGAAGGCAGAGCCTCAAAGGGCCTCTTTTAACCGTGGGTTACACGTCGTAGGAATATATATCTGATCCAAATGATCTGAATGATTTCAGTTAGATTAAGAGAGAGCAAGATAGAAAATTAATTGTACATGTCTAAATAGTAACGTAGGAAGTTCACTGAAAACAATTACGGTTAATCATCAAAAAGTTACCAGATCTAAATACTGAGTGAATCGCAAATCTCGTAACTAATAAATTATTCGAGTTCTCGCTCTTCGCAGCGGTTGTTCGGGCTCACTATTCCAGTTTTTTTTCCAAAATATCTGAAGCGCAAATGAGCGCCTTTCAGTTCACAACGAGAATTTAATACGAACATAGAATATTTTAAAATTACGAGGTCTTTATTTAGATTTAAAATGTTCTAATAAAAATCATTCACAGAAGAAATCTTGTTCATCGTTAATCTTCCTCAAAAAAGTGTTTTTTGCTGAGGAAACGGTGCCTCTTGCTTTTTTTATTTTGAAAACTATACAAGATTGCATTTACAGCATGGCAGCCAATTTATGACTAGTCGAAGTCTCGGTAATATTAAGCACTTTCTGAGACTTATGACCAGCACCGCAGTCATCACCATCAAAATGAGCCTATAGAAGTCCAATGCTGGACATAGACCTCCAATAAGCCTCCAGTAAGTTAAGTACTTGCCTTTCTTCTCCCTTCCACCTTCATGCCGAAACACGATGGGCCGGTTGAGTTCCCGTCGCCACAACACGGTAGGGGGTGGGACCCCGGTTGCACTGCAGGCGAGCCGAATGCTACCACCCTCCTGGGACGAGCTGCCTTCACTCACGCTGTCTACTATGTCTGGTGGTATCACCACTGATAGATGACCCATCTGGAAAATTTATATTAATAAAAGTATCTTCAGACCACGAACCGGGCGACGCATTGTAGGAAGGCCACTTCGCTTGGTGGGCTGACGATATTTTAAAGGTTGCTGGAAGTTAACGGGTGGAGGCGGCTCAAGAAATCATCGTGGCATTCGTTGGAGGAGGCCTATGCCCAGCTGTGGACTTGTTGTGTTATTTTACAAGAATTTCATTATAAAATGTCACAACAATGTTTTCACACCTCCACTTCAGTTTCCGGAAATCTTGGTTTCCCAGCCGTTTTATTCTGAATTCATTAGGGAATTGCCTAGCACGGCAATGCATTTCGTATGAGTTAGATTACGTTTGTAGTCTCACAATCTCGGCGCTTTAGCGAAGCCTAGGATTTACCTAGAAAGCTACATTATAGTCTGCACTTTGCATTACAAACGAACTTCTTTAGCTAGAAAGGGAATGCAAAAGCCATCGTGAGCCATACAATGAAACACTAATTTGAGTCTGACTTTAAGCTATAATATAAAAATATTTTATTGGCAACGTTACATTGTGCACTGCTTGTAGAGCTCGTTGTGAAAGAGTTCATCCGGGGTAGTACTTCCATCATACCTATTTCTGTCACCAAGCAGTAATGTGAGCATTGCAGGTCATAATATAATTCCTAGAACCGTAAAGGCCAAAAAAGGTTCTCGAGTGGTGACCACGAACTGGATAACGATGGATGGATGGAGTATATACCTATATTAGGAGGGACCCTTTCTCGATGGACCGATAACAATTCAAAGGTCATCTTTCTTTGTGGCATTCTAGGAGGCCTATTCCCGGCCAATGGATTTCTACAGACTAATGACCATGATGACTGCAGTGATATTATCAACTAGAGGTATTGCAATTGTAATGGGCAGGCCACATAACTCAATTAAAATCATCTTAAAAGTATACATTTTGTTACATTTAATTAGGTAGGTACTTCATTGTTCCGGGGTACTACAATGTCACTCTTACCTGACTTTTCATAGGGTCTGTGTTGACTTGGCACATGTAGGTGCCCGAATCATTCGCCTGCACGTTGCTGACGTGCAGCTTCCACGTATTGTGGTTGTTGTAGGTGACGGAGAGACGAGGGTTCAGTGCTACCATATTTGTATGTATCGCCAGGATCGCCTTCGAGTCGGACTTTATCCACGCCACCTGCACACAACACACATAGTATAGGTAGATAGATTAGTATAGTATAGATAGATAAGCTTTTGTTTTCAATCTGCCGTGGAAATATGACATAACACCTTGGGCCTTACTCATGAATCCAATAGTAATTATTGTCCAATGACAATTTCAATCCAATGATAACGCAATGTTGACAAATCACGGTACTCTTGAAAACAATTCTGTTAACATTGGATTTAAATTGAAATTGCGCTTGTATTGGACAAGTATAATTGTGTCCATACCATGAAGTTAGCTGCTCTATGCTCGGCAATAGGTATGGTTGCATGTGTCGAAAACTGGTAAAATAATCTATAAAAGCCTTTAAACTTTAAAAACTATTGCAAAATATCAATCCAATTTAAATTAGTTCATGTAATATCCGCACAATATTGAATTAATTTGGCGCTAGGTTGATATTCAATACCAAATGATACAATTCCAATACCGATAGATCGGAATTGTTTTCAAGAGTAAGGCAGCAGGACTTGTTGGGCAGTCTTCGTTAGTATGCATGCAAATAATAAAACATAACACCCACTAGTCACATACGTAGTCTTGATCCCACACTAGGATTTCCTGTGTAATGGGTATCAGGAACTACGAGTGCCTACCTGCCATAACACCTAGACCCGGAACAAATATTTGCAGATCATACACAAACATTTGTCCCGCAGCGGGAATCGAACCCGCAACCTCTTGCATCTGAACCCGCCGCGCCACAGAGGTCTTCAAAAGATTTGTCCTGGCTACTGGCTTAGTTAGGAATGTGTTATTGTTGAAAGACAGCGTTAGCAGAGTTGGCCATGGGAAAGCAATGGTAGCGGTAAGCCTACCACTGACCATTATTTATTACTGCGATTGTGCGATCCACGGTGAAAAGAGGCCCATAGGCTCTGCCTACCCCTTTGGGGTAAAAAGTTTATGCATGCCTAAATCATTTGTGTTCAGAATAACAATAACTACGACGACGACGCAGTGTAGGAAGGCTCGATGACATTTTAAAGGTCGCAGAAAGTAGGTGGATGAAGGCGGCTCAAGAACGTTCGTCGTGGCTTCCAATGGCCTATGTCCAGCTGTGGACATGACGATGAAGACGACGATAACAGGAAAAAAAATTGTGAGGTACATTTACTCACTACTTCAGCTATTGCGCTACTTTTCTTTGTAACAAAGCAATGCATACTACCTACCTGTAGGTAAAGATGGTTTGCATTGCGTAGGCATTAGATTAAATATTTCACAGACCAGTGCTGCTTAGAAATACCTATTGAACAATACTGAAATTACTATCCTTGAAAGCGCTACAAATGCAATTAGAAGATACTAGCGTCTGCAGAATAAAAGCTGTTTTCATTTTATTTTAGATCTCAGATTAATGTCATAAATTGCTTGCGTTTGCAAAAAAAAAGAAAAATATATATAATATAATATCAGAAAATGCTGTCTGATATTATATTATTAAAAAAATTGTCTTAAATGTATGCCTCTTATTGTCGAATGGAAGGGATTATGTTTAAGCTAAGGAGTTTGTAAGCTTTTCTAGCTGCAACGTTTGTGCTTCAGAGACAAAAAACAAAAAATAATTGAGGCAAACATAAAACAAATGGAATAACACGTGAAACTATAGACAGCTCAAATTCGTGTTCATATGCCTTGCTCAGCCAACATGCGGTACAGACTCGGGACAGTTACCGTAACGTAACCAGTGCTAGTGTTGCACTCAAAGCTACAGTGAATACCTACTCACTCGCGCATACTAAGTCTGCTAATCAGTGCGGGCCGTCACGATGATATTTTTAAATGATCAACATTTTTTTAACTTACTTACGCAATAAACTATGACTGAAATATGTGTTTGAAATTAAGTTAACAATACGATACCTTTTTCAATGTCTGTTGAGTATGTACAATTATAAATCTGTCATAGAATTAATGAAATTCAAATCACTAACATCTATTTATATTTTGCGTTGTTTTTCTGAAGGCACTATAAATTAACTACTTCGGATTGGGCAGGAAAAAGGTTTAATGATTGCGTTTTTGATAAAAATAAAAATTAAGGCTTTACCAATACTTTACATGAAACCTAAACAAAAGTCATTAAACTCCTACGTCACTATGGTAGCCTACTTACACAAAACCCTCTCCATACGCACGCATAATGGACCATCCATAGAGTTCGAATGCGGAAAAGGGAGTTCTTTAACATTTAACCCTCTCCATACGAGTCCGACTCTTACTTGACCGGTTTTTTAACATGATGATAGGAGAATGCAATTTGTGTAGTGTCTACGAACAAAACGATCCGTTTGCTGCATGCAACGTGTTTCATTTTATATCTCAAATTAATGTTATAAATTGCTCGCATTTCCTCGACACTGGAGTTTTACCGTTTGCATTCAGACACAAAACTTAATGTGACTTAAACGTTGTACCGAATGTAAAACTGAGGGAGCGACACGTGAAATTGTAAAGTTGGCCGCACTTACGTAGAAATCGTGTGCAACCCATGACGAATAACTTTACGTTATCGCATCCAACACACCGCAGGGTCCAAAAGCCACGGTGTGGAGAAAATAGTATATTGAAGAACGTGAGAGTAGAAAAAACAAAAACCGAAGATTTGTGCAAGAAACACAATAAGTCTGTATCTTTGAATTTGATAAAAAACTCAGCGCCGAGAAGACTAGAGTTGGGGTCTTCTTTGCGCTTTCTGAGGTCAAGGTGGAATTAAAAAGTTATTACTAGTTTATTGGGAACAACTATTTTATAGAAGTCGCTAACTATTGGCCGTATAGACAAGCTCAAAGTCACGCAGTGGGCTATGTAAAGAGCTATGCTAGGAGTTTCACTACGTGATAGAATCCAAAATGAGAACCAAGGTCACCGACATAGCTCTCAAAATTAGCAAGTTGAAGTGGCAGTGGGCAGGTCATAGAATATAGCTCACAGAACTGACAACCGTTGGGGAATAAAGGTTCTCGAATGGCGACCACAAATAGGACGAAACTGTAGAGGAAGGCCTTCCATTCGATAGACTAAAGACATTATAAACGTCACATATAATCGTATACATTGTCGTAATATAAATTATGGAAGTCGGTGGATGGAGGCGGATCAAGACCGTTCGTTGTTGCATTCTAAGGGGGCGGCCTATATCCAGCTATATATCTACTGGCGCTCTACTAAGTATTTTTCATGACACTTAGACGTGCTGGCAACCTGCTTTCTTCCAGCCTTTCAGCGGAATGCAGGGCGTCTCGTCTGCGCCGCTCTCGAGCATTTTTCATGTGACATCTCGCTTTGTTGCGGTTGGAAAATAAATTAGTAACAATTTCATTGTTTGTGAGAATTATTTCCGGCTTACGCAATTGTTCCTCGCATTCTGTTGGATAGTGAGTTCCCCTTGCAATTTACGTTACATTTCACCACCAGCCTGCTTACGTCCACTGCTAGACGAGGCCTCCCTCATTGAATACAATGGGGGCTTTACCAAAATTACCACGCTTGGTAGGAGGTAATCGTAGTTGGTGATTAGTACTAAGATAGATGCTGCTGCCCATCCCCTGGTGTAATCCCTTGGTAAGGCTTTTACTTCCTCCACACGAGAAAAAGGAGGGGTCTATTCCTAGGCCAGACACACCACTGCACATTTTTATCTATTAATATATAATAGCCAATTGCAAAACGGACTCGCGCAATGAGGGTGGATTCAATTTGTACATAAATTATTTTTTATTGATTAACCGCAGTTTTAAATTTTTGTGTAAGTACTTCTAAATAGATACATTTCTATGATTTCTTCTATAGATTTTCTTGGATTTTTTTTATTTAGATTTTATATAGAGTTACTTTGCTTTAGATTTTTTTTTTGTCTATATACAAGTCAAATTTAAAAGTCATAAGCAATCTGAGGTTTTTATATAAAACCGGAACAAAAATCGTAAAAAATAGTAAATTTAAGGAGAACTCTTGTACTCTCTCTTGGGGTCACCAAACTCGAAATAAACGATGGTAGAGACGTAGCTATATCATCTATCACGTATTTTCAAGGAGGGCTCTTTTCACCGTGGGTTGCACAGTTGCAGCATTATAGACGTGACAAGCGGTGAGCTCATCGCCGCTTTCCACGACCAAGTCGGCTAACGCTTTCTTCCAGTCACACTCTTAAATAAGCCAGGACCAATCTTACCCCAACAAGTCACAGAATACACGTCAGCACAAATATCGAGGCATATTCCTCACAATCAAATCTGCTTCAAGCTACTGGACTTCAAACACAATTGGAACGTTCTGCTACTGGAGGAATATTGGCTTAGATGGGATAATATGCTCCATGTACACACTGACAGTTATCATTTGGCACGAGTCTCCGTTTTGCTATGCAAGCAAGGGACGTTATGAGGATTGCGTCCAATCACATCGATGGTTCAAAGGCGTCGATTCTACAGAAATTATCTAATCTTATCGATTTAAAAGAAAATAAAATAAGCTTCTCAGAATTACCAAGTTGAAGTAGCAATGGGCAGGTCATATAGCTCGCAGAACAGACAACCGTTGGGGAATAAAGGTTCTTGAGCGGCGAACAAAAACCGGACGATGCGGTAGACCTATAATACTCTAGGGCCTTAGCCCTGCACTATAAACGTCGCAGTAAGTCAGTGTATGGCGGCTTAAGACCGTTCAAAGTGGCATTCTAGGGGCATATTTCCAGCAGTGATGATGTTAAAAAAAACTAATACTCAAGACGATGGTGACGATGACTTCAAGACAATGTTTTTAACCGATAATGCTTTGCAATATATAGGTATGATGTCATTATACCAGCTATCGGATAAAATAGCATGCAGCATGTATACTTTATTACGCCATTGAAATAATTAAGAATAATTAACATTTAAGGCATGTGCACTTGCGTAATATTAAAACTTTACTCATGTTAGGTACGTTATCATGGCGCATTATTTTTATTTTTCATTACAGACTTCCTGTTTTTAGTTCACTTTAAAATTACAACTAAAAAAATTTCAAACTGTAAACTGTGGCCTCATGGTTCTGTCAAAATCCATTTACAGTGAACTGATACCGCATATATATTAAAATTGATGTATGCTGTTAATGGGATTATTGTCCGACTTCATAAAGGGGACTGTGCTAAAAGTATTACCTAACTTATTTTAAACACGTGGATTGAACGGAGTTTTTTTTTATTACATTATATCTGTTACAATCTGTGTTCTGTTATCGTATAAACATTTACCGGAAACTAAGCATAAAACTTCAGAGGAAATAGAAAATTCGATCAAAAAGGTTCAAAAGCCTCAAGACGAAGGTATTGAGCTTGGTTCTAGGTTTGATCACGTTCGAAAAGGAGTATTAGTAAATTTAGTTTGTAAGACTATTCAAAATGATTTCAATTAGTAAAATACTTTCAAACTTGACTTTGACTTTAGCGTGACTTCACGTGATGGAGTATAAAATAAAATAAAATAAAAAAGCCATTTATTCTACTACAATTTCCTTAATGTCATTAGATGCTATTGTTATTAATTATTATTACTATTATTTATGTATTTTCCATGTCATTTTATCTTAATCTTAATTCGCAGTCAGGTAGTAGTCGCCCGTTTGGCGTAGGCCTCCCCCATTTCTTTCCATGTTTTCTTGTCTCTGGCCTGTCTCATCCAGTCTAGTCCGCTTTCATTCCTAAATACATCTTCCCAACGTTTCCTACTCCTTTTATTTTCTCTCGGTATCCACTCTATCACCTTTTTCGTCCACCTTGTATTTTCCATCCTGCTAACATGTCCTGCCCAGTTCCACTTTAGCGTCCTTATTCTACAAATGATGTCGTGTAGTTTAGTTTTCTCCCTTATAGAAGCGTTTATTACTCTGTCAGATTGCCTTGTACCTAACATGGACTACCTAACGTGATGGAGTATAGGAAAATTAAATAATTTTAGTAATAAAGTTAGTCTGCTCAAGCCTTGATTACAGACGAGCTTACTATTTGTTTGTTTTCAGTATTGCGAAAATCAGTTTTCACTTCACTTTGTACCACGCAAGCAAAGCTGCTGACGGATGCTTGTTATCTATAAGATCCTAAAAAAATTGGTAGGTAAGTAATTGTTTTCTTTTGTCACGAGATGATCTAATGAAAATGATATATTTGTTTAACTTTAATGATATTATGCCGGGTGAGTGTTCATCGTTCTTGTATTTACACAATGTTATCGAAGAAGACTAATTATTATTCATTATTGTCTGCGTCAGTTTGTTGTTCGGGTGTTCTACTGCAGCTCGAATATCACACAACTGCTGATCGCCTAATTAATTCAGGGCCTGCCACAGACCATCCAATCCATCCTTTATACCTGTCATAATCGCAAAGTACCCCGCAGTGAAACACAGATCAATGTTTTTAACCTATAAATCCAAGTATTTGTACCGGGAAATATAGATTTCAAACACAGTTGGTAGGTACGTTTTATCGCTTCAAAAATACCGGAATTTTTGCATTCATTTGTTCCATTTACATTTTAACAGCCTTTGTTTGGCCGGAATCTCCATGTTGGCTCGCAACGAAGGAACGCTTTGAACAATGCACCGAATCATATCAATGGCAGAAAGGAACACGACGAGGATTCGAAAGAGAAACTGAAATACCTTATCAAATCTCAAAGGATTATTTGAAGAGTCGGGAAGATAGCGAAAAAACCTTCGCAAGTAATTTATTAAACTTCTTTCGATCGCTAGTATTAAATAATTTTACAAGCCAGTGTTACTATCGTGCTATTTATGGATCTTTACCAGCTATCGGAAAATCGTCGCTTTCAGATAAGAGTCAAGAAGATTACTGGCGTCAACACATAAGCATATCGTGAAATTCAGATTTTAGACGGTGTTACAGTTTTTGGCATGCACTTCGGGTAGTTTGAAGAGAAAATCCAGCTAATTAAGGTTTTTTTGCTAGTGGTGGAGCTCTTTGTAAAAGAATTCGTCTGAAAAAGTATGTACTACCTATTTATGCCGCTAAGCATTAGTGCTCAAATTGCTATGTTCCTTTGACGGGTATGGTTGCCGGTGAATTTACAGGCACATGAGACTTTTCATGTTTATGTCTCAGGGTGTCGGGCGCAGTGCAATTATAAGTATAGGGCACGTCTTAGTTGGACATAAACTAAGAGGTATTGCATTTGAAATGGGCGGAGACAACCACTTAACAATATACGGGCCAGATGTCAGTTCCATCATTTTGAACACATCCTACTTCCTACTACTAATATTATAAACGCGAAAGTTTGTGAGTATGGATGGATGTCTGTTACTCTTTCACGTAAAAACTACTGAATGGATTTGAGTGAAATTTGGAATGGAGATACTTTACGCCCTGGATTAACACATAGGCTACTTTTCATCATCATCATCATCATCATCAAACGCGAAAGTTTGTGAGTATGGATGGATGTTTGTTACTCTTTCACGTAAAAACTACTGATTGGATTTGAGTGAAATTTGGAATGGAGATACTTTACGCCCTGGATTAACACATAGGCTACTTTTCATCATCATCATCATCATCATCATCAATTTTCATCATTATTCACGCGGGTGTAACCGCGGGGCGCAACTAGTATTATATAAAAAGAAACCGTGGGGTGTCCGGCCTAAGAATAGACCCCTCCTTGCCCTCCCGTGGGTGTAGTAAAAGCCTAATTAAGGGATTACACCAAGGGATAGGCAGCAGCATCCATCTGACACCAACCTGATATCACCAATCCGTCTGCCAAGCGTGGTTATTGAATCCCCCCCATTGCATTCTATGTGAGAGGCGACGTCCAGCAGTGGGCGTCTAAAGGCTGTTGAAGAAGAAGAAGAAAAAAAACTTCCTCAATAGTTGTTTTTATTCCCAACATATTTTTACCCACAGAACATAAAAAACTCTTTAATTTACTGTGTTTTTACCTATTATTTGATCTGCCACCCTTGGCGAAAAAAATTTCGGTCGGTTTTGACCCGATTGTGGAAGGAGAGTACTTAATTATAATTTTGTTTTGTTTACCCTATAGTTAGAGAGATGGTTGACAATGCAGGTGAAGTACACATCTCGTCCTTGGGTGACCGTGAAGTTTTCCAGCTTCTGTAGAAACTCAGGCTCCTCCTCTACTTGATTCGGCATTTCACCTGTAATAGGAAAACAACGCTTAAAAACCATTTGTTTTCTAGTTTTTGCCATGTATTTCAGGAACAGCGTGAGTTTTTGGGGCAAAATCGTACTGTTTAGTCTAATAATAATTAGTGCCCATTCTAAAGATTTTTATGCGATAACTTATTATAATGTGTTTTCAGTGACATTTCCATAATTACATTTTATCGGTGTTAGTAAAAATACGCATATGTCCATAGAAAAAAGCTTTTGCCTAAACAATAACCGTTGAGTTATACAGATCAATGAGTATCTTGTCTTCGTAAAATAAAAGTTATGGAAATATATGGTTATAGTAAACTAAACGAGCTTTAATATAATAAATTTTACTTATTCCACGGTTTTTACTCCAAAATATGTAACTATTCTAATCTAATATCAATTATAATATTTTGCAGACTGTACTTCATAAACAATTAATCTTGCCGTGAGACGTCCCTAATAAATATTTAATCCACTTGGAAAATTTATATGAATTAATATTTAAATTTGGCTGGCTTAATGCCTATCAGGCATTTGCCGATAAAGCGAAAGCTTCATTATCAACTTTGAAATCCAGATCCAGGAACAAAAAAGATCAAAATGGCGTCCATTTTTTAAAAATTTTGACGACACATGTGAGTAGAGTTATCACAGGGAGTCTCAGATATCGATTTTGAAAGTAATCTCTGCAATAATACAAAAGCATAAATTAATTATTTGTGGCATTAGATATACGTTAGCGTGACCAAAAAATAACCAGCAATTAGAGAGAAGATACAAAGGAATTCCTACTCAACTGCTTTAATTTTTGCAATGCCTAGGGCTTGACAATGGAGAATTGAGATTCCGTCACAACCTGCACATTATGATTTAGTGACTGATTTGGGGATGGTCGTTGGGAATAAAGTACTCTGACTGAGTATACGGTGGTTCACGCATTCTAAATTTATTGGACTCGCAAAATAAACGTTAGCTATTGATGCATATAAGGACTGTTTGTTTGAAAGTGGACATAAGCTCTTTTATAATAAGAATAGCACGTAGGTCCTAACAATACGCATTATATACATTGTTAGTAATTTGTTAGGTTTTCGCGATTGCTTTTCCACGGGAGCTGCCAAACATTCAAACGTCAGGAACAACAAAAAATACAACCGAATTGAGAACCTCCTTCATTTTCTGAAGTCGGTTAAAATAAATAAAATACGCGATAAAACCATTTCATAATCATCATCATCATCGGCCTATAGAAGTTCACTGCTGGATATAGGCAAAAAAAAACCATTTAAAATTGTTTAATTTATAACATAATTATGATTTGGTTAGAAATTAGAAGGTTATATACATATCTATTTAGTTATAGATACCACAGGAAAAAATGTTTGCTCACTGCATTATTTAGTATCTCTAGTAGGTACTTAGAATACGGTAGGTATTAGAGCGATGTGCTATCGTTATTATGGATTTAAAATGAGGAACTTAGCTACCCGATACCCCCCCGGGTGCTTGAGAGAGCAATTTTAGTTTTAACGAGGCGCCTAGACTAGCTACCAGAGCCTTTAGTTTTCTAAAAACTTGAATAATTATTTAAGTTTTAGCTTGACAATTATGGAGCTCGAAGGTCTATGGAACCTTCAGATGCGCTGACAACCAAAAAACTCTGTAACGCCCTATCTCTATAAATATATTATGTGACTGAAACGTTGACTATTTAATAATAATAATAAATTTATTTCAGGCTAAAATGGGAAATGTTTAATAAATTATACCTAAACATTAAGCCCATAGAAATTATATGCCTTATAGATTAACATACATATATTATCTTATATCTAAAAACTTATTTATAGATTACACGTGAAGACGGCGACGTGTAGCGCACTTGTGTGTGTGTCTGTGTTTGTGTTTCATGAAAGCTAAAATGGCTGGACCAATTTTAATGTTTTGTGCAAAGATAAGTAATTCTTCGTATGTAATATTGTGTCAGGGTTAGAATAGAAAAATAATAATTTTTGCTTTTATCTATTCTGCCGTTCATGTTATTCATCATCAACATATCACTCAATTTGTTTGTGTGTTTAACTGTAATGTGTTGCTTTCTCAACCGCAGGCGCGCCCCACTTTTAGGTACTTTGTGACTGCAGCATATGCTAGCGACCCATCCGGTTTCAGTAGTGGGCGTAGTGAAGGACGCTGAAGTTCTCTTCCACCGATTTAGTCAGAGACCAAGAAACTTTAACTTCCCACAGGGTATGCTGCAAGCTTAGCCCTCAAATGGCCAAATTGATTGCAGAAGTTGGCGGCTATTATAGGCCTTCTTTTTATACCATGCATGTGTATCAGAGTCTTTGCTGTTTCTTGCGTCAACCCAGGCTGGGTATGCCGCATGTTTTTACGCTTTTGCGCTTACACACACGGGGCAATGTTCACCCGTGGTTTACATGGGTGAAAATTGCCCCTGATACTCTGGGAGAGGGATCAGGCGAGTATGAAGATACAGTCTTCAGTGATTTGATGTACCTAAGGGAGGTAGCACTCATACTGAGTGACGGTCCGGTTCGTTTGTCAGCAGAAGGTCCAGGAAATTGGTTGTGTGGTCCTGACGCTGAGATCTGAAATTCTGGTTGCTTTATTGACCAGCTGAATGAGACTTAGCGTGAGTGCGTGATTTTAGAGGAGCTTGTAGAGGTGTATAAACTCCTCTAAACTCCCAGCATGGTCAGTGGTCTGGTATGGGAATAGCTACTTTTGGTAGTCGGCGTTAAAGTCATCCGAAGCACTAGTTGGGCATCATGGTACCGTTGTTGTGCCACATCTGTCTCTTCACAGATGTTATTGAACAACCTGGTTGTTTCGTGATCTCCAAAATATGACCGATATAAACCAGCGTAGATCATTTTATTTAAACGGTGTCCATCAAAATCCATAAAACGGAAAAACTAGGTTCTTCGAGGTCACGCAGACGTTTACGACAAATATCGTCCCGGCATTTAGACTAAAAGCCTGCATGTGAGGTATACTGTATTGGAAGGACATTGGATCTGCGGCTTGTGAGGAATAATACTAAATATGGCTTGTGTGTCGAGCTATAAATTTTTAGGTGGACCCACCGCGGCACGTCATGTTATTATTGTATTTTGGGTATATTCATAATTTTGTTCAATTTAATCCATCTATAGTATTGTCTGTAAAGTAATATCAAGGGCTGCCGACAATTTTAAACGAGGGCACACTAAGCGGCCTACCTAGTCGATAGTCTTATTTTATCTGCTGAAAATTGTGGAATAAACATCTCCAGTGCATACCGTCATCTCATTTCTTGCCAGTCCTAACAATTAAACTGTACTTAACAGATGATGTTAAAATCATACCTGTTACAAAGACGCTGAAGAATGTAGCTAGCCACCAGACGGCTCTGGTCGGTGGCGAAGACATGTGACCTCGCATCGCCTACCTGCAAAACATATTACATAGTTACTAAGTATGTACGTCGAATTATTATATCTACAATAAATGAAAATCCTATGATTGGGTCACATGCTGTGTTTTGTATTGTTTATAGATATTGTTTAAAATCTAGCCTGAGAAATAAATGTAGTCATCTGGATTCATTCAGCCACGTTTGAAAAGTTCAACCCAAGTTAAATTCAAGTTGGGAAGTGCGGCAGCTTTTTGAGCAAGCAATCCAATTCCATCATCTAGTCTAGAGAATACTTATTGCTTTCAGTGCTTATATTTTCTAATGAAAATCCAGATGATTTCGACTATCTCTTAGGCCGGATCTCGTATTAGGGCTCTTAGTAAAAAAGGTTTGCTAAAACAAGATTTCCAGGACTCCATTAAAATATTGAAGTACCTACTTAATTATTCTGTAGCTGTAATCACTGACTAGATAATGTAGCAAAAATACTTTTTAAAGATTTGAATCGATTGAAGATTTGATTTGATTTAGAAGGCTTTGATCTTTAAAAATCTGTTTTTAGCATAACGAGCTTGTGGTATATAACAAAATATGGGTTGTATTGTCCAAGAAATATTTTAGAATATTTTCCAGACTTTTGTTACAACGGGAGATTCATTATTTTCTAACACAAACCTTGTGGAGCATGAGCCGCAATAATATCTTGCGAAATAAGGAGAAACGAATCAACAAAGACGTTTCCTCAAAGGAAATGAGGCTTGATCCCGACTCTGATAATTTGAGTTTTATTGAAACGGATGGGTTGAAAATTGATTTGTATTTTACATTTAACAAAGCCACATTCTCCTGAGGAATCTGGTTCAGGAATATGCCTCCTAATTGTGAATTACGAAGACTCGCGTTTCATTTGTTTTTTTATGAAGAATCGAAAAAAAAATATACTGTGGTGTGTGGGTGTGGGGTTATTAGTAAGTACTGCTGTTTTTTTAGGTAATTTATTGAATAAATTTATAACACCTTTTTAGATAAAAGCTGTATATTTCATTATTTTCATTCCAACAATCTTTTGTGGGACCGTCATATTGCCATGGTCAGTACAACAATGTATCATAGCATACATTATGAGGCTGATGATAAATTTTCTTCCTCTACCAGCCAGGACAACACCGGTGAACGCGTTTCTCCTCCCTCTTCTGAACTATGCTGATATCGCCTTCTCTGATGCTCTGACGTACAACTGAACAGACTGAAACGGCTGCATAACCTTTGCTCGAAGACCATGTAGGTCTTCGAAAGTATGATCATGTCACTATCTACTTTCCGCGCTCAGCTGAAGTGGCTGGACATCAGAGAGCGTTGGAAGATCCATATATTATATATAATATAATGATATATAATATAATGGCCTATATAAGGCCTTCTCTTCCACATCTTACATGACTACTACATACTACATGTACAACTAATACTACTATTTTTATTTTTATAATGTTGATCTTCACTTTATTATCATTTAAGTGTATACATTTTTTGTCTCTTGACCTAATGATTTTTATGTGACTGGATTATAATTGTCCTAGATTTAATTATTATGTGTTGAAATGTACTAAACTATGAGTTGGTGTGTAATTATGTACATATACCTAATTAGTGTAACTGGCATTTGATGCCGTTCTAATTAATTCAATAAATAATAATAACCATAATACCTGCATAAAGTATCAATTCTTTTCCTCGTACGTATTTTCCACCACCTAAATAAATGTTATCACCATTACACAAAGGCTAGCTGGTAGAGAATGCTTCCTAGCATTAAGTTCACCTATGTACATTGTTTGATTTGTGGAATAAAAAAATTGATATCTATCTATCTATTATTTTTGAGTTATGTGCCTACCTACTTCAAAGCTGCATAGTTTAATGTGCCTGTCTTTTAAGTAAACCCAAGCAATGTGTCCTATTTACTTAGGTAAGAAATGTAAGCTATTTTTGCTGAACTAATAACTTCGATTATTCCATTCATTCAAGTGCTTATGAAAACTGCTAGCTGGGTCGGGCACGGTCCGACGGACCCGCAAGATTCAATTACGTCGTGCTGACGCGGTGTCAGAACTTTAACCGCGTCCACCGGTTCCAATGGTGGACCAATAATACGAGAAGGTTCCAATAGCATGTGGGTATTAGATGTACCTGTGATAAATGAATGGACACGTTTAATTATGTAAGGATTTCGTACTTTCCCATATATATTTTGGTGCAATGAATTATGTATATTATTTCATGGTTGTTTAAAATCCATAACTTTAACCCGTAATTGCTATGCTCGCATGGGACCGGAATAAAAAGTAGTTGATGTGTTAACCGTCCATAATCCTACTAATATTATAAACGCGAAAGTTTGTGAGTATGGATGGATGTTTGTTACTCTTTCACGTAAAAACTACTGAATGGATTTGAGTGAAATTTGGGATGGAGATACTTTACGCCCTGGATTAACACATAGGCTACTTTTCACCATCATCATCATCATCATCATCAAACGCGAAAGTTTGTGAGTATGATGGATGTTTGTTACTCTTTCACGTAAAAACTACTGAATGGATATGAGTGAAATTTGGAATGGAGATACTTTACGCCCTGGATTAACACATAGGCTACTTTTCATCATCATCATCATCATCAATTTTCATCATTATTCACGCGGGTGAAACCGCGGGGCACAACTAGTCTATCATAATCGGCCGGTTGAAGTCCACTGCTGGTCGACAGATTTGCCATAATCAGCACGCTTGGTAGGGGATTGCTGTTAAGTACTCAGGAGGATGCTGCTGCCCATCCCCTGGTGTAATCCTTTAGTCAGCTTTTACAATATCCACAGGAAGAAACGGTACGGTATATTCTTAAGCCAGACACAACACGGCCTCATAATTTATGTCTACCAAATTTCATCAAAATTGGTTTAGCCATTACGGGGTCATTTGAGTTACAAACATACCTACAAATTACAAGTACTATTTGAATTCACATATGATTCGTAAAGAATTGTTGATGAAAAAGTGACAAAAATGAATCTATATTAATCTCCCTTTGCTTTGAGTTCAAAAATAAGTCTGAGTTCAATACAAAAATTGATAATGTTCCTACCTAGTTTAATAATGATAATAACATTTCAAGATTAATTTTACAATCAACCAATCCATCAAATGTGGGCAAAATATACGAGTATTCATATAATGCTAATACGGAACTAATTATGCCAATTAGTTGTGATAATTTACAGCGCTGAATATTTAGTTATGCGACACTACAGAATTTTTAGGTGTAAACTAAAATAAGCCGTTGTGTGTCTGGCTTTAAAATATACATTTCCGTCTCCTCCCGTGGATGCCTGGGAAATGGGCAGCCAGCAGCATTCCACCAGCATGCGATCACCAATCCGCCTGCCAAGTGTGGTAATTACGGCACATCTCCCGATTGCATTATATGGGAGAGGCTTCATCCAGCAAAGGACGTCAAGGCTGCTATGATGATGAACTAAAGTAATGAACCCTATCAAAAATACGTATAAAACAATAATCGTAAAATGTCTGCCATACCCGGAGCAAAATTAGAAACTTGTAATTTTTTATTTATTACTAGTTGCGCCCCGCAGTTTCACCCGCGTGAATAATGATGAAAATTGATGATGATGATGAAAAGTAGCCTATGTCTTAATCCAGGGCATAAAGTATCTCCATTCCAAATTTCACTCAAATCCATTCAGTAGTTTTTACGTGAAAGAGTAACAAACATCCATCCATACTCACAAACTTTCGCGTTTATAATATTAGTAGGAAGTAGGATGGCATCTAAGGGAAATCTGCTCAATTTTGCCAATATCAAGTTGATATATTATGCCATTCAATATAATATTATCAAGTCGTTATAATCCTGCCCCTCAATTACAGTAGTAAATGGAAATGGCGAACGCAGCAATGGGGATCATTGTGGCAGCTTTAGCGCTATCGAAATCTTATGAAACTTAAATAGGGGAAACTTCTTGACATAAATATTCCTCTTTCCAAGTTTCATAAGACTAGATAGCGCTAAAGCTGCCACAATGATCCCCATTGTTGCGTTCGCCATTGTCAGTTGCTACTGACTAGTTGCTACTACTAATTGGGGGGCTGTTTAAGTAAAGCGATGGCAGTTTTGCTATATTAGCCTAATCCAATGCGTTACAATTTAGTTCTCAGTTTACCGATACATTTATCACGCAAGGCGTGAAAGAGACAGGTGGAAAATTATCGCTCTGAATAATGTCACTCAGAGTGACAAGTGCCGGAGTGGCGTGGCAGGTGCCGCGCCGCGCCGTGCCGCTTGACCCTCTAAACACGACCCTCGGCTAAACATGACACTTTATTTTACCCTTGAAGTCTTGTCGGTGTTTATCTAAGTTGCAATTAAGTATCTCAAAGCGTTTGTTATATACAATGATAAAGCAGTGATAAAGGAAGTAAAGACTAGTTTTAGTAACTTCATAATTGTGTTTTTTTTTCTTCACATATTTGACATACCTACTTATGTTTTTTGAAGTCATTGTTTATGAGTAAAATAAGTGTGTAAGTTAACAAATGAATGTAATTGGCCTAGGCCGTTCTAGTTGAATAAATAAATAAATAAAATAATAATTAAGTATGGAAAAATAGCCTTTTTCATTTTGGCAAACACAATAAAATAAACATGACACAAAAACTTTGGAGCTCAATGTCACGCAGTGGGCTATGGAGAGAGCTATGCTAGTAGTTTTACAACGTGGTAGAATCTGAAATGAGAAAATTCGTAGAAGAACCAAGATCACCGACATAGCTCTCAGTATTAGCCAAGTAATTAAATCCATGGTATTAGCAGGTTGAAGTGGCAATGGGCAGATTGAATGACAGATCTGACAACCGTTGGGGAATAAAGGTTTTCGGTGGTGATCACAAACCGGACGATGCAGTTGAGGAAGGCCCTCCTCTCGATCGATTTAATACATTATTAATGTTGCAGGAAGTCGATGGATGGTGGCGGCACATGACCGTCCGTTGTGGCATTCTAGGGGGAGGTCTATGTCCAGCGGTGGACTTCTACAGGCTGATGACGATGATGAAAAATTTAGCAGATAAAATTATTCAAATAAAAAAAGAATTTTCCAAATCGGTTCATAAACGCCGGAGATATGCGGTAACAAACATTAAAAAAAAAAAAAAAAAATACAACCGAATTGAGAACCTCCTCCTTTTTTGGGAAGTCGGTTAAAAATTGTGATCTATCCACAGTCACCTACAATAATGAAATGATGTGCCGTGGTATGTCCGGCCTAAGAATAGACCCCTCCATCTCCTCCCCTGGATGTCGTAAAAGCCAATTAAAGGATTACACCAGGGGATGAACAGTAGCATCCACTTGAGTACTCAACATGAATACTGCGATCAGCAATCCGTATGCCAAGCGTGGTGAATAATCACCACGCTTGGCATGCGGGTTGGTGATCGAATGCACAATCAGTGAATTGCCTTATGGCTTTGATGGGGGCAGCTTTGTCCAGCAGTGGGCGTCTAAAGGCTGCGGATGATGATGATGATAGGAACTATGTTATTGCGTTATCTTTTAAGATTTATCTGGGATCTATCCCAGAAGTGACCTTATTTTACCAATAGGTATATTGATTACTGCATAAAGACAAGGATAAAAAATAAATTCGCAATAAGTATCACCCATCAAGTACACAATTCATCCTCCACTCAATTTCAAAAGATTTGTACAGCGCTAAAGCTGCTAAAATTATCTCCATTGTTGTGTTTCCCATTGCCATTTGCCACTGTACTTGGGGGGCAGGAGTGGTAGTGAGAGGCACCGTTAGACACGCTTGACCATAGGCTGAACATGATACTTTTCTTCGTATCACACTAAACGTGATTCTAGAATGCTATTCTAATTACCCTACTTCCTACTAATATTATAAACGCGAGAGTTTGTGAGAATGGATGGATGTTTGTTACTCTTTCACGTAAAAACTACTGAATGGATTTTAATGAACCTTACAATAATATAGCTTATACATCAGAATAACACATAGGCTACAATTTATAAAGATATTGTGTGAATTGTCCATAATATGACGATAAGTGTCAAGTAAGTAGGAAAAAATCTACCATCTGCGAGCTATTCTGGCGTGCGCTGCCAAAACCGCTAGGGTTACACATATGTTATGTATGATGGAAATGTTTATCTTAAATAGTCCTACAAAAAAGCCCGCCACAGTATTTATATAGGTTATATTATATACGTATATTTTCCCCTTATGATCGAATTACCTTAAAAGCGAGATGCCAACGAGGGCATTATACCTAAACATGAGATTTGCCTAAAAAGCTGTTTAACCTAAACGTAAGATGCCAAATGAAGCAGTATGCCTAAAATGAGAAATTGACAAAGAAGCAGTTTGTCCAAAGTGGATGCCTACAAAACAAAATGCCCAAGTGGTTAAATGCCTGCAAAGGTGAATGTCTAAGTGGTTAAAAGCCTACTCAGGTAAATGTCTATTTACATAGTGGTTCTCTTCTCTATGTAAAAAACAACGAAAAATTGATTTAAAAAAATATTAAATTTTTTTTGTTAAGAAGGAAATATAGGATCGTGTTCGTTTTAAGTTCGTACCTGGATGTAACTTGTTTTATATAAAATAATTAAAAATATGTTTTCATGGTTTTTATTTTATTAGCTTTTAAGTCATAATTATGCAGGAAAATACATAATTTATGTCACCTTCTATTCTGGCTTATTTAACTGATGACCGTCTCCATTTCAGTATAATTCGTATAATATCAGTTAGACCTACTTTATAAAAAAAAATAACCACAATAACAAAAATTTTCGATAGAGATTATCAAATACTATGAGACAATATTTTACTATGAAATCGACCTAACGGCTGCCAATTCTCTTGATATTTAAGGCTTTGCTAACAGTCAACTGACATATTTGACTTACCGCTTCTTGGTCATCTTGTATTTCAGGCAAACTGCTTTACAGGTAATTAAATTTTAGACAAACTGCTTCCTTGTCAATTTCCCATTTTAGGCATACTGCTTCATTTGGCATCTTACGTTTAGGGTAAACAGCTTTTTAGGCAAATCTCATGTTTAGGTATAATGCCCTCGTTGGCATCTCGCGTTTAAGGTAATTCGATCATAAGGGATATTTTCTACGCCACGCTAATATAAGCTACTCGAAATACTAATCCTGCGCAGACGAAGTCGCGGGCACCAGCTAGTTATATATATAAGTACTTTATATTTCTAAATGCTAAATTAAAATCACCTTTTTAGTGTCTAGATCAAATCAAATCAAATCAAAAGAACTTTATTCATTGAAATCACAAGGATCATTTTGATTTAGAATTTAGAAAGACAGAAAATAAATTATTGCACAACCTAAAACAAAAAAAACTTTATAATGAGTGGTCCTATCGCTATTTAGCGATAGGACCGCTCATTATAAATATTACCACTATAGCTCATTATGACTCGCTAAATAGCATCCAAAGGTTATCTTTACCAGATAAACTTTGGATGGAAAGGACTGTACGTAGTAGAAGGACAAAAGGTGTAGAAAGGTGAAAAAGGTACCTACCTATATTATAAGCATTTGTAATTATGCTATGGAAAGTGAGCTCAATTTATTATTTGTATTATTATAGCTAACCCAAAGTCGAGGGGTTTTAATAGAGCCAGTTGCTAACCTTCAATCTATTCTACGGTTTGTACGGTATTAATAAGGTACGTTGACTGTCCGTCTGTCTATTTGTTTGCAGTGTATACTTCTCTTCAACTACCAATGCTTGTTTAGAAATTTGGCACAGTTGTAAAACTTGTTTGCGAATGTCTATTCCAGGTGAAACAGTTTAGAATGTTTCGTAAATTTTTATCAAATACGGCGTCCAAACTTTTAGCAGAAAACTTTATAGCGAAGCTATCCATGTCAGGTGAGGTGATATGATAGTAAGCACATTCAAAACAGTTTTTTATTAGTTTTAGGCGGTAATTCTTTGATTTACGAGCAAAAATGTAACATGTATTTTTTTTATAAATAACGGAACTGGCTTTTGGGTGTCGCTCACCTAATGCTGTGCCCTCCCCTATTTCATACAAATTAGGTAAACTAAGAATGTTTTAGTTTTACTGAACAAAGTTTCTAGTTTTCGAGAAAATTAAGGAATTAATCTTTTTGGCCTAAATACCTTACTCCTTTACATTTAGGTAATTTTTTGTATGATGTATTTTAGCTCAAGTTGGTCATCTGAAAGCGAGATGCGTCGACGACATCATAACGGTCGCAGGATATAATGTATTATGGATGAGAGACGCACAGGACAGAGAACGCTGACAGAAGAGAAAGGATACCTGTATATAGTGGGTGATGGCGGGCTGAGATGATAATGATGTATTTCGATTATTTCGAAACCCTCGGTACCCGAGTCTGCGTTCGCACTTTTTTTCTCCGAAGTGCAGATCCTCTAAGATACTCTTTTTCACCGTGGGTTGCTTAGTCGCAGGAATATAGACTTGACAAGTGATGAACTCATCTCCACCATTGCTTTTCACGACCAACATGATTAACGCTTTCTTCTAGGGCCCCAATTCCTCCTAAATAAGGCAGCAGCCAGGACAAATCTTATAGGTACCAACGAAACTTGCCCAACAAGTATTGCTTTCAAAACTTGCACGGTACGATTTGGATAACCTATACTTCCGTTCAGATTAGTCTCCAAATAATATCTTAATATCGTTAAAGCAAAACCATTTTGTGTTGTTCGAACGATTTATTTAACAATTTATGGCGGCTGGCGAATCTGACTCGAACTGGATTTATTAAGGTAAAGCTTTTCACAAGAATTTATTACGCCAGTTATACTCTAAACATTGAGTGAAGAAATCGTGTTCGAACAAGGAATTTTATGTTCTCATAAAATAACTATTATTGGTCTGGTTTTGTGGGTATGTAACCCGAACTTTAATCCACCACCTTTACATACGAGTTTAATAGAAATACAATTTATAGAGTAAACAATAACAAATACATTAGAAGTGTCACAAAAAATACAAATGACACATTTGATTTATTTATTTGACCTTATATTAGTACCTATGCCTATTTATACTGTGTACTTGTTCTACTATTTTTTCTGTGTGTTTCCTGTATCTTCTGTGTGCTACCTCTAATACGTTTTGGCTTATGCTGTAAGTTTCCGAGTGCGTGAATAAATGAATAAATAAATCTAGATCACCAGCAGACGGAATTGTCCCGACTCTGGCTGCACAGTCACGCTGAATGGCAATTGCATTGCGTTAGGAACCAGCTCTCGGGTCACGCATCGCCTTGTAATAATGTTCTAACCACGCAAGTAAGCAAGCATACGGTCCACCTGATGGAAAGTAGTTACCTACACAATTAACTCACATATAGAGTAATTCAAAGCATTCAAAATCATAAGTCAACCTCAGAGAAAGTATGGATCGTGCTGGTAGAAGTTTGAATCATAGTTTATTGAACAAAGTTTTAATTACAGCTCTTTGTGTTTGGTAGGAGGCGTGGCGATTGCATCCCAGGTTTTGAATCCAATAATAGGTAAATATCTTTGCTGGCCATTGAGCCCATAGGTTCAAAAAGTTTTTAACAAAAATCGGACTTTTTTGTTGGTGTAAGATTTGCCCTGGCTTCTGGATTATTTAGAAGTGTGTTAAAGAACTAAACTGGAAGAAAGTGTTAGCCGAGCTGGTCGGCGATGAGCTCACCACTTGTCACGTCTAATATTCCTGCAACTGTGCAACCCACGGTGAAAAGAGGCCCTTTGAGGCTCTGCCTACCCCTTTGGAGAAAAAGGCGTGTGTATAAATATATTTTATTTTGTATGTATACAAAATAAAATATATTTATATATCAAACGGCTTCTTCACTGAAAAATGTATTTTAGCTCGATAGGTCAGGGTCTTCTCAACAGAAGAGCTAAGAAGTGAATAAAGCAGTATAATGTCATTTTGTGGATACGAGCGAGATAATTTACATTGATCCCTGTATAGTGGCCATCAATAATGCTAGGGCTGCAATTAGTTCCCCGGGGAAACCCCACACGGGATTTATTCCTGGGACCATGTTTACTGATTGCTCTTCCCGTCAAGCTTGATAGATTTTATATTACCGCGGTTTTTAACATAAAAGCCATTTTAAAGGACATTAATAATCGGGCCAGGAATCTTGGCTCTTGTGTCAACAGATAAGAAATAGTACTAGTATCCCAAAAAAAAAAAATTTTCAACTGTTTATAAGTTCCATCAGTTTATGAGCTGTTGTAGTCTTGGACTAAGAATAGGACTCCTCCAACTCCTCCTGAACTAATGTCGTAACTAATAGCGACTAAGGGATTACGCCAGGGGATGGACAGCAGCATCCACCAAAGTGTCCAACAGTGGAAGTCTAATGGCTACTGATAATGATGATGATACTAACTTCTCATCTCAGCGTTCTCATCTGTGACTGTGATCAAAATGTCATGCGGGTTCGATGCCCGCTGCGAAACAAATGTTTACCTACATGATCTGCAAATAATTGTTCCGGGTCTGGGTGTTGTGGTAGAGTACGCTTAATCGAAAACTGAAAACCCTACTACGTCATTTCATTATGTCAAAAAAAAAACCTTAATCCGTAACCACAAAGACCGTTTTCGAACGTTAAGCTTATGTCAAGTGCCAAGTAACAGCGTTGAAGGGTTATGTAGTTTTAACGCATCCTACCATGGTACTATTAGTAGTATAGTGATTACCTACCAGGTGGCACAGGGAATCCATCACAGTTTGGGATTTGTAATAGTTGGGAAACTCCTGAATTAGGACTTTATGTATGTGAACGATAAAAGTTATGTTAGTTAATAAATACTACTTTAATTCTATGCTTATCTACGTTTGAACCTTGAATCTAATTACTGGACGTTGAGTGATACATTGTCTTACGACAGCTTGTATAGGCCTCGAAGTCGAATTCGTAGTCAAAGAAAAGAAAAAGGGATTGCGGAGAGAAAAACAGCAGTTCAGAAACATAGCCAGGGCTCGTCGATAAAAGCAAACAGACAAAATTAACCACACAAAGCACACCAAAACAATCCCGAAATATGTTGCAAGGTTAAACTTAGGTTAGACTTGACAAAATTAACTTGCATGGCCAACATTCGTGATTAAAACTTTTTTACAAAAAACTGTTACATTATAAATTCAAATAATTTATGACATTCTGTTGTTTGGACTTTCAATTGTTTTTACATTCAGTATTTGAGTTAAAGATGGAGACCTAAAAAAATTAGTGTTATTTTCTAATGTGAGTTTCGACGTGGTTCTAACGCAGCAGATGCTAGAAATATCAATGCTGCGTTTAGAGAGGATACAACTACCAAACGCACTGCGTTTTTAGTTTATCGCTTTCGTACTGGAAACTTTGACTAGGGGAATGAACCACGAGGAAGACCAGGCACTAAGGTAAATAACAATGAACTAAAAGTAATGGTGGAAGCCGATCCTTTTCAAACAACCAAGTAAATTAGCGTCATAGTTTGATGTTAGTTTATCCTACAAACAATTATACAACACATTGTTTTTACAATATTGACTCATTTGCACCAAATTGGTAAAATAAAAAACTAGAGAAATGCATGTGCTGATGTGCATGCGTTAGTACTTTGATGATTTACAGAAATGAAAAGATTTTGGACAGAAATGTGACGTGTGATGAAAAGTGGATTCTCTACGATAATCGCAAGTGAATAATGCAATAGCTGAACCCAGGTCAAATATCGGAATAAAACCTGAGAGTAAAGTTCACCCATAGTGTTATTTACTATAGCTTTTTGAGATCTGGTGTATTAATAACAGCATATGTCTATTGTGAAGACCTTCGGATAATGATGGCCAAAGTCTCAGAGAAACAACCGTCAATCGTTCTTTGCCATTATTGCTCCATGATAACGCAAAAATATACACTGTTCGACAAACCGTTTTAACAATACAAGACCTACAGTTAAAGACTATACGTCATCCTCCTTACTCGCCATACCAAGCCCAAACCAATTACCTTTTTTACCCGCAATTTGGTCAATTTCCTGCAAGGAAAAAAAATTGTCAGGAAGCGATACAAAATGCTTCCTGAGAACAAATTTTCATAGATTTTGTAGAGTCATGATCCCCAGAGTTCTATCGCAAAGGCATAGATGATCTTCCGTCGAGATGGCAGAATTATAAAAGATAATGAGGGTAGGTAAGTATTTCAATTAAGTAAATATATTTTTCTTAGAAAAAATGGTGTTTGAATTTTTTTATATAAAACGGCAATTTCATGCTTTAACCCTATATATAAACATTATTTTATCACCGACTTATATAACGCCATTAAAGGTATATGAATTTCTTCCTTTGGAATCATCTTAGCAACACGCTGTTTGTTCAGCTGGGCATTTACTAATACATATAGTATATCAAGCCAAACATCTTAGTTTAACCCATTCAACACGTCGTCGGTCTAATCCGACACGGATTGCAAAATACAGTACACTTTCCGGCAGTTGATCTGGCACATCACTGCTATAAAGACAGTTGGGTTGTATTCGGGTTTATATTGTCAAGATGGGATGATAATGTTACAGTGTTGTTGTCCCTTTCAAAAAGTGGTTCCTACAGCGGTTTCAATATCAAAAATTCAAATTCAAAAGAAATCGACACAGTTTAGCGGGCATCTGTTTTTTGCTAGATCCCCGTCATCATTATACCTATATAACATATCTAGGATATCTAGGACATATCTAGGACATATTATCACGGAAGATCTGAGGGATGATCTGGATATTGAACGTGAAAGACGGAACCTGTCCATCAGGTGCAACATGCTCGCAAGGAGATTTGCCAGATGTAGTGACGAGGTAAAAATTTCCTTGTTTAAACCGTATTGCTTATGCATGTACACCTGTCAGCTCTGGTTCAAATACAAGAGAAAATCGTATAGTACCATAAGGGTGCAATACAATGACGCATATCGCATTCTCATGAAAAAGCCACGATTCTGTAGCGCGTCGGGCATGTTCGCTGATGCACGGGTTCCGGATTTCTTCTCGATCATAAGAGCACGAATAGCGTCTTTTAGGGGTGGGCTCAGAAATTCTGTCTGAAGGCCTATATAGCCCTATGTACAGGTTTTGGATCTCTGTGCACCAGCGCGAGAACCAAAAACAATACCTAGGTATTTTATTTAATATTT
Organism: Epirrita christyi; assembly: GCA_951392215.1. Lineage (NCBI taxonomy): Eukaryota > Metazoa > Arthropoda > Insecta > Lepidoptera > Geometridae > Epirrita > Epirrita christyi. Next base: position 7,198,264 of record OX595842.1, on the reverse strand, counting down.
TTTAATGTAAGTACTTATCTTGTGTTACCTATGTGTTTTAGTAAATATTATTATAACCTATTATTATTTTAAAGTATATATTTCTATGGGCTTATTGTTTAGGTATAATTTAATGTACAATTCCCATGTAGCCTGAAATAAATGACTATTATTATTATTATTATTATATCATTAGCATTATTAACTCTTTAGATCTCTATAAGAGTGTACGAGCTTATTATATTATGTTATGTTATTGTTATGTCCCACTTTAAAATCTAATACAAAATTTACAAAATTTAAAAAATTCCTGTCTTCTTCACCAATTTAGTTGACTCTATTGATAGGACTACAGAGACTGGTGAGCCTCTGTGGTTCGATTCTACATTCTAAAGAGAATAAAATAATGTGAGCAGATTATTCTTAGATAGGTTATCTGGAATCCACTTTACAATTACTAAGACATCAACACGCAAATAAAAGACTGAGAACCTCCTGATCCTCTTGAGAACTAGAGATCAATGTGTATTGAATTTCAAGTAACGACAGACAAAATTGGTTCTCTAGTGCTCATGCAAATTGACCAGACGGTCAGGTTTTTGTACCGAGATTTTACTACAAACAAAATATATATTCGTCATTTTTATTTACATAGTTATATGTTTAAGAAATTTACCTATTTATTTTAGCCAAAAACTTGTTTTGTCTGCTCTTGCATATTCTTCGTGTAACGATAGATCTGGGCACGTAGACAAAACAATAACGTTGCACAAAAAAAATAGCACAATTAAATTAGCACGTAAGTGTTACGCAAAATTACTAACTAAAGTATTTATGTTAGAATGTAATGGCCAGCGCGCGGCGCCTTTTGCGTGGACCTTTGTTGATCGCTTACTTTTTGTTGCTCTTTGTTGCCCCAATTGTTCAAGGTTTGGTCGCGTCGTAACAGGAGTGATTTTAATTCATAAGACAATTCAAAATAATTGTGATTTCAATAAATAAAATACTTTTGTTTATGATTTTTTTTTGACCAGCTGACCCACCTGATGTTACCAGTACGGCTAACATGCGCAGCACGAGAAATTTTTCTCACAGCATTATCTCATGCTGAGACGTGAATTCACGTGATATGTCTCGTTATGTCTTCATGTCGACCGGTTCGTTTTTCCTAACATGGCCGCCAACTCGAGTGCACTCGAAACAACTCGAGACTATTTCGTTTTCTCGCGGTAAGAAACCGATAAACATAGACTATATTAGCAACACTGTTCCTTGTTTTCATGAAATTTTTGTGAAACGGCCCGAAACGGGAATGAAAATAGATAACATACCTACACATAATACACACCTACCCCCGCCCATCCACGGGAGGATACCCATCCATGGGAGGAGACCCATCCATGGGAGGTGACCCATCCATGGGAAGTTACCCATCCATGGGAGGAGACCCGTACATGGGAGATGACCCATCCATGGGAGGAGACCCGTACATGGGAGGTGACCCATCCACGGGAGAAGACCCACTCATAGGAGGTAACCCATCCATGGGAGGATACCCATCCATGGAAGGTGACCCATCCATAAGAGGTGACCCATCCATGGGAGGAGACTCACCCATAGGAGGTAACTCATCCATGGGTTGATACCCATCCATGGGAGGTGACCCATCCGTGGGAGGAGACCCATGCATGGAAGGTGACCCATACATAAGAGGTGGCCCATCCATGGGAGGAGACACACCCATATGAGGTAACCCATCCATGGGTTGATACCCATCCATGGGTTGATACCCATCCATGGGTTGATACCCATCCATGGGAGGTGACCCATCCGTGGGAGGAGACCCATCCATGGAAGGTGACCCATCCATGGGAGGTGACCCATCCATGGGAGTGGACCCATTCATGGGAGGAGACTCATCCATGGCGGTAGACCCATCCATGGGAGGATACCAATCCATGGGAGGATACCCATCCACGGGAGGAGACCCATCATGGAAGGAGACACATCCATGAGAGGAGACCCATCCTATTTTCAACGCAAACGGTGGATTTTATTTATCTCCTATCTAGTCTACAATGAAAATGATAGACGAGAGAGAGGCCGTGTAGACATGACAAAATGCTATACAATTATTGCACCATGTTAGGGTTTATAGACAAAACACCACAGAATACTACGAAGTAGTATTAGCATTTAGGTTTAAGCCAATCAAACGAGTTAGCATTTCGTTTTGTCGTGGGCGCGTGATAAACGAATTGAAATCGACAACGTTTTCTTTCTCTCGCGTGACATATGTCTTTGTCTGCCATCTTAGCCCTACTGGTGGTAAGTGTCGATGCGGTTAAATGGAGCACGCTTGCCTAGAATTAACTTATTCACTGTCGTTTTAAAACATCCTAAATCTTATTGTTTCGGAAAGACTGTATAGTTTCAGAATAATATCTGAGGTTATAGTACAATATTTGCAGCATTGCCGAGTTTGATATTACGAAGTGATAGAAAAAAAAACACCGATTTTTTATGACTATTTAAATCATCCTGAAAACGAATACCAGTTTATACAACATTTAAAAAAAGTTCAATTTTTTTTTGAGCTATCTAAAGTCCGTTGCAAACGATTTAATAAAAGCTCAACGGATCCAAATCACTATGGGACGAAAGCGTCGCTAAGACGCAAAATATAAAAACAAGTTGTTTTTGCCTTGCGAGTATGCCTAGAAAAACTATTTTGTTGATGATCTTTCGTACTTTATGAAGCTTCAGTGCAAAATTATACATCTTTAGATATTTAGTGCGAATCGATCAGACAAAGTTTGTTTCTGCAAATTAATTCAAACATTACTTCTACGTTATGGTTCACCTGTGGTTTTTGATGCGTAGTTATACCCATGTATGTAAGGACTCGAATGCGGTATTACTTTTTATTCAAGCATGCATTTGCACAGCCCCCATTCCACATGACCACACCCTGTTATTACACTTTGCGAGTTCGCTGCGCGTGTATTGTGTCAAAGCATAAAAGTCAATGCCGAATCAGAAAAACGAACACGAGATTTTTTACACGCAAATTTTTATTTATCCTTCTATGTTCACAAAAACATCCTATTGAAATTTAAAACTTTCCTGCAAATAAACGATTTGTAGATTCTAGAGGCCCCTGAAAACAACTAAATCCAATTATGTTTTGAACTTTTACGAACAATTCACAAACTTATCGATACTTTCAAATTCGGTTATTAGAAAATTAATTCCCTAATTTCAGGAGAAATCCCTAATACCAAAAGTTGCGGGGACAACTAAAAATACTTGTATCGTTTCATGAACAAGAATCTTACCCTCGTAAGCGTTGTTACTTTATTAAAAAGTTTCGACGTGGATTCAGATTACTTAGGAACTTTTAATACTTCGTAGGGAAGGACGAAATGAATTTAAAAGTTCAAACTTCCATTCAATTAGGTACGCATCTATTTTTATTTTATCAAATTGAAACACTCAGCTTTATTATACTCACCCTTTTTATAGCCAAACAGTAGTATAGGCAGTAATATAAGCAGCTGTGAGAATGCATGCGCTGTTAGGTATACAAAATGAACCTAGAACAAATATCGCAATAACGAATGGCGATAATTCCAGCCGGTATTATTTAATTTGTCTAGGAGATCTAATACGCCCTACTAATCCATTATTGGAACGGATTATTATATTATATGTAGATATATTATATTTATCAAGCGAAAGGTAAATGTTTCTGTAAGGATTTTAATATAGCTAAGGTTGATCGTAAATATATTGGAGTTTGCCTGTTGCAAAGTACCGCTGATGAAAAAAAAATTACAAATACACCGGAAAATTTTATTTTGTCTTAATACCTATCATCTTACAATGTAATTCCCACGGTTTCATCATTGGAACGTTTTTGAAACTTGGAATCAAAGGCGGTTTATTTTTTTATCTTATTATTATCTATATCTATATCTAACTATATATATAAAAGAAAGTTGTTTTAGTTACACTATTTAAAACTCCAGAACGGCTGAACCGATTCGGCTGAAAATTGGTAGGGAGGTAGCTTAGAACCAGCAGAAGGACATAGAATATTTTTTTTATTAAAAATCCTAAATTAGAAATTCATATTCCAGAACATTGAGACAAAGTGAAAGAAGATTATAATAATATATTTTTTGATGCTGAGAATACCAGGCGCTCATGGCAGGGTAGAAAGTGGATGCATACGCGAAAAAGTGGTCTTAATTTGTTAAAAAAAAGTAATTTAAGACAAATACAGTATATGTACCGGGACCACCGGGACAATCGGGAACACCGGGAACACCGGGAGCATGCGAAAGAAGATTAAAATAATATATGTACTAGGATCTCATAAAAGAAAGAAAGAGAAAAGAATGCATGGACAGATGGTTTTGATACTCAGAATACCAGGCGCTCATGGCAGGGTAGAAAGTGGATTCCTACAGCAAAAAGTTGTCCTAATTTTTTTTTAAATATGTCAATTTGGCCAAATACCGGGTTCAAGCGAACGAAGCCGCGCGCAGGCAGCTAGTTATGAATAATAAGGCATAATTTGACCAAAAAAATAGTTGGCCTACCAAATATTATACCGCTAAGTTTTTCAGGGATCGGGATAATAATATGGGTTAAGAAGCCTGGTCGTAGCGATAGTGCGGACCCTAAATCGAGAGTGGTAGAACCAAAATACGGAACTTTTTTGTTGAACCGTTCTATTTGCAAATACTAATCCTCATCAATTTTTTTTATTATTTATCATCATCATCATCATAATGATCACCAGCTTGTTTACGTCCACTGCTGGAGGAGGTCTTCCCATTGAATACAATGGAGGGATTTGCCATAATCACCACGCCTGGCAGGCGGTTTGGTGATCGAAGCTTGGTGTCAAGTACTTAGGCGAAGGTTAGGGTACTTTGTTAATCCCTTGGCTCCTAGGCTTTTACTACATTCACGGGAGGAGAAGGAGAGATCTAGTCTTAGGCCAGCACCACGGTATATAAATAAATTATTATATTCATTAATTATTAAATAAATATTTTTTTGTGCACGGAAAATATTTGAAAACATAATAATAGAAAATACATGTACAAAGACAAGTATAGCTCTAAAGAGTTTTCTTCCAGCAAACTTTTGAGGCTAGAGAGAGGTGATAAAGTTGGTATAGGTACACAGACAGAAAAACTTATACTAACTATATTCAAGACTAGTTGCGCCCCGCAGTTTCACCCGCGTGAAAAATGATGAAAATTGATGATGATGATGATGATGAAAAGTAGCCTATGTGTTAATCCAGGGCGTAAAGTATCTCCATTCCAAATTTCACTCAAATCCATTCAGTAGTTTTTACGTGAAAGAGTAACAAACATCCATCCATTCTCACAAACTTTCGCGTTTATAATATTAGTAGGATAGTAGGATAGTCTTGGAAGTAAACACATGAAAGTGAAACTAAATTAAATAGCTCGAATAACTTAGATCTAAGTATTAACAATGAACGAACATACCTGTATAGTATAAGCTACCACAGAGAGCAAACAGTTAGGTAATTTGTAACACATTGGAAAATACCACAACGAAAGCCGCTTTGAGTGTAACAAATAACGAGCTCAGCAAATGTTAGTTTAATGTAACAACGTTTTCCTATTTAAACTGGCAAATCACTTAATTACCATTCTCGGTTACAGCAGGAAATAAGATTATTTAAACACTCAACTGTTTACGATTTAATTTTATCACTCTATTCCTTCATACATCAATCTAACGTAAGAAAACGAAAGAAAAGATGCTCCTATTTTTCGGCACTGCTTTGCCTCCTTACAGCTAATTCCTCTAGTTTATTTGACTTCATGGTGTCTTGAAAATTGTGAAACGAAAACTTCTTTCATATTAATTTTGGGGATAAGACCTTTTTCCTTTTTATTACGCATCACATAGGTATTATGTCATAATAAAATTTATGTTTACCGAAAATACCGAAGACCCAAAGGGCAATTTTCATTTTAACGCTAAAAATGGTTCTTACCGTCGTATATGCGAATGAGACAAAACGATGTGACAATAAAAAGATAGAAAGGGATAAAAACCTATTCGAATCACCTGTCGCGCGTAGAATTGCAGCGTAACCACAAAGTTTGCACGCAAATATACCTTTCGGTGATATCGACGGAATTGATTTGATATCTCTGCGAGCAAACAAACTATCTATAGATTGATGTTTGTACCGAGTAAACTAATTTAAGTTGATGAGTATTTTAGAATACTAGGAAGGTTTGTTTCTAATTTCAAGTGTTTGTTATTTTAGCTAGAATTATTCAATAACTTGTTCAGCGTTATTTGATAGTTAATCTGTTTGAAGTTTACTAACGTGTTATTGAATATTCGTAATTTTTCAATATCTATACTGAGTAAATTAAATGCCTGTACCTTCTTATCAGACTCAAATGAACGAACTAGGACGACTTCCGTGGCGAGTAGCCGACTGCCTCAAGAGGTCGAACTTTAATAAAATAAAATTGAAATTAACATGAAATTTACCGGGTTCGATTCCCACTGCGGGACAAATGTTTGCATGATCTGAAAATGTTTGTTCCGGGTCTGGGTGTCGTAGTACCATTGTTGATACTCACGACACAGGGAGTCCTAGTGTGGGATCAGGACAATGTGTGCCAGAGTTGTGTGCGTGTTTAAAAAAAACGTTGCATAAGTTTTATTTTTACTATTAAATTATGTTCGTGCGTTATCCTGAAGCTTGTGCTGAAAATAAGCGTACTAAATTCGTTCACGGCGATGCTGAGCTCAGGGCTTTTTATACAGTACAACCCTGTAAATGGCAGCGTTCCTCTATATACTTGTTTTGCTTATGTTTTTTTTCTGTGTATGTGTTTAGTGTACATTGTGTTAATATGTTGTTGTATATAATGTTGTAGTGTGTATGCATAAATGTCTTCTTATCTTATCTTATCTTAAACTTCAAGCCGTTAGGTTAGGTCTCAAACGCAAAATTTTACCGAAATGAAAAGCGAGTTACGAGTTATTGAAAGCTTATCCATACTCTGTGTGTCCCAGTGTGTCCTATCCGTGCGTCCGTGTGTCCCAATGTCTCCTATCCAGTGGGCGCATTAGCTACTCTGACAGTTCATTTATCTTATTTGCTGGTCGGTTAATTAAGTCCGCCACAGAGGTGTCGTAATTTCATTGTTTATTTGTTGATTTACGTAACACTGCCGGTAAATACTTTGAAATGGAAGTGTGATTTTTTTGTTTGTAACTAGACTATCTTACATTTTCAATGTTAAAAAGCCATTTTGTAATAAAAAAGTTTTTAGTATCTTTTTATTGAAATTGCAACTGGCTTTATTAGAAAACTATGCTTTAATACTATTTTTATACAGCTGGTGTTTTTCCTCAAATTTCAAATTGATCAAGCAAATTCCTGATTCTTTTTTTTTTTTTTATAAAAGTGGCCATTAAATTGTTGTGTGGAGTTTTTGACAATTTAATTGCATAGCAGTTTTAATTTCAAACGGTTATTTGTAACTACTTATCTCAATTCAACTCTTGAACTTAGATTCGGTTTTCCGATCTCTCCGGTTTAATATTCTAGATATAGATCAAAGTAAACCCTTATTTCAGTATCATAATTGGTTAATTTGGCGCTGGATAGACAATTGATCGTGTTCCAGTTATTCGGATACAGTCGGGAAGTGTCGGGTTATTTACGGCAAGTCAAATAGAAAAGGTCGGGCACTGTAAATATTTGCTTCTCGTCAGCCGAACTTGCGGCTGAGCGCACTTGACAGCCGGACTGTTTAGATATCCTCAAATAGATGCACATTTATAATAGAAATTAAGGTGGATCATCTCGCATGTGGCGCGAAATTCATTCGTGTTTTTTTGCTTATCACAGCTCATCAACACTTCTTGTGATAACGAAAACTGATTTTGCGAAAACTAAGAGACTATAGACACATGAATATTTTAGTTAATATAACTTAATATGTTTAATAATAGAATATTGTTCAATGATTTTTAGTGTTCTTTTGGTTCAGGCGAATATCCCTGCTCCCTAGCTCAAATAATTATATTTATGAGATCATTTAAATTAAAACATCTTGTGTTGGGTTTCCTAGTTTTCGCAAAACCTGTTTTTGTTATCTCAGAAGTGTTGATAAGCTGTGACGAGCAAAAAACACAATAAAATTTGAATTTCGCGCCACATTCGAGACGATCCACCTTAAATTGAAAACGTTTATTTGATACGAAAACAAATAAAAGAGAAGTACAAAGTTGGGACTCAGGAAACAAACAGAAAAAAAAATCATATATGCAAGGTAACAAAAGGTACAAAAGGTAATTACAAAAATAACTAAGTAATTTTTTTTTTTTTTTTACGAAATGTGAAAATAACCCACTCGCCCTTTCTACCCTATTCAAACTGTCCAAATATCGCGCCATGATGGCCATCAGCACAGCATAATGCTAAGTAGGTAAGTTATCCTACCTACTCAGCCCTGAGTTTCAGCCGACACTAAGTAGTGATGTCACCAACGCCAGAACCTTGCACTGCACTGTGAGTTATAATGGCCTGGATTTACACGACGTTTGAGTATGTACGTTATTTTACCGTCTAAGTTAACGGTTTATTTAGTTTTCAGGAAATACTTACTAATGTGCCCAAATAGTACTTGTTGGGCAATTTTCGTTGGTTTATAATTATCCTGGCTGCTGGCTTATTTAGGAGTGTGTTATTACTAGATGAAAGCGTTAGCAGAGTTGGTTGTAGAAAGCAATGGCGGCGATGAGCTCACCACTTGTTACGTCTATATTCCTGCGAGGTGGGTTGTAAACCCACGGTGAAAAGAGGCCCTTTGAGGCTCTGCCTACCCCTTCGGGGAAAAAAGCGTGGGTTTATGTATGAATATAATATTTATAGAATTTAATCAAATAATGTTGGGAGTAATTTTCAGTCGTTTCGTTTATTATCAGTACCTATACCATTATATTACGTACATTTTGGAATCATCCATTAAAATAAACAATATGTTTACTTATAACATTTTATTCTGTGTGTGTGTAAAGTTTTGTAATTTTTGTATATTTGATCAAAGTCAAAACCAATATTGAGTGATTATCCAAAAGATTGCCTCCATGCGGGCGGCATCCATGTATTTTCGTTTGTAATGGTTGTAATGGCTTGCATGGACAATGACCCAATCAGTTGACATACCATTTGTAACATCCGACATAAAGACACGCTTTTAGTGGCATGACAATAAAATGCCGGCGTGTTTGGAGATACCATCTATACAAATAACAGCCAATTACATGCATGTTAGTGCCAACTTTGAACTACGACTGCTATGTTATGATTTCATGTGTATATGCAGGTCTTCTACTGATCAACTTTTACTCAATGATGAGTTAATAACCATTTCGTAGATACTAAAAAGACCCCAACCATAAAGGCAACACAAAATAAAAACAAGAAAACCTTTAGTATAATATCAATAACAAAATATCTTTAAAAAAAATGTTATTTTAACACATTGATCCATATTAACTAACATGCGTCTTTATATACAAATTTTGAGCCAGTACAGAGCGATAGTTTCAAGGGGAATGCACACAGGCAAAGCACAACGCAAATTTGCAGAAGGAAATTCAAATAAATGCCACCAAGAAAACGAATAGCGTGGAGAATGGATTTAGATTTGTTCCAAGGAATGTGAATAAAAAATGTACACTTTGTATTTTTTATTTATGACGCATACCCAATTTAAAGCTATAAGATGAAAACTGTACGGGAAGACCAATAAAATAAAAATTAATAAAATATAAAAATTGTAGAGCTTCTTATTGTTCGGAATTATTGAACAAATGGAACGCTATTATGATCAGTAGGTACTATTATTTAGTTGTGCAAGTAACACAAACAAAACACGTTATAACCTACAAATTGACATGCGCATAGAAACCCATAGTCATAACCTGAATTACCCACAAACGCTGTCCAATCTCGTATTCTAACATCAATTAAGTACCTAGTTAGCTTTCAACGCATCTCAATTAGACGCTGTATGCACATTGAAATTAGCAAAACAAATCCCAAACTGAATCATTTCTCAATGTGTTCCGGATATCACCGGTAACATCAAAAATACGTATAGAGATGGTTCCTGGCATAAAAAGGTGGCAAGCCACGATACTAAGAGGAAAAACCTGAATCCTGCAGTGGGAACATCTAAAAAGTTTGATCATATTTCGACGTGCTATCGTGCTGGACACGATATAACGATGTATAATGAAGAAATAGAAAACTAGAATAGAACAAATAAAAGCCCATATCGCTGACAGGACGGCCTATCAATGTGTGAAGTACATACCGAAGAGCATTCAAATATCATGTAAGTAGATGTTTCCCGAATTAAATGTTGATTCGATTTACAATGAAATGGGCAAAATACAAAGAGAGATCTCATATTCACTATCAACAGAGGTGGTCAAACAAAAGCCTATCTTGAAGAAGACAGCAATAAAGATGGATCGGCATTGGGCGATGTATAATTAACCCACGGATGCAAAGTTTGTCAAAATGTAAAGAATACTATTTAATACAGCAAAACCAGAACAACATGGTAAAGATAAACATGACTTCTTATAAAAACAAGTTTTTGGTTTCTGGCCGCAGAAACTGCGGTTGCGGTTTTCACAAAGAGTAAGGTTTCTCCCAAAAGGTTTTTCACTTACAAAGCTTTAACGTCAGTTAACTTTTAAATAAACAATGTAGTAGGTAAAGAATATTTAAATATGTTTTGCAAGAAGTTGAATATAGTAGTAATTCAGAAATGAGGCTGTGGCATAAGAATAGGACTCGTCCAGCACTTCCCGCGGATGTCGTAAAAGACGACTAAGGCATTACGCCAAGAGATGGCCAGCAGCATCTATCTGATTACTTAACACCAAACCACCTGCCGAGCGTGGTGATTATGGTAATTCCCCCTATGGGAAGGTCCATCCAGCAGTGTACGTCTGTCAGCTGATGAAAAAGAATCTAGAGATATTTTGCATGCATCACCTCTGTTGTGGCTTTAGTAGACATAATAGGAGGATGTATGTGATGTGTTGTATGACTGGTAGGTACTGAGAGGCACACTATTTTTATTAATGTAATGCTTGTCTTCTGTGTAGTTTTAATAATCTTTGTTAATCTCTGTTTGTATGTGTGTCTTTTTCCCGTGTAATTCTTGTGTTTTTGGTACAAATAAATGCTTTTTCTTTCTTTCTTTCTTTCTTTTATGTAATGTTATGGATGAAATAAATTTTCTTTCTTTCTTTCTTTCTTTTTTTGTTTCTTTCTTTCTTTCTTTCTTTCTTTCTATGTACCTTTCATTATAAGATGTGTTTAAGTTAACTATGAGAATCTTCCTATGATCAACCGACATCAATTGATCTTATTGAGATTCAAAAACTCTTGAGTGTCTCCAAAGTCGATATTTGCGGTGACGGTTCGTGGTTCAATATTTCATACATGAGTCGAGAGTTTGCTCCGTGGCGGTAGTAAGCAAATGTTTGCCGTTGCGACATTCACTCGATGCGACCGGCATGTTAATACGTAATGTTTATTCTGTTTAAATTGTTATTAGTCTCTCCGGAACATAAAATATGTTTGGAAAATCCAAGTTAAATGGAAAAACCTGAAAAATCACAACTCTTTGTAGCTGAATCTTACAGTTATTAGCCAATTACTGATTTAAATTTAGAATTTTTGTTAATACCTAAGGCAATTGTTTATGTGACTTTTCACATGAGGACTTCACGAATTCTGAATCCATGAAGTCTGAATTGAATAAGGAGTTTTTGAAATACAGTTACATAATATTATATAAAAAGTTGTCATGCCTTACCGATAAACATAAAATAAATAAATATAGCAAGAGTTCAGAAAGCAATTCCCAATTTTTTTCTGGTTTCCCTTATTTTATTTGCTGGGTTAATCGGATATCCCAACAACTGCGAGTCATCTTCTCTTGATCAGTGATTGAGGATGGCCCGTATCCACCATGATTCTTAAAATAGCTGAAATACTCACAACGCAACATCATCACCCGGTTAATGGTTTACAGCTGTTGGACAAATACCTCCCCTTTAGATTGATTGGTCTTAAGCCGCCTTTATCTGTTGTTTACCTACGCACCGTTACAATGTCATCAGACCGTCGATTTTATTGATTTTAATTAGAGAAACACATTCTACAATCTAAGCAATCATTGCGTACGATTGTCCGTCAATCTCCACAAATAGTGTGCACACACCTATATACATTTCCAATTATTTGGAACTCCAAATCCTATACCTAGTTCTAGGTTCTAGTAAAATCTCTGAAAACACCCATTATTCAGTGTGTTCTTTACAAATACATAAATACTAAACCGTGTTGAAAAATATAATTGTAACAGTTGTATCACGGGTTATCGTATATCATTATTCTACACCATCAGCAGCCTTTAGACGTCCATAGATGCACGAGGCCTCCCTTGTAAAATACAATGGGGAGAATTGCAATAAATAATAATAATAAAATAAAATCCGTTTAATTCAAGCACTGTACAGTGTACACCCCCATATCACACAAAAATACAAATAAACACAAAATTAATTAAGATAAAAAATAAAAATAAAATAAGACACACCTATATACTGCGTCAGGGTCATTTCTTATTTCCGTCCTGATGGACGGAAATCCAGTGCTTATATATAGGATTGGCCAGATAGTCAGACACAGCCCTCAGGATGGTGTTGTTGGAGCGACTTAGTCGAGCCCAGAAAGCCGCGATCCTTGTCCTTATTATAGCGAAGAAATCAGGAACTCTCGCCTCAGAGAACATGCTCGACGCACTGCAGTACCTCAGCAACCTCATAAGAGCCCGGTAAACAATAATCACCACACTCTGTAGGTGGATTTGTGATCGCAGTATTCGTATTGAGTAGGTAGATGCTGCTGCCCATCCCCTGGTGTTATCCCTTGGTCGGCTTTTAAAACATCCACCAATTAGCTATCATTTAACATACTAAAATTATGAACGTAATTATTTGTATATATAATGTAGGCGAGAACGACTCCAATAACAACTGAAAGCTTTTTAACAAGTTACAAAATTAGGATCTTTTGAGGTTCGTAAATTCTTTGAAACTTTGAACTTTGAACTCTGAAAACATTTATTTATTCATTGTCTACATCATAAACTTATGGGGCTATTCAAAAGTAGACGAGAATATTAAAATACCAAGTGACAAGAGTCAGCTAATCCCGTCAAATAAGTTTCCATCGAGTAACTTTGTACAAAGCCCGTATCGTGTGTGTAAACAGAAATGTCCTAAGTTGATGCGTCACGCAATATCAGGGTGATTGATGAGGGACGCAGCCTGCGCTCCGGTGACCACAGCTCTGCGCTCATTGACTTCGTTTTGTTATTTGGCTTATGCTTCTATGTTTTAGTTTTGAGGGATCACTATCCACAGCAGTTGAAGTCAAAAGTATTTATACATAGATTAATACAACTAGCACAGGTACATATAACATTTTTAAATACAAACGAAACAGTTGAGCTATTTAAAGACCGTTGTAAACGATCTAAAGATAGCTCAACTGATCCAAATTACACAAAAGTCCCCAAGTCACTGGGCTGCATTGCTACGCTGAATAGCAATCAATACTAATGCGTTGAGCCAGATAAGAGCCAGCTCTTAGGTCACGCGTTTTCAATCAGATGCCTTGAAATAATTATGAAAACGCGATGGGGACCCCGGTACTCCACGGATACAGTCTCGACCCCGAAAGGTCCAAATATGTAAACTCTCTCTCAACTTGCATATTTGCGCCTTTTGAGATTCTCAAACCATACCTATCGATCGCTGCACCGGCCCTTACTAAAATATTTTATTCATTGAAATTACAAGAATCTTTTTGAAACATCTTATAAACAGGTGAATAGACTCCTGACCAAACCTAGAAGAATTAGGGCAAAAAACAATAAGTTGTTAAGTTATCATTATTATAGAACTAATAAGTAAATACTAGCATGAAAAATCATTAAAATAAAAGCTGAAACCGTGTTTTTTGCCCTGATTCTTCTAGGTTTGGTCAGGAGTCAGAACTGGGTGAGGTCTAATCTAACCTCACCTAACTTAACTTGATAATTTTCTAGTTGTTGAGTTAATTTGACTTGTATGATCGTAACTAAATGTTTTTTTTTAATATTTGTGGTTCAATTGCGATAGTTATTTACTTATTAGTTTACAAATACCAATGGATTTACATTGGTATTTGTGTTAAAGCTCGGCTTAAAAATCCGCCTTGGAGATTGGCTGCCAAGCCTTTATTCTCACTGAGTTGGCCAACTCTCAGAGTTAATGTAACCGCTGATTACAGGGAAATATGGTCGTTAAATATATGACTTGCGTTTATTTACTCTAATTTAAAACAATTAAACAGTTAGACAGTCAGTTCTTGTGTCAAGCTGCGACATCGCGCGGTCTGGCGCTCTCACGCAATCACTGCGGCATCTCCTGTCGTACCTTTTAATTGGTTGTCGAGTTTCATTTAAGGGGTCTGATTATGCTATATAATAGGCATTATCGATAAACCATACAGAACAAAGCTGAAAGCATACACGGCATTGCGCATCGATATAAAAAAAACATGTAATTCAACCCTTCGAGCAACACGGACTTCCTGCCGCAGGCCGGAAGTATATATAGCCTTAACGATATATTACCATTCAAATAGTTCTGTCATTTTTTGCGGGGGTGAAATGTGCACACAAGCACACAATTCCGCATATAACACATCCAAATACAACACTAATGACGACACTCACAGTAACAAACTTTGCACACCTCCTCAGAATAACAACCAGTTTTATTAAACGCATATGCCTACTTTGGCTTGTAGTTTGACAGAGGGGAACGCTGCGAAGGCTACTCCCTTCTGTGTTGCTTGAAACCATAACCTATAGCTTGTATAAATAGATATTTTTCCCCCGTATTCTCTATCTCTTGACAGGTTTGCAACAGGCGTAACTTGTGTCATCGTGGCTGTCAAACATCGCTTTTCTCATACAAAAGTTACCGTTTGACAGCAGTGATTGCACAATTTATGCCTGTTGCAAACCCTGCGCGAGATATAGAATAGCCCTGCGGGACCTGTCGGGAAATGTCTTATTCCATGTTCATTCCAAAGTTAAAAACACGCTCGTATCATCACGAATTACTGAAACGAATGCCCAACTGCACTAAACTTTTACAGCTTCTAAACTCATGCTTATCTCTCTAGGACGTACGATTAACGATAAAAAATGCGTTGCACTTACCTAAGATGTTGCCTAAATGACGTTGTTGACATTAGCAGACGGGCATAAGAACCATTCAAAAGTCAGAGGGTCTTCCGCTAAGGTCTGCTTATCATAGATGACACACGAAACAAAAAAGCCGTGGAATCGCGCACATTCTTAAGCAATCCCATATTGTGTCGCGTCGCATTGTAGTGCACCTGCTCCTCTCTTGTTTGCAAGTGGAACACACGCCCGCGTCTTTCCACTGCAATTGTGTTACGCTCTATTGTCTCTTTTCATTTATTCTTTTATTCAGACTTTTCCTCTATTGCTCTGTTGCAGCCAAAAATTAACGTTAAATGAGCAACGGAAACAAAGAGCCTTGTGTTTAGAAATGTCTTTTAATCATTTTTACTTCATAGTAACGCATGCAGACATTTTTAACTGAATTTCGCTCAAAATGTCTGAATGCATAGTTCTTTCCAAAGTCCGTTGCGCAACTTTGAGCTTGTGTATAAGACCAATATTTAGTGACCACGTCTTAGCCATAAGCCATCACTGGCAAACACGCACTGATGGACTTAGTCTTGAGCCTATGCGCTAATTCTAAATAAAAATAAGTCATACAACAACAACAGCTGTAACAATCAACAGCAAAAGCTGACATTATTGTATGAATTTGATAGTAGGTAATTCGTACGGACCATGGCAGTCCGTATATTATTATCAAGTGATAAAAATCTAAAACAAATTTAGATATGTACGAAATCCTAATAAAATCTGTATGAATGAATGCGAGCATGCGTCCGGCACATGGCTGGGGCATCTGCCCATCTATCATCCTGATATTGCGTCACAGGTCAAATCTACAGCCAGTTTTTTACGTTATCCAGAAAACTGAGCTTTTGATAAAACTTTTTCAGCTGTAATGTAATTTTCATTGGTTTCATCTCAGATGTATATGAAATTTGACAGTTATTTTGGCTCCAGTAACACCTCATCTTTTCTCTCAGTAACGCACCAAATAATTTGATGAGGTGTTCCTTTAAAAACCATACGTTTGGCACGCTTTTTTTTTTTGTTGTTCACTTGTAAGCAATTTTACCGAATGACCAAATGACAAACACAGAAGAAGAAGAGAAACAGAGATGTGCAATTTTTTAAAGCATTTTTACTAAAGCTTTTCAGAAAAAAAGTAGACAAACGGCGTTTTTGTATCATTCGAATATCGTTCCAAATGCTCTTATAATGTAGAATGGTGCATCATTAATTATTATCAATGTGGTTTCCAAATAATTTTAATTAGATATCCTACAATTTTGATAATTATTAATTGTTACCATAATTTAACCACTCAACGCTCCAAACTCTAAATTGAATTATGTTTGTACTACAGTTTGCATTGCATGCAATGATATACATAGCTGGGCATTAACTCGTTAATCCGTTAATCGTTAATTAACGAAGTTAACATTTTGATTAACGGATTAACTTTTAAGTTAACATTTAAAAAAAATTAACGGACACGTTAACTTCCGTTAATATGCAGAAGTCCGTTAATCGTTAATCCAATGCCTAATAGTTACCGCACGGCACCGACAACTGCCGGGCGGCGCGTGACAGCGAGTGAAACAAAAACAAAACTAGATATATTTTGCCGGCGTCTGCGACTGAGAAAGAAAACTGCGAAGAGATTTGTTTCGTTTGATCATTTCATTACTTAGCGCCGGTGCTTAGAGTGACGAGTGTTTTGTTTGTTTGTTTCATGTTTGTTGTTATTATAAATGACTGTCAGTGATCATTTGGGTATTGATAATTGATGCTGCATTCCTCGGGGAATAGATAATAATATAATACATAAATCTATTCATTAAATACAATACTGCTATGCTATACCCTCAAGCGCTGCAGTTGAACGTCTTTTTTTCATTGGTAAAGACATTTTAACACCAAAACGAGCCTCGCTTTCAGACGAGAACTTCAACATGTTAATGTTCATGAAAGGGAATATGCACCTTATGCCCGACGATTAAATTACACATTTGAGTTATACAAGTATTTTGTTTTGTTCCTAACCTGTTAACTTCCAGAACCTTAACCAACAGGTTTTATAAGTTCACTAACGCAACGATATAAAGATGCAATTTTACACATATTAACGGATTAACGATTAACGTTAACTTGCGTTAATTCTTCCTAAATGTAACGCTTTAACGTTTAACGAAGCTAACTTTTTTTGTAGCGGATTAACGATTAACGAAGTTAACTATTTGATTAACGATGCCCAGCTATGATAATATACAATAGACGCCATAAAAGGACGTAAGTTTCACTCGAACTGCACTAAAGTAGACAAATTGTATGAAACTGTGAAAACCTCAAGTGCGATACTGAAACTTAAATTTAGCGCATAACACTAAATTGTTTTTTACCAAATTTGATGCTGACAGGCGCCTCAATTTATCAGCCGATAAGATCGCTTGCATACGAGGTATAAAATAACATAATGAAACCACGGTAAACCTAACTTTTCATTGAATATCTATTTTTAGTGACACAGGCTTCTGACAGGAATCCGTTCGAGTGACGTGAACACAGACCACACCGGTACCTGCACACATAATGCCTGTCAATCATGAACACATCTGTTTGTGCTAGCTGCTGGCTAGTGCATCAATACCCATACAATATGAGAAGAATATTCAGGAGTTTTGACGTTTGTTTGCAATGCCAGTAAATTGAGAAAGTTTATGTTTGACTGCAGCTGGGCCGGCGTTTGCACTTACAGCCATACGATAATTACTGGTTGCAAAAAAATAGAATCTTAAGAGCTAAAACCCACTACGCCATAGCTGAAACTGGTATCAACTGGTATTTCGTTTTTTTTAGCGCAGTCGGGTTTTAGTTTCGGCAACTTTTTAGTGGAGTAGATAGTTAAAATTAGTCTGTGAATGGAGGCAGCTCAAGACTGTTCGTCATGGTATTCTATGGAGGAGCCTTTGTCCAGCAGTGGACTTCTTCTGGCTGATGATGATGATGATAAAAATACAATATTTCGTAAGTACACAGTAAAACACATCCATAAATTGAACAAAAGGAATGAAGTAGTAAACCTGTGCAATGTCTTAAGTTTTTGGGATCTGTTTGTCGTCGTTATTTTCAAACATGGCAATGGTAACCATTTTTTTAGATAGGTACTTTTGTGATATCTGAGATAGAAAAGGGGAAAGAACTATCTTATCTGAGCTCATTGAATATGTTAATGATAGTGTAATGTCACTTCGCAATAGTTTTAATTCGACAGCATATAATATATAAGGTTTTAAGTTGTTCATATATTTTTTTCTTAGCATACTTAATGGTACCATAATAACATTACAGTCTAGCCATAAGGTAGGCTATTTAATATTGACCTAGATTTATACGACAACTGTGTGTAAAAAATGTCCGTAAAAAGTTTTCTTACTGTAGCTGATAGGTAGATAAGATTAAAACTTTATTGGTCACCAAGAATAAACTAGTGGTTCGCCCTGACCTGAGACCTCGTGATAACACTTTTATCAGCCCAACTACTTAAGTAAGTCATTTCCATAATATTTTCCATTATTGTTTTTGAAAATTTTCACCTCGATGTAATTTCCTACACATCATCAAATTAACCTTTGAATAGGACTAAGCAATGGGGCGTAATATACTACATACCTGTTAGTATATTAATTACCTGACGAATTAATTGATAACGTCCTTTTGACGAATACCATAGAACCAACGTCATTCAAATTCCTAGAAATTGGAGGTCAACAATGGATATTATATTGGTTTTTGTTTTATGGAGTACCAGTTTATTACTTCATCAATTTCAGACTTTTCCTTGTATTTGTGTCACAAAAGCTACAAGCATAGCAGATTTCAGTTTTGTGGGATTGCTGGAAGTACCCTAGAATTGTTGATTTTTACGTTTTTTGATTTTCCCTAATATCTCAGAAACTACTTAGTTTAAATACTTATTAAAAACAGTTTTGAAATGTCCAACCAAAGAGCTTTCATTAGACATCCCACTTGATCGGACTGTCTCACTTTTCATTTTTTTACCCCCTCTTGGACCCAAATATCTCATCAACCCCTCAACCGATATAACTCATAGCCTTACCTACAAATTGTACCAATACTATCTACCCCTATAATAAATTTCATGAAGATCGGATTAACGGTTAGGAAGTTTTCATCGGACAAACATACATACATACATACATATATACATACAGACGCCGATTCTTCCAAGTTGACTAGAAGACAACCTTGGGCTCTATTTAAGTGTTATAAATAATATGAAATATTTAGAGCTCCTTGTTATTTAGTTTGTTATTAGATTTGAATAATAAACTTTGACTTAAATACGGGACTACATAAACACGTTATAACTAAAAACTTGCACAACAATAAATGTAACAGTGTCAGCGAAATTTCAGCGCTCACCCTGCATTGCAACGCGCTTAGTTATCAACTAAAATTAATTTTAGGATGCCAAACATTCCCAGTTCTTGTTTAGTAAACTCGCTGTCTGAATGCCATTCCAGAATTTTGAAATGCATTTTGTGGTATTTCACAATACCATCGTTAATGAAAACTAAATATTGGATTAGGCATACTAGTGTAACGTGCCATCATAAACTAAATTTGATGTATTTGAAAATAGTTCAATTAATAAAACTTACACTTTAGCAAGTTTCATTAATTGAACTATTTTCAATTCAGGGAGGCTAATTGAAATCTAGAAGTACCCGAATTTCAACCGTGATGGCTTAAGACTCTTTGCGTCAAGGAATCCCATCATTAGGTGTGTGATATCCCATCATATACTCCGGTCAGCCTGCGACCTCAAATGTTGTAACACATTCGAAATAATACACGTGATAAATATACTACAAGTGGCATAAGATATATTCTTAGTTTGGTTTTAATAAGTTTGTTTTAGATAGGTATTCATGTTTTTTTATGTCTGGTATTTTAATTGTAAATTTTAATAATTGTTCATACGTAAAGAAACATGTTAATAAAGCATTGCTTTAGCACGTGCAACTTCAACCCTAACTTGATTGTATGACAAAACTGTTTGTTAACTAGCGATTCCCTCCGTCGTAACTTTAAGGCAACAAAGTCAATGTATAGAATTCGTGACCATCTCCTTAAATCGTCACGTTTCGATCGACAAACTTGTCTTCGACTCGGCTTCAAAGTGATTGCTTCTCTTCACGCTGTCTAAATAACAAGATGGGTCTCAGCGCTCCATCTAAGAATTTGTATCCAGTCCCGGAGGTGCTGAATAAATAGAACTAAATTGAAATCCGAAATTTGCCACGTAGTGGACGAAGCGTCCTTTGGGCGCATAAACGTGTGGGGCAAAGTTAGAAACTTGAATGTTAGCAATGTCGGTTCGGACTAAGCTGCTACGGCTCCGTCTGAAACCTCATTGGGATAATAGAAAATTATGACTGAGCTATCGAATTGTTACCAATGCATAATTTTATACGACGTTCAGAATGTTAATGAATCTTTCATGGAAAAAGTTTCACGTTGGTTCACCCATATTTACTATTCAAATAAAATATTTTCACGTAAAAGCAATTATTATTAAAAGTAGAAGATAAAACCAGTAAAGTGCGGGTCAAGCGAAATTCTAGAATTACAAGAAACAAAGTTTGCATTTAGGGTTTCGTACCTAAAGGGACTTATCGGGACCTTAACTTGGCTGCCAAATTTTACGCACAAGAGTTCTCAAAAATTCAAAAATAAACAAAAACAATTTCAAAGTGAACGTAGATCGAAAGCGGTTTAACGTACCTATATTATAGTTTTGGGTTACACTTGTGCCATAGTACGGAACCCTTAGTGCGCCCTCAGTTCAACTCACACTTGGCTAATTATTACGGTTGATTTCTGTCTTATTACGGTTGAGTTTATTAACTTTGTAGACTTGGCATTGACCCTAGATAGTTGAGATAATTTTCATGCGAAAAAGGCGTGTGTCCATGCATGTATGTATTTCGTATATAATGCTTGCTTCTAGAATTTTTGAGAACAATGCGTTTAGAGTAAAAGAAAAAAACTAATGCAAAAAAAACAGTATGGAGAAATAAATGGATTTAAATTTTCACATATACAATTTTTCTTAAAAGTGACCTAATTTTGAAAAACTAAACTATAATTATAAAATAGAACGAAGTAAACATACGAAATGAAACGTCCGTGACTTTAGGCCGCAGGGAGTTTAGAGCTTAGAGGGTGAATTTCGGAAATTCCTTTCTTAATGGACGCCTAGACCACACAAATAATGTACCCTACAAATTTCAGGTTTCTAGGATTTACGGGTTACGCTGTGCGTTGACTCAAATCAGTGATTGAGTTTGTCAGTCACGTAAAGTTTTCATATAATTGAACGATATCTATAAATGTGACAAATTTTATATTTAAGTCAAAGTCAAAGTCAAAGTCAAAGTCAAAGTCAAAGTCAAAGTCAAAGTCAAAAGTCAAAGTCAAAGTCAAAAGTCAAAGTCAAAAAGAACTTTATTCATTGAAATCACAAGGATCATTTTGAATCGTCTTATATAAAATTAAATTACTCCTGTTCCAACGCGACCAAGCCTAGAAGAATCAGGCAACAAACTCGGCTTGGCTTACATAAATGGTCCGTCTTACCACTAGGTGAGAAGCGCCTGTGTGGTGCCTCGGAGCAAGGAGTTGCTGATACATAGTAAATGAGAACTTAAAAACCTTAGGAAGGTAGTCAAAAGTAAATAAACATCAGCAAAAATATGCAAGACAGCACACGCTACGCTTGTTATACTTATAAATAATAATCTAATACAAACATGTAAATAGGTAAGTACAGATATTGCAAATTACCATTTTAGCAGTCGAGGGGCAGAGCGACATCAGGCCACGCGGCTTTATCATTAATATAGTCATCAAGAGTGTAATACGCTTTCTTAATTAGATTCATCTTTATGTAGGATTTAAATCTTCGAATAGGAAGTTTAAATGCACCTTCTGGAAGTTTATTATAGAACCGTACAGAATTCCCCATAAAAGACCCACTTACTTTCTTTAATCGAAATTTTGGTATATTTAGTTTGTGTTTATTTCTCGTGTTAATACCATGCACGTCACTTTTTATCATAAAACTATCCAAGTGTTTATGTGTATGTAATAATATTTCATAGATATATTGCGATATTACTGTAAGAATATTGATTTCTTTGAAACGCTCTCTCAAGGAGTCACGCGACTTCATTTTATAAATGGCACGTATTGCCCGTTTTTGCAAGACAAAAATAGCTTGGATATCTGCTGCTTTACCCCACAGTATGATACCATATGACATAACACTATGGAAGTAGCTAAAATAAACAAGCCTAGCTGTAGCTTCATCAGTAAGCTGCCTTATTATACGAACTGCATATGCAGCGGAACTAAGTCTACCAGCAAGAGCCACAATTTGTGGTGCCCACTGCAACCCTGCATCAATATTAAGCCCTAAGAAAATGGTAGACTTGACAAGGTCAAGTGTCTCCCCATTTATTTTAATATTAGTTGGATAATGTTTTACATTTGGCAATGTGAATTTGATGCATTTAGTTTTTTTAGCATTAAGCAAAAGATTATTAACTGTGAACCACTCAAGAACACGCGATAGTGAATCATTTACATCATCGTAATTAGATTTAGATCTATCAACTTTGAAAATCAAAGAAGTATCGTCAGCAAACAGAACTATGTCACATATGTCTTTCACAAAAAAAGGGAGATCGTTAATGTAAACTAGGAATAAAAATGGGCCTAGTATTGAACCCTGTGGCACCCCCATGACAATAGTCGATCCTGAAGACCTTTCACCACCAACATCAACTTTTTGGACTCTATTGGATAAGTAAGAATTTACAAGATCAATTGCCTGATTTTGTATGCCATAATGTTTTAACTTGGAAATTAAAGTATCATGCCTCACGCAGTCAAAAGCTTTGGACAGGTCGCAGAAAACTCCGATCGCGTCCTGCGAGTTCTCCCATGCTTCAAATATGTGTTCTAAGAGCATGGTACCAGCATCGGCTGTCGAACGACCCTTAGTAAATCCAAATTGATGACTATGAAGAAGTCCGTGGAGGTTGAAGTGTGACAATAACTGAGTAAGAATAAGTTTCTCAAAGATTTTACTTAACGCAGGCAATATAGAAATTGGCCTATAATTACCTGGATCTTTTTCATTACCAGACTTGAACAAAGGAATTAATTTACTATGTTTCATAAGATCAGGAAAGACTCCCTCGTCAACACATCCATTGAAAATATAGGCCATACACGGCGCAATATCAATAATTATAACACCTAACACCTTTGTAGATATTCCCCAAAGGTCTTCAGTATTTTTAATATTAAGTGACTTAAATGTCTTAACAATATCAATGGCATTAACGTATCTGAAACTAAACGCGACCTCACACTTATCAACACTTAATTCCAATAAAGTAGATGCTCCAGAGGCAGTTGATTTTAAAGATTGAGTCACAATATTAGGTATACTAGAGAAAAAACTATCAAAGGCATTTGCGACCTCAATATTATTTGATAATATTGTATTGTTTACGTTTAAATTAATTTGTTTACTACGAGGTTTAGCTTTACCTGTTTCATTATTTATTAATTTCCAAGTTGTCTTAATTTTATTTGTTGATTTTTCTATTTTATTTCTCAAATGCAATGATTTTGCTGCATGACAAACTTTTTTGAAGGTCTTGGAATAGTTCTTTATGTACAAGATAAACGTTGGATCGTGCAACATTGATGCTCTAGCCGCATAGAGTTCATATAATTTATTCCTACTTCTATAAATACCGGTTGTAGCCCAATCAGCTAACCCGACATTAGCTCTAGCTTTACATTTTTTTAACTTAAATATCTCACTATGTTCCTCACATATCAACTTAAACAAACTAGTAAAAAGGTCATTCGGATCATCTACGCACGGTACAAGGGGCATTTTAAGTTCAATACTGCCCTGGAACTTCTTAATGCGACTTTCTGTGATAGGCCGATAAGTGAATTCCTTAGGTTCATCTACAAAATTACAAGTAAATATAGCACTGTGACCATAGTGATCTGAGGTGAAATGTTTAATTACTGATTTATCAATTGGAACACTACTGCAATAAATATTATCTAAACAGGTGGATGTTGTTAGTGTCACCCTTGTAGGTTCTTCGAAGAGGTGATTTAAGTTAAAGCATTTAAATAAATTAAGCAGCCTCTCAGATAGAGGATTAACCGGAATATCTATATTGAAATCTCCGCAGACTATTAGCATTTTATTACAAACAAAAGTTTTAAGCAATGCTTCTTCCATAGTGTATTCAAATAATGCGAAGTCTGCGTCAGGGGGACGGTAAACGCTCACAATGATATGCCGCTCTAGCTCAACACAAGATAGCTCAATAGTCCTCTCAATAGTGAGATTTGCAACATCTTTACGTTCCTTGCATTTTAAAGTATTTCGAACAACAATTAAGGAACCCCCACGTATGGCGTTTTTGCGTTTGTATGAACTTACAATATTATAATTCTCATAATAAGGGAGTAAATCAAATTGTAACATCCAGTGTTCAGTTACACACATAATATCAACATTAAAACGATTTAAAAATAATTCTAATTCTAAGATTTTGCTGGGAAGGCCTTGCACATTTTGATGTACTACATGTAATGTGCCCGGCTGTCTCATTGTCGAACTCGTCAGTTTAAATGACTGTCAGCTACTCCTACTTGTTTGCCCTCATTAGTACTACTACTAACTACGGGCTTGTCGGTGAACTGCGTTATAGTACTTATAACGGGATCAAAAATATTAAATGCTAACAATTTAGCAATTATTAATTTACTATGCCTACTCAAATACATAGTATCTTGTGTCAAAATAAAATTACTAATAAAATGATTAGTATCAAAATACAAAACGTCTCTATGACGACATGTCAAATTATACAGCATTAAATTAAGATTCCAAATTTTTTGATTATCTTTAGTACTCAAACATTTTGAGTAAGGGAAAGCACATAAAATTAATTTTCCCAGTCCTGAATCTAGCTTTTGTAGCAAAGTCTCAACTAACTTAATAATATCCAAACGCGTTACACCACTACTCTCACCTAATTGTACTAAAAGAGTGGTGTTGTTGTCAAAGCAATCCTCCCTCTTTATAGTATCTATAAGTTTGTTAATAGGGGCATTAGGAAAGCAATTATTTGTCACAACTTGCCCTAACAGGTCACTAAGGAGCAAGCCCATCCCAACACCTATATTATCTGAATACACCACAGTCTTCCGGGTCTGACAACAGGATTTAATCTGTCTAACCGGAGACTGCGTACCAGGTGTGGAAACTACTTCAACCTGAACAGTAGGTTTAGCCTGACTCTGCGATGCACATGTTGCAATGTGTGTTAAAGCACCTAAAGCTGATCCAGAAGGCTCTGATAAAGGAAGGTCCGTCTGTGAGCTACTATTACATACTTGTACATATGTGCTATCATCACTCAGTATCTCTACGATATTATTCATTTTCTGAATATTGTCAGATGCTTCTCGTTCAGCTTTTTTATATTTACACGTTACATCATGAAGTGATGTTTCTAAACTTTTAATTTCCTCTGACATATCAACTAACTCTTTTGAATTTCGTCCTATCAAATTATAGCAGGAATTAAGTTCCTCATTTAAATAACATTTTTGCTTAATATGCTTGGCATAACTTAGGACATTTAAACCCTCAAACTCAATAACAATTTTATTATGTTTACTAAAAGTTTCATACGTAAGCCACAATAGAAGTAGCTAGAGTCTCTTGAATATTTTTTAAAGTTTTAAGTTTTCCAGTAAAACAGATGGATACAGTTTTAAAACTGTTCTCCGATTCTAGATTGCTCGCTGCCAGAGCAAACTTTGTCTAACAGCTGATTGCAACTCTCTTCTTTAGAAAAGAATCGTTAGAATTTTTATCATAAAACGTTTAATGTACTAAACCGATAAGAATGTTTTAGTTTATACCTTTTTTAACGTTTACGTCGCAGTAAGTAAGTAGCAATATTAGGAAGACAGTTATCTTGCTAGATAAACAGTTGCAATGATTTAGGTTTCTATCCATATTTATTCTTTTATTTTTCTAGTAAGATGGCTATCTTACTAGACCAGTCTAGTGAAATTTTCTTACCCTTTTTAATTGCCACGGAGTGCTTTTTTACAACTTTCCCCTATATTTGACTCAGTTAGTTTAGGTTAGAATTCTGTAACAAAACCAACTTGGACTATCCCTGTTTTTTACCTGGTATTATATTTCACGCCCCTAGAGTGTTATTTTAGAATTGGGGGCGTCGAAGTAGCAAGACTGCGTTGTGTGCCCGTAGCAGCCCGAGCCTTTACAAATTTTCCGCCTCCCCCTTTCATTTAAGTACTTGGATATTTCTAAGTCAATTAAGTTTTCAATTAAGTTTGCTAAAATTATATTTCACATAGTGTGTAGATGACTTTCTTAGAAGTAGAATAGAATTTAAATAGAAAACAAAATTTTCTTGACTATTTTACAAGAAAGAGCCATCTTTCTATATAAGATTTCTGTCTTAATGCGACATATAAACTACCGATCTTTACAAAAGCAAATGCAACAAGCATATTTTGAGAAATACGTACAATATGATTTACCCGGTTTTGGGTAATAATCGTTGGTATAAGATTTGTCCTGGCTGCTGGCTTATATAGGAGTGTGTTATTACTGGAAGAAGTTGGTCGCAATTGAAAGCAATGGCGGCGATAAGCTCACCACTTGTCACGTCTACATTCCTGCTACTGTGCAACCCACGGTGAAGAGGCCCTTTGAGGCTCTGCCTACCTCTTTGGTGTAAAAGACGTGTGTTTATGTATGTTACATTGATTAATAAAATCTTAGAAATATGTATATGTATTCCAAAGACTTAAAAATTAAAAATTAATTATTAAAATGGCTGATTCAAAGGAGTCGTTTAAAAGATTGGTACGTGAGCTTTATCTCAAGAAGCTAAATTATTAGTTATCTCTTTTGTTAAGTGTTTCACTCTCTTGATTTTATTATCTATGTTATTACAGCCTTAGTTAATTTTATGTACTTTCTCACTCATATTTTTTTTTTGTTCTTAACTTTCTTGATGTTTTGTATAATTTTAATATGTATAATATACATATGTGTATTATAATTTATTAGTATACATTATAATTTGTTAGTTTAGATTATATTTATATTTTTAGTTTTATTGGTTACTACCTTGTTTGTAAGGCACGCCTCACCATCTTTCTGCACGCCCAGGATGACTGGTAGATAATGCTATTAGCATTAAGTCCTCTTTGCACTAATATTTTGTGTGAAAGTTTAAATAAATAAATAAAGACTGCTATATTCCTGCAACATTATTATTTATTTTTATTCCTTATTTATTTTATAGTAGTTTAGATAGTGGCACTGGCATTTGACCAAATGATGTTTAGTGCGTTTCAAATCGGTGTACCTTATGCGTAGAGGGACTAAGTCACGTTATGACTAAATGTAATTTTCTTTAGCCTTATGTCTAGAACGGTATTAGTCTATCTAGCAGATCACTTACATCGTTTTAAAGCTTATTTTTATCAGACCTAAATATCCTTCAGCCTAATGGTTACCCTAGCCCATTACAAATGCAATACTTCTTAGGTCACGTCCACTTAGGACGCGCCCTACTTAGCATTGTACATGTGCCCGTCCATAAAGATGCAAAGTCTCATGTGCCTGTAATTTCGAATTATTCTTTAAGGTTTTCAGCGGCACCAATACCCTTAAATCCGGAACACAGCAATGCTCACAATACTGTTTAGCTGCAAAAATAGGTATGGTGGTAGTAATTCCCCAGACAAACTGTTTCACAAGGAGCTCACAAGGTTTCACTTAGCAAAAATGTATGCAATTTGCTATTTTCCTCAAAAAATGCTTCCTATGCAACGAATTGTTATCGTAATCCTTTATTTGTTGCTTAAAAAACTTTTGTTCAATATTGTTTCTAAACGTAGCGAATACAAGTAGTATTGTATTTTATCGTCTTTTGTTCTGCGCCAGTCGTCCGTCTGAAATAGGCACGCGTTCAGCTGCAGTTAAAACCAGAACTCGAAAACACATAGGTGACATCTTTTTTTATTTAGGTAATATTTGCTAAATATTTGTAGCTTTTCTCGGTGTTTATAAAATAAAAAAAAATAATAGAAAATTTAATAATTATAATAGATAATAGGTAAGCTAATAATAGAGGTTGGTAGGCAATAGATAAGCCCCACCTATTTCCAATGGTTCGTTACAAATGTTTGACAAAATTTGTCAAATAAATGGTTTTATCAAATTTTATTTAAAAAGTAGGTACTTTCAACTTTTCAAAGTCAAAGTCAAAGTCAAAGTCAAAAGTCAAAGTCAAAAAGAACTTTATTCATTGAAATCACAAGGATCATTTTGAATCGTCTTATATTATATTTTATATGGAAAACCAAAAATGAAAGCAAAACTTGAAAAAGATGCAATGTAATTGTTTAAAAGTACATTGTTATTAGAAAGAATATTGCAATTTTGGACACAAAAGTAATAAGAATATACCTACCATAATGATGTACTGATTGTATCTATGAATTTTGCTCAAAATAAATGATTTTCAAGACGTATGCAGAAGATTAGGTGCTTGAGCTAACGTTGTTTTCGTCCACCGCGCCGACAATGTATCGACAAAATGTATTTTTATCTCGACGCTTGTTTTACGTTGAAGGTGGCATCAAAATATCAACATTATTTAAAACCTTATCGTGTTTTGTTTGTCACCGGATTATCAGTATAATAAGAAGTCTGAATATTAAATAGTGATGTTTCATTACCAGCCAGTATCCACTGCTGGATATAAGGCCTCCCGTACCTAGCATGTACAGCGTACAACCCATAATGTGCAATGGGGGGATTTGCAATAATCACCACCCTTGGCAGGCGGATTGGTGATCGCAGCATGCTGCTGGCCATCCTCTGGCGTAATCCCTTAGTTGCCTTAAACGACATATCCACAGGAGTTGGAGGAGTCATATTCTTAGGCCGAGACTACCAACTCACTGCTTACTACTTTTGGTGTTAATATGTGTAACTTATTATGTATGTTGCTAGCTTGTAGTAGTAGTCTATAATAATCCAGAATATTCAAAACAGGCGACAATATTAAGGCAATATTTATTTGACACCTTCCTCGGAGCGTAGGCCGTCATGTCGTAGATTACGTTGTATGAAATTCTGCGGTATATATTATTACGTAAATGACGTTATTGCCGGTTTATGTTGATATAATATACTGCATATAGCGCAATAAACATATATCAAAGTCAAAATATAACTAGCTTGTGAATTGTATATGATCAAAGCAAATACGAACCTACAGTTTAGAACTTTGTGAGAGCAAATAAAAAGCAAAAGAAAAAATGCACACAACTGTACAGTCAAAGGATGTATTTTTTTTGCAAAATCAGTATATTCGTTCTACAGTGACGCCACAGACAGACAAGCAAAGCTTTGAAAGCATAGCATAACAAAATCCCTTTATTGCTTTATAGCTAAAAGTGTGTTTTTACCCGACTACGGCAAAGCAGCAAAGGTTATGATTTTAGCAGTCTAAATATTTTTCAATGAAAAGAAAACCTGAGATCGTTAAGAGTAATTTTCTAGTGCATGAACGTAATCGCGTATACGTGCTACGTCGTGTGGACGCTACGGTACGTGCTAAGGATCCTGCGGCTTTCGATTTTAGACTAACATGCGCTCATTGGCGATAAAATGGCCAGCAATAAATAGCTACAAAGATCAATGAAACCATTAATCGAAAGCAAGGCTGGCCAACTCCAGGCCTGCGGATATGCCCACCGCTCGGTGGATTTTCTGCCATGCGCATGAATAATGCGATTGGTCGAAGAACGAACCATAATTTTTGAGACCCAATCTACCACGCACATTCACTCTCATTACAACTCATTCATAATGCAAATCATTTGTTTTTTTTACAATTAGTTATTTTCTTGAGACTTTTCAGTAATTTATTTATTTATTATTTATTAATTAGATTTTGTAATACAAGTTAAACGTTAAGTATAGTTTACATAACTTCTACACAGGCACTGACCAAATATTAGTTGTTTTATTAAAAACTTTTTCAGTTTATTTTCTAAATATAGTATTGGATGATGACTAGCTAAACCCCCTGCAATAATATATATATATATTATTGCAGGATAGGATATATATATATATATCCTATTCAAGGATAGTGTAGCTTTCTATTAGTGAAAACATTTTTGGAGTCAGTTTAGTAGTGTTGGGGGCCAGAGATAATCAAAAACAAACAAATTTTACCTCTTTATAACATCAGTGTAGATGGTGACTTCTATCACATAAGCAGATTTTACTGGGAGTTTCACTACCTGACAGAATTCAAAACAAGTAGATCCGTCGAAGAACCATGATCATTGACATTGCTCTCAGAATTAGCAAGTTGCACTGGCAATAAGCAGGCAATTGACAGTGGTAATACTGAACCTGCCAAGCTAAGATGAGTAGCACACAGGACCAACAACCGTTAGGGAATAAAGCTTCTCGAGTGGCGATCACGAATCGGACGAATCCGATCAAATTTTTTTAGGTTGCAGGAAGTCAGTGGATTTGGAGGGCTCAAGACCATTCATCGTGGAATTCTATGAAGGAGGGAGGCCTATGTACATTAATTGACTTCTACAGGCTGATGATGTTGATGATGATGCCCTACCAGGGCAACCCGCAAATTGACAATGAATTTAAAATATGGCCCAGTTGAAAAGTTGGTTGTGCGGCCTTGCTCAAGCCTAGAAATAAATAACTCCAAAATGCAAATATGAAGTGATAATTACTGATGCAATTTTTTTAGATAATTTGCTAGTTAACTTCACATTTATCATTTAATTTAACTTGTTTTTAATAATCTTCTTTTTGTTTCTCTCGTCAACTGTGTTTTATGTTATTACTCATTTGTTACCTATGTGTGGAAACTTGTAATTGGCCTTCGGGATACTTGTAACTTATACATATATTTTTGTGTATTATCTACAAGCTGTAAGATTTCCTAAAAATGTAAAATAAAATAAAATAAAAGCTCTTAGAACCAGATTTGAACTAAAGCCCGTTGAATAAGTCACTGGTCCCACTGGGCTTAAATGGCTCGTCACATAATTCACAAGTAATGCTCAATGCAATTCTCGATTTAAATCGATCAATAATTCCAAAAGGAATACATGAAGCGAGCTTCAATGGCGCGTAAAAGCTCACTCCCGAGGGTGCCGCGTGAAGCGACACGGTCCCAGATTATGTCTGTGATTGGCTCATGCATTCATTATCTGTGGTCGCTAAACGAGGAAACCCGTGGGATGGTGCTGATGTCACACTGATCAGAAACGGGATTACACTTTATTTTTACATTTTGTTGTCGAGTTTTCGTAATATTATGGAAAATAATTTTGTTAAATATTACGATATTATGAAGAATATACGAACAGTAGTCTGATCACTGACAGTCAGTAGTGTTAGGCTGATGTTGCCTTTCTAGTCAAAGCTGTGAGTTTGAACTCGAAGACGGATGGACCACGCAGGGCCTGCTTGGTAGTCTCATTAATCGAACGAGGGCGTTGCGGCGCGGTATATGCAATATTTCAGGCAAATCGCGCTATTAGTATGAGTGCCGTGCTGACATATGTGGACATATGGGGTCCAACCCATGCTGGTTGATGATATAGATGACAAATACGGACAAAATACATAAAATCGTTGCTTGACTGACTTACTGACTATCAACGCACAACCTAAGCCGTAGTTCTTAGAGATCTAAATTTGGAGGGTAAATTCCTTTTTAGTTTAAATTCTCCCCTTAAGGGGGTGAAGTGGGTTGTTGAAGTTTGTATGGAAAAAACTCTACGCAAAGTCACGGGCATTGCATAAATAAAATTATTATAAAATTCAGATTAAAAATATGCACTACTAGGTTGGTAGGCACGATATAAGAAATCAAGGAAACCTTTTTTCTATTTCTTGATGTTGGATTGTTCTATGTATAGTGTTGGGCGGGCCACATCTTGAAACTGGACTGAAGTCGATGGATAAGGAAAGTTATTGAATGAAGAACGTCTGCAAACATTAGACCACGAAGCCGGCTGTCAAAGCTATAGATATAATATGATAGACAGACGCATGGGACCGTGATTGGATGATAAAGGCTGCCACATAGGAAGTTGTCTGCCTCCATCGTCTTAAAATGGACTACTGAGGATGATGATAATGATGCATGATGCATGTTGTAAAGGAAACTGATCTACAATAAAAATATTCAATAAATTTCTTTGAAAAAAAAAAATATAACACAGAGAAGTTTAAATTCAGAATTTTTTAAGTTTTTATTTGTCATCTATCTTAATTGCCTAATAACCAATTATCTTCCATCAATTAACTAACCTATGTATAAAAATGACGTTAATGCATAAAAAATAAATAAATAAAACAAAACAATATAAATTAGATTTATGACTTAACACAATAGTAACATTAGTTACTAATATTACTATAATTAGTAATATTTCGCTAATGGAGGAGTGATGATTGTATTGTTCATCAAATATTGAATTGTTCAATATTCTTATTTGTGTTAGAGCTGTTTTGATGCATTACGCCTCTTGTACTACGAATTTGGTTTAAAGAAATTTATTCTCAAAAAGACAAAAAAGTATGTCACTTACATGAGAAGAACATATAACTTAAAGTATTTATAACATAACAGTAGGTCGTTCGAGTAAATAAGTAGGTAGGTAGTAAGTAGGTACATTGCTTGTATAAAACTACGTTGTGACCCATTCAATGCATCTCTTAAATAATTAGGTATAAGATTAAACGTATTTATCAACAACGTATTGCGTAAGTTTTGAATTAACATATAACATAATAACATAACACCCAACAGCCACATACATAAACTAGTCAATATAGCTAGTTAATATAGTCAATAATTAAACGCTATTTAAAATTACTTTATATTTAAAATAGCTTTAACAATTTTTGTTGGAAATAAGTACGTAATGTAATCGTTTAGGCTTACATTAAATAAATAAAAACTTTTTAAATGTACTCAGAAGTTATGGTTACTATATTAAATACTTACTTTTTCATACAAACGCAGACAGTAAACAAAGTGGCACGGCACATTCATGAGTTCAAAGTATTGTTTTTGTTATAATTGCAGCACTCCATTCCCTTGAAATAGGCACAAAGTCCGATAAACATTTAAAATGTCCCATGTTGTGTCATTAAAAAGTTAACAATGGAGCGAGCCACGTGCTTGCTTGCGCGGGAAATCGGAGAATAGAGAGCGTCAAACCCTGCTCCCCCGAGACAACCATCTCCCGCCGTGCTCCACAATACACTGACAACTGTCACTGGGCTCCGGCCGGCGTTTTGCTCGCTTTTACTATGGCCGACTTTCCTCTTGTGCCCTATCTTGCTTTAACGAAAATTTATCTATACACACATGGACGACGAGTTAGTTCAAGTCGTCCGGTCTCCGTTTACCTATATTGTGGCCCTGTGTGTGTGCACCTGAATATGTTCGTGTGCCCGTTGAAAACGCATCTTCACGGCGATGTGCCCAATGCGCTATTGCACACAATAACACATGGTTGTAATAGGGATTTTAATGAGATGCGATAAAGCTCAGTTTTGTCTGTTATTTTGAAGTTTTGTTCATTCAGGGAATACGCTAAATCTGAATTGCGCATGCCCGTGATCAATCTTGCGATCGTGAAACTACGAAAACTATTGCTATCCTTATTTAACTTATAAATTATGAGCAGAGAGATTCAAAGAATTTGCTTTAAATACGAAAATAATATCTTATCCTGAATTCAATACGTAATAATTAATAATTTTTGTTTGATAACCCAGAAACCGCTTTCAGTAAAAAAGTATAAAGTTTAAAATGTGTTTTTTGTTTCCAAAGTCTAAACAAAGTACATTTTTATGAGTCGTAAAGTTGGACTTTTATACGGCAGCCGTAGAAAACTTTTAAATAAATTATGATGAAATTAATTTTGAAAGTTAGGGCTCTTTTGGAATGCTATAAAGTTTATAAAACTCTACTATCAAACTGCGTACTATAGCCTTTTTTTTACTATGCAAACATACAATTAGTGAGTGAGATATAAAATAAATACACGCGGTGAAAGACTTCTTAAAATGATGCAATCAGCATAACAAAATGAGTCACAATACCCCATTGAGAAACTTCCACAGCAATGCGAACTTATCATCTCGAACTAGTCACGGACAAAGTAGAAGCTCGAGGAAAAATGATTTTCTTACAACTGGATGGTATTAACTGGGAGATAAGAGGTAAGGGTATGAGTGAAGTACTCTTTCCGAGCGAGCGGGCGTTTATACAAAGCTATGAATAACAATTTAGTAAAGAGCCAGGAGCACAAACACTTGAGTGTAGAAGTTTGTTTCGAAGTGCCCAAACACACGAACAATAGTCACTTGGAGCTACGAAAAGTTTGAAAGGGTATTTGACGGGTAAAATAAAATTATCTTTTTTTTGTTGTGTTGAGCAGCACTAAGGAACATTTTGGCGTATGTTACCGGGAAAATAATATAAGAAAATAGGAGCCTGTATCCGAGTAATTTCATTGGTACCTAATTATTTTTTACTGCAACGGTATGATCATCATTAGTGTCTATTAAAAGGAATGAAAAGTATACGAACAGGAGCTTTTTGTTCACATTTCAATAAACAATTATCTACTTTCAATATTATTACCCGACGGGTAAGAAAATTCATTCAAGCGAACTCAGATACTTCAATTAATTCTGATTCTTGGATGCCTTGCTTACTTATTCGTAACTTTATAAAACTTGTAGTTCCTAGGGCAAGACTACCAGTAAAATAGGCAGGGGTTCAGGAGTTTCAGCTGATATGCGAGCGCTTACGACTTTATTGCCTGAAAGCAATACTGCAGTTTTCAACACTACTTTAGGCGGAATTGTCTTAAATCAATTATAATATTCATTCTCTTTTGTCAACCCACCAAAACATCCACTGCTGTCCACTCAAAACCTTATTAACACTCTTGATATTTTAAACCTACATCAATGTCCTCAAAAGTCAAAAACAGATATGTAGATATTGATCTGTACAAGCACCATGTTTACGGATTTTCTATACCCAAGATCCTGAAAAATTATTTGTGGTTATTTAAATATAATATTCAAACTAAATATCCACCTTCCAATATAAACCGCACTGCTTTTATTAATAGAAATATATGGGAAGGTGGATTTAACCTTGAATTAGATAGAAAATATTACTGATTATTATTCAATATCTCCGGATCAGAGTATCATCGGCAAATACGGCAAGTGTACGAATATCCTGTACGTAGATTTGAATAATGAAAATCTGGGAATCATTCTGGATTACCGTTGATTCGTAGCTGAAAGGACGCCACATTCGAGTGTTTTGCCGCTTCAACTGCCTTTATAGATGTCACTTTGTCACACTCGCGAGCTCAACCCCAGATAACGGCTTCATGCTCATTCTTATTATTATTCTGTTTATTGTCATCACTTTATTGCAGACTAAAGAATTTTTAAATTGTTTAATATACCAAAATTCAGAATAAGGTTTTTACAATGTAGAGCTGCAAATCATTTCATGATAATTGATTAATGATGGAACACTAAGCATTACAAAATGATGTACCATTGTATAAAATTTAATTTGAAAGAACAAATTACTCCTACCGGTTTCAATTTTGCACGCAGCCTAAATCGGCTAGCTGGATTTAAAGCTATGCGAATCTAAGCGTGCCACAAAATATTGGATCATTCCTTCCAGCATATATTTTGAAACGGAGCGCTCACTAAACCGTTTACATTCTATTTATCGTACCCAAAGCTTCAGGCTAGAGGGTTGTTGCATCAGCAGAAAACTTGTTAAAGTCCCACCCAGCAAAGAGTTATGAAAACGCCAACTTTGGGGTCCTCGAAAAAAACTGTAGACACTTTGCGCAACTTTGGTCTTCAAGGGGATTTTATAAATATTAAAATCTAAGCGAGATACTTTCAAAGCGGAAACTATTATTTTTCGCCTCTTCAAAAGGCATTCACGTCTAGAGAAAGTTTATTTCTATTGAGACTGGCCGGATATAACTAGAAAATAAATGCTTTCCTACTGTTGAAGCAACGCGAGTTTACTCTTGATATTTTTCATCTCTTAGTTGATTTCTCATTTGAATCGTGTTTAATTTAATGTTTTCTGGGTAATAAATAACTGGTTAGCTCTTAACATTCTCTATACCCGGGGGTAAAATCAATTCTTGTCAATTAACAGCGCTCTATTAACTGAGTGGGGGATGG
Source organism: Epirrita christyi (assembly GCA_951392215.1). Taxonomy (NCBI): domain Eukaryota; kingdom Metazoa; phylum Arthropoda; class Insecta; order Lepidoptera; family Geometridae; genus Epirrita; species Epirrita christyi. Next base: position 7,161,388 of record OX595842.1, on the reverse strand, counting down.
CTCTTGTAAAGTTATGCATAATAATTGCTTGCTCTTCACTTCCAATTAAAGCCACTTGAATAATGACGAACTTCTTGGCTGGGTCGACCACTCTTGACTATAGTAAGCAACTTCATGGCTCCTCTGGAGCCGAACGTTTTACACAATTGGATTAGCTAGTGTTTTGTATTTTATACTTAACTTTTATAAGAGGTTAATTGTTGTCCTTAACTTTGTTTGCATGGAAATGTATGTTTAATTTTTATAGTAGTTATCTCTTATTAGTTATCTTTATAAAAAACTGTTGAATCTTTTCATCACACGTTAGACATCCAATCCTGGTTGAGGGCTCTCTCATAGAATGCAAACAAGGTGATTTGTTATAATCACGACGATTGGCAGGCGTATTGGAAATCCCAGTATTGGTGCTAAGTGCTTGATGGATGCTGCTGCCTATCTGCTGGTGGTAGACTTTTACGACACCGAAAGTAGGAGATGGACGGTGCAAATCTTAGGCCGAACACACCACGGCAAACTCGAAACGTAGTCACTAATAACTATTCTAAATAACCGTTTGATTTAGAAGGATCAAAATAATATCAAGTTCTATGGTAGTTTTTATAATAAGTTACACTTACAAACCATTGACCATTCTCATTTCAGAGCGAATTTGAGTTCACCCATGTCAATTTATTAAAAATCATGTCGTGGTCTGATAAGTGTACAATTATATATACAAGTATGTACCTATTTTCTAACTAGCTGAGGGTGAAATATTGTCATGTTTGAGAAGCTTATGCCGTAAGCTAATTTATATTCAGTAGTTTTAATCTAAGCAGCTTTATTAATAACAGTGGAACCGAGTTGCTAGCGCTAACCACATTGAAGCTGCATGCACACGAGCTAGCAATTATTTATTTAGTTTAGAAGAATACATGTAAGCTACTGGCATGCCAGTTCACAAAAACATTATAAATTTTACAGGCATGCTATTGCAATGAAAAAAGCTGATTTTAACCCCGATATTCATAATCATTTTTGAAATATATTTTAGTTAAAATAGCTTTTGTTTTGTTCTCTCTCATGTAAAATTACATACGCCTCCCCAACAGAATGTCATGACGAACGGTTTTGAACTACCTCCATCCACCGACTTCGTGCGTCCTTTATAATGTCTTATCTGTTGTTTTGATCTTTTGTATTACTGGCTAGGCCTAAGTCCTAAGTAAGTTAGTTTTTTCGGGCTGATGATGATTATTAAACTTTACTATAACATGGGGGCTACACTCTTGAAAGAGTGTATAGATTTTTTCTAGATCAACATCTCACACTAAAGGCTAATAAAAATAAATTGGGCGATTAGCGATCACAAACGGGAAGACGCAGAGTAGGGAGCCCCCCCCCCCCCTCTCTCCCGATGGACAAGAGGCATTATAAAGTAGCTGAAGTCGGTCGATGGAGGCGGCTCAGGACCGTTTGTCTGGGCATTTCAGTGGGAGGCCTTTGTCCAGCAGTCACAAGACACCTACAGGTTGATGATGATGATGATGCTAATTGTGTAAGTACCTCGCACGTCTGTACGCAGCCTTAGCCACAGACTCGTTCACACAGATCCAGCAATGAATACGACTAATCCATAATTACTTGTCGCACGATAATTTATTCGATCGATTTAATTAATCCGGTGTTGGTTCCGATTAATTTACCGGTCGGGATTATTTCACATTGTGATGGTATTTTTTGAATGCATACATCGTCATGGTTTGATTTTATGTATTTAATTTTTTTATAACCTAATAGAAATAGATTCATGCTGAAGTTTCGTTATAATGATGGGTCCCTCTCTGAACAACTTTTCATTTAAAAAACCGACTTCCGCCATTGTATTCGACTAAATAATTTTGGATGATGAAAAAATTATGAAAGAACCATAGTGGTGAAAGGATTATGATACTTTTTGAATGCAAATGCTTGGTTTGTTGCTGAAAATATTAAAATCGCCATATGTATGCCTACAATATTTGAGGAGTTCCCTCAATTCCAAGACAGACCATTATAAAGCCTACTTTTAAAACACGCTCAGTACTGGTATAGGTCAATTAATATTTAGTGTACTTACTCACTATGAACATGCCATATACGAGAGGTTACCAGCACCTGATATTATGAGGAGTTATTTGCTCCCCGCTCGTTAGCGTGACAGCATCCTGCATGTAATGACACGCCGACTAACTCGTGAATCTCAGTTTATTAACTCACCTACCTACTTTTAGTGGTTTTCCAGCTAGTTTGCAACCTAGGTGAAAAGGTTCTAATATTTTTATAGGTACTCCTGTAAATAGGTTTGGAGCTTTGAACAGTGACATGTATAGTAGAATTCCAATCGTGGCTTGGTATCATTTTAGAAAAAAAAACGACTTTACACCACGTACTTTACTATTCAAAGGACGTGGTGTATTATAGTCGTAATTTTTCTAAAGTGACAGGTAAGTTATACAAAAGGTAATTTAATAGATAGTAATTATCGCATTTATTGTAAGTAGTTAATATATAAAAGTATCCTCCAGTTAACTATGTTAAAGCTAAAGAATAATAGATTCGCAATTTTCGATGAAAAAATATCTCGATTTTCGATGATCGTTTTGATAGAAATCATAATTTCCCTAGCAATGGATGTCGATGGTCAAATAGAAAATTGTAAGGATGCACGATGTGCCGGCTGAGTAGAAGTGAATGCGCGGTAATTCGCTTTTGTTTGCCTTTCTACATATTCCAAAATTCAATTAAAATATGATGGCGCAGAGCACAAACATGAGATCAGCAGAATTAAATGACGGGCGCCATTTGTCGAGGTTTCACGCCACCGCGCCGCAGCCGCTCGGCCAATTCCCAAATTAATTGCTTTCCAATAGTGTTTTTTTACATAAAATTCGCTCTAACGTGTAAAATTGCACGGCATCATATGCCGATTTACAGATTAAATTGTACGTGCTATATTGACGCTTTGGCTGTTTTTATTGGTCATTTTTCATTAAAAATGATTGGATTTGGAACAATGACATGTATTTAACTTTTAATAAGTAGTTTCCTTTATAAATCACGTGATTTATAAGGGTGATTTATAAAACCGAGTAGTGTTTGAACACTACTCAGTTTTATTTTAAAATATAGATATACAAGTGTATCGTCTTTGTATTATTTTTATTATAGGTTACTATACATACTACCGTTAATAATATATTATGAAATATGGTGTGAAGGTATGAAAAGGAAAGGAACTCGATCCCCAATAAATAGTAGTAAAAGCGTCGTGTTTGGGTCTTTTTGAATTGTTTTTAATATTATCTTTGGTAAGACGCTTACAGTCGTAGATAGAAACTGTAACTTTGTATTATCAAAAACGCGTAAGTAGTACAAATACCTAGCACTAGCACGCGGACAAAGTAGCTAGTTTCAGCTACTTAGTTCAAATATAATTCATAAGCTAAGTGCACAAGATAGTTTAATCCAGCTTCAAAACTCCAAGTTTCTTTCGAACAGATTAAATTCAATCCAAGAAAGAAACTAAAGAATTACGTAGTCTATGAGAGACAAATCCAATCTAAGTAAACAGGCACTCGGAACGGGTCCGCTGCAGCGAAACTGAAACAATGAATAAAGTTTGAGAGGAGAGGATCCTGGGGCACGGATTAATGGCGACTCAGGTGCCGCTAGAGGACGCTGTGCGCGGCGCAACACGACGACGCAGCCCGGCGCCTTTGTCGCGTGGGATTTACTACGAACCGACTTTATCTTTTGTTTGCTTAAATCGAAACTTGATTTGTCTGTTGCTTGGTGAGATAAGAATAATGTATGCTGCTGGTAATCCATATTTCACGACAGCAAATAGGGTAATATCCTTAGATTAGTTGCAATGTGTTACTACACTGTATGTGTTGTGTAGTGTAGCCACTTTATATGTGTAGTCACGTAATAGATAGATATGTGTCGAGTACAGACAAAGATGCGGTAACCCGTAATGAACGGTCACCCTACATGTGTTCCGTTGACCGCTAACCTGCCCGCAGCCTCAGAACACGAGATGGACACGTCTCGTCTCAACTAAGGATTGAATGCATTGCAGAATAGACTCTCAAGACAACCATTTGCGGGTAGAAGATAAATTAACCTTTCTAGTTATTTCAAAGCACTCAACTTGATAATTTAATTCTAAATTTAATCTCTTCGACTATTTGTTATTTAAACCCCAAAACGCTAGCGCGGAGATTTAAGTTACAATTTATTTTAAACGACGTAGGCGCCAAATCAAAATGTTTATTTTACACACGTATTCATTAAATAAAATTCTGTTTTGACAGAACTTTATCGTCAACAGCTGTTTGAAGTCCACTGTTGGACGAGGTCTCCCCCATATTATGCAATGGGGGGATTTGCCACAATCACCACGCTTGGCAGGCCCATTGGTGATCACAGTATTGGTGTTGAATACTCAGGTAGATGCTGTAACCCATCTCCTCGTGTAATCCCTTAGTCGGCTTTTACAACATCCACAGGGGGAGACCAGAGGGGTCTATTCTTAGGTGGGACACACCATTTTGTTTTTTTTTCTCTTTTTGAGAATAAATTTATTTAAACCGGACACACCACGGGAAATATGTATGTATGTGTATTATTCTTTTATCTAAATTTCTATATTCCTGGCACGGTGAAAAGAGGCCCTTAAGGCTCTGCCTACCCCTTTGGTGAAATGATTTTTAACAAACCAAAATGGCCAAACATCTAATTATAATATAACGCTGTAAAACCACATTACAACGCAAGTGTTACCACCACATTAAAATTAATTAAATTATGTCTCGCGCAGACGTTTTGCGTACGAATGCGTGTCGCAAACGACTATCACACTCCATCTTCATGAGAATAGACAAGCTTACCTTCAAGCCTTTAATAATAAGTCCAGAACAACATTTTGTTTGGGAGAAAATCTATGAGATAAATATATATAGGAATAGGCTAAACTGTAGGTGCTCTTCGTGGAATGATTTTGAATGTTATTTTTATTCCACTTAGAGCACTGATCGAAAATATGAATCGGTGCTCTTCAAATCAGTGCTCTTAGTGGAATGTTTCAAATTCTTGTCTCTATGCAGGAAAACAACAAAGTTGTCAGCCTTTGAGTGCAGCTTGATGTGATTTTATCCCGGTTAACCCCCACCGAACACCTAAGAAAAGAGTTTTTCATAGTAAGTTACAAGTTAAAATGACAATCACACTATAAGAAAGAACTTTAATAAGTGTACAGCTATCTGCGTAAAAGCAACTTACGTCAGTGCTAACAGGGCCAGAGTGTAATTTGGTAAGCAAAAGCATTTTCTAATAATGAATTTACTTTCCTCTATAATTTAATGAAAATTACTTTTATTCAGTTTTTGGTACGAGTAAGTCATCATCATCATTACCAGCCTGTTTACGTCCACTGCTGGACGAGGCCTTCCCATTGATTGAATACAATTGAGGGATTTGCCATAATCACCACGCTTGGCAGGTGAATTGGTGATCGCAGTTTGTTAAGAGGAAGTCACCGGTAGCTAACAAAAAGGCGCTACGCTCTTTTGCACGCGAACGAAGTTTTATTGTTAAGTTTAATTTGGCTATTATTTCTTTAAACTCCATGAAACTTTGTTCACATCATGATGACTGTCCACGATGGAAATATGATGCAATTTTCCGACTTCGCAAAAACTATAATTAATTATATAAATATAATTGAATTTGGTAGCAAATGAAAGGGTTTCAAAAAATATATTAATTCTCATATCTATAATACTAGTTGCGCCCCGCGGTTTCACCCGCGTGAATAATGATGAAAATTGATGATGATGATGATGAAAAGTAGCCTATGTGTTAATCGAGGGCGTAAAGTATCTCCATTCCAAATTTCACTCAAATCCATTCAGTAGTTTTTACGTGAAAGAGTAACAAACATCCATCCATACTCACAAACTTTCGCGTTTGATGATGATGATGATGATGATGAAAAGTAGCCTATGTGTTAATCCAGGGCGTAAAGTATCTCCATTCCAAATTTCACTCAAATCCATTCAGTAGTTTTTACGTGAAAGAGTAACAAACATCCATCCATACTCACAAACTTTCGCGTTTGATGATGATGATGATGATGATGAAAAGTAGCCTATGTGTTAATCCAGGGCGTAAAGTATCTCCAATCCAAATTTCACTCAAATCCATTCAGTAGTTTTTACGTGAAAGAGTAACAAACATCCATCCATACTCACAAACTTTCGCGTTTATAATATTAGTAGGATAGGAAGTAGGATAGGATAGTAGGATAGTAGGATGAGAACATTAAAAAAATATTAACTACATACTCTACTAAAAAAAAAAAAAAAAAGTTAGTTATTTGTAAACATTTATAGTCGGAGGCTTTTTAAATAGAAATCGTGGATTTGATCTTTGACTACACTTTAATACAGAATCGTGTAATATTCCTTCTAGAGCCTAGACCATTTTGATACTTATTTTCAGCTTTTGCCTAGTCAAGTATTAGTTTTCAAAACTTTTTTTTTAACTATAATATAATATGAAAATTATAAAAACCAAATACTTACTGAAGCTACGTGAATCAGTTAGTGGTAACAAACCAGTTAACTACCCACAACATCTCAAACTTATTTATGAGGTAAGTTTATATATTCAAGATGGTAATTGAATATTCCTCTTGGATGTGATTCAGCCTTTTGGTTGGCAGAGATAAGGCTCGTTATTGTTGTTTAATCACTACAGTAACTACTTAGCTAATATACAAATTGGGAGCTTAGTATTAACGGGTTTAGAAGGGTTTGTACGGAAGCAAATATTTCATTATAACATTGAATTCGATTCAAGTTTTCATCACCGTTGTCATAGTCATACGCATACTCATTAAATTTATTAAAACCATAGGAACAATTATTAAAAACACTTTGTCACGCTAGAAACACAGACAAGCATTTCACATAGTAATTAATTATATAAATTTAACAAAATACACGATAACCGATTTAAAATTTTTGTTTCTGCAGTAAAAAGCATTGTCTAACAAAGTGATACCAAATTTAAAATACATAATTGAATTAAATGTTAAAAATTATTAGCTGCTGTAAAAGGGCATTGTCAATACAACATTATGTACAACGTTATGTCAGCTTGAAGACCTAGAGTGTAGCGTGTAGCTTAGAATAATGACTAAAGCACGTGTAGCGTGTTCTGTCTTATAAACTTTTGCTGATTTTCTTTACTTTTGACTACCTTCTTATAAGTTCTCATTTTCTATGTATCAGCTTTTACTTACTCCGAGGCCACCACACAGGCGCTTCCCACCTAGTAGTAAGACGGATCATCAAATTAAGCCAAGCCGTGTTTGTTGCGTGTTTCTTCTAGGCTTGGTCCGTTGGAACAGGAGTAACTTTAGTTTTCTAGGCTTGGTCTCGTTGGAACAGGAGTAATTTTAGTTTTTTACGATTCAAAATGTTCCTTGTGATTTCAATGAAGAAAATACTTTTGATTTAATTTGATTTGACCTCTGATATATTTTAACTGATTTGAGTTTTATAACACAGAAGGGATTTTGTAAATAGGTTTATCTATCCGTTTTGTTTATCAAAACCCAAAAAAAGAAAGTAGGTAGGTATGTATTTTAATAAGAGTGGTATATATTAAAATGCCTGGTAGTCTTGGCCTAAGAATAGGACTCGTACAACTTCTCCTGGGGATGTCGTAAAAGGCGACTAAGGGATTACGCCAGGAGATGGACAGCAGCATCCACCTGAGTACTTAACACCAATCTGCCTGCCAAGCGTATAGTGATTATGGAAAATCTCCCCAGCATTGCACCCCATAGCATAAAGGGGAGGCCTCATCCAGCAGAGGATGACTATCGGCTGAGGAAGAAGAAGATATTAAAAATGTATGTTGAGAATCATCTGTTACTCGTAACTTTGTTTAAAGGCGATCGTGTTGCGGCGTCTCTCAGAAGAGTCCCAACCCCGATTCCATTACTTGTGTAACTTGAAATAGCGTGTTTCGAGTTGTTTGGCCTGTGGCGCGGGTTGGACATGTTCTAATGCAAAGAAGTTGGTTCACTCCTAAACTTGCACTGTGGTGTCTGGAGTTTGATCAGAGTACGTGATGGGTCCCACACAACTGAAACAACTTTGGTGTGTAAACTTTAATACTGCCGCTCTTTTAGTTATAGCTTTGGTATTGAGTTCAAATTTTTAAATTTTGAAAGGCAAATTAATGAGTTAACTATGTTATTTAAAGATAATTTTAACTGCAAAGATAATTTTAAATGTTTTACTTACATAACTGCAAATTTGACCTACTTATATATGTATATATATACCTAATACTTACTTTATAATTTTACTTTTATCTTACCGTACGGTAATATCTTAAACCACAAAATAACTACGCCAAAAGGCATAAAGAGCGTTTTACCCATCCACCGTTAAAAATTATTTACTTAGGAACTCCTTTCTTTATGTGTCCCCCTCCACACTATTAATAAATTATTTTTAAATCAAGAACACAACAAAAAGAGATTACTGAAACCAATCATCATTCCCCAACAACCGTAATAACAGAGATATCTTTGACAAAACTCATGCACATCAAATAAAACAGCAAAATTTTGACGTTGCGAACAGTTCTCGTATTTATTTTCCATTGAAGCGCGCCGGTAATAATTCATGCAGTCTGTTTCGTTGCATTTTTGATGACACCGTATTTTATATTACTGACAGTGGGAATCGCCCCCGTTCCGGGTCAGATAACACATCACCCTGTGTACACTGTCCGCGTTATTTACAAAGCTACTAAGGTTATATGCACATCTAGCGGTTTCAAGCTGGACGACAAACTGCCCAATAAATTATAGATGCATGAAAATAGTTCAAATACTATAAACTTGTCTGGTGATGATGATTCAAATATTAAATAAAGATATGCCGCTAAAATTGAGAGGTGATTTAATAACTTTTCATTTAAAAAACCGACTTCCGCCATTGTATTCGACTAAATATTTGGATGAAAAAAAAATTATGAAAGAACCATAGTGGTGAAAGGATAATGATGCTTTCTGAATGCTTGGTTTGTTGCTGAAAATATCAAAATCGCCATATGTATGCCTACAATATTTGAGGAGTTCCCTCAATTCCTCAAGGACTCCATCATCAAAACTAGGTTTTGAAAAAAAGTGGGACCAATCTGGATGTATATTTATTCAAATAAAAAAAGAATTTTCCAAATCGGTTCATAAACGCCGAAGATATGAAGTAACAAACATAAAAACAAAAAAAAAATACAACAAAAAACAACAACAAAATCAACAACAATTGAGAACCTCCTCCTTTTTTGTGAAGTTGGTTAAAAATGTAACAACTATTCACAGCTTCAGCTGACGCTTATATCGGCTCGTCGAGTTTCAACCGCTTCCTTCCATTTTCCGCTTACGTTGCCCTCTAGATGTGTATAGATATATACCGTGTAATATTGCTAAAAGATGCAAATAAAATTTCTTGAAAGGCGACGTTCCTTACCCATGAAATGTTAGGTTCAATTTAAAAGTTTCAGATATATTTTTGTAGCATCTCTGCATTTGAATTGGTGCAGGTTTGGTGCAACACGCCCAATAACTTCAAGAGATAGCCTTCTTATTTGGGACATTTATGACGACGGAAAAGAAAATGTGTGCCTCATTTTAGGTATTTTTTTTAGTTTAATGTTGAACGAAACCTTTTAAATAAACTGTATTAAAAAACGGTGTGAACACCTATCTACATCACTTTCAAAAAATCAAATAGATCTACTGAACTCCAGTTTTCATCAGCAGCCATTAGACACTCACTGGTAGACGAGAATATCCCTCCATGGAATAATCACCATGCTTGGAAGGCAGATTGGTGATCGCAGTATTTGTGTTGAGTACTCAGATGGATGCTGCTGCCAATCCCCTGGTGTAATCCATTAGTTGACTTTCACGATATCCATGGGAGGAGACGGAGGAGTCTATATTATGCCGGACACACCAGAGCTCTATGTTGCGAAGTTTTCTCCTACAGATCAACCTAGCACAAACTACTCTACATTACAAAGTTTTCTTACTAAAGGCCTACCAAGTAGACAAACCTACAGGCACCTTTGGTAACTAAACAGTTCACTATCACGTCTCACAGAAAACCGCACGCTCAAACATTAACATTCTTCACATAGCGCTATTCCTTTGACATTGTCAGATGCCTGGCTTTTAGGCTTCAGCTACAATAGAGAGCGAAGCGGACCGGCAAGCGTATTGAGGTTGGCCAGCGTAGCGGGAAGTCAAACATTTTTCAAGGCTTAACGTGATAGCTGTCAACGCGACACTTGATCAAATAAGGATTTCTAGAAACGTCTACTAAACTCTCCGTTCTCCGTTGTTTCATCGCAGTTGCTTTAAACGCTCTGTTTACCGCTCACTACTTAATACGAGACCTAAACCATTCGCAGTCAACATTTATTTAATCAAATGAACATAACAGCTACGTGCTTAGCTTACTGTTCTAATCAAATCTGGCACGATCGACGGGGTGTTTCTTGGTTTCATTAACCCTTGGAACGTTTAGACAATTTTCTCATACAAATTGAATGGTGTTTTTGCTAAGTATATCAATATTGAAAAGGAAGACTTAGAATAATAAAAAAATTCAAAATAGCACAGTAAAGAAATTGTTAACAATTACGCATGTCCTCTGGTGTGGAAGCTCTCCCAGAGGACTAAATCTGTATTAGTTATTAAGTACTAACCCTTAATCATAAGCTGACTAACAATATACTTATACTTATAGCTAATATGGATTACATAGTTGTCTGAAAAGAAAAACTTTATTATTATTATTAAGTATAGTAAATTGCGTTGTTATATATTTCAGTAAAGTATAGAAGAGGGAAGTTGAAAAAGCTTTTTTGATACGTGTATTGTGTTCTGCGAAAACTGTAGCATTTCAAAAACTTCTTAGAACTTATGAATAGTAATCGTCTTATTTTACATAGAAAGTATACCGTAGATACCCTATTCAGTGGCACACGTGTAGGATATATCATTAGTGGTGTAAGGAAAACAGTAATGAGCAGAGCTTTGCTTAATACTGTTACCTTCTGTAAGGCTTTCACATAGAAAGCTCATTGCCAGTGCCTGTCTGCCGGTGCTTACCAGTATTAACTCTCACAGTGTAAAAATACTGCTTTGTTTTGTTACAGGTAAACAGTCAGAAGCAACCTGCTTGTTTCATGATTGCGCCATACCTGCTGTAATAGAAATCTGGGGAAACATTGCTTTTCATTTCTTCGGTTATGTTACTGCTCTTTATGTGAGACTGAGTGTCGCCAAGCAAAATTGCTAACTGATTTTAGCCGTAGACTAGTTAATCTCCAGATTCGACACTTGCACATAGACATAAAAGTATGCAATTTGAAGCGCTTGTCAAGAACAATGTAAGCGGATTTCACTGCAACTAATAACTCGAAATAGTAATATCCCATAAAATTTTTACTCTGCCAATTGATGAATTGTTTCGATGATTCTTTTATTGTTTCGTAGTTCATACTTCAGAAAAAAACAGAGTAAAAAACACAAAAATATAAAGAAAGAGTAACATACAGAGGTCCCATATACATTTTATAGAAATTAATTCAGCGCTTTTTGAAAAAAGTCTGGTTTTGTTTTATAAAATGATAAGACGGACAAACTTATTTAGATGTAATTTTTTAAGTAAGTATCTGACATGTAATTTTCTATTTGCATTTAAAGATTTATCATGTCCTGAATAATGTTAATCAATAAAAAAAAAATAGTTGTGTGTGTTAGTAAAATAATATTTAATTTATAAGATATAATAGATTAATCTATATCGATCATTATGATATTTTGTGTGGGTTTGAATGTAAATTTGCATACCTAAAATGGTATAAATAGTAGGTACTTTTTACTATTTAACTACCATTTAATACTAAAAAAATTATGATTGATACCTAAAAGGACAATGCAAACTAAATATCTTTTAATCCCCCGATTTCAATCTATGTTCACCCTAATAAAGTAGAGTAGTTTATTAGAGTCCGGGCTTGATTCGTCCGTGATTCCAGTATGAAAGACAGGATTACTTATACTGTCTACAGCTAAGAGAAACGCAATGCCACGTGGCTTAGGCTAGAACAATTATTTATCCTCGTAGACTATGCTTTAGAATAATAATATCTAAAAGCTCAGATTGCTCTGCTTCTGGGCAGCTACATACAGCTACCTACTAAGTAGCTTGGTACTAATAAGTTTTTTTATGAAGTAGATAGGCATAATACTAGCTAGCTTACGGCCCAAATGATCCAAAGTGATGTCACAGCTTATACACACCGGCAACTCGCTGAAGATTTTTTTTTAACTTTCTTCTTGAAGCGGCCTATGTCGTAAGTTTGCAGTAAAACTCGGATGGTAACTCATTCCACAGCTTGTAAGTATGGGGAAGACAAGATTTTAGAAACGTATCATTCGAGAAACCCAGGGTTCAAAGATGTGAGGCTTGGTTACTTAACTATGTTTTTTTTACCCAAAGCAATAACCTTTGTTTGGAATAATTAGAAGGATTAATTTGTTCAAATTTTTTCGTTTACATTAGGTAACTCCTTAGCCGTGAAAAATATTTGATCTACTGTGCAACACATTGAAGAACTAAATACCTTCGTAAATAAATATTGTTTATGGATTTAAGAGAGACGCTGTTTGTATAGGCTGAATTAAATTAAACATTGAGGGTCGGTTTTAAAATATTCACATCACGACACGCCTTTTATACTTAGAACAGACCACAGCGGTAGAGATAAAATGGTAAATGCTGTTTATTCTAAACAATACAACAATTGTAGAGTATTGTTATTACTATGGACATAATGGCGATAAGCTCTTGCTCTACTTTTTGTTGCGTATCGTACGTAGTTTAAAGTGAACTAGTAAAAGCGAGCATGAGTCTGTTAAAAATTAAACTCAACTTTGGCAGTTTAAATAGGGTCATTAAAATCATCAAAGCATATTATTTTCAAAATTTTCTTTGTGTTTTATTCTCTCTGGAAATGTGTGATGACATTGAACATTGGATCCGACAAAGAATACAATATGTGTTTTTTTTATACCAGGATTTACAAACAAGCGGTGACTTATAATGGCCGTAATATAACGGTAATCGCTTGATTATGAAGCTTTTTATCATTGTCTCATGGTGGCAGGCAATGCAGTGCCACGTAGTACGCGTCCTTGGTGAACGTGGCCTGTGAGGTAACACAATTGTTATAGGCAAAAGTTAGCGCTTAAGAGAAGGTTACCTGTAAGACGCTAATGCTTTTTTGTACGAGAATGAAGTTTGCTTCTATTTTGGCTATTATTTCTTTAAACTCCATGAAATTTTGTATCAAGTATAAATATCTAGAAACGTGGTGCGTCAGTTTTCGAAAAAATAGTTTCTTTTAATTTATGATTTGTTAACCATATAATTTTATAAGAAACTAACGAACCACGGGTATAGATATTAGTGTATTGATCATGTGTACAAAGTTTCATGGAGTTTGAAGAAACAATAACCAAATTAGAAGCAAACTTCGTTTGCGTATAAATAAGCACCCTTTTGATAGCTACCAGTTAAAAGCGGCCTGATGTTAGAGGAGGTCTTCTCTAACATCGGCCGGGCGGGCCATAATAAATAAATGATTTCAATTTCAATTTCAATATCCATTTTCAGGATACGACAGTTACTTAAATAAAATGAAATAAAAAATAGCGGTACAATACGGTGATTTTTAACGTCAAAGAAATTATAGTCAGTTGCGTCTCATATTAATTAAGGCCATCATACGCGGGCTAACGCTGTTTATAAATTTCTTGGTTTACCTTAATAAATATTTTTCAATGCACGAAGATAGAATCATAATTTATTTCTACTCCCGCTAATAAATCACACAAAGTCTTTTCATATTAATGGCTTCAAAAAGTGCCCGTAAATAAATTAAGTCGACTTCATAACGATCTCAAATAAAACATCATAATGTGGCTATTCATGTTTATGCTAAAGGAACACGCTCAAAGAAACACTTGAAAAACATGAACGTTTAGAATATTATTTTTTACTTCAAAAGGCCATCAATAGAGCCACCCACATGACTCCATATAAATTCCGCCGCACAAAAACGACCAAAGAAGGCTTTCCTAAATAAATAAGTCACATGTTTACGATACGGCGTTTTTAGAACACTTCACATACCAATTTTTTATCTGCTTTTATCGACTGAAGGAATAATGGCGGGTCGTTTTCCTTTGAAAAAGAAAGTTTTGGACGCTTTGTTGTTGGGTCGAATTGAATATTCATAATTATGCTGAATATCGCTAAGGTTATACGTGGGCCCATATTCATTTGATATATTTCCCTCGCATTCAATGATAGAGTGGACTTCAAAAACTAGTTATGGCTTAGAAGTATTTATGCCCTTAATGGTATAGAACGAACAGATGGGGATCCGATTAAGAATTGTATTTAATTTTAGCAATCATAAATTTCTGTTGCCAGGAGTCTTAAGAATATTTGCAAAAGTCAAGTAAAACAATCTTACAGTGAACTATAATTAGAACAAATAAGCTAAAGCCCCGCTTCCTAAGCTAAGCTAAGCTGTTCTGAAAATTATATCAGACGGTAGCTCTTGAAACTGTTTGCACTACCCCACTCGACTTCAATACGCTAATCCAATTAGTGAGAATTCATTATCTCTTGTACGTGTTCCTCCAGCAATAGTGATCCGTCGAAAGAACCCTCAGGATCTCATAAAGTGGTGCTTGTTGGCGATTAGTAGTGGAGAATACTTGACGCGGTAGAGATCAAATGAGGTAGAAATGTTTTTGCTGAGTGAAATTGTTACAAATATCGTGCGTTTACTGTTATTAGTTGTCCTGCTTAGGCAGGATACATCATGGCGGCACGCACACAGTCTATTCATGGGCCTGAGAATAAATCTCTCTTTCTCCTCCCGTGGATGTCGTAAAAGCTGACTGTCAGGATTGTTTTATAAATTTTTAGGGTTCCGTAACTATAAAGGTAGGAACTGAACCATTACATGATAACTTACGTGTCTGTCTGTCTGTCAATAACAGCCTATTTGTTCTGAAACTACAGGAGGAAATAAGTTATAATTTAGAATATTACAGAACTAGGTAATCAAATCGCACGGAAGGATAGCTTAAATAAATTAATTCTGTTTTTTGGTGCATACAAGTTTGTGCTTAGGTATAGTAACAGCTTGAAATAGGTAACTATGTACGTATATTGAGTCTGTCAGGGCGCTGCAATTTTATACAAGTCTTAAAATGATGTAGGATAATTAGATCAATACATTAACATTTGATTTATATATCCAAGGAATGTTAAAACAATGAAACAATGATTTCAAATAATAAATTATTAGCAATATACCAAAAATACTTAAATTAAAATAACAAAGATAAAATAGTTATGATGTCTGGCATCTTAATACGGATTCATAATTTTATATTTTTTAAATCATAATTATATATGTGTTGCCTTACTGATAAGTCCAATTGGTCTAGGTAGTGGTTACCATAGTAGCTTACTTGTACGGAACCCTCCCCGCGTGAATCTCTAAAAACCTACCTTGACCGTTTTTTTTTAATCTTGTCTACAATACATTGTGTTTACTACATTTTACATAAATATTAAAGTTTACGTGGAACAGAACAATAAATGATTCATCAACGTATAGTGCACAAAATATAATTCAAGGTGAGTTTGTTGTATTATCAACATCAATATATAATTGTCAATCACAACATCAAGTTCCAATCAAAGAGGGCTGAGGAAAATTTAGTAACTATAGTAACCGCGATTAGACCAAAAGTGCTTGCACCATACTACCAAAGATATAACAAACCTTATTAGGAAAGGAGCCACCTTATAATGGTTAAAAAATAATATCTATCGATGGAAATACACCTGAATAACTATTCTGTATCGCTTATATCCTGTGCGTCCACTTCACCCTCGTGAGGCGTCGGTTGAACGCAGCCTTTGTTCGTGTGTGGCTCTCGATTCCCGGTATTATTGGCTGCCAGGGTTATTACATCGCTTTAAGATGTTCATTGAGTTTAATGCTAGATAATGAACCTGATTAGATGGTAGTTTAGCATATTCAACGCCTATTTTCAGTGTTGTTAGACGGAGACAGACCAACCTCTTTCAAATAATACCTACTGTTAAAACAAATAATTTAACTTTTTGTGGAAGAGTTCGTCCGGGGCAGTACTACCACCGTACTATTTCTGCCGCCAAGCAGTAGTGCTCGCATTGCTGTTTTTCGGTTTGAAGGGTACCGTACCGTGTGTAGGTGCCGGTGAAATTACAGGCTCATGAGACTTTTCATCTTTATGTCTAGGGTCGGCAGCGCGCGTGTGATGCCTATGGTGTTGCAGGCATCCATAGGCTACGGTAACTAGTATCCATTAGGTGGGCCATATGCTTGTTTGCATGCCAAGTAGCATAAAAAAAAATATATTTTTAGAGCCATTACAGCCAAAATGGTACCTACTGGATGGTTGGGACTTTTTTAAAGCTCAATAGTCATGATTAGTTCGTTACAGCGTTATTTGAATTATTGTCAAGAATCAACCTCATAATTTTTTACAACCCGTGTCGATACACTACTACTGGGCCTCTGTTTATGCCACTTTTACCTCTCCTGTAAGTCTGAATAACGTACAACACAGTCTTTAAAATATCGTCAATCAATTTGTTCAAGCAACGGTTTAATTAAAATTGTTCGAATTTTTAAACCCCAAAAACGCATTTAAAGTAAGCCAGAACATATCCCAAGCCAGCGACAGACAATAGTGAATCTTAAGGCAGGCGACATTGACGAAACGCCTTACGGAAGCTTCAAAAGTGCCGAGACGTCGGATAGCTTGCAACCGCTAGGAAATGACTGGGAAATTGCCCCATTACGCTTGCAAATCGTGAGCTGCATTCGAATTACTTCTTTGCTTGTAATTTTGCATGCTATGAAGAGGAGAATGGCTTGAAAGCATCCCGGCGTAGTGTCGCGGGATAAAATAGTGTGATTGCGTCGCGCTCCCAATTTTATGTCATTATGGTTTGACGTGGATACTTTCTCATGTAAATTATAATATCTAAAACAAGTTTTGGAACGCACGTCACACAGTGACTTATCAAAAGATTCTTACGTACTTACTTAATTCATTAATTTTTTTAGGGCTGTGTTTTTCGCCTACTTATATATAACTAGCACAATTGGGCAGTACCATTGATGGTACCGGTGACACAGTTTCTATCGCTAGTACCATTATATAAAATACAAGTATCAAAATCCAGGGTTTACTTAAAGACAGGTACTATTATTAGTACTAGACACACTACTTTATATGCCTTTAAATCATTAGTACCATTGGACAGTACCATTAATGGTACCGGTGACACTAGTTTGTACTGCGAGTACCATTAAATTCTGCAGCTGACTGTAGCAACATAGTGTAAAATCCCTAAACAGCTATTGATAAGGGAACGTTTACACCAGTGTCAAAAAAAATTTCCGCGTTCCGCGCTTTTACGGAATACGTAATTTTATTTTATTCAAGTAAAAAGGGAAAAAAATTGGTGACTGAACATAAAGATCACTTTAAAATGAATGTGTTCTATGTTTTGAAAGCAAATGGGAATAACTATTTTAATAACAAATGCTTTGCTGCTTTGTTTGGTAGTTAGAACCACAATGTGAATAATAAAGTATACAGCATATTTCAACTTTTTTCGTTCAATGTATTCGGAGATAAAATGTTGTGTCAGATAGACATGAGACAGACAGATCAACCGAAAGATAGACAAGCGAGTGATCCTATAAAAGTTCCGTTGGTACCTTTTGAGGTAAGAAACCCTAAGAAGGGTGAATCCATACTAAAAGTACTTAAGATTGCAGTAAAATAAAGCTTATAAGCAGTTTTACCTATCTATGTTACGCAAAAACTTTAATTTCTGCTGGAAAAACTTTATTTATTTGAACATTGTTTATATCGGATGATTTCAAAATGTCATAGTTCAGAGCACACGTGGGCAACTCGGAGAACGTTGGAGTAACTTTAAAATTTACATTTGCAATTCTTGCTCTTGAAACAAAGGAACCGATCTAAGCAAACAAAACAAGCAGAAACCAAGTTATATTGGGCAACTTTTGCACCTTACAAGTGCAATGTTTTGCACTACAGAGTGCACTGGAGGAATGTATAATTGTGCACTATTTCTAGTCACGTATCGTTTGAATGGGTTCAACTTTGAAGATGAAGTGTTTGTTTCACTCTGTGGAAGAAACGTACAGAAAAGTAAATTGAGGTACCAGGAGTTCTGTACAGATGGCTTTTGTTAAATTTCTGCCGTTCTGCTCCCAACTTTTATCAGAATAGCTCCAGGTCACGATCGATATAGTAAAATTGTTAAGTGATTCAATTAAAAAAAAATATGAATCATTATTTACGAAATGATTATATCGCCTTTATTACTACTCCTGCACAGCTATCCTGAGTGAAACCATCATTATAATAATGTGGCACTGTCATTATTCATAATGGTAAGAATTTCCTCCAGCATCGATGCAATAGAGTGATCAAAATTTATTCGTTTGTAACCAGTAACTTCTCGGGAACATTGTTTCCGAAGTACATTGAAAAGTTTTCTTGTTAAAAGTTCTATATTGCGGAATGAGTATAATAATTCCTGAAATCACTTCCTGATTTGAGAATATTACTATTAAAGGTACTTGTGGTATTCAGCCTTTGAAATAAAGCGATTGCGATCGAGGCGCCCTCGTGGAATTACATTGCTTGGACAACGTTCGGACCAGACGGGCGTGTCGCTTGTAATTTATTAAAATCCGTTTGTTTGTTCTGATTTCCTACCAGTTCCCAGACCCATAAATGGGTGTCTGAACCCCACATTGGCGACGAGGATAAAAAATTGTGAGTACCTAGTCGATAATTCGACTAAAAGTTGCGTAGTGTTGTGTTAATTGAATACCTACATACATGGAAAACTTTTCTAAAACTCGAGGAAGGGTACTTATTCTTAGTGATTTAAATCAGTCGTAACGTGGTCGTATCTAGATATTTTTGACTTGTTTTTTAACTGGCCACACGAATTTAAAAGTTTTTACTAAGTACCCTCTTACATGAAATAAATTTATGGTGGCTAATTATCTCGCAACACGTCGCAACCATAATGAAATGACAAAACAATGAGGCAAAATGTTCCAGTTCATGTCAACCAATTTATGAGTTTATTTCTGGTACCTTGCTTATAGCAAATAAAGTTACCTATAAAGTTCTTGTTGATGTGAACCAACTCCAGGGAATGGACAAAAGTGTTACGAGCTTCTATAAAGTTGTTTTCAATGAGTCAATTAAACTTTTACCTACTCATTGAAATTGTGTCACGTATATATTTACGCAAGTTTGCCTAAAAGACGAATATTAATGTCTATAAAATAGTGACAGTATGGAGCGATAAATGGCAATAACCTCCGATACCTACACATGTTTAATGTAGGTACGTACTCTAAGGTAATGCATTTTGATCCCTCTGTTAATCAAATCAAATGAATTTTATTCATTGAAATCACAAGGATCATTTTGAATCGCCTTATAAACTAAAATCACTCCTGTTCCAACGCGATCAAGCCTAGAAGAATCAGGCAACAAACACGGCTTGACTTACTTTGATGATACGTCTTACCACAAGGTGGGAAGCGCCTGTGTGGTGCATCGGAGCAGGAAGTTGCTGATACATATTAAATGAGAAATTAAAAACCTAAGAAAGTTAGTCAAATGCAAATAAACATCAGCAAAAGTTTTTAAGACAGTACACGCTCCAATTGATATAACCTAATTTCTAAATATAATGTATGGCGTGACCAAGTGTTCTTAATAATTGTTCCTATGGTTTTAAAAAATAAGTATGAGTATCAGTATGAGGATACCTACTTATAAATAACAATCTAATAGAACCATGTAAAGAGAAAGGTACAGATATTATAGCAAATCAGCTCAAATCAGATGTAGCTGAATTATCTGACAAGGCTTATGTGCGGCCGCTAAAATGTATGTACACCATAACAAAACCAAGTGCTCCCAGTGGTCCTACGGTGAATAAATGATATAAATATGAATATGAAATTTCCATTTATCTTCGAGTAAGATGTTTGGATGCACCTTCTGGAAGTTTATTATAGAACTGTACATAATTCCTCAAAAAAATATACCAAATTGGTAAATATACCAAATCGAAATTTTGGTATATTTAGTTTGGTTGTATTTATAAATCCAAATACCATGCAAGTCACCCTTTTTCATACAACTATCCAAGTGTTTATGTGTATGTAATAATATTTCATAGATATATTGCGAAATTACTGTGAGAATATTGATTTCTTTGAAACGCAAGGCGTTCAAGGGGTCACGTGACTTCATTTTATAAATGGCACGTATTGCCCGATTTTGTAAGACAAATATAGCTGCAAATATAGCTGTTTTACCCAACAGCATGATACCATATGACATAACACTATGGAGTAGCTAAAATAAACAAGCCTAGCTGTAGCTTCATCAGTAAGCTGCCTTATCATACAAACTGCATATGCAGTGGAACTAAGTCTACCAGCTAAAGCCACAATTTGCGGTGCCCACTGACCCCCTGGATCAATATTAAGCCCTAAGAAAATACTAGACTTAACAAGATCAAGTGTCTCCCCATTCATTTTAATATTTAGTTTGATAATGTTTTACATTTGGCTATGTGAATTTGATGCTTTTCGTTTTTAGCATTAAGCAAAAGATTATTTACTGTGATCAAAACATTATTTACAAGAACTCGCGACAATGAATTATTTACTCTATCGTAATTTGCTTTAGATCTGTCAACTTTGAAAATCAAAGAAGTATCGTCAGCAAACAGAACTATGCCACATAATGTAAAAAAAGAGATTGATAGTGTAAACTAGAAATAAAAAGGGCCTAGTATTGAACCCTGTGGCATGACAATAGTCGATCCTTTCACCACCAACATCAACTTTTTGAATTCTATTGGATAAGTAAGAATTTACAGATTAATTGCCTGATTTTGGATGCCATAATGTTTTAACTTGGAAATTAATGTATCATGCCACACGCAGTCAAAAGCTTTGGACGATCGCGTTCTGCGAGTTCTCCTACGCTTCAAATATGTGTTCTAAGAGCATGGTATCAGCATCGGCTGTCGAATGACCCTTATTTATTCCAAATGAATGACTGAAGAAGTCCGTGGAGGTCGAAGTGTGACAATAACTGAGTAAGAATAAGTTTCTCGAAGATCTTACTTAAAGCAGGCAATATAGAAATTGACCTATAGTTACCTGGATCTTTATCATTTCCGGACTTGAACAAAGGATTAATTTACTGTGCTTCATAAGATGAGGAAAGACTCTCATCAAGACATCTATTGACAGTGTAGGCCATACACGGCGCAATATCAGCACCTAGCGCAATTACTAGAGAAAAACTATCAAAGGCATTCGTGACCTGAATATTTTTGATAACATAGTATTGTTTATGTTTAAATTCATCTGGTTACTACAAGGTTTAGATTTACCTGTTTCATTATTAATTTCCAAGTTGTATTAATTTTATTTGCTGACTTTTCTATTGAATTTCTCAAATGCAATGATTTTAATGTATGACAAACTTTTTGAAGGACTTGGAATAGTTCTTTATGTACAAGATAAACGTTGGGTCGTGCAACATTGATTCCCCAGCCGTATAGAGTTCATATAGGGTTGTAGCCCAATCAGCTAACCCGACATTCGCTCTAGCTTTACAATCTCACTATGTTCCTCACTTATCAATTTAGACAAACTGGTAAAAAGGTCATTCGGATCATCTACGCACGGTATGTACAAGGGGCATTTTTAGTTCAATACTGCCGTGGAATTTCATAATGCGATTATCTGTGATAAGTGAAATTACAAGTATTTAAAGCACTGTGCTGTGACCATAGTGATCTGAGGTGAAATGTTTAATTACTGATGTATCAATTGGAACACTACTACAATAAATATTATCTAAACAGGTGGATGTTGTTAGTGTCACTCTTGTTGGTTATTCGAAGAGGTGATGTAAATTAAAACATTTAAACTAATTAAGCAGCCTCTCAGAAAAAGAACTAACCTAAATTAGCATTTTACTATGTACAAAAGTTTTGAGCAATACTTTTTCCATAGTGGATTAAAATAACGCAAAGTCTGCGTCAGGGGGACGGTAAACACACAATGATATGCAGCTCTACCTCAACAGCTCAATAGTCCTCTCAATATTGAGATTTGCAACATCTTTACGTTTCTTGCATTTTAAAGTATTTCGAACAACAGTTAAGGAACCCTATGGCGTTCTTGCGTTTGTATGAATTTACAATATTGTAATTCTCATAATAAGGGAGTAACTCAAATTGTAACATCCAGTGTTCAGTTACATACATGATAATGTACATTAAAACTGTTTAAAAACGTTTCTAAGTCTAAGATTTTGCTGGGAAGGGCTTGTACATTTTATGTGGCCAGCCTTCTCATTGCCGAACTAGTTTAAATGACTGTCAGCTGACACTCCTATCTTTTACCCTCATTGGTACTACCTACTTCTAACCACGAGCGCGTCGGTGAACTGCGTTATAGTAGATACTTATAACGAGATCAAAAATATGAAATGCTAACAATTTAGCAATTATTAATTTACTATGTCTGCTGTCTGTTTTGACTCAAGATACTATGTATCTACAGTATCTCGTGTCAAAACAAAATTTCTAATAAAATTATTAGTATTAAAATACAAAACGTCTCTATGACGACATGTCAAATTGTGCAACATTAAATTAAGATTCAAAATTAATTGATTGTCTGCACTAACTTACAACTAGCTAAAATATCATATCGCATGACACCACACTTTCACCTAATTGTATTATCAAAGTGGTGTCGTAGTATCTATAAGTTTTGTGAATGAAGGCATTTGGAAAGCAATTATTTGTGACAACTTGCCCTAACAGATCACTGAGTATCAAACCCATCCCAACGCCTATCTTATCTGAATACGCCACAGTCTTCCAAGTCTGCCACCAGAATTTAACCTGTTTAACCAGAGACTGCGTACAAGCAGAGGTGGGA
The DNA here is from genome assembly GCA_951392215.1 of Epirrita christyi. Classification (NCBI taxonomy): domain Eukaryota; kingdom Metazoa; phylum Arthropoda; class Insecta; order Lepidoptera; family Geometridae; genus Epirrita; species Epirrita christyi. The sequence goes on along the minus strand of OX595842.1, from coordinate 7,138,081 downwards.
ACTACTTCAATCTATACAGAAGGTGTAGGCTGCTTCTGCCATGCACATGGATCAGAAATCTGGAAGGCTCTGATACAGGAAGGTCGGGAGTATCGTTGGAATATAATACCTACATTTGAAAAGAGTAGAAGGAAGTAATTGGAAGATCTGTGATCATGAAGAAATTGAGGAGGACAATAATAGCGTACCTAGTAAAGAGATCGATAATTGTATAGGTACTTAATTAAACATTACATCAACGGCGTAGTTTAATTACTTGTTAAAATAAAATTCGATTTAGAATAATAATTATGTTGTAAAATCATTACGAGTAGAAGTATCACTTTAGAATAATTATGGCTTACTTTATGTTGTATAATCACTAGAGGTATATAGTAAAATAAGAATAGTAAGTTAACTTTTGGAAATAAGCAATTGTTAATTTTTAATTTGTTAAAAAGGAAGAGATGTGGTATTCAGCCTTTGAAATAAAGCGATTGCGATCGAGGCGCCCTCGTGGAATTACATTGCTTGGACAACGTTCGGACCAGACGGGCGTGTCGCTTGTAATTTATTAAAATCCGTTTGTTTGTTCTGATTTCCTACCAGTTCCCAGACCCATAAATGGGTGTCTGAACCCCACAGTACTTATTCACAACTTGACATTAATTTTTTAAAGATATAGACTACTGTTTATGTTGACTAATTGTTATTATTGGTAAATTATTTCTAGTCTAGACGATCAGGTACAGATGGCACAGCTTATTGGTTACCCCAAAGTATGTATAAAGATTGAAGTAGAACGACTTCATGTTTTTCTGTACATTTTTATCACAAGTTTTTTATTTAGCAATATATTTATGTATATATTTGTGTGATAGAAAAATTTAAAAAATATCTCCCAATGTGATAAAAAATTAAGTTATTTGGCACGCGGGACTTATTATTTTTTAATCTGTGTCGTGGGGGTAAACAATGAGCTATGCCGTATGTACTTGTTCTACAAATTTCTGTTATCTAGCGATCAATAAGCTAATTACTCGTTTAGAGTCATTTCAATATTAGAAGAATGTTGGTACGAAACTAAGAATCTTTACATCTACTGCCTACTCGTGCAATATTAGGTATATGGTTACAAATTGACGTTCTCAGAGTTGTATAATGACTTATTACATATTCATTGAATACTATAAAGAAAAAAAATTTATAATAAATTCATGAAATTAGACAAAGTTTCGAAACTTAATCATCGCGTTGGCATCCAAGCTTTTTGAAAGACATCTAAAATTGGCGAGTAATCCCTTTCTTTGCGGTAATTTATTTCCAAACGGACCGTTTTTTTCGTACTCTTAAAAAACTTGCCTTGATTTAAATTGAATCCTTTTCTATGATACTAGTGGTCCCACCCGCGACATTGCCTGTGAGTTATTTTTGTAATTACCATCATCATCATCAGCCTGTAGAAGTCCAGTGCTGGAAATAGGTATTTTATATTGAAATTTGGACACATCCTTTTCAAACTTAAATTAAATAACTTTTCATTTAAAAAACCGACTTCCGCCATTGTATTCGACTAAATAATTTTGGATGAAAAAAAATTGTTGAAAGGACCATAGTGGTGAAAGGATTATGATACTTTCTGAATGCAAATGCTTGGTTTGTTGCTGAAAATATCAAAATCGCCATATGTATGCATGTAATATTTGAGGAGTTCCCTCAATTCCTCATGGATCCCATCATCAGAACTGGATTTTTTTCGGTTCATAAACACCGGAGATATGCGGTAACAAACATAAAAAAAAAAAAAAATACAACCGAATTGAGAACCTCCTCCTTTTTGGGAAGTCGGTTAAAAATGTATCATATATTATTAAATATTACTGATATTATTGAACTCGGATGAGCGTTCGGGAAACTACGCCATATCTTCTCGACACAGATACCGCAGAGCCTCAAGACGAAAGTCTATAAATGCGTGTTGCCAGTGATGACTACGGCACTGAGACGTGGTCGCTAACTATTAACCGCATAGACAAGCTCAAAGTCGTGCAGTGAACTATGGAGAGAGCTATGCTAGGAGTTTCACTACGTGATAGAATCTCAAATGTGGAAATCCGTAGAGGAACCAAGGTCACCAACATAGTTCTCAGAATTAGCAAGTTGAAGTGGCAATGGGCAGGTCATATAGCTCGTAGAACTGATAACCGTTGGGGAATAAAGGTTCTCCAGTGGCAACCACAAACCGGACGACGCGGTTAGAGGAAGGCCCTTCACTCGATGGACTAAAGACATTACAGGCTGATTATGATGCTAATGACGATGATGATACAAACAAGCAAAGCCTTGTTGGCCACGTTAAACGTAAATAGGCCTAGCGCTAGTTCACGCCAAAATTATCGCAACTCTACCTAATGACCATTCGTCCCAATGATAAGCAATTTATACGACCCATTATGGGACCTGAAAGTCGTTAAGATAAATGTCGGGAAATTCTTTCTGCTAATTCGAGTGAACATCCAAAGATCATGTCGAATAAAGGAACGCATTAAATTTTACGCTACAGAAGCGACTTCGTGAATCCAAAGCCAGTCTATTGACACAATTTTGTATTACTCTTGTCACATATAACATTCCAGACATCGCCCCGTCTGCCTTCAGACCTCGTGAAGACAACCGGAAAATTAGAAAGTAAACACTGACTTCCTGCGCTGCGATTTTGTAGCAAGCTTTATCAGGAAAAAACAAGAGGAAAATCAACTCTAATCCACAAGCACCCATGGCAAGATAATTACGCAGTAAGAAAACCATAAAGAGGTTTAATTCAATTAAAAGAGACGGAGCACTGCTCAGTTGTTCCAGGAGACACCCAGGGGGCTTAGGAGACAAATTTCCCTGGAAACAAATGCGATTCAAATTCAGACAAATAGTCCCCGTGCGGAAGGAGCCGTTTACCAGGAAATTTGTCCATCACTCTTGGGCCGAGCCAATTTGTTTTTCTTTTCCCTTTGCTGGTCTGTGTATCGTACAAAATATTGTTAACAAAATATTTCCGGTGATTATTTTGCCGTCTCAAACGTATCATCATCATCATTTCAGCAAGTTGACGTCCTTTGCTGTATTTATGCCTCCCCGTAAAATAACACGATGAACGGGCTTGAGCCGGCTTCATCCACCGACTTACCACGACCTTAACAATAAGAATAACAAATGTGACCCTCTTCGCCCTGCCGTTCTTATCCATCCATCTCATTATCCAACGTCTCCAATCCAAACTAAACGTTTGGTAAGATGTTGTAAACTGGAAACACAGTGAACTGGTGAACACTATATCGTCGGTTTTGAATTTCAATTTGGATAACAGCACGCCTTGTCATCTGCAGATCTCCAGAGCCGGCCTCTCTGCATGTTAAACTGGAAGGTATTTGCAAAATTTCAAGTGTACCAGCTTTCTTGTCTTCCGTCTACAGCACTGGTTCTTTGGTTAGCAAAATTCATCCTGTGGCTCCTTCTCTTTCAGCTCTTTCTGGCAACACTCTCAAAATTTCATACTTAGACGAAGTTCTATTTGAACTGTTTCATTTGTATTTTTTAAATGTTGTATTTACCTACTTGTATTAGTTGTATATATAATATGAAATAGCGGAATACTAATTATATAGTTTTTCAGCTACATAGTTGTCACATTCTTAACTTACAATCAGTGCTTTAATAAACAAGAAATCGTCATGTGAGATCTCTTATTTCGTTCTCCAAAACGGATCTGGCGAAATATTAAAACTCCTTCGTACGGAGCGGCCACTTACGATCTCGGAGAGCTTAATTTGAGAATTCCTTTGAAGCTCCTGAATGAGGAAGCAAGTGATCCGCTCTTAGGACCTCCCAACGCTAAATTGGTTCTAGTCTTACAATCGTACCTCATTGTGTTCGTTAAAGTAATTTTATGGCTTTTATCACCTATTGGGCGTTCCAGAAATAAGTTCAACCGAAAGCAGTGAGTAAATATACTGTGTTTCGTCCTATCTAATATTTATTCTGCGCTGGACTTTTTGAACGACCGAAGCGAATTTCTCTGTGTTAACTAGAGGGACGGCGTTTGTAGGGTATCTATCTATGTTTGATAGGTTTAATTTGACAAAAACTTTCGAACCGTTGATCAAATCGCCATTAAATTCGTTAGGTAGGTTGGTAATACCAATACAATTAACAATTTTGTATATGAGCTCAATTGGTAAAGGGTTCGTTGAGATAGGGGTGAATATCGAACCATCGCGAGTTCTCTGTTCGAGGCAAACTACTATTATTCATTGTGCAGAAACGTGATGGTAACAATGTCCATTGTAAGTACTTAGATTGACTAAATAAAAAATTGAAAAAAAATTACTTCTTTTATCAGAAATATCGGCCTATATGAGTCGAAAATACGTCCCACCAAGAACTCAAAAAGCTCATAAGCGATATTGGCTTTGATAACAAAAATTAAATTTCAATTCCTGCAAAGATACAAGGAAATCGGAGGTCATTAAGTTTTCACGTAAAATCCTAAGGCTTGGACACGATTGACCCCATTCAACATTTTCTTCATATTTTTGCTGTAGCTGTTTTCATAGAAATTACGCCATTATGCCATTTTAGAACGTTTTCGAAAACTTCGTTCAAGATAGTTTAAAAATCATGAACTTATATGATATCTTTGTGATGAATACTTCAACACATTTCATTTGATAGCCCACACAAAAAAACCTTGAAATCATTTTATAATTATTAAAATTATTGTTTTCTTAACTTCCTAGTAAAAAGGAATTATTATGAATTAAATTGACTTAGGAATTCAAATGAGTGAATAATCGGGCAAACTGCTGCGTCCAAACCGAGCAGTTCAACCGTTCAGAGTGAACTAAAGATTTATTGCCCGCTTAAAATCGTGGCAAATAATACGCGTGAAGTAAATACACGAGTGTGGGCCACCGATAACGATAGCATGTCCAAACAACGGCATATTGCTTGCGGATAATCCTCGAGGCTCGTCCACTGACGCGTGCCACGCACGAGACAGCCCGCTGGAGTCGCGGCTCCCGTCGGAAGCGTGGGACGTGACCGTAGAATAATAACCACTAAGCTATCAAGCCAATGAAGGTGTCAATCCGGAGCACGCGTATGAACATCTACTAACAGCAAATGATACTTTAGAATACAACATTTGAATGTGACCCAAAAATTCCGTTCCCAGCATGACTCAAATTCAACTTTCTCCATAAGTGTGACAAACAGTTGAAAAATTAACAATTAGTTACCTGTTAGTTTCATCATCATCATAATCAACCTGTAGAAGTCAACTGCTGAATACCTATAGGCCTTCCTCCTTAAATGCCATGACGAACGGTCTTGATCTGCCTCCAGCCTACATCTTACAACCTCTATGATATCTACTTAATACTTTGAGTTTAGTATGCAAAATTGTTGTCATGGCACTCTCTGATAAAGAAAGTGAGGTTGATAAGCTATAACAGAAACTAACGTCCTAGAAAACCAGACGCATCTTTCAAGTATCTGCTGAACCTGGGCCCAGTTGAAGAAAACTTCTACAATCCCACTGTCTGAGTCTGTAAAGACTCCGAAGATTTAAAGTTGTCAAGTTTTTTTAGAACTTTACCTTATCTGGTAAGTAAGCTTTCGTTTGAACTGTGGCTTGTTACTTGATGGTGTTACTCTCAGTATGTGACATTTATGCTATTTGAATTACTCTGGACTAATATTTGTATAACGTGTAGGAAGTTTTGTGCGTGATGTGTCTTGGGATCTGATTTTCGTTTGTGATAAAATGATGAATTATTGGCAAATATATACTTACAGTCACCTCCACCCTCAGAGTACCGGGATATAAACGCAAGATACAAGATAGATATGGCTGCGATGTTATCTTAGTAATCATACTATTATAAATGTAAAAGTTTGTGAGGATGGATTTGGGATGGATGGATGTTTATTACTATTTCACGCAAAAACTACTGAATGGATTTTGATGAAACTTTACAGTATTATAGCTTTCATCAGAGTAACATAACTATAACTTATAACAGAAGTTCAGCGGGCGGATCCAAGAGAGGTTCAACGCAAGTGGAGCCGCGAGCAAATGCTAGTCTCGCTAATATTATTAATGCGAAAGTTTGTGAGTATGTTTGCTACCCCTTCACGCTAAAATAGTTAAAGCGATGTGGTTGAAATTTGGAATAAAAATAGCTTATACCCTGAATTAGGTTAAAGGTTACCTTTTATCCCGATATTCCTACCGGATAGAGTCTTATGTGGGTAGAACCGCGGGGCGCAGTTTGTATCAAATGATATAAGATATAAGTCCTGACTGACTGACCGACAGACAACGCAGAGCCCAAACCGCTGGACTTGTGTTTTTTAAGATGTACCTACCTATTTAAGTACAAAAAAAACTATGTGGGTACTAAAAAAGGAATTTAGGAAATTCGGCCTCTGAGTGGTCCGAAAGGTCTGTCAAACAAAAATACTCTGTATTTCAAAAACCATTCCCAAGACCAAGAAGAACCACCAAGAGAGAACCAGAAGAAGGTCTGATGATGGAATTGGAAGGCGTCAACTGAACTCCTCAGCAATTTGCAATACCTTGGGAGTAGTGTGTAAGTGGGGCTTCTAACCCAGTTCGAATCTAGTTTAAGTAGTCCCCCGCTCGCGGTGTGTTTTAGTGGGTTTATGTGGGACTTGTTATGTTGGTTTGGGTGTGAAAAATGTTGAAAAGATCTCTGGTTTGGTGCAGCGATGTATGTGGCGAGAGGTCTATGAGCGGTGGTGTCTGGTCATGTCACAGTTGGGTGGGCGTTGAGATAAGGAATGGTCATTTGTGCACAGTTTTTGTGAATGCAGGTTAATTAATAGTTACAATGGCGGCGAGGGGTCTATGAGCGGTGGTTTCTGGTTGTGCATAGTGGTGGAGCTCTGTTTTGATGGTGCCATATATGTGGATGGGGCTCTCAGGGTTTTGGTCGCGTTCCGTTGAGATAAGAAATGAGATAAGGAGTTACCATTTAATGTAATATGGATTCATTAATAGTTACTATAGCGATGTACACGTGCTACGCTAATGTAGGTCAAGTTTACATGTACGTTAATTAATAGTTACTATGACGGTGGTCACAGTTGGATAGGTTTTGAGATAAGGAATGTTTGGTGTAGGTACTATGAATGTTCACACAGGGTGACTGACCGTGTTATCACACAGGTTTGCGGTGAGATAAGGAGTGTCATTGTGTTCAGGGTAAATATAGTTTTTAATTAATAGTTAATATGTAGGGGTGACATCACACAAAAAACAAACAAGTTTATGTGACAAGAATAATGTTTTATTTATACAATTAAAGCTACTTGGGTATTTTAAAGTGTCCCCATGCAAGGGTGTCTATTTTATTTTCTAAGATGTATCTCTTATCATCATCGCCGCAGAGTACCTTTTTACGTCTATTTTGTGTGTATACATCGTGTTTATTACTAGTTAGAGTATGTGTGAAAGTTTTTGATAATTCCAACACGTTAAATCCTACACTTATGGGTTTATTGTAAAGAACATTTTCCTTATTCATCTACACCGCAACCAAATCTTCTGAGAATATTGTGCAGCTGTGAAAATTAGGTCTTGAGATGTATCGGCTGGTGCCATATTTACATTTGGTTTTTGTGGATTGATCTTCCCAGTGTGTGTGCATAGTTTAATATCAACTCTCTTATCGACATTTTCGATAGTTTAACCAAAAATTGAATTAATTATGTTCACACGGGGTGACTGCCTGTGTTATCACACATAGGTTTGCGGTGTTGGTGTGATAAGGAGTATCATTGTATTCAGTTGATGTAGATATAGGTTAATTAATAGTTAGTATTGTTCTCGATCGCTATTTTCATACGGTGGGGGGGTGACATCACACGCAAAAAAAAGACAAACACGTTTATATGTCTAAAATAATGTTTATTTATACAATTAAAGCTACTTGGGTATTTTAAAGTGTCCACATGCATGGGTGTCTATTTTATTTTCTAAGATGTATCTCTTATCATCATCGCCGCAGAGTACCTTTTTACGTCTATTTTGTGTGTATACATTATGTTTATTACTAGTTAGAGTATGTGTTAAGGATTCTAACTCAATTCAAATCTAGTTTAAGTAGACCCCCGCTCGCGCTATGTTTAGTGGGTTTATGTGAGACTTGTTATGTTGGTTTGAGCGTCAAAAGTGTTGAAAAAGTCTCTGTTTTGCTGCAGTGATGTATGTGGCGAGGGGTCTATGAACGGTGGTTTCTGGTCGTTCATAGTGGTGGAGCTCTGTTTTGATGGTGCCGTGTATGTGGATGGAGCTCTTGGGGTTTTGGTTGGTGGTCGCGTGGCGAGTTTCCAGTCGTTGAGATAAGAAAAAGTCATTGTGCACAGTTGTTGTAAATGTAGGTTAATTAATAGATACTATGATCGCATAAGAATGTGCACACGATGAGGGTGACTGACCATGTTACCACACGTGGAAAACAAACAGGTATGCGGTGTTGGTGAGATAAGGAGTGTCATTGTGTTCAGTTGATGTAAATGTAGGTTAATTAATAGTTAGTATGGATCTCGATCGCTATGTTCACACGGTGGGGGTGACCGAGCGTGTTATCACACGTAAAAAACAAACACGTTTATATGATTAAAATAATGTTTATTTATACAATTAAATGTATATTTTGTTATGTTGATGTTCCTCCAAATAAATTAATATTACACTCGCGTACTAAACGTCGCAAGTTACTGTGCAGTCAGGACCTTGAGTCAGACTATACCGTGTATGTGGCGGATAGTGCATACAAATCCAGAATTATAACCTACCGTTTCAATGGGGTTAAGCCGCAAAAAATTCAAGATCCAAGAGCATATCTACTTAAAGTGCAGTCTCGAGTGAAGCACTTCCTGAAAATGGAAATTGAAATCAACAATAACATAAAGGTGAACCTTCAACTGTTTTGTTGGTATGTCAAATTTATCGATAACGAAGTGCAAAGAGACCTAAAATCATTCAACACAAAGAATGTGAAAATAGCAAAAGATGAAGGTTTTACGTTTAATTCTTTTTATGAATACATGGTTTCGAGTATAACCACAAAATGTGAAAAATTTCAAGAGCGCGACAGCGGATGGAGCCTAGAGAAAATTGAATTCTTGGAAATGAACATCAACAAATGAACTCCAATGAATGGAAAATGCTATATACCACTACCCAAATGGATTCAAGATAAGCGAGCGTATGTAAATGTGAAGAACTCTGATGACGTATGTTTTATGTAGAGTGTTGTGTCGGCAATGTATCCTGCTGATAAGAACTGTGACCGTGTAACTTCATATCCGCCGTATAGTGACGTTCTACATACCAGTACAATTAAAAGATATCATACGTTTTGAAAAACTGAGCAATGTATCCATTAATGTGATTGGTATTGATGCGAAACACAAGTTGATTCACCCCATGTATATTTCACCTCAAGCAACCATCAAAGACAAAACTATGCATATGAATTTTCTCTATTTTGAAAATCATAATGGAGCCGCTCACAGCGTGTGGATAAAAAACATTTCAAGGCTATTGAGGTCGCAGTTAACTAAACACAAACAAAAAGTATGGTTTTGTGATGGATGTTTGCAAAATTTCTCCACTGAATGGAGTCACAATCGCCATATTGAGGTGGGGTGCACCAAAACACTTGTTAAACTTCCTACAAAAGAAAATGAAATAATAAACTTCACAAAGTTTCACCATCAACTGAAAGTGCCTTTTGTCATTTACGCAGATTTTGAGTCAATTCTATAACCTATAAATAGAAAAGAAATTGGCAAAATAACAAACACTTATAACACACACAAACATGTAACGTATAGCTTTGCATACTACATTTGTTGCAATCACAATGATGCCTTATCAAAGTTTGAAATGTATCGTGGGGTAGATTGTGTTGAAAAAATTTGTTGAAAGCCTATACAAAGATGTAGAATGGATCGTTGACATTTTGAAGACTGTAGTACCACCCCTTGTTGGTGATAAACCACCACCCACCAACACAATTTGCCAAATCTGTGAAAAGAGTTTAAAAGAAGAAGAAGATGATTCAATCGTAATAGATCATTATCATCTGACAGGTAAAGTAAGAGGAAGAGCACACAACTCGTGCAACTTACTCTACAGAATCCTTAAATTTGTACCGGTGGTGTTTCACAATCTAAGCGGATACGATAGCCATATATTCATCAAACAATTGACCAAAGCGTCATGAAACATCAGTTGTATTCCGCACAATAAAGAAAAAATACATTTCATTTGATAAACAAATCAATGATGGCTACATTATAAGGTTCATTGACTCTTTCAAGTTTATATCCACCAGCTTGCAGAAACTTGTTCAAAATCTAGAACAAAATCAATTTAAAATATTACCAAAATTCATACATACGTATGATGCAATGAAACTCTTAACACGAAAAGGTGTATTTGCCTATACGAGTACACAGATTGTTGGGAAAAACTTGAAGAAACCTCACTACCATCCAAAGAGAGCTTTTACAGCACGTTAAGATCGGGGGTTTTAGGCGCGAGCCAAAGGGTTAAGTGATTGTCACATCTCTAACGAAGATTATGAACACGCTCAAAGAATGTGGAATACTTTCAACATCAACACCTTGGGGGGGAGTACAGTGAACTCTATCTTAAAATTGATGTTTTACTACTGTTGGAAGTGTTTGAAAACTTTAGCAACATTTGTTTGAATACCTACAAGCTGGATCTGTGTCAGTATCTAACAACACCCGCACTTTCATGGAATGACACTCGGGTTGAACTTGAACTCCTCACTAACTATGATATAGTGCAATTTGTTAAATCAGGTATACGTGGTGGAATTAGCCAGGTGTCAAAACGCTATTGCGAGTCTAATAACAAATACATGAAAGACTATAAAACCACCGAAGAAAGTAAATTCATTGTTATCTAGATAGATGTAAACAACCTATATGGTGACAGTATGTCTAGATACCTACCAATCAACAACTTCCGTTGGTTGAGCGATTGTGAAATACTCGAGTTTGATATCCGCTCACTACATTCCAGTTCAGACATTGGTTATTTCCTAGAAGTGGATTTGAAGTATGCCCCTCATCTACATGATACACACATCGACTACCCGTTCTGTGTGGAATCAAAAAAACCACCCCATGGTAAAACGAACAAATTATTACTCACACTCTGCTCCAAAACTAGTTATGTTATCCATTACACAAATCTCAAACAGAGCATGGAAAATGGATTAGTTTGTAAAAAAAATCATAGAGTATCTTTCAATCAATCACCATGGTTAAAGTCATACATTGATCTTAATTCGCTCAAAAGGAACCAAGCAAAATACTCTTTTGAGAAGGACTTTTACAAACTCATGAATAATGCAATTTTCGGTAAAACTATCGAAAATGTCGATAAGAGAGTCGATATTAAACTAAGCACACACTGGGAAGATCAACCCACAAAAACCATATGTAAATATGGCGCTAGCCGATACATCTCAAGACCTAATTTTCACAGCTGCACAATATTCTCAGAAGATTTGGTGGCGGTGCAGATGAATAAGGAAAATGTTCTTTACAATAAACCCATAAGTGTAGGATTTAGCGTGTTGGAATTATCAAAAAACTTTAATGTACGATTTTCACTTTAAGTATATGCTGTGTAAATATGATAAAAATAAGCTTAATTTATTGTACACCGATACAGACTCTTTCATTTGTGAAATTAAAACTGATGACTTTTATTGTGATATTAAGATGGATTTAGAGAGATTTGATGCATCAGATTTTCCCTCAGACAATGTATACAATCTACCGCAAGTCAACAAGAAAGTGGTGGGTCTAATGAAAGATGAAAACAGCGGGAAAATCATCACAAAGTTTGTTGTTTTACGATCTAAAATGTACGCCTACGTATTGGAGGGTGATCATGTTGTGAAAAAAAAACAAGGGTGTTACAGCGCCTGTAGTGCAAAAACTACTATTCGATAACTATGTAAACTGTCTTGATCTATCTCAAAATTACTATGATAACACACATACTCTAACTAGTAATAAACACGATGTATACACACAAAATAGACGTAAAAAGGTACTCTGCAGCGATGATGATAAGAGATACATCTTAGAAAAATGAAATAGACACCCTTGCATGGGGACACTTTAAAATACCCAAGTAGCTTTAATTGTATAAATAAACATTATTTTAATCATATAAACGTGTTTGTTTTTTGCGTGTGATAACACGCTCAGTCACCCCCACCGTGTGGACATAGCGATCGAGATCCATACTAACTATTAATTAACCTACATTTACATCAACTGAACACAATGACACTCCTTATCTCACCAACACCGCATACCTGTTTGTTTTCCACGTGTAGTAACACGGTCAGTCACCCTCATCATGTGAACATTCTTATGCGATCATAGCAACTATTAATTAACCTACATTTACAACAACTGTACACAATGACTATTTGTTATCTCAACGACCGGAAACTCGCCACGCGACCACCAACCAAAATCCCGAGAGCCCCATCCACATACACGACACCATCAAAACAGAGCTCCACCACTATACACGACCAGAAACCACCGCTCATAGACCCCTCGCCACATACATCACTGCACCAAAACAGAGACTTTTCAACACTTTTGACGCTCAAACCAACATAACAAGACCCAATGGCAGAGGCAACTGCTCCCGTTGGCGGCAGCCATTGACAGTGACATGTTAGATGTGATATGGTTCAACAACAACAACCTCCCCTGATGATGATGATGATGAATAGCCTGTTGAAGAACAGCCTGATGACGCGTCGACGGCTGCCGCCAACGGGAGCAGTTGCCTCTGCCATTGGGTCTTGTTATGTTGGTTTGGCTGGAAACTCGCCACGCGACCACCAACCAAAACCCCAAGAGCTCCATCCACATACACGGCACCATCAAAACAGAGCTCCACCACTATGAACGACCAGAAACCACCGTTCATAGACCCCTCGCCACATACATCACTGCAGCAAAACAGAGACTTTTTCAACACTTTTGACGCTCAAACCAACATAACAAGTCTCACATAAACCCACTAAACATAGCGCGAGCGGGGGTCTACTTAAACTAGATTTGAATTGAGTTAGAATCCTTAACACATACTCTAACTAGTAATAAACATAATGTATACACACAAAATAGACGTAAAAAGGTACTCTGCGGCGATGATGATAAGAGATACATCTTAGAAAATAAAATAGACACCCATGCATGTGGACACTTTAAAATACCCAAGTAGCTTTAATTGTATAAATAAACATTATTTTAGACATATAAACGTGTTTGTCTTTTTTTTGCGTGTGATGTCACCCCCCCACCGTATGAAAATAGCGATCGAGAACAATACTAACTATTAATTAACCTATATCTACATCAACTGAATACAATGATACTCCTTATCACACCAACACCGCAAACCTATGTGTGATAACACAGGCAGTCACCCCGTGTGAACATAATTAATTCAATTTTTGGTTAAACTATCGAAAATGTCGATAAGAGAGTTGATATTAAACTATGCACACACACTGGGAAGATCAATCCACAAAAACCAAATGTAAATATGGCACCAGCCGATACATCTCAAGACCTAATTTTCACAGCTGCACAATATTCTCAGAAGATTTGGTTGCGGTGTAGATGAATAAGGAAAATGTTCTTTACAATAAACCCATAAGTGTAGGATTTAACGTGTTGGAATTATCAAAAACTTTCACACATACTCTAACTAGTAATAAACACGATGTATACACACAAAATAGACGTAAAAAGGTACTCTGCGGCGATGATGATAAGAGATACATCTTAGAAAATAAAATAGACACCCTTGCATGGGGACACTTTAAAATACCCAAGTAGCTTTAATTGTATAAATAAAACATTATTCTTGTCACATAAACTTGTTTGTTTTTTGTGTGATGTCACCCCTACATATTAACTATTAATTAAAAACTATATTTACCCTGAACACAATGACACTCCTTATCTCACCGCAAACCTGTGTGATAACACGGTCAGTCACCCTGTGTGAACATTCATAGTACCTACACCAAACATTCCTTATCTCAAAACCTATCCAACTGTGACCACCGTCATAGTAACTATTAATTAACGTACATGTAAACTTGACCTACATTAGCGTAGCACGTGTACATCGCTATAGTAACTATTAATGAATCCATATTACATTAAATGGTAACTCCTTATCTCATTTCTTATCTCAACGGAACGCGACCAAAACCCTGAGAGCCCCATCCACATATATGGCACCATCAAAACAGAGCTCCACCACTATGCACAACCAGAAACCACCGCTCATAGACCCCTCGCCGCCATAGTAACTATTAATTAACCTGCATTCACAAAAACTGTGCACAAATGACCATTCCTTATCTCAACGCCCACCCAACTGTGACATGACCAGACACCACCGCTCATAGACCTCTCGCCACATACATCGCTGCACCAAACCAGAGATCTTTTCAACATTTTTCACACCCAAACCAACATAACAAGTCCCACATAAACCCACTAAAACACACCGCGAGCGGGGGACTACTTAAACTAGATTCGAACTGGGTTAGAAGCCCCACTTACACACTACTCTTGGGCTCTTCTAAGTTGTTTTTTGAAATGTATGTTTGTTTAATGGATCAAGGAGATACAAATCGCAAATCGTTGAGGAGATCGCCTCATTGTTGACGCCTTCCGATTCAATCAACATACCTGGTCCGACCGATTACAGTAGAATGGTAGTGTTTGGGCTCTTTGAATTGTTTTTGTGTGACGGTTGACAATACGTGACAGCCAGGGTCCGAAGATGAAAGCGAGAGGTTCAACGGATCTCTTCGATAGGTAGCAGTAGAAGGGTTTTTAGCGGTAGTAGGAGATTTTAACTCGGATGAAGTCACAGGTTTCTAAAGTAGACTAAGCAGAGGTTAGTTCCAGGCTGAAATGATATTAAAACTATGATAAACGCTCCCGTTCTTGTTAAAATTTTGCTAAAATCCCATATTATGTTTGCACTGTTTTTCCTTAAACTATTTCCAAAACTGTGAAGTTCCAGATAATCCCTCACAATTTGACATCAACCGTGAGTCGTGAATCCAGTGATCTATTTGTTTGGCCCAGAACGCGGGCAATTGGAAAATGGTGTCACGAAGCCGCTTGACGTTTGACTTATGTGCGATCACAGCTTTTCACGCTTCAAGCTCTGTCGAGGTATGTGTACTTTCACAGTGGATTCCAAATCGATGACGGTCACGTTGAGAAACAGAAAGCAATGTCTTCGAATAGTAGTTTACACGAAACATTATTTTGATAAGTTGGTAATTGTCAAAAATGCGTTATCTAATTACGATGGATACATAATATAATATGTGGCTCTACATTCTTCGCAAATTCCACCATATAGAGAGCAAAAATGTTGAAAAGTAAGTTTATCTCCCACTAACAACCCCAAGAGTTTAATATGCTACTGGTGGCTATCGGGCAAAAGCCTCGTGACAAAATCAACAGCAGGCATAAAGCGGACTAGATATCGTGTAATTTTCGCTACGAATTATAATAGTTTCCAAACACCACAGCTACCTAGAAACAGCATATCTGTTAACCGGATGCTTGGCCATTCATCATGTTAACATGACTTTGAAACAAAGAGCCACACCGCTCCTGATAATAGACAATTAGCTGAAGAATGGTTTACCCGGCATGATATCGTGTAACAATATGAGCTTTGATCAATTTCGACGGATACTGTACCCTACAAACTGAATAGGTTTGTGGCTAAAAGGTTATAAATAAAATTGACGAGGAAAAGTATTATAATTATTTTTATTTAGATAAAAACAATAATACAACTTATAAAAGTAAATCAACACTAGTAATCATTTTAGTACCTACCTATACCCTAAACCCTCGGATTATTGAGTAGACCTAAGATTAAAAATTATTGTACGTCCGAAATGGGCAAACCTTCATGCACACAAAAAATGTATAAAGAATTACTTTACTTTACTAACTATGTAAATATAAACAAAAAGCTAACAATACAATGAATTTGGTTCATATGGCAAGGTGCCGAGAGCACTGGCTGCGGAAGAAGAGTAGTAGTATTTACTTACTTAGTATTTTGAAATGAGTTAGTTAGTACGTACCTATGTAGAAAATTGTAGTAAGGTCGTAGATTTCTGCTCTGTGAAGTCCCTTGTTGAAGTGCGCCCTTTGCTACCGATCTGTAGGTAAAGAAAACATGTAAGGTGCGACACACATATTCAGGTTGGCACATTCGACGTGGCTTTTTTATTCGAGCCTAAAAAGGTAGTCAAAGATGTGGTATCCAATCTGCCAGTTTAATACACTACTACATATAAGGCTTTGACCCGGAATTGCCGTAAAATCCAAATGTATCAACTTTACCGAGTGGCTCAGTGCTTCTGGTATGTTCGTCTAAGCGGCAGGCTATTCGAAAAAGTAGTGATGAAGTCGCAAGTGCTGAATTAATTTATTCCGAAACGAATACTGCTGAACACTCTGCTAATACTCCCCAAGAAATTAAGAACGAATCCAACTTTTTAAAATTCAAAAATATTTTAAAAGCATACCTAATAAAAAAAAGCTTTTATAACTTGAAGGAATTTAAAAAAAAAATTCGTACTGTATGGAGTTAGGCACCTATTTATATTATCTTAATTTAAGATAATGTAAATTAAAATAATATTAACACTGTACTCTGTACAGTAGGTTGTAATTCTAAACATTTTTAGATATAAAATTGTAGCAAATAATTGTTACCACCTGGAATTCATGTTCCTTATTGCAGTGCCCAACCCGGGCTCATGTTGAAGCTGTAACTTATCCATAAGATCTTAATTTGTACAACATGAACGCATTAAAACATTTTCATTTGATTTGATTTGAACCCTGATTAATACCTTTCGGCATACATGGATACCCGGCCGACCGGGTGGCTTAGTCAAACACTTGTCATTATACGTCCACTGCTGGACGATGCTGCTGCCCATCTCCTGGTGTAATTCCTTATTTGATTCTCACGACATCCATGGGAGGAGATGGTGAGGTATATTCTCAGGCTGGGCACACCCCACGGCACTATTTATCCAGTACATTCGATTTATACCCCCGGGTAGGCCGAATCAGGCCAGCCTCAGAAGTTGCTAGGCAGTTATGTGTAAAGCACGCCTAAAATGTTTGTTTTTACCACCTAGATTTTATGCTCCCATTCTCAACTCAGATATGGCTTAGAAATGGGAGCAAGGTTACGTAGGTATATGTATCATACATACGACAAAAATAATCGATGTAAACCAGAGGTTCCCAAAGTGGTCTAGGTGGACCCCCAGGAGTCCATAGGAAACTACACGGGGGTTCACGTAGACGTGAAAAGAAAACAGGGGTTCACAAGTTGTAAGTGGGGGTCCACGAAATTTTTTCTGGTTTTCATAATAAAGAACAAAAACTTTGGCTTGGATTTACCTATCAACGTAGGCAGGTAGCATCATTCACAGGTACTCAAAAATATTCGAGACTCAGTTCAAACTCTACTAGTACTTTTAGTAATTTTGTGTAACCACAAGTATTATTTTAATAAGAAAATGTGCTACTATTTTTTCCACTTAACACCCCCAATTTGGGGTGATATTTTTTAGGAATTTTGGGAATACAGTAGAAATGTAGAAGCAGGGGGTCTACCAAAAATAGTAAAACTTTGAAAGTGGTCCACGAGAAAAAAAAGTTTGGGAACCTCTGATGTAAACTATAGCTATACAGTTTGTAGTACCAATAATATTTAATTTAAGCTCTAACAAAGTAAAGATTACAAATAAATAAAGATCTACAAATCCAGCATTTACGCAATTTTACTTCCAGCACCGTAATTACTGCAGAATCAACAGTAATTCTTTTCGTCACATTGTGTTCAGACTCTTTTGTAGCTAAATGGCCGGCAACAAAAGATAGGTAACAGCGATAATGTTATTGTTAGCCAAGTGGGGCCGTGAATGGGTTACCTTTATGTTCGTACGAGGCAGTTGTTGTAATGTCCCACAGTGTTGTATTTAATTGAAATAACTGTTTAGTTTTAGTACTCTATTACTATAAGAAAAAGGGCCGTGGTATGTCGGGCCAAATAATAGGCCCCACGGTATCCTTCTATGGATATCGTTGTAGAAGAAGTTCACCGACATTTATCTCAGGATAAGCAAGTTGAAGTGGCAATGGTCAAGGTTGTTTAGCTGGTGAATAAGGTTCTCGAGTGGTGACCATAAACTGGACACCACTGTATAGGAAGACTGACGACATTTTAAAGGTCAAAGGAAGTCGTAGTTATTTTTTTTTATAATACTTGGCATTTATACGGCCCACCTGATGGAAAGTAGTAACCATAGCCCATGGACGCCTGCAACACAACACAGGGGTATCACACGCGCGCTGCCAACTCTGAGACATACCTAATGATGAAAAGTCTCATGTGCCTTTTGTTTGGATTAAATTTAATTTCCTTAAATTTTTGGTGGATGGAGGCGACTCAAGATCAGTCGTTCTGGGATTTGTCTTGGAGCCTTTTGCCCAGTAGTGGACTTCTAGAGACTGATAATGATGATAATGATGATGATGCCTGACAAGTCTTCGTGGATCTAAGTGAGATAATGAAGATTGAGGGTTTTTTTTTGTGAGCGTATGTACAAACGAAATTACATCTCGCGAGAAATTACCTCCAAAATAGCCTTACCTTTGGCATATTCCTAATTCTAATTTCCAGCTGGTATTTTCTATACGTCTTCCAGTATGCTACATGGTATCTGGTACCCGCAGTGTTACTCGAAGCATCAAATCGACCCAAAACATTTGATAACCGCAAATACGTGTTTCGTTTCGAAAGGGTGTAGGCCCCTCGACCACAGACAATGACAGCAATATACCAAGTTTAGAAACTTAGTGTACGGGCCCTACCTTCGTCAGCTTTTAAACATAATGCGGTTAAGAGTAGGTAACTAACATAAAGGTAACATTTATAGATACATACATGCATACATAAACACACGCCTTTTCCCCCGAAGGGGTAGGCAGAGCCTCAAAGAGCCTCTTTACATCGTGGGACGCACAATTGCAGGGATATAGACTAGACAAGTCATGAGCTCATCGCCGCCATTGCTTTCCACGACTAACTCGGCTAACGCTTTCTTCCAGTAATAACACACTCCTAAATAAATAAGCCAGTAGCCAGGACAAATCTTATACCAACGAAAATTGCCCAACAAGTCCGGGTAATTAAATGTAACTAATTTTATTGATCAATAATTATTATATAATAATATAAAATCGTTATGTGTACTCACTCACTGACTATCAACGCACAGCCTGAACGGTAAGTTCTAGAGACTTGAAATTTGGAAGGTGTATTCCTTATACATAGTCTAGGGGTCCATTAAGAAATAAATTTTCAAAATTCAACTCTAACCGGTTGCAGTGGGCTGTTAAAGTTTGTATGAAAAATATTCCACGTGGACGATATCACGGGCGGTCCACTAATTATTTATAAACAGGCAATGCAAACGGAAAATTACTACTTAAACCTACATACAGGATGTCCTAGAAGTCGACGTCAACCCGGAAGATGGGTGATAGGCCAAGTCAAAATAGTTATCAGAGTATTTAAAATCACTCTTTTGATAAAAAACGGAGTACACCAAGGCACCAAACATCTATAGGTCAATGTTTATGTATTTTGTAAATACAATTACATCGTGATGCTGCAAGTAGTTAAATAACTTATATATATATGGGGGTAATTTATTTATATGTAGGTATACCCCCATAGTATGGGGTTGAAATGAGGTTACTTATTATATTGAACTATTTTACATTAAAGGATCTTGCCGAGAGCTCGTACCAATTGCGTCAAAACCAAATGTATTTCATAAAATTACCCATATTTTTTAAATTACGTCAACATTTTCGATTGATTTACATGAACCCGTGATCTTGAAATGAAGTTAAATAGGATTTTGTATTGTTTACTTTCGTGCGGTGAGGGTGCCATTGCTTGGCAATGAACCTCACAAAGAGAAATTATTGCAGGTAGGTATAGTCTATGCTCACAAACAAAGAGGATGCAATTACTATACGTAAGACCTCAGAATAATGACTACGTAAGACTCACAAATGACATTATCATTCATGACAGGATAGCTCTGTGAAAGACATCGGCTTTAATAAAATATGTATACTCGATTTACACAAACTAACTAGAAACTAGAAATACTTGCGATGGATGATTGCTTTGATGAACCCAGGTCATCATACTTGGCATTAGTGCTGCAAAACTTACGGATACATGTCATGCCCTTGAAGCATGACATACGCTGTGATCAATGTGGATTATCTGATCATGGATTGTGCCCACACCCCTCCGTAAGTATTGTTTGTACTATCTGCATTAAAATAAAATAAGGACTTTAGTTTATTGTTAGATATTGATTGTATAAACATTAATTTGTTACAGTTAACCCCTGATAAAATACTGGGTCATGAATGTTTCATATTAATACAAGAAACAACGCCCTTGAATTCTGAAAGTGTACCTGAACCTAGCATTGGTCACCATAGTGTTTTACATGCATAAATATTTGGAACCACCTTTTTTTTCTTTTATTATTATTTATTGGCTTTTGAACATCATGCCTTTTTTATAATATCGTTTCTTTTCCTATATATACCCCACTCGACGAATCAACGACACTGTTAATGTTCGCGTGAAGTCAGTGGATAGGGGTGGCACAACCCCGTTCATTGTGAAATTCTATGGGAAAGGCCTATGTCCAGCAGGGGACTTCAAATGGATGAAATTATAATGATAATGAAAATGATGCTACGTACCTATCTAGTGTTTTATTGTACATAAGAAATGTTTTATTCTACCTATACTTGCTACTTTCCTGACTTCACTAATAGCTGGTTATTAAGATCGGGGGTTTTAGGCGCGAGCCAAAGGGTTAATAATATTTAAATATATACCTCACCGAGTTATTAGAACGTCATTGCCTTATACTTAACAGTTACTGATCCTACACTAGGATCTCCTGTGTCGTGGGTATCACGAGTAGGTACATACCTAGTATACCTAACATGTTACCAAAATGTTGGTTATTGTAACTAACTAAGTGTTAACATTATGCAAACTATTTATAAAGTAAGTTTTTTTATCAGAACATCCTTTTTATCATGCCAAGGCCCAAAAGATACTAAAGAATGTATTTATTTTAAAACTAACCTCAAAACTTTATGTCCCAAAAACTATGAATTACGGTCATGAATCTTAAAAAGACTTGTTGGTAAAGCAAAAACGGTTTATTATCCTCATAATACACGAGGTATTGTTTTGACGCAATTATTTTTGGTGTGGTACGAGCTGCCTTGCCGAAACGGCAAGATCCTTTATCTGTTTTAGTTTTTGAATAACAAGAGCTAAAACAAACAATGTTTATGTCAATATTAAATAGCACAGTTGCTAAGAAACACAAATTGTGGACAGAACGAGAGAACGAAGTCTCACCATAAGGATTTCTTTCTACCTCATAGTTAACGTAACCCTTAAAATATCCATATGCTAAGAATTTTGCAATATTTTCGTAGATACACTCAGACTGTCAGAAGTGTTAGCAGTTATTAGTGTTAGCGTACAGGCCCTTAAATAGTATTCTAGTGGATTTGTTTTTGATTGATCTGAATACAGTTAACTGGGCTTATTTTCGGTCATCTATTCACGTTAACGAACTAGTGTCAGTGTTTACTTCAACAAATGTGACCTTGTTCAACTTACATGCTCCGCTTAAAACCACAAAATTTAAGGGTCCACCCCACCCATGGATTACTGACACAGTTAAAACAATGATCAAAATCAGAGATGACTATCATGAAAAGTATAAATTTCTCAAAACTGATGTTCTTAAAAACTCTTATAAAAGTATGAAACATATAGTTATTGCAGCTATAGAGAGTGAAAAAAGGGTTTTTTTCACACAAAATATTAACAATAATATAAAAAACTCCAAGCAATTGTGGAAAAACTTAAAAAATAATATAATACCTAACAAGAAGCAGGTTACGGAACTTCCGCCACAGTTTGCTGATCCCGATGTTATCAACTCCCATTTCCTGAATGTTCCTGGTGATCAGCTTGTTGAGATTTCACAGCTAACATTCTATGAACATCACAAGTATAGCTCCGGGACCTTCTCGCTTAGCCCTGTAAGTGATTACACAGTAATGAAAGTTATTCAGAAGTTTAAATCAAATGCACAGGGTTTTGATGGAATTTCTTTGGATATGCTACTGATGACCTTGCCTCAATCCTTGGCGGCAATCACTGCCATAATCAATGAGTCGTTGAACAGTGGTCTTTTCCCGGAAGCTTGGAAAGTTGCGGTTATTAAACCTATTCCAAAAAATAACCAACCTTCGTGTTTGGGTGATTTGAGACCTATTACTCTCCTGTCTTTCAAAAAAACTGGAGAAGGTGGTTTGTATGCAGATGATTAAGTTTCTTGAAGATCATCATATTCTTCCCTAGTTTCAGTCGGGATTTCGGAGAGGCCAGACCTCAACTGCTCTTCTTGATGTTGAGGATAACCTGTTGGCTGCGCAGGACGAGAGAATGAGCAGTATTCTAGTGCTACTGGATTTCTCACGGGCTTTTGACTCAATTAATATTCCTCTTCTTCTATCCAAGCTTTCTTATTATGGTTTTGATACAAGAGCAATAAACTGGTTCTCCAGTTATCTTAGTCACAGACAACAGTGTGTAGAATTGAAGTTGCCCAATGGAAGCTCTTTGAGATCCTCTCTTCGCCCTGTTCCTAGGGGAGTCCCCCAAGGATCTATACTAGGGCCTATCCTATTCATCCTGTACAGCGCAGACATAGTCAAGGACATACATTTCTGCCAATTCCATCTTTATGCAGAAGATCTGCAGCTGTACCGCTCTTTTTTACCTGCGGATTACGCCAGCGCTGTTAATGAAATAAATCAGGACTTGGAACAGGTCTCTTGTTGGTCGAAATCAAATTCTCTAGTTTTAAACCCCAAGAAATCTAAGTACATGTTGACTGGTACTACAGTTGACCTGCAAAAGCTTGCTGATGTACAATTTGATATTCTGGTGAACGGGGAGAGTGTTGAGTATGTTGTGGAAGCGAAAAGTCTCGGGCTGACTTTGGACAGTCACCTTCGTTTTGAAAAGCATGTGTCTGAAAGTGTGCGTAATTGTTTTTATCGTCTGAAATTATTGTATAAAATACGTCCCTATTTGAGTGAGGAGGTCCGAATCACTTTATGTGAATCTTTAGTCCTTTCCCGTTTAAATTACTGTGATGTGGTGTATGGGCCATGCCTATTGAAACAGACTGAAAGGCTGATTCAGCGCGTTCAAAATGCATGTGCACGATTTTGTTTTCACATTCCTCCCCGCACACATATAACAACCTCTCTCAATACGTCTAATTTGTTAAAAATGAAAGCGCGTAGAAATCTTCATCTTGCTACCCTCCTCTTTGGTGTTTTCGCTTATAAAATGCCTCCTTATCTACACGCTAAATTTGAGTGGAGGCAGGATTACTTTCGTTATCCAAAGAGGGAATGTACTCATGTATTTTTGACGCCGAGACACAAGTCCGTTGCATTCCGTGGGTCTTTTAAATTTGCAGCTTCTCGGTGCTGGAACGATTTGCCCCCGCCAAAGCATTACCTTCTTTTAAGTTCGCATTGAAAAAAGCACTTTTAGAAACTCAAAAGTTCTCATGAATTTCTTACCTATTTCTACGCGCAATGGGACACCTTCTTATCGGTATTTTCTACTCTCCTGTCAGATTTCACGCACGAGTTTGAATTTTTAACTTGTTTGAACATAATAAAACACGCCTGTTTGAAGAACTACAGCAAACGCCAAACCATAGATACTAATTACTCAATTCACTCCTCCATTTTTAATTTATTTTCTGTGTTGCCAGATATTGTCTCGCATATATTTTTTTATATATTTTTTATTTTGTACACATATTTTTTACTGCTTACGCTTTTATTTATGTTTTTGTTATTGGTTATCTAAGTATTATATGGAATAAGTACGTATGTTTTTTATTTTAGTTTTTTGAACTATAGATATATGTAGGTATAACGGATCCTTCCGTGTTGTCACTCTTTCTAGGGCTCTGTCTGAAAACCAGCGCTCCTCCATATGCTTAGGCTTGTGGAGCAGCAATAAGCTGAGATAGGGCCTTTTCAGCTTTACATACGCATTGCGCAGAGCGGACTAATTAGCTATTGAGTTTTATTATTTATAAATTATGTATAATTATAATAGTATGTTTCTTGTGTCATTGTTTGTAATTTCTATGCTTTCCTTTATTCTACCTGTCTGTTCTGTGTATATCTGTGTGTTGTTGAATAAATGTTTTTCATTTCATTTCATTTCATTTCATTTCATTTCATGTTTTTCATTTCATTCATTTCATTTCATTTCATTTTCAGTTGGAATAACTCTAAAATAAATACTGGACATTTATGAAGAATGCATAAATTAGTAAAAAGTACCCAACTTAATTATTAATTGCAATTCTGTTAATCAAAATGCGATGTGATCCGCGAGCGTAATATTTTCTGTAATTAGGTTAAATAATGTGTGAGAAAATTATAAATTTGAACAAGCTGCGCCGGCAAAATCATTATTGGGCAATTTGTCGCATTCGTACCAGACACAGTTCGGGAAATTATAGCTAGTTCACTTTGTAAATGGTTTTCTCACGGCACGTGTGAAACGGCACGTATAGGTACTAGTCCTTATACAATAGTATACGTTCACTACAAGCTACCGAAGCTATCATGCGAATCCACACGCCACGTTTGACGCTAGGCTAATAATTTGGTATCGTCATTAAATAAAATATTATAGTGGGCCAACGAAACTGCAATGATGTTTAGCTTTTAGGGTTCCGAAGCCAAATCGATAAAATAAAACTCTGAATGTTTCGACATGTCCGCCCTTCCGTTTATTTGTCCGTGTATTACAACTTGATTACATACTCTCTAATTTTTTCGACTTTCGTAATCAAATTTAGCATGCAGACGCGTAATGCTAACTCAAAACCATAATAAAAGAAAAAAAATACAAATTGTTTTTTCGACCAAAGCTTACATGCAAATGTTGGGCATTATTTTTCTCGTCGCATTACCTTTTGTTATGTATAGTTAAAGTTATCTGTTTCTTTTAGGTTTTCTAACTATTTTTGATTTTATATAACATAACATAACACCTAACAGTCACGTACGTAATTTTAAGAACTCGTTTAGAAAATCTAGGTCTTAAAGTTGCTAAAATCATATCACTATAATACAAAACCAGTTAAACCTCTAAATCGGTTATAACTTATTAACCTTGTTTATATAAAACTTAATTTAAGGAGTAGCAGATAATAAGAACTCTCAACGCAAATTGTTTCGACATACTTCCAACTATAACTTTAAGGCATGCATCTTTGGGACCCTTTAGTAAGGCATGGCACGTCTTGGCCAGTTTTATTTCCGTCCTGTTTTTTTTTAAATAACAAATTAAGTAGGTACTTCTTAACTTGCTTGTGGACAAGTACCAGTCAGTAGCGGCACAGACGTGCTAGACAGAAAAAAAGTAAAAAAAAATCCCTTCGGAGTGACAAATAAAAACTCAATTTCTCGTGCTCTACATTTCGTGTCAGAGACCCACGATTTTATTAAGTTTGAGTCGGCTATGTTTGAATGAGAAAGTTTGAATAGTGTTTTTTGCTACTTTTCATTCTAAGTGTCAATGCTTTAATCTCTACATACTATGACTGTATATATAATATTATAATATGCATACGCTCATTTATTTATTACGGGACCATAGTGGATAACTAATTGGCCAAATGTACGCGTCGCAAAACACTTGAAGCAAGGTGGTTAAATTAATAATTATGTTTTAGTATTCCTACAGTATTTATTAGGGTTGGCCCACATATGTCCGCATGCATCAGCATTGCGCCCATATTATAAGTAGGTACCTATGCTTGTTTTGCATAGGACATCGCCAGCACTGCACGTGCGCCCGCAATTATTCGTCGTCCCATACAAAACGTGCTTAATATGTAAGTGTTGTGCTGCTACACTCATATAATAAGAACATTAGCTTAGCATTAGCATTAGCCGTGGTCCGTATTTGGTCCAAACTTCACGTGTTAGGTTACAGCACTTATTATCAAAATTATTTCTAAGTTACCAAATACCTTATTTACTACCAATATCTCTCAATTAAAACTGTTTTAGTAACCATATTATTATAGCGATCAGTATAACATAAACTGCGATACAATGTTGCTTAATGATAAATCCAGTTAGATATCTAAAATATCAGAACTTTAAAATTCAAATTTTCTTTTTCCACGCTTTTTAGTTTTTTTAGGTTTTTTTTAGCTAAATCCATTGAAGGTTGGACAAAATGAATCAATTTGCTCGCCACCGCTACACCCTCTGGCCTGCACTAATTGATTTACTCAGCAACGAGATACTGCCTCAATTAAAAATGTAGGTATACTGAGTAATTGACATTAACCGGAGAAGGTAAACTGAGTTAGATCGTAAATAAACAGCGTTATTGTTGGTTAGCGTTTGCGCTACTATTATACTCCATAAGAATGTTTATAGTTAGGTATACTTTTATCGAGAGTTTTCATTGAACCATGGGACAGCCTGTACAAAAAGTAAAACGTAGGCACAAAAAAAACACAAGTGGCAAATCGGTTTCTGTTAACAGTAAGTTCTGTTAAGAAAATCACCTCTGCATTCAATTCAATTCAATTTCATTTATTTTCCTTTGGAACGCTAAGGTACACTTGTATTTGTCATATGAATAGCGGCTGTACATGGGCCTTGTCAGGAAATAGGTGTAAATAATATTAAATAATAATCGATATAAATTTACAAAACAAAACACAAGCAACAAATAGAAAAAAACAGACAGACTCCTTTACCTATAAACCCATCAAAACAATCACAAACTTCCCTCAAAATAATTCGAGGCCAAAGGCATGCAGTGTCAAAAAAAACACAAAAACCCTACCTACCAATAAAAATTATTTAGGTAGGTAGGTAGCGATAAAATAATAATATAATATCGAAAATCTTTTTTTTATGTATTTATTTCTAATCGAAATCTAAATAAAATATGTCAGTAAGTGATAAGATTTTAATACCAATTTTGATGTATTCATGTAACTATTTACTATTAGTCAGAAATCGTAAAATGTTGTAGTTTATGGTTGTCAATGTCGACTGATAGAACAAAACGTCAAGCTGTTATGTTTGGATGAAGTCTTTGCGAAACTGACTGATCTATTTGAAATGGTAAGGTCAGAATTGCCAACATATTGGAACGTGGAGAGCTTTCATTGGTTGAGTGCTTTTTAGTTGGTAGTATTGGAGGCAATGGTGAATTGTGAATGCGCAATAGCACTTGACATTGGATTTAAAAAAATAAAAAATAAAATAAATGCTGGAGCTTGTGTTATGGGTACTAGATAACTGATATACTTAATACAACAACATTACATAGATAGATATTTTTTTATTATACTTACATAGAAAAATACCCAGAACACCCTGAACAAATATCTGCAGATTGTACAAATATTTGTTCCGAGGCGGGAATTGAACCCGCAACTTCCTGCTTCGCAGGCGAACCTTCGCCCGCCGCGCCACAGAGGTCGTCAAATTTAACTAAGGAACAAGCCACAAGACAGCCCGTCGTGGTAGAATCACCGCGTTTCTTAAATCTTGTATGTTATCAGAGTTATCCTATTAGAGATTGATCTCGTATTTCCATTTAATTAAGACAAATAGACAAATGTAGTACTTGTAGAGAAAATATTATTTCCGAGCTCTGATCTCACACACATGGACCACCCTGGCGAGACACCACGCCGACATTTATTATAATAAACCGTGGTGTGTCTGGCATAAGAAAAGACCCTTCCGTCTCCTGCCATGGATGCCTTAAGAGCTGACTAAGGGGTTACACCAGAGGATGGGCAGCAGCATCCACCTGAGTCCTCAACACGAATTCTGCAATCACCAATCCGCCTGCCAAGCGTGGTTATTATGTCAAATTCCCCAATTTTATTTTATGAGGGAGGCATCGGTCAGCTGTTGAACGTCTAAATGCCGCTGATGATGATGATAATGATGACTCGAAATATGCAAACTTTCGCATTTATAATATTTGCAGTAGGTACTCGTATCAGCCAAAACATTTTATTTTTGTAACATTCTCCGAATAAACCTAGCTTTGATTTCCACTGGCTCTCTTTTAAAGTCAGCGTGAAATTACCCTCGGCACATTCGCTCTAAATCCCAACAAAATAAACTATGAAACGAGAACTCGTGGAACTGGAACATTCCTATAACTTATCTTCCACTTAATTGGACTTTATTTCTTTCGGCGAATGAATGCATTTTTCTTCATTTGTAGTGGTATTTCTACTTACCCCTTATTATTATGAACTTTTAATGGATGTTATTATAATATTTAATTATTACACATTTTCTAAACTTGATGTGCTCAACTATTTACTGAGTAATCGGTTCTATTATGTCATTCAATGACAAAATATTCTTAGTGACATCTATTACTATATTATAAATAATATTAATATTATCCAGGTATAACACGAGCGAAGCCGCGCGTGGACACTAGTAAAGAACCAATTTAGTACAAAATTAACTTCAAATGTAAGCTGTGTATTACAAAGTTACTTTACAAGGCATAATGACTAAGTAACTAATTAACTTTCCTATATAAACACCGAAAGCGGTAGCCATAAACAAGGTAGCTAAAGTCATTAAAAATTGCACCGCACCCATTTCTTGCTCATTACATAATAAAGCTACATCAATAAACAAAATGTATAAAAAAAACTGCTTCATAAAATTCTGGCGACATTGCCAACTTTCCTAGATTTCCCTTGAAACCAGTAAATCGTCAATCCACCGAAAGCGGAAACTCTAATCAAGCTTACAAAACGTCAGCTAAAACTGCAGTTACCCGGCTCATTCCACTGAGTGTTATTTCTAGAATAGAGGGAGTTTTAGTAAAATAAATTACCTGTTACAAGATGAGAGCTAGTGACCGAGCGGGGATCAGCCAGCGCGCTACGGAAATGAGAAATGAATTGTGGCGAGATCGGGCGACGAAGCGCACAAGGTAAAACTATCAAAACAGACTTAAAAGTACGAGGTAGTCTTACCTGAAACTTTGAACTGTGAACATCGACATTTGTTGGAAGAAAGTTTTTAATATTACACGTTAGCCTGCCGATTTTTCTAACAATGAAGGCCCAAAATATGAGTTTTGATAATTTATGTAATAATTGGTGTTGATAAGGTCAGCAATTATATTTTCTAAAACATCCTTGAGATTTCTATATAATAATTCTATATTAAATAACATAACATAGCACCCAACAGCCACATACGCAGTCTCGATCCCAGAAGAGTACCGTGGTACCATAACATCCAGACCCGGAACAAATATTTACATATCATACAAACATTTGTCCCGCAGTGGGAATCGAACCCGCAGCCTCTCGCATTTCAGACATCTACGCCCACCGCGCCATAGAAGGTCGTCAATATAATATGTGATGCTGTCATATGTGAGCTCGTCGATGTTATATACGACAGGTAAACATTACACGATTCAAATTTCATTAAAAAAATATGTGATTTAAGAGAAAATCACTTTGTATTAGTTCGGTGAAAAACAATACTTTCTTCACTTTACGGTATTTTGTTCTAAAAGGAAGAAAACACAAAAACCCAGAATGTAGAGTTGTAGAGTTCTCCAATGTGAAGCATATTCAAATTATAACGATATGAAGTCAACTTTTTTTCATCTAAGTCTTTCTGTTCTGCATAATAATTAGCTACTGAACTTTGAAAGATTGACGCAGAATATGTAACTTTTTGTTACCAAGTAACTAAGTTGGAGAAGCCGTGCTAAAAACTTACAAGAGTTTTCCGCTGTGAAAACAAAGTTAGGGTTCGTGGGTTAGCCCTCGAGAAAACCAGAGGTAATATACACAAGTATATATTTGTCACGGCCGCTGTCTCATAGAATTATTTTTTAATAGCTGAAAGAATGGGTTTTATTCATTTGTGAATTATTATTTAGGTAACATAGTAGCTCTGCCGTTTTATTAGCGCAGATTTTTTTAGTTCAAACTCAAAATACCTTTTGTAAAATCTTAAAAAAACATTTAAAATCATGGACTGTTTTATGTAGCTAGTATATAGTAACCAAGATAGTGACCTGAGTATGAAAATCATAAATTAGATTCCGTGATTCGTTCCTGGACCAGGTTGTTTTTATTAATTGAATTCCAGTTCGCTGGCACCAGCTCAAACACTACGTTAGCAAAATAAAATGATGGTTGCGCCAATTACAGTCGTTTTTGAACCGCTCGATGGCCGATAGCCAATTTATGAATGGCCGGTCATGTTAATACGCGTATTCCAGAACACAGGTTGTCGCTGATGATCGTGTTATGAACGTTTATTACGGCATGAAAAGCAGAGGCTTAATAAAAGGCCAAACCACTGAAGCATAACAACCTTTACAACCACCGACAAAATATTGAATAAAAGTTGTTTTTTCGCGATGGTGGTGTTTAGCCAGGTTTGGTGAAAATCTGTTCAGCCATTTACTAGATAGGTAATAGTAGATTATGCACTAAGGGAATAAAGCAGTGTCTCAGGCTTTATTCCAGAGGAGCATACTCTACTTTTCACACCTACTGCGAGGCAATAAAAGGCCAGGGCCATTAAATAAATAACGTCTGTTTTAATGAACTCTGGAGTAGAATCATTATCGCTCGACATTTTTTGTTAACACTAATACTGTCACTGACATAATATTATATTACAAAAATATTGCAATAAAATTCACTGAAAATCACAGCACCAAACATCTCTTTTGTTTCACATTCTTTAAAATCGCGCCTATTTCTTTTTTTTTCGAGTTTTGCTATAGTGGCCAGTTCGATTTTCGAACAAACCTCTTTACAATGCCATATGGGCATTTTTATACTCAGAGTTTTCCACGATTATCCAACACGAATTTGACGTTCTAAATTCAAATCACTTTAATCCCTAGGGAGTTTCATACAACTTTATATCCCTAGAGAGACAATGCTGTACTTTACGTTGAGGTTGCATGATTTGTAATTGGACATTGTCGAGCAGGTGGTGTGAAAACCTATTTATTCCAGAATTTAATTTTAGATAAAGTACACAAGTAGTTGAGCATTCATCAAGTCACAAAGACTTTCGTAAGTCATAGTTCAAGGTTGTATAGCTGCAACACTAATCCTGCGGGCTTAATGTTGACCTGAGATAACTTGAGAGTATAGGAGAGTTTGTAATCCTTAAATCTAACTAGAACATATGCTTGACTTGTGTACAAAAAAGCTTTGGAAACTTAGGTATATACTTATCTACTAATAAAATAGTGTCTACCAAAAATGTGCTAATATGTCCTTGCTATTCATATATGTTACTAGTTGCGCCCCGCGGTTTCACCCGCGTGAATAATGATGAAAATTGATGATGATGATGATGATGAAAAGTAGCCTATGTGTTAATCCAGGGCGTAAAGTATCTCCATTCCAAATTTCACTCAAATCCATTCAGTAGTTTTTACGTGAAAGAGTAACAAACATCCATACTCACAAACTTTCGCGTTTATAATATTAGTAGGATTGTTATTTCAACTCACTGATTAAAATAGATATAATGATGTAATATCACTGATTATAATGTCAGCGACTAAGATACAAACTTCCAAATTGCAAAAATCATAGTATTAGTCCAGATACGAAATCCTGGCAAGTATTGAGATAGTTAAGAATGAGCAACTACGATGGAACTACGACGCTCACCTTGCTGCCAAGAATTTCCTCTATCGTTAATCAAATCGAGTGTTAAATGATCCAGCGAACTGCGGCAGGGGAGGAACAATTCGACAGAAATATATTTCCAGCGTTCACGGACCTACTGATAATTTTCCCTCACAACATTTTTTTCTTTAAGAATCAATGGAGTTGCTAACAGGAACAATTTGTCAGAAGTCTATTTTGTCTGCTCGGATTTAGGTTGTTTATCTTTTGAATTGGCCCGGAGCGGGTAAAACACTTCACAAACTCATTTATATTAAAGCTATAGGTAATAAAATATGCAGACGCTAAAAGCGAAACCAACTCGAACAATTTTTTACGCTTAATCTTCTTTGAAATTGAGTAAAGCATACATCAATCAGTTTTGAGGAACCAGTTGTTTTTTATATGATTATTATTCTCAAATAACTTCCGGAGTCTGAAATAATAATATGTTATCCGAGAACTGGCTCTTATTCAGCCATTCAGCGTGGCAATGCAGCATGCGTCTGAAGGACGCTTCCATCTGCTATTGATTTGGAGTAGTTGAGTTATCTTCAGATCGTTTGCAACGATCTTAAGATAGCTCAACTAACTCATTTGTACTTTTTAATTTTTTCTTGTTTATACCTGAGTAACTAAATTATTCTTTCTGTAAATAAAGTTTTTAAATCGAAATATTCTAATGCATTTCTAAAAATAGCTACAGTGCATGGTTAGTAGGTGACTGTATACCTCAGATCAGTAATATCCATTACAATAAACAAGCTGCATGCTCATATACCTCACTAGCTACGAGTTTTCCCAAAAGGAGCAATGCAAATGCCTAACACTTCGTCTACGAATAGTTTCACAGCGAGTATTTCTCTCCTCGACCCTACGCGACCGCATCCCCACAACACAATGTTAGCCTGCTGATATTCAGACTATGTGAATTATCCATAAACCACCGCTATGAAGCATGAATTATTGACACTAGTACTATGAGAGGAATTCCAACAGTTGACAGCAGCGACACTTTTTTATAATTAACATTCTATACTCTGATTTTTAATCTCAATTTTTAATCTAATTTCTATCATATGTGTATATACACATACATGACACTTATACACACAGTGACATTTCTTTGTGTACAAAAATTGTCTAAGATTAAAAATCAGAGTATAGTAACCCTATTTGAAGCAAATAAATAATTTGATTTGATTTGATTTGACATAGATTATGTACTTGGAAGTATCTGGGTGCATCTAATTATTATTCGTAAACTTTTTGTGAGTTGTGATTAAACACAAAGATTTAAAGCAAGCTAGAAATTCTAGGGATCACCAGAGTTGTTCGAGTTTCATAGAGTTCTATGAGATCTACGGTACTTAATGTATTATACGGCATAGCTCTGCTTCGCATTTCCAAAGTAGAAATGCCATCTTTGCAGCCCCTTTGTATGTGAACAGCCTCATAATGTTGGGGCAAACAAAAATGCGTCTTGAGCCAAATAAGCTGCGTCCTGTGTGGGCAACTGCTTGACACCTTCACAATCGCATTAACCTTGCTTTAGGTGAAATTCCAAGCATAGCTCTCTCAATAACCTACTGTGTGACTTTGAGTATACTATTCGAAATTTAAATCCGAAACCGTGCGTTTGAATTCACTGAATATGATTTTGGTGTGCAAAGATTGAATTAAAATAGCACTTTTCCCACGGGTATTAAACGGTCGGGATGGCAGGTAGCCAACTTTTGTGTACGGTGATTAAGGTTATAGGTATTATTGGTAAACACCAAAAATACATGAAAAGTTTGCATGATCTGAAAATATTTGTTCCGGGTCTGGATGATGTGGTACCGTGGTACTCATAGATTCTGATATCCACTAAACACGTTACCTAGTGTGAAAACAGGACTAATGTATGTGACTGTTGGGTGTTATATAATGTTACCTAAGCGGCTAAATACACAAAATCTAAAGCCAGGATATGGCTCACTATGAAAATCGTTGGATGAATCACTGACAGTGACGAGTGTTACGAACACGTACATCTTTAAGATCTATTTCCACCAAATTATTCCCATATTGAGTGCGCAAACATCATTAAGAGAAGCCATGGGTATCAATAATAATTATTAACGAGTGTGTCTCGAAACGATACAGGAACAATTACTCACGTCAATCATGGCAAAAAAATCCTTCGTAACTCATATCATGAGAGGAAAAATAAAGGATGCACCGCCTCATATGAACCGAAGTGGCACAAATATATAAACTGTGCCTCAAGCAAAATAGTTCGTAGCTGCTACAATATGTTTTGCTCTGTCTACAAGAAACTATTTTCGCGGCTCTATCATTTTCGTCACTCAATAGGCGCTACGCCGTAGCGTAGACGAGCATGCGTAGAAGAGCATGCGATTCATTTTTGCATATTACAATTTTTTTATGCTATCTATAAAATTGCTTACCATGTCAATCAACCCAGGCAAGTTATTCCTCTCTGCTAATGTTCTATTTTTTAATCCAAACTGCTATAGCAAAGCAAACACGTTGGCAAGCAGTTGCAACATCGAGCCATTTATTAGGTGTCATAAATTGCTTTTGTGGGCTTACTCAGTTTCAACTTACACATACACGCTGTGCTGACATCAGCTAGGCTACAACAGCGAATCGATTAATCGGGTAGGTAATGTAGGTATAACTCAAAATACTCAACAGTTACCTATGTAGTCTTGATCCCACACTAGGATTCCCTGTATCGTGTGAATCAGAAACTAACGAGTACTATGGTATTACAATACCCAGACCCGGAACAAATATTTGCAGATCATGCAAGCATTTTGCTCACAGCGGGAATCGAACCCTCACCTGATTGCGCCTCAGCCAGCTACTCGCCCGCCACGCTATGAAAGTCGTCCTTTTCGTTCGAGGTCTATTTGAGCCTGATAATTAGGTAGACATTTCATTCATGTTTGATAGGTATAATAGACAAAGACGCGCGTCTTTTCCCCCGAAGGGGTAGGCAGAGCCTCAATGGAGCCTTGTTTTACTGTGGGTTGCACATTATAAAATTACCAAGTACCTACCTAACTATTTTAAAACGCAAAATATTTCCTTTTCTTGCTAAAGTTACCTTTTTATTGAAATGAAATAAACCGTTTTCAGGATATTAGTGTAGAAGCATTCAAAAACTTCCAACAAAATATAGAGTTACCAGCCGTCTAATAGACAGTAAGTAACTGAAGACCACAAGATAAAAGTTCATTCCCGGTACTTAATGAAACGAAATTTCCGGGCAGTTCAGACAGAATTCGACGGGAGCAGTAGAAATCCCACTGAAACGGGGATGTGAAGAACATAAATAAAATTAAAGAAAAACTAAACAGAAAGTAAACAGCTTGTCCGAGAGCTAAGCTAATAC
Organism: Epirrita christyi; assembly: GCA_951392215.1. Taxonomy (NCBI): domain Eukaryota; kingdom Metazoa; phylum Arthropoda; class Insecta; order Lepidoptera; family Geometridae; genus Epirrita; species Epirrita christyi. The sequence goes on along the minus strand of OX595842.1, from coordinate 7,102,537 downwards.
AAACTGAAAAAAGTTGCGAATCCTTTGGTATTCTGCTGTCGTATTTTAAACTCTACGGCATATGTTTACATTTTTTTATGAAGTAAAATAAACTGAAACATAGGCTCTGTTTTTACAAGCGTTTATTTAACTTCACCTGTTTGTTAGTAAGTATGTTTGGGTAAAATCTTGCAACTGAATTTTAAATGAGTCTGGGGGCTTAGTACGAGTTTTGATAGTTTTCAAAACTACATATATGAACTTTCGTTTCCATCCATAATTTACTTGCAGCGCCCCTAGCGAAAACGAGAAGAAAACTAAGGACGCTGTCAGTAAATGTATGGAAAGAAATGAAACTTTATATATAGTTTTGAAAACAATCAAAACTCGTACCCTGGTCTTGTTTAGGTTAATTTTCATCATCATCATCATCAGTGCGAACTTTATAAAAGCTTGTTTTGAAAAATAAAATTTTGAACAAAAAAAATGTATTACGCCTGCAGAGTCTGCATCTGAATACGAGTTCTTATCCACCTAATGATTCATCAAAGATTCGAAAAAAACAGGAACGATACCTACCGTAATTTTCTAGCAGATGAGTGCGCTTAGTTAACTACAGGACCGTTTTAAACTTTATGATTGAAACGTTACGGCTTCTATTTATGTGTATTTTTAGCGCTATTTCAGCTTTGAACTATTGTGCTACGTTTTCAAGCCGTCATAGCGTCATGGTGAGTAGTGACTTTTTGATGTTACTATAGTAACGTTAGTAAATTAAGTAGGGCCCTAACTTTGTAGCAGAAATAAAAATCAAATAAGTTAAAAAGTTAAACTCGCCAGCAAAGAACAACTGGAGCACAGAAAAACCGACAAATACTACGTAACGAGCAATCAATGGGGAAGCAAAACGTCGCATCGACCGAAAGAAACTAACTGCAAATTAATAGTTCAGTGGTTTCAGAAATTGCCCTCAAAACTGCTGGAAATCCACGTTTTATGAAAACTGTTTTTGGGAACGATCAAACATCAACATGAGAAAAGCATTTTTAGACTCATTTAAATCCAATTTTAACCCCAGAATTATTCTAAAAACACGGTCACAGTGTACGTAAATTTTTATAATAGCTATTTTTATACATTATGTATTGTAAGCGTTTATTCAAAACCTCTTGAAAAGGAAAACACGCCTTTATCAAACCTCGATAGAATTATTTTCCAAACTAGGCTCTGTTTATTAAATATTTCGCTCGGCCTGTCGAAATGGTAGCAATTTAATCTATGATGAAATTACAAAGATTTCAAGCTATCCCGATATCACTGGCCAATATTAACATTTCGGAATCGTCTCGCTAGCGTCTTGGTAACGTTAGTCAGCGATGTATTTTACATAAATTATATAGCTATTTATTAGTAAACAAGACTGTTCATCAATTTTATCGACCTTGGGACTACTTTTTTGTGTTATAGCCCGCCGTCTACCTATCTTGCTCAAATGAAAAAAGGGATCTGAAAGGGCTGAACACAATAGAATTTGAAGACGATATCATCAGAAAGTTAACGAAAAATATTCGGATTATACTCTCATACTTTCTCATAAAAACTTTTATTATGGAAGTAATTAATTTGAAAGAATGCTAATTTTTCTTTTAATCGCTTCCTTGGCGCCGCAACTTTTATCTACTTTGTTTGGATTACTTTCAGCCGGGCAGTTCGCGGTAAGTTTTGGAATTTTTTAACTTACAAGCCATTGTTTAAACATCATTTCATAAATAAATTAGACAAAGGATTATATTCTACTGTACCTTTCCGGGAACTGACGTATAATTTATCCCAAAATGCGCCTCGTTAGTTGATGATAATATGTTTTTACCTAGTTATCTAATATTAAACGAAACTAATACACTGATACAAAGCGGGCACCTATGTACTTATGTAGAGTATCTGCTAACTTTTTTAACCGACTTCACAAAAAGGAGGAGGTTCTCAATTCAGTTGTTTTTTTTTTTATGTTTGTTACCTCATATCTCCGGCGTTTATGAACCGATTTGGAAAATTCTTTTTTTATTTGAATAGATATACTTCCAGATTGGTCCCATTTTTTTCACCAGAACCCAGTTCTGATGGTGGAATCCATGAGGAATTGAGGGAACTTCTCAAATATTGTAGGCATACATATGGCGATTTTGATATTTTCAGCAACAAACCAAGCATTTGCATTCAGAAAGTATCATAATCCTTTCACCACTATGGTTCTTTCATATTTTTTTTTCATCCAAATATTTAGTCGAATACAATGGCGGAAGTCGGTTTTTTAAATGAAAAGTTATTATGAACTATCGTCCAGTAACATCTCTTACAAAATAAAGTAGTGACCACATAAAATTGTATTTTGCCTGTTTCTGCACTCACTTTGTGATCTATCTGCTTATTATTGTAGAACATTTCTCAAAGTCAATTTGTTTGCTGCAATGCTCCATAAAGCGTCATGATAGCCCGCGTCGTTTGAAGATGAGAATAATATTTTAAGCTTTTAGTGCACCCCTGATCATCCATCCATCACTCCATCCAAAGTTGTCTGCAGGGATCGCGTCTTAGTGATAAGACCGCCCATTGTACATATTTATACCTACTAATCCAGACTTACGTGGTTAGGTTAGACGTTACTAAATGATGTAAGTTACGTACCTACGTATTATTTTATCAATTTGGTATTTATCTTTTGGAAAGCATAATTAGAAGCTTTTCCAGGAGTTAAGTTGCTAGACTGTGAATAAGTTATTTCAGCATACCAAATTACTTAGTTTTTGCTCTTATATTTACCAAGAACCACGCACATTTTCCCTATCCATCACATCTCGTGGGCTGATCAGAAACAGAATCGTAAATGTAGGTACACGATCGCCGCATTCGTTACTACCCAATGTAGATCAAATATGAACCAAATTGGTTTGGGGAACACTCGACGGACCTATGATCCCACGGAGTCAGGAAAAATAGAAGGCTTCTCAATTTTTAATATTATAATTTTATATATTATTTTAATTTTTATATTATATTATTTAACCCTCCGTTCTACCGTTTGACGATGGTTACATAAAAAAGCTATATTCATTACTCAGTCTATATTTTTTGGAAAAATACACTGGCGTGTGCAATTCATACTCCACTAAAAATACCTTAAAAATATAAGCAGAGCCCATGTAATAAGACTATGATCTAGAAACGAAAAAAAACTTATAAAAGGAAATCAACGAGTATTTTATAATTCGATGGGGGGGTCTTCGTTGGGGATCGGCCGGCTCCAAATAGACCAAATGAGATCGTGTACACCACAAAATGAATCTTGCGAATCGTCGCATACTAGTGTAATGTGTGTCACGCCCACATGACACTTCTAGTAGAGTTATGGTAGAGTTCGTTTTCCGTGTTGGAAACCCAGCTTCGTAATTCATTGGTTTTGGAAAAAGCACAACGAGAGAGCGCTATCCCACCATGAAATTACGAGAAAGCTGCGCTTGGTAAACAAAGGAGACTGGTTTTAGCTTCTGCGTTTGTTGTTCTGTTCTGTCTATTGCATTTTTGTTGTCCCACGCTATGAAAGTTATGTTAGTGGGAATCCGAGCATGATTACTTTTAGGATTATATATGTTTGTTTGTAGCTTCAATTTTTAAGATCAGCGTTAGCTGTTTGATTAATAACCACTGCTTATACACTGAAATACTTAAGTGTAGAGAACTTTATGTTATCTATTAAACTTTCTCTTTACTTATGAAACTTTTACTGACTTTTAAATATGTAAGCGTAAGTTCTTTCCACATAAACCTACCTACAACGCCAAATAAGTTATGTGCAGTGCCAACATACTAGTAATATAAGTAGGTAAGTAAGTAACAATTCGGAGGTAAGTTACAACGAGCTAAGACCAAAATTCGAGAAGTGAGTTATGAATGTCGGTACAACTTTTAATGGACTGCATTCAGTTTATGCAAAACTTAAAGCCGTATTTAAGGCTTCGTGTGCAAATGCTATAGAACGTACGATTTTGTTTACTTATCCCGAGCTTCATGAACAAAAATCATTGTTTTGTATCTAAAATTGACATGGCAGAAATAGTAAAGGAAAGGAACTTCACTTATAATATTTCCCTTCACTTCGCTACTTTATTGGTAAGTATATAAGTATGTATTTTTATGATTGTTCTATATATCTATATTCTTTAATATGTATGCAGGTTTGTATGTATAGACTGGTATTGTGTTATGTAGCAGATATTTTTTATTTATTTATTTCGATAGTTGTTCTGTAAAATTATTAAGTATTAGTTTTCAATTCATTCGTATGCTTATTTTTCAATTTGATTACACTCCCTTCTACTTATCTTAAATATCTCTCTCTATCCAAAGGTTGCCTGGAAAAAATCTCTTCTTAGATTCCCTTATGATCGAATTACCTTAAACGCTAGATGCCAACGAGGGCATTATACCTAAACATGACATTTGCCTAAAAAGCTGTTTACCCTAAACGTAAGATGCCAAATGAAGCAGTATGCCTAAAATGTGAAATTGACAAAGAAGCAGGTTGTCCAAAGTGGATGCCTAAAAAACAAAATGCCTGAGTGGTTAAATGCCTACAAAGGTGAATGTCTAAGTGGTTAAAAGCCTACTTAGGTAAATGTCTATTTACATAGTGGTTCTCTTCTCTATATATATAATATAAATAAAAATTTATTAAAAAAAATATTACATTTTTTTTAAGAAGGAAAGATAGGATCGTGTTCGTTTTAAGTTCGTTCCTGGATGTAACTTGTTTTATATCATATAATTAAAAATATGTTTATTATGGTTTTTATTTAATTAGCTTTTAAGTTATAATTATGCAGGTCACCTTCTATTCTGGCTTGTTTAACTGATGACCGTCTCCATTTCAGTATAATTCGTATAATAACATTTAGAGACCCACTTTATAAAAAAAAATAACCACAATAACAAAGAGATTACCAAATATTATCAGACAATATTTTACTATGAAATCGACCTTACGCCTGCCAATTCTCTTAACAGTCAACTGACATATTTGACTTACCGCTTCTTGGTCATCTTGTATTTCAGGCAAACTGCTTTACAGGTAATTTAAATTTAGACAAACTGCTTCCTTGTCAATTTCACATTTTAGGCATACTGCTTCATTTGGCATCTTACGTTTAGGGTAAACAGCTTTTTAGGCAAATCTCATGTTTAGGTATAATGCCCTCATTGGCATCTCGCGTTTAAGGTAATTCGATCATAAGGGCTTAGATTTTTTTGCTTTTAATTACCATGTTAAGTATTGTTTTTTTTTAAGAACAATAAAGTACAATAAAGTTTTTTTTATTCTGTTCTATCACTTAACTTTTAGGATATAGTAGCAACTCCTTGTACAACAGGTTAATATGTGCCTATATTAATCTCATTGTGTTGTTCCCGTGTGCACGTAAAAACTAAATGCCTATGCTTGCGAACTTGCATAACATTTATTTTCAGTGTAGCTATCACAGTAAAATGAAAACATAACTCTATAGGGAACGAGGAAATTAGACTTGATTGGTTTTCCTTTATGCAAGCAATATTTATCTACCTATAAACCCAAGTAAGCGATGAAGTTCTTAATTCCAAAAAGTTGTTTCGAATCTAGGGCTCCAAGTTAACGAAATTATAGAAAGTGATACATGTTCCTAGATCATAGTCATATAAACTTTACTTGAACACGTATTCGAAACGACGAAGGCAAGCATCGGCATCGTGAGGAAATCGGCATAATACCCTAGAACCAATACCCTTTAGTAAGAACTCACATATCAGCGTAATCTTTTAGCATATCCTCACGTATCTTCGTACTCTAGTAAGATACCCTCAAGTATCAGAGAGAGAGAGAAGTCTAGAGGCTGTTGAAGAAAATATAGCATTTATGGGAGCAGGAAGTTACAGCAGCCTGCAATAAGTGTACTGATATTGTTATATGAAGATATATGTATATACATTTTCAGCTGTGGTAACATTAAAGTTGCACTTTTTCAGCAACACAAGCTAGTTATACCAGAACTCAAAACTATCGCAAAACTATTTTTACTCGCTTTGTGGTCAGCATTGAGTAATAATATTCAAACATCGGAACCCGTTCAGCCATAGCGGTACATGCATGACAACATGTGACGGGTCACAAATACGCCACTATTATGCTCCAGTGGACCTTATGGGGCAAATCTCATGGTTGACAGCCACTATGGATGGAGATAACTGACAAAGAAATAAAAAGGGCCACAGATACGGGCTACAACTTATGTATTTAGTGTTTTCAATCATCAACGATGATGATTTAGTAAGAAAAGATGAGTCGTCTTTACCTCATTATTATTGTATCAACGAAAACATCGTGAAGAAGCCGATGATCTTTATAGGTTTGAGCTATTCGAATTCGATTTCACGTAGTGTGAATTTCAGTGGTATTTTATTCATTGAAACTACACGGACTATACCGGACGACGCGGTAGAGTAAGGCCCTCCGCTCGATGGACTAAAGACATTATAAACGTCGCAGGAAGTCGATTGGGTGGAGGTGGCTCAAGGCCATTCGTCGTAGCATTCTAAGGGGGAGGCCTATGTTCAGCAGTGGAGTTCTACAGGTGGAGTCCGTGTCATCATCAGATGGCACAAAATATTTGAAAAATTTTGACATATCCAAGTGTACTTTTGTAACTTCTGGAATAAAATATATTGAATTGAATTGAATTGGTGTTGGTGACACGGACTATTTTGAATCGTCTCATAAACTACGTAAAACTCCACTTTACTCTCGCAAGTCGAGAAGAGATAAGCTGATGATGATGATGATAGTTGAATTCTTGCATGTTACTTTAGGAATAATGAAACCATTTATTAGGTATGCGAACGCTTACACAAATCCAATACCAAATTTTAGATAAATCTATAGTCTTGCATAACGTGTAGGTTGGTAGATACCAGTCTGGTAAGTTCTCAGGTTCTTACTCAGTATGCGGCTGTTTTCAATACAGCCCCAAATTGCTCCATTAAAACTTCCAAACTGCCTTCAAACCAAGTTGTTAACGCTTGGTAGAGTACTAAGCGTTGGACAATGACAAGGATAGCCGAACATCGGATTGTCTCCTATATTTTTTATTTAGAGTAAGTATGGTTGCCATCAGAAATAGCTGAGCAATTCAAGTGACCAAATATAGCTATGAAAACAAAAATATAACAAATGCTCAAATTGTATTCTATAAATAATAGTATATCGAGTGAAAATGATCTACAATTTTATTCTTCAACCCAAAACCTTCATAAACATAAATTGTTATGCAGCAGAGAAGATGTTCGTCCAGTAGTACCACAATACCAATTTCTGCTCCCCTGTAAGAATGCAAGCATTGTTGTTCCAGTTTGGAGTGAATGGATGCTGATGAAATTACAGGGACATTATGATACCTACTTTTTAACGTTATGTCGTTGTTGCGGGCGCAGTGCAGTGATTCGTAGTTTACGTCCTAACGCGGCCAGGTTATGTGACGGTGGTAAAACAACAGCTTTTTTTTAAAGGGAACAACCAAGTGCCTACCTAAGTAAGCCCTAGATAGAAAGGTCAGAAAGGCGTTCGTTAAAGCGGTAAAGTAAATAGTATGCATGCGAAGATTAAGAACCAATTTCACCATACTCTGTTAGTTAGTTAATGTCTTGTTAAATCTAACCATTGGTCAAGGTGACAGATAATCTTTGAAAACACGTGTCAAAAAACATTGGTTCGCCTGTTGTAAACCTAAGTATTAGTTCCTACGTCTACTTAGTCTATGTGACTAGAGAGACACGCACAGCACAGTTAACTGAGGTTATTTTGTGAATTTAATGATTAATAACTAGTTGCGCCCCGCGGTTTCACCCGCGTGAATAATGATAAAAATTTATGATGATGATGATGAAAAGTAGCCTATGTGTTAATCCAGGGCGTAAAGTATCTCCATTCCAAATTTCACTCAAATCCATTCAATAGTTTTTACGTGAAAGAGTAACAAACATCCCCTTATGATCGAATTACCTTAAACGCGAGATGCCAATGAGGGCATTATACCTGAACATGAGATTTGCCTAAAAATCATACTTTCGCTCACAGGACATTAAGCATTCTGATAATATCTTTGCCATGCTTAAATTAAAAAAACGTTTTTAAGTATTAAGGGGTCTTTAATAATACAGTAACAAAAAACAGTTCTGATGGTGACTGTACTTACTCCATCAGCGAAGTCATTATTGGCTACCCTAGCTACCCTTATTTTCCTTTATTACTTAGGTAAGTAAATTCTCTCGTTTTTTACAGAAGCATTTTTGTCGAGCATTTCTTTTAAAAAATAGCTTAATACCCATTTAAATTACCTACAGTTTACAGCACTCAAAGTAAAGTAAAATTTAGTAACTTTACCTACCTTACAGAATCCTTTCAGAATGAGGAAGTTGGAAGTGGCAATGTCTGAGGTCCAATTCTCAATAAAAATTTGCCAAACAAAACTCGGATCACGTTCCGATCCAGTGTCGAATGGTATTTCTCCTAACTTAAAATACAGCACTGTAATGATGTTGAGATTATATCGAAATGTGACCGAAATTTGAACTTGAACTTTTTTCTATAATTTTAGCTTAAATAGAGGGATAATTACTATCCTACTCTACCTACTGGTAGTCACTGTGAATCGAAAGTAGACTAATTTGTTATAACGAGAGAGCAAAATACCAACTTTTTGTCAATTCACAATTCAGTCTCGATTCGGTCAACTTTTAGTGTAGTTTCAAAATCATTACGCGAATTGGGTCTCTGGTCATATAGCTCGCAGAACTATTAACCGTTAGGAAATAAAGGTTCTTGACTGGCGAACACAAACCGGACGACGTAGTAGATGAAGGCCCTCCTCTCGATGGCCTACTAAATACATTATAAACATCGCAGAAAGTCAGTGGATGGAGGGAGCTCAAGACCGTTTGTCGTGGCATTCTATGGAAGAAGCCTATGTTCACCAGTGGACTTCTGCAGACTGATGATGATGATATGACCTACCTTACTTTAGTTTTTTGAGTGTAGCGTATAGGTTTGTATGTATATTCCACTTAGAAGCCTGCTCTAGTGCAACTATAGATAGAGGTAAATACCTACTTATCTAAAGATGACACATTTTAAGACTCCATAACCATCTACCCAAAGAACGGAAGGTAAGCTTTAACTTCTATTTGGCACACTTTCAAACTACCCCGTGCCTGCACGGCCCGTGTTTATTTTCTCATTTTTTGTTCGATTCGAACATGCCTATTCTCCTTTAGGTGCGCTCGACTTGAAAGCGTTTCATAAAAGGGTACTTGAAAATAAATATAAAATTATCCAAGGTAGGTACATGAGCTTTAGTTATTCCATATAATAAATAAACGTTTTTATAGAGTTCCGTACCCAAAGGGTAAAACGGACCATATTACTAAGGCTTCGCTGTCCGTCCGTCCGTCCGTCTGTCTGTCACCAGGCTGTATCTCATGAACCGTAATAGTTAGACAGTTGAAATTTTCACAGATGATGTAGGTATTTCTGTTGCCGCTATAACAACAAATAATAAAAAAACAATATAATAATTATTTAAGGGGGCTCCCATACAACAAACGTGTTTTTTTGCCCTTTTTTATGGATAAAAGTACTGAACCCTTAAAAGTAAGGTTCATCTCGTTGAACTTTTAGGCTGAATAATGCGTAATTTTCATGTTAAATCAAGACCAAATTGTACCTTGATGAGTCCTACCTATCCTACCTATCCGATTATTATCTACAAAACTTTTTGCAGAGTTGTGGTTTTTATTATTAATAAGATGTAACTAGGAAACAATTAGAAACTACATTTTATTTCCGTCTGGCTCTAGTTTCTTTAATTTAGAAACATCTTCATCAGCCGCGGTAGACATCCACTGCTAGATGAGGCCTCCACCATAGCATGCATAGCGTGCAATGGGGGGATTTGCCATAATCACCACGCTTGGCAGGCGGATTGGTGATCGCAGTTGATGATAAGTGATGTTGATGATGAGTCTCTGAGTAAAATGGCTGTGACGTATGAACAGACGGACGGGCAGACAGACATACGGACAGGATGAAGTATAAAGGTTCCGTTTTTTGACATTTGGGTTCGAAACCCTAAAAAACTATTTCGTCATACCTATAGCCCGAAACCAAAAACTTGCAATCAAAATCTTAGATGGCTTGGTAAAGTTGCCGATTACAGTTTTACGAAATTAACAATAATTCTCTATCCCCGTATAGACTGTAGATAGTATGGTTTGCACGTGTGGGTTCATATCGTATCCCATCCTCATCGCCCAATGTTCTGTATTTTGAGGAATATCAAGGAAACACTGCAAATCAATTTGTACATCTTTAATGGCTCACAACAAACCAACGTAACCTAAACAACTGACCACATAAATAAAATGCATAGAAATACCACAAATATATTATTTAAGTGCCTGCCCGTCTACCACGACACGTACGACGGTAGGTACTCACCTATTTCGAGTGTAGCATTTAGTGAGCCATTCAAAAAAACGAACCAAGTACCTGCTTAACACGGCATAATGTTAGAAAAGTTAGCTCTTGCATAAAAGGCTCTACTCCGCACTAATGTTTATATAAATCGCACTTACCCTGCCTCGGCATCCAACGTAGGTGTTTTGAATGCGAGGCCAAATTGACTCCATTAAAAGTTCTGAAAGCGCTCGTAGCTTAGATAATTTACTGAGAGAGTTATGCCGTCTATAACATGTATGAACCTGAAAACTAAGGCTGCGTTCATAAAGGTGTATATAGATAGGTAGCATTTTGCCGCCGACTGTCTTTCGTTTCGGCACAACGCTGCTGCTCTACCGACGTTAAGCCGTGTATCCATTAGGCAACATTTGTTAATAAACAGTGTTTATTAACAAATGTTGCCTAATGGATACCCGGCTAAACATCGTGAAACACGGTTTATAAACTGTTTATTAACAAATGTTGCCTAATGAATACCCGGCTTAATTCTAGGACCTTAATTTTGGTGGCAGTTTCTCCCATAAATTGGCATGTCCTAGTAGAGAAAGGAACAAAATAGCTAAGTTCTTCATCAGCCAGTATAGGTATATGACATCCACTGCTGGATGAGGCCTCCCCCATAGTATGCACAGCGTACAACCCGTAGCGTGCAATCCGGGGATTTTCCATAACCACCACGCTTGGCAGGCGGATTAGCAGTTTTGTGTTAAGTACACAAGTGGATGCTGCTGCCTTTCCCTGGTGTAATCCTTTAGTCGCATTTTACGACATCCACAGGATGAGTGTGAGAAATCCTATTCTTAGGCCGAGACTACCACGACAATAATCCTACTAATATTATAAACGCGAAAGTTTGTGAGTATGGATGTTTGTTACTCTTTCACGTAAAAACTACTGAATGGATTTGAGTTAAATTTAGAATGGAGATACTTTACGCCCTGGATTAACACATAGGCTACTTTTCATCATCAATTTTCATCATTATTCACGCGGGTGAAACCGCGGGGCGCTACTAGTAATTAATAAAATCAAAGTCAAAGTCAAAAATAATTTTATTCATTGAAATCACAAGGATAATTTTTAATCGTCTTATAAACTAAAATTACTCCTGTTCCAATGCGACCAAGCCTAGAAGAATCAGGCAACAAACACGGCTTGGCTTACATAAATGGTCCGTCTTACCACTACCTACGTGAGAAGCGCCCGTGTGGTGCCTCAGAGCAAGGAGTTGCTGATACATAGTAAATAAGAACTTAAAAACCTTAGAAAGGTAGTCAAAATTAAATAATGCATAATAGCCAAGTTAGCTCTTCGATATTTTACGTTTTGTGCGAGCTTGTTGCCATTTCTGAAATCTGATTTTGAACGTGAATGTGCCCTTATACAGGTAGGCACCTACCTACCTACGCTGAAAACTATGAATTTATGTTGTGTTTATCTTTTCAGCTTAGGTACACTTAACTAAGTCGGGATTTAACTACCTAATACTTTAACATTAGTTGTAGATTTAATGCTCCAATGCTAAAGGTAGGTACTTACGTAGGCTGCTATCGATGTCTGCCATCCATGCCTATCGAAGTGTTAACCTTATAGGTATTAGTAGGTAGGTAGGTAGAGAAGAACTCAAAAGTTTATTTCCAATCGCTTAGAATAGATGGTAGGTAGTACCTATACTCTTTCCTCTCGGTCATCGGTTATCTTCACAAATACCTTCTTATCGCATCGCTAAGAGAATTCGAATTAAAAAAACCAATCAAGTGCGTGTCGGACTCGCGTGGAGAGGGTTCCGTACAAGTACGATTACCTTTTGAAGTACGCAACCCTGAAGAAATAAACTCAATATAATAGGTACTTACTCAAATCAAATCAATTACTTACCTACTCCATTCATAACTGTATAAAAAGTAATAGTGAATAACTCGAATAACTCCTTTGACGCCGGCATAAATGCCAAGATAACAACATACCTACGTAGTAGATTTTTGGTAACTTATTAAACGAAACAAAAGCTGAAGCCTCTACGGATGCCTCTGGCGCTTTACGGGACAAATTCCAGGCATCTAAGACCTCTATCGCTTTAGAGAGCACACAGTCGCACGGGCAGGCACCCCAGTGGGTCTGGGTATGGAATCTAGCCCTTGTGGGTGTACACTTGCATAAACGTGGCATAAATATAATTATGTTATGTAGGTACATAATATTATACATTATTATAAGAAACTCCATTTTTTGTTAGGTACTACTAACTTTGTAACTAGTTTTTATAAACTGTCACGAACGACCGCCGCTCATGTAGGTACCTACTTTGGCAGGAGGAAACGCGTACGCTTGGCATATTATTCTCCCCTAAGAGGATAAGATAGGGTACGACAATAATGAGGGCTTTTCATCTTCTATTGAAAAAAAAAAGTAGTTCGAATTGTTTCGATAGATGGCGCTGACTCGACTTTAACCACGGAAGAATGAATGTCATCTTCCATGACTTTAAGACTGCTTATACGAAAAACTCGTGTTTTGGAGAATTTCCGACGGCAATATCGTGGCTATGTGGTCAGCTTTTTTGAAGTTAAATTACTGTTACGGAGAGGTAAAGTCGTAATCAAGTGCACAGACAGAGCAAAAAAGTTTTTTTTTTATCGACTATTTCAAACGAACTAATTTTTCCCATGCTGTTTTTCGAATCACGACGTCAGAGCTATCTTTCAGGTAAAGAAAAAGCATTTTATTGTAGCAAAACATTTTATTTGATACATGTTTCTAACAGAATATATAATCTCAAAGTGCACTGCCTGAGTTGTTTCACGAATATGTAATTTTTTTAAATAAAAAAACGTTACCATAAAATGTATAAATTGGTCCAATTCAATGTTTTTTTTTTACATGTACTGGGAGATATTTGTAATTATTGTACACAATATATCAAAGAACAAGTATTTTTGAACCTGTATTATTTTTTTTAGCGCTTTAAATGTCCTCAGTTATTTATTGCGATTTTTTTAAATACACCATTATAAACGCGCGCGCCAACGATTTCCGATCAGTACGCACCGGGTCCTCCCAGAGAGTGGATGTATCGCTCGTTCCCGCAGCCCGTCCCGATACCGGGGTCAATGTTCTTGCGTTGGTGAACTATAGGGCGACTGAGACGTGGGTACGATTGATACTTTATAACATTATTCGTTAATGTACCATGTCATTATTCGTACCTATTATATATCTTCAAAAGTGGCCTATCCGAACGAAAGAGGCGTTTACTTCCAGCTTCCCCCACATGTCTGGCCCCACTGGGGGACGTTGGGAGAAAAAAGTACCAACGTCCCCCACTCGTGACAACGTGCAGAAATTTAATATTTAACAGTAGGAGAACTTTTTTTTCTGTTTTTTAAGTTTCCATTATGATGATCACTGAACACGATTCTGCTCTCAGAATTGAAAATAGTTGCCGCGAGTTTGAACTTTTTTGTTTTCTTTTGTTTCTTTGTTGTTCGATTGCTTTCAAAATCGATATCTGAGGATCCCTGTGATCACTGAACAAGAATCTGCAGTCAGAAATTAAAAAAAGTTGCCGCCATTTTGAACTTTTTTGTTACCGGACCGATTGCTTTCAAAATCGATATCTGAGGATCCCTGTGATCACTGAACAAGAATCTGCTGTGAGAAATTTAAAAAAGTGGCCGCCAATTTGAACTTTTTTGATGCCGGACCGATTGCTTTAAAAATCGAAATCTGAGGTTCCCTATGATCACTGAATAAGAATCTGCTGTCAGAAATTTAAAAAAGTGGCCGCCATTTTGATATTTTTTGTTACCGAACCGATTGCTTTCAAAACCGATATCTGTGTATCCCTGTGATCACAGAATCTGCTGTCAGAAATTCAAAAAATAGGCCGCCATTTTGAACTTTTTTTGTAACTGGTCAGATTGCTTTCAAAATCGATATCTGAGGTTCCCTATGATCACTGAATAAGAATCTGCTGTCAGAAATTTAAAAAAGTGGCTGCCATTTTGAACTTTTTTGTTACCCGGATCGATTGCTTTCAAAATCGATATCTGAGGATCCCTGTGATCACTAAACTATAATCTGCTGTCAGAAATTTACAAAAGTGGCCGGCATTTTTATTTTTTTTGTTACTGAACCGTTTGCTTTCATATGCGATATCTGAGGTTCCCTGTGATCACTGAACAAGAATCTGCTGTCAGAAATTAAAAAAAGTGGCCGGCATTTTGTTTTTTTTTGTTACCGGACCGATTGCTTTCAAAATCGATATCTGAGGTAAGTAGTTCGTTCTCAAAATTTTTGTTTGACCACTAAAAGGATCAGGAAAGTCTAAGGCGTGACACAAGTGTTCTGTGAGAAATAAATAAAAACTTTAATTTCTATCATATTACCTATTTTATCATAGCATAACTTTCTTCTTTTATTGTTAGTCTTATCAGCCTCCCTCTTGCTGTTTCCAGGTACGGGCACGTTTCAGAACATCTCTAGTGGCATTAGACAAAGATGTGTGGTGAATGTTGTTCTACTGCTCTGATGGTCTCGTGAAATGAGAAAAATCAGAGCTGTAGAACTTAGTCAAACTTTGGCTCTGGCTTCCTTACGCACACAAAGAGTAATGAAGTGTGCGTGATAGACTTACAGTTTTCTAGCGCTCGTGAACATTTTGACTTGCGTTAAATTGTCCGCACGGCCTGTAAAAATTGGCAAATGTATTATCTATGCAGTGTTTTTTTTTATACTACTTTGCAAGCAAACAAGCCTTGGGCCCACCTGATGGATGGAAAGCAGTTACCGTAGCCTATGGACGCCTGCAACACCAAAGGCATCACACGCGCTACCCTGTCTGTTTACCCTGAGGCTTACAGTCACGTGGTGGTGAGTTGTTGTTCTATGTTCTATGACGTACAGTCTCCTACCTACTACGACAATCTTAGAGAACACGACAATCCATGAATTTTGTACTAATGGCTCCAAGCAATCCACTCGTCTGGCAGCCCTGGGCTAGGGGTGTCAACTGTCAGCTGTCACGGTCACTACAGCGAGCGAGCACAGATCAATAAAAAATATAATTATTTATTTGTATGAAACAAACAAGCGAAGTAAGCCCGGTCCCGTTTTGTACATAATAAACAAAACATTTTCAACAAGAAAGAGTTCAAAATGAGTTACGGCAATGTTCATCGATTTCTCTTGCGTTCTGTTGCTTCTCGCGGTGTCATTTCTATGACAGAAACTTTGAGATTTTTATCTCAATTCACCGGTAAGTTATTTTACTATTATGTTCCTATTAGGTAATTGAAAACAAACTTAATATCACTGGCAGATACCTACGGACTTGTTGGGCCATTTTCGTTGGTATAAGATTTGTCCTGGCTGCTGGCTTTTTAGGAATGTGTTTTTACTGGTAGAAAGTAGTTTGTTGTGGGAAAGCAACGACGGCGATGAGTTCACCACTGGTCACGTCTGTATACCTGCAATTGTGCGACTTACAGTGAAAAGAAGCCCATTGAGGCTCTGCCTACCTCTTTGGGGGAAAAGGCGTGCTTGTTTGAGCACACTTGGAATTACTTGAATAGTAACTGTAGTTAGTTTAAGGATGGATGAGCTAAGTTAGGATGTGGGAACCTGATTAAATCTCTCTCTGTATCCCTGCCAATGTTATATAGACCTCCATTCAAGAAAATATGAACTTCCTAGCTCATATCTGCTATGAGAAAGTTGTGCCAACCTTCAACTTCCAAGTACCTATTGTTAGCAAAATCGTTTGAGGCCCTTTTAAAAAAAAGATTCTTTATAGGCATCTCATCAGATTCTCTTGGCCACCCTCAGTTTGATGTGTGGTGGGCTCAGGGACCAATAGTGAACAAACTAAAGTAGGAGTAAGAAGGTGGTAAAGGATCCAATGCCCGTCACAGAGGCTATTCATGCACACAAGTCTTTGAATTTTCGGATCTAGAACAGGCTGGATTCCTCACAACAAATTCCTTCACTGTTTGAAAGCACATAATACTTGTGCAAATAATCAAAAAAGAAGCTGCTATGTAGTAAGATAATTAATTCATTACTTACACAGAAAGTGAGGTTGAATCCATTCAAGACTTGATCAAAGAAATCAACGATGCAATCAGACCTTACCAGCAAATAATAAAGGTGACCAACGATGAACTCACAAATGAAGAAGTCTTAATATTCCTGTCACTTGGTTATGATGATGCAACTAAAGCACAGAATGTGTTCTCAGCCAATGAGCTGGAGTTCTTTAGGCTACTAATAGAACAGATAATGACTACGGAGTCAAGACAGGTTACTCGCATTCATGCCATCAACATAGTTGGTAGTATGAAATCTTCTTTCACTAAGACGGATGCTGAAGTAAGTATACAATTTTGTTTGGTAGCATTTGAATCTTGGCAGTCGAGATTGAAAGCAGCGATCCTCAACCTTTGGCCTTGGCGCGAGTAGGCTACGCCTACCGTGGC
Source organism: Epirrita christyi (assembly GCA_951392215.1). Taxonomy (NCBI): domain Eukaryota; kingdom Metazoa; phylum Arthropoda; class Insecta; order Lepidoptera; family Geometridae; genus Epirrita; species Epirrita christyi. The sequence continues at coordinate 7,085,485 of OX595842.1, read as the reverse complement.
GGCTCACCATGGTCGCCTACACAGGGTTCTGCATAGAAATCCCTATAGAGTGTTTCGCCACGCCGCCGCTACCGGGTCGCTACAGCCAAGATCCGAAAGAGAAAAAGATATCTGAGAGGTTAGAGTAAGCAAAACTTACATAAAAAGGCAAAAGATCAATAATGTCTATATTAAGTATTGCCATATATATGACTAACAGTGACATGCCTAATTGTATGCATAGCTTTTATAAGTAAGGGGCTAATGGTGATGACTCTTCAGCATTCTATCAAGTTAAATCAATAATAACCACAGTATAATCATTTATAGCAGTTATTTTCTTACAAACTGAACAGGACTGCTTATTGCAGTACTGGCAAAAGGCCGAATATTCATTTTCTGATAGAGGCTTCTGACTGGGCTATGTGGCCACCCCACTGAGATGCTGAAAGTGAGGGGAAATTTCTGTACAATCACTTCCACTAATCTAACTGAACATATATAGCAACTATTTGTTCAGTTAGATGACTTTGTGGTGCGGCGGGCGAGTAGCCGGCTAAGACGAAGAGGTGTGGGTTTGATTCCCGCTGTGGGAAAAATGTTTAAATGATCTGCAAATATTTGTCCTGGGTCTGGGTGTTATGGTACCATTAGTACTCGTAGTTCCTGATACCCATGACACAGGGAAACCTAGTAACACAAAAAATTCATGCCTGCATTTGTGGATTCAAATTCACAGGCCAGCCAGGTTATGTCCTAGGTTAATTGTCTCTTGACACATAGGCCTCCTCCAGTTCTTTCCATTTATGTCCCCCTTGTGCAGCTCTCATTAATAAGAGCCTGTAAAACTATTGATTAAATACTCTCACGTAAAATTCCAGAAACTTCTTAAAATTTGGTGCAGGATGAAATACTTGGACAAAGACAACAACAACTATGCCCTTGGTGTGCGAGCCATCCATGAGTTTGAGGGCTATCTCCGTCAGAACATGCCGGATGCTATTGAAGAGTGTTGTTTGTGCAAACAAATTGTTTTCCGGGTATGTATATTAACATTTACTTTATTGAAATATGTAAATAATGATTCACCACATATAATCAAAAAAATATCTATCTATGTAATGTATTGTATTAATTATATCAGTTATCTAGTACCCATAATACAAGCTCTGCTTAGCTTGGGGCTAGATAATGTTGTGTGAAATGTAAAGCATTATTTATTTATTTATAACACTTTAATTTTGCTCGAGAAGAATATTAGTACTTATTTAACAGGCTGGATGTCTAACGGCTGATGATGATGATTCCTTAGCTGGTCTTGGAGTGCACTACGTAAGGAATTTACGAATTAAGGGTGTTGAAGTTAGTATAGAAAAAACTCCACGCTGACGAAGTCGCGGGCGTTCCACTAGCTCTAATTAAATCTCGCGACCGTTATAATTTCGCCAGCCACCAACAAGTAAATAATTTTTGGCTCATTAATACTGTTAAAACAACCTTATTTTGTTATGAGAATAGCATCTTGTATGTATTAGTATATGTCAAACTGAATCGAGTCTCAGCGAATGCTTTTAAAATATTATTTCTCACATTATAATTTCAGGGTTACAACTGCCCGGGCTGTGCTATGGCCGTCCACACGAGGTGCCTGAACCGTTATCTGGAGAAGGTGGACAAGTGGCCATGTTGTAAGGCAGACTACAGCGCCAACCAGTTAGAGCAGATGATTAATGACGGGTAATTCTTACTATTAACTAACACCTCATACACAAGTTCGAGCAGCAGGCTATGAAGAGAGCTATGCTCGGAGTTTCACTACATGATAGAATCCAAACTCATTTTTCATATTTTTAATGGAAATCTTAACAGCGTTTCGTTTCGGTGACTCATTTTGTCCACAAACTCTGACAGTATGCAACCACGAACCGAACGGTGCAGTGTAGGGAGGCTTAATGAGTGACACAAGGGGGCATTTTATCACCTCTTCTTTTTTCCCTGTTCATTAACTTGCTCTCGCCGCACCTCCATTGTCAATATCATTTGTATGCAGATGATCTTCAAATATATTCTTCCGCTCCCTTTGATGTTTTAAATAATGCTGTCCTTGCTCTTAATGATGATCTTTTGCAGCTGCAGTCCTGGTCTAAGCTATTTGGCATTAATGTAAATCCAGACAAATGTCAAGCTATCATCATCGGCAGTTCTCGACAGCTTGCTAAAATTAACGCCCTTGATGCCGTACCCCCTCTTTACTACACCGGTTGTATAATACCTTACTTACCTACAGTTAAGAATCTTGGCGTTATATTTGATTCGAAACTTAGCTGGATTCCTCATATAAAAGAAATATCTCGTAAATTCTATGCCGCTCTTCACTCTATAATTCGCTTAAAACATTTTCTCCCTACTTCCACTAAGATTACTCTGGTAAATGCTCTTCTATTTCCTATCATAGATTATGCAGACGTTGTTTTTATCGATCTTACTCATGATCTTCTTAATAAGTTTGACCGTCTCCTCAATACTGGTATTCGCTTTATTTTTTGCCTCCGTAAATACGATCACGTTAGTAGTTTCCGTGCCAAACTCAAGTGGTTACCAAGAAGGTGGTAACAATTAGTTACCACCTTCTTGGTTGGCAGGTAGAAAATGACTTTGGCATTATGCCCTCCATTTGTACATTTACTTTTAGTTTTGTGTGCAATAAAGTATATACAATACAATTAATTCTCTCGATGGACTGATGACATTTTAAAGGTAGCAGGAAGTCGGTGGACGGAAGTGGCTCAAGACCGGTCGTCGTGGCCTTCTATGGGATAGGCCTATGTCCAGCAGTAGCAGGTAGACGTCTAATGCTGGACATACGTCTCCTCCATAGAATGCCACGACGAACAGCCTTGAAAAGCCTCCTGGATTGGAAGTCCGTCTTCTTTTATCATTGACTTTAGTTATGGAATATATTTAAATTTGTGATATTTTCAGTTCCAGATTTACCCAATCACAGCAGGTGGAAGTGTCACAGATCCAGACAGAACAGAATACAGAGGGCGAGTTGACATTACAAGATGCCACTGAAGACGCCGGGTGCACTCAGGATATCATCATTGAGATGTCTCAACGGATCTCCAGGAAGAGGAAACGACAGATTGAGTAATGAGAAGATGTTAGAAACATTTGCGGTACTTTTTTTAGTTTCTTTTTAATTAAAATGCAAGGTCGAAAACGTTGATAAGTTACAATCGTAAAGATTTTGGAACAGTTATGTTCTAAGTAAAATATTTGTATAAGTATTTCTAATGTGATTGTATGAGACCTAACATTTTGCCTTGCTGCAGCTAAAACAATGTTCATTTCGAATGAGTAATGATTATTATTTTGACGTAGTTAAGTTTTGGCTGAAGCAAATGTAGTTTAGACTGCAAGTAATCTCGATATTATGTTTTGGTGTCTTTAATTCGTTATGTTATCGAAAATGCGATTTCATCAAAAAAAAACTCCATTACTCATGGTTGGAATGCAAATCATTCCATTTGTACTTACTAATTTGTGGAAAGCAAATAAAACAATTTAATATTCTTAAATCATGTTCTAATTAATCCAAAGCCAGACTAAATAAAATAAGATCAAAACTTATCAAATAGCTAAATATACATTTTCTACCTTTCTCTGGACGATTTTAGCGGATTTAGGATAATAGTCAAGTAAATACTTCCAATAATCAAGCTTTAAGTACACGATATCGACTACAGTTCTCGCTCGGAATGAGAAATGATGGGAGACGCCTACAAACAAACCCTGAAAAAAACATTTAAATTAGTAACATCATCATCATGTGTTAGATGTCCAGTGCTGGGCATTACGTCTCCCTTAATTCTAATTTAAAATATAATTTGCGCTGACGTCTCGCACCGGGGTGTATGTAGCCAAATTCAAATTCAATAGAGTTTTATTCATTGCAATCACAAGGATAATTCTGAATAGTCTTGTAAACTAAATTTTCTACTGTTCCAACGCAACCAAACCAAAAAGAATCAGGGGATAAAACTTGATTGGTTCGATTTTTTTATCCTTCTTACTACTAGGTGGGAAGCGTCTGTGTGATGCCTCAAGAACTAGGAGATGCTGAAGCATAGCAAGAGTCCCTCTATAATCCTGAACCCAACCAGCCCAACGTCTTAAAATAACGGAGAAGGACTTTGTGCTGGTGGCACCTGTTCTAGTGTCCGAGGACGTTGTGGAAAGAGAGTAAGACTCTATCAACTGCCGTAGTCCTGTTCTTGCCCTGGCTTAATTTGTCACTGTGCAGTGTAATCACATGCTCCACAATATATTTTCGTCTCGGAGACAGGGATATGCCTCCCGCTTTCTTTCCGATCCTCCAAATTTGTAACAATTTCTCTGAAATACTATAGTGTTTGCTGAAGGTAGCTTACCTGGGCTATTCCAAAACTATCTTCCGGCCCTAAGACGTCGTAGATAGATTCTGTCAAGTTCGGATGAACAGTTAACACTTCAACCTGCAACATAAATTGGCATCATCCCAAGATTCCGTAAGATAGTAATATCGTGCTAAGAACGGAGCCAATTTTTTACCCCCGACTATGTGCTTACTAGTGTTACTAGTTCATAATCTTTCTGTGTACCAAATTTCATTGAAATTGGTTCATTCGTTACAGCTTTATTGAGAAACAAACAACCATCCGAACTTTCGCATTTAACGCAAGGATTAGGATATTCGTATCGTCAGGTATCGTGTACTTTGTTGTAAAATTATCTTCATTACCTGTCCTCGGTGGATGAAATAAATACACTGATCGGAGTCTCCACACTGCACGATGTAGTTTCCCGGGAAGAACACGCAATGTTTCATCCACATTGAGAGCATTCGGCGGAAGTCGTCATCCGTCTTGCTGAATATGACAGAATCTCTTATGTGTGAACCGTATAACGCTTCCATCACCTCACAGCGCAGCCGGAAGGGCAGTTTGTGGATCAATCGAGGCATCTGGGTAGTTTCAAAAGATTTGTAAAAGGAAAGCTTGATTTTTTATTAGCTCTTATTTAACTTGCTTTGCTGTTGCCTACCTTCTGTCTGCTTCGTCATCAACTTCCGATGACAATACAATATCATTGTCATAACGCGATGCTGATGGAGATTGAAGGTAGGCAACGGAACTCTTTGATGGATAATAGTAGATTGGTCGTGTTCGGACTAATTTTGATTCACGTTTCTGATTAATTTAATTCATCAACATCAGCCGGATAATTGAGTTCATAAAAAGTTGTTATGATAAATATATATTTCTCAACAAATTATTTTCTGTAATTTTCAATCACCGTCATCAGCCTGTAGAAGTCCATGGCTGGACATAGGCCTTTATATTATAATGGTGAAACTAAAAGTCAGTTAGATTACATTATGTCACCTTATTGCGATAGAGCTTGGGTAGGGCATAGTTTGCAAAATCGATCAATTTGTGTCAACCGATTCAACCTGTTGTATACTATATTACACTGCCGAGTGTAGGAACCTCAGGTATTTTCCACATGGTCTCAACTTATCTCGCCCTTTTATTCCATTTATATTAAATGTAAACTTTAAAACGTTTGTGATACTGGATGCCATTGCAGACATGATTATGAGAAGGCCTGCATTGCATCTATTCACGTAGTTTCATAAGACATGTTAGTGTGAACCTGTCTCCCTTGCTGCCTGTTCCACAGCTGGCGGACATAGTCCCACATCTTGTTCATCTGATGGTCGCTTAGGTCCATATCGCGCAATCCGTCCCGTAGCTCGTTTATCCCGTAGTCATAATTTATCCGCGATGACGAGTGCGCGGATATCATCGCAGACATCTCTGATATTAGAAGTCCTGTAAATTTGTCTAAAGTGGGTGATCGACGAACGAGTCAACGTGTCGCATTTGACAGCCTCCCGAATATCAGCCTATGACTAGCCTAGAGTCATTCAACCGCGAGCCATCTGGCAGCGGTTTTTCGGTAATCGACTGTCGACTACTAGTGCGCCGTTGGTCGATCAGGACCTTGGCCTGAAACTCAAATAGATGACGCCAGTTAGATTTCTCTCTCTCGGTCTGCTTTCGTTTAAATTATCGCGGTTCTTTTAATTTCAGCCTACCTATTGGATAAGGACGGCAAGATGTTTGTGCTTTCAAATTAAGTTTAGCTTACAATAATGCTAGTCAGAATCGACACAAATACTTCTGTTTAGCATATCCGGAAATCTACACCAGTTTTTGTACACTTAATCAATGCTTGTGTCGATCTACTTAGCCTCTTGGCACTCACTCTTGGGCTTTAGACCGTCTCGCTGGACTACATAATTTTTCACTAATTATTATAATATTTACCTGTGCAAAACTTAATGACAATGATCACGATAATAGTTTCCACAACTTCAAAACTGTTTTGGGAAGATACGTCCCCTGTGCCAGTGATTGTTAAAAGATTTATCATGTACCACACAGCCGCGATGTAAAGCTTGAAGTAATTACCCTAAAAGTTTCAAATTAATTATATTCTTTGGCAAACTGGGCAGATGTCGACCTAGGACTGGCAGGGACGGCTCCTAACATGGCCGTTATTTATTGCAGTTTGGTGGGTCAGGTTGTTGTTGTTAGCGTCTCATTGATCTATACGGCAAAGACAAGTCTACTCCTAAGTTTTATCTGTGGCTTACAACACGGTAGCACAAGTCGTCTAATGACTCTTGAAGGTATCAAGCGCATCCTGCCATGTTTTACGTGGTCTTTTGGAAAATTGCTGTATCAGCTTATTTTCATCTGTTTTCGTCTCAATTTAGAGAAAATGCCTATCTGTTACCTCAATTTTTTGCTAGAATAGTTCCGCTACTATCGTTTTAAAAGTTTAGTTTGGTCTTAAATAATTCACCTCCGAATATTTGGCTTGTAAATTCAGTTCAGGTTTTGTCATCCAATTGGTAGAAATGCAATGCACTGGCGTTAGGCATGACAGCTTGAAGAATAAGCATGCGTTTACGTGGGAAAGTATCGATGCCCAGATTGCTATTGATCTGTAAAATGTTTTAGAGGCTTAGATAAAGTCTTGCGTATTTAGATAGTAAAATATACCTAGGTACAATAGAGTGCGTCTAATCTAAAATTGAATGTCCCACTATTTCATTATGTTACCTAACGCATAAAATATTCCATAATCCGTAACCACAAGGACCGTTTTCGAACGTCAAGCTAAGCAGCAGTAAAACCGGCGGAGGGGCATACAGTTTTTGACTAGACGTACCCTACTGGATATTGTCATTAGCCATTAGCATATTTGAAAGTGCTTAGCTGCTGTCTTGTTTAAGGGCCCGTTTCCACCGTGGCGGAGAGCGGAGGAGACGAGAGGAGATGTGAGCTTAAATGACGTTTTCGGGTGTGCGGGACGCGAGAAGGCAGCGGGGTGTGCCGCCCGGCCGCCCGACTAGACACTTCTCCGCTCTGCCGCGCCGCTTGCTCGCTCGCCGCACAAAATTCTATAGAAAAATTAGACATCTCTCCTCTCCGCTTGATCCATTTCCACCTAAGCTAAGCGGAGAAGAGACGTGGAAATAACGAAGAAATAACGATTCTAACACATCTCTTCTCGTCTACTCTCCTCTCCGCCCCGGTGGAAACCGGCCTACACAAAAAAAGCACAACTGCAAAATTAGCGCCCATTTTACCAAAAGTCACTCAACAAATTTAAATTTGTTTCGCCATCGAGCCACTTGCCGCAAGCGTTTGGACAGCTACTTTGAAGCGCGTCGCGACTTTTTGAGTAAAACCGTCGGACACTTACGTAAGCTTCACAATCAAATTCGCCGATCCAATGCTGGTCTTCCTATGTGTTCGGTAGGTGAACACATACGTAACTCTAATAAGTTGTGGGGTCCTTAGGTAGGCAAACAAGCACATTTGCGTTTGAGTTGGTAAAGTAAATGCAAAAGCTAGATAGCAGACTGGCAGATTTGCCAAAAAGTCCCGTCTACGTAAATAGACATTCGAGAAATACCTGGAAATATGTAATTTCTTATTAATTTCCATCTATGTCGTCAGGGTAAAAGCCAGCTTTGCTTATTTGCAAGCTTTTCATTCAAAGTTAACTAGGTTCATTATCATCATCATCACCAGCATGTTTACGTCCACTGCTGGACGAGGCCTCAATTACACAATTAACACGCTTGGCTTGGCTATCGCAGTTGGTGATTAGTACTCAGATGAATGCTGCCCATCCCCGTTGTAATCCCTTAGTAAGGCGTTTACTACATCCACGGAAGGAGTAGGAGGGCTCTACAGACACAGAGAACACCTCGTTGGTTACAATACTATAGGCTGGCCGTGTAAGGGCGCATTTTAAGTAGTTCACTGGTCCTAATGCTAAACTAATTTCATACAAGCTTGTTTTTAGTGTTCCGGTACCCAAAGGGTAAAACTGACCCTATTACTAAGGCTCCGCTGTCCGTCCGTCCGTCCGTCCGTCCGTCCGTCTGTCACCTGGCATGAGCTACGTCATGAACCCTGATAGTTACAGTTGAAATGAACTAGCTAACTATCACGATTATGTATAATTATGTATGTATATTCACAGATGATGTATTTCTGTTGCCGCTATAACAACAAATACTAAAAAACAGAATAAAATAAATATTTAAGAGGGCTCCCATACAACAAACGTGATTTTTTTGCCATTTTTATAGATAATGGTACGGAACCCTTCGTGCGCGATTCCGACTCGCACTTGGCTGGTGTTTTTTTATTTATGTAAGTCTTCGCCAGTCATGGAATTTTCATAAAAAATCTGTAAATCCATCATTATTATTTATTAACCTATCGCAAGTCCACTGCCGGATGAAAGTTTTTCCTTAATGTTCCTGACCTGTGTACGCTGAATGTTTTATATACTACGATTCCCCTAACTTAGTCTCTAACACTTACATTTTTCTCACTTTCTGAGGATTTAGTATATAATCGCCGTATCTGTTCATATACCCAGTATGGATATCTAGAAATACTTTATACATAAATACAATATCAAATGCCACGCAAATGTGGAAGAAAAACGGTATTGAATGGAATGCCATTTGGTATACTAGTAGCATGAAATCTGTGTACGACATAAACAGGATGACGTATTCTGAAATAAAAAGACAGTATTAGTAAAATAATAGACCAGCAGGGCTATTTTAAAACATCGGTTTTTCCGATCGGATTAGTCTTTCATTTCGATGTGGTAAGTAACAAACAATTTTCTATAACTTCTTGTTTGAGTAAAACAAGAAGTACTCAACTGAAATTGTGTCTCTAGCGGACCGTTACGGAAACTTATCCTATTTATACAAAACAAAATGTAAGTACCTCGCACGAGTGCGAATGTAAGGCAGCGCGCAAAACTCTGACCAAACCTCGGAACTTATAAAGAATGACTGGACCGACCCTGAGTCTCAATATGGATTTAAAGTGTAGGCGTTTTATTTTGACATACGAATATTATGCACATTAAATTAATAACTTGAGTGTACATACCCATAAATGTTACAAGCATGCTGTCCGGTATGATGCTGTTTCGAAACCATCTGAAATAGAAGTTTATTGTTGATAAATATATATTTGAAGGAAAGCTTTCATGAAATAAGTAAAGCTGATAATTAAGTAAGTTAGCTTAGTATTCGGAACCGTGAGCGAATTAAAATGAGCCAAACAAATTGTATTTATGGGGGAGTATTATACCAACTTTCTGTAAATTCACAATAATTCAGTCTCGATTCGGTCAACTTTCAGTGTAGTGTAGTTTTAAAATAATTAAGAGAATTGGGCCTCTCAACCCGTACTAGGATTCCCTGTGTCGAGGGTATGAGGAACTATCGACGTTTATGTCTATGAACGTTAGGAATTATCTCACTTCGTGTCATTGGTTATTTCTTGGTCACTGCTTTAGAGCAGTTTGAGGTTTGGTGGCCCTCAAACGGCCGGCATGGGTGATAGAAACTGTTGTGTGAAGACTCGGTGCACCGCAGAGGGGCCTTTCGTGCAAGCTTAAGGAATCATACGCGTCGAATTCCCTTGCCTTAATAATTGAGCCATATTTTTTTTACATTACGTTACGATAGGGTCTGAACACAAAACACCAGCTAAAGCTAGCGATTACGACTAATCTCAAGACAACTTGCAATAGATCTTTCTTGCAAATGTTATACTCATCATTAGACTGTAGATGTTCATTGCTCAACATAGGCCTCCCCTCTAAAATGCCATGACAAACTCTATTGAGCTGCCTCGATCCACCGACTTCCTGCGACGTTCATAATGTCTTTAGTCCATCGAATGGAGGGCCTTTCTCTGCCGCGTTGTCCAGTTTGTGATCGCGAACCTTTATTCCCCAACGGTTGTCATTTCTACGAGCTGTTGAACCTTCCATTGCCACTACAACTGGCTAATTCTGAGAGCAATTTCGGTGATCTTGGTTCATCTACAGATTTCCTCATTTCGTTGTAAAGTTTCTACTATATTGGCGTATAAACTAACTAGCTTTATATAATTAGTGGAACGTCCGCGACTTTGTCAGCTTGGATTATTTTTCATACAAACTTCACCACCGTTGCAATAGAATTTTAGAAATTCCTTCCTTAGGGCACCCCTAGACCACATTGATAGTTAGTCAGTGAGTGAGTCAGTAAATCACGCAACGATTTTATACATATTAATAACCTGTGTGGCTTAAAACACAGCAATGAAGCCGGAACATAGTTAACATTGCCTACTGATGTTAATGATTTCGAGCCGTGTGATTCAGCAATACTCTTGTCCGGGCTCTGAAATAAGAGAACGGCTAATAAAATAATATTAATCATAAGCCAACAAAACCTTCACTATTAGACATGGGCCTTCCACATACCAACCCTGAGAATGTCATTGCGAACGGTCTCTAGAGCCTCTTCCCCAACCGTTACAATACAACCCAGTCCATGCTTCGGGGTCTTCCGGTTCATGATCACCACTCTATCTTTATCTAGCTATGCCATACAACAATAGTTGATCGGTACCTCTACATATGTGCCTTGATCGAAATCATCGTCGTCATCATCTCCTGATTCATATGTCAATGGACATACATCCATCTAGATAGAAAAATGATCAGAATGTAAGAATAGTGATCGAGTAGAAATATAGGAATATATTGGCTCTGTACAATTCGATTTTACTTCATCACTGTTGTTGCCAGATGACATCGTTGGGATCACATAGTCTTTTGTCGTTGAATCAACAGACTGTTTCACTTTCCTCAAAACTGATGGATAGCTCTGAAAATCAAGAATATAGATGACGAATGACTCATATAAATCAATTGCGCGCACGTCAGTAGAAAAAAACTTTTATTTCCCCATTGTTAATGGTCCCTTTTTAGGGTTCCGGTTGTCGTGTCAAATAAACGTTTTTTATTTAATTTTATGACTTGAAATTCATCTCACCTTCAAAAGTGTGAAGAACTTTCTTCCGTCGATAGATAGCACATCTATGTTCCTCGACGCGATGATATTAGACATGGTCAAATATTTGTTAGCTCCCCTTATGTTACCGAATATTCCTCCAGGACCCATACATGCTTCCACTTCATTAACGTCTGATATTATATCAACCTCATGAAACAAACAAATTGATCAGACGTCAGTCATCTACACTCAGCCTGCTTCTACGGGGTAAGCAGGCAAGTTTGTACTGAACGAATCAGGAAAGCGAAAAAAAACAAATTCTTATGTACTTACGAGGTCTCTAGCGTTTAAAACTCACCTTTCCACGAAATATAATAAACATCATACTGATAACTTCATTCGAACGCATAACCATGTAGCCCTTTTGAAAATACTTCTCTTCCAAATTCTTGGCAAACGCCCTGAAGAATGAGTATTCAACGTTTTCGAATAGCGGTATTTCTCGCAATGTGTTTTCGTACATATATAATACGGCATCTTCGTTCAAATTCGAGTGTAATTTCCCGAGGATTGCCTGATGCTGTAAGTGAAAACCCTTTCGTAAGTAAATAACATCAGTTGGTAGTATCAATCTTATGGAAAAGAAGATAAAGCTTAGTTTCAATTGATTAGGAATCATAAACTTTCGTTTTGACCATACCGACCAACCACATGTTCTTTTCCACTGGTATTTCCAGTACTCCATTACTGTCTTCTTCAATGCTATTGGTATCTTCTCACTGTTCAGAAACATATCTAAATGCTTAACATCTTCCTGGAACTTTGTCACTACTTGGTCGGCCATCGCTTTTAGAGAAGCTATCCTAGCGTAGACATATCTGAAATGGTAGGTATTGCGTAATTTTTTGCTAGTTAAAACAAGCACTTTAAAATAAAATAAAATATCATCATCATCATCATCACCATCACCCTAAAAATATTTTATAAAATATATTTCAAAATATACTTTATATAATACGCTGCCAGGGACTTCAGCACTCAAACTTACCAAACTTACCCAAAGAAAAATACTCCATGCACGTTGACACAGATAGATAAAATCATATGAATCGTGTCTTGAGCAGTGATGTCTCCAAATCCAGCACTGCTAAAGCTCGTAGCCACCCAATAATATGCCAATAGGTAAACCTTTTCCGGTGATAAGTGTTGGTTTTTAAAGATCTCGGTACCGTCGATCCATGACCCTTAAATAATAAATTAAGCATTTAACTCGAGGCCACAAAAACTGAGAACTCTTCCTCGTATAAATTACAATCATAATCGGCCGTAAGACGGCCACTGTTTGACGTAATGTTGCCCATAGAATGCCATGACGATCTTGAGCCGCCTCCATCTACCACCTTTTCTCGCTACCTTTATAATGTAATCGGTCAATCGGGTGGGTGGCCGTCCTACACTGAGTCTTCCGGTGCGTGTTTCGCTCTCGAGAACCATACAAATACGAATATCAGTTCTTAAAACTTTACGTAAAGCTTTCAACATGTTTTTTTTTATTTTATGGTATAAAACACCCACGTTATAAAGTGTAAAATCGTATTGGAAGCGATTACCAGTTCATTAAGCAATAAGGGGGCTGGATTGACTCGCAAAATAATAATCATTTATTTATTCAGATAACTAAGACCCACGATGTCACACAAATGAATGAATTTAAGATTATATTACATGTTACATAGATACAATTATTGTAAACTGATTAATATAAAAAAAACCCGGGTTAACGAGACTGGGTAGACTCAGTGCCTCTGTAGAGGACTGTTAATCTGTCAGCCAGTACTCCAAGTATCTTGTTGGTGCTACCTAGCCACCTACTCTAAACATAATTGTAGAGCGTTTTAAAGAGAGGCTTTTTAGGGTTCCGTACCTCAAAAGGTACCAACGGAGTCATTATAGGATCATGCCGGTGTCTGTCTGTCTGTATGTCTGTCACAGCCCTGTATCTCCGAATCTACTTGACCAAAATTGTTGAAATTTGGTACATATCCGTATAAAACTGTGTTGATTTACTAAGAAGTTAATTGGTCTAGTGGTTACAATGGTAGCCTATTGTGCGACCTGCGGGCCAGCATGTTCTTACCTACCGCCAGCTGCATAAGCTAGGTACTTTATACCCCAGTACCAAGTGCAATATTTCGTGGGCCAAAAAAAAAAATACAAGTAAGATATTCATATAGCATAACAACAGCTTACCTCGCCGACAAATCATGTTCCCTTCTGGATGAAACTCAGTTTTCATGTAAGGTCCTTGCAGCGAAAGTTGTGTCGCTTTATATGAAAAATCATTAGGATCCGAAGCTCTGACGTATCTGCACGTAAGGGTTATCAGAACCGATGTGTACAAGTTCAGAAAGAACAGCGTCAGCAGAATAAAGTGAAAGACGCTCATGAAATACGCCTGGAAATAAAGTATATTAAAAGAAGTTAGATGTTCGTGCAACCGATTTATTCATGACAAAACTCCCTAACATGTATGTACCTGTAAGCTACAGCCTACAAGAAAAAAAAGCTACAGCTATAGCGCACCTTGATAACTTAAGCGTGGGTACGAATACCCACAGATGGAGAACCCACTCTTATTTAGTCAAAACAGCGCCTCTACAGGAAAGAATGCCATAAAGCCATCGGCCATGACAAACAGCTGATAATTATATAAATCGTGCTCTATAGTTTATTAGTTGCGATCAGGCGGTACATAATTAGCTTGTAACATTCATACTGCCCTGTACCAAACAAAAGAACAATATTTATTTCTTACCCTTCTCAAAGCTTTCATTGATTCTGCCCAGAAAATGGAATACAGTTTGCAGATTTGCAGAGCATTGATCATTCTAATCGCACAGTGGAACATGTGGGGGTTGATGTAGTGATCCTCTTTCGTGTGACTTTCGGTGTGTTTCGGCATGATGATCATGATTACGGCGTACCATGGGAAACAGATCAGGAGGTCTACCACGAAAGGGCCCTAAAATCAAAATAAATAACTGAATGTTTAACATTATACAATATTGGAATCGGGTGATTTGATTTTCGTAAAACTTGGCTTTGGACCATCTTGCGAATATCCGCTGTCTAAGAAAAAACATCATGGAAATCGGTGCGTCCGCCCTAAAAGCTTAGATCCCATTGACATAAAGACAGCCGAAAAGACTATACCAGTTTTGCTCGTCTTTTTAGTCCAGCATTAAAAATAAATTAATAATAGCGGTAGGTACGAGTATCTAAGTTCTTACTTTAAGATAGTTTCTAGCAGTCAGATAAGGATGATAAATCAGTTGATTTTTAGGTCCATAATAAGCAACATGGAGCATCACATACATGTCAATATAGGAAATTACTTCTAAAACCAAAATAGTAGTATTGAATGTTCCGCATAAAGGAGCCATCGATACAATTATCTGAAATGAAATAGTTTAAGACAGCTCTATTATTTGCAATGAAGAAAAACCGCACTGATTTTTATGTTATTTTGCTCTTTAGAAATATCTTACAGGAATCAGCATGCATGTGAAGTAAGCCACAGAAACACGCATTAGGGCCCAACATTTTAAAAATATTCCATCTGGCCTGATCGCTATAGGCATCAGAAGGTACGGCGCTATGTTGTTCAAAATGTGGAATTGTTCGTACGATTTCCAATAACTTTTTTTCATTTTCTTGTACTCCCTTGATAAATCGATGAAGGAATCTGGAATTGGATTGTAAAAGCTAAGACAGCACTTGTAATTGCAGATGCCTTAGTCTACGTTATTAGTGTAACACGGTTTTTGTGCGTGAGTGCCCCTAGCGTACACTTTGTGAACCTCAACTTCCATATAAAAAAACCTGTGTTACACAACGCCATCCGTGTCAATTGCTTGTTAAAACTCAGACTACCTACGGTCTCATACGTTTTCGTCTAGCAATTATCTCATGCTGCTTACTACTGGATGTGATCTTTGACTTTCTATTCATGATAAACCTCGCTTCATCTAGTTGGGAAGGACGTTCATCCGCTAGCCTAAACGAGGTGACACGGTCCCGTCCGCTGAAACTTCAGCTTCAGGCAAGGTGGCATAGCTCGGCAGCTATGCCACCTTTTTTCTTAGTCCTTCAGAAAGATCGTTTAGTGACCTCATCGAACTTTCCGGCTGAATTACGCTTGTTGTTTATTGGTAGGTACTTCGTTTCAAATTATATATAGAAACTTAATATGTCTTAGCCGATTATTTTAACAATATTGTATGAAGATCTGACATGAATTTTTAAACTAATGAGAAACAACGTTTTTTCGTTCATCCTGGCTCCTCTAATTTAAAGACTACAAGTCAGGTCTTCATAAAATGATGTAGATTTTATACAAATTTTGACTTCTTCATCAGCCGGTAGGCCGGTAGACATCCACTGCGGGATGAGGCCTCCCCCATAACATGCGTAGCTTGCAATGGAGGGATTTGCCATAATCGGTTTATCCATATTGTTAGTAGTAAACTTCTAGTGAAAGAGTTCGTCCGGGGAAGTACTACCACTTTACCTATTTCTGCCGCCAAGCAGAGTAGTGCTCGCATTGCTGTGTTTCGGTTTGAAGGGTACGGGTGCCGGTGAAATTACAGACACATGAGACATTTCATATTTATGTCTCGGCTATGTGTTTCGGTGTTATGTATGGTCGGCAGCGCGCGTGAGATGCCTCTGGTGATGCAGGTGTACATAGGCTACGGTAACTACTTTCCATCAGGTGGGCCGTAGTGGGTGGGCTTGTTTGCTTGCCAAGTACCTAGTATAAAAAAAAACCAAGCTTGGCAGACCCAAGGGGCCCTTGGCGTAAACCCTTTACGACATCCACTGCAGGAGTTGAAGGAGTCTTATTCTTAGGCCGAGACTACCACGGCCGACAACATAAATAGAGAATTGAAGCTTAAATCAGACAAAAAGTTCAATGAACCATGGTTCGTGGGAACGATGTTAAGTTATGAAATTTTTATAACTTACTATTAAAAAACTCTTGAAGAACATTAGTAATCCTGACTTTTTTCTTCGCCGTCAGGCGATTGTAGTATTTCAAGTACGCTTCAGTGTTTTGACTTTTTGCTTGTGTTTCTATTTGATTAAGCTCCTCTGGCTTCATGAGTCCTTCGTGTTCTTTCATGTCAGGGAAAAGACTCAATGCTGATGTGTAAGCGGAATGGCTTACGCTGATTAACTGAAACGTAGAGATATTTTGATTACCTGCATACACCTTCCTGTAAATATTTGTTTAGATAACGAGTAATCGTCACGTGTTGAACAAACACTGGATCCATAGCCACGCTAGTAAACGATTAAACGAAATCCCAGTCTTAAATTGTAAAGTTAGGTTTATTTAAGTACACTTAGTGGAAACCCTAACAAATTCTGATCACCGGATACTTCTAAATCTTATATTTATCAATATTGGAAGCCCAAGCTTTGTTTCGGTGCATAAACAACTACATTTTTCCCAGCTGCTACATAGCTATAGGTACTTTGACAACACCTGACAGTCACATAGGTACAGTCCTGACATCTTAGTCTTACAGACACTAGAATCCCCCGTGCCCTGTGTATCGGGTACTACGAGTACCATGATACAACAATACACAGACCTGGAAATAATATAACCGTTTTCTTCCAAAAAACCCCATAACATTAAAATGTACACAAACATTTTGAAGCCGTTTTCGAGCGGTTATGTTCCTACACACGAACAAACATACGTTGCTGTTTAAATAATAGTGGAAGTTTGTAAACGTAATGTTGGTCGTATGCCTCGGTTCACGCCACCCATCTGGGTACTATACTATACAAGAACTTTGCTACGTAACTAGTCGACCATCTCGCTTACAGGGATGACTCATCTACATCCGTTACGATGATGAAACCGAATAAATAATAAAATACACACCTTACAATGAGTCAGCGTGATTACAGTGCTAACAGCTGGTACTCCATACAGCAGTACCAGCAAACCCAAATGGTTGCCCGGCCCGATGACTCGTTCCTTCTTAGCTTCTCGCATCGTGTTTGAAGTTACCAGGCAGTATCCGCTCTCGATTATGTAGAGTTCTCTAGTAACGGTGCCTCCGTAGTAAACTATTTCTCCAGGTGGCAATATAATGTCGCGTGCAGCTGTGTATCGGTGGAATGTTTGATGTGTCATAAAAGTTAAGCCAAATTTTTGTGAGCAAGTGTGGTAGTAGCTAGTCCACCTGCTTTTACTTGGAGTGTGCGGTCTAATTCAAGTGGCTTTAATAACTTAGGGCAGGGCACAATATAATCGAACTCCTATTCATAGAAATAATAGAAGGCAAGCGAGAACGGAAGTAATGTGTAACTTACTCTCTGTCAACGTGTGAATATAAGCTTTGTTCTTTACTTGGAAGAACCTGATTGAAGTCAATGCTCTGAATCTAGCTTGGTGCAAAACTTTCTTTCGAAGCTCCGAGGGAACGATTGTTTTTTCAAGCCAATTTTTATCGGTAACTTCTACTCCCTGTGAGTAATACAAAATAATCTAATAGGATATAATTTATTACAGTTACTTACCTACTTGTTTTTAGAAATTGAATCATATTCAAGAACGTGATTTTATTTATTTAGCAAATCCAACGGAGAAGTTAGAAAATAGCATTTGCATTATACAAAATTGCGTGTTCCTCCGATTATAGGGCGCAATCCACAACTTACCGAATTGTATTGCCACTGCAATTCATAGAAAGCCATAATCCTGGTTTTTATGGATGGGTGCATGCTATTCTCTTTCATAAACTTGTCTACTGTTATGACTACTTCCAAAAATGCCGTTTTAGTCCTGTCAAAAACCGTAGATTAAGTATTGTTTCTAAATAAAAGCGGAGATTGTGACAGTAGACAAAATATTTTCTATGTTTTTAGTTTTTTTTTTTAGTATGTTTTTAATGTTTCTAGAAGAACTTCTTCTGAAAGAGTTCACCCGGGGAAGTACTACCACTGCACCTATTTCTGCCGTCAAGCAGTAGTGCTCGCATTGCTGCGTGTTTCGGTTTGGAGGATACGGGTGCCGGTGAAATTACAGCACATGAGACTTTTCGTTTTTAAGTCTCAGGGTCGGCAGCGTTCGTGTTATGCCTCTGATGTTGCAGGCGTCCATAGGCTACGGTAACGACTTCGTATGCTTGTTTGCTTGCCAAGTAGTGCACTCATCAAACACAAACTAGGTTGTACTAATCACGAAAATAATATGTACCTATCCTATTTTGTCATTAAAATAATAACATTGGAGATGGCTCTTACCTAGACCAGTGCGTGACGACGGCAGAAAACTCTGATATGCAATACCCGGTAAACAGAACTCCATAGACACTCAGAAAAGCAACGAAAGCCATGTCGTATGTGTCTCCCGGCGAATAATCACCGTATCCAACCGACAGAAACACGGTCGTGGCGAAATAAATGGAAGTTATTATGGCATATTTTGTCCTGAAAATTACAAAATATTCTGAATGGATTATTTTAAATCTCTGTGATGGAAATCGAAAGAAGAAAGTGGTCCTTTTAAATGACACAAAAATATTCGGACGTATTCGGTGCTAGACCAGCTAGTACCTATCATCATATCATCCATCAACGAGTTCCTTTTTCTACCTTCCGTCTCAATCATTAGATCAGCTCGCTGTCACTATTGGATTTTGAACATGAATATTGGATCGATATATAGACACAAATCTTCGTTTAGGATCTCAGACAGAGTAACCTCCATTATTTTGGCAAGTGTACAGATCAACACCTGTACCTATAAGCCCAGAAAAATAAAAGCTTGTGATAACTCACTTCTTTTGACTAGTTTGAACGGTACTTATCTGTTGGTCCCAAAGCATTGCCCCGCTAAACCAAGATTTTTCCGAACATCGGCTCGCGAAGCAAGACTCCATAAATAGAACCACCCCACACCAGTAACAGAGAAGGCAGACATAAACTGAATATTTGAAAACCTGCAAAATAGATAATTGAGGTTGGTACACTTTCTCGTCACTCAGTCAATGACGAGAGAGCAACAATGCAAAATTTAGCAATACCTTTATGAAAAGTGAATTCAGTAGTAGCTTTTTTTCCAAGTTTTCGAAGAAGCTTGATAATCTCCACACAAGACAAAGTTTTATGCCTTTGCCCATGTAAAATAAATGATCCCTGTATTCGTCGTTATACTTGATAGATGTATGAATTGTTACCATGTATTCAAAAGGGATTATGGAAACCAAGTCTAGGTAAAATCCAAGCGTATTCAGTCTGTAGTTGAGGATACCCTTCATATCTGTTATGTAAAGCTTTTTAGTTTTCACCGCCGTTACAGACGTCATCAAAATGTTAAAAATCAATGAGATCGTTGTTAGTATTTCGAAGTTAAACAATACTCCCTGTGGAAACTTCCTGTTGAACCCTATGTGGTACGGGTAGACCAAGCAAATGTAAAGTACGAGCATCAACATGTACCAATCCCAATATTTCACAAGGTAACATTCAGATTCCAAAATCCAGGGGAATCTTGAGTTTATGCAGGTGAATACAGACGTTTTCTTTTTGATGTGCTCCGAGATAACATAGAGATCCAAACAATTCTCGTCTAGATGGTCTTCAGTTGATAAGTTGTCGGATTCTGTTTGCCCTATCAAATAAGTATATTTCAGGGGATTTACATAGTGATATTACAGTATAAAGTGTATCTTACCTTGGATATATCTCAATCTATCTTTTAAGCATCTGATGCTACTTTTCTTGCGATCTTTCGAAGCAAAGACGTTTAAGGATAACTTAGTCTGACTTCCTTGTGTCTGTTTCCTTTGCATACTTCTGTCAATCCTCTCGTGAATTTCTTCCCGTATTTTGTCTACTAAATCTGGGTAAGTGACCATGAGCTTTATGAATTTAGTTTTTTCTAGGACTTGACATTCTACGTATGTTGTTGCTTTGACTGTGCATCTTGCTGAAAGTATTTCCACACCATAAATAAGTTAAAAGTAGGTAAATTTTAGAAATCACTCGCTAGTTTCAACGAAATGTAATAACCTGGTATATTGTATACCAAAGAAATTTCTCCAAAACATGTTCCCTTTGCAAAAGATATCATAGGGGTTTCATCATCTTCGTCCGACAATAGTTCCAGCACGCCATTGGTGATGCAAATCTATAATCAGATAACAGTTTAAGGTTGGATTATCATCATCAGCCTGTAGAATTCCACTGCTGGACAATAGAACGCCACAACCTCCTTCGACCTTAAAAATGCCGTCGGTCCATCGTTAAGGGGGCCCTATTGTGTGTCGTGCTATTTGTGAACACCACTCGAGAACCTTTATCCCCCAACGGTTGTCGGCTCGGCGAGCTGCTTATGGCCTGCCAAGTGCCAATTCAATTTGCTAATTCTGAGAGCTATGTTGGCGATCTTGATTTTTCAAAGGATCTTGTTTCGGATCCTATCACGTAGTGAAACTCCGAACATAGGTGGCTGGCTGCGCGACGTTGAGTTTGTAAAAAAGTAAAAGTTAAAAATTAAAATTTAGCGACCACTTTTCATACTCTTAACTTCGTAAGTTATCACTGGCATCACGCACTGATTATACTTGATTGACTTCAAGTCGTGCGTAATCAGAAAGGATTACAATTTTAGTTTTTGGTTTTCCTGTCTTATAACGTGATCAGAAAAAACTGTTTCGCATGATCAGCAGCAGCAGGGCTGTTTTAATACGTTCGGAAGGGTTTCCGATCGGATTCGTTAGTTTTTCATTTCGATGCGACTTAAACAATTTTCTTTAGTAAAACACAGTAATATACAATATTTATTGTTTTTGATGTGTTTTACTATAAAAATGTGTTTTTATATAAATTGTTTCGAAATACTAACGAATCCGATCGGAAACACTTCCGAACGTTTTAAAATAACCCTGCAGAAAGGACGTGATCCGTTTTGCGTGATCAGAAAAGATAAACCCAGTCTTAACTTAGGCTCTGCGGTATCTGTGGCTAGAAGATAGTGACGTAGTTTTGGTGATTGGTTGGTTGTGGTGATGACGTCGTTGATTACAAATTGATAATAATAATGAACCCAGCAGAAGTTTAACTTACCATAATAGTTTTGTTCTGGTTATGGTTGTAAACAACGTCTCCCGGAAGATAAAATTGGTGAGACATATTCAGTGATAATCTCCTCAGAAAAGCTTCTGGAAGTTTCCGAAATATCAAAGAACTGTAAAGGGGAACTGCATTCAGGTCGTAACATATTTCCATTTGTAGAGGATACGGGAGCAGCAATAAAAGTTTTGGCTTGAATACTCCTGACTTCTGATACCAAAGGTCTTCGTAATACCTGAACGAAGCCAAATTCATAAAGTTATTTTAGTAGGTATAATGAAATGTTAAAATCATTAAAAATATTGTTCAACCCTTTACCTGATGATGCGATTAGTAGTGTCCGCGTCCATATTTATCAACTTGAGATGATTCTGTATTTTTTTTAATCGCCTTGTATATTTGGAGCGTCTCATTGTTATTGTTATAAATTGTGAAGTCAACGATCCCACAAATACGACTGTCGTCAGCAAGAAACCCACTAATGTAGCTAATATTGCTGATATTCTTTCAGCTATTGTCACAGGATACAAATCTCCCAAAGCATTAGTCGTAAGAAACATGACAGAGCAATACGTACATACAAAGTACCAATCCATTGTTGATTCGGATGGCAGATATATAGCTGCGTATGACCAAGACGAACGGATTTGATGTATGTCAAAATTTCTGTATGAAAACAGAAATAAAATGCACGTCCATGTATGAACAGATAACACGAAGAGTATAAGGTACTGTGATAAAAAAGAAGTCCACTGATTGCTTCCGGCTTCAGAGGATCTGTCGTAAAAGTACTCAACAATTCTATATACACGTATTGTTGCCACAAGCGGTGACATTGCATGAAAGCTAAACGATAAAACCTTGTAATTTATAAGATAGAAAAATGAAAATGGGATAGCAAGAATGACATCCACGACGATTCTAAATGTATCCGGCTCCATGAGATTCAGGGTTTTCCTCCACTTTTTTGAAACTTTCAAACCAACAAGAATAGCTACATCGAAAATAAATGCGAAGTTGAAGCAAATGTTAAGAACGATTACCCAAAACGGCCTTTCTTCTTCCTTACAGAAAGTGTAAAGACACGAGTCCAAAATATATGCTACGAATAGGATGGTAAGCATAAATATTTTCCAGCCAAAATTGGAATAAATCAATAGCAGGGCTCGCAGTCTACTGTTAGTGAATTCAGCTCTTGTTTCCTGTAAAATGGCGTATGTTTTCTGACGCTTTTCTCCGTCTACTTCGTAGTAGATATTTGACTCTGTGCCTCCGGAAAACGGTATATCAGAAGGACGATCAAGTAACGTTTTGTCACGACTTGCTCTACGACGGAATTTGAATAAGTCCAGCTTCGGTTCATTTTTCTCTCCATCATCTCCTAATGAAATTATTTAATCAGTTCTTTATACATTATTAGCATCCGCCCTCCCCGCTTCACTTGCGCGTTACCGAGATAACAATAATCCAGGTCATAATATTTATCTATAAAATTTCATCGATATAATTTCAGCTGTGACAGTGTGTTAAGTAACAAACGAACGGCCACAAACTTTCGCATTTACAATATTAGAAGGATAACGAGGATCTAAACCCCAAATGCTTACTTACCCATATTCAGTTCGGGGGTTTTTTAGCCTGAAAACTTAAATTGGGCTTTTTCTTAGAAAACTATTTAAATGACGTTGCTTATGCTTCAGATTTATTTGAGATGGGATGTCTAAAAATGTTTGTGAGTCTAGATGGCTTTCGCGAAAACCTGGTGAGCGGAAGTTTATAATTGGCGAAACTTTCCATAGTTTCCTGGATATGTCGACTGCCGGTGTTTTAACTCTAGCTGCGTATTTTGGCGTCACGGTTGAAGCCATGTATAAAGTTGGTATAAAGTTTGTTACAAAATGGTCAAGACGGTATGGTGACGCAATGTTTTCCTCGCTACAAATCGTAGGCTGAAAGCCGGACATGTAGATCCAACGCAAGCTGTGCGCACGGCACTCCAACCTACATACATGAACATACAAATTGTTTTGGACTTGACGTTATTTTAAAATCATTTTGTTTTCATTTTAATTATTAGGAAGATGGGCCTCGGTAGCATCGATCTTCAACACATTTAGGAGATGGAAAACTCCGAAATATAAATAGGAAAACAGGCATTACTCTCAATCCCATTAATATGTCAAGAGCAACAAGGCTCTTGAGTTTAATACTAGTTATAAGAAAAGTCAGTTGTCTGCTAGGAAATAGAAATAAGTTGGCTAGCCTTGTCTTCGTGTTCTTACTTGCTTAAAAATGTTATACCTAGGTAGACTATGAATTCGTTTTCTAGATGGTACAAATAAAGTTATTATTAATTAGGTACTTACCAATAGGATTTTTTCACAGCGCTCGGACTACAATTGGTTAATTAATTCCTTTATTTATATGCCTATAATTAAATAAGGCAGTAGCCTTGAGCTAAAAAATAACTTTCACAGGCACAGGTATAATACGTATATCAATTTTCCACATCGTTTCAATTAGAAAACTTACTATAGCTTATTATATACACACATAATCTAGTACTAAGCTTATATTGACTCCCCCCTGTGTATTGTTTATCAAAGCCCCTGCTTTGCCCCTGATACAATATTTTAGTAGAGTTCCATTTACAATAACATCGATGGCGGATTAAAGATTCACTTAGCATTTTAATATTTGTCATTTTCGTATATCCAAGATTATGCACGCCTTGATAATTAGAGTCAGAGTGGTCCAAGCTAGCTGCCATAGTTGGAGCGGTCGCATAGACACTGCTCTTTTATGGAAATCGTTATTGAGTATCAGTGAAAACGATTTCAACTGCGTTTGGCATTTCACTGAGACTCTTATTTCTTAACTTATGTACTCTTAGATAAATTAAACAGCCTCAATTAGTGCTTTTCTGAAATAAAAATACAATCCCTATTGCTAAATGTCAAAGAAAGATCTATCAATACCAATTTATAAAAAAAATGTACTAACATTAAAACCATTAGGTAACACTAATATTATAAGTGCGGAACTTTGTATACTTGGATGGTTATTACTAAATCCCGCTGTAACGGCAGAAACTTAAATATCTATGGATTTACCTTCGAAAACTAAACCATGCGACTGTTCTACTTAATCCATTTAATTCGATAGATCTAGAGTGCATCGGATAGGGGTCAATTATCCATTTATCCTTTTAACAGAATTGATAAAACGTAACCAACATGGTTGATTTTAATTGATCAAATGTGTTCACTTTGTTAAAAACGAATTCTGTCGGTTGTGTAAGGCATACTTCTGATTAAAACTCAATTGTTATTTAGCAAGATAATAGTGTATATCCTAATGAAGTCTTGATTGACATTTAAATTGATGTAGGTACCTATTTATCAAGTTGTTATTTTCTGCTACGTAACTTGTTAACTTTCTGTGATAAAAGAATCCTTCTACGACGCTTTTATCAGTGAAATTATTCTTTACAATTAGCTTTTCTTCGCTTTCATTTTGTATAGGCTTATCCTACTCGTCGTATTTACCTCAAATATTTAACTTCTAACCTACCAGTTCTGTCCGTCAGGGTCAACTTCATTCTAGGAATTGACAACCCTCTCCAAGCCTTCTGCTCTACGTTCTTTATTCAACTTTTAATTATCGCTCTTTGTAAGCCCTCAGCATAGCAAACCTTCAATATATCCCTCCTAAAATCTTTTTGAAGTACCTATCTGTACAAAGTTGTAACTTTATCAAGACACCTGTGTTCCAGGAACCATAGGTAGGTACCTAAGCACCATGAAGCAGGTTTCGAAACCTTGCACAAAAAAGTGACAAACAATCCAAAGCTCGCCCACGACTTCCTTTTAAGTAAAGCAAAGAAAAAATATCTAAACCCAATAAAATATTACCTTCATTTGATGATGCTTAGATGGAAGTGGAGACGATTAATTAATTCTTCTATTTCGCAAAGTGATAGATACGTTAGTCGTCTGGTTTAAAGTCTTGCTCATCTCCTATTTTGTCTTGTTTTGAACTTAAATCCATGTTCGATTTAATTCACGTAGGTAGTAGGTATAGTTGTCGTATAAAAGGTGACTACCATAAAGTATAGTAAATTATAATGTAAGTTGTCCTACAACTTTACAAGCTTAGGAGCAAGGCCCTCGATCTCTGTAATCTGCAAGTCTCTGCATACACTTGACCTCTTAGTTAGGTACTTTAGTAAGGTTAATCCCAAGAAAAGCCAGGCATACTGATTATAAATGTAGAAACGCTTGGCCCCATGTCAAGCCGTGGTTGTCTATCTACCATAAAGTCAATCGTGCATGCCGTATCAATGGCTTGATTAATTTTTATACCTACCTGTGACACAACGGGACTCCTGCTTACCATAATAATATGTCCAGGATCTCTGCCAGGATGTTTTTGGTTAACTTTTGCAATGATAAGTACTTCATTTCCATTATAACAGTTACATGAATTGTCATTATTTTAAAAATTATCTGTATTTTTATGAACTTGTTTGTGTGTGATGAAGATACGTCATCTTATAATTATATTGGTAAAATATAAAAAAATACTTATGTAAAATACATATATTATATAAAAAGTTATTTAGCGGAAACGGCTGGTCCTTCACAATTTCTAAAGAGTCTCAGGGTCTGACACCACCATAGAACCTATTGTTTTGTCAAGTAAATGAATTAGGTATTTTTATTTAGTGGTGCTGGCTGTCCTTAAAGACTTAAGTTACCATAAAAAATACTAGATGGCGCCCGTATCACATCTGGTTATATGGCTAGAACGAGACAGATAATGGTTTACACTTGTTGGAGCGAGACAACGAGATTTTATTATTACGCCTACACCGTGGACAGAAGTCGCACGCGCTCATAAAAAAATCATTCGACGAGAGCGCAAGCGCAGCGCTATATTCGCCCACAACTTCACTTCGGTCAGTTTCGTCATTTAGTGGTGATCGAAACGTCGATGTGTGTGGTAGTGAAACATTAACTTTTCTAACACAGTCTCACAAGAAAATAACAAATAATTTGTAACTAAAGTACAATATCCTAATTGAACGTGTTAGAACGAACTTTTAACGTGTCATTTGTTGTAAAATTGAATCATGATGTGTGATAATAACAATCCTTCGACGCAAAGTATAGCGGACTACTTAGCTCAGTTGCTCAAAGACAGGAAGCAACTGGCTGCGTTCCCGAATGTTTTCATGCATATGGAGCGACTTCTGGACGAAGGTAGGTCAAAATCGTGTTGGACTATTTATAATACATCGGCAGACGAGAGGACTAGTGCGTATCGTCATCGATGCTTGTCACAGTCGACCATAAATTGGATGCGTCGACAAATGCTACAACGCACACGATATTAAGTTTATTTTTGTCTCCGCCCCACTGAGTTATGGTCCAGTGGTATTTGTAATGCGATCCTTCATTTCGACAAGCGAAGTAAAGCAGAACGCCTCTCCGCCGATTTGCGGTCAGCGGTCGTTAGACTGTCACCGAGAAAAGAGATCGGTGAAATGAGTAGTAAACGGGTTTGGTGTCTCGATTCTCATGTCTCTGACGCCGCAGCTGTTGTAAATAAATCATATTGGAGCTAATTGGCTATGGTTTTGAGGTTATAATGTGGAAAGGAGCGCGAGAAATGAAGGATTGCGAGCCAGGAGGTAGCCTGTTGTTCGCAGGGCCGTATCATGCATTCCGCGCGGGTTGTTGGAATGTCGCCACTTAGTGTAGGTACCGTACGTCCACCGTCCTCAGTCATACGCTTGTACGCAGCGCGGCGCAGGCGCTCCTTGCTTGGAGTATAGGTAGCCTCGTTTTATTGGCACTTGCAAGTTAACCAGTCCGATCGCCACGTAGGTACTATTTCTAATCTGTGACTTCAATGATACTTTGTAGTGTCTTAACAGTTAAATGAATAGTTACAACTTAAGTACCTATACTACCTACCCTTATCTCTGCTACCAATTGCCTACCAAATCCCAGCTTGAAACTGAGCTTGTGGAATTGAGTATCTATACCGGCTTACCTTCCTAGCTACCTAGGTACCTACCTACGTTTTAGTATTACTTTCGCGGTTAGAACACATTATTATTTATTAATAAGTACTTACTTATGAAAATGTAATTAAGTACCTACCTACTGTAATTTAGGTTACGATGTAATAATAAAATAATATCAATTTACTCGCAAACTTAATAATTTGGTAACATCTACCTACTGTGGTACATTTACCAACATCGTAGTAGGTACCTTAATAATTTTATTCGTAGGTAGTTAATAGGTGTACCTTCCTAAATGTTCAATATTGTTTCTTTAACTTTTTATCTACAATATGATTTATTCCTAGTTGTAAGTCTAGCAAAAATTTGCAAAATTCCACGTTAAGATAATAGACAGGTATGCTTACTATGAATAGGGAACCCTCACTAAATGATTCCCCTTTTAATTCCACCAGCTGTTGAGAGAAAAAAGGGGTCTAGTCATTATTATGTAGTACTTACCTTTTTAACCTCTATGACCCCTTAACTTAGAGAAGGTACCTACCTATCTTTTATACCCATAGAAATCTGAAGTGATTTCTATGTAGGTAGGTGCCTAGATACCCGACTGCTTTAAGAGGGTTTTTAAAGATAGGCCTGTTAATTGAATTATTATGTATAATAAGGGAAGATTTGTTGAGTAGCTAGCTACTGATAGATCCGGGGATTTAGATCGGTTGTAGGTACTAATAGATCCCGTTTACTCCTTTAAATCCATTTGTGTAAAACATCTGGGGCAAAACGAAGTGCGAATGATCTGGTAGGTACAATGATGTTATATTCTTACCAATGATATACTTAGGTACTCCTCTTCTTACATAAGTACCCATTTTATCTTATACTGTCTTTACCTAAATTAGATCATTGAAAAGAAAAATAAGTAACCTTATAAGTAGTAACTGACAATTCGTATATTCGTACCGGGCTATTAGCGGATAGCGGACTTCATTAGTTGGAACACCATTTGAAGCAAATAATCATTGTTTAAGAAAAATACCAATGTTTTCTCAATAGAGATGTACATCTCTTGACAGGCAAGAACAGAATTTTATTGAAAAGACTATTGTGTTACTTGAGAACTCATTAACAACTCTAGTCACGTCTTATAGCGAAACGAGTTCTATTCGAATGATACTTCATGTCATAATGTCACAACCGTAATGATTTACTGTTAACTTTTAACCGTCTGTCGCTAGTGGGTAGGTATAGGTACCTAACTACCTACCCTACAAATGAGATCAGAGAATTATCATCATTATGTAAAGCTGTTTGCTTAAATAACACCTTATCGGTCGTATTGGCTTTTTCTAATTATTTTAATATTCTAAGAAATTATGTTTAGTCCTGCCTGTAGGTATGGGCGATGCCTATGACCAACAGTTGTCATCGACTGGCTTATGGTGTGGTTTATCTTATTATTTTTACCTGATTTAGTCGAAACTGCCACATTGCCTGACATGGATGTTGTAAACTTATCAATCAATGTAGGTACCCAGGTACCTACCTACCTACCTTCTTAGTTTTTCTGAAGTATCCCAAATACATATCGGTTAAAGTATTATGAATTACCTACAAGGTTACGCCCGCAGCTTCTCTCTAAAAAGTAAATGGAGTAAGTTTTGTATAAAAAGTATAGTAGGTAAGTACCTATACGAAATCGGTAAAGATACAAGGTACACACTTATTGTACCTACACTAAGAAAATACATAATTAGCACAGTACAATGGGCGAAAAATAAACACTTTTAAGTCCACTATTTTAACAAGAACATTCTTAAAAGAAAGTTCTTTTTAACTAAACTTCACTAATACTGTTGAATGTGACCACCCTCAGAATAGACCCTTCCGTTTCCTACCGTGCGTGGAAGCCGTAAAAGCCGACTAAGGGATTATACCAGGGGATGGGCAGCAGCATCCACCTAAGTAGGTACTGGACAACAATTCTGCGATCACCAATCCACCTGCCAAGCGTGGAGAATATGGCAAATCTGTCAATTGTATCCTGTGGGGGAGCCTCTTCCAGAAGGTGGACGTCTACAGACTGGTGATGATGTTTACTAACTTCACTTATTACTTATTTTTCTACCGATGCTAACAACCTACCATGAGAACGCATACAAAATTCTTCGTTACCTACATTAGGTACAATGTTTTGCACACCGAACCCGCGGTTATTCTCGGAGCTATTATTGCAGTTAAATTGCGTGAACAAAATATTAAACACATGTCCATGATAATATTCTTCTTGCATCATTCTGAAACTTGTTGATTTAACATTTGCCATAAAGAGCAACAGCTCTCATGTTGAGGACCCACTCTTTTCTTTAATTTCGTTTTGATAAGTAAAGCGGGCTGAGTCACGAGACAAATTGGGAAATCTCGACGGAATTATACTGGGTTTTCATGTTATTTCATGTCGCTGTCCAACAAAAATTACGATCCAAGTAAGTAGGTACCTACCTATTAGATTGTTTTATAGTTAGTATGAGTATTGTCTGTCTGCTGTAAAATAGTTGCCTAAAATATTGACGGCGAGTGGACAGGCGACAGGCGTGGCATATCGCATTACGGCGAACGCTGAAGCAAGAAATTACGACGCTATTTTGGACGACTGTCCCTACCCTCCAGAATCTATAAACATCCAACAAACATCAGAACTGCACAAATTCAGAGTCACCCTGAAATTGAAACAAAGCCAAGACTAAACTATTTTACATTCAGTGACAATAACAATCGTTGCACAAAATGTGAGATTTCAAAGACTCTGAAACTGGACAAGATGGAAATTTTGAATGGAAATTTTGAATTCCATCTTGCTAAAGAGCATGTTATGAGTAACTCATTTCAAAATTGAATCAACGCCGAATTCAGTTGAGTAGGTAGGTAGGTAACATGTTGGCATTTGTGGATCCGACCAAACATTGAAGTTCCTGACTCTTCGAAATATGTTTACATATTGAACATTTGATTGTTTGCATTGCATACCAAGAAGATCAGCATCACTAAATAACAATGTATCGAACAATGTCAATATACAAATAATTAATCAATCAAAACATCAGATAGATATAGGTACCTAGATAAAACAACACCAGTATGTATTACTCCAGATAAGAATACATCAATGAAATATTTTGATTTTTTATCACAATTGTCAGATATGGACAATAACGAGTTGTAAATACAATAAGTGCAGATTTGTAGATAAGTTTATCGAGTATGTTGGGTACTTGAGGTGCAGATTATGCTGTGATAAAAGATATACAGAGTTTAATAGCCTTTAAACACCGTTCTTATCACAAAGCCTTACCTACAACTAAATAAGCTTACCTACCTACAGTTAGAATTTCACAAAATTTCTGAAATTATGTCAAGTAAGGGCCATATCATAGTTTTTACTAAGAATGTCACGATGACACTACCAAAAGCAGGAAAACATAATTTTGTGTGCCTATTGCCTGCTGTGTTAAATGATTTATAATTTGGAAATACGAACAAGTAGTTGGTAAGTTTTGCAATAATTGCGTATTGACGCGTGTGTGTGTGTGTGTGTGTGGGCGCCATCTACCTTTGATGTTTACGGTTCCGCAACCCTGTAGCAAAAGTGAGTTGGATCATTATAAGGTTGCTTATTATGCGATTAGTCGCGCCTACGTCGTTGACCAAATGAGGGTAGCCGTGGGTAGTGTGGGGGAGTAGAATCCAAGGTTGTACCAGGCGTTCTCCAACAAGTTCTTACTTGCTGTGGGCTGCTTAATTAGGTACAATGATTCAAAACAGTTGTTGATGTAGGTATCTAATTCAGAGCCTGAGAGTACAATTTGCTTCGTATCTTTTGTTCAAACCAACGAATCCTCCTATTGTTCTCAACAAAATTTGTACCTACTGCATGAGGAAACACTTGCTTCTATCTAGATATTCTTTGTTTTGTCGCCGTTTACTTCAGAATATGTTACAGAGAACAAATATTGACACGCGACTCATGCCGACCTCGATAAGGCTGCATCTCTAGAAAACTGGATCATACGAGTAGGTAGGTAGATACCTAGTTCATTCTTCGCTCGTTCCCACGACACTGTTCTGCGTTCAATGTTTTATCTGTAGCGCCGACGTGATCGCTCTGTTAATGAGATACAGTTTTTCTAAGGTCGTGAAAATAGGTGGCAGTAACATTGTAATTTTGCCGTAATGTGCGTGTCATTAGAAAACATTCAAACAATGCTTAATTTTTTTGATACATTTACGGTAAACAATGGTCATGCCTTCAAAGGCCTTCAAAGTTTTCTCAAAGCTTGGATTGTCAATGATGGCGAAAACCGTAAGTGTCCTAGCTTGAACGCATATTTTCGGGAAGTGTGTGTGGGCTGCGCGTGAGCACTGTAATTTGAAATGAAAGTCGGATCCATTCAGAAGACCAAGTCAAGCTGACCTGTGGGTGGGATGCCTACGCACATAACCAAACAATCCCTCTAATATCATTTTTACATTCAGTTCCGTAATATCAACCTTTGCAGTCTCTCCTACGCAATTTATTTGATTTATTAGAATAGGTAAGTACCAAATCTGTTTATCGATCGGAAAGCAAATCAGACGGAGTGAAAGCTTTTTAAACAAATGCGTCAAATGCTTATGTTGGATTGAGCAACATCCAATTCTACTAATATTTGACTGCCTTCTGCGCACGACATTTTCGGTATTGGAACATGATTTAACTTTGTATGAGCTCTCTCGCAAACAGCGTTTTGCATACGTAAATATTCAGCAAGCTTGTTGTAACACTAGAAACATGACTGATTGGAATACTTACAGTGTTTAAACAAAAAGGTCGCAGTATACGCGTGGGAGCTGACAGCCCACGAGCGAAGGTGACTCGGTTGGGTGGACCTGTAGGTATAGTTTGATTGTGGCTCTCTACGCCTACGGATTTGCTAGATGCTTGACAATGAAGCTAAGTTAACCCACTGTTCTTTGTTGCAGTTCAACTGTATAAATTGCTTCTTAACTCTATTGATCCGAAACGCCTACATTGCGTGAGGTACTTTATATTCAAATGCATAGGTAGTGTACTCTGCTGGAAAAATCATATACCTAAGTACCTACTAGTAAACTAGCAATATTTGAATACTTACATGTATATATATATATATATATATATATACACTACAATATATATCTCAAAATATATAATATATATGTTTCTCGAAAACTGCTCTTGAGGATTTCAATGAAATTTGCTGTGGGGGTTTTTGGGGGCAAAAATTTATCTAGCCAGGTTTAATCTCTGGGAAAACGTGTTTTTCCGAGGTTTCCGAGCAAAGCTCGGTCACCCAGGTAATACTAACAGTAATAAGTATAATGTAAATACGAATTATCTCAAACTGGACCTTCAGACAATCCGGCGGATGTCTAAAAGCTTATCTCGGCCAAAGATGGAAAGCCTTGGGTGTAACCTGTGAGAACCAGGCTTACATGCCTCAAGCAACATTAAAAGGATGTGATAGGACTAACGCGTTTTATGTTATTAGTTTTCGAAAATTGCCACGAAAGGAAAGACCGATAGAAATAAAGGTCGTTTTGAAAGTTCAAATAAAGGTGCAGTGCCGTTATTGCTCTTTGATGGCATGGGTACCTTCGCTAGTCAGATTGACTTACAGCTATTATACCTATCTAGGTAGATATATATACTATGTAAGATTTTCTTTAATTTTGATGAAAGGTGTTGAATAGTCACTGCCGCCGCGCCGTCCCAGCCGGCGGCAGCGGCGCCGTTACAGACCAGTGTGCATATAGGTACCAAATGCATTAACATTGGTGGTTACAATCACAATGCCTGTTGTTAGTGGGAAACTTAATGCTGTGTGTGGATGGAAAACTGTTGACCCACATAGTACAATGGGCAAATAAATCTCCTTATTTAGACAAAGCGTAACATTTTATTGATTTGAATGTAGGCGAGGCAGTTTCATTAGGTATGCATTGATATGTGGAAAAGATTTAAATTCTGATAATTCTTGTCCGAGCTCAGGGTTGGATTTTGAACATTCTCGAATTCAGACGTTTCCGATCGGATTCATTAGTTTTTCATTTCGATGTAGTAAGTATATAAAACAATTTTATTTTCTCTGGTAAAACACAGTAAAAAACAATAAATAATGTATATTACTAGAGAAAATTGTTAAAAAATTGTTTTAGTCACCTTTTCCACATCGAAATGAAAAACTAACGAATCCGATCGGAAACGTTTCCGACGTTTTAGAATCGCCCTGCAGGGTGGCTTA
The DNA here is from genome assembly GCA_951392215.1 of Epirrita christyi. Classification (NCBI taxonomy): domain Eukaryota; kingdom Metazoa; phylum Arthropoda; class Insecta; order Lepidoptera; family Geometridae; genus Epirrita; species Epirrita christyi. Next base: position 7,051,548 of record OX595842.1, on the reverse strand, counting down.
GTGTTGGATTGGGATGAGGTTACCACTCCTGCGAAAAGATGTTTTTTTTTATTTTATTTTTTCATCTTTCTGGGGAAATCTCGGTTTCCCTGCCCCTTCTGCCCTTGGACACAGATTGGTTAGAACCTGGATTTAAACATAGGATACTTTTGTTGCTGAAATTCACCCTCAGGAAAATAATGCTGGTGAAGCTGCGGGTAATAGCTAGTTCTGTTAGCTAGTTCTTAGTTTCGATGTAAACTAACAATTACATTAAGTACTTACTTATATTAAGTAGGTACCTACATACGTGCGGAACGTGCCTCGACCAAGCTGATTAGGCTTATCAACCCAAACTTAAAATTCTGGATCGAATTCCGGTCGGATTTCTTATCAGGGAAATGATCCCGATGTGGGGTATAACTACAATTTGAATAACAAATAAAAAAAAAATTGGTCACTTTTATGTACCTAGGTATGTATTTAAAAATTGTTTACCCATATGTAGGTATGTATAAGTAGGTACATTTGCAACAAAAGTCAATAAGATACATGAGACCGTAATATTTACGTATAAGAGGAACCTTGTTAACTTATTAAAATTGCTATAAAAAGTGATTCGCTTATCTTCATAATGTTGTAGTACCTACCTACTGACAAAGGCTTGTCAACACATTTTTAATACATGTTATTATACAATTAACGGTTGTACCTGCGCGAGACACGCTGTGTTATAGATAATGTACCTACTTACCTACCTAATTGCTCTTAATTTATATATTTCAATACCAATATGTATTCAATCGAAAATAGAAGGTGTTATATAAGTACCTATCTACTAGGTATATTTAGCTACTTATTTGATAATTTTAAAACATCATGATTTAAAAAGCGTGTTGTAGATAAAAGAAATTGGACAAGTGTGTTTTTGACCACCCAAGTGTGGGGTTCCGTAGTCAAGTCACGGTTTTCCCTCCATAGCTAAAGTTTTCATCACAGCTCATCCGAGATAATATTTAATGTGAATTTATACTTATACTTACCATAATCCACTAACATAGGAAATAACAAGTTTCTAGGTGAACCAGATTAGAAATGGCAAGTAACCAACCACATTTTAAACGACTTCGGCGGAAAATATCTATACAGTAGGTACGTACGCCCAATACAAAATGATATAGGCCTCCTTTTCTTGCCTTTGTACATGTCCTTTAATTCTGCCTTGTGTTCATATTATGTACATATAATATGTGTGTACAATAAAGAATATAGGAACTCTGCCTCTGCAAGACCTTGTTAACGATATAAAAAAACCCCTCCTCTTTACATGTATTATGAGGAAGTATTTGGAAACACGTGTATGACAAAGATTTAAATCTTTGGTGTATGACATAACTTTTGAAACTATCATGGTTATTAATATTATCACACAATTATCTGTGCCGAAATATCGGGAATCTATAAAGTTCAAAAATCATGGTAAATATCCCGTTTCTAGTGATAATTACGTGTATGGCGTTTTATTTTCTATATAAGTACCTATGAAGGATTGGAGTGGTATTCGTACAATTTAAAGTCCGTTTTATTTTTTTATAATTGAGAAATCTGGGGTGACAATGGGGTAAGTATTTATATCTTGACATCTGGACTGAACCCGTAAAATATTAAAGTCTGAGGTTTTACTAAAAATTAAATGATATGGGTACTTACATCTTAACATCTAATGTTTTCATTTACTTACTTACATTTTGGTTCATATATGTGAAATTGACGCTGTAACAAACTTATACAGACGAACGGACTAAGGAACCCTAAAAATCTTGAAAATGCTTGAAAATTATAGATTAAACTCTTATTAGGGTTCCGTACCCCAAGGAGGTAATGTGACTTGGGAGTTGGGACCCTATAATATTGCTCTCGCACGTTGTTCGTGTCCGTCTGTTTGTCTATCTGTCACTACCCTTCTAGCGCCTACGATCGTGCTTTCCACATTAAAAGCATAAGTACTTATATCTTATACCTACCTAATTATAAGTCTCATTCCAAATCGCTTAGGTTAGGAGATATTGTATTTATAACATTATTTATACAAAGTTGAAATATTATTGAGTACCTAAGTACTTACTACAAATTATATAAGTCTCGAACTCTCGGTACAAAACACATGCAGTTAAAATGCAAATAATTATTTTGTCTTTTGTACCAAGAAACTGTCCGTACCAGTCCATGACGGACGGAATCCTTTGCGCCCGAATCCGACTCGCTCATGGGCCATTTTTTTTTATTGATTTCCATTTGATAACTGTAATACTGTTACAAACTTGCTTTGTTTTGTATTATTAGTATATAGGTAAGTAAGTGATTTCGTTTACGGAAAAAACTGGAAATGTAGGAATTAAAAAAAAACAGTAACATAGGTACTTATATAAAAAAAATGTCGTTTGTATTATTTCACTGTTTACCCTATCCAGTTGCCACGATAACGTTGTCCGGCCTTCACGCTTCACAATAATCGCAATTGCAATGCATTCGCGGACGCACGCTGTCTGACCTGTTATAATGCTTGTATCGACTACATTATATTCCAGATTGGTCCCAAAATTATCAAAAGACCTAGCTAAAATGTTTGAAGAACTAAAATTTAAAAAATATTTATTAGCTATGCATAGACAGAGGCGATTTGAATATGGATAGCAAATCTATTAACATGAGTAAAGTGAAAATCAAATCACTTAGCGTGATTCTAAGCCACTTCGTTATTTGTCCGAACTGGGCCAGTCTAGTTCTTCAACTTTCTATCGAAGCACGTCTGTGGCGCCCGTGTGACGACATCTGATACCTAACCAGTGACAGTTTCATGGCATAAACAGCTACCTTACCCAACGAACAGCATCCCATATTCAGGAAAATAGCTGTGTGAATTTTAACCATCTTAGATGAGAGTAATTATCATGATTACCTACGCTAATGATCGGTAGGTCCAAAAATGGCTACCTATGACATCAACTTTTAAGAGGTAGGTAAGGTTAATAGTTTTTTCACACAGCCCTCCGAGATTCGCTTTCTATAATTGATAGGCAAGGCGTCTAACAAGCAACACAAACATGTTGAAAGTGCCTCTGTTGCGCCACACGTGTGGGATGCGCAGGCGCCGGTCTGCATCGGCTCTTGTGTGAGTAGACGGCTTAAGGGTCCCATTCATTTCGCATTAAGCAATTTGGTGAACGCGCAACGTTTACCGGTTCATTCATGCGATTGTGCAATTGTTGATACTCGATTTCAACTGTATCTACACATTTATCAGGTAGGTACAATCAAGGTTCAAGGCATGACATTATTGCTAAACAAATATTTCCCTAACCACTTTGTCATTTTGGGCGTCACCTTATTAGCAACCATAATGCCGAAAAATTACCTATTGAGTCGTAGATGAAACTTAGTTTCTATGGTTTCGGATTAAAATAATAATAAGATAATGTTTACTTAGTTTAGTGTAGTTTTTTCCGATCAAATAGATGGCGAATAAAATGGGCGCGATACTATGACTCATAGGCGAGAAGTCTTCTGCTTCTGTCTTTTCGATGTTGATAGATAGATTGGCATCATCTCATTCTAGCGTGTTTATAACATATACTTCTATCACTCTCTAACTCGTGTAACACTTCTTGTATAAGCCCTGTTGCCCACGCGTCATCTGTTAATTTAATTAGGTACTTCTGCTCCAGATATCTGTCATAAACATCTTCGCATGAATTCTGAATAACTTCTTATTACAGTTCCTGCTTTTACCATTACTCCTCATTTATTACTTAAAGTTGAAATGCAATTATATCTGTATGCTTCTTAATATTGATGTGTTTTTAATAATGTTTTATTTTCATTATAACTTCTACATCATCCCCATTTAATTCACAAAAAATACTATTAAAATTAATTATTACTGTAAAAAAATCTGTACTTATTGTTTTATTTTAGGTGTTCGGAAGAATGATCCCCCACGATGTTAAGCTTATAGTCCTGGAAGCCATGTCATGTCATGCCATGTTATAGTCATGTGACTCGAAAATAAACTTATTAGATACCAAAATCATTTTTCGTCAATGGCCAGATTAGGTTCATAATTTTGTTTGTTATTATTATGAAAGGTTTTGTATTTGCATTACACGTTATTATAATGTCCATAACTGTAAAGATAATTTTATATAGGTACCTACCTAAAGTTTTTACGAGCCAAACGTTAATCGGAGGAATAATTAAATAAATAAATATATAGTAAGTATTAAAGGATATGTCTCTTAATTTACGACTTAACCTACCGTCGTAATTATGCTTATGCGTTGTGTGGTTAGATCTTCTGTTTATCATATTAACGAACATGTTTAAAGATGAGAAAAATTAAATGTCAGTACAGAGATAATTAACAGTTTGTTCGTCATGCAGTCGTCATAATATCGATACTTTATCTTTGCGTAATGTTGCTCTAATCATGATTTTAGTGCTTACAAAGTGATTTAACTAGATTCTTGACAATTATTTTGCAATAACTATTCACCCATGTTTAATCCTGGAAATCACATGCAATATCGCTGAAAGTAGCACAGAATAACGAAGTTGAGAACATTACATAAGTAAACTGGATATAATAAATAGAAGGAATTGCATCTAGTTCGAATCTCTGGATCTATGCCAATTTTATCTAATTGGGTCATTTATATCACAAAGTTTTCTAAAATACTTTCTGCTTGTTGGAGTAACATTCCGGGGCATTAATTAAATTGAAAATAAAACAATTAACATTCTACAGAGATAAAAAAACTTTTAGATCTGTTTTCAATCGCTTTTGGAATACGTTGGTATAAATAAATACTTAGTTCGAATATAAAATACTAAATATTACTAACCTAAAAAAATAATATTATCGTTTCGACAGGTCACAAAAATAAATAGCACTTCTATGTACACCCATTAACATTGCATGTAGTACAAAATATCCCATGATATCATTATTAAATTTTATTCCGCACCCGCATGTAGCATCATCGATTTTTCCTGCATTTCGTATAACGATAACTCCTTGCGCGAACATCCCTGTATTATATTTTGCTTCATTATCATTCAGTCCCTGGTGCTTATTATAAGGTTTTATAATTTTTTGCTCTGGCATTAACCGACGAAGTGAAGTTGGCTCTTTTCAAGGCCTTCTGTCAGTCTTTTTACACGTGCAGTCTATGGACTAGCTATACGCAGAAGACAATGAACGCCCTGCGCGTGCAATATAACAACGCGTTTAGGGTTGTGTTGGGGTTGCCGAGGAACTGCAGTGCTTCAGGCATGTTTGCTGACGCTCGAACTGATAGCTTCCATGCCATCCTACGCAAGAGAGCCGCCTCACTGCTGAGCCGTGTCCGCAGCAGCAACAACGCTATCCTGCGCGTTTTAGCTGACAGGGTTGACTGTCCCCTGCTGCATTTGGTTAGGCTTCATATTGTTTAATTATGTTTTATTTTTAATGTGTTAATTTTATGTGTGTGTACTAGTTTAAGTTTTTTTATGGACAATTGTCTGAAATAAAAAAATAAATAAAAAAAATCCTTCATTTTCTCCATAACCTAATTTATATTTTTTTGTTTTCTATTAAAAATCACGCATTATAAACATATTTCGCATTCCTGTGAGAGTTTAAGAATCTTCAACGTCCATTTTTTGTAACCCTTTAGTTTAATTTCATACATAATTCCATTGAATGAACGCTGAACTGGGATTTATAAATGACGCAACCTGACTTGCTAGATATGTGGACACAAATATTAAAACCTTAAGATATTCTTAGAAGAAAAATATCAAAAGCACGCCGGAACCCTGTAACGACTAAAACAGCCGCGTTCTGTATCTCATAAAGATACCTGAAACAGCCATAATTATATTTGTGATATTATAACCCTTATAATGGATGGACTTTAAGTTGAATATCGCTTGATTTCAGGGATGAAATAAGACTTTACGAATTAAATGGTTATTTTTAATGACACAGAGTTGGATATTTATAAATAAGACATGAACGTGATATTTGGAGAAGGTTATTTTCTACACACGTGGAAATGAAAAACTTAAATTAATTTCATATTTTCTGTTTCAGGTAAGAAATCAAACACTATCAAACCAGGAACCAGTTATTTCAAAACAATTTCGGGTTAGTAGAATGTTATGATATTGTGTATTATATATATGTTTATAGGTATATACTTATATGTATGTAAATACAATGTATATTAAATAAATATATATTTATGTTGTATCACACATTTAGGAGCATGTATGACGAATTATTTCCTTAAGTGAATGGAAGCTCATCTTTTTCATATTTATTACAAACTTATCCTTGTTATTTGTTACTAATAATCGTGCAAAAATCAATCTATACGGTACAGTCATCATTACCTACTTTACTTTTCTCATTAATTACTGAATCAAGAGCTTCGAAAGTCGATTCGTAAGCTTCATTAGCTTCGTAATGTCGCGTTGAATTCTTCGTAGCATTCGTATAATATTTTGTAAAAGTAGCCGCGTCGTCTGATGTGAATTATTCCCGTTGTTGAGCATACGCAACAAGAATAAAGACGGCACGAGTGTATGCTCATTAGGCCCCACAACAATGCAAGGCGGGGTTACCAGAGCAATAAAAATTACAAGACGCTCAAGAAGGGAGTGCCTAATGGTATGGCTACATGTCCTCGGCCGATGGTCTGGCGATAAATTTTGGTCGAGTTTTAAGGCTTATCTTACTTTCTACAAAAAGCTTTGCTACGTTCAATTGCCTCTTTATTATTAAATAGTCACTTGGATTTTCAGTGGCTTGCTGGAGGTCAAATTTTCAGTTCTTACTTAGCCTTTATAGTTACCGTATTTGCAGCATCATTGACGAGATTCTAGGTATACTTACTACCTTTGCCAGTTTGACGGATATTTCACAAAATTGATTTAATTTGCTCGTTGCTATGATTGAGGAAAATAATGACAGTTATTATTAAACCGTCAATATTAGTGCGTAGTTATTATCATGTAAAATTCAGGTTTAATCTTTGTCAGATACCTCCGTCTAATTGTACTATTTCTGAACGATTCTTATCTTAGAAATGTGTACCTAATGGAAGGCGGATGATGTGACATGAATGAACCGTGCTGGTGGCGGTGGCCAACTTTTAGGCGGATAGACGCGAGCCAATGACGCGAGGTTCCGCCTAGCATCCGCCGCGCCCGCGCCGCTCACGCGTAAACAATACCAAATTCTCTGCACATCGCCCCTAATCAAATTGATACAAGAGGAAACATAACACAATTTTAGTTACAATACAATTATTTTGTAAACGCAATGATCCAGATGACATAATTATCATCCATTAAACAACTCGGATAAGTCGGATAAGTTTATGAAAAATGCAAATGTAGTAATATCATGATTATGTGTAACAATAAACGAAACAAAAGTAATATTAAGTGACGCTTTATTATCAATAACCTGCCCCCCCCCCTCCAGCGCTAAGGCTGCCAAAGTAATCTCCATTGTTGCGTTCCCCATTGCCATTTGCTACTGTAATTGGGGGGCAGCTCAGAACTTTTGAATAGTTTAATGTTTGTTCCCAAAATGCGCCAGATTTTCACTATTACTAATATTAGAACTATTTTAATTTAGTGTAGCTAAGGTGATTTTTCACAATACTGTGTTCAAAATTCCGCCCATAAGTTGATTGAATTAGAGCTCATTGCACTTCAAGTTCTGATTTCGCAGAAACAGTGTAATTATTTCGACCTTAAACAGTTTTCTCTTGCACAGATCGCGTTTCAAGTTACGCAACGAGAATGCGTCGGCGCAGATTTCGTCACCGCGGAAAGCGCGCTGGCCCATTAAATTGTTTTATTATGAACTCGACGCCATCTTGTGTATTTTTGGCTGAGGTTTAGGTGTTTATCTGGTTGGGACTCTGTCCAACGTGTAATTAGTAACGTTAGTGTCTTACGCGTAGCTATATTTTTGCTCAGTGCAGGAGCGTTTTACAAGAAAGCAGGTTTATAAAATCACGCTCAAATTCAATGCAACGTCTGTGCGATAAAGTTTTCTGTTACAATTAGCAATCAAAATTCCACGAATATAAAGCCAATTTACGATATGTTTTAAACCAGAGCATGGTGGCATAAACATTAATACCAGACTACATCTTCTTCCTGTAAAGAGTTGAATGACCGAACTTGTTTGTCATCCCACATCGTGTATTCTCACATCTCCATGCGTTCTCCGCATCACCTGTTTCATTTTTCACTATCGTCGTAGATGTTATTTTAGGCTCGAACTCTGGATTTATGAATGAGTCGCCACAGATGACACTGGACTATGTCATCTTTGAACGGTATTGCTCCTCTGCGTTAAGATTAATTTAGCAAGTGTCCTATATTTGCTGCATCTTTACTAACATTCTATCTGAAGATACTTATAGACACATATTCATTCAATTTACTTATATTAATGCAGCTAAAAACCATCATATCCAATTACTAATAAACTTATAGCTGTAGGTAACCTGCAACTTTGTCCGTATGCTATTCGTACGAGGCCAGTATCCATTGAGGAGTACCCGTTAAACACCTACTGTGACTTCATTATCAAACTCTGGTAGGGATAAATTTGTAAAGCGTAAAATATGTTAGTACCTGTCTTGAGAGTATTTAAACTATGATTCGAGTTATCAAGTTCACGCCTTTTGATTTTCCCGTTGAAACTTTGTAACCCCGTAGTGCAACAATCAATAATTAATTCCGAGATTGAGAATTTTCCAAAACAACCCCTTAAAGCGAGGATCCTCAAACGCGTAATTCGTTATTAGTTTTTAAAAGTATTTGTGGCAATTTTCTCGTTTATAAACCCAAGTACTGAGGTTTTTCATAATACTTAAATTATAATTTTTACAGCTCTTCTCAGCTCGTAGGCGATGTTTTTCGAAAAGTTATTTTGTATATCCTTGAAAATAAGGAAAGGAAAATTTCATCAGTGGTTTATAGGGTCTAGTATCTGCATTGCAAAAAACTATAAGGTCAGTCAGTGAATTAGAAACAAAATGTTTACCTAGCTCGAGTTCTACTGGACATATTCAAATAAGGTTTTAACCGTTGTGCATTATATTTATCTATACTGGTTAAAGTATACCCAGCCAAAGCCATTTTTTTAAAGGTATTGGATAAACCAAAGACAAGCAACCTTCGGTGATATCAGTACCCGGATGGGCTACTGCAAATAATTTTTTTACAACTCGATTTTTGCTGGCTTATTTTTATGTGGCTTCCACTGTCGCGTAAGGCGAGGAATTTTTATGTGACTAGCTAGAACACCCGTGTAACTACGCGAGTGAAGCCACGAGCAAAATACTAGTTTATAATATTAGATTCGGTAAATGTACATGCGCATGTAATTTTTTCGAATCATATATGACTCATTGGTTGCTCACAGCGAGGGAATCATACATGTGATGTAATCAACATTTTGGACTATTGAATGAGGGTCGTAAACAGTCCAGCATCTGTACTAGGCATTGCATGAAATACCACTGCAACATGTACGACAGTTTTGAATTTTGTTAAACATCAACGTTCCAACTATACAATTTTGGAATCAAATTCATTACCTAATTGAAGATTCGGGTTGTTTTCGTTGTGGTTGGAAAAATATGGCCCGATGTTGAGTTGCATTAAATATCTTGTTTTTGTTCTTGATGTGGCCGCACATTCGAAAGCTTCGTTTAAATTATGCTTCGCCATTTTCAATGAAAACTCAAATTTAGGTGTTTACTTGCTGAACAGAAATATAACTCATTAGGTAGGTTCCAAAAACCACTCGCTGACAGCTTTAGCTGTTGTTCCATTTTAAATACAACTGGCGCAACTCACGTGTTGGAAAAAGTTTTATAATAATTATCGAAATGTTTTTAAACATGTTGGCACAAGTTACTTATCTATAGACCCTTTTAAAAATACAATTTCGTCTACTTAACATTCATTTGCTGCACATGTTCAAGATACACCTATCTGTATAGCATAAACCTAAATTATCGGAGTATTATTATTTACGAACTTATAATATAATAACAGCTATAAGTAGTTTAACTCAACTATCACCACCTATTTTAATTATGTATATGTACATACAAATTAACTTACTAACATTTTTTGATACACGTCAATGTTAATCAAAATAGATGTAAATTTTCCTACATTAGAACACCAAATCAGCCAATCAAAGTTAATGAAACATGTTGCAAATAGCGAGATTCATCGTAATACAGATTCGTAGATCCCATCGTTCGGCATCGGCCGGCGTGGGAGACGTGAGGAACGACGACCCCGTGTGCTACTATAAATATACAACACGCTCCTTATCCACGCGGAGAAGCAGCCCTGATATCCGATGTCTGGTACCAACTTAAAATTTAGGGCACTTGGTATTATTAAAGTCGAAACTAAATCGGTTGGTTCAACCATACTGACAACCAATATGAATAGCCACTTGCAAAGTACCTAAAAAAAATCGAAATATCTCCTAACCAACACAAGTTAGCTTCATGAAGTAAAAAAAAACTTGGAAACAAATAGAGTGGCCATCGAGAATCGTGAACCCTATTGACGCCTATTGACCCTATGCCTGGGACGTGCTTGGCAGACGTGTTAGAATCCGAAATCCATCTCTTTTTTATATTACTCGTCTGTTTATTTGTTTTTTTTCCAGCTGATTTATATTACAAAAACTGAACAAAACTTGTATTCGATGAATTTGATGTTATAAGCCATCCGATGTCTTACTGTATTACTTTGTGTGTATTTACTATTTTCCAAAACATACAACAATTAAAGAAAACAGGACCTATAACAGGTCCCAGAGAGATACTCGCAAAGAAAAGTTAATGTGCCTGCTCCGAAATAAAAATCTTTAAAATTTCCGTTATAACCCAAATCTTCGAGCATACAAAAATTCACCACGTGAACACGTCATATTTCCAAGCCATCTGATTCATATTATTTCGTCAAAGGTCAATGCCATCTCTAGAAGGGTGATAAGCAATTGAATCAGTTCCACTTGCAACGAATTAGTGTTCATTAATAAACTGAACAAAACGACACGTCTACTGACTGTTTTACTACTTCTATTATCAGGCATCTTGCGTTGATCTTGTAAAGCATCTATTGAGACGTCCTGCTTTATGACATCATTGGTTTTATATCTCAGTTATTTTATCTCTGACCTAGCGTTTATTCCAAGAATCATTAAAAAGAAACATGCCCAGTGAAATCATGATCGATCTCGACGATGCTGCTGTGCTGGGTTTGGGTCGTGAAACGGAACGACACGCTCGTCCCTGATAACTTTCCCGGCACTAGGTCAGTTTTGCGCGGCTCGTTTAACGGTACAATCAGGTTGTTGCCGTCCGCCGACACGTAACAATGTGATTGCAGTTTTGAAACTTCATCGTGAGCGATTCGACACGATCATAGCAAATGTGAACTTAAATACCTCGACATAAAAGCCAAAGGTGTTGCTTGCTCATTATAGAGCCTTGAACTTGCTTATCGAACTGCAGTTTTGCACGCATGTATTACTTATCGTTAAATCAAATTAAATTAATGATACTTTTCTTATTTTAACTTTTATTGCCTTTTCCCATAAATTATTGTTGTGAAGTGCCTCTTACGTTACCTTTTCATTAACGGTCAATTAATTAGACGGTCACGTTCAACTAGTAATTCCTTTATTGTACTTTCTATAATGACTTTCGGATATTTCCATCCTGACAAACGTTATCTTAGGTTTTCAGGAGTTTTTTTATAAAACCCAATAAGTACTGGTTATAGATGTAGGTACTCAATTATAAATCTAATATAATAGCTTTTGACGAATTCAGAATCATCAAGTAGCATCACTTGGTATTTGTTTAGTATATTTTATTTATATACTTACTTGTTTATATGATCGACATGCTTCTTTAGATACGCTTTATTGGTTGTTCATGGCAATCCATGTTAAATTATCAATTTTATTACGTTGTTAGTGTTTCTATTTTGTTTGATATGACCATTGCTCGTAACGAGGTCTTTTTTCTAAATATGTCGGACAAAATTACAAATCTCTCATGATCATTATGCTCTTGTGTTTAGATCGTGAACCTTTTTGCTTGTCTCTAGATGACATCATTTTTCGGACGTTCAAAAGATTAGTAATAATGTAAACAAACACAGTGTGCCTAGCGCTAGGTTTAAAAACAGGTTGGAACCTGTTATCGATTGGTTCTAAACTTCTTACATTATTTATAAAGTATAAACTACATTCTCAATAAACGGAAATGTATGCAAAATCAAGATGTGTTAACACTCCGTGAAATTGTAGAACTTATATTTTACGTATTTACTGGGTTGAAACTGTGAAATGGAAACATCTAAAGCAAATTGAGGAAATGGTTACAATTTTTATGGTATTTTTGTAAATATTTAAATAAAATCAAATTAAATACGTTGTTTCGGAGAGTAATTGGCGAAATCCTTTATCAATTCATCAATCAGTTACGAGCCTTTACGTCTATGAAAAGGTTTATCATACTAAACGCCCACAAATAAAATAGAAAAACAATTTATCAACACATCAGATGCCTGAGTAGCTGTAGATTATTATATTTGTGACGTAGAATTTTGTGACACCATTCAAATATTACAATACCAGTAAGGATAAAAATCCAAGTCGACCGAAGCGGAGAGTGCTAATGTCGATAACCTTACCTGCTAGCAGGTTCACTTTTGTTGGTATGGTTCCCCTATCGTTATTCCATCTGTATTCTTTTGTGTGACGTCACCACCTCATGTGCCCATGAAGCACACATGAGGTAATCTCTCAAAATGTACAAAAACAGTGTTTGATTTCTTACTTAATCCTATTCGCACTATAGATGCTCATTACTCATCCGATTCTTAAATATTCGTTTTATCAGAAGGGCCTCCTGACTTTATTGAGACAGAGGGTCAAAATTGATTTGATTCAACTAAAAAAGTGTCAAGTTAAATACCACTGAATACATTATAAGTGAAATAAGGTCACCAAGTTTGCCGATACAATAATATAATTTAATAATTTAATAATTTAATATAATTTTGATTATGCAGGTGCCAAGTTCTATTATATAAGTCATTGAACTTAGTAAGTTTGATACTTATTTACTTGACTGCCACACAACCCTGTGTGTAGATTTAAAGTTGTAATGTCCATCTCTTAATAAATGATATCTACTCACATAAAATAATAAACTAAACCGAAATTAAAAATCAAAGGTATCAATAATGATACCTTCATGAAACTCAGTAGAAATATAAGTAAATAAGGTCACAATGAAAATAAATTCATCACATTTTACGCGATGATGATGACTCTTGCTTGACCTAAATTAAGTTATGATAATTCATTTGATGGAAATCTCATTAGCAATACAATTCACACTACTTGCAGAATTGATTAAAATTACGTCATAGCTTGACATGTTTTAGAACTGTGTAAAACGACAGCAGCTGGTATCCAACACAATATATACACTCGGTTCCAAAAATAACGGGTCAGTCACATAAACCCGAATATCTCCCGAACTACGTATGCCATCCTAATGAAACGAAGACTGTTCAATTGAGAATTTAATTATACAGATAAAAAATAAAATAAAACTTAGTTACACCCACAATATTAATCTTAAATTAAAAAAAAACTAAAGTAGTCATATTTTTCTTAAGATTACATTTTTTGTTATGATTGTTTTTTTGCTGTTTTTCATCACTTTCTTCATTTAATACTTTGTATTGCCTCCACGAGCTCTTCTGACAGCTTCCAGGCGATTAGGCATGCTGTACACCAAATTTCGGAGCCGGTGCTGAGGAATACCTTCCCATTCCTCCACCAGTGCTTGTATGAGCTCGGGAAGCGTGATTGGTGGGGGGTTTCGACCTTTCACGCATCTCTGAAGCTCGTCCCAGGCGTGCTCGATGGGGTTTAAGTCCGGGCTTCGCGCTGGCCACTGCATGAGTTCGATACCGACCTCTTCAAGGTAGTCATGTACAATTCTGGCGGTATGGGGACGCGCATTATCATGCATTAATATGCCATGCCGGTCCATCCTGGCCATGAAAGGACCTACATGTTCATTGAGGATCTCTTCCACGTACCTCTCTGCATTTAGAGTTCCATTTTGAATGAGCACCAGCTCGGTGCGGGCCTCAGCAGAAATCCCAGCCCAAACTTGTACGGAGCCTCCACCGTACGCCACTTTTTCCTCCACACACGCTTGATGGAAGCGCTCCCCTGGTCTTCTGTACACCAACTGCCTACCATCATGCTTATAAAGCATGAATTTAGACTCGTCCGTGAACATTACCCTAGACCAATCGTCTAGTGTCCAGTTTAGGTGTTCGCGCACGTATCTCTGTCTTGCAATTCGATGTCCCCGTTCCAGTTTGGGGCCATTTGCGGGCCTCAATGGTTTCAAATTTGCTTCAGCAAGACGTCTTCTTACTGTTTGAGCGCTTAAATTGCCACCTCCAAAGCGAATAAAGTGAGTTTTTAGACCAACAGCAGTTTGAAAACGATTTCGGAGCATTGTAGCCACCAGTTGTCTGTCTTCCCTGGCCGTTGTGCATCTTGGTCTGCCATTTCCTGGTCTTCTAAGGTGTGATCCGGTCTCTTGGTACCGCTGGACTACCCGCTGAACAGTCGACAAAGATACACCAATGTTTCTGGCTGTTTCACGCTGGCTCCGCCCAAGTTCCAAAAAAGTTAGGATTCTGGTACATTCCTCTAGCGTGACTGCCATGCTTCACCTCACAGAATAATAATTATGCACGTGGAAGACGTTCACGATAATTTTTTTTGTGGCAGAATAGAAATGGAAAGCATCCATAATGACATGAAACAAAAATTTTGTTTTTAAAAATAGTCATTTTTTTAAATTTTGTTTTTCTAATGAAGTTTTTTTTCATCAACCAGTTTAAATAATATGCTATTAGAAGCGCAACTAAAAAGTCTTTATTCTGTTTTTTATTTCATTGATCTAGCTTTTACAGTTCTGGAGGTATTTCAATTTTTGTGACTGACCCGTAATTTTTGGAACCGAGTGTAGATAGGAACTGTAAGAAACATTCACTTGTGTACCTTTTTTTTGTCACAGTGGTTAAACAATTAGCATGAGCATACACAATCGTGTCTTCTACGATGAGACTACTTGAGACAAAGGGTTGACGACTTATTACTTTTTTCTTTTTTTTTACGTCTCACACGATGTGTGTTCTTTACAAATGTTTCTCTAGTTTCCTGTTGTTGTTCCACATTCACCTAATGCATTGTGATTGTGAATGCTGAATGTTCCGAGATAATGGAACATAAGTTGGGCACTAAAGCAATTATTGTCTTTGTTGCAACCAGAAATAAAATTGTATATTCATGATATGGAATAACTTGCAGTAAAACCTTGATTCTAAATAACATAGGCTTATTGAGTGATTCTTATTTCTATTCATAATAAACTTTGTTACAATTCAGTAACCGTTCAGTTTCTATTGCTTTGTGGTTATAGCGTGCGGTGCACAAACAGCCCTTCATTTTCTCTCAGTTCAAACAATATTGAACCGAAACAACTCCGTTTCAGAACCTATTATAATCTGGAGCAGTTCACAGTGAGCATTGTTGTATGGCTTGCATCGACATTGAATCCAATTGCTCTGGTAATAAAATCTATTTTTAGTATTCGATTGTTTAAATTTGTTTATAGCATCTCTTAAGTGTGTCGGCAGTCGGAGTGGTTGCAGACGTCTCATGTTTCAGATGTGTGGTAGGTGTTAGTGTAAATGATCATCCGCTCATTGTATGAAGCAGCTGCAATTAGGTTAGAAACTTTCATTTCCCATTTTGTGTTCGACCTATTTTAAGAATTGCATAATGAGTTGCCCATGCTGCTTCCATGAAGTTCACTGTAAGCTTTTAATTTACGTCGTATACATACATAATAATATTAGCGTAGCCACAGATTAAATAAAGTTTTTATGGCTTAGCTGAATTGCATTCTATTTACAGCTTGTTTACATTTATCATCCACAATATTCCTACATAGCATTCAATATCTGTGATTATTGTGTAAATAATTGAAAATCTGTCATGCTTGTGTAAATAATTGAAAAATGTAGGTACGTTTGATTGAAATTTCGCGATTGACACTTGAATTAAAACTCACTTGCGTTAGAATAACAAAATAGGCAGCGTAATCTTTAAGTGTCGTTTTCTAAGGTTAAACTAGTTGCGCTTTAACACGTTCGCTGCTGAAAACACAACGTCTGTGTTGCAATTCAATAAACCGTACTATGTACATGCGAAATCGCGGATGAAAGTCCGCAGTGAATGTGTTAAATAACTAAAGAAACGTGGACCGTTTCTCATAAAAGTTTCGCGGCTGGATGCTGCTCCAAGTCAATTGGTAATGCAGTGCAAGTAATGAAAATGTCTTAAATAATAATGTGTGAATATTTAAAATAACGGTTGTGGTACAGGCCACTAAATTTTAAAGTATACTCTGTTTATGCGGTGACAATAAACGACCTTGTTTTACCAGCTACTGATCCTTTTATCTTCATTATAATGGCCGACTCTGACGTAATGGATCAAACATTTATTACGGAACATGATTTATTCTCATAAAGGTAGGGCAAATCTTAAGGTTAACGGGAATACTCAACCTAGTACAAAGTCACACACACACACACAGGTGAGGATTATAGTGAGCATACCTAATAAATGCTATTTATCTAACAGGACATTAATATTACTGACGTACCTGTCGATTATATCGCATACTACACAATACAATAATTATTAAATCTTCTTGGTATTACTGAATGTCATAGTATTCGCTCTTTCCAATCTTGATTTTATGTAGCAATCTGCGGTATTGTCATCGAGATATGTATGCATAGTCATAGTAATTTGTCACAGGGACAAATACAATAGTCCATACCTTGTATAAAATATGGTTGTTGCGGTGATACCCATCAGATATATTACCCACTTCTATTTATGTACGTATGCTATATGTGTTTCAATTCATCGCTGAATTAACAATGTCATCTGTAATTGGATTTAAATTAATGTTATACTAGCACCGAGTAATTTTCATAAATAACGCAATACGTAATACAACCCTCGTACAATTTCAATTATTATAAACTGCAAAACTAATCTGTTTTAAAATAATCATCTAACGTTACTTAAATTAATTGCAAACTGCAAAGTAGGTAGCGCGTAACTCTCAAACAAATGGTCAACGTCTGTTTTTCAAAAATTGAAGATATATATTTCTATGAATGCATCCTGTTAGCACTAAATGTAAAACCCTGACTACCGTGCAGTCCGTTGACTGGATTAAGGCTTGCTATTGCTATCTCAAGTATGCCTATATATTGGGTTGCCTTCTCAAAAGCTGCCACACTAACCTAGGGTTAAACGTTAGCAGATTTCGGCAGACAACCCAACTCCATCATGCAAATATTAGTACTAGCTGACGATCTGAGGCCCAATTTAGTCAAAATAAAGTTTGGAGCACGTTCCGATCTAGTGTCGATGTCAGAAATGGTATTCACCTAACATAAAATGCAAAACGGTAATGTGATTATATCGAAATATGACCGAAACTTGAACGATTCAAAGTTTTTTCGATAATTTTAGTTTAAAAGGATTCTCTCTTTACTTTTTCTAATGATTTAGGTAACTATGCTACTCTAATGGTAATCACCGTGAATCGCATGTAGACTAAATTGTATGAGAGAGCAGAATACCAACTTTCTGTCACAATTCAGTTTCGATTCGGTCAATTTTCAGTGTAGTTTTGAAATAATTAAGAGAATTGGGCCTCTAATCAAAATCCAGATTAAGTATTGGCCGGTAGCCACTTTTATAAAGTCCTGGGGGGTCTGGCAGGTTTGAAGCTTGTGACCCAATTATATCGTGTAGACAATTCTAGCTTTACTTTCAGCCACCTATCAAAAAAACCATACATTTATTTATTTACTTACTTATTTATCGAACAAACTGATTACAAAAATTTGGTTAGTAATGTCGTAAAACCTAAGTTAGGTTTGTCTAGACACTAGGTTCTCGATGAATTAAGTTTTTATTTTATAATACGCACATACACATGAGTGCAGTCATCTAATACTGCAATACAATCTAATGGGCCAGATCTTGTACCATGGCGCATATCTACTGTCCTAGTGCTGACCAAAATCTGCCGCCTTCGCTTTCTACAGTTATTGCTTTTAAACTATTTGCCTGTTCTGACTTTATTCTTATTTGCTGTGTCAATAGTCCGTAGCACTACTAATTAACATAATGTTAGAAATGTAAGTTTTCCTACTTATTTCTAATTATAGACTTTCTGTCTTGATTCAAAGTTGTGTTGTAGGTTTGAGTAGTTACTTTAGGATTCAGTGGCTTATGATCCGTTTTGCTGCATGGTCCCGTGTTCCTAAAATTTAGGTAGGTATAGTATGTTCTGTCACCAACGGATCCTTTAAAAAATATGTCATGGAACATATCATATTGGTCGTGGTGGTCTCGGCCTAAAAATAGGACTCCTCCATTTCCTCACGTGGATGTCGTAAAAAGTGACTGAGAGACTACGCCATGTGATGGGCAGCAGCATCCATCTGAGTTATTAACACCAATATTGCGATTACCAGTCTAGCAGGCCTAAGAAGAAAATGGGGGATTTCCCATTTATAAGGGAAATCCCCCCTTTTCTATGGGGAGGCTTCGTCCAGCGTGGACGTCTACCGTTTGATGTACCTGATGTTGTATCATCTGGAATAAAATATATTGAATTGGTTGAAATTTATTGATGAAGAATAATAATATAAAATGGTATTTAACCCATTATCACGTCAACTTCGTTTATCGAAATAATTTCTACTGTTTTTGCTTTTACATCAAGTAGGTTGGGTAGCTCTTGTACATTATCAACCGGTCAACTCCTGAGTAGGTACCTACCTACTTCTATTAAGATATAACTTTTTAAATGATCTTATAAGGGCAGGGGACGGGTTTTCTAAGTGCCTCCTACACATAGCGGTGCTCAAATGTCCATATTCGTCATTATGGGCGTCTGACTAACGTAGTCGGCGAATCAGCTACCTTTGTTAGATCTGAGCTGATGACCGAGGTTTCGCTGAACGTAGGCGGCCGATTCACCTTCGATATCGAGATTATCTTGTCCCGTGTAGGTGGTAGGTGCCCACTTAATGCTGAGAACACTTGTGAAGTTACTTCGGTTTCGCAATAATTGTTTCGTATCTGTGTATAGGATGACTAAAGTTTGCATTTTGATCCAAGAATCACAATCAAGTCCAATTGGTGTAGTTCAATAGAACAAATTGATTCAAAAATGTGGTTGTATCTTAGTTTTGTCACCATACCTCAAGTTGGGCCCGTATTCGCGAATAAATCTCGTCCATGAGATGACGTCACATCTCGAATGACTTCCATACTAAATTATGGTTAGGTATCATGCATTCGAGATTTGACGTTATCTTTTGAGAATTACCCAAGGTCATTGGCCTTACTCAGTGTGACCAATAAAAAAGCGGTGACACGCAGTAGTTGTAGCATCCTAATATTAAAATCTTTAACACTTTGTAAACATGTAGGTTATGTCATTTTAATTCGAAAGATGCGTGAAAATATAGCTGCAGAACCTCTTATTCGCTAACATACATTCTAAACCTATTCTACTATAATAACTCAACATTACCACAAACAATAACAAACGAGAATCATTAAATGTTTATTCCTAATATCTACGTTAACCAAATTGCTGGCTATTTCAAATACTTACTTAATACATGGAATTACGTTAAACCACGATTTCAAACCGATCATTTTGGTACACCGCTCATAGCAACCTTTAAGATTTATTCTAAGCTTCTGTCTAGAGTAACAACAGTGATACCCATGCGAACAAACTGAAGTGAAACACCCGAACCAACCAAAGCTATTTTAACTACGGTTCATTTATTTAAAGTGTGTACTTGAACATTTTATGTGCGTGCACCTCTTTGAAAGCCACGCATCAAGTATTGAAGAATCATAGCTATTTATAAGTAGTGACATAATTTATATGGGTTGATCGTTTTTGGATATCAATCAACGCTCATCTCTATTAGAATGCATGCGATACACAGATGAGATAAATCGTCTATGTTGCTCTCTGATTAATTTATTATAACGCGTGGTGTACACTACAATTCAGATAGTTAATTACATAAAATATGACCGGCTCATTTAGCTTTCCATGTCGATGAGTTGTCATAAATAAATACAAGAAAATTATAGTTTGCTTTCATCAGCAGTCTTTAGACGCCCATAGCTGGCCGAAGCCTGATACAAAAATAAAATAAAAAAATAATTTATTGTATTTAAAATATAAATACTAACAATAATCGCAGTAGCTATTGGTGTTGAGTACTCATTCTTAGGCCGGACACACCACGGCGCGAAGTTTCCATTAAGTTACTCTAAGTTCTGACAGAAATCACTTGACAGGCGTCATTTTAAGGCCATTAATTTAGGGAAGCTCATGCTCAGAACTGTTATGTAATAGAAAAAAAGGACAGAAAAACTCTTGTTTTATGAAGTTATTTTGTATTGAACCGATGTATGCTGTTATAGGGCAGGCATTGTTTGAAGACGATATTGTAAGCGAGGTTCTGGCTGTGGAGATATTATGACTAATTTTACAAAACATTATTAATAAGATATCGAGACCTTTGAACTTTTATAATAAAGTGGACAATAGAGTCTTAAATCAATTATTGGGTGATATGAAACCATGGGTGGTCCATGTACCTTTGCCCTACAATCAATAAAAACCTACCTTTGGTGTACCCGTCAAAATAACTGACGTCTTGTCAGAAACGTGTTGTAGACGGCAATAGCTATTATTAGTTGGTAACAAAAGCTAATAATAGTTGGTAACAGATCTGCACTTCCTGATAATTTTGAATAAATATACTGTACCTTATCTACAGCTCTTGCAGTTCTTTAGCGACTCAAACATCAGCTAAAATATAAGCTCGACTGCAACTCTAAACTAAAGGTCTCCAGGTTCACATTAGTAAAAAAGCAACATGATGTCAGTAGTGTTTTGTTTTTCTGATTCGAATTAGTTGTATTGTAACTTTACGAGTGAGTTACTAATCCGTTCTTGGGCTATTTGGTAAACTTTCCCACATTGTTTCCAGCTATTACTTTCGTAATGTTCTTTTTTAATCGATTTATTAGGTATAATCAAAAACCTATAAACTCTACATGTTTTTTCAACTGCAATTCCCTCCGGAATGCATAACCTGTGACATTAAGTAGACATCGTAACTCAAAATATATAATTAAATTACCTCAGCGGTAAGAACCCGACAATTTAAC
This sequence comes from Epirrita christyi, assembly GCA_951392215.1. Taxonomy (NCBI): domain Eukaryota; kingdom Metazoa; phylum Arthropoda; class Insecta; order Lepidoptera; family Geometridae; genus Epirrita; species Epirrita christyi. Next base: position 7,030,046 of record OX595842.1, on the reverse strand, counting down.
AAAGACCGCTTCAACACCGATTCTTGACATTCTATGTAATTTTGTCGTTTCCATGATGTAAGCTTTGTAGGTAACGGCAACAACATTTTAACCGAGAGATGTTAGCCGTCAACCTTTTCAGAAATAAACTGTTGTTTGTATTACGTTGTATTAGAATGAATCAAGTATTCCTGGAATATTGAAAAACTGTATATACAAAGTCTCCTGAGTTCTCTATACTTTAAAAGAATCGAGGAATATCCTTTTTTTAGAAATGGCAACATGATCGAAAAATCTGAAACACAATATGCATCCTTTTTATATCGTAATGATTGAATTATAAATTTTTAAATCGTTTTCGATACAAAGTAATGTCTACCGCCGATCAGTACTTAAAGGTAGGTGGTCTAGGTATATAATACTCATTGAATTAACCTCTACACGAATTCAATTTGAAGCAAGTGTCCGGGTGAATTATAACAACTATTGGGAACCAAGCCAAAGCTTGCATGCATCCCTTATTAACACCCAAAATAAATAAAGTTTTATGTTCGCCTAGCTAGTCAAATCCAATTTAATTGATGTCGGCATTAAATGCAATTTTGGTAATAATATATAAGTATATTATGTTTTGAGATCTCGAAAACTGGTCTAACGACTTCGATGAAATTTACTACTGGGGTTTTTGGGGGCAAAAAATCGATCGACGATCGGAAAACGCGTTTCTCCAAGTCTTCCAAGCAAAGCTCGGTCACTATAAGGTGGATATAATGTAATTGCAATATTAATATCATACTTTCGTAAAATACGATTAAGTATTGCTGTTATTGCCTTGTAAAATAATAAAGTAACAAATTATAGAGATGAAGTTTTGTAACGGCCAAAACCCCAGTAGCAAATTCTTCTATTGGATTATTTAGCGAAGCTGTACCCTTTTTCTTAAATTATACAACAGAATATTGTACAGACTTGTACGCTAAGCTTACTAACAGCATCAGCAAATTAACGTTTGGTATAGTTACTCGGAGCGTTTCCGTTGTTTGATACAAAACATTCCTGGACCTAACTTCTCTGTCGTGAAAGAATGCTTAGCAGGTATAGTAGGTAAATTACCGGCTGCTGTTGTGACGAAATTCCTACTATACTTTCGGAGCGTCGACAGATGCTTCGTCACAAACAGAGTGATTAACTGAAACATTTTTCTCTTCAGATTTTTATTACACAGTTTTACGTTCATGAACGTGTGGTGTTCGATATGTGTGCCAAAAGATTTGCCGCATTCGTTTCGACACTTGCGAAAGAACAGCTATTTCCAACTATCTTCGGCTTCGTCTAACAGTCTGTAACAAACAGACAGTACCGATATGTGAAATGTTGGGAATATAACTTTCAATAAATAAATTTACTTACATTTCATTTTTAAACTTGTTTGGTTCTTAGACGGAATACATAGGAATACAATAGTTTACAGGTAAACTTGAACGAAATCGTAAGTTTTTAAATTCGCACGGTAAACGGAAAATACTCGTGAAGTGAAAATGTGTATTGAATGCGTTGCTTAGTTTCACCAAGGCTTATAAGTTAATTTGGTCTAGTGGTTACAATGGTAGCCTGTACCAATCGAGTACGACTCGCTCTTGGCAAATTTTAAATATTTTATTAAACGAGCAATATTTGCATATTTTAATAAAATAATATTTAAAGAATACCTATTATTAATAAAAAAACATTTTGCAAATTGTTATTTTAAATAACTATTTTGGCAGTATATATCATTGAACGAGCGAAGCGAGTTCTCTGAGTCAACTTGGAAGAATCGGCGTTTGTATGTATGTATGTATGTATGTTTGTCCGATGAAAACTTCCTAAACGTTAATCCGATCTTCATGAAATTTAGTATGGGGGTAGATAGTATTGGTACAATTTGTAGGTAAGGTTATGAGCTATATCGGTCTGGGGGTTGATGAGATATTGGGGTCCAAGAGGGGGTAAAAAAATAAAAGTGAGACAGTCAGATCAAGTGGGGTGTCTAATGAAAGCGCTTTGGGTGGACATTTGATAACTGTTTTTAATAAGTATTTAGACTAAGTAGTTTCTGAGATATTAGGGAAAATAAAAAACGAAAAAATCTAAAATTCTAAGGTACTTCTAGCAATCCCACAGTGCTGAAATTTGGTATGCTTGTGGCTTTTGTGTCACAACTACAGGGAAAAGTCTGAAATTGAAGAATTTAGATACATGTACCCTTTAAAACTATAACCAATATAAAATCCGTTGTTGACCTCCCATTTTTAGGAATTTGAATGACGTTGGAGTTCTATGATTTTTGTCAAAAGGACGTTATCAATTAATTAAGTACTTTAAATACTAACAGGTATGTAGTATTTACGCCCTGTTGCTTAGTCCTATTCAGAGGCTATTTCGATGATGTGTAGGAAATTACCTAGAGGTTAATTTTTTGCTCAGTAAATGTTTTTAGAAATCGGTTAGAAGGGTAAAGAAAGTAAAATATGCAAAAAATATCTCGAAGATACTTCAAGTTCTCTGGTAATGCTGAAATGTATTATTTAAGTATATTTTGTTCTACGGGGTCGAACATTGAGGATTTTTTCTTTGTAATATCCATTTTTAGCGTAGAAAACGTAATTGACTCTGTAGTTTTAGCTTTCTGATGGATCATCCATACAAACATACTTACATAACCGTTAAATACAAAACCCTTTCTTCCCCTCTTAAATTAGTCGGGCTGATAAAGGTGTCATCGCGAGATCTCAGTTCGGGGCGAACTACACACTAGTTATTATTATTTTTGAGATCTCGAAAACGGCTATAACGATTGTTATGAAATTTGCTTTATTGGGGTTTTTGGGGGCGAAAAACCGATCTAGCTGGGCATCTCTGGAAAAACTCGTTTTCCGAGTTTTCTCTGACATTTTCTGACATGCGACAGTATTATTTCAAGTTCGTGCTTTTTTCTCGCTTTTTTCATAAGTGTCTTTGTCCTTCTTGCTTTACGGAAATTTTATACCGGTTCCATGGTTTCACCTCGGTGATTTTTCATCTTACTTATTGCTTATTTTCTCAGGCTTCCAATTTTGAACATCATCGGCGAAATACAATCAATATCTAGTCTCCAACAAGGTAAGGTATTAACATACCAAGCTAAGTAAAATTAATTACAAAATTTGTTCTGCAATTAATGACTATGCAAGATATACTCCGGCCTTAGTAGGTACTGGGTACTGTTTGATTACACCTACCAGTAATTACGATATTCCTATTGAATTCACTTTAATCATCTTGTATTTGCAATTGTTATAGTTTAACCTTGAACAAAGCATTTATGAGTCTTAGAAACAATTGATACGGTGATAAAAATCATAGTTTGTGTCCCATCTTCTTTGCCATGTTTCTTCGCTGCAACGCAAATTTATCGCGTTAGTGTTCTAATCAATAAACACTGTAGGTACAATGCATTCATCAAAAGCGACTCTTCTGACGGATGTCTGAGTTCTTGACGGTAGGCGTTACTCCAACTATTTATTATAAGCTGCTGGGCTGACAGGTCTGCCAGTTAGCCAATGTTGGAGGTTCATAAATTCTTATTGTTAAATATTTGTCTCAAACAATTGACAACTTGCATCTACTGGATTTAATTTTATAAATGTTTTATTTATTGCATTGGAAAATTGATTCGACACTCCAAATGGTGACTTGCCCTTCCCGTGTAGTCCATTGAGTCCATTGAACGTAAGCAAGCGCTGGCAGCGCAGTGATTAGCAGTTTTATACATTATCTTCATTACTAAAATACATAGTATCGCTTGAGGGGCTCGCCGCGTTACTCCATGTCACAAAGGCTAGAAGTTCCGCGACCCTCCTCCTCGCGCCCGTCAATGCCTGCCGTGCCTGCCGTGGCGGCCGCTGCCATCTTGGTGTGGATTGAGCCCAAATCCAGACCCAGTTTAAGCGTAAAGTCTAAACTGAGGCTCAGTTTGTCCAAACTTTGATATTGAGACAAATGTGACCAATAAATTTATAGCTATGCCTTACCACCCAAAAATGTTGTTGCCTATTTTTTTATATCTTCCTGCCGACACAATTTTTGCGTGACATAAAACAGCTACACCGGAGGCAATAAACTTTCTATTGAACGGTCATACTAGCACATTAATGTCTCAAACTGAGATGCGCGCGGCAAAGTGAAACATTTGTTGTTTGTAATAACGTTCCGTGCGTCTAATATTTAGTATTAGTTGCCCATAGCATAAGAATCTATGCCCATATTAGTGTTGTCTCGGTTGGCAGCAATGAAGGAATCTCTAGCTTGCCCTCACTAATTCTATGCTATATTTAAAAACTGGCCCCACAAGTAAACCGTGAAAAATAAATATTTGACGCTAAATCAGCGAAAATCTGTGGTTTACTCCATAGCTTTATGACCAATAAAATAACAGTCAACTGTGGATAGTGTTCGAAGAATAAATAGTGCTCGTATAGATAGAACGTGGCCTGCATTCTAGAAGCTTAAACGCGGAACAGCGGCTATTGGTTCTGCTTTAAAATTTGACATATTTACGTGTCCCTACCAGTCATGTTGTTTACGCAATAATTCTCAGGAACGCGATCATAAACTGCACCGAACTTGTTTATCGAATAATACCTACACTAAATTTTCCTGAGCGTAACGAAGATACAAATCTATTTTCTGTGTCATGTCATGAGCTCATGATGTATGTAATGGACCTACGGTATGGAACTTCGCTATTATTTGAAGCTAGTTCTCGTGTATAACTCTTATAACGTGTGTACTGTAAATGTGTAAACTTAAAATGCCGTTAAGTTTTTTAAAACTGGCCTTGAAAGCTGCTTCTCGCATACGGGTTACCGAGACTTAAAGACAATCGATTTTGAATAAATACCCATTACGAAACCGAATATTAAATTGGCTTATAAAAGTGTTAGAATACTCAGGAGAAAAATATTAACAGAAACATTTGAACAAATCAAATATACCCGACGCAAATACCTTCATAATGTTGGTTTTTACTTCCGTCTAACTGACTTATTTGTCGTGTATCGGTCGTTAGAAACGTGAACAAACTCTTGCGTTGAGAGGCATTTGCTTGTAATTGACATACAAGTTGTGGTGCAAACAATCTCTTTTCATCACACAGGAACCTCTACGGTATGCAAATCTAAATTTGTCTTGCATTCACACTGCGTCGACAAATAACTGTCATTCATAAGAACTTTTTGTTCACTTTGGACCACTTTTGTATGAACACCTGTTAAAATGCAGTTTCTCTGAAATTTACATAACGCGTTTCCAAATAAATAACTCATCAAATTGATGGTCTGCTGATATTATTATGAATTTGATGATATACAATTTTAACGATTGAATTCTTATACTATAAAGAATTAAATTTCTGAAAATACGTAAGTAAATAGACGTTCATTTTGTAAAACGGGAAATTTTCACTTACGGGTAATGTTGATCGAAGCACCAACAGGTTACCACCCTGATTAGGGTCGAAACCAGTTGGTGCTTCCACCCACATATCGGTACGTGAAAATTTCGCGTTTTACAAAATGAATGATATAATTCACGAAAGTTATTTTAGTAAATAGAAGTTTTTGTAAATCGTGCGTGTTTCGTCCAAGTAAAGGCATATTCTGTTAATATATATTCAAATTTCTGTGTGCAATCATACATGTCTCATCTGCATTCTTGAAACCCAGCCCTTTAACCATGATGAGATGGAAATACGCGATAAAATATACTTCATTCTTAATTGTTGAAACCGCTGACATTTGTAACTGGTTTCAAATTTAATCGATTTTTTAATTACCAATATCCGTTTTGATTTTAATAAAGCAGTTAAATTAGTATCTTGCGTTATACCTAACTCCATTATATTTTAAGTTTTGCATTATTCAATTCATTAACTTTCGGTGTATTGTTTTCATTGACAAATGATTCACTGGTAATCATTACGTCACGATCACGATAGACTTTTTAGAATGAAGTGACCTCAGTAGTGACTTAGCGATCTCCCCAGAACCGGATCATGGTAGTAATTTACTTTGTACCAATATAATAATATAATATAATTTTTTTAATAATATAATGCTTTTACAGGTTAAAAGATCTACTATCTCTACCATACCAGCTAAGCATTTTCTCAGTACTAAGTACTAAGACCTTTCTTTTACAATATCTTGCATAATTCATAGAAAGGATTCAGCATCAGTTCTACTAGCACTTGACATCAAAGACAGGAAGTCTAATATTATTGCCATCTTGTTAAATAAATATACGGCTGTTAAAATACCTTCACCAATTGCAGTGTCGTCAAAGTAATCACGGGACTTATGCAATTTGAATGTGGCTAGTTTTATGAATGGCACGACACTAGGCTATTACATTTTATTGCTTAATTGCTTGTAGTGTAATGTATTCGAAATGGTCTTTTATGGCACCAATTTTTTTATGAATAAATCTATCAATGTTGCTAATTGATAGTATAGTTCAATATAAATCAACCATTTGACTGGATCTGGATGGTCTTCGGTTTCTCTTTGCTTTCTTTCTTTTTCTTTACTTTTTTTTATTATAATTAATCATACCTGTTAAATAGGAGCTCACTACCTAGTAGTTTCGTAACAAGCTTCGGTTTGTACCTTGTAGCATTAAGGTTGATCCCCTTGATTTCTTAATGATTTGACAGGCAATGACTGATTACAAATTGTCTCTTGTCTACTGAGTTAACCACACAATGCAGCAATTGTTTCCCTAGACCGGAAATGTGAGCACTTTGTTCTATGCGTCACATTAACTTCATTTGGATGGCATTCATCTTAGGCAGGCCCAATTTGTTAAAAGAAAACAAGACAAAGATGTTGATGAAATGTAAAGCGATACCTAAAATTGCCTAAATTGATGTCATTTTTGTACAAAACTACACCCAACATAATCACTGAACCCAGTAAGTAGAGCTTTTGTACTTTATATTGATTTGCTTATTGAAAGTAACGTTATTATGAAAAGCTAGTCAAGCCTGATTCATTGATGATTCAAGCTCATGAAAATATTAGAAGTAGTTCCTGGCGTTCCATAACAGGCAGGTAACGTGTATTATAAATTGCACAATTAACAACTGGTTGCATGCAAATGGAGCGTTTAAAGTCACCGATGAACTTTTTTCCATGGCAAATGATATTTTTACCTACCGTGGTTGATAGCACATTGTTAATCGGAATTTTTACAGGAATACTCGTTCGATTAATCGAGCTTCTCGTTTACCTGGGCGGTACAACGAACAAGTCAGCCGATCGCAAACTAACCGTGGCGTGGCGCTGAATTTACGCATCGCCGCATTCCGTGAGAAAATTCCCGTTGAATCCACATTGTTCTCCACTTACCCTCATTTATAGTACTCATTCAGGCTATTAATTGATCTGCGGGACCTAAAAAACAGAATCATTTAAGTCTGGCGAAGCTTCAACTTCACTTTAGTATTTTTATGTTACAAACTAGGTACTTATAACTGACACGGTAGACATTTTCTGGAACCATGGTTGTGATCGTAAAATTGTAAAATTAGAATTGTGATTACCAAAGATCGTACTTTGGTGAAAAATGTGTTTCTAAAATAATGCAAGAGACATTGTACATTAAACAATGTTTAAACGGATTTATTATTTATTATTACATTTGACGGTAGTAGGTAATAGTTTTAAAGAATTCTGATCAGACACCTGTCACATGCACGGAAGCTGTAAAGTATTCGAAACGTTAGGAATAACAACAATAAATAAAACGCAATCAGTATCAAATTGTTTAAGTTACAATGTTTAGAAATTGCGAAAACCTTAGATACTATTGCAAGAGACCTCGTCAAATTAATAAACAAAACCACACAAAACTAAGTTTTTATTTCTGCTCCAATTGTCATCGTCAAGTTTAATTAATACATCGCCATCACCTAGCAATTTTCCGTCTAGACGCCGACCATTCGTTACGGACTGTCGTTGCAGCCAGCGTTGGTTGTCGTGTAGTTTTTAAATATCGGTTATCATAGTGTTGAAAGAAGCTAATTGTTTCCGCTGGCTGAATCTAAGAATAAAAGTCATTTTGCATTGATAATGATGATCTATAGTTATTGCAGCCTTCTATCTTGGTCTGTAGAGTAAACTAAAGGAACACAAACATAAAATAAACTACTCTTAATTTTCATAAAATGCATAAGTTTTCAAGAGGTCCAGCTACATATAGGTAGGGTACGGCTGGTGAAATTACAGGCACATGAGACATTCCATCTTTATGTCTCAAGGTCGGCATCACGGGTGTGATGCCGCTGGTGTTGCAGGCGTCCATATTTTACGGTAACTACTAGAATTAATGTAAGACGAACTGGAATCCCCCTAGAAATCATCGAACAGGACATTTCAAAACTTAAACTAAGCTTGTCCTGACAGTAGCCCCAAAATTTGTTAAATTTTTCTGATCTCTTTTATTTTATGTCATAACTCGTATTCAAATATAATGTGCCTAGTCGTCGTAGGTGGGCCTGCTTGTCAATTGACATTTAAAATTGACATAGAAAGTTGCCTGATCTCTTTCATTGTGAACCACAGATAACTTCAGATATAGCTTGTAAACGCTCTTTCCACGTGAACAATGAACATTTTAATCTTAAATCTCTTACAAATTAAGTTAAAATAAATCTCATTACTAAAATATAAAAACATGACTTGTTTACTTTTTGGGAAGGTGTTCTGCTAGGCTAGTATTACCTGCATAGAATGCTCGCTATTGTAGTTAGAGTAATCTGAGTAAATAGTAAAATGCTGCCTGCGGTTTTCTATAGCGCAACTTTGCTGTAATCTGCGCATCCTTTGAATAATTATCTAAATTGAATTTCATTAATTTTCTTATAATAATTCGCATTAGATTAAAAAAAACAATTAAATAACCTTTCATGGAATAAAAAATCGATAATTCAGCTATCAATCATTACATAATATAACATGCGAAGAGCAGTCTCAGCAGTCGGAAACTGACTTGCGCAAGAGTCCTTCATGATGTGACATCTGTATGTAGCAAGTTCATGTTCGTAATCATAAATCAACCTGTAAAGGTAGACTGACGGGTGGACAGCCCCTAAGCTCACCTGCGTCAAAACACAGCCTCCATTATACTTCTTTGTTCTCTAGCAGTCTCAAATACAAAGCTTGATGTATTGTAAAAACGTCTTACAAGTGTGTTTCGATACCCGTCAACGTCCGCTATGACAAGTTTCAAAAAGAGCTTGTAAATGAACCTAGCTGTATTTTGATCATTAATTAAAATTAACTTGTCAATTATGTTATTTGTAGTGTATTGTTGATTGGTACTGACAAAATTAACTTGATAACAGTGAGACAAAACGTGCACATACCTACTGGGTTCTTAAGTACCTACCTACAGAACACGCAAAAACAATTTATCAATGTATAGGAGCAAAAATTGACGTGGTTTGTCTGGCCTAAGAATATACCCCTCCATCTCCTCCCGTGGTTGTTTTAAAAACCGACTAAGGGACTAAGGGATGGGCATCAGCATCCACCTGAGTGCTCAACACGAATACTGCGATCACCAATCCGCCTGCCAAGTGTGGTGATTATGAAAATTCGTTCCATTATATTTTATTGGGGAGGCCTCGTCTAGCAGTGGACGTCTGAAGGCTGCTGATAAGGAGCAAAAATACTCTTGTGATAAATAAGAAGGTATGTTGAAACCCATAAAGAGAAATCTGTTTCCGATACGCGGCACCAACTTTTTCGTCCTAAAATGTAGTGCCATCAAATATGCACGCAAAGGTGGCAATTAAATACATAATCCATCGGCTATCACACGGGTCCCGTGGCGGTTTAATGGCTTGTTTACTTGGCCCGCACCCTTATATGGCGTGAAAGCTTCTCAGCATTGTCGCCCCTACGTGGTCCAGCTATGGTCAGGCGGATACGTGAGACTGCACACATGCGGCGTTTGATGGTGTCAGAGATTAACGAATCTAAACGCATCCAATTAACTGTTATTCATTGGGAGACGTTTTCTGGAACGTAGAGTTGCTTGACAACACTTGTGAAACAAATCTAAATAGAATCAAAGACTACAAATCTGGAAATATGCAAGGTCGTTGTTTGCAATGAGTTGTACATGATCTCTATGCAAGCCCTACCAGAAGGAAAGTAAGCTGCGCGAAAGAAACTCAAAATTTATATGCCAGCACGCAGCGTAGGATCTTAGTCACGGGATTTGTTTTAGTCAAAGATGGATGGACCTGTTGAATTTATTTTACCCTTGAATTAAATTCCACTTAAATAAAATTATTAGTAAGAGGTACATCCTGAACTTAATTCTCGGCACAAATTCATGCGTATTGTACAAACAGATGGTCAGATTGCGCCCGGCCGGAAATTGGCAAATGAAAATGAGTCATCACCTCTATCTGGATAAGGAAGATAATATTTGCACAATGGACCTCATGTAGAGAAAACGAAATCATTATTTAGATTTAAAAATACTCTCTTGTATTGCTGTCTGCTTTGTGTACAGGCATTGAGACCTTCTATTGGGACATTGCATTTGTGTTATTACCTTTCTCCATTCATTATCATTAGCCGAAGCTTGGATCCAGTGGCACGCCTTGCAAAAGACCTACGTCGAGTAGTACCTACCTATACTGATATTATGTCAACTGCGATAATTTGACGGTCTTCTTCTAGTTGTGTCTTGATAATATTTTAGTCAATCTTACTGGTATGGTTGTTGATGAAGATTCGTCATCTCTGATTTTCACTAAATGTTATGGCTATTTATTTGTTAAGTATCTTCTAATTATTTTGTCTATTTCCTGTGACACATAATTAGTCGCTTTTCCAAAAACTATAATATGTTACGACCACTACACATAAAAACAATTTTCTACGGGATATTAACTTTTATCTGTACCAGTAATCGTTCAGGACGGCCCAAAATATCCATTATGACAAGTTTCGTGTTTAAAATTAATCGTGGCAGATGTTTTTCTTGGCAAGAGCTATAGCGGCCCAGTGGGAACCAACTGCCTTCTGCCTGATCGTATAAGTCCTGGGTTCAAATACCGTTAGTGAGCGTGCAGCAAACAGTGTTTCCTAGAAAAATGATGTGCATGCACATTGCCACATGCCCACACGGGAAAGGACAACACCGTTGGAAACCACTATGTCTTTAAACCAAAAGTTCACAAGAGAGATCTATCAGTCCTCAAATAGAGCCCAATTGGTGTATTACAGCCTGTTTACCTGTCTCAGCTTAGAAATTTAACTGATATGATGATGTTTTGCGCCACTTACGTTCCTTCTTTTCTTTTCAGAAATAGCAAAAGTCAGAGCAAGCTTATTCCAAATAAATGGCGTCAAGAAGGAACCACTAGTTCTACCAGAAGCAGAGGGCATGGTCACCACACTCACAGAAAAAGTATACGTGCCAGTAAAAGAACATCCAGATGTGAGTATATTTCCAGTATATTTTATATGCATTTTTCAGATGGTTTAGAATAAAAACAATTTCTCGAATATGCATCAAGAGATATTGTTTATTAGTTTTTTTTAGTTACACCAAACAGTGAATTGTGCAGGCTGGGGAATTAAAACAAGTCAAAAAATTGGACGAGATTACGCTGTCGCCAGCATAACCAAACATAGCCAACTATAGCGAAATCCAGAGTGTTTGAGACCAGCTGGTTACAAAGTTTCGGGTTGCATTTCAATGGCACTTTTTTAATTATAATTCGGTATCTTTTGGATACCTACTGTAAATATTAGGTAGGTAATATGCTAGGTATATGTAAAACGTAAGCTGATTTATTAATGTCGCTGCTATAAAATCAATGTTCTCAAATGCCAGAAGTTCTGAGAAAGAGTTTAAAAACTGGATCGTTTAAACTTAATGGATTAACAGAATTGGCTTAGCTAACCGTAGCTTAGAATAATTATATTCAAAACTAAAGGCTATTCACTCACGCTAGTCATGGGCTAGCCATTGGAAGATTTAATTTATATGAAGATGACCGAAAAAGGATTACTTATGCATTGAAATAACGTAGTATCCGTATACATTTCAATGTATGTAACAATTACTGCATAAATTAAGATTTTTATTCAACTGTGATGATTCAAACTGCTTTTCATAGTGTTTGTGATGACTGTGTAAACATCTTGTCCCTTGCAATGTTAAATGAAATGTATGGTATGCGAAATAATTATGTACTTCGTTAAAAATGAATATTTAGATACACGCCTTTTTTCCCTAAGGGGTAGATGCCTCAATGTATCTCTTTTTTCACCGGCGTAGAAAAATAGACGTGAACAGCGGTGAGCTCATCGCCGCCATTGCTGGCCCACGACAAACTTGACTAACGCTTTCTATCAGTCCTAAATAAGCCAGCAGCCAGAACAAATCTTATAAAAACAAGTCTGCATAAAAGTGTCTCGATAGTCATATATTTTTATCACTTGAAAAGTTTGAATACACTTGAATATTTTGAATATAGAACTATTTTGCTGTAGAACACTATCTTTTGCATACAGGTACAAAAATAAAATCTGCTTTATCGTATACAGTGCAAGTACGTAGGACTCGATTCGATAAATTTTACATTCAAATTCGACAAAACGGAACTATTACCTCTACATAGTCCCGTTTTGTCGCATTTTAATGTCAAATTAATCGAATCGAATCCTACGTACTTGCAGCCCAGTATCGTACAGATCAAGATTATATTCAAGTTCTAAGGTGTAGAACAACAGGACTAGAATCAAGTTAGTCATACAAATAGAAAGACAAGGTTGTCAGCCTGCTACATTTGGTGACTTATGTCAGGGCTATCACGCCTTTGGCTCGTGCTATGAAAACTTGATTGACTCTCGAAGATAGCACCCGTTCATTGTCAGATTCAGACATATTTGCAAATGAACACCTTATATAGATTATTTTGGGCATAAGGTTCAACGAACCGAGTTAACGATTCACTACTAAATAATACTAAGCCTCCACGGTCTGCCAAGTATTTAGATTACCACCGATGAAAATATTGTTCATAGCTAACTACAATGTTGTACCTATGATCTAAATATATTTGGCAGCTGACTACTATTAATCCATTATGTTACTTTATTTCGCTAATAATGAGCGCGATCTGTGCAAAGCAATGTGCCTCTTCAATACGTGCTTTTGGATTTAAAGTCACTGACCAAAATATAGAGTTGCATCGAATTTTAACTTCATTTTACCATATATATTTCTAAGGCTTAGTTTGTTTGATTTCTTGATTATGTCAATGCCAAAGCAATGACTGCTTATAACATAACACACTAATGAGTGTTTAGTAACTGATTATCATCAGTCAATGTGTGATCGATTGTTGGCGCCAGCCACGCGTCCGCAGCCTCCGTATTTGGTAAGATCTAATGAACATCCACTACTGAATGCTTATGGCACTTTTATTTTAATTTAATGTGAGTGAGCTTTTTCACTTCAACTAATCGAAACTTCACTCAATTCTGTAAGATCAGTTATTTCAGATTATTTATGATCTTAATATTATCTTTACTGTCATCAGTTTACCCAAATAAAGAACAAACAAACGTATCAAAATATTATAGTTCATAAAATACATGATAAATGTTCGTTTACATAGGTTATAAACTCTTAACTGAAACTGGTAGTACACTGAACCTAAAATAAAATTAAACTTGCATAATGCATCCTTCAATTTGCATGTCTTCGTATGTATTTTATTGTATATTTATATTCTTAATAAGATTTTACTTTTCGCTTGTATCATATATCATCAGGATAATTGTGTGGAATCCAACAATATAAACATAAATCCTAAGATAAATTGAACATTGAATGGTATTGATTGTCGATCAAAAGGGCCGTGCCGTGGCATTCGGTAACTTACATTGGAATAATGATGGAAGCTTTAACGATGTGGATGGATGTCATTCGAGTTCTTAGAATCATTAGTAAAGCGACTGTGGCTCCTTTCATGGGCTGGTGTGTCCTGAATCACTATGAAACAATTGTTATCATTACGAGGTGAAAGTTTATATGTTTTTACAATTGGAGCTTGCGCAGTTGGGATTTTATTTGCTCGCAAAAACGAAGCCGTAAAGTAAACGTTAACTATTCTAGAAATAGAGCGAATCGTATGCGATTTGTATGTCGAGCACACACTGTCGAAACAATAGTTCCCGAGCTCTGTGACTAATATCTTGAAATCTTTTGCGTCTTTCTAATGTTCGTCTTTATGAGTAAAACAAATGGTAGCGTGTAAATGCTTTGATATACTATGTTTTCACAATTTACGAGCAGATTTTAGGACGAATATTAACAGGTTTATTTCATTGTTTTGATATTCTTTACAGCAAGTACGTGTGCTGTTTAGACATAATGTAGGTATTACTGGCTTTTATTAAGACAGGTGTTTTCATCGTCTAATAACGAATTAAATTTTGAAATAATATTTGAAATTTAAATTGGCGAAAGAACCATTATCATGAATTTAGTATTTTTCTGTGTCTTGTGAATAAACGTCGTTATATTGAAAATTTACCTGGATTAGAATAATTAATAAATCTTTACACAGTGTCTACTCGTATGTATTTACCAAAGCGTAACCAGAATAGCCACTAGCTAGTTGAGAAACTTCATGGAGATAGATAAACATTAGTACATTGCTTACCTAACCCTGTATTAGAAAAACGCGTAGGTAATACTTGACGCGGTATACGGTTCGATTCCGCATAGCTGATATGGCATATCATATGCTGAGCACATACGCCTGCCTCCCATATGCGTAGGACTAGGCATGTTCAATCATAACGTAGTAGGCAAGATAGAGAGTTCAGGTCGAACCTGATTTCCATCGGTTGCGACTAGCTGACTGGTCCCGCAGGTTCGTTGCATTGTTGCATGGTGTAGAGATGTTAGATCACGAAACACGATAGTATTTATTCGATTTTGCTCCAACATTGTTCTACAGACGATGAACTTTCAAAATCCGTAACGAATGTCATGCATGTTCCAAGGTAAAACGATATGGCATGTCGTTGAGAACAACGTACCAAAACGAATGATATCGAGTATCAAATTCAAATATTACAAAAGTCACGATCGCTAGAACTTCGACATCGATCATAATGACACGATAATATCAAGCACAGCTTCAGAATCTGCTTCGTTCCTTTTAAGGGAAGAAGCGTTATTAAATCCTGCCATAACTGTACGCACCGTTATTTCAGCTTTTTACTGTGTAATGTCACGAGGCGCAGATACTCTTCCTTTGGAGCCATTGATTGGTTGAATGAATCAGCACACATCTGACATCATTTTACTCACAAATCTCTAATGTCTAATTTTGATAAATCTACATTTAAAACGGCTTAACACTAACGAAATATAAACATTCGATCAGAGTATTGATCATTTATTATGAAGTTACCTCTTTTGTAATATAAGTTGAATTCGGTAGTAAAATTTAATTTACCCATAAACAGTACCAGTACCACACCGTTATTTCTTTTCATAAAATTGTACAAACAGCACCTACCCGTAACCATCTCTCCTACTGTCAGGGAATGAGTTCCCTTTTAAGTAAATTTTCTATTTAGATCGTTTTTTATGATGTCTATGTATCACATTACGCCAGAAGATAATAGAAACACTATAATAATATAAGACTCATACATGGTTTTGTAGATTTACATAAATAGCCTTACGCTGCATCGCTTCAGCTGTATACCTGTGTAGTACATGCTTATCATATGCTCCTACTGGTAGAGTACACATAACCGCATGGTGTAGGAAACGCGTAAAATAGAATTATAATTACAAACCGCGTACCGAGTTGGATTGTTTTAGTGAAAACATGTCTGGCAAAAACAGCCTGTGCTCTATCATTCGTAGAAACTATTGTAGAAACATTAGGTAAATATTACTGTTGCTTCTTCTGTTGTGAAACATTACATGCACCAACGTATGCAAAACTTAACACACGAGTATTTAAGAGCACTATCAAAATGACTTTATGTACCTACCGAACATTTCGGTGCTTTCTCACTATAAAAAGTTTGAAAAGTATTTTTTTTTTGGCTTCAAAGACTGACAGAGTCACAATAAATCAACAAACCAAGTCTGCCAAGTGTGGTGATTTTGGCAAATCCCTCCATCGCATTTTATGGGGGAGGCTTCGTCCAGCAGTGGATGTCTAAAGGCCGTTGAAGAATTCTTATGTCTACATAGAATATCAAAATACTTAGTTTCACATATATAATACTGGTATCGTCATAAATATAAATAAAATGATTTATCCATAGAAAACTGTGACACGCGTAGGCGCATGTATCCTCCTGTTTCCATCTGACATCGTTACATTGTTGAATTTAATGAACTTTTCTTAGCACATTCTCGGTGTTATTATGCTATAATTTGTGTAGTAAACCGTTATGTGGGTGTGCTTTTGTAGTCCGTTTCTCAGTAGCAAACCTGGGTACAATCCAGGTCTCAATTAAACCTATTGTCTTGGGTTTAAACTATAATCACCTGGCTTGAAAATTATTACTATTCTATACCTATAGTTATTTTATGCGCGCATAGATGATTTACCGCAACCAAAATCTCTATATTTGAAGGCTATTTAGTAAAAGATACTGATTTCTACCTGAAATAATTTATCTACCTACAAGTAGAAAACAGAGTTAAGTTCCATTATGTACCTTATCCTATTTCATCATCTCATTAAACACTACTGGAATTAGTTAAAAACATTCGTTTCCCTAAAATACCACTTGATTGAACTTATCTATCTTCATATACACCCATGCCCTTCATTTTATTACTTTTAAATTAGACCACTTTGTGTTAAGTACTATAAGCATACTTGTATTTTACGGTCCAGAAACATTTTGAACGATAACAAGGCGCATGCATCTCCGTAATGAGGTTGATTGGATTGGTCGTGCTTCGGTAACAGGTCACAGATCACACGCCTGACTGGCTACCTCACAACGGATGCTTTTGACTATTCTATTACTATCTCTATCTTTGAACTTAATTTGCTCATGGTTAAAATGCGACTGAAGTTATCAGTGTAATCAAATGTAGCTTCGCCTGAATAACTTTCAACAACGTTCACTTCCCAAAATATTGAATTTGTTATTTTTATTTTTTATCATCATATCCTTTCCATTTTATAAATTTGGTAATTTTTCTGTCAATGTGGGTCTAAAATCAGCTTTAAAATGAAAAATGTTATGGTGCAAACATTAACGCAAATACGCCAAGTGAAGTGCTCACTTGGCGTATTTGCGTAAATGTTTGCATTATTTCGCCAAGGCAAACCACATTGTGTTCTGGTATAGTCATGGTTGATTTTGCCTTGGATAAATAACGCAAACATTTGCAAATATACACCAATTAAAGTTGCACCTTTACAAGAACTACAAGTATCTACAGCAGATAGCAAAATAAAGCTACCTGAAAAAAATTATTGAGACAAAACTTTCAAACAAGATTCCCCTGTGATTCTTAGTTCATTGTCGGCTTGTACCAATGCAGCTAGAATGCACCCAGAACACAAGAGCGGTAATGAGGCCGATCGGATTGGTCTTGCTCCGCCGCCTTAGGTCACGGGTCGCAGGCCACTCTAGACTGTGTCTTATCTCATGCATTCCGCTTTCAGTATCTTAGAAAATTTACCTTTATACAGTTAAAACACGAAGCCAGTTCTAGGCAAAACACAATTAATTTTGGCACTTGTTTCTTACCAACAAAATAAGAAACAAGAAGCTATTTCAGGTTTTCTAAAGCTTATTTTTCTGCTTCTGTCATCATTATATTAATAATAAAATATATGGTTAGGCTAACATTTTAAAATAACAAAAGCTCTCAGACCTTTTAGATTTTTACTCCGTACCTGAGCCGCAATTTATTTCATCTTGGTATGTTGGAGATTTTTACCTATTTGTATAGTCAAACGTCCTTGTTACATCTATAGTATATCATCCTACAAAACTGTATACGAAGGTGCTTTTGATAGACCATAAAACAAAGTGTTCGTGACTTATCTGCTTAGTTAGACTTGTTATGTCGTTAAGGTACTGAATAAGTTATTACTAAATATCTATGTGTATTTTTAGTAAATTTATTACTTACTAAAGAGTTAGGAGCTGTTCTTGAAGACTGATTCAAAATGCAACCTATAGCATGACCGAACAAAAAGGTAAGGACAAAATAGTTTTTTAAACCGATAAGGAATGAACAAGGTGTTGGCAATTTTAAATTGTAATGACATCCTATGTAACGTTTTTTAAGTGATTGAATAAACTAGGAAATGATGCTCCCGCATTTAAGCCTCTGCTATACTTACCACCCAAGATGTAACGTACGTGGAATTGTATTGCGTAAACATCTTGTGACACTTGATCGTCGTTAGAGCTTTTTAATCATAGATGGCAGATCAAAAAGGTAGATAAAAGTATTTTTTTTTATCTAACCACCACCGTATTATACACTGGCCTCCAAAAAAATCGACCCTCCTACGTTTTTTCGCAAAAAAGTGTCCCATGGGTTTTTACTGCAATCGATAGATATTTTTTATGTTGATAATGAAAAAATGCAATTATGGGGTTGTAAAAAACCTAAAAATCTCGCGTGGTACGGTATATTTTACATAAAAATGTGTTATGATAATGAAACCATAACATTTGGCAAAATTAACGATTTTACTTTAAGTGGCAAAATTTATGTTTTTTGACATTTAAAAACATTTTCGCTTCACCTCAGTATGGGATGTTTCCTCCTCTTGCTTTAATGACTGCTGCCATACGCCGATTCAGCGAACGGATCAGCTTTTTGATGTCTTCTTGGGGTATCTGTTGCCATTCTTCCGTTAATGCGGCTTCCAGCTGATCTAACGTCTCTGGAACTGGATTTCGGGCTCTAACTTTCCTTTTTATCTGGTCCCAGAGATGTTCGATCGGATTTAGGTCCGGACTATTGGCTGGCCACTGCATAACTGGTATGCCAACCTCCCTAAGATATCCGGTTACAATTCTGGCGACGTGTGGTCTTGCGTTATCATGCATGAGCTGGAAATTTTCGCCAATATATCCCGCGTATGGCATTACATGAGGTTCCAGAATATCCGTTATGTAATTTTCAGCATTAACCGTACGATTCCGAAAGAAAACCAGCTCCGTACGTCCGGTCAAAGAGATGCCTCCCCAAAACATTGTAGAGCCTCCTCCAAACCGGACTGTTTCTCTTATGCAGCACTGAGCATAACGTTCTCCTGGTCTTCTCATAACGTTACGACGTCCGTCAGAGCCTACAAGGGACATTCGGCTCTCATCACTGAACAGAACTGTCTCCCATTGACCAAGATCCCATTGGATGTGTTGCCGAGCAAATTCTAACCTTGCTTGCCGATGAGATGCAGTGAGTTTTGGTCCCGTGGCAGGCTTGTGTGGTTTCAGGTTTTGCTCCCGAAGTCTTCTTCTCACCGTATTCTCACTTACAGCCACTCCACGAGTGTCTCTCAGCCTGCCCTGCACATCAACAGCAGAAAGATGCCGATTTCTCAAGGAAGTCAAGGCAATAAAACGGTCATCCGTCGTGTTTGTGACACGTCCTCTTCCAGATCCTGGTCTCCGGCGGTACTCTCCCGTCTCTAAGTATCGTTTATAAACTCGACGCACTGCTGATCGACTCAAATTTAATCTTCTTGCCACATTTCGCTGACTTAGCCCTTCACGAACGAGAGCTACCACTTGAGCGGCTTCTGCTTCAGTTGTATCCATATTTTATGGTTAAAAGCAACAAATATGATTGTTCTAACAAAAGATTAAATCACTACGATGCACGGTGAATGAATATGCCGCGGCAAAAGTTCGAAATAAACTAACCTTGCACTCTATGCAAAAGTCATTAATTTTTTATCAGTGCTTTTAAAATGTTACAAATACCCACAATAGCACTTGTATTCGTCTAAAACAATGTCAAGTGGGTACTCAGATGTTTATTTATAAAGCATAAGCAAAACATACCAATATGTCAACGCATACTTAAGATAACAACTTTGTTACTCAAAATTAGCGGGTGGGTCGATTTTTTTGGCGGCCAGTGTATCTCGCGCTCTCATCCTACCATTGCAGATTCGCAAACATGATGTATGCTTTAATGATAAAGTCATAATATTGCACTTCAAATCCAGCTTCCAATAAAAATTACTGCAATATCAACTAGCCCTGAGGCAACAATAGGTATCGCGTCGTGACCATCGTATACGACAATTATGCTCGAATTATACCATCAATCAATGGCTATGGTATACCCACCCACTGTGTTATATTACCTCATAATGATGAGCCGTCATTGCTAAAGTGTTTACCTGTTTCGTTTGCTTATAATAAGTGTGTACTTGACTTTTAACGCTTTGATTCATTTGATAAACTAGCAGATCGGCTCTATCTTCGCACGCTGTCTTAAAACCCTCGGAAAAATAAACTGTCCAACAACAAAACTCCATAGGGCCTGTGCCGAATAAGAGCGGAAGAGCCACAGCAAAGCACCAGATGAGCTCCATAGACTGCGGAAAAGACACATTTGGACACTATAAAATATGAAAAGCTGCATGAATGCAGCAATGAATGCTGCCTAACCTATTGTAATCAATTCAACAATAACAATCAAGACAAAGCCTCAATTGTTTAATTCATTAGCTAAACTGAACATGTGTGGTTTACGACAACCGTGATTGAGAATGCGAAGTGCAATTCATTTACTATTTATAACGGCATTAGTAGTCTGCTAAAAGTTACATTTCCGGCAGGATAGAGTGAGAAAATTCATGCATTTTCATGAATACTATTAACATACTGCGAATCAATGAGTCTTTGATCAATACAAGTGAATGTAACAAACTTAATTTGTAATTGTGTTTTGTGAATTTGAGTTTTGTTCACATGTTTTTAAAATTTTTTGATTGTTACACTCAGTTTTTGATATATTTATTGTTTTTTTTCGTAAAAGTCATGCCGTTCACAGTGACAGACACTTCACATCACAGGTGAATAGATTCCTTGAACCAGTGTAGTAGGATCATGTGATCCTAGCAAGATTGATTTATTTCACCTGCAAGTGTTGTAAAACTTTGTAAAATCTGAGAAGAGTCTCACGTGTGACATCACTCTCGGAGTCATGAGAATGTCCCAGAGGCCCTATGGGTGGGCGCATTCCCTCATGCTAGTTTTGTCGCTGTATCAGATGCTCAACCCCTACCGTTTTTGTTGCCGAGTTGCGCGAGGTTTGCGGCGTAGATAGCACTATCATTAAAGCACAAAGAACCTGCTAATTACGTGCCAAAGCTGCACATTTCTATCCAACATAAACACAAACACTGATGTGGTATTATAGGGCAATGTCATGATAATTTAACTAATATATCCGGGTTATGGTGTGTTGATTCGATTGTACCTCTCCATCAATTATTCTAACTAGTAACGCCTGGATTCCGTTTTGTAGAGTTTAATCAGCAAACGGTGAATTTAAAACGAAGAATGAACATAATACGCGGTTTGAGGATCACACACATTTGTTAGTTTGAAATAAGTTATGAAAAAAAATGTACTAGACCGGGACAAAACAGCAAAGAGTAAAAACTCTCAATAGTCTATAACCCATGAAAATATTGATACAGAATTCCTTTTTTTAGCAAGTCTTCAGCCCAGAAGATATATTGAATTTTCAAATGGAAGCTAACATTTTGATTTATAACGTTAGCACTATAAACACTTCTCTCAAGTATTTGAAGTAGGTAAGTAGGTATTTGGATAGAAGAACAGATATCCATTAGTCGGCTTGGTAGAGGCGTAAGTTAGGTATAGAAGGCGTGGCTTGATAGCCGTAGGTGGAATGCAATTATTGGTAATGTTTGCCAATTAGTTGCGCCCAAGGCTTGCGATTTCCAGATTACTAAGTATTATTTTCATGGTGTCCACTAAAATCATGGAGTTAAGAAGTTAACTCTATTATGAACTGCCCATAAATAAGTAACCTATGAAGATAGGTTACTTATGTATGTATAATGTAGGTTACATAAATAAGTAACCTATGAAGATAGGTTACTTGGGTAGTTCATAACCATCCGCTAGATGACCGCTTTTATACATCGACCTCTACCAACACCACGAGAGCCACGACGAATGGTGTTGGGCCGCTTTCATCCACTAAACTAAACATAGTTCTTCTATGTATTTCCTCGTTTCGGATTCTATCACGCTTGAAATCCGAGCATAGCTCTCTCCATATCTCATTGCGTCACTTTCAGGTTATGTATGGCTAATAAGTTGTTGCCATGCCTTAGAATTGCTATATTATTACTGGTCTTATTTCTACATAGCTTTCTTGAATACCTATTTATCAAGCTAGATTTAACGTTTTTACATAACATACTACATTATCCCTGCCCTATCTGAAAAGAAATGGTTTATTCTTTTTCGAATTAAAATAACGTGTGATCTTCACGCATGTGCCAATTTTTTAAAGTGTTAGTCATCATTTTGTATACGACGTTGAAAAAAAAGAGTAAATGCCCTGATACATGTGGCTGAACCACTAACCCAAAATAAAGTCAATAGAACCATGATATTAACTATCAGCAATGTGGCCATGAAAATGTGCTCTCTCATTGGTATTTCTGCAATTTAAAAGATGAAATAATTACTTTCCTCATAAAATTATTACTCAGAAAAAAAACGCAATAAAGTAAATACGGGCAATGTGCCAAACATCGCGATTGCGACGCTATTTCGACGGGATTCGACGCCGTGACGTCCGGCCGCGCCGCGTCCTATCATCATTGTTTTGTAAAGACCGAGTTGTCTATTACAATGGGAACATCTACCAATAACGTCATATTGACTGCTCCAATGCATCTTACATACAAACTATTTCGTTAGCCTTTCTGTAAGTTTTTCTCTACTTTGCATGTCCTATCCACCTTCGACATCTTCTTTGGAAACCTCTTATATGCGATCATGTACTTCAAATAAATGTTTTAATTTCCATTTATTTTTCTTCGTTTCTTCTGGAATAGAATTCTAATACCCTAGTTTTAAAATAAATCTTGAAAGGCTATGAGTTGTTCTTGTTCTGGTTGAAAAGTTATACGCAAATCAGTTAAAATAAACAACAATTTATGAATAACAATTTCTTATAAAAATATTCCGTTTGACCAAACTCAAATAACATCAATGAAAGAGTTCTAACATTTGGTAATCTAAACTTGACGTCGACCTTATAATAAATTGCTGTTTGAAAGCTCAATGAAAACATTTACTGTGGGTAGCATTATGTACTTATGTTTACGAGACTTTTATTATAAAGGAAGCAATAATGGTTAACATGACATGCAAAGGAAGGAAGACTTCTCTGACAGGCAGTTTGTGGTGAACCACTAAGTACCTACGGCGAGACCCTCGGGATTAGAGTTATGATCATCAAGATTACAGCTAACATTTTATGTTACTTACTTTAAAATTGCGGTTTTAGGTAGAGCTATTTGTGTGAAATTTGTACTTGCTTGTAGCGGCAACATTTGTATATTCTGCCAAAAACTTTATTCATTTGGCACAACGCTCGCTACCAGTTTTCTTAGTTATAATATAGTATGTCTTACATAATATGTGAAATTATTCTCAAATATAAATGTTTAAACCAATAAGTCAAAATACAGATAAACATTACGAAACAGGCCTTACTATGTTTGTGACGTCATACTGTAAAAGTGCCTGCAACACGTTGTCAAATGTATGTAAAGACGGACGTCATACACACAAAAATAACGTTTTGCTAAAACGGTATGCATACACAGTGATTTTAAATCGTTCATAACTTTTTTATGTTTAACCAATTTGAATGATATTGTTTAGACATTTTATGTATTATTTTAATCTTTTTTATTTTATACTTACCTACAAAGAAATATATTTTTTTCTGTATTTATGTGGCAACTACCATATTCGGTTTTTCCAATATAAACAGCTTCTTTTCGTTAAAAACAATAGTTGTCGTTCAGTAACACAACAAGTGATACGCACCACGTGTATCATAGCCATGCATAATCGCAGCCACACACATTATTACGAGCTGTAGAATAGAATTATCAACGTGGCCTGACCATCTGGACGTTCTGGCACAAATAAATGAAGATCTTGCATTCGTACAAGTAGGAGCTAACATTCTTGAGGCTTAAATGCACCTTCATAAAGCTGGGAGTGCAAATACCAATCATGCATCATATATCATCGTATCTCTGTCTACTATCAACTCGGTTTGCGTATACAGTTGGCTAGTTTTGTCGGATTAATTCCATCGATAAAGATATGAATCTCCGGGCCGTCTGTTTTGTGAGTGATTTACAATTTGTCGTCTATCACCGTCGCGATCGTTGGTCCGCAACGAGTAACGACGGCTGGAACAGCTCGTTTGAGCCGCCTATTTCCGCATCTCATATTTCTTATTGAATACATTGTCACAAGAGCGATAACAAATCACTTGTGACTCTTCAAATGACAAATTGTTTAACTCAAATGTTTGCCGTTTAACTGTCGAAGGTAATTTAGAGCATTGATACCTAAATTCTCTAAAATTTCGTCACATTGACGTCACTAAACTTTTCAGTCTTCACTAATAACATCTTCAAGCAATTTGCGCGCTGTCACCCAAAACAATTAACCATGAGACATGTGACGAATTTTCAGTTTCAATTTTTATTTACTACGACGCTGCATGATAGGTTTTCGTATTCAAAAATTCACGCGTCCCTTTAGAAAAATTGTGGTCTTGTCTCGCTGCTCATTGGCTCACTGCCAACTGGTCCATTTCTCGGCTCTGCGTGTAGAATGATACTGGTTCACAGTTCATATACGCTGTGCTGACCGATGCTTTGATGCTTGTGAATCGAGGTTAAATGCGAGTAGGTACTATGCAAACATGTACACAGGAAATATGGTTTATGTGTAGCGATGCGAGTAATTAATCCGATGGCTAATGGTATAAGATGTAGAAGCCCGGAATTAGGTCTTAGCACGTAGCGTTTCGTAATCTTCTTCAGCCGTCTTAAGTATAAACGTGTGCCGGTAACGGTGTAGGCTCTATACAGTTTTTTCTCTTTTCTTTTTCAAGTGATAGACAGGGAAAAAACTAGAAATACCGAATCATAACCACATTTATAAATAAGGTAGAGGTTTATCTCAGTTATGTGAATAGGCATAATTGAGCCTCTTTACTTTGTGTTTGTATCAGGACTTCAGGAAGCTTGGTTACTGTTACTTGAAAAACATTTTGATGAGTTTTAATTTAATAAAATGTTATCATTCTTTTATTTTCAGTTCAACTTCGTTGGAAGGATTTTAGGTCCCAGAGGTATGACAGCTAAACAGCTAGAGCAAGAGACAGGATGCAAAATCATGGTCAGAGGCAAAGGATCAATGAGGGATAAGAAAAAGGTAAATACTATTTTCTGTCATAGAAAAAAACATGCCCAATTTGTAAGAAATATGTGCTAACATAATAAATAGTGTTGTTTTTCATGCAGCTTCATACAAGGATCGGATGGTACCTTCTACCAATTTGGAATGAATGTTTACTAATTCAACATTTGCTTTTCTACAGGTGTTAGCTGTCTTGCAAAGTTTTACTATCCTCCTTAAATACTAAAAAAAGTGTAGGTTTCTGTCACTAACAGCAATAATTTTCATACACATATTAATTTATTTGCTAAATACAAAACATTTAAATACTTTTTTGATTACCTTTTAACGGGTTTCCGTGGTAAGTGTCTCACAACGTTCGTGTCTGATTAATCTTTAATGTTTTTTGTTATTAGTCACTGTCCAAACTAGCGCATGTAGATTTTCACAAGCTCAGTATTTCATTGATTGGTCTAATCATAATCATTGTTTTATTTTAATCTCATGCTTTCTAAAAATTTCACAAACAGCTTAAAATCTTGTGATCATGTAAAAAGACATCTTAAAATTATTAACTTGAATAGCTCATTATCGCCATGTCCAGACCATAGCTGACAATATATTACCATGTCAATTTATCCTCCCCTTAATATAAAACAAATATAATGCTATTTCCAAATATTCATCTCATCCTAAAACATTCCAGGAAGACGCCAACAGGGGTAAGCCGAACTGGGAGCATTTGGCAGACGACCTACACGTTCTGCTCACAGTGGAAGACACAGAGAACAGGGCGAAGGTCAAACTGGCCAGAGCGGTCGATGAGGTCAAACGCCTGCTTATTCCTGTAAGTATTGAACTTTTTTTTTATACTACTTGGCAAGCAAACTAGCATACGGCCCACCGGATGGAAAGCAGTTACCGTAGCCTGTGGACACCTGCCACACCAGAGGCATCACACGCGCGCCCCCGACCCCAAGACGCAAAGATGAAAAGTCTAATGTGCCTGCAATTTCACCGGCATCCGTACCCTTCAAACCGAAACACAGCAATGCGAGCACTACTGCTTGGCGGCAGAAATAGGTACGGTGGTAGTACTTTCCCGGACGAACTCTTTCATAAGAAGTTCTACTACTAACAAAAAAAAACAAAAACTATAAACTGGGAGCACTTGGCAGACAACCTACACGTTCTCCTCATAGTGGAAGACACAGAACAGCCGAATCACACTGGCCAGAGCGGTTGACGAGGTCAAACGCCTGCTTATTCCTGTTAGTACTGAACATTTCAGCAATCAAGAGTAAAATAAACTGGGAGCACTTGGCAGACAACCTACACGTCTTTTTCATAGTGGAAGACACATATAACATAACAGGTGAAAGCCAAACTGGCCAGATCGGTTGATGAGTCTGCTTATTCCTTTAAGTAATTGTGTAATGAAATGAATGAAGTTTTCAGCCATCAAAGGTAAACTTAACATGGAGTACTTGGCAAACGACTTGCATGCCCTACTGGCTTACTACAACCGTCACAGCTGTGGCTCGCAATCTATAATGCAGTTTGGGATACTTACATACATTATGTTTGGTACTACCACCTCTCTACGATGCCGCTTTATATATGACCGTTATTGATAGTCCTCAATACAAACTGAGTTGCTGTTCCATAGTCGAGCTTAAAATGAATAGCAAAACTTCAACTCATTTTGGGTTAAGTATGCCATATATCACGTAATAGTAGCCCCGCTGATCACAGTGTAAGACAGAGAACAGGAACGCTAAAGTACATTGTGGGCAGAGGTAGACCCCTGATAACAACATTGCGAAGATACTAGGTAGTAGATGACGCCCACACCGATGAAGATGAAGGCCGAATGATATGAATAGGATAACGTGATTAAGAAATTACCTAATTTATCCAACAGAATGGGACAGGTTGCATTTATGATGACTTCGCGAAACACACCCTTACCTATACAGCAATATTCCTCCATCATAAAACACGTTACTTACATAGTTGTTAGCCTCTAATTACACAGTTGCGTTGATAACTAAATACCGTTACGTTGATCGTCATTTAAGGTGCTCTTACGTCATCGCCAACCAACAGTCAATAGCAAAGCCTTGCTCTCGTTATTGGCAATTAACAAATTCTACCTTTGTACTTCTATTTGACCTATAAGTGACCCAAATTATTACCTAATCAGTAGGGTTAGTGGTCAGAGAAAAAACATACTCTTAGTAACTAGACCATACAAAGACAGATACAGGTAAAATATGTACTTATATAGTCTCATCACGTCGTACAGTTCAGCAATAGATCCTTTGGCCAGTGTGCGAAGTGTGAGTTTTTTTACTGTTGCTTTCCTGTATTATCACGTTCGAGTTAACTCTCCTTTGTAGATTGTGAGCGTTTTATAAACACATCTCCATAGCCATCTCCCTTATGCCTCTATTTCATAGTATTATTTAGATATAATAGGCTAATTTGCCCACTTAAGAATGAAACTATTGATGCAAACGTGATGGTGACAGTTAAAAAGTCACAATACTGCTTAATTTTAAAAATTATGGGTTGAATTATGTTGGAACTAGGTATGTGACTTCATAAAATCACGAGAAGACTGAAAACCCTTCGTCATGACATTCTGTGGAGAGTTCTACGAATTTATTATACGTATTATAGGTAGTAGGAAGGCCTCCCCTCTCAATAGACTTAATGTATTCACGTCGCAGGAAGTCGGTGGATGTAGATGACTTAAGATTGTCTGTCGTGGCATTCTAGGGGGGAGGCCTATGCCCAGCAGTAGACTGCTCTCAGTCTCTTCACAGTTTTTTTCTTTCTCAGTCAGTCTTATGATAAAGATGATGATGATTAGTAAATAAGATTAGTGTAAGTGAATAAATGCCCTTTTATTTTTTTATTTTTTTTTATTTTTTTATGATGGTTCAAGGTCCGGCAGTGCATAGTAACACGCACTAAATCCTTTTATTACAATGGTTCATCAATGGTTGTCACATGGGCGTTTTTTGATGCCACCATACTTCAAGCAGAAAAGAAAAAGAAAGAAAAAGTGACAAAACGAAGGAGAAGGGACTGTCTTTATTTTTAATTTTATGGCTTATTTTTTTCATTTCAGCAAGCCGATGGCGAAGACGAGCTGAAGAAACGGCAACTGATGGAGCTCGCCATCATAAACGGCACATACCGTGACTCCAGCGCGAAGGCAGTCGGCGTGCCCGTCAACGGTCAGTGTCTCATAAGTACGGATCTTTTTATGTTTTGTAACTAACCCCTTAGCTTAAGACACCTCCTATTTTCACTAACCGACACTTAATTTGTCGGTTATCACTTAATAAACACACAATATTATGCATGATAGAAGGCTTTGCGAGGCGCAGTGAATCCTTCCACCACCCTGGTTTTTTCACCACAGTCACTAGGCCCTTTCCAGGTCCACTGTACCCCCAAGCTGGTCTTGGACCTAACGTAGGGTGACCATGAAGAACTGCTGTGTTACAAATTACCATAGGCAGATAGCCTCTTAAATTAGGAGTCGGTTGATGAAAATAAAGGCTAACCCCTTAGAAGTAAGAAAGTGGGAGGCAAAAATGAAAGGGACATCGGTGGATATTAAAGTTGAAAAGTGACCTGTAATTTCACTGGCACCCATGCCCTTATAAATTGAACACTTGCATTGCGAGTATTACTGCTTGGCGGCATTACTTCCCCAGACGAACTCTTTCACAACGAGCTCTACTACTATAACAATGGTATCAAGCCTCATTTGTCTTTAATTTCACCAACGAACTGCTCTTCAATACCGGATCACAGTAAGGTTCTGTCATTTGAGCTATCAAATTGTGTGGTGGTGGAGCAGCTAACCTATATTTTATTGGTTTGACGACAATGAAACTCTTATTTTAGTTCTTACAAGTCCTTGAATTTTATCAACAAATGTCTTTCATAGTTCTTAGCATACTTAAATTGTGCTCTAAACTTCTCGGCGATTAAGATAATTTGTGTATTCCAAGTTGAATGTACTTACTCTTATTATATTCTTTAATAGCTTGAGAATGTTATTCTATTATGAACCCATATTCCATGTTTTGATTACATTTCTCATTGTCCGATAAAGCCTTTTGTCTAGCCATAGGTTCATGTGAGTCAGCCCAGATGAGTAATTTAATTGATTTGCGGCATGTAACGGTCATTAACTAGTTAAAATGAATGATTTCACTGTCCTAAGAGGCACTGCAAAAAGGAACAGCTGGTACACCCTAACCAAAGCCAAAGCCTCTAGATTGGATAACATACATACATAACATAGCATATTTATTAGATATTCCGGGTTGCCAGATATCTTTCAAACACTGAATATTTCAGTGATTATTCAGTCCTTCTTCTAAGATGTGGCAAAGATCTTGTTGCGGACTACGGTTGGAAACTCTCGTGTCAATTAGTAATAATAGCAACGCAATAGCAAAACCTTTTGCATTTATTTATGTTTTCGTACAATTTTTTGTTGTATCTATTTTCATGGATATTATACACGCAATTTCAGCCGTTAGTTTGAAATTATTTAAAAGAAAGTTTAAAAACCATAAAGAAATATACAAATTTTGAGATGTCAATTTCAACAGCTTTAATTTGATATCCCATGCAATAATTTCCATTTATTTTTTATTTCTTAATCAACCCAATAATTATCTAGGCAATCTATACCTATTCACCCCAAAATCAAAATTCTAACTTGGCTATAATTTTCCTTTGAATGGTCCACCGCTTCATAGAATCATTCACTAAATAGTTTTGGTGGAAATGAGAACATACGCCACAAGAGACGGACACACACCGAAGTGATTCCATATGTGTTTAGATTTTCCAATTTTGGTCGGAACTCTAAATGACACACAAACTTAGCAAAGTGAGTAACGTTAAGTTGTTGTAGTATACTTCCTTATGTTTGTTTAACTCTGACGCCCACAGAAGTATGAGTCAGCTTGTTATATTAATTTAGCTAGGTAGCGAAGCTTCACACTTATTAAAACGCATAGTTTTCAGGACTTTTGTCTAAGAAGCTATAAACTCTGAAATGTGATCAAAACTTTTTCATAAAACTATCTACCACACAATTGATAAGCTCTAAATCAAGTTGCATGGCATAAAATCCACTGGTCAGCCAGTGGTTTAACATAATTTTAAGGCTCCTACTAATGTCTTCCACCATTGATACAATGAAGGTGAATCCACAGCGGATGAAGAATGGCGTCGCGTTGCTGCCGCAGCCGCTGAGACTCAGCGTCTGCTTGCTCCGGGTGGGGGGGTCACGTTACGCTCACAGGCTCCTTTGGGCGCCCCTCTGATCCTATCGCCCAGGATGTCCGCTGGGCCGGGATCCCAATCTGGGCTCCTCAATGGGTCTCAAGGAGCCGCAGCAGGACTGCTCTCACCGGGCGAACCGACTCATCAGCTGATCTACGCGTCTCCGTATGACTACGCCAACTATGCAGCTCTTACCAACCCGCTGCTGACCACGGAGTACGCAGCTGCTGACCATACGGGTGGGTTGTTCGCCCGTTAATTTACTAACAAGAACGGTGTTTGATAACTTTGTTTTTGCGTCTATGGACCGTCTAAAAGATAGACGACGCAAATGAGGAGATTTTGTATGGATTCAGATAAATAGATACTCTAACAAGTGACTCATAGTCATTATTAGTTACTTAAATGAACTGCTGGAACTGGGTTTAGGTAAGGGAGGTAGTAATGGTAAATTTGGACTTCAACAGCAACTTGGGCGCAAGCTTACAACGCGTGTGACGCTATCTGCACCCGGATAATTTGCCAGAATGCTAACTAGTAGCCAATGCATGCACGGTGGATTAATTAGCACCATGAACATTTGTTCAGCAAGTTTGGATTCAAAATTCATAGACGGAATTAATTCATTGATTATACAAGGTTATCAAACATCGATTTACGCTAACGCTACACAAGGTACCGGGTTTTTACCTACAGTCGTCCAGTAGAAACGAAATGTATTTAAAAGTCAGTATAGGCGAATAAGAATGTTCTAGCTAGATCAATCAATTAGTATTAATATTATAACTGAGATTTCACATGTATTTTTAATAATACTTTAGGATAATAACTGCATGTATCAACAACACAGAGCCACTTTTAGAAACGTTGCATGCAATTAAAACTAAAGCTTAGCCTGTCCTTTAACTTCATTCATACGTTGTCAATCTATAGCAAGAAACCAACGAAGGCGATATTAACTCAATTTTAAACTAGGTTAACGTTGCTGTTACTTAATTATTTATTGTTTAAACGTTTAACAAGGAACCAGGCTCGTGAACACGACTAACACACTAATGTTCAGAACGATATAACACATGGTGTCCAGCTAATATTGAACTGTGTGTGATATATTTTAATGGGGTTTGCAGCATCGAGATATCTGCTAGCTGGCTTTTGACATCAACCGACAATAAGATACGTGAGGCTTCCACACGCTACGTATCGGCCATCGCATCATTTTTATAGTCCTTGACATACACCTTTTTACACCTCTGATACATAAAGGACGTCATTTACAGTCATAATAAAACGCCATGATCAAAACTTAGAATAAGATTATGTTATTTAAGTGCGATTTAGTTTAGCGACTCGATTCCCTTTTGTACTATTAGTATTTGTCTCAGTTTATATTTTGTTTTTTTTTTCAGTCGAGTTGTTTTATACAGATTTTTTTAATATTTATTCAAGTTAGTATGATTCTCAGATTACTTATTTAAATTATATTTGCCGTTGTCTCGTGTTAGAGTTGACATAATAAAGTATTTATTGTTTAAGAGAAAATATTATAGGATTATAGTAAATACTGCCAATTTAACTCTTCTTAAGTTACCGATGTTTCTGGAACAAAGACGTAGATTTTTATTTACAAACAGTTATATTTATTTTGTATTTTTCGTTATAGTTTTATTCGTGTTATGGTAGCAATATTATCCGTCACAGAACTTGTGTTAACCACCCTTGCTTGTAACACAACTAATATAATTAACATCATATTTGATAGATTCCATTATTTGTTTTTGTTAACGATGATCTAAATTTTCACGATTAAGCATGTGATTTATTTTTCACTTTTTAGATTTTCAGTAAAATACTTGTGAACTTTTAACAGAAATGATGAATAATAAATTATTAATATTGATTTTTAGCAAGGGATTGCATAAGTTATTCAGAGATTACAAGCAAAAGGGACCAAATAAGATTGAATATTATTTAAATCACACATATAACGATTTAACATAACTTACAAAAATAACGCGATATACACTACATTTCATGTTGTGAACAAACCATGGAACATTCTAAGCAGTTTTGTATGTCTATTTTACGACAGTATTCGACACAATGGAAGTTGTCACCGATGTTTCTGTTACAATGATGTCGTTACTTATTTAATTTAATAGCCATATTTATATTTATGAACATACCATATAGGCTAAGTATTATTATTATCTTTAAAAGATTTTTAGTTAGGTAAGAAATGAGTGAGCTTTACGAGAATATTATACAATCGTATATAATCCTTTAAATTTTATAATATTGCAGTTGATTTTGATTCAATTTTATTCAAATGAAATTATTAAACCAGCCATTTACCTGTACCTTGACTGGGTATCGTATAATCGTACCCGAGATTTTTATATTTTGTTATTTTTCCAAAGCGATAAAATAGGAAATAGTCTATTAGGACTAAGCATAATAATAGTTAGTGTTTACTGCCAAAAGAACAGTTTTGTTTTATAAAAGTAACATTTTAGAATACATTGACGAGTTGGCAGTGGATTTTTAGAATAATAACTTTCTATAAAAAAAAATATTTACCATACATAATTTCAGTCGCCCAGACTCGTTTGGCTGCAACTTTGTCACGATATTGTTTGTCTGGGTGTCTCTTGGATGCTTTTACTATGTTCTGCCGAGACACAGAAGTTTAATTTACGTGTGCCGCTAGGTGTCGTGAGGAGAGCGGGACGGCTGACGCAAATGAGGGAGCACCCTTACCAGCGCACAGCCTTACCGGCGCCTTAATTCCTGCAAAAACGCTCTCACGCCGCCATTTTGTTAACAAGGTGAGAAGCGCGCATGCACGCATACATGCGATGAATATGATTGCTTTTTTATCTGTCTAGTTTTGTAATAGTTGGAATCTCAGTGTTTTCCCCAGTGGTTTACACTTTTGATAGCAATCATATCCATCCTGAGTATGCGCCAGTGCCTTTGCTATTGTCTCTCTGTGTCATTTCTATTTATTATGTACTTATTAGTTCTCGTTTAGTTTAGTATGAGGGTCCGATGTATTTACCCATCGTTCTTCATACTGGATCTGAAGTGACACTGCATAATTTTTAAACTGTGATTTTTATACTTCTTTTTATAGATTTTTAGATCTGTTACATGTTGTGATACGATGCATTAATAGACACGCGATTTACTCAGTTTGTTATTAATCAATGAAAATGTGCAAATTTTATATATCTTTTGATGGCTTTGCAAAACAAAATGAGATCGCAACATGTTCATCCAGATGATCATTTCGGGTACCTATCGTTTTTATTGTTGAGGGAAGAAGGATTATCAAATTTTGAAACAGATTCGTTTGTCTTAATAGCTGTAGTGTTCAATATTTGCCAAACAGTATCCCAGGAGGTGCTACAATCGGGTTGTGAGATCCTTCTTTCCTGAGTCTCGTTCAGTATTAGTCAAAGGAATGAGCATTCTGATTTTGTGCCATCAATCCAGTATTAAACATAATGCCCCTCCTTTGACTCGATTTTTTTTCATTTATCATCACAACTTTTTCTTAGTCAGTATAAGATTTTTACTTGAAATTTTAAGCTAGTTGTTTTTATTATTTGCCTTAGGTCGTATTTTATATCTTTCTTATTAGAAAATGGTTATTATTAGGGTAATTTGCACTTGTGCCCTTGTGGATTTAATGAATGGCATTCGATTGCCAGTTACGTATTTCACGCTTTATAAACCTAAACTTAAATATTTATATCATAATGCTATTCGTAAATTTATGAGATGAATATATTAAGCGATGATTTTCTGTAAAGAATTATGTCCGTGGTTGATTGTGTATAAATAAATGCATTTTCAGAAGATATACATTATGCAATAAATTGTCTGAAATTTTAATTAAGCTTTTTTATTTCTATACGTTAGGTATATGCGCGATAAAGTAATTTGTGATATTTATTATGACGAGTCGATAAAGTTGATGACGTGCAGTCATTGTAGCCTCACACGACTAACAACATGCAACTCCACAAGGCCAAGTTCCCGTTTGTTTCAATAATTTAATTATTAAGTGCACTATCATAACTGCTATTGTCACTTGCAGATTATCTGTAACTATGTATTTATATTATATGAGTCACTAACATGCAAATATGTAATGACATACGTCATCACAGATTAACATTTATGAGAATGCTACCATATACGATATTTGAGATCTTACAGCAGATGTGTTGAGTACTTACATACTTGCATCTGGGTGCTATGGTTATACATAAGTGATACAAATTTATTATGCTTGTTTGTGTGAGTCATACTTGATGCATCGCAGCCAACTTAAATGTTGAAATGTCTCAAGTATCGCTCATTTGGGAACTATTGGGCATTTAATCCTATATTGTAGACTTATCATTATCATACTAAATTGACTTTAACATTTTTCAACCATTAACTGCGTAAACTAATGAAAGTACCCGTATAATTATTAACTGGGCCACAAGATGTCGCGGCACGAATGCCTAATAGCCTCCCCTTTGTCAGATTTGTTTTATTATTATAAAATTTCCGTACACGAGTCATATCGATCTAAGATCTCGGTTTAACGCTTTTGTTGAAGCTGCATGTGCTGCCGTCCCCGTTTCCAAGACATATCGAAGAGTCACCTTGGACCAAACCTTTATTGTACAATAAGTCAAATCTCAGAAGGGATATCTAGACCGGCTTTTTACGATTAAAATCTTTATACTTGTGCAGATGGTGAAAATATTCAACATCAGCTGTTAGCATCCACTGTTGGACGAGGCCTTCCATAGAATTGAATGGGGGGGATTTGCCATAATCACTACGCTTGGCAGGCGGATTGGTTATTGCAGTATTGGTTCTAGTACTCAAGTGGATGATGCTGTCCATCCTCTGGTGTAATCCCTAAGTCAGATTTTACGACAACCACGGTTAAGTTATTGGGAGCAGTAATTCCTCACGGCAAAGTTCTAACACACTGCAAATCAAAGTTTCATGTTGCGTGAACTGTTCTTGCCTATTTGGTTCTGAAATGCTTAGCAACTTGTATACTTTGGGTTGAAGAGTCACGTCTCTATTACACTGCAGCGAAAGCGAAAAAGAACTAAGTAAATCAAAAAGCGAAGTGTGGGTGCTCATTTTGAGCATTCTTTCTAGTTGGTGTTTCGGTCGGATCCACTTCGCTCTCTTTGCAGTGTAAACTAAGCGTCAAAACTATGCTTTCGGTAGCACATGCGGCATCGCAAGAAGCGTCAAACTGGCTCACGATAGTTACGTGTATTCGGACCATGACATTTCGATCGATACTAACATTCTGTTTTTCTCTCTTCTCGTTAACCCGGCTAGGTGAGTGCTAACGGCGCCGAGGCACTAACAGACGACGGGCGCCGCGGCCGACCGACCCTAAGTCAGCGTAACATTCTCATCGGAACATCGACCACCATGTAGCTATAGCTGTTGGGCCTCACACTTTAACAATATACTATGTATTATAATAGTCTAACTATTAACAATTTATATGCCTGTTATGTTTATAACATGATGAACTTTATTAACAATTTATATTGTTTTATTATTTAAAACAAATGGCACACGCCATCGACTATATTTACTATTGTAACTTTGTACTTCTGTTGTCGCTTGATCGTATTGTTGTTAGCACGAGTGTTTAGGTTACCCTGACCCTTTTATACGGCGTTCAATGTGGCACCACCACGCAACCATTTTGGAGATAAGTATTACTAATTATGAATAGACTATCATAACAAGTAAACACTTTAAATAGCTTTAGCCCGACTATCGTATTTGTCATAACAAAAAAAGATAGTTTCTTTTAACATATCTGTTAACGTAAAACGATCAAAGGAACCTCATATTGATTTCACATGACCTTTCAAATGATATTTAAATCAAAATGAGAAAACGCGGCAAAATTGGTGCCCATTTTATTTCAGATTACGGCAGCAATGTTTTCAAATGTTTTATGTGATTCATATTTCTGGTAGTGTATTCGTTCAATCTATCCAACTTGTATGAATATTTGAGCAACCAAACTTAAACATACAATTACTATAAATTAATCATATTCCTCGCTAAAGTACCTAGTCGGGCAAAAATTACAAGAAATAAGCTTGCCATGAAATATGATTCATTTATCTAATACTTTAATGCAGAAAAACAAAATTGAGTGTACAAATAGGTGGCAATAATATCACATTTAGCGCCGTAACAATACTTTTTTAAGCAAAATCTAGACTAGCTTAAAGTTTTAATAAGACCGCAGCGAAGCGTTATTTATCGTCTAACTTCTTTCTATTTTTTTTATTAATACAACAGCGGTAATAATATTTTGTTTTATGCTAATGCGCTGCTGCTTTAATAAAGCTTTCTATAAGTCTGAATATACACAAAAACAAGTGATTGGTTGCCAAGCTACAACTACAAGAGATCGTAGCTATTTTTATTATGTACTGTCTTTTATGAGTACATCTTCGTCAATGGCGAAGTCAAAGGCAAGATCAAGATGGCGGCATTCACGAGTAAGTATCTTGGAAGACCGATAAAAATTGATTGTTCGCGTATATAAAAAAAACTTATTGGACTGATATCGAAGTAATAATAATGCATAGGTTGTTATTATTATAAACTTATTGACCCAAAATGTATCTATCTTTGGCAATATTTTTATATATATTTAAAACCAAAGACTTGTATGTTAAAGTGATTTTTGAGAGCTATTTTTCCTGCAAAATTATTTTGAAAATATTCTATGTCTTCCTCGTGAAATCAAATTTTTATATCGGTCAATAAGTGAATGTTTTTTTCTTTTGAGAATATATTTATACCTAGCAATGTATTTTAATTTTAGTGCTTAATATTTATAGATAACATTATGGAATATTTTGTGCATCCCAAGTGCCTTATAATGTACAATGTCTCACCTTCGTGGTTCTATTGTTAATTGCTTTTTAAAGAGTAAGTTAGAAGAGATTAAATTATTGTTAACTTTTCTAAAATGTTAATCATTATCTTCGTGTAAACCATAATGTTTTAGGAATTAATGTCCAAATGTTTGCGTAGTTACATCTTTAGGGTTTTCTTTAGTTTTGGCGAGCATTATTAATGTTTTATGTGCCTTTGTTACAATCTCGTAGAGAATCTCAGAAATTGATTCTCAGGAATAAATTAGAGGTCTGGAATAGCGCTGTTCCATTTTGTTGTAACGAAATCTCAGATTTACACAACATTGTATAGATCATGTAACTAGGGCAATTACGTTTTAAGTTGTTGTGTAAGCTTGTATCGTAGTGAAGAGCAATAATTATTCAGTAACGTATATTTTAGTGCAATAGAAATGTTATTTCTAATTATGTTTATTAAAAATCTCGAATTAAAATCACATTGTTGAGAGGATTTAAAAGTATAAAAATATATTATTATAGTTAGAGATCTGATGTTGAGATTATAGGTACTGTAGAAGGAACCATTATTTTTCTTACTGAAAAGATATTTTAAAAGTTACTGCTGTGTTAAAACGTCAATTGGCTTACCAGTTTTA
Source organism: Epirrita christyi (assembly GCA_951392215.1). Classification (NCBI taxonomy): domain Eukaryota; kingdom Metazoa; phylum Arthropoda; class Insecta; order Lepidoptera; family Geometridae; genus Epirrita; species Epirrita christyi. The sequence goes on along the minus strand of OX595842.1, from coordinate 6,991,595 downwards.
GGCACTTATGCGTTGTGAAAATATTAGGTGCCTTGAAATGGTTTACAAATAAAAAATACTTATCTAAGTTCTGTCTAAATAACAAATGCTCGACGATTCTTGTTACTCCATTATAAACTATGTTGTTAGCACTCCGTCCATATTATTTTGCACGAATACGTACTTAATTTTTCATGGTCTCCAGAAATTCTATCAACTGAAAACACTTAAATTTAATTTATTATAATTGTTTTGATCGACGATTTTTAGTTATAGATCATTTTATTTTCACAAGTAAAGTAATTTATCAGACTAAACAAAATCAATTGTTGGGCTATATGTATATGGGCGTATACTGGCTCAGCATACATAGTTTGATATTATCAACCTCCCTTGAGAGTGGGCAGTCATCTGTAACACTTGTTTTTCAAGACCCTGCTATACTATTTACAAAATCACGCATTTATTCTAAAAAAACATAAAATGCCATATATAAACAAAAAATAAATTTTACTGCTTTTTAAAAGAGAATGTGATTTAAATAGATGAAATAACGTACAAATATTGTTTTAATGTCTGCTTAGAAATAGTAAACTTTTGTGTTCCACAAATAATGTTTCTTGAAACATGCTTAGTGCCATCAGCAGACGGACATCTTTGTTTTTATTATTAATTTGTACTTATTAATCTTTATTAACGGCAAACAGAGTGCCTTTACATTAACTTGTAAATATTTATAATATATGAATTATCACTAAAGTATTATAGCAGAGAAACAAATTCTTACAATATGTAATTGTTTTCCAAAAACAAATTAATAGAGAAATACTTTTTTTATATTATTAGTTAAGTGAGATTGTGCATATTATGTCTGTTTTGATGTGTGTTTAAGATGATTTGGTATTAGTAAATATTTAGAAAATGTAAAGTTGAGTTTTATTTGATAATTAGCATTTGCTCGCGGCTTTGCCCGCGTGGAACCTCTTTTGTAAATTATTATAAATTACTGCCTTTTTATGTTATTCTGATTAATAAGCTATAATACTGCAAAGTTTCATCAAAATCCAAATCAAAATTTTATAGACAAAAACTGATTTACTAGTGAAAGGAGGAGGCGTGGATAAAGGCATCAAGTAGTCTTAATCACTGGTCGAAGGCAGACAACGAAACTCCTTGATGGATAATAGATGACTGGCAGAGTTTGGTCTCATTTTGATCAGCTCGCGTTTCCAATTACTTATTTCACCATATCATGAACCGTACAACTAAAACTATATTGTAATTAATGCTTGTCTTGTAAAAATATATTTTTCAACAAACACAGCGGTAGACTTAGTTCATCATCATCATCATCATCAGCAAGTGTTTAGAATGATGATGAGGTACAATAATACAAAGATTGTAACTCTCCTTGCTTGCTTTGCCGTAGTTGGGTAAACAAGTACTTCATTTAGTCGTTATCCTGGTGTGGTAGTGACATCTAAACGTATACTCTGAAACTAAAATGTACAAGGTTGAATTATTATTATGAAGAGTTGTGTCAGCCAAACTCATTCTGGTTCCATCATAATCTGGTAGATGTCGCTGAAAATAATGGTTCGCATAACTTTTAGACGACTTACTCACTCGCTTTGATCTAGGTACCTAGGTAGGTACCTGGTAGAACAAAACAAACTAAGTAAACCAAGTAATTTTTATACTAATGAAGTAAACCAATATGACGACCTCTGTGCGGCGGGCGAGTAGCTGGCTTAGATGCAAGAGGTTTGCGGGTTCGATTCCTGCTGCGGGACAAATGTTTGTATGATCTGCAAATATTTGTCCCGGGTCTGGTTGTTATGCTACCATGGTACTCGTAGTTCCTGATACCCACGACACAGGGAATCCTAGTGTGGGATCAATAGGTCTAAAGAGGCCACTTTGGGTGTTTCATAATAGGATCACATTATGTTTCATTTTGTAAGGGTAAAATGGCCACGTAGGCGAATGTATGTGAGTGACAATTGGGTGTTATGTCATGTCAAACATTTTTAAAGACATTTTTGCTACCAATCTCCTGTTTAGAACCTACCTGCATTCGCAATTCTAAACTTTAACACACGATGCCAGGAAATGGAATTTTAAATTTTGCTGCCTCATGTCCACTTCTTAGGGGACGCACTCAGTAAAATACAGACACAGTTGCCTGAGTATAGAAATTTTTCGTTCACATTATTGCGATGCGACTATCCGACTATTCAGGAATAACCGTACGTGCTACGGCGGCGCGTAGCACACGGACCATTTTAATCGTTTGCTAGCAAGGCTAAATTAACCTCTTATTAGAAAACAGTCGTGCAGAAACTAACCGACTATTTAGTACTTACCCAGAGATAGAGAGAAGGTACCTACATATGCTACGGCGTAGCACACCGCCAAATTAAGAGTCTGGCGTGGCCTTTGCTGCGTAGCAGAAGCTATCATGCCGTAATTTATACTAGCTATTAATATCGAAATCTGCCATCTGTATTTTTAATTTAGTTTTCATCATCTCAGCCCTGGATTTGTACTACGACCCTGCTCGCATCGTGTGAAAATAAACAGCTGACAGTTAGCGGGCGTGTTCATGTTCAGTTTCACGCTTTGAAAATATACTATCTACTCGGTAGAGTGTCGTATCGTATAGCGTTACGCTTCTGAAAAAAAGTGCGAGCGAGACTGCACGCTGTTGGTTCTGATGTCTTAATTATTTCAAAATCATCAGTCCTTTTCGAGTTTCAGGCATTTTTTTCTACAAACTTCAGCATCCCATTCAAGGTGCAAAAAGTCGAAATTTATAAAATTTTAGAATTTTCCGTTTATTTGTGTTACAAAGGTTACTGGAAATATCTACATGAAAAGGTTTTTAACTGCGCGATTTCCATATAATTAGACATTTTTTCCTGTTAAAAAAAACTGAAAAGCCCTGGTGTATTTTCGTCGAATTAAATCTATATAAGTCGCTAGGTACACAATATATCTAATACCTTTCTGAATCACCTGGGTACTAAAAGCTATATAAAACCTACGTAGTACATAGTAACGCCTACCAAAACGCAGGTAACATGCCTCTGAAGTACCTAGGTACCTTCCTACTATAATCGTATCTATGTGTAGGTAAGTTTCACCGGCCTGTTATTAAAGAAAACCGGCAATGCAATAAGTTTGATTTATTATGCACGAGCTGATACAAATGACGCGTAATTGGACGAAAGGTTTAATTTTTATGGTTATTAGTTTGATGATCCATAAATCATCAATTTGCCAGTAGGTGTAATAAACTAAGGTATAGGTATTACATCAAGATTAATGAGATGTTCATAGATTACTCTACTTTAGCCCAGAAGTGTTGGACAGTTTTCGCTAGTTTTAGACTTATCCTGGCAGCTGGCTTGTTTCATCATCAGGATCATTGTTTCATTCACTGCTGAGCGAGGCCTCCCCCGTAAATTGCAATGCCATAACCACCACACTTGGCAGGCAGATTGATAATCGCAGTATTCGTGTTGAGTACTCAGGTGGATGCTGCTGTCCATCCCCTGGTGTAAACTCTTAGTCCTCTTATACAACATCCACGGAAGGAGATGAAGGGGTCTTATTTTGATCAAGACACATCTTGGCAAATACCAGAAACACCACGGTAAATGCGGGACAAACCATAATGGCAAACACCGGACACACCACGACTTTCTTTAGGAGTTGTGTCATAAGTATTACTGGAAGAAAGCGTTAGACGAGTTGGTCATGGGAAAGCAATGGCGACGATGAGCTCACTACTGGTCAAGTCTATATCATTGTGCTACCCACGGTGAAAAGAGGCCCATTGAGGCCCTGCGTATTCTTTCTGGAAAAAACGCTTGTGGTAATTTATGTATGTTATCTTAAGTAGGTATCTTGTATTACTTGGTAGATATTACATCTAAAACGTTAGTATTATGGATAGCATTGTAAGAATTTATTCTTGTCAACTCATTCGTTTGAAAATCCTCGGCAAGCAAAACATTTGAAAACGTTTCAGTAGCTTGAAATAACCTTGTGCCGGTGCGTGCAACAAGGGTCGCACTCGCGGACTCGGCAGGGGTTGGAGGCTCGTAAAATTGCACCGAACTGGGGGAAACGTCTTGAGACGCCTTGCATTCTTATTTGGATTGCACACGTTGGGAAAACAGACAAATCATAACTAACAAATCACCGAAAGTTCCATCAAGGTTTAGTAATCTTAGGCAGGCTCATAAAGATCGCTACGCTAACCGTAGATCTGCTACGAAAACATGGCTTTAGATTATAATCTATCTTTTTTGTTTTAGCACCATAGTAGCCGGCTGAGATACGAGAAGTGCGGGTTCGATTCTAAGAAACGAGGAGAAACGTTTGCATGGTCTGCAATTAGTTCAGGGTCTAGGTGTTGTGGTTGGTGACGATGATACTCGTAGTTCCTGATACCTACAATACAGGGACTATGTGGCGGTGTCATAATCATGTTATGTATTTTTTTAAGTTTAATCTGAGTTCCTTCCTTTTACTACGGTGCCAAGAAATCAACCCGGACTTACAGTCGTCTAGGGTGCCAGGGTCATAAAACTACTTCCCCTACGTTGGTAGAATATTGTGAAGTTGTTCCGCACGACACCGTTCGTTTTCTTGCGTTTCCAATTCACATTTACTTCAAAGAAAGAGTGATTGAGTGTCTTTTAAAATATTCCTGCCGTCATCGGCGATATCGTCTGCAAAATTATTGTATACCTACGTCAGAGATGGATAAACAGCTATTCTTCATCAGCCTATAAACGTCCCCTGCTGGACGAGGCCTCCCTCATATATAGAATGGATTTGTCATAATCACCACGCTTGGCTGGCGGATTGGTGTAGAGTATTCAGGTAGATGCTGCTGCTCAAGTGCCCATACCCTGGTGTAATCCCTCAGTTGGCTTTTAAGACATGCGCTGGAGGAGAAGGAGGGATCTATTCTAGGCCACCACGGGCATGGACAAACTCACACATCTTGTGGTACCTATATATATTTGACAATTTATTTCGTTACTAATTTTCTTATTGAAGTTATTTTGAAAATTCCGTATAGCGTTATAAATAGCTTGCTTCATAAAAAAAATATTCTTGGTCTTCCAAAGGGAGGAATCTGCAACGACCTCAAAGAAGCAATTCTTTGAGGTCTTGGTAAGTATGTTAAACCTATTTCCTCGATAATACTTCTTGTGATAAATTAAACCAATTATCGTTGGAACGCGAGCAGGAGTCAAGTTTAATACATTGGAAAGATTTTTCTATGCCAACTCTGTGAAAACGTTGAACCGTGCGATGCCAGAGTTTTTTTATATATAATACAAAACGCTGGTATTGCACGGTCTGGACAATTCTTTTTCCTTGATTAATGCCATTCTTTTCGCCCGCTCATATTTCGTTGAAAAATTTCCCTCGAGCCCTCGTAATTTCCATGGAATTGAAATTACGGCTAATTGGCAAATGTTTATGCGTCCAAAGTGAATTGCAACGCTGTTTCGTATCGTAACAGGTTTTTGTAAAATGCTTCAATGCAGAAAACTGGGAAAATTATGATCGATTTGGCTTGGAACTTATTTTTTGAGATTGTATTTTATTACTCAAATTATAAAATTCAAAATGTATTTTGTTTTTAAATCAAAGAGACATCCGGTATTTCTTGTAGTTTTTGCTATGGTAGTTTATTATAGATATATGTTTGTATAATTTTAAAGTAGTTGCAAACTAGATAATATTAGAGTGATAAGAAAAAGTAAAGGTACCAACTAGATACAAACTTCAGACACATTTGTTATTTATCAAAAAATCGTACAGGTAGAAAATTACCTCATAGAGTAGGGAACGTAAATAAAAGTAGGCACATAACGGCGCAGTAAAATAAGAATTTGAATTAACTGTATGCTGCTAACGGTGAACATATCTCAAACTGACACATAATGAAGTGTGGGCGGCAGAATCCACGAGGTTTCCGTATTCAAAATAATCTTGGCCATAGATAAATTAAGCTTTCTGACATTTGTAGCCCTTTTCTACATGCATTTTACGAAACATTTTTGCTTCGCTCGATAACAGAAAAATAGGCCTCGTACCTGAAGACGCTGTCTAACGTCAAATTAATTAAACCTATGTCTAAAATTATTTTTGTCGTAATTTTAAAGTTAGGCCTTGTATGTGCTGCTATAGATAATCAAAGGGGAGGATCAAATAATAAAACCACTCGAAAAACGTTGGCAGCTCTTTTATTTTAAAGATAATAAAGATCTTATTTATTTCAAATCATTTTATAACATAACATAACACTAACAGTCATATACGTAGTCTTGATCCCACACTAGGATTCCCTGTGTCGTGGGTATCAGGAACTACGAGTACCATGGTACCATAACACCCAGACCCGGAACAGATATTTGCAGATCATACACACATTTGTCCCGCAGCGGGAATCGAACCCGCAACCTCTTGCATCTCAGCCGGCTACTCACCCGCCGCGCCATAGACAAGAGGAGGTTATGTTTTAGCTCCACTCATAGTTACAGTCATTTGGCATACAAATAGTTACATTAAAGTTATGTTTACATTTTAATTTAGTTATGTAGTATCTATCTGATTATAATTTTAATGGTCTTTTGATAATAATAACAAATGAATACAAAAGAATATAGGAAAATAAGATTCATCACATGAATTCACATGCAATCGGAACATTTATCAACAGAATAAAAACTATAACTTATGCGCATACGTGTGCTTAGAACTTTAAGTAACATGCGAGTACTAATGAACAAGTTATATTAATAACTTGTTAAAAACTTTTGTTTGTTTTGTTAACAATTTTTATTTTAAATTTTGGTTGCCATGTTTTCATCATCATCATCAGCCTGTAGAAGCCCACTGCTGGACATAGGCCTCCCTCTTAGAATGCCACGACGCACGGTCTTGAGCCGCCTCCATCCACGGACTCCCTGCAATATTTATAATATATATATAGTCCATCGAGTGGAGGGCCTTCCTCTACCGCGTCGTCTGGTTTGTGATCGCCACTCGAGAACCTTTATTCCCCATCGGTTGTCAGTTCTGCGAGCTATATGACCTGCCCATTGTCACTTCAACTTTCTAATTCTGAGAGCTATGTCGGTGATCTTGGTTCTTTTACGGATTTCCTCATTTTAGATTCTATCACTTCGGAAATCCAACGCCATGTATGTATTATGTATAATAAAAAATAACGCTAGTTCAGTTTTTTGCCACGTCTATTCTCATTCCAGACGGGCTCTAATGGAGCACTCATTTTTCAAGGTCTGACAGTTTTTTTTCAATAATTTTGATTCATTTTTGTTTGGTTCTCTGTGACTATTAATATTAGGTAATAGAACACTTTGCTGCCAACGCACCCTCTCTGCAATGGGTGATTCGAGAAGGCGAGTGACGTACTCGTAACAAAAAAAAACACTCCTTTTACACAACCTTTACGGTAACTAGCTCTAACTGCTACAGACAATGTAACAACTTTCACAACCATAAAACAGTTACTCTAACGATTCCTCCAAACTAAAGTATCTATCCACCAACCTGGAGTAGATAGGTATCATCCACAAGGAAAACGTGTGAAAATGCCACAGGGAAAAGTCCGCTCGTTACAAATGATTTATGTTTGGCCGTATAAAAACATGCTCCTTAACGCGTTTCGGCGTTAAGGTCCTTTGTAGGCGGTCAGAGAAAAACTGCTCTATAACTTTAGCAATGTGTTCGTTACTGACCGCCCAATTTATCTAGTATGAATTATTACTTTGATGAAAGGGAGTCGAGAAAAATTATGGGCTCATTTTCCAAACCGATTACCAATTTGCAACAGTTTATTACTAAGTATGCGCCTACGGCTTCGTGCCTAGATAAAAACTACCTCTTCATCAGCCGGTAGTCAACCACTGCAGGTTGAGGCCTCTCCCACAGCAAGCATGCATAGCGTGCAATGGGGGATTTATATTGGTGCTAGAGAAATTCTCCCACAGAATGCTGTATTTCACTAACTTCCTGGAAAACCATTTCATTTCATTTGTATGTACAAGGCGTTCGCGTTAACTTTCCCTTGCCAAAAAGCCTTCGTCAAGTTCCTCAAAGAGGTTCGTGAGGTTTTTACCAATTGGATAAGATAAGGTATACGTTAGTCATTGGGGAAAAATATTGATACTGATTGTTAGAAGTTAGAAGTTAATCCTTATGTATAAAGAACACACAGTTTTTTTTCAGCCAGTAGTTGTCCTCTGCTATATAGGCCTTCCCCATATAATGCCTCGACGAACCATCCTGAGTCGTCAAGTTTGCTGCTGCAATCACCAGGCAGGCGCTGCGAATCAGTGATCGCAGTTTTGATGGCTGCTGCTGCCAACTCTCTGATGTAATTCCTTAGTGGCTCCTACGACATCGGAAGGAGATGGAGTGTTGTATTCTTAGTCTGGATTCACTACGGCACACTGTTGTCGCTGCGCCCTACCATAACCAAAACCACGTCTCTAAGTACTATTACTATTTAGCTTGTCTTTTATTAGAAATAAGAGGGGAAAAGAGCAACTAAAGAGAAACCATACCATTTTTATCAGGTAGCGTAACAAAAGTTGTATTATCTTGGAAACTATGAACAAAGTACAATACAATACAAAAAGTTCTCTCCGTAAGCTCTACAGAATCCGATACAGAAACTTTAAACTTTCAAAGACTGCTTAAAACGGCATCGCGTGCTATCGAAACCAAATTGGCATTGGAGTTGGAAACTAGCTGAACAAACAGATACATAACATCTTTGTTATAACTATTTTACGACCTCAATTGCGAAGGTTTGAGCTCTAGCCACAGAAGATATAATAACTCAATGTTCCATTTGTTAGATATTCAATCTAAAACCAGTGACACAAAGTTCATATTAGATTTCAGATGGTTTTGGAGTTCTCGAGCCTAGATTCTCCATAAAATTGTGCCTGAACCTATTGTTTTATGACCAAAGTAGAAGTTGGCATCACTGCAGCGCGATCCGCAATGTTTTTTTGTTGCTAGTCTATTTTGTCATAAAAAGCTATCAGGATTACCAAACTGATGATGCTGAGTAATTGAATATCGATGTGTCGCTGTCTGACTGATTAGCAATGTACAGCCTACACAGACCCCTATTCCCTAACTGAAAGTCACCTCAAAGTTTGACAAGTAAATGGTCAATTGATGTAATTTTACTTGACAAACGAGTTACTTTCAGGTATGGAATATGGGGGCAGAAATAAAAAGGGTTCATTCCTTTCAGGGTCTACGGGTGCACTAAGAAAGGAGTTTCCGAAATTCAGCCTCAGGGGTTCAGCAGGGTGTTGATGTATGTACAGGAAAAAATCCACGGACGAAGTAATTAACTTACTCATCGTCACAATATTTTTTGTAATTTAGGTAGTCACTTTCATAACTCAATAAAAATGACAGTGTCCGAACCATCACCATCAATTTCCTCCCATCATTCTCCATCAAGCTCAGCTTGCTGACAATGAATAATAAATCCGCATAATTGCGTCAAACGCACGACCCCAAGTCTATATACCTACTAAAGCCAGGATTTCCTAGATAGAATTCACCGTTAAATGAAGACTTTAATATTGCGGTGATCTCGATTTCGAAACTAATATAGAGGCCCTATACCATACAATTTCATTGACAATTATTTTCATTGCGTAATTTAACAGAATCCTTAGTCCCTACGCGATAATTTTTTTTCACGTAATTAAATTGACGACATAGCGTCGACGTTTTCGCGAGTAAAGTATGTCATCATCATTGAAAAATATAATGGTGCAACTTCACTTGGTGTATATTGGCAAATGTTTGTGTTATTTATCCAAGGCAAAATCAACCATGACTCCATCAGTACACAATGTTGTTTGCCTTGGCAAAAAAATGCCACCATACCACATATTAACAAAAAATATTTATTTGAAGGGAAAACCTACTTACTACTTTAATTATTGAAAAAGTAATAATAAGGATTTTTAGTTATTACAAAAGAATTTTGTTTTTGTTTTTACAATTGTGAAATAATTGGAAATTAATAGAGGTAGGTATCTAAAAGTATTAGGTTTAATTTAGTGTATCGTTTGAGTATCTATGTTGTTTCTGAATCCAGTTTCATCCGCGGCTTGCACACCTTCCCAAACCGTAGCGGAGACAAAAAAATATTGTGCAATAGTAATTATTGTAGCCCTACACGATACAATGAAAATCGTTCACGCAATTAAATTCAAACTAGCTTAATCTTTGCCTCAATCATTGCGCTCGATACAATACTGCCCCTACAAGATCTGTGTCATTGCGCAATGCTTCAAATTACGCAAATATCGCGCAATTAAATTGATCGAGCAGGGCCCACCCTAATATATAATAGCCACATTTCCGCTTTAGTTAATTACGACCGTCATACGATGATCACCGCTTATAAAACCCTGGCTTTATCAAATATCTATCAGTAAGTAGATCCGTAAAGCCACAGCGGGCTTACAGGCAAAACAAACGAGCAAATTAGGCCGTGTTCGGCCGGTACGGCCCACGACAGATCCTGATTGATGGATGACTGACCCGCAGGCAATTAGCTTCCTAACGAAATCCAGCGCTGTGTCAACTAGAAGATAGAGCAGTTTTGTTGAACAGTGTATTACAGGCTGTAACACTTCAAGCCTGAACGATTGGTTTGAAGGAAAATGGAACAAAAATTAGAAAAAAGTGGCACCTCTAGAATATAGCTGATAATATAGTAGAATCTTTGCTTTAGGTATAAACGAGCAAACTAGGCCGTGTTCGTCTGATAGTGCAGCCCTTGGCAGAACATAATTGATGGATGGCCATGACCAGGCAATTAGCTTCTCAACCAAATTTGGCTGTGTCAACTCGCAGTTTTGTTGGGATTCGTTGCAATTGCAGCTGTGACAGACTGAAATAACTTACTAAGGCCCTTACATTATATACAGGGTGGGGCAAATTTTTGGCCCCTAAAGGGTAGCTACCTTTTCTTTTGCAGTTAGAAGGTTTTGTTCTTAGAAACCTTCTGTTTTATTTTGAAGAAAAAAATATTGAAGAATTAGCCTACCAACTTAAAAAAGTTACATACGAATTTAAATTAAGAACCATTGAATGAGTGACATTGTTGTTTTCACTTACTCGTTTTGTCATAGAAAATGCATGGGAATGGTTTTTTAATTATTGTCAAAACTTACGATTTGATTTGGTAAGTTACTTTGGGAAAAGTGTTCCTGGTCGGAAATAGAGTCGATTAAGATAAACTTATTTTTTTTGACAAATGTAATTTTTTGGGTGAACCGTACTTTTTTTTCAAAAATCTAAAAATGCCAATATTTTTTTCTTCAAAATAAAACAGAAGTTTCCTAAGAACAAAACCTTCTAACTACAAAAGAAAAGGTAGCTACCCTTAAGGGGCCAAAAATTTGCCCCACCCTGTATAGTTCATCTAAACTATATTGAGGCGTCCATTCACCGTTACGCTCAGTAAGACGTTTTAAAATGATTCTTTTTTTTTTTTTTTTTTCCTTCTTTTTTTTTTGAAGAAATCGCTCTCAGCGATAAGGCCGCCCATTGTACTGCTAATTTTAATAAATCCTGTTATGTATTCCTGGTGTACAATAAAGTGTTAATCTATCTATCTATCTATCTATCTATCTATCTATCTATCTATCTATCTATCTATCTATTTATCTATCTATCTATCTATCTATCTATCTATCTATCTATCTATCTATCTATCTATCTATCTATCTATCTATCTATCTATCTATCTTTTTATAGAATAAAGTAGTGGGATTGGGACACAGTTTAGTTAGACATAAATAAAAATAAAATGAATAACACCCAACAGTCACATACGTAGTCTTAATCTCACACTATACGATTCCCTATGTTGTGGGTATCAGGAACTACGAGTACCATAGTACCATAACACCCAGACCCGAAACAAACTTACAGATCATACAAACATTTGTACCGCAGCGGGAATCGAACCCGCAACTCTTGCATCTCAGCCGGCTACTCGCCCGCCACGTTACAGAGGTCGTCAGGCATTCTCTGCTTTAGAGAGTGGCTGGTAATCTGGTGGCTGGTGGCATCGAATGACAGTTTTTTCTGTCGTTGGTGGACGAGGCCAATACTATTATAACGGTCACAGGAAAAGGGTGGATGAAGGCGGCTTAAGACCGTTTGTTGTTGGCCTATGAGGCAGGCCAATGTCCAGTAGAGGCGCCCCGAATCAAAATATCCTGCTTCTAATAATAACATTTCATTCACCTATCGGTTCAAATGTTTATGGCATGAGTTCATTGTCATGATAACAAAACCAAACAACAAAGTAGTGAATGGACTAAAAATAGAAACCCGAAGATATAGGTTAACGACTTCTTTTGTACGCAGGTTCCTTAAAAATATCTGATAACAAATTATGGAGCTTGTTCGTCTTATTTACAACCTTAGCGTGACCGACCAGGAGTGTAAGGGGTAGCTACGCGTATAGGATCCGTTTTCAAGTCATAGTATAACATAAACATAACATAACATATCACCCAACAGTCATACACGTAGTCATGATCCCACACTAGGATTCCCTGTGTCGTGGGTATCAGGAACTACGAGTAATAGGTACCAACAACACCCAGACTTCGAACAAATATTTGCAGACAAATAAACACGATAAAACTCATCTCATCCATTCACTCAAAAATTTTTTGTAAGTTTGTTGTAATTGATTAGTGTGATTTCACTGCATTCAAAATAAATAAATAGTTAATTAAATCTTTAATCTCATATAGAATGTATTGTGTTTGATCTCATTAGATTAGCATTTTATTGGTGGTTTTTGATTTGTTATTATATAAAAACTAGAAATGTAAAATTTTATTTTATTTGACTAATCCTAATTTAATAAAAATGCCTTAACTCTTAATTCTTTAATAACAATTTAATACTTTTTGAAATATTTAATTATATAGTTAATGTGATATAAATTAAATATATATATATATATAATTCATATCATATTAACTATATAATTAAATATTTCAATAATTTTATATAATTATATATATATATATATATATATATGTATATATATTTGATTTATAAGCAAATAAATAATAAGTAAAATGAATTTACTTACCCAATGTGTTATGATGAATAACGATGTTATTGATATGGCTACTGATTGTGAAGTCCCTAGAAGGAAAGCAGAACCTACAACACAAGTCTCCAGACTTAGTGTAGGTTCTGTCTGTAATACTTGCTTATCGAACAAGCCATTTTATGTTATTTTAATTTGTAATTCTAATAAATTAATCTTATTGTGTGCTTGAAATGAATAAATAAACATTATTATTATTATTATTATAGATCATAAACAAACATTTGTCCCACAGCGGGGATGGAACCTGCAACCTCTCGAATCTCAGCCGGCTACTCGCCCGCAGCGCCACAGAGGTCGTAGGATATTCACTAAATAACCCGAAAAATTTTCAGGATATTTTTATTATTTGCTTACGATTCATGCCCCAACAACACATACTTAATATTATGTGAAAATTACAACTGACTACCTTTTACATACTTATAAACACACACATTTTTCCCAAAGGGGTAGGCAGAGCCTGAAAGAAGAAGCCTTTAACCGTGAGATGCTCCACAGTCGCAGAAATATAGCTACCGCTACCGAGATATTATAACAGTGTGTACAGGCTGAAGGACGACGGATGTACGGAAGGCTTACCCTCTGTTTCATATTCATTCTCTAAACCTATTTTAGTTAAAATAGCTTTTGTCTTGTTTTGACATATGACATTTTACATCAGAGAGAACAAGACAAAAGCTATTTTAACTAAAATAGGTATAGAGAATGATTATGAAACAGAGGGTTAGGCTTAGTGATTGCACTAATGGACAAGAGCATACTCAACGTAGAAATTACCGAATAAATTGGTGCTAATAATTTGGTAAGATTGTTACAAAAAAGCAGTAGGTAATATCTACCTACATACTTAATAAAATTTTAAGCTGTGAAAGAAAAACTTGGTTCCAGCGACGCCTTGTTTATGGCTTTCTATTACTTTTAGTAATCATTTTCACGGCAATTCAATAAATTGTTGATGCAAGCTTCACTTTAACGAGCCGATTAACCGTCTCCCGTGAAAACGTTTAACGTTTCTTTTCATAATTCTATTTCCTTCGCGAGTGCTGAAGAAAAATAATTCCATTACTGAAGCAATTTTCTTTTACTGCCTTCGACTTAACCTTCGTACTTACCCGTAACAACGTGGCATAGCTTCGAAAACTCGAAACTCTTTTGAATTTACCTTTAGTATTGCAAAAGTGGCTTGGCAATTTTCTTTTTTCGGACCTCTTTCCGATCGCTGTACAATAAAAGACTTTAAAGCTGTGACGATAAGGTCGTTGATAATTTTTTTGTTTCGAGCTAGGTTGGTGGTAAAGGGGTATTATTGGAAATTCCTGAACGTACGAAACGTCGACTGATATCGAACGTAGACGATAGTCAAGCTGCGATTGCAGGGAAGTCCTGTCTCGGACGTGCAAGCTTTTCTGTCACGTGACGGCGTATTTCCTTTTGCTTTAAATAAATAGGCAAAGACATTTTATAAGGAGCGTACTGTTTGTAGCCTCGAGGAAAACTTAAGTCTAACCTACTCGTGAAACTGTTCCTTTAGTCTATTTTTACTTAACTACAGCAAAGAAAAAAAAGGTCAGTCTGTGTATGTATGTTTGATGAGTTATCCAAGGAACTTTTATGGTGTACTATATCCATGGAGTTATCTTATTGAAGCGTCTTGACGTTCCGTGTGTCTTACGATATATTTGACGTCACACTAAATTCAATATGGTGGAAATATAACTTTTCATTTAAATAATTAATAACTTTTCATTTAAAAAACAGACTTCCGCCATTGTATTCGACTAGGTAAATATTTGGATGAAAAAAAAATGATGAAAGAACCATAGTGGTGAAAGGATTATGATACTTTCTGAATGCAAATGCTTGGTTTGTTGCTGAAAATATCAAAATCGCCATATGTATGCCTACAATATTTGAGGAGTTCCCTCAACTCCTCATGGATTCCATCATCAGAACTGGATTCTGAAAAAAATGGGACCAATCTGAAAGTATATCTATTCAAATAAAAAAACAATTTTCCAAATCGGTTCATAAACGCCGGAGATATGAGGTAACAAACATTTAAAAAAAAATACAACCGAATTGAGAACCTCCTTCTTTTTTGTGAAGTCGGTTAAAAACGTAATTTTCCAACCCCGAAAAAAATATATTACATATATTTAATGAGTTTGGTTTCAAATGAAAGGGTTGGGGTAGGAAATGAGTACTTACATTAAAACAAATATGTCATGCTAGTTGTATACACTAACTCACTTAAAAATTGTAAAAAAAAGTGTAAAAACTACACACCTACGCAAATGCTGAAAATAAGTTGGTATCAAATGTTATAATTGAAAAGATAATTGACGACTTAGATTCTGGTAAAAAGGTCACGGCTGTATTTTTTGACATGTCTAAGGCATTTGACTTTGTTTCACACACCCTATTATTAGATAAATTAGAAAAATACGGAATAAGAGGCCCTGCTCACAAATGGTTACATAGTTATTTGACAAATCGAATGCAATGTGTTGAAATTAACAACATTGACGCAAGTAAGGAATTCAAGCCATTTAGGTCAAGTTATAGACATAATAGCTATGGGGTACCTCAAGGTAGTGTCCTAGGACCTCTTCTATTTTTACTCTACATTAATGATCTTCCCGAAGTGACCCCAAATCCATGTACATTATTTGCTGATGACATATCTATTATAATATCATCAAATTCTGACATTTACAATTATAATTCTGACATAAACAATACAATTAATTCTATTATTAAATGGCTTGATGAAAACAATTTGCATGTTAACTTGTCGAAGACAAATTTAATGCAATTTAGTAACTCGTCTATAAGACCTCAAAAACTTGGTATTTACTACAAAGAGCAAAGATTAAATGTTGCGAACGAAACTAGATTCCTTGGCATCATGCTAGACCAAAATTGTAACTGGAAGGCACAAATCGACCATGTCTCTAAAAAATTAAATAAGTTCGTATATGTCCTCTATAAGCTCCGCAAGACTGCAAATCGTAATACAATTTTGACAGCTTATCATGGATACGTCGCCTCAGTTTTGAAATATGGTCTTGTTCTGTGGGGAAACTCGACAAATGTGCAAAAAGTTTTTATTGCACAAAAGAAATGCGTACGAGCAATTGTTGGGATACCTCCGTGGGAGTCATGTAAGCCGATCTTTTTGAAACTTAAGTTGTTGACATTGCCCAGCATGTACATCTTAGAAGCCGCTAAGTTTGTTAAAGAGCAATTGAGTTTATTTACAAAAGCAAGTGACCTTTATCGTAGATGTGTAAGAAACCCAGATAGAATTGTTCTTTCCAGAGTACCTAGAACTAGTCTTTATCACAAAAGTTGTTATGCTATGTGTGGTAAAATATTTAACAAAATACCCAATGAAATTAAAGACTTGCCAACAAGGCTATTTATAAGGAAGCTAAAATTATGGCTAGTTGACAGAACCTTTTACAGTGTTAACGAATTTCTAAATAATGACTAATTAATGACCAACTGTGATTGTGTTAATGTTATGTTATTATTGTTTAATTTATTTGATAAAATTGACTAAAATTATAGATACCTAAGTAATTCAATTGTATAATATTAATTTCATAATTTACAACTTTTAAAATTTGCATGCCAATGTTTTGGTGAAACATGTGAAACAACTATTTTGTAAGAACTTTTAACCATGTTTCCAGCAAATAAACCATTTCATTTTCATTTCATTTCATTTTTATAGAGGAAGGCTAAATCCACGATTCTATTATACTTAACAGGTGTAGTCGGAGGCCAAATCCACGGTTTTTATTCAGAAAAGCCTAAAACTACGACTTGTTGAAAGCCTTAACTATCGAATCGTGGATGTGGGCTGCCTTCTTCATTTTGATACTTTGTTTTCAGCTTTTGGTGGGGTTTCAGGTTTTGAACTTGTTTTTTTCTAATTTGGTTAGTTAACTTATAACACACAGATAACCTAAAAGATTTAGTTACTTGAGTTACTAAATCTTGTAGATCTTGCTGTCCCAATTTGAAATAGGAGCACTTAACGTATTTAAGTATTCGTTTAAATAACTATCACCGGTTATCACTAAGTAAGTTCAACTAAGTAGATGATACATTAATAATTTTCTCACTAAGAGTTCGGAGCGGTTAACCACTTTTGGCAAATTAAGAGTTTAATATTCATAATCATCTTGGGTACCAGCGGTCGAGTTATCGTAGGCTGTTACCAACTAATGTCACAGTCAAACCTAAACAATCAGTAGTACAACTTACTCTTTCCTCAGTTCGGTACCATAAATCTGTTAAAGCCCCAATAATACGCAATGAAAGCACTGAATAAGCTGTGTCTGAGCTGGCTTGATTTTTAGGTTATATTTTTTTTATTATACTGTTTGTTATGGTATATTTACCGTGCTAGATATAACTAAGAAGAAACTCGCGTAAAACAAAGTGTCAGTTATTACATTAATAACGGTGGGGCTGCAAAAACCACCCTTTTTGTTTATCCCCGGCCGCTACTTCCGGCTCGCCGCTTTTATGAAATATAACCACAACCGTACCTACTGTATCTATAACAAGATTTGTTTGTTTGTATGTTCTGTGATTTACTAATCTACCTTTATTATGAAGCCAAAACGAATTGAGGCAATGTTTTGCATTCAGGCAGTTCATTTAAATCTAATTTGGAATTCGTTCCAAATTAGTCAAATAATTATTACTAATTAGTCAATTAGTAATTAGTGGAGTCTTCATAACATAACACTTAACTGTCAAATACATAGTCCTGATTTCATCTGCGTTGTGGGTAACAAATCAATGAACAACGAGTAACAGTACCATAACACCCAGACCTGGAACCATGTACTTAAACATTTATCTTGAAGCGAGAATCGAACCTGCATGCACCTCTTGCGTCTCAGCCGGCTACTCGCCCACCGCTCCACGGAGGTCGTCCAAATGATGAGATGTCTTCTCTATAAATATTTAAAAAAGTTTTTTTTTTTTTTTTACTACTTGGCAAGCAGACAAGCTTACGGCCCACCAGATGGAAAGCAGTTACCGTAGCCTATGAACGCCTGTAACACCAGAGGCATCACACGCGCGCTGCCGACCCTGAGACATAAAGATGAAAAGTCTCATGTGCCTGTAATTTCACCGGCACCCGTACCCTTCAAACCGAAACACAACAATGCGAACACTACTGCTTGGAGGCAGAAATAGGTACGGTGGTAGTACTTCCCCGGACGAACTCTTTCACAAGAAGTTATACCAATAACAAAAATAAAAGTAACATCTGTCTATCTTTTTGTTTGTTAATTTCTATCTAAAATAATTGGATTAAGGATATTCTAAAAAGGCCACTTTATATGAATCATATGACGATTCATATAAAATAATTGCTAAGGATCTGCTGAAAATTCGGAAAAGGAATTACTACCAGATGAATTTGCCATATTAAGCGATTCATCTGGTAGCAATTTATTTTCCTAATTCTCTGCAGATCCTTAGCAATTCCTTTATATGAATCGTATTATTATTATGATTCGTATAAAGTAGCCTTTTTAGACCTGCTGGTAATATCACTTTAGTTACGTAGGTACATGAGTGAAACCGCGGGCAAAGGTAGTGAAGACATAAATATTCAAGGCAAAGGCATTGTCCGCGGTTTATATTTAGATCCTTAGATCCCTAGTAATACCTGTTTACAAATGTATGAATATGAAAAAGCATCATGTTTTTGTTAAAAACGTCCACCTTTATCAAACAGTTTTTGCGTTCAGCAGTTTGACCTACTTACAATAATTATGAATAAAATTATGTATATACTTGTTTTAAACTCGAGCCAAAGTCAAAAGTATTTTATTATTGAAATTACAAGGATAATTTTTAACAAAAATTACTCTTACTCCAATGTGACCTAACCTAGAAGAATCAGTGCAACAAACTGGATACTTTTGATGTTCCTTCGTACTACTAGGTAGGAAGCGCCTGTGTACGGTCTCGAGAACAAGGAGAACTGATTCATAGAAAAGAGAACTTAAAAACCTTATGTAAAATTTAAAGTAAAATAAATACTTTAAACTTACTTTTACTTTAAAAGTAAAATGTACAGAAAATCAGCAAAAGTTCATAAGACAGCACACGCGACGCTTTAATTATACTTATAAAATACCTAACAACCTGTTTATATTGTGTGGGTAATATAAACAGATATTGTAAGTTGTCATTTAAGCAGTCGAGGGCAGAGCGACATCAGCCCATGCGGCTTTACTATTAATATATCTGGAGTGTAATACGCTTTCTTAATTAGATTATTCTTTGTGCTGGATAACGACTATGAAAGGAAATGTTGCAAAAATACATATATGTATATATACATAGTTGTAATAAAAATATAAGAATATTGTCAATAGTTTTTCGTGGTTTGATTCATCTATGTTCTATTCAGTTAGTAGTTCTACCAACTTTTGAGCAATTGGTAGATATACTTACAAATAGGTATGGACTTGAAAATATCGTGACTTGGTGTTATTTTAGAAAAATTACGACTTTACACCACCAACGTGGTGTAATTTTATAAAAAAATACACTTTACTAATCTCCTGCTAACGTTCATGTCTTGACCTCTAGCGAGGATGCGGTCGGTGCTCATGAGGAACCTCTATGGTCAATGAAACGACAGCAGGAGAATAGTAAACACATACGTGTGTATTTGTAATTTTTTTAAAACAATGTTAAGTACAAGAGTTAGTGTCGATATTTTGACTACGTTATCGTTTTCGGTCCTCATTTGGCAACAGTGCGTTATAAGTAAGTTCGAAAGAAGTAATATGTTTTATTTATAAAAAAAAACTTTTTTTTTTTTTTCTACAGCATACTTAAGCAGTGTTCACAGTTGCACCTATCACTAAAGAAAAAGCGTTTTTTTCCCAGCCTGTCATAAATCAATGAACAAAGAAGTTAACTAGACTCTTTATTCTTTATTAAACAATATCTGATTACCTTCATAATAATAATAGTAGGTACTTACATTGTTTTGTAGCCGCATCCCATACTGGGACGCTATTGTTCCAAGACTGACAAGCGTGAAATTAACGACAACGAAATATGTCTAAACCAAAAATGTATGCAGTTAATACGTGCGGAAAATACACATGACATCCCTAGGATATTAGTTTCGGGGAAGCGAGGGAATCATTTTTCTTTCATGCTTATTGGCGATTCCTGATACGAAAATTAGCAAAGGAGACGCGGTAGGTAGGAACCGGTAGTGGTGCATGCGGGGATGGATGTCGTAACAAACGTAAAATTTGAAAATTGAATTACGAACATACTCATATCAAAAACAATTTTTTAATCGAAACTTAACATAAGCTTAAGGTGCTACATTTAGAGCTAGAAAAATAACGTATGCATGACTTCATCTATGAAGACGCCATCAGTGGATTGGGACACAAAGTAAAATTAAGGTAAACAAAGTAAGGTACCTAAAGGCGGCGCGCCGCTGAGATTATTGTGAAATGAATATTCAATTATTAAGAGATTGGGCTTCAGATCAATCAACATTTATGTACGATTTCAAAGCCCAATAAGTAATTAACGACTCCTGCAAAAAATATTATGATTATTCACATCGTTGCCTATATTTTTTATGTTTATATATATATTTATTGTGACATTAAAACATTTCTGAATAAAAAATATTACAAATGAGCTAACTTTGGCTTAAAATTGCTACTTTTTCCAAATGTCTGCAACGATTTTTATAATTTTTGCACTAAAATTGACATAACTATAATTTGAATTTTATTTTTTCAAATATGATTCATAGGAAGAAATATAAATAACACTACGGGCCACAGAGAACTTTTATTATATACGAAAACTACGGGCCTGATGGCTCAGGCTTAGTCAAACTCAGTTCTGCGCTGCCATCGGCTGGCGCTGGCTCAAGGTCGTTGACAATAGTAATTCACGTATCAACTCCAATCAAGCTTAGATATCCATCATTAACAAATAATTTATTTAATTAAAAATAAAACATAAAATTAATTCTTAGGTATAGACGGCAAATCATATTGGTTACCCCGAGTGTGTTTAAAGATTGAGGTAGAAATTAAATGATTCATATTTTTCCGTCGTTTTTATCACTATTATTGTATTTTCGCTAAATGGATCTGAGTGCTGGCCGATGAAGAAGACGGATGAACAGAAAATTGAGCAACACAGAGATGAAGGTCGCTACGCTGATCTGGTGGAGTTTCGAAAATGGATAAATTAAGAAACGAATATATCCGAGGTACTTTTAAAGTAGTTAGTATACCTGAGAAACTAAGTGAAAACCGTTTGCTGGTACGGACATGTGATAAGGCGAGATCATGGTATATGACTAAAAGAGAAATGAATATAGAAGATGGAAAAAGGAGCCGTGGACGACCATCAATGACCTGGCTACGAACAATAGATACAAAATGGCATATAGCGAACAATACAACAAAAGAGACAACCCACAACCGTACGGTGTGGTACAGAAGTACTAGGAGGGCTGACCCCAAATAAATTGGGATAATAGCCAGGAGAAAGAAAGATTGTATTTTCGCTAAACTATATATATGAAAGAAAAGTATTATAAATGTTATCCAATGCGATAAATAGAGTCATTCGTCATCTTGCGGATCTGAAACTCGCTTGAATCCGCGAGTTGGCACCTAAAATAAGTTATTTAGCAAACTATTATTTAATTATTATTTGTGAGATGGGGATAACCAATTAGCTTTGCTGTACTTACATAACAACCTTTTATATAAGATAAGTACATACCAAGCAAAACTGATTAACATTATTTATGCGCCTAACATTGTTTTGTTTTCCATACAAACATACAAAATATCCATAGAACAGCAAAATTGGAAATCTTAGGATTTATCACATTTAATTTTAATACACACAGACTTGTTAGGCCGTTTTCGTTGGTACAAGTTTTGTCCTGGTTGCTGGCTTTTTTAGGAGTGTATTATTACTGTAAGAAAGCGTTAGCTGATTTGGGTGTGGGAAAGCAATGATGACAATGAGGTCACCACTGGTCACGTATATATTCCTACGATTCTGAAAAGAGGCCAATTTAGGCTTATTGTCCTACTCCTTCGGGTAAAAATCGTGTGTCTATTTATGTGTGAAGACATGACTGCATAATTATTACACTCTCTTATGTTTACCAAACGATGTCTGTTAACAATAAACGATTCAAAAACACTGCTATTGATAGATTCATGTAGAATGCCATAGTCATTACCATTAGTCTTATCGACAGTTTCAAAATTTTGTAAACAAGTTCCCGTTATTACAAAATTAATGCTTTATAGAAATACTTACCTTAGATTATAATCTCAATTTTAAGAAATTAATTTGACAACAATTTTTTATATATTTTTTTGTTTTACTTTTTAGTTCAGCGATCTATGGAAGACGTTACAGCGTTATACCGCATACATCTAAAAACTTCGGAGGCTTTTGCCCAACAGTGGGACAGTATGGGCTAACAACAACAACAATTTAGTTCAAAGAATGATGCATCAGAAGTGACATCAATATTTACAACACTCACTATGGTCATATCCATTTGGTATCACTCAATTGTTATGCAAACTTTGTTGAACAAACAAAATCTACAACTCAGAGTTAACAAATTTCGACTAGATATATATTTCGACTTCAAAATTGAGGGGATGGTGCCTTTGGCTCTTCATTCTGACTGTGACATGTGAGAATCCCACTCCACCTTCAGTGATGTTGGCGCTGGCGTGCGAGAAGTCATTGTCTACTGCCGCTACACCCTGGAAACGGAAATATTCATCATCATCATTATAGTCATCATAGCCATTTTCTCGAACGCTGTCTGTTAACTTAATTTCTTCATCATCAGCTGGGAGACGTCTATTGCTGGACGAGGCCTTTACATTAGAATAGGGGAATTTGCCATTATCATCACGCAGTATTGGTGTTAAGTAATGGATGCTTCTGCTCTATTCCCTGGCGTAATCCTTTAGTCGCCTTTTACGACATTCACGGATGGAGTTGGAGGAGTCCTATTCTAAGATCGAGACCAACGCAACCAAAAAATTACATCAAAACTGGAAAATGGCTACATACATGGTACACACTAGAAACATTGTTGTAAAATTTTGCATCAGTCACGTTTCGATTCACAGACATAAAAAAACGTTTATTGAACATACCTAACATAACAAAAAATGTATCTATTTGCTATCATGTTGACTGACTAGCGGCCCACTCGCGACTTTTTCCGCGTGGTACCGTCAATAAGTGATAAATAAATTATAGCCTAAGTAAAGCCTATTCTGATGTATATTAAAAGTAGTATTGTCAAGTTTCATCAAAGTTCGTTTAGTAGTTTTTGGGTAAAAGAGTAAAAAACATCCAAACAAACTACGCAATTTATAATACCTATTAGTGAAATTAAATTTTGTCTTGTTCGCCCTTCCCGAGGCTATGTTGCTAAGATAGGAACCGAAACAACCTGAGCAAGCCCGAATAGTTGCCTATTTGATTTGAGATATACCTATTTTAAAACAACTGAGCAAATATAAAAATAAATACCTTTATTATCCTTTTATCTGGGTCCGTATAAGTCAGCGTCTTAATCCTCTTCTTGAAAGGTATCGCAAAATCCTTCACCCGCTGGTGAAACACCATCTTCCTATGTACCGTATCTCCGTTTATCATGTCGTAACAAACGCACACGCACAAGAGGCCTGAGAGAAAAATCAACTGTGACAATACACGCATTTCTTATTCATTTCACCACACAGCACATCGAATGAGCGATGTATTGTTCCTATACTGGTCAGGCAATGACTAGACGATAACCTTTTGCGGGCGAGATAATGCGTCAACTACATTAACTCCGCATCGACACAGAATAAATATTAGTAACTTACATGTATTCATACAAGGTAAATAAGTAAAATCTTAATATCATTATCGGCAGCCTACATACGTCCACTGCTGGGACGGGGCCTTCCCTATAAAATGCAATGTGGGGATTTGCTATAACCACTACGTTTGGCAGGCGGATTGGTGAATGCAATATTGGCGTTGGCTATACTCACATCACGGGTGTAGCCAGAGCCCCCTCCCCCCGAGTTTGGGGGTTCAAACCCCCCGAAATGTTCAAAATATTAAGTCCGCAGTTTTTTTCACATGGATATTAATCTCATTTCGTGTACATTTTTGTTTATTAATTTTCTTAATACCCCCCCCGAAACTAAAACCTGGCGCCCGTGACTTACATGGATGCTGCTGCCCATCCCCTGGTAGTACACTTTGATTCTATAAGTACATACAACTACTACGACGACCTCTGTGGCGCGGCGGGCGAAGGTTCGCCTGCGACGCAGGAGGTTGCGGGTTCGATTCCCGCCTCGGAACAAATACTTGAACGATCTGCAGATAGTTCCGGGTGTTCTGGGTATTTTCTATGTATATTAAAAAATATATATATATGGTAATGTATTGTATTAAGTATATCAGTTATCTAGTTGCCATAACGCACGCTCTGCTTAGCTTGGGGCTAGATAATGTTGTGTGAAATAATGTCTGGCATTTATTATTATTATTTACATACAACTACTAATTACTCATTCACCACCTAAAATTCCAATAATTAAACAAAACCGGTACATACACGTCAAGCAGAAAAAAACAAATAAATTAAAAAAATAGGTACCTACAAATTCAATTATCATTAGTATCTTTAGGTATCTTTAGACGTCCACTGCTAATGGACAAGGCCTTCCCCATAATATACAATGCGAGGGAATTGCCGTAATCAACACGCTTGGCAGCCGTATTGGTGATCTCAGTACTCATGTTGAGTTGAGTACTCAGGTGGATGCTGCTGCACATCTCCTGGATGTAATCCCATAGTTGGATTTTACTTCATCCCCGGAAGGAGACGGAGGTACTCGTGTTAATATTTATTCTGTGACGGAGGGGTCTATTTGTAATCCGGTACGCCACACACATAAGTAAATAGGTAGGTATGTGGTTATTCTCTACAAATCAATGAACGACAGCGTAAATCCAGTTAGGAAGCCGTCGTTATTTGCTCTTTTTATGAGTTTATTTCAACAGCTGGAGCTCAATAAACATTGAACAGAAGAAAATATCAAAAAATACTGTGCGAATAAGTGTTCACGTAATTGACGAAGTTACCGGTAGGGTTCTTACGCCTTTTTGTACGCGAACGAAGTTTCCTTCTATTTTGGCTATTGTTTCATCAAACTCCATGAAATTTTGTACACATGACCATTACACTAATATCTAGACTGGGTGTTATTATAAAAAATGCCCTTAGTCTGGGTTTAAACCAGGACTACCAGTCTAGGCTTTAATATCGACCTAGGGTATATACAACTGTAATACAAAAGCAGATGGTTTGTTTTCCGGAAGCAACTTTCGAGCTAGATATGCCAAAAATGACATAAGCTTGAACTATCTCTGGTTTATCTAAAACCAGGCAGTCCCCTAGTTTAGCAATGGTCTATAAATTGACAGTTGATTGCTTGTTAGAGGTAAGAATTTGGACATCTCAATTGTGATGGGACACAATCCGTCAGGTTGATACTTTGGAAATTTGCTAAGTAGCGCGAGAATTGATTTCGGAAAACAAACCATCTGCTTTCGTATTTAAAGTCGCATATGCCTAATGTCGATATTTAATAGACCTAGACTAGTACGCCTGGACTAAATTCAGATTTAGTCCATGTTCTGTAATAAGGCCAATGGTGTGAAGTTTCATATATATATATTTTTTTAATTTATGATTTG
The DNA here is from genome assembly GCA_951392215.1 of Epirrita christyi. Taxonomy (NCBI): domain Eukaryota; kingdom Metazoa; phylum Arthropoda; class Insecta; order Lepidoptera; family Geometridae; genus Epirrita; species Epirrita christyi. The sequence continues at coordinate 6,965,521 of OX595842.1, read as the reverse complement.
GCAACCTTATAATTTTATAAGAAACTAACGCACCACGGTTCTAGATATTAGTGTACTGATCATGTGTATAAAGTTTCATGGAGTTTGAAGAAATAATAGTCAAATTAGAAGCTAACTTCATTCGTGTGCAACCTCCTCTTAAAGTAAAGATTGGTTAGGTACATTTTAAAGTAGTTAATGGCACTAGTTTTTAATGCTAGTAAAAATTAAAATTACAAAAAATACCTAGGTACCTTGAAATTTTATTAAGAAACATTTGCCAAAATATTTTTTACAACTGATGCAGAAATTATAGTAATAATATCTCATTTAAGTTGGACAAACAAAAAAATACAATCTTGTTACTCAAAACTTTTAACGGAGTTTGAATGAATCTGGTTTATTAAAAAAACAAACATTAAAATTTGACAAAACGGGACTATTTATAGATTGTAGCGGTAATAGTCCGGTTTTGTTGATTTTTAATGTCAAATTTATCGAATCTTGTCCTACGTACTTGCACTGCTGGTATAAAAATTAAGAAATCTGAAATCAAAACAAGGGAGGAATTTCATGTTCGGTACTATGCTATATAATTAGGTAGGTAGGTACTTGTGTCGTTCTCATCCCAGCAGTGCAAGTGAGTACACCATAAAATATATTACACTGAACCTAAATAAGTTCTTAAGTAAGGCGACTTTTGTAATTGCAAGTGTCGAGAATAAGTACTTCTTGGCATGGATTTAATTGGCAGTTAAGGTGTTGTTTAATTATTGCATTAACTTCTGGCCTCTGTCTGAGGGCAAGGTATAATTTTGAGCTAATTGTTTGACTTTTAGGAGTTTGTTCACTGTCATATTATCATCATCAACATCAGCCTGTAGAAGTCCATTTCTGGACATAGGCCCTTAGAATGCCATGACGAACGGTCTTTAGCCGCCTCTATCCACCGACTTCCTGCGACACACACACACATATAGACACACATTTATACTGTCACTTCACTGTCATATAGTTTAACATATATAATAATGTACAGTACATACTGTCGAGGCCTGAAATTAAGAAATTTATGACCGAGTAGTATTTTCAAACTATATAATATACTGACGAGGCGTTATATCAGAGTCGTTCCCAAATGATATTAAAATTATATTGCTGTCAAGGCTTGTATTACTACTTTTCTATAAATTGCAAGGAAGTAATAATCAGATTATTTAAGAAACAAGTTTTCACTCGCGCCAAATTTATCGCACTTTATTTTTTTTCAAATTTAGCTGGATAACATGAATAACTATGCTGGCACGCCAAGAATAAATAAGACACCAGCAATTTACGTTCTTGGAGATTAGTGGAGTTATATTTCGTTCCATACGCAAAAAAGGACATTGGCGTATTAAAATTTTGAAGTAATGACGAGGTTTCCGATCTTAGGTGGAGAAAACCAATTTATTTGCACGTAATCATGATCATTTGGTTAGCAATTTTACATAAGTGGCTGTGGTGTATAAAACTTTACTTATAACTATGAAATCTGTTAATCTTAATTAATCTAATTAACCAACATAATAGACTTCGTTTTAACCAACAATTTCTAGAAATTGAAATAAATTAAAAGGATTCATCCACGTGTTATTTTGCGTTGTATCCGGGAAAGGGTTGAAATAATCGCTTTAATTTAGATTAATCGCTTCCCTCACCGCCCCCGCCCTCGCGTGGGCGGGCAATTTAGACATAGACCGAGTTTGTATCCATAAATCAAAATTATTAGTTAATTTACATTTTGAAAGCAGTCTATTTTGGAAAAACTTATTTTATCGCGCTTGATAACTACCTACACAACATGCATGCGTGAAATTAAAGTTATAACAGAATGAGTAAAAAATACCTAGGTTAACTGTTTATAATACATATATCTCATTATACCATAGTTCCCATACTTACATACCTATAACAACCTATTTTTACTGCGTCTCATCATGAGCCGTTAAACGTCCAATGATAAACGAGGCCTCCCCCATAAAAAAATCCAAATCCCCCTATTGCATTATTATGTAATGCAACAGAGGGATTTTCCAAAATCACTACGCTTAGTAGGTGCATTGGTGATCGGAGTATTGGTGTTGAGTACTCAGGTGGATGCTGCTGCCCATCCCCCGGTGAAATCCCTTTGTCGGTTTTTATCCACGGGAGGAGACGTAGGAGTCACAGCACGGCACTGCTGCAAGAGGCACTTACTGGTACCAGCATGTGCCTCTTGCGTCTCAGCCAACTATTTACCCGCAGTGCCACAGAGGGCACGGAGGTTAAATGTTTTACAGTAAATACCACGCGAGTAAAATATTTATATTTATCAACTTCATGCTCGGGATAAAAAGTTTCCCAAGAAAACATCTCCAACCTCCAAAAACAGAAAAATAAATTAGAAATCAAGTAACGTAGTGGATCCACGTCAACACAGATAGTGCGGGGAAATCCAGGGTGGTTCGGTAAATCCCCACTGTAAATAAAGGGGGTGAATAAACGAACAGCTCGACTGTTGCACGACCGATTCTTTTTTCGTTCATTGTACGAAGTGATTTATTCGAACAATTCAATGTCGCATTTTATTTTGGAATAACTCTACGGAACGTGACAAAGAATGTTTTTATAGATAAACTTTGATGAAACAAAATCTAACTGGTATTTAGGTCATCTAGTGTTAAAGAATAGTCGTGGCAGCGTTACGCAAAGCACCTTCTTCGTTCGAGCTAGAATGTTAGGAGTAAGTTTGTTGCTAAAATGACATTTAAGATGTTTACAAAATAAGACTACTTACATTACTAGAAAATGCTTTTTAAACAAACCCAAAAGACTTCGTACTAAGATTCCCACGTAAACCACGTTGAACTTTCTGCCTGAATTACGCTAAAACATTTAAAGGTTCATTGTTTTAAAAAATCTAGAAAATTGCGTTTAATTAGATTAAATCTACAAAATTTAATAAAGATCCGATAGTCAGATCTTATGGGGTGTTATTATAAAAATGCCCTTAGTCTGGGTTTAAACCAGGACTACCAGGCTAGCCTATCGACCTAGGGTATATACGACTGTAATACAAAAGCAGATGGTTTGTTTTCCAGAAGCAACTTTCGAGCTAGATATGCCAAAAATTACATAAGCTAGGACTATCTTTGGTTTATCTAAAACCAGGCAGCCCCCTAGTTTAGCAATGGTCTAAAAATTGACAGTAGATTGCTTGTTAGAGGTAAGAATTAGGACATCTCAATTGTGATGTGACACAATCCGTCAGTTTGATACTTTGAAAATTTGCGAAGTAGCGCGAGAATTGATTTCGAAAAACAAACTATCTTCTTTCGTATTTAAAGTCGCATATGCCTAATGTCGATATTTAATCCTAGACTAGTACGCCAGGACTAAATTAAGATTAAGTCCATGTTCTGTAATAAGGCCGATATAGTTTTAAAATTCAGGAGAATCTGTTGTTGGTATAAGATTTGTCCTGGCTGCTGGCTTATTTAGAAGTGTGTTATTACCTGGAAGAGCCTAGTCGAGTTGGTCGACGTCTAAATGCGGCTGATGATGATGATGAAGTGTAATTCTGCTGAAAAGTTCAACGAGGTGCACGGGTAACCTTAAAAGCACAAGTACTTGTTCGACTAATGGAATCTACAAAGCGTACAGGATCGATGTACCTATCAACTAATGATATTCACCTCCTCGGAAAATCGCTTCCTTTATCCGCACACATCGTGCGTTTACCCAAAATTTAGCGTACGTAGGGAGTTGCTATGGCAACGAGACAGGCTCATGTGGGCTACAAACTTTAAATTGTATTACCAGTGCGCTGAACGCAAATATCTTTGAGGTTGTATGCAGGCTCCATCAATCTTGAGAGAAACCTTTATCGAATTTATTCTTTGCGATTCCTCGATATAGTGCGGAACTTCTAAAGTGAGAAAGGGCAGGTAAACCTACAGTAAAAGTTGCTAGATAAAGGTAGATATAGTTTTGTCAGTTTTGGAATTTATCTTTTCATGAAATGAAAGAACTTGTAGGTATGTACTATAAGATATAGATGTATAGCTAGGTAAGTACATAAATATAATTAAATAAAGTATATCCGATAAAAAAGTAAAACCGGTTTTGGTCATTATAAATAAATTCAGTAAATATTAAAAGTATTTTTTATTGATAAACAAATTCAAAATTGATTTATTTATTTCAAATTTCAAATTTTTTTTTTAAACAGGCAATTTAACCAGAAAATAAAAAAAAATAAAAAAATTATAAATAAGTAGATAAAAACAGAGTTCAGCAGATTCTAAAACCTCGGAAACGTTTCCGATCGGATTCGTTAGTTTTTCATTTCGATGTGGTAAGTAACTAAAACAATTTTCTCTGGTAAAACACAGTAAAAAACGATAAATATTGTATATTACTGTGTTTTACTAGAAAAAATTGTTATAAAGTTGTTTTAGTTACTTACCACATAGAAATTAAAAAGTAACGAATCCGATCGGAAACGTTTCCGACGTTTTAGAATCGCCCTGCAGGTCATCAACCGCAGGCAAGATCCTAAAAAGCTGGCGACTACCTTGGATGGCATACTATACTATTCTTAGGTACTGATTTTCTGACCTAGTTAAGGCCCAGATCAAATATCTAAGTATGATAAAAGAACCAAATTATTTTATTAAAATATTCAATTTGAACGATAAATACAAAAAATATTTCAAAAATTGTTTAGGTAAGCAACTGACTACAAAAAAGCCTCCATCAAAAATTACAACGAATAATTCGATCAATTTATTCGACGAGACCCTTTTTAATCCCACCGAAATAGAATTACATCGACAAGACGAAAATCCTATGAGTGGAGATGCTTGAAAGACGAAATAGACGAAAAATACAGTTTATTTTCCGCAAAAATATCTTGACTTGAGAGTTCTTGTGTTATAAACAAGGCCATTACGATCAGAACTATGGACCGTAGATTGTGTTAATGTGTTTTATGTAATGTTTTCGACGAATAAATGGACACTCACTGATAAAGCAAGGGGAAAGGAATGGGATGTGCTTGTATAGCGTTAAGATAATACAAGATTATCTTAATTTAGAATATTGTAAAACAACTTATTGTTAAATAAGTTTATAATAAATAAACATACTCTCGATAAAATATAATTTAGAATTAAGTATAATAATACATTTCTAGTAGATATATAATATAGTTACTTATGTAAATTTAATTTTTGTTTTTGTTAAATATACATAAATAATATATTTTTGGTAGCTTTCCAAGCTATCAAAGTCTCAGTCAAGTGATGTTTTAGTAAAACAGTGGCTTTTTTACTAATGTTTGGTGAACAATTTCCATCACTTCTATTTAATTTCACAAAACTTGTGTTTTTTAAATAAAATACAGCAACTGTGTATCTCAAAAAAAAAACAATAGGAAATAGGCGACGTCTCTTTTCAAAAAAGGCGATAGGTATTTGTTATTACTTCGATAATTAGGTTAGAAGAAAGCGTTGTTAGCACGCTACTTTTATATCCGACAAATGACGACCGCTGTGTCTAAGCAAACACTGGCGTTACATAATCTACTTAATATTCTACTGCCACTGCAAATAAACCAATCACAAATTGAGGAACAAATGAACAAGTAGATCTAAGTTCCAAATTCATAGCAGTCAACACGATTAGGCAGACAAAGCAGTAATTGATCCGTGCCCGAGTCGGGTAAACGAAGCCGACTGGATATGCGAGTGGGTAATAGTGGCGTGCAAATCCATCAGAACAAGAAATCAAAAGGGGAGGCGGCAAATACAGAAAAAAATTACCACAATAATTTGACGAAATACCTAGTAATAATTAGGGACCTATCTATATTCTTACGTAATAAAGTTAAATTCTGCGAGTAGCATACCCTACTCGGCTTTCGTTAAATAGGTACTCTATCTACTCGGCTCACTGGTTCAGACTTTTCAGATAGATTATAAGGTCCGTATTCCAGAGCTAAACCCAAGCATAGTTTTTTTTTGACTGCTCGCAATAAAAATCTGACAAATCTATGAATGAGTCTCGATTTAGTTTAAGTTTAGTTCTGGAATTTGGGCCTAGGGTAGTCATTGTTGACAAGTCAAATTACCCACGAATTTTATCTGACCAGAACGAAATCTAGATATAAATTTCGAAAACATGCCTCCTATAAAATGCTAACTAGTATTATGTTCACCTGTGCTTCTTTGTTTTGTGCAATAACGAGATTTCTATCTATCCATCTATAAACAATTATGATACCACTTCCAATTGCTTTCGCAATTCCGTTCAACCGATAGCCGGATATCCGTCCGTCCGAAGCACTAATTGCCCGGCGCGATGAGGGCCAGTACCTACTGCTATCGATTTGACGGAGCGACTGCGTTTTTGCTGAACCATCTATACCTTACGAGTCATTGGAAATTGTTTGTGGTTTCAATAAGTCAGGGCTGATTTCTTCTTATAAGTTATGATATTTATTACCAGTAGATTCAGTAAAATAAATTGAATATTATGACTTAAGATTTAATTTTTTTAATTTTGAACGAATAAAAACAATATGAAAAAAAAACAAAAGGCTAAGCTTTATTGGATGAAGCTCAGCAGAAATTTTTGTCGAAATGAATCCTAAAGAATGCAGCATAATATGAGAGAGTCATGAAAAGCTTGAATTTTCCATTGTTTGTTTTGAAACAAGGGTGAGCAGATATCACTGTATTATGAGGAAAGTTAGTCTGAATTTTGTGAAAAAGGACGTAGGAAGTCAGTTGCTCTGCGATAGGATCAAAGAAGTTAGATAAATATTTTTTTCTTTTAATTTAGTGATTATGAACTTGTTTTCAATAATAAATAGGCGCGTGCGCAGGTTCAGGCGGCATACAGTCTCTCGATTCTCGCAAGAACGGGATGATGTCACTAACAAAATTCGTTGGTATCCTGATACAAGCTTCTTGAGCACATAATCACTTCAAATCTGGCGTTATAATTGCTTATAGGCGCTTGGTTTCAAAATATTTAAAAAACATACCTACTTATTCCGAGAATAAAATTGTACTCTGTGTAGCGCACTAGCCTGCTTCTTTTCAAACAATTCTACGAAAGCACTCTCAGCTGATCTTCGATCCACTTTTTGAACTATCGAAACGTAGATCTGATAAAGTTTGTAAAATTGAGTCACGCCGTACGGCGGCTGCGAGACGTAGCTTCTATTATATAAGTTCAATATTGTATAACCATGTAAATAAAACCATTAACATTTTTTCTCTTCCACATTATAGATGTAAAATTACATGTCTTAGGTGGCTTCAATCTTTAACATACCAAGATACTGAAAACCTCCTAAAAGTTGCTTGCTAAAATCTCTATCCTTTCATTACCTACATAGTTTTTGTCACTTCACGTAATTAATATTATGCACGCTGATTACTCATGGGTTACCTACTTACTCTCTCTAGAGACTGCATTATCGTGAGTACCTACCCTCAAATAAATACACCCAATATACTCAACACTACACACACCCAAACTAAATGTGAGTTAGTTAGTTTCTATTTCGATTGTTGTTTTTATTTCTGTTGTTTATCTATGGAACTAATTTTTCAAAAGGAGGAGGGCGTTGGTGTCTGCGACACAGTTTTTATACTTCTGCAGATATCATCATTTTCCCATTTTACTGTATACCCTGCTGGTTTTTGTTCCAAATAAATACATTTTTAATTTTTAATTTTGACGCAGTGTACTTAAGGTACTTTAAAAAGTACCTTAGTCCACTGTGTCAAAAACTTTGTAGTTTTGACGAGCGTGTGACATAATTATGCGTTCTTAAAAAAAGGACGTGAAGAAGATGGTTTGTGTTATTCAAACTTTTGGTCACCTTCAGCAATCTTCAACGCAGTCCTCAGCCTGAGATCTTGCATCACATCTTGTTGCTGGAGATACGTTTGTTCTCTGTAGAGCTTTGCGAGCGCAGTTCAAAGTAGCTGCATTCTCTTTGGAGATTATGTGCATCTCGACGAATCTGTTTTCTTAAGCTTTGTAAGAGTTTCATACAGTTTTATGTTTTGTTACAAAATTACCTAGATTAAGTACTAGTTTTCTTTGAAATATTTTTATCTTTGTTTAGGTTAGTTATAAATAATAAATTAATTCAATAAATGCTGGACTTTTCACACAACATTATCTAGCCCCAAGCTAAGCAGAGCTTGAGTTATGGGTACTAGATAACTGATATACTTAATGCAATACATTACATAGATAGATATTTTATATTATACGTAGAAAAATACCCAGTACACCCTGAAAAATTCTGCAGATAGTACAAATATTTGTTCAGAGGCGGGAATCGAACCCGCAACCTCCTACGTCGCAGGCGAACCTTCGCCCGCCGCGCCACAGAGCTCGTCGAGTTACGGTAGATGTTATGGAATTGGCAAATGACCCTTCTGATCTTAAGCAGTCTGCCATACCGGATGAGATGTAACCTACGTGGTCCTGCATTGCTTCTGTCACTATTTCATCCCAAATCGTACATTTGTACCGCAGTGGGAATCGAACCCGCACCTCTCGCATCTCAGCCAGCTACTAACCTGCCACGCCACAGAGGTCGTCAAATTAATAATCTTAGAGAACCTTGCCGCTTTACTTCCATGATCATACCGTATACTCTTTGACTATAGGACATTATCTTCAAGCCTATCTTTCTCTTACCAAACATGCCCTATAATTATGTAAAATTTTAAAGGTCTATCCTTAGCTACCGTATTGGTAACTTGTTAGCAAGATAACGGCTTAGCCACAGTTAAAAATATAATAGCTGATGCACTCTTTGAGATCCCGTAACTATATACCATAGCGACATAAGTCCTCTCTGTATAAACACACTCGGTCTGTGTTTCATATTCATAAAATAATGTATTGTGTAGCCGACGCCGGCAAAGTTTTCTTATGATTATTGTTTAGAACATTACTGCTGCGGCTGGCAAATCAAGCGTTGGTGGACGTGAATCCAGTAACGCCTAATTGCGGCCAAGCCTTGTATATAATATTTATATGAAATATGGATTTTCATACTAACATTGCCGGCCTAGGCCAGCAAGGTAGATTCATCTCAAATATGGTTATTTAAATAATGCTAGAATAACCGAGCATGTCCTATGCTATTAAATATAAACAGGATTATGTCCAGCAGTGGACTTATATAGGCTGATGATGATGATAATGTTTGAGAAAAATACATAACATTTAAAGATACCATGTCCTTTAGGAGTTTAAGAACTAGGATTATGACTAACTATTAGTTACTTAAGTACTAAGTATCCTGGGTGACCGAGCTTTGCTGGAAAAACTCGAAAAAACACGTTTTCCGGGAGATTAAACCTAGCTAAATCGTTTTTTTTCCACCAAAAAACCACGATATAGCAAATTCTTGTTAGTAGTAGAACTTCTTGTGAAAGAGTTCGTCCGGGGACTTCCCCGGTGGTGGTAGTACTTACTACCATGTGGCGTTGTACGTTTTTATAGATTAATAAAATAGAAAAATAGCTTTAAATTGAACTTTAAATAAAATAAAAACTAAAATTACATAGATACTTACTAAGATAGATTAATTACATACTAATAAAGATTTTTCATAATGAAATTAAGTAGATACGAGGTACCTACTTACCTATATACGGTGCGCTCGGGATTAGGACACGTAGCCTTGCTAGCGCTCGACCTATGCATTATTCTGTGTCCTGTACGAGTACTACGTTTTATTCTGTGGCTCCCGAGAGTGGAGGCCCGAGGCAGATCTTCTCACAGAACCTTACTAGCCCTGACGAAAGGACGTACCTACCGCTGCTATTATTTAAATCTATCTAACTGCACTCGGAATCCCTCTAGGGATTCTTGCTACTACGAGAGTATTCCTTTGGAAGACTCCTCGGCTCTGGACCAGCCACCGTCTCTGCAGACCACGGTGCCGTTACTGGACGGAAGCCCCTCCAACACCTTGAGAAGTACCTACCTACCATACTGAGGCCGCGACCTACCTTAATCTACCTGGACCTGGAGCCTATACCAGGAGCTGCTGTTCTGAAGAGTGTTCAGGCCAGTGACGCGTGTGATACCTAACTCTAGGAATGCAAAATGTGCAGGCTGTGGATTTGTTATGGACAGTAAAAGTTGGTTACTAAGAAACTAGCTTTTATTACCCACACCCTGATTCTCCCTATCTGCGAGCTGTTAAAGGGGCCTAACTCCGACACGCCGCAGTGGCGCCTATTTAACGTGGTAATTACACAGCCAAGCATTTTGTATTTTAAATCCATAGTCTAAATCCCATACAGTTAGCGGTCGAACTTTCTAGAACCTGTGAACGAAGCGGTGACTTACTACGCAGCGAACCGGTACGTACATAACCTATAAATGCCACGCGGTGGATCTAGCTAATGTAAGCTGTTACGTATTATTGCTACTTAACTTTAAAATCTTTTATTATAAATTAATTCAGAATATCTACCTAAATAATATTTTGTAACTTACCTACTGGTTGTACCTAACTTTTGCTAAATCTATAATTTAATTGTAACATTACCTACGTAACGGTTCGCAGCTTACCTAAGCTATTTAATTTAAATCTCTGTTGTACCTATTTATACTTAAATTGATCACCTATTCGTGGTTAGATTGTCCCTTATTGTAAAGACAGCTAAGTAATTAACTTCAGTGCTTCTAAGTACCTAAATACCTACCGTATGTAAAACAGACACAATGGAAACTCATCCTATAAAATTTCTACTGCTAAATAAAAACGAACTTGCATACGAAGTCTTGATTAGAGGCGGAGAACCTGCTTCGACTGTTCTAGAACTGAGAAGGCAAATAAATAAGCTATGTGCGCTATTTCCTACGGAAGATGTACAGGAGTCAGGAATTGATGCAGAGGATGATCTAGAAGGTGTATCTACGTCCGTTAAAGAGCTAGTGATACGGGGTAGGTATCTTCAAGACAAATATGAAACTAACTTATTTGACCGTACTAAAGCTCTTGCTAATCATATTTACCACCGACTAAATCGGATGGATAAATCTACAATTGAAGATAAATATTCGAAATTGCTAAAAGAATTTAATGGTGTACTTGAGTTACTATCAAAGTGCGCGCCTGTAAGCTTACTAACGCCAAGTAATCCGCCAACTACGCAGTTACTACTAGGTAGTGGTAGTGCCTCTGTTCCTGTGCCTAATGCGTCTGGTTGCGAACAACGTAATCACATTTCGGACTTGCAAAAACTAAAGTTCAATGGTAGGACTTGTGTGCATGTGTTTATACAAAAAGTAAGTGAATTCTGCACGTCTCGAAATATCTCACATACTAAGCTTTTAACTTACGCAACCGAGATCTTCACTGACCAAGCCTTGCACTGGTATCGAAGTGTAAGAGACGAAGTTCATTGTTGGGAGGACTTGACTAGACGTTTAATAGCAGATTTCAGCCAATTCGATTACGATTACAGACTACTCGCTGAGATTCGTAACCGCACTCAGGGCGAATCAGAAAATATTATTCTCTACCTTGCAATAATGTCTGAGTTATTTTCTAGACTGTCTAAAGCTATAACAGAGTCTGAAAAACTTGAAATAATACTACACAATATTAGGCCGTGCTATGCGAATACCCTAGTGTCATATGGTAGTGATGTAGATACGATCGATATTCTTCGTTTTCTATGCCGAAACTATGAAAAAATCCAAGCTTTGTCTGCCCAATTTCGTGAACCACCTAGGGTCACCACTGAAACACTAGCTCCTGATCTAGCATTCTCTAAACCTCAAGATACGTCTAACTACAAACACTACAGACAAAACTATAACTTTAACAAAAACCCTATGACTTCTTACCAGTCTTACGGTAAATATAACTATAATAAACCTACTAATCTGCAGACTTCGGGTCAGTCTAATTCTGCGGGTGCGAAGGTAGCATCGATAAGCCCGAATCCGATCTATGAAGAGAATAATAAGCGCTATTGTCCTAGATGTCGTAATAGTTCGCATAACCTACGACAGTGCAACCGGGAACGTTTTCTTGTGTGCTTTAAGTGTGGGAGGAAAGATGTAAAATACCCAGATTGCACGACCTGCAATCCAAAAGAAAAGTCCAATCCAAAAAACTAATAAGCTCAGATTGTTGCATTGTGAATACTAGCACTAACAAAAACGTATCTAAAACTAGCGAAGCTGAATGGAATGAGTGGCTAAAGTATATTAAAGTATTTTCTTCAAGCTATTCCATTGCATCAATCTTTAATCGACAACCTGATAACGACGTACGTCCCTACGTAACTATAAAAGTAGGTAATCTTTCTATTTGCGGATTACTTGACTCCGGCTCGTCAGTAACAATACTAGGAGATAATTCACATCTAAATTTACTCTCTACTGGACTTTCCTTAGTAAATGATATGAACCCTAAATCTTTTATAACAGCCGGTGGTCAACAAGTGACTACTCAAAGCTATATTAATTTACCTACGACTTTTGAAAATAACTTCCATGTTCTAAAAGCCTACGTCATACCAGAAATAACGTCTTCATTAATTCTCGGCGTTGATTTTTGGCGTAAGTTCGAGCTATGCCCGAAATTTCTAAATTCAATATCTTTAACTAACAATAATGCAGTATGCAATATCGCTGATCTTAACAATTCTCCTAGAATGCTACAATCGTACGATGAACTCACTAACGTTCAACGCGTAACAGCTGATAATATCGTTGAACAGTTCATGGACATTTCTACTGAAAAACGCGGGCTAGGTCGTACACATCTAGTAGATCACTGTATTGACACAGGCGACACCGTACCTATTAGGCAGCGATATTACCGACTCTCTCCTGAAAAACAACGCATTTTAAGTAACGAACTCGATGACATGCTTCGGTTAGGTGTAGTTGAACCCTGCGAAAGCCCGTGGTCTTCCCCAGTTTTGCTTACCCCTAAAAAAGATGGCTCATTACGATTTTGTCTAGATAGCCGTAAGCTGAACGCGGTAACAAAAAAGGATGCATATAAATTACCCTATGTCTCTGAAATTCTAGACAATTTAAAGAACGCTAGATACCTATCTAGTATTGATCTCTCTCGTGCTTACTGGCAGCTACCAATTGCCGCACAAGATCGAGACAAAACTGCATTCTATATACCTAATCGGGGTACATATCGTTTTGTTACCGTACCTTTTGGCCTAACCAATGGGCCAGCTACACAACAAAGACTGATGGATCTTTTATTTTATGGCCCAGAATTCGAAAACTCTGTTTTTGTTTTTGTTGATGACGTAATCGTGGTAACTGCTGACTTTGAGACACACATTGCACTTCTTCTAAAAGTTCAGAAAAAACTAAGGATGGCAAATTTATCTATAAATTTCGAGAAATCCCTATTCTTTAGAAACGAGCTAAAATACCTTGGTTATGTCGTGAACTCTAAAGGCTTACACGTTGACCCCGGAAAAGTTGAGGCTATCTTAAATTTTCCTGTACCTACAAATAAAAAGGAGGTAAAGAGATTTCTCGGAACTGCTTCTTGGTACAGAAGATTTGTACCAAAATTTAGTGCTATAGCTGGTCCACTAAATAGTTTGACTTCGACTAGTAAAAAGTCTAAACCTTTTGATTGGTCAAAAGAAGCGGATGAAGCATTCTGCAAACTAAAGGAATGTCTTATCTCGGCTCCTATCCTATCATGCCCTAATTTTGCGTTACCATTCGAGGTACACACAGACGCCAGTGACTACGGTGTAGGTGGTTTACTAACGCAAACTATTGATGGAGTAGAACACCCTATAGCTTACATGAGCAAGTCTCTTTCAGCTCAAGAACGTAACTACAGCATCACCGAAAGAGAGGCACTCGCAGTTCTCGTAGCTATTGAACACTGGAGGTGCTACTTAGATAATGGTCGTAAATTCATCGTTTATACGGATCACTCTGCTCTGAAATGGTTCCTTAATCTAAACAACCCTACTGGTCGTCTCGCTCGCTGGGGTGTGCGACTGTCGTCTTTTAACTTTGAGATCAAACACCGTCGTGGCGTTGATAATATAATACCAGACGCGTTATCGCGTGCATGTCCGGTTTCGGCTATTGATACTTCTCTTAATACTACAAACACTAGGGACGAATGGTATTTGAATATTTTCCACGGCTGTCAGAATTCTGCAACTTCATTTCCGAATTACACTATTAAAAATGATAAACTGTACCGTTTTATGAAAGGGAAATGTTCTCTAATTACAGAGTTTGAATGGAAGGAGGTTGTACCTAGTGAAGTTAGGGAGTCGATTATCTTGGAAAATCATGCTGAACCTATGGCAGGTCATCTCGGTATTTTCAAGACGTATAAGCGCCTAATCTTGAAATACTATTGGCCTGGGATGCATGCTGACGTAGTTAGAGTACTAAGTACTTGTGACACATGCATTGCCCATAAACACCAAAACCATGCTACTCTGGGGGAAATGGGTAGACCTAAATGTTGCGCTAGACCATTTCAGGTACTAAGTATCGACTTAGTCGGACCATTACCTGTGTCTAGAAAACTGAATGCTTTCTTACTAGTTGTGACGTGTATCTTTAGTAAATACTGCCTATTGTTTCCTATCAGACGTGCTACCGCGGAAATAGTCACTAAAATTCTAGAAGAAAACGTTTTCTTAGTTCACGGAATACCGTCAACCGTAATTATGGACAATGGTAAACAGTTTGTAAGTGTCACGTTAAAGCAAATGCTCTCTAAATATAACATTCCTCACTTACACTATACTCCTAAATACACTCCCCATGTAAACACTGTAGAAAGATATAATAAGACTATCATAACAGCAGTTTCTACATTCATTACTAATGATCAACGCATTTGGGATACGTTGATACCTAAAATACAGTTTGCAATAAACAATTCAGTGAATGAAGTGACAGGCTACACACCGTCATTTTTGGTTTATGGCCGAGAACTAGTCACTTGTGGTTCACACTACATTAATAATGATTCTGGTGAAGTTGAAACTTTAATTTTTCAACCACGTGAACAGTATGCTGAAAATTTAGGTATTCTTTCTACTATTTTTAACAAAGTACAGTTATCTCTTTTGCAAGCACACAGTAGAAATAGTAATTCCTATAATTTACGTAAAAAACGTATAGAATTCAACGTAGGTGACATAATATGGAAGAAAACATTCAATTTAAGTGATAAAGCAAAATATTACAACAAAAAATTAGCACCTAAATATTTAAAATGTAAGATAATTTCTAAAAAATCTCCTCTGGTTTACGAACTAAGTGACATGAACGGTCATAATCTTGGTTTATGGCACGTAAAAGATTTTAAACTAATCAGCTACAAAGAATAAAATATCTAAGTAGGTAACCTATAATATACATAATGAAAATTAAAAATAAATTATCCTTAGCTTATTCTACTTATATCTATGTTATATCTATACTCTTGAGTATTTTCTTGGTTGGTCTAATTACTAAAGCAACTTTAACTAAAACTTACTACTAACTTACTTTAATTTCTAGGTTCATTCATGCTGCACTCAACTAGGCATCTATTATGCTTTAGTTACAGTATCTTATAGCTGTACACTACACTACACGCTATACATGCTTACAACAAATCTAATGGTTATTATCATGCTGCGTTAATACCGATGATTTTGTACGGGCGATACTGACAGTGTGTTGAAATATCTATTATATCTAGGCACCTATAACACGCTATAGGCGAAGCACGCCTAACAATACAATCATAACAATGGGAATGCAATGACTAGATAATTTTTATAAAGCTAACAACTATAGCTCAGTGCCTACATCAATTCACTATTCTAGTACCTATACTAATTATTCTACCTACCTAAAGTGAGTTTTTTGTTATTCTAAATAAGGAACTCCATCTAGTGCTGTTCCGAGTATACATGTTCTATCACACAAGTATACTCAGAGTGTTAGGGTCTTGGGCACATCTAAAGTGACTACAGACAAAATGTTCTAAGGAAGTATGAGAGATGAAGTATGAATGGTTATGTGAATGGAGAATAGTACTATTGAACTTTAGGTAAGTGAGTCGGATTTCTTCATAGGAAAAATCCTACGTTTTTTGGCGGGGTACTGTGGCGTTGTACGTTTTTATAGATTAATAAAATAGAAAAATAGCTTTAAATTGAACTTTAAATAAAATAAAAACTAAAATTACATAGATACTTACTAAGATAGATTAATTACATACTAATAAAGATTTTTCATAATGAAATTAAGTAGATACGAGGTACCTACTTACCTATATACGGTGCGCTCGGGATTAGGACACGTAGCCTTGCTAGCGCTCGACCTATGCATTATTCTGTGTCCTGTACGAGTACTACGTTTTATTCTGTGGCTCCCGAGAGTGGAGGCCCGAGGCAGATCTTCTCACAGAACCTTACTAGCCCTGACGAAAGGACGTACCTACCGCTGCTATTATTTAAATCTATCTAACTGCACTCGGAATCCCTCTAGGGATTCTTGCTACTACGAGAGTATTCCTTTGGAAGACTCCTCGGCTCTGGACCAGCCACCGTCTCTGCAGACCACGGTGCCGTTACTGGACGGAAGCCCCTCCAACACCTTGAGAAGTACCTACCTACCATACTGAGGCCGCGACCTACCTTAATCTACCTGGACCTGGAGCCTATACCAGGAGCTGCTGTTCTGAAGAGTGTTCAGGCCAGTGACGCGTGTGATACCTAACTCTAGGAATGCAAAATGTGCAGGCTGTGGATTTGTTATGGACAGTAAAAGTTGGTTACTAAGAAACTAGCTTTTATTACCCACACCCTGATTCTCCCTATCTGCGAGCTGTTAAAGGGGCCTAACTCCATCACGCCGCAACCACCGTACCTATTTCTGCCGCCAAGCAGTAGTGTTCGCATTGCTGTGTTTCGGTTTGAAGGGTACGGGTGCCGGTGAAATTACAGGCACATGAGACTTTTCATCTTTATGTCTCAGGGTCGGCAGCGCGCGTGTGATGCCTCTGGTGTTACAGGCGTTCATGGGCTAAGGTAACTGCTTTCCATCTGGTGGGCCGTAAGTTTGTCTGCTTGACAAGTAGCATAAAAAAAATTACAACGAAATCGTTTAGAGCCGTTTTCTAGATCTCAAAACATAATTTATAATAACATACAAATATTGCTCGTTTAATAGAACCTATAGGATATTCCTAGCGATCTGGTAAGTACTTAAAAGTCTTATCTTATCCATTTTTTATCAGCTTGTTCTTAAATAAAGATTTTCACAAGTTTTAACGTTCTTATGTTTGATAAATGGTGCAATCAGTTCATCGCTAAA
Organism: Epirrita christyi; assembly: GCA_951392215.1. Lineage (NCBI taxonomy): Eukaryota > Metazoa > Arthropoda > Insecta > Lepidoptera > Geometridae > Epirrita > Epirrita christyi. Next base: position 6,948,124 of record OX595842.1, on the reverse strand, counting down.
ATCATATTTAGCACTATACCATTTAAGTATACTGAGATAATCAGCTATTCTCGCTATAAGCTGTGGTAAAACCTTATTTGCATGTAGATTTACTAAGCAAAGATATGGCTCACACAGCAGTTTAGTTAAATCTCAGTTAAGGATTCTCTAATCTTATGTTGTTTAAGGTAATTAGAAGCAGTAGAAATATATGTTAGAGTATAACAGTTAGACTAACATCTTAGTGTTATTTTGAATAAATTAGCATGTTCCTTCTCATTTATTCAGGGCTAACACTGGTTTCAACAAACACGCAAACATAAATGCCACGTGCTTGAGGTTTGACCTTTTGACAGGGCCATCAGCTAAAATGAATAAACTCTCCTAACATTAATCTATCAGATACGAATTGGGTTTGGCTAGCTTACAGTTTTTGCTGCCATCTTTTGCCTACGCTCTCATTTAAGCTCTACTACTTAAGTAGTAGTAGAAAAGAATTCAATTTAACTTAATCTCAGTGGCTGCAGTGGCCACAGCAACCGACCGCGGGCCTCAGGTTCTTCACTTCACTTCACTCAGGATCTTGTTGGCCGCCGTGGCTAGATAGGGCCGCTGGCCTCGTACCGCCATGTGCGCGTGCTCCACGGCTGTTCATACTATAAAATCTGTATCTATATCTTTATCTATGTATCTATCTCGCTGGTCGGCTACACTAACTATAACTAACACTAGTGCGCTATCTTTTGACGACCTGTGGCGCGGTGGGCAAGTAGCCAGCTGAGATTCAAGAGGTTGCGGGTTCGATTCCCGCTGAGGGACAAATATTTGTATGATCTGAAAATATTTGTTCCGGGTCTGGGTGTTATGATACCATGGTACTCGTAGTTCCTGATACACACGACACAGGGAATCCTAGTGTGGGATCAAGACGTATGTGACTGTTATGTTATGTTATTGCCCTTAGTTTAGGTTTCAGTTGCAGTACTAAAACTGTACTATGTGAAATATACTGTTTACATTTCAAAGGCTTTTTTCATTCACATGTCACATGTCTTCGAATTTTTATTGGACATGCCAGTTTCCTAAAGATGTTTTCTTCCACCATTTCAGAACAGGTAATATATAATACCACAAACAAAGACAAAGGTACACAGAACAGGACAGTAGATTTTTGAAAAATCCTTTGATTTTGAACCCACGACCATCAGTGTTCTGCTCTGTGCCTAGATGAAACGATAATACTGTAATCGTAATTGTAATTCTCTTGAGATGTTAGACTAAACAACAAAGAGTAGTTAGTCAAAAGAGACGCTAAAGATAGCTTTAACAACAATATTAGGTGCTTAAAGTTTGGAAGTGGCTCGTCGTAAACAAGATCTTAATAATAGTTACGGTAGCAGATGTTCGACCTAAGTCATAGACTTAGTACATTATAGAAAGACACCTACCAGTGTTACCGTTATAATTACATCATCAAAATAAAAAATAATAGAAATAGGATAAATAGGAATAATAGTATGAAATAGGAAAAAGAAAATCTTAAATTGGCGGATGTCTTGTGTTATTATTCTTGGGTTATAGATAAATTACGACTATACACCACGTACTTCACTATTCTCTTGCTGATATTTTGTTGACCATTTAGACGTTCCTCAATTAAGCACCTATCCGAAGCACCTAACACAATTCAAAATCACTTTTTTTTCAGCCAAAAAACTTATTTTGACTGGTGGTTAAAGAACAAGTGTGGTGAATTTGCTGCTTCAAATTGATGTACTTAGTTCAATTACGTGCCCCTACTAGTAAAAGATACTAACACTTACACCACGCTAAAACAGTGATCCTATTTGGCACCGAGGGCCGAGACTGAAGCTAAAAGCATGTTGTCGCCTTCAATTTACCACCGCCGCCGTCACATCCACTCCATACTGGCTGATGAAATTTGCCCCTTTCTTCAGTTCATTCTTCATCTCACCCAAAAGCAAATAAGTTGTATATAGTGTGTGTATGTAGTAGTATAAAGCTAGACGAATGAGTAAGCCGTGTGCATCTACGTTTAACCAACGCTGGCTGGGTAAAGTCCGAATAATAAATATGAAATAAATATAAATAGAAAAAGTTTGTTTGAAATAAGACAAAGAATTTACAAATAAAAAAAATACAGTAACACAAAATACCATGAATCGATGTTATAGAAACGTCCCTAACTAAGCTAAGGCGGTTGTAAATAACCTACACTAGTCTTATATGCCCATTTACTTATGGTATGACGGACAAAACATGATATACCACAGGGTAAACTTTATTGTATCATCAGCATCATCACCAGCCTTAAGACGCTGCTGGAAGAGACCTCCCCATAAATCCAGGGGGATTCTTCCGACTCCTATTCTTACACAAAAGTTTAACTGGAGTACGGTTAGGAACGAACCTGTTTAAGTATGAAATATTGAAAAGCCTGGTGTTATGTGAGAGGACAGAATGCTTTATGTGGTCTCGGTAGCTTTATCGGTTCTTGGCAGCTTCTCTGGAGCATTTTAAAACACTATTTTCAAGACTAAAACTTATATTGTACAAAAAAATACATATTTAATTTGTCATAAATAACATATTATATTATATATATTTTAGGTCATAACTATGTAATGCCATGACTAACTACCACATTGTATGTAATTGTAGAGATTTTTCGTCTAGCCAGAGTACACAGTCATATATCATAGTCCATCCCCTTTCCCAGTTCACTCTTCATCCTGATTATTACGTAGGTGAAACTAATTCCGCCAGTGCCGACAAGTGCAAGTTGTCGCAGGCAATTATTATCTGAAAAGACAAAAAACTATCAGAAAAAATACTCAGGAAAGAGAGATTCTTTAAGGGGTTTCAAAGGATTTGAGATGCCTTCAAATTGTAGGGGGGTTCTTAGGGAAGAGGAGACTATAGTAGTCAACGCATCAAGCAATCTTGCCTTTGGTTTTGCCAGATGACAATTGGCTACTCTGGTCTGGCGGTCGTGACGAATAACGGCGACGGACTATTATGGGATATGATATACATATATGGGACTACTATATGCATGATGTATTTTAGATTATCACAAACAAATTAGTATACATAGAATTAAACATAATATATGTTTGTTCAAATTAACTAACAATTTTATTGAATTAAAATACTAAGTAAGTCAAGATTATACTAAACAAGTTCTTGTTTTTAGAACTTTTTTAACAAGTTTCTTTGTGGGGCTTATCAAGCCAAAAAACACTACGACCAAGTCAACTTTGACTGGCTTTGATTGGCTGCTATCAAAAATCTGCTTTTTCAATTTCATAGCATTCTCGTTTCATCCCAATCCTTAAATAGGAGTCACAGTGTATTGTCGGTGGTATTAAAACTTATATAATAAATGACTACCTATAATACTACGTTACGTTTTGTATATTTGGTATTATCATAATATTTTTGTACAATAAAGTTTTTCCATTATATTCTTTTGCCATTGATATCCTGTAAAATATCTTGCAACTCCAGTATGGTATATCTCGGCGGAGAATTATTGAACGAGCGAAGCGAGTTCTCTGAGTCAAGTTGGAAGAATCGGCGTTTGTATGTATGTGTGTATGTATGTATGTATGTTTGTCCGATGAAAACTTCCAAACCGTTAATCCGATCTTCATGAAATTTGGTATGGGGGTAGATAGTATTGGTACAATTTGTAGGTAAGGTTATGAGCTATATCGGTCAGGGGGTTGCTGAGATATTGGGGTCCAAGAGGGGGTAAAAAAAATAAAAGTGAGACAGTCAGATCAAGTGGGGTGTTTAATGAAAGCGCTTTAGTTGCACATTTCAAAACTGTTTTTAATAAGTATTTAAACTTAGTAGTTTCCGAGATATTAGGGAAAATAAAAAACGCAAAAATCAAAAATTCTAGGGTACTTCCAGCTGTCCCACAATGCTGAAATTTGGTATGCTTGTGGCTTTTGTGTCACAACTACAGGGAAAAGTCAGAAATTGAAGAAATTAGAAACCTGAACCTTAAAAAACAAAAACCAATATAACATCCATTGTTGACCCCCCATTCCTAGGAATTTGAATGACATTGGAGTTCTATGTTTGTGTCAAAAGGACGTTATCAATTAATTCGTCAAGTACTTTAAATACTAACTGGTATGTAGTATTTACGCTCTGTTGCTTAGTCCTATTCAAAGGCTATTTCGATGATGTGTAGAAAAATTACCTATAGAGGTTAATTTTTTTTCTCAGTAAATGATTTTAGAAATCGGTAAGAAGGGTAAAGAAAGTAAAATATGCAAAAAAATATCTCGAAGATACTTCAAGTTCTCTGGTAATGCTGAAATTTATTATTTAAGTATATTTTGTTCTACGGGGAGAAGTCGAAAATTCAGGATTTTTTCTTTGTAATATCCATTTTAGAGTAGAAAATTTAAATCTTTAAAAATTAGGTAGCTAAACTACAACTAGATGGCACTGCTTAATTAAAGAAAACTTTTTTCTTGCTTCACAAAATCTCTTTCATATGAGAGAAATTGACTCGATAGTTTTAGATTTCTGATGGATCATCCATACAAACATACATATATGTATGTATGTTTGTATGGATGATCCATCAGCTTACATAGCTTTCTTCCCCTCTTAAATTAGTCGGGCTGATAAAGGTGTCATCGCGAGGTCTCAGTTCGGGGCGAACCACTAGTTATATTTCGAAATTTACGGATGAAAATGGATAAATCGTTCAATATGGTTCAGATACCCTTGAGGGTACGTCTTCCATTAGGTGAATGGACTTATAGATGATGGTCGATGCACCTTACAAATAATTCATAGAGCGGTATCGGACGTCCAAGTTTTGTCTGAATATTTTATGGCACTCTCCTTGATGGGCCTGTTTGAATCTCAGAGGAATGACTAGGTATAGAGCCCATCTCTGTACATACGAACTAGAAGCACACGTACAAATAACAGACACTAAACCCGCGATTGTCTTATTGACATCCGTAAATGTGTTCACTCCACATCTCTTTCTGATATCTTTAACCCCTTATATCTCATAGTATGTTTAATTTTCTTCCAGGTTTTAATATACAAACATAAACACGGTTTTTTTTCCCGAAGGGGTAGGCAGAGCATCAAAGGGCTTCTTTTCACCGCAGGAATTCGAACTAATATGAGATTGACCTAGGTATATAGTGAAATTGTATAGGTACATGCATCAGAAAGTTGTAAAATCTTGCACATCAAATAAATCTGCCTATATACGCTGGCTTCAATTGAAATTGAGTCAATCCAACTCCTCTTGTGGATGTCGTAAAAGGTGACTAAGGGGATGGGTAGCAGCATCCACCTGAGCACTTAACATCAAAATGCGATGACCAATCCGCCTGCGAAGCGTGGTGATTATGGCCAATGGCTCCATTACACGCTATGCATGCTGTGGGGGAGGCTTCATCCAGCAGTGGATGACTACCGGCTGATGAAGAAGATACGCGCTTCTGTATATCGTTCCTCTATTATGGTTACAATATTCCGAATCAATATGAGATATATCTTCTGTATAAGTAATTCAGATATACAGTGGATCACGTAAACGGAATTTACAAACAGTTTCCGATACCTATTTTGTTTGAACAATCGGTAATGTGGGTATATGTTTACCATAGCTCCAGAAACATAAATAGTTAATAATCGATTTGCTTTGCCTGGAATTCTGAGTATACTGATTAAACTTCTAAGGAAATGACATAGGAGGAATATTATGGATTTTGATACACAATGAATTTGTCATGAGCGTAACAATTCGCTTTTCCTATGACATCGATGTAATTGTAAGATAAACTATTTTCATTATTGTATCTTATCCGCAACAATAATCCAGATCAAAATATCTAACAAAGGAATTTAATATCACAAATCAGGTTCTGTAAAAGTTTCCGTAGCTAAGGGCTGTGAAATAGTTATTATTAACCGGACATTAACTGGTATGACCAGCTTTTTCACCCCAAAATGTTCATAATCGATCGATTGACGATCTCTGTGGTGCGGCGGGCGAAGGTTCGCCTGTGACGCAGGAGGTTGCGGGTTCGATTCCCGCCTCGGAACAAATATTTGTACGATCTGCAGATTTGTTCAGGGTGTTCTGGCTATTTTTCTATGTGTACTAATAAAAAAATTCTATCTATGTAATTGTATTGTATTAAGTATGTCAGTTATCTAGTACCTATAACACAAGTTCTGCTTAGCTTGGGGCTAGATAATGCTGTGTGAAATGTCCAGCATTTATTATTATTATTTATTTATTCAATCAAAATATATACAGTGAATTTACCATATATTTTTGGTATTAATTTTGACGTTTGGGTATCTTGGATGTTTGTGCAAACACATTTATTGTACGTACGTATAAAGTAATGTAATTTTCTAGCTTGAGATTTTGCAAAAAATCACACAAATATTGCTAAAATACCAGGGGGCTTAGTACGAGTTTTGATAGTTTACGAAACTATATTATGAAGTTTCGTTTCCATCCAATACATTTACTGACAGCGTCCTTAGTTTTCTTCTCGTTTTCGCTAGGGGCGCTGCAAGTAAATGTATGAAAGGAAACGAAACTTCATATAGTTTTGTAAACTATGAAAACCCGTACTAAGCCCCCAGATAATTACAATAAACTATGCAAAATATTGATAGGTTGCAAAAGTTTACCAATTATCCGATCCTGTTTCCGGTCGGTTTTTAATCTGGCATCCCTACTTGTGCAAGGGTTGGACGAGCCGATGCAGACAATAGACCGTGTAATGGCCCACCGAAGGCATTTCTGCTTTATGCGAGGGTCGAATGGGGTACCTCCATCGGTAGGGTATAGGTGCAGTCCCTATCAAAAGTAGCTTAGCAACTCAGGTCTCCGAAAATACACTTAAAATGCCCAAGCATATTTCAGTTAGTTAAATTCAGTTCAGTTCAGTTTCAGTTGTTTACAAGAAAAGAAAAATGCAAAATTAAACTTGAATTTTTACAGCTGTGTCCTGTATTTACAGATTTTCAAATCTGTGTGTTCAAATGAATATGGCAGTCTCCAGAGATCGTGCTCAGCTTGACGGGAAAGGTAAAAGCGGTCTCTGGAGATCAATCGCGGACTGAAAGGATAAGTAACTAACTAACCAAAATTAAAAAAAAAAACTTTATTTCTTTCTTCAAATAGCTGATGTTATAACAATCCTCATTTGACCGAGTTCAAAAAAATTGCTCAGCTACTGCTAGTTCCTACTGGCTTGGTTGTTGAAAAGTTAGACATTTTGAGTGTGAAGATGCTCTTAACGTGCTGGGCTCGCCAAGACCAAACCTGGAGTGTTTTCACTGCTGGGACTCCTGCTGGTCTTCAACGAGAGTGAAGAATAAATCATCTCATCAGTCTTCTGCTGGATATGAGTCTCTCAAATAGAACATCACGAAATAAATGAAGAATAAAGTATTTTCTTTAGTCGTAGCACTCTTGGCATCGATATAGCTTGCTTAACGATCCTTCGCCACTCCTTTCGCATCGCTGCCGTCGTATTCATTTTAAGAGGGAGATGAGCTTCAATCCACCTTGTTAGACCAATATAGGATGGTAGATGCCACATGCCTTTGAATTTATTAGCTCTTGGGCATGCCGATTTGCTAAAGATGTTTTCTTTCACTGGTACTAAATACAATTTTTTTCTAGTTGTATAATACAGTGGTACCCGGCATTCGAGCCCTGTACCTTCGGATCAGATGTGAGAGTGGTGAGTCAATAATGAGCCAACATTGATCTTTCTTTTTGAATGCGTAGGTTTATGTGGATACCTGACTTGCTCAGCTACATCTCCACTCCGTACCTTCGTAGGTACGGAGGTCTACCGTATTAGTTCGAATTCTGTCTTCCGGCAATGTTGGAAACAATCCCCCTTTTGCAAAAGCCGTTTTAGGAATGAGGTAGAATGAACCGATCTGTAAACAATGGACTATGGAAAATTTAAGGTAAGATATCAAATGTGTTTGGGGTAAATAATTGTCAGTTAAATAAGGCAGACCCTACCCATTGAAACCCACCGGTACAATACAATGTTAAACATACCTGCATGATTGCGAGGTAAAATGGCAAAGATAAAATTAATCTGGAAATAACAAAAAGAGAAATAAAGCTTATATTTATAATTTGTAATAAAAGAAATACTAAAGTATAACGGCTGCTAAAAGATAAGAACAGATGTATGACCACGACTCGAACACAAGTCGAATTGACTTCGTCTAAACAAAATTGAAATGAGACCTAACCAAAAGATCATTAGATAACTCTTCAACTACAAAAAAAACAATTTGTTCTGATATCTAGATGTAATTTTCTTGACGGTTATCCATCCATTCTATGAAAAAACCCATCCATTTGGAAAACATTTAAATAAAACCACACAAGTATCATACCCAACACAACAAAAAAAGGGACCACATTCTAGTGGTACATAACATACATGCAGTTAAAAAAAATACACTACCAACAAATTCATCATTATCCGCCTGTTTACGTCCTCTGCTACACGAAGCCTTCCCCATTGAATACAGTGGGAGAATTTGCCATAATCACAACACTTGGCAGGCGGATTGGTGATCGCAATTTGGTGTAAAGTTTCAGGTAGATGCTGCTGCCCATTCCTTGGTATAATCCTTTAGTAAGGCTTTTACTACATACACTGGAGGTAAAAGAGAGTTTTTTTCTTAAGCTAGGTACACCATGTTACCTACAGCCACGGAAAGAGGAGGGGTCTATTCTTAGGCCGTACACAACATGGCACCAACGATTGCCTCCATTAAATTCGGTTTTAATGAGACCAAAATATGTTATCCTTAAAGTATCTAACATAGCGTATAACTTTTAAAATATTGGAACTGTAGGCAACATCGTAACAAAACAACGAACTTTATCAATAAAGACATATTTATCAGTTTCGATGTTCTCAAGTTTGTAAAGTGTATAGCAGTTTCGTTTGATAAAACACCATCGTTCTTTTAACGGCGTCGTTGGATAAAGGGTGTAAACCACAGCAAAAGACATTGAGAGAATGGTCTTGTTCCATCTCTGAAACATCTTCTGAATTTCTCTAAACAACAGCTTCTTGGCTCCTAGACAAATATTGTGATCATGTTACTCGAAGTGTAGCTATGTGAATTTTTTAGTACCTCGTTATAAGCCATAGCCTCATTTTAATTCGTAAAAGTATTATTACTTGCATATATGAGCTCTGAAATGATGGAAATCCATTGAAAAACAAAGGCTAATTCTGCTAATTCTAGCTTATTCTAGGGGTAATGTAAAAACCAAGATCACTAGTTTTTACATAGCCCCTAGAATTAGCAAGTTGAAGTGGCAATGGGCAGGGCAACCTCGCAGAACTGACAACCGTTGGGAATAATAAAAGTTCTCAAGTGGCGACCACAAACTGCGTATGAAACAGTAAAAGAAGGCCCCTCTCTCGATGGACCAAAGACATTTTAAAGGTCACAGGAAGTTGGTAAATGGAGGCGGCTCAAGACTGTTTGTCATGGCATTCTAGGGGACCTTTGACCGGCAGTGGACTTCCACTGTACAGGTTGAAGGTTTTGTTGATAAATTAGCTCTATTGAGACAGTATTGAAGCCAAAAGATAAACAATAGAAAACCAAGATCATACAAACACCGGTATATTTTGTCTAAATTCTAAGACTCTACGTCAATTCTCTTTAACGTGAATTCTACGTTGGGAACATATTTGGCAATTCAACTCATACACGCTTATTCATTCGGAGTAATCTCGTAAAAGCTTACGGCTTGTCTGCGGAACATCGTACTAAAATTGTATTAGCTCCAGACATATCCAGATGCTGTGAAAAATATGGTCCTGGACTCTGGGAAAGGAAATGCTTACTAGAGTTTCACAAGTTTGTTTATTTCCATTACTTACGTAAATGGGTATGGTTAAGCAGTTCCATTTATTTGACACAGTCCACTTTGTGCGTCCATATTAAGTTAAAATTCCTTGCTACACATACATACATATGTACATGTACATGTTAATAGTTCTTTCTATGCCAATAGTCAAAATTGAATGCCCTCTTTCAGAGGCCCAAGCACGAACATCTAACGTTAACGAGACGCTAGCGAGACGATAGTAAACGTCAAATATGAACCAATCAACTTACTAAGATTTCAAATTACCCTGATGTCATTGGCCAATATTTGACATTTGCTCTCGTCTCGTTAGCGTCTTGGTAACGTAAATTATTAGTGCTGACCCCACTGAACCTCACTGCAACTGAAAACTGTGCTCACTGGCGCGTCATCGGGTATCCTATATGTCCAGCAATGGAGAAAAATGGCAAATAAGGGGGCTGATGATGATGGTCAGACAATTGGTTGTTTACAAAGCTCAGGCTCTCCTCAAGCCTTATGCGTCTCCAAAGAAGATTTTTCATGAACCGTTTAAGATTACCTTTGTCATAAAATCAAACAAAAAACCAAAGATCTTCAGACAAAAACACAATTGACTTTGCAAAATGATTCGCAACACATTTAAAAAGCAAAAGCACATTTTTCTCGCAAAGTGTTTGTCACAGATAGCGTCGGGACAAATGTTCCGAGAGTGTGTATTCAGGGGAGTCTGTTATCGTAAGCGAAATCGACAGGGCTATTATTCTTGCTGTATCGCTTTGAGCATGTTGAAACGAAACATTTTTTACGGGACAATTTTGTAAACTTTTGTGCGGCTTTACCTAAATCACCAGCCTTAGCAGCAATACTGCTTCAAGATGCTTGTTTTTGTCTCTCCTCTTGTCTTATTTGGTCTTTATTTAGGTTTGATAATGTATTGATTCACGTTCCCTGCTGAAAACTCAGACAGACGTCTGTGTGTTTGGTTTTTGGGTGATTGCATTTCATTTTTTTTCTGCGATTTTGATTCTTCTGGCGATTTTTTTCCTACCATTGGGCGGCAATACGCAGACGTTTGTGTTTGACGCAGTCCGAGTTTCAAATCGAAAAACCATTTTTACACGCGGAGTTGCAAAAATAAGCAGTGAAGGTATTAAAAACATGCCTGAAAACTTCTACAAATTAAGACAAATAAATGGGACCTGTAAAAGAATGGATTTGTAGTTTGAACCAAAAATCTTGAATCAACTACTTATTTGTTGTAAAGTGGAGTTAGAAGGTACGGGCAAGTGTGTATATCAAATAATGTTCAGCCAAAAATAGCAAAGCATAAAAGCTATTGGACTGGAACTCGATACACACGAGACCCCTAAAACCCCCTAAGCAGTACGGCAGTGACGCGTCGAGGCGGAGATAAGAGCCACCACGTGGCTCTCCTAAATCTGCTTGGCAATTTGTTTGCCGTGTTTGTTTGAGATAAGAAATAGGTAGATATTCACGCTTCATGTATGGTAGATTATTTAATTATTTTGAACTATTTTTTGACACCACATTAAAATGGTATATAATATATGCTTGATACATGCTGATACGTCAAAAATAAATTCTAAGCGTGTCCTGACTATAGTTATCATTCAATAGTGACTACCTTGTAGCAATGATAAAGTATTTGTTTCAGAAACCTTATTTAGTACAAGTTTTGTTTGGTTACTCATTCGACTTTTTTTAACGACCTCCATAGCGTAGCGGGCTAGTAACCGGCTGAGACGCAAGAAGTGCGGGTTCAATTCCCGCTGCGGGACAATGCATGATCTGCAAATATTTGTTCCGGGTCTGGGTGTTGTGGTACCATGGTAGTCATAGTTCCCGATACCCACCCCACAGTGACTCCTATGGTGGGATGGAGTCAGGACTATGTATGTGACTGTTAAGTATATTAATTATAATTGAAAGAAACCTGATTTGTTTCGTAAACAAAGTAAAAGCTTGAATGTAATCAGACAAGCCAACTTGAATTCCGAGCACCCCAATGGAATTAAGCCTTTAAGGCGAGGGGGCACATTTATAGAAGTGAAGCATCGGAGGCAAGATAAGGCCTGCGGTAGACCTCCTCTAATTTGTTACCCATTGTGTACGTCGTGATAACTCGTTATATTACAAACAGCGCTCACAAATCATGAGAAACGTTTATCTTGGCTGATAAGCTTTCTTACATTATTATTTATAACTTTTGTTTGAGTAACGGAACATTACTTTGAATTATTAAAGCGTATTCAATATCACCACCACACAATAACCCATTCTTTTTATTGTGTGGCTATGATATTGAAGAGATTTGATAAGGTTTGCTCAGGTACATCTGTCTTTTCATATGAACTGACTCATCACGGAAAAATACCATGCAACATGATTGTATTAAAAAAATCTACTTTGCAAAGTCATAAGATCTTGATTATTATAATTAAAACGAGGTTTTCATTAATGGTCGATGGACACCTCGACCAGTGCTCTAGCTTTAAGCGTTCACGAGGTAGACCGCCTGTAAAATTATGCATTCTTTACAGCATAGGTACTTCTATAAATATATATAATATTATTAGCACACGGCAGTTACGCTCTTAGATTATTTCAATTGTTGAAATAACACAACTGGCTAGAATTTAAAAAAGTAATCAAACTTTCTGGATTTAATTTCTGAGCAGTCCATTATTCGCAGAGTTATCGCGCCACGAAACTTGCCATAATTTCGATGCATCGAAAATCTTGATCTGCATGTCTAAAAAGGCCACTTCATATGAATCATAATACGATTCATATAAAGGAATTGCTAAGGATCTGCAGAGAATTCGGAAAATGAATTGCTACCAGATGAATTGCTTAATGTGGCAAATTCATCTTTTAGTAATTCCTTTTCCGAATTCTCAGCATATCCTTAGCAATTCCTTTATATGAATCGTCGTATTATGATTCATATAAAGTGGCCTTTTTAGACCTCCTGGCAACCAAATCGAATGTAATGATGATAATGTTTTTCAAATCAAAAGTTTAGTTAGTTGAACCATAGCAGAAAATAATGTTAATAAAAGGTAGTGTATAATACCAAAAATACAAAGCACTGCGCTGTCCGCGCGTTGCCAATCGATTTTACACAAGACAAAATAAGCAGCAAGTAGCAAGTTTCCCAGAAGTTGACTAAGCGCTAAGTTTACGCCGTCATTTGCGCTATAAATTATTGCAGTGTGTTGTATTTACTGATCTCACTTTGGACGTTTTCACATTTGCCGACATGATACCGATACGACATGGATTAGAATTTCAGAGGGCGTTTTTTACACACACCCTCAAAGTCAACGTCGATACACTTTGCATATTTTGACAATGACGTTCACAATGTCACGTGTTTTTGTGATGTAGATTATTTTAAACGCATTGTTTAATGAAAATCATTTTTGTATTAATATTAATTTAATGAAAAAATTATAGTAGAGACATGTAATATTATATTATAGTTAAGAGACGTAGGCTCATGGGGACCACACATAAAATCTACAAAGACCTTGCAGAGAGGCTCACAGAGACTATACGCTGGCCATCTGACGGGATGGATCTACTGGGTTATCTGAAACAGACTTGTTCCTCATAGGTAATCCAGTTAACGATATAACATTTTATTGTTAAGTTAGGTAGCTTGACATACTTAGGTTAGAGTGATAGAATACTTTTATTTTATTTTGTAATTATTTTGTTGGGAATAAATCTTCTTAGTTATAACAAGTTATAATCAAAAATTGAATTGACGTGTTCTAATTATAAGTGGGGGGTATTAAGACCTGCACTGACGTTCCGCTGCATGTGTATTGCACAGGGGGCCAATTGACGTGTTCATAATAAACTTTCCTGGTTGGACAATATTAGTACCTGAATTAGGGTCTGTCGTGTCGTGCCGGCCAATATAAAGGCCCTCTTTGGCTTTAGCCCAATAGTGTCAACCGGTAATAGACAGCGCACGTGGCGCGATTTAGCGGGTGCTTCATCCCCGCTCAAGAGATTTTTCACGATTAATTTTCTACTGCAGACGCTGTCACTCCCATTTGTTGGCAGACTCCCTTACAAAAACAGGGATTATGTCCGTAAGCCTGCTTAGGCACCGGTGTCTTATATCCTGTTTGTTTATGTTGCCATGTGTCGCTGTTTTTGTTTAGCTTGTGGACCACCAACATCTGACGAATCAAATTGTCCTTTGTTTCAATTCGGTCTTCATTTAGATTTAGAAGTGCTCATTCAAGTACCTGTGTTGTTTCTAGTCTAGGAATAGTCTCACTTAATGAAGAGGTTTTCAACAATGCGCGATATTGTTCTGATAGTATTCCCCTAATAAGTTATGGCTAGTTGCGACTCTTGCATAACATAGGATATTCGACAAAGAAGTTTTAATTAATTTCCTATTACTTCAACCTTTGATTATATACACACTATAATATAATATAATATAATATAATATAATATAATATAATATAATATAATATAATATAATATAATATAATATAATATAATATAATATAATATAATATAATATAATATAATATAATATAATATAATATAATATAATATAATATAATATAATATAATATAATATAATATAATATAATATAATATAATATAATATTATATTATATTATATTATATAATATAATATAATATAATATAATATGTGTGTATATAATCACGGTCAAGCTATTTGTCACATAATTACAATCCATAAGAAATAATCTGCATCAGCAAGGAAAAAATATAAGTAAGAAAATTAGTAATTACTATTACTATTTTAATAATTAGTATTTATTTTTCCATCTCGTATCATTCTGAGTGAGATAGTTTGGTCGAGTTGGGATTTACTATTATTTTCACAGAGTCTAATCAAACAAGTAAATTATATCCTTTTTCATTCATAAGTCCTCATTAATCCTCAACGTTAATCGAGTAACGAGTATCCAACTTTATTTCTTAAATTATTAGTGCATCCTTTTTATCTTTGGGTCGGGTCTAATTGATTTGTCGCTTATAGCTGTACTATCTACTGTGTGGTGCTTCTCAATTACGTTTGCATTTCATACGTGTCTGGGCCTCATTCGAAGATAGACTCAAAAACTGTACGATTCAAAATGATCCACGTGAGTTCAATGAATAAAATTCTTTTGATTTGATTTCATTTGATTACAGTATTTTGACGACCTCTGTGGCGCGGCGGGGGAAGGTTCGCCTCGCAAGAGGTTGCGGGTTTGATTCCCGCCTCGGAACAAATATTTGTACAATCTGCAGATATTTGTTCAGGGTGTTCTGGGTATTTCTCTATGTATAATAAAAAATATCTATTTATGTAATGTATTGTATTAAGTATCTACCTACTTATATCAGTTATCTAGTACCCATAACACAAGTTCTGATTAGCTTAGGGCTAGATAATGTTGTGTTAAATGTCCAGCCTTTATTTATTATTTGCTCTATGTAGTTAAATTATTTGTTAATTTTGTGAAATGAACAGTGTAACAGAAGCTTATTTGTGATCGAACGCATCCTTAAAATTAGTCCCATTACCAATAGATAAAATAAAAAAGAGGTCTTTGGAAAAAAGTCCGCCACCCTTGCGATACTTATATAGTATAAAAATCTTGGCGATATTATACGCGCCGAGAGTATTTTGGTTTGATAGTTTTTAACATTATTTGCCGTGCCCAGAGACTTCTGAAGAACTTGAATTATACGCTAGTATCCTAAAACAGTTTTTTTGTGTCTAATCTATTTGTGCGAGCCATCATCATCATGTGTCTCTAGACAAGCTATCTACGTCTTCGACCACATCGTCACCATCAGGTGAGATAGTGTTCAAACGCTTGGCTTATCGCAAAAAAACCCGAAATCAACTTCTGGAAATAGGTCTGTCTGCCCCAATGCCATATACCTACCATATGGCACATAGGCTACAGCGCACGAACCATCAAGTGTGAGCGAAATGTACGTTTTTCCCAACCCAACTCTACATTTTTAATAGACTCAAGCACACTTACTTTTGTTTTAATAAACAATCCGTGAATGTAGATTGTAGACTCGCTCTGGGAATAAAAAAAAAAACCTGTGTAATGTAAAAAGTCACTGTACTATAGTTTTTTTCCTACAAATAGTAGAGTGTAGACTGAAGAGTTGTAGAGTTTTCTTCGAATGGGGCCTATCACGATCTGTCCTCCGCTTTATTTATGGTAGGCCAATTGATTGAATTAGTGGCCCCTGAGGCGCTTGCCCGATACCGTAGACGAGAATTTATTTCACTTGCTACGATCGTTTATTCTGTGAGCTTTTTCTGTCGATGTCGGTTTAAATTTACTTTAGCTATTAGGCACAGAGGTAATACGCGTAAAAATAATCTAATTTTAGTAAAAATATCCATTGTCATCGTAACTTAACTTTCTCATAAAATAAACCCCAACATTGATGACATGGTTATTAATCAACGGGAAAAGGATTCATTGTTTTTCTGTAGGCAATTTTTAAGCTTTTCTTGTGCATCCGTTAAGAAATGAATGTTAAACCAAATACTTGCTAAATTGTTTTCATTAAATCAGTTTCACATAGTCAGTTTTGCGTAGCGATATATAAAAAAAACTGCTAACTAAATTCTACCTTGTAAATCTTCATCAGCTGCAGCTGAATGAGGCCTCTCCATAGCATGTTATGTATAGCGTAAAACCCATAGCGTGCAATGTGGGATTTGCTATGATCACCTCGCTTGGCAGGCGGGTTGGTGATCGCAGTTTAGTGTCAAGTACTCAGGTGGATGTTGCTGCCCATAGTGCCCATCTCCTGGCGTAATCCCTTAGTCACCTTTTACGACATCCACAGGAGTTAGAAGAGTCCTATTCTCAGGCCGAAAATACCACGGCTCAACTTAAGACACATAGGTAACATAAAATCTGCGATGTTGGCCTAGGATTTCGATATACGAATTCGCGTAACGTTGTGGGCTTGTGCGGGCAGACAAAGTCAGGTCTCGTATTTGTCACCAATGATTATCTTGTTTCGTCTCCGCCACTGGCTCTTTTATCTCAGCCACGTGCAAGTGATCTGTATCGTTGTCCGACTCACCTGACACGATCCGAGTCCGAACTACGTGACTAGCATTTAGTACTTGATAGTGCATCGGAAGGATGTCTTTGCATGATAAATGGTCTGTTTGAGAGCTTTTATAGTGGAATTGATAAAATATTCTTAGTAATAAGTTAGGCAAGGATGATTGAACCGTGATACCTAACCCAAAATCTATACGCAGTTCTTATACAAAAAGAACTAAGTTAAGCACAGAATTTTTAGCAAAACGACTCAAATTTGAGGTAACCCTCAAAATGAACGAATTAAATATTGAAAAGATAGGAAGCTTCAATTACAGCAGCATTCATTTAACATTTTAAGTGATAATTATTATTTATTCTGAGTTACCGGTGTCCGTTCTCAATATTGAATGAAGTCGGTCTCTGTGTGCATAAACTTGATCCCAAAACAATCAACTAAAGATAGTTAATGAATATTTTAGCAGTAGAGTTAATGAAGGACGCCTTTGTCCCGTCTTGATAGGTTAATTACAGGGATGCAGGCTTGGCTTCGGAGACTTGCAGGAACTCACGAGAGAAAATGAATAACAATTGTATTATGTATAAAGTTTAAGTTAATAATCCCATCTTCTTGTATAGTGGTGTTCTGACTAGGGCAGGTTATTACAAGTCATTAAGTAGAAAAATCTCGAACGAAAACCTACCTGCCCAACGCGCCACGGAGGTCATCAAACTAAAATAATATCTATGTTACATTACATACATAAATAAACACAGTAATTTTTCCCCGAAGGGGTAGGCAGAGCAGAGGCTCAAAGAGTCTATTTTCAGCGTGGGTTGCACAGTCACAGGAATATAGACGTGACAAGTGGTGAGCTCATCGCCACCATTGCTTTCCACGACCAACTCCACGCTATACTCACGCTTTCTTCCAGTAATAACACACTCCTAAATAAGCCAGCATTCAGGACAAATCTTATACCAACGAATATTTCCCAACAAGTTATAGGTATATATTTTTATGATTCATATTTATTGGAAAACGTATCGGATTTATCTCTTTATTCAAATAAAAGTTATATAATCAGATAAGTGTAAAATGTAATGTGTCATTTAGTCATGTCTTGTTTCGTAACTTCGATTGCGCACCGTTGCCACTTTCTTCCGATGGCTGTGGTTGCATAAATTTGACAGTTCACGATAAGATTATCTTGAGGTCCCAATCAGGATATTTCTGCGGAGCCCGGAGTTGAGTAACTAAATACGTGAGCTGCATATGCCAGTGCCAATTGACACGTTCAAACCCAATAGGGTTACCAGAAGATAACAAATAAGCCGGAAAAATTTATAAAATTATTAAAGTAATACCTCCGGCAAATCCCGTGTATGGCTAGCTAGTGTATAAAGTACACGCGGGTCTGAACCACATGAAAATAAAAATATCCTCAGCGAGTATCTAATTAATAACACTTTGTAAGTACCATACCAAAGTTTCAAAACAGATAAACACTTTTTTTAGCAAAATGAATGCTGTCAAAACACAATCAGCACATAGTTTATTTATAGGGCTGACGGAAAGACAGCTCTGAGTACTTTGTAAGAGCACTTTAAAAAAAAGCCGGATACGCAATTATTTAACCGGAAGCAGGTAAATAACCAGACTAGGACACTTCTAACTCTAACACGTGTGCTGAATTGACGCCAGGATAAACTTAATTTGGCGGTCCCGTTATTGCCAGTGTTTTATTTAATTTTCCGATTGGAGCTTGTTCGTTAAGAAGATTGTTTTGAAGTAATTTAGAAAACTGTTCGATTTTACCGCCTAGATTTCTAACTTACCTATTATTTTTATATATTAAGTTCGTGCCATTGGCATTTAAAGCAAAGACATTTAGATTAAAAATGGTTTAACATTTCTAGAACAAACCGAATCTGACTCTTTCTTATATAACCGAAATTGAACACGAAAATAAGCAAGGAAAAAGAGCTGCTATCTATAAACAAAATTGAGAGTCATCATCATCTTCAGCAGCTTCTAGACGTCCACTGCTAGACGAGGCCTCCTCCCAAATAATATACAATGGGGGGAATTGCCATAATCACCACGCTTGGCAGGCAGATTGGTGATCGCATTATTCATGTTGAATCCGGTTCTGGCCTTGCTGGTGGTGTAGTCTTTTATTTGGCTATAACAATATCCACGGGAGGAGATGGAAGGGTCAAAATCAAGAGTAACTACACGAAAATAGAAACGGAAACCACGCATTGAAAGTTGATTTGAATCTCTATTTCATAGTTTCATAGAATGTAAACATTGAATATCTTACATAACATTAACTGGTATTATCTATAATCACTGATATCTGAAACATTATCATCAAGGGGGCTTGATCCTCAAAAGCCCAAAGCTTTACTGAGTCGGCGCGAAATGTCATCATCGTAGAGGGGGACAGTAACCTCGACTGCTTTGCACGGGGAGGTTGTGTCGCTTTGCGGTCCGAACACATCGCGATGCGCGTAAACTACGAACCAAACTCACTATTTACCTGAACGACATCGCAAGTCACGGAAACGCGAAAAATGTGCAACAAAATCAGATTTTTCAAAGTCAAACACGTGGTCGCGATGGGTCTATATGGTGTAAGTGCTAAGTGGTGATAATCAGCAGTGTCAAGCATGATTGCGGGTCCAATTAAAACATGCGCATGGAACCAGTTCAAGATAATGGTGCTTTTGCATCTTTTGTTGACGTTGCCTTCCACAAAAGGTGAGTGCAAAAAAATTGTGCACGATAAAAAATCGCGGCCGCGGCCGTAAATTTGCGAGTAATTTAAATTGGCTGAGACACGTCTGATAACCAATCTTTGTCGCTATGGTTTTTACATCTTTTTAATTTGACCGACTTATTTGTTTTTGCAGAGGTTTTATGTTATTAAACTTTCTAATTTGTGTTACATTTTTACAATTAAATAGTTATAAATAGAGTTTGGTTTTGACTGTAAATAGGTGAATTGTATCAAAGAAAAAACTTTTTTCGGTAGCCCAAAGTCGCGCACCCCGAATCAAAGAGCACCCAGCTGACACGATAGTCGGTAGAAGTGAACCGGCTACCCTGAGATGTGTATCAGAAGGCAAACCGAAGCCCACAATCCTATGGTACAAGGACGGAGCCCCGCTATTGCCTAATGACCACCCGCATAGAGTGTTGCTCGAAGATGGATTGCTGTTTCTAAGGTGAGTCATTTTATTTATATCTGTTTAAAGATGTTAGACAATGGGTTCTTTAATATATTTATAACAATGCTGTTTTATTCAATGCGGGTGACCGCAAGCTTTTCATTCAAAACTTCTTTGGAAATAATCAAGAATAAACAAACCACGCCTCATTATACTCGTTCTATTATTATGTTAGCTTCATGTTTTTCATTATTTTCTTATTCACATTTTAAAAGCTTTATAGTAGCTCTATTGAAGTGTCCTTTCTCATTCGGTATGTCCTTTGGTCTTTTGAATCTTCGATTTTTGCATGAAAGGAGCCTTGCGAGGGGTATTAAATCCTTTCACCACACTGGTTCTTTGAACTTTGGCTTTGGTCACCAGGCACTTTTCAAAGTTACCTACCTCAAGCTGTACTCTGATCAGTAGACTAACCAGGAAATAACCAATAAGAAACAGTAGTATAAGATTTAACTATACTTCATCGAGCATCATTATCATCATCACATGTTTAAGTCCACTGCCGGATCCTTATCCACCCAATCCAATACAATGGGGGAATTTTCTATAATCACCATGCTAGGTGGATAGGTGATCGAAATTTGGTGTTAAGTACTCCGGTAGATACTGCTGCCAATCTTCTAATGTAATCCCTTAGTCAGTAAAGCTTTTACTATATCCACGGGAGAAGACGGAGGTGTCAATTTTTAGGTTGGGCACACCCTGGCAATAATAGGTATTCATTAAGAATAGGTACTTCTTATGTTTTTGTCCCACGTTTATCTCTAGATTAAAAACACAAAAAGTTATTCCTGCACAGCTCTTTTTTCGTACTTTACATAATTTGTGTATTCTAATTTTCAATAAGATCTACAGTAATATTATTTTAAAACACTGACACGAGCCACTTTGTTACATTTAGGCTCAAGTGCAATGTAATTGCTCGTGTAATTCCCCCATAGGGTCATGCGGGGTAAGAAGGAGACTGACGAGGGTGTGTACTGGTGCGTCGCACGCAACATCGTCGGTGAGGCAGTCAGCAGAAACGCCACACTTACTATAGCTGGTAAGTGTAATTCCACCTAGGTAGGGTAAGAAGGAGACCGTAATAGGTGTGCACTCTGCCTCATTTGAAGAAAAACTCTGCAGTCTTAGACTCCAATTCCAAAACTAAACTGAAACAAATACGATACTTGTCTCTCGTTTGATTATCAATTTAGTTTGAGTTTTTTGTTCGAGTTTAGCCTTAGGGTTGCAGAATTATTGTACGAATGAGAATTTGGTGCCAAAGGTATTGCGTGAATCACTTAAAAATATAAGCTCTCAATACCCAAAAGTTTATTATGCTATTGGAGTATTTCTCAAAGTGAAAATGTTAACAAAATGAATTTGCCACAGAACAAATTTTATATAAATGTTGCGATCCTTGTTCAACAAGAGAGCTTGAAGGTATATTTTTGGCACAATTCCAAGATCCATTCCCCTGTCTGCTTGAAATCTTTGATCTGACAATCTAAAACATTTTCATCACAATACACTTTTTTATGAAGTACATACGCTTAAACTAATTTAATTAGATTTATATTTTTGATCTAGTTCTACGAGATGAGTTCAGGAGTGAACCACGGGATGTGAAGGTGGCTTCAGGTGAACCAGCTGTATTGGAATGCTCAGGTCCAAAGGGTGTTCCCGATCCATCCGTACATTGGACCAAAGACGGGCAAACTCTTGATGTCGACCAAGGAAACGGACGGTAATACTACTTAAAAGAAAATTCTGGCAATATTTTCTGAACCAAATGATGTTTGGTCTCGCCGCCATTTATAACGTGTCGAAAGCAGTCGGAAATATTGGATGCTTTCATGTTTTTACGTCAATTTCGGTGTTTTAGAACGTGTATTGCCAAAGACATGCGCATACCCGTGGAAGATGACGTGATTTCAAAAATCTAATTTAAAAGGTACACATATCAGCTTGGCACCAGACCAGCATCGCCTCAACTCGAGTCATTCTCTCTATGTTAAAATGTATTCTGCTCTATGAGAAACTCCATACTGTAATGCACGCTTATCAGCATTGTATGGCATCGCGTCGCCTCGGCACAAGCAACGGCATGCGATTCATGGTCAACTCACCGTTTAAGTCCCGCCGCGCCGTCACGACTCGCGGTCGTCGAGTAGATGGCGTATGAACGTCTGTAACCCCACTCTCTCAAATGTCTTAAAAAACCGTCGACGAGCCGTCACCCGCCGTATAAGCGCGCTGACTGAGCTTCAGCGATGAATTGTGCTTGCAATTCGTGACGGCTGGTTGATGGTGTGGCGGTAAGGCACCAAGGCGGTGCATTTCAGAAACAGGATGATGTGTGTGTTGTGTTTGAAAATTAAAAGCACCCAAATCGCTTACATAATACGGAGATCCGTCTATGAGATTTATTTCTTTCAGCATATCAATAGTAGATGGCGGTACCCTAAAGGTGCAAGAAAGTCTTCCATCAGATAGCGGCGTGTATAGATGCATAGCTTCTAATGTGGCTGGAGAGAGGCAATCGCGCCCTGCTACGCTTCTCGTCTTACGCCGACCACATTTTCTAGTGAAACCTAATAACATAACTGCGTTGCTAGGACATAATATTGAGTTTCACTGCCAAGTAAGTAGACCTACTTAATTTTAGTTCTACCGTAATCAGCCTGGACGTCTAAGCTCCTGCGAATACGGTATTTTTTTACATCAGACCTCTAACAAAAACAGTAATAATTTAAACATCCTCGGGGTAAAGTGACTCTTATTATGAAGCTATTATATTGTTCAGTGTTCAGAAGCGGTTTAGTGTTTGTTTTTGTTTAGTATGTTTTTTTTATTTTTAGGCAACACCAGAATCAGATGTGTCCGTCTCTTGGAATCGAGATAACGGTTCTCTGTCACCGTATGCCATTGTACGGAGAGGGTCTTTGAGAATTGACCGAGTTGTCGCCTCTGATGCAGGGACTTACACATGTCGAGCAGAAAGCCAAGCAGGGAACAGCGTAGCTAGTGCTACCCTAACTGTGCATTGTAAGGAATTTGAATTTCTACAACCCTTCATTCTTCACCCTGCAGCTTTTGATTCTCATAGGAAAAGCATAAAAAAGCGGAGCCGAGGATAAGTCAAAATTAAAATTGAAAAAATAAGGATTATACTATCAACTGAAGTGATTAAACCTATGTAAGATCCTTAAGCCATATAAAAAAAACTGCATTAAGACTGCATTACAATTGACTAGGCTGTTTTAGACCTAATTGGTAACGGACAATCTAACTACCCCAAACGCATACTTACATACGGTCTCCGTTCCGTCGCGGGTAAAATGAAAGAGGAAGTGAAGGCTGTAGTGTTGTAAAGTGTTGTTTTTTAGGGTATATCGTATATTTTAGGGTATTTTATTTAAAACCATAATTAAAGATATACAAGATATAAATTAAACTGATATCTCTTTTCAGCACTACCTCATTTTAAAAGAGTGCCTTCGGACCAAACAGCTTGGGAAGGAGAAGCAGTATCTTTTCCATGTGAAGCAGACGGGTCACCAAAGCCAATTGTATTTTGGACCATGGAAGGATCTCAGGTAGTTATCTGCTAAACATCTCTTGTTTCGTTCCAATACCTTAACCTTTGACACAAAGTTTCTTTGCAGGAATTAGATTTCCCAAAAACGATTCATGGTACAAGTTCTCTATATTTGGATCGCGTGATGACCAAGCACGCTGGCCGACTGACCTGCGTGGCCGTTAGTGCAGCGGGAAGCGCATCGCATACGGCAACTTTACAAGTAATTATACTCAAATGCATACTTCCTATTTTGATGCCTAGTTTGTTAGGTTTCTGATTGAATACAATTTTCAGGTGTTAAGAAGAGAAGTTAACGCCTTCAATTTTGATTCAGAGTCGTCCACATCGTACCCTGAATTGGGTAAACCTCGAAATCATCCTCCGATGACACAGTATGAACTTGTTCAAGCGAGACGTTACTTGCAACAGGATGTGTTGGTTTTGCGAAGAGTAGAAGGAATATCAGCTACTACAGTGAAAATAGTGTGGGACGTAAGATATTTATATGAAACCCTAAACAATCTGATTTTTTTCTAAGGAGGACGGTTGTCAAATATTTCTTATTTTCAGGTATTGACGGACTACAATGAGTATTTAGAAGGTGTAAAAATTTGGTTCAACGGTACTTCAATAAATCGACCAGCATTAGATATTCATAAAGTTCAACAATCTAACGTATCATTTAGCATAAAAGACTTTAGAAAATACGAAAATTTTACAGTGACAACAGTTCATAACAGTGGTTCATCTAGTCACGTTCTAACTGGATTACTGCCTTATGCTCAATACGATGTGTTCCTTATGCCTTTCTATAAATTACTGCTTGGAAAACCATCCAATTTAAAGACTGGATTTACCGAAGAAGATGGTAAGCACTCAAATTCCCATTTACTTAATGCATTTCACTGCGAAAGTAAAGTTGCTAAGCTATATGTGTATATTTTAGTTCCATCAGACCCGCCGCAAAGTGTTACCGCGGGAGTGATAAATGCGACGTCCGCTTGGATTCGGTGGGATCCACCCCCAGTGCATACGTGGAACGGGGAAATTTCAGGCTATTTGGTGAGTACTTTTTGGTTCACCATATTTTTGTTTACGGCTTAATTTTACGCTACGTTATTTTCTGGTTTTCTAGATTGAGGTAAGAGTTGGTGGGACAAGTGGGGGTCGAGTGGTAGGTCAGATGTCACTCGGAGCTCGCACCCGTGCTGCTGCAGCAAGCTCGCTTCGTGCTGGGGGCCGTTACAGCGCGCGCGCTGCTGCTGTCACGCGCCGCGGACACGGCCCGTTCTCTGTGCCCGCGCTCATACACATGCTGCCCACTCACTCCCAGAGACATTATGTTCAGTAAGTACCTACATACTGTACTCCTATATCACATATACCATGCTATGCAACGTAAAACTTCTTACCGCCAGAATTAAAGGGCTATACCATAACCTCACACATGACATTGCTCCTTTATAATCTTAACATTAGCTGTTTATTTTTGCCCAATATCCAACGTCTTGAAAACACACTAAAAGCGTACAATATTGTAAAGTTACGTTTAGTGCAGTCATCGCTCTCGTCAATTTCATCTGAAACCAAATATTTTCGTTACAGAACGGAACCAGCGACAGACAAGGCAATTAAGTCGATGTTCCAGGAAACCTGGCTCTTAGCGCTGTGCCTTACATTGTTGGCGCTCGTGGTGATCGGCGGTGTTGTTATTGCTTTTATAACGAGGCGCAACTCGAAGCAGAGGAAAAATCAAAATAATACTGGTAAGTTATTTTCCAAACTAATATTGCCATGATAACATATAACTTTCCAAAAAAAAATCCTTGATAAAACTTTGAAAAAACATGCTGAATTTTAAAGGTTTTGACTTGATATTACCTTTTTAGCTACCGCCATAGCCAATGCACAGCAATGTTTGCTTGGGAAGGAAGCAGTATGGCTAAGAGAAAGAATAATGTTTGAAGGTTCCAATGAACCTAGAATTGAAATACTGAATTGCCATCAGAGTCTTTTACGCGGTAAGAAATTCTAACTCTCAATTTTCAAAAGTAATTTTTGTGTTATTCACAACAAACTTAAATTTTATGTTCTCTATGCAGGAGGTAGTTCTATGGC
This sequence comes from Epirrita christyi, assembly GCA_951392215.1. Classification (NCBI taxonomy): domain Eukaryota; kingdom Metazoa; phylum Arthropoda; class Insecta; order Lepidoptera; family Geometridae; genus Epirrita; species Epirrita christyi. Next base: position 6,922,182 of record OX595842.1, on the reverse strand, counting down.
AACAATGGCTATGGAAGCAGAATACACTCTTCCGCAGCACAGTAGTGCAATGAATCCAATCCCCGAAGAAGAACATCGAAGAAACCCTCCAGAACCTTATGCGTCAAGTGCCATATACACAGAACTGAACTACCAAGTAAGAAGTAAAATTGACCGTCAATATCACTTAGATATACCCTTTACTAAGAACGAATTCCAAGATCACACAGACGCTGAAGATTCATGTGTGAAATGTGCCGTCAGTCCAGGGTCTTATGACAACAGCATGGTACGATCTTATGATAGCAACCAATACTCGAATGAAGAATGCTCTACGTGTTGTAGAAGCAGTAGTTCCACATTGACTAAAGAATACAGCGAGATGACCAAATGTGGTAATGATGAGGAGCAAGACTTGTCAATAGAAGAATGTCCATCTTGCAAGACCAATCAATCAAGATCGTCAAGCAATCATGAAGCTAATAAAGAATGGGCGATGGCAGAGGTGGAATACGATTACCCTCAGTGGCATTGGTTAGCAAGAGAAAACAGTTTCAGAAACCAGGAACAAGAAGTGGGATACTCTAGTGCAGGAAGGAGCGATCAGAGTAATTGTAGAATGAATTTGTGTGATATTCTTCCACCGCCACCGTATGAAAGGTAAACCGTTGAAATATCTGTAGTTAACATCTGACCAATATTTTCTGAGGTCATGTCTAAATTAACTATTTGTCCTCAGAGAATCACCATATCGAGACATGCAGGCATTCGCCAATCACTCAGGGGCATCAGGTTGTTCAGGTCATTCGTATCGAAATTAGTTGTAATTCTAAAATAATATCACTAGTACGTAATACAAGCAATACTATGATAGTGAAATGTATATGTATATTTGTATAAAAGTCTTTGCATATTCTGAACGTTAAATGGATACCATCACACCGTCACGTAATAAATATTCGCGCGCCTACGAATATTTCAGCTATGCGTGGTTGAATGCAAGTTGATTTTAATTGGAAATGCCTTCGTCTTGTTTTATTGGAGGGCTTGTTTCTGTACATTATAGTAGCACATAATGTCGCACTGTGTGATTGTGCTTTCTATAGGTTCTATATTTTCTTTCATTAGAAAGTATACGTGTAGAAGATGAATCATTTATTGTTAGCTAACTAGGCGCTCCTACTAGCTAATTCTAGAAAACTATTTGTTTCTTGAACGCGAAATTGATTTTCTCATAATTTTTTGCATCTTTATCATTAACAGGTACTTAAAGTTACGTGTCGGTGTGATTGACGGCCTATGGAGATTGATTGTAGTTTTTGTGTACGTGTATCTAATAGACTGCTAAGGTAATGTAGGCAATTAGGTTTTTTATCTCTCTCTAGTGACTGTGATATAGTATAATTTCTTAGTCTATTTTACGTTTTGTACATATTTTGAAATGTTTGATAAACTTTTACAATTTCATCGCAGTATTTCTTAAGTAGATAATTAGTGGCATTTTCCAGAGATAGTGAAGTACTAAACAAGATTCCTATTATGTATTGAATATTTTCTCGTGTATAAACAGGCCAGCATTATTATTAAAGAACATTTTTTAACTTTAATTGTGTAATTTTTAACCTTTTGAGTAAAGTAAACGGTTTTTTATGTCACTTGCAAGATTTTGTGAAAGTTCAGCTAGTTCATGGTTTTCCGCATTTTACCAAGTTAACTATTCTTGATATAACTAAAGGTAATTAACTAATGTCACTTTTTAAAGAGATTAACATAATTATTATTAAAATATTTTTTCAGTAGTTCAGCTAACTGGGCCAGGGAGATATTTAGATAGTTCAGATAACTGTTTACAAGAAATTTCAGCGAATTTGGTCCAGTCAATCGGATTATCACAACTCTACGGGAAAGAAGCGAACAAAATCAATAAATCGGTTTATATTCTTGATATCTAAAAATAATCCAGAACCTACTCAGAAAGTGAGAGGACTATAACTCAAATTTAACAAGCAATTCGCAAGTTTATTGGTCACTAAAGTATTTAATTGGTCGGATATACCCCAGAGTATAGGGCAATTAATTCTTTGTGTACCGGCATTTGGTCGCAATAAAATGTATCGTAAAGTAAAGTGAAAAATACCAGCTATTTTTAAATACAAGTTTGTACCAAAGGTATAATGATACCGATACAGTTTAGCTACTTACCTGAACAAAGACACCTTTACACAACGATCTTTGTGTATTATAAGATCGTTGCCTTTACACCACATAGATAACAATACCTATATTGACAGTAAAAATAATTTTAATGAAAAATATGATAACGATTACTATTTCGATAACTGATAAATTACCTGCTCTACAAAGGGTCTGATCAAGAATGAAGTGTAACAACTTGTCAGTAAACACGTATAGGTATTAGACCAGCTGCTTTTTTTAGACGAAATGATCCATTGGGTTTGAAAATTAAAATAAAACTGCATTATATTTTGTTTGGGAGCGCATCCTTTTTTTGCTTTCAACGTTAATTTAACAACATTCTGTTCAAAAAATAAAACAGTACGCTTCGAGGTGCTTATCTATTCAATGAATTACATCTCTTTGTCTGCAATTTCACCAGCTTCCAATTGAGAAAGTTACTTTACAGTTCTGAACTACGCAACCGACCACCAAACCTTAACCCTATATTTCAAACTATTACTACCGTCATTCTAGTGTTCCAGGAAAGCTTCAAATAATTACATTTGTAATCAGCTTTCCTCATAAATAACTGAACACGTATTGTGCGTGAGACGCAGGCTGCGTCGGAAGGGCGTTGCCATGGCAACCAGGCTTCGCTCACCCTCAGTGCACCCTTGTTATTAATACCCTCAATAATTAAACTTGATTGCATTTCACACCAGGTGTCGGATACCTCTTGTCAAACTGAACTGTGACGTGTGATGGAGATATTTAATTGCACCACTCGGTACAACTTAACTTTTTATACGCCAGTGCAGCCTTGATACCGTTTCGGAACTTGGCGGTACACGTGTCAAAATGTCCAATAGGTTATTAAACCATTAGGCTTGATAGTCAAAATACACAATCGTTAAAAATAAAACAATTGCTCTCATGAACAATAGTCTAAACGTTCTTTTGTCAAATTGTACAATTTGTTACAAAGTGCTATTGATAGAAAGAAAGAGCGCCAAAATGTACGACGGGTCTTAAAGATTTTAGATTTTAGCAGAACTTTACACCTCATTGCAATAGTGACGACTGGAAGATCATTTTTCACTTCCATGTTGAATTAAATGAGCTTGACTCCCATAATAAGGACTGTGATCACAAATAGCTCAGGATAGCTAGTTCTTTGACTCATAGTTTATTTAAATAATTATCATTAGTTTTCAGTTTTTCGGTTTCTTCTTTCGGTTTTTTTATTTATTATTATTCCTTTGTAATAAGCTTGATTATTTTTCTTGATAATTTTATTTTTTTTCTTGTTAATTCATGTTTACTACCTATGTATGTATTGCTTGCATTTATAGTTTTTTTTTGCTGCTATAAGTGAAGACTTATAATTAGCCTTTTGATTCTAAATTTCTCTTTTTACTATGTTTTTATGTGCTGTTAGTTTTCCCAAAATAAATAAATAAATAAATAGAGATCATTGGAAAAAGGAACCTTTGCCCTGCAGTGGGAAACATCCAAATTATAAGTAATAAAATTAAATATAGGTGAAAATAATGTTTAATAAACCAACCCTACTATCCATAACTAATAATATACTAACCATCTATTGCCTAAAGAAACACCTATTATTCTAAGCTACGATCCGAAAAATATCTTCAGCACTAGCTTATTCTATGAATTTACAAGTTAGTTAGTTATCGTCTAAATAAAGCACCTGATGGTTAGTTGCAATTTTTCGTAAGTAGGTAATATTCATTTCGCGATTGTTATTAATTTTGCGTTAAGGTTGGTTAGTCACGTCGCATGATGGTCATTTTGCGAGTTAGTTATTTTTCTATTGATCATTTTAGTGTAGGTATTTATGATTTCTTTCTTAATTGATCAGTATGTGTATTGGTCAGTAGGCGTCTAAAGTAAAAATTCTTTAGCGGCTTTCAAATTATAATATAAAAAAAACTCATTGGGTTTGAAGGTGATCAGAAGATAGCTCCATGGAGATTAATAACACGATCCTTGGTTTTTATGCAATACATGTATGTAGATATATAACCTTTTCTTGCTTAATGAAAGTGAAAAAGTATTTCAGATATGCACTTTGCGTATAATAACACTTTGACAGATGTTTTACCAAACCAAAAATATTTCTATTCGAATAGCTTCACACATACATCATTCATTAATTCCAACCCATTTATACATATTTGACGAGTCAACTCAATAAAATATTCTGTAAAGCCACGAATCAATTTACATGATCACACTGAATAAGTTATGAAATCACATTTCATCGCACGAGTGTACGTGCCCTCATTCAATCATACATCCCCTGAGTGCTCGCAAATTTTATTTTCTTTATTAATCAACGCTCCCCTATGGAGCAATTTTCGGTGTAAAAACCTCTTTGATACGCCCAAAAGTCAAGAAGCGGGATGACAGAGAAAAATTGAAGGGATGTCGGTGGCTTCGTTATGAGAAACTTATGGTGTGGGAGACAGTGATGGTTTTTTACCGTCGTTCTCATACTGAATCACTTAAATCTTTTATCGAGCTTGATACTATGAAATATTACATCGAAATCTTCGATTCTGGAACGCTGTTTCTTAAAATAACAGTCCAGAGATTAGTAATGTGATATATACGCATGTATATATTAATATAGGTATATTTTTATTCGTCGTGGCACTGTTTGTTTGTTGATACAATGAAACTTCTGACTGCATTAGGTCAATGAACAGCTTAAGGTGGCCTTGACAAAGGCTTTGTGGTCAATGGTGAAAAAATCAGTGTGGTGAAAGGATTCAATATGCTTCGCAGGGAACCTCCTGTTATGCACATGTCATAGCCATCAGACACATCTGACCCATGACTGTCAGTCCACTAAAGAGTGTAGTTATTTAGGTGTTGTCAAAAACAAATAAAACTAATGATTTATTAAACACATGCTCACCATGGCTTTCATAATAATCACCAGAACACATTTTTTTATACTACTTGGCAAGCAAACAAGCATACGCCCCACTTGATAGAAAGTAATTACCGTAGCCTATGAACGCCTGCAACACCAGAGGTATAAAACGCGCGCTGCCAACCCTGAGACATTAAAATGATGTCTTATGTGCCTGTAATTTCACCGGCCCCCGTACCCTTCAAACCAAAACACAGCAATGCGAGCTCTACGATTGGCGGCAAAGATGGCGATTGGTGACAGTACTTCCCCGGACGAACACATTAAGTCCACAACTTCCTTCTTAAATTGGATATAGATATATCTTATATATAGATATATCTTGGATCCAAGACACGCCACTGTGCTCGATCTCTGCTCTTCTCATCCACTTTCTGCTTCCAGCCTTTCAGTTTTGGTTTTGCGAGCCACCGCTTTTTGTTACCTTTAATCCATCTTTCTGCCCAACTCCATACCAAGTAAAACCAAAAACTTTCTTTCAATATCTATAAAACGTTTAGTAATGTAGGGCACATAAAATTACCATTACACGTCAATCGTGTGTTCAGCGATATGAAGTGAAAAAAACGTCATTGGCTCCCGGGCTATTGTTTCGTTATGAGAAACTGTGAAGCCAGCGGTTGGAGGTGAGACAGGGAAACAAATGAATGTCGGCATTGTTAGGCTAAATTGCGTTGAGAGTGCCATTTTCGGGATTAAATCACAAGACAGTGAAAAAGTACGGGTATTTTTCTTGTCTTCTTTAATTAAAAGGTTTAGTAGGAAAGCAATACAAACAAGGATGAAGGAAGTAAAATAAAAACCAAAATGATTATTATTATGTTCCAATTTATGGTTATTTATTTTGGTATAATAATTAGTTTATTTTTCTTGCGTTTATCACCATGATGAACGGATCATGCCATGATGAACGGTCTTAAACTGCCTCCATCCACAGACTTTTAATGACCCTTAAAATGTCGTCAGATGTCGAGAGAGGAAGTCTTTCTTTTACTGTGTTGTCTGATTCGTGGTGGCCACTAGATAAACTTTATTCAAAGCGTTTGTCATAATAAGTTTTTTTTGTGTTCTTGACAAATTTGGCATGTGGTCCACCTAATGTTAAGTGATAACCCCAACCCATAACAAAAGGAATACCTCTTAAGGTTACCGTCTATCTAGGACACGCCCTACGTTATATTAAATGGAAATTTCTTTGAAGACACACAACAACACTGTTATCATTTGTGTCACAGCCGTATTCCTAATTTAGACACCATCCATCTCGCTTGGGACCTTGAGCCAAATTCTTAATTACATTTTGTCAGAGCTATTAATAACAGTCATCACAAATTAGGGAAGCATGACATTTATTAGAACAATATAAAAACTCTGTAACTGAAACAGACTTGACGACCTGATAACGGAACTTTAAAAAAATAGAACTGGTTTAGAAAACATCATCATGAATAACAGCCAGTAGACATCCACTGCTGGATATAACCCTACCCTAAAATGCCACGACAAACGGTCTTGAGCCAACTCCATCCACCAACTGCATGTGAATTTTAAAATGTCATCGGACTATCGAGACCCTTGCTTCACTGTGTCTTGAAACACGTTGTGTGAATTGAAAAAGTACCCACCTTATTACTGATAATACTGTGTATTATGTCGGGTTATTGTTTTTTAACTGTCTACTTGTCCAAGCGTGCTACACCTTCGACCATATCGACAATTTCCATCAGGTGAGATAGTGGTCAAACAATTGACTATAAAAATAAAAACTTGTTCGAAGCTAAGTTCAGATAACCTTGTGGGACATTCCATACGCGACATCCACCAATCCGCACTTCAGATGCGGGAACATAATGATGATGATTTGATGATGTCATAAATTGTAATCACCATCATTTGCCACACAGGTCGAGATCATAAATTCAGACCAGCTAAAAATAAATCCTTAGGTTCATTATACAGAATTTTGTTGAAAAAAGTCACGAACATTTTTGTAAAATAATTACAAAAATGTCCGTAAAATTATGAAACAGAGACGAGGGTGCATGAATTATCTATTAGGTAGGTACAACCAGGGCCTTTGTCACTCTGTGTGGCTTTCAATGTAAAATTATATTTGTCATTGGTTTTCCTTTTTCATCCTGCTTATGTCTGTGACCAGGTTGTTGTTTGTAAAGAGCCTTATGACCAATGGTGAAAGAACCATGCTTCTTTCATGCAGATGTCTTCGAAGTTTTGGTTCTAGGAGATACCGGTTGCCACCCACTGTTTGAGAGCATGAACATTTTCGAGTGGAAAAATCGTATGATGCAATTCCGGGATTCCAACCTTCACTAACTTAGGATCAGAAGCTGATATCTACTACACCACAACCATGTGCCTTAGATTCATAATCTGTTTCGGAGTGAAACAATTTGTCGTTAATACTATGATTTCTTCCGTGGTGCAACCGAGGAGGAAAGGTACCTTTGGAGCCATAATTCGTCCTCGTTCGTTGGGTTCCGTATATTTATGGGGGCAGATAAGGCCTACAGATGGCGGCTGCGGAGTTTTCCGTCCCCCTAATACTTGTTGAGTTACGGTTTCCAATTTCCAGTTTTGCACTTCAGGTGTGGAGAGTCCTGCTGGAGATTTAAGAACGAATATGTGGTTTGAAAAACTGAATGTCCTTGGCTCTATTCGAAACGACACTTTACTTCTTCACAGGCTTCACTCTAATAACTGTTACAAATCTGTACATACGAAAAAACAGAGTATAAAAACCAAAGAGCACAGTTTTGTTTTTTGCACCCAACTACGGCAAATCCAAAGAAGTGTTCATCATATGTATCAGACTAAAACTATCTAACTAAGTCATGTTTTGTGAAAGTGTTAATATTTATGCTGTTGGCGTGCCTTTTATGAATAAATAAATAAATAAATAAATCATCATTATCTTCATCAGCTTGTAGAAGTTCACTGCTGGACATAGGCCTCCCCCTAGAATGCCACGGCGAACGATCTTGAGCCGCCTTCATTCACCAACTTCCTGCAACGTTTATAATGTCTTTATTCCATGGAGTGGAGGGACTTCTTCTACAGAGACGTCAGATTTGAATTAAAAAAATTTTGTGTTCATTTGGTCCCTCGTAACTCCTAAACTGCTTGTCATATTTTATCAAATGAATTTGATCTTGATACTCCACGTGATAAAGACGACAATTTTGTCAGTGCTAAAGGCGATAATTTTGACATACGAAATACAATGTGGCGGATATTCAAATAAAAATATTACAACTCATACATAAACTTTTGATACACAAGGAAGGGAAGTCAGGCCTTTGCCCAGCTTTTGTTGTAGTACCCAACAGCTCTTGAAATTAGATAAATACATACTTACATATATGCTGAAATACCCCTAGTTTTTGTTACAAATTGAATTAATCGTAAATTTTCTAGCAATTATCAGGAACCCAAAGGCATTAGTTACGGGTGAACGGAATCAACAGAATTATGACATCGCCATAACGTGACGCGCGAGGTCACGCAACGACCATACTCCATACCAACACTACACTAATCCATGACATACTTCACACTAACTGCTTATTAATCTATGCCAGAGGTTCCATACTAACTGTCGGTTAGTCCGTGACAGGTGCCTGTTTTTTGGTGATTTATAGCACAACGCGTACCATGACTAATGCGGGTTTAAATAGAAGCTTTGTCTATGTAAAATGTGGAGGCATGATTGTAATTTATATTGTTTTGATGGAAAATGTCTGCGATTATTTAGGCTTTATTTGTTTACTGGTCACTGGTACAGAACACGTGGATTTGATGAAGGCAAATCAGGGTGTGATACGGGATTCAATAAATGGTTTGTTAAATCCCTTAAAAGCTGCGTGGCCAGGAAATTGAATGAAAGAATATCTGTAGCATGAAGATTTGTCTACGAGTCTACGACATAATATAATGATTAGTAACCTCCTTATTCATAATGAGTTTTTAAACCTATTTAAGTTAATATGTAGTTTTTGTTTTGTTATCTCTAATGTAAAATGGCATACACCAAAACAAGACAAATGCTATTTTAGCTATCAAAGATTTAAAAATTAATAATGATTATGAGGGTTAAAGTTTAATCACGTTTAGTCACTTATTCTAATTCAAAATGGGAGAATAAGATCTTTACGTATCACATGGGGTGTATTGTGCAGTGTTCACTGCTTTTTATTTATTTTTGAATATGTCTATAAGTATATCGGCATGGGGCCTACCTGATGTCAAGCGGTAACCCCAGCAAATACAATACCTCTTAGATCACATCAAGTCAAGTCAAAAGAGTTTTATTCATTTATATCACAAGAATTATTTCGAATCGTCTTATAAACTAAAACAGAACGGGAACAGGAGTAGTCCCAACGCGATCAAGAAGAATCAGGGCAACAAACATGGCTTAGCATAATTTGATGATCCTTCTTAACATGTAGGTGGGAAACGCCTGTGTGGTGCCTCGAGAACAAGGAAAAGCTAATTCATATAAAAAGAGAACCAAAAAACTTTAGGTAGTCAAAAGTAAATTGTATAGAGAATCAGCAAAAGTTCATAAGATAGCCCACGCTACGCTCGATTATACAGAGAACATTAAAACAAATGAATATCACACATATCGTCACTCTAATAAAATCGTCTGACTTTTGTTTATTCCCACTGCCAGAGTCCAATTACGGAAATGAATAACACAAATCGATTTACGGAACACATTGCCCATCTAGTTTCGGATTAGAGAAATGACGGTGATTAAACCGTACTAACTCCGTTAAAATTAATCCCAGCTACTAAACTGATACAACCCAAAAGTTTGAACATTTCACCAACTAATTTGAAGTTTGGGCCCGTTTCGTGTCCCGCGGGATTCGATGGGAAGCCATTAGGTTATAAATAGACGTCGTATGCAAATGGGTTCTATTTATAGAACGTTATAGATATTATTGTTATGCAGAGTATCTCTCTCCTCATCATCAGCTCACATTCGCGCAACTAAGCCTTCTAACCCGTCAATGGTTTCCTATATAGTTTCCTTACACTATTTTATCTTTATCTGTGGCTTCGTTAAGGTCATCGTTTGTGCAGATGGTCGAGCAATAGGAACAAAGGAGCCATTCATTTTTATTTTATTTATTAATTTTAGGTAATCAACAGCATTAATAAATATTTTATTCTTCATCATCATCACTAACCTGTTTACGTCCACTGCTAGACGAGGCCTCCCTCATAGAATGCAATGGGTGGATTTGCCATAATCACCACTCTTGGCAGGTGGATTGGTGATCGGAGTGTTGGTGTTGATTACTCAGGTGAATGCTGCAGCTCACCTCCTGGTAAATCCCTTAGTCGGCTTTTACGACATCCACGGGAGAAAACGAAGGGATCTATTCTGAGGCCGGAGACATTTCACAGCCCACGTTATTATAAGCTTAAGTTTTAATGCATTCTTATAAGCAAAGAAATTGATAGATTAGCTATATTATTCATTTTGTAAGAATGGGACGTTTTTCACGAATAATACCGTTATGTTGCGCGACGCGGTAGGAAGTGCCTCGTTCACTCACCCTGATGAAGACTCAAGAATTTAAGTCGAAATTTGAGTTGAAACGGTGAAAGTACACCTATATAATGGTAAGTGAAAAATTGCCGTTTTTACAAAATGAATGAATTTTTTTATAAGACGTAGTTTTATATTTTGTATGTTACTCATATAATTTTTAAGGAGAACAGTAAGTAGGCAATTCGAAGATGGCATATAGTTGTGTGTAAAAGAAGCCTCGGCAAGGCCAATTGAATTCTTTCATCACACTGGTTCTTTTTAGATCGGTCGCGAGGTCAAGGACCTCGAGAAATGTTGGCCCAATAAAATGTTGGGCCACCATTTTTCAAGCTGATCATTCACCAAAATTAGGCTAAACAAGAACGAACCAGTGGCATGACGGGTAAAATTCGATGTTCCACTCTTTTCCCCTAGATCCAGAAAGTTACAAAAATATTCCAAAAGCTATACATGTAGCCAATTACCAGTGAGCCTTATTATATTCAAGCACCACTATCGCGCAAAGAGCCTCACTAACGACCTTATCATTGGAAGGAAAGCCGTCAGGTTGAAAAGGTTGGAAATGCTGCGGAGACTAGACGAAAAAAAACGTTTCCGGCGGTGCACGTTCACAGTACGACTAAGTACTCTAAATGTTGAATCAAGTAGCTACCAAGTGAATGTTTTGCATACTTTTTACATTTCGTAGCGGAAGGCTTTAGATTTACTATTATAACAGTCTGCAAAGACGTGCAGTAGGTACTGCGTACATTGTAAAGTTAGTGCCTAATTTTTTTTAAACGGTTCATCATCATCGTCGCTTTCAGCCTGTAGAAGTCCACTGCTAAACAAAGGGCTCCCCCCTAGAATGCCAGGACGAACGATCTTAAGCCGCGTCCATCCACCGACTTTACCGCCGACGTTTATAATATCTTTAGTTCAGCAAGTGGAGGGCCTTCCTCTACAGCATCGTTTGGTTTGTGGTCGCCACAGTTTGCAACAATTGGAATTAAGAAGAATTAGCAAGTTGAAATGGCAATGGGCAGGACGATAACCGTTGGGGAATAAAGATTCTCGAGTGGCGACCACATTTCTATTTATGTTGAATTAACTACCAGCAGGAAATTCTAGATTGGCCTCTTAGGCCAAAAGCTCGCTTATGGAGCCTTCTAAAAAGAACAAGTGCCGAGACAAAGCCTTGGGACCTGCCTGCAAAGTCATAGAGCTGATTGGGAGAGATAAATTGGAGAAGACGCCAAAGCCATCAGCGAGGCTAAAAACATAAGGACCTCTACAGCGAGGCTAAAAACATAAGGGCCTCTGCTAAAAATCTTAATGAAGCTATTTCTTTGACATAAAAAGTACCCTACTATGTACCTAATGTAAACCATTCGGCAATTCGCGATCCCCTGTCACGATAGCGCGCACGGCAGCCGATGGCAAACGCGGGGGCGATACACACCTATTTGTAATTTACTCAAAAATATGGCCAGAGATAAACGGGGAACCCTCCTTGACGGCTAATTCTGTGTTACGTGTCGGTTTCAAACGCTGTGAATTTGTTGGGAATGCCTGCCTTATCTGTTCCCATAAACGTTATGTGAATTTATTTGAACTTTATCTTGAGTGAGAAATTATTTTTTATAGGTGTCGCGTATCTAGCAATGACACAATAACGAAGGTCATTCTTTACGACGAACGAGGGAAATGCAGGCATTATTCCGCATTAACGTTACTTATAAAAGTTGCTTAGCTTCAGAATAGCTAAGTTATGGTTGTTGTTGTTCCCTGTTTGTTACTTAAAAAAAAATGAAAAGGGAGATAGATATAATTTTTAAACTACATATACTGAGACTTAACAACATTTATAAATAATACAGGTGCATACAGGGTGCATAATGTACGGTCCGTTAAAAGCTCCACCACACTGACTGCGGCTGCGGGCCAGGTGCGGTTGCCGATGTTAAAAGTTACTTTAGTAAAACGTTCACACATAGTCGCAAAATAATACAAAGAATATTTTACATAATAAAATACTATAGAAAAGATAACTCAAGAATCGTCGAAAATATTTTTTACAGAATTAGCCGTCAAGGAGGGTTCCTTGACGGCTAATTCTGTGTTACGTGTCGGTTTCAAACGCTGTGAATTTGTTGGGAATGCCTGCCTTATCTGTTCCCATAAACGTTATGTGAATTTATTTGAACTTTATCTTGAGTGAGAAATTATTTTTTATAGGTGTCGCGTATCTAGCAATGACACAATAACGAAGGTCATTCTTTACGACGAACGAGGGAAATGCAGGCATTATTCCGCATTAACGTTACTTATAAAAGTTGCTTAGCTTCAGAATAGCTAAGTTATGGTTGTTGTTGTTCCCTGTTTGTTACTTAAAAAAAAATGAAAAGGGAGATAGATATAATTTTTAAACTACATATACTGAGACTTAACAACATTTATAAATAATACAGGTGCATACAGGGTGCATAATGTACGGTCCGTTAAAAACTCCACCACACTGACTGCGGCTGCGGGCCAGGTGCGGTTGCCGATGTTAAAAGTTACTTTAGTAAAACGTTCACACATAGTCGCAAAATAATACAAAGAATATTTTACATAATAAAATACTATAGAAAAGATAACTCAAGAATCGTCGAAAATATTTTTTGTATTTTTTATTTGCTTTTTTTTTTATACATATCTAAATAATAGCTCAGATCTTCACAAAGCAAACAGAAAAAGACAATTCCGAAATAAAAACCATGTATAAAGAATCAAGGCTTTCTTGAGGATAAAAGGAAAATATAAATTACACTCATGTAGCGCTGAAGGCGTTTTTGTCAAGTCTTTATAGCGTTGTTTGTGACGCGATTGTGCTTGTGAAATATAGGGCAATGACGTAGAAGGGGGAATTTTCTATGAGGGCGATAGAAATATGAATTATTCTCACATTTGACTCGTCGAAAAATCTAAACGGTACCAAAACCTCACTTAAGAAAGTTTTTTTTTACAAATTCTGTCTCAAAATTATCGACAACACTTAGCATGAAATCCTTTGTGAACATTCACGCTTCATTTAAATTCTTTAACTCAGCAGGGGACGCGAGTAAGTGCGTTTTTTATGAAGTCTTTAACCTTTAACTCATAAACGGCTTGAATTTTAATGAGTTAATACATCAATACATCATCGATTGCTGTGAAGACTTCGAAAGAGTTATCGGCTCGCGGGTATTCGCTTCACGAACGCAGCGGGGTGCTCTTGAGTATAAAGCCCCGACAGACCCCTGCTGAAGTAACTGTTTAATCATCTATGCCTCAATGAAAACAACCTGCCTCTTGCCGCTCATTGTGTGACATGAAACATGTAATAAGTGCATCGGAACAAAATAGCCTGAGCTTTCAAGCCATGATTAAAAACTTTAATATTTATTGACAGTGTCTCGAGACGCTCGCATGATTCATTTCGCACTTCATCGTATAGTAAAAGGTAAAAGCGAACAGTAAAAAGTTTAGGCCTACACTTCGAGGCAAAGACACGCGACTTTAACGACGATCTAAAATATATAAATGAATATTTTAAAAAGATTATTACCATACTGTCACGACATCGTCTTTGTACCGCTAGGCAAATACTTGTGTAGTGCTTATGTTACCCAACGATTCGGACTTAGCATAAAAACAGTAAACAAAGTTCCCATGGACCATTACTCGTCGAGTGTTTGTAAAATAATCAAAACTCTGGGCCACAAATGTTTGGCTGCTTGACCAGAAACTCGTTAAGTTTGTGATTTATACGATTTGATGTGTGCAATCGTTTGATAGGCCTGCTTTGTATACCACTTCAAAGTCTTGCCTAAGCCAAGCAAGCGATTATTTGAAGCAGGAAGTGACTGTTTATCTATACCTAAAGTCAATATTTGAGTTGGGTATTCCAATTTTTACAAAAATATTGGCTATGGGAATTGCTGTTGACAGTTCATGTTTAGCTAGAATTAACAAGGTAGGTAAATAGTTTCTGACTTCTTCAAAAAGGAAGCACTATGATGTTTACTTATTTAATTCAGTTTTGGAAACAACCAGTGGCGGATTTACCAGCAGGCTGAGTAGGCTGGAGCCTAGGGCGGTAGATTTTAGGGGCGGCAGAGGCCAACATTTTTTTCTTTTTTGAAATCATTATCGAGATTCGAATTCAATTTACGAAAAAAAATTATAAATTTTATACTTCCTGCTTAAAACTTCTTAACAATGAAATCTAAAAGATTGATTTGGCAATAAGAATAGAAGACTGCCATTTGTTTTGTGATTTCGGTACTTTATTTTTAGTGCAATGAATTTCCAATTTGCTCAACTGATTTACTGTTAATATGAATACAACATTTTCGGGGCTCGCTCTGCTTGCCACTGCCTCAGATTTCCTTGTTTTGCGGCTAAACTTGCTACTAAAATAACAAACTTGCTACGAAATTTTCGTTTGTACAGCTTCAAAATTTGAATAGCCTATTGGCGGTAAATGTGTAAATCCGCCACTGGAAACAACTGATAAAATGATTAATTGCTTGACGAGTGGTGGAACAGAGTAAGTAAGTACCTAAGTAGTAACTCATTAGAGGGCCAAGTCAGGCTGCAATGTGGATGGTTGTTTTTAAAGTAATTGCACAGTGATTTTGACAGGTAACCTAGAATTATTTAAATTGACTGTCAAAATTTAACTTTTGTTTTGATCATAGGTAGTTAGGTTAGGTTAGACTTAACTAGTTAGACTTAGTTAGACCTAAGGTATGACGTCTTGTCTAAAACTACCACCACCATTTAAATACGCCAAAATAAAATATCCCATAAAACTTAACTATAAGGACCGTTTTTTAACGACAAGCATGTATCAAGTGCCAAGTCAAAGCGAGGTGGAGCGGCGTGCAGTTTTAAACTAGACGTACGAATATTGTATCACGATGAGGAATCCAAGATCATGCAAATCACAGATTTATAAGTATAGTACTGATGCAAATATTCGCTGTACCTGGTTTAATGCTTTAAAAATATTTCCTAAAAGCTTTCAAAGCTCATGTTGGTACTTTTTATTGAAAAAACTAGAACAATCTGAACAATTAAAACAACGAGGTCATGTTTATCCTTAATACAAGCTTTCGAAACACGAAATCTACAACAGAAAAGCCAATGTTGATTTAGAATGTATTATATTATGTGTTGTTTGAGCACTCTGTTTACATTTGAAATGATAAAGACCACCCGTTGCTCGGTGGCTCGCCAACAGTTGGTACGCCTCAAAGCAAACGAATACCAAACAAACAGTAGGTATTGGGGAAAGCGGTATGGTTTGTTTTTTTTTTAAATAGCTCCTGACTTTACAAGTGAGACTTTGCAAATAGGTTAACATAGTGTGGCAACAAAACGGCAGTTTCCTTAGCAGTTCAATAGGCACCGTGTGGATTATATTTTAGGCCTGTACCAATAAATTGCAAGCAGTACTTATTTTGTCACCCCAAATAACCCAAATTTAACCCAAAAGTTAATTTAACTGATTGATACGCCACTCTCGAATTTATCTGGTCTATCAAAGTATCCTAAGCAAGTCAAGTTTGTTTACGTCACAAACCCCAAAGTAAATTTCCTTTCTCAGATGGAATTGTACCAATATTTTATCGGAAAACTAAAAAGCCCCAGTGGAAGTTAATTAAAATGTCCCGGAGCGGCGCCATTATGAAGGATGAAAAAGCGATTTCGCTAAGAGTCGGTTTTAAAGGAATCGAGAAAGTCTCAAGTCAAGACCATTTTAGTGAAAGAGGGTGGTTGTCAAAGCCCGTGCACTTTGAAAGGCCGCTATGTAAAAGGTTTGGAGATTCTATTGACGTGAAATACTTTAATGTTTTCATTTAATTAATTACATAAAATACTAGTGGATCGCTCGCGACTTCGTCTGTATTGATTTTTGTCCATACAAACTACAGGTGCAGCAGGGTGAATGGCGAGTGAGTGGGATATATCAGAAATTCTTTCTATGAGTACCCCGAAGCAACAAAAGGAATGTACCCTCCTTTCACGTCTTTAGGACTTACAGTTTAAACTGTGCGTTGATATTCAGTCACTGAGTGAACTATGAATAGACCCCTCCATCTCCTCCGGTAGATGTTGTAAAAGCCTGGTGCTAAGGCACCAGGGAATGAGCAGCAGCATCCATCTGAGTAATCAACACCGATGCTGCGATCACCAATTTGCCTGCCAAGCGTGGGTATTATGGCAATTCCCCATTTCCAATTCCCAGCATTGAATTTTATTGGGGAGGTCTCGTTCAGCAGTGGATGTCTAAATTCTGATGATGATGATGATGATAAGTTACGCGACAATTTTATATAATTATATGGATTCGCAAAATTTGATAAGTCAGAAACAGAATAAAAGTATTTATTAGAACGCGGTCTCGATTAAATGTTCTGTTTGAGAGTAACCAGTCTGAAAATACAACTACATCATGTTTCTCGTGGTCATTGGTAGGCCTTAGAGTCATCATTATCCACTGTACTAACGCAGAAAATTACTTTTTTCTGTATGGATTGTTGGGACTGGCCTTAGGGACTGACGCAATAACAAAATAATTCAGCTTTTCTATAAAACAAACTAATACAGTGACCTCTGACTTTCTCAACCTACCTATAGCAACTAATATGTGGACCTCTGAAACTGGGCAAGTCCCATTAACGTAGGGTATCGTATTCCTGTCCCTTAACTCCCGAGGGTCGATCCGCTCGTTATTTTGCATTAACGCCCAAACTTCCGCTGTTTCACAGTTGATGAGGGAAATTTAGTTATCGGGATTAATTAAGAAAAATGTTAGATTGACCAAGATCAAGCAGTTGGAGTTCATTTTATTAAGATCTTTTTAGTTAAGCAAAGTAAACATTAAATAATTGGCTATTTAGTATTTGACATCAAAATAGTCACGATAACCGACATTAACAAGAATTATATTAGTCCAGTCAGTGAGGGGGTTTGACCCTGACAATAATTCCTCTGTCGCTGAAACTTTGCAGTGTGATAAAGTAAAGTCCATAAATTACGGTTGACAAATTATCTATGATTTTTTTTATTTTTAAATGTTGTATTTCTACCTAAACATGAAAATCACTAATAACTTTTGGTGGAAAATTGCTCTGTCCAAAATTCCTTCGGTATATGTTAGTATACATTAATAAGTATACATATGTAACGGTATCCAGGAATATTTCGATTTCAGTGAGACAGAAATTTAAGAATATCTGTATTTTTATCACAACTTTTTCAGGAAAATTGCTCCGTCAGTTTTGATTTTTTTGTACTTGTAAGGTTGTTTAAACTAATCGCCTTGCAGAGTTATCCAAAAGATTTACCTTTTTGTTCATAGTTTTATGGATTTTTGGAAATAACTTACGGCGGAAAATTGCTCCGTCCATTTTTATTCATTTGTTAGTAACAGTATACTTTATTATAATAGAATTTTAAGTTATCCAATAAAATTTCGCCAAAACACATAAACACATAAACTTTTAAATATCAACATTTCATACTTAGTCAATTTTCGTACCGCGCGGGGTTCTGTGGGCTCAGCACGAACAATTAATGTTACCGAGACGCAATCGAGACGATCTCAAACGTCAAATATTGGCCAGTGACACAGGAGTGACTTGAAATTTTCAATATTTGTGAGTAGATATTTGAAGTTTACTATCGTGTCTTCGTAACTTTAGATGTTCGTGTTTGGGCCTCTGATAATACAGCGGGGCACCGCACCACGCATGCGCTCCGCGCAAGGGCTGCCAGATATACCGCTTTTCCTTTTTTGACACAGCTTTTTTGCTTAGGGATCCGCATTCCGTTTTTGGTTATCGAGGTTCTGTTTTTTTTGGATGATACTATGAGCAACTTTTTTATCACTTTTACACCGAAAAAAAACGCCTAAAAGTAGCTGTCCTTAAACTTATCTCCAAAATAACGTAAAAAAGATGTGGAAAAAATAAGAATATTGAGAACACGATGAAGAATTAAACGAAAGTTATTGCGAGTGACTGTTAAAACAATCAAAACTATTACGCTATTGAAAATTCTCCCAGGGACACTCAACTCGTTTTTGAATAAAAAATTAAAATAAATTACTTACTGAAAATATATCAAAATCATGGAAAACTACCACATTCAAAACCGTCAGTCAGCACACCTACTCGAGTACTTACTACTCGCACTTGGCAAGCTTATTTTGTATGTAAAGTCGTACTTTTTTTTAATCTCGTTAGAAATCAATCGAAACATACTGGCCACCTAGAAGTCGTCATAAAAACAGCCAACGCATCGAAGAAGAAATGATCCACGTTACAAAATTTTACAGTTTAGGTAAGACCACAAAATATAGAAATAGACAGAAGGTCCGCTCCCACCGTCCTTGAAAATAATTACCTAAACTTGCCTGACTCACTAAGGTTGCTACTGTATTCATTCAGAATTTTGAAAAGGAGTAGATTATTAGGAGTTGGAACAAGTTACAAACAATCTCGTTTGGAAAGGTGAAGAACGTTTGCATTTGGTTGTATTTAAACAACCAAATACACTGCAAGCGTAATAATACCGCTACTCATTTTGTTAACAAGTGACAAATGCCTGCACTCGCTATTATAGTCGCGACTGAGCTTTGCTCGAGATTGCGTGAGAATACATGTAAACGTAAAGTCAATGTGTGCTTACCAGAAATGGCGCTATGTTCTGAGTGGACCCTCTGTAGCTGTTTGTTCACGACGACTCTGTCTCTCATTTTTTTTCGTCTGAGAAACTTTACGATTTTGCTTCGGCTTTCAACTTCTATGTGATGTCATATGCTGTAACGCGTAGGCGTTAGGTTCAATTTGGCTCTAACTTTTTTCATACAAATATTAAACTTACAAGCACTTAGAAGCCGAAAGAAACATTATTTATTATTATTTCGTTCTTGAGATATCGTGATGAGTCAGCAAGTAGGTGTGTGATATTTGCCTTATATATATATTGATTCTCATTGATCAAAACTATTGTCTCAAGATGTAGTAAAAGTAGCTCCCGGCGGCTGTGCGCGTAATGTTGATAGTCTAAAATGCGTATGCTACGCCGAAATTTTATTGGATACTTTAAAATGCTGTTGTATTTAAGTGTACTTTAACAAATAAATGAATAAAAAAGGACGGAGCAATTTTCCGCCGAAAGTTATTTCCAAAAAACCATAAAGCTATGAACGAAACGGCAAATCTTTTAGATAACTCTGCAAGGCGATTCGTTTAAACAACCTTACGCGTATAAAAAAATAAAAACTGACTGAGCAATTTTCCTGAAAAAGTTGTGATAAAAAAACAGATATTCTTTAATTTCTGCCTCACCGAAATCGAAATATTCCTGGATACCATTACATATCTATACTTATTAATGTATACTAACATACACCGAAGAAATTTCAGACTGAGCAATTTTCCACCGAATGTTATAAGTGATTTCCATGTTAAGGTAGGAATACCTAATTTATAAATAAAAAAAATCCTAGATAACCTGTCAACCGTAATCTATAAACCTTACTTTATCACACAGCAAAGTTTCAGCGACAGAGGAATTATTGTTAGGGTATGCATACAAAGAATTGCCTCGTTCATCGGACTATATGGCCCAGATCCCACACCAAGATTATCTATGACAAACATTAACACTTATTTTTTTTTTAAACTTTCTTTTTGTCTTTTTTAAATTTTAAGCTGGTAGTAGTGTACTTTGAATAGCATTTTGACAATCATCATCAGCAGCCTTTAGGAATCCGCTGCTAAACGAGGCCTCCCCCATCAAATACAATGTGGAGGAACGCCATAATCACCACCCTATAGGCAGGCGGATTGGTGATCGTGGTTTTTGTGTCGAGTACTCAGATAGATGCTGCAGGCCATCTCCTGGTATAACCCTTTAGTCGGCTTTTACGAAATCCACGGGAAAAAATGTAGGGGTCTATTCTTAGGATGGACACAACACGGCAATTTGTTTTAACAATACTAACTATTAATTAATATGTGGCATAGCAGTCCATTATTTACACGCAGTCAGTATGTTTGGACATACAAAATAGAAACCTGAAGCAAGTGCCGACCCCACCCATCTCAAGTTACTTACAAGAAATACCACAAATGAAATTAAAAAGATCTAGGGGGCAGTAAGCATAGTGATATTGCAAAATCTACAGCCCTACAAACTTATCTGGCTCGGTGGGCAAAAGTGGAACTAACCACGCACCGTCTGAATCAGATACCTACCTACTATTCAAGCACTTATTTTGATTACAGCGATGACTCTGATAGAGATAAGTTTGCAAGGCTGTAAACTAACCCCCTTATTCATAATCTTATGTTTAAACCTATTTTAGTTAAAATAACTTTTGTCTTGTTTTGACGTATGTAATTTTTCGTCATACAAACAAAACAAAAGCTATTTTAACAAAAATAGATTTAACAAAATGATTATGAATAAGGCCTTTACAATTAAAGCAGCTTTGACAATCACATGTAATTTTACAATTCTCTTTGGTACAGCGCTCAAGACCGTCTTTAGATCGCAAAACGTTTTTCTACAGACGAATTCGTTTGTAGCATCGTTCATGTTTGCCGCTCGCTAAAAGTTACCTGAATATATAGAAAACGAAAATAGGTAGAACTTGCTTATACTTAATTTATGTTATTATTTTGTAGCTTATGATAAAAACAACAAAATAACACAAGACATCGTACATCAACGTTATCAATGAACGCTCTCATTGTTCTCATCGGCACAGATGGACGTGACACTGAACGTACAATTAATAACTTCTATTATGTCGCCTGGTGACTTATGAATGTTATCAACTGTGTACTAATTAGTAGCGTAATTGATTAGTCTATTTTCAAAGATGAAAAAGGAGTTATTTACACTCTGTCCTTCAATTTCCTATTGATGTTATGTTCAATGAGGTGGTGCGAACTATTAATACTTATTCATTTAATTTTCAATTATTTTACCATATTATAACATTGAATTGTTACACTAGACAAATCTTAATACATAAAATTTACTTAATATAACTTCCATACTCCTGAACAACTATAGGTACCTAATGAATGAATAGTGTTGTTTCTGGATGCCAAAGGTACAGATTTGAAATATAAAAAAAAACTTAATACGTTTTACACAGAAAACTACAAAAGCCAAACAATAACACTAAAATATTAATATTAAAGAATATAATAGAAGGACCCCACTCCGTGGACTAAGGTCATTGGTAAAGGTCAATGGAAGTCCGTGGATGAAGGAGCCTCAAGACCGTTTGTCATGGCATTCTATAGGGGCCACTGGCTTATGCCAGTGGGCTTCTATAGGCTGATGATAACGATGATATACACCAGCCTAAGATTTTCTGTTTGTTAGTTTTTAGAAACTACGAGCAACATAATTTCTCAAAATCTCATAAAATTAAAAATTGTCGAATCTTGCTCATTGCTTGCATTTTAATATGTGCCACACTGAAACCGCGACTTAATAAGATTTTTATATTGTTCCGACTGCTGGGATTTCCATGCAAATCCGAATACAGAGATTATTCTACATTTTTAGCGATATTTTATAATTTCGGAACATCTTTTGCTCATCAATACACAACACAGTCAGTTGAGTAACAAGTCTCGTCACTCATTTCCTATCACTCTACGATTTCAAAACAATATTTGCATTGTGTCGCAAAGGAAAACTTAGAACTTCACTCAACTAGAGACATCTATCGTCATTGTTTGCATCATCCTGAGGTAGACAAAGTACCTACCTATGTGGATGTTCCAGACTCATAACTAATGCAATATTACTGTTATTGTTGGCGTCTGTCAGTGGTAACTAAAAATAGTTGTAGGGTCTATGAGGTCAGGTAAGATCCTTTTGAAACTATCGCTATTATAAGTAATAGTGCATACTTACGTGAAATGATACATAGCCATCCACGTACAGATCTTCTTTTTACAGACACTCTTTGAGGTAGAGCACACTAAATCAAAGATAAAAGCCGCATTGTACAATTTTAAGTTGAAATTTACTTGAACATTTATTGACCATATACTTAAATGTCAAATTGTAGTCCAGTATTATTGTCCTGGTCTGTACCACCAAAGATGTCCGACGGCTATTTACAGAGAAGATTTTCGCTTCTAAAGAAGATATTCTTTAAATCATTTCTTGTAGTGCTATCTATAACTGATTTTTCTTGTATTGTTTCATGCATATCTAAATATTTCACAGATCACTAAGAATTCAGAAGCGCACCAGTCACGGGAATTGTTTCGTAATGCTGACTCCAATGCTTGAATTATCATTATTAGTTGACAGAAATTGGGCACTAAACGCTCGAATAAGGTCAAGTAAGTTTCTAGAATCGAGAAGACTACCATCATTGTTAATAACTCAGAATAATTCTAAGGTTAATAACCTGACTTGGTGTACTAATCTACCCTGTCATGTCATTATGGCATCAGGGACCTTCGAGCAACACGGAAGGGAGTAGCCATTCGCAGCGTTCCCCTCTGTCAAACTACAAGCCAAAGTAGGCATATGCGTTTAATAAAACTAGTTGTTATTCTGAGGAGGTGTGCAAGGCTCACACTAACAATGTGTGAGTGTCGTCATTATAGTGTTGTATTTTAGGTGTGTATGCGGAATTGCGCTTGTGTGCACATTTCCCACTGCAAAAAATTACAGAACTATTTGAATGGCAATATATCGCTAAGGCTACTCCCTTCCGGCCCGCGGCAGGAAGTCCATGTTGCTCGAAGGCAGGGACAGCACTTTAATTTGACAGCTACGTAGACAAGAAATTCTCAGATGATGTTCTTGCATACGGCTGTACACATCGGCAGGACTATTCTTTATCTCGCGACAGGTTTGAAACAGGCGTAAATGTGCAATCAGGGCTGTCAAACGCCGCTTTTCTCATACAAAAGTTACCGTTTGACAGCCTTGATTGCACAATTTACGCCGTTTCAAACCTCTATAGAGAATAGCCCTGCCGCTGCCTGCCTGAGGGTTTTTTTTATTACAGACGCTGATTCCGCGAACTATCAAAATTTGAGAAATTTTTGAAGATTAAAAATGGACAGAAGCATCACTTGCTATATTTGATGAACGTTCCATAAAGCTATTTACTTTACTGGTATTTTCGGACCCAAACATCTGTTGCTATTTTTATTTACCTTTCCTTTGACTAAGCTAAACGAACGGAAATTGTTTATTTATTGTATCGAACACCCGACTGCCCATAAATCCGAATTTGAAAATGAATGAAAAAGGAAATACGTACCCCGATTCCAATTTATTATAGAAAAAGCCGTACCGTTTCATCGGGGTTTCTTCGCAGTGAAAAATCGACCCATTATATAGCGGAAAAAGCGTTAGAGTTCCGTTCCACAGAATTAAAAAAACGAACCCTTAAAGATCACTTTGCTGTCCGTATATTTATCTGCCAAGACGATTTATTTCAGGAAAGTCATTTGAAATAGTAAATACTAAATAATAAATCCCCTAAAGTCACTGAAATCTTCTTCATCAGCTGTTAGACGGTCCACTGCTGCCGGGTCAAGACCCTTTGGTATGCAATGGGGGTTTTGTCATAATCACCACGCTTGGTAGGCGGGATGGTAATCGCACTATTATTGGTGTTAAATACTCAGGTAGAAGCTGCTGCCCATCCCCTGGTGAAATCCCTTAGTACGGCTTTTACTAAATCCACGGGAGGAGACGGGTCTAGGCCAGACACACACGGTCTCAGACAAGCCACGGCCCCAGACACGCTACAGCAATTATCGAAATAACTCTCAGAATTAGCAAGTTGAAGTGGCAATGGGCAGGTCATATAGCTCACAGAACTGGGAATAGCTCCGTTTGCGGAAAAAAGGTTGTCGAATGGTGACCACAAACTAGAAGACGCAGTAGAGGAAGGCGCCCCTTTAATGTCTTTAGTCCTTTCGATGGACTAAAGACATTATGATGATGATTATGACATCCCCTAGTGCACCCAATAATTAGGAAATCAACTTCAATTAAATTTTACTTCGAATGAGTAATAGCACAACAAAAGATGGGTTCAAAATTATTTACCGTTACATCCGTTGTTCCACGATGTCTGTAATGCAACTTGCCTTTATGGCAAGTTGCATTACCACCTTTGTTGCGCAAAAAAAGGCAAAATCTGATACTGAGAAATCAGTCTTTTCTATTCTTAAATGCAAGAAGGAAGTTTGTTTGAGAAAATTTGTACAGATATGCAAATAATAGGCAAATTTAATTCAAAATAATGGTACGGAAGCCATACAAGTCCTACTTTCACTTGCCTGTTTTTATTTTCCAAGGCCCGTATTTCAAAATAACACATTATTGTTTTCTTCTCGTTTTGTTTCGCGGTTAAACCGGGTAATAAATTCGGGAGATGGCTTTGCTCTGCTTTTCTTAACGCAGAGTTGCCTGATGAAAACCGGTCAAATTTGTGACTGTTGGGTCTTATACGTTATGTTAGAATATATATGTATAATTACAATAAAAAAAGCAGTAAAAGTTGTTATTATGTAAGTATGGAAACCATGGTATAATGAGATATTATTACAAACACTTGCCGGTCCAAGTAACGTGGTATGCCTAGCCTAGGAATAGGCCCCTCCATCTCCTCCCGAGGATGTCGTAAAAGGCAACTAAAGGATTACACCAGGAGGATGGGCAGCAGCAGCAGAATCTACCTGTGTATTTAACACAAATACTGCGATCACCAATCTGCATGCCAAGCATGGTGATTATGGAAAATCTCTCATTGCATTCTGTGGGGATCCAATGGCCTCGTCTAGCAGTGGACGTCTGGCGGCTGATGATAGTGATGAAATCCTTCAAACAGTTTCATTAATACCATTTATGAAAAAATAAAACAAAAAAGCTTGGAAAGTTAAGCTAATAAATGACAAATTATTTTTAAAACCAAAACAGATATGCTTGAAATATCTCGAGATTTGGAATTTTAACCGGACGGACATCAAAGTGCCGGACGAAGTATCTAGTCTCTACATAAGCTGGATAAGCTACAAGATGAACCCAGATAATTCATAGTATGTATGGACCCAGGATAACAATCAATAATGGCAACACGACTATGTACTTAGGCTAAGCTCTAAATTAATTTGGCTAAGTAAATACTTAAGCCGAATGATTGCTGTTGGTTAACCATGCAATAAATATACCTGCGTGAGTAAACACAATAAATTAAAATATTATTGTAAGATAGAAGGCCAGAAAAAATATTCATTCTTCGATTCGATAGAGAAATTTAAAAATGGTTGATAAAAATTCACGATAGTATTTTTACAAAGTACTGAAAGAAAAGCCAATGTGTTTGGAATAGAAGCTCTCGTTGCTAAAGTAGGTGCTTAAGTGTTTCGAGACTGAGCTGAACACTTTCAACTTTGTTACGGTCAAACAAAGCCAAGGGGGTACAAGGAAACAAGCCTTAAATAAATTAAAGGCACCGGTACAAACAGTCAATTTCAAATGAAAAAAATAAGAACTGGTAGTTTTAATAATGAATGCTGGCTAATGCAGAATGAGCTCAATCATTATCTTCTTTTCATGAACCTAGTCATCAATGCCGTCTCATGAAAACATTTCAAACGAGACTAAAAGCAATCTTCTATTAATCATTGAAGAGTGTCAGTATCTACTTTCCGCCTCTACTAGATATAGGTATAAGATGTTCGTGGTTAGATGATAAAATATCAAACAAAAAAAAGCATTCTTTAACGGTTTAAGTATTTCAATTGATATTATCAAAGCAACGCAGTAAATTGCTGAGGTTTATAGCTTGATCACTTATTCAGGAAATTGCTTGATCGATTTCAAATTAGAACCATGTTTGTTGCAAGAAAACTACATTTCTGCTTGTCATGTAAAGTGTAGCTAAGACCCAGTGTGGTGGATGAATTCAGGGTTGCCCCTATGAGAGCCTGCCTGCTGGCACACTGATCCAATGAGTCGTACCGGAAATACCGGTCGTAATGGAAAATAAATTTTAAATAATTATGTATCAATTGTTCAAAACGGTAAACACCATGAGGTAACATATAATATGCCCTAGAACTATAAAAATTGAAGACATTTACCAATAGCACACACTGCGCTAGCGTGGTGAATCTGAAGCTCATTCACTTTAGTCAAAAGTAGTTTCCAAGTCTCAGCAGTGGGAAAGCTATGAGCTGATCATACCATGCCATAGTATGCCAACACCTAGACCTGGAACAAATATTTACAGATCATGCAAACATTGGTTCAGCGGGAATCGAATACAAATCTCTCTCGTCTCAGCTGGCTGCCTCGCCCGCCGTGCCACGGAGCTCATTGTTCCGTTCAATTCGCCGCAGGCACCGGAAGCACTTATAACTAAGTTTTCTATTCGTCGCTCAGAAAATGAAGCTCCCCGGGGAAATTCACCATTAGCGGTCGCATTAAATTCCATCTCATTCCTTATTTACGCCGAGTGTCCACCCTGACGAATTCATTTCGCTTTAATGGCGTATTTAAATGTATAAAGATGAGCTTAGATGGGTATCGTAAAACTGAAAAGTAAATGGAATATTAAAATTTTATTCTGCCCCTAAGTCTGAGAGAACAAACTCTTGTACAACAAGTTACAACACTACTTTGGGCTCAAGTGGCATAAATACAATAAAATTCCGTAGTTCCATCAACGGATTAATTTAATGGAACTACTGAAAATGATCAGTGAATAATTGTGTTTCGACACGGCTGGCAAGGTAAA
This sequence comes from Epirrita christyi, assembly GCA_951392215.1. Taxonomy (NCBI): domain Eukaryota; kingdom Metazoa; phylum Arthropoda; class Insecta; order Lepidoptera; family Geometridae; genus Epirrita; species Epirrita christyi. The sequence continues at coordinate 6,894,648 of OX595842.1, read as the reverse complement.
AACTTTTGCACGTTATGTTGCAATAGTTATATTGCTTTAATAATACCTGTTCTATGGATATTGGCTATAATTTGTGACTCATCGGCATTGATGGAATATAATTATGTTCAACGGTAGATTATATTTTTCCGTTCACCAACTGCCGGTGCGGACTGGCTTGCGTTTTGGAGTGACGCCTATCGATAAATTTCATGCAAAATAATGCAACCACATCATTAAGTTTGTGCAATAAGTATAAACTCCCGTATAAGTCTCTCACTCTCAACTGCAAGTGAGTTTTACATCAACCATCGTACGATGACGATTACGATAATAGTTCGTGAATTAAAGGAACAAAAGAGGAAAAAATAAAGTGTCTAATATACCTAACTTTTTGCACTGCCTATGTATAACTATGATACTCAGTTTTTGTAAGTTAATAAAGTGAGAGTAATTTTACTCAACCCATTAGGTAATAGCTACATTAGCTTAACAATTAATGATGGCTCGTTCAATTTGTTCGATAGAGTAATGAATTCAACAATGGCTAGACCATTACTTCCGTTGCATCAAAGAACGTGGTAAAACTCCAATAAAAATTCCATAATGGTCTTCTCGCACGAAAAAATAATTAAAATTCGTTCCACTAGTAAATTAAAACCCACATCTAAAGATAGAAACGTGGGATGTCCAATCAGGCTTACTAGCCGTAAAAGAAATAAAATTAAAACTAAGCTCAGTACAAATGAGCCGAGTAAAATTATTTTTACGATTCTCACTCTCAATTAGTCCGGGCACCGACAGTAAAGTGTCAGTATTATTTAAATTTACTGCACCAATTAGGCTCGCCATCATCACAGGAGTGATGAAACCATACCGTGTCGTGCGTAGCTCCCCTTATTAAGAGCTCTATAATTAAAACTTAGATCTATCTAATTTGAGTGATTGACGTAATATATATATAGATTAATCCGTATAACAACATGTTGTAGGTACATTATAAAATTAATCCTAAATGTTTGTTGAATTCGGAATAGAGCCTGAGTCCAACTTTGAAACATTGCAAACTTGGGGTTTCAGACATTGTCTGCAGTTGCGAACTTCAGCTTGAGTGTCCAGCATGATTAAATTGCGATTAACGACCACAAATGAGGTTTCAAGCAAATTGCGCTGTCTTATAATTCGAACTTAGTTTTTTTCGTAACATTTGAATAAGCTACTGCACTACAAGCACTACGACAACCGATCACGGAATCATAATTTTCGAAGCCCGTAACAACTTTAGTTTTATATATTTTATAAAAAAACTTACACATGTTAACGATTTTAACATGATTCACTTTACCACTATAGATGTAAATAGATTTATTATTATTTCAAACACATGTTATCGCCGTTACTGACAATTTATCTACATCCAACGGCCATAAAAGCGTGTAGACTGTATTCAAATCTTGTCGCCGCCTAACCGTCGCCTCTCAAAGTATGATCCAAAGAAAGTATATTCTATTACCCAGATTGTTCTCGCCTCGAATGCCAAAATGTGCTACATTGTAGATACCAGCGAGATGTTTTGCTCGCCAACTAACTTTATGAGATATGTGTTTGCAGACAATGCTTTTATGCCACCGCAATGTCTGTTACGAGCTGAGTTATTGTTTATTTTTGTACTTGTTTGTACCCATTATAGTTATGAAACATCCTTGCTCTTCTAACAGAAAAGATGTTCGGTGGAAAGTTTTTCATGTCTTGCAATTTGCCGAAACATAACCTAACATTTTTATTACTCCCGCCACAAAAAGAGACGTTTCATAGGTTTGAAGCCAAGTCTGGCGATCTGTTTGAACTCTGAGGCCGCAGCCTAAGTTTTTCATAAGCAGTAGACACAGACGTAAGTATGTATGGTGTAGTTTAACCTCAGAGCATTTAATGCTCACAGTTTAACAAAAAAAAATTAAGAAGACTTCAAAACAAAAATCTATGTAATGTACACCGTACGTCGGTGTCAATTGCTTTTTAAAACTCAATATTATATACTTTACTTATCTTGCATCGGATCAGTGGCGAATGTAGTTTTTTCGGAAGGTTCTATGTTCAACAACCGCTACTGAAGGCTCAACGAATCTCTACTTTAGTGAAGGCTCAAGGACTAGACTTTAAGAAAGTGTTCCAATTTCTACCAAAACCTACCTTTCTTCGACATTATGGGCACAGCAACAACCATCCTAATACATACGGCGTTAAATTGTGAGTTCAGCGCAGGACTTCATAAATCAAGTATGCTTCACATACTGGCACTAACATACGAGTAAGTTACTTTGTCTTAATTAAAGGAGTTTACTGTTCGCAAGCAATTCAAGGTCAAACAAACTTAATCGAACGAGCTGTTAATGAGTAAATGAAAACGAACGAGTGATCTGAACCTTACTGCGAGCTTAATGGATTATGATAGACTGAGTGATGTTGAGAGCTCTGCCACCTGGATGATGTTTAATGAAAACAAGTTGACATGAGGAATATTTTGAGTAATTTAGACAGATTAATTATGACAAAGATTCAAATGAAGTAAACATAAACTTGTTTTAGAATTAAACAGTGTGCAGATCTTTACGTTACATATCATAGAAGATGTACACAATTTTGTCTTTAATATTGTGGCTAAAGCTTGCATAACCAATGCAATTATAGTTCTTAAGGTTCCCATGTATACCTCATCAAACTTTTCGGCTGAATTACGCTTCAACACTCTCTAATTTTGAATGTGTGCATTGTTTCATAAATTTATAACGCTGTGATCCTTGATAATTCTTACTTAATTTTATCTAAGTTTTTTTAAGTAGCTGTTACATTAAAGAAACTTCGTTTATTTGTTCCATCTGGCTCTATTTTCCTTTGAATTAAAAAACTGCAAGTCAGATCTTCATAAAATTCCTTAGAAATAATTCAATAAGACTTATCAATCTGCAATATTCTAGGTTCTTGAAACACTGGAAAATATTTAGATATATAGTTGAAGCGTTATTTAGACGAAAAATTCGACTAGTTATACGTGGGAATCTTAAGATGGAAAATTATTTCTGTACTCTATTCATACCATACGCTAGTTGATAGGTCCTTGTTGTTACACCCTGCTGAAAATGTTTTGTAGATAAACTTTTGAAAGCTCACAGCTTGATGTTGTCATAATCTTGGATTTATGCCAAAGCTTTACACGCATTGCGGGAAAAATATTTATTCGTGCCATTTCTCACTTAGCCTTATTAGCCGAATATGTTTCACGAGTTTCCGTTTATAAAGGGCAAACGTTAGAGTAGCCAAAATTTATGCAAAAAATTTAGCACTTGTTTGTTCTAACTGACCTAAATGACTGTAAGCACCTTATACATAAACAACTTTAGGCTTAAATCTGTATAAAAATAATATCGAAAATGGTAGAAGATAAATATACTTAACAGAACAATCACTACTGAAAGTAAAAATGACCACTGATGTCTTGATTTTGACATTGGTACAAATATTTAATAAAAAAACGAATATCAATCGTGGTCTTAACGTCAGGAATCCTATCCTATCCTACTAATATTATAAACGCGAAAGTTTGTGAGTATGGATGTTTGTTACTCTTTCACGTAAAAACTACTGAATGGATTTGAGTGAAATTTGGAATGGAGATACTTTACGCCCTGGATTAACACATAGGCTACTTTTCATCATCATCATCATCATCAATTTTCATCATTATTCACGCGGGTGAAACCGCGGGGCGCAACTAGTAATAAATAATAAGGTAACACGTGAAAAAAACCCGTGACAAATATTAATAAATAGTGTTCTGATTGCGAAAGTTTAAAAAATACTATTGGTACAAATATTTAGCAGGATACCGTTTTAAGAAACTACTTCACGTTTGGTATTTCAATCACGTGCAGCCTCATGTCGGTCGGAGAGACGGAAACCTCTTCGAGCGTTCATTTGCGCATCCGCTAATATCATCTTCCATGTTTCCTTTGTCGATGTAGACACAATAAAAGCACCCTGGCTCGTTAATCGCGAACTCCCAGCGTAATTAACTTTGCAGCCAGAGAGAGCAGAGATTTACGCGGACCCCGGGTACAATTAAATTTGCATAGGAAATTACACGGAATAAGCCAAGTAAGTTAGTCCGACGAAACTAAATTTTATGGCTGTCATCGCGAAGAAGCAAGTAAACTCACCTATCATAGTTAGTAACAGGACGGAAGTACACAAGTGTGCAACATTAACTTGATTTACCTTTTTAAAAGTGTGCTCTCTTGTAAATAATAAAACAGACAAGTGCGAGTGAAACTCGCACTAGAGGGTTCCGATCCTTAAATTATTTTGAAATCTTCAGAACCCCTTTTCGAGTTTCAACCATTTTTAGAAAACAAACTTCACCATTCCGTTTTATGGGTAAAAAAGTATAAATGCCTCAACTTTAACTTTCCTTTTTTTATGTGTCAAAGCTTCCTAGCACTCCTAATTTTAGAATTGTGAGGTTACTGAAAGTAGGTACTCGAGCACTGCATAATCCACCACAAGAAAAGCATTTGGTATTGTTTGCCATTGATTTTTGCATACTACAAGACAAAATTATCTACAATTAATTTTAAGTAATTTTAACAAATTTAGCAAAGACAACTATATACCAGCTCTTGAGATTACTAATGAAATTTATAAAAACGTACACAAATCTATTAGCGAAATGATAAACGATGCAGAAAATCGTAGCTATTTGTAGCCCCGCTGCGTAATTGCCTTTCAAGAGCTAAACTGGTTGAAAATTACATCTTGTTTATTTTATTGCAGTCCATCAATCAAGACAATAACTCTGCGAGTGCTTAAGACATACAACCTTATGAGGGATGCTTAGGTTGAACTAGATATACCTAATAGAATTGATATAATACTATAATAATAATAATAATATTATATTGATAATTGGTATAGATATACCTACTTCAAATCAATTATTTTTGGGATTTAATCTGCAAAACGCTTGAAAAGTAGGGTTACTCCCCAAATTTAGCTTTATTCTTAACAATAACTATAATACCAATAAAATTAAAGTTTGAAAATATTAGATTTTTTTAAAATTTCTCTTTGAAAAATGATACCTAAAACGTAATTAACCAAAATAGGGGTTTATAAACATGTGACAAAATCTATGGGATTACAGCCCCTTAAGTATTTATGCTTTATACCAATGTGGTATCATTAGATCTATAACCAATCAAGCCTCCAGTTTAACGGGTATGGGTGCGGGAGAAATCACTAAATCACTTTTCATCTTTATATCCCAGGGTGTCGAGCGCTGTGCAAGGTGTGCAATACTTACTACATCATGATAGAGTTGTAATAGGAGTTACCGCATTACGTGAGTTGCCAGTCATTTAGTAAAATAACAAAATACAGCCGAATTGAGAACCTCATCCTTTTTTTGAAGTCGGTTAAATATAAACTATTTCAGCTGCAAAACAAAAAGAAATAGTTTTTTTACAAAAACTGAAACAAACCGCAGTGTTTTGAAATATTCAGTATGCACCTAGGTACACTGCTATCCATCAGCTACGTCGCAGAATTTGCAATGCAAGCGAGTCCTCTCCAGTCCAGCGTCGCTTCGCCAGATGAAATATAAATATTGCAGAGTAATCTAGATCCAGCTTTCGGTTTTGTTTATCCGAATTAGAAACTACGGGAAATTGTGAAACTAAAACCATAAAAAGCATCATGCGTTACTGTAGAGTTATAGCTTTTCAGGTTCATTAAACATTACAACGAGTCTTTACTTCTATAAGTATCCATAGTAATAGTTATATCATCATCATTATCATCATCAGCCTTTAGACGTCAATTGCTGGACGAGGCCTCCCACATTGAATGCAATGGTGGATTTACTATAATCTGATAATAGCAATCATCTGCGTAACAATCGGCTTGGAATGGTGATCGCAGTATTGGTGTAGGCCACGGCCTAATAGCCAATTGCTACTATGCAATGCAATGCTATGTTATGCTGGTCAGGATGTCAAAGAGCTTATATAGGAAAACGATATCTTCCGTCATGTCTGAAGTTACGACGCTGACGGTGAAACTTTCGTCTGTATGGCTTATGGTAGTATTTTTTATTGACTAGCATTCAAAATATTACTGCGGAGAAGCTATATGCATACCTTTCAAACAGTCACTCAATGCTGAAAGTCTTCAATAAATTCACGTGCAAACGGACGATGCACCGAGAATACGGAAAACCTTTAGACCGTGAGACGTATATCTATAAACGTGGCAGAATATGAAAAATATTAGATGTCAGGAATAACTTTACACTTTGAGCTTTACACCCAGTACTATTATTTATTCCATGACTTAGATTAACAAAGGAAAAGAGTAAAATAGTCCAGGAAAAAAAAACTCATAGTCATCATCATCACCAAACTGTTTACATCCACTGCTGGACGAAGCCTTCGTCCTCATGGAGTACAATGGGGGGATTTGCTATAATCATCAAGCTTGGCAGACAAAATGAATGGGAAACTTCGTTTTTTTTTCCTTTTGTGTCTAGTTTCCTTTTAGTTTAAAAATTACGAGTCAAATCTTCATACAAGGACTACACTTATCAGAGTACCTACGCAGTTTTCTAGATTTTTTAAACAATGCAACCAGCATACATTAATAGAGAGTTGAAGCGTTATTCAGAAAAAGATAGACAAAGTGTACCTACGTGGCAACCTTAACTGAATTAAATTCAAGTCTTTTGTTTAAATTCAAGTCTTTTGTTTTGTGTTAAATTATAGGCACCTATTTCTAAAGTTTCTGTGCAAAAATAAGTGCAGCGTGACTGTAGTTTATTTTCTTCATAAAAAAAGGTCATTTCGCAAAGGAAATGGTAGTTTTTAAGACTAGCTTATCGTTGCAGTTAGTCCAAAGTACTCCTTTTGTTATACAATTAACTTTAATTTACAGTGAGGGTTTATCGTTAGGTAAAAAGCTAGAAAATTCCTTCGTTATTCAATGGAAGTAGAACGTTCGAAAATTTTTATGACTTATACCTTCTTTTGTGTGTGTTTGTTTATTCTGTTAACAATACTGTATGATTTAGAAAAATTACGACTTTACACCACGTACTTTACTATTCTTCTGCTACATATCTAAAATGATACCAAGTCATGATAATTTCAATTCTATTAATACTGTTTGGGTCTGTTTCATCAACTACTTTTGTCATTTCGAGTACCTATCTTATTATAAATCAAGGTAGGTACTCGTAAGACCGAGATCTTTACAGTTTAATTCATTATCATCATCAGCATGAAACACCATTCTTCTCTCGCATCATAGACAAAGATTGTTAATGAAGCTCAATCAATTTGACATCCACTTACCGACATGTTCCTTTCTAAGTGCCACGACGGTTTTGAGTCGCCTCCATCCACAAGCCTTAGACTTTACTTGTAGCTATATTTTAGAAAAACTTTTAACTTAAAATTTGTGTAACTTAAATAGCTGAAATCAAATTACCAGCAGATAGCGCGGTGGGATAATATCTGAAACAAAGATGGTCCGACCCTAATCAAAATTTTATCCCTTACACAGTAATTGGTTGAAGATAAGCTTAAAGTAAAATTGCCATGGTAACCCAAATTAACAATAAAATATTAATGAGACATTCTACCAAAGCTTATAGGGCACTGGTTGTATATTTTCCTTAGCTTATCAATTTTTTTATCATAATCTTCAGCCCGACGTCACCCACTACTGAGCATAGGCCTCTGTATGCGCTAGACTGACCCAGGATCGGCCCGCGACGCTTACTGTGTCGTCGACCCATCTCGCTACGACAACCTTCATTCCTTGATCCCGCTTTCGTTCTGTCACCGTGTTACAAAACCTGTCATCACCGCATTTTCCACTCGCTTTACTCTTTTCTACGTCATAAAACTCTCCTTTCAAATCAAATTAATTAAAATTGAAATTAAAAGCTAACATTTGTTTCTTTGCCAGACAATCGTAAATATAGTATGGTAAATAATAATTATAATTCTACCTGATAACTAGGCATGCAATCCTGTGGGCAATAGACATTGTGGAATTCTTGTGGATTTCAGAATGTTGTCAAGCTTTCCAAATGTAGCCCACTCAAGTTGGATCCTCTCATTGATACCTTAGATACCTTAGATATTTATGTTGATTTTCGTTGCCGAAGGAAAGGGTCGACCAACCGGTTCATTTTAGGGTAATTTCTGACTGATTCTACCAGGAACATGAGAGGTTTGGCGAATGCTTACTTTATTTTTAAATTAATAGCGTGTTATCTCGTGTTCAGTGCCCATTTATAACAATTATGTTCTCATTAAATAAAGAAAATTAATTGCGTAATTATTTAAGGTCGGTGTTGTTATAAGGCTGCTTTGCAAAGCTCACAGTAAATTTATCGTTTGCTGTTCTACGTAAAATACTGGGGCTTTGTAAGTAAATAACGCTCCATTCATTCAATTATGTGTCACAGTTTTTATTTTGTTTTTATTTTGCTCGTGCGCTTTGCTTATTCAGTCGCGTAAAAATTCCAACGACATTTCGTTGCAGTGGTAATTTACATAATTCGCGTTTCTTTTAACTGAAACGTTTGTTATTCAAATATTTGCAAAGTGCGGAATAGCACACAACAAACTAACTATTTTTGTATTTTCGTTGTAAAAAAACAGTGGTAAATGGATCATTCAAGAACCAGGCCCCATGGACAGGAGATGGTTCGAATTATACGGTACGGTTACGGTTACTTGCCGTGCGAAATCGAACTTGTACCAGTTAGAGATGTGTTAATAACAGTGAAAGTATCAGAAAGGTAGTGTTTTGGGCTGACAAAGCCTAACTAGAACAATATATATTTTTAACTGACTTCCCAAAAAGGAGTTTTTTTTTTTTATGTTTGTTACCTCATACCTCCGGCGTTTATGAACTGATTTGGAAATTTCTTTTTTTATTTCAATAGATATACTTCCAGATTGGTCCCATTTTTTTCAAAATCCAGTTCTGATGATGGAATCCATGAGGATTGGCGATTTTGATATTTTCAGCAACAAACCAAGCATTTGCATTCAAAAAGTATCATAATCCTTTCACCACTATGGTTCTTTCATCATTTTTTTTTTCATCCAAATATTTAGTCGAACCCAATGGCGGAAGTCGGTTTTTTAAATGAAAAGTTATAGTATCACCACACGAGAATACCTTTACAAAAAGTCAATATAATGGATGGCCTTATCTTTAACAGTGATCTCATCCAGGCAACCTTTGGATGTGTACCTATAGCATAGAGCTTTTTCTGGTCAACTTGGCATGGATACAAAATATTATAGTGCAGGACAAAACCCATTCCCAAAATGCATTTCCTGTAATATAAAATCTAGAGTTAATCATAACTTCAATTTACGACTGAATATAACAAAAAAACACAATAAAATACTTTATTTTAGTTGGTTGTAAAATTTTGCAGTAAATATTTACATTCCTACGACTCTTAAGAGAGAGTCACGTGCCTGACTGTCCGTGTTTTATTGCACACAGTAAAACATCGTACATCAGTGGCACAAATTCAAAATGTTTTATGTCAATTTAAACTTTTTATTATATACAAAATAAGAAAGATAGAACCGCTTACGCAATCCAGACCTTAACTATGTATAGTTTACAAAAACGATTTGTTTTTTATCAAATTTGCAATAGCTTGTAGAAACAGTAAAACAAAAGAAGTTTGACTATACTTTATTATTGAGGGGTTTAATCACATTTTAGGAATGATTATAGTGACTAAGCCCAAAATGAAACTCCATGTGCAGGCGCCAGTCAGTCGTAGTCAATAGAGGCAGGTGCTTTGTAGTTGTAGCACTGTATAAACTTTATAATGTGATGTGTTTTTTTTATTAAACTGTTCTAGTCCATAAATACCGCACGTACTCTTATATCTGATTGTACCTAGTATCCGTAGTGTGAAATATTCAAGCTTTTGAACAAGACCGCAAATATAACTGTATATACCTACCTACCTATCTGTGTGTTAGGCTATCAGATTACCGCTGATAAGTTTTCAAACGTGTTTACCATTTATTCCATTGCTATTCCTGCTTTATTGCGTTTTGATTAATTATTTAGAACTTTGTATCTGTATATAAGACCAAATCTTACATTTGACTTTTGGTGAATAGAACGATCCCAATTAATCTTTGTTGTAGAAAAAGCAATAATTCTACACCTCCCTAATACCTACCACAAACGTTCAAGGCTACAATACTGAAAACCGACAATGGTCATGCCAATTGGCACGCCAGGTTAAATGGGGTGCACAATCGAAACCATTGAACAAAATGGCATAGAAGGATTCATGACACCGAGTAGGTGGAAGGCTGCCTTTAACTATCGCGTTGAGGGGTACACATTTTTGCATCGAAAGCAGATCTCAAGAACAATATAAATCGAATAGCACGAATAAAATTGTTCAATTTTCGAAAGATCGAACAACTTTTTGTTCAGTCGATTTGCCGTGGTGTTTCCAGCCTAAGTGTGTGTGCCATGTCCCACAAGGATTCCATAAAAGCCGACTAACGGATAACACCAGGGGATAGCCAGCATCCACCTGAATACTGAACACGAATACTACGATCGACAATCCAATCGACTGCCAATTGTGGTGATTATGGAAATTAAGGGAAGTACTACCACCATAATACCTATTTCTGTCCAAGCAGTAGTGCCTTCATTGCTGTGTTCCGGTTTGAAGGGTATAACGGTGAAACTACGCAGGCACATGCGACTTTTCATCTTTGTCTCAGGGTGACAGGCGCAGTAAAATTCCAGGAATTGGTACATCCTAGGCCGACGTGACCTTTGAGGTATTGCATTTTGTAATAGACTGAGGTTACCGCTTAATATATAATTTGGGACAAAAGCCAGTTCCGTAATTTACTAACATAAAAAAAAATTACAAGGCGTGTTCTTTTCAAATTTGCTTTTCTAGAATGGATGCTGCAATTTGTGACAGAGAAAGCTTGTATCTCCTGGTTTCTATACCTTCTAATGTTATGTTCGGAAACACTCGACCTCCTCATTGAAGCTGGTACGCACTTTATATGCAAATCGAATGACCCCCAATTTAGACTGTCGGTGTCATCTTCACGTTAAGGGCTTTAACTGGTAATTGAGGTCTATGTTATTGGCATATTTTCGGATTTGGGAAATTGTTTGTTATGAAAATGGCCTGTTGGTTGCTTTAGATAAGATGATCGTATAGGTGCTGGCACCTGGAGTTCAACTTGTCGACTATGCAGCAAAAGATCACTTAGCTGAACCTTTAAATTATTTCCTATCCTTCTCACATTAAAAGGAAATTAAACTAAGTTGTTGGTAAAAGACGATGTAACTGATGAAACACAGAGAAACAGTTATCAATAGGCGTCAAAATTAATACAGGAGCACAAGGAATAAAACAGTTTTACTGTATAGTAGGTGTGAAAGAAAATAAACTCCCCTGAAAGGAAAATACTAACATAATAAATAAGAAAAACTGAAAATAGTTGGATCACGACTTGAAAATTTATTCTATTGAGCGAAATCGTGCGGAAAATTTGCAATTTGGAAGTAAACGAATGACAATAAGCCATCGATTATGTAGATGCAAGCGTTTTGTGCCTGAAGTTATCATTGCATTCGGTTGGTTTTCAAATACTTACGATTTGTTTGGGTTTTCATTTTATTTTCTGTCTGATTAAATCAAATTTTTGAAGGTTTGCTTTAGAAATCCTTAATCAGAGATAAAAACTACAAATCCATATCCATATAGTATTTCAGTAGGTTTATTAAATCGACCGTGGTGTGTCCAGTCTAAGAATGAACTCCTCCACCTCCTCCAGCAGATGTCGTGAAAGCCGACAAAGTGATTGTACCAGTGTGGGCAGCAGCATCCACCTGAGTGGTTGTTAAGTCCTCATATTTGTTCACAGCACATGCTGAGCTCAGGGCTTTTCGTCGAAAAATTCGGGAATATTTCCATCAAACTTTTCAAGTTTTTTTTATTATAAATTGCTGAGTTTATATTTCAAATATTATACTATGATGGGGATAGTGAGCTGAAGTGATGTGATGGTGGACGGTGGACAATGAGACTCCTCGATTCATAATATGCATCATGGATGGATTGGTTTGATAATAGGCTTTGCAAAGCTTTGTGAAGTAAAAACATTTTCTACTAAAAACTTTATTTGTCGTAGTAAGTTTTTTGTATATTTTACATTTTAACTTGTTAACTAATAAATAACGCTAAACATGCTGAAACTGTTTTACTACAAACAAACTGATGAAAGAGCTATAGGAAACCCTATATTACTCATCATGAAATAAAATGATAGAGCAGCCGACTGAAACGCGAGAGATCATGTTTGATTCCCATTGTGTTCGCAAAATCTGCAATTATTAGTTCTGGGTCTGGGTGTTATGGTAACATGGTACTAGTGTTCCTTGACATAGGGAATCATAGTAAGCGATCAGGACTTTCTATGCGACTGTATAATATACGTTAAATTTAGAGATAGTTGATAACGATGTTTAAGCTTATTTTCAAACGAAGCTAATAATTAAAACATCACAAAAAATATTTTAAGTAACTGATGTCGGCACACACTCTAGCATTCGAATCATCAACCAGTGTTTCGAACAAAAAAACACATCTTTTCACGACCTTTTACCATGTGCTGGGTAACACAACACTTTGGGCAGATTAACGTATAAAAGCTGGATACCAGCGCCTCACACCAGCGTCTACATGCGCTTACCGAAGCAATCTTTTCTCTCTCCCTCTTAATACAATATGAAGCTGTATAGTAAGGGTATAAGAGATATATAGGTTATATCTTACAAACACAAATTGTATAATTTCAACTCGTATCAGTCAGTCTTATAACAGACATAATCATATAAAACAATTTCTGAATATTACATGATTACAAGATAACCGTGGCCGTGCCGTGGTGTGTCTGGTCTAAGAATAGACCCCTCCTCCACCCGTGGATGTAGTAAAAGCCTTACTAAGCGATTCCACCAGGGGATGGGCAATTCTCGTAGCGGGAATCGACATGCCGGTAACAATTCACAGCATCCATCTGAGTACTTATCACCAACTGCGATCACCAATCCCCCCATTGTATTCAATGGAGGAGACCTCGTCCAGCAGTAGACGTACCTAATCAGGCTGGTGAGAAGGAGAAAATAAAAATAACAACAAAAAAACACAAACAAAAAAACCTATACCTATTCCGGTTTTGCCCCAGCACATGGACAAATCCGTATACAAATAACATTATGAATGATTAAAATATACGTATAATCATGATCAGCCTTTGAAGTCCACTGCTGGACATAGGCCTCTCCCCTAGAATGCCACGACAAACGTTCTTGTGCCACTTCCATCCACTGACTTCCTGCGACCTTTATAGTGCCAGGAATATTAGAGCCACCGGGTTGGGTTATTTAAAAAAAGTGTAATTACCTTATTGGAAGAGGGATGTTTGCCACAATCACCACGCTTGGCAGACGGATTGGTGATCACAGTATTGATGTACTCAGGTAGATGCTGCTGCTCGTCCCCTGGTGTAATCCCTTAGTCGGCTTTTACGACATCCATGGGAAGAAAGGGAGAGGTCTGTTCTCTCGACGGACTAAATACATTATAAAGATTCCTTGAACAGAGGTCCTGGCATCCTATGAAGGAGGCCTATGTCCAGTAGTGGGGTTTTACCCTAGCATATATAGGTACAGTTTTGCACGGGTCTCCCTGCGCGGTTTCAAGTTGGTAAATGCCAGTAAGGCAATCTGTTTTCTGTCTGAATGCTGCCTATGCGTGAATGTGCCCTAAGCCCGATCTCGTGTTTGCTCAGGAACCTAACACCGTACATTAGACCTTGTTTTGCCTCCATTATCTTGCTTTGATGCTGCCAACTAAAGGGATGTACACATGTGGAAGTAAAAACGACATTAATTTCCTATAAGCGTAAAGTTACAATGCACTTTACCATGAGTTTAGTAGATTAGTTGCAAGCTCTTAGACATTTTTGTAATTAAGTTCGTGTCGTGACCTAGCTACCGAAGCCTAATTAGCAACCCCATATATTATTAGCTATTATTTGGTAGCCTATTTTTTGTAGCAAATTACAGGCACATGAGACTTTTCATCTTTATGTCTCAGGGTCGGCAGCGCGCGTGTGATGCCTCTGGTGTTACAGGCGTTCATAGGCTACGGTAACTGCTTTCCTTCTGGTGGGCGAAAGCTTGTCTGCTTGCCAAGTAGCATAAAAAAAAGCCTTGAACAAGGCTTTTTGCCACTGACAAAATAACTGACTTTCGGCGTTTCCGCTATATTAAGTTCGTTAAATGATGGCTACCATGCACGCCACCGCTTTACGACTTTGTGCTGCTGGTCTAATATATTATTTAATTAATATTCATAATATTATTAATATTAATTTCTAGTAATAGAAGTACTATTTTTTTTCATTTTTTTTTATCAAACTTTTCACCCAACATTCACAAACATAGACCTGACCCCACACTAGGATTCCCTGTGTCGTGGGTATCAGGAACTACGAGTACCAAGGTACCACAACACCCATACCCGGAATAAATATTTACAGATCATGCAGTCATTTGTCCCGCAGCGGGAATCGAACCCGCATCTCCTGCGTCTCAGCCGGTTACTCGCCCACCGAGCCACGGAGTTCGAAGTTATACTGTTATTTGGTCATGTTAATTCAGAACTAGAACTAATATTTGCAGGTCACGCCAACATTTTGTCCCGCGGGAATCAAACCCACACCTCTTGAATCTAAGCCGGCTACTCACCTGCCAGGCCACGTTGGTCGCCAGTAATGACGACTTATACAAGAGTTCGCCGATGATAACCTTAAGTTGCAACTTCACTTGGTGTACATTCGCAAATGTTTGCGTTATTTATCTAAGGCAAAATCAACCATGACTCCATCAGAACACAGTGTTGTTAGCCTTGGCAAATTAATGCAAACATTTATGCAAATACGCAAGTGAACTGCCACAATTCGCCGCAAGTAGCTGATTAACGTTTCACCGCTACGAAAATAACCTCCGTATCATATATTTTATCCGGACATTTTTACGTTAAAGAAAATTGCGTATAAATCATTAATCATGGGCACAATGTGTGTCAAGCCCGACATGGCTTAAGGGGTCTGAATTTTTACGCGTAATGTTGAAATGAATAGGAAATTTAGACTGCACCGCTGAATTTGGCTGAGGTTTTGCTGTTATTCTGACGTCTTTTGAAATGAGTATGAGTTTTGCTACACAGAAAACAAGGTCATATTACATGCATAGACTTTTTTATTTTCCATTTTCCGTGGGAATTTCTAGACAGGAATGTTATTTAGGTTTTCCTGCAAAATGTGAGTAGGTAAATTCTTCATATTTTTTTCTTAATTTTAGGTAAGTATTTCATTAGTTTTGGATGTATGTGAGAATGCTCGATTTTCGTATATTTTCTTGAATATTTATTAATCTATGCCTATTAAAATTATAAAAAAGTGATTCCTAATAACGAGACCTTTCATTTGATACTTACGTGATACAATTGACAAAATAATATTTTTTTCTAATTTACCCCAGAAATTAACTCCAAAAATTAACCCTCAAAATCAGGAATTTATTTTTTACACTATACATCCGTAATTGTGTCACCAACTCAGTATAATTATGAACCAAATTTCGACTTATTCGTCCAGGGGGAAAAATAGACTGTAACTTATAGACAGAAACAGTAAAAAACAGAACAGAATCTTACAAGGGTTATTTGGATGTATAAAAAAAACATCATCATCAGCCAGACATATCTCCCCCCTAGAATGCCACGACGAACGGTCTTGAGCCACCTCCATCCACTGACTTCCTGTGACGCTAAATTCCATAAAAACTACGAAAGATAAAACAAACTTTTTTGATATCATGAAAGCAATACCTAAGTCAATTTCATATCTCGTGCAGGACGCTGAAAAACATAACAGTTAATTAAGTTGGCAAAATTTTACGGTATACATTGAAAATGACCATTCGGGGAAACATTTCCGCCGATATATTAGTATAATAAAAATAAATTAGCAATATTCCCCAGAATGCAGTGGGATTGACCAGCTACATAGCTCAAAGAAAGTGGCTCACCAACTCGTAAACGCAAATCAAGTAAAATAAAGGTGTTTGCCTATTTCGGCCATTGCACTTCATTGTGTTATCAAGAAACACGTCGAAAGAAGCTATTAAATGGTTAATAATAATGGCTAATTTAAAGCAGAAAAAAAAGAAGATCATGCCTTTTATTCCACCTTTTGTTCAAGTTACGGACTACCAGTTCGATTCTGCTCCTGGCTCGCTGACTTTCTGAGGGAAAGATCAATTCGAGTAGTCATTGATGGCTGCTCGTCTGATCAATTAGCCATCAATGCCGGGGTACCTCAGGGGTCGGTGCTCTCTGCCACGTTGTTTCTGCTGCATATCAATGATTTGCTCATGCCCGGTGTCATTGGGTACGCAGACGACAGCACAGTTGTGGAGAGGTACGTTTCCACTGCTCGAGCTAGTCAGTGTGAAATTCAGAAGCTGAGAGATGAGATGCTTCAGCGTTTGAATTTGACTCTCAAGGCTGTGTCCGACTGGGGCGATGCCAATCTTGTTAAATTCAACGCCTCGAAAACGCAGGCTTGTCTCTTCTCGGCGAAAAAAAGACAGTTTCTTCAAGTTCCCATTTTCCGAGATGTACCTATAGATATAGGAGATCACCTGGAGCTCTTGGGTGTTTCACTTTCGCCTACTCTCAACTTCGGCTCATACATCGAGTCAAAGGCAAAAACAGCTGCTATGAAGCTGGGTATCCTGAATAAGGTAAAGCGATACTTCACACCGGGACAGCTTCTCAACTTATACAAAGCACAAGTCCGGTCTGGTATGGACTATTGCTGCCATGTTTGGGATGGCTCGGCCAAACACCAGCTGGCTGCCTTAGACTCGATTGAACGCAGAGCTTTCAGGCTTATAGGGCAGCAATATATGGCGGAGACTAAGATCCAGAGTCTCGAGCACCGCCGTAATGTTGCTAGCCTTTCCATTTTCTATAGGTTGCATTTCGGAGAATGTGCCCAGGAACTATATGATCTGATCCCACCATCTCCGTTTCATCATAGGACGAGCAGGTGCACGGCTCAGTACCATCCTTACCTCATTAGTATTCCTTCCATTCGTACTAAGCGTTTCGGTTCCACCTTTATTATGCGAACTGCTAAGGAGTGGAACTCGCTGCCGTCGTCTGTCTTTCCTGAAAACTATAATTTGAGTCTTTTCAAGGCAAGAGTGAATAGGTGCCTTCTAGACCTTCGTGCTCTATCGTCGGCTGCATCATCACTTACCAACAGGTGAGATCGCGGTCAAACGAGGGTCTATAATTGTAAAAAAAAAAAAAAAAGTTTAGCTAAAGAAGTAGAATCTATCAACATACAACATAATTTATTCTAACTGCTGTTGTGTTTTCCTGAGGAGAGAAGGATCCTGTCCATTCTTTACTGCCAGTCTTATAAACCTTTCTAGGAAATCTTAATGTCGAAAATCCCTTTACTAGTATATATAGCTGTATTTTAGAACCGTGTAATCAGCCCGTTTAAATCAAATACAAATTACTTGAGCTGTTGCTGCGTTCAAGCGTTTTTGTCCAAAATACTACCAGATCAAAGAGTTGTCCTTGTCAAACAATTCTTACAAGACAGGGACTTGCCGACGATTTCAAAGCATGAAAAATGGGTATTCGTTTCAGCGCTCTACCGTTTAGATTGTGCCAGGTGTTCTATTTTAACTGTGTTGGTAGGGGTGGCTCAACAATTACTGACCGCTTCCCGAAATTCGCCGATATTTCCCGATTTAAGCTCAGTAATTGATATTTACGCGTCACTAAACCATGTATCGAGAGCAGGTTTATTTTTATCATTTAATCTTTATCAGCTCAGTCAGCTAAATGTTTAATTCTATATATAGCTATTAACATGATTGTGTGACCAGCGGATATTGGTTGATGAAGCAAACCTAAGCTCCCGGTAGAGTAAATATATGTAGGTACATTAATACTATGATGTAGTATTAATGTACCTACATATATTTACATGAGGTTTAACCACATATATTTGAATAGAATAGAATACTTTACTGTACACCTTAAAATAATAAAAATTAACAAAACTTAACATGACAATTAGAAGTACAACGGGTGGTCTTATCGCTTACAAGCAATTTCTTCCAGACAACCTTGAAGTAAGAACTTTGAAGTAAGGGTCTAACTAATTTAATATGAACGCACCAATTTAGATTAGCAATTACCTAGTAAAGGAAAAGCTTCTAGCAGGTTTTCTCATTCATCTTCGTAGCTCTGATTATGATGAAGAGCTACATTACGACCAAACCAACATTGTACTTTCTTGTCTCGTGGGACAATGATATGATGTGTAGATCTGTATATCTGTATAGATATATCCTCTGTTCTCAGTTTATAAATATCATAGTCAATACACGAAAATATTTATGACCCTAGTTTGTCAGCTCACAGATGTTGATATTGCCACTAGCAATCAAGTCTGCCGAAGGACAAATCTTGCGGCTCCACAGCGTTTTGTTTGCGATAGTTCAAGATAAGTTAGGCAACGGAGGGTATTATTCAAGCATGCCAGACTCATTTAGCAGTGTCAACCGCACATTTGTATCTATGGGTTTCGGCCTACGAATAATTACGTTAATGTTGTGAGGACTGATTGTTTCACATTTTTAAAGTTAGATAGAAATTCTTGAGAAATTCTCCATTGTCTGTTTGATTTATTGTCAGTGGAACTGTAACCTCATTCTGATATTTTTAGGGTTTCCCTACTGCAACAGGACTCTTGTAGGTTCATAAAATTGAACCATAAATGATTATTTTTAATGATTTTAACGACCTCTGTGGCGCGGCGGGCGAAGGTTCGCCTGCGACGCAGGATGTTGCGGGGTCGATTCCCACCTCGGAACAAATATTTGTACAATCTGCAGATATTTGTTCAGGGTGTTCTGGGTATTCTCTATGTATAATAAGAAATATCTATCTATGTAATGTATTGTATTAAGTATATTAGTTATCTAGCTATATATTATATTACCCATAACACAAGCTCTGCTTAGCTTGGGGCTAGATAATGTTGTGTGAAATGTCCAGCATTTATTTATTGATTATATTTATTTATTTATTTACTTTGTTTTCCGTCTGTCTGTCTGCTTGTCAAGACCGTTCACTCAGTAATGGCTAACGGTATAAACTTGAAATGTATACCTACTAAATATTAAAATCTGCAGTGCTGTATAAAAATAAGGCAATGAGTGTCTAATTTGAGGAAATCGGTGAAAATGAAAAACCAGTAACCTCACAGCTCTTAAACTTGGAATTCTAAGAGATTTTGTGACTCAAATATAGAAAAAAGTCTAAAATAGAGGATTTAGAATTAGACTTTTTTACCCCTCAAATGGTATGTTTGTTGGAAAAAATTACTAAAAATTAATTAAATTTTAATGTTTTAGCTAGAATGTGTGCAGTGAAGATGCCTGGCTGATTTCCACCGGCAAAGCAAGTAGGTAAGTTTTGTTACTTATTGTTTATATTATTGTGTTATTTTCCTATTGTTTCGTCAAGTTTCAACAACTCCATCACACTACTCAAGCCCTAAGCAATCGAAATAAAGATTATTTCAAAAGGTTTTCGAAGGTACAATTTAGCAAAGATTAATGAACGTCCCACACAATTCGATTCCATGGCATTCATTTCTAATTCAAACTGGCCAATCAATCAAACAGCTGAACAATACTACCACTCTATTTCATTTTAACAAGGTCTACAATCGCTTGAGGATTTATAATTCGATGGTAGGTACTTCCTATTGTGCAGTCAATTTTGAGAAGTATTTTGTCTGACGGAAGGAACCGTTGCTTGTTGTTGGAGGAACACGTGCCTAAGGCCATCCGGCACACCTGGTTAGGATGTAGATAGTGATAAATGAATCCATTTACTGGTACCTCTATTTTGGTATCAGTATCAATTGCTTTAGTAATTGCCTGTTTAGAAGTTAAAAACCTCAAGTAGAAGACACACATTGAACACTGGTGTTCTGCAGGGAGTAGCATTGACTTTCATCTAGGTCACTTCATCATCAGCCGGTAGAAGTCCACTGCTGGACAGGTCCCTAGAAAGCCATGCTGAACGATCTTGAGCTGTCTCCATCCACTGACATCCTGCGACGTTTAAAATGTATTTAGTTCATCGACTCGAAGTCACTTATTAGCTCTTTTTTATCGAGTAGAGGTAGAGCCTCCAGGAACAATAACTAGTAGACAAGAAAGAGCCACTAGAGTAAATTTCTACCAATCTTTAAAAAACAAGAAGTAGCTACTATCCTTAGGAGTATTTCATCATCATCCCTCATCAGTCCACTGCTGGACATAGGCATCTCCCAAAACGTGCCACTGAGCCCAGTGTTCATCTCGTCTAATCCAATATCTGATCGCCACCTTTTGTTAGCCATCGCTTCACCTAGCCAGTAAATAATGATAAACATTGCTATGGTAATAATTACTGATTTTGGATATAATTGTACCTGTGTAGGTTTTGTGGCTAGTTCTTTTGTAGTTGGACAGAGTGAATAAAATTGCAATTTCAAACTGGTAATTACTATTATGTAGAAGTAAACTTTTAATCTTAGTAAATTGACGTGTCCTCATTCCACACGAATGACAAGACAAGTGCCAACAAGGCTTACATTCATAGATAAGGTAGAATGTTTAGACCATAGAGTTTGCATTCTACTCTTTTGGTGGGTTGCCAACATAATAATAATAATAAACAATGTGTAGATAGATCAAACATTGAAAATGGAAATACTTTGTCAAAAAGTAAAATATGATCCATCCTGTTCTCTTACTGTTAAAATGGTATAAATTAAGTTGATATTAACATAACTAAACTAACCATTATAAATCATGCTAATACGTAGCTATTAAGAATATAAATGTTAGTGGAAACCCCTATAATTACTTTAAATAAAGACGTGGCAGGCGCCCCGTGTAAGGGAACGTAGACAATACATTCAAAGAAAACATAAAAGGATAACATTAGTGAAACAAAACGTAATTATGAACGTCCATTTTGTTTTAATGAACCCGAGTACGGAAACCTTTAAACACCTTTATGAATGCATTACACTGTGAAATAGGTAAAAGGAATAGTCCCTTAGGCCTAGTGTTTTTTTAAGGCATAGAGCTGTATCATGAGGTATTCATTTAAAATTACCTATTTTACAGAAAACGCATGCTTACGTTGATACTCCGCATCGATAAAAAATGTAAAGGCTGATACTATAATTATCGTTGAAAAAACCTGCACTTTCTGTGCTTGCTGTAAAAAACTGTACTTACTATACTACCAAGATTATATTTTTGTATGTTTTATCTTGATAGCTACGATATTAAAATGCACAAGATGGCGCACCCACCTCTTGCGTCTCATCGCCATAAAAATTAAGATCCTCGCAAAGACGCCAATTAAAACTTTATCTTACACGATAATCTTATTCTCCCTGACTTTGCCTGCTTTCATTTACTTCTAAGGCTTTCGGACGCGTCCATTAAGTAAAGAGGATCCGGCCAGCTTAATTACGAATTCCCTCCAAAATCTCTTCTCAGGGCGCCACCCAACAAAATGGCTGCGATTGATTTTAAATGAGGCCCAACAAAGACTAAGTAAAGTGGACTGCTTTGAACTTGTTCACGAAACTTTGTGGGGGAAATATTCAACAACAATGAAGTTGGTAGACTAAATAGACTTTTCAGGATTAACATCGTTCTGTAGAGTTATAGAACACTTAGACTGCGTGTATTTTTCATTTAAATTCAGGAAATACACAATTAAAACCATTTTATTAACTATACTTGTGAAGTTTTTGTTTGTATGAATACAAGAGAAACTTGGAATATAAATGTTCTCTCTACGAGATGCCTTTGTGCATAAAGAACGAAAGCCTTGCTGTATTGCAGACCAAGCTTAATTAAGTAGATGACAAATTTTAGGTCTCAGTAGAACCCAAGTAATTTCGCTCATTTGGCTCAGTCTGGCTATAAACGATAACAATAACAGAAAATTTTCAATGGCAAAGTAGCTTTCCCACAGTAGTCTGAATTGGTTTGGTCCTTGCTTGAATTAGTTTGATGTTTGTCTCTAATAGGCTTCCATCGTCTTAACGCCTGCAACCTGTTCAACTCAGAAGAGTTACCTACTTGGTTTACTAAGAATCAGTGACTGACATTAAATTACGATCTTGGTATAGAGAGCGGTATATGTCAAATAGGTCTTTGAAGTAGGTAAGGTTGAAAATAGAGTTCACCGCTATATTACACTGCCAAAAGTCGGTCACTGTTTCATAGGAACTTGATTAATTACAATAGCCATAATGGTGGGAAAGTGCATTTTAGAAAATCATGTTGCATTTCACTTTTTTCACAAAATGTTGAATGAATACAGAATTAACAATAGAAGTTCCGCTGAAAATGAAGTGTGTCTTCAGTACCAGAAACACTAAGAATAGGTTAACTGAATATCACCGATGTCCTTTTGTATTCTCTCTGTTAATAAGGAAGTAATAAAGATAAATTATAGCTCATTAAGATCAAAGCAGAGTTATGTTCATTGTTTCAAATGAAGTGGGAGTTGACATGCACGTCTCTATAGATTTCTTTAACTGTAGGTCAAATGTAAGTTTTTTCAAGTTTTTGACATGTTTGTAAAAAAGTCTATTTTTGATAAGACTGAATCAATTTTGATGGGAGTTTCGGCTATTCTGAGTCGGTTTTGGTTCATTTTTCCCGGAAAAAGGAGAGGCATCCTGTGAAAATTAAAAACATTTTGGTTGTAGGTATTTATTTTAAGTACCGTCATTGTTGGTGTTATAAGACTAAATACTGTCCTGCACAGGTGTTCCGTTTTAATGTAGACGGATATCAAGCGTCCTTAAAATTAGCTCTCATAGCTAATAGCAAACCAGCTAGCTATAGTAATATTACTCGGGTATTACTTTACGAGTACAGCTTGAGACGACAGCTCTCAGCCTCTCATGCAAAACTGAGTTCCACGGATGAGTCAGCTCTTGGACGAGAGATGAAATTTCGGTAAGATTCTAAACATCTCCAAAGCCCTGACTCGTCACGCGAACATTGAAAATTAATATTTTTTCTATCATCATCATTATCAGCCTATAGAATTCCAAGCTGAGCATAAGCCTTCCCCATAGAACATGACGAATGGTCCCAGGCCGCCTCCATCCACTGACCTGACCTTTATAATGTATTTAGTCCACCGAGAATGGGCCCTTTACCTACACTTCGTCGCCTGGGTGGTAGTCGCCATTCGAAAACGATTTATTTATTTTAATTTTGAATTTTTTGGTTTTTTATATTTAAAGCCAGCTTTTATTCAATTATTGTATTATTATACAATACAAAACAAGCACGAAAATTATCAAAGAAAACTCCTAATGTTCGGCCGCAAATGAAAACTTTTCTATCACAACTTAAATGCCGAAGAATTAAGTGTTAAGAATGTTTCCTTTTTCCATAGCTTCCGGGCACGTTTTCCAAAGGTTTCTATCTAAGGGTTGTTGGGTCCATGGTAGCCACATAAATATGAAGACAGAAAATTTTGTCGTAAGTGAGAAAATATTACAGAAGCTTAATGCTACGAGGGGCACCTTACGGAAGGCTGGCTCGTTATGCTGATTTATGTCGCCCGAAAAGGTATGAAGACCCACCTTATGAATTCCTTTTTGAATTTACGTGCACGTTTTCATTTTGTGCAGTTGGCCGTAGATTATGGCAGAAGTTTTCAAGCCAGGTGCTGTTTATTTCGGGTTTAAAAATCGTATACCTTTAGAATATTATGAATAATATGTGGGGATGATGCTATTTTCAGTCTTGAAAACATTCTACAAAAACGTAGGACAAAGTCTAAACAAATATATTTTTATATGATTTGATTAAAAATTATTATCTAACTACTAGGACACCTGCGACATTGTCCGTGTAAAGTTTAAAACAATTTTAAACACGCCTCAGACCAAGACCCCGCAATGATAAATCACCCGTAATAATATAAACTAGTATCTTTTTCTTTATTTACAGAATAATGAATGCCAATAATACACAACTAATATCATTCAAAAAATACAAATAAAACAGTTCAGCTATAATATAATATAATATAATATAATATAATATAATATAATATATTATAATGCGTTAAGCCAGATAAGAGCCAGCTCTCGACTCACGTTGGGTCAGGTCTGGTCTGCCACCAGACGCCCTGAATGAATTTTAAAAACGCATAGAGACCCAACCGACCCCTGGTTCCCCACGAACCCAACCGACATCGAAAGGCTCAAATATGTAAGCTATGTCGAAACTTGCATATTTGCGCCTTTTGAGATCCTTAGCCAAATCGACCGCTGCTCCGGCTCTAACTGATGTCCCGGAAAGATGAGATGGTGCAAGAGTATCAGCGCATAAATAATAAACAAATTGATAAAAATCAACAAGTCATTAATTACTACGAGTGTTGTTTTATTTAAAGCTACCAGTCAAGATGTACGTAAGCTCTCTCTAGACCGCCTGTGGATTGGACAAAGAGTAGAGTTGGTTATGGAGGAGGCATTTCTATCTGACACTTTTTTCATACGAGATCTATAAATGCGCTGGGGGAAGATCCCACTAATATTATGAATGTAAATTTTTGTGAGGATGGATGGGTGCATGGATGTTAGTTACTCTTTTACGAAACTTTACTGTATACATTGCTTTTACATCAGAATAACATATAGGCTATAATTAAAAATAGAGTATCCACGCGGATGGGGCCAGTAAAGGTTCCACGAGGGAGGAGCCGTGAGCAAATAATATATATTCTTGAATAAAATTATTTGAACCTTGCTCTTAACAGCCGTAAATTCTTCTTCTTTCGTAATAATTCATAAACTGCGGCTGCAACCGCCTTCCTTTTTTTTTTTAATTTGAACTTTATGATAGAAAATTTGCGTTATTTCGTTTAAATTCACTATAAGAAACTCGAAGGCTTGCAATCCTTAAAACATTTGCTTTACAACGAGTTAGCTACAAAATTAATGTGTATATTTGCTGAATTGTATAATTAAGTAGCTATGTGCCGTGGCGTGTTCAGCTTAAGAATATACCCCACCGTCTCCTCGGATGGATGTCGTAAAAGCTGTCTAAGGGATAATACCAGGAGATTGGCAGCAGGATCCACCTAAGTACTACTGCAATCACCAATACGCCTGACAACCGAGGTGATTATGGCAAATCCTCCCATTGAATTCTATGGGAGAGGCCTTGTCCCAGTGAAAGTCTATACGCTACTTATTATAATGATGTGTTGCTAATACATGCAGATAGATGGCGTAAAAGATGTAAAACTGCTATCCTATATTGATGTCTACCATATCCATTAAGAGCATAATTTATAGATCCACGCTTATATTCATCAATAAGCCAAATTAATGTTAGCCACGTTCTATGGTAATTTGCCCCATGTCCCACTACTGGCTTCATACAAAAATAATAGACTTGTCACCAGTCATATAACTGAGTTCATTACAATTGCAAATGCGAGTTTAATCCAGCCTCACTCAACACTATAGGAAGTCGGTGTTTTACGACCGAACCTTCTAATGGGCTGTGTATGTAGCAGGCGATATTTGTTCCGCAACATGGCTTGCTTGCAACATTGCGCCACAGTAAAACCTTGGATTCACTAGGGGACAAATAAAGCAACATGTCGCGTGACTCCTTGAGAGGGCGTTTCAAAGAAATCAATATTCTTACAGTAATATCGCAATATATCTATGAAATATTATTACATACACATAAACACTTGGATAGTTTTATGATAAAAAGTGACGTGCATGGTATTAACACGAGAAATAAACACAAACTAAATATACCAAAATTTCGATTAAAGAAAGTAAGTGGGTCTTTTATGGGGAATTCTGTACGGTTCTATAATAAACTTCCAGAAGGTGCATTTAAACTTCCTATTCGAAGATTTAAATCCTACATAAAGATGAATCTAATTAAGAAAGCGTATTACACTCTTGATGACTATATTAATGATAAAGCCGCGTGGCCTGATGTCGCTCTGCCCCTCGACTGCTAAAATGGAAATTTGCAATATCTGTACTTACCTATTTACATGTTTGTATTAGATTATTATTTATAAGTATAACAAGCGTAGCGTGTGCCGTCTTGCATATTTTTGCTGATGTTTATTTACTTTTGACTACCTTCCTAAGGTTTTTAAGTTCTCATTTACTATGTATCAGCAACTCCGTGCTCCGAGGCACCACACAGGCGCTTCTCACCTAGTGGTAAGACGGACCATTTATGTAAGCCAAGCCGAGTTTGTTGCCTGATTCTTCTAGGCTTGGTCGCGTTGGAACAGGAGTAATTTAATTTTATATAAGACGATTCAAAATGATCCTTGTGATTTCAATGAATAAAGTTCTTTTTGACTTTGACTTTGACTTTGACTTGACTTTGACTAATGTCCCTGACCAGTTCGCTGGCCCCAAGAGTCTTATGGACATTACACATTTTTCACTCTAGTTATGCCAGTTATGTCGCGGCATGTTTGGTTGGATGTTTCGCAACAGAGTCGGAAACATATTGATCAACATTTATCGCCTCATCTATCCACGTCTTTAATTTTATGCTGTGTTCAAGCTTTTGAATACGAATATTTTATTAATGAGAAAGCATCTTCAGACATGATAATAACCACAAATTACATTACAAATCAACATTTTATTCCAACGAATCTGTGTCGGTCACTACTTTGTTTCAAGTTACGATCAGTTAATATTCTGTTGAAATAAAAATAATGTTCAGTGAGCGAGTATTAATGTCATTTTAAGACTTTATTGAGTCGAAACCGACGGCTCCCATGCTCGTATTAAGAATGGTGGTGCATAAATCAGGTGTTTTATGTGATTGAATGCCAAATAAATTTCATATTGCACGAAAGGTTAGTAGTATTTCAGTTAAGAAAGCAATTGCTTTAACATGTATTTAATTTGGGACTGAGCGGTAATTTAAGTTACCTACCTCCTAAAAAATAACTTATTGGAATTCGTTTCGATTCACATTAAAACGATGTGACAATAAGCTGAATCTGTATTATGGAAAAATCTATCGAGAATCCAGATTAGATACCGAATTCTTAAACGAATTTACGTGAACGTTGTGTTGGAAGTTGCTAAAAATAAAATTGAAAACGGTTTGTTTCTTGTGGTCCCTGCATTTTCGTCCTATTAGTAGGAACGAGTCGTGATACCTACTACAGTAAATGTAACTCAAACATTTGTACCTAAATAAAATGTGCAGGAAAACGTAGGTGTATATCAGTTTATATAAAACAGAACTGAAGAGAAAAGTTCAGACTGCAATTATAGGTTGGACTGATATGGAACCGAGCAAACTTCAAAGTCATTAGGAACTTTTTAAGAAAAAGCTTTGTACAATAATTAAAGCTTGGGTAGTACCTAAATACTGGGTATACCTACTTACCAAGTAATGATTACTTCATTAATTTTGACGAATCAGTAAGTCAACTCCTGACCTTAAAACTCTCTCCTCTAATTCCAATTGAAGCCTTGGACCAACAAAGCTCATGGGTTCAAGACCGTCCAGTGCACCTTCTTCATTTTTTCCCACTTGAAACAATAACGGTGAAGGAAAACGGCCTGAGGACCTAGCAACTAGTAGAACGAAGATAATATGTGCCATAGGCAAGCATTCCAAAAATTGCCTATGGTCTCATTGTACAAATTATAACTTAATACGTATAATGTGTCGTGGGTATCAGGAACTACGAGTACTACCATGATACCACAAAACCCAGACCCGGAAAAAAGATTCGCAAATCATGCAAACATTTGTCCCGCAGCGGGAATCGAACCAGCAACCTCTTGCGTCCAGCCGACTACTCGCTTTCTGCGCCACGGAGGTCATCCGGATCCGGTATAGAATTAACTACTTCTGCTCTATATACTATGGTGAACATGTGCCAAATACAATATTTAAACTTGCTTCTAGCTACCCCGTGATGCGATATTCTCACAGTCAGTCATCAGATAACATTTTTGTTTTTTTTTCACAAATGTAAAAAAGACCGACTCGTTTTGACCTATTAAACCCCTCGCTTGAAAAGTCACTTTGACAGTGGTCTTAATATTGAAGCAACTAAATCAACCTTGTAATATTTTATACTAACTTATACGAAGATACAAACGAGAAGCTGAAAATAGTTATTGAGGATGGCTTAACGTCCGTCTAGTAGACAGATATTTCTAATCATGTCTTCCGTCTAGTAGACAGATATTTCTAATCATGTAATTTGGTAAGGGATGGAAGTACCCACAATAAACGTCCACTAGCAATTTTGATCCCTTCCATAATAATTCCGCTTCATGTCGTTTTATTCAGTTGGATGGAGCTGAATGGATTTTCCCGATAGAATTGTTATCTATTCTCTGTTGTTCGACATGGTGAGGCAATGTGCTTTTTTGGCTTGGCGTGGTTTGTGTATTCTGCCAAAGCGTCTAGAATTTGCATGTTTCTAATGCTGGGGCTACATTAGCGGGCTACGGCGAATATTTGCTTTTTGTGTCCCTGTCGTTTTACGAATGATGCATACAGATAGGGACACAAAACGCAACACATACGCCGTAGCCCGATAATGTGGCCCCCGCATTAAAGCTATTATAATCGGCAAAATTGTATTCCTGTCATATTCTTGTAAATTGTTTACTAAAGAAATGAAAAGTCTTACTGATATTTATAATTTTGTATGCTTGTAGGTTCATATTATAGACTAACCCCCCTATTCATAATCATTTTTTAAACCTATTTTAGCTAAAATAGCTTTTGTCTTGTTTTGACGTATGACATTTAACATCAGAGAGAACAAGACAAACGCTATTTTAACTAAAATAGGTTTCAAAAATGATTATCAATAAGGCCCTGAGTATATAGGTAACTGAATTGTTATTAAAACTAATTGAAACTAGATAATTTAAAGTATGAGGGTCCTACAGATAAACTATACATTAAATAAGAATTTTGTATTTGTGGTATTCAGCCTTTGAAATAAAGCGATTGCGATCGAGGCGCTCCCGTGGAATGACATTGCTTGGGCAACGTTCGGACCGGACGGGCGTATCGCTTGTAATTTATTACAATCTGTTTGTTTGTTCTGATTTCCTACCAGTTCCCAGACCCATAGATGGGTGTCTGAACCCCACATTGGCGACGAGGATAAAAAATTGTAAGTACCTAGTCGATAATTCGACTAAAAGTTGCGTAGTGTTGTGTTAATTGAATTCCTACACATGCATGGAAAACTTTTCTAAAACTCGAGGAAGGGTACTTATTCTTAGTGATTTAAATCAGTCGTAACGTGGTCGTAACTAGATATTTTTTAACTTGATTTTTAACCGGCCACACGAATTTAAAAGTTTTTACTAAGTACCCTCTTACTTGAAATAAATTTATGGTGGCTAATTATCTCGCAACACGTCGCAACCATAATGAAATGACAAAACAATGAGGCAAAATGTTCCAGTTCATGTCAACCAATTTATGAGTTTATTTCTGGTACCTTGTTTATAGCAAATCTATAAAGTTTTTGTTGATGTGAACCAACTCCAGGGAATGGACAAAAGTGTTACGAGCTTCTATAAAGTTGTTTTCAATGAGTCAATTAAACTTTTACCTACTCATTGAAATTGTGCCACGTATATATTTACGCAAGTTTGCCTAAAAGACGAATATTAATGTCTACAAAATAGTGACAGTATGGAGCGATAAATGCCAATAACCTCCGATACCTACACATGTTTAATGTAGGTACGTACTCTAAGGTAATGCATTTTGATCCCTCTGTTAATCAAATCAAATGAATTTTATTCATTGAAATCACAAGGATCATTTTGAATCGCCTTATAAACTAAAATTACTCCTGTTCCAACGCGATCAAGCCTAGAAGAATCAGGCAACAAACACGGTTTGACTTACTTTGATGATACGTCTTACCACAAGGTGGGAAATGCCTGTGTGGTGCCTCGGAGCAGGAAGTTGCTGATACATATTAAATGAGAACTTAAAAACCTAAGAAAGTTAGTCAAATGCAAATAAACATCAGCAAAAGTTTATAAGACAGTACACGCTCCACTTGATATAACCTAATTTCTAAATATAATGTATGACGTGACCAAGTGTTCTTAATAATTGTTCCTATGGTTTTAATAAATGAGTATGAGTATCAGTATGAGTATACCTACTTATAAATAACAATCTAATAGAACCATGTAAAGAGAAAAGTACAGATATTATAGCAAATCAGCTCAAATCAGATGTAGTAATTATCTGACAAGGCTTATGTGCGGCCGCTAAAATGTATGTACACCATAACAAAACCAAGTGCTCCCAGTGGTCCTACGGTGAATAAATGATATAAATATGAATATGAATATGAAATTTCCATTTATCTTCGAGTAAGATGTTTGGATGCACCTTCTGGAAGTTAATTATAGAACTGTACAGAATTCCTCATAAAAGACCCATTTACTTTCTTCAACCGAAATTTTGGTATATAAATAAATAAATAATGATAATTAATAATAAATAATAATATTTAGTTTGGTTGTATTTATAAATCCAAATACCATGCAAGTCACCCTTTTTCATACAACTATCCAAGTGTTTATGTGTATGTAATAATATTTCATAGATATATTGCGAAATTACTGTGAGAATATTGATTTCTTTGAAACGCAAGGCGTTCAAGGGGTCACATGACTTCATTTTATAAATGGCACGTATTGCCCGATTTTGTAAGAGAAATTTAGCTGGAAATATAGCTGTTTTACCCCACAGCATGATACCATATGACATAACACTATGAAGTAGCTAAAATAAACAAGCCTAGCTGTAGCTTCATCAGTAAGCTGCCTTATCATACAAACTGCATATGCAGTGGAACTAAGTCTACCAGCTAAAGCCACAATTTGCGGTGCCCTCTGACCTCCTGGATCAATATTAAGCCCTAAGAAAATACTAGACTTAACAAGATCAAGTGTCTCCCCATTTATTTTAATATTGAGTTTGATAATGTTTTACATTTGGCTATGTGAATTTGATGCTTTTCGTTTTTAGCATTAAGCAAAAGATTATTTACTGTGATCAAAACATTATTTACAAGAACTCGCGACAGTGAATTATGTACTCTATCGCAATTTGCTTTAGATCTGTCAACTTTGAAAATCAAAGAAGTTGAAGAAGTTTGTATCGTCAGCAAACAGAACTATGCCACATAATGTAAAAAAAGAGATTGATAGTGTAAACTAGAAATTAAAAGGGCCTAGTATTGAACCCTGTGGCACCCCATGACAATAGTCGATCCTTTCAACTCCAACATCAACTTTTTGAATTCTATTGGATAAGTAAGAATTTACAAGATTAAATGCCTGATTTTGGATGCCATAATGTTTTAACTTGGAAATTAATGTATCATGCCACACGCAGTCAAAAGCTTTGGACGATCGCGTTCTGCGAGTTCTCCTATGCTTCAAATATGTGTTCTAAGAGCATGGTATCAGCATCGGCTGTCGAATGACCCTTAGTTATTCCAAATGAATGACTGAAGAAGTCCGTGGAGGTCGAAGTGTGACAATAACTGAGTAAGAATAAGTTTCTCGAAGATCTTACTTAAAGCAGGCAATATAGAAATTGGCCTATAGTTACCTGGATCTTTATCATTTCCAGACTTGAACAAAGGATTAATTTACTATGTTTCATAAAATGAGGAAAGACTCTCGTCAAGACATCTATTGAAAATGTAGGCCATAAACGGCGCAATATCAGCACCTAGCACAATTACTAGAGAAAAACTATCAAAGGCATTCGTGACCTGAATATTTTTGATAACATAGTATTGTTTATGTTTAAATTCATCTGGTTACTACAAGGTTTAGATTTGCCTGTTTCATTATTAATTTCCAAGTTGTATTAATTTTATTTGCTGACTTTTCTATTGAATTTCTCAAATGCAATGATTTTAATGTATGACAAACTTTTTGAAGGACTTGGAATAGTTCTTTATGTACAAGATAAAAGTTGGGTCGTGCAACATTGATTCCCCAGCCGTATAGAGTTCATATAGGGTTGTAGCCCAATCAGCTAACCCGACATTCGCTCTAGCTTTACAATCTCACTATGTTCCTCACTTATCAATTTAGACAAACTGGTAAAAAGGTCATTCGGATCATCTACGCACGGTACGTACAAGGGGCATTTTTAGTTCAATACTGCCGTGGAATTTCATAATGCGATTATCTGTGATAAGTGAAATTAAAAGTATTTAAAGCACTGTGCTGTGACCATAGTGATCTGAGGTGAAATGTTTAATTACTGATGTATCAATTGGAACACTACTACAATAAATATTATCTAAACAGGTGGATGTTGTTAGTGTCACTCTTGTTGGTTATTCGAAGAGGTGATGTAAATTAAAACATTTGAACAAATTAAGCAGCCTCTCAGAAAAAGAACTAACCTAAATACCTATATTGAAATTTCCGCAGACTATTAGCATTTTACTATGTACAAAAGTTTTGAGCAATACTTTTTCCATAGTGGATTAAAATAACGCGAAGTCTGCGTCAGGGGGACGGTAAACACACAATGATATGCAGCTCTAGCTCAACAGCTCAATAGTCCTCTCAATAGTGAGATTTACAACATCTTTGCGTTTCTTGCATTTTAAAGTATTTCGAACAACAGTTAAGGAACCCTATGGCGTTCTTGAGTTTGTATGAACTTACAATATTGTAATTCTCATAATAAGGGAGTAACTCAAATTGTAACATGCAGTGTTCAGTTACATACATGATAATGTACATTAAAACTGTTTAAAAATGTTTCTAAGTCTATGATTTTGCTGGGAAGGGCTTGTACATTTTATGTGGCCGGCCTTCTCATTGTCGAACTAGTTTAAATGACTGTCAGCTGACACTCCTACCTTTTACTCTCATTAGTACTACCTACTTCTAACCACGAGCTCGTCGGTGAACTGCGTTATAGTAGATACTTATAACGAGATCAAAAATATGAAATGCTAACAATTTAGCAATTATTAATTTACTATGTCTGCTGTCTGTTTTGACTCAAGATACTATGTATCTACAGTATCTCGTGTCAAAACAAAATTTCTAATAAAATTATTAGTATTAAAATACAAAACGTCTCTATGACGACATGTCAAATTGTGCAACATTAAATTAAGATTAAAAATTAATTGATTGTCTGCACTAACTTACAACTAGCTAATAATATCATATCGCATGACACCACACTTTCACCTAATTGCATTATCAGAGTGGTGTCGTAGTATCTATAAGTTTTGTGAATGAAGGCATTTGGAAAGCAATTATTTGTGACAACTTGCCCTAACAGATCACTGAGTAGCAAAACCATCCCAACGCCTATCTTATCTGAATACGCCACAGTCTTCCAAGTCTGCCACCAGAATTTAACCTGTCTAACCAGAGACTGCGTACAAGCAGAGGTGGGAACTACTTCAATCTATACAGAAGGTGTAGGCTGCTTCTGCGATGCACATGGATCAGAAATCTGGAAGGCTCTGATACAGGAAGGTCGGGAGTATCGTTGGAATATAATAC
This sequence comes from Epirrita christyi, assembly GCA_951392215.1. Classification (NCBI taxonomy): domain Eukaryota; kingdom Metazoa; phylum Arthropoda; class Insecta; order Lepidoptera; family Geometridae; genus Epirrita; species Epirrita christyi. The sequence continues at coordinate 6,860,740 of OX595842.1, read as the reverse complement.
CTACACTTGAAAAGAGTAGAAGGTACTAATTGGAAGATCTGTGATCATGAAGAAATTGAGGAGGACAATAATAGCGTACCTAGTAAAGAGATCGATAATTGTATAGGTACTTAATTAAACATTACATCAACGGCGTAGTTTAATTACTTGTTAAAATAAAATTCGATTTAGAATAATAATTATGTTGTAAAATCATTAGAAGTATCACTTTAGAATAATTATGGCTTACTTAATGTTGTAAAATCACTAGAGGTATATAGTAAAATAAGAATAGTAAGTTAACTTTTGGAAATAAGCAATTGTTAATTTTTAATTTGTTAAAAAGGAAGAGATGTGGTATTCAGCCTTTGAAATAAAGCGATTGCGATCGAGGCGCTCCCGTGGAATGACATTGCTTGGGCAACGTTCGGACCGGACGGGCGTATCGCTTGTAATTTATTACAATCTGTTTGTTTGTTCTGATTTCCTACCAGTTCCCAGACCCATAGATGGGTGTCTGAACCCCACAGTATTGAAAATAAGAAACAATTTTTTGCACCAGAAAAAGTTTTTTATTTTTGATACTTAATTTGTATTTTTTGTTTGGTTGAAACAAACGGCAATTTTTTATCCCTTTTCATCCTCTTTCGATGTTTTCCAGCGTAACATGAATCCATTTGTTTTTGGGGCTACGATTCAGGCGATACTTTTTGTTACAGATAAAAAAACTGTTATTATTGTATTTCCGCACATTTTTGTTTCATTTTATTTAACTTTAAATTTGCAAGTTAGATTAGCTTAACTTTTAACTGCCTTGTATTATAAAATACAAGATTCTCAATGCTTGTCATTATTGTGAAGAAAAGTATTGTCTTCGAAATTTAAAATAAGGCCGTCGATAAATTTTATCACGAAATAAATTTGAACAGGGTTCTATAGAAGATTCATAATTTCAGTAAAAAAATTCTGCACACGGATATAAATTTTCATATGATAACTGTATCATAACAAAAATTTAATTACATTTAATTAAGATAGCTCGCATAGAATCTTTTGTTGTGACTAAGAGGGGAGGGAGAGAGTGGGGGTGAATTTTTAATTAAGTGTTGGCGAAGCCCTCTCTACTTAATGCAATGACTTCACGGCTCATTTAACTTTCATGGAATTCTCTTAAGCTCAGCAATTTTTTCGTAAGTGGAGTAATTCAAATCCTTTTTATGGTAGAAATTGCATAGTAAGCTTTTGTCGTGTGCACTTTTGCCTGATAGTGATTGCTTGGTGTAATCAATATGAGGTCTCTATATATTACTCATCATCATTATCATCATCAACAGCCTTTAGACGTCCACTGCTGGACGAGGTTTCCCCCATAAAATACAATGGGAGGAATTGCCATAATCACCACGCATGGCAGGCGGATCGGTGATCACAGTATTCATGTTGAGTACTAAGGTGGATGCTGCTGCCCTCTCCTAGTGTAATCCCTTACTCGGCTTTTATGACATCCACGGGAGGAGATGGAGAGATCTATTCTTATTGGCTGTACACACCACGACTCATATATTACTCAATAATACCATTTAAATGTAGGTACACCTAGTCATTTAAATTAATTAAGAATACGAGATGATTTTGGATGGTTTTTTTTTAGCTTATTACTCTGCAAATATTTTTTTTTTTAAACCATACAAATATTTATTGTTTAAAAAGGTTTAAAATACTAAATTTACCAATAGCGAGACCACAGCCACTTTACAAAGGCGATTTTTTTTTATTCTACTTGGCAAGCAGACAAGCTTACGGCCCACCAGATGGAAAGCAGTTACCGTAGCCTATGAACGCCTGTAACACCAGAGGCATCACACGCGCGCTGCCGACCCTGAGACATAACGATGAAAAGTCTCATGTGCCTGTAATTTCACCGGCACCCGTACCCTTCAAACCGAAACAGCAATGCGAACACTACTGCTTGGCGGCAGAAATAGGTACTTCGAAAAAAGCTGAAAGATACTTTGAGTGGATATTAGTCGAATATTGCCACATAAATATTGGTTATTACACCATAACTCTTCCCTTCTATATATTCATTATCGTTATTGCCCATAAAGTTTTATAGGAAATATAAGAAAAAAAAGCATATAGCTATCAATCAAAATTATACGGCGATTAACCCTCAGCACAGAGTTTTACAATAGCCGGAAATTAATAAGAGCCCGTCATAAAAGCATTACAATAACTTTGAACTTCGTGCAACGTATTTTTTTTTCAATGCATATCATCATCATAGTCATCATTAGTAGCCTGTAGACGTCCACTGCTTCACGAGGCCTCCCCCTTAGAATACAATGGGGGGATTTCAGATTGGTGATCGCAGTATTGGCGTTGAGTACTCTGGGTGCAGCTGATGCCCATCCCTTGGTGTAGGTTATCACTTAGTCAGCTTTGACGTAACCACAGGAGGAAATGGAGGGCTCTTATCTCAAGCAGTACTCGCCACGGACAACAATTCATCTCAATGCATGTGTATATTATTTTATAACATATCGAAACTCTCTTAATCGATATAGGTACTTCTTATAAAGCAGTGCTTGATTGTTGCAGATATACGTCAGCTGCTAAAAAGATGTGCATAAATGTGACTTTTGTGTAATCCTGGTTCCAATGGGATACACGAATAAAAACTTCCTGAAACAACTAGCAACATATAAACTGGCGTGCAGTTTAATAGGGTCACTCAGGAAAAACACAATATCTCACAAACTATACTAGATATCGAATAAAAATACAAGTAATATCAATATCAAAATATACTTCATACGGCATTATAATACAATTAATACTTTTTTAACAAAAAATTTGTTGGTTGTGTTACAACACCTCGTTTTTTTGTGTGACCCTATTTCATTGCAAGCCAGTTTAGTTGATAACCTTTTAGTTGCCAGTTTAGTTAATAATATTTTAGTTGCCAGTTTAGTTAGTTTGGTTAAATTAAGCTTCTCCTTTTCGTTAATCTATAGGAAATACTATACAGAATTTAAATTTATATTACGCGATAAAAAGTGAAAAATTTCGAGCATCCCTATTTTTATCTACTTTTTATAGCATCCCAGCAATTTTGTACGCTTTATTATTTCTCCTCAATTTTTCCATATAGGGTGAATAATAGAGATCGATTATTATGATCTCCCTCTATAATTCACATAATCCCATAATTGATACGTAAAAGCCCTGTTGGCCTTTGTGCCTATTAGGGAGGACCCTTTGCAGATTTATAATTTAAGCCATTGTTGGTCTTGGATGTGTATATTTTCTGTCTAAGTAAGATACCTACCGTACTGGTACGCCGGTGCCGTGGAGTGATTCCTCCTACTCTCATGGATGTAGTAAAACTTGACTAATTAGGGAATTAGCAGCAGCATCCACCAATCACCAATCCACCTGCCAAGCGTGGTGATTATAGCAAATTGTATTCAATGCTTCGACCAGCAGTGGACATAAATAGGCTGTTGTTGATGACGATGAAGAAAAATACCTATACCTAGATAACAAATCTCTTAATAATGTAACATTAAAAATTGAGAGCACACACACGTTGAATACTCACGTTTCGCATTCCGGTTTTTGCAATGGAAAACTCGTAATACGCCCTCTGATGGTCTAGACTAGAGGTTAGGACTTTGACTTCCGATCCTAAGGTCGTGAGTTCAATACCGTGCCAATGGACTTTTCTACTCAAAAAATACCTATATGTGTGCAACATTACGTGCTTTCAAACGGTGAAGGAAATCATCGTTGATACATGTGACATGTACATGCCACCATATTTCAAGCAGCCCCCTTTGTATAACAAACTGCTAATCGCTTTCGTTTACAATTTCGCAGTACATTGCGCCGCATGCTTTAGCGTCTTTTCAAGAGCAGATATATTCAAAACAAAAAGCGCAATGTACTCTAAACTCGTAATTGAAAGCGATTATCAATTCGTTAGACAATAAGGGGGCTGGTCTTAGATCTAACGCAGACCAAGGTACGGTACGCAGGTAACGGTGACCAAGAAAGAACCGGTTACACGAAATAGTATTCATCATCATCATCATCATCAGTATCATCAGCCAGTAGCAGTTCACTGCTGAGCATAGCCTTTCCTCATAGAATTACACGACGATCGGTCCTGAGCCGCCTCCATCCACCGACTTCCTGCTACCTTTATAATATCCTTGTTCTATCTTAGCTTTCCTACACTGCGTCGTTTGGTTTGTGGTTGCCACTGAATTTATGCCCCAACGATTGTGAACTACCAGATAAATATTATATCTATCTATATATCTGTGTAGGTATATTATTAATATCTGTGGCGTTATTTAGTAGAAGGTAGGAAGTTAAATCAAACATTAGTTCGTAATGCTCGATCATGATTTGAACATCGATGGTGTACCACTTATAAATTCACAGCTTCAAGACTTGCAAAGCAACATTGTATGGAGCAGATCGACATCTCAAATTCCTATTTCTGTCCCCTAAATGGGGTTCGTGACAATTTAGCCGTTTTACTTTCGCAACCACACTCAAATGTACTGTAAACTGATACAAGGCAAGCATACGCCGTATTTCTGCAACGAGATTTTATTTCATTGTAGTGGCTACAGACTCATGCCAAGTTGCTTGTACAACCAAATGTTTGTGACAAGCGTGCTTGCCTCAGTGCGATTAGCGAAAGGGTACATACAATGAAAAACAAAACGAGTTAAAATAACTTTTCATTTAAAAAACCGACTTCTGCCATTGTATTCAACTAAATAAAAAAAAATATAATAATATCTGGATGAAAAAAATTATGAAAAAACCATAGTGGTTATGATAATTACTGAATGAAATGCTTGATTTGTTGCTGAAAATAACAACATATAGCTATATGTATGCCTACAATATTTGAGGAGTTCCCTTAATTCTTCATGGATTCCATCATCAGAACTGGATTTTGAAAAAATGGGACAAATGTGGAAGTATTATCTATTAAAAAAAAAAAGAGAATTTTCCAAATCGGTTCATAATCGCCGGAGACATGCGGTAACAAATATGAAAAAAAAAAAAACAACCGAATTGAGAACCTCCTCCTTTTTTGGGAAGTCGGTTAAAAAATTACTAAGCTAGCGTCTACGCTTGTATTCTATACACTTGCCATGAGTCTGTAGCCAGCGTGATGTCTATATGTATTGATGGAGATGGGAACAAAATTGTATAGTGGTATCTCTTTCTGGCGTACAATAATAAAAGTTGCAGTGCAATTTGTGAGGGTGCCTTATAAGGGTGGGTCTAATCGACCCGTGGTGCGTGCTTTAGTTACGCGGTAATGAATACGCATGGTTGCATTTTGGGGTTAGTTGGATTATTAGTGAATTTTATTCGGTTGTTATTTAATTACCCAGATTTTTCACTTCTACATCAGCTGTTAGATATCCACTGCTGGATGTGACTTCCCCCATTAGCCATGCATAGCGTACAACCCAAAGCGTGTAATGGGGGGATTTGCGATAACCACCGCGCTTGGATGCCGGATTGCAGTGGCAGTGATCACAGGCTGCCAATCCCCTGACGCCTTTTACGACATCCACAAACCTGGAGAAGTCCTATTCTTCGGCTGGGACTCCGTGGCGGATTTTTTACTAGCACGATTAATTCTTTCGAAAGTTTTTAAACATCAAATATAACACTAAAACTGTAATTTCAACATAACAGAAATTGAGATATTTGCTCTTACCTGGCGGTATTGACTTACCCATCGCCCTCTCCCCAACAGGAACTACGCAGTGCTTATGTTATGACATTCCTATCGTTTGTCACTATGCGTTACCTCTGTATTTCTTTAGAAAACTATTTCTCCTTCATAATGAAACAAGTTAGAGGAAGGTCCCCTCTCGATTGACTAAAAAACATAAACGTCGCAGGAAGTCGGTGGATGGAGGCGGCTCAAGACCGTTCACCATGGCATTCTAGGGGAAGGCCTTTTTCCAGCAATATACTTCTACTGGCTTGACGGTGATGATAATTGAAACAGTAATAAATTCAAACGTACGTACGTACGTACGTTTTAACTGTCAATGTGTAACTTTAAATGAAATTGTGAGAGAATCAGTCGCTAAATGCGCAAACGCCGTGACAATGACATTGAAATGTTATTTATTGCGAATCAAATAGTCGTGGGCAGGGTCGTTTACACATGAGACTAAACATCCCCCCTGTTGACCCCACAGTCATACGCTGGGGGAATAAAATTATCTGTCTTGCTATAACCCAGGCAGTATTACCAGGTCGTGGACGGGCTTGGTGTGAGTTAAAAGCGTTTGAATGAATTCATTTAACATATTTTTTATATTTTGAACTATAAACAATACATACATGCTACTGTGAAGTTAAATGCCGCGATGAGGATGTTGCAGAGTGAGCTTGCAGGGTCAGGAAGCTGACTGTAATGGCTGCGATGGATCTGCGGAGGCTGGTTGAGAAGAAGAGAGAGAAGAGAAAGATGGGGGTAGTTAAAGCTGATGATGACTGCAGTGGATGCTTAGTCGAAGCTATTGCTGCTATTGAAAGGTTGTGCAGTATTTAGTCGTCTTCAGGTATTCCGTAGGAGTCAAGGGCTGGCACGTTTGAGGTTCATCAATATGGAGAGCAACGGTCGGAAGTGTGTTCTCCATTCAAAAGGGAAGATCTTCCAACGGACTATCCATTTGTCCTTCGTAAGACCACACACAACCCTAGACAAATTGATAATATGGTGGAAGATAAATAAAAGATGCATTTTCAACCGTTGTTCTCTATATACATACATAGACACATGTCTTTTTCCCGAAAGGGGTAAGCAGAGCCTAAATGGGATTCTTTTCAATCTAGGTAGCACGACTGAAGGAATTTAGACGTGGCTAGTAGTGAGCTCATCGCTGCTGTTGCATTCCCATGACCAATACTACTACAGCAACCCTTATTTTCAGTATTAACACTTTCCAAAAACAGCCAGCAGGCAGGACAAATCTTATACCAACGAATATTGGCCTAACATGTGCAGGTAAACAAGTATTAACAAAAACGATTTAAATCAACACGTCAAAATCACTTTGAATTCACATGTTAAAGAGTGCTTAGAACAGTAATTGGTCAAGCACTGCAGATAACATAACATACATACATAACCAAACAGGCAGCACGCGTGTGATGCCTCTGGTGTTGCAGGCGTCACTAGGCTACGGTAAAAACTACTTTCCATCAGGTGGATAGTATGATTGCTTGCTTGCATAGTCGTTTAAAATAGAAGCGGCATCATACGAAGATCGATGCTTAGAAAACCGTAGCTTTAGTCACGTTAGTATCTTATGCCTTGCAGACCCCTACAACGATGTTAATGTTTTCTGAGCAATTAGAGCCCCATCTCTGATTTAAGGTTATGGTCGCGCTTGTTCTGGTCACGTGGCATCTATCTCTTTGTTTACTTAGACGTGCAATAGTGTGCCAACATTAGCACTTTCCCCTTTTCTTGTGAACTATTAGTTGACATTTTAAATGTCCGTAAGTATATACTATTTGTTTTTGCAAATATAAATACATACTTTTGTTATGTAAGCCAGACTAGCAATTTCAATGTTTTCCATAGATTTGAGCAACTCGCAGACCTATTCAATATTTAAACGAGCGAAGCGAGTTCTCTAACCTGAATGAATCGGCGTTTGTATGTTTGTATGTGCAATGGTGTATCCGGCCTAAGAATAGACCACTCCGTTTCCTCCCTTGGATGTAGTAAAAGCCTTACTAAGGGATTACACCAGGGGATAGCAGCAGCATCCCCTGATTACTACTGCGATTACCAATCCGCTGCCATGCGTGGTGATTATGGTGAATCCCCCCATTATATTCAATACCAGCGGTCTGTTTACGCACACTGCTGGCCTTGTCCAGCAAGACTGTAGCTGTTGTAAACAGACTGGTGATGATGATGATGTTTGTTTGTCTTAGGACATCTTTCGGACCGTTAATCTGATCTTTATAGCGAACTATTTTGTGATGAAGGTTAGGAAGGTAAGGAAAATAAGTAATTTAGAGTATTTAGTTACTGATTCCGGTGGCTATAATCCGGTGAACTTTAATGTTACTAATTATAATAGATCCGTTAAATTTTTAGGCAGTTTTCTAATTAGGTACTAATAGATCCGGTGATGATCTTGCTAATACAGATCCCTTGGTCTCAGTTCAAGCAACTGAGTTAAGTTAGTTAGTAACTTTATAAAAACTTAAAACCTGAAGGATCATGCTTACTTTAAAAACTGTATGATATTTTCGACTATGTTCAACGTTGAAAAACAGCATTCCAATAAATCTATGAACTCTATTTTGTTATCTCCACCTGTCTTCTTATTTCTTCATACTTATACGTGAAGAAATTATAATGATTTTGAAATTACTATTATTTATGAATTACAAATAGATATATCTCAATGTTGATTTTTTGAATATTCCTATCAAAATTCAAAAACATATAAACCGTAGCTGCAAAATTTTCCTCATGGCAAACTTTTCATTTCGTACAACAATGGCATGAATTCAAGCTTTTTGTTGTTTTGATTTAAACCGTTTAACTTTTTACGCTAAAATTATTTGCAAAGTTTAAGCTCAATAAAGAATAAAAATATGGACTTAACAAGTGTCTGTACCATAGCTGGTTAATTAAAATCGTGCCATATCATCATAATTTGGCCAGCTGCCACAAAGCAATACAGAAATGGCAAAAACAGTGTGTTTAGTGGTCATTATATACTCAACAGGCCAACAAATATAACTCATAATCACGTTAACGACATGTTCCAAAAGGTAGTGGTTATATATTTATCTTAATAATTAGTATAAAGCAACTAGACTGTTCTTTGATAAAGGTGCGTGTTAACGAGCGGGAGTTCGCGTGATAAAATACGGCGTTTATAAATTAAAACATAATTGTGTTATCGTGACCACTATGCTTTAATGTATTTGACTCGCGACGAAGTTACGTGAAATTAAACGCTTTGTTTTTACTGGAACAGTTTCCATCTACCTTTGTTGCCTTTAAGGGCACTGTCTGCAAACCGCATATTTTTTTTTTTTTTTTGTATTTGATTCCACGGTTGATTAATGAACTACCTACTGGCTTACTCGATAGCATTACACAAAAAAACCTCAAGCATAAATTAAAATCATATTTTCTTGCTAACATGGGAAGATACCAACAATAATAATGCACTAAATTCTTACAACTTACCCTTTTGTATTTAAGTATAAGCCTGTTTGGGTGCCTAGCTTTATGGGTAAGTGCCTAAGGCCTAGTTTATAATAACGAGTTCTCGGTGGTTGTTTTGCTGTTTCCTTTGCTGAACAGCAGATAGCTTCCGAGTATCATGGCTGCTGTGACGACAACAGCATTCTAAGGTAAGGCTGAAAAACAGCGTGGCTGAGCCCTCGTCCTTTTCTCGTACACTAACTATTAAACTATATTATAATTGTACCTTTGTAACTAAGATTAGTGTAAATGTATAAATGCCCTTTTTTATTTTTACTTAAGTACCTAGTTCCAAGAATGACAAATACTATAATTAGATACCTAATAAAGTAGATACCTGCTTAAACAGAGGGTCTGTTTAAGAAGGTATCTACTTTATTTTTTTACTGTATCTAATCATGCCTACATTCCTATCGTTTATGTATCAGCTAAGACTCAATAATAGCACTATCCCTACAAACCTTGGTGGTTTTTTAAGTGCTATTTATATATAATAGTTTTAATACAAACTTAAGTGGTAAATAAATTTTAAAAACATGCTACGTGTGTGCTAAATATTACCCGTTCGCCATTATTGCAGGTAGTTGTTGACTGCTGGACGAGGCTACCCCTATACATAGAATGCAATGGGATTTGCCGGTATACCACGCTCGGCAGGCGGATTAATGATCGCAGTATCAGTGCTTAGATGCTGTTGCCCATCCCCTGGTGTACCCAAAGGTATCCTCGGTCTATTTGAGGTATCTAAATAAGACTTAAGCACGCGTGCATGGTCATCAAAGTTGTTTTGAAATTGAGTTATTTTGTTGGAAATGCCACGACTTTTTTTAAACTACTAATCTCACACACCAATGCACTGGTATAATTGTCAAACCAAACTGGAGAAAATGATTTCTCTGCAACCACTCAAATAAATTGTATCCTTATCCCTCGGTAAGGTCTTTGGTTTAGTCATGGTTACTGAACTGGCCTGGCCATAATATTGCCATATGAAATAGGACCCACTGGACCAGCCTAAAATGGTGCGCGCCGCGTAATTGTGGTAAATATGGTTTATGTACACTGTGCACTGTTAAGGCACATATTGCATGAGGTTCCTACCTGCGTAGGTAGAGTATCATACCCTATTAGTCGTCTATTAAAAGTTACGAGTAAAAATTATCGACTTTTGTGCAAGGCAACATTGCTGACGAAAACTACGTCTTATTGTGTAGTCACGTGGTGATGAAAAGTATGGTGATATAGTGGATAGAGGCTCACTCACTTCAGAGGCCCAATCCTTGTAATTATTTTAAAACTACACTGAAAGTTGACCGAACCGAGACTTAATAATTGACAGAAAGTTGGAATTCTGTTCTCTCATAGGAGTAGGATAGTTACAATATAGGTTTATCATTGGAAAGAGTAAAGAGGTCTCTCTTACAGAGGTTCCATAAAATAAGCCAAAATTATCGAAAAAACTTTGAAACTTTTTTATGTGTTCCGGTTTCGGTCACAATTTCGTTAGAATATACGGTCACAGTTTGGCTGGATTAGCAGCCTCCACTCGCCACGCAAAAAGGGCCCACTGGTGGCCTAGTTGCGGAAAAGAGTCTGCGCTACAAGTACAAGTACAAGTACGGTCACTATAATGTGACCGTGTTGTATTTTAAGTTAGGAGAATACCATTTTTGGCATTTAAGACATCGAAAACATCATCCGAACTTTATTTTGACTATTTTTATTACGAGAATTGGGCCTCTGACCTTATGAGCGTGGATTCAAATCCTAATCGTGCACCAATGGATCTTTCCAACCGAAAGACAATATTAAATAAAGACAATTTAGTGCACAATATTACAAGCTCCCAAACGGTGATGAAAAACATCTCGAGGACACTGGACTGATCTATAACCAAACATGACATGTGAGATTTATTTATTTATAATCAAATGCTCACAAGAATTAGAGCCGAAGCCATAAAACATTCAAAAAAGCTTAAATAGTTAACTTAAAAAAACAAATACACATTATGTATAAATTTAAGTAGTTCTGTGTGATAAATATCTACCTCTTGCACTTGGGTAGTCAGTGTGTTAAGTAATGTGAGTGCGTGTGGTGTCGGGGCATACCGTCCAGTGTCGGTGCGGCCCGCTGGTGGTGCAAATAAGCGTCGCACGCGCCCTCGCACATAAACCTGTCAGACACGCAGCGTGCATGGAATGACCGAGTGCGAGTCGTGCTGAATACTTTCATCACACTGGTTCTTTCACCATGCGTGATGAGAAAGCCCTTTTAGGACCACCATACCATCACTTTTAACCGGTTACTAACACCACAGGTGACCACAAAGGAACCATTCAAATGCAACTGTTCAAAACTTCTGACTGTGATTGCCCAAAGTTCATTAAAAAGATGAATCTTATAAAGGAGAATATTTCACCTGGGAAACTTTTTATCTAAGTTTAATTCCAATTTAGTTCGTAAAAGTTTAATTGATGACCTGGCACGGCGGGCAAGTAGCCGGCTGAAATGCAGAGGTTGTGGGTTCGATTCCCGTTGCGAGATTTTTTTGTATGATATGCAAATATTTGTTCCGTGTCTGAGTTTTGTGGTACCATGATACTAGTAGTTCCTGATACCCACGACACAGGTAATCCTAGTGTGGGATCAAGACTTCGTTACGTATGTGTCTGTTGAATGTTATGTTATGTTAAAGGACAAAGTTTCCAAACCTTTAACTTTGAAATCAGTAAATTACTTGTCTAGACTTCCTTTCAAGCTAAACTTCTGTCCCATATTTCGCTAAATCAATATGCAAATAGGTAGCGACCAGCGATGTCAGCTATTGTTCGCTGGAGGCGTACTACAAGAGCAACAACTTGGACCGGTTTAAGCTGGTTACAGCTGAATTTGTGGCTTTTGCATGCTATTGAAATTTACAGCTAAACTTGCCAGCCCAGCGGCGGTGTTTACGCCTAGTTAGGTTTACACAGAAATTCTTGGCGTGGGGTGTATTTTAGACGTAAATGTAGCTGAAACCTTTTGGAATGATGTGCAGTTTCCTTGCTTCCGTGCAGTTGGCAGAACTCAAGCAAGAAGAGATGTTTTTTTCAGAAAAAAAACAACAAAACTTTTTGTGTGATGATTGGTTTACTTTAACCTCGTCTACCACAGCAAAAGGGCGTCAAAACCATATAAAATTAAAAAAAAACACTTCAAATGATTTTTTTATTAACTGCATAATATATAATTTTATTGAAATATTTATCATCATCATCATCAGCTTTTAGACGTCCACTGCTGGGTAAGCCTTCCTCATAAAAATCGATGGGTTAAATTGACGTAATCACCACATATTGCAGACGGATTGGTGTAATTCGTGATGAGTAATCAGGATGCTATACTGCCCATCCTCTGGTGTAATTCCTTAGTAGGCTTTTACGACATCCGCGAGAGGAGATGTAGGTGTCTAGTCTTAGGAGGGACACTCCAAGACATAAATTATAAATAAAGGAAAACCACCAAATGCTTATATCGATTGGCTAAGGGTAGCGTAAGTAATTTTGCGTAAGCTATTTTTTGTTTGCATAATAATAATAACTTGGCCCAATCGTTTAAATCGTCTCTGAACTTCTACTAAAGTTACATATCCCAGCAAGTAATTTAAATATTCATACCATTTTAGTATCTCATCAACGAAAATAGCGACGCTGTGATGAAGGGCGCGCATTTTTTCACCCAAGCACTTTCACCCCTGTAATGTTTTATCTATTTCTGTGCGACATATAGGCACATCCCAAAAATATTAAAAAGCACTTATGTGCGGATGTCTCCATTAACACTGCTCCCCTTGTGTTTCCATTGATTATTCAGATCGATCACAAAAAGTGAATGGAAGCTTTTTGATTTTAACATTAATGAATTAAGATAGATAGATTAACACTTTATTGATCACAACACAGAATCAATAAACAAGTTATTTACGAAAGGAAATGCAAAGGGCAGTCTTATCGCTGAGAGCGATCTCTTCCAGGCAACCCTTGGATGGAACGAAATAAGCAACGCTGTTATAATAATAAAAATTAATGTTATTATCCAGTGGTGGAATGCCAGCGACTTCGTTCGCGTGGAGTTATATCTATACAAACTTTTCTTAGTCCACCCCTAGACCACAAAAGGAATGTACTCTCCAAATTTCAGGTCTCTATGATAGGACTTATGGGTTTTGCTATGCGCTGTTAGTCACGCAACGGTTTTACCTATGATTATTAGGAGACGAGCACCCAGGTGAATTAACCCAGGTGAATTAAGTATACCGCCCCGACTTTTCCTGTGCCTAACTCTTACAGATATTCCAAATCTTAGTCATCATCATCATCATCAGTATTAACCTGTAGAAGTACACTGCACACTGCATCTCTTCTAGAATGCCACGAGCCGTCTCATCTACCCGGCTTCCTGCGACCTTTATAATGTGGCCTTCCACTGCGTCGTCCCATTTGGGGTCGCCACTCGAGAACCTTTATTCCATCGGTTCTCAGTTTCGTGAACCTGAATATTTGATCTCGATAATTTGTAAATTTGGTTCACTAGGAAGACTGAAGACACCTTCATACCGTGACGCAAGATTAATACTAACTTCAAGAAAATTTATTTCTTTTGATAGCTACTTTCTTATTCCAGCGAACTTTCTCAAAGACTTTTTTTCACGTGAACCATGTAACTTATTCACAAGTTGTCACATAACTCTTATTTGGTACGACGACGACGGTACCAAAAATAGACGCCCTAAACTTTTTAATAGTGGCTTTGTGAGGGACGACTACGGCGCCTTGGCTGTCGTCGGCCGAGACGAATTTTATGACTTTCGGCGCAAATTGCTCGTTCTCCTTCAAAATTATGCCTAAAATTTTCGATATAAAAATATTTTGTTGTAATTGCATGTTCTAGTGGTTCGCTTTGACTACATTTTATTTAGTTAGCATTTTTAACTCCAGATTCTCTAAGTCTTTGAAAAGTTAAGGGGATATTTAAATTGTATGCCATCATTTCAAATATGACACAGGACAGAGGAGGCTAGCAGAAGAGGAAAGAGGCTTCTACCCAACAGTGGGTAATTCAGCTGAGATGATGATGATTCAAATAATCATATAGAGGATGAAAGATTTCTCAAGCTACGAAACGCCAAAATGTAATTTAATGTAAGTTATAACTACGATATGTGTTTTTTACCCAATATGTGTGATGTAATACATAAATAAAAATAAATAACATGTAAATTCAAAATCAGACATCAACTCACGGATTCGCTCACGTGTTCTGAGAATGTGTTGATCCAAGTCACAATCTATAACTCCACCAAATTTCAACAAAATCATTTCAGCCGTTACTATACGTAATTGAGTAAAATCAATCTAAACTTACGCATTTATAATACGTTTAAGAGTAGAAGTAGTAGATTCCGCTGAGTAAAGTTTTCAGCAACACTACTAACATTCTATCGTCTTTCCCAGCCCGCCCAGTGATAATATTAATAATGTTACATTAAACGTGAGCTGCAAGTTACCAGAAGCTAACTCCGATAACTTAGCTTCCTATCGGGTGCTAAGTCAGGCGAACTTCTGAACTGAACGTTAGCAAGAGTTAAACTTAGTTGGCAAGTTAATCTGAAGCCTAACGCTATTTTAGACTGTCTGGGTATCTTATTGTACAGTGCCAATAACCATGACGTTAACACCCAATAATATAATCCTACAAACAACCGTACGTACTGTGACGAACCAAGGTGACCGATATGAATCTCAAAATTAGTGGCAATGGTAATAGAGCTTACAAAACCGACAACCGTTGGGGAATAAAGGTTCTCGACAACAAGCCAAACGACGACTCTCATGTGTTAGGACGGCCCTCAGAAATTGGTTCTAGATGGATCATTGATGTTGTAGTGGCCATAGAAAGTTCAAATTCAAATTAATTTTTTGCATTTTATGGGTTAGTATCACTTGTTTAGTGCTACAGTTGAATGTACATCCATAATCAACGTTTAACGCATGCAATCAGAGTTTGTAAAATAGATGGTACCTATAATACTGTCATTTCCAATATATTTAAAACAAAGTTAGTGAACGGAGGCGGCTCACGACCGTTCATCGTGCATTCAATGCTCGCATGGGGGAGGCCTGTCTAGCAGTGAACATCAACCGGCTGATGATAACGATAAATTCCACAAAAAAAACGAATATAATCTTAATCATATCAAAAATGCAAAATTGTACTTTATATATGAAATGAAAAACGAACTGATAATGTAATATCCTATGTGTACCACACGGCTCTCACTGTTTATGTTGTAACAAATTTATGTGATGACATACCAAAACATGAAGATTACCAATAATAAATCATGTGCTCAATACCTAATTCCATTATGAGATATTAATGTCCAGGGCGTACATAATTGTAATCCTGTATAATGGGCCTTAATAGAGCAGGTATGAGCATAATGCATATTAATGGACCAATAAAGACTTTAGATGGCTCACCTCTCATTAGTGTACTGCATGTGTACAACATTACAGTAAGTACTGCGATCAAGTAATGTGTGTGCAGAGACATTAGTTGGATTAATAGGTGTTTGAGAATATAATTAAGAATTTCGTAGCTAGATACGTATAGATAGTTCACGATAACAGGAACCGCCCCTCCATTACTATTTTTATACAGATGACGCAATTGAAAGACAACTTTAACGTCTTGTTTTACAACTGAAACTGAAACAGTAGTCCAAGGGCCAGGTCTTATTAACCGTAGCATACTCGCTATCTTGTTACATCTACAAGATTGATGTTATTTGACCCATTGCTGGGTCATCTTCCCTACTCTGTCTTCTAACTGCCAACTTGCCAACTGTCAAATTATCTCGCCAACTCTTACATGGTCCGCAGCAATGATGACATTGTCTGGTGCTAAAAGCGAGGGAAGTATTTTTATATCAAGCCTTTGAATATCTAATATAACACACATAAAGTGATAAGCCAGTACGTCTACCTATTCCCAAAACAAGCTTCCACAAAATACTACTATATCTTTAGACTGTGCACGTCCCAAAGTTTCAAATCCATATTTATTTCCCACAAAGTTCCTCCAAGAGAAAGAGGGGTTTGTAACAATATCCAGAAACAGGGATAACATACGAAAGGATTTGAAACTTCGCTATCTCATCCCACGAACAGCAGTTATGCAAAGTCTTACGGAACTCGTAAGCCCGTTTACTCTTATGAATAAGGCCATAGGAACATAAGTAAGTACTGCGAAATTACCTTTAGTTTTGCCAACCGTCCAAAGTTGAACTCTCAATAATAGGTCTTCACGTTTAGCGATTACCTAAAACCAACTTAATCTCAACGCTGGGATTCGACTGACACTTATATTAAATATTTATCGAGATCCTGGTAATATTATAGATGAGACACCTAGTTTGTATGAATATTAGGATATATAATAACACCCTATACCACTGAATATAATAATATATTTACGTAATAGGTACTTAAACTACTTTTATCCCGGTACCACATGAGCAAAGCCGCGGGAATACGCTAGTTTGAACTCAGAAATGTATCTTAATGCCGTAGCGTGTCCGGCCTAAGAATAGACCCCTCCATCTCCTCCCGTGGATGTAAAAGTCGACTGAGGAATTAAACCCGGGACGGGCAGCTGCATCCACCTGAGTACTCAACATGAGTACTGCTATTACCAATCCGCCTAACAAGCGTTTTGATTTTAGCGAATCCCCCTATTCTGTGGGGGAGGTCTCGTTCAGCAGTAGATGTCAACCAACGGATGAAAATGAATAACACAAAATCTAGCATCACTCAGGCGCCACCATTCTTTTTCGATTAGGTGCTCGTATATTAGAGCTAGGTTAAATAAATTGTAATATTACATTGTAACGCAATGTTAGTCTGTAAGTTGCATTGCACTATGTTAATAAAGAAATTAATAAAGAATTTTATAGGATAGTTTCAACTTAGCCAACTTAGCTGATAAATTACAGGTTCGATCGTGTTTTCATTGTAGACTGGTACAATAATTCCAGGAGAACAAACAGCATGTGCTGAAACTTATAAGCATTATCACATGTATTATTCCTCTCACGAAGCAAATGTAATTTAGCCCTCGTTAATTCTGTTCCTCTCTTTCTACACTCTGTCTCTTTCACTCAGTCATTAGGTTAAACGTATAGCTTGCTTAGTTTTAATTACAGCAGGATATTAAAGTAAGGGTGTTGTTGCATTGCACAGCAGCTTTGTTATTCAAAATGTTATGAACTAACAGGCATTACTTATAAAAACAGCCTTATAGCACATTAAGCAATACTTAACAATGAATAGCGCTCTAAGCGATGCTTAAGTTTTTCTTACTCACAAACGGTTTTTACGTGTTATTTAGTTATCCATAACTCAAAAAATAGAGTAGAATTGGACCAACTTTTTAAATTATACTATTCTAAAGTTGGCCAGTAGAATTCGTAGGTGTAACTATGCCATAAAAAATGTTGACATATTGCTATTGATATAAGTATTTTAGTTTTATTTCTCCAAGATATTTTTCTCGACTGCCGAAGGAGGTTGCATAATATTCATATTTACTTTGTGGGGATGTTTGTTTGATGGTTTTTTAGGTATTAACCACGTAGCGTAGAACCAAAACATGTATGGCCCATGGTATTTAATCAGCTATTTAAAACGCTAAACAAGGTTGCTGGGTTGTTTTATTTGGCAGCTACTGCATGCATTTAACACTAAATAGCGACTTTGATTAATAAAAATCTTAAACTAATTATTAATAATTTAAGCATTAGGTACTTAAAATTTAAATAAAAAGTATGCCTGTAAGTTGTATGATAATTTTTGACCGGTGCATTAGAAGCTCATTTTTACATTATTATTTAGTATTTTATAGTAGTAAAAAAACATATTAGTAATATAAGTTCGTGAATATTAAGAATATACCCCTCCGTTTCCTCCCGTGGATGTAGTAAAAGCCTTACTAAGGGATTAAACTAGCGAATGGGCAGCGGTATCCTCCTGAGTACTTAAGCCTACCAAACGTGGAAGGTACGGCAAATCCCCCATTGTAATCCCATTTGTATTCAATGGGGAAGGCCTCGTCCAGCAGTGGACGTAAATAGGCTGGTGATGATGATGATAGTGAATATTGTTTATGTGAGTAAGTTACTGGTTTTTCTTGTTAAGTAAAGCATTTTCTATCAATCTATCTTTAATCATATTATCGTACCGTAAATTGAATTTCCAATCAAAACCCTCATGACGAGGACATTCAAATATGTGTACCTAGACTAAACTATTTCACGCAATCATAATCATCATCAGCCTATACAAGTCCACTGCTGAACATAGGCTTTCCCAATATAGAATGCCACACCGCCTCCATCCACCGACTTCGGACGACCTTTTAAATGCTTTTGGCCCATCGACTTTTGGCCTTCCTACACTGCGACATCCATTTTGTGGTCGCTACTCGAGACTCTTTATTCCCCAACAGTACTTTGTACATGTGCATAAACAAAACCAACATAAATTTCATCTCAGTGGGTAAGTAGCACACAGCCTTACCTACTACCGCAGCTACGCAAGCGATTCTGATACTACTTACTTACTACTACTACTAAGGTGGAATAATTGCTTCCGTGTCATAGCTTATCATAGCCTACTCCATTATTTTGTACCTTCATCGTTCATGCTTAGTTTGCAAGGAGTGCCTTGCTGAATCAATCAATGCGATTATGCGACTCGTGCACCCGTCCTGATTTAGCTATAAGTAATCTCAATAATCTCAAACGCAGACGTAATAAATACAACGTTGATTTGACGAATGTATTCATATCAGAATAGATTATGCATTATGAAATTTAATGCAGAAAATCACGATATGGCCTACGCTTTTGTGAGATCTGAGGGCCGTAGTCGAGTACCGTATTGTATAAATATTAGTTGTATTCAGGACCAAATTACAAATTATAACAATTATGATTTGTATAATTATATATTTATATAACAGAGGATTTCCCCCTGCAGATAATGAAGATGATGATGATGATGATGATGACAATTATTGCCATTGTTATCATCATAACAAACTCAAAGTCGCGCAGCGGACTATGGAGAGAACTATGCTTGGAGTTTCACTACGATACACCGAAATGCAGTGATCCGTGGAAGAACCAAGATCACCAAAATCAAAATCAAATCGATCGATTGATTTGATTTGATTTAAATCTATTTGGTTTTTTGATTTGAAAGATGGATAAAGCTTACAATAAGTCGGTGGATGGAGGCGGCCCGAGACCGTTCGTCTTGGAATTCTATGGGAAAGGCTTGTTTCCAGCCTAATAACTGTCACTTCATGAAACGTTTTTTGTTCAAACACTTAATAGTGTTGCAGCAGGTCAGGATACATCTTTATCATGAAACATACTGAATGTTATTCGATATTAATCTTCTACAAAAATATATCACAATAAAGGTAACTTTGAGGTGAGACATCGCCACTAACCAGACCGGCTAGGCTGAGACGTTGCAAATCAGGTGCGTGGGTTCAATTCCTGACTTGCAGACTTGCGTGAGGATTGTGTTGGCGACTTAGGACACATATTAATGGTGCTTTGCAAATATGACAAATCGTCACAAGTCTATGGTGACAATATTGTAGAACGCAAATTGAATGTACTAAGGTGGTTGTTTGAGGTGATGGGACTGATAGAAAAAGTTACTTGAAGAGAATGAGTGGACAAAACAGAACGAACTCGAATAATTTGATGAGAGTAGAAGAGATGCTTAATAATTAATTTTTTTTAATTAAACAAAACTCTGGTAAACAACTACTATCACGATCTATACATTATAATTTTCAATCAAAACAATAGCCAAAAGTCGCTATTCACGAATAAGTCAAATTGATCAAACAGCTACAATAAATTTGAATGAGTCTAACGAAGCGGCATTTCAAAGTTGTGTTATCATTGATGCGCCTAACAAAATTGTCTCAAGTTAAATAGTTGGTCAATAAACCATACCGGAGCCGGGTACCAAACATAGTTACCAAAACAAACATGGGACCCTCCAGTCAACAATAGCAACTTTTGTTGTACTTTTATTACTATCGCTGCATTTGAGACTTTTTTAAATTTTAGTTTTGCTTACAAAATAGTCGTAAACTAAAGAGTTATTTATGTCTTTCTACTGTCCTCGTAAAAGAGTACCCCACTGTGGAAGTAGATCACGCGTGCTACCACAGTAGACGGAATTACTACCGAAATTTCGTAGGAAGAAATTTATGGATTATAGAACCTCTCATTTTCGTTGTAGGAGTTCCTTTAATGTTTATTCTCACAGTGATTGAGAGATAAAAATGCTTTGTGTGTATGTGAAATTCATTATCCAGTGCCTTTTATTCGTTGGCATCTGTCAAAGTCCGCCTTCTTAGTCTTCTTCGAACTATAGTGCATCTTATTCATACCTACCTACATTTGAAGATCTGTGAGCTTTTATGTACAGGAAAATTGCATTTTAAAAACGGAGAGTCACTTGGTGTTTGACAGGAAACACTTAAAACCCGATTGGACGAGGTGACATGACAGTAACATGAGGCAGGAGGCTTGATGGGGCAGGCGGGATGCCATCAAACTTTATCAACCCCATCGACAAGGTTTTGGCGCGCAACGTCAGTTCATTTTGAACACCGATAAACATCAATCGATTTTAAATTGCATGCCGTGAGACAAAATTATGACACATTTCAGACATTTTTATAAACTGATATGTGCGGGGGCCACGTCCCTGTTCATAAAAATATCATGTTATAATAAAATCGTATGTTATGCGATATAATTGTGGTATGGTTTACGGCACATGAAATATTTTTTCTCATATTCAAAAAAACTTACGAACAGACTAAAACACATCAAACACAGTAAGGAAATTTAACAAACCTCTAAAATAAAAATGTAATTACATAGTTCTGTGTTGCCAACGGTCAAATGTGTCCTCGTCTCAACATAAGCTACACCAAACCTGGGTTTACTGTGGCTGATGGTAGTCAGACTCATTTTGTTTACCTTGCTCTTTTGTTTCTTTTTTTACTTTTTCTATGTGACATGCTATGACAATGACAATATCCACGATGAAGTTATATACATATTATATTATAGCAGCCGCAAAATATTGAGCTTATTTCTTTGTATTCCACCACTTTCATCCTCAGCGCTTTCATCAGACATCAGAATTTGACCAATAATTCATTCAATTTTATAAAATTTTCTATATATTTGCAAGACTTTTGCATAATCATAAACAATAATGCATTTTCATCATGTAGTGTTATTGCCTTCCTACCCACAAATGCAAATCTAATATCAACATAGACATTTGGCTCCTTCCTGCAACAGTCACAAATTTGAAGGTACATCAGCTTTATATTAATTATCATCAGTCAAGGAACTTTATGCTTTATGCTCTTAGTTTCAAGCTTTAGTTCTGTTTGGGGTATTCTGTTTTTCCCTAATACCGTCTCCTTATCGCAGGTGGCAATATAACCAAAGGCTTTGCGAAATTCCTCAGTGAGAGCAAGGTAAAGGTAGAGATTGACTGAATGCGAACGCTCGCAATTCATCGTATTCCTCTCACATTCTGAACCTTATCACTAGGTCTGAAGCAATACTGTTGAATGGCTTAGTGTTGTTTTAGGTTTGGTGCGGAACAGTCCTTGCCTTTAGATATAAACAATTTTATTATACAGGCAAGAACTTGTGAATTCTCAAGCAAAGACGTAGAAAACATGAATATCAAACACGGAACAATGGGAAACCCTAAACCTTACTATCGTCACACAAAAAATGTATACGGAAGAAGCAAACGCTCGAGTGTTTTGTTTATGTGGGTGCCGGGAACGAATGGGTGGAATAACTTTGCTTCCATAATACAAAAATGTTGAGTAAAAACTTTCAAACTACTTTTGTCTTTACCGTTTTTCTACATACGTATTGAATTCTCTCTGTGAAAATATTTATTAACGTGTGCCACCCGTATGCCTACTATGAAATTCACTGTCTTATTTTTTTCCATTAACAAAAAATGTACCAAATCAAAATTTTAATTGCAATAAATATTTTTATAAAGTGATTAATTTAGCTCCAACCAACCATATATCTTTATCTTAGCTAAAACTAAATTCAGTAAGCTAAGATTTCTTATTAATCAGAAGAGACGAGTAAGTGTTTTTTTTTTGTGTTTTAATATTAATTATTATTTATATCGACTAGAAAACCTAATAAGTACCTACATTAATAAATTGACATTCTTTTATCTATTGGCATCCAATAAAATAACATGAATATGAATATCCTAATGTTAATACTATTGCAGCCCCAAAATGGATTCAATGTGTGATAACTATGTCTTGTACATACTTAATTATAATTAAACATCATATATTACCGTCATTGTTGCAATAAAAATTATGAATTACTTTTATAAACTATTACGAGAAATCTCTTTAATATTTGCAGGAAATAATCAAAATACAAATATCTGCAGATCGTACAAATATTTGTTCCGAGGCGGGAATCGAACCCGCAACCTCCTGCGTCGCAGGCAAATCATCGCCCACCGCGCCACAGAGGTCGTCTAAATATGAAACTTCTAGTTGGCATTCATATCTTGTTTAGTGTGCATTAGGACATTGAAAATAAAACAGTAACTAAAAGTTGAGTTAAAATTGTAGCAGAACCAACCACTGGGGAATAAAGCTTCTCGAGTGGCGACCACGAACCGGACGACGCAGTTGTAGACAATCCCCCACTCGATGAACCAACGACATTATAAAGATCATGGTGAGTCATAAGGAAGTCATTGAAGGTGGTTCAAGACTGTTCATTGTGGCATTCTATTTCTGATGATGATGATGATATCACAGCATTCTGAATCAGACTGCACTACACATTTTTAGAATAGACTATTATTAGCACTAATAACAGTAACACAAACAAATCCCTTGGCAAATTAATGAGTTGCAGGCAGAACCCACACCGTTACTCACCAGGGATTACAACATGGGATCGTGTAAACTTACTTTATTACGCGGCAAGGTGGAATGTTCAACTAAGATTATTGGCCTTTGTCTTGGGTTGAAATATTTTCCTTTTGGGCCAACGGTAATGGTAATGATAAGTTGGTATGCCCCTGATTATAGAAGCATGATGATAGAACTGGCAAAAGGGAGCGCTAACGCCCTCTTGCCAAATAAAAAACAATCAAAAATTGTTACTTGTTTGTACCTTCTTCCATCGCTTACTTTTTTAAAGAATTCCATTTGGATTGCACAATGCATCGAATACATACATCCAGCAACACATACAAACAAGCGACCGTAGACGGGATACCATTGAATGTATTACCTCTTTTCTCAGATCACGTTAAATTATTAAAAGATCAATGTCGAGTGATGTGGCAGGAGTATTTCGACGAGAGATCACGTGAAAAGGGCATTTGGTATGGAACAATCCAGCCGCAAATATCTTAATACCCATGTATAGATAAAATCGTATTTAGCAGAAATTGTTTGAAAACTGATCTTAGATTACGCTCCGGACACATTACATCTAATAAGCATGCTTTTTTGATGAAAAAAGTCCCGTCGCCGAACTGTGACGAAAGCGGAGTAATTGAGGATTAATTTAGGTAGGAACAGATTTGAATAGTATTTTGGCTTGTCCATCAACAGAAGAGGCAAAAATTTTGTATAAATTGGCAGATTTAGCATTAGCTAAGAGTCGATTTTATTTGATTTTGTTTAAAAACAATTTTTTGTGTCGTGTACTATGTTTTGATTTACGGGACGACATGGTCGCTCAGCGACAAAGTCCTTTAAATAAATAAAAAAAAAAAGGAACATACATCTAGATAATTAATATTTCCATGTTCTGCCATAAGTTGATAATAACGATAAATCGTTTCGATAATCGACTTCGTTTTTCGTCATACGTCTTGTTGGAAAACCTCATCTCAGAAGGTGGTTTGTCTCCGGCATCCGACAAATTCTGGCTCAATATGTCAGTGTAGACGCTGTGACAATTCAGGCGGGTCCGCGTCAATACTAGACATCTCCGGGGAAATTACCGCTTCCTTGCGAACGAGGGCGGTGGTGTTACAGTGAAACCTGACGCGAAACGATACGGTGGACGACAGTTGACACCGTGACGACACTTCACAACAGACTTCGGTAGGTACAGCAGTTTACGGATTTAGAAATCTGTCAAAATTTTGTAAAATAACAACTTTGCATGCAAGTTAAAATGAGCCAATACAAAGAGTTACATTTTTATTGCCGCTTGTGAAACAAAACTTGTGGGCTTGCACCATCCAGGGTTAACATAATTAACTCAAAAGTTAATTTACTACGCAGTTATTTGCTGAAATCTGACCTTGGGTTAAAATGCTCACTCTGTATGGTGCAATTGAAACTTCCTTACAATTATATTTTAAACACACTATTGAGGATATTTGTCCTTATCCATTTTGAAAGTGAAATTGGTTGCTGTATTATTAACATTACTTACACTAATCAATAAAGTCATCTTAAAATCTACGAAATCTTATTTTCTTTGATAACTTCAGAGTAGCTCCTTGTCCGATAACTCGGTTTGTGATAGCAGGGCACCGTTTGCTTTGTCACACACACGCTGTTAAAAGCAAATTGTGGTAGGACCGTCGAGAGTTTTACTAGGCCGCCTGCTGGAAAATTTGTACGTTGTCGCTCCAAACTACTGAAATAATTTTAGATAAATGGAACTGAATCGTCCGTAGGTAGAGTTGCGAAGCAATTCAGAAATTGTCCGGCTAAAGCTAAACTAGAAATTAATTTCTAGTTTCACATAAACGGAAAATTGGTTGTTTTTCTAAAACATCAAAGATATTTTACTTTTGTGTAATATAAGCAGATTAAGAACCTAACCGAAGATCGTTAAACGAACTAACAAACGCTCTACTGATAGGGTCTGAAAATGGAACCAGAAAATTAGTTAGATTTTTTTGAAATCAAACCAATTTTCCATTCATCCTAACAAGGATGGATTGGAATGAATTTTTTGAAGGCCAGTTGCTTCCAACAGTGGGTTAACATCAAAAAGTTAACAAAATCCTACAGTTCTTTAAATTGTTTCAGCTTAAACTTACTGATTAGTAGATTTGTTCAGATTCTTTCATGTTAACTTGCAGCTCTATTTTGCATGTAACTCTACTTTAAGCTTCAATCGGTTTTGATGGCTCCACTCTCGTTATAGCGGCTATCCCAGCGATTATTTTGGTCATTCGATCCGGGTTACACTGTAGCAATCATTTTGTGTTACGGTGTTTTCACGTCACATAGATTTTTATAGTTTAAATTTCAAAAAAGTACTTTCATCTATGAATAAATAATTTTATTTTCATTAAACTTTTCGTGTTTCCACTATACCAAACCTTTAAAATCTTTTTAAGGTTCCGTACCCAAAGGGGACCCTAAACCAAGCCAACGCCGTCTGTCTGCATGTCTGGACTCTGTTACAAGTGTATACCTCGGCAGCCGTATGTGCTAGCCGGTTGAAATTTTCACAGATATTATGACGTGTTGTTGTGGCAAACACCTTAGAAAATAATAATGCAACAACAAACAAGATCCTTCTTAGGTATCATTTAAATTTACACAAAATAAAGAATAAAATTAAGAAGTGTGCTTTCTATTAATTAAATAAACAAATAATGGTAATCGAAAAATCCTCTATTTTTTAAAACATCACTCACAAGGCTATTCGCATACTAATCCCTCATAAAAGTTATCTTGGATATTCTGTGATGGATATTTTTCGAGTTATGTTGGAAAAACTGTAACTGAATTCGGAACCTACACTAAACGTAGTTCGAGACGCTTTTGGCCGGTTTATTTATAAGAGGCCCTCTATCGACTCATAAATATTTCACAAGGTAAGGTATTCAAAGATATTTATACCCAACATTCATCGACGTTACTCCGTGGTGGTAAAAAATGCAGCTAGTCGCAAATCCGGGTTTATCCGAACGCAAATAAATCTGTCAATTTCACTCAGCCTCCCGTTGCCTGTTCCCGAAGGCTGAACGAGAATTCTCTTGGACCGTGGCTCTTCGTTATCTAGGAAAATATTTTGCTAGTGACTTTTTCGAATTTTACTAGGCACTACGAAACCAACCAGTTTTCGCGAAAAACATTTGCATATATTGTCAGTTCAGAAAGCTCGTTTACTTTTACGATGAAAAAATCTTTATCAAAATAATTTCTAAAAGGAAATTGTTTTTCTTTTTTTAGTAACAAATGTTTTGCATTCCAATTTCCATCTGGTAGATTCCGTGATACACCATTTGCACAGTCTTGAAATCATCGGAATACACGACATTGAGTAGGTATAAAGGTGTAATTCAGAGTTGAGAGACCGAGGCATTAGATCCAGATCCAAGACAAGTAAGATGATATCTCAAATTATTTTATCGAGTTAAATCTGTTGAAACCTAGAAACCTGTTGTTGCTGTTGTTGTTCTAGAAACAATTTAAACACAAAGAAGTGTTGATTAAACCATGTAGAGACAACGTAAACCCGACGTAGACGCTATGTAGAGGCAACTTAGACGCGTCGTAGAACCAACGTAGATTCGACGTAGACTCAACGTAGACCCTACGTAGAAGCGACAATAGAGCCACGGTGCCTGGTTGGTTGCTGTCATTTGCCTCGGTCTCCAGTCTCAAACGCCACCTTAAGTACGCAAGCGATCCAATCCAACCCACGATTGAGATGGAGTTCATTCATTCGAAACGAGCTTCAGTCTGCTCCGGAATTAAGCGATCGAACGCAGCGTTTTGCTTACTCGCTCCACTTGAACAATACATTAGGTCTTCAGCAATCGCATTAGAATTACGAATGGATGGGTGGTTGGATTAATGGAATATGGAATTAATGAAATCCCATTTTATTATAACAAGCAAAGACAAAAAGAAAATATAGAAACATATGTTATGGAGATTGCTGTCTTATTTGGTGTTATTATTTATGTATCCCAAGATTAAAAGGTATTTACTTAAGTTACTATTTCTAGAAATATTCTTGTTTTTTAATTAATAGCTATCCAGTAAATTTTTCAAATAAATAAAGTTCTTCTCATAAAAATAGGAACACCGTTCGAAGATCTAGATAAAATTCAAACCGATCCTGAAACTAATCAGAATCCAATAGATAGAAAAGATACGTTATCGGTAGGGATCGGCTACGGACCCGTTCCAGAAATATGGCAAGCAATAAAACAGCAATAGGAAATAAGGAAGCTATCGGGATCAGAAATCCAAACAGGAAAAAATCATATGAATAAGCAATTGCTATTGGTACTATTTGGAATTCTTGTATCACTCATTTTGGATGCGAGTAATTTGATTTCCATAAAATCAGGATTCCAAACGACCTTGAATCAAATGGAATTGAACTATCATGCGCTCGTTTTAAGTTTCAATATTGGTATAGTATTGTTTGTGGCACAGATACATACAAAGTGTCAATCGATTTTGCAGAATGAACTTCCAACTATTATAATTCTATGCGGATCCGATACCGTTATGATAATATCTGGTGATGCAAAGAATTTCTACGCATGACAATAAAATCTGAGTACTTTATTGTAAGAGACGCCCGTCTATACTGGAATAGGAACTACTTTTTGACAGGGTCTAATTTGAGTAAGAGGTTAAAGATGTAGGTAAAGGAATAACTGAGTAGTATTGTGTAGGATCACATAACATGTATTGTTCTGTGTGTAACAGAACATTTAATAGTAAGACTTCAGAGGATAATGATTTTTGAGGAAGAAGCAATTTTTGATTCAACTATCACTGTCAAACTAAGCTGCCAAACAATAGACAGATTATAGATTATTTTGTAGTAATGAGTACTAGACAACCACAATGAATGGAGGCAGTGGATGTATGCGACTCACAACCGTTCGGCGCGGTATTCTACAGGGTAGGCCTATGTCCTTAGCTGTGGACTTCTACAGACTGATGGTGATGATGATGAGACAAACCTAACGTGAGACTGGTGACGTTGATAGTTAGCACATCGTCGTATAGCTAGGGGAGGAACGCGGGTTCAATCTCGGCCCCGTTGGTAGATCAACATCAACAACCATCTGTTTACGTCCACTGCTGGAAGAGACCACCTCCATTGAATACAATGGGGGGAGTCGCCATAATCATAACGCTTGGCAGGTGGATTGCAGTTTGGTATTAAGTACTCAGGTGGATGCTGCTGCCCATACCCTGGTGTAATCCCTAAGTGAGGCTTTTACTACATCCACGGAAGGATGTAGACGGTCTATTTAATAATAGACTGTTTGTCGTGGTTTGTTCTTAACATTATTTTTTTACATTAATTAGCATGTTATAAAATCTTAATAATCAATTCGTACCAAATATCTTATACCAAACATCAAAAATACCCAAATCCTGTCTTCGGAAGTCTAGGAAAAAAATTGCATTTGGTTGAATATTTATCAGCCATAAAGTACGGTAGTGCCTCGGAAGCCATAACGTTCAGCATACTTTTTTGTAATCTATGACCAACGTAGTACTTGCTTTTATATATTCTGTGGGCATAATAAGAGCCCAGAGGGTCACGGCAACTTTATAGTCTAACTACCGAACTGTAGTTTTGTACCACGTAATATGAAGAGAATTACGGCGATTCGTTTTGTTCGTTTAAGTTTCCTTTTTATTACATAGTTAAGATTATCTTTGGGCAATAAGTAAGAGTATTTATGAGTATCAAAGTATTTTAATTTACTTATTTCTTATATTTGGTACCTTTCTATATATACAGGATGTTCAAGGAAATACAAATTTTCATATGAAGAGTTTTATGGCACATCTTTTTTTTATATTTATAATTTATAGAATAGACCCTTGTTTGACCTCGATCTCACCTGTTTGTAAGTGATGATGTAGCTGACGATGGATCACGAAGGTCTAGAAGGCACCTTTTCACTCTTGCTTTGAAAAGACCCAAATTATAGTTATCAGGAAAGACAGACGACGGCAGCGAGTTCCACTCCTTAGCAGTTCGCATAATAAAGGTGGAACCGAAACGCTTAGTACGAATAGAAGGTATGCTAATGAGGTAAGGATGGTACTGAGCCGTGCGCCTGCTCGTCCTATGATAAAAAGGAGATGGAAAACAAAAAACATCGAATTCAATACAGTTTCTTGGGGCGACCTGTATAAGATTGTGATAATTTTACAAGTTGTGTACGTGAGCATATTCATCACTAGTTTCAGTTGTCCACTGCTGGACGAGGCCTCCTTGGCCGCCCTTGGCATACGGATTGGTGATCGCACTATTCTTGTTGAGTATTTAGGTGGATGCTGCTGTCCATCCCCTGGTATAATACCTTAGTCAGTTTTTACGATATTCGCGGGAGGAGACGAGGGGTCTATTCTAAGGCTGGATACATCACGGCACGGCGTATTAATCTACCCTAATAATTAAGTTCAGTAACGATGATCTGAAGTTCAAAAATAAATCGGAAGCTGTGTGAAAACATTGAAAACAAAAATAACAAGGAAGCCCTCCGGCAAACTGCTTTTAAAATCACTTCGGTAAACCCCTCTTAAATAAACCTAAGAAAAACAATAGTGGAGTAATAACGCCATGATCCAGTAAAACGAGGTCGTTACAGGTCGAGTTCGTTCTTTTAAAATAATTTGGAGCTGCGCCAACGGTCCTCGCAACTGGTAATAGACTTAACCCTTAATGCTTTCGAATTAAGAGCTTTCAATTTTATTTAACATGCGCTTTGATTGGGGAAATCAGTGAAAATTACGGATACTTACCTATGAATACTAGGTAACTATTATTTACTTCATCATCATCATTATCAGCAACCTCCCCCTCATAGAATGGCACGATGAACGCGGTTTTTCCCAACGGTTATCGATTCTCCGATTCCATACCTATACCTACCTGTTCAAAATAAGTTTATAATTATACTTTCTACTTTAAAATTATTTTGTTCACTACCTTGGAATTATTTCACAAAGGTTAGCTGGGAGAAAACGCTATGTAGCATTAAGTTCGCCTATGTACAGTACTTGCAAGTTGTGCAATAAAGAATTTTCTAACATCTATCTATCCGACCTATGTGGCCTGTCCATTACCATCGTCTACTTTTTAATTCTGAGAGCTATTTAAATGTACTTAAACTAGTGGTTCGCCCCGAACTGAGACCTCGCGATGACACCTTTATCAGCCCGACTAATTTAAGAGGGGAAGAAAGGGTTTTGTATTTAACGGCTATGTAAGTATGTTTGTATGGATGATCCATCAGAAATCTAAAACTATCGAGTCAATTTCTCTAACATGAAAGAAATGTGAAGCAAAATAAAAGTTTTTTTTAATTAAGCAGTGCCATCTAGCTGTAGTTTTGCTACCTAATTTTTAAAGATTTAAGTTCCCTACTCTAAAAATGCATATTACAAAGAAAAAATCCTCAATTTTCGACTTCTCCCGTGGAACAAAATATACTTAAATAATAAATTTCAGCATTACCAGAGACCTTGAAGTATCTTCGAGAGATTTTTTTGCATATTTTACTTTCTTCACCCTTCTAACCGATTCCTAAAAACATCTACTGAGAAAAAAAATTCACCTCTATAGGTAATTATTATACACATCATCGAAATAGCCTTTGAATAGGACTAAGCAACAGGGCGTAAATACTACATACCTGTTAGTATTTAAAGTACTTGACGAATTAATTGATGACGTCCTTTTGACGAAAACATAGAACTCCAACGTCATTCATATTCTTAGAAATCGGAGGTCAACAATGGATGTTATATTGGTTATTGTTTTTTATGGTTCAGGTTTCTAATTTCTTCAATTTTAGACTTTTCCCTGTAGTTGTGACACAAAAGCCACAAGCATACCAAATTTCAGCATTGTGGGACTGCTGGAAGTACCCTAGAATTTTTGATTTTCGCGTTTTTTATTTTCCCTAATATCTCGGAAACTACTAAGTTTAAATACTTATTAAAAACAGTTTTGAAATGTCCAACTAAAGCGCTTTCATTAGACACCCCACTTGATCTGACTGTCTCACTTTTATTTTTTTTACCCCCTCTTGGACCCCAATATCTCAGCAACCCCCTGACCGATATAGCTCATAACCTTACCAACAAATTGTACCAATACTATCTACCCCCATACCAAATTTCATGGAGATCGGATTAACGGTTTGGAAGTTTTCATCGGACAAACATACATACATACATACACACATACATACAAACGCCGATTCTTCCAACTTGACTCAGAGAACTCGCTTCGCTCGTTCAATTAATAATTACTGATAGAACAACAAAATATCCGCTTTGTCTAACTTACTTGACGCCAGTTGCTTGAGAGTACTATTAATATTTTAGTTGAATTAATTAGTCTACAACATAGAGTTTATGTAATGAATCACAGCAACAATAAGTATAGCTAGTTCTTCATTTTTCTGCTATTAAAATGAATTTACCCAAAATAAAACTTTAAATGGAATTGAAATTATCGTAGATTGGTATCATTATAAAAAATTACGACTATACACCACGTACTTTACTATTCTCCTGCTGACGTTTCGTTGACCATTTAGAGGTCCTTCCTCATGAGGAAAATAGTAAAGTAGGTACGTGGTGTATAGTCGTACTGTTTCTAAAACTTTATATGATTGATAACAAGATCGTATATGCGTAGAACAACTTACGTATTATGTTCTGATATAACTCCGTTCTAGTTAAACGTACAGAAAACATGGCCTATTTTATCTTACTCATTATGGTAAACACAGTTAGAGCGATATAATTACAGTTTAATTTATTTTGTTTTTATCACAAAACACGCAATCCGTTACAATTAAGATATTTTTTATTTCCACTTGCCACGCGACTAAAACAAACACTGAAAATCTTTATGACCGCGTGTTTCATTTTTGAGTTGTAGTAAACTTTAAAAAAGGTTAAGTATAGTTATGAAATAAAATAATATGTAAAAAACAAATATTTTGTATCTGGGGGAATAACCTTTTGAGTTCATTTAACCAAAAGATGGCATTGGCCATTTAACCAATGATCGGCATTTATTGACCCGGGGACATTTAACAAATGGATTTCTTTCTTCTGAATAATGATAAATTTATAGGTTAATAAGTGGTTCTTCTTAATTTTAGTGTGCTCAGCTACGATTTTCCCATGTTCTTCTTCTTCGGCAGCCTTAAGACGTCCACTGTTGGACGAAGCCTCCTCCTCTTAATACAATGGAGGGAACTGCCATAATCACCATGGTAGGCAGGCGGATTGGTGATCGCAGTATTCGTATTGAGTACTCAGGTGGATGCTGCTGCCCATCCCCTGGTTTCATCCCTTAGTTGGTTTTTACGACATCCACGGTTGGATAGGGAGGGGTGATTTTTCTATGATAATGATAAATGAAAATTCAGCAATAACTATTTATTCATCTCTGTTTCAATTGAACAAAGCATCCGAGTCATCCAGCAAATTTATTAAATTATTCTTACCTACGTTAAAATGAACGAGAGGTAGAAAAACAAGGAAAGGTCTGCCATTCCTGATTTTACTAAAATATGGGCACTTACCAAGATTAGCATTCTCTCATCCCATTTCACCTTTCATTTAGGGAAGTAGTTGACCGAATCCTGTTACACAAACCTTATTTTCGTAAGAAAAGATCTGTCGGAAATGTTTGTCTATGATGTCATATAGTATAATAATTTTATTATTGCAAGACTATTCATTATTATATCTTTAATATATTGCAATAAAATTATGTTGATATAGAGAAGACCTAAGAGTAGGTATATCAGTCGCTATGTCTAGCTTTTGTAGACTACGAGAAAACCACGACCATAAACCGAACGCAACAGAGAGAAGAATATCGTCTCGATGGACTAAAGACATTATAAAATTCGCAGGGTGTCGGAGGATGGAGGCGGCTCAAGATCGTTTGTCATGACATTCTATGGAGAAGGCCTTTATCCAGCAGTAAATTTCTGTTGGCTGATGTTGATGATGAATCAATATATCAACATTTTTCTAGAAGGCTTTGCCTTCAGACTCCATTCAATTTCAATTTGTGTCTTTGCAACTACAACTACAATAGTAGATTGTATAATAAGGGAGCAAAATAATATTTTTACGGCGAGGGCGCTTTTTTGACTCCAGAGCGAAGTGAGAGATTCTAGAGTAGAATCCCGAGCGTAGCGAGGGATTCTTTAGTACAATCCTGAACGTAGCGAGGTATTCAAAGTACGTCGCCCGAGCCAAAAATATTTTTTCATCCCATCTATACGAAAAGGACGCCTTTAAGTGCACCCAAAGGTGGTGTTTTCTGTATGAAACTTCTATAAGTACGCCGCAATTATCTTTGCCGCGCACTTTTTGAATTTGGAACATATCGAACCCAAATAAGTGCGCCGCAATTAACTTTGGGATGATGTGTAGGAACAATTAACATGCCCTTTTAGCGGAATCCTGAAGCGGAAAGGGACTTTACTTTCTTACATTAGCGAGTAAGATGAAAGGAATGAAACCGCGCAGAAGTCACTGAAAAACTATGTCTTTGTTTTTTCTCATAATGTACAATCTGTATCCTTTTGAGTCCTATAGTAACTGCATCTTTTATAGATCATGAAGAACATTGACTCCTAAAGTACAAGTTTTTAACTTAGTTTGGGGGTTAAGGACCTCATTTCTGTTTTTTATAATGTAAATTGTTTAACAACTGTTGTTTGTTTATTGTCAAAATTTATATTAAACCTTTGTTTTTAAGAATGTACAAACTTGATCAATAAACTTATTTTTGTTGTTGTTATAAGTAATTTATGTAGTCTAGAATAGGAAGATGTTGATACTAGCCATGTAAATAAGTAAAAGTGTATGTCAAAACTTTTATGCTATAAGCTGACGAGGGAACAGATTGATCGCCTGTTCAGTGACCCAGCACGAATGTAAACGAAGTGAGGCGGATAAACCGCAACGTTTGCGGATGTCACTGCATGATTGACGGAGTTTATGAATACGTGATTAATGGCTGAGATTACATCACGGAATATAAGACACCATTGTGTACAACCCTTTGTGTTGTAATGTGCTTTTGTACGGAATACTGACGGCAATATGTTATAGATATCATCGCAGCTTCTATTTTATCAATCCAATGTAATTGAATGGATAAATCTGAAACGTTATTTTATGGATACCCAATATCCATTTGCCAAAATTGATCCAAATACGTTTGAGTTTTTTATCCACGTCTGAAATTTTTAAAGTTAATCCATGGTAACTTATACCTCTTACCGCTTCGACCTCCATAAAGAAACCGGACGATTCCCAACAGACTATCCCCGATTTACAGGTAAAGGCTCTTCTAAGGGATCGATTATTCATATTTTACGACGAGCCTTCCCTATTCGCCTCACGATCTGAACTTTTTCAATAAAACATCCCGAAGATAGAAAACGCGTTAGGCAGTGCGGTCACGCAAGGAAAAGCGATTTTATAACTTTATCAAGCTTACCCGATACCTGGCGGAAAACATTGAAGGTTGAAAGTTTTCCCGTTAAAACGAACCCTTTTTGATGTCGTTCTTAGGTACTTTTGCAAAACCAATAAAGGAATTTGATCAATAAAACTTTATACTTAACAAAAGCTCTCCTTCAAGTAAATATGCAGTCATAAAAAAAAATATTGTTTAAAGTAAAATTCCTTAACTTATCAGTGAAAAATTTCTTACAATGTAAATTAAGGTACCGATATAGCTCTCAGAATTAGCAAGTTGAAGTGGCAGTGGGAATGCCATATAGCTCGCAGAGCTTTAAACCGCTGGGGGATAAAGGTTCTTGAGGGGTGACAACGAACCACGACGCAGTTACCATAGATGGCGGCTCAAGACCGTTGGTCTGCATCCTGTGGGGTAGATCTATATTCAGAGGTAGACTGTGGACCAGGTTGATCATTATTGAAAATAAAATAAGAAATGAAATCAATAACTTGTTAATAGTAGAACTTCTTGTGAAAGAGTTCGTCCGGGGAAGTACTACTGCCGTACCTATTTCTGCCGCCAAGCAGTAGTGCTCGCATTGCTGTGTTTCGGGTTAAAGGGTACCGGGTGCCGGTGTAATTACCAGGCACATGAGACTTTTCATTGCATCTTTATGTCTCAAGGTCGGCAGTGCGCGTGTGATGCCTCTGGTGTTGCAGGCGTCCATAGGCTACGTTAACTGCTTTCCATCAGGTGGGCTGTATGCATGTTTGCTTGACAAGTAGGTAGTATAAAAAATGAGTTTCCTACATCTAGCTGTATGTAGGTACCGAAAGTAAGCCTATAAACCGTCATAATTCATTTCTAATGGAAGCCTACA
This sequence comes from Epirrita christyi, assembly GCA_951392215.1. NCBI lineage: Eukaryota > Metazoa > Arthropoda > Insecta > Lepidoptera > Geometridae > Epirrita > Epirrita christyi. The sequence goes on along the minus strand of OX595842.1, from coordinate 6,824,935 downwards.
ATGAATACGCAACGAAACTTTAATTAAAAGTACCATTTATCATTGCTTTCTAGACTTCTGCAAAGCATTCCGCCCGTCAGGCGTCTTGACAAGAAAATCATCTCATCGAAACCTCCCACTCGATCCGTTCGAGATTAGCTGTAAATATTTATAAGTGCAATAACGCCTTAATACCTATTCATAAGTGAAAATTATTATGCAAATAGTGGCAACAGGGCGGGCTGGGACAGACCAGTCTGACAGCGCCCTAATTGCTGACTCAAGCAGGTAACTGATGTATTGCGCCCGATTTCATGACTCAAAAATATTGGAACATGATGGGAAATTAGGAAACTTATCAAAAAAAATCACTCGCGGGCTTAGCTAGGAATAACAAATGCCATTAGTGGGTTGGGTTAAAATAAAAAATCTACAAGGCTAGCAAATTACTCAAAATCTGAACAGAAAAAAGTTATAACTGTTGTAAAAAATCCATCAATTGGGAATTTATTTTAAATTTAAACTCAAATGGGATTCTAAATATGTACCAATGACCAAAAACGACCAAGGACGAAGAGTCCAACAAATTAAAGTATAAAAACTAAAAACTGACGACGCAAAAGCTAAAATCAAATATCAAACACATCAAAACACGATTCTATAGTAAAGACGTTCAACTTAAGTACCTAATAGGTTCCCACCTAAACCCATGAATTTGATTTAGAATAGCCTCCTACTACAACAATTAATAGGTGTAGTACCAAATAAATTAATTATCAATTTAGTCTGCTCCTTCGTGGCTCTGAAACTGGAAACAGATTAATAAACTTACGTATGTATGTATAATACTTATCGTACATGCATACATAACATAATACAACGTAACATAATATAATATAACATAACATAATATAACATAAATAACATAACACCCAACAGTCACATACATAGTCCCCACTTTTCCCTGTGTCATGGGTATCAGGAACAGTACATGGTATCACAACACCCGTACCAGACCTGGAACAAATATTTGCAGATCATGCAAACATTTGTCTCGCAGCGGTAATCGAGTCCACACCTCTCGCATCTCACCCATCTCACTCGCCGCGCTAAAACATACAGGCATTATACACATATAAGACTGACCAACAACCATAGACCGCTCAAGTCATAACCCTCCTTTTGCTTTGTTGTAGTCAGGTAATAAACAGAGCACTCAGCGAATTTTTCTTTTCATCACGCATGTCAAATCCGTTTCGTGTGATATTAAGGCTCAACACGTCATCATCTGACACGGAAATTAAATATTCATTTAAATAACAACGGAACAAAAAGGTAAATGATGTATGAAATACGAGAGCTGGCGGATGTTCCTGATTTGTTTCACTCGTTAGTCCTCACAAATTATTTTTCACGCCTAATGGAATACGGACATTAACGTTTTTCTGTTACAGAATACCTTTAAATATTACGGGATATTATTACCTTGACTGTTATTACAATCTGTCTTTTGAAACTACGCGAATGTTTTATGGACGTAGTTACCGGCTCTAGTGAAATATTTATACCTGTCAATACACAAATTAAGTGCCCTCCTATTTGACTTGGTAAACACAATCTGAAACACGGCAGTTTTACGAGACACCGTTAATTAATTGTAACATTTTATGTATAATTAAAGCAAGGCAGAGTTTTACTAAGCGAGTTTTGTCTAGAATTTTGATAGTAAATCTATAAATAGGAACATTAAAGTTGTAGACGTCGAAAGCATTGCTCAGCGTGGTAATTATTGTAAGCAACGTCGCTACTAATCACTGTTACTAGCCGATAGCAGGTACGACTTATGTTAAGTTGGCTACAGTGCTAGTGTCGGGCTGGCGCCACCGCCCACGGGTCGTCTCGGCTCGGCCCCGACTATCAATATACCCACTTGTACCAGTGTATCTACTGATTCTACCAGTGTATCTACTAAACGCTTGGGAACAAACCCTTAACTTCGAACGTTCTCGTGTGGGACGAGACATAATAGCCTTTTAATTTTCAACGCGCGGCTATCAACACTTAAGGGATAGTTATTCCCTGTAATAGCACACCAGTAATCGCTTCTGAAATTGAATTTATTACACACGAAGCTCAGCATCTCTCGTAATATTTGCGAGAGATGAGCCGCGTGGGCGGATGCTATTCAGCTAAACGGTTTAACATGAACATGTCGACGCTTAGCTCAAGTTAACGGGTACGCGAAACCTCGCACACGCGTTTATTACTCCTTAAAGTATTGTTACTTCTAATAGCATTCCTTAACGAATATAATAACAAATTATTCCCACAAGGCGCGTTCGCAACCCTTTAATGAATTATCTCGACGATTGGACACTCGACCGCTTAGCTTTGTGGATTGTCTAAATATAAACGGAGATCGTATTCTAAACAGTGCACATTAAATATTGGTTGCACTGCTAAATCACTCTGACGTGAGTGATTAATCTTGGAAGAGAATGCTGTCGTTAGCTCGGCAATAAAGAGATAACAAAATAAATCAAAGAGCCATAAATATGGACGGGATGAGCGATCAGTCCCAGATCTGTCCAGTTTGATAGAAATTTACGGAACTTTTATGGGGATTGCATCGAACTAAACGCGTATAAATATAGCACGCCTAGTTGTAAATTAAGTTTATCGTTCGAAAGAAAACCCTTTAAAAGTTTCGAAGTGGCTGTTTAAATCGGAGAGGTAGGTACGTTTATAATTCACAGGATTCATTAAATTACAAATTTGATTAGATAAGGACTCGTAAAATTATTAAACGAGGTAATTTACGTAAAGTTCGGCGACAAATTCACAGAAAACGTCGTCTCTGTGAACTTTATTCAGGTTCTAAAAAGCCTTTCAGATTTTTAATGAAACTGAAAATGGTTTGCACACACTTTCACTGTGACCTTTTTTCCGCGATTTTGGATTACGGTATTTTGAATTGAAATGCAGACGTATATGTGAGTTCAGGAGGCTGAGTCTAAGTTTTTTGTAAACTGGACGTTGACACGGACGTATTGTGTAGTGAAACGCGGATTTTGCATGCGACACCGATAAGCGCCCTTAGCGTACACTCTGTAAACCCCATTGTCCATAATTTTCCATGTAAAACTACTACACCATAATGTGTCCGTGTAAATTGTTTGTTAAAACTCAACCTTCGATTTCTGTAGTAGGGCTGCGTCAAACACCAACGTCTGCTTATCGCCGCCCAGTAAAAGGAAAAAAATTACAAAGGAAAAATCTCAGAAAAAAAATTAAATGTCACCCAAAAAAACACAGACGTTGTGTTTTCAGTAGTGAACGTGTTAAACTATGGAAAAAGTTTGCAAATAATATACCTGAGGCCGTAGACAAAGTAACATTCTAATAGCGATGACGCCAGTAGAAAAGTCCAAAATGTATGGGATTGACGTTAGCTATCGATATGTCACGTGGTCAATTTTTGTATTGAATTACGACTGTAGAAAATATGGAATCGCTTCGAAACGAATGCCACTTGGCTAGGCCCTCAGATAACACAAAAAACTGTTGTTTATTAAACTGATTTATATTAGAACTATAAAGATTCATCTATAGAACCTAAAAGGGGTAGCGAGGTAACGAAGCACAGGTCCAGCCACGACGCTGTCCTTCTCGTAATTTATACGGCACTGATTCACGCCGGCGACAGTTATAGCCCCACTCGGATATTGCACTTTTGCACCGCATTCCCACATCTGAATTATGGCTTATAATAACCGAAGACAGCTCCCACTTTCATAGCTGCTGTAAAGATAGCCTGGGTTATACATGTGTTTAGCCACCGTGCAAGATATATCAAAAGGGAAGGTTACAGTGTTTATACTCGGGTACCTTTGATAAAAGATTTTTTTATCTTCAGACCTCTTTGGGCGTCTTCTTTGTTGTTCCGTTATGGTATCCCAAGGTTCACAGATCCACAGTAATAGTCTCCATTTATTTTTTCAGGTCTAGCTGGTGCTCGGTGCAACAGTATGTTACGCTCAGTAAACTATGCATTTTTAGGGTTCCATAACACAACAAAAAAAACCGGACCTTTATCATTTTGTTGTCCGTCTGTATGTAACCCTTTTTCTCAGGAACACATCAACTACTAGGGTAGGTATCAACTTGAAATTTGTACCAAATATAAAAGTGAGCTTATAGTGCCGTAAAAAAATCAAACTCAAAAAACTTCTAACTCAATGCAATAAAAATGGCATATAATGTAATTTTTTTGTAAGGTTATCGTGAAACTTAACTGCTTCTAGGGTACCAGGTCACCATTTCGAAATAATTTACGGATCGGAACTCTCAGGGCGTGAGCCTCGCTTGCACTTATCCATTTTATTTAATTTTCCATCGGGCTTGAACGTAACAACACAACTAAATCGTTAGGGCTGTCATACATAAATTTAATGATTGATTATTGAAACAACCAGAAGCAGAGTGCGGACAGGCTTAAATAACATATTATTTTAAACAATAACAGTTGGAAATGCAGTCGATTTGTTTGGCGAAATTATTTTGTGTTAACTGCAAAATTTGTTTACACAAAACCTTGATTTAAACCGTTGTTATGTCTGCGTTTTGTACCGGTCGGCAAAACAATTGGTTAACATTGTATCTTATGGTTTGTTCACTGTGAACATTTTGATGTAATGACCAAAATAAAGGTATACAATTTTCATATCATACAAATTTTATCTATTGTTAACCTTGTTGGAAATAAACTTGCTATACTATAACTAGTCATAATTTCACCCCACTCGCGCCAAAAGCTTAGACCTTAGAGCGTGCATTATACACTAAATTTGGTTATGTAAAGTGTTCGAAAATAGTGAGAGTCGCCATTACAAAACTGGCTGATAAGGAGGACCCGGATCGATTCCCACTTGGCAACCTCAGCAGAACGTTACATCAAAACACTCATAGTATACAAACCACCTTACCCACCACCCTTATTCACTTAAGTGAGACAAAATGCAATCGGAGCCAATCATCAGCTGCCTCGAGAACTTGGCCAAAATCCGTCAAAGTGAGAAAACGTGCAATTGAAGCTGAAAAGATAGACCAACTAACAAAACACCCATATAATTGTATAATATAGATATGTCCTAATAGACTCTTCAAATGTCGACATTCAATATCCGATTAATTGGCGACTTGCTTCCATTCACTTGTAATTGCATTGAATCTCAGTTTGGACAAATTTATCTTTGGTCTATTAATGGTTGGCTCCTATTTGATTTCAATTGCATTTGTTCACATTTTACCGAATAAGGCAGCGTGGTAACTCGTATAATAATATGACGAGACGAGAAAATATTTAGAAATGGAAACTTATTTATGTAACAATATTTTGAATAAAAATAATGCAAGGTCTGCACAAGAATCATCAATGACTAGCCACAAATTGTGTAAACTCTGCCTAAACAAACACTTTGGGAATTAAACAAACAAAGTCTGCGGATAGTAAAAGTAAACAAGCTTGACATCGCAAGAGATTATATTATTTTTTAGAATACAAAATTGAATTTCAAGTTGCTGACTTGCCAACATACAAAATAAGGTTACATTATTTTAATTTAAAGCCTATCAATAGAAAAAATATCAGGCACCTAAATTTAGAAAAGACCTTGAATTAAATTCGTTCTGCTCTCTGTGTGAATCATGGACCTCGTTTAGTATAATGCATAATATAAGAGACGGCGAAGAATGCTTTTCTTCATCACATTTTGCTACAGTAGTAGCTCAGTAGTAAAAAGGAATTACGGAATGATTTACTAGAACAATAAAGCATTAACTTCATTTCAATTTCAAATCCAAATCAAAGACAAATTAATAAATTGCCCCAATCGATTAACCTTTCGGCAGCTCGGAGGAGATGCGCTATTACCACGAGTAAGCACGCTCTATTTCCGAGTGGCAGTGTGACACAGAGTAAGAACCGTTCAGAGCCGAAACTTTATACAATCGCATCACAGTATTAGGGCTAGTTTCTTCCGGGGCGGAGAGGAGAGGAGACGAGAAGAGATTTGTTTGAATAAACCACAATCTAATAACCAATCAATCTACGTAAATATTTTGTTGAAATTCTGTTTTATTTATTAGTGTTAAGTTATTGTTATAATTTTTTGTTGTTATTGTTGAAGCTGGACCAAGATGAGCAGGGATTATGGTGCATGGTCTAATAGTAGACTTGAAAAACGAGCTTCGGAATCTCAACGCGAAACTTGGAGGAAAAAAAGAGAAAACAAAGAGAATTTGTTATCTGTGGTGCTTTTGCAAAATCTTCAGAAGACACAACCATGTCGAGTCACCGCCATCTACCGGAATTTTAAGAACTATTTTTTCTTTTTAATTGCCTTCCTGAAAACTTCCCATTGGCAGTTATTAAATTAGATGTACATACCTATAGAATTGTAGATCATGTTATGCATTATGTAAAACTTGATTTGTGCCCGCTCAGATGCTAAGTTGTGTTAACAAAAAACAAATGCAAATCACAGGGTTTTTAACACACCGGTTGAAAATATGAACAGGATTTAAATGTTTGAACCCATCTTGTGTCCCTAACCTGACTGATATGTGTTGTTGTTTGAAAGCATGGCGTCTCTACGGTGGATCGTCTGTGGTGCAGAGCAGACCACCCGCAAGATCCAAATGTTATTTTAGGTTCAAGCGCATAATTGAGCAGTTTCATGACGATCCATGTCCCGGCAAAATAAGTTTCAGAACTCTTTGGTTCCGTCACGCTTAGTGCGATATTATTGGCAACTTACGTGGCGAAATGGGTGAGTTAGCTGCGCGATAGGTGCGGTTTGATTAAACTGCGGAAAAAACTTTGTTCTTCACTAATGTGTTTTGCGGTAATTTTAAAGCCATGGTAGTTTTAGATTTTAACATAGATTGATACGTGGAATTCTTGAGTAAAGGTGAATTTTGGCCCATAAAGACATATCGCTATTTGATTGGGTGTCTCAGATAACAAACATTAAAGGAAGGTCAACCATATACCTACTTCCCATGGGAAGTCACAATAAATAATAATATAAGAACCAAAAGCTCGTTCATTTTTTTTATCCATTCTTAGTACCTACTCCTTATAATACGAGTAAAAAAATATTACACGGTTATAAAAATATTTTCTTGCATAAAATCTAGGCTCTCCCTAATGTTAAATTATGTTCGCTCTGTATTCTATTAACATAAACATTTTCCTTTAATATAACCTCGCCACCTCATTAACGGTGGCGATGTTACGTACAATCTCGGTATAATAGGGGATTGTTTTCCACATTTACCTATTATTATGCGAGTAGCGGTAAAACTGCTTTCTGGACCTCGAAACATTTTGGATTAAGAAAGTAAGCCATGGAGCTTCTAGACGTGATGATAGCTAAATCAGTTAGGTATGGATTGGTGGCTGTTGATCGACGATCAGTCGATATAATTATCGGTCAAATCAATTTATGTCAGCACCTCCAGAAGTCCCATTAAATTTGCATAATTTGACGTCCTATCCTACCAAAAAAAAACTATAAATGAGAAAGTTTTGATGTTTGTTTGTCAATCACGTACCGTAAAACTGAACCGATTTTCGGTACACAAATACATTATGACCTGCATTGAGCTATAAGCTACTTTTAGTCTAGGTGTAACACAGGTGAAGTCGCAAGTGGACACTAGTTATAACATAATTGTTTTTCACCAATTTCATATATAGGAAAAATATTATGTTAATACAATTATAAAAATATCAATATCTTATTAATTATTTTACTTTTCTAAATTGACGACTAATAAAAATACAGAGATTTACCCCTTTTTCCCATTTAGGGGTAAACCCCAATTTATATCCTTATGGGTTGGATTGTGACAATTTATCTGTGTAACATGGTATGAAATATTTATCCACACAGCTCCCGAAAGAAAGTCTCTACTCATTTTGTATTCAAAATCGGACATTGAATTCTTTATCTGGGGCAAAGTATAGATATAATTCACTTACTTTATTTTCTCCTTTGGTGTTTTTGTTTCAGTTTTTATACGGGAAACTGAAAACAACAGTACCTAAGTAACTTTAAATATTTTTAAAACTTTTATAAAATTCTTTTTTCTGTTGATTATTATAGGTTTAATGAAGATAAAACTAGTAACTAGGAACTAGTATCATGACTTCATGAGCCCAAACACTAAAGTCTACTTCGGTAACCCATAATTAAACCACCGGTTCCGTTGTCCATGCATGTACCTTTATCAAAATCTTCTCTCAAAATTTTAAACATATATTTTTTTAGAATCTGCTTGTAATTTTTTCTTGTATGTAGATACTTTCAGCAGCAAGCTATACAGAGCCTTTTTAACCCGAGACTAAAAGTTAATATAAAAAACGCCCTAATATTTTCAGTTTTCCATTTAAATTAGAAAAAAAGAACAACTCTGGACACACATCGCTGCACCCTAAATCCTAGATTTTAGTTGGGTGTTAAAAAAAGTTCTAAAAGCTTCCGGCTATAAAGGTAGTGTGTTTGTCTAGACACAGACATAGCTCAAAGCTTCAAAACGGGTGCTCTGATTCCGATACTTTTTTTTACGAATGATGATGTTCGCTAGTTCTAAACTATGTTTGGTAGAAATAAGTACAGCCGATTCCAGGATCATCAGCTTGCAACAATTTTTTTGAAGGGAATTTCTTAATTTTTGGGTTCTTCAAAAAGGGCGTTTTAAAATTCTTAAAGAGTCGGCAACGCGCGTATGCTCAGGGAGTAATATAAAAAAAAATATGTTTAATTATCTACATCATCTAGGGACTACTGAAGCCAAATCTTCAAGTTTGACTTTATAAAAAACATTGTTGGCACCATTTGTGCTTCCATACATGTTCCATTTCCCCAATTTTAATGGAACATTGAAAATAGTCAGGAGTTTTAATTTTTGAGGACATTAAATCTTGTCAGACACTTCTTACGTGCTTAGCTAGCAATTTATCTGCTTATAATTATATTATTGTCTACTCACATCTGAAACAAAAACGTGTAAAGCCCAACGCGACCCAATTCCTAAAAATGTCATCGTAATGTTACACGCAACAAAAAAGCCTCGTATCATTTATGTGTACTATCAATCATGTTTGCACAATGCACGTCAGGGGTAGGGGGTGCATGAAAAGGCTTCAGCCATTACACCGGAATAGCTTTATGGCGTTTTTGTAAATGACGTATGTCGATGTGGGAGTACTCTCGAATGTTGGATATGTTTCAATGGTGTACTAAAAATCAAAACCAATAACTATAACTCTGATTTTTAATTTCAGTCAATTTTTGTAAGCAAACAAATGTCAAGATATGCCACTGTGTGTATAAGTGTCATGTATGTTGTCATATGTGAATTTACACGTATGCTACACAATCATGACACTTATACTCACAGTGGCATATATTGACATTTGTTTGTTTACAAAAATTGTCTGAAAGTAAAAATTAGAGGTACGACTTTTTAACATCAGAAAAAAATCCTTGCAGAGGTTCTATACCAAATTAAAACTTTAATTAGTTTTTTAATTACCTATCTACTCATTTTAAGATAAATTGCGTCACCCTGTCTGGGTAGGTACATAACTATGACAACCTACCACCTAAGTAGAATAAGTTAATTTAGGACTAGTTAAGAAATCATTAAATTTAAAAAAAATGCGCATTTTAGCCATATCATCATCAGCCTGTAGAATTCCACCGCTGGACATAACCCTTCACTCTAGAAGACAAACGGTCTTGAGCCGCCTCCTTCCCCCAACATCCTGCTACCTTTATAATGTATTTAGTTCATTGAGGGGGCTTTCCTACTGCGTCGTCTAGTTTGTAGTCGCCACTCGAGAACCTTTATTCCCCAACCTGCCCATTGCCACTTCGACTTGCTAATTCTGAGAGCTATGTCGGTGATCTTGGTTCTTCGATGGATTTCCTGATTTCGAGTTCTATCAAGAAGTGAAGCTAGCATAACTCTTTCCATAGTGCGCTGCGTGACTTTAAGTTTGTCTATGCGGCCAATAGTTAGAATACAAGCAAGTTATACAAAATATATACATACTTATTAAAAAAGCTTGTATAAAGTTTTACTTTTTAGAAAAAATTACGACTATACACCACGTACTTTACTATTCTCCTGCCGACGTTTCGTTGACCATTTTGAGGTCCTTCCTCATGAGCACCGACCGCGACCACGCTCAAAGGTCGTGCGACGAGAACTAACTAGAAGTTTTACTTACCGATGCATTTTGCTTTCTCATTTTCACGATAGTTTCTCCATTCTACATAGTGTACTATGTATGTATTTCTAATGTACATTGTTGTACAAAGTGGTACACATCCGACTAGAAATTAATGTGTATTGTGCTAAAAGCCAAGTGCAAAGCTTTTACGTAGAACAAACTAAGTACTTTCATAAGTAGCCGTTCGAATTCATTGGTTCCTAACTCCGGTTTGGTCTTCCTTATCCCAACTTTTTGTCTTCTTCTATTGCTTGGAGTTAGAAAGGGATGGGGTATCTCATAAAGGATGTTCCAGAAAATGTGTGTTAACACTAAAGGCGATGATAATTTTATTTGTTATTTTATTTTCGTTACAAAGAATTTCGTTTAGAATTTTATATAATGTGAACTTCTTCGTATACCTACCCTAGTTTGTAAATATTAGATTTAAGAGATGTCTGATTGTAACAAACTGCGCACAAAACACATTGCTCTTGCAAAGTTCAATCATCAAATGAAAATATCTGATTCCAAATGTGCGACATGCGAAGTTACAAAAGATGATCATCTTCTGGTGAAATGCGTACGAAGCCAGTTTCTGAGAACACACATGCGTTGCCAATATGGTCTGAATTCATTGGATGTTATTGTTTCAATATTATCTTATCCGTCTCCTTGTGTAAGATGACAAGGGCACTTTTTTCTATGGTGTATGGTATTATTAAGTCTAATAGTTAAGTTTTCATAACAGGACTGACATAGCCGCTAAGCGAATCAAAGTCAATATAAGTACCTACGTTATAAAAATTGTTTACTCCTTTATTAGTTCTGGAATAAAAATATATTGAATTGAAATTGAATCAAGTTAGTAATTTCATGTATTCGCATCGTATGTTGACGTGAGCTAAGAATGTGCTCCCAATGCACATGTTCCGTCACAAAAAAAAATAAAAAGAAACTCCTAAAGTTAAGCTGTTTCTTGAACTTTATTTCTCTTGAATTTGATAAAGAAATTTGAAGTTTGTGAATTTCAAAGACTTAGGTTAAATTCCAAAATATTGTTTCCTTATGTATGTAAAAACACCCCCTTTCTGGATAAAATACTAGGTATTCTCAGACACCCTGTAAAGGTTTCTGTCTTGGTGAGATCGCAAGCCACTTCGGTGCCGTGGTGGTTTATTGACTCAATCATTGCGATACGATACTAGTACGTGTGGTGCCATATCCCGTGGGTAAAGTGTTCTTACACGTACTTTGTTCTATATCGATATAATGGATTTATGTCTTGGTCAGGATTGCAGAGTTTACTTTTATAAAGTTTAGAAAAAGTCTAATAAAATTTATAGATGTCAATGTAAAAAAAATACAGTTAGGTTAGTTTGGAATAATAATATATCATCCTACGTGGCGTGGCGGGTAAGTAACTGAGACACGAGAGATGTGGGTTTGAATCGCACTGCGGGATTAATGCATGCATGATCTGCAAATATTTGTTGAGCGTCTGGATATTGTGGTATCATGGTACTCGAAGTTCTTACTGTGTCTTTGACACATGGAGTTCTAAACTCAAAATAAAAATTTGTTTTTGGATTTTTAAAATCTCTATGACAGGTATTTTTATTAAAAAAAAATCTTCTTTTGTTTGGACCGAGTTGAAGCAAATTCAACTCAATTTCAGGAAATTCTAATTTTGGGTCAGTACTATGAATTATGTGTTAGGTGCTATTTTATGGCTAATCTGTTCCTACTGGGTGCATGGGTTTATCATCACCCTCATCATCAGTCAGCCATTCTATATAATGCTACGACAAACGGTCGTGAGCTGCCTCCATCCACCAACTTACTGAGACCTTAAAAATGTCGTTGGTCCATCGAGAGGTATGAAATCTATTTTAACGAGAATAACTAACGTTACCGTTACCGGTCCGTATGTAATACAATTTATTGTATACTTAGTTACCTGAGTAACAACGGCACAACTAAAAATTAGAAACCAAATCTAGGCCCGTTTTCCAGAACTATGCTAAAACGTAAATTTTGGTGACAATTTACAATTAAATCTGTTGCCAAATCTATGCTTGAATCTCGATTCAGTTGAGATAAGTTCTAAGATCCGTTCACCAGAGTTCTAGTTTAAGCAGAGATAAGAACTAAGTAGTTACCGTTGTTCATGTCTAGCTAATTGAGATGACATACGACAATGTTATTAATATAATTTATAAATACAGAGGCTTATTTATGAAGTTTATATAATATGGCGGCAAGTGATAAAACGACATTTCACCGGCTTGTTTGTTTGTCGACTTTCTGCGAATTACTTCAATTAATTATGAGATGTCGAGAGCCACAGAATATCTAAGTGAAGGTAAATGTGACTCTTTGTTTTTGCGCTACGTTGGCAGAACAATGCAGTGCGAATGACATTTATCTTGACAGATATTAACGAATGTAATATTCATTTGCCTTTTTGTGATTCGTACTTTACGTAACAAGCGAATATTTAGGCTAAAAATTAAAAAAATTAAAGCAGTGATGGTCTAGTTACTAATTACCTACTTACTAGACCATCAGGATCGGATATGGGAGTCCGTTCTAGTAGACTTTAGTAGAAGGAACCAGCAGCAGTGCTTTTATTTGAACCCTATTAAATACGATTGTTACGTAGAGTATAAATCGCAAAAATCGAAATGAATATTACATTCGTCAATATCTGTCCACCCCATAGAATGAAATAGTTGGTTAGTTTTTGTTAGTAGTAGAACTTCTTGTGAAAGAGTTCGTCTGGGGAAGTACTACTATTTCTGCCGCCAAGCAGTAGTGCTTGCATTGCTGTGTTTCGGTTTGAAGCGTGCCGGTGAAATTACAGGCACATGAGACCTTTAATCTTTGTCTCAGGGTCGGCAGCGCGCGTTTCAGGCGTCCATAGGCTACGGTAACTAACTTTCCATCAGGTGGGCCGTATGCTTGTTTGCTTGCCAAGTAGTATAATAAAAAATATAAAATTGCCTTATTGCACCACGCTTGGCAGGTAGATTGGTCATCGCAGTATATTGGTGTTGTCTACTGGAGGAACAGGGATGCTGCTGCCTTTCCCTGGTGTAACCCCTGTGTTGGTTTTTACGACATCCACGAGAGGAGACGGAGAGGTCTATTCTTAGGCTATATACACCAGGGCACCATCAAATACATTGTGAAAAACCTATAAAAATATGCAAAATGGCTGGAATCTGACGCTGCAATTTGGCAAAGTAACATTGTAGCTAATACTTGGGGTTCATCTTCATGCTACTGTTTAGCACACATTTAAATACATTGTTTCGAATACCTTTACAGTAAGATTGACTTACTTTGTAGTCTAGAATTTTATTTATAGTGATGCTCTAATGGAAAGATCAAACGCTGTCGGCAGTTAATTTTAATGTCTCGATGTAAGCGGTACTGCGAGACCGTTAGATATAATTAGAGGTAGTAACTATTGTTTATTCTGCATCGGTAAAGCCCGTTTTGCATGTCGGTGACAGTGGCTAGGCCTTAGAATAATGGCTAGAGCACTCATTGTTCTAAGCTAAGGGCTAGGCAACCGACGACTGGATAGTATTTTGATCCAATCGACATTCACTATGTCAGCAGGTAACAACCTTATTACTTGACAAATAGTGAATTATCTGTTTTGAAGACCAATCAAAAATAAAAATAAAAAATTGTATAATGACAAAAAAAGACGACTGTGCTACTTTTAAATTACATCTATGCTCTTGGTACATTTGTAATGTTGCTGTATATCGACTAAAAGGCGGTCCAATAACACATGTGGTATAAGTACAATAGATACCATGTAGGTACATCATTTAATCAAAATGTTTCCTGCTGAGTACAAAATAATGAAACCCGAATATTTGATAATATATTGAAATAATTAAATACGAAATATGTCCAATTAAAGTGAAAAACCTAACCTAACCTGTTTTTCATCTATATTGATATTGAAAATCAAGTTTGGTAAATGAATATATTTATTTAGGCCATAATCCCGAACAAAAAATTGGTGTAATCTATTCTTTCCGCAAATACAATAAACCTTACAAAAAAAATATTAAGACATTTTTGGGATCAGCGAAGCAGCGAAGAGTTGGTTTTCGCTTTGGCTACCTTTAGGGCAGTTAAAATAAACGTGGCCATGAAATAGATGAGCCATGTTTTACAGGGTCTTAAAAATTTATTCCATAACTAAGTAAACAAAGTTTAATTTGAAGGCCCCATATATTTAATCACCCAGTCAATTCCGGTCAGATATCACAGGCCCTAAGTGACAAGAGGACACTCTTTCAAGTTCCTTGTTACTTACGCGTAAATTTGCGTAAGACAAGCCGTCGAAATAAGCGTGGCAGGAAGGCTTGAGCACCGGCAAAGGGCGCCAGCTCTCATCAACTTTAACGAGCCATTACTAGCAACACAGTAACTAGGTATACTGTGCAGTATCTCAACTACAAACAAAGAATAATGGCCTATTCAGTTGCAGACTCAAGAAGAATTCATTAAAGTTTTTACTCAATACTAAGACGAGCCGTCGAAAGCGTTTTGGGGAAGGTGTGAGCACCAGAACTCTTTGTTCTCATCAACCCTAAGGAGCTATTAATCTCAACACATTGTATTGTGCAGTGTCTCACATGCAAATAACGAAATAGAGGCTTTAAGCCGTAGTTAAGGTTCCCACGTACACCTCATCGAACGTTTTGGCTATGTATAGCAATACGTATACTATGCATGTATGACTTGACTTAAACATAAAAAATATGTACAATATGTGTATACATATTTTTGTGTTTATTCTGTCATCGAAATTGGTACAGTCAACAGAGCCCGCCTGCTTACAGAACCTCTTAGTCTGATTTTGCATCGCTCTGCTTATATACTTGCGCTCTTAAGCGTATTATATGTGGATTTGTATGGAAACAGTAACATTTTCCCTAGCGGATCATTTTGGCAACACATTTGGTCTATGCAAAACCAGTCTAACACACTCATAATAGTGTAAACAACGTTTAATACTCAGTCATGGGATTCATATCCAATTTACAAGATAATAGTCAGAATGATTTCTTGAGCGTTCACTGGTAGTGCCATTACTGCTCTTGCGGTGCACTTGCGATACTGATTGTTCATCGACTGTGCCATCAACGCCCGCTGTAGGGATCCGTGCGATATTCACAACCCGTAACGTATAATTATTTCAGTGGGGGCGTCGATAACGTAACCACACCACATTTATATGCGTCGGCTTTGGCTTAAATTTGGGAAAGCAGAACTGTGGTTTTGTAAACACAAGTTTTAAACTTTTTAATTTAATAAAGCGGTCCAAATGTGAATTATGAATATAGTAATAAAAATACAATGATGAAATTGTCGTTGCGTACTTTACTCGTACGTAATTACCTACTTTACAATAAAACAGACAAGTTCGGGTGAGACTCACGTCCGGATGGTTCCGATCCATAAATTATTTCGAAATCGTCAGAGCTCTTTTCGAGTTTCAGCTGTTTTTTTCTCCAAACTTAACCATCGAAAAGTCGAAATTCCTCAATTGAAGAGTTCCTATTATTTGTGTTACTTGTAAGGGCACTGTTTTTTCCTATTGAAGTACGGAACCCTAAAATAAGGTATCGATTAATTCACCAGCAATTTTTTTATGTCCGTTTTCTTAATTTATTTCACTAAGGCTGTCAGTCCATTAGAGCGGAGCAAACTAGAGGGTAGGAGTGAGCAGAGATTTACTTCGATATTATGCAGTTCTATGGGTCAACATTTTCCCAGCTCCACTCCGTTCCACTGCTCTTCACTCCAATGAATAGGCATCCTCCACGCATTGAGATCATGGATCTTTACTATTCACGACGCGCTCATCAACTGATATCAGGATTTTGTGACACATATAGAAGTGAAAGAGACTAAGAGACTTTGAAACTCTAAATCATCGGTACTCGTACTATTTACGATTCCAATATCATTGTGTTCCAACCAAACTATTCACGAAAGCTTTCAAAAGCTCTTAAAAACAATGATCAAAGGTATTTCATACTCATTTCCATAATTCCATACATCTTCATTAAAGTTTCCACAGCACACCTTCCTACGCTGACTAATGAAGGAATTTATAAACGCTATAGGTATTTTCAACCCTTTGTAACTCAAAATTTACATTGAATATACAATGAGCTGTATCGCGCTGAACTAAGATTCAATATCACATGCGTACTTCGGATTTAAGTAATGTCTATGCTGTGTCGCGTCGGCGGAGTGAAGGGACAGATCTCTTGGTACTAATATTTCTTCTCTGACACTTCTAAGAATTATTATCGACGCAGGCGCACAAAAGGGGACAAAGTAGAACGTCCACTGAAACGAAACGTCCACTGAAATAATTCACGTGGATTCGACATGGACATTCATAGCCGTGGGCGAGTTGTCGAGATGACATGTCTTGTTGCTCGCTACTACATGGGCCGGTTTAAACAAGAAAGGATATTTATATCTTGAATTTATCAATAACTAGCTGACCATTTGTAACTTTGTCCGCGAATAAAGCCCAAAACCTTGCCAAAGAACCAAGCTTTCCGATAGGTAGTGAAAACCCCTTTCGAATCAATTCAGTAGTTTTTGAGAAGATGAACAATAAATTGTAAAGCAACACAAAAATATGTATTGTACTATTTTTCACGTTAAAATCTCGTAGGTTAGCTACGTATTTTTTAGTTTAATAATCATTTATTCTCAAAAAGATAATAATAATCACTTACATGAGAATCAATTATACATATTATAGTAAAAAATAAAGTAGGTCGTTCAAGTTAAGGTAGGAAGGTACCTAATTAACGCTTATCGCATTTCATGATAGGTATAGGTTATAGGTAGATAGATAGGTATTACAAAATTAGTTAGTAGCCATAAGATATTATATGTTGTGCAAGCTTCGTTTTAAATGCGCTAAATGTGTTAACATTTTTTATATCTATGGGTAGTTTATTATAAAGCTGTGCTCCTTCATAAACTACCGTTCTTTTCCATAGTTCGTACGACATTTAGGTAAAATTTTCACTTGTCCGTACCAAGTTGACCTTAGATTATACCTTTTTTGCTTCAGCAACTCACGTTAAGTACCTAGGTACCCTAGCCTCTTAATTTTTATGAGGTAATTACCTACTTAAACATTTTTAAACATTTACTGGCACCTTTACACAAAAAAATAATACCTATTATGTATATTAATAAACATACTAAGTGCACAATTCGTATTCAAAAGACGCAAATCGTGTCGCATGGACTTGGAGATATGTTTTTTGAGCAGGCCATATCGACTGAAGATTGCAGCCTAATGAGGCTGCAATCTTCAGTAAAACTCTCTGCCATGAGCAGAGTGAAACGAAATGTCGTTTCACTCTGCTCATGGCAGAGAGTTTTAGAGTACCTATGCTCAGAGAGTTTATGGGTTCTATTTTTGCAATGGGTCTTAAAGAACTCAGACCCAGCTTAGGAAATTTTCACCAGCCCGTTGTTCAGCTCGTTCTACGTATCGCATTCAGCCAGGCATTGGAAGTGCTCTTGGAAGTTGGATCTATAATAGACTACCAGTCTCTGGTAGTCTATTATATATTTAGGTATAAATCTTTGTGTTAAAGGAATAGGATAATATATAGTCAGGTGTTGGCCGCGTGGTCCAAGAGTGCAGATTCCTAGAAACACAACACTTTCCCTTACAAAAACTGTATTTAATACAAAACAGCTTTTTAATTTTCATTAATGTATAATCCAAAGACGAAAAGACTCATAGCTTCATCAGACCCTATAATAATCCTGTAATCCCCATAATCATTTCCGTCCTAAGCCCGCCACTGTCTTCCAGGTTATTTCCAACCCGAATCACGTCGCACCCGTCGTGGACGGATCGCCTGCGCTTTGATGTCACATTCTCTTTTTGCAAAAAGCATTTCAGTTACGATAGTACACCAAATGCTTTCGGGAAGGAGCTCTACCGTGGATTCTTTGAGCCGCAGAGCAAGGTTTTCGTGAGGCATTCAATCTCTAGAAATCCGATTTCGTCGCCAATAGAATGGCTGGCCCTTTGAATAAAATTTCTTACATATACAAATATATGCCAATAAGATCAACACAATATACTTTCGCAATTCAGTTGCCTCAGGAGAAAGACTGCGGGTGACCCCTAAGGTTCATATGAACTGCATTTCAGGTACAAAAGAACACAGTATGTTCTTTTAGGGAACTCTGTACCGTGGATGCGACATAGTAAGATCTTGATGCGTTCAATATACATAGAGAGGTTTTGCTTTTCAACGTGCAATAAGGTATCAAGTTTGCCAAGTCAGAGAAACCAATATTGCGGATTTTGCGAGATATTAAACGGGTATGACGTAATCAAAAACATAGAATTTCTATCGATATGGATTTCAAAGCTAGTTTTATGATTGTTGAAGACGTCTCTAGTTACGAGCAGGATTATTCGTACCTACTGTTTAGTTAGTGTATTTCTGATGACAGAGCTCTTGTCTCTAAATTAAGTGCATGGATTTTTAAGGCGATAAAATTGGTGTCGTTTATTTTCAGTGCCAATGCGGTTTGAGATAATGGAGCGCCGTAAAATGTGGGACTTTTCTTTATTCTGTGTCAAACTGGTGGTGGGTGTACTTCACATAGATACCGACATTGGTGATATCTCTTTAAGCGGAGATTTGTTAGCGTTCGTGTTAGGAATTACTTTTGATAAATAAACCGAGTTTTTAAGTTTAAGGTCACAATATTTGAATATATATTTTTCCTTTTTTGTGTTAAGTTAGAATACTTTTTTTTATATTCACATTGCAGGTAACTACAGATATTTTTCAAAATACATAATTTTAATTATATTTATTTTGTAATGGGTTCTTTAGTGATTAGGTAAATGATTTACATTACCAGCATAAAAATTAAAAAAAAAAACCTCATTTCATCATTATTTTTTGTTGACAGCTTCCAGAAGAACAAGAATATGCTGCGTCTAGTCTAAAACGCCCCTCTGCCACTTTTACTTCGCACTCGACGCAAGCTTGGCGTTCGAAAACGGTCCTTTTGGTTACGGATTATGGAATATTTTATTTTGACTTAATGATATAACGAGGCTTTCAGTTATTGACTAGACGCACTCTACCAAAGGCCTTACCATGAGCTCTTATAACGATTCAGTTAAAAAACTATTCAGTACATCGGTTCCGTGATGTCCACAGCTATATTTAAAAGCACAGTAGCAGAAGGCCTATAGACTTCTGTGATAAAAGTTATTCAATGATGACGGATGTCAACGATGAATCGATATTTTGTACTGAATAGTTTTGAACTGAATTTCTATAAGAGATCAGCATGGTACTGGTGGTCTGGTCACTTTTCAATCATAAAATTAACAGAAAATTATTACAACCGAGCTTAGAATTCCTTCTTGACGGTATAAATGTCTATCAAGTTAATTATCAATGTTGTTGACAGCCACTTCAGCATAACAAAATGCTATAATTCATTGCTGTGACCCCTATAATGAAGTATCGTATTTTGTCATGTTCAAGTGGCTGTTAACATTTATAGAGCTTGATTCATTATCATCATCGGTAGGAAGAAGTACACAACTGGACATAGTCAACCCTTAAAAACCACGCTGAACGGTCTTGAGCCACCTCCATCCACCGTTGATCTTGATTAGGTAAAGTAAAGGAGCTCCAAACATGCCAGGATAAAAAATAACCGACCAGAAAAATAGCTATTCAGAAATGTTTCATCAGAATAACTTGCTCGGAACGAATTCATTTCGTTTCAATTTAAACTTTATAAGTCTCATTGGCATGCCATTGTCTTGATTGAATGCAAGATCTCCAAAAAAAATTATACATGAGTTAGTTTGAAATAATATAATTTGTTATTTATTATATGTTGTAAAGGCTGTGGGATGGATCTGGACAATACTTTGGGGTTAATACAGAGAAAAATATTATTAAAATTTTCGTAGAATGAATACGGCCTACATCTTGAGCAGAATCCGGAAATAAATATTAGTGGGATGAATTCATGGGATGAATACGGACGCACTCCTAAAAACCAAACTCAGTAAAAATGGTAAGGTATTTTTGCCATTCAATGGTTAAAATCGGTTTCATTTAAAAGAGATAATATAATCGTAGTTTGTATCATAAGGGAACAAAATAATATTTTCACGGCGAGGGCGTTTTTTGAGTCCAGAGCGAAGTGAGAAATTCTAGAGTAGAATCCCGAGCATAGCGAGGGATTCTTTAGTAGAATCCCGAACGTAGCGAGGGATTCAAAGTACGTCGCCCGAGCCAAAAATATATTTTGCGCCCGAGTGTTACACTCTACTTTTTATCACCCACTATGAGAAAATA
Source organism: Epirrita christyi (assembly GCA_951392215.1). NCBI lineage: Eukaryota > Metazoa > Arthropoda > Insecta > Lepidoptera > Geometridae > Epirrita > Epirrita christyi. Next base: position 6,804,238 of record OX595842.1, on the reverse strand, counting down.
AAAGGTGCCTCATATTTTATTTCAAAACAAAACCATGAATTTCTAAAAATCCGTGAAAATTGACGAAATCGCGGGCTGTAGTTCGCGCGTTTTTAATTTGTTTTTTTTTTATTCATTCGACGGCGCGACTATGGGCCGTCGTACCAGCCAGTATTTATTCAAACAATATTTGCGTTCGATTTCTTTGGCGCTGAACACTAAGATATTCCAAATTCAAAAAGTGCGCGGCACAAGATATTACTATATTCCTATTCCTACTAATGTAATAAATAATGTAATAAATAAAATAATAAATAAATGCTGGACATTTCACAAAACATTATCTAGCCCCAAAAAAAAACAAAAAAAAATGAGCTTATACGGCGAATGAAGGAACGTTGTAATTAATAGCGCTATACCTAAATATAAACACAACAGAACTAATAAAATTTGTTTTGGTAAGAATCGCGAAAGTACCTGTACGAATCGGTAATAAATAACCCATTGAAATAAGGGAAAACCTGCTCACGACGTTAATGTCAGGAGCCAAATTAAAGGACTATTAAAAGGGTAAAGGACCTAATTTATAGCTTACCAAAAACGCTTTTGATGTAGATTTAGCTTTTATGTATATATATAACACATCTCATACAGAGCAGGAAATCCTTCACAGTAAAAAATACCTTTTGTAACGCTTTTTTAACGCGCCAAGTCACTTTTAATTTGTGAATTTAGTGACCAAAGTGACAAGTTAGTTATTTTTACGGTTTTTGTATAAGTATAATATATGTATCGTAAAAAGAACTAACTTGTCACTTAAATATAAAAATATTTTTTATAATTTATTATGATAACTCACAAGATAGTTTTTCTCTTGTTTTTATCACACATTAATTGATATAAAGGTTCTCGAGTGGCGACCACGAACCAGACGGATCGATGACACATCACACAGGAAGTCGGTGGATGGAGTTGACTCAAGACCGTTCGTCGTGGCATTCTATGGGAGAGCACTCTTTCCAGCAGTGGACTTGTATAGGCGTATAATGATGATGATGAAGATAAGGTAAGTTAAATTCGAGACCCATTTTTTGAAGACGGTATTGAGGTCGCTGATCAATGCGCCAGTCTACATCGATTGGTCTATAATAACTTTTATCACCGACATATCAACGTTGGGTGATGCGTTAGAATCAGTTTCGGTGCGATATTTGAATGTCATCGAGTGACTTAATATCATCAAAATGGTTGCAAATCACCGATTTACAGGTAAACTTGAGAAGGAATTTGTATTGATAATTATTATAGGTACAAATGATAATGTTAGGCAATGAGTTTCAAATATAAGTACTAAGTTTTGGAAATGGCTATTTTGCTGACATTCCTCCAGTCACTTGATGACTTAAAAAAATCGTAAAGCTGTTTTTTTATTTAAAATTAACAGTTTAATACAGAACTTTAGTTGTTTATTCAAACATAACTTTGGGAAGGATTGACTTATAATTTATTTCTAGAATATAACATAACATAACGCAACACCCAACAGTCACATACATAACCTATTTATCAACACTACGCTACACATAAAAATGGTTATCAAGCTTGTCTTAATAAAGGTAATTCATATCGCTTAAAATAACGGGGTAGGTTAATCTCACTTACACGTTATAATGGATCAAGTATAAAAACCATAGAAGCATGCTGTTCAAATGCAATTAAATCGGCTATTAATTTTAATATAATTATGGACTTCTTAGTATGCAATTTGAGAGTTATAGCTTCATCAGGGGAATTGAAAAGAAAATTATTTTTAGAATCCCGCACCTCAATGGTATCGCCGGAACCGTTAGGATCACTCATGTGTCTGTCTGTTTGTCTGTCTATCTGTCACAGCCTTTTTTCTTCGAAGCTACTGAACCAAAAAAGTTGAAATTTGGTACATATACAGAGTAAGATGACCCAATCACGGACTTACAGCGTTAATAAACACAGATTTTTGGGGTTCATTTTGGGGGGAAAATAGAAAATAAAAATTAAGCTGGTGTTAGTGGATACATCAAATGAAAGAACTTGTTACGAGCAATACATACTTATTTTTTATAATCAAAAAATGCTTAATTTAAAAGCTATCCAAGAAAATTTGTGAAAATTAAAAAAATTGAGGCTCTGCCTACCCTTTCGTGGAAAGTAGAGAGTGTCTATGTATGTATGCATAGTATATTATTTTTATCTGCTAACCTTTTGATTACCCATGTGGCCAAGCCTATCAAACCCCACTTGAGTGGGCCGAATATGAGACTGATACGAAAACTTCAGATAAACCCGATTAAGGGTAGGTATGTAGGTAGATATTTACATAATCCCTGAATATTCTATTACAAAGGGCTAAACCGATTCGAAGGCCACAATTAGACGAGGCGTTTAATTACAAAATTCACGTAACTACCGGGCTTCACATCCCCTTAACTCCCTACAATTTCAGAGGATTCCTTTGGGTTAGGGTAAGCACACATTTTTACACTTTCAACAATGTTATTTGTATCAGGGTAATGTGGTGTGTTTTAGACAGCTAGAACATTTTTTTTACAATTTTATTGCTATTGTGTTTTACCAATAAAGATATAAAGATAAGGAATAAAGGTTCTTGAGTGGCGACCACAAACTGGATGATGCAGTAAAGGAAGGCCCCTCTCGTTGGATCAAGGGCATTATAACAGTCGCAGGATGGAGGGTGTAGGAGGCTCAAGACCGTTGTTCTTATCATTTTATGAGGGAGGTCTTTGTCCAGCAGTTTGTTTCTACAGGCTGATGATGATGATGGTGATAAACAAGTGAAGTTAAATAAAAGCTTTTGACAACTAAACTAGGCGCGGGAAGTGACTGAAGCGTCACATGCGATACAGGCTGCAAAAACCGCTGCCTAAGCATTATGTGAACAACAAGGTTTTTTAAACTTATTTACCGTACTTAATTAGATCGAGGCTTCAAAACAAACAGCATATACCACAATAGGTACAGTATACACTAAGCTTTAGGCTTGTTAGTAACTCGATACACTTACCTTTAGTATGTACATCAAAGTGTCACCAGTGTTGGCTACAAAGGTTAACTACCGTTATTTTCCCGAGATTCAGTCAGCCCACTTATCATAAGTCTTTAGTTCGAATCCGTAGGTAATAGGGGTGTTGTTCGATATTTCTATGGTTTTGCTAGTGTAATGTTATAGCTATAAATACTATGTTTAAATAAAATTAAAAGTGAGTCGTTGTGGATCCGGGCAAAGAATAGACCCCTCCATCTCCTCCTGTGGATGTCGTAAAAGCCAACTAAGGGATTACACCAGAGGATGGGCAGTAGCATCCACCTGAGCTTTCCACTCCGATAATCACCAATCCGCCTGTCAAGCATGTTGATCATGGCAACTCTCCCAATTGTATTCTATGGGGGAGGCCTCCTCCAACAGTAGACGTCCAAAGACTGTTGATGATGATGAACTCTACTCAGAACAAGTTATTCTTATATCTAGGATTACTTTCTAATCTGATGGTGATGACGTGTCCAAAGATGGCACAGCACGTTTGAAAAAAACATAACTTAATTCATTCTTCTTCTTCCTCAGTCAGTAAACATCCAATGCTGGATGAAGCCCCCCCCATATCATGCATAGCGTACAAACCATAGCGTGCAATGGGAGAATTTGCTATAAACACCACGCTTGGCTGGCAGCTTGATGATCGCAGTTTGGTGTTAAGTACTCAAGAGGATGTTGCTTTTATCCCCTGGCGTAGCGTAATCTCATTGTCGCCATTTATGACATCCACAAGGATAAGGAGAAGTCTTATTCTTAGGAGACTATCACGGCTTAATTCATTAGGTAGGAGATTATCTGTTGGTAATACAATATTATAAATAGGCGATGCTAAGGAAGGCATAAAGGCTGAAACTGTGGCGTTTATGTAAATTGCTTCCGCCAGGCTCTCACAGAGATTTATGTCTTCAACTGAGAACAATTAAATTTAGACTGTGATTTCTGTACTTGAATAAATTACCTTGGTAAGCCGGAGACAGATGTTCCTACATTCCGATTCAAATTCTGTTCTTATTAGCATTTTGGATTAGGTATTCCTTTCCGTTTAAGCTTGTGGACATCTTGATGAGGGTTTTACGTGGATTTCAGCAAAATTGGAATTTATATTACTTTCTGAGACTTAACTTTTGAACTTGAACGCACTTATAGTTTTGGATTCACTACATCTTCGAGCAGTTGCAGTGTTTCTTACAGAATCTCTCTCTCTCTCTGGCTCTTTATCTCACATGGTGCTAAATGTGTTTCAGCATTAGTATCATAATCTGTTTCATCATCAACATCATCAGCCCGTAGAAGTCCACTGCTGGAAATATGCCTCCCCCTTAGAATGCCACGACGAACGATCTTGAGCCGCCTCCATCCACCGACTTCCTGCAACTTTCATAGTGTCTTTAAAGCATCGAGTGGAGGGCCTTCCTCTATCGCGTCGTCCGGTTTGTGGTCGCCACTCGAGAACCTGTATTCCCCAACGGTTGTCAGTTCTACGACCTATATGACCTGCATGCCCATTGTCACTTCAACTTGCTAACTTTGAGAAACCAAATTAACCCCTGGCTCCTGATGGACTCATGAAGTCTGATGTAATGTCATATACATACAAAAAACATGACAAACGTGTAAAAAAGCTTTTATAATGTTTTTATTACTTATTACAAGCTTTTATTTAACTTGACCTGTTGTATGTTAGTGTAGGATACATCTTGAAACTGAATTTTGAACTAGTTCCACCCAACCGCAGCTCAATGCTGCAAGTTTTCATACCTGTCAAGTTTAGATGACAAAACAATATTATGGAGATGGCGAGCTGATCTGATGATGGAGACGGCTGATGATGGAGACGGAAGATGGACAACGGAACTCCTCGATGATTAATAGCAGCAGTGATTGGGCTCATTTTGATCAGCTCACGGTTCCAATCGCTAATTTAATAAAAGGTTGTTTTGATAAATACATTTTCAATAAAAAACTTATTGTTTAATAAAAAGTATCAAAATATTAGCCAGCTTAGATAGTATAATATACTTAAAATTTATTTGCCTAATTTATTTGCGTAATAATAAAATAATGAAAGAGCCAGTTGCACCCCCGGGCTGGGGACGGCTCTAAACCTGTCCTAGTCTTTTATTGGCGTTTGTATTAAGTTTTCATGTAAGGCTAATGGATTAGTTGGGTCTAGAGGGGAATACTAGAGTGATGCTTCGCTAGGGTCGTAGCTAGAGGGTATAGGGGTCAGAATCAAGAAACTAAAATCTATGAAAATTTATATGTTTATAATTTAAAGGGTAATTTTAACAAAAAAAAACGGTCAAGTGAGAGTTGGACTCGCGTGGAGAGGGAGAGACATGTGTATCCGTATAATGCGTAGTTTCAAATATTTTAAAGAAGTATCTACGAAAACGGTGAGCCAAAACAAAATATGGAATAATTTGCCTCACTCATTTAAATCAAAATGAAAATCTTAATAAAAATCTTAATTCTGAATTCGCACGGGAAACGAAAAATACAGAAAATGTGTTGATTGACGAGTAAATTTTATTGGTCTAGCTAGTGGTTACCATGGTAGCCTACTTGTACGTAACCCTCTCCATGCGAGTCCGACTCGCACTTGTCTGATTTTTTTATCTACCAGATAACTTTTTCGGTTGAAAAAAGGTCCTAGTAAAAAGTCTTGGAAAAAAACGGAGGAGAGGGATCTGACTACGCTCCTGTGCTTTGTGATCATTACATTATGGAAAAAGCTACCTCTGGTGTACTTACTTTAGGTCAATTTAGCACATGGTGATATTTCACTGCATTGTTACAAGATGATAGAGGTAACATTGGCTTGTTACGAAAGTTCCGACCACCCAAGATGATTTTATACAATTCACCGAAGTTACATCGATTTCGCAAGCATAAATTTGAGACAGGTTATAAAAACCGATTCTGTTTTCCTACTTTTTGTAATAAAAAACCCAGTGAATGGTACCAAGTTTTTTTTTACCAAAACTACAAGAACACTCATGTAGAGCAAGTTATTACTTAGTTTAATTTCATACATCTGCAAAGTTTCAACGTACATTTGTTGGACTTCGTCAAAATACTAAAAGATTATACTATAGTACAGATTCGCCAAAACGTGGCGAAAAAATAGGTGATTGTCATTTGTTGTTTGTGCCTGTTTTCCCACTCTCATAACCAAACTGGGTCACCTTATTTTATCAAGCGTTAACATATTCCCCAGAAAATGTGGCAAACATGCTACCTCTAGCCTCCATACATAATTTACGAGTTCCCAAATATTCAAATGAGGTGTAGGTTGTAAATAGAAAAGGATCGCAAATTGCAATTCGCAAACTTGGCTTATTTCTGATCGGGATCTGATGATAAATGTGGTCCCGAGGAAATAATTCTGAATTTATTAGCATTAATTACAATGTGAAATTAAATTTTAGTGTTATTGCAGCGAAGACGTTAAGCTTCGGGGAAACAATATTTTGAAATCGTTTGCTGTCCACGAATAACTTATTTGATATTTTTCTGTACTCAAATATTGACAGTTATCGGCCTTATGTTTATGGACAAACTTGCTGCGCCCCACGGTTTCACCCGCGTGAACAATGATGAAATTTGGTGATGTTCATGATGAAAAGTAATCTATGTATTAAAACAGGGCTTATGGAGAATTCTACACTCAAATTCGTTCAGCTGTTTGAGCGTGAAGAAATAACAACTTTGATACATACTTACAAACTATCGCATTTATAGGTAATATTAAGAGAGAAGTGAGATGAGATTATATATACGTTAGCTAAACCACTACGCTATCTTAAGTGATAAGACTGTCCATTGTACCTCTGATTCGAATATTTGTATCTCCTTTTTGTCATTTGTAACTTTATGGACGATTTATGTGGCGCGGTGGGCGAAGGTTCGCCTGCGACGCAGGAGGTTGCGGGTTCGATTCCCGCCTCTGAACAAATATTTATACTATGTATGATAAAAAAATATATATCTTTGTAATGTATTGTTTAAGTATATCAGTTATCTAGTACCCATAACACAAGCTCTGCTTAGCTTGGGGCTAGATAATGTAGTGTGAAATGTCCAGCATTTTTTTTTATATACCTACGGTTTACAATAAAGTATAAACCAAAATAGTTTTAAGCAAAGATAGAGCAGTGGTAGGTAACTGACCCGGCTATATACCGTAGTATAATGTACTATTACTTCAATATACTGTACTAAACTTCAATATACTATGCAGTTTACTATTTCAGAACGGTGAAGGAAAACGTCCTTAACAAACATAACATGACTGTATCAACTTCCCTTTGTAATGGGTATCAGGTTAGGAACTATATGGTTCATACCATGGTACCAATTATACTTTATAGGTATACCGCCGTCCATTATAGCTTTGCTCATTTCATTCCATTCAAAGACTGCCTGAAAATAATCGCTCTCAGCGATAAGGTTGGTTACTGGTTTACATTTACAGTGTTCAACTATTTGTGCATTGTTTCTAGAGTGGTGATCAATAAAGAGTTAATCTATCTATCTATCTACCACCAAACCTAGACCATTTTTTTTTCTCGCAGCTTTAATCGAACCCGCACCTCTTGCATCCCAGCTGGCTACTCGCCCGCCACGTCACGGAAGTTGTCTAACGGCGTGTTCTAGCTAGACACTACACACAACATAAAAACAAGTGATATTTACTTAATAGCCCGTGGAGTGAAGAAAGAAGTCATCACTATCCCTTCATAGAGTTCCGCACCCAAAGGGTGATAAACCGCAAGCTATTCTCTATCTCGCGACAGGTTTGCAACAGGCGTAAATTGTGCAATAGGGCTGTCAAACGTCGCTTTTCTTGAGAAAAGTTACCATTTGACAGCCCTGATTGCACAATTTACGCCTGTTGCAAACCTGTCGCGAGATAGAGAATAGCCCTGCGGGATCATAATTTAATAAACCTGCGTCATCTGTCTAACCTTCCGTCCTTCTGTCTGTATGTCTATCTGCGTCTGTATTCTATAACAAGGATGTCAAGGCCTTAAATATCTCGGCAGCTGTAACAAATAGCCAGGTGAAGTGTTCACAGATTATGTGTTGTTTGAGCATGAACCCCTATGTAAATAATAAAAATGCAAAGAACTATAAATACCAAGGGCCAAAAGACCAAACCGCTAAAGCGTTCTAATCTATTAGAGCATATTGATCATTTTATTTTTGTTTTGTTAAATAGTCTTGATTCCACACTAGGATTCCCTGTGTCATGGGTATCTGGAACTACGAGTACTATAACACCCAGACCCGGAACAAGTATTTTCAGATCATACAAACATTTGTCCCGCAACGGAAAATCGAACCCGCAACCTCTGCCATCTCAGCCGACTCACCTGCCGTGCCACAGAGGTCATCATGACATGATCAGAGGAGATGCATTACTTATTTATTTATTATTCCGAAAGGACACGCAGGTCGTTGACTCCATTGAAAAGTAGTATTTATAGATCTAGGTATCTATAAATACTAAGTACTGTACTAGTAAGTACAGCTTTTATAAGTAACTTCGCAAAGTGTGGAGCTATGCAGCGTCATTCATATTGCTCAGAACCTCACATCACGAATTCCCACACAAAAAGATAACTACCTATTCCTACTCAGCCATGCAGTTCCAGTAATTTGAATGGAACTACAATATTTACGATAGTTTTATTATGTTGAGTTGGACATAGTGGGCATCGTAAACCAACACCGATATTATGGCACTATAAGGGTGGCCAAGTTAGATGCCCATAAAAACATTACCCTGTATAAGTCAACGAGGTCAATAAACTACAGCTATATAAACTTTTATTATAAGAAAATTTGCTTGTTAATTGTGATTGGGTGTTATTGTTTTTCTGTTACCTATTAAAAATGTACTAACAAGTAGGTAAGTAACTATACTTACACAAACAAAACAACACTATGATTATCTTGTTTTTTTGTGTTATTTTAGTTTAAAGGTATATACTTATACGGGCACTTCATCAGCGTCATCATCAGCCTATATAGTACAGGTAAATTAGCAAAAAGTGTGGACCTAAATCGTGTAGTCGTGGATTCTCATGGAAACGTTAGATGACACGAAAAGAAGCTTATCCTAGGTTTGCACCGTTTCTGGCGCTTACGGAAGGCTTTTAAATATTAGGTACAAACTTAAAAAGGCCGTAAATTTTAAAATAGAAAGAAATTACTTGATGCAAGTTAAATTACGTATAGAGAGACTGTCTTAGTGCATTATGATTTTAATAAAAACCACGTGCATGTAGGGAACACAGTGTTGAACAAATGCATCTTCCGTAAATTAATACCAGTATAAAACTTCCGGCGGATGTAGTACTAATTAAATGAATAAGTTTAAGTCAATTTCCAGAACTACATTAATTTTCCCCGAAGTAGAGCGACAATAAAATATGGAAAAGTGCCTTCCGTGAGACGCACCAAGGTGCAAACCTGGTAGTGTATTTAGAACATTTTTCTGATAAGTCTATCAATTTGCACCGACTACCTTACTTTTCCCGGAGCCGTAATAACCACAAAAAGTTTTTTTTGTTAATGTTTTTTTTTGTATGTTCCTTATGTCGGATTTAAAAAATACTTGGTGCAAATGTAGATCATAACGGTTCAAAGTCTATGCCAAATTGCACCGACTTCGTCTATTTCCCCCATTAAGTTACGGATATTATAAGGTTTTCACCCTATTTCACCCTGTTCCGGAGGGTGAAATTGCTGATGCTTATTATTAGAGGTGATTTTTAAGCCATACAAAACAATTAGAAAAGTTTTCATGACTACATCCAATTAGTTCCACACTTGTGCAAAAAATCGCCTAATTTGACTGTACTAATAGAAGTCCACTGCAGGACTAGGCCTCCCCTATAAAATGCCACGACGAACGGGCTTGTCATAAAACTGTCATGTCTTATCTAAAGCTTGTAGAGCATATTGACCATCCGTCTACCTCTATCAGCAAAGACCCTGTTGCAGTCACAAATAGCTCCAAATCTCAAGCACTTGAGGCCTTTAATAACCTAGTCTAAGTTTACTTTAGACAAACTAGAAGTTAAGTGACTTAGAAAAATTACGTGATTTAGCCCAGTTTTTAAAATTCACGTATTTTTTTAACGTCATTTAATTTATATTAAACCCGAGGTTTCACTTACACCATTTAAAGTATAGAGACTGAGATTTGTGAGGGTGATTAATATATCTACTTACCCAACCTTTGACCAATCCCTGTGAGATGAGACTTACCTTAATTAAACCCGTTAGAAATTTGCATTCAGCTTTTACCTTTGTGAATCCTTCCCTAAATGGCACGCTGTAATTTTAATCAAATAGTTCTTTGTTCCATATAAAACTCTCTGATAAAGGAAAATCTATTCCGAAAAGGTGTTTCTGGCTATAAACGTGGCGATACGAAAGACAGAAATAAATTGGGCTCAGCGATTTATAGCCAAATGCTCTTAACCCAAGCCGTGCCGAACGAGATCCGTGGTTCAAAAATTTGATGTAAATCTTCCAAATGGGCTGTTATTTAGTGATATAAACTTAATCTGGGGAAAATGGACTGAGCCGTTACATTTAATTTTAACATTTTGATACAAAAGACTCGTAGCAAGACGCCCAACCAGTAGCTAATGTCTACTCGACATATAAAAAAAAACAATAAACCAACACTTCAATTCAATTGATCATCCTATGTCACTAATAAATACCATATTAAAGTTTCTAATGCTCAGTAACGACAAAGTTTATTACTTGATTCTTCTATGTATGTCACGTTTACGTGTATTTTATGAGGTTGTCACTAGAACCAACATGAGACCAGAATATAATAAAGTTGTAATTTTATTGCATGATTCCTAGTAGAGTATCTATATTCTAATTAAAGTAACCTTTCTGGTAATCAAAGTTTTAGAGTTGAAGTTGCAAATAAAAGAAATTCTAAGTTGAAAAAGTTTCTAATTTCAGTTTTAATATCATCAAACGGTACAAACAACGGGCTCTCAAAATACGTTAACAGTGGCGTCTAAATGTTTCTTGAAATATGTGTTAAAAAGTAGCGGTCATTTAGCAAAGTGAGGAAAAGTTTTCATATGCTATCGGTTAATGTTTATTACTAGGTACTAAATACACAAATTTAATTATAAATATCACAGTCAATAATTACACTAATTTTCTAACACTAAAAAGTATAGAATTAGTTCAAGACTTGCTCAAAAATCTAAAAGAAAACAATTGCGCCATTTCGTTTCAGAATGAAGTTTAGATTTTTGGGTAAGGTTCAAACTAATCCATAATAATATATGGCAGTAAAATGCAGGGCTTTATATCTACGTTTTACAGTCAAATTGTAACAACCTTGAGTTTATGATGTTACATACAAAATTGTATCACTACAGGGAATAATGGGATAGTTTCAAATACTTTTACCAATCGGTAAAACTAGTCCTACGTACTGTGACTAGATCATAGATTAGGAATAAATTACAATTATAAAATTTCGGTATCTACATTACAATAAGCACAACTACACGGTTACCACATTTCTACCGATAATTTCTACCGATATCTAGAAAATTTTAACCATAATTCTTGATGATAACTGTACTACTTTTGTAAATTGTCAAAATGTGATTATTGCTTTTTACCAAATTCCATTACGCACTACTGATGTTCCGGGCCGCAAACATTCTTGATTTCCGGACTCTGAAAAAAAATGTACATTATTATGTCATGTCAACCCATCCATAATATTGACAAACACCGATTGTATAGGAAAAAGTGTAAACAACTTCAATTTACCTCATACGGCGGCGGCGGCAGTATATCACACAGATTTATTTGACAGCCCTGCTCCGTCCTCGCTACATTTGAATGTCTGCTCATCTGAAACGGAATTTTGAAACTGTTCTCCCTTCCGAGCCAGTGCCACTGTGGATAATCGTACTCTAAATCACTGGCTGGACACACTTTACTTTTGTCCTGCCTGCTACGCGATCCAGACCTATTGGTGTGACAGGAAGCGCAATCGTCCTCTGCGACATTAATCTCATTATGTGCGCTCTCGTGTCTCGGCTCTCTATAGTCTTTGGTCGATCTACTGGACGTGCTGTGGCAACACGTAGAGCACTCCCCATTCGAGTACTGCAGGCTTCCATTACACGAGCGAACGATACTGTTGTTATGCGATCGTCTTTCCGGACAGTTTCTCAGGTCTCCGATGTCATTATTGTCCTACGAGGAAAATTTACATTGTTCAAATTAACTGGAATTCCTAACGGTGTTAAGTTATATGCAAATTCTAGTAAATAATCTAATCTTATGTCAACAATGGGTTCACATGAAACGTATCGCGGCATACCTTGAAATTGAGCTCGGTGTAAATAGCGTTGGAAGCGTATGGCTCGGGTGGTCCTCTACGCATCCTATCAACGCTTGATCCATCTAAGCATGGAATTGAGTTTTGTGGCAGACTGTACTCTGGCTCTACGCTTAGGATACTGGTTGATTGTCCACCTAGTAACACAAATAGTAATATTAATTAAAATAACCAAACACCACACATACATAATCCAGTTCCCACATTATTATGTGTCGTAGATGTGTCAGGAACTATGAGTACAATGGTACCACAACAGCCAGACCCGGAACAAATAATTGCAGTTCATGCAAACATTTGTCCGGGAATCGAACCCACACCTTTCGCATCTTAGTTAACAGGCCAGTAACCGCCCGTCGCATCGCGGAGTTTATCAAAATTCGCTGAATGACTACGCAATTCTTATCAGTAAATACCGTGAGAAATATGTCATGAAAAAACATGCAGCACAACATTTATTTTCGATAACATATAGGTGAATAGTATTCACTATTGACTATTCAGTCACACTTACCATGTAAAAGACTTTGATGACAACTGCTCACATCCAAACTGGTGTCGTTTGGTGCCGAGAATACGGGTCGGTCTCTTAGCCAGATCGTTTCTTTATTCAATAGGCACTGCTGAGCAGTTACAATTGACTGACCTACAATAAAGAGTTCAATGTTTCAATTACTCAGATATGTAAGAACTATAAACAATAGCCCTTAATTATAAACTCAGAATAGCTTTATAGCTTTTCTAGCTCAGACTCAGAGTGACTTATTTTTATACTAGGGACACGTTACCAACTCCATTTTGACTTCTGTAAATGTTGACAGCCATTTGAAAATGACAAAATGCAATACTTCATTAGAACATTATAGTTAAACATAATTTTGTCGTTCTGACAGAACTTAATAGAGGTCTTTAAAAATATGATTATCATCGAACCGATCTTACCCGTTGACTTCTTCCTTTGAATATTGTTCCGTCTCCTTATGTAGAAAATACTAAACAAGCCAATCACGATGATAGACAATAGGGTCAAACAGAGGGCAAGTAACCACGTCTCGTTGAATATGTGAGGTATGTTTGTGTCTTTTGGAGGCTCTGTCCTGAAATAAAGACACATTAATTGAAATCAATTCCTAATCACCATCATCATCATCATCACCAGCCTATTTATTAATTCCCAATACATGCTTGTAATTACTTGCCACCTTGCAAAGATTAACTTATTATATTATCATAACTCCAAATGATTCATGGGATCAAATACTTGTTTTTTTGACCTTGATCATTCTATACATGGGGAGGTGTGGGTTAAGGTGGTAGCATATTGCTTTAAAATTCAAGCAAGTTGCCTGATTAATTTCTGCAACTTTGATTTACAGAATTCTCATCTCCTTCATTAGCCGTTAGACGTCCACTGCTAGACGAAGCCTCCCCATAGAGTGTAATGGGGGATTTCACATAATCACTACGCTTGGCAGGCGGGTTGGTGATCGCAGTATTGGTATTAAGTACTCAGACGGATTCTGCTGCTCATCTTCTGGCGTAATCCTTTAGTTGCCTTTAACGACATCCACGGGAAAAGTTGGAAGAGTTCTTGGGCCGAGACTACACCATATTTACAAAATTACGATTCTAAAATTATATGACACAACAAGTGTTCCAGTTAATGCTGATAGGCCACGCGACACATCTGTGTACAACGTATTTTTGCGCCTACCGACATCCAAGTCATCGACCGCAAACAGCTTTCATGCGCACATACATAGATGATTCATACATAAGATAAGACTTTTGAATGAGACACAGTCCAATGTGTGGAACTTTTTCAATGGCTATCAACCACATTTATTTTAGCAAGTTCGTGTTTGAAAGTCTATTATCATTCCAGTAAGTAAGAAGTACCTTAAGTAATTTCCTTTATTTGTTCACTTTTACGGCATCGAAAAACATTGTGAGGAAATTTGACAAATTTAAACCAATGATCTGAGGCTAACATGTCGGATCAGTCCCATTGAAACAAATAAAAATAATCCAAACATGCATCTGAGAATGAGAATTCTTTAATTTAATATAGAGGACCAAAAACCTAAAATAGTATAGCGTTTTCTGTATGTATATGATGATTTAGGATGAGCCAGGTGTTGTTAACTAAATAGTAGCTTATCTGAAAGAAAAACGGTGGTCATCCAGCAGCGAAAAAGGTCTATGACAAAAAATTGTTTCGGTGGATCACAAATTGCTCCATTCACAGGACCATAGTGGAAGTCCCAAACGAAGAGACATCTCGACAGGTGCTGGCAGAATGGTAATGATGATGGCATGGTACTTACTGCACGTAGTGTCTCTGGGAGTGAGTGGGCAGCATGTGTATGAGCACGGGCGCAGAGAAGGGGCCTTGTCCACGGCGCGTGACGGCGGCGGCACGCGCGCTATATCGGCCACCAGCACGCAGCGAGCTCGCCGCAGCGGCACGCGTGCGGGCGCCTAGTGACATCTGACCCACCACTCGACCACCGCTGGTCCCAGTGATACGGATTTCAATCTGTAGTAAATTTTTGAGTGTAAAACTTTGTTCTGCTTATACACTCTTACGAGAGCAGCTGTGCGAAAGGATAACGCCAAGGCAAGCAGAACAAAATAATGGCCTGTTAAGAGAGTAGAACAAAGTAATATTTACTTAATTATGTGCTCATTTACCCAGCACCCAGCCGGGTATGGCCATACAACGATAAACAATAAGCAATTTCTGCCTAATTACTTTCCCCGAAACATTAACGACCCCTTACGTAAAAGTTTACGAACAACAAACAATTACTTAACTAGTTTGAAATGTAAGCGAAACTTACCAAATAACCTGTAAGTTCGCCGTTCCACGTGCTCACAGGTGGTGGCTCCCACCGTATCCACGCCGACGTTGCGTTTATTACACCTGCTGTCACGCTTTGGGGAGGCGCTGATGGCACTAAAACAAACACTAAACATAAATACAAAACACGATAATCCCATTTAAAAAAACCAACAGCAGTAACTAACCCTCCTCTTCGGTGTAGCCTGTCATCATATTAGAAGGTTTTCCCAGCAACATCTTGTAATATGGCATCAAAAATATGTCATACTGTGTAAAAGCCATCAACCCCGTGAGGATGTAGATTGATGATCCGCTGTTGTCAACGTTCGTCAACGACCCATTCGAGCACGTAGAGTCTGAAGCGGATTTGAGGATTAACTCCTGATCGGTCACATTGCGCCAATTTAACGTTGTTCCATTGTACCAAATTTTAACACCCTCTAAATATTCATTGTAGTCTGTCAGCACCTAAAATATGCAATGCACGATGTGAATGCCATGTTAGCTTTGCACGAATATGATACAAAGGTAGACAGATACTCACGTCCCAAACAACTTTCAGGGAAGTTGACGACAAAGCTTCCACCCTTCTCAGAACTAATACATTCTGTTGCAAATATTTCCTTGCTTGAACAAGTTCGTACTCCGGCATATGAAACACGCGTTCATAATCAATATTGAATTCGTGACTGGAGACGCGTTCATTTAGTTCATTGTTTCCTTTTTTTAGTACTTTGAGGTAAGCCTCTTTCATGATGCTTCCAGCTGCGTTGACAGCTGTACAAATTACCCTACCGCTGTGCTCCGCCCGCGCGCCGTCCAAATATAATAAGCTCGTATTGCTCTTTGTGCATTCTGGGAAAAGTAAAGAGTCTTGGTTCCCTTCGAGTATCCAGAAAGTGGTAGGTGTCGGTAATCCTTTGGCTTCACACGGAATGGACACCACATCGCCCTCCCATGCGGTGAGGTTGGATGGTATTTGTGTGAAGTGTGGTAACGCTGCAACAGATGGCTGGATTGAAATAGCACTGAGTTATGACTGCAATAAAGTTTATAGGAATAAAGACATACAGTAGACGGTGAGTGTGGCGCTCGTGATACTGGTGCCGGCGGGGCTGTCGGCTCGGCAGGAATAGATCCCAGCGTCGGTTGCGGACACGTGCTCCAATTTTAATAGCCCACGAACTATTGTGGCATGCGAAGGCAGCGTCCCATCTCCTTTGACCCATGTTATTTTTACAGTTGAATCATAACTCTACAAGTAGACAAATTATAAGCATGGATGATATATAAAACTTAGCTAGTGTCGAATCGACCTTTGGTATATACGACTTTAATTTTAAAGCAGATGGTTTGTTTTCCGTAATCAATTATCGAGCTAGATATTCCGAGGTTATGTTAGAAATTACAAAAACTCTGACTATTTCTAGTTTATCGCAAACCAAGTAGCCCCCAGCAATAGTCTAGAAATCGACAGTTGATTGCTTGGTAGATGTTTAAATTTCGACATCTCGATTGTGATGTGACACTTTATACAGGTTCCCTCAGTTTGACACTACTTTAGAAATTTTGATAGTAGCGCGAGAATTGATTTCAGTAAACCAACCATCTTCTTTCATTTTATAAAGTTGTATATAGGTACTAAATGTTGATTTAAATATTAACATTTAGTACCTATATACACCTAGACTGGTAGGCCTGCTATAATCTTTCGTAAAGAGACCCAGCAAACTTAAGACATTTACCTGACAATTCAATTCAACATTCTGTCCTACTAAAGCAGTAACATTACTAGGCTTGACCACAAAGTGTGGTCGTCTTATTATCATCAACGCTGCAGCTCTTGACTGTCTTTCGCCTGCGATATTTGACGCCACACATCTGAACAGACCGCTGTCTGTAGGTAAAGATTCCAAAATTTTTAGGTTTCCTGATTCTGTTATTGTAACCCTGAAAAGATAAATAAAATATATCGAATCCCACAAGCATGAATTGAAATATATTAGGTGAAACTACATATGCGAGGCGATAGCCATCGACGTGAGACCAGGCTTGCCATGGTTTGGAAAGCATATTATGCCTGTACACTCTAGCAAGCATTAGTATTTTTATAAATTTAATGTTTAGTTTACCTCCCGTTAACTTCCACGTCAAATTGCTGTCCATCCTTCAGCCAATGTACAGAAGGATCTGGAACACCTCTTGGAGGTGAACATTCTAGGAGAGCAGGTTCACCAGCTGCTACCTGAATGTCCCTCGGTTCTGCTCTGAACTCATCACGGAGAACTGAAAACATATTGCTACATAGCACAATCCACTCAATTGCTATTATGATAAGATCACTACTGACAATTTTTTTATGATTAATATTGTTTTTTTACTGAAATATAATAAAAATAAAATAAAATAATAATAATTATAAATAGATTCCCTAATTGAGATCACTGATTATGATGGTAATAGATGCACGTAGTGTGTCAAGTCACCTTCAGAAGATAAGTGATGCGTCTTCATTTTAGGTATAGTAACGTTATGGTATGATAAAGAACCAAAGAAAATGTAACACAATTGAATAATTTGCGAAATATTACCTGCCACATTAACAGAAGCGTTGTGACTGACAGCCTCGCCAGCGAGGTTGCGTGCTACGCACCAGTATATGCCTTCATCACTCTCTTTTTTACCCCGATTCACGCTGCAAAACCAATAATAACAAACCATGAGAAGTTGTGATAAGAGATAGAAGTTACCTACTCGTATGCAGGTATACAAGAAGATTTCAGAAAACTTATGAGTTTTTAAGATCTGCAATTTCAAGTGACATAGACCATCAATTCAATCAAATAATTAGTATCACAAGGAAATCGACATGTCGTAGGACCAAAAAAGTTAATGAACCGATGGCATTGGTAACGGTTGTAGAAAGTTACGGAGGAGGACTATGTCGAATAGTGGTCTTCTACTGTTTGTTAATGTGTAATGAGAACAAATAAAGTCAGTAGTTCTCGTTTTCTTTTCTCTCACCTGTTGTACAACTTATGTTAAGACGTTGCTTTCATAAATTACCTCAAAAATAAAAGTCCATCTTCCAGCAAGACCCTATGTCCGTCTTCCGCCTGCGGCAGAAGAGATCCGTCCTTATACCACTGCACGTTTGGCTTGGGTCGGCCTTCGACGACACACCGCAGGGTAGCGGGCTCGCTGCGTCCGGATACTGTGTTGGACGGGTGCTCTTTGATGCGAGGCGCTCGGTTTTGTGCTAAAGACAAAGCAAGTAAGGTCAAGAGTCAAGAGTCATGAGTCAAGTGTCAAGAGTTCTGGAAGTAAACTTCCAGAACTCTTGACACGGTTAAAGAAAATAGCTGAAAATCTATCACGCATGGCTTAAAACCTTCGTGCAAATATGGACTATTACATAGGCCTTAATTTTGCGCAAATGGCAAAACTGCTTTCAACAAGAGTCATAAACTACCTGCCCGGTTGAATATTTTTTTTACGACAGATAGATATAGACTTTGAACATAATATAAGAGATCCGTCCTAATGCACGTATGACTTGGATAGTAAGGTAGGGTAGCCGACTCGCTTCACCAGTTGTTGGATGGGTGCGTTTTATATATTTTTGCCCTAATTTCAAAGTAACAATTGCGTCTCCGTTATATTATGGCTGTCATGGTGGTAGTGGTGTGGTGATTATGGCAAATACCCCCCATTACATTCTATGGGGAAAGCCTCGCCCAACAGTGGACGTCTAAAGGCTGCTGATTTGATATGTATGGCCGCCGCTTCTAAGAAACCAGGCTTATTTATGGCTATAACAATTTATCACTTCTATCTATCTATTTTTCATTTATGAAGACTTCAATTGCTAAGATGCAAAGGACTAAGATTGGTTTAGCCTTGTTTCTCGCAAATATAAGCTTTTGAGCAATAAAACAGCCACTCATATGTTTGAAACATTCTATTTTATAGAGCAGACTGATGGGTGATAATACAATCAGAAAAATGTTTTGAATTTAGGAGAAGTACCGCATGTACGAGGTAACTACTCGGTTTGTGCTAGGACAATACAAAACAAGTTCTAACCTACCTAAGTATTCTTATTCTTACGTAAACTGTATTGTTCTTATGAATACAAAATATTTAATCTCAATTTGAATATAACCTAAAAATCTTAATAAAACAGACACGAATTGGAAAACTCAATCCATAGTTCATTGCAAATTATCTTATATACCATAAAACTCATTTAAATTGCTTCGTAACGCAATAAACGAAGCAATTTCAATGCGAATTGAGATAGTTGGCAGAGGCTGAATGACTGGAGACTATAAAGCTAAAATATATGCGAAAATCTGAGTTACCATTACCACGACCACATATTTATAAGCTCCTCTCGATCCAAAAAATATCTGGAAGAGATCGCTTTTAGCGATAAGACCGCCCATTACACATAAAAACCCCTCACTCATAATATTTTTTTAAACCTCATCATCATCATCTTCAGCCGTTAGACGGACGCTGTTGAACGAGGCCTCATCCATATAATGAATGAAATGGGGGGATTTGCCATAATCAGTACGCTAGAAAGATGGATTGGTAATCGCAGTATTGGTGTTGAGTACTCAGGTGGATACTGCTGCCCATCACCTGATGTAATCCCTAAGTCAGCTTTTACTACATACACGGGAGGAGATACAGGGGTAAATTCAAAGGCCGGAAACACCACGGCACAAAACTTAAACCTATTTTAGTCAAAAAAGTTTTTTTTTGTTTTCTCTGTCTCTGATGTAAATGAAGCCAAAACAAGACAAAAGTTATATCAGCTATCAAAGGTTTCAACATTGACTATGAATAAGGGGTTAGTATTTATTTCTTGGACTATATAGTATACAGGTTCAATAAAGAACTTCCATTCATTAATTAATTCATTCATTCATTCATTCACGATTGTATCTTAGCATAATAAACTGATGAAAGCTGATGATTTTATAAACTTTTAAGCACCCCAGTCTGCGTTTGTGTTTAAAAATAACACCGAAAACTATAGACAACAATTTAGAATGAACCAAACCATTGCATAGACCGGGTGCTTGTTGAAAATATTTTACATAGACATAGATAGAAGGGACCGACATAAAAAATCTAATATACAATGTCGTTATGTTTAGAAAAACCTGCGCTCAATATATTTTATGCAGAAAAAACTCAAAGTCGTTATGATATAAATGTTTGCACAAAGTTGACCAACACATTAACGGGTAATTAAACCTCTGCTAACCAATTAGTTTTAAGAGATGTTTTAATATTATCTGTAATTATAACCGGTAATCAGTGATAGATTAATTGAATTTCAAATATCGATGGTGTACAAAGCGACTGCAATATTTGTGCTAAAAAGAAGGTAAAACATTTTAGTTAAAATTTAACATACATACTTACATACATACAGACGTACATGCAAACACACTATGCCTCAAACACCCTTCTTTTTAGTCGGGGGTTAATATTGTATGTGGATGACAGGACCTGTCAAATACTGATGTATAGTCTCATATATTTCCCTCCTGAAATCCGGGTTTTGATAGTTTACGAAACTATATGAAGTTTCGTTTCCTTCCATACATTTACTTGCAGCGCCCCTAGCGAAAACGAGAAGAAAACTAAGGACACTGTTAGTAAATGTATTGGATGGAAACGAAACTTCATAATATAGTTTCGTAAACTATCAAAACCCGTACTAAGTCCCCAGGGAACGGTTAATATATAATTCGTGCACCACGGTGGTTAAGAGCTTTTTTTTTGCCCTAGCATAATTAGGTAATCTAGAAGAAATCATTAGGAGAGGTGCCGGAGCCGGATTGAGGGGATGATTCGACTGTCCCTCCAGAAGCTGGAGACCAATAGGGCCACTGATTTCAAGTCCTATGCTCTCCAGGTTACGGCGAGATATAAGAATGAGCTCCTCTGATTTCTGGTCAGCTGGCATTGTTTACCGACGCTATAGGGAAGCGGTATCGAAACAAAATCCACAAAAGATGTAGTGTTAGTTTTAAGGTTAAAATATATATGTTAGTCTATAAGGTATATATTCTATGGGCTTATTGTTTAGGTATAATTTTATTATACATTTCCCATGTAGCCTGAAATAAAACATTATTATTATTATTATTATCTATAAGGCCGGCTATTGTAACACAAATATTGTTAGTATTATTTTTACAATGTGTGTAGGTTTTGGAACGTTACTGATTAATTAATATAATTTATACTCGCTGCACACACAACACAGTCAGCAATAAAAAGACAAACATGTCAAGATAATATTATTGTGACCGCTATCAGTGACAGTGACAAGTTTAATAAAGGACAACTACCGCTTGACCGCGGTCCTACTAAAAATAAATCAAAATTATAACAATACCCATTGCGTTGGCTTATCGCTGTGTCTATCTAAATGCAGTGGAACGGACAAATGTAAGGTTTTATTGATCCGTAACCTTTGAGATGCATCTATAATAGAGTCAAGAATTAAAAGTCCCTATCTATCTATAAATTTATTAACATAATGTTAGTAGGTACTTCCGTCAATACAGGGTGACCCAGTATATTTATTTATTTTTAATCAGATGTTCACAAAACTTACAGCCTAAGCCAAAACATCCTACGAGCTAAATCAGTTGGCTTAAAAAACAAATACACATAGGTATGTATAAGTTTAGGTAGTTCTGTTTGAAAAATATTTACCTCTTAAAGTACACAATTGTGTTGAGCAGGTAATGTAAGAATTTACGTACAATATCACAAAAGGAGATGATTTAACACATGAAAAGGGAAAAAATTTTGTCAACGTCTTTTGATAATTCGATTTTATTAGTTTTACGACAGATTTATGTTATTTTCTCAGTGAATAAATTTAAAGCGAGTCAGCGAAAGTTGTTTGTTCCTGTGTGTAAAATAACATACAAATATTGTGAGAAACCTGATAAAGGAGTCAACAATTTAATATTCTTTACATTCACAATAAGTACCTTAAGTGTCGTGTAAGGATGAAGCTTTCTTAACACATCTGTTTTTAGTATCTTAGATTAAAAAAAAATTAAATTTTTTCTAGTTTTTTTTCTTCGGGAAAATTTTCCTCGTCCTGTTGAAGGAAAACCCGCCGAATTAAGAAATTTCATCATCATCATCAACCGCCTGTAGAAGTCCACTGCTGGACATAGCCCACCTCCTTAGAATATGCACGGCGCATGGTCTTGAGCTGCCTCCATCCACCGACTTCTTGCTATTCTATAGTCCATCGAGTAAAACTAACAATTTTTACAACTTAAGCAACTCAGGTATGTACCTATTATTTATTATGTTACCAAATACTAAAATGTTGGATATTTAGGTATGTAGGGTATTTAGTTTTTATCTAAAGTAACCGATTACCAAACATAAAAGTAAAAGCCGATTTACTAGTACATTATTAGAGTAACCTAATCAGTGAATTGTCACTAATAATACATAAATAAACTCTACTCTAAAAGTAACTCTACGCTTCGAATTAATTAGTTAGTAAACTTGTTTTTAAGACCGGTTTAAGTACATCTTATTATTTACTTATTAATAGGTAGTTGTGTTGTAAACAGTCTCATAATACTGATTCTTTACATCAGCAACTGCCATGCATTGCACTCATTTTATCTTACGTTGGTACTTTCTCAAAGCTAATAAAAACAGGCCTGTAGTAAAAATCATAAATCTTAAGAACCGATATTGATCAAAACTAAGCCAAAATAATGTGTCTAATAAACAAATAATCAATTGCAGACATAGTTACATGACATTTGATGACTTAGGCCTGTATTCTAGAACCAAACTCAAACTAAATCGAGACTCAAGCATAAATTTTTAGATAGATATCAATGAAAAACTGTCACCAAATCTAAGCTCGAGTCTCAATTCACGAGCATAGAGCTTCTTGAGCATAGTTCTGGAAAATGGGCCTTAGATATCGACCGACGTCCTAAGTTCTAACCCACAACTTTGTACCTAACTGTTCACAATTTGGGCACAAAAATAACCTTAACTATCCAGTGCCATGAAGATGATTTATAAGAGCCATGTGGTTATCTAGTAGCTTACTTCGCTTGATCACCCTGTATATAATACAAATAAACGCTAAGCTCTTAATATTTTTAACAAACCGAACTGAATAGTTTACTAACTACAGCTCGAGTCGATACAAACAAAATGACAATTTGTTAACCGTCAAAAAGTCCATTAAAAGATCGAATTCCAATCCACTAGCCACTGGCTTTTGTAATTTTACGCTAGCGTTAACGTTAATTAAGCTTCGTTCAAAAATAAAAAGGCTGCCATTGTTCAAGCAACTACCTACAAATAAACAGTAGGTATCTACCATGAAACTACATTTTGTTAATTGGCCCCGTGCTACTTTAATTACTTGATACGTAGATAGTATCAGATAAAGTGTTGGATAAGTCAAATGTAATGGTAGCCTCATAATGAATTTGAATTATTTATCTCTCTCTCGTAACGCTCTCTTAAACACATTGGGAAACTTTTAACTAACTTAGGATCTCTTCCAACATCTGTTCAGGGTTCCCTTACGCAGTTAATGACAGATCAGTATGAAAATATATGTCAAAAATCTTCATCTGTCGTATGTAAAACAATGCCGAACGCTATGTCATCTCCAAACATCAATATTGTATTATAATTAGTTGTTAATGATGATAAGAACGGATTGAAATTAATATTTACCATTAGTTCCATTCAGTCCAATAAGAAGTAAATGCACAAACACGAGAAACACGAATTGGTTTCTTCCATTTATGGTGTTATCGCACTCATTAGCACCAGCATCCACCATACTGCCACCAATTAAAACTTAATTCACACCACTATTTTACATGTTTTCGATATCACTAAAACAACCACTCATTTTTAACATTGCAGTCCACTATTTTGTTGATTCAATACAGTTCATTCACAATTCTATGTTCCTCGAAATTCGAATTTTAAAAGTTGGAAACTCGACATCGCGGTCACACTAAGTCGACGCGTTCGCGACACGACCGAGCGGACACGAGTCTTGCGTTACACTATCGCGTTCGCTCGTACCTCCCTTCCACATCTGTGTTTACTTACAGAGTCCCAAATGGGGGGTACTATAAGCGCCTGGTCTATGTGTGTACCTATTTAGATCATAAACCCATTATGGCCTATTTAGGATGTTATGTCAAGTAAAGCTCTGTTTTATAGACACCAATTTGCGTAAGAATCGTGGCTGCAACTCGTTCACCACCTTTATGGCGTTTGGTTGACAAATGTTTAAATAAATTATAAAAATCTTTATACACAAAAAAATAATGCAACTACAAAATTTCAAAAATACA
The DNA here is from genome assembly GCA_951392215.1 of Epirrita christyi. Classification (NCBI taxonomy): domain Eukaryota; kingdom Metazoa; phylum Arthropoda; class Insecta; order Lepidoptera; family Geometridae; genus Epirrita; species Epirrita christyi. The sequence continues at coordinate 6,779,504 of OX595842.1, read as the reverse complement.
AATAATATACTTAGGTATTTTTGGTTTCTAAAGATATCTATCTAAAGATCTATCTAGATTCTAAATAGATCTAATGATGGCTTAATCAAAATCGTTACCAAACGAAAATGCCCCCAAGATGCCAAATGATTAATTTCAGCATGATAACTACTTACTTATCAGAATCCTTTAAGACTTCTATAGGACTCTACAAACAAAGATTTTTTTAGTTTGACGAGTTTTTCGTCTTTTTTATCTAACAAAAAATGGCAATTGTAACGTCTTGTAATTTAATTGGTTGCCATCTGGCTATGAACTTTTTGTGCTTCCACAACACAAAAAGAACTAACCCATACCTTACGAAAACATGAGATCTTTCATTCATAGGCTTTCTACGCAGCACACTAACATCTTACCCCAAATTCCTCGATAATCTTTTGTCCAAACATCCCTACAAAATTAAAATTCGAATGCCATTGAAAAATGGAAATAAAATACGGCTCATTTCATAAGACGCATTTGTCGAGTTAGCGCATGCGCACCGGGCGGGCACACCGACAAAGGTTCCAAGTTTGAATAAAAAACGTTCTAATTTCAAACCGGTCTCCCCCTCGCACGCGCTCCTGCGCATCCCTTCGACCATTATTATGCTGAAGAGGTCATTCACAGTTCGCACAATACATCCCATACAAACCCATACATAGGAGAGCCGCTAATAGGTGAGGCAGGGCCCTGACTCTTTTTAATTTTTTTGAACTTAAATTATAGCTCTGGGCGCTCTGTATAAAATGACGAGTAAATGATGCTGTAGTGAGAGAAAAATATATGGTTATTATGGCAAGCATAATAATTCATTACTACACTTAATAACCGTTTTTTTTGTCGGCTATCAAAATAATAGGATTATTAATCCACACGTGTGATTTAATGATCCTATTATTTTGATTAGGAACTTATTGACCCTACTATTGTTACCTGCAAATGGATATCGTTTGTAGGTATTACGAGAACAAACAGCAAAACATCATCTACTTACATAAGTGACTCTACATTATAATTTTCAAGACTTAAACCAGCTTTGTACGAATTTGTAGCGGATGCTCAAAACTAAAACCATAACAATTAATACGATAAAGATCTTGCAAGAAAAACACCGAAGCTTAAAATGTGAGAACATAATGTCACCCAATTTGCATTTTAAGTTTTCGAGAAATTCGAAAAAGTACTTGCTCAAGAACCTTAAGTTCGTGATACGATCACTTATTGAGACTGATTTGAATTACCCTCTTAATAAAAGTATATTTTAATTGGACCGGTACAAATTAACATAAAAACGGTACCTATTATGGAAGAATTTTAATGTGATGTCAATATGCAAATACAAATAAATTGGGGAAATATATCCCTACATACTTTACATTAAGGTTAAATACAGCTATTCAATTACATAACGACAATGTGTATAAGAAGACACATTTTATTATCAACTCAAAAATAATCACATGAGAATAGTGTGGATAGAACTTTGGAATGTTAGAAAGATTAATTCAACATCGTTAAAAGTAGAACTCGTAATTTTGGGGATATTTGTAATCACAACACAGTTCTGTTGAGAAACTGTAGCTTTTGGAGTGACGCTTACTAAGGACTTGACCAAACTTGGAATACAAATTATGACAATGGTTCACATCAATGTCAGTTACTTAATTCATTGCAATATTATGCTAGGTGGAACTAAGGCTATTTAAATACATAACGACAATCCCTCTTATTCATAATCAGTTTTTAAACTTTTGATACCTAACCTTATGTTACCTTGTTTTGGCGTAGGTACGTCATCAGAGAGAACAAAACAAAAGCTTTTTTAACTAAAATAAAGGTATAAAAAATGATAATGAATAAAGGTGTTAAGTGTGTCACACACATAGCAGGTGCGGTAAGATATCTGTATCTGAACGCGTATCTGTCCATATCACTCTCTATACTAAACTCAAGGAGCAACACACACGTAGCAGATCACTTAAGTATATTTTACCGTCAAGCATCTGTAGGCACCGACATATATCAAAAGATGGACAGATGATATCTGTGTATACAAATATATTGATGATTATAGTTTGAAGGTTTCCGCGTGAATGTATCATTTTCGTATATTATCGTATCTGCTACGAGTGTGATACCTTCAGATGCGATAAGTTTTTTATACGCATATAAAATATCACTGCATCTGCTACGTGTGTGTTGCACTTTAGTTTATAAGAAGATACATTTTATAATCAACCCAAAAATAATCACATGAGAATAGTGTGGACACAGAACTTTGGAATGTTAGAAAGATGAATTCAACATCGTTGAAACTAGAACTCGTAAATTTGGGAAATTTGTAATCACAACACAGTCCAACGGTAGCTTTTGGAGAGACGCCTTCAATAGACGTGACCTAACTCGGAATACAAATTATGACGATAATGGTTCACATCAATGTCAGTTACTTAATTCATTTCAATATTAAGCTAGGTGGAACGACGATTCGCGTCAGGCAGCTGGACAAATAGGATGAGAAGAGCTGAAATTTGGGCTATAAACGGCATAAACGGCGTATTATGGCAATGAAACAGACGCGCGTTAACATCATTCCTTTTCAACGCATTTGAGACACAATAACTTTTCATTTAAAAAACCGACTTCCGCCATTGTATTCGACTAAATAATTTTGGATGAAAAAAAAATTATGAAAGAACCATAGTGGTGAAAGGATTATGATACTTTCAGAATGCAAATGCTTGGTGTCTTGCTGAAAATGTCAAAATCGCCATATGTATGCCTACAATATTTGAGGAGTTCCCTCAATTCCTCATGGATCCCATTATCAGAACTGGATTCTGAAAAAAATGGGACCAATCTGGAAGTATATCTATTCAAATAAAAAAAGAATTTTCCAAATCGGTTCATAAATGCCGGAGATATGCGGTAACAAACATTAAAAAAAAATAAAAAAAAAAAAATACAACCGAATTGAGAACCTCCTCCTTTTTGGGAAGTCGGTTAAAAAAATACGTGCGCTTTATGCACGTCTTGAAACACGCTGATAAAATACGCCGTGTGCATAGGCTCCAAATGGCGTGCAGAAGCTTATCTCCAACAGTGAAATAATACAAGATGATGATATTGATAACGATTAAAATAATTATATTTAAACAAGACACATGTGTTCTTGTGCAGAGCTTTGGTTTCGAAAGAGCGTGTTTAACCTAAGTTGCGCTTTTAATTTTATAAGCAGTATCAGGATTTCTTAAATGGAAACAATACAATGGAATATCCACGTGCGTTGTTTCTTGAAGTATGACAGTTCAAGACCAGTTCATAAATCCCAAGATTAAAAAAAAATACGTAAAGCATGCTTTCAGTTATGTTTCTTGCATACCAATTATGGAAGTTCCTTTGATAATCGATTATTTCTAAAAAAGTAGGTCATTAAATAAATAAATAGACTTCCTGCTGGATGAGGCCCTCTTATAATCATAATCATAATTTACGCTTGGCAAGCGGAATGGTGATCGCATTATTGGTGCTGAGTACTCAGGTGAACGCTGCTGGCCACCTCCTGAACGTAGGGCATATATTATAAGCCAGACGAAAGTCAAAGTCAAAAGAACTTTATTCATTGAAATCACAAGGATCATTTTGAATCGTCTGATAAACTAAAATTACTCCTGTGCCTGTTCGCGCACCATGGCAAAATTTAAATACACTCGAGAGCAATGAATCCGGGTCACTTAAAGAATGTTAAAAATCTCGGAAACTAAAAATGATAGATTAATGCAATAAATTGTATTTAATAGACAATGTAATACTCCTTAAATGAAGGTAAAAAAAATATGAGTCACCATACATTTTATTAACACAAAATTACATAAAGAAAAAAACTGCTGATCTCTCCTTAAAACAAAAATAGGAAACATGAAATTTTTGAACTTTATTACGATTTTCTTGAATTTTAATACTTCGTATAGCCTCCTCGTGCTTCCATTACTGCGTTTACGCAGAAAAAAAAACAACAAAAAAACAGAAATCAAACAATGATAAATGACAGATTACAAACAAAAGCAAAACCAAATGCTGTAATTTCGTAGTTCCATCTTCGAAAGTGGCCCTTTTTCAAATTTGATTTTTTTATGATATAACTTTACAATAACTAAGAAGTTTTAATACCTTCATTTAAGGAGTATTACATTGTCTATTAAATACAATTTATTGCATTAACCTATCATTTTTAGTTTCCGAGATTTTTAGGATTCTTTAAATGACCCGGATTCATTGCTCTCGAGTGTAAATACTACATATTTATTTTCGAAATTTAATTATTAGCGACGTGATAAATTAAAATATTTCCATCTTAAAGAAGTACGTACTCAATTAAGGACAATTTAATAATATTGTCCTCAATTCATTACTTCTCATAAGACTACGTATTATACAAAACAACCTACAACTTTACAGCATACTAAATTAACTCAGTTACGACCATAAACTTATGGAAATGTAGTTATTTTGAACACAGTATTTGAGGAATTTGTGAAGTGAGTTCATCGTGAACTAGAAATAAAATAAACATTCAGATCATGTCAGAATTATAACAATGTCATCCCACACTATGAGAGCGAGTCGAAAATAAATAAAAAAAACATTATTATACAAGAATGGTGTCGTGATCACCTATTTGGCCAGAATAAATGAATAGAAAACGGAGTTTTCCACGTAGATAATAATGTATACCTACCTGATAATTATTATAAGGGAGTTGAATATTTTTTGATCTCATCATCATCATCATCATCATCAACTTGTAGACGTCCACTGCTGGACATAGACCCTACAATTCCACGACGAACGGTCTTGAGCCACCTCCATCCACCAGACTTCCTACGATTTTTTGACTTACTTGTCATAAACTACAAAGACAACCAATAAACAATGATGTTTTAATCATTGCCAATAATGCTTGAAATTTTCCAAGAGGTTTCCTAAAAAAATACTTAGGTTTCCTATAAAAAAATACTAAGCTTCGTCAACATCATTACCAGCCTGTTTACGTCCACTGTTGGACAAGGCCTCCCGCATTGAATGCAATGGGTCACTATACGCTTGGCAGGCGCGTGATCGCAGTTTGGTGTTAAGGACTCGGTGGATGCTGCTACCCACCTCCTGGTGTAATCCCTTATTAAGGCTTTAACTACAGCCACGAGATGGGAAAAAGTAATATAAAATCAAATAATAATATAAATAACTTACTATACATAAGTTGTATACAATAAAAATTATCGTAATCGAGTAACTAGTTAGTTTTAGTATTTCTTTGTGAAATCGTTTCCTTTTTTGTATACTTTGGTGTGAAATAAACTATTTTCTGTCTTCTTTTTTTTATTGGTATTTCGCGTCCTAATACAGAAAAATAATGTAATTTTTCTGAATAAAAGCAAATGCATAGTAAAGCTACTGGAAAAGCCTAGAAGTACTGGAATCGTGAACCATCTCTCGTTTCCAATCGAGCATGGCTGAAACAGAGACTATACTGTGCTGACACAAACACTTGAGATATGATACCGAGAAAGACGAATGGAGTGTTCGCAGAATTATAAGTTAATGTTGAATGATGTTGGTTGGTTAGGTTTTTGTAGTTTAAATATAATTGATATGCTAGTTAAAAGCAGCAGTCTCAAGTAAATCATTCAAGTAAATGGTCTAAGTATTGGCCGTGGAGTGTCCGGCCTAAAACTATAACATAAATGTACGATATCCACATGAGGAGGAGAAAGGAGGGAACTGTGGATGTCATAAAAGGCGACTAAAGGATTACACCAGGGGATGGGCAGCATTATCCACTTGAGTATTTACAACAATACTGCGATCGATCAAGACAACGAGATGATCCGATGCTGGAGTGGAACAGCGGAACTCGTTGATGACAGTAGCCAGGCAGTTTTTTCACAGATGATGTATTTTGGTTGCTGCTATACAAATACTAAAAACCAGAATAAAATAAATATTTAAGGGGGCTTCCATAGAACAAACGTGATTTTTTTGCTCATTTTTGCTCGATATTGATAAAGGCAATAGGTAGACGCTTGAAATATTCACAGAATATTGAGTTATATTATTCAATTTAAAAATAAATAATTAAATAAAAATAAAATTAATATTTAAGGGGGCTCCAATACAAACGTGATTTTTTTGCCGTTTTTATAGATAATGGTACGGAACCCTTTGTTCGCGAATCCGACTCGCATTTGACCAGTTTTTAACAGCTCACGGTTCCGATAATTAATTTCGTAAAGAGTTATTTTGAAAAATAAAAGTTTCAGTAAGAAAATTTTACAACGACAAAGACTCATACGATTTATTTCACTTTGCTGTAACTTAATTTTTTAACGTTTTCTAACCATTAGCTCATGTATTTCATCATAAGAGCGGGTTCCCTTTGCCACGCGTAGTCCTGGCATTTTGATTCGTCTTTTTTACGAGCCCTTTTCCACTTTGCGTCGCAAAACACAACCACAGCGTTTCGCCCGCCATCGAAGCCATTGATTGATGAGCAGACAACTGCCGTATTTGCATCCAACTTCAGCTATTTACGGGCATTTCCTCCGCTCAACCCGTCTGTAGTGATAAATGCTCCCTGTCTCCGAGTCTTAGGATGTACGCGTCAGTTCGCTTCAACTCACTTCTTTGGAAAAACTTACTAGTTTAGACTTCCTTGTTGGGAGATGATCGATGCGATTCGTTTTTAGTTATTTTTTTAACCGACTTCAAAAAAAAGGAGGAGGTTCTCAATTCAGCTGTATTTTTGGAATGCTACTGTGTCACTGTTACCCCCATGTATTTTGGACCCATATTCATAAATCGAACTTGACTCTCTCGAGTGTGTTCCAATTTCAAAATTCCCATACAAAAACTTATTTTTTTACTAGCTGGTGCCCGTGACTTCGTCTGCGCAGGATTAGTATTTAGAGTAGCTTATATTAGCGTGGCGAAGAAAATAATAGTACCTAAATATATATACACTGTGGCGAGTTTTTTTGTAGGACTATTTAAGATAAACATTTCCATCATACATTACATATGTGTAACTCTAACGGTTTTGGCAGCGCACGCCAGAATAGCTCGCAGATGGTAGATTTTTTCCTACTTACTTGACACTTATCGTCATATGGACAATTCACACAATATCTTTATAAATTGTAGCCTATGTGTTATTCTGATGTATAAGCTATATTATTGTAAATTTTATTAATATTCATTCAGTAGTTTCTACGTGAAAGAGTAACAAACATCCATCCATCCATCCATCCATCCATACTTACAAACTTTCGCGTTTATAATATTAGTAGGATGTTCTTCTGATCGTTGTTAGAGTTGAGTTTGGTATATTAATACAGGCAGTGTGTGAAATGCCAACTTTGTAAATATTGTTAATACTTCAATTTCATGTTTTATAGACCCACTGGTATTTTGTGTGAATACCATTTGTATTCATTTGTGTTCACAAAAAACCCATTTATGTGAGTTCCATTACTGTATGCCACGTTATTATCTTGTAGGTATATTATGGTATACTTGCTAAATAAATCACAATTAATCATTACATTTGCCGGAATAGGATCCCACGATAGCCAATGAATTTATGCTATGATTTACACCCAGGACCAGGCAACCAATGAATCTCAGAACGAAATGATTTACCTATACAGCTATTTATAGCTGTTAATAGCTATTTCATTTTATTGTCTTTGTCGTCATTTCTTTTTTGGACGCAATTTAAAGACTGATTGTAGAATTATTGAAGCCAATTGGCTTCAATAATTTTCGAAGTTTCGATTTTTGTCTCTTAAAATCATTAAACAGTAGTGGCATTTAAGAAAGTGTGCAATCCGTGAAAAGAGGCCTTTTGAGACTCTGCCACCCCTTCGGGGAAAAAGGCGTGTGTTTATTTATGTAAGTATGTAAGAAAGTATTCATAAAATATATTCAATCAGAATATAAATTAAAATAGATTTAAATAAAATTATCTCCTCTGTGACAACCTCTGTGGTGCGACGGCCGAGTACCCGGCTGAGATGCAAGAGGTTTGCCGGTTCGATTCCCGTTGCGGAACAAATGTTTGTATGATCTGCAAATATTTGTTCCGGGTCTCGGTGTTATGGTAGGTACCATGGTACTCGTAGTTCCTGATACCCACGACACAGGGATCCTAGTGTGGGATCAGAACTACGTATGTGACTGTTGGGTGTTATGTTATGTTATGTTATATGTCTCAGAATCTCAAACAAATAATAACTTTTTGGATCTCTCCCGTTTAATCTGTAAATTATTTCAAGACCTTTCATTAAATCTACTTGTGTATCTGTGGCTAAGAGAACATTGACTTTTTTTTATTAATCAGGTGTTGCAAACTTGTTATGAAAGATGGTGGGCAAACGCAGCGATATCATGGCGCCGCCTGCGCCTACGCGTGTTTATAAGCTAGACTAAGCATAATTTCCAACCTGCTAATAGAAACTGCTTGGTTTCTATCATCTAGTCTAGGTTACAAGAGAATATTATCGTTATTTTACAGTTTTAATGTGAAAAATTACGACTATACACCACGTACTTTACTATTCTCCTGCTGACGTTTCGTTGACCATTTTGAGGTCCTTCCTCATGAGCACCGACCGCGACCACGCTCAAAGGTAGTGAGACGGGAACAAAAAAAAAAAAAAGTTCCAAAAAAGTTCTTCATGTGAACATTCTGCAAAGTGTTTTGCGCGGGTGGACTTAGCTTCTGTAAATGCTATTTAAATAACATCTAATATTTTTTCCATCATTTCTTTTTATTGCAAACACAACACAGAAAATGATTTAAAAAATCCACTTACATTTAAAATTGAGGCTTTTATTTAAATTCCTTAAGTTGCTTTAGTGAGAACCTTTTTTATTTGAATAAATGATGGAACTGGCTTGTTGCCCACCTGATGTTCAGTGGTAACTCAAAATGCAATACCTATTAGGTCACGTCCACCTAGGACACGCCCTACCTAGCATTGCACTGCGCCCGTTATTCTGAGACGTGAAGATGAAAAATTTCATGTAATTTCACCGGCACCCATAACACTTCAAACCGGAACACTGTTACTACCTGGTGGCAGAAATAGGTATGTGTCTAATAACACTTGGCTTCTGATTTTATTACATAGATTTCAATTCTAAAAGAAATGGAATCATTTCTTTCTTACTCTTTTATAAAAAAAGACTACATTCGTCCCTTCAAACGTCAAGAAGTACGACTGATCTGATTTTTGTGGATACCTGGTGTTCCTAATAAGCAAAAGTTTCACTCGCATTTTCTCATGTTTTAAAAAATGGGATAAAATCTAGGTGGATATAAAACTTGGACCAAACACCAAGTGCGTGGGCTTATTAAAAGCCAAAGCCGCCTTTCGCAGTTTAACTTGAAAATAATGAACTTAAATTGTCGCTTTTAGTGCCAGGATACGTAATATTGAAATGCAATTTCTACATTTACCTGTACAAACGTACACAACTATAACAATTATTTACTTTATTAATATTATAAATTTTTTTAGATGTAAAATTGGCGTTAAATATATTTTCTATTTATATAAAATATATTTTACGTCTTATTTATGATTATAAAATTAAACTATCCCCTAATAGGAATAACTCACAGATCGAAAATCTAGTAGAGAAAAAACTCATGAGCTTTGTATGAATTCGTATGAATCTGTATCAGATTAGGTATTTTTTCGTCATAATAATATTTGTACCCAATTGCTGTACTTAGCAGGGTTCATGGTGCAGCCATACTTATAATTTAAGACCTTGTAAAACAATAAGTTCGCAATAAACACTTGATTATTGACTAATAGTTGTCACTTTATAACAGTTTTTTTATTATTGGAAAATCTAATTAATTTGTTTTCCAAACAGTATATTTACTGTCTACGTTGTACATGTTTTAGTTAGAGACTAGTAAGAGAGTTGTTTCACAAATTACACAAACTTGCCCCTTTCAACTGATACAAGCTCTGCCAGCCAACTTTTTCATCTGGTTTTTTTGCTGGTCTAATGAAAAGAAAACAAAAGTCCTCATCGCTTCGCTCCTATTTGGCTGAATTTATATAGAAATCAGGTTGCAGGTGAGCTGGCAGTGCCTGGCCTAATGGAACCAAAATATTAAAAAAATTAAATAACCAGACTTATCACATCGGTAAATTGTCTAAGGAATTTCACTACATCGTAGTATTGGCTATTGTTACTGGCAACGTTAAATGTTAATGTTTAATGTTAACCTTGGGCGATTGGGCGGAGCAAAGAGATGCTAATACCAACACTACCTACGACGCTATGATGTTCAGATAGTAATACCTCTAGTGATAGTGACGACCTCTGTGGCGCGGCGGGCGAAGGTTTGCCTGCGACGCAGGAGGCTGCGGGTTCGATTCCCGCCTCGGAACAAATATTTGTACGATATACAAATATTTGTTCAGGGTGTTCTGGGTATTTTTCTATGTATAATAAAAAAATATTTATCATTGTATTAAGTATATCACAGTTATCTTGTACCCATAACACAAGCTCTGCTTAGCTTGGGGCTAGATAATGTTGTGTGAAATGTCCAGCGTTTATTTATTTATTTATTCACCATACCATAGGCACCCACTTTCTGCTCTCAGTATGAATACCTACGGCCTTTTCGCACGAATAAAACCGTCTGGAAATACGTCGACTTGTCTAGAGCACTTTTTATGAGGCTCAAGCGCTTGCAGACGTACTAAAACTTGCGAAACTTTAAAGCTTTATTTTAATTTTCTTTGCCGTTTGCCGAGTTTCCTTGGGAAAAAATGAAGCTCTTCGCACGTGCACGAAATAAAGTGTGATGTTTTACGAGCCTCTACTAAATGGAGCTAAGATTGTTATCGTAATTGTTAAACAAGCTGCATGTTATGGATGACGCTGAGCTTAGTTTTCACTACAACCATTCAGTACTTATAAATCCGTGTCTGGTGTCCTTTTTTTATACTACTTGGCAAGCAAACGAGCTTATGGCCCACCTGATGGAAATTAGTTACCGTAGCCTATGGACGCTTGCAACACCAGAAGCATCACACGCGCGCTGCCGACCCTGAGACATAAAGATGAAAAGTACCTACATATATTTTGTGCCCGTACCCTTCAAACCGAAACATTTTTTTTTGGTTCATGATAAAAACCATTTTTAAATTTTTTGCTATTTATTTTTGTTGTATACCCACGAAATATTGTTAGATAATAAATAATTACCTGATAAGTTTATTGTTGAAAATAATTGTAGGGTTTCGAAACAAGCTTTTTTTCTAGTCGATCACTAGACTAACTGATCTAAATGAGCCCAAACACTGCTAGGCTACAATTAATCATCGAGGAGTTCCGTTGTCTACCATCATCAGATGAGCTCCCGCCACCTTATTGTATTGTCATCAGAACTTGCCAGGTATGAAAACTTCCAGCTTAATCGGTTGAGTGAAACGTTCAAAACCCTGTTTCAAGATTTGTCCTACACTAACAAACATCATATTATCTAATAGGTAAATAAAAGCTTGTAAAAAGATAATTGCAAAAGTATCAATAGGCAGTAACACCTGGGAAAGTACATCATCTATACTCTTGGTATCTACCCTTTTAAATGATACTTGGAGCAACGAGAGACAAATCCATAATTAAGTATCCGGTACCGTAGGCGTTTGGTTGTATGAATGTCTTAATATGGATATTATCCATTGTATTCCGTAGTTAGAAGACAATGGGCGTTTCTTGCAAGGCACATACGAGTCAAGCTATTTATTGGCTCCAGATATGGAATTTTGTGTGGCCACAGCCGAGACTACTAGCTACTGGACCATTGTTTTAATGTTACCACTAGGAAACGAGCTTTGTCAAAGTTTGACCCAAGAAAAAACCATTGGCACATCAAACAAACGAACATCGTATCACTTGCAAAGCTTCTGTTCTACAAATATTAAACAAATAAATATCAAATGCTGTTTGTTTTAATTAACCTCATCCGAAAAGACCGCATTTTCTACAAGCAACCTACATGACCGCTGACTCATAGGCTCTTTATTTTTCTCAATGGAATATCACATTTACTGGTACAACGCTTACACAACGCGTAGAAGTACGCGTAGTTTTCAACGCCACGGAAATCGGCTACCTTAGTTAGAACAGTATTTTACGTCCAATAGAGACATTGTCATAGTATAGGTGATTCCTCGTTTCAGAAATTGCAGCGTTGCTTTCTGGAGCGGGCAATAAATCAGGACGAAGCCAGCGGTTAGAAGAATTTGGCTAGCTTTTGAATTTCAAACGTTAAATGTAAGAAAATGTGGCGATAATGGCGCTTAGGTTTATTAGATTCTATGCTATTTGAATACAAACTTACCTATCTTTAAAAGGTTTATATGAATACTATTTGTAACGTTCAAATATAATAAACAGGGGTCTTCGCGAAACTAGTCACTAGTAAAAATAGGTAAATCCTTAAAGTGGTGCACCTTGATATATTGCAACGTGTGAATGATGGTGATGATGATGATCTGAAGGTATTGGAAGCTGTACTTTGGCTAAAGATTATTCATGTATCAGTTTTTTTTTCTTAATTTAATTTCAATAAAAAAATAAGTGTTTACCTTTGACAATCAGTGGCGCAGCGGCGAAGACATCTCGGTATCAAGGAGACGGTCGCGAGTTCCATCCGACCTAACAAGGCTGATATTTTTAAAATACTATAAACCCCTAGATCAGTAATTTCACATACAAGAGCATAACCAAATATTTGTTTTCAAACGGGAACGCTGTAATGAATAATTATATAACTTTTCATTTAAAAAACCGACTTCCGCCATAGTATTTGACAAAATATTTGAATGAAAAAAAATGATGAAAGAACCATAGTGGTGAAAGGATTATTATACTTTTTGAATGCAAATGCTTGGTTTGTTGCTGAAAATATCAAAATCGCCATATGTATGCCTACAATATTTGAGGAGTTCCCTCAATTCCTCATGGATCCCATCATCAGAACTGGATTTTGAAAAAAATGGGACCAATCTGGAAGTGTATCTATTCAAATAAAAAAAGAATTTTCCAAATCGGTTCATAAACGCCGGAGATATGCGGTAACAAACATTAAAAAAAAAAAAAAAAAATACAACCGAATTGAGAACCTCCTCCTTTTTTGGGAAGTCGGTTAAAAAGTACATTTGAATCATGTCGAGTTTGTTGGTAAGGCTCTTATCCCGGGTACCAACATGAAAAACGGTTTCGAAGGGAAAATTCCCGTTGCAATATCCAAGACTAAGCCGGATTTGCACCCACTTCTTAAACCAGGGTTTCCTAGAGAGTGACGGCCGTCATTTGACGGACATAATTTTACGGTGATCTGCAATTTTCAAGCATTCATTGTCATTAGAAGCCTTTAGAAGCAAGTCCACTGCGAGATGAGGCCTCCCTCATAAAATACAATGGGGTGCATTGTCATAATCACCACGCTTGTCAGCTGGATTGGTGATTGCAGTAGGTAATCGTGTTTAGTACTCATGTGGATGCTTAGCCCTTAATCGGCATTTACGACATCCATGCGTGTACGGCGCCTGCGGTACTCAAGCTTATACGTCAAAGAAATAACTAAAACATAAGTAACTTTGGGTAACTATAACGGCCATCATTGTGACAGTTGTTTTTTAGAAAACGCAGCTTTTATTAGAGCACTTTTTAATTAAAATACTTTATGATGCGGGGGTTAAAAGTTGCACGGGAAACTGAATGATAATTTTAATTTTTAACTTTTCAGTAGTCAGTTTGTTAAGACTAATTCGCGTTACTAATGCCATAAAGGAAGTAAGTTTATGAGCTTTTTCAGTAAGATGCAAGTATGAATTAGTTACGTAGTGGGCTGTTAGCACGAAATATAATAAACCTACCTGGAACAACACAGCGATTAAGTTTGCAATGCAACCCGTGTGTTAAGTGCGAGTTTTTTATTATACTATCACGATAGCAGTACGTAACTCTAATTTATATGGAGATAATTATGCACAGTCCGCTAGCGGCAAATTTATAAAACGTTCATGAAAACATATTATTTTCTATATGGTTTAGTTGCCAATTCAACAACCGTTGTTAAATAAAGGTTCTCGAGTGGCGACCACAAACCGGACGAGCAGTAGAAGAAGGCCCCCTCTTGATGGACTAAAAACATTATAAAGGTCGGAGGAAGTTGGTGGATGGAGGCGGCTCAAGACCGTTCATCGTGGCATTCTAGATGATGAGTTGCCAGGACACCTAGTTCTCACCAAGGAGGATTATGTTCAAGCAATAATAAAAAAAAAAAAAACCGTCTATGTAGACTGTCACGCAGGCAAAAAACACAGTACATAAACTTACCAATACCTCAAGCATAAAAGAGACGTGACTTTGTTTCGACCCCGTAAAGTTGTATACGTGCCTATAGTAAATTGTAAAGTCAAAACTTTTAATCATTCTCATACGGTAGATTCGTTTCATTCATCACTCAATGTCTATCCAATTTTATCTCGTAATGTAAGCCAATTCACATCAAATTCTACAATCGAGAAGGGATGGCAGAGGATTTGCTGAAAAACTTCAGCTACAGCAATTAATCACAAGGCATTAGCCCTTGTCCCGAATTTGCGAGCAAAAAACGAAAACTTTCCTTATCTAAGTTTCTGTAAAGTCCAGGGCCCATTCGAAGAAAAACTCATTAGAGTTTATAAGACTCTACATTCTTAAATCTACGGTTTTTGTAAATTTAATTTGAGTCAAAGAAGCCTACACCGAGGAATGAAAACCACAGAGTGTAATTCGACGATCTCTGTAGCGTGGCGGGCGAGTAGCTGGCGGAGATGTGAGAGGTTTCGGGTTCGATTCCCGCTGCGGGACAAATGTTTGCAAATCTGCAAATATTTATTCCGAGTCTGGTGTTATGGTACCATGGTACTCGTAGTTCCTGTGATACCCACGATACAGACTGTTGGGTGTTATGTTAGTTCTTCGATTGGACTCCTGTGTACTCGTATAACTTTTTCACCAGTTCAAGGAATTCACCATTTCACGGTACATTCATTTTAGTATTATTGTAATAGGTTAAAAAATTACTTGCAGAAGTAAAGTTTCCAGCATTCGAGCAGAGTTTTGTAACAAAAATAATAAAAATGTTTGCTAACAATAAATAAGGTACTTACCTAACATGGGAAAACACAATAAAGGACGTCGTGTGATATGGATGAAAAGTAACTTGAAAACTCCTATTTGTCCTCTTACATCAAACCGGAAAAAAATTCTTTTCCCGTTGTCGGATGGGGAAATTCCCACGAAATACCACAAATAATTTTCTATTTATTTTTACAAGCTTTCTATGTTATTGTTAGGGTACTCTATATTTGGATATAAAAATATATTTTGGCTTCTATATTAAGTGACGCTTGGACGATTTTTCTACATGATCA
This sequence comes from Epirrita christyi, assembly GCA_951392215.1. Classification (NCBI taxonomy): domain Eukaryota; kingdom Metazoa; phylum Arthropoda; class Insecta; order Lepidoptera; family Geometridae; genus Epirrita; species Epirrita christyi. The sequence goes on along the minus strand of OX595842.1, from coordinate 6,763,962 downwards.
TTTTGGTTTATTTAATCGTTTATGAGCACTACCATGAGTACCTTATAGATATGTATATCTTCTTCTTTATCAGCCGGCAGGCGTCCACTGCTGGACAAGGCCTTCCTCGTAAAATAAGGGGATTTGCCATAATTACCACGCTTGATGGCAGGCGGATTGGTGTAGAGTACTCAGGTAGATGCTGCTGTCCATACCCTGGCGTAATCGTTTAGTCGGCTTTTACGATATCCACGGGAGAAGAACGAGGGATCTAATCTAGGCCGGACACACCACGGCAGATATAGATAGAAGAAAATAATATTGTACACTATTACAAACACAAGTTTAAAATTGGAGGCACAATGGGTGAACTTATCGTGAAAAAGCGACAGCTTCCAGACAACCAGACAGATAGATGCAGATACGAGAAAAAGCTAGTCGCCAGCTACTTTACCGCCAACAATTTTAGTAGTATAGAGCTCTTTTTGAGAGTTCCTTCTTTCTAGAGATTTCCACCTTGAAGCAATAATGCTCGCGTGGAAAAACAAACAGTCAAGACTTTTTCATCTTTAAGCCTAAGGCCGTTGTAGATAGTGGTTACTTAGCACGTAATAATGCTTAGAACAATCCCTGTGTCACACAAATGTCACTCTCGAACACGCGTGTTTTAGCATGTTCGAGAGTGGGACAATGCTAATAATTAGCACGTGCTAAGTAACGTCTATTTATCTCGGCCTTAGTGTGTGCGAGTGCAGTGCATAGTACGAAAGCTACGCCTAGGTGGACTTGACAATAAGACGAATTACTGTTGTAATGGGCATGCATCACATCAAGTGGGCCACCTGCCAGTTCTGTCACCTACTCACATGACATAATACAAAAATTGTTAGCTACAAACATACCTAGCGTACCCCACGATATAAAACCGTAGGATCGAATAACTCGGCAATATGGCCGGTGCGCAATGAGCATCCGAACATTTGAAACGGTAATGTAACGGCAACTAGAATAACTGAGCTCGGAAATGTGGATTGAGGAATCTACAATGACGTTTATTTTGTTGTAACAACCGAAAAAGTATCTTTACTAAGCACTCTCTACTAAATTTTCGGTTTGTGGCCACCTAATCTAAAAAGTTTGACTTGATTAACAATTTTTGCAAACGCTGTGATGTCATTTAGTTCTCTCTCTCTCTCTCTCTCTCTCTTTCTCTTAGGTACTTCATGACTGCAAATCGTGATTATATACACATACAAATTGCTGTATGTATGTATTTGTATGTTTTGCTGAATCCACAAATATTCAGTACTGGAGTGATTCCTATTGGCCCTATAATTACGGAAACACTAAGATCTATGACTACCTTTGTATGTTTTGAATGGGTGGAGTAACCCTGTGACCTATTAAATAAAAAATAAAAAATAAATAAACGGTGTGTGAACAAGATAACAATAATGGTTTCTTTTAAAACCAAGTCGATCCTCTGCAACTTGCAGAAATTACTTACTCCGAAGTCAGGCGCTGCTGATACGAAGAGATAAAAATAAAAATTTAAAAGTTCACCGAGCTAACATCGTAAATAGCAAAAATAGATCGAAAGACTCGCTCCGACTTAACAGACCCGATATCTTCGCTTCAAATCTGGCTTCCTCCAACTTTATTAAGTAGGAAAATAAGAATTTCTCGCACGTACTACGAAAGTTAGGACAAGTAACAAATGAGACGTGGAAAAATCGTCAGAATATGTGAGCTGAGTTGATTTTCCCCGAGAGGTTTCGTTGCTTTCCACGGTTATAACATGGTGTTGAATTAATGGTTTTCGTTCGCTCCGGATATACATCCTGCGAGAGGAAAAATCATGTAGGATTTTAATTTCTTGTCGAATAGCTAGTCAAGTTATATTTGTATATTTTTTTCTTGAGTACTTTAGGTTCCTATTGATAATTAATATCAACATCTGTTACGGGCTTATACCGGTTTGTTAAACTGATTAAATAATACACGAAAATACATCCAAAATCAAGATACTCGCAGGAGACTAACCTGGCTTCCTCGTAATGGCACCCTTGGTATCAGGGGCGCCCCTGTTCTAGATCACACACTGGTTGCTTTTAGGTGTCTTGCGCTTGCGACGTCGTAATAGAGAGTGTCTGGAATTTTATAAGCGACCTATGGGTTGGCTGCGTCGGTTAGTGCAAACAGCCTTGTGATTGGCTGATGAGCGTTCCGTGTCTGCCGTCGGTAATGCAGACAGCCTTTGTGATTGGCTGATGAGTGCTTCAGTGTCATCGCAACAAGTTTTAAGATTGGATGTGAAATTATAAGTCAATGAGAAGAGGTCTGCTTTGTGCTAACATGATTTGAATTCTTTAACCTTACATACAGTACGGAACAACATCAACTAGCACTATTTTTGCTTCAATATTAGACAATGCCTTTCCTATATCTACCTGTTTACTATTTCTGAGTGTAACGTTATGATTCCACGTAAATGACAATGGATTCATGTTTTCAGCTTTGATCGTACCCTAACATCTACAACATAGGTATCTATAAATATTTAGGTACCTACCTAGTATACTTATATAAAATTAGTCACCGTGCTATGGAAATAACGAGGATACTGTCGCACAATACATCAAATAGATAAATCTAATTAATAGCTCTCTAATACACCCAGAGGCTATATCAATTTACTGGTAGCTACAGCAGCGAGAGCCCACAATCATCCCTCAGGGTCCGTGTACAGTCTACTGAAAAAGCGCATACAAATTTTTCATAAACATTATGGTTCAGGTATAGAAAATTTTGTTTCACCTGTCAGTTTTATGTTCGTTCACTCCGTTTTCCATCTACATTGTGAAAATCAAGAAATAATTTAAAGGCATGTGAAATCCATCATAGACCACCACAGCCCTTTCACTCTCGTCAAGAGTAAGCCCTAAGCCCCAGCAGTAGGGGTACGTTGTGCTGGCTATGCTATGCTTATGCTAAGCAACGTTTTTTTTTTTATACCAAGTACCTACCAGAGTTGTGTGTGTACGTAGAGCTTTCTTAAATTATTTGTAAGTTATTTTCTGACTTCCTTTTAAACAATTTCAATAATGATATCTTATTGGTTTTTGTATATTGCGTAGTATTTCGGTTAACAAAGGTGTATTAGGTACTTTTGCTGTCGACTGTATTTACAGCACTCAAGAGGTTTTAATTCCAAGCTGTATTTCCAATCTTATCTCCAAATGGCGGTGTAATTCTGTAGATAGCATCGATGGTAAAAGGGTTAATATTCATAGAAATTATAATAATAAAGTCGTAAAAATAAATTGTACACTTGAAGACTTGACTTCAAAATTGAATAACAGCAGATACAAATGAAAAACCTTTTGTAACTAATTTTCAGTGGCTTCTTTGCCAAGTACGATGGAAGCTTCAAACTCTTCTTCGTTTGGCTCACACGGGGGGTTACTATAAACATAAAATTCTCTGAAATTGAAATTGACCTACTACCATAAGCACTGATACCACTTTACGACACCAAAATTAACATACGAGGCGTAGAATTGCTACGTTTATGAATGACGAGACGGGAAACTTTTTAATATATTTTTATGAAAGGCGTTTTGGCGCGAAACGTGAATGATTAATGGCGATCCTTCCGAGATACGCTTGAGCTTCCGGAAGTTTGTCGGAAAATTCTGGTTTTTTTTTTATTAATTAAGCCGTCTACTTTTTACGAAACTGGGTAATTCTGGTAATTCTGGACTGTTTTGTGAAATTGTTTAATTAACTCTAGCTGTTCGGGCCACTTTTTATTTTTAACTCACAGACAAAGGAAGTTTAAAAGCTTAGATATTTGCTTATCTAGCAGATTGGATAAACCAGTTAAAAGATGCTTTATTTTCATAGCTACAAGTGAAGCATGACGGATATTTGTCTACGTAGACAAGGACTTTGTTTGGTGGGAATTTTTAAAAACAATTTCTTCGGAATTAGCATAATAAAAATGTCAAAGCTATTTTGATTCTTGCAAAACAAGTCACCTACTTAGTTTAAACTACGCTTGCTGGTTTAAGCTAGCGAGTATTTCACCTGTTATAGCTACAAATGTACATTTTAGTAATTCTAGCAACAAACTATAGATCATTGAATGGCATCCACAGCCAGTGTTTATCCGTTGCCGTAATTCAAAATCCAATTTGTGTTAGATTGTATTTCAGTGGGAAATAAATCGGATATACCATTTGTTATAGTTCGCTGCTGATGGTGTGGCAACAAGAGGTGTTCGCTAATATGAGTAATTTTTTGGTTACGTTACTTAACTGGCACACAGTTCCATTTCTATAATAAAGCTGTAATAGATCTAAAAAAGCACAGGACCAAATGGTGATAATGACCAAAATGGCGTAGTTTAGTACCTATATTATCAGTTCAATAAATGAATATGTCTTTGTAATAATGTTTGTGTGAAACGTCCAGCATTTATTTATTTAATATAAAACTTAGTGGAATTCAGTGGATTTAAGAAACCGTATTTTTGTAAAATACAGCGCAATTTGATACGGGTTTAGTGCATTTTTTTGTTCCTTACATGCTTTTATAACATACATGATACTCCCCGCGATAGACAACGGTTGCGAGGTTTAGTTTTAATAAGCTTTCTCTAGTCCACGATGTGCGATGGTAATAGCCGAAAACTGTAGGTACCGTTTGTTACGATACGATGGCGATGCGTTTTCACGATTTATGACGCGATTGGTTCGTATTGAATTTTGGTTTGTATTTATTTTGAGAGAGATTTTTGTAATACTGTACGGTGAATCAAAGTAATGGCTATACTAGTGTCAAATTCTAAAACACAATGGTCACAATGTGACCATAGTATTTTATAAGGAGTGTTTCCTCATGGACCTACTTTTTTGTCCAACTAGTAGGACGACTTGACGTGGTGTGTCCGGCCTAAGAATAGACCTCTCCGTCTTCTCCCGTGGATGGACAACAGCATCGACCTGAGTACTCAACACCAATACTGCGATCACCAATCTGTCTTCCAAGCGTGGTAAATATGGCAATCCCCCATTGTATTCTATGGGCCTCATGTAGCAGTGGATGTCTAACAGCTGATGAAAAAGAGTAGGACTACGAAGGTAGCATAGAAGGTAGGTAAAATAAAATACGTATTTTAATTTTTATTAATTTATACTTTTTTATAATAATATTTAAATGAACTGTTAAGTTCTTTTTGAGTATAATAAAGCTAATATTAGTAGGATAAACTAATATCCTACTAATTTTATTAACATAAAAGTTTGTGAGGATGGATGGATGTAGTATTGTAGTATGGCGTAGTATGTATGTTTGTTACTCTTTCACGCAAAAACTACTGAACGGATTTTGATGAAACTTTACATTAGAATAAAATTATACGCTATAATTTATAATAGAGGTTCCACCCGGACGGAGCCACGACCAGATACTAATTATTTACATGCGTCGATATTCTATTCATATACTTAACAGAGACTTTCCTTATATTTTGTGGGTACCTACTAAATACTTTAACAGAGATCTGTTTTGATATTACTCAGGCACAACGAATCATTTAATATACTGTTCATCAAGAATCTCATTTTGCATAATCGTTTTGCATATCTAAAACTAAACTGCCGTCCAGCTGCCGTTTTACGGCGAAATCTTATAAATTATAGCCTTGGGCTGAAACTTTATCTCGGGCTACGTATCTTTCAAAAATGAAAAAGATAATAGGTCTACTTGAATATTGTATTTATGCGAAGATAAAGTAATAGTTACTACGTGACAGTGCGACTGGCACGAGATTATATTGTGATTTAATCGTTTTTTAAATTAGGTGATCTGCCAGCAATCTTATTTTATAAGGTGTTTCAATATTATGTTTCATGTTATCATAATAAATTTATATAGAGCTGCAACAATTGTATTCTTTCAAATCAGCAGCCTTTAGACGTCCACTGTTAGACGAGGCCGACCCCATAGAATGCAATGGGGGGATTTTCCATAATCACCACGCTTGGCAGGTGGATTGGTGATCGCAGTATTAGTGTTGAGTACTCAGGTGGATGCTGCTGCCCTTCCCCTGGTGTAATCCCTTAGTCAGCTTTTACGATATCCACGGGAGGAGACAGAGGGGTCTATTCTTAGGCCAGACACACCACAGCAATTGTATTCTTTAGCAATTATGAATTTCCTGTGTATAACAAAGTATTAATGACATACATCTTCGTAGGTATCACTTTTTTTAAACTACCTTCATAAACGTATTATTAAATCCATGCTTAAAAGCGTTAAGAACATAAAACAACTTTTCATTTAAAAAACCGACTTCCACCATTGTATTCGACTAAATATTTGGATGAAATTTTTTTTATGAAAGAACCATAGTGGTGAAAGGGTTATGATACTTTTTGAATGCAAATTCTTGGTTTGTTGCTGAAAATATCAAAATCGCCATAATGTACGCCTACAATATTTGAGGAGTTCCCTCAATTCCTCATGGATTCCATCATCAGAACTGGATTTTGAAAAAAATGGGACCAATCTGGAAGTATATCTATGCAAATAAAAAAAAAACAAATCGGTTCATAAACGCCGGAGATATGCGGTAACAAACATTAAAAAAAAATACAACCGAAATGAGAACCTCCCCCTTTTTTGGGAAGTCGGTTAAAAAGGCATCGTAAAGGGATCGTAGATCGTCTATTTCCTAAATTAAAACTATTTTTCTATTACAGAAAAAGATTTATCATGAAAATAGCGTGGAAATGGCAGCTGGGTATAATAATGTGCGGAAACGGCGAGATGAGAGGAAATGGACGTTCATACTCGTATACATCCACGGAACTGCTATTGGCGTTTAAAATTTCCAACAATTTGTTTATGTTATATTGAAATTGAGCAATACGGTTATAGAAGAGGTGTTTTGGCGAAATTAATTTGTTTTCAAATTTAGTTTGGCAATATACGCTTGTGGATTGTTTTTTGTTGCGTGTCTACAATTTCATCAACACTGGCCCGGGGTGCTTGAAATTAAACTAATTAGTCAAGCTTTTATTATCTTTACCCATCTTATATTGGCATTATATGGGTACTTAATAGGAACATTATATTTGTGGGCCTGCGGGTCTTAAAAATTTGTTATTGGCTGAATTGTCAAAAAAAACAATATTGATTTTTTACCTTTCCAATGTCAATTTCATCCCTCATTTTTCATCAAGCAGACAAATAAGTCCACTGCTGGACATGGGCCTCTTCCGTAGAACATCATCAACCTGTAGTAGTCAACTGCTAGACATAGGCCTCCCCCATAAAATGCCACGACAAACGGTCTTAAGCTGCCTCCATCCACTGACTTCCAGTGACTTTTGAAATGTAGCCGGTCCATTGAAAAATCGAGAAGCTTTTTATCATAGATTTTGGTAAATTATTAGGTTCATAAAACCATCTACCGGCCAGATGTCCCACCAAAGCACGCTTTCCGCTGACTTTCAAATTAAAATATTCCACCATAAAAGGTCTAGACAGTAAAAAAGTCGCAGTTGGGTTTGCAACTGTCTCCGGTCGATAGCGCCTTGTAATAGCCGATTTGCTTCGAAAAAAGGCACTAGAGAGTAAAAAAAAGTAAGGGAAGTCGATAAGACCACTGTGAGCCCTCGTTATCTGGGGTCATAAATTACCCCAACACCCTCGGGGGAGCAGGTAGTAGCCTCCCGACCCGCGCCTTGGTGCTGGGAAATGAAGTGACTACGTGATCCAATCGCTATTTTAGGTACATTCGATTTGTAAGTTTGTAAGTCACGCTACATTCGTCCTTTAGCAGTTCGCTGAACATCTGCCTGTTCCATGATTGTTCATTTTCATTTGCTCATGATCTAATCTTGAATTGGCTGAAGGCCGTGGACTCACGCTACTGTCTATTGTACGCAATAATTCTGTCAATAGCTAGTCATTCGTTTCTGATACCTACCATACAACACATAAACTATCAACAATTTTATTGCTTTATAAACTTTGAGAGCCAACTTCGTACTAGTTTCAAAACAATGCGGAAATGGGTTTACGATTAAAGTTGGGTAATAAATCTTCTCTTCCGACACGTCCCAACGTCCAAGCGCGACCACATTTTGACAGCCTAATTCATATTGATACAATATTGGTTGGAGTTCAAAGCACGATCTTAGTAGCGAGTTTATGCCTATTGTGATAAGTTGCATATTTCTATGGCAATACGCTTCGATAGACGCATGAAATAAGTTTGTTTTGCATGAGTTTTGACAAATATCTGCATGTGATCAGAGGCCCAATTCTCTAATTTAAAAAACATTCAATTCGCAGTATAATCTCGTCTCAGTCGCACTGTCAGCTGTCACCTATATAGTAACTATTACTTAATCTTCGCATGCATACGCGAAGAATAAGTAGTAGTTACTATACGATACAGTGCGACTGACACGAGATTATATTGTGACTGGAATGTTTTAAAATTAGAGAATTGGGCCTCAGGACCGCGGTTTTCCCAAAAGATGCGATTGGCTCTTTAATAGTGGCTTTGAAAATTTTGTGCCTAATTACCATCTATGCTAATAACACTTGTACAAGTGACTATAGCTATATATCATAGAAAACTCTGTAAAAATATTCATACAAAGTTGTTAGATAAAATCGTCAGTAAAAAATACAGTTAAGTTACATTTTTGCAGCACTCAACTAAAATTTTACATCTCAGCAAGGAAAGGATGAGCATTACCAAGTCAATTACGAAAGCGGGGAAATGGATTTCTCCATCTCCTCCACTTTTCCTGTCCGTCCCACTCCGGGATATCATTTATTTTTATACGCGTAATGAACAATGACAATCGTCTGGTATCGACCCTGCTTTCCAAAGATTTCACACTAATTAGATACGCGATGCTTTCATAAATTTGGTTCCTGGTATAGCAGTATTTATTTCTTAATAGGTAATAGCTATATTTTTATGGACGGAAATCTAAGTGCTTTTCAACCGACATTAAAAAACCGGAGGAGATTCTCAATTCGACTGTATGTTTTTTTTGCGATTACTCCGGCAATTATGAATTGATCTTGGTGACTCTTTTCTTGTTTGGTAAGTCATACTTCAGAGGTTCCCATATCATTTCTATCGAAATTGATTCAGCTCTTTTTGAAAGAAGTTGTTTTTTTTTTTCTTAAAGTAACTTTATATCAGATGTTGCAATAGATAATAACATAGGTACTTCGGTGGTTCATTTGTAATAAGATCATTATGTGATTTTTTCTCCAGAGACTATGATAAATTTTTCATATAATTGTTTTTTTTTTTGCACGACTGACCTGAGCGACTTGCAAAAGTCACGACTTCATTAGTAATTAATGTTGCTAGATTTAATAATGAGCGGTGGAGTGTCCAGCCAATGAATAGACCCCTCCGTCTACTCCTGTGGATGTCATCAAAGCTGACTCAAGGATTACACCAGGAGATGGGCAGCAGCATCCGCAATCCACCTGCCAAACGTGGAGATTATAGCATATCCCCCATTGCAGCAGCAGCTGCATAGCAGTGCAGCCTATGGGTCAAGCGTACGCAGAAATCTTGGGATGCCCTGCGTGTCCAATATAACAATGCGTTCAGGGTGTTGATGGGGTTGCCGCGCTACTGCAGTGCATCAGGAATGTTTGCAGACGCAAGAGTGGATGGCTTCGCAGCGATTATGCGTAAGAGATCGGCGTCCCTGATGTGTCGCGTGCGCGGCAGCTCCAACAGCTACCTGCAACTCATTGCGGGGAGGATGGACACGGACTGTGCCTTCATGGAGCACTGGACAAGGGAGCATGTCATGCTTTCTTAGTCCAGTGTATCTTTAGTAAGATTTGTTAGTATTAAGTTAGTGTAGTATATTTTAATCAAACTATGGACTATTGTATGTTTTTTGTGTAATTTATGTGTAATTAGTCCGAAATAAATTATTTTATTATTATTATTATTATATTATTATTGCATTAAATGGGGGTGGCCTCATCCAGCAGTGTACGTCTAAAGGCTGCTGATAAAATAAGATTTGATAATTTGATCTTCAGGCATCAAAAAACGTAATTGCACAAAGAAAACACTTAATAGGCTTTGTAGTTTGAGTGAAAAATATGCTAATCCTACATATTTTCTTCGTTTCTCTTTTACCCTATTTTAATGCGACCACCGTGCTTTTCAGCAGAATTTGATCCGTTTGATCTCTGTATTGAAATACCTAGAAAACTGACATTTTCATTCATTCGTTAGTAAATATAAAAGTTTTATGTTGTCCAATTTCTTTATTAATTATCCATCAACAAAGTTATGTTAATATTGTACGGTAACCACTGACTTTAAGTGGTGGCTTACAGACAATCTTGTCTAAGCCCTGCTGAACCAATAATAAATCACATTGAAAGCCAAATAGTTTATGAGTTCCATAATTTAAATTCAAACTACCTAGCTAGATGCTAGGTAGAAATTTGAGGCGGCATGTTGAATCCATTGTCAACTCTACATTGCTTCATTTAGATTTAAAAAGTGTGTCTTTGGCCGTAAAACTGTAATTCCTACCTGATAATAGAATATTAAATAATCATTTTAGTACCAGCAAGCAAGGATAATGAATTCAAGGTAGTCAGGTAGTTCCAAGTTTATGGTCGGCCCACTTACTTAGACGCGGTCCCTCCAATTACATGGCCTATAATATATGGCCCGTAAACCATACTTATCACAACGTACACAAGCGAAACTTGCTTCATAAAATCTATATCGCTATTAGAAAACAGCTTGTTCTGTGCGTTTGTTTGTGGAGGCTTCTGTGAGTTTTCAAAGTTGGGTAAAACTTTCCGTGAAAGGATAGTAATGATTTATTTAACATAGAAAAACATGTAGGTAGGTACTTACTCTAGGAGATCCCACTTTATTTGTGACCACCGGAAACATAGTCATCATCAGCCTGTATAAGTCCACAGCTGGTCATTTTTTTTTATACTGCTTGGCAAGCATGAACAAGCATACGGCCCACCTGATGGAAAGCAGTTACCGTAGCCTATGGACGCCTGCAACACCAGAGGCATCACACGCGCGCTGCCGATCCTGAGACATAAATATGAAAAGCCTCATGTGTGTGCCTGTAATTTCACCGGCACCCGTACCCTTCAAACCAAAACACAGCAATGCGAGCACTGCTGCTTGGCGGCAGAAATAGGTACGGTGGTAGTACTTTCCCGGACGAACTCTCTCACAAGAAGTTACTACTAACATAGGCCTCCCCCCTATAGAATGGCAAGAACGGTCTTGAGCCGCCTTCATCCACCGACTTCTGCTACGTTTATAATGTCTTTAGTCCATCGCCTTCCTCTACCGCGTCGTCTGGTCGCCACTCGAGAACCTTTATTCCCCAACGGTTGCCAGTTCTGTAAGCTATTAAGACTTGCCACTTCAACTTACTAATTCTTATAGCTAAAAGCTTGGCTACTAATCAATTATACTATGTATGTGACTTTTGGGTATAATTTTTTTACCTATTATGTTTACCGACCTTTTATATAAAATGATAACCGCCTGTTATTTTTGTTGGTTAAAATACTAATAAGACTTGCTCAGTTGTGTTATTGATCATGGTGTAGATCGTGGTGGTAGTGTTGAAATATGCGTTCAGTTTTTAGGACCTGTATTATTAAACGCTGACTTTCCTCTGACCATTCGAAAATACCTAAGTAAAACCAGATGTCTTCGTTAGCACGACCATAAAGTTCCATTATAAAGACCTACCTACTCTAGTTTATAGCAGGCTGAGTCCACAACGCCCCACCCTCCACTAATCCATACTTATTAAGGATAATGGAGAACCAATGAACAACTTTTCGTCCTTTATCTAAGGCCGTAAAATAGGATATCTCTTGTAGCGTAAGGTGTCGAAAGTACCATTTAATTATGGTTTTATTAAGCAGAGTACGTAATAAGTTTACGGTAAGGGTATAAATGTTTGGCAACATCAACGTTAAATGCTTGTTGAATTTTATCATGGTAGGTATAAGTTAAACCGTTTATTGTGTAACTTGCGAATAAACATAGAACGGAATGGTTCATTCAGTATGTAGCCAGACAGGTAATTTATACTATTCCGTATTCGTAGACTCACTCGTAGTGAGTTTTAGAATTTTGATAAAAAGGCGATTGCCGTCATCTAAGGATCAAAATACAGCCAATCTCGTATTTTCGCCATGCTACCCACGGTGAAAAGAGGTTCTTTGAGGCTCTGCCTACCCCTGCGGGAAAAAGGCGTGTGTTTATGTACTCATGTATGTACCCCTAACATTAAATATATGGAAACTCATTTTAAATTCCTTTATTTCTTTAATGTAGGACTGGAAATTTCGATAGATTTCGATATAAAGTGACCATCATTTAATAAATAAATAAATAAAATCGATAAAATGTCGACTAAAAAGAGATTTCAATCAACGTTTTCAAGGAATTTGATAAGTTCATGTTTGCACCCCATGAGCAATTTTGTCGAATTTTTCGATATTTTCCCTTGAGTCACCGCAAATTTGCCTATGACGTCGGTCAATGTATTCCATGTAAATCAGTATTAATATTATAGGAAATCAATGTTAAAAGGTCAATGAATGAGTATTTTCCTCTGAAAATCCGCCCTCGCTTTAAATTAGATAATCAATGCATCAGAGAAACCAAGAAGTGAAGAGATGAGCTCAAACACAACATTAGTATGTTAAGTCATTATGAATATTCCATTACGTGTGTAACGATAAGTGACAAGCTCTCAGACTACACTGCTTCGCTATTATGAACGCTGGTCTCTGGGGTGAGGGCGGTCTGATGCACGTTTCCTAGGGGTAGAAACTTGGATCGAGTTGTGACATGTGGCTGAAAATATTTCATATTTGAACTGGAGTTCTATTGCATCGGCATCGCTAACCAAAATGTGTTTCATTTAAAATAAGTGTTCTGTTTTTCCCAACATGGTACGGGATACTAAAAAAAACATGAAGCACGGCTTAGATCGTGCCGCACCTTTTACAGGGAACCCTGTACTTAACTCTAACTAGTGTCAGATTTATGTTTCTTATTAAGTATAGTTATCATAAGCCAATTTTACATGTTATTGTTATTAAATTAATATTAAGTTATATTTCAAATAAAACAAAAGTCTTGTGACAGTTTATTTAAAAAAAATAGGAAAATGAATTAGATTTATTTTTTATTAGAACTATTAATTAAAAAAATATTAGTTACTTTTATTGCGGTAGCACTATTAATAATAGTTAAAAAGTTGTTAACGAACCAATATTCACGCATGTGTGCGCACAATTTACGGAGAAATAATTAGATGTACGATAATCGATAAGTCACCACACTGATGACGTCATCGCACGTTATTTTATTTTTTTTATTTTTTGCGATATTTTATGTGGCCTTGAGCTCAGTCGAGTGACGACTAAATAGGCAGCTCATACGTTGGGTTTAGTATTTTTCCCACCACCTGCTCGACAATGTCCAATTACAAATCATGCAACCTCAACGTAAAGTAAAGCATTGTCTCTCTAGGGATATAAAGTTGTATGAAACTCCCTAGGGATTAAAGTGATTTGAATTTGGAACGTCAAATTCATGTGGAGACTCGTGGAAAACTCTGAGTAAAAAAATGTCCATATGGCATTGTAAAGAGGTTTGTTAGAATATCGAACTGGCCACCAAGCCATAAGCTGAATTAAAAAAAAAGAAAAAGGTGCGTTTACAAAGAATGTGAAACAAAAGATTGCAAAATTACAAACGATAGTGATTCTACTCCAAAGTTTATCAACACAGACGCTTTAGAGATTATTGATAATCTACTACCTACCGCAAAAATCAAAACAGGCAAACAAGCTTTTTATTGTCTCGCAGAAAGTGTGAAAAGTAGAGTATGCTCCTCTGGAATAAAGCCTGTCTTCGTCTTGGGCAGCTTGAACCCCTCGCTTCACTCAGGACTCTATATAACTCCCTCGCTACACTCGGGAGAGTCCCTCGTTACGCTCAGGGTTCAATATGCCGCCCACGACATAAGGCACTGCTTTTTTCTCTTAGTGCATAATCTACTATTCAGTCGCTCGCCGCCGCACAGTACCTACCGCCCGTACGAGTAGTAAACCAGAGTTCCCTACCAAAACCAAAATAGTGTTTAATTTTCCAAACAAAATAAAGAAATAGTATTGCGGCAAAGGGCCATGAAAAAAAATGTATCGTAAAATAAGTTAGCCGTAAAAACCAACTCCAGGGTCAATTTACTTAATAAAGGTAGGTTTAATGAGGTTTAATTTCAGCCCTATTTAAACAGTGATTTAGTTAATTATATTCTAGACAAGAAATTTCTAGAATTAAAAAGATTTCTTAAGTGAAATGCGGTCCTGACTTGCAATGATAATGCTTTCGTTATCGACAAGGATGCTGATGGAAAAGAGTTATTCTAAAATTGTGTTACATATTAATATCATCAATCTGTTTTTCATTTGTTCCCAAGTTTTTTACCGATAAAACTTGTTTTCATTCGTTTGCGGTTTTGCACATAACGTTTAGGAGACCAAAGGGTTAGTATTTATTATTGTTTACGTTATGTCAAACCCGAGGGCACAATTTCGCTGAGTTATAGCTGGTCACCCCTGGCCGGCGGGAGCAGGTGGAGCTGCGGAAGGTCTCAATTTATCGCTAATTTTATTTGTTTTGCTGTTGTAAATTTTATTGCTTTTTGACGATTTATATGTGGCTTGTGAACCAAGAGAAATTGTTGTGTACAAGCATATTTCATGGCATTTTGGACTCTCTTTCTAGCCAAAGTCGACAACTAACAAAAACTGCGTTTATGCACTTTCTATGCATAGTGATAGAAAGAGAGAGCGGAGGCTTTAGACCAACAGCGGGTTGCTAGAATCATCATCATCTACATAAATATTATGTTATTAATATGTTGACGATGATGACACAGAGTGACACTCACAATATCAACCGCTCCATTTAACTCATGTTCAAGACCAATCAAAAATGGTTTTATTTTATCATCGTTAAGTTTTTATCCATAGAAGCTTTAACACCCTCATGGGATGAATTCCGGAAATTCCTTTCTTAGTACATGCTTAGACCATAAAATAAATGTATCTTCCAAATTTCAGGTCTCTATATAGGACTTACGGTTTAGGCTGTACGTCAGTTAGTCACGTAACAATTATATATAATTATATTGATGGATATTTTATATGTATTTATTTGCAATATGTTAGGTTAATAAGTTAGTATGTAGCATCTTATTCAATTTATATTCTAAAGGACCGGTAGAAAACCTTAGGTATACGTTACCTTACGGCTATGAAGCCAAATCTTAGCTATTTCTCTTAGTGAGCTACCTAATAAGAAAGAAAAGGTATTTCCCTGACTAATGCCAAGTTTCTGCTGACAAAGGAAAATGGGATCCTTTGCGATCGCAGGGATTTGGGTCAATCAATTCGTTTTTATTTTTGGCGAAAATGGACCGAGCTTTAAGATGGCTGTGTAGCAAATAGTAAGGATAACCAGGCCAGAGTATATTACAAATAGTAAATATATCAAAGAACTATTTTAGTGTTCTTAGTTCAGTAAGCACTTAGTCAGAACGTGCATTTATTCTTTGTATGAAAATATAACTTTCTTTTCTTATTTTTGCTTCAACGTTCTAAAAAAGTTTAGATATATTTTATTCCATACCATCCCATAGACCTAATCCTAGGCTAAAATCATCGACCTAATTCAACCTGTCTCCTTTTCGTCATTCGCTTCGTCTATCGAAGTACATATTTTAATATTCTGCTTGCCACTGTACAAAACTCTGTACTCTGTACCTAACTGATGTAGGTATAAGTTAAGAGATCCGTTACGGGATTAAACGCAAATTAGGTAGGTAAGCTCGAAAGAAACTCGCCTAAGACTTTTCTACTCATCTATCTGGAAACGATAAAAAAAGACAACCAAGAATGTGGGATGAAACTGCTAAATCAAAAAGTTATTTTAGTACTTTTGCCCTACCTATAGGGTAAACTTGGGGCAAAAGTACTAAATACTTTGTGAAATTGCAGGCTCATGAGATTTTTCCTCTTTATGTCTCTGGGTGGCAGGCGCAAATGTAATGTCACGTAGGGCGCGACCTAGGTGGACGTGACCTAAGATGTATTGCATTTGTTATGGGCTGGGGTTACCGCTTAACATCAGGTAAGCCACAAGCGAGTTCAGTTATATTACACTATGCTATGCTAGCAATGGGTTCCGTTTCCGGTGGCTGGGTTCCGTTTCCGGTGGCTAAACTGTGAACACGTACGTCAACAACTTCCGCGGAAAATAATTGAAAAGTAGTGCTAAACAGTGTTGAATTCGTGTTGTGAAGTGCAAGTCCATTACATAAAAGGAACATTCATCACAAGGGAAAGGAGAACACAGTGCCAGTGCTAAAATTTGTCAAGAAAAATCTAAATCTTCTTCGGCATTATAACCTAAAAAACAGAACACAAGAAAAAGCTAAATCATTAGTCATAGACAATACAAACTCGTTCGCGAAGTGTCAACTGCCAACCTCAAATCAATTCCGTCAGTGAGACCAACAACACCGGTGTTTCCACCTAAGGAAAAGAAAATTCTACTATCCAATCCAGTGATACCATATCAAAACTTGAAATTTCCCATCATGGATAAAAATACGGAATTACTTTTGCTTAAATTAGACGAGAAATTAGAGAAACAAGCTGAACGTATAACGAATTCGGTAACTAGGAACGTTATGGAAGCGCTGGACGAAAAAATGAAAACGATCATCGAGGAAAACAGTATCCTCAAAAGTAAAGTAACAGAACTTGAACAGAAGCTTAAATTGGCAGAAAGAGAGAAACGAAAGAGCAACCTGGTCTTTTTTGGAGTCGGAGAAAAGGGTAAATCTGAAGCGGAATTAGTAGACTACATCAAAGAAATCATAGTGGATATGGGAGTGCATATGGATAGCCACGAAATCAGCAACGTTTATAGAATCGGGCAACAGACCGATGGCAAAAACCGTCCAGTTGTAGTGTCCATTACAACCCAGTGGAAAAAACATCTTATACTCAAAAACAAGCCAAACCTTCCACCAGGCATTAACATAAAAGAAGACTATTCTAAGGAAATCTTAGAAAGACGTAAACAACTTCAACCCCAAGTGGAAGAAGAAAGAAAGAAAGGAAACATCGCTTATTTAAAGTATGATAAACTTATAGTGAAGAAACAGAAAGAAAACAGGGAGAAGAGGAAAAGAGAAACTTCGTGTTCACCTAAAACTCCAACACAGAAGAAAGCTAATACGAACGAAGCCTTGGATAATCCAGCACCAACACACCCATTACCCAAAACTCTCGCGAAAAACATCATCAGACCTAACTTACTGAATTACATAGAGAGAGCAAGATCAGACCCACAATTGAACACTCCAAAAAACTAACTATTGCCACCAAGCACCGGAAACCAACAAAATTAGTTCCAACAAATAATCAAAAACATAACCAACCAACAAAACATCTCCCACCACGGCTGGTCCCCGCGGGAGACCTAGACCATCACCCTCTAACAAGAAGAATCAACACACTCCAAATTGCAACTTTAAATACTAGAACCCTGAGAACAGAGGAAAGCCTACACGAGTTAGAAAAAGCCCTAGAAGACACAAAATGGGATATCCTGGGCATAAGTGAGATGCGAAGACTAGGAGAAAATATTGAGGAACGTGCAGACTACATATTATTCCATAAAGGTGAAATCGCTGGTCAAAGAGGTGTAGGATTCCTAATTAGAAAGTCAATGAAACAGCACATTCAGGAGCTCATAGGAATTTCTGACCGATTAGCTATACTCAATATCGGCATACCAGGGTACCAAAAATTATGGTCAGTTATTCAAGTATATGCTCCAACAGAGCAAGCAACAAAAAGTGAAATCAGCGCTTTCTATGAGGAACTAACACTAACATTAACGAAGTACTCTCAAAATCACATAGTATTAATGGGTGACTTCAATGCTCAAGTTGGGGAAAAACAAAGCAAGGAAGAACATGTCTTGGGAAACTTTGGGCACGGAAAAAGAAGCCCAAATGGTGAACTGCTAGTAGAACTTCTATTAGAACACAACCTAATGCTTCTCAATAGTGTTTATAAGAAAAACAAGACGAGGAAGTGGACATGGATCTCCCCTGATGGCAAATACAAAAATGAGATTGACTACATAGCAACAAGCTATCGAAAAGCCTTCACCGATACAGCAGTTCTAACAAGATTTAACTTTAATACAAACCATCGTATGGTAAGAAGCTCCTTAAAAATAGAACCACCTAGAAAAACCAGAAATTATATAAATACTTCTAAAATAGATCACCATAGTAACGAAACTTTAAAGATGATTGCCAAATCCCTGAGTGAAACAGCTGAAGACATAACAATGGAGGACAGAAGTATTGATGTTCTTATAAAGTATGAAAAGCTGGAAAAACAACTAACTCTAGTCAAAACCGGGAGCATGAGAGACAATAAATACAGATTAACGGACGCAACGGTACAACTTATAGAAAAACGAAAAAACCTGCTTCTAAACAACCCTAAAAGAGAAAATATCCAACTTATAACAGAACTTAGTAAGAAAATCAGAGAGAACATCAGAAAAGATAGAAAGACTAAGAGGTTGCAAACATTAGAAAGGCATATAAAAAGAACAGGTGGTGTAAAGAAAGCATTGAAAGAACTGAGAGAAATTAATAAAGAATGGATACCAAAGCTCAACAAAAAGAAGAATACGCCGTCTTCTACAAAAAGAAAAGATATCAATGAAATAGCTACTAAATTTTACCATGACCTATACTCAAACCCAGACAAGAAGCAAAAACAAGAACAAATGAATGATTTAAATGATAGGCAGCACAGAGCGGATCCAGAACCTGATATACTGTCAAGAGAAATAGAAAGAGCTATAAATAGTCAGAAGATGGAAAGATCTCCAGGCCCGGACAAGATTACAAATGAGCTTCTCAAAGGCACACTCGAAGAACTACTACCTATACTTACATCAATATTCAACGAAATAATGGAGACAGGTCAAATCCCCATACAGTGGAAAACATCGCACATCATCCTTATATTCAAGAAAGGACAAAAAGAAGACATAGGGAACTACAGACCCATAAGTATGATGTCAAATATTTACAAGGTGTTCTCCAAAGTTATCCTGGGAAGAATAAGCAAAAAGCTCGACGAAAACCAACCACGGGAACAAGCTGGCTTCAGACAGAAATTTTCTACACTAGACCATATACACACAGTTAAACAAATAATAGAGAAACACAAAGAATACAACAAAATCCTGTATATGGCATTTATCGATTATTCCAAGGCCTTTGATAGCATAAGCCACAAAGCCGTATGGGAGAGCCTGGAACAACAAGGGATACCATCGAAATACATCGAAATTATCAGGAATATTTACTCAAATAGCGAAGCGAGGATTCAACTAGAAACTCTGGGGAAAAAGTTTAAGATCAAGAGGGGTGTGAGACAAGGGGACCCCCTGTCACCGAAATTGTTCTCGGCTGTAATGGAAAGTGTGTTTCGCAATCTGGACTGGAAGGGCTTCGGGCTCAACATAGACGGAGTAAAACTAAACCATTTGCGATTTGCGGATGATATAGTCCTGTTCGAAGAAAATCCAGCAAATCTCGAAGAAATGATAAAATCTCTTAATGAGGAGAGTATTAAAGTAGGTTTATCAATGAACGAAGTTAAAACAAAATTGCTCACAAACTCTAAACCAATAGCAATAACAATTGACAACCAACAACTTGAACATGTGCAAGAATACAGCTACCTAGGACAAATAATCTCTCACAAAGATCAAACCACTAAAGAAATTAACACAAGAACGGCAAACGGGTGGAAGAAGTACTGGTCATTGAAAGAAGTCTTGAAATCCAAGGAGCTAAGCATGATAATAAAAAGGAAAGTCTTTAACACCTGTGTACTTCCAGTTATTATTTACGGATGCGAAACTTGGTCGCTCACTAAACATCACAGAGAAAAGCTGGAACGATGTCAGAGAGCCATGGAGAGAAGCATGACAGGAATTAAAAAACAAGACAAAGTGAGAAGCAGTATAATAAGAGAAAAAACTAAAGTAGCTGATATACTTTTGCGAATAGACCAACAGAAGTGGAGATGGACCGGTCACATGATTCGAGACAAACAAGACAAGTGGAGCACAATTATCTCCGACTGGTATCCCAGGGATGGCAAACGCAGTAGAGGACGCCAACAAACGAGATGGGAAGATGATTTAAAACTCACGGCGGGACATCATTGGAGAAGGGTAGCGAGGGACAGAACCCAGTGGAAAATGTTAGAGGAGGCCTATGTCAAGAGACACGCTGAGCTACGGGACATTTTATAGGACCACCAAAACATATGTATACATGTACCACACACACTGTAGTTCAGAATAAAGGGCTTTATAATATAATAATAATAATGCTAGCAAGCTCTCAGCATAGCTAAACAAAACATCTCTTACAAGTAATTTCTAAAACCCTCAATCAAGTAAGCTACAGAGAAAGTCTAAATATAGGAGCCTCAGTATCGTAAACATCGTTTTTAATATAACATCTTAAGCACTTCCTAAAGCATGTCATATAAACAAAGGTGATGTTTATAGAGGGTTGTTATTACCTCCGACGTTTGCGAGGATTATTACAAGTCTAGCAATAAAAGGGGGGACTTAACGACACCTGCTAAATATTAAAGGGGAAAGAGTGCACGAGAAAGAATAAACCTGACTGTTATGTTTGCCACTGAACGTGACCGGAGCGTTATGAATTTCTGACTACATTGCGATGTAAAAAAAACTGGCTCGTGGATGCAAATTAAACATCTACGTTTTTACGCGTTTTTCTTTTTCTGTGGTTTTGTATATATATTTGATTTCTCAATGATAGGTTCGAATAAAAACTCTATGATATATGTTTCAAAATATCGTTTTTTTAAGACAAATAAAATAAATTAATTTCCATCAAGATAAAACTTTGTTAGGATGCCTCAAAGCCTTTCCCAAAATCAGGCCCATTATTTGTCTTGTCTCAAAACTCTAACCAAACAAAATGATTCACAAACTTTTATCAAATCAACTGCGAATCTGTATCGTAGCCAATCTCATCTTTTCAGCATTCCGTCTTTTAAATAAGACACACCTGTTTTAGTCCATATTAAAAAATAATCTTCCAAGATGCTGTATCTCATAACACCAGACAAATAAAGAATAATTTAATCTGTTGAGTTTCGGTGACCATGGTGTATAATTTAACAAAGAATATTGTTTTAACTCATGATTTATTATCTCCCACCGTAGTGTAGTTCACAGTCCCAAAAATTAAATACTTTATAAAGTTACCTATTGGGTCAAAGCAATCGGAAAATGGTCCGCAGTAAAAGTGTTAAACATGCTTTGGTCGTGACGTCACGTCAAGAATTCGTTTTTTAAACTACTCTTCCAATTTTTAAATAACCAAGTAGATTCTTAATATAAGAATAAACCTCACCTGCTTCCAAAATTCCAAACTCATGGGCACTCTATTCCTAACACGCGCGCTTCCCATAGCGCTATAAAGTGGAAATTGCCTTCCTAGTTGAATTCATCGCCAACAACCGGAGCGCTATGTATACAGGCTCGTAGCTGAAGGTGGAATATGGGCGCTTGTAGACTAAAAAGAGTAAAATAAGAGCTCAGATAATTTAGGGGGAAAATGTTACTTAATCAGGAAAGATATCTTTTGATTATTTATTATTTATTAAAGTGCCCATGACAAATCACAGATTCTTTCTTTTCTTTATGAGCCTATTTATGTCCACTGCTTTACCTAAAACGGTCCCGTTTTTCCTGTTGAAATACGAATCCCAAAAAATCTAAGTGAAACCTCGGGTCGTATACTCGAATATAATCTGCGTAAGTTAAACCAGTTAAAATCTATATAATCATGAATACCACTTACGAAAATTTTATTAAAAAATCTAAGTAATATGTAACGAGGCTATGACATAACTTGCCAAATAATAAGTGATCATCAATATCAATTACTTTTAGCCATCTCGTCTGAACAATCACCACCAGCCCCTACCCCTAATCCTAGTTCCCATCACGCACCTCTACGCTACGCTAATACTATGGTACCTATAGTGTCCTGGAATTCCCGCAAAATTTCAGTGTACCGTGGACCGTGGGGACTGTGCCAGAGTTCCGTGAATGAGATAGGAAGCACTTGCCTTTACGACTCTTATAAACTACTAGCTCCGATGACATGTTGATGAGCTTTCCAGATTAGAAGTAGTTATTCAGTTTCCCACTTAAACGTTCTGAACTTAAAACTCAATAGCATAATCAGCCCATAATGTTCCCACTCCTAGGACTCGCAAGTCTCTCTGGATTAAAGACTGATGGCTTATCCACCATGCTAGCCAATGCGGGAATCAGTGGTTATCATTACATGCCTCCATACGTATGCACATAAAGCCCGATCGGGCGAACGTAGAGCGCATAAGTAGAGCTCTGACCGCCCAGCTTAGCTGACCCACGCGGCGCACTGATGTTGACGAATATAGAGCTCTAGCCGCGATTGTGTTCCTTTTGACTCGCGACTCTACTTATTTGCCCGTCGGAAAATTGCTTTCTCCTTTGTCACCTGAGACAATTTGGATTTAAATCGTGTTACGGGTTAATCACTATAAGGCATACCGTTTTCTTTAAACTCTATTAAACTTTGTATTCATGATCAGTATACTAAATTAATCTCTAGAGCTAAGGCTAATAAGGCTACTAAGGATACAAAAGGCCTTATTCATAATCATTTTTTAAACCTACTTTACTTAAAATAGCTTTTGTCTTCTTCTCTCTAATGTAAAATGTCATGCGTCAAAACAAGACAAAACAAATTTTAACTGAAATTGGTTTAAAAATGGTTATGAATACGGGGGCCGTAAGGCTCTAAAGGCGTGGTGAGTTAGTTTCTCATAAAATTATACAAAAAAAATAAAATAAATAAATAAATGCTGGACATTTCACACAACATTATCTAGCCCAAGCTAAGCAGAGGTTGTGTTATGGGTACTACATAACTGATATACTTAATACAAATACATTACATAGATAGATATTTTTTTATTATACATAGAAAAATACCCAGAACACCCTGTACAATTATCTGCAGATCGTACAAATATTTGTTCAGACGCGGGAATCGAACCTCAATTATAATTAGTGTACATGTGTACAAAATTTCATGGAGTTTGATTAAATAATAGCCAAAATAAAAGTAAACTTCGTTACAAAATAACATTCTAATAGCGATGTCGCCAGTAGAAATGTCCAAAATGTATGGGATTGACGTTAGCTATCGATATGTCACGTGGTCTTTTTTATTATATTACTTACGACTGTAGAAATAAAATCGCTTCCAAGCGAATGCCGTTTGGCTAGGCTCTCTGCTCTTAGATGTCAGGTAATGCGCAAATGTTTCGACTGGGAAAATCTATTGGGGACCCGGGTTTCGAACTCACGATCTTCGCCAAAGTCGGGGTAGGTACAACTGGGCCAACAAGGCTCTATAAAACTAATGTGCTCTCATTATTTATAGTAACAGGGAAAAAGTAGTCACATTCGGCTCTTTTAATCATCATATATCAGGAAGAGTGACAAAGAAAGAGTCGGTGACACGAAATAAACAAGTTAATGGGCGTTTTTTTTTTAATTTAAAAATGTTTTTTTTCTTGGTGTCTACTCACTAGATAAGCTGTTTTATCTGGACCTATTATATAAATAGCGACTATAAAAAAATTGTGAAGCTATAAATAGTAAAATATAACCCTAAAAGTCTACTAAACCAGTAAGAGTAGTAACAACAAAACAGAACACGCAATCCACCAGTTTTTGGAATGTAAACGATGCTGATGTGGACTGCTTGCACTAGATTACTAGACGTGCTAAGCATGTAGTTTGTGTTCTGCATACATAAAACTACACTGCACTAAAACACATTTAGAATCCATCTCGTAGTTATTCTAAGATTGCAGAGCCACGTACAAAATATTCGTTAAAATTTACTAAAGCTAAGATAGCGAAGACGACATCATGACGTGGGATTCTCCGATGCGGTCATTATCATCAGCATTAGCTCGTAGGAGTTCACTGTTGAACGAGTCATAGAAGGCCACGATGACCGGTCTTGAGCTGCCTTCATCCACCGACTTTCTGTGACCTTTAAAATGTCCGTCGCGGTACCAGCACGAGGTAAGCAGACTTTATTTTAAGGACGTTAAACAGAGGTAAATGACGTCACTACCTGTAGGTACCTAACACTTTTACCTAACGTTTATGTTCATAAAGCCGTGGGTCGTGGTGTGTCCGACCTAAGAAAAGACCGCTAGATCCAAGAGAGGATGGGCACTATGCAGCAGAATCCACCTGAAAAATTAGAACCAACAAAGCGATTACCAATCTGCCTTCCAAGAGTAGTGATTATGGCAAATGCTCCCCATTACATTCGAGGGGGAGGCCTCGTCCAGCAGTGGGCATTAGCCAGATAACGATGATTATTTAAAAAAAACACAGTCACCGCTATTTCATCATCAAATGACACTTCGACGTCCACTGCTGAACGAGGCCTCCCCCAATAAAATACAATAGGGGGAACTACCATAATCACCACGCTTGGCAGGCGAATTGGTGATCGAAGTAAATTAAATCAAGCCAAAATGGCTTCCAAATAAAATTTAATAAAATTTTGTACAAATGTTGAATTATGTGTATGACCTGGATGTATCGGTACTACGCAAGTGAAGGCACGGATGGATGTTTCTCTAAAATGAGTTGGTTTCATAGATAAACTTTTTATCAATTTAAAATATTTGTATATAGTAGATAGAACAACCTTTGCTCTTTAATGGATTTGAGAAAGTCGTATCATACCGCAAAGAAAGTTCTTCGTCCAATCTTTCATGTTAACACGAATGAACCATTAACTTCTCTAGATAAAAATTTAATGTGCTTACGAGATTAATAGGCATTAAGGTAGATTACGTTTCATGGCAAATGTACGTAAGTAAATAATCAAATCCATCATTAATCTTATGAATTTATTAGCCAGCGGTAGAGTGTTCTGGCGGAGTGTGAAGCCGACATATTTATTGACCGAAAAAGATAAAAACAAAAATGAATAGGTAAGGTTAGTTTTACCGTTTTTAAAACCAAATATCACGATTATTTTACTTTTGGCTTATACTTTTTCATGTCCTTGCTAACAAACACGCTTGTAAGCCTGTCAACGAAGCGGGTATATTTTTTACAGATCTCGTAATAGACCATTCCCCCCCAATACTATAAGGAAGTCTAAAGAAGTTGCTGTTTCATTTTAATTAAATGCGAGAAACTCTGGACGGCTGCGAGTAGATTGCTATCATTTGCTTTTCTTATTAGTCATTCACAAGAGAGGGAAAACTTCGTACTTGACTGAGCAAGAAAAAGGGAGCGGTATGCCGTAAAGTAAAAAGATTCCGCCCAAGTAATGAGAATATTTTGGAACGAGACCGTTTGCAAGGATCCCTTGACGCGGAAGGGAAAACTGAACGAATAACCCTGATATTGGTATTAGAACGGGTGATTCGTACACTTGCCGCGTGAAACTTCGTCCTCCGTATAAACAATGGATGTTATTTGAGTCGGATTTGTGAATGTTTGACGTGCACAATCGCGATCCATGGAGATCGACCCTATATAGGATTGGCGATAGAACGTCCAACTTTTTACAACACTCGAGGGAAATTCGCAGAGTCCATTCGAGCTTTCAGACAGTGAGAGCATCAAACAACAATTTACCGTGTATTGCAGGCTCGGGTGACTGCAACAAGCTTCGTGGGGCCGACTTATACTAATATCGTCTCGGACTGGACATGACCAGGCTTCACTGTCGTAAAATGTACAACAAAATGACTTTATGTTACCTCCGTTCACATCGCTGACATGTTCAACCGGAC
This sequence comes from Epirrita christyi, assembly GCA_951392215.1. Classification (NCBI taxonomy): domain Eukaryota; kingdom Metazoa; phylum Arthropoda; class Insecta; order Lepidoptera; family Geometridae; genus Epirrita; species Epirrita christyi. The sequence continues at coordinate 6,737,841 of OX595842.1, read as the reverse complement.
CGTACTATTTTAATGTCCGAGTTTTATCGCTTCTGTCTCCAATTTGAATTTTAATTCGACATGCTCATTGAACCTGTGCATGTAAATGGTCGGTGCTTTCCTGTATTAACCAATCCTGCTAGATTTTATCACGGAAAGTTGTTTGTTGTGCGATACCTGCGATCACATCGGTATAGATCAATAATAGGATAGGGATTGGTTGAGAGTTGAAATTATCGGATACTGTCTTTTTTTCTTTTTTTTTATAATATTGTTCCTATTCATGTGATCAGTTGGACAGTGGGAAATTTTGTACGAAAGCGTGAAAAAAACTTATCGGTCGTTTGATTTGGGGTGTCAATCGGACAAAAAAAAGCATCCGATGTTTTTGATCCGATATTCAATACAGATCCTTTTACGTACCAACACTTCTTTTCCATAATAAATTTTCTGTTTCTCACTTTGTTGTATCTTGCTTCCAGGAATATAATACCTGCACTATTGTAACTAAAGGCGCCTGTAACACGCCTACAGATACTTACAATATACATAACTTTTTCTCTTTTCTATGAAGGTTATTGATGGTTCAATTATAATTTTATATTCGGAGCTGCCTAAATTGAATCAAATACAGATGTACAATCGAACGAGTAGTATAAAAATATATGTAAGTACTTAAGGTTTTTGTTGCACTGCGGGAGTTTACTCCATATTTCCTGTCCTTTGTGTCTATTTCGTAATCTGTGTAGTTCAATCTGGACCGCGCCGCATGGTGCAATGGTTAACTGAATTATATGTGATACTGTGAAATTGGACGGATGCAACTGTCCTACCCATTCGTAAATGAAAGAACTGATTTTATAACCGGCTTGCGGATTTTGTAACCGGCTATCAGTTTCAATGATGTTTCTATCCGAAATGACGCTCTTGCGATTACCTAATTTACACAGTTTACCTGAAAAGCTTGATTACGACTGCGTAAGTTAGGAAGGTAATCGCAAAAACATAATTTCAATACAAATAGTAAACCGATTGAATCCGGTAGCAACAGAGTAACGTAATCACACCTCAGTACCAAGGTTTAGAATTGTTCATGCTCGAATTCTCCCGGCTAGCAAAACCTAATCTTGGTTATTAAAAGCCCAGAAGTTTTGGTATACAATAGGGTGCACTTGTGGAGGAGATCGATAATCAAATCCGTGGATGATCTTATTATGTTTATATATACCCTTTATCTCGTCTTAACTATCTCATATCCATCAAATATTATCTTAATTTACAGAAAGGATAATACAATTAATAAAAGTAGGTATAGATACAACATTTTAAAAACACAACTGTAACAGTTGAGCTTTCTAAATACCGGTGCAAACGATCTAAATATAGCTAAACTAATTCAAATCACTACTAGAACGATTATTTATATTTATTATAATATTAAAATTAAGTAATCCATAGATAAAAAGCAAAGAGAGAGAGGGAACCTACATAATTTATAATATGTAACTTTTAATTATATAATTTATCGGTTCAAATAGTTTTCTACTGTCTTTATTGCCTATTTATGAATAAATATAATTGTTATTGTATTCGTCATATTTATATTCATCAAATTAATAGTAATGAATTTCTCAATAACATTTCCTTGTGAAAGAGATAATGTACCATTTTTTATACCGAGTGTAAATCACCCAGGTAAAGAAAACCATCTACATACATTGATATGATTCTATGGTTTAGCTTTTAACTTTTATTAGTTTCCAATATTAAAAAGAAATGATATTTATTGGAAGTCATGCTGTTGTATTGAAAGTTATTGTTGTTTATTGGTACAAAGAATAACATAAAGCTGTGTATTCAGTATTGATAAGTAAAAATAACAGGTAACATTGACTCTGAATCGGAATGACTCTGAACTGAACCCACGCTGTAGCTCTTTAGTAGAGTTTTAGAAACTAAAAGAAGAAATAAAAGTGAGGCCTCGTCTAGCATGGACGTAAACAGGCTGGTGATGATGATGATAATGATGACTTGCATATTATTTAAAATATTATTTATTGTTTGATTAAGACTTCAGCATATACAGACTACCGTATATTCTGAAGTCTTAATCAAACAATAAATAGGCTTAATTTTGCCATAATTACCACGCTTGGCAGGCGGATTGGTGATCGCAGTATTGGTGTCAAGTACTCAGTCGGATGCGGCTACACATCCCCTGTAATCCCTTAGGTTTTTACTACACCCACGGGAGGAAACAAGGGGTCTATTCTTATAGGTATAAACGGACGGACACTCCAGCCCGGCAAACATAATATTGCAGGTAAGCCAAAGTAAATGAATAATACGTATTGATAACCGGCAATTTACTAACAACTATTATGTGCATTGTGGCCATGGTGTCGTGGTGTATCTGGCTTAGAATAGACCCCTCCGTCTCCTCGTGGATTTCGTAAAAGCTGACTAAGAGATTACACCAGGGGATGGGCAGCAGCATCCACCTGAGTACTCAACACCAATCCGACTGCCAAGCGTGGTGATTATGGCAAATCACCCCATTGTATTCCATGGGGAAGGCCTTCGTCCAACATTAAGACGTCCAACAACTGATGAAGAAGATACAAAAATGTATTAAGTGAGCCTAACGGTAATAAACCACCCAATCATCTCTTATTATTATTATTGGTTATGAAGACAAATAAAATTATTATTAGAATTGAAATTATCGGGGATTGGTATCATTTTAGAAAAATGAGGAAGGACCACAAAATAGTCAACGAAACTAAAGCAGGAGAATAGTAAAGTACGTGGTGTATAGTCGTAATTTTTCTAAAATAAAAAAGATATTATTATTATTTATGTAACACAAAAAAAAATATTACGCCCTCAAAGTGAAGCGTTTCAATATTCGCCCAAAGATTTTATAGATGTTGTGAAGATTGTGTGCATGTGTCGACTCTGATCTAAAAGCTTTCTTTAGTGGCCACTATTTCGCCATCCTTATTGATTTAACAAGTAGACCATATGACGGTGAAACAAACCGCCCCCTGTGCAAAGAAACACCATTAAACACCACGTGGGACTCCCCAACAATAAATAAGCAATAATACAAATGTATAGAAGCGCAACTCCTTTATAAATTCCCGTGCAGACCCAACAAGCACTCCCTGACACCCACAATAATGCTTGCCCTACATTTGTCTACGTGACGCAACAAGTAGAACATATAGGTCTCTAATTTTTAGTCAACGCAAGAAAGCTTTTGATGGTAAACTTTTGTTACCAAGCCAGCAAGGCTACTCTTGACGCTCTACTCGATCCTAATTCAGGATTTAGTGTAATTTTGTCATCAGAGAGTACTAGATTCCTTGGTCATTTGGTACTCTTAAATTCAATACTAGCGCACTAGAGTAGAATATTATGGAACTAAGTGAAATCGACTTTTCATCCCATCTATTCGAAAAGGACGACTTGGTTCGCCTTCTACCACCCAAAGGTGGTGTTTTCTGTATGAAGCTTTTATAAGTGCGCCGCAATTATCTTTGCCGCGCACTTTTTAAATTTGGAACTATCGAACTCAAATAAGTGCGCCGCAAAAATCTTTTACGCGCACTTTTTGAATTTGGAACATCTTGAAAAGAATCAAACACAAATAAGTGCGCCGCAATTATCTTTGCCGCGCCCTTTTTAAATTTGGAAATCTTGCAAATATTGTTTAAATAAATACTGGCTGGTACGATGGCCCATAGTCGCGCCACCGGCTGAATAAAAAAACACAAATTAGAAACGCACGAACTACAGCCCGCGATATCGTCATTTTTAACCGACTTTACAAAAAGGAGGAGGTTCTCAATTCGGTTGTATTTTTTTTTAATGTTTGTTACCGCATATCTCCGGCGTTTATGAACCGATTTGCATATTTTTTTTTTATTTGAATAGATATATTTCCAGATTGGTCCCAGTTTTTTCAGAATCCAGTTCTGATGATGGAATCCATGAGGAATTGAGGGAACTCCTCAAATATTCCAGGCATACATATGGCGATTTTGATATTTTCAGCAACAAACCAAGCATTTGCATTCAGAAAGTATCATAATCCTTTCATCACTATGGTTCTTTCATATTTTTTTTTCATCCAAATATTTAGTCGAATACAATGGCGGAAGTCTGTTTTTTAAATGAAAAGTTATACACGGTTTCATGGTTTTGTTTTGAAATAAAATATGAGGCGCCTTTTATTTTCTCATAGTGGGTGATGAAAAGTAGAGTGTAACACTCGGGCGCAAAATATATTTTTGGCTCGGGCGACGTACTTTGAATCCCTCGCTACGTTCGGGATTCTACTAAAGAATCCCGACCGTAGCGAGGGATTCTACTCTAGAATCCCTCACTTCGCTCTGGAATCAAAAAAGCGCCCTCGCCGTAAAAATATTATTTTGCTCCCTTATGATACAATCTACTATTCTGTCTCTGTTATTCTTCACGCAAAGTCAATCGCGTATGTTCTATCTCGATTTCAAACTCGATTTGGTTCAAGAGTGCCAAACAAGCGTTGAAACTGGATTGAGATTGGAACTGGATTGCGATTGGAACTGTTTTCAAGAGTAGCCTCACAGTTCTTCAGAAACGTGCTTCAAAAGCCCGGTGGAAAGTCGCTGTCGGTAAACAACTCTAATTAGAACCGAGGATTAGTACATAAGTTTCACATCTAGGACGGTAGGTATTTTGTACTCCCAACCCCCAGAGACCAACCCCCTGAGACCACGTAATGCGTGGTTCCGCCGCTGCACATTTTTACTTTTACCACTAATTGGTGCATTTTGAGGGTAAAGCGAAGCCCTAAGGTCCCTAGAGAGCGACAACGCGACTTTTCAATGTCAATTTATTTGTATGAAATGAATACGTAACTTTATCCGGATTTATCGGTGTGCATTTTGATGCACGGTATTGCCGTGAAATTGGTAAGGTGTTTTCGAAAGTTTAAATTAATAGATTATCGTCAATGTTGAGTATATCCAATTGATATAGGTAGAATCACTCAAATGATTATTTTATTATAATGTTAATCTTTTTTTTATATCTTGTCTTTTAATTTGTTTCCTTTTTTAATAAGCCTTGTGTAGAGTTTTTAGAGGAAAAATATTTTTTTTTTCTTTCAAAGTTAAATACAAGTATTTTTGATTTGGTTGAGAATCTTACTCAAAATTAAGTTTGCCCATTATGAAATAACTTCTCTCTCACATTAAATCAGTTTGTTGATTAACACAGAACCCTAATTAATGCAGGTAGGAGTCATCTTAGTCTAAGTTCCGATTAAGGCCCAAGGCCTAAGCCCGTGGTAGGTAAGTCTGGGTCTAAGAATAGACCCCTCCGTCTTTTACCGTGGAAGTAGCAAAATCCGACTGAGGGGACACCAGGGGATGGCCATCCACTTAAGTACTTAGCGCCAATACTTCAATTACCAATCTGCCTGCCAAGCGTTGTGATTATGACAAAACACCCTCTCCAGCAGGCCTTGCCCAGCAGTGGACATCAAACGACTAATGATGATGATGATGAAGTCAAGTTTAAGCTCTCTTTTAGTATAATAAGCAAGAAATAGGTGTATGTTTACCATATTTGCAAAACATACCATTCTTATAATATCACATTCAAAGTACAGTCACACGTCTACACTTTTTGTACCTAAATAGTTTTTTTTTTTCGGCAAAACTTGGAATCCTAAAATGAGTGTTTTCTTAATATTTCTTATGTACTTACAAATTAAAAATAAGATTGTTTATAATCATTTGCTCTTCGATTAAGTAAACACGGGATACGATTATAATGATTTTTAGGTGAATGTCCGTACTATTTAAAAATAAGTAAAGTTTATAACACATTAAAGTTTCTACGTTCGTCGTGGTATTCTAAGAAGGCCTATGTCCAGCAGTGGACTATTAACAGGCTGATGATGATGATGATGATGAAAGATTATACAGAAATGGATTATAACAACGAGTTTGAGTTTTTATTGTTGATGTAATTTTGTGGTAAAGTCTACTTTATAATTCATATTTTATCCTTTGAAATAAAGCCATAGTCATCACTCAGAACTGTCCGACCGCACCCCGTGACCTCACCGTGAATTAGCAACTCACTGTTTTTATATAGTTATTGTTATTTATTCTGTGCCTTTGTTTACATTTACACGTCAGCGTTATGAGGAGGCTTACACGGATTTATAATGAGCTGGCTATAAGAAATGGGTTTTGCAAGGATTATGAGTTGCTCGAAGCTTTTTTAATTGGAGCTTTTGTGGTTATATTGTTACTTATATAAACTTTCATTAGAATACAGTACAATTTTATTTATACGTCGCTAACTATTGGTTGGGCATGATTTCTTCTTTTTTTTTTTAATGGCATCTGATGTTTTTCTCAATTTTGCCAATGTCAAGTAGCATAGATAATTATCAAACAATGTCCAGTCGTCAAGTTATGTTCTAGTAAATCGATGGCAGTTTACTAGAATGTTCCTGGACAATTTCCACCCCCTCGAAAAGACACTTATTTTATTTAAATTCACTACCATGTGCTCTCTATAAGCTACACCGGTTAAAATGCCACCAAAATTACACGATATAACTCAAAAAAACACTATAAATTGAAATAAAATAAAAAAGGACGGCGTCTCCCTTCGAGACAGCAGAAAAAGTCGCATGACTTTCTACGACTATTATTTCATCCGTCAAACGAGTGAGGTTTTGTCTTCGTTCGTGGTCGACATTCAAAAACCATTATTATTATTATTATTATTTTTCATACAATTTTTTTACACGATATGTAGTGTAAATCTAACTAAACTTTGTATTTGATGAAACCCCGGTACAAACAAAACATTTTTCAACCATATTTTTTTTACCATAAATATTTAAAACTTACAAAAAGTACCGAAGCACGGAGCTTGTATTCGTTTCGGATCAAACTGTATTAATACATTGGAGGCCGCATTTTTTAAGATGACATAATACCCAAGATCTCTCAAGTGCCAATATGATAAACTAGGGTGTTTTTATCGCCATCTATTGCTGGTGATGGCAGAGGGTAGATAAGAGCCCCTCCATTATTGCAAGGGTGCGTGAAATTTTGCAGATAACTACACGCAATGGGCAGGATCAGAGGATTTGAAGCAATGATCTCACTCCATAGATTTTTATAATTTTTTCCGACTAGCATTCACTTATGCGCCGTGTGTCCGGCCTATGAATAGACCTCTCCATCTCCTCCCGTGGATGCAGTAAAAGCCTTACTAAGGGATTAAACCAAGGCATGGGTAGCATCCACCTGAGTACTTAACACCAAACTGCGATACTGGAGAACCTTTATTTCCCATGACGGTTGTCAGTTCTGCGTTCAACTTGCCAATTCTGAGCTATGTCGGTGATCTTGGTTCTTCTACGTTAACAATACAACCAAATATCCAAATACCTGAATATATAATAGTAGATTATGCACTAAGGGAATAAAGCAGTGTCTTATGTCGCGGGCGGCATATTGAACCCTGAGCGTAACGAGGGACTCTAAAGTTAACTCCCGAGTGTAGCGAGGGAGTTATATAGAGTCCTGAGTGAAGCGAGGGGTTCAAGCTGCCCAAGACGAAGACAGGCTTTATTCCAGAGGAGCATACTCTACTTTTCACACCTACTGCGAGGCAATAAAAGGCCAGGCCTCCAATAAATAAGTATCGTCTGTTTTGATAAACTCTGGGGTAGAATCATTATCGCTCGAAATTTTTTGTTAACACTAATATTATATTACAAAAATATTGCAATAAAGTTCACTGAAAATCACAGCACCAAACATCTCTTTTGTTTCACATTCTTTAAAATCGCGCCTATTTCTTTTTTTTTTCGAGTTTTGCTATAGTGGCCAGTTCGATTTTCGAACAAACCTCTTTACAATGCCATATGGACTTTTTTTACTCAGAGTTTTCCATGAGTTTCCAACACGAATTTGACGTTCTAAATTCAAATCACTTTAATCCCTAGGGAGTTTCATACAACTTTATATCCCTAGAGAGACAATGCTGTACTTTACGTTGAGGTTGCATGATTTGTAATTGGACATTGTCGAGCAGGTGGTGTGAAAACACATTTGTAATATAATATATTACATAGGTTACTGGTCCCTCTGCGAGTACAATCGTGCAATAAAATTGAACTTCTTAAAACAGAAAAAACTAAACGAAAACATCGTGTACGTAGATAAGGCTATTAATAGTTAACTACCAAGGGGGTATATTATTATTTCAGCACGGGTAACTAAAATTATAATTTTTTGGATCGCGTGTCGCGACGACTGGCGGACACGCGAAGTTTTATGTCGTGTTTGAAGCATTATACCGATACTTTGCGTGTCATTCTATTGTAATACGATTTTAACAAAGCCGACGGTAATGCTCGCACAATAGACGGTTTCGGCTGAAATGTGAACTGGAACGAATAAGGATTAGAAGTTTATGTTGCTATGCCGTTTATAAATAAAACTTCTTAATGACGGCCACCGTGGCGCGGTATTAGGCGAGTAGCCGGTTGAGACGCAATGGTTCGATTACCGCTGCGGGACAAATGTTTACATGTCTGCAAATATTTGTTACGGGTCTGGGTGTTGTGGTGCTATAGTAGGTAATCGTAATTCCTGATACCCACGACACAGATAATATGTATGTGGCTGTTGGTTGTTATGTATAAGGTAGAGAGAGAACCAAGATTACCGACATAGCCCTCAGCATCAGCAAGTAGAAGTGGCAATGGGCAGATTATATAGCTCGCAGAACTGACAACCGTTGTGGAGTAAAGGTTCTCGAGTGGCAACCACAAACCAGACGATGCAGTAGAGGAAGGCCGCTGGAAGTCAGTGGATGAAGGCGGCTCAAGACCAATCGGCGTGGCATTCTGGGTGGGAGGCCTATGTCCAGTAGTGAACTTCTACAGGCTGATGATGATGATGATGATTACGTAAGAACATTAAGTTGTTTGTAAACCAATATGCAAGGTTCATTCACTGAACGAATGGATTAATGTTCTGAAGTATTATCATCTGCTGATAAGCGACCTTTTAATGAACCAAGCGACATTTGACATTTGCAGAACTGACACCATTTTGCTGATTAATGCGTTTGGTATTTTGTTTGTGACTGTACGGGTTATTGATTCAGTCACCGACAGTATTTATTGTACTCGTTAAAGTGAAACAGTGGCCCGGTCATATAATTAAGTTATAATTTACTACGGGGCTCCAAGCATGTCGCAAATAAGTTGCTTGACGAAAATAAAATTGTATTTTCACGTGAATGTTCCACGCAAAGTAATAAAATACACAAAATTGGTTCTCCACATTAATTGTGTCATAAAAACATTTTACTAACGTGCTTTACAATGGTCGTAATTAGTAGAGTATTGAATAATTAAAATTACCATTTTATTTTACCTCAAATATTAAAATGTTAACATTTCGCCGCGCTTCAGTAGCGCAGATGCCGCAGAGCCTCAAGACGAAAGTCTATAATCAGTGCATGTTAACCAGTGGTGACTTACAGCACTGAGACATGGTGGTTATTGGCCTTATACACAAGCTATGGAGCTATGAGCGGGCTATGGAAAGTGCTATGCTCGAAATTTCACTAGGTACGTGATAGAATCTGAAATGTAGAGATTCGTTAAAAGAACTAAGATCTCAAGATCTCTCAGAATTAGCAAGTTGAAATGGGCAGGCCGTATAGCTTGCAGAACAGACAATCGTTGGGGAATAAAAGTTCTCAAGTGGCGACCATAAGCCGGATGACGCAGCACAGGAAGCCACCAGGATGGACTAAGGACCTGATAAAGGTAGCAGGAAATCGGTGGATGGAGGTGGCTGAAGATCGGTAGTCGTGGCATTCTATGGGGAAGGCCTATGTCCAGCAGTGGGCTTCTACGGGATGATGATGATGATGACGCCCTTTAGTTAGGGACTCTGGAATGCGCACGAGTCGGACGCGTCTATTAGTATATTAGTTAGTTTCCGTTCAAGTGTTCTACCACCTCGTTTATTAATAATTAGTTATGGAAATAGCATCAGTAATGTCATATTGAAACAGTAACAGATATGCTCGGTGATCATGCATTACTATTCACCGATTGGCCCAAACAATGAGTGACGTCCGGAAACGCAATTAAGTATGTATACGTCGGGAAGAGGAAATATCAATTCGCTTGACAGGGGATTGTTACGAACAAACAGACAGTCTACTCAATTATGCCCATTTTATATGAGCACTGATACTTATGGTTCGGGTCAGATGTTTGCTTACATTCGATTTACATTACTAGTTCTAATATGATATATGTACTTACTTATTACTCTTTGCATAATATATAAGTATAATCTAGGAGTTTTCAAGTCGAAGGTAACTAAATAGGTATCTTCCGGAGAAGCGTGATTCATCTTCGACGAAAAATCATCACTTTCCATCAAGTGAGATAGCGGTCAAACGCCTAGGTGTTTAACATAACAAACAAAAAGTTAAAATCTCTTTTGTGATTAGCTTTATTCATAATCGTTAATTTAAACTAGCTTTTTAGTTGTTTTGTTCTCTCTGATGTAAGTAAAATGGCATAGGTACCAAAACAAGACTATTATTATAACTAAGTATTCAATATAATATAATAATATCAAAGGTTTTTAAAATAAAATATGAATAAAAGGGGTTGGTGCTTTTGAGGGTGATAGTGACTGGTATAAAGTATTGAACGAGTAACTAAACCAATTTTTGTCAGTTATAACAAAATCATTTCTTACGTGACTCATGTATCCTAACATTATACTTTGGGTGATATTCAGCAGGTTTACCAAGGAGAAATATTAAATATTATTATTATTTAAGGCTCTACCTTGATTTTTTCATTAGCACGTTCTTGTAGTTCCTTCCTTTGTGTCGGTGTTCAGTGATTTTTAACAACTACACTAAAATTTACCCTTGGAAAAGCAAGCAAAATTGATAGGACAGAATTCAGCAAAATGCTAAACAAAAAGTATCTTGTAGGCGGTAGAAGGTACCTAAAAGGAATCAGAGAGTTGCATTCACCAATTCAACCGCCTTTGTATCCCATCGCATCTCATCACTCTATTGTGTTCCTGGCTCAATCACGACGAGGCCTGGCGATCTGGAATCGAAGGATAATCGAGAATTTGTACACACTGCCATTGGTTTTCAGTGGCACAAAATTCCTCCTTTAACAAATTGAAACATAGAAATATACACCTAACCCTAATATCAGATGAGATTGTTACTTTAGTAAGGTAAAAGTATCAGTTAATCACATTATATGATAAGTATAACAAAATGTACTTTACTATTCTCCTGCTGACGTTTCGTTGACCATTTTGAGGTCCTTCCTCGTGAGCACTGACCGCGACCACGTTCAAAGGTCGTGTTTGGGTCGTTTTTCTAAAATGATACCAAGCCACGATAACTTCAATTCTATTATAACAAAATGTTTGAAATTAGGTCAATATCTCATATAGATGTCCAAAGGTAGTCTGGAAGAAATCGCTTCTGAGTGATAAGACCACCGATCCCATTGCACTTTAATTCATTAAGTTTTGTTTATTTTGGTTGTATCATAAGATGCGCCATATAATATTTTCTATTATTTTCAGAAAATATTTTTCCAGATTTTGTGTTTTATCATCTTTTTTCATTGTACAGGCTCTAAACGCTGAAAATGTATAAAATTGTATACTAAACTTTAATGAAGCTCGTCTATTCTCGAGTTCTGGCTATATCCGCCATTTTATCCAGACTAGGGTTGCCACGCGTTTTTTATCCCTCTAAAAAATCGTAAAAATGTTTATGAAACCTATTCTAAACTCAACCAATCCGTGTGTCTGTCCGTCTGTCAAGACAACTGTTGTCTGGAACGTCTAATATATCAAATATTAAGGTGTGTGAGTTTATATAGTGTTGTGAAAAAATCAGGCTTCTAATTCAATGCATTAAAAAGATATGGCCATTAATGTCCAATTTGTGATGCACAGATCTACCTCTAGGGTACTTTCAGTGACCTCACAATTCTGAAACTTTGAAAACTAGGAGGTTTGTGACACATATAAAGAAATAAATTTAAGAATGATGACTTTTTATCCTTAAAATGGGATGCTAAAGTTTGCTGGAAAAAGTGGCTAAAACTTAAAAAGCGCTGTGATGATTTCAAAATAATTTACGGATCGGAATCCTTAGGGCGCAAGTCTTGCTCACACTTAGGTACATGTTTTTCTTATGTTACTGGCTATGTTCTTTCATCTAGCAACCCTAGATTGGGAGCGTCCGGAGTACGGACGGTCGCTCCATTATGCCCGCGGCTCAATCACACCAAATGGAAGTCGACGCGACGTACATTTCACTCCATTTTAAATTCCAATTTCGACGTGATTGAGATATAGCCAATGTTGGCATTGAATTGCGTATTCCTGAATTTATTGACTAGTTAGGTTCCGGTCGAATAATGATTAGTTATGATGTTATTCGATTTACATAAAGACTTGAGGTTAGTTCGGTACTCGCACAAAAAAACACACCCACTCTAGACAAACAACAACCAAAAATTTTATTCAATGCAATCAGGATCGTCTCTGTATCAGATATAGTAATTAGAAAACTGCCTAAAAATTTTACGGATCTATTAGTAACATCAAAGTTCACCTGATCATTGCCACCAGATCTATTAGTAACTATTCAGAAAATCAAAACCAAAGTATATTATGGTATAGAAGGAGGTTAGCTTAGCATGTGCTATTAATATCACTGTGTTGAGTATCAGCCAAACCATCCAACATCAAAAAAGTGCATTAAAAAATCCTCAACTCAAAGTAAACAGATCGAAATGCAAATCTGCGATCTCACAAACAAACCGAGAAGCCGACGAGTGATCTCACTAATGAAGAGTCCACATTTAAAACACGAGAAAATCGTGCGTACTTTTCGATAAAATCAAAAAGAGTCTCGCGTTCCTGTTTGAGTTATTTGTCGTCACATTAAACAAGTGCTCGGCAAAAAGACAAGGGAAGATCAAAGCGATGACGAGGCTGCTTTGGTTTGAAATAACATCCTACCACAGATTAAACTACAGCGATTACGCACTTGTCTGCATCGTAAAGCTTGCTGTAGTTTGCAAAGAACAATTCATTTCGCATCGCATCTATTCTCTCTTCTTTAGTTCAAACGTGTCTAACTATTTTTTTCTTGGTGACAAATACAAATCTTTTAAGTGTGAGTTGACGCCTATTAATGGTTGTCATAGAGTTAGCATAAATATGCAGACAATGCAATAGTTGTACCGTTTGTTTGAAAGCGCCAAGTCATTCTGCATTCCATTGGTGTAACGACTTATGTTGGAGATATTAATGAATTTTCCGTTATTGAAGAAAGTAGGTGAGTAGGTAATTCAGGCAAGAAGATAAATAATAGGCCTTCAATAGGCATGTAACGCGATGGCAAGAATAGTAATTGCATTGGGATATCGTAAATATACCTAGTCACTTGTTTGTTATAACCTTTATGCTCGTTTATCATGCAACGTTTTTAAATACATTTATGAGAAAAAAGCTAAATAAAATTCACTAATAATTTTTTAAGAGTAATAAAGAAAGTTTAGTATTTAACTAATTGTTATATTTTTGTTGTAAGAACATTCAGGTTTTACAAAATACTTAAAATCTGCGGTATTTAAATAAGGATTGCACAAATTTTTATAAAGTTAATAAATTTATTGGCAATTTTTTTAAATATTAAACATAGTTAATATATTATTTATATTTAAAATTAATGTATGGATAAAACATTTAGCTCACCGCACTTCACCGCAAGCAGGGTGCCCAAAATATTAATAATTAATAATAATAATTACTAATCTATCTATCTACTAGGTATCTATTTTTTTTTTATTAGGTCGACATCTTGTTTTAGTTCTCATCACGAAAAACTCCTTGCTAATAAACTTAATTACTGGCCGAAAAGAAACAAAAAAAAACTGTACCTAAGCCAAATCGCACTAGTGCGGTAAAGTCTAAAGAAATCGCATTAGTGCGGTAAAAATAACTTTCAAGATAGTAGGTTTACTAACCTTGTAAGTTTACTTTTCTAGCAACTGTATTGAAAATAAGAGCAATAAATGAATGAATGAATGAATGAATGAAAAAGAATATACGGTTTGACAGCTCGCAGTGTTTGGCGGATTGGTTCTTGTTGTTAATAAAACTGAAAGCAAATTCACCGCCACAATACATTTTCTTCATAGCCATGCAGACTTGCACTGCTATATACATACACTTAAGTAAAGGCAAATGAGAAATGTTTAGTAAGTAAGCATAGAAACTGAGTAGAAGTTATGGTAACCTGAGGTTCTAACTTCAAGTCCAAATGACGTTGAAAATCAACGCAAGTGAACCCGGACTTAATTGCACTGATACGAACGAACTGCATTGTGAATTCCAATGCAACCATACCAACAACTATGGTGCTAGCTATTATTCTATGCACATGAAGGGTACAACTCTCAGCGGATCATCCTCTCGGCAGCGGACTTGGAACGGACACTCATCAGTAGTGAAAGCTTTATCTACATCCAAATATCACCGTAATGACCCTATTATGACTCAAATGCACATGGAATTCCACGATGACTGCCATGGTCTTGAAACGCCTCTATCCACCGACTTCAAATCCATAGACCGTCTCACACTGTGTCTTCCGGTTCGTGATCGCCTTTTAGACCCCAGCGGTTGTTGGTTCTACAAGCTAGGTATATGGCCAGCCCATTGCCACATTATTGAAAAACTTCCGCCAGGAAAAGACTGTCTTGGCGCACGTAGTGTAATAAACGTGTATTGGAACGCATATAAAATGCGTGAAATGGAACGTTGTACAGACGTATAGAAATTACCCAAGTACCTGATAAACAGATGACAGTGGCATTGTGGTACAGACGTTGGAGATGCGGTAGTAATGTTCTAAAACACATTTATGCTAGCCAAGTGGACGCAAGCAAATAAAGGATTGGCATTCCCTCAACTTGTCGTTTATTATACTAACATCTAAGAACACTACACGTAGAAGTCACTCAACCAACTTCGGACACAGGTAGGGGCTACGCATAGAAGACAGCGACAACGTGTTCTTGCGGAACCGATCCTCAAACAATGGCACATTTACCGACTAGCCCAAAGTGTTGCATTATCTGGTACCTTGAGTGACATTGCCACTGCATCTGATACCTAACGTGGACAGAGTAGCCTAATTTGGCAGAAAAAAAACTTACAATGATTTGTCATCGACACGACGAAAAAGGAGATCGCCACTGCAATTTTCTAATCCAGTCTCAGATAAATATTTCAACAATTGTCAAATACTCGTCTGCTAGATGTGTGAACCAGAGATTCCTATAGGTGTAGCCGCCTAGTAATTATTCTGAATGCACCGCGTGGAAATCAGCATGCTCGCTGTAAATCTTCCTGTCTCTGCACTGCTATTTATTCTGTGTCTCTGTGCCAAGGTAGGTAATTATATTAAACCTCACTATGTTTGTAGTGTATTCTACAAAGCAAACGTTCGCTTTGTATATTTGTGTTGTGGATAGTTTTGAGGCATAGAGTTATTCCTATTTCCACTTCTATAGTGTACCTACCTATTACCTAGAAAGGTACATATCTAACTAAATTGTCAGCTTCACTCAGTCAGAACTGTTACTTGGACCCGTTATAATTAGTATAACTTAACTTTGAGAGCATTTTTGTGATAATATTGGGTGCAAAAATGTAGGTACCTACTATATTTCTATTTTAATAATAATAATAAGTTTATTGCGGCAAAACAAAGGAAAGTGTAATAATAATAATAAATTTATTTCAGGCTTAAATGGGAAATGTACAATAAATTATACCTAAACATAAAGCCCATAGAAATATATACCTTAAAGTCTAACATACATATTTCATATCTAAAAACAAAAAACTTATTTATTGTTAACACGTGAATACGGTGACGTGTAGCGCACCTGCGAGGTGTCTCGTGTCAGGCGTCCGTTGAACTTCCTGAACTTGACACCCTTCGGCCAAAACTCCTCACTCATGAAAGTCGATAGACGGTACTCTCACCATAAAAGAAATAAAATTCACATTATGGCGAGACTCCAACTTCTCGACCCTCAAGGTGAGCCCGGTCTTCTGCTTAAGGTACTCCAGCACCCCTTCAGGCCGGCGACACGTACAACGGAGTGGTGGGTACCGCACGCAACAAGCAATGCTGGCTCAGATCAGTCAGCACGGCAGTTCCGCACTGATTTCTGCAAGTGGGCTTCTTCTTCTTTTCCACTCTGATGAATCCCTCCCTGTCACATCGGTCCGTAGAATGACCAGCAAGACCACCGCTGCGTTTGGGTTCATGGCTGATCTGCTTCATCCCCTTCGTATGTTGCCGCTCGGGCTTAGAGACGCGAGCGACGGCAGCATAATCATGTTGAGGGGTAGACGTGACACGTAACGGCTCGACCGGCGCCAACGGAGCGGAGCGTGTGACGGCGGCGGCGACAGCGACGGCAGCGGGGTGCGGGGAGTCAACAGCGCCAGGCGACGTTGACACTAAACTGCAAGCCGACACATTCTGCTGTGCGCCGCGACGAGTGTTTACGTTGCATGTTTCTGGTGACCTATTTACCGCTATAGTATTGCGCAAGGTGACAACATCGGCACGCAGGTCAGAAATGGTATCTAGAGCAGCATCAAATTTGATCTGCATCTCCGCCATACCACATTTCAAGGCTTTGATCTCCTTGAGTAAATGAGTGCAGCCGATGTGGTCAAAATCCAAAGGTGGGATTCGATGGAGATCACGGGCGACGAACGCAGGCACGGCATCCGGGTCAGTCACTTTGAGAACGGTGATGATGTCTTGTAGACTTCGTTCACCTCGTTCATCTCTTCGGTGGCTCTCCATTTGGTCACTGATTTTCAGCGACTCATAGAGAAGCGTCTGAAAGCGTAATGAAATGATGAAATTGGAATTGATTGAATCGAATTGGAAATCTTCGTTCTTTCTTATCGGAGACGGCTTTTAATCTGCAATGAGGTACCTCTCTTCTATCCCTCTCTTAAAGCAGAAGAAAGAAGGAGAGATAGCAAATGATCTGCGCTTGGGGATCTCAATGAATAATTTTTAGAACAAACGGAAGAAAAGAACATGCCATGGGAGAGATCTATGCCCAGCAGTGGACTGCAGAAGGATATTATGAAAGAAAACATAAACATCGTAGAACAAAAACGACCCCAAGCGTCACAAATGGCACAAGTATCATTAATGTGGTCATCCTTAAGCCAGTGATAAGTTAATAGTCATTATAGACATAAGTCTTTGGCGCAAGGTCAAATCTCATTAACACAGATAACTTTTTTCCTTATAACTCAGTCCGTCTGAGAAGTTCAAACCAACCACACATTAACCTAAAAATATGTTATAAAAATGAAGTGTGCATTATTTTTGGTGTGTTTATTCCTGACATGTTTACATTTACAAGCCAAAGACTTAGTTGTGGGCACAAGAGTGAATAACTTGTTAATTTCAACGGAAAAAGTTGTGTATCCGAGTCTCCTTTTAATAAAAAGAGATAAGGATTATGTTTATGTGGACCCAAAACAAAGGATTATTAAGGTGAGATAAGTGTAGTGTATGTTAACAACTTTAGGAATAACTAAGTTGGCTACCACAGTGATATTAGAAGGACTGGGGACAGCTGAACGAATATACCTACGGGTCTTTAAATGAGTCTACGTACTGGTATTAAACGAACATTATATGCCTAGTAGCGTTGAAATAAATAAACAAAGACATCAATCAGCAATGAATAGAATATAATAGAAAATACTCTAATGTAGGTACCTACACCTTAGGCTAATGAAAAATAAACGAAACTTAACATAGTAATTAAATGTGATAGTATGAAAGTAGAGCTGTGGCTCTACCACAGTTTATAGAATTAATCACAAATAGTCACATTCCCAACTAATCACAAAACCAGGCCATATTTAAAAATCGAACTCAACTATGAGATCGATCGATTGCACCAAAAAAGTAATTTTACGGTACCTACCTTGAAATTTTGAAATTGGAACGCACTCAATCCTATTGATTCGAGTTTCGTTTTTGGTAGAAACTGGGCCTGTGGTGTTTCAGTAGAACACTTTACTTTTTTAAACTTTAGACTTTTGCATTGCTTCCTTATTTCATAGTCCTTGACTATTTATATAGTAGCTAGGTTTTCTGAGAAATTTACCATCATCATCATCATCATCAGCCTGTAGAAGTCCACTGCTGCACATAAGCCTCTGTTCTAGAATGCCATGATGTTTTGAACCGCCTCCACCCACCGACTTCCTGCGACCTTTATAATGTCTTTAGTCCATCGAAAGAGGGGCCTTTTTTCTGAGAAAATAAAAGCATCAAAAAAGTTGAGGTATTTGCTGGTACTTTATCTAAAATGGCGTGATTACAGATCATGAGTAGACATCGAAATCTCATCAAACGCACGAACACGTCTACTCACTTTTTTACTACCTAAGAGTGTGTATTCGGAAATCGACTTGCACCATATCGTTCTCATGTCGTAAACCTTTATCGGAACGACATCGCGTGCGTCAAGGATTTAAAGGGATAGCCAACCTTTCATCAATATTTGTACTCTCAAACAGTGAAGAAAAACATTGTGACGAAACTGGCTTGTCCTAGAACAAAAGGTTTGAATTCATGTGACATATATTATATGCATGAAAGGAACATCAATGCATGTTGTAAAATCGTTGAATGACTGTCTATTTATTTATTTATAGGAGAACCAACAGCATTTATAAAAAAGATTACGCAGTAGGTATGCTACATTTATAGCCAATAAAAGGTTCCCACGAATAAAATAGGTCCTAGAGACCTGAAAGTTGCAGAGTGCAGCGGGGTGTTAAAGTTTGAATGGAAAAAACTCCTTAAATCCATAGCCATAACGCCCTTTTCAGAGTCACAGTATCTCATCCCAGTTAGTGATCAAGCGCAGGGTAATCAAGTACCATATACACCACAAACAAACAATCACGTTTCAAACTGAAAGTTATTTTGACGATATCTATACGCAATCCAAAGCTTTTGAACTCAATCTTTAACAACACAACAAGTTGACAAGGGGCTTCTAAGTAGCCAAAGTCAGCAAAAGAACATACAGCTGATGATTATCTACACTACAGTTTTCAAAATTAGCCTGATTCCATTTCCGGTATCTTCGATTCGGTTTCCGGTAACTTTTATTAAAGTTCATCAGTTTTATAAAGCTGGTATATATTTATGTCGTATAAATCTCTAGTCCTGTACCAATTAATAAGCATTTTCACAATGGACGATAACGACAACACGATACCGGCGACGACAAGACGCGCCGCACGCATCCAAAAGCAAAAGCAAGAGCTTTGAAGAAATTAACGGCATATAAAATAAACCGTTAATTTCGCACTAAAGCATGTTATTCTTATAAACTGACGTCTAATCGATTTTATTGCAGTAAACAAAGTGCGGCGCGTCATATCCTCGTCGGTATCGTACCGATTTCAGTGTTGGTCGGTGTCGGTGACGATATCGGTGATAGTGTGCAAGGGTTCAATGGTAAAGGCCACAGAATACCGGCTGCGTGCGCCTAGACGTAGACGTGCACGTGCATATACCACTGCGTTGTAATGTATGGAACTATATGAGACGTAATGCGGACATTACGCATTGCAGCTCCCAAGAGATAAACAGGCTGCGTACCCTACGCAGAGCGGAACGTCAACGCGGCAGTGATGACGTTGTATTTAATGACATTTCCCATTGGACGACACACCCAACAAACGCGTAAGCGTGGACGTATGCGGAACCCGGCGTGTCAGGGGTCCACGCGCGTAGAGACGCGCGTCTTGCTGCATACGCATTCCTACCTGTCTGATGACACCGTTGTCGCTATCGTATCGTATCGTTATCGTCTGATGTGAAAGCGCCCAATATCGCAGTATATATCTGTGTGATTCTGAGGAAAGTTACTAACAACCTGTTTGCAACAAAGTAAATGCTGCAATGATAGCGATACTGGGTCGATTAAGTACCTACCTACTCCTGTAGCAAATTGATGTTATAGATACAACTAAATCGCTTTTTATAAAGGTATAATTTAAATATCAGTCTTTGTCACTATTTTAGGACCTTGGTAAGGTATACCAAGATAGACTGCTATCAATATTCCACGAATTACTTATTATTAAATTTAAAACGTTGTGTGTTTTACATGGTATATACGTGAAAGCATACTTTTGTGTAAATGTATTTATACGGACGTATGTTGTAGTGTATCAAGGATTTTTGTATGTAAAAGGAGATTCACAAAGTGTACGCTAGGAGTGCTCATTGGTGTCTCCATACAAAAATCTGTGTACTACACGATACGTCCGTGTAAATTGCTTGCGGTAAAACTTAGACTAGGGTCTCTTGGGGCGGACGATAAAATGGTGAAGGATTGGAAAAGTGGGGCTTTCTAGAATATTTCTAGAATATTACAAAAATAACCAAATGTACTAAATAATAAAAACAAAAAAATATTATTAAATTAGTATTATTAATTTTTGCTGAGTAATAAATTTAAAAAAAATGCATTTTTTACTCAACAAAGCCGTAACAAGACAACAGATTTGAATAAAATTTTCTGGGGAGATAGAACAATGAGAGAAGCCGCCGGTGAACGCTAGTTGTAGATATACATTTTGCATTTTTTTTCGTTTCAGGGGATCATCGCACGAGATCTGTCACGCACGAAAGCAGAGGTAACAGTCACATGCGGTGGAGTAGGCGCAAGTAATGTCACCCTGCATCTACAGAGTGAAAGAGGGGAAGGACTCAACTATCTAATTCTAATATTCAGCTTGAACAAATGAATTCCGATCTAGAAGACTGTATTTCAGAGTAGTCATTAAAAATAATAAATTATAATTCAATAGGCACGTGTACTAAGTATCTTGTACAATTTATAGACGTCCCTCAACCCCTATTTACCTGTACCTTAGGGATACTATGTTGTTTAAAACCGGAAATTACCCGTGGTACTACCGATGGTTCTACTAGTAGTACCACGGGTAATACGTATGTTGATGCTTAGAAACGTTACGGACAACAAATGAATTCTGATCTAGAAGACTGTATTTCAGAGTAGTCAATAAAAATAATAAATATATAATTCAACAGGCACGTGTACTAGGTATTTTGTACAATAGACATCCCTCAACCCCTATTTACCTGTATCTTAGGGATACTGTGTTGTTTAAAACCGGAACTTACCCGTGGTACCACCGATGGTTCTACTGGTAGTATCACGGGTAATACATATTCGATGCTTAGACCCGTTACGTATAAGTAGGTACTAGTAGTTCACCACGAATTGATATCTCATGATTTTCTGTTCTGTGTGTATCTACATAATAGTAGTTTGCTACTTGGAGTAGCAATATTCTTTTTAGTTGAAATTTTTGTCAATTTACAGCTAACTTCAAAGCGACCAATTTAAACCGGCCGAAAAATAAAATGCCTGTATCAGAGGGCGTACTTATTACGAGTTTTGCATTGCAAAAACCTGAATGTGAAACGTGAGAATTTTACGTGACTTACATAGTAACTATTTACTAATCTGTACTGTTTCTACCGACTGCGCGGCAGAGAATGATGAATAGTGACTACGTAAGTCACGTTAAATGCTCACGTTACGTATTCCGGTTTTTCCAATGGAAAACTTGTAATACGCCCACAGATCTTGCAAACTGCATCAAAGCTGTCCATCTACAGGATGACCCGGGGCGCCCCAGCCACAAGCATAAACTAATTAGCCCCCTGGTCCCCCTGGTGTATGTCAATGTTGTCACAGCACGTGGCCCGGTTTAATGCATGTGTCTCCATTACGCACCCTTAGTTTAAACACCCTGTATACAACTCGCCAAAATTGATTTGTGTTCGTTTGATGTTTTAAGGGGATGAAGTGTATCATCTACTTAGTTAAGTTTGTTTTTGTTTGCGAAATTCTGATTTGGTTCAATTTTTTCATCAAAAATATTCATTTTTTTCTTTTAGTTTTGTATTGGAATCTTTGAATTGGAATAACATAATCAAATTGGCACACTTTTTAATTTATGGCAGCTTCATCATGCTGGACGAAGCCTCTCCCATTGAGTGCAATGGGGGATTTACCATAATCACCACGCTTGATCGGTGGATTGGTGATGAGTACTCAGGTGGATACTGCTGCCCATTCTCTGGTGCTTATAGTAGCTTACATCGCAAGTTAATTATAGTTAGTTTGATAGAATCCCCTTTCTTTAAAGTTTATGTTTCTATTATAAATTTATTTGTTAGTTTAGAGTATGACACACTGACAAACAATCAAATCTTACAAGTCGTTTTATGGCCTGATAACCAAAGTTCTATTGGGTTGAAAATTTGCATATATTTCGGTGACAATATAATTATTAAATCATCGAGCTGAACTGATGATGATTATGAAGTAGACAAAGGAACTACTCAACCGGATAACTTCTAAAACTGATAATTGTGCTCATTTTCATCAACTCACGGTTCCAATTGCAAATTTCATCATCATCATCATGAGCCGCAAGACTTATTATTATTATTATTATTATTATTCTTATTATTCATTTATTTCAATCAACATGGATCATATTGTGTTAGTTAGTTTCTTATCCTAGATTAGTTAAAGGTCAAAAATCAAATAGAATTTACACAATCTTAAAACACTTGCTTTAGTTATTATCCTGAGAATTGAATTGAATTTGAATGAAGTATGTCATAAATAGGTTATTAAATGTCAAAATTGTAATGTCATTGCACTTAGAATAAATAATTTAGTTCCTTATTAAAATGAATCATACAACTATGGTTGAGGTACTCACAGTCAAACCTGTCTGAAAAAGCCTTCAGTATGCTGTTGGAGCTGGCCCGGACCCTGCGCACCAGGGACGTGCATCGCTTACGCATGGTGGCGTAGAAGCAGTCCACACGCGCCACGGCGAACATCCCCGATGCGCTACAGAACCGGGGCAGCCCCACCAGCACCCTGAATGCGTTATTATACTGAACGCGAAAGGCGCTGTACTGCCTTTGCGTATAACTAACCCACAAGCTGCTCGTGTAGAAGCTAGAACAATAGGCTCGGAATAGGCAGATTTTAACATCCGTTGAACAACGAGCAAACCTGCGGGCAATCATATTCGCTCTGACAGACAACGCCCTCCGCTCCCTCTCTATGTCAGCATCGTCTTTCAGGTCAGATGCTAACCAATGTCCAAGGTACTTAATATATCAAAATATTTATTTAACAAAATGCATGTATTTATAATACTTTTGCGCCGTTAATTAAAGAACCATCAACCAACCAAGGTTAACCAAGGTTATCTATGATAACCTGAGTAAAAAGTTACCTAAAAGCTTTGTTAAGTCCCAAAATAATATGTCCACAATTACCCGACTACAACATTATTTTATTACCCTACTAATAAGTACTACCTATTAATCAATGCGCCATTATAATACTAATGAATACCAAATTCTGATAACCACTACACTAAATTGGTTAACCAATTTATCCAAATTCCATTCATTCTGTATCATTGTTCTACAGTCTTTCATTTACTTATTTCACGTTTTTGTGTAACGTATTGGCTTCGAAGCGATTCTATTTTTAACCTACTTCCCAAAAAAGGAGGAGGTTCTCAATTCGGTTGTATTTTTTTTTTTTTTTTTAATGTTTGTTACCGCATATCTCCGGCGTTTATGAACCGATTTGGAAAATTCTTTTTTTATTTGAATAGATGTACTTCCAGATTGGTCCCATTTTTTTCAGAATCCAGTTCTGATGATGGAATCCATGAGGAATCCAGGGAACTCCTCAAATATTGTAGGCAAACATATGACGACTTTGATATTTTCAGCAACAAACCAAGCATTTGCATTCAAAAAGTATCATAATCCACCACTATGGTTCTTTCATAATTTTTTTTTCATCTAAATATTTAGTCGAATACAATGGCGGAAGTCGGTTTTTTAAATGAAAAGTTATTTTACAGTCGTAATATAACACAATAGACTACGTGGCATTTCGATAGCTTACGTCAATCTCATACATTGTTGGACTTTTCTGCTAGCGTCATCGCTAGTAGAATGTTACAATGTCATAAGCCTGCTGGAATCTACAGATTAAAAAGTTTGACTAGTTTGTTAAAACAATGAAAAATTGCAATTTGTCTACTTGCCATACATATGCCGAGTTGTTGTATAACAAGTTGACGAAGTACTCTAATTTATGTCTGGAAAAACGAGATCCAGTTATTATCGCAAAATTACATAATTCAGTTAATTTATATGAAATGCAAAATGAATTGGCAATTTAAAGTGTAAACCCGCAGACCGGGAATTGAATTAAATAGGTACTTACTACATAGGAGCATGTAGAATTTGATGGAGCCTTTTACTGCTGGTTTGATAAGGAATTATTGTTATTTTCCCGCATAGGTGGGTGGGGGAATAATAATTAACCACCTTTATGTAAAGGGTTCTGTAAATTACAACATATCAACCTGAAGAGTGATTCAGGACCGCTCGATTGCTGACTTACTCAAGCGATACAACAAAATTCGGAAAACAATTCATGTTCTTGACGCGTGGATAAAAACAGCACATTTATTTGTCGTTGATGAGTCGGTAAATCAGCTATCACCATCATCATCATAATTATCATTAGCCTGTAGAAATCCACTGCTGGACATAAAAATATAATGCCACGAAGAATGGTCTTGAGCCGCCTCCATCCACTGACTTCCTGCGACATTTATAATGTCTTTAGTCCATCGAGTGGAGAGCTTTCCTCTATCACCATAAATTTTGCCATATATTGGTCCTAATCCTAAATCACCCTTCCGAATAAGCAAATTAAACAGAACCTACTCTGCATAAAGTAATGACACATTTTCTTATCAGAACCAAATTAAAATACACCGTTCGGTTTTACGGCCGCCTGCCACGGAAAAGCAAGCGACTGAAATTCGGCCGTAGATAATGTAACCACTTTCCCGCTGTGTGTACTAGACTAAAACACCTTAATACAACTCATTTATGTAAAACTAATATGAGCTGTATTCTAAGGTATTGAAGATTCAAACTCAAGTACGGTTTTTGTATGTTCGCCTGTGCCAGACGAATAAATAAAACATGGTCGGTCTACGGTAATGCACTCGCTCGGAGCTTACTGTCTGCCTCGAATATTACGATGAACTCTCAAAATATAAAATGTTATTTTATCATACCGACTCCAACTGACAAAAATGAGATCCTCGTCTCACTTTGCAGATTGGAAAAGATTGAAAAATGATACAAGAATGTATGAAAAGACAGCACTCTCTACAATATTGGATTGTATGTTCGATTCTCATTCATAGGCACCGATTTATTTCGAAGGGGATCAAACAGGAGCCTCTTTGCGCAGCAAATCAAATCAAAAGAAATGTATTAATTGAAATCACAAGGATCATTTTGAATCGTCTTATAAACAAAAATTTACTCCTGTTTCAACGTGACCAAGCCTAGAAGAATCCTCAATCCTTTCACCACACTAGTTTTTTATCAGTGGCATGAAATAAGAGATTCTGTTGAATAAAGGACAAAATGAGGTGTAAGTTAATAGCTTTTAAGTATTTTAACTACCTGCGATTTCCGCAATAAAGTCTCCTCAGAATTATTACGGGTTATACCACCCAATAAATTAAGCATAATCCGTTTAAATATAATTTAAATAAGTAATTGCCGCCATTAACCTTAAAAAGCTTCACGAATTACCCTTTTTATGTTCTCAACCTTTACCGGTGTTTTGTCACCATTCTAAGCTCGTTTAAATTACACGAAAACATTTTCCGATGAAAGACTCAGTAAAGTATGCAAAGTGTGTACTCTGTAATGCTTGTCCATTCTCTTTGCTCTTTTGTTTTATGAAACAAATCGTAGCGTTACCGTAGATAACCCGTAGCACCGTAGCAACGTAGAGTCTGCCAAAAAATCACTCCGACTTGTTGGTGTAAGAGACAGCAACAACAGGAACGCTAACTGAAGAGTTTTACAAGATATCAAAATATCTTCACACCACAAAACTGATAGCTGATAACAATTAGTCTTCCACCAAATAGCTCCCAAACTGATTAGTGTTATGTAAACAAACACAATTCCCCGAAAAGTTTCCCCTGTATCAAGAGTTCCCAAATTCGATTTTGATAAGTCCCATCAAAAAGCAATTTCCCGTGAAAACAAAAGCTACGAAGAAAGTTTCTAATTCGATCCAATCTAAATCCAATTACTTGCACCAAGGTAGGCACAAGGTAAAAATACTTTGAAAACTTTACCAAGTCTAGTTTGTCTTTGGAGTTAAGGAGTAATAAACAATTAGTAGTGCTCGTAAATTGTCTGGGTTATACTTAGGGTTATCACGCAACTACTCCAGCATGTCAAAGTTATTATAAACTACCTTACTTAAAGATAACCTGATAATCCTACTAATACTACAATAAATGTAAAAGTTTGTGAGGATGGATGATGTATGGAAAACTGTTTATTACTTTTTCACGTAAAAACTTCTAAACGGATTTTGATGGAAATTAACAGGTTAATAGGTTACATACATAGGTATATAAACACATGCCTTTTTCCCCGAAGGAGTAGGCAAAGCCTCAAAGGACCTCTTTTCACTGTGGGTTGTTCAATCGCAGGAATATAGATGTGACAAGTGGTGAGCTCAACGCCGCCATTGCATTCCACGACCAACTCGGCTAACGCTTTCTTACCAGTAGGAAATAACATACTCCTAAATAAGCCAACAGCCAGGACAAATCTTATATTAACGAAAATTTCCCAACAACTCCGGATATTTATGATACACTAGAATAACATATAGGAAATAATGTATAATAGAGGTTCTATGCGGGTGGAGCCGCGAACAATTGCTAGTGAGCAATAAGGACATGGAATTTCAGCCTCTCAATATCAGTTAGAACGCGGCGCTAATAGTAGATTGTATCATAAGGGAGCAAAATAATATTTTTGCGGCGAGGGCGCTTTTTTGAATCCAGAGCGTAGCGAGAGATTCTTTAGTAGAATCCCGAACGTAGCGAGAGATTCAAAGTACGTCGCCCGAGCCAAAAACATATTTTGCGCCGAGTGATACACTCTACTTTTCATCACCCACTATGAGAAAATAAAAGGCGCCTCATATTTTATTTCAAATCAAAACCATGAATTTCTAACAATCCGTGAAAATTTTTGAAAACGCGGGCTGTAGTTCGCGCGTTTTAAATTTTTTTTTATTCAGCCTACGGCGCGTCTCTTGGCCGTCGTACCAGCCAGTATTTATTCAAACAATATTTTCGTTCGATTTCTTTGGGGCTGAACACTAAGATGTTCCAAATTCAAAAAGTGCGCGGCAAAGATAATTGCGGCGCACTTATAGAAGTTTCTTATAGAAAACACCAACTTTGGGTGCACTTAAAGGCGAACCAAGTCGTCCTTTTCGAATAGATGGGATGAAAAATAAGTATAATAAACAGTTTTTCTGTTGTTTTCGTCATTTAGTTTATTGCCGAACTAACAATTTAACTATAACAGTGAACATGTGTGTATTATTATTATCGCTATAAAGAGTATAAAATGAGATTTATTAGACTACGGTACATTAAAAACAAGGGGTTTATTGAAGAAATGAGCTGACCCGAACGTCCGACCTGAATGCAATATAATCTCGGCTTAAACAATAAATCACTCTTGTGCTTCCTCAATTACTTTCCTTATCGAGGTTAAAAAACAGGCTATCGTTCTCTACGATATAATAAATCACTGGCAACTATTTTTTAAGAATCCATTAAAGCCCGATAGAACGTAATGAATTTGTGACAGTGTATCTTAAAATAATAATTAACACTAAAATGTTCGTTCGAATGTTAGAAAAGATTACCAACATGAACGACAATACGGGCTTCAGTAGATTTAGAATTCTTGGCATTCACTTGTAAAACTTTTCAGGGTTAATAGAACTTCACTACATGACAAAGAGATTAACCGACGAATCCAACTCGGAAAGGCAGCGTTCAAGAAGAAAGTCTATAATCGGTGCGTGTTGCCAGTTAGACGCTCAGACCATGATCAATGATGCTGCTTACCATCCCCTGGTGTAATCCCTTAGTCTGCTTTTACAACATCCAGGAGGCGGAGGAGTCTATTCTTAGGCCAGAAACACTACGGAACTTACTACTACTACTAATCCTATCCTATCCTATCCTTCCTACTAATATTATAAACGCGAGAGTTTGTGAGTATGGATGTTTGTTACTCATTCACGTAAAAACTACTGAATGGATTTGAGTGAAATTTGAAATGGAGATACTTTACGCCCTGGATTAACACATAGGCTACTTTTCATCATCATCATCATCAATTTTCATCATTATTCACGCGGGTGAAACTGCGGGGCGCAACTAGTAAATAACTATAATTTAATTTCACATAGTAATTATCACTAGACACGAACTAACTATGATTAGAATTATGACTAGAACTATTAACTATGATTTTTGAGCTTTATTAAATATATTTGTGGCGAAATATTGGGAATTGATAAAGCTCAAAAATGGTAAATATCCCGTTTGGTGGTAATTATGTTCATAAACATGATAGTTTCAAAAGTTGTATAATTTAATTTTGTCATAATGTCCAATGCGACGTTGGATAAGCATTATGAACCTAGATAATTAGTAATTAGTAAAACGGTAAGATTTTGTCCATTTGTATTGATTTCGAAACTTAATAATTATAAAGTCGTTTACTGAATGTTAAACAGCAGGTGTGGCAGTTTACATTTCAACATTAACTACCTAACAGTTCTCCAATGATTGGGAATTAGCATTTGGAAATTAAAATTAATTGCATTCTTGATTGAATAAGGTACTTACCTACTGTTCAGTTTAAAGTCTATATTATTAGTTCATAGAAAAGTTGTCTCGTCTATTGTAAACTAGATGTCACTAGTAAATGCAATACGATCCTGCATCGCGCTATCGTTGCGTTTTGCCGTCTGCATAGGTCTCAGATGAGAGTTTAATAAACGAGTTCTAAGATACATACAGTGAGCAAGTGTTTTATTTTTGATAGAAAATAGATTCGTTACACAAGTGAACATGGTGCCGAAACCAGGGAACTTCAGATCGTGAGTACAGTGACAATAACAGTGAGTACAGTGCAGTAACAATAACAATCAGTGAGTGAAAAATAACAAGTGTCAAATCTAAACAGTGAACTGACCCAGCCTCTGTGTCGAAAAAATAAAGTTTCTCAAAAGACTCTGAAAAATTTACTCTATACGACACTTGTAAAATTCTCAGTTTTATACTACACTGGACTCAGAAAATTCACATTCAAAAAAAGACTTAAATTTTACTCTATACGGGACTTAGAAAAATCAAGTGAATTTTTATAGTATACTGGACTCAGAAAATTCAAACTCAAAAAAGACTTTAAAATTTTACTCTATACGGGACTTAGAAAAATCATGTGAATTGTATACTATACAGGACTTAGAGAAATCGAGCCAAATAAGAACTTCAAAATTTATATACTACTGACAGTGGACTTTGTAAAATCTTTTAAAAATGGAGAAGCTGTACAGGAAGCAGGAAGATTATCTCGAAAATGTAGAAAAAGCGCATAATAATTACAAAAAGTCTCCAAAGAGTCGAATAACTCGTTCGTATATAGAATCACGACTGGAAAGCCTAGAAGCAATATGGAAAGAATTTAATACCGTGCATTCCAATATAGTTGAACAAGTACCTAAAGAAACGAAATCGACCGTTGAGTACTTTAAAAAGGATTTTTATAACCAATTCGAGGATGCTTACACCGAGTATAAAGCGAAACTGAAGGATGATTTGCCAACATCTACTACTTCAACGAGCTCAACAACCATAACAAGTCAAGCTGCAAGTTTGGTGAAATTACCCCAAATTCAACTACCTACCTTCAAGGGTAGCTATGAGGAGTGGCAGACGTTTCACGATATGTTTGTCTCATTGATACATGAAAATTCAAGTTTAAACCCAGTTCAAAAGCTACATTACTTAAAGAGTTGTCTAACAGGAGAACCGGAAAGGCTCCTGATGAATCTTGCAACGACAGAAAACAACTATGAGGAAGCTTGGAATCAACTGACAAAACGTTACAACAACAAGAGATATAATGTTAATGAAGTGATGAAGCGTTTGTTTGCCCAAAAGGCTATAATGGGTGAATCATCAACACAGATAAAAAATTTACTTGATAACACCGCAGCTTGCTTAAAAGCCTTGAATAATCTGGGGACAGATACAAAATCTTGGGACACCATAGTGAATTACTTGGTTTTAACAAAACTTGACCCAGAAACTAGAAAGGCTTGGGAGTTTGACACAAATAAGAAAGATCCAGAGAGTCTGCCAACATGGAATGATCTTGTAGTTTTTCTAGAAACAAGATTTCGCACACTGGATATGTTGGAAGAATGTAAACCTGCAACACACAAACAAATATCAAAAAAGAATACATTCCATTGTAAAGTAGAAGAAAAGAAAG
Organism: Epirrita christyi; assembly: GCA_951392215.1. Taxonomy (NCBI): domain Eukaryota; kingdom Metazoa; phylum Arthropoda; class Insecta; order Lepidoptera; family Geometridae; genus Epirrita; species Epirrita christyi. The sequence continues at coordinate 6,707,091 of OX595842.1, read as the reverse complement.
AAGAGAAAGGAAACAACAATAAAGTAACTTGTGTAATGTGCACAAACCAACACTTGCTATTTCAATGCGAGCAATTTCAGAAACAGTCCATCGAAAAGAGAGTAGAGTTTATCCAATCCAATGGACTTTGTTTTAATTGCTTCGCTTCCAACCACAGCGTGAAAAGCTGTCACCGTTCCACATGCTGCCGTAAGTGTGGAAGGCGACACCACACATTGTTACACTTCGAGAGAACTCCATACCAAGGACCTTCACAAACAGAGAGTACAAAATCTGTAAATCCAGTTACTGGAACCACTTCTTCACAGAGTGAGAGAAAAATTGTTTCTCTTTTTGCAAAGGAAAACCAGAACGAGGTGCTGTTAGCAACATCATTGATCGAGATAAAATCCCCAAATGGTTATGCTAGAGTAGTTAGAGCGTTGATTGATCAGGGTTCTGAAGCTTCCTTTGTAACGGAAGATACTGTACAAACGTTAGGTCTAAAAAAGATACCCGTGAATGGTCTTGTGTCCGGTGTAGGTGATGGTGAGATGAAAATAAAATACATGGTCTTATTTAATTTAGAATCCATGCACAATCCCAAATTTTCTGTGCAGGTACAAGCTTACGTATTGCATACCTTGACATCCTTTTTACCTACGAGCAAAATTTCCATTAAGGATTGGTCAGAAATAGAAGAGCTGCCACTTGCAGACCCAAAATACGGAGCACCTGGTCGAATAGATATCATCCTGGGAGTTGAGATATACAGTGAAATTATTCTAGGGGGCCTTTTAAAACACCCAGAAAACAGTGGTCCAATTGCTCAGAACACGCAACTTGCATGGCTTTTATCAGGCCCAATCATTGAGAGTCAAACACCATCATCGCGTCAAAGAATTGTCAACCTGCATATCCGAGTAAAAGAAGATGAACTTTTAAGACAATTTTGGGAAATAGAAAGAGAACCAGATGCAATAAAGAAGAAAATGACGAAGGAAGAAATAACATGCGAAGAATTATATGAAAAGACAACAGTGAGAGAAGAAAATGGGCGTTACAAAGTACGCTTACCATTTAAAGATGCTGAACCTAAGTGTTTGAACAATCGATCCGACAAAATAGCACTTCATAGATTTACATTATTAGAGAAGAAACTAAGAAAAAACGAATCATTGAAGGAAGAATACAAGAAAGTAATGGACGACTACATTGATCAAACTCATATGGAAGAAATCAAAGAGATAGAAGACATAAACAAATCAAATACGGTGTATCTTCCTCACCATGCAGTGATAAAACAAGATAGAGAAACAACAAAAGTTCGAGTAGTCTATGACGCATCAAGCAAGGGTACGAACAATATATCACTAAATGATACACTTCTTGTAGGACCCAAATTACAAGATGATTTACGACATATTCTAATGAGATGGAGATATCACCCTTATTGCATCGTTGCAGATTTGACTCAGATGTATAGACAAATTGCCGTACATGAAGAAGACACGGACTTCCAAAGAATAATATGGAGATCTGACACAAACCAACCCATTCAACATTTCAGGTTATTGAGACTAACTTTTGGAACGGCTTGTGCGCCTTACCTGGCAGTAAGGTCTCTTCAGCAATTAGCCAAGGATGAAAGGTGTAAATATCCAGTAGCAGCAGAAATAACGTTACGGGACTATTATATGGATGATTTGTTAACAGGATGCGAAACAGAGAAAGAAGCAATACAAATTTTTGATCAAATGAATGAATTGATGAAATCAGGTGGATTTACCTTACAAAAATGGTGTACGAATAGTGAACTTTTACAAAACTACATAAAACGAGAAAATCAAAATGTTGATCAAAAGCTAGTTTTTAAATCTGACAATATAATGAAGGTTCTAGGAATTTGCTGGAATAAAACAACTGATAATTTTGAATATAGCTACAAAATTACCGAATCTAATGAGCCTATCACAAAAAGAAAGGTATTGTCAGATATAGCACGACTTTACGACCCAATGGGTTGGATTGCACCTGTCATTATCATTGCAAAAATTTTTATGCAAAAACTTTGGAAGTCGAATTTAAATTGGGACACAAGATTGACATCAGATCTTCTAAAGGAATGGCTTAAATTTAGAGAAAGTTTAGGTCAGGTGCAAAGTATTTTGATTCCGCGATGGCTAAATACAACGAAGGGAAACTCATGTGAGTTACATGCTTTTGCAGATGCGTCAAATGCCGCATATGCTGCTACCGTGTATATCAAGGTTCAAGATGAGCTTAAGAATATTCACATCCACTTGGTGTCGGCTAAAACGAAAGTAGCTCCGGTCGATAAAGAAATTTCTGTTCCAAGACTTGAACTGTGTGCTGCTTTACTTACTGCTAAACTTCTGTACGAAATCTCACAAATTATGGACATTCCAAAAGACAAGCTGTTTGCTTGGTCTGATTCAACAGTTGTTCTCGCATGGATAAAAGGAGAACCAAGCCGATGGACGACATTTGTGAGTAATAGAGTTTCAGAAATCCTAACAATGTTGGATCGTGAGCAGTGGAATCATGTCAGTACACATTTAAACCCTGCAGACTGTGCATCACGTGGTTTATCTAGTAGTGATCTACTAAAGCATGAGTTATGGTGGCATGGTCCAAAATTCTTATTAGAGAGTCACGAATATAAATCGAATCTACCGTTTACGACAACCGAAGAACAAAAATCCATCAAGGCTTTGACTACCGTCGTAAGACCCAAAGAAGAGTTTGTCTGGACAAAGTTTTCTAAATTACAAAAGATGTTGAGAATTATATCATACTGTAGAAGGTTTCTTAAACTAAAGTTTCCGAAAGAACAAAGAGAATTGAATACAAAAACGGTGACAAAACTTGAAATGGATGAAGTAGCAGAAATATGCATTAAAGAGACACAAAAGTTATACTTTAAGGAAGAAGTTAAAGCGTTGAAAGCTAAAGCAAGCATAGCAAAAGGAAGTTTACTGCATAATCTTAATCCATTTCTGGATAAAAATGAGGTTTTAAGAGTAGGTGGTCGAATAAATCAGTCGGAAGAAGAGTTTGATAAAAAGCATCCTGTGATCATGCCAAGTGAAAGTCACTTTACAAAACTAATAGTTTTAGATGCTCATTCAAAAACCCTACATGGAGGACCACAGGTCATGTTGAACTTGCTAAGATCGAAATATTGGATTATACGTGGAAGAGAAGTTGTCAAGAAGTGTTATAGAGAATGCATTACCTGTGTCCGATATTCAAGACAGAATAATAATCAGCTTATGGGTCAATTACCAAAGACAAGGGTTACTCCGACTAGACCATTTAAGAGTTCTGGAGTGGATTTTACAGGACATATAAATATCAGATTTTCACCAGGAAGAGGCTCCAAATCGTTTAAAGGCTATATCTGTCTTTTCATTTGTATGGTTACACGGGCCATTCATTTGGAAGCGGTGTCTGATTTAACAGCAAAAGGATTTATAGCTGCCTTTCGAAGGTTTATCTCGAGAAGAGGTCATTGTCAAGATTTATACAGCGATAATGGTACTAATTTTGTTGGGGCCGATAAAGAGTTGCGTCACATGTTTAACAAAGCTGTTTCTCAATTACCAAATGAGATTGACCAGTTACTTGCGAATGAGCATACTAAGTGGCACTTCATCCCACCACATGCTCCTAACTTCGGGGGTCTTTGGGAGGCAGGGGTTCGATCTACCAAGAGTCATTTAAAAAGAGTTATTGGAGATAGTACGCTTACGTTTGAAGAACTTACAACAGTTCTCACCCAGATCGAAGCCTGCTTAAACTCCCGTCCCATATCCTATCTGAGCGATAATCCTAACGACCCACTTCCTTTAACACCTGGTCATTTTCTAGTCGGTGAACCTCTGATCGTTATACCGGACGAAGACTATTCACGAGATCTTACCACTGGAATGAATAGGTGGAAGTTATGCCAAAAAATGTTAGATAGTTTCTGGAAAAAGTGGTCTAAGGAATATCTTGTAACATTAAATAATAAGTATAAATGGTCAACTAAAAGAGATGAGCCGGAAGTTGATGAGATAGTTATAATAAGAGAAGATAATTTACCTCCTGCCAAATGGTTATTAGGTAAGGTTGTACAAAAACACCCAGGTAAAGACAATATTACTAGGGTAGTTACTTTAAAAACTAAGTCGGGTTTATGTAAACGTCCCTGTAATAAACTGTGTTTTGTACCGAAGAAATGTGAATCTTAAATTCAATCTTAATACAAATTTGCATGTTTGGATATTAAAGGTTTGAAAAATTTAGAGTGTAAGTTACTTAGAAGAATAATGAGTTTAGTTTGTTAATGCATTTTGTTTACCTAGAGCTATATTGAAGAACAGAGTTCTTGGTGGGCGAAATGTTCAGTTTAAAGTCTATATTATTAGTTCATAGAAAAGTTGTCTCGTCTATTGTAAACTAGATGTCACTAGTAAATGCAATACGATCCTGCATCGCGCTATCGTTGCGTTTTGCCGTCTGCATAGGTCTCAGATGAGAGTTTAATAAACGAGTTCTAAGATACATACAGTGAGCAAGTGTTTTATTTTTGATAGAAAATAGATTCGTTACACAAGTGAACACCTACCTACTACCCAAACTACTTATCTTCAAGCATTATAAAAACAGAAAGTTGAGGTTCTTCTTTTGAGTAACCAACCCAAAACCAGTGAACCAACTCTAACAACATTGCTATGTAGGAACAATAACTTATGTAGATAATGTAAGTGCAAAGAACTTAGAAGTAATTGGCACTTATAGCCTCTGAGTTTCATTAGGGGCTATATCGATACTTATAGCAAATAATATTAGAAAATTGTGACTTAATAGTAGATTATGCACTAAGGGAATAAAGCAGTGTCTTTGAAGACAGGCTTTATTCCAGAGGAGCATACTCTACTTTTCACACCTCACCGAGACAATAAAAAGCCAGGGCTTGTTTTGATTTTTGCGGTAGTAGATTATCTATAATCTCTAAAGCGTCTGTTTTGATAAACTCTGGAGTAGAATCACTATCGTTTGCCATTTTTTATCAACATGAATATTGCAATAAAATTTACTGAAATTCACAGCACTTTTTTTTTTTTGGCGTCGCACTACTTGTGTATTTGCCATATGTGTTCTTTTGTTTCACATTCATTGTAAACGCACCTTTTTCCTTTTTTTTAAGGTCTGCTTATGGTGGCCAGTTTGATTTTTTGACAAACCTCTTTACAATGCCATATGGGCATTTTATTACTCAGAGTTTTCCACGAGTCTCCACACGAATTTGACATTCCAAATTCAAATCACTTTATTCCCTAGGGAGTTTCATACAACTTTATATCCCTAGAGAGACAATGCCTTACTTTACGTTGAGGTTGCATGATATGTAATTGGACATTGTCGAGCAGGTGGTGTGAAAAACTTATTGATTGTGCATGTTTTCCTTAGGGGTAGGCTTTGTTATATCACTGGCCTATGGAAATCTACTGCTAGACATAGGCCTCCCCAATAGAATGCTATGACGAATGGTCCTGAGTCGCCTCTATCTATCGACTTCCTGCAAACTTTTAAATGTCTTTGGTTCATCGAGAGTTGGTTCTTTCTACACAGCGTCGTCCGGTTTGTAGTTGCCCTGGAGAACTCATAGTCCACGACGGTCGTCAGTTCTAAGAGGCATATGACATGCCCATTGCCACTTCAACTCGCTAATTTTGAGAGCTTTGCCGGCGATCTTGATTCTCCTACGGATTTTCTCATTTCGGATACAGTAACGTAGTGAAACTCCGTGTACAGCACTCTTCATAGCCCGCTATGTGACTTTGAGCTTTTGTATGAAGGCAATAGTTAGCGACCACGTGACGTAAGTCATCACTGGCAACACGCAATGATACTTTTTAACCGACTTCCCAAAAAAGGAGGAGGTTCTCAATTCGGTTGTATTTTTTTTTTTTTTTTTTTTTTAATGTTTGTTACCGCATATCTCCGGCGTTTATGAACCGATTTGGAAAATTCTTTTTTTATTTGTATAGATATACTTCCAGATTGGTCCCATTTTTTTCAAATTCCAGTTCTGATGATGGGATCCATGAGGAATTGAGGGAACTCCTCAAATATTGTAGGCATACATATGGCGATTTTGATATTTTCAGCAACAAACCAAGCATTTGCATTCAAAAAGTATATTAATCCTTTCACCGCTATGGTTCTTTCATCATTTTTTTTTCATCCAAATATTTTGTCAAATACTATGGCGGAAGTCGGTTTTTTAAATGAAAAGTTATAATTATCATTTAAAAAACCGACTTCCGCCATTGTATTCGACTAAATATTTGGATGAAAAAAAATGATGAAAGAACCATAGTGGTGAAAGAATTATGATACTTTTTGAATGCAAATGCTTGGTTTGTTGCGCTGAAAATATCAAAATTGGCATATGTATGCCTACAATATTTGAGGAGTTCCCTCAATTCCTCATGGATCCCATCATCAGAACTGGATTCTGAAAAAAATGGGACCAATCTGGAAGTATATCTATTCAAATAAAAAAAGAATTTTCCAAATCGGTTCATAAACGCCGGAGATATGAGGTAACAAAAATTTAAAAAAAAAATTACAACCGACTTGAGAACCTCCTCCTTTTTAGGAAGTCGGTTAAAAAGACTTTCATCTTGCTTGAGGCTCTGCGCAATCTGTGACTAGATGTATAGGAATTTTCAAACTCGTCAATTCTACAGACAAATCAGCAAAAATCGCAAGCGACTTGCTAAATAACACGCGGGATGAAAATAAGTATTGAGCCACACCTCGGGCTCGCGAATCATGAATCATTCTCACACCCTCGCACTTCCGTCATGCAATGCCTAATTAAAAAGAAACATTGAGATGTGCAGAGCTCACTGACGCCATAACTCCCACAAACCCGCCCTCGATGACGCACAGACAGATTTATGGAGACGACTGTACTTGGGGACTATTCTTATAGCGAGAAACTGTTTGTGATAGAATCTCAACCTTTTGTAAATCTGATAACGCTCAACTTTTGCAGCGTTGCGTTACCAGATAATTTCAAGTTAGATAGATACTGTAGGTACCTAAGAGTGTGTAAAAGCTTGTTTGAAAGGGTTATATTCAGCCCACCTTCGAAGTGGAAGTTTCATAAAATTTACATTTTGCGAAGTGGACATTTTGCAACTGACCTGTACTTTCTTATTGTGCTCTGTAGGTATATTATTATTGTGATTTAACTAGGTACATATAATGTAGACTGTCTTGGGAAGTTAGTTGCAATAATTCTTCTTGTCCTTCGCATCAGTCTTATGTTTTTAGCGATATGATTATTTCCGGAAGCATTTCAAGGAAATTGCACTTACGTACTTTTGCACGCGAACGAAGATTGCTTCTAATTTGGCTATGTTTTCTTCAAACGCCATAAAACTTTGTACACATCAGTACACTAATATTTAGACCCATGGTGCGTTAGGTTCTTATATAACTTTTCATTTAAAAAACCGACTTCCGCCATTGTATTCGACTAAATATTTGGATGAAAAAAAAATTATGAAAGAACCATAGTGGTGGATTATGATACTTTTTGAATGCAAATGCTTGGTTTATTGCTGAAAATATCAAAATCGCCATATGTATGCCTACAATATTTGAGGAGTTCCCTCAATTCCTCATGGATCCCATCATCAGAACTGGATTTTGAAAAAAATTTGACCAATCTGGAAGTATATCTATTCAAATATAAAAAGAATTTTCTAAATCGGTTCATAACGCCGGACTTTTTAACCTTATCCAGTCTGCTAATAAAGACAGTAAATACTACATGGAACAAAACTCTAGAACTCGAATAGAAGCTCTATCTATTAATCATACATAGTTATTAACGTAGTTATTGGTAAGTTATTGTTAGTAATTAACGTAGTTGTTTTTCATAATTAATGTTCATGTACTTATACAATATTTGAGAACTCAAAAACACAATAATATAGCCTAGCATAGCCATAAACCAATAATAGCTAGCTGTACGAATATAATTTATTGACCGATGTACAATGTGCATAATAATAGTGCATTCAATTCATTAAGCGCAAACCAAATTAAGCCACCGCAGCCAATTTGCGAATGATTCCCTTGCGCGATGCATATATCGAGCGGTTTTGAAAATAGCCGCTCAATCGACATGGGACTGTTTGAAAATACGAACTCAGAACTTTTTAGCCCTACCAATGGTACAATTTTGTGGAAAATAAAATAATTTTCAGAAACCAATTTTTTTTTATTACCTCTGTGGCGTGGCAGGCGAAGGTTCGCTTGCGACGCAGGAGCGGGTTCGATTCCCGCCTCGGAACAAATATTTGTACAATCTGCAGATATTTGTTCAGGGTGTACTGGTTATTTTCTATGTATAATAAAAAAAAATATCTATGTATGTAATGTATTGTATTAAGTATATCAGTTATATAGTTGCCATAACACAAGCTCTGCTTAGCTTGGGGCTAGATAATGTTGTGTGAAATGTCCAGCATTTATTTACTTAATTTGGGCATAAGTAGGTAACCTATAAAAGCCGTGGTTAGTCTCGGACTCCTTCAATTCCTCCTGTCGATGTCGTAAAAAGCGACTAAGGGATTCAGCCTAGAATGGTAGAATGGGCAGCTGCATTCACCTAAACTGCTATACCAATCCGCCTGCCAAGCGTGGTGATTATGGCAAATCCCTCCATTGGACACTATAGGTTGTATGCTATGCATGCTATGTGGGAGGCCTCATCCAGAAGTGGATCTACCGGCTGATGAAAACCCTATAACATTTCATGAATCAACCACCTAATTCGCTTGGCTCAAAGGAATTGATATTTTTTACAAAAACGTCAACATAGACATTGTAAATAGCATTTTATGGATAGAGAACTTTGACTCTGCTAATGGCGCGTGGCTTATCTATAGGTATCCTACTCTAAGCTTTCTTCTTAAGAGTAAACGCCCAAAGCAGACATCCGAAGGCGTTAACCTCATTACTCAACTGCTTAGGTAAAGTGTTTCTCCAAATAAATACTAAACGAAAATGCACACGTTTGCGTAATAGTTGTGTGAAAGTCACAACGTAATCAGTGTGCTTAGTGATAGCGATAACACGCACTTAAATGGTGTGTGATATATCTTGGACCATTTGGGTCAAACTATCGCCTTAAAAGACAAACACTTTCTAGGCACGGCATTTTTGAGTGCAGGTGTTGCAAAACAGCAAGGATAAAAAGAGACTCCTTACAAAAAAATTTAGTCCTCCCTCATCAATTGATTTGGTATGCAGGTATATGTATTTGGTAGATTATAATAATATATATGTTATGATTTGTGTATCTAGTTATTTTAAGTAGGTTAGTAATTAATTATGTTAACTTTAGTTGCTCGATATGTTTTATTACCTGGTTTGGGTATTAGGTTAGCTGGAAGAAAATGCTAATTAGCATTAAGTTCGTCTATGTACTTGTTTTTTTGTCTTGTGCAATAAATAATTTTCTATCTATCTATCAACAAAGTTCAAGTACAATGGGCGTCTTGTCGCAAATAACGATCTCTTCCAAATAACCTTTGGACTTGGACTAGAATTAACAATATGGATTTCGATATTTATTATAGGTAGAGATTATTTAACTTGAGTTATCGAATACTGTGATCACCAATCCACTCGCCAATATAAGCGTTGTGGTTATGGCAATTCCCCCCATTATATACAGGGTGTTTTTTTTAAATGGGACAGTATGGGGATATCCTAATCCATAAGAGATACGGGAAAACTGTCTTTGGAACCATTTGCTCATTTTGTATGAAAATGATTTTGGCATAGTTATTTTTTTGGTCAAGCGTGAGTTCTCCATAAAAATGAGTAGTTTTGATCAAAAAATTTTTTTATGCGTATCGTCTCAGTTTCATGTAAGGATTGTTTCATTGTATCGGAAGAATAAAATCTGAGCAGCAGAAGTTAGTCAAATTTTATAAAATGATTTCTCATACAAATTGTAAGTAATCTGGTACCTACGTTAATAAAACTATCGCAATAAATTTTCATAATGGCCTCCCTCTTGCTGTTTCCAGGCGCGGGCACGTTTCAGAACATCTCTAGTGATATTAGACAAAGATGTGTGGTGAATGTTGTTCTACTGCTCTGATGGTCTCGTGAAATGAGAAAAATCAGAGCTGTAGAACTTAGTCAAACTTTAATAAGAAAATCTTTGTCTGAGGCCACAAGAGGTATTCTGAAACATACCCTTACCGGGAAACAGCAAGAGGGAGGCCATTTTGAAAATTTATTGCGATAGTTTTATTAACGGAGGTGCCAGATTACTTACAATTTGTATGAGAAATCATTTTATAAAATTTGACTAACTTCTGCTGCTCAGATTTTTTTCTTCTTATACAATGAAACAATCCTTACAAGAAACTGAGTAAAAAAAAATTTTGATCAAAACTACTCATTTTTATGGATAACTCACGCTTGACCAAAAAAATAACTATGCCAAAATCATTTTCATACAAAATGAGCAAATGGTTACAAAGACAGTTTTCCCGTATCTCTTATGGATTCGGATATCCCCATACTGTCCCATTTAAAAAAAACACCCTGTATAATGGTCTCCCATTAAATACAATGGGGGGAATTGCCTCGTCCAGCAGTGGATGTCTAAAAGCTGCTGATGATAATGAAATTCACTTAGATTTACACATGGGCACAGAATACTTAATTGTACAGGGCTACATATTACACATGACATGGGCTACATTTTTTGTACGAAGCTAAAAAATACTAGTGTATTATATAAATTATATAAATGGGTATTAAACCGTAAGACCCGTAGGAACTTAAACTCAGAGAACAATCTTGAGTGTGTTCCAAATTCAAAATTCCAATGAAATTGTTGATGAACTCAAGATCGTTTTCAGAGTTGAGTTCGATCTATTAATACAGGCTATAGAAAGCCAGAGTTTTGACACAGATACTGCGGCTTTGGTACCTTCACAGCTGGCGTCGAATAATTTCAACAGTACCATTACAATGCAGATAAGTGTAATCATCGGAACAGACACCCTCCTTATCGTGGGAAAACATAGGCGTTTGTCACGGCACTCCATACGTACAGCTTTTAATTTTATTCCTCGGCACAGTTTGCTTGCTAAGCAGTATCTCAACTCACCACAGGACTTCCGTATAGATGTGGAAAATGAGGCTTTCTTTCTAATAGATATTGCAACTACCGAAACTGATAAAATGAGCAGTCAATCTTTGGATTTATTCTCTGAAATCTGAATGATTCTGAAGAAGATTGACTTAAAAATAATAAAATTAAGAAGGTTGAAATGATGATGAAGTATTTTCCTAGGCCATTTTACGAGTTTAGGTAGGTAGGTACTGTTCATGATCTAGGGCAGTGTAGTATGGCGAGTGCACAGATCATCCTAATGTAAACCTAGTGAACTACCATCACCATCGTGATGCACCATGTCGCTCTTCCCGGCACTGTGATAAAGCACCCATAAATTATAGGACCCTGGTTTTCTCGAACGACTTATATCTCGAGATCTTTTCTTCCATATAATTTCATTAGCTGTAGAATGAGCTACCATCTGAGGTTTCCCCGATTATGACATGGGCCGCAACAAGAAAAATTATAAAATAAATCTTCTGGGTCACGTTGATTGTTTTAGTTACTTGCCACATCGAAATGAAAATCTAACGAATCCGATTTGGAATAGCCCCTGCAGAAGTATATTTTTATAAAAGCTTGTTTTGATAACTTTTCATTTAAATAACTTTTAGACATCGCACCGACAATGGCCCCGGTTTTGCCGGTGTCTATGAGCGTATGGGCCGTAAGCTAGTATTTATATCAATTTCTATCAATTTCATAAAAAAGGACTAACTAGAGTTACTGCTGCATGTGTCTACCTACATACTGTGCTCCAGTACAGACAGACAAAACCCATTAGGTTTGTGATCATGCAAGTTCACCGCTCAGGTATTGTTTAGTGTAACAACGAACAAAGCAAGGGGTTGCCGTTTCATCTACGGACCTATTAAGATCCATTGTGTACGAAATTAAAATGCAGCATTGTCTGCCTCACGCTTATTGGACTTTTGTTTAAGAAACATTAAGGCTTGGGAGAGCTTTGTTATACCTAGTTGAAAACATGTTTTAAGATATCACAACACCATATTTCGGTAGACGTTAGGTGGTTGGCCTCCTTCACAGAATGCTAAGACAAACAGCTTAAGCCGCCACAATCCACCGACTTCCTACGCCTATCTCAATGTCATATCGGTCTATTGAAGTACATAGGGCCGTCCTAAACTGCATCGTCTAGCTATGACAAAAAGCATAGGAAACTATGCCTTCGAGTTCAGTTTTTGCTCAAAATTGTGGTCTCATATCTTCATGCCACTGGTTCTTTTTTGGGCACCGTTACGTCAGAGACTAGCTTGCGATATATTGACCCTGAAACACAAACACAAAAGAAAAATAAACTGGTAACAACATGCCAGTTTCTTAACGATGTTTACCTTCATCGTTTCGAGAACGTAATATTGCGCACTCCATTGGTGCATGACCGGGATTTGAACCCATGACCACTAGACCATCAGTGCTATTCTTAAATAATTTATGTACAAAGATTTCACCTTCTCTTCTCCTAGATAGCTACAAAAAAGTTCTAAATAAATTAAGCAAAAGTTAAAATAAGTTGAGAAAAACCCCAAAATGTAAAAGTTACACCGTCATGCAATCTACCGTAGACCAAACTTATAAAATGTGAACTCCCCTACCGCGGAAAAGTTATAATTGCCCTAGTCTTTTTTCACTATCTTTGCCCGGCGTGGGGCGCTCACTTTTTCCTAACTTTTCCGTTTTATTTAAAAACGGTGGCTACGACTAGGGGGAACTTGGTAGAGTCACTTGTACACTGATAATAACATTGTATAATAATACACGTATTTATTATATTTGCTCTTTGCCCTGCACTTATAACTGTCTCAACTTTATTTTTAATAACATTGTTGATTTACAGGAGTAGGTACTTATTTCATCCATCATTATCTTAAACCGATAGATGTCCACTGTCGGACGAGCCTGCCTCATAAAATTCAATGGGATTTGCCTAATCACTACTTGGCTGGCGGATTTGTGATAGCAGTGTCGATATTAGGATACTAGGGTAGATGCTGCTGCCTATCTGGTGTAATCCTTTAGACGGCTTTTATGTTATCCACGGGAGGAGATGGAGAGGTCTATTGTTAGAGCAGATACACAACGGCTACACAAATTTTAACCCAATTTTACTATTCAACAGAGTTTAACTTCTCTTCTTACAATTTATTTGATGACTGATCATTTGGCTATTTCTTGCTTGATAGAAAACCATAAACAATAAAGCTCTGGTTTCTAGAATAGTTCAAATACCACCTGATGCTAAACAAACATCTTCAATCCATTGCGAATAATTTACTAACCAATTCAAATTCAATCGCGCATGTCTCGCCTAGTTCGCAGTACAAAAGTTAAGCAGCTAATAAAGAGGTTAGCTTGTTCAGTTTATTCACATGTTCATGATAAGAAACATTTTGGAAATTTCTGCTGTTGTGATTGGTCGCTCGAATGCTTCGTATAGGTACGGTGGTTCATAAACCTGCCGCCGAGCAGTAGTGCTCGCATTGCTGTTTCGGTTTGAAGGGAACGGGTGCCAGTGAAATTACAAGCACATGAGACTTTTCATCTTTATGTCAGTCAGGGTCAGCAGCGCGCGTATGATGCCTCTGGTGTTGCAGGCGTCCATAGACTACGGTCACTACTTTCTATCAGGTGGGCCGTACGGTTTCCTAGTAGTATAAAAAAAACTTTCGTTCATTAATTCTCAATACGTAAAGAGATGAGTCTATCTCTATTACACTTTTATAAAGTGCGGTCAACTGTTGTTAAAATAAGCCAACCAAATAACTTGGTGGTTTAATAACCTAATCCAGCGTTTCTAAACCGTTCTTTTGCTCAATATATTTAAACAAAGTCCTATTTCTTTTAAACTACATTTTTCAACAAAAGCTTTTATGAACTTAGTGATCGGGACAGTGACAGCTCACTGTCACTGTCACTGTTTTGATCAGCATCAAAATGAGCCCAAACACATCACAAATCATCGATGAATTCCGCTGTCCACCTTCCGTCTCCATCATTAGATCAGCTTGTTGTCTCTATAATATTGCATTGTCATTGAAACTTGACAGGTATGCAAAATTTCATCTGAATCGGTTGGGTGTATTGGGTGAAACTAGTAAAAAAATTCAGTTACAAGTTCTACCTACATATTATGCGTAGCGTTTTCGTTCATGTTTCTTTTTTAACAAATGAAGTTAGAAGCCCCTAAAAATTCAAGCAAAATGCTTAGTAGACCATTAGAGCCCCTGATTAGTGCGAAGCTAGGGCCACTCAAAGTATTTAATTTCGTTGACTCACTGATAAAATACAAAGAGGTTAGTAAATTTATTATTACTATGAATAAAGAATGGTAAAAAATGGTTATGGAAATTGTATATACTTACTTATGAATAAAAATGGTAAAGTTAGAGAATGGAAGCGGCTCGTGGCATTCTATGGAGAAAGCATGTCGCAGCAGAAGTTAACCGGTTGGTGATGATGATAAGTTACTAACTTTGGTCCAGTTAACTCAGAGTTAGTTTAAGAAACAGTTTTCTATGCTATGTAAATAAATTGTTAGCCGTTAATAGTTGCCTACTTCAGTGGAGAGCTCTCGAATGAACCGAGCGAGAATCAAGCACGTTGCTAAATTAGGTGCATTGTCGAGAGCACTTGCGAATCTCCCGTTAATCTCTTTTGGATTCTGGGAAACAAGGTTTGGATCAAGTGTTTTGACTTCAAAAGACATAGCAACACTTACTTATTTAACTTAACAAACAAGTACCTAAAGTCTGATTTTTAATTTCAGAGAGATTTCAGACAATTTTTGTAGACAAACAAATGTCAAGATACGCCACTGTGTGCATAAGTGTCATGCATGTGTTTCATAATATGTGAATTTACACGTATGCTACACAATCATGACACTTATACTCACAGTGGCATATATTGACATTTGTTAGTTTACAAAAATTGTCTGAAGTTAAAAATCAGGGTATACATACCTATCAAATATTATTATCTAGAAATTAATTTGACATGCGTTTAAAGGCCAAGTCACACCGGATGCGTATGCAGCAAGTAACGTAGACACGCGCGTCACTTTGTATGTATACGGTTGCGTGCACGTCACGCAAGCGGTGTGCCATGTTTCATAGAGTTCCATACATTACAACGTCATGGTACAAAAACGACTACGCGTACGCAGGCGGTGTGCTGCAGCCTTAAATGTTCCGACCCAAGAACACCGACGTAGAGCTCTCAGAATCAGCAAGTTGAAGTAGCAATGGTTAGGCTATATTGCTTGCAGAACTGACAATCGTTGGGAAATAAAGGTTCTCGAGTGGCGACTATAAATCGGATGACGCAGTAGAGGAAGGGCCCCATCGATGGATATCTAGGCCGTATCATACGTGGCATATAGCTGCGGCACCCGCCACCCTAAAACATAAAATCTAAATATAATATGCCTGTAACACCGGCTCTCTTCAAACCGGAAGACAGCAATGAGAGCATGACAGCTTGGTGGCAGAAAAAGGTACAGTGCTTTCCCGGTTGGCGTCCACAAGGACATCTACTACCACTAAAAAGTTTGTCTTGACAAGTCTTGTTTTTCCACTGACAATTCAAAATAATATAAATTATTCTGTTGTGCGGCTTAATCAATATTTCAGATACAAATCATAAAAACATTCAGTTGTACTAAACTGGTTTTTTTTTCATCGTATACCTACCTGTAGGCATATGAGTGGACTGTTTCTTGGCGTTTGGGATCCGGACTTGAGTCCTTCCCTCTTATGAGGGAAGCATAGTCTTAGCAGGTTGTCAAGTATCCCAACAGTAAGTGTCCCAGTAGTATTCTCTTCAACAACTCTTGCTAGCGGGTTGGTGTGTCTTTTTAGGCGGTCCAAGTAACTGTTTCCTCTGAGTCTAACTTCCTAAGGCCGTACCATGAGCTCTTATAGCGATTCAGTACAAAATATCGGTTCGTCGTTGACATCCGTCATCATTGAATAACTTTAATCGTAGAAGTCTATAAACCTGTTACTGTGCCTTTAAATATAGCTGCGGACATCAAGGAATCGATATTTTGTACTGAATAGTTTTTGAACTGAATCGCTATAAGATCTCATAGTACGGCCTCTGGTCCACGGGACTCATGGATTTCATTGTTAGTTTTCACAAAACTGTATATTTTAAATATAATTAACCAGCAAAGTGATACCACCACCATCGATAAGGCAATGATAATATTCATTATGACCAAATCGCTAAAGATTTGCACAATGCCAGTGACCCAGTGAACAAAAACTGGGTCCGTATTCTCGGATAAATCTCGTCCACGTCTCACATCTCGAATGACGCCCATATAAAATGATGGTTATCATTCGAGATTTGACGTCATCACGTGTACTAGATTTTTCCGAATCATGTTAGTCTTCAAGCGTAGCTCGACGTGCTTTATTGTTGAGTAGGTAAGGATTTATCTTTACACATTCTATTTACCCACTTGTTTATCTCTCTCAGATACTAAGTTGAATTAAGATTCAACCCAGTCCCTCCTCATTGAGGTAACGAGTTGGGACAAAGCGAGGATGTCCGCAATTTGTTCAATGTTCTCAATGGACTCTGCCCGGGGCGAGTCAAAACCGAGGGAGAAAACAAAATTCAAAACAAAGGCTCATAATTTTAACCCCTCTGACCCCACGCGAGCTGCATACACAACACATTCAACCAGAGAGAATGTAGGGATATTTTACACTTATTTTGTAGAGAAAAATCTGTCGATTTTAAATAAAAAGCTTTTATTTAACATGCAATGCATGTATGTTTGTCCGGGTGAAATCTTGCAACTGAGTTTTGAACCAGTTCCACCCAACCGATTGAGCAACAAAAACTTATTTATACCAATATCATCTGAAGTAATTATATACTTATGTCGGATTTTGCATATGAGTCAATGCCAAACTTTGGAGACTTACTTTTGCCTGTGGCATTGAATAAGAGTGGCGAGATATAGAAGAACGAGGAAGACGGAGAATCGTTCTGCTTTTATCATCCTGGTGCTAAAGTTTGTTTCTACCTATGCGTACCAAAGCCTTCGTTACTGCGTGTTTTGAACCCAATGATTCATGAAACGTGGTCACTCAAAGTGGCAGTACTCACGGTAACAATGCAACGCTCTCTGTGTTTAAAATTTTAGGTAACCACCTTTACGTCAAAATTTGCCGGTTGCCATAGCAACCCCCTTTGTGGTCCGCCGTGCATCCGGACTCGTGAAAATTTTCAGGAAACGACTGGTTGTTTGTTTAATCAGGTTAAAACAAAGATACGATATAAATCTTGGGTTAAAACAATAAAGTAAGTAGTCTGAGAAAGCATTGCAAAACTTATGGCGACAGACTTATTAAGTACAGACATCAGCAAAAATATCTGAACTCCTTTTCTAATAACTACTTATAAGAAACTGGTGAATTATTAGTTCATTTAGTGTATTCTTCATCAAAGAGTTCATTCGTTACTCTCTCGCCTCCGTGTCAGTAGTACTACTAAGAAGTACAACTGGTAGTACAAATGACACACCTTTGTATCTCTAGTACAACTACAAAAAATACAAGTACATTCACTCGACTTCACTCGACTTTTTGAATTCTAATTAAAACGTAAGTTGAACCTCTCTGGATCTTTCTCGGTCAAATCTGCGTCGACAGACTTATTAAGTACAGACATCAGCAAAAATATCTGACCTCCTTTTCTAGAGAGAATAACTAGAAACTGGTGAATTATTAGTTCATTCGTTACTGTCTATGGATCTTTCTAGGAAAAATCTGCGTTAGTTACATGTCTAGTGTTTTAAACGAGATGCAATTTATACATAAAGGCAGCTTTTAATATTCAAGCAGCACTTCCGCTCCAGCTAATTAAATTTTCACATTCAGCAAATAATGCATTAAAAGAGCTGCTCTAAAAAAGTTTACTAATTAATAAGTAGAATAGAATAGAAAATGTTTTTTTGTACACCTTAACACAATAAAAAATAAACAAAACACATGACAAATAATAGTATACAATGGGCGGTCTTATCACCACCACGTAGTATTTTATATGCTGAGCAATGATAGCTATATAGCAGGTTGTTTAAATGGCCGTTCATAATAAATCTCGGCACTCAACTTCATATTTCATTTGCTGATATATTTTGTCGCTCAAAATAATTATATTGATGCCCAATTAATGTTTTGCTGAAAAAATTGGTTCGTGTAACCGAATCAACATTGCTGGTACTCTACTAACTTTTTTAAACCGGTATTAAATATTTTTCTCATGCTTAAAAAGATAAGAAAGCTTCCCTTGTTTATGCCGTCTGTTATTTAAAACTATTTTTTGGTATAAGTTTAGCAAAGTCTAGCTGGTTACACGAACCAATATCCTCAGCAAAACATTAATTGGCCAGCAATATAATATTTTGAACGATGATGATGATCATCAGGGATGGGATTGAGGTAACTCGATAGGTAACGAATACTGCGATCATGCGATGAAATGGGCAATTCCCCCATTTCATTTTATGGGGGAGGCCTCATCCAGCAGTGAACGCCCAAAGGTTGTTGATGATGATGACATCGTAGAATATCTCTAAGTACTATACCCAAAAGTTGAAGAGGTAATTGAAAACGCGTGTGATATGAACGACTGGGAATAATAAATCGTCTGATTGCTTATCTATCGAGCGCCTATCTGTATGCAAACGTGGCCTATTTGTCAATCTGGATAGGTGCTTGAACCTCTGCAAATGAAATTGGGGAGATATGATTTATGTTATGTTTATAAAGCTGGCTAAATTATTAAAAACAAATAATATTTCACTTTTAGTGTATTCACTAAGAGATGGATTCCGAAACGAGGAGGTCCGGTAGAATAACCAAGATCACTGTCATTGCTTTCAGAATTTGATGTGGCAATGGCCAGGCCATATAACTAACAACCAATAAGCACCCTCGTGTCTATCGTCTGTCTTTCACACAGTCTATTATATTTCGTCCAAATCTACTTGACCAAAAAGTTGTAATTTGGTGCATAATGCACTAATGGTCAATGTTGAGTGACCCAATCACGGACGTATAGCGTTAATAAATGAATTCTGCTTCTGTGGGGTTTCATTTTACCCCCAAAACTATAAAATTTATAAAAAAACAATATGTCATGCTCGTTATGAGATATTCAAATGTATATTTTCTTACAATTTTATTTATTTATTTATTTATTAGAGAACACCGACATCATACATACTTCATACATATTACACATTATGAAATATACAATAATAAAAATAAGTTCTGATATGTATAACAATAAAGGAGTTCTAACATTAACCACATACAAAAATACAAAAAAAAACAATTCAATATTCGGAGAAACCGCGTGTAAAATTGATTACCTCATAAGTTTAATTGGCCATGGTTATACTATGTTAGCCTACTTGTACGAAACCCTCTTCACGCAAGTCCGACTTGCACTTGACCGATATTATTTTCTAAAACAGCTAATAGTTCAAATGTAATGCTATGCTAAAACGTATATCACTAAACTTATAAGAATGAGGTTACTTTGAGGTCCTTTATGTAGCTAAGGTTTAAGGGATGTAGGTATTAAAGGCTATGAACCCTGGAACGGTGTCACAGCTGTCTGCCTGCTAGACTAATAAGCGTCTAACGTCACAGATTAGCCAGTAAATAGCTTCGTAAAATTTCACGAGCCATGTCTCTACGTAGAGAGGGTGATCCAGTGGTGTGTATGTGCTTCGAAAGCATAAATTCGCAGGTTGAATTCCGGAATACTTGATTGGGATTGCTTACTGCTTCATCTATTAAGATATATGTATAGCAGCAATTGGCCTACCAGGGTAAGCATTTTAATTTTTATACCTGTCTATGATCATACCTACTCCTCGATGGTGCAATACAAAATGACTGCACAGTAAGTAGGTACAGCTCTGAAGTAATATATGGCGTTTAGTAGAGCTCTTTTCTTACTTTATTAAACTGTTATATTGTATCATTAACAATCAAAACTCTACCTCAGACTTTCTTACTCTTTTTATCAGTTACCGAACTTGCTTCAGTAATAATAAGCATGTATCCGAACAGGAAATATAGGATCCATAGACAATAAAAAACTGAATTTGACAGGCAAACAAAGTGTTTTGGGTGTGGTCCAATGTTGTACCGCTGGTCCAATTTTACCCAGAATGACTGTATTGATTTTGTTTTTGTTTTTTTGTTTTATTAATTTTATCAAATATTTATTTGGCTTGTGACGAGTTTACCCTATATTTTTTCGATGACGAAATTACCCTATGACGAAAGACACCTAACACCCCATTAACGTATACCTACTATAGTTATGCTCAACCACGGCCACTTAACGCTTAAGAAAAATGGCAATTTGACTTTTCATATAGAAACCTGTAAATTTGAGACGCGCAAATGTCCCGTAATAATTGGTTTTGGTGGGCATTAGTATATCAAAACTACAAAATAAAAGCATGATTAATACCAATAAACTTTTAAGAAATATCATATACCTAAGCCTTCGTATAGGTTAGGTACCGATCAATCCGACAAGATCAAGATAAACAAAAACATTTTCAATTCAATCCAATCGGAACCTTGAAATTCGTTTCAGCTCACGGGGCGCTTGACTTGAAGGAGTCTCGAGTGGTCCTACACATCTGCCGATGCCAGCTGTGACCCGTCACAAACAGAACAAAACACGATCGTTGTGCAAACAAATGCACTAACAAAATAAATCGAACTCAAAAGTGGCTGGGAATATTGTTTATTTTGTGTGATACTTTTGTTACGTATACTTACTAAAATAAATATCCGAATGATTATCAAAGGAATGATTATCATACTTTACTTAACTTTTCATCATTATCATCACCACCCTGTATACCAGGGGTTCCCAAACTTATTTGTCTACTGCCCACTTTGAGAATAAATAATTTTTTAGCGCCCCCATTTTTCATATATGAATTACACGTAGAGAAATATTGAACCGAGTTAATTTGAGCAATCTCTTAATTAATATTAGTTCATGTTCACAAGTTGTAGTCGAGAGTCGAGAGCTCAGTCGGTTTCTAAGAGTCCTCCTAGCTAGATGAAATTACAAATCGTCCCCTAAGCCTCTACAAGTCTACACAACGCCCCTATTTTTTTTCTGGGTCTCTTACTGCCTCCCTTTAGGCCTGCAGCGCCCACAGGGGGGGGTTATCGCCCACTTTGGGAAAGGCTGCTGTATACCTAACCTACGTCCACTGCTGGACGAAGCATCTCAAATGCAAAGCTGGGCAAATCCCCCCATTTAATACAATGGCGTAAATACCAAGGTAACACGTTGATACCTACTAAGTACTTAAAATAACTAGCAGGTAAATTCTCACAGACACATTAAAAGGTCCAAATCAAGAAATAACAAGCCCTAAGAGATAATAAGTCACTACAAATAGATAAAACAAACTGCAAACATTGAACAATTACGACACTCGCGAGAAGCAAATGTCGCGAGCTCGACCGACACCACTATAATGTCAACGAACACAAAGTACCTGTAGCTAGTACCTACCTACTTGCACCATTAAATGTACAGTCAGCTGAATATAGAGCTGGCACAGAGTTGAAATGGGGGATTTCCAAATTGAACGAAAAACAAACGAACCTAAACATTTTTGTTGAATGTTTTATCAAACTCTATATGTACTTGCACACTAATTGCTAATCCCCAGTGATTTGTTAAAATTGTTACATAACAGTGTTACTTGTTTGGGTGTTACTTGTTGGGAACCCTCCAATTTGGATGCTTCTATTCTTATCCTACGTTTTCATCCCATGAGTAAAATTTAATAATGAAAAATTAATGATTTAAAATTTGTACCGGACTCATACCGCGTTTTCTCAGGAATGAAAGTGAAAAATAGAAAGGTGATAACAATTTCAATATACATATTATAGAATGTAAAACAACAACCAGTAGTTTTGCTACATTTTTAAAAATATTTAACAATTAACCTGGAGGCATTACTAAATTTATGGTACTTAATAAAAAAAAAAAATATTTTGGGGCTCTTCAGAGCAGACCGCATCTAGGCAAAAGTAGTAAGGGGCGCCCCCCGGCTAGATGGAGCGATGACTTACAAAAGCAGTGGCGGACAGAATGTGGATGGGAAGAGCCGAATACCAGACTCAGAGGTACGTATTAGGAGAGGTCTATGTCCAGCATCGGACTAATGTAGGCTGATGATGATAATTAAAATATTTCAAAATACTTCAAATTATGGCACGTAAGTGCTATAGCCCTTTAGTTGACTGTACCTACCTGTACTATTACAATGTCCATTGCATGTTTGTTCAAATTGGTTGTTAGAATTTCTGGAGACACTGTTTACAATGCCAACAGGTGACTGCCAACAATGGAACGTAAAACTTTAGCTTGCATTATGTATGGTATGCTTGCAATGAACTATTAAATTTATAACTTTCGTATCCTATACGTTTAATACATTCAAATTGATGGTTATTTAATAACAGTATGTACCGATCGACAAATGTCATCAGCAAGATTACGTTATCAATCACTCAATCCACTCACCGCTAATATCATCAATCCATCAAGTGGAGGGTGTCCTTCATCTTCCAATTCGTGATCGCTACTCTAGAACCTTTATTTTCTACCAGTTGTCGGTTCTGTGAGCTGTATGACCTGCCAGCTGTCAGTTTAACTTGCTAATTCTGAGAGCTATCCTTACTCGTTTTGCATTAAATCACGTAGACGAAACTTCAAACTGTTTTGTTGGTATCATGCAATAAACCACCAACACAAGACCATTATTCTGGGAACGAAATATATAAATAAGTATAGAAACCTACATGGTAGGTAAAAAGTTAGGTAATAATGGATCAGACTATCAACGACTTCCAAAAATAATTGAGTGTTATATGTAACATAAAAGTCAAGCACCACGATAACTTCCAAGCACACGGATAAGAATATTTTTAAAATCTAAGCCCTGTTTATGTATCATGTGAATCCCATAAAAACTTTCATGAATTACATGGGATTAAGTCCAAAGTTATGGCGCTGTTCTGCGGTAGGTCGTACAAACGTCATCACAGTTTCTATTGTCCGTAAAGCTGAAGGAGCATTCTAAACTCTCTTGTATTTTCAGATAGTGAAAGTCCATAATTGTATGCAGAGAAGTGAAGTTTTTTGCCGCCTGTACAACAAATCGAAACAACGTTCTCTGAAGTGCTAATCCGAAACATGTGTGACAAAAAAATTACCGAAGATAAGGGTCAATTTCAAGAACACGCCTTGCAGCACATTCATCGGGCTATAAAAAGAGCATCGGATTGACAATGACAAGCGTTTAAGGGCGACATATATTTATTTGAACAAGTATTCCCTTTTAGCGACGAGGTAGAGACTAAACAAGGAACTTTTAGATAAGTATTGTACGAGACGAGCGGTAATAACTTTGACTCGGAACGGAAAGTCGAGACAGTTAGTTAGATACGATGACACAGGATATATTAAATTAGAAAAGATACGTGTAAAGCGAGTGTATATTAAACTTGGATAAATATATTGTTCAGGATTGTACACATAAATCCTCATATAAATACCACTGTTTCTAAGCAAGGATTCACAATGATGTCACAAAGTAAGATTTAATATTTCGCTATGCTTAGTAGGTTTCTATTATACCACGATTGAGAAAAAGAGTTACTTAGACTGTTCTATCGTTAAAGAAGTGGACAGTTAAAATAACTATAGCCCGAGTTAACAGTGAACCATAACTATAGCCCGAGTTAACAGTGAACCATAACCCATAATATCAGTCATTATGGTGGCTACTTTTTTCAATGTTGACAATCAGGGTGGTAATTCGCCATGACCTAAGAGATTCCTTGCCAATAACGTGTGACGTCATAACGTGTTCTAAACGCAAACGTGGTTCCTAAACACGTTATTTTGACAATCCGTAACCGCCTCGTCGCGTTTATGAAATCTGACATTGGCATACAGAATACGTTTTCTTTTTATTATTATTATTATTATTATTTATACCTACTTAGATAATTGAAATTTTTGAAATATGAATTTGAGTCATTTGAAATGTTTGACAAGACAAAGCTTTGCTCACTTGACAAACGTAGTCGAAAAATCGGTCACGTCAGCCGGTGGATTCGACTTTGCCTTTATGACCTCAAAAATAACACTTAGCAATTTTATTTATTTTCTCATACAATCGCAATTAGGTACCTACCTATAGCAGTGAAAATGTGGCTTATTCATCATATGGATATTCTGATCATGGCGAAAAGTTATTCTGTCTGGTACTACAGGAAAAGAGGCGTGAACATCAATGTCTACGAATCTAGTTAACGTTGTACTTGATCGCACCACCCAGTAACAAGCAACCCTTTGTCCCAAGTTCAACGTCCTCGTAAAAGTAAATAGTTCGGTATCAACACGACACGACACGGCCACCACAAAAACTATCGAATGTGTAATTGAGTCGTCGTGAGTCAGAGCTACATCTGCCGCGTTTGATTGCTGTGAGGTATGTAGCAGGGTGTCGGGCTTTAAATTGTACAAGTTTAATAATTAGCTACATCTTTCTTACTGTGCATGCGGTGGACGATGTTCTATTTAAAGTAAACGGAAATGCCTGCTTATCCACAAAGCAACAAATCTGTTTTCGCTTCGTAAAAATTATGTGACTATTGCCGGATGATGTAAGAAGCCCAAGACCGTTCTCCTTGACATTCTATGGGGAGGGCATTCTATGTCCAGCAGTGGACGTCCACTAGCTGATGATGATGATGATGATAATGACACACAAACAGGTAGGTATGCCCCAGCAGCAGCTCTACGAATCATAACTCACAGCTCAATATTAGTAGGTAATGCCTCGCATTGGCAATTTCACTCCTGGATAAATTAATGGTATTTTTCGGAAGCAAACCAAAAAACAAAAAAATAACAAAAAAAACTTATATTTTTTATTCAAATTATTTTAAAAGCGTAGTTACTTTTAAACTAAGTGCGCGACAACTATACAATGAGCCATGGATGAACTTCAGAAATACTCTATTATGAATTTATGATTCAACAACAGAACATTAGAACAAAAATAGTTGCAGCAATCTAAGAGCTTAGTGGCTGTGTGTTGAAGAGAACCGATTGAGAAGTACCTATGCATATTTTACATGGTGGTCTACCTCATGAACGCGTGACCTTAAGTTCTAATAAGACCTTAAGTGGCTTTAATGACAATAATATAATTATAAATATCTATCTATGTAATGTATTGTATTAAGTATATCAGTTATCTAGTTCCCATAACACAAGCTCTGCTTAGCTTGGGGCAAGATAATGTTGTGTGAAATGTCCAGCATTTATTTATTTTATTTATAATACTTAAATAAATTATGACAATGTACAAAGTTTTTTTTTAAATATCGGTCTACTTATAATAGGCGAAAATACAACCACCATGGTTGTATTTTGTCTAAAAAACAACAAAATACATAAGGAAGAAGGAAAGAACCGATCAAGGAGAACCTGAAAAGCACCCATCAAGAGATATTGGTTAAACAAATAAAAGATGACTTTTAAATATTGTTTTATGAGGTTTTTCAAGTAAATTCGTTTGAAATAGAGCTTTTATAATACAAGTCATGCAGTAACATACACCACAGCTACCATGCCCATTCCCCAAGGAGCACTACCGCGGTTTGGTTCCGGTACTTGCTGGCTCTTTTGTTTTGCCCCTCACTAATAGTGAGTGTATTATTTAGCTAAAACCGAGGGATTTTTAATGGACTGCCGCTAGTGGAAAACGAGGGGTTTGAAAAGATTAGATTTCTTATCGGGGAAAAAATCTTATTCCAATTCAATTTGTAGTGAGTTTTTATACGTTACATTTCGATTAGAGCTCATTTATTAGAGGGTTTTTCGTTTATTGAATGTATTAGTCGTATACTTACGTAATTAGTGCAATATTGCAAGGCTTTACAAAACTCTTGAACCTTATAACTACATGCCGTTACCCGTTTGAGATAGAAAAGATAGGTACAGATGGCTTAAGCATTATCTGTTCCCTCATCTGACCCTGGCATTTTTTTCAGGAACAAGTTTAAATAGAATATAAAAGTTTAAAACTAAAACCCGACTTCGCGAAAGCTGAGGATAAAATATATCAAAAAGTAGAGGAAGGCCAAACTAAAGGCCTTCAACTTACATAAAAGTTGGGGTCGTAGGCTTATCTAAATACAAATCGAGGATTTAGCCTCCGACTACACAAACACACAGCGCATAATATTAGTATGATATATATTTTTTGAATAGTACTGATCAAACCCTTTCATTTTATACCAAATTTATATTTTTTGGAGGTTGGACAATTGTGTTTTATTTCTTCCATATTGAATTTAGTGTACGTGATGTCTATGTCACCCGGAGTTCAAGACGCTTCATAATGATACCTCATTCGTGGAACTACGAGGGAACAGATGAACGAATTTACATACATGCAGACACTGCTAAAATCATAGCCCTCTTTTTGCTTTGCCTTAGTCGGGTAAAACAACACAGCATCGTTTAAAACATCCCAAGCCCTCATCATAATGATGCATTACCAGTTACGACAAAAATGTGACCGAAATGTACAAAATGTCATTCTATATTACCATTACCGCACGGTTCGCCTGCATGCGGGCTGGCTGATTATAATTAACACGATTATAACCTACCCACTCATCTAATAATATCAATATCTACTTATAATTTGTTCATAATACTACGACTGCGCGAAACGAAAGAGAGGGTCAATAATTTTCCAGATCCGTATGTTATTTTTTTTTTTTTATATAAAATGCTAAAAAGTTGGATTCATTCCCACTAGTCCCTTTGGGCAGTCCCTTTAAGTCCCATTAGTACCTTTAACCCATGCTGGGCAGGGGGATAGAAAAGAAGGTTTGCGCTGCACGTAGCATAGTTGCATCATCAAAAGTTTATGGTGTCCACTGCTGAACGAAGAAAAATAAATATCC
Source organism: Epirrita christyi (assembly GCA_951392215.1). NCBI lineage: Eukaryota > Metazoa > Arthropoda > Insecta > Lepidoptera > Geometridae > Epirrita > Epirrita christyi. Next base: position 6,679,776 of record OX595842.1, on the reverse strand, counting down.
CAAAAAATATGGAATAGCTATAATCACCACGCTTGGCAGACGGATTGGTAATCGCATAGTATTCGTGTTGAGTTCTCAGGCGGATGATGCTGCCCATCCACTGGTGTAATCCTTTAGTCGGCTTTTATACGACATCCAATTGAGGAGATGGAGCGGTCTATTCTTAGGCCAGACCCACCACGGTAAAATTGTAGAAGTTTTTTTTTTTACAATTACTGACTCTCGTTTGACCGCGAGCCCGCGATCCCGCGATCTCCGCGGCTCAGTACCGCGATGGTACTGAGCCGTGCGCCTGCTCGTCCTATGATGAAAAGGAGATGGTGGGATCAGATCATATAGTTCCTTGCAACATTACGGCGGTGCTCGAGACTCTGGATCTTAGTCTCCGCCATATGTTGCTGCCCTATAAGCCTTGAAAGCTCTGCGTTCAATCGAGTCTAAGGCAGCTAGCTGGTGTTCAACATCATCTTCATCATCAGCCTGTAGAAGTCCACAACTGGACATAGGCCTCCTCAACGAACGATCTTGAGCCGCCTCCATCCACCGACTTCCTGAGACGCTTATAATGTCTTTAGTCCATCGAGTGGAGGGCCTTCCTCTACCGCGTCGTCCGGTTTGTGGTCCCCACTCGAGAACCTTTATTCCCCAAAGTTTAATACGAATCAATAAAAAAAAACAGCATTATAATCTACCTACAAAAATATCGGTAACAAAGTTTTTGCCTGTCAAAAGGTGCACAGCCCAGCAGCATCCAGGTGCGAATTTGATCAATAAATAAAAAACAGTAGACGCTACCTGCTTTTCATGTAAAAACCTCGAAAAAAACTGTCAAAAAATTCAATGCCAATTTATACAAAAAAATGAGGAATTTGGGTGTAGTTTGTGATAAAAATCTTTACAACGACCCTTCGAAACCCGCAGAATTCCCTTCATTGAAATTTTGACAATGTGACTAAGCACCACGAAACTACTAAAATAATATAATTATTTGACGGCTTTGTATTAATTTGTCTTTGTGTGCTTGTTTCCTCCTGCTATTCGTGAGTAGGCTTACCAGTAGGACCATTAGGTATGGGCTCATAAAATCGAAAAGAACGAGCATCAGAGAGAGTTTATCAGTATACAGGTAGACTCTACTGGGGTGGGATTTTTGAATATCATTTAGTGACTAAATGATTATCATCAAAAAGGCCGCAAAACACCGTTTTTCAGGAGATTTACTGGAGGTGGCACTTGTAAGCCTAGTTCGGACTAGGCTAGTAACTTAGTAGAGTAATTTAGTGGCTAAATGTGTGCGAACCACAAAAATTTAGTCAATTCGTTTAGTGAACAATTAAGTCGAGTCGATCCATTTTACTCTATTTTTATCGGGCAAGTAGCGCCTCCCACCACGCGGCTGCACCACGCGTCCGTGCTCACTGGTTCACCGGCTAAACAAGTCCGAACCTGTTGATTAGTCGAGTTCATTAGTGGCCGCAAAAATTTAATTTCGAAAAAATAAACTCAACTGCAGGAATCGCACTTCTCAAAAGGTTATTTTTACGCTGAATTTGAATGTATTTTCGTTAACAAAAAATTCACACAAATTTCGTACATCCTCAAACTATCGAAGTATTCTTTGGGATCTTCTAATGCTAATTCCTTTAGAAGACAATAATTAGTACCTCCTAGTTTATCTCTTTTATCGAACCATTTTCGTACCCATAACTTCTTTTTCTTAATCACACAAATTTCCTCATCCACCTATTCTAAAATAGCCGTTACGATTAGCTTAATCAGTTTATTCCCTCTATTGCGTTGCAGCCCGTTCATCTTGCAAAACACCACTCACTTGTATACTGTACTGGACCGTAATGCGAACGATTTCTGTGCAGTAGCGAGTAGTTTAGCCACTAAATTACACGCTACTCTACTAAATTACTAAAGTAGTCCGAACTAGGCTGTATTGATATGTATAAGAACTATAGTCATAAATGAGTTTCAATACAGTTTGTAAATCGGAGAAAAATTTGAATAAAAAATAACACCCCTGATACAGTAAGTAGGGGTGTATAGTTTCCTATTTTTTTAATAAGAAATGGAAATGGACCGCACGCCTCAAAGATACAATTTATGTCAAAACATTCGTTCCACGTTTTCACTTATATAATCAAAATAAAAGCACACAAAAGGGCCCTCACAAAAAATATTACAGTTCAGAAAATTCCGATTCACTCCTAGACAGTAACAGTCACTTAATAAAAGTTAAGCGTCAACCGCCTTATTAATAAAAATGGCATACCTACCTAAGTCATATTAATTTGATTGGTCACAAAATCTACCATTCGGGCTTAAGCCCGATTTGGTGGACTTCGCATATTTGTTTTGGTTGTAGAATTTTCTGGTATTTTCCTTTTAGGAATTTTGACCCACCAGTATGACCTACTTACATCCAAGCACACCTTTGCCAACCCCAGACCCTTTGGCGTACACAAAACCAACACTGGGCTACCAGGCTATCCATATTTATTAGTAAAAAGGAAACAGTATATTCGTAAAGTCCATAAAGAAAAGAAGGACGAAGGAACGCAACAATGACTCGAGTACCCGGCCCAGGACATTCGAACCGAGTTTATTTTACTGTTTCCACTTAAACGTGCAGTAAAAATCCTCCCACTCGTTGTACCCCGTGATATTCCTGACCTCTGCCCTCATAGCTACTATTATTTCTTCTGTGAAGGTACCTATAAAGAATCCTCGTTTATAGAACGCAGGCTCATATCCTCGCAATTTTATTGTTACGCATTCCCAATAATTTAATAGACGATGACTTTTGTCGCCGAAATGTCGGAAAGAATCCTATACGGAAATCGAACCATCAAATAACTTTTGCCGTTAAAGTATGGTAGAGCTAGATCTTATGGTAAATCATAGAGTACCTATACTCCGATTTTTAATTTTAGATAATTTTTGTAAACAAACAAATGTCAAGATATGCCACTGTGTGTATAAGTGTCATGTTCGTGTGTCATATGTGAATTTACACGTATGCAACACAATCATGACACTTATACTCACAGTGGCATATCTTGACATTTGTTTGTTTAGAAAAATTATCTAAAATTAAAAATCGGAGTATAATTGGGTACAGGTACAAGTAATATTTATTCTGTGGTACAGGCAGCTGATTGTTTATTCTTAGGTAGGTTAGGTACCCCTGTTAAAAAATTTTAAATTGTGAAGAATGTTATTTCCAAAATATTTCTTTCAAAAGATTTTTTTTTGTTGCGTAGAGCCGATCATATTTGCACAAAAACCGGTCTAGATATTTAGTGTACCTACTGATCATGGTGTACGTACACGGAGTTTGAAGAAATAATAGCCAAATTAGAAGTAAACTTCGTTCGCGTGTAAAAGGGCGTAAGCGCACTTTTGCTCTTAAACGGATCAACTCAGTTTTTAACTGACTTCCCGAAAAAGGAGGAGGTTCTCATTTCGGTTGTTTTTTTTTTTTTTTATGTTTGTTACCGCATATCTCCGGCATTTATGAACCGATTTGGAAAATTCTTTTTTTATTTGAATAGATATACTTCCAGATTGGTCCCAGAATCCAGTTCTGATGATGGAATCTATGAGGAATTGAGGGAACTCCTCAAATATTGTAGGCATACATATGGCGATTTTGATATTTTCAGCAACAAACCAAGCATTTGCATTCAAAAAGTATCATAATCCTTTCACCACTATGGTTCTTTCATAATTTTTTTTTCATCCAAATATTTAGACGGCAATGGCGGAAGTCGGTTTTTTAAATGAAAAGTTATTATTACAAACTGTTATTTTGGTACTAACTTGTCTTTGGGTATAAGGTAACTTGTAAGCTTGATTTTTACCCATTTCCTAGGCTCAAAATGTGTTTCCGTGCATTTTGACCAGCTCACGATTCCAATTACTAATTTCATCATTATTAACCGAAAGATCAATTTACTAAAATATTCTTTTTTTATAAAAAACTTAAAATTATGTCTGCAATGCAGCGACTCTGCTGGCCCCTCTCCAGATTCCAGATTGTGTTGAAATTGTACTGGCTGGCATCTCTTGAAAGGTTAGCTTCATTTGATAGTGGTTGTTACGGCAAGACATACAATGCTATTGTAGGTATACTTAGTTTATAACTATTTTAAGAAACAAGAAGCTAGAAACAAGCGCTATTCTGTTAAATGACTTGGCTATGCTTCAAGTTCTTTATCAATAAGATAGATGATAAATAGATAGGTACCTACGTTGTATTTCTTCACAATAACTCAAATTGATGGTAAACAATAAATAACTTGTCTTGTATCTTCTTATGCCAATTACTTACTTGATAAGTACATCAGAGGCCCTAGTCCGTGTTTTGCATGTTTTGCAGCAACATCGAAACGATGACGATAACATAACATAAAACCCAACAGATATACGTAGTCCTGCCCCCCTATTCCTTAACTCATCATGAATTGTCAATTCTTAGTCTTGATGGTCATTTTATTTGTCAAACGTTAATCAGCGAGTGATTTTCCAGTTATGGAATAAGGTGGCAGATCCCACACTATAGGATTCCCTGTGTCGTGGGTACCAGGAATTACGAGTACCGTGGTACCACAACACCCAGAACCGGAACAAATATTTGCAGATCATACAACAATTTGTCCCGCAGTCCAATCGCGCGAACATATCGAACCCGCAACCACTAACATCTCAGCCGGCTACTCGTTTGCTACAGCAGATGTCGTCACCCCTGTGGACCTGTGTTGGGTGTGTGTGTTTGTGGGAGGAGGAACGATCGTCTGTGTATTACGTCGTAACTAGCCATTAATCTGTGCCATTTCTATCGAGCACAGATTAGTTGATAGTTACTACATAATTCACGGACGATCTTCGTAAAAATCGTCGCATTGTACGATGCTTTCTACGAAACTCAAGACTTTGGGCTCTGAGGGCCTAGTCTACAAATGTAACAAGCAACTAGGGTTATTCCCGCTCGTCCCCACGTCTCGTCCCCACTGGGGACGAGCGGGAAGTTTTTTTCCCGCTCGTCCCCACTACCATTTGAATGGGGACGAGCGGGAAGTTTTTTTCCCGCTCGTCCCCAAATGCTTCAAGTTCACTTCACACTTATACCAAAAGTGAATATCTTAAGGTGATTCAGTATTTACTTATTTACAAAGTTTTTTATGTGTAAGCACTTTTTTTTACTTTTTAGATAGATAGATAGATTAGTTACTTTTTGTGTAGTTTTTTGGTTTTAAGTATTATTTACACTTATTTACAAGGTTTTCACACTGCTATATTTTTTTTTTTAATTTTTCTGTTTTATATAAATTAACACTTACAAGGTATATACTTAGGTACGTACCTACCCTGACTTTTGATATTCGCCAATTATGAAAACAAATCGCTGATGATTAGGTTCGAAATCGCTGCTTGAAGTATGTTACCATTGTAATTTTTTTTCGAATTTTAAACATTTTTCATTGGACAAACATACATACATACATACATACACACAAATGCCGATTCTTCAAAGTTGAAAATAAATAAATAAAATAAAATAAAAAAATAAATTAAATAAATAAAATAAACAAAATAAACAAAATAAACAAAATAAATAAAATAAATAAAATAAACAAAATAAACAAAATAAAATAAACAAAATAAATAAAAAAAACAAAATAAAATAAATAAACAAAATAAACATAATAAACAAAATAAAATAAATAAACAATATAAACAAAATAAACAAAATAAACAAAATAAACAAAATAAACAAAATAAACAAAATAAACATAATAAAATAAACAAAATAAACAAAATTAATAAAATAAACAAAAAAAACATAATAAACAAAATAAAATAAATAAAATAAACAAAATAAACATAATTAACAAAATAAAATAAATAAAATAAACAAAATAAACAAAATAAAATAAACAAAATAAACAATAAAATAAATAAAATAAACAAAATAAACATAATAAACAAAATAAAATAAACAAAATAAACATAATAAACAAAATAAAATAAATAAACAAAATAAACATAATAAAATAAATAAAATAAACAAAATAAACATAATAAACAAAATAAAATAAACAAAATAAAATAAACAAAATAAATAAAATAAACAAAATAAAATAAACAAAATAAACAAACAAAACAAAATAAAATAAATAAAATAAACATAATAAACAAAGTAAAATAAACAAAATAAAATAAATAAAATAAACAAAATAAACATAAAAAACAAAATAAAATAAACAAAATAAACAAATAAACAAAATAAACATAAAAAACAAGTAAACATAATAAAATAAATAAAATAAACATAATAAACATAATAAAATAAAAAAAATAAACATAATAAACAAAATAAACATAATAAACAAAATAAAATAAACAAAATAAACAAAATAAAATAAACTAAATAAACAAAATAAACATAATAAAATAAATAAAATAAACAAAATAAACATAATAAACAAAATAAAATAAACAAAATAAATAAAATAAACAAAATAAACATAATAAACAAAATAAAATAAAAAAAATAAACAAACAAAACAAACAAAACAAAATAAAATAAATAAATAAACAAAATAAACATAATAAACAAAGTAAAATAAATAAAATAAACAAAATAAACAAAATAAAATAAACAAAATAAACATAATAAACATAATAAAATAAACAAAATAAAATAAACAAAATAAAATAAATAAAATTAACAAAATAAACAAAATAAAATAAATAAAATAAACAAAATAATCAAAATAAACATAATAAAATAAATAAAATAAACAAAATAAACATAATAAACAAAATAAAATAAACAAAATAAAATAAACAAAATAAATAAAATAAACAAAATAAACAAAGTAAAATAAATAAAATAAACAAAATAAAATAAACTAAATAAACAAAATAAACAAAATAAACATAATAAAATAAATAAAATAAACAAAATAAACATAATAAACAAAATAAAATAAACAAAATAAAATAAACAAAATAAATAAAATAAACAAAATAAAATAAACAAAATAAACAAAATAAACATAATAAAATAAATAAAATAAACATAATAAACAAAATAAAATAAACAAAATAAACATAATAAAATAAACAAAATAAACAAAATAAACATAATAAAATAAACAAAATAAACATAATAAACAAAATAAAATAAACAAAATAAAATAAATAAACAAAATAAACAAAATAAAATAAACAAAATAAACAAAATAAAATAAATAAAATAAACAAAATAAACAAAATAAAATAAATAAAATAAACAAAATAAAATAAACAAAATAAATAAAATAAACATAATAAACAAAATAAAATAAACAAAATAAACATAATAAACAAAATAAAATAAACAAAATAAAATAAATAAAATAAATAAATAAATAAAATGACTTAAGTGACTAAAATGAATAAAGTCAAATAAATAAACAGTTAATTGTAGGTTATTCTAGGTATTTATTGTGGTTTAATTAACAAAATAGCCCTCTTAATATCGTAGTGGGGACGATCGCTACTAAAACCTTCCCACTCGCCCCTTCGGGGACGAGCGGGAAAAAAACTTCCCGCTCGTCCCCAGTGGGGACGAGACGTGGGGACGAGCGGGAATAACCCAGCAACTACACGGCGTATGTACACTACACAGATTTTTGTATTGAAATAGAGGTTCTGATTGTGTCCGCTAGGGGCGCTTTTCAATGTTTCCATACAAAAATCCGTGTAGCGTACACCACACGTTGTTGCTTGTAGAATCAAGCATTAGGCGTTATAAGCATTACTCATCGTTGATATTGCGATAGTGTCTACTGCGGTAAATAAGAAGGAAAGTTGACGCAACTATCTCCTGCGATGGTTTATCGGGTCGTTTAACTTGTTTAGTTTTATTGGACTTAAGCAGTTTATCGTATTAAGCCGGGCTAGTTGATGCATTATCTTATTCGGAGGGCGTTTTGATAAAACATTCAATTTAAGAGATGATACCGTTACGACATAATTATTTCCTCTTTGTAATGAAAGTGGGTGCATCCTTTATAGGTTTTGAAATAAGGCATGCTTAAGAATTCAAAATTACCCTTGTGTTTTCAATGAGCAAAATACTTTTTGATTTGATTTTGATCTTCGTTGATCTTGGCTTATCTCGGCGGGTGTAATTCTGAGTACCTACCTACCTATCTAGTTACTGTTAGATCCGGTGGCTATGATCCGTTGTACTAATAGATCCCGTATGACTATAATTTAGCTACTGATAGATCCGGTCACCAACGGATCTGTTTAAGAGAAGGTTACTGGTAGGGCGTTTACGCGTTTTTGTACGCGAACGAAGTTTCCTTCTATTTTGGTTTTTGTTTCTTCAAAATTCATGAATTTTTGTACACATGATCAGTACACTAATATCTAGACCCGTGGTGCGTCAGTTTGTTTAAAAATTATTTTTTTTTTTAAATTTATGATTTGGTATCTATATCATTTTATATGAAACTAACGCATCACGATATTAGTGTACTTACCTACTGATTATGTGTAGGTAAAAAGTTTCATGGAGTTTGAAGAAATAACCAAATACCGGTGACCGTTATTTTATTTTATTTTTTCGTTACTGATTCATAAATGAGTAGTAGGTTATCTTACTTATTAGTATTATTTTTAAGTTTAATAACAATCGAGGTCGTGGTGTTCCGGCCTAAGAATATACCCCGCCGTCTCCACCCACGGATGTAGTTACTTAAAGCCATATAAGAGATTACACCAAGTGATGGGCATCATCACCTACCACTGCGATCACCAACACGCCTGCCAAGCGTGGTGTTTATGGCAAATCCCCCCCATTGCATACAATGGGAGGAGGCCTCGTCCAACAGTACGACTTCAGCATGTACAGACTGTACACACAATACAACAATTAAGTACTTACTTCATTTTCTAAAAACGGGAAATTTTCACGTACCGATTATGTTGGTGAAGACCCTCGATTAGGGTCGAAACATGTTGGTGCTTCCACCAACATAATCGATAGGTAAGTACGTGAAAATTTCCCGTTTTTACAAAATGAATGATATAATTCACGAAAGTTACTTTAGTAAAATTAAGTACTTATTACATTATTATTATGTAACTATTTAATTATGTAATGTAACAATTAATTAGAGGGGTCAGTTATATTACTTCTATTTGATGGGTTAGAGGACTTGTTGACCAATATCGTTGGTATAAGATTTGTTCTGGGTGCTGGCTAATGAATGTGTTATAACTGGAATAAACCTTTAGCCAAGCAAGTTGATCATGGTAAAGTAACAGCGGCGATGAGCTTACCACTCATTACGCACGCGATTGCGGCCCACAGTGAAAAGAGCCCCTCAATCTTTTCACTCTGCCTACTCCTTGTATGTAGTACATTCGATATAACTAGGCCGCCCTGAAGTTAGCTGTGTAGGTATATAGCGGTGCATTCGATTTTCTGAAACAAACTGGCGTGTCCAAAATGTCCGACTAGTAATATTTATGTCCAAACAGTTAGATCATCGAACTTCTATTAGGACTGGATGGAATAAACTATTTTTTAGGTGAGTTGTATGTATACAGGTAGGTACTTGGCGTTAGTGTGGTCCGGCCTATAGAGCTAACGATCCATCCGTCTCTTCCCGTGGATGTCGTAAAACCCGAATAGTTACACAGGGGATGCATGGGTAGCAGCATCTATCTGAGTAACTAACACCAATACGTCTGCCGATTATGATAAAACCCCCCATAACATTCCATGAGGGAGCCGTCGTTCAGCAGTGGATGTCAAAGGGCTGATGATTATGATGAGGTTGGTACTTGTGAAACGCTACCAAACTTCTATCTTGCTGAGGGCGGCTAGTCGTTTTGGCAGAACTACAAATGCATTGTTTCGAATGTAGAGTGGACCAGTTGTTCTCTCTGTGCCTGGATTCGAGCCATTATAAGCTCATTTTGTCAGCTAACAGGTTGATTCGAGTTTAATTAAAATTCTGCGTCATCCATCATTGTATTGATTTTGTGTCCGGGACATTCGTGCGTCCGTTATCAATTAGCTGTGGCACCAGCTAAATGACAACGCAAGTATTTGTCATCATCATCATCATCATCTTCTTTAGAATGTTCCTATAACTGCTGAGAATAACCTTGACAAATCATCTGGTAATCTCTAGACAAACGTCCGCCCGATATCGTTAGCGTACTTAGTACGAAACTTATAAGCAATAGTATAGGAATGACACTCGAGAGCACTGATGATCTATCGAGAGCGATCCTGACTTGTCTTAATCCCATTACTCCCGTTGTGGCCAAATGATGGATCATCACTGGACAACTGCGAAAAAAAATCCCATTAGTCCCGCCACGGGACAACCCAACGGGACAACTGGGATCAGAGGCTTCCGATTGGTCGTTGGTTCGAATCCTGGTCGTGCATAAATAGATTTCTCATGAATAGAGCCTCCTGCTAGGCGCAATAAATTCTTTCACCACAATTGTTCATTCACCATTGGTCAAGCTGTGGTCTCTGACTTAACGCAGAAAGAATCCGTAAAATATAAAACAGTGGGGTAATCGCCATAATCACAACGCTTGGCAGGCAATTGGTGATTGGTGAATTAAGTAGTTAGTAGTACTTTACTAGGTAATTAGTAGCCTGTAAAGCCAAATAGGTACCTACTTACGTAAATATACCAATTGTTCTACTGCCACAGTTGGAGGTAGTGTTGGCTTTTCAGACTACCACGGGTTGGGCCCTTTTGGCCGTGCAGCGTGAGATAGGCCACCAGTGCGTTCCTTTGGAGATTCCAGAACCCATCGAGATTGGCAGAGCATGGCCACCGGGGGGGTTTTTAGTGAGTCCGCGAGCCCGAGAACCTCACATACCTAATTCTGTCACACCTTAAATGTGATAGGATATACTCCCCCTCGACAACAAAAAAAAGGTTGGTAAGTAGGTATACTTACGTAATACCAATCAATACTAACCAAGGCGAGAGTCCAAGGTATGTAGAATAGAAACTAACGGGAGCGAGAAATTGAATTTCTCATTTGACGCTCTACGGTGTCGTCTATCATCCAGAGGTGACACTCCATCATGTCACGGTGTCCACCTCCCTTTGTGAAGCTATTGGAGTGTGACACTCGTGACAGCTAGTTGAAACGCCGATTGTGACCTACGAGACCAATTACATTTGTGTCACTTTGGAATGTTTATTATGAATTTGATGCGGTAGGTAACCGACTCTGAATATGATTTAGAAATGATTGTCAGGTGTGAGAGTAATAATAATTCTAGAGTTAATTAAGGTCCAGACAGCATCAATGCTAACCGCTTCTATAGCTAGCTATAACCTTAAGCATTCAAAATAGGAGCTATAAAAATTTACTAATTTTTAATTGCTATCGAGAAGTTGTGTAAACTCAACTGTAGGTACTATTTCAAAATGTAATGTAGTTTCCAAAAGTATTTCAAATTCCTTGTTCCTAGCAAAAGCTTAATAAAAATTAATGACATTATTTAAACAAACAGTCATTAATAATCCCAATTTAGTGCTTTGTTTATAACTGACGAAGATGGGTGTCTTTATTTCGTGAGTGGGTTTACGAGTGGACCACATGGGCCATGGGGCTTTATTAACGGCCTAGCTAATGCAAGTTTTACGAGTAATTTCACGGTTATTCATTCGGCCACAGCGGGGGGCCGCGTCGTCTGTAGATTCACTGCGAGTTCAACTTAGTTTTGTGGAGGATCATGTACGGTCTCTTGCTCTCTTGCGAGAATTAAGCAGCAGCTATATTGAAGCCTATTATCTGATCTACGAAAAAGCTAACTAAATCAAACTTGCATAAAAGCTTACACTCTACCAAGGTAAGTACCTACCACATAATCATAACACACTTAAACTACAAAATAATTACCTACTATATGGCACCCTTTACCTTACCAGTACCACAAGAAACATAACGTTACTGCTAGTGTGAATCCACCCATAAAACAAAAGCAATGAAAAACAATTGAAATGTACCTACCTAGGTATGTACCTATTTCATCATTATGATTTTGTAGAACCCGTGCGCTCGGTTCATGTTTATGTTATTGTAAGCATCAAACTAAATCCTGGCCCACTGTCTAAAAGGAAACAGCTGGTGTACTTAGCATTAATTAATACGCTGCGGCTCGCGGCTGTCAAAACGAATGCTGTAAGGTAGGCTATGCAATCTGACTAATCAAAAGGTATTATATTAGCTAGCTAATATAGGTAGCTATTTATTCTGGTAAGTTGGGTAAGTACTAGGGTAGTTAAGATAACTTAGAGACCTACAAAATTTTCTAAAATTCATCGCCTCTACTCTCGAATCACGCAACAAAATAGATAACGCTATCACGAATAATTCCACCACGAACGCACGAATTATCCAACCATAATAAGTCAAGGTGATAAAAATAACATTTAGGTAAAAGTAAGTATATTGATGACAGAGTTCAACGTAGTATGTTCACCTTACGAGATCCTCAATTTTGTTAAATTCTGTTTTTTGTTTCGGTAGGTATTTACCAAGACATAACATAACATTTATACGGCTCAAGACCTTTCGTCGTTCGAATTTTGGCATTCTAGGGGCAAGGCCTATGTACAGAATTCAACCAAAATCCGTATAAGAACTCGTGATATCAAATAAAACGAACCGACTTAGTAGAAGTAAGCATTTTAATCATTTAACTGTACTGAGGTCATAACATATGCAAAACGCAACGATAGCGCGATGCAGGAAGCGTTCACTTTGGACAGCGCCCTCTTGTTATAAAGAACTTAAACTTACAACTTGCACATACATTAGACATACCGCCCACCAAGAACCTTATTAAGCGTTCTTTACTTTACCGCCCACCATGAGGTGAGAGCACAGCTAAACTTTAAACATAACAAAACTTGTAGTGCTGACTTCGATAGCCTTGATATACTTAACTTAACTAACTTAAATGGACTGTATAACTTTAACCAATAATTAACAACCTAAATTACTTACAGAACTTAACTTAAATGACAATTTGACCAATGCTACATAGCACTGTAACTTACTTAACTTAAAAATACAAAAACATCAGTCTGTGACTGGTAATATACACAATTTCGAAGTGGGTCTCTTGAAGAGAGATTGCCCGCACTTCAAAGTCACCACTCGAGCAATCTGGTCTGCTCCAGGATGAGTAGCCATCACTCTGCCTAGCATCCATCGAGCTGGAGGGAGATTGTCCTCCTTGACGAGGACCACGTCGCCTATTTTAGGTTCAGGAGTCAGTTTTGACCACTTGTACCTCTGTAAGCAATGGACTAAGTACTCACTAGACCACCTTCGCCAAAAATCCTGTACCATCCTTTGAGTCATTTGCCAGCGTCTCAAAGAACTTACGTTGCTTTGCTCGTAGTTACGCTCAGGCACAATCACCAAAGGTTCGCCAACTAAAAAGTGTCCTGGAGTTAGTGGCGCGGGATCACCGTGAGTGTCAGGTAACATTGAGAGTGGTCTGGAATTAAGACACGCCTCTATCTGAGCAAGAACCGTGGTTAATTCTTCAAATGTCAGTGTAGAGTCACCTATGACTCGCTTTAAATGAAATTTGGTAGCTTTCACGCCTGCTTCCCAAAGCCCACCAAAGTTTGGCGCATGTGCAGGGATGAAATGCCATGTGACGCTGTTGTTGCTCAACCATTCACGAACCTCAAGAGCGACTGACGATTGTTCAGCGGTGACGAGGTTAAGGAGCTCTTTGGATGCTCCTACAAAGTTCGTCCCGTTGTCGCTCCATACATCGCTGACATATCCTCTTCGAGCCACAAATCTTTTAAAGCCGGCGATGAACCCTTCAGCGCTAAGATCGCTGATGAGCTCTAAATGTATGGCCTTGGTTGCCATACACACAAATAAACAAATATAACCCTTGTAGGATTTATTTCCTCGTCCCTTTGACATACGGATATGGAGGGGACCAGCAAAGTCAACGCCGCTGTGAATAAATGGCCTAGATGGTGTGACTCTGCTGGATGGCAACTGACCCATCAATGGGGGTTTCGTCGTTGCAACATGTCTTACACAGGCAACACATTTACGTACGTGCATCTTAACAAGACTCTTGGCTGACATTATCCAATATTGGGTACGCAAATGGTTTAGCATTAAAGTCGGACCACCATGCAGTGTCTTTCTATGTGCTTCATCGACAATCAAATCCGTGATCTTGCTTTTGTGAGGAAGAATTATGGGATGCTTCGTTTCCTCGGGTAAGTTAGAATTTTCTATCCGACCACCCACTCTCATAATCTTCTTCTCATCCAAATAAGGGCTTAATGGCTTTAACTTAGGTTTAATGTTTTCTAGGTCTGTTTGAGCTTGTCTAATACAGACATCCAATGCTTCGCCGAGTTCTTGGGATGTAAGGTATGGCCCAACCTTAATATTTCTTTTATGTTTCAGGAACCGTCTGCAGTACGCAACTACACGAACTAACTTTTGCAGCGACGAAAACCGATTCCACAGGTACTCGTGGGTTGACAACGACGCATCACCCAATGCAACGTGAACCTTGATTTTCCTTTCCTCCATGTCAGTGGAGGTCTTAGGTCTCAGGTAAGTGATGTTATGTTCCTTAAGCCATACAGGTCCCAGTAGCCACATGCTATGCTCAGCCAGTTCAGCGGGTGTACAGCCTCTTGATGCTATATCTGCAGGGTTTTGTGACGATTGGACATGTGACCACTGTGTGTTGTCAATTCTTGACAAAATGTCAGACGTTCGGTTTCCAATGAACGTCGACCAACGACTGGGGTGACTACTTAACCACGCCAGCACCACCGTAGAATCGGTCCAAGCGTGAATCTTACTACGATCGATACTTAACAGGTTAGAGACTTCCGTTATTAATCTAGCTAGTAAAACTGCTCCCATTAATTCCAAGCGAGGAATTGACACCTGCATCGTCGGAGCTACCTTCGTCTTTGCAGCAATAAGGTTAACGTGCACATTTCCTTCCAGGTCAATAGTTCGCAGGTAGACTACAGCAGCGTATGCAGTGTTCGATGCATCGCAAAATCCTTGAAGCTCCATGTCAACGTCATCAACCTTGGCATCAAGCCATCTGGGAATACTAATTTCACAAATTTTAGCAAGCTCGGACTGGTATGTTAGCCATTCTTTGTGAATTTCTTTTGGTAATTCGTCATCCCAATCTAATCCAGCTAACCAGATCTTCTGAATCATGACCTTAGCTACTATAACACACGGCGCTACCCATCCTAACGGGTCGAATAAACGTGAGATGTTTGAAATAATCTTTCTTTTTGTTGCAGGACCTTGAAGACCAGGAAGCTGTATAGTGTAATGGAATGCGTCTGAACCTTTGTCCCAAGCTAGTCCCAGTACCTTCACTACCTCATCCATCCTTATTGTGACCTTGCCTTCCATTGTTCCTTGCTTGTCCATTACCACGTCTCCCAACTCTTTGCTATTCGTCACCCATTTTTGTAAATCAAATCCACCTTTGCTTAGTAACTTTTTCATCTCCACAAATATCCTTTTTCCTTCTTCTACGGTCTGGCAACCAGTCAGGAGGTCATCAACGTAGAAATCTGTTTTTACCTTTTCAGCTATATCAGGACATTCCTTTCCTTCATCTACAGCAAGTTGCTGCAGGGTCTTCACTGCCAGGTATGGAGCCGGTGCCGTACCAAACGTAACTCTAACTAATTTGTAACTTTCGATTTCAGATTCTGGGTTACTTCTCCACACTAGCCTCTGGAACTCTGCATCTTCTTTCGCGACACAGACTTGTCGGTACATTTTAACAATATCTGCACTGAGACAGATTGGATGCATACGCCACCGAATGATAATATGCCGTAAATCCTTTTGCAACGTTGGACCGATCATTAAGGTATCGTTAAGAGAAACTCCGTTTATTCCTTTGCACGACGCATCAAATACTACTCTGACCTTGGTGGTACTTTTGTCGTCACGTATGACGGCGTGATGTGGCAGATAAACAGCCTCTGTTTCATCATCGCTGGTCACACGAACCATGTGCCCAAGGTCATGGTATTCTTGTATCACTTCGGAATATCTTTGCTTGATTTCAGGGTTCTTCTTAAATCGACGTTCAAGAAGGTGAAATCGTTTGATTGCTATCTCCTTGGATTTCCCGTACTTGCATTGTGGATTTTCATCACGGAACGGCAAGCGGACGATGTATCTTCCGGTGGCATCTCGACGAGTTGTTTCGCCATAAAACTCCTCACAACGCTGCTCTTCTTCAGTGGGAATTTTGGTGTCAAAGTTGTCGGATTCAATTTGCCAGAATTGCTTCAGTAAATCTTCGGTACAAGAGTGCATACTTACTATAACATTGTGATGACAATTTTGATCGCCATCCTCTTCCACGGAAGTAGGTTGTGTGGGCCCTGATAATATCCACCCGAAAGCTGTGCATTGAGCAGTTGGTGTGCCGTCGGGACCCTTGACCAATCCATCTCTTATAATCTGGCTGTATACATCTGCACCAAGCAAAATGTCGATTTTGCTAGGTGTGTGAAACTGAGGATCAGCGAGAACTAGGTCAGCCAACTCTGGCCAGTCCACATATTCCACCTTATCTGACGGAAGGAGACTCGTGATAGCTCCTAGTACATGAGCACGTACTTGCAGTGCGAAGCTGGGATCATGGCGCGATTGAACTTTTATCGTTACGATATGCTTAGAAGCCAAATTACTCTTATCGTCACCGCCCACTCCTGAAATGCTAGTCCTGTTGAGTACCTTCTGAAGACCTAACATTTGCACTGCTGATTCCGTGACAAACGACGCTTGTGAGCCCTGATCCACAAGTGCCCTGAGCAGACGGACTTGTCCGTGTTCTGCCTGAGCTCCTACAATTGCCGTTGCCAACAGAACCTGTTGCTTGGTTCCCTGCTTTTGGGAAAAATATGCATTAACATTTGAAGTTGATTCGTCCAAAGACGTCTTGACCTTTGAAACAGCTGACTTGACTTGTGTCTCTAAGTCTGATTTGGGTACAACTGATGATTTTGAATTAGATTTTTGGCTCGGGTGAAGTAATGAGTGGTGTTTGTGTTTACATATGTGACATCTAGTGGACGTTCGGCACATGAAGGCAGAGTGATTCCTACCTAAGCAATTAAAACAAAGATTGTTGGTCTGAACAAACCTGTGCCGCTGATCGTACTCGAGGCTGCTAAACTCTTTACAATTTGCCATTCTGTGTTCAGTGCATTTACAATATGCGCACAATGGTCTTGCCACAGCCTCGGAACTATCGGCCAATGCATGCATTACCTTGGGTTTATGGTTAGAAAAACCTGGTCTTGGTCTCTGCTTGGGATCCAAAAACTCAAGAGAGCGGAATCGCGACTCCAAAAACTCTCGCATTTGCTTCAACGTTGGTAAGTCATCTGAAGTACTGATCTTGAACTCCCATTCCTTGCGCGATTCAGCATCCAACTTTGAGCAAATGATGTAGATTACTATGGTGTCCCACGCACCAACCGCAATCCCCAAATTTTTCAAACCATAAAGCGTATCATTTGTTACATCCAGAATATCCTTTAATGCATTGCACGACTCACTACCTATGCATGGCTGATTCATGAATCGCTTCAAAAGATTGTTGGCTAAATATTTCTTGTTGTTATAACGACTATTTAGTATTAACCAAGATTCTTCATAGCTAGCAGCTGTTATAGGCACGTGCCGTAATAACTGCTCTGCTTCTCCTGACAAATAACTTTTTAAATAATGCATTTTTTGCACATCATCTATTGACGGATTATCATGAACCAGCGATACATATAACTCTTTGAATGTTGTCCATTCAGTGTAAGAGCCAGAAAATATTGGTATAGATATTTTGGGCAATTTAACATTTGTCTCAGCCTTCGGAACAGTTTGTGAGCGATATCCTTTATCAGTTACTTTTTTAACCAAACTTAAAGCTTCCTTTAAGTCAGACTTATAATCAATATAAAGCTCTTCAACAGTTTCGAATATGTTATCCTTCATATAATTCTGTTCGTATACATCATCAACACCTAGAAGCTTTGTGTGAGTGTCTACGAAAACTTTCCACTTCTCTTCTACCGATTCTAATCTAGTGGTTAAGTAAGACTCTTTCCCTAACCGATCCTTAGGAGATTTCCTAAAGTTTTCGTATGACTTCTCAATCACCGTCTTTAAACCCATTTGGGCTTTAATTGCCGTGGATGCTGACATGTTGAACAATTTACAAAACTTCACTAAATTTAACTGAGTCCCAAATATTCTTAAAAATTTTACAAGTGTTTGAGATTCGCTATGAAATCGGGCATAGGTTCCCCGTCATATCACTTTTTACGAAATTATTCTAAGTCTCTAAACTACTATTTTTCATGCACAAATTTTCTAAGTCCAAATAATCACTTTAACTTAGAGTCTCAATAAACTTGACTGAGCTTGATACTGAACTGAACTGATGAACAAATAAATCACAAAAGTACTCACAATTTTTCTCACTGGCAAACCCACTTGTTACTTGAACTTGACGTCTCACGTCACTGCCGCCGCTGTCAATGTCGTCACTCCTGTGACACTGACAAACCGTGCTCGTGCCGGCCTGTCACTCTTCAACGTTACGGCGCCGTTACGTGTCGTAGGCACCCCTGCTTCTGCCGTCCACTTCTGCCCCTCGGTTGCACTGCGGTCGGCGCGCAAACATACACCACCCCGCTCAACCACCCGATACGGTTCCTATTAATGGACCCGTTCGGTGCGCACCTTCAGTGGTTGGTATCTCCACTGACTAACGTGCGATAACTAGCAAAAATGTCGGTTCGGTTCGGTTCGGTTATCCGGTTCGTAAGGACCATGTACAGAATCCAACCAAAATCCGTATAAGAATTCGTATTATCAAATAAAACGAACCGACTTAGTAGAAGTAAGCATTTTAATCATTTAACTGTACTGAGGTCATAACATATGCAAAACGCAACGATAGCGCGATGCAGGAAGCGTTCACTTTGGACAGCGCCCTCTTGTTATAAAGAACTTAAACTTACAACTTGCACATACATTAGACAGCCTATGTCCTGTCAACGGGAAGTTTTTTTTTTTACATTATAATGTTTCAGTTATATTAACCTGGGTAAGTTTATTTCTTCATCTGTCCTGTGGTTATTCACCCAACAGTTACATAAATGTGGTTCCATTGATACTCCACCCTTTAGGTACTTATATGCACCTATACCTAATGGATCTCAAAATAGCCCAACAGTGGGAACAGCTCCTATAGTCGTGACTCGTGAGGATCAAGCAGACTGGCTGTTCCCTTGGAGCTATGTATACCAGAATGTTGTATGCACAACTTCCTGCGTCGGCACCGGCAACATAAAGCATCGTAAACTGCATTGTTCTGGAATGCAATTAAGTAAAACTAACTTTATCGGGACATAAACTTGAGAATGTAAGTGCCTAGTGCTACCAGGTACCTACAAAAGCAACACTCGACATAAAAATACAGGCGTTGCAAACTTAGGTACCTACGCTTATGCTTGTTGTTCACACATCTTAATTCCCGAATTTACCGCCTCTATTTACTGAAAGAAAGACCCTCTTTTCCGATGAAATGAAGTAGTAAAGCAGTTAGGTAGCTTACTTACCTACTTATGTACCTAGTGCCTAGTGCTACCTTAATCCCCGAATTTTCGCGGATCACTCCGCTCGCCGCTGCCTCGAGTAGCCTTTTTCGGCTAGTCTTCCGCTCAGCTCGACGGTAAAAAACTTTCCTTTCATTTGCCCCTATCCTTCGAAAAAATAGTACCTATAAGACCAAAGTAGGACTTAAAAAGTCAAATTATTTTTATGCCTAATTATCAGTGATCGGAGTAGGTAGATTGATTTTTGGTACTTGTATCATAAATGCACACAGAAAGAATAACATGGATGAGCCATTTTTCCGGAAAGTAATTCCGGTATTTACGGATTCAATTAAATATTGTTAATGCTAATAATAATATAATAATAATAATAATAATAAATGCTGGACATTTCACACAACATTATCTAGCCCCAAACTAAGCAGAGCTTGTGTTATGGGTACTAGATAACTGATACATTTAATACAATACATTACATAGATACATATTTTTTATTATACATAGAAAAATACCCAGAACACCCTGAACAAATATCTGCAGAAAACGTACAAATATTTGTTCCGAGGCGGGAATCGAACCCGCAACCTCCTGCGTCGCAGGCGAACCTTCACCCGCCGCGCCACAGAGGTCGTCAATGTTGGTAGTGATATTATTACTACTCAATTCAAAATTTAAAGGAAGAAAAAAAATATGAAGAATGTATTAATATTGCTCATTTTATTACAATTCCTATCTTTTTTTTTTTGAGGATGGCAAATCATCAAATGACTCCTTCCACTCTGGCAGAATACAATTCCTATACATAAGTTCCGGTTCTTTTTTAATAATCCACCAATTCCGGAGGAATGTCCATATTTATATATTATACGTTTCGGATCAATGGCCCCAGTTCAATCTACCTACTCCGATCACTGCTAATTATCCATCATTTCCCTCTTAATGCCTTACCTTTCTCAATAAGATCTTCTAAATCTCTTTCTATATTTAAGTTAGGCATGTTTTTTGGTTGTAGGTAAGTACACCACCGTCTTATTTATTTTGTTCTGTTCTGTCCATCCAAAAGTTGTCTGGAAGAGATCGCTTTTAGCGATAAGACTGCCCTGAATAATTACACGTTATACGTTTACAAAAGCATACCTTGAAGTGAAGTGATACCAACTCGTTTCGTGAGAAGACAAAAGAAAAAAAAAATTGGTTGGCTGTAAAGTCGGTTTACTGACGATAGTTGAACGTGACAACGTCACCGATTGTGCTTCTTTGTCGCTCGTTCCGCGCTCTCGCTTGCACTTCAAGCCTTACATGGAACGCCTCAGAGCGAGGTAACGCCGCATGAGTCATGTTTTTTCGTGCGTGCAGCCGGCTCTATTGAATACACGTTGTCACGTCAAAAAATATTTTTTTACGCGCGTTATTTTCTTTTCACGTCATATTGTTAAAACCTTAGGTTAAAAACAAGAAACTTGAAAACTAGTGAAAAACCTAAAATGAGTGATTCTAGCGACGAGGAAGTTTATTTGACAAACAGAATTGACTGAAACTGTTAAAAATGCTCAAAAGTATCTTGTGATTGTAAATGTTTTTTTTTTGCATTAAGTAATTTCCTCGCTGAGGTGAGATGAAAAGTTACGTGTTGCACTCGAGTGCAAATATTTTTCACCTCGTGCTTTTTTGATTCCCTCGCTAACGCTCAGGATTCTAATTTTTAATTTTAATTTTGATTAAATTTTAGAATCCTTCGCTTGTTCGGTCTTCAAAATTGAGCACGCGGTTAAAAACCAACTTTGCACTCTTGTATAACAAATAACTATTGTTGTACCTAGATATTATGTAGGAATAATCATAAAATGAGATTCCTTTTAATAACTTAGATTTATTATTGTAATCGAATTGGAGCCTGTCTTGACTGACCGACTGTTAGGTATCTACCTTGACTATATGACTCCCCCCCTGACTTGAAAGCCTGGATCATATCATTGAGTATTTTCGGCAGGTCAAAGACCGAACTTTCAGAAAAGCTCGCCTGTTATTCCAGAGTTGCATATTTTTTATTGCAACGTTTCCCCTTTTTATCCGACTTCAAAAAAAGGAGGATGTTCTCAATTCAGTTGTATTTTTATACGTTTGTTACCTACCTCATAACTTCGTCTTACCTATAGATAAATCGATTTGGATTTTTTTATTTGTTAGGATAATATGCTTGTGTTAGGTACTCGTTTTTGGTGTTGGGAACCCTCCTTCCAGATTGGTCCCATTTCTATCAAAATCCAGTTCTGATTAAGTATAGAATCAATGAGGAATTTAGGGTAGTCCTATTGTCGGCATAGTACATTATTATAACGATTTTGGTATTTTCAACAAGTTATTGTTTTTCACACCAGTACCAAATAAAAACATGCAGATAGCCGAATTCAATGGCGGAAGTTGTTTTTTTAATGAAAAGTTATTAATAGGCCATATTCGTAACCTATCTCTTACACCCAACACCCGTCACAACGTGAAGACAAAGCCATAAAGTGTGTCAAATTAAAAACCCTTTGAACTCACCGTGGACTTAATCTCTTACAAAAATAAAAAGACCGTTCCGAATGCGAGACATGTGTCCACATGTTATTAAAAGACAAACCGTGTAATGTGATAAAGTGTGGCCCCACCATACCCTAGTGAGTCGCCGCCCCGCCTCTATTTACTGAAAGAAAGACCCTTTTTCCGATGAAACGAAGTAGGTAGGTAAGGTAGTTAGGTAGCTTACTTACCTACTTATGTACTTAACTAATATCCAACTTTCAAGTCAAGGGGGGTCAGTGAGGATTCTTATGTTACTTGCTCCAAGATTTCAACGGTCATGCGTCATCCTGTGCGCTATATTGTAAGACTTGACATCTATCTGCATCTGTCAGACTCAATTATAAATGTATGTTCATCTATTTCGCGCCAAAGTTTTCCTATGTGTTTTGCTGGATTTTTGTAATGTAAAATGTTTTAAAGAAGTTAGGAGATATTACCATTTAAATAATTCATAGCCAGAGTGCACCTCATGGCAATATTCTAATACCTACACCAAAACACGGCCATAGGATACATTGTTTTACGACGGTTTTCTGGTGCCTTCCTTTCGGTTTCATCTTCAGATCATATTACCATTAAAATCGTTTATAGCCAGGGTGTATCTAATGACGATTACAATAAGCATAAACATAGCTAGGATAGCTACATTGTTTTATGACCGAGTTCTGGGTGCATTCCTTTCAGCTTCATCTTCAGGTCAGGGGATCATCATAACCATCAGCCTGTAGAAGTCCACTGCTGAACATAGGCTTCCCCTCTAGAATGCTACGACGAACGGTCTTGAGCCACCTCCATCCACCGACACCCTGTGACGTTTATAATGTCTTTACTTTAGTCCATTCTCAGTGGAGGGCCTTCCTCTACGGCGTCGTCTGGTTTGTGGTCGCCACTGGAGAACCTTAATTCCTCAACGGTTGTCAGTTCTGCGAGCTTTATGACCTGCCCTGCTGAACAAACACTTCAACAATTCAATATACCGGTAGTCGATCTGGCAC
Source organism: Epirrita christyi (assembly GCA_951392215.1). Lineage (NCBI taxonomy): Eukaryota > Metazoa > Arthropoda > Insecta > Lepidoptera > Geometridae > Epirrita > Epirrita christyi. The sequence goes on along the minus strand of OX595842.1, from coordinate 6,656,480 downwards.
TGCGCTACAGACTGTAACACTGCCCCAGGTCTCTACTGAATTGGAGGCTTGTAGAAGTCTAAAAACGCTATAGACATAGCATAGCGGCTCATAATACTCTTCGGTCTTCTGTATAATCTGCCGGAGCGTGAACTCATACTTTTAAACTCATTGATGACTAAAATTACCCACACTAGGATTCCCTGTCGTGGGTATCAGGAACTACGTGTACCATGGTACCATAACAAATAACTAATTTATGCAGATCATACAAACATTTGTCCCGCAGCGGGAATCGAACCCACACGTGCCACATACGTCGTACGTACTGATCTGGGTCAGATTAGCTATCTATAGATTGTTTGCTGCGGTCTTCAGATAGCTCAACTGTTTCTTGTGTATTTTGTATGAGGAACTTATATTCGTTTTTAATTTTATTTCCGTAAATAAAATTGTAGTTGTTTGTATTTGTATTACTTATATTTTTGTTTTGTTGTATTTGTGTTTTTTGCTGCGCATAAAAACAATTTAACCTTATTTATGTTTATTAATTTTTTTAACTATAAAACATATTTTTTTGCTTCAAGTTTTGAACCCAAAGTAACCTAGTTGTAACTAAGTAACCATGTAGTAGGGCTATTAGAAAGCTATTGACAATTAGGTTCAATTTTGATACAAAATCTCCAGTGAAATAATTATAAATTAAGGTAGCAAATAATTAGACATTTAAATTTAATTTAATTTACTTAATTGCATTTTCATTAAAGATGAGACGTCGAAACACGTAAAGAAACACGAAACTGCACAAAACAAACACCCGCGAAACGCTAGTAGCGATTCGCTACCTATGACGAATTGTCAGATGTCGAAGTCAAGTCAATCAAAATCATCAAAATAGAGATTTTCTACCAATAGTGATGGTTTCTTAAAACCGGTAGATTCCGAAAGAAAAATTCATAAATTGTTGGCATAGTTTGGAAATTAGTTGAAAGCAACTGCACTTTAGCTACACTATAATTAGCATAGAGATAAAATTTGATTATGCAACACCAACCGATAAAGTGCACTTTATTGACTTTAGTCTCATTTTAGCATTTTTTATGAGACGTCGGTCTGTCTTAGTCTTAGTTTGTTGCTTGCAAGCATATAACTTTTTTCCTGTGCAGGTTCTTTTGTTTTTTTTTTCAAAGTATTGTTCTCAGTACCTAAACGAGAGAATTCACAGAGGAGAAAAGCCATTTGACAACCTCTGTAGTGCAGTGAGTAGCCGGCTGAGACGCAAAAGGTCCGATTCCGTTGCGGGACAAATGTTTGCATGACCTGCAAATATTTGTTCCGGATCTGGAGATTGTGGTACCATGGTACTCTGTATTTTCTGATATTCACAACACAGGGAATCCTAGTGTGGGATCATGACTATGTATGTGACTGTCGGGTGTTATGTTCATGCCTGATTGGATTGAGTTTAACTCCAGTGTGAGTTCTCATTGTGTATTTTCAAGGATTTATTCTGAGTGAAAGTCTTTTTGCATTTCATGCAAGCATATGGCTTTTCTCCAGTGTGAGTTCTCATGTGTATTTGTAAATTACAGCTCTGAGAGTATGTCTTATTGCATTGCTTGCAAGCATATGGTTTTTCCCCAGTGTGAGATCTCATGTGTTTTTTTAAGATAGAATTCTGTGTGAATGTCTTTTTGCATTCCTTGCAAGCATATGGCTTTTCTCCAGTGTGAGTTCTCATGTGTACTTTTAAACTCCCGTTCTGATAGAATGTCTTATTGCATTGCTTGCAAGCATATGGTTTTTCTCCAGTGTGAGATCTCATGTGGTTTTTTAAGGTACTATTCACAGAGAATGTCTTATTGCATTGCTTGCAAGCATATGGCTTTTCTTCAGTGTGAAATCTCATGTGTGATTTCAAGTGATTGTTGCGAGAGAATGGCTTATTGCAATGCTTGCCAGCATATGGCTTTTCTCCAGTGTGAGATCTCATATGTTTTTTCAAGTCACTATTCACAGAGAATGTCTTATTGCAGTGCTTGCAAGCATATGGCTTTTCTCCGGTGTGGGTTCTCATGTGTTTTTGCAAAATACTGCAATTAGAGAATCTCTTATTGCATTGGTTGCAAGCATATGGTATTTCTACTGTGTGTTGTTGTATTTTTACTTTTAAATTCCCGTTCTGACAGAATGTCTTATTGCATTGCTTGGAAGCATATGGTTTTTCTCCAGTGTGAGATCTCTTGTATTTTTTTAAGGTACTATTTACAGAGAATGGTTTATAGCATTGCTTGCAAGCATATGGCTTTTCTCCAGAGTGAAATCTCATGTGTTGTTTCAAGTCACTATTCACAGAGAATGTCTTATTGCATTGCTTGCAAGCATATGGATTTTCTCTGGTGTGGGTTCTCATGTGTTTTTGCAAAGTACTGCAATTAGAGAATCGCTTATTGCATTGGTTGCAAGCATATGGTATTTTAACTTTGTGTTGTTGTATTTTTACTTTTAAATTCCCGTTCTGATAGAATGGCTTATTGCATTGCTTGCAAGCATATGGTTTTTCTCCAGTGTGAGATCTCGTGTATTTTTTCAAGGTACTATTTACAGAGAATGGCTTATTGCATTGCTTGCAAGAATATGGCTTTTCTCCAGAGTGAAATCTCATGTGTTTTTCCAAGTCACTATTCACAGAGAATGTCTTATTGCATTGCTTGCAAGCATATGGCTTTTCTCCAGAGTGAGATCTCAAGTGTTTTTTCAAGTCACTATTCACAGAGAATGTCTTATTGCATTGCTTGGAAGCATATGGCTTTTCTCCGGTGTGGGTTCTCATGTGTTTTTGCAAAGTACTGCAATTAGAGAATCGCTTATTGCATTGGTTACAAGCATATGGTATTTTTACTTTGTGCAATTTGATGTGTTGTCGTAAATTTCTGTTTTGATGGAATACCTTATTGCAGTTGACACCGATGTAAGATCCTCCGGCGTACATACATGTATTTGTATACATGTGTGTATTCAAATTGGAGGTTGTAGAAAATGTTTGATTGGAGGCAAGCAACATTTCCCCAGTGTGTCTTTGAAAATGCCTAACCATATTGATTTCCGACATGAATACTTCGCTGCACACATCACAGCAGTAATAGGAATCATTGTTTATTACACTGGTTTCATTAGTTTGTACATGTTCAATATTCAATTCATCTGTTTCAACATAATATGTAATTTCCTCAACTTCATTGAGTTCTTCCTTAACAGCTACTTCAGTACTCTCAATGTTCAAAGAGACAAATGTAGTAGTGGCCACTGATAAGTTCGGTATTGTTTCTAGGTTCAGCTTAAGTCGTCCAATCTGAACCGCCTTTAGTGTTATCTGGAATGAGTACAATAAAGAAAGATCAGAGGAGCTATCATGAGGTTATATGGTGGAACCAAAAATGAAATCATCATCATCATCATTATCATCAGCCATTAGTTGTCTACTGTTGGATGAGGCCTCCCTCATAAGAATGTAATGGGTGGATTTGGGATGATCACCATGCTTGGCAGGCGGATGGTGATTGCAGTATCGGTGATAAGTACTCAGGTGGATGTTGCTGCGCATTATTATTTATTATATTTATTAGTCAGCTTTTGCAACATCCAGAAGGGTCTACTGTTAGGCCACGGCATCAAAATTAAATTGCATTTACATAACATTTTGCAATTCGTTTAGGGCTGACCTATGTGACAACCTGTATTTGGGACGTAACCTGTATTGCGTACAATGTAACGTATGTGCGTAACCTGTATTTGGGAACTGTCAATAACTGTTAAATTAAGAAAATTGTTGAGATGTAATGGCTAAAAACTTAATGATTATCAAATAGGATTGCAACCTGAATTGAAGATAGCAAACCACTTAGCTGAGGTGGTCAGAGAGACTACACTACAGACATTTCACAATTTTACAAACTCCATGCCACTTTTTTATATTTGTAGTTTAGTGTGTTTACAATATCAAAATATTGTACTCTAATATCATAACAATCTAACCATGTTTGTTAGAGAGTAATTAAACTTTGACCTAGTTCAATACAATAAATTATACTTATTTAAGAATATTTCCAATAGCACTTAATCTTAGTCACTCTAGTTAAGGGAAGGACACTTTATTCTTGTGTTCTTAGTAATACTAAAGCCACTGAAACTATTGCTTTTCACAACATTCCTCATTCCTTTAAAACTACAAATCAATTAGACCATGTTCGGTATCAAAGTCAAAAGAACTTTATTCATTGAATTTGGTCCAGTCTAGGCTTAAATATCGACATTAGGCATATATGACTTTATTACGAAAGCAGATGGTTTGTTTTCCCAAATCAATACTCGCACTACTACACAAATTTCCAAAGTATTAAACTGATGGATTGTGTCACATCACAATTGAGATTTTGAAATTCTTACCTCCAACAAGCAAACAACTGTCAATTTAAACTAGGGGGCTGCCTGGTTTTAGAAAACCAGAGATAGTCCAAGCTTAGGTATGTAATTTTTGGCATAAATTCAAGACTATCTAGCTCGAAAGTTGCTTCTGGAAAACAAACCATCAGCTTTTGTATTACAGTTGTATAATATACAACAGTAATACAAAACCTAAGGTTGATATTTAAGCCTAGTCTGGTAGTCCAAGTTTAAACTCAGACTTAGGCCATGTTTTGTAATAACATCGAAAGGGTTTAGTTCTTTTGACTTTTCTCACTAAATGTTTGACAGCCATAATTTGAGTAGGTATCTTGTCATAACAAATAAATAGTGAAAGGTCAGAGTGTTTGCATGATCTGTAAATATTTGTTTGATACCATGGTACTTGTAGTTCCTGGTACACACAACATGGAATCCTATTGTGTGATCAGGACTATGTATGTAATGGTTGGGTGTTATGTTAGTGTCGTTGAGGGGGCACAGAGAAAAAAAGACTAAAGAGATTTTAGGGTGTAAATAAGGGAACCAATTTAAGCTAGATTTTTTAGAACCACAACCCAACCATAAACACTATATCCCATCCATAGTGAATTATTATCCATACCTCAATGCCATTACTAGCTAGATCTGTGAACATTTTCTCCGCTCTTCGAGACATCTCGGAGAATTGATGGCATTTCTGCAGTTGAAGGCGACAGATGTAGCATATTGTGGCAGGTCTCCCATCTTCAGGGTTGAACTGAAAAAGACATATTAAGTATAAGTAGTACTTACAGACTAGATAAACTGATATATTGACACTGTATTAAATCATGATCTTGGCTGGCTCTTAACTGGCTGAACGTAATGGCATTGCCATTTAACGTGGGATTGCAGCCAGCGTCTTAGACGCTTCCATCTGGCACAGATCAGTGGACGCCTAACGGCTGATTAAAAATGTAAGCAGACATGAGGTGCACACCTTGGTATTTGTGACTTCTTCATATAATCCTCTTAGTCCGATGTCTCCCATGGAATGCATCCTGACATTGTCGGCTAGACACACTCTGCAGACTTTAGAATCCATGCTGCAGACGAAAGGCGATTGATTGCACTATTAGATTTAGATCCCTCCCTTCCCCATTTCTGGCTGAAGTTTCCAATATATCGAGTGTGAGCACAGATTTTTAAGTATAGTACTTAATAAGCTCACTAGAGCTTTAGTCGTATTTATTTTGTTCCCTACTTCTAAAGACAAAACAGTAAACACCACGAAATCACACTCAAGCAAGACAAGTCGAATCAAAAACCAACATTACAGTCACAGATTTATAAGTATAGTACCCCCTTATTTGCTATGACCAAACAGTGTTGCCAACTGGGTACTCGTAAAAAGTGCTAAGTTGCTGTAAAATATATGCTAAAAATGAGCCAAAAATGTGCTAAACATGAATAAAAAATGCCAAATGCCGTTAAACTTTAATTTATATTCCAATGAACAAAGTAAAAGGAAGGTTAGATAAAAATAGCAACATTTTTATGCTTTTTATAGGCCTAATCTGACGTATGAAATGGCATTTAAAGTATTTACCGCCAAACGATTGCGGAGCTTAGTTTTTACCAAACTCATCTGACTGAAAACGCGTTCAACTTCGGCGTTTGAATGCGGTGTATTGTCCGATGCCTTGGACTTCACAATAGGTGTACTCCAGGGCTCAATCCTTGGTCCATTTCTCTTTTTAATGTATATTAATGACCTACCTTACCTAGCCCAAAAATTTTCAAACGTTATATTATTTGGTGATGACACTTCTCTATTATTTAAAATCAATCGATCAAATCCGGACATCACAATTATTAATGAATCTCTAAATGTTATTCAAAATTGGTTTGATGTAAATAATTTAATTTTAAATTCTGACAAAACAAAATGCATTAAATTTTCATAGACACATAATCCTAATTTACCTATACCTATTCATATAAATAATAATTTACTTAACATAACAGATCGTGGAAAAAATTTGGGAATCACCTTAGATAATAAATTACAATGGAGCAGCCATATTAATGAATTATCTAGCAAACTAAGCTCCGCAGCATTTGCTGTCCAAAAAATTAGGGAATTAACGGACATCAAAACAGCAAGATTGGTCTACTTTAGTTACTTTCATTCACTTATGTCCTATGGAATTCTGTTATGGGGCAATGCTGCGGACGCTAATAGCATTTTTATTTTGCAAAAGAGAGCTGTTAGAGGTATTTATAGACTTGGACCGAGAGATAGCCTCAGGGACTTATTCAAGAAAATTAATATTTTGACCATGCCATCTCTGTACATTTATGTAAATATATTACATGCTAGAAAACATTTAAGTAATTACACTAGACACTGTGATGTTCACAGCTTTGACACACGAAGTAAACATAAGCTTATGATGCCAAAGACAAGACTATCAAAAGTCAATAAATCTTTTTTAATGAACTGTGTTAGATTTTACAATGTGTTACCAGCCAGTATTACTAGTTTAAGCGAGAGAAATTTCAAAAATACAATTAAAAAGCAACTGACATTAAAAGCATATTATGGCATAAATGAATTTATGTCTGACCACAAAGCGTGGGAAAGTATTAATTTATAAAATATATTATCATTATACTTAACACCGATTATTTAACATTTGAATTAAAAAGTGTATCTATCTTTTATTTATTATTTGATGTAATTATTGTAATTTTTATGATTATTATTTTTTGTGGTTATTTATGTTTCGATTTTCTATGTTTATTCACTTGTTTATTATTGTAAACTGTAAACGACTTCTTGTATCTATGACTTTCCTAAGTGCATGTAATACGTGCCTATTGAGAAATAAATAATTTGAATTTGGTAACGACAAAAGACAAAATAGATGTTGCTAACTTAGCTAAATCTTCAAAAGGATTGTTTCTGGCTGTATCTTTATATTCCATGACTTCAGTCCAAAATAATACAGTTGTAGATATGCAGTCTCAATTTAGGTGAATTTAGCGATTTGCGACTAACATATATCAAGCCACATTAAACTGCAACTGCTCGAATTAAATGTCTATTTTGGCCTTCATTCAGATTAGTAATGGTTATTCGATTATTAAAATGTAGTGAACCACTAATCAGTCATTCGAATATTTACATTAGCATTACTGGTTTAGTCGAAAAATATGCTAAAAAATGTGCTATATGCTAAATGAGAAATAAATGTGCTAAACTGGTATAAAATATGCCAAATTTAGCATCAAAAGTGCCAAATTGGCATCACTGTGACCAAACGTGACATAATGCGGGCTCGTTACGCTATCTGCGTGGAACATCGCTAAATAGCATGGGTGACGTCACACGTTTTTGACAAGGAATCTGTTAGGTCATAGAGAATAACCACCCTGAACCATGGAAGTAATCTAGTACTTATTACTTTTTACTTCCATGCCCTGAACTGATTACAGTCGAACAAACGGAACAAACAAGCAATTAGCAAAAAATAATAAATAGTCAAAGAATAATAGTCAGTATAGCCACAGACTAGTTATATAGATACGTAGTAGCCATAGATAGTAGCTTAGTCTTTGATTAGACTATTTAGACTTTTTCTGCTCTTTCGAAGGGAGACGTCGTCCTTTTTTATAGTTTTTTTTAGATATATAAGATTATATCGTCTAATTTTGGAAGGTGATTAGGTGAAACATTTCGCAAGTGGCGCGAAATTCATTAATATACATTAAAAAGAGAAATGGACCAAGGATTGAGCCCTGGAGTACACCTATTGTGAAGTCCAAGGCATCGGACAATACACCGCATTCAAACGCCGAAGTTGAACGCGTTTTCAGTCAGATGAGTTTGGTAAAAACTAAGCTCCGCAATCGTTTGGCGGTAAATACTTTAAATGCCATTTCATACGTCAGATTAGGCCTATAAAAAGCATAAAAATGTTGCTATTTTTATCTAACCTTCCTTTTACTTTGTTCATTGGAATATAAATTAAAGTTTAACGGCATTTGGCATTTTTTATTCATGTTTAGCACATTTTTGGCTCATTTTTAGCATATATTTTACAGCAACTTAGCACTTTTTACGAGTACCCAGTTGGCAACACTGTTTGGTCATAGCAAATAAGGGGGTACTATACTTATAAATCTGTGACTGTAATGTTGGTTTTTGATTCGACTTGTCTTGCTTGAGTGTGATTTCGTGGTGTTTACTGTTTTGTTTTTAGAAGTAGGGAACAAAATAAATACGACTAAAGCTCTAGTGAGCTTATTAAGTACTATACTTAAAAATCTGTGCTCACACTCGATATATTGGAAACTTCAGCCAGAAATGGGGAAGGGAGGGATCTAAATCTAATAGTGCAATCAATCGCCTTTCGTCTGCAGCATGGATTCTAAAGTCTGCAGAGTGTGTCTAGCCGACAATGTCAGGATGCATTCCATGGGAGACATCGGACTAAGAGGATTATATGAAGAAGTCACAAATACCAAGGTGTGCACCTCATGTCTGCTTACATTTTTAATCAGCCGTTAGGCGTCCACTGATCTGTGCCAGATGGAAGCGTCTAAGACGCTGGCTGCAATCCCACGTTAAATGGCAATGCCATTACGTTCAGCCAGTTAAGAGCCAGCCAAGATCATGATTTAATACAGTGTCAATATATCAGTTTATCTAGTCTGTAAGTACTACTTATACTTAATATGTCTTTTTCAGTTCAACCCTGAAGATGGGAGACCTGCCACAATATGCTACATCTGTCGCCTTCAACTGCAGAAATGCCATCAATTCTCCGAGATGTCTCGAAGAGCGGAGAAAATGTTCACAGATCTAGCTAGTAATGGCATTGAGGTATGGATAATAATTCACTATGGATGGGATATAGTGTTTATGGTTGGGTTGTGGTTCTAAAAAATCTAGCTTAAATTGGTTCCCTTATTTACACCCTAAAATCTCTTTAGTCTTTTTTTCTCTGTGCCCCCTCAACGACACTAACATAACACCCAACCATTACATACATAGTCCTGATCACACAATAGGATTCCATGTTGTGTGTACCAGGAACTACAAGTACCATGGTATCAAACAAATATTTACAGATCATGCAAACACTCTGACCTTTCACTATTTATTTGTTATGACAAGATACCTACTCAAATTATGGCTGTCAAACATTTAGTGAGAAAAGTCAAAAGAACTAAACCCTTTCGATGTTATTACAAAACATGGCCTAAGTCTGAGTTTAAACTTGGACTACCAGACTAGGCTTAAATATCAACCTTAGGTTTTGTATTACTGTTGTATATTATACAACTGTAATACAAAAGCTGATGGTTTGTTTTCCAGAAGCAACTTTCGAGCTAGATAGTCTTGAATTTATGCCAAAAATTACATACCTAAGCTTGGACTATCTCTGGTTTTCTAAAACCAGGCAGCCCCCTAGTTTAAATTGACAGTTGTTTGCTTGTTGGAGGTAAGAATTTCAAAATCTCAATTGTGATGTGACACAATCCATCAGTTTAATACTTTGGAAATTTGTGTAGTAGTGCGAGTATTGATTTGGGAAAACAAACCATCTGCTTTCGTAATAAAGTCATATATGCCTAATGTCGATATTTAAGCCTAGACTGGACCAAATTCAATGAATAAAGTTCTTTTGACTTTGATACCGAACATGGTCTAATTGATTTACAAGTGTGAACCGCCAAAGTTTTTGTAGCAAGATTAGATTAAAAATGATTTATTTCTTGCTATCATCATTTTTTTTGTCACGATCTGCCGCTCTTAATATCTGGCCGCCCTAGCACAGAATACATATTAGCACAAGTACCTAGGCCCGGTGGCCCGGGCCTACTGGGCCTTAGGGCAAATCCGCCACTGTCTATAGGTAGCTTTAGGAGGGTGCGGCGAGCGGAGTGAGCCGCGAAAATGCTGGTATTCAAGAAGTGTGAACAGCCAATATTTTAGTGATTTTGGTAATAAGACTGCCGAAAAAGAGTTACAACTAAGGTAGTGGCGACTTGGCGAGCAGAGCGAGCCGCGAAAATTTCGTATTTATGAAGTGTGAACAGCCAATATTTTAGTGATTTTGGTAACAAGACTGCCGAAAAAGAGTTACAACCAAGGTAGTGGTTTTTTTTCGAGCAGAGCGAGCCGTGAAAATGTGTGAACAGCCAATGATTTTGTAATTTTTGTAGCAAGATTAGATTAAAAATGATTTATTTCTTTCTATCATCATAATAGCCTATTATATCTGGCTCTTAATATCTGGCCGCCCTAGCACAGAATAAATATTAGCACAAGTACCTAGGCCCGGGCCTACTGGGCCTTATGGCAAATCCGCCACTAGGTAGCTTCTTCGATTAAAACAATAAAAAGAGAACTAACGAGTAGATATAAAAACAAAAGTATTAGAAAACCACGAAAAGAACTTTCTTTGCACTGCACTGCACACAGACACACACTTTCTTCCATTTTTGTTTTAGTTTTCATAAAATTACTTTTATCTCTAGCTTCACCAAAATAGACCTTCCTTTTGCCTACTAATTATGTATGTTAATTTTTTATGTTCATTTGGGAATACAAAAGATTTGATTTTGTTCAATTCGATGCGTTCAGTTCATCTGCGAAAGATATTCGACATTTTTTACTGATAATCGCGCGACTATTCGAAAAGTTGCCAAAAAGTTGCCATTTAAGCTTGGTTGCCATTTGGTTGCCACGAAGGGTCAAATGTTGCCAAAATGGCAACCAAAGTTGCCAAATGGCAACGCTGGTGATGAACACGGAAGAATGAATGTCAATGGAAGTAAGATTTAAAGCCAGCGTTTTTTAATTGTATCCGTCTCATTCTTATCAATGAATGTTTTAATGTGTTGGAATGAGAAAAGCATTTAGAAATCTGTTCTTATTTTATTTGCATCGTACCAGGTACTTGGGTCCATTTATGACGTCATGATACCACATTAGATCAAATTGAAGAGGTCCAGCTAAATATCTAAATCACCTTGTGATTTAGGACATTTTCGTGTATTCGGGTTATGTTTACATGTGAACGTCGTTTTGACAGGAGAGAAAAATTATAAAATTTTGTTGTAATACTGCGACTTACAATTAAAATTACCATAAAAAGGCAAGCAAACTAACAACAAATGGCATGTGCAGTGCCAATATAAATTTAATATAATAATCCAATCCAATATAATATAAATCCAATATAAGTTTCCACCGGTAGGTAAGTTATTTTGTTTAGGTAGGTAATTGTAGATTAGGGGTTTAGGAGTCAGGGTTATATGTGTTTGGGGGCTATTTGTATACCAAAGTACCATCACATAATCCTGTTTAATAAGGATTCCTAGTCATTTTTATGCCAAAAATACAAATAGTATTGGTTATCATAGTGTTGTACCAATGCACCTGATACGATCGACTATCGATAGATTTTACGCATATAAACTACGCGGCTATCAAAATGGGGTGGAACCTTTTCAAAGTAAATATTTTAGTCTTATCGTTGCGTTTTTCTTACAGGAGTATTCCTTTCAATTCTTTCCTCAAGATATTATTCATTAAAAAAAATGGCTAGAGGCTATTAATTAACAAACCAGATTGGATCCCTAACGATAGACGAATCTGTACCAAACATTTTATTCGAGAATACTTTGTAAAAAAAAATGATGATTTGAAATGGCGGAGATTAGAGCCTGATGCAGTACGCACGCTCTTCTTACCACTAAGTCAACAATCCAGTCATCAAGTCAAAGTAAGATTCTACTCCAACGTTAGTTTTCAAGTTAGAATAAGTATATTTTTGTCTAATGTAATGCTGGTTTATTTATAGTAACATAACATAGCGCCCAATAGTCATATACGTTATCCTGATGCCACACTAGGATTCCCTGTGTCGTGGTTATCAGGAACTACGAGTACCATGGTACCATAACACCCAGATCCGAAACAAATATTTGCAGATCATACAAATATTTGTCCCATAGCGGGAATTAAACCCGCAACCTCTTGCATCTCAGCCGGTTACTCGCCCGCCGCGTATATATCTGCTTAAATTGTTTATAAATGTCTAAACAAGACTCGCTCGTCACATCTTTGCTACTCACTCACTTGACCATCGGTCGACTCAGCTTGAGTTTTTGAGTTCTGAACGTTCATCTATAACATCTTCATCTTACTTTACGGCATCCACGGGAGGAGAAGGAGGGGTCTATTTTAGGCCGGACACACCACGGCAGTTATGTGTACCTATCTAGTAAGCTACTGTAAATAAAAAATAGTGTGTTTAGATATTATGGTTTTATTTGATACCTGCCTCGCGTATGTGCAAATTTTGTATTTTGAATATAGTACCTAGGGCCGGTTTCTCGTAACTGTTGGAAACCATCAACGATGAAATTAATATTGATAATTTATATTGGCACTGCACATGCCATTTGTTGTTAGTTTGCTTGCCTTTTTATGGTAATTTTAATTGTAAGTCGCAGTATTACAACAAAATTTTATAATTTTTCTCTCCTGTCAAAACGACGTTCACATGTAAACATAACCCGAATACACGAAAATGTCCTAAATCACAAGGTGATTTAGATATTTAGCTGGACCTCTTCAATTTGATCTAATGTGGTATCATGACGTCATAAATGGACCCAAGTACCTGGTACGATGCAAATAAAATAAGAACAGATTTCTAAATGCTTTTCTCATTCCAACACATTAAAACATTCATTGATAAGAATGAGACGGATACAATTAAAAAACGCTGGCTTTAAATCTTACTTCCATTGACATTCATTCTTCCGTGTTCATCACCAGCGTTGCCATTTGGCAACTTTGGTTGCCATTTTGGCAACATTTGACCCTTCGTGGCAACCAAATGGCAACCAAGCTTAAATGGCAACTTTTTGGCAACTTTTCGAATAGTCGCGCGATTATCAGTAAAAAATGTCGAATATCTTTCGCAGATGAACTGAACGCATCGAATTGAACAAAATCAAATCTTTTGTATTCCCAAATGAACATAAAAAATTAACATACATAATTAGTAGGCAAAAGGAAGGTCTATTTTGGTGAAGCTAGAGATAAAAGTAATTTTATGAAAACTAAAACAAAAATGGAAGAAAGTGTGTGTCTGTGTGCAGTGCAGTGCAAAGAAAGTTCTTTTCGTGGTTTTCTAATACTTTTGTTTTTATATCTACTCGTTAGTTCTCTTTTTATTGTTTTAATCGAAGAAGCTACCTAGTGGCGGATTTGCCATAAGGCCCAGTAGGCCCGGGCCTAGGTACTTGTGCTAATATTTATTCTGTGCTAGGGCGGCCAGATATTAAGAGCCAGATATAATAGGCTATTATGATGATAGAAAGAAATAAATCATTTTTAATCTAATCTTGCTACAAAAATTACAAAATCATTGGCTGTTCACACATTTTCACGGCTCGCTCTGCTCGAAAAAAAACCACTACCTTGGTTGTAACTCTTTTTCGGCAGTCTTGTTACCAAAATCACTAAAATATTGGCTGTTCACACTTCATAAATACGAAATTTTCGCGGCTCGCTCTGCTCGCCAAGTCGCCACTACCTTAGTTGTAACTCTTTTTCGGCAGTCTTATTACCAAAATCACTAAAATATTGGCTGTTCACACTTCTTGAATACCAGCATTTTCGCGGCTCACTCCGCTCGCCGCACCCTCCTAAAGCTACCTATAGACAGTGGCGGATTTGCCCTAAGGCCCAGTAGGCCCGGGCCACCGGGCCTAGGTACTTGTGCTAATATGTATTCTGTGCTAGGGCGGCCAGATATTAAGAGCGGCAGATCGTGACAAAAAAAATGATGATAGCAAGAAATAAATCATTTTTAATCTAATCTTGCTACAAAAACTTTGGCGGTTCACACTCCGAAATTTTTACGGCTCGCTCTGCTCGCCAAATCACCACTACCTTGGTTGTAACTCTTTTTCGGCAGCCTTGTTACCAAAATCACTAACATATTGGCTGGTCACACTTGTTAAATACGAAATTTTCGCGGCTCGATCCCCCCCCCCCTCTTTTTGCAGATTTTTTCTAATGGCAACTTTTGGTCTCTGATGGCAACATTTGAACCTACAAATGGCAACCTGGGCTGAGTAAGCTCTGGCAACACTGTTCATCACAGATTCATAATCTGTGTGTGAATGTTTTGAAGTGGTATTGAATTGAATTTTTTGAAAATAAGTGTTAATAATCTTGTTATTGTTAATAATACCTGAATATGATATTAGACTACATAATCAAGTGTCATTTACATGATGTGTTAGATATTTTATCGGAAAAGGACAATTTGGGTTATTTCAAAATAAAAATAGAGTAAGTTTTATGCAGGTACCTAAGTTTTGTAAAACACTTCTGTACCTACTCTGTATTCTAAATATAAATCACTTAGATTATTATCAAAGTCATTCACTTTCTACCTTTAGTACTATACTTATAAATCTGTGCTTTCTACAAAGTTGCTTTCATTGCCTCCGATTAAACCCGTAAGGGCGCTCTGGCGTAGCGGAGCGGTGACGCTCCGTAGGACCGTAGTTCTACATACAAATCTGAACGAAATGTCACTCGGGCGACGTTGCAGCGCCGACCCAGCGCAAGCGCAACGCCCGTGTGGTAGCACTCTAACCCGTTTAAAAACTTTTAGTTTCAATAAACTTTACACCAAAATGACAGCTCATTTTCATTTTGATACCTTGCAGTTTTTTGAAACTTTTTGAATCGCATCCTGATGTCGGTGATAAAGTGTTGTGTAACCCCGTTGAAAGCCTACCAGCCTGCAACAGAGACATCCTAAAAGCTCAACAAAATGTCATGGAGTTTGAGGAATACAAACCTACAGTTTTGAAATTGGACTACTGTTTTCTGAAAAGAAATGTACAAGCGAGGTTTTTTGGCTTGCCCGTCTGTCCAGAGCTACATCGGACTGTATTCCCCAAGAATGTGGATTTGGGATGTTTTCTGAAAATTACAGGTTTGTTATTAACAATCCTCTAGCCTGGCAATCTTAGTGTAGGGCGAATCCCAAGCTCTAGCTTGGGATTCGCCCTACACTAAGATTGCCTCCATCTATGGAGCAATGACGTATGAAAGAGGGCTACCAGAAATGGATGACAAGAGCCAAACACCATGCTCATTGGTGAGTATCGCGAGATGCATTGTCTAGCAGTGGACTCTTAAGGTACATGGTCTCTTAAGGTACATGCACTCAAATGTTCAATTTAATTATAATTCTGGAATACAATTAACATCTAGATGAAGAAATGTGTGTGACATCATGACCCTCAAGACAGAAAACAGTGGAAGGATTTAATTCCTCTAAAATAGAATGTCAGCTACTTACCTACCGGACCTGCCCCTTTATTGGCTAACGAACTGATAATCGCTTTCGATCCCGATTTTACAGTACATTGCGCTTTATGTTTTGAATATTTCTGCTTTTGGCAATAAGCTGAAGCATGTGGCGCAATGTACTGTGAAATCGTAATTGAAAGCGATTACCAGTTCACTTAGATAATACCGGGGCCAGACAGAGTCAGCCACTCATTAGACAGATTACAAATACAGACTTCACTCTCAGCAGGTCCTGGCTCAGCCCCAAGTCCGTACTTTTTATTTCATTTAATGAAGGAACTGGTTGTTTGCCCACTGTATGTTAAACGGGAACCCTTGCCTAGTAAAACTTCAATACTTCTTAGTTCAGATTCCAGCCCTTGCCTGGGAAATTGAAACATGAAGCTGTAAAGTCTCATGTGTTTTCAAACCGGAACACATCAATGCAAGCATAACTGCATGGCGACAAAAAAATTGTCAGGTTTCATAATTTTAATGACATTTTACAGGTACAGTTGTAAGAGTGACACAAGCAAAAATGTTGGAATATCAAAGAAAATATGTATGTTTGAAATGTAAACACGAAAATTGTGTTGAAGCCAAGTTTGAGAACAGATACATATTAAGAGCACCAACTAAATGTCAAAATGACAGTCTTAATTGCAAGAATGGAACTTTCACACAAGTTAATTTGGTATCAAGAGAGCATTGTAAAGATTATCAAGAAATAAAAATACAGGTAATGTTGCAAAATCCAACATTGGTGTACTAGAAACGATCTTCCGTGTGTAACGCATCTTCGGTCAAATATTGGTGTGAGATATTCGCATGGAATTATGTGTAAGTACCGGCGATACGCAACGGAAAGTTGGCGATGTTAATTCCGCCAGATGTGTAATAAACTCCCTTATTCATGATCATTTTTTAAACCTATTTTAGTTAAATTACCTTTTGTCTTGTTTTGGCGTAGGTCATTTTACATAAGAGAGAACAAAACAAAAGCTATTTTAACTAAAATAGGTATAAAAAATGATTATGAAGAAGGCTCTAAGTGTGAACTACACTTATTACTAGCATTACATTGAAATGTTTTTAAAATGTTTTACAATTTAACACATTCTAATATGTATCTACATATATATTTTTGTAATTACAGGAGCAAGTAAATAAGTTAAGTATCGGCACTATACCAGGCTCCATGTGGGTGGTATTAGAGAACGACCTTGTTGATTGCTGCAAGCCGGGTGATGATGTAATTATTTGGTAAGATTTTATTTACCTTATTCAGGGAAAGCGCAATACACATATAATTAAAAAAAAACTGCCTTCTATCGTTGAATGGTAGTAGATCTAGTTTCATAACGCCATCTATCAGTGAGTAGATGAAGCTGTAATTAAAAATCGAAAGATGGCGTTGTAATAAATATTGCATAAAATGCAGAGTACCTGCTATAATACCAAAAAACGGAGTTAGGGCCCCTACATTAATCGTAAATCGAGACTCGAGCATAGTTTTTTTTGACAGATTTCAATGAAAATTTCAAATAATATCTTGAGGGTCTATTCAAGTTTAGTTGAGTTTTAGAATAGGGGCTAGGAAAATCATTTGCCTCCAAAAATAAAAAAACTTTTATAAATACAATAAAATCCAAAGCTAGCCAGAAAACAATAGATTTCCATAAATGATCTTTCGAACTCTTGTCTTCTAACTTAACTAAAATAGGTTTAGAAAATGATATAGTATATAGATTATGAAACAGGGGGTAAATGTTTATATTTGAATAACTCTATTCGTATTCGTATTTGGTTTACGAAAGTATGATCACGTTTCGGAGTACCGTAACAGGCTTAAGTGGTTACCTATCCGCCTTCGCCGGAATGTGCACATTCTTTCTCTCCTATACAACATTCTTTTCACGTCTTCTACTCCGGCTTATCTGAAAGAACGTTTTCAGTTTCTCCACCTTTCTCACCCTTTATCCTTACGCTCTTCTGAAACCTTTCAATTGAAAACTCCTGCCCATACCTCAAAGTTCTACAGTAGTTCTTTCACACTGCAGGCTGCTAAACTCTGGAATGCATTACCTGTTTCGATCCGGCATGCTAAATCTCTTCACATTTTCAAAAGCATGGTCACTCAACATTATTTGTCATCACTCTGTACGTCATCTTGACATTCTTCTAATATCACCATTATGTATTATTATTGTATGTAGGTTTATTATTTATCAATAATATATATGTAGGTACTTATATAATTGTGTGTATTATATTATACTGGTAGAATATATTTATAATAATATATTTATTATTTTGTTTTTGAAATCAATTTGTTTTACTAGGTACTTGTCTTTTTGTGATTATACTATGATGTACGCCACCGTCCTTATTTGTTAAATAGTTTCTGTCCATCCAAAGGTTGTCTGGAAGAGATCGCTCTTAAGCGATAAGACCGCCCATTGTACCTCTGATTTGAAACATTGTATCTTTATTTTTGTTGAATTTTTGTTTATGGTGTACAATAAAGTTATAATCTATCTATCTATCTATCTAACTCTTTCAGCGGAACAGTTCGTCGACGCTGGAGGCCATGCATCCAAACGAAAAAATCCGAAGTGGAGTTAGTACTACAATCGAACTACGTAGAAGTGTGTAACGCGCTACATTCAGTAGTGGTCTCATCTGCCCCTGACGTCAAGGAGTGTTTCGACGAGTTCTGGGACAAATATACTGCGTGCCCACTGAAAGGGAGGGATCAGATATTGATGGGGGTGTGTCCACAGGTAAAATGTACTAGCTGTAGCCTGTGACTTTGTCTGTAAATCCAGGTTGTACGTCATATTAGCCAATTGAAAACAAACCCTTCAATCTGTTTGAAAGGTTGTGCCTTTATCCAGTGCATACGTTTGCTCCATGCTTTAAATACTTTTAATAATATAATATTAGTGTGATACATAACATAAGACCCAACAGTCACATACCTACTTAGTCTATTTCCCACACTAGGATTCCCTGCGTCGTGGGTATCAGGAACTACGAGTACCATGGTACCATAACACCCAGACCCGGAACAAGTATTCGAATCGACCCGCAACCTCTTTCCACATTGTGAATAACAGTCGCCTTTCGCCGACATTCCGGATTACAGTACCTTTCGCCCACATTGTGGATAACAGTCGCCTTTCGCCCACATTGTGGATAACAGTCGCCTTTCGTACACATTGTGGATAACAGTTGCCTTTCGCCCACATTGTGGATTTGCTTACCCCATTTGCATTTTCTTCCATACTTAAAAGCAAATTATCCAACAGGTTTTTTTTCACACTATTTCATAACAATGAATTGCAGGTGTACGGCCTTCAGCTAGTAAAGCTAGCAGTGCTACTGACAGTGATCACCGGCTCTAATCATATCGTGGACGACGACACGAAGTCTTCACAAGACGACAAGCACGCCACAAGGGTGCGTGGCCAGTGTCACCTATTATTAGTCGGCGATCCAGGTAGGTAGGCTTCCACTGATCTCCCCATAGAAAAGGGGGGATTTGCCATGGCCATCACTCTTGGCAGACGGATTATTGATCACAGTATTTAAGTCACAGTTTAAGGTTCCCCGTCGAACTCTTCGGCTGAATCCGCCTGCTAAGCGGGGTGATTATGGCAAATCCCCCCATTACATTATATGGGGGAGGCCTCGAATCAAATCAAATCAAAATAGTTTTTATTCATTGAAATCACAGCATCATTTTGAATCGTCTTATATAAACTTAAATTACTCCTGTTCCATCGCGACCAAGCCTAGAAGAATCGGGCAACAAACACGGCTTGGCTTACATAAATGGTCCGTCTTACCACTAGGTGAGAAGCGCCTGTGTGGTGCCTCGGAGCAAGCAGTTGCTGATACATAGTAAATGAAAACTTAAAAACCTTAGGAAGGTAGTCAAAAGTAAATAAACATCAGCAAAAGTATGCAAGACAGCAACGCTAACGCTTGTTATACTTATAAATAACAATCTAATAGAAACATGTCAAAATTCAAATATTATTTAGTCAATAGGATTTTTTTAGATCTCTTTGATACGTAATTTTTTATAAAATAATATAATTATACTTGCAATTTTAATATTAGGTATACATTTGTTTTGGCTGTGTTAGAGCAAGTTCAGTCCCAGTTGTCGAATAGAGGACGTCTAACGGCTGCTGATGATAATGAAACTTATTTTTAAGTCTGGTTCATTGTTTAGAAATGTAAAACACTGCATACTTAATAAGTCTTATCCATTTAGTTATCTACAAAATTATATGAAAATGAAAATTTGATGACTTTTAATTTTTAATTTATTAACAACGTTATTTAACTCCGTTTTTCCGTTCCATCTCTCTAGTTCTCTAGGCTCTAGTTTCCTTTTAATTTAAAAACTACATGTCTGATATTCATATTTTTATACATAATCCTATTAAACTTAGCTAGGTGCGGAGTAATCTACATTACATTAGAATTAAGACTTATGGTCCCATCTCGAACTTTTCTGGCGAGTCAAATTCGGTGGAGTTGTTTACTCAATGATTCTTTATGCTTCTAGGTACAGGCAAGTCACAGCTACTACGTGCAGGTGTCGAGCTAACGGCACGCGCCGTGTTCACGTCGGGCGCGGGCAGCTCGCGGGCTGGCCTCACCTGCGCTGCCCTGAGGGCAAGTCCATTTCTATATTTATAAATAAATAAATGCTGGACATTTCACACAACATTATCTAGCCCCAAGATAAGCAGAGCTTGTGTTATGGGTACTATATAATTGATATACTTAATACAATACATTACATAGATAGATATTTTTGAACGAGCGAAGCGAGTTCTCCGAGTCAACTTGGAAGAATTGGCGTTTGTATGTATGTATGTTTGTCCGATGAAAACTTCCCAGCCGTTAATCCGTTCTTCATGAAATTTAGTATGGGGATAGATAGTATTGATACAATTTGTAGGTAAGGTTATGAGTTGTATCGGTCGAGGGGTTGATTAGATATTGGGGTCAAAGAGGGGGAAAACCCCTCACAAAGGAAACTGAAAAAAAAGTGAGACAGTCAGATCAAGTGGGGTGTCTAATGAAAGCGCTTTGGTTGGACATTTCAAAACTGTCTTAAATTAGTAGTTAGTATTTAGACTAAGTATTTTCTGAGATATTATATTATATATTTATATATATATATATATATATATATATATATATATATATATACCGCCTCAATCCACCGACTTCATCCTACTTTAAAAATGTCGCGGGTCATAGAGTGGTTTGTCTGCCTACACTGCGTCGTCCAGTTCGTTGTCGCCACTCGAGAATCTTTATTTACAACCTTTTTTTTTAAAGATATTTTATGCACTAAAAACTTCCTAGATAAATGATCTACTCGACATTGACAACTTTGTGAACCTTATTTAAATCTGTCCTGATGATTTTACTTGATGTACGTCGGAACCATAAGCTAGTGCAAATCCCCGCATTACTTTCCCCCAATTTGTGTTGATGAAAGATTGTTTGGTTTTACAGGAGGACGGGGAATGGCAGCTAGAGGCGGGCGCCTTAGTGTTATCAGATGGCGGCGTGTGCTGTATCGATGAGATCTCACAACTCAGGTGTACTATTTAATAATTGACTAGATGTAGCCTGTTACTTAGTCTGCAAGTAATTTTCGAAATTCTCATGCAATATTTCATAATTCAATTTCGACTAAAACATTTCACACGTCAGTTTCGATTTTAATATTTTTTATTATTCGAATTTATTGGTACCAAGTGTGACATATATATTTCTTTCCGTTTGTTTTCGACGCGGCCTTATTACTACAGAGTAAAACGCACACGTCTGTTTTACTTCAAAAAACCGTATTTACACAGAAATCGCGGGAAAAAGTCCACAGTGAAAGTCTGGAAGTTTATTGTTATTAAAGTTTTTACAATATCTTTATAGTATTAACTTCTTAAGATATTATGTAGTTTGCGTCAATGCAGGTCATATCTATCTCTATCGAATTTAATCAAAACCGGTTTAGACATTACGCCGTAATTGAGTAAAAAACAAACAAGCATCTGAACTTGCATTATTATAAGAAGGATACAAAATGTCTTTACTTATATTTTTTTGTACAGGGAGCACGACCGCACCGCTATACACGAGGCGATGGAGCAACAAACGATATCCATAGCAAAGGTATGAGCAACTCTCTATGGTATCAAGTTATGAGATAACCCAACTCTTTATCAGCTCGGTAGACATTCCCTGGCGTTATCAGAATTCGTTTATTTACGCTATACGTCCGTGATTGGGTCACCTAACCCTGTATACGGGGTGTGAAACGACAGCTCCCGAATACTGAAGGTACCGGTAAAACTACCTATATCATAGCTATATAAAATAGCTTTCGCCTAAGAGGTGATTCATACCGGAGAAAACCTTTTTTGTCGTTTCGTACCGTATTTGTCAACCATCAATGTACGCATTTATTCCGGCCGCGCGTGTTCAACGCTCCCGGTCAGCTGATCTACCCGTAGGGCCAATATTTCTCTTTTTTGACGTTTTTATTTATTAACGTGTTTTTCATGATGGAAAATAGGTTTTTGTGTTCCTTTAACGATATTTTATGGATATTTATAAAGAAAACACGAAAAACGCGGACCAAAGGTGAGCATTTTTTCGTGTTTTTTCAGCTTAAATATTTTCAGAATCATGGTCTGAATGCACTGTTTCAGTTTTCGGGAGTAGTCTTTTTTTACGCCCATGTACCAAATTTAAACATTTTCGTCCAGTACATTAGGAGAAAATGGGCTGTGTGCGACTGACGGACAAATAGACAAGAGAGTGATCCTTATAAAGTTCCGTTTTTTCATCAGATGAATAGAACCCTGAAAATAGAGCAAGATCAACTAACACTCACATACTTATTATCATTAGCATGTTCATAAGGTCCTCTTAAATATCTTTTAGATAGCGGCTCTTCTTTCACCAGTGTCAAATCAGTCATTAGACGATTTGCCATAATCAACACGGTTGGCAGGCGGATTGGTGATCAAAGTTTATTGTTAAGTACTCAGGTGGATGCTGGACATCCACTAGAGGAGTTGGAGGGGTCCTATTCTTAGGCCGAGACTACCATGGCACTAAACGTCTATGCATAGTAAAATAAATATTTATTTTATGCATGTAGGCTGGAATAGTCTGCAAGTTGAACAGTCGCTGTGCAATAATAGCGGCGTGCAACCCGAAAGGACACTACCAAACAGATCAGCCTCTCAGCGTGAATGTATCGCTGGGGACACCCTTGCTTAGTAGGTAAATACAGCACCATAGTTAGTAGTAGAACTTCTTGTGAAAGAGTTCGTCCGGGGAAGTACCACCGTACCTATTTCTGCCGCCAAGCAGCAGTGCTCGCATTGGTGTGTTTCGGTTTGAAGGGTACGGGTGCCGGTGAAATTACAGGCACATTAGACCTTTCATCTTTATGTTTTAGGGTCGGCAGCGCGCGTGTGATGCCTCTGGTGTTGCGGGCGTCCATAGGGTAGCTACTTTCCATCAGGTGGGCCGTATGCTTGTTTGCTTGCCAAGTAGTATAAAAAAAAACCATTCATAAACCCCCTTTTCAACGACATTTTAAAAGCAGCAAGATATGAGCCGCCTCCATCCACCACATCCACATACAATGCCTGTAGGCAGACAACATGATGAAGATTCATAAACATATATCTTCTCTTCACAGATACCTTAAAAGGGCACTATACTACAATTTAGACACTCTCTTTAACGCACGCGATAACCCGCGCGCCATAAAAATGTCGTACACAAAAATGTAGTTTTTTGTTTATTAAGGCGATAATAAAGTGTTTATCTAAAAACTGATTTTAGTATTAGAATAAATAGCTATTACCTACTTGTTGTAGTAAAATTTATCTTAAAACACCGTAGGGTTCCTGAGTTCTCATTCAAAACGTGTGCGAAACAAAGATTTTTCATTTAATAAAACTATCGAGGCTTTTTACATATCGTGTTTTCAACTTTACACAATAAATGCAAAAATATAAAATTTTCATATTCCAAAATATTTAACTCTTAGAACCCGTAGACACCGAGTTCTAGATCGATTTTGTTGGACAAAATCCACATATTACGCCTTCTCTATAATCTGTGTGTGTTGCCAATGATGACTTACGGCACTGAGACGTAGTCGACAACTATTGGCCAATTACACAAGCTCAGTCGCGAAGCGGACTATGGAGAGAGCTATGATCGGGATTTCACTACCTCCCTGTAGAACCAAGCTCACAAGACATCGCTCTCAAAGTTAATGTGGCAAAGGGCAAGGCAGGCTATAATAGCTCGGAGAGAAATGCATCAACCCCCTATTACATGAATTTCATTATAATCGTTAGAGCAAGATTTTCTGTACAGACAAACAAACATTATTATCACCATCATCAACAGTGTGTAGAAGTACCTCACCCCTAGAATACCATGACGAATGGTGTTGAGCCGTTATATGTATGGTAATAAACATAGGTACGTCGTACTTTTGAATACTACTTAATGGTATTTTTCAGGTTTGATTTGATTTTCATCCTGTTGGATTCAAAGAACAGAGCTTGGGATAAACTTGTATCATCTTTTATACTGTTCGGAGATAATGACCCTACAAAATCAAAGAAAACATGGAATACTGAGAAGTTACAGGTAATTTTAATCACTTTATTCATATAACATAACAACCCAAAAGTTGCATACATAGTCCTGACCCCCACACTATGATTCCCTGTGTCGTGGGTATCAAGGAACTTCGATTTGCAGATCATACAAACATTTGTCCCGCAGCGGGAATCGAACCCGCTCAGCTGGCTGCTCGCCCAATGCGCCACTGAGGTCGTCAAATATAAACAGACCATAAATCTCACCTTCTGGGCTGTAACGATACTCTGAATTTATTTATGCAAGCATGTCTAATAATTGGGTAGCACAGAACTTGATAACAACGCTATCTTCTGACACTGTGCTAGCCAATCTGATCCTCTGGGAGTAGATTTTACTGTGGAAATTCAGCTTTCTAAGATTATGTCGCTCATTTAAATAACGCCATCTATTGGTGAGTAGAATTTCTTTAATTTTGAGATTTTATTTGTAACGTTTCTACTCACCAATAGCTGGCGTTATTTAAATGAGCGACAATCTTGGAAAGCTGAATTTCCACAGTAAAGGTCTTCGCACATTGAAACAACTCAACGGCGACTCGACTCTATGCCAAATATTGAAATTTAAGCCCTGTGTCATATGTTCAAGGTTTAATTTCAAAAATGATATTAAAGTAGTGTACGACGAGTGGCCTACGCATCGTACACTAAAGTGAGTGAGTAAGTGAGTAGAGTTGCTGCCGCGTTGGCGTGGAGTTGTTTTAATGTGCGAAGACCTTAAAATGTACACCAGAGGATCTAGCACTGCTAGCACAGGCTGACTATCGTTGGTAACGATAGTAAGTCGCTAGCGAGATAGTAAATGTCAACTATGTGTACTAACCAATCAAATTACAAAGATTTCAAGCTACTCAGATGTCATTGGCCCTTAGAGAATTTATAGTAGGGAGATGGCAAACATACGCTTTCCCCTCTGCCGAAGTACATGAACGGGCGTTCGTGTCAGTTTATAAAAACTAGTTTAGCCACGATCGTTCGCCATTCTGCGTTCATACCTGTCGCTATACGGAGCTCCTAAAAATGGCTGGTTGTGCTGTGGCTTCGTGTAAATGGCGGTCGGAAACATCAAATTTAACAAAATATGGAGTTTCTTATCACATTTAAGTAATTGACAACACAATTTAAGCCATTAATTTCACCGTAAAATATATTTTCTTACTGCAAGCTTACGACAGAAATAACGATACGTAATTTCTTGGTACGAGGACAAGTGATGTGAAAACAACGAACGAATGAATGAACGAAAGAGGCTGCAACGATTTTTATGGAATTAACAGGATAGGGAGTTTTCAGGCCGAAAAAACGATCTCAAAGCTGTAAAAAAAACCTGATTCCAAAGAAAATATCAATCAATACCTACCTACATAGTTCATTACCAGCCAAAATATAGGTTAAATGGGCTTGATTATGTAGCTGTTTTTGGGGTTAGAAGGGGTTGTAAGGATATAAATATCCTTACAACCCCTTTTAACCCCTCTACAAATACAACCCTCTTAAAGAGGGTTGTATTTTAGTTTTTTTCGGTTTTAGGGTTATTTCGTATAAATCATAATATGAAATAAGGCAGGTATGCAAAAGTATTCGGATATTCGAATCTCGTTTCGTATGAAAAAAACAAATCCACGAAAATACATTTTCTTAACAATAAATTGATCCATTTTAAAACCAATAGCTTATATTTTCATTAAAAAATACAATATAAAATGTCTTAATCCCAGCTTATAATAATTGTTAAATCCATGTATGTGGCACCGAATCATGGACCTTCTTATAATCAATATAAGCAGCCGAGAGGTTTCCCTTGCTCCTCCTGACCTTCAGTCTGATGGCCATGTCAATGAGGAGGACTCCTTAATACCACGGGACCCAACCTTACATCCATTCCGAGCAGGAGCCAAAATATTGTTTTTTTAACACTCAATAGTCACATACGTAGTCTTGATCCCACACTAGGATTCCCTGTATCGTAGGTACCTATCAGGAACTACGATTACCTGGTACCATAACACCCAGACCCGGAACAAATATTTCCAGATCATACATGCCTGATGCCTGTGATTTGGAAACCATATCATTTTATAAGAAACCAACGCACCACAGGTCTAGATATTAGTGTACTGATCATGAATACAAAATTTCAAGTAGTTTGAAGAAATAATAGCCAAATAGAAGCAAACTTCGTTCGCGTGCAAATGGACGTACGCGTCTTACCGGTGACCTCTTAAATCCTAAAAATCAATTTAACTGACTATGTATTTTTTGGATGTTTGTTACGCGATTAGTTTTGATCAATATGAATCAATTCACCCATTCAAACATAATAAACATACACCCATAGACAAGATCAATAGACAATGAATAATCTTAATTTCATTCAGTCTTTTACACCCCTTCACTAGTTTTTGCGCTAGTGTGCTACTTACCAATAGTGTAATTACAGAAAGTATTTATTTGTGTGCTTGTGTTATGTTTGTGTGACAGCTTTTATTTCCGTGTGCGTTTATAGACACGCCTCAACTTTCTGCATGAGTGTGCGTGAGTAAGTAAATGTGTGCTGTACGTGTTTACCTCGCCTCCCGCTAAAAGTGGCAGAAATAATTTAGTACAAGAAATTGAGCATGCCATCTCCCTACATAAATTCTCTAAGCATTGGCCAATAAACATTTATAAATTAACATTTGTGGTCATCTCGTCTTGGCAATGTTAGTCAGCCTGTGCTAGCCGTACTGAAACTGTAAAATCTCTAAAAGCTGAATATCCGAGTTTAAAATAATATAATTTTAAACTCTTGCTATTTATTTCAGACGTATATCAGCTTAGTCGGACCTAGAGCAACAGAAATTACCAAATCGGCCAACATAATTCTGCAGTCGTACTACATGTTGCAAAGGAAGTCTCAACACAGGGATCCTTCGCGTACAACGGTCCGAATGCTTGATAGTCTTGTGAGGTAAGTTAATTCACAACATCAGCTGGGAACATTTAGTTCCCAGTTTCCCACTGTTGGGACGTGTGTTGTGTGTTTTGACCAGTGTGTATTGGTGTTGGCTGTTGTCGTAATTGCCTTTGAAGGAAGCACATGCTTAAAGCGCATATTCGTTATTTTGAGGAAGTAATTGATTGACACACTGCGCTACCGCAATTGAACCCACAAACTGAAACTGGGGTTGATTCCCTTGGTGTTTTAGGCCTAAGTTCACCAACATATACTTGCGGTTTCTATACCCAATGGTTATATACAATGATCAGTGTAATATAAAATATAAAAATTTTGCGTGACCGACTCACCGACGATTAACGCATTGCCTAAACCGTAAACCGACCGTTCAACTAAGGAATTTCTGATATTCACCCCCTAAGAAGGTGTTGAAGTTTGTATGGAAAAAAAATCAATGTGGACGATGTTGTGGGCTTTAGCGGGAGATGTATGTATGAAATATAAAATTTGTCTATGCTAAACAGTCGTAACCACCCTTTTATAGTGTTAATGAACTTTAGCCTAAGTTATAGAATGAGATAAAATAGTTTTTACGTTACACAATTTTTAAGAGTAATGTTTTTCAGATTATCTCAAGCACACTGCCGTCTCATGTACCGGACTACCATATTACCCATGGATGCAATCATTGCCGTCTCACTCGTAGACCTATCCATGCAAGATTGCACTCTAGATGACACAGTCGACGCCCTACACTCCACCTTTCAAACATATCCAGACTTCGACTACCTCTGCACAGCTAACAAACTGCTCACGCGACTAAACTTGAACGAAATATGGCAAAACGAGCTTTTGTTCTACGGAAAACTACTACAAGTTGACCATAAAACTCTAGAAACAGACATTGAAAACGGAAGTACAAGGTTGTTTCCTAAATTCGATGATGATTCTGATGATACCATCCAACTGCCCGCCTCGCTAGTAACAAGCTCATATTTTAACAACAAAAAGCTTTCAAACCTAAAAAATAATGATAAGAATGAAAATGACAGAAACGCTGTAAATGAAAGATTAGCTGCAACATTAAAAAAACACGCGAATTTAAATCGAGATGATAAACCACCTGTCATTAAAAAAAGGAAACGAAAAGAGGTGACCGTTGATTCGAGTAATGTCAAAAATAAGTTAAGAAAAGCCAAAAAAGCAGATATCGAAAGTGATTCTTCTGATAACGCTGATAATGATGTACAGAATATTTTAAAAGCTGTTCCCAGTGTCAATGACGCATTTGCAGGTCTCGGGATTGATTTTAATTTTGATAATGATAGTTTATGTGAAAACACAATTGATAACACAGAAACTCATAGTGAAATTACTGCAAGTAATAAATGTACAAAAGCAATTTCAAACGAAACAAAGATTACAAGTAATTCTGTAAACAGATCAAATGGTAATACAGTGCAGTCTAAAACATCAAGTAAATTGAATCAGTTTCTATTTGTTAAGAATTGTGATGTTGAAAAGTATGAAGAAAAGCCAATTAAACCAAATGAAACTGTTGATAAATTAAAATCGAAAGAAACTAGTTCAAGTTCTTTGAACCAAAAATCTACGCCCAGTTCTCAAATCTCCATGTTTGAATCACCAGATTGTGATGTAGATTTAGATTTGTGATCTAATTCTTAAACTACAAATAAAATTCAAGTATTTTGTAGAACAATGGATTTTATTTACACTTCATACTTAACTAGGGACCAGAAGTAGTCAACGTAAGTCCAAAATATTTAACATACGCCATGTTCACTTCTTGCTTATTGTAACCTATCACATAAATGTGTGATAGGTTGCAAAGCCCATTGTACCAATTGTTCAACCATCTGTCTAGCGATGACCATTCCAAACTAAATTAATGAACCTAACTATCTAATAAAAGTAATTTTCGTTTTCACCAATATATTACGAACACCCAGAGGCACTTAACTCGGGTCAATTTATTTTTTGTACAAAGCCAAAAGTATCTTATTAATTGAAATCACAAGGATCATTTTGAATTGTCTTATAAACTAAAATTACTCCTGTTCCAACGCAACCAAACCTAGAAGAATTAGGGCAATAAACACTGCTTTTTATATCATTCTTACTACCTACCTCTTACTAGATGGGAAGCGCCTGTGTTGTGTCTATCGAACAAGAAGCTAATTCATAGAAAAAGGTAAATTAAAAGCCTTAGGTAGATGTGTTAAGTGTCTCGTAAGTTTAAGGTGCCTTCTAAATAATTGGTGAAAATGATAAGAAGCCTAGTTATTTTCTGAAGAACCTCCTTTATGTGGATCTTCTTCATAATTCTCAATTAATAAATTCTTGAATCTTCGTGCACTGATGCCTATACTCTCTTCTTTAGGTGCCGCATCCAGTATTTCTATTCGAGAAACATATAGATGATCCGGGTTCTTTGGGCTCACCATTTTTATAACATCAATTTCATCACCTATCCTCACCTGAAATTGGGAGTTTTGATTTATAGTAGTTGTACGGTGATTTGATTTCCTCAATCCCAGTAATTCACCGGTTTATGGATTAGGAGAAGGTTATCTAGTCGTAAGTGTAATAAAAAAGTAAAAAAATAATAGTAGTGTAAAACACAGCTTCCATGACAGAGAGCAACAATAAGGTGCGTGCGGTACGAAAGTCCCCCCCCCCTGCCTTCAAATACTTCTTGAGGCCCTTTTGCGTGTATTCGGCGGGGAGCGGGGGTGAACAATTAGTTATTTTTAATTTATGATATGGTAACCTTATAATTTTATAAGAAACTAACGCACCATGGGTTAGAATATTAGTGTACTGATCATATGTACAAAGTTTCATGGAGTTTCAAGAAATAATAGCCATCTTTAATAAAAACAGAATTTACCCACTGTGCAGTGTGTAGTTGGCAGTTATTATATAATTATTGTCCACAATTTTATTAGTAAATAAACTGTCATAATTAGTGCCCCGTCACAATTTTATTAGCAAATAAACTGTCATAATTAGTGCCCCGTTCTGTGCATCAACGTGCGCGTGCGCCGCCTATACCAGACTCGTACGTGTCGTAATGAACACACACACACTTTAAATAATTTGTTTACTAAGTACCTACTTAAGGTAGAGGAGTTACCTTACTATTAGATTTTATTACATGTATGATCTAATGGGAAATTAGGTACATGCATTTTACTTACAGATGCACTTTTCTTTGTGATTTTCCTTCCATTGACTCTTATTTTACTGTCATAAAAAGCTTGCTCTATTTTACTGAAAAAGACATCCATTTATTTATAATCTCCCTGATAAATAAATTTATTGACATTGGTTAGAAGGTAATGGTTTTGTTTGTCAAATGAATTGCATTGAAAGTACAGTAGAAAAATTCTTACAACTCTGTTTTGAGGTGCATTTTAATGAAGTTTTCTAAAAAGCTCTATAGAGAACTTGGAAATACATTGAATGAAACATGAAAATTCTACTGGCTCAGTTCTTATCATAATTTAGCTTGTCAAAAAGGGGGTTGTCTCTTGTAATTATTAAAATAAATCTGATATCTTACTTTCTAGCGACTCCTAAAGCTGATTTCAATATCATGTCCGTTCTCATGGAAGTTGTACTAAATTTTATCAATTTGGAGTCTCTAGTCAGAGAAGAGTCATCATCAACTATTGTTTCATCATCTGAATCATATTTCTGAAAGTTTTTAACATAATTACATGCATGATGGCTATTTGAACTATATTTTTATTCAGCATAATTGAATAAGTGAAGGGAGTTCTCTGCAGTCAACTGTGCACTATCTAAATCTTATGAAAATGTAATAGAGGAACCTTCTTGATCTAAATATTCCTCCTCTAAAGTTTCAAAAGATTTGGAAAGCTCTAAGGCTGCCAAAATGATCCCTGATTGTTGCGTTCCCCATTACCATTTGCTACTATAATTGGGGGCATGTTATGGCTGGCCATATTAACGAATCAGAGTATGTATGCATGTACACGTTTACGTCCCGTTGGTTACGCTGATTCAAATGGTTGTTTCGTCGCTGTATAGGGAATGATTGCGAGGTGTTCCTGTAAAAATATAAACTAACCAACATTATCCCTCATTAGTAACTAAGTCGGCTATTACGTTTTTGTTGTACCTTGACCACAAGTTCAATGACCTAGACTTCAGTGCACTGTTTGCTACAACAGTAACCATTCCATCTAAATGTGTTTGAAGTTGGTTAAAGGTAACGAAAGAACATCGTGGCACTCGCGAGACCTCACTTCGGGGCGAATCTAGTAATAGTAGTCTGTACAGTAAATCATGCGAAACATTACATAATGAATAGTTTCCGCTGATTAGAACTCATTTGCTTATTTTGGCAGTGACTACCTCAATGTAATTTAGCAAATAAACCTACTATTTTTATAAGATAGTAGCAAATTAGTTCTTGGAATAAATCTGTTCAATACGAACCTTGGATTTACGGCGAATAGGATCATAGGATACTTTTTGAGGATCTAAAATCACT
Source organism: Epirrita christyi (assembly GCA_951392215.1). Classification (NCBI taxonomy): domain Eukaryota; kingdom Metazoa; phylum Arthropoda; class Insecta; order Lepidoptera; family Geometridae; genus Epirrita; species Epirrita christyi. Next base: position 6,624,462 of record OX595842.1, on the reverse strand, counting down.
GGTTGTGAGGTTATGTTTACATGGTTGTTTCGAAGATAATGGAAAGTTCTTGAAATCTCAGTCCTTTGAATCCTGTGAGCGTAAACTAGAGGAAGTATCCGTCTATAATTATTCATCTTTTTCAGAGATGGACTGTGCAACCGTTTTATAATAAAATTAATCCAATTGATTCCGTTCTGTCGCCCGTTCCCAATTTTCCAATGTTTTTGTAAAATTGTAAACAAATAAATGTCACTGTCAGTTACGCTGCGCTGTCACTGTCAGTATTTTGCGTCCGTAGACAGAGTAACCAATAGAAAAACGTTTGTCGTGCCCTTGGAGCAAGGAACATAAGTCGTGCCACATGCATGGACAAGTCCATGGCCACATGCGAGATAACTTTTACATTCGTAATCTGAATACACTGAACCATTTTTAAAGGTAAACAACGTACAATAACTAACTCAACGTGTATTTCCTTGCTCGAAATCTATTTTCAAAAGTTTTTATCTCACAAGTCACAAAGCATGTCTAGCACAGTAGTGTGCTGACCTAAGGAGTAAATAGTGTAGGATAGAAAGGCCGAGGTATAATAACACTGGTCAATACATTTGCACAAATACGGAAAATGTATGAATGTGGCCAAACCCGTCGATTCTGAGAGCGACACAGACGTATGGTGTGTATCAAGGATTTTGTATGGCGACACCGATGAGCGTCCCTAGCTTAGAGAATTTATCTCTAAGGTCCCTAGCGTACTCTGTGAACCTCATTTTCCATACAAAAATCCGTGTTACACCACACCATACGTCCGTTTCAATTGCTTGGCAAAATTTTGAATCAGCTCTGTGTGCACATTCTCTTAAGGTAAACCGTGCGTCGTACTCCCTTTAATTTAAGGCAATAAGAAAGGGACCACGATAATTTTAACGCAGTTTAAATTAAGAGAATTAATCACTGTCGTGTCGTGTTTAGATTAGCTAGAACCGAACTTCAGAACCATCATAAAAACTCAAAAAATAAACCCACAATTTATTATCTAGTTGTACTATATTCCACACATCTTGAAGGATCAGTCGGGAAGTATTCCTGGCATTTCGTCATTAACCGTTTCAGCGCTTGGATGTATTTCCTCTGTGTCTCATCATTCATCACGTGTGCCACGTTTTTTGAGAAGATCTTCTCTCGGCCGGTACGTGCGTGGATTCCCACCATTGTAACACCGATGGGCCAGGGGGCGTTTCCGATAGCCATTTGTAGGTATGCGTCACTGGCCTGAAAGATAAGACATAATAAAAATCATAGGATCAAAACTTTCGTGGTTGGGAATAATTTTAAATAGAAAATATAGATAATTACCACTGTTTTCCATCAATTTTAATCTCAATTTCTGTCTCGAACCGTCAGCAAATTGTTGGAAAACAGTGGTAATTAGCCGTATTTTTAATTTAAAATCATTCAAATCGTTTGTCGTGCGTATCACTGGTCCTTTGTTGGTCACCCTGAGTGACTATGTAAGTGAAATATATAAATTTGAATTTGTTTTTTGTTTATTTATCGCATTTTTACGCAAAAACGGCTGGAACAATTGCGATGAAATTTGGTTAAGATAGATCAAAAAAGCTAGTCGAACGTCCTAAAAACAAAACGGCATATTACCATAACGTCCTATTAGCAACATGACATAGTAGCAAATGTGACTAATATCAAAATGACACCTTAGCTGAACGGCCTAGTACAATTCAATACAAATATACAAACCATAATATAATTTCTTTCAAGCAAATGTTTTGTTATCTCCATCAGGCTGTCGCAGATGTCCTCAGGTAGATTTTTCTTCTTCAGCTTCCTCATCAGAGGTTTGAGGTATACTTGTGTTTGTGTGAATGTAGCTCGCGCCATTTTGTGTTTCACCGATGTCTTTTCGGCTGCTGTTGCTGAGTTCAATTGCTGCCCCCAGAGTTTCAGAAGAAACTGAAAATAAGTTTATTTTTGTTAAATATACTTTTCTGTTCTATTGTGAACTGCACTAGCATCCGTCATTGGCTTCGCTCGCGTGGTTCTGGGATAATAAGTGTCCTAAGTCACAATCTATCGGAGTACTAAATCTTATTGAAATCCGTCCAGCCATTACGGCATGTTTAAGTTTACATCCGAAAGGCTAACACCGAAGACAGGTAGCATGGTATGTATGATAAATATATATAATAAATACGATAATTCAACCTAGTCGGCAACAGGGATCTGGGTCAAAATCGCGATTCGAAATTAAAACACACAGAGACAATATAAAAAATAAGTCAGGCTGTTTAGCGCCACCGGTTATCGGTGAGTAGCAAAGGACAGAAGTAGCACAACGTCATCTAGCGGTAACTTAAGGTAACGATAAGTGACTTGGAAGGGAAAAAGATGGCGTTGTAATTGAAATTTACCCGTATTAGAAACTTCAGGGCAAAATTTATGCTAAAATTGCGTTGATCTGATGATGGACACGGAAACTGGACAACAGAACTCCTCGATGGATATTAGTGGACTGGCCGTATTAGGACTCATTTTTGTAAGTCTAGACTTCAAAATACCTGCACAAAAGTCATGATAACATTCATATCATGGATCCTGTCTCCAAGACCCATCTTCTTTGCCATTTCTTGGATGAAGTCGTAGGTGACAGAGTCATCAAGGGCTTCTTCTGTGGGGGTTTTTTCTGTTTTAGTCTGAAAGATTTCGAACATTTACTAAAAAGAAGAGAAAGAATGCAATAGCTTTTAAACTGAATAGTCCTAAATCTCATTTACAGCCCAAACAGAAGAACGTTTGCAAATAACCAGTTTCACACTATGGTTAAGTTAAACCTATAAAATGTTGTTGGTCTGCTGGTCCATCGAGAGCCCTTACTGCACAGCTTTATCCTAGTTTGTGATTGATTTTTCCAAACGATTGTCGGCTTTGCGAGCTAATAGGCCTGCTCATTGCCACTTCAACTTGCTAATTGTGAGAGATATCTACAAATAATATAAACATAATATGTTTATATTATTTATATTATATTATACTAAATAAATTACCTGTGTTCCTAATGCTAAAATTTCATTTAAATAGGCTTCATCCACTTTGTCCATAGCTTCTTGGAAATCATTTCTGAAACCCTGAAAAATAAAGTAAAGAAAATTTTAAACAACTTAATTGTCACTGCTTGTCAAGCTCAAGGTGCGAGATAATAGTTGATCGCCAGTCGCTTCAACGTTGGTGGTGGGACATGTGGCTTAATAGCCTAGTTTCAACATTTAGATACCCATCGTATATGCATTCTCATTATACATAGGCCAAAGATTGAATGATTATGAAAATGAGTGTCCATAGGCTTCTGTCCTCTGTGGAGTGGATGGCATTACCCACGCTATTTGGTTGCTCCAATACCTGCTGTCAAATTCCTTGCACAATACCAGTGCTGCAAGTTTTTCAAAACTATGTAGCATGGGTAGGTATATGCTATGTGGATTAGTCAGATATAGTTTTACCCTATTAGCTTCAGGCTCTTGAATCTCAATTCTTCTCAGTCTCTTGAAAGCTTGCAGTTCATTCTCTCCGAACAGTAGAATGGGGTGAGCTCGCTCACGTAACCTTTTGATGACTTCTGTACGTGGTAGCAACGCATTCTCGGTGTGGTCCGTTTCAGCGCTGTCTTGTCTGCTTACTGAAAGTTTGATGTTTCTTATCATTGTAACATGCATTAATTTCACTTTAGGGATGGAGATATAAAATGTATTGTGTGAGAAATTATTAGTTTGTAAAATTAGTGGTTTTTTTGTAGGTCAGTGATGACTGACCAGTTTGAGGTACGGTGGTTCTAAAGAGCCTTGGGAACAAAAATGAAAGAACCAGTGTGGTAATTATTATGTGCACCTCACAGAAGCCTGTCTTTTAATTAATCATCATCATCAGCCTTTAGAAGTTTGCTGGACATAGGCCTCCCCCTTAGAATGCCACGACAAACGATCTTGAGCCGCCTCCATCCACCGACTTCCTGCAACATTTATAATGTCTTTAGTCCATTGAGTGGAGGGCCTTCCTCTACCGCGTCGTCCGGTTTTGGGTCGGTTGGTTGTCTTCCGAGTATATAGTTCTATATTCCAAGTTCTTCACTATTTCAGGACCTATCATAGGATTGTGCATAAAGATGAGTGGAAAAATCCTTATGCCTCCTCCTTTTTATGCCTAGAACCACACAAGCAAAGTTGCAGGTAGATGCTGGTAAACATTATGAGAAGCCTCTAACCTTTCTCTGGCAAATCCTTGATATCAGTTTGTTCATTTTCTTCATGCTTTGGTCCATACTTTTTCAAATATTCCTCCTGCTCTTTAGCCAAAAGTTCGCCTCTCTTGAAATATTTCTTGTTTGTCGATGGGTCCTGAAATTACAGTAATAACAACGATGAAAATGTAAGTTACGTGTAATACTTACAAACAGTAAGCAACCAAGTTAGTAGTAATAGTACCTACCTACTTGCACCAGTGCTCATGCAAAGTAAGAAGAAGTCAAGAGTGGTTCAAAACTAGTATGAGAATGCATGCAGTCTGCCTTTATTGTGTCAACCTCTGATTTATAGTATCGACTGTTGTTGAAACGCATGCATAACAATGCATGTCTGACTGTTATTAGATTGTCTGTACATAAGAAAAGAGACTGCCCAAAAGCATATGGCGGTTTTTAATAGCATCCATGTACTTGTCTTGTAATTATAGTATACACAATATGTATGTATATATACAAAACAAATACAAAGTACAAACAATTATTATACCTGAATAGAAATACTTACTAAAACTTTTCTATCTTCTAGTAACTTTCTTTTTCTTGCAATTTCCGCTTTTAAAACATCCATTTTAAAAAGAACGAGTAAAACCTAATAATTATTTAATAATTTACTAAACTTTTTGTTGATGGGAAGGAAAGGACATTACTTTTTTTTTTGTTTTTTTCCTTTCGGGCAGGGTATAGTCATATACCATACCACCTTGTCTTCCGTTTATTTTAGGTTTTTTTTGAGAACTTTAAAAAAACTATAATAGCTTCATCCTAAAAAAAGGCTAGGATTACCTTCCAAATATAATAAGAAGCTTGAAGGCGGAGGAGGAGCGAGCAGATTTGAATAAAAATAACATGACAAGCAGCGGTGTAATTTTGTTTTTTTAAAGATTTTCCTAAGTGTTGTAGCCTTGGACGAATTATCACAATGGACGTACTCATAAGACGTCGCCGCTCTTACATCTGTGTATCGTATTAGTGATCATATGTCTTTGTCCATCCCACGGAACCTAGCTACGAGTAAAAGAGAAAGTAGATTTAAGTCTGGCAACGCCTTACTTCTTTGTAAATCGTGTCAGTTGATGACCGGCTAGTCGGTCAAAACATTGCGGTGAAGTTTTTAAAAACAGCAAAAAATCGTATGAAATTACAGTGTTTCATCAAAATACATTTAAAAAAGTGAAAATATGTCCTGTTCTGCTGTGTGTTGTTCATCAAGAACAATAAAAGAAGGAGTAAAAGACCCGGGATTGTCATTTCATTCGTAAGTCTTGGTCAATGTATTTGATCTTTTTACTTGCTAAAAGAGCCAGTTTTTTTAACCGGAAAAACTGTAGTAATTACATTTTATTAGTATTAAGTAATTTATTCCTGAGTGATAATCATGAAAGTTAGTTGTAAAACCATTAATTATTGGAAAATAAAATGCATTATTTTATGCATCTGTGCTAGTGATGTACTACACCAACCAATTTAGCTTTATCGATAATATTTTAGTGTCCGTTTTTGATGTACACACAACACATGCTTTGCGTATGTGTTTGCTGCGGGACAAATGCTTGTATGATCTGCAAATATTTGTTCTGGGTCTGGGTGTTATGGTACCATGGTACTCGTAGTTACTGATACCCACGACAAGGGAATCCTAGTGTGGGATCATGACTACGTATGTGATGGTTGGGTTTTATGTTATGTGTGTATGTTAGTTTGTTTGTTTAATCTTGAATCTTGAAACTGACATTTGAACCAGTTCCATTCACCCAACCGATTGAGCTGAAATTTTGCATTATCAAGTTCCGATGAAACGTACATTTAACAAATTAAAGAGTTGATATTTTATAACGCCTTTTTCATTAATTTCGCTATTACTCATCGATAGGTTAGCCAATGAAGTCACATCTCTAGTCACTCACACTAATACATATCTACAACTGCACACTTTCTTCCATGAGCTAGTCCAAGATATATAGTTGTCCATTTACTCTATGGTCTTGCCACAGTTTCACTATTAGTTCAATGTAAAACACCGCCACTTTCAAAATCTTATCTAGCTGTCGAACGTGAAACATACTGATTCTATACCTACCTACCTTTTATCTAATGATAGTCAAAATACTACAGTACACACGGTACAGGGTGTACATTATGCATTAAGTACTAAAAGAAGTGCTTCCATCCACGAAAATGATCAACTTTTCCCGAAATAAACAACTTTTCTTTACTTTACTTACTACATAGGTAATAGGAAAAAAAAACGGAAAAAAGTTTAGATTGAATCAGCTTGTTTCTTAAGTTTTGTTCGTACCTAGGTAGGTACCTTATGACAAGTATGTGCCATGCATGGTGTGTCCAGCCTAAGAATATACCCATCCCTTCTCCGTGGATTTAGTAAAAGCCTTTATAAGGGATTGTACAGTGTTGACCCGAGTATTTAACACCAAACTGCGATCACCAACCCACCTGCCAAGCGTGGTGATTATGGCAAATCCTACTATTGTAATTATATGCAATAGTATATTATATATATATTGTATATATTAGTATATTATTGTACCTATTACGTGTCAAATGACCCCCTTTCTGGATTGTATACATACATGTTCTGGAACATCCTGTAGACTCCAAATTGTTATTCAAATACACAGATTGTTTGATAAAGCTGATGGACAATAAAAAGCAAAAGTTAACAAATAGGTATGCTACCGCTGTTGGTTATGTCGGCAAGTTTTATCTTCAGAGAACTGATAAAATCTGTTATTTGACGTTGGTAAGTAGGTATTTTTGCCACGATATGATGAAAAAGTGTACACAGTGTAAGAAGCCCACCTCGAGGCGAGGGACCGTCGTAGGAAGTCAGTGGACTGAGGTGGCTCCTCTGGTGAGGTGATGCCTCTATCCAGCAGTGGATTTCCATAGGCTGAAAATATAACATATATTATCAATAAATATATCATATAGAATGAAAAAGGCACTTCTTTAAATATCTTGGATAGGTACATTAATTTTCTCTCCAAGTCCCAACATTGGGATCACTTAGGGGCTGACTAAGAATTTACCTTAGTACATAGGTACATACACAGCAGGTACGTAGGTGCTTTTATAATAATAAGTAAACAAACTACCTACCTAGTATTGATTGTGAATTTTAATCACTTTGAGATAAGATTTAAGATTGATTCAAATAGATTACAAAAAAATCAACGCTTGTACTTACCTACCTACCTACCTCATTCTTTATGTTTGTGTGGATATAAAAGTTTTGGAATTATAGTGATTTTAAAAATTGTAATATAACCATCCTTTATTTGTGTACATTACATACATAAGTACAGAGTTTATACCTAATAGCGTAGCGACCGAGATGTAAAAGATTTCCAAGATGGATTGGATAATTTCTTACAAGAACGTTGTTGTTTTTCTACTAACATTAATTTCTTTGGCTAAAGGTAGGTCCTACACATACCAAACATGGCATAGGCTTCGATAAACTAACTATATTTTTTGAGGTAAAGTGGAACTTTTTACTGTACCTAATTCGTGATTTTTCAAAACATTTTCAGGGCAAATAAGGATAATAGGAGGCAACGAAGCACCTGCACGCTTTGGTTTGTTCCATGCATCGCTTCAAAACTTGTCAGGTGATCATGTTTGTGGTGGAGCAGTTGTTTCAAGATGGCACGTAGTCACCGCTGCTCATTGCTTGTATGGGTAAGCTAAAAACTAAACAAGAACACTGACTTTTATTTGTTGAAAATTCAAATATTTTGTACCTACTTAGGCCCTCTTACTGTATTTTTGTTCGTTTTAGAGCTGAACCTGATTACATAAAAGTTTTGGTGGGAACAACGAATCTGGATAAAGGAGGAATAAAACATGATACAGCGTCAATAACCATTTACAGCGACTTTAATTTTAGCGCTAGAGTAAATGACATCGGCCTGATAAAGGTCCAAAAACCATTTGATTTAAACCATGTTCGTGTAATAGGATTATACGAAAATAACTTACTTGAAGGAGATATTGTATTTTTAGCTGGATTTGGAGCTCAGAAGGTAAGATTGGTGATGTTGGCAAGGTGCCTTAAATGGTTTAAATTTGCTTAAAATTTCAATGTAATTTCAGGTAAATGGGACGTCTAGTAGTCAAATGCATGTTCTGACTCTACCAGTATTCAGCCAAGAAACATGTAAATATGCTATGCGGTACACAAGAGAAGTTGCTGACTGCATGTTTTGCACATTTACACAAATTGGACAGGGTACATGCAGTGTGAGTATGAAATTTTCATCACTTCCTAGGTATAAGTAACCTAATCTAGACGGTCTTGTTAACCCTTAGGGCCTGCTGACTAATAAGATCACTAAAATAACTTTTCTAATGTTGTATTGTGAGAACACAGATTTATGACCATTTGCCTTATTATAGGCAATAGTAGATTGTATCATAAATATAATATTTTTACGGCGAGGGCGCTTTTTTGAATCCAGAGGGAAGTGAGGGATTCAAAGTACGTCGCCCGAGCCAAAACAGTAGATTGTATCATAAGGGAGCAAAATAAGGGATTCTAGAGTAGAATCCCGATCGTAGCGAGGGATTCAAAGTACGTCGCCCGAGCCAAAAATATATTTTGCGCCCGAGTGTTACACTCTACTTTTCATCACCACTATGAGAAAATAAAAGGCGCCTCATATTTTATTTCAAAACAAAACCATGAATTTCTAGCAGTCCGTGAATAACTTTTCATTATGCTTGAGAAATAAAATCTTGGATCCGCACAATGATAGTCAGAAATTTAAACCAAAAAATACTATAGCATCGACACAAAAACTAGTAGGAAAAATTACATCAAAAGAAGAAGAAATTTTTAAACCAAAACAATATATAAAAGTATGTCTTCTTAGTACAAATAAAGTGAATAATACCCTGGCTCTCGCTAATAACTGTCTTAGCCAAAATACAAAAATATGCCATTTTTTGAAACCTGGCAGCACAATAGGCGGACTACTGGATGGTATCACTATAAAACTGGCAGACTACACGAAGAATGACTTCTGCATAATCCTAATCGGAGAAGAAGAGTTCAGCTCGACCCATGACTACTTTAATACAATAACTCTCATGAGGGAAACACTAAGTAAGATTGAACATACCAACTTAATTATATGTCTACCTACATATAAATATGGTGAGCTGAGAGATATGTACAACTGGAGGATAGAGAACTTCAACAATCTGCTCTACCTCGACATTACTACACATGAGCATGCGTATCTATTCGACTCGAATGAAAACTTAAGATATGATTACACTATGTTTAACAGGCACTCGGGAAAAATAAATAACTTGGGAATGCGATCGATTCTCAAGAATTTGGGAAATTACATGAATACTTTTCAGAAACACCATGTAACTGATTTAAATCAACTGCAATTTACCCCTGATGACACGGAGTATTCCACGTTTTTTCGAGACTAAACATCTACATATAATGCATCAAAATATAGCAGGTCTGCTCAGTAAGAGCGACGCGCTAATAATATATTTACAAGAACTCATCGATCAACAAATTCACATAGATGTTTTATGTATCACTGAGCATTTTATGAAGCAGGGATTCGAACCATTCATAGATATAGATAACTACTCCCTAGCTACATGCTTTTGTAGATGTGATAGTAAAAGGGGCGGGGCATGTATATTAGTAAGTAAAAAACACAATTGGAAAGAAATATTAGAGATTAAAAAGTTATCTGTAACTAATGTATTTGAATGTTGTGCTGTTCAGTTAATTGATTATAAAATTGTAATAATATGTATTTATAGAGTTCCTAAATATAGTAATTTAAATATTTTCTTCAATAAATTGGAAAAATTGCTAATATATGTTACAAACTTAAATATAAATAATAATATTCTAAAAAGCAACAACATTACACGAGAGTTTGAATGCTTATTATTAAATTATAATCTGAAACTAGCATTAAAACAGCCAACTCGTTTGATCAGCAAATCTTGTATTGATAACATCGCGCATAACTACAAAACGAATTGTAAGACTGAAGTGTTAGAAGTTGGCCTATCAGATCATACAGCACAAATTATTAAACTCCCAGCTAAAAAAATCCTTAAACTTACATATTGGCGTAAGGAAGTTCGAGATTATAACACAGACAATATAAAAAAGTTCAAGTTATGTTTAGATGGTCTCTCATTTTCTTACATGTACAGCACCCAAAGCTCCTCTGTGGCATACCGGGAGTTTATCGAAACATTTATGTTGTTTTATGAGTTATGCTTCCCGAAAAAGTATATTTTAATTAAAGTACTTAGACAACCGAAATGGGTATCACGCGGTATTCGAAGTTGTAGTAAACGAAAAAGGAATCTTCTTTGGAATTACAGGTCTAAGCCAACAAAATCCAATAGATTAATATATATGAATTACACAAAAAGGTTTAAAAAAATTATTTCACTTACAAAACAAGCCCAAAATAACCACAGAATATTGACATCAAATAACAAATCTAAAACAACTTGGCAACTTATCAATAAATGTCGACCTAATATACCGAAAGAACCTATAACAAAAATAAAGCATAATAATATAGACATAACAAACCCACAAGATATTGCAAATATCTTTAACGATTACTTTATAGATAAGGTAAAACCGATACCAGGGATAGGTAAGAACGTGACAGCGAACATTAATAGGCAAGAAAAATCCATGTTCTTAGCACCCTGTCTGCCACAACATGTTTATAAAATTATAAAATCTCTGAAAAATACTAACAGCTCAGGATTTGATGGTGTTAATACTAAAATAATTAAAGCAGTTAATGAAGCTATAAGCCCTCATCTTAGTTATTTAATAAATCTTAGTATAGAAACAGGGTAATACCCAGATGACCTAAAAATAACGATAGTCAAACCAGTTTTTAAAAAAGATAACAGAGAACTGATGGAGTTTTATAGACCCATTGCTCTCATTTCCATATTTTCAAAAATATTTGAAAAATATTACTACGCCGAAATAAACACATACCTTGAAAAAAACAATATTCTGTGTGAAGAGCAAAAAGGTTTTCGTGAAAAGAAAACAATAAACATGGCTATCTATGACTTCTTTTATAATGTAATTTCTAAAGTTGACAAGAAAACCCCAATCTGTAGTATATTTTGTGACATGACACAGGCTTTTGACTATGTGGATCATAATATCCTACTAGTAAAACTTGAAAGTTATGGAATTAGAGGAAACGTGTTAGACTTACTTAAATCCTATCTTAGTGACAGAAAGCAAATCACAGAGATATCGAGAATAGAGACTAAACCCAAACTTGAAATTATACACAAATCAAAAATACGATATGCTAAATACGGCGTACCACAAGGCAGTGTGCTGGGTCCGCTGCTATTTATTATATATATTAATGATCTACCAAGAGCAACAACTAATCCCATGACATTATTTGCTGATGATAGTACAATAACAATTTCTTGCAATGACATTAATTCTTATGAAACCGACGTAAATAAATCAATTGAATCAGTTATAAAATGGCTTGATAATAATAATTTAAAAATCAATTTAAGTAAGACTATGATTATGCATTTTGACCAAAGATCCCTAAACCCATCTGACATGAATATAAAATTTAATAATAATATAATTAATCAAGTGGATTCTACACGATTTTTAGGACTAATCATTGACAAAAAACTCAATTGGAAAACACACTTGGAAGGTCTAAGTAAGCGTGTTAGTAGTCTAGCATTTGCCCTGCATAAACTGTCATCAACAGTTAATGCAGATACCTTATTGACTGCATATTACGGTATGATAGAGCCTGTATTACGATATGGATTAATATTTTGGGGCAACTCTACCAATAAAGACATTATTTTTAGACTGCAAAAAAGATGTATAAGAGCCATGTATAAAATAAAAACCACTGATAGCTGTAGACCATTATTTTCAAAGCACAAAATTCTGACACTTCCGTCCCTCTACATATTAGAAGTAGCTCTATTTGTAAAAAACAATCCCCATCTGTTCCCCCGGCTATCTGATCTTGTGAGTCGAAACAGGCGGGATAATACTAGGTTAAGAACACAACCTGTAAAAACAGCTCTAATGCAGAAAAGTATTGTTTGTGTTGCTACCAAAATCTATAATAAGTTACCTAGACTATATAGAGACATGAATTTACAAATGTTTAAATTAAAACTTAAAAAAATGTTAACTACAAAGTGTTATTATAGTCTTGACGAATTTTTAAATGATAAATAATAATTAGTTGTTAAATTTTTGCATGTTTAGATTATACGCATGCCATCTCTCTACCTAATTTGCATACCGTAACCGGTCAAGCATGTTGTTTCACTGTTATATTCTTGTCATCTTTTTACACATGTTTTCTGCAAATAAATATCTTTGAATCTTTGAATCTTTGAATCTTTAAAAAACAGACTTCCGCCATTGTATTCGACTAAATATTTGGATGAAAAAAAAATTATGAAAAAAAAATTATGAAGAATTTTGAAGAAAGAAGTGGTGAAAGGATTATGATACTTTCTGAACGCAAATGCTTGGTTTGTTGCTGAAAATATCAAAATCGCCATATGTATGCCTACAATATTTGAGGAGTTGCCTCAATGCCCTCATGGATTCCATCATCAGAACTGGATTCTGAAAAAAATGGGACCAATCTGGAAGTATATCTATTCAAATTAAAAAAAGAATTTTCAAATTGGTTCATAAACGCCGGAGATATGAGGTAACAAACATTAAAAAAATAAAAAAATACAACCGAATTGAGAACCTCCTCCTTTTTGTAAAGTCGGTTAAAAAGTTGTTAAAAATGACGAAATCGCGGGCTGTAGTTCGCGCATTTCTAATTTGTTTTTTTTTATTCAGCCGGTGGCGCGACTAAGGGCCGTCGTACCAGCTAGTATTTATTCAAACAATATTTGCATTCAACTTCTTTGGCGCTGAACACTAAGATGTACCAAGTTTAAAAAAGGCGCGGCAAAGATAATTGCGGCGCACTTATTTGTGTTTGATTCTTTTCAAGATGTTCCAAATTCAAAAAGTGCGCGTAAAAGATAATTGCGGCGCACTTATTTGAGTTCGATACGTTCCAAATTTAAAAAATGCGCGGCAAAGATAATTGCGGCGCACTTATAGAATCTTCATACAGAAAACACCACCTTTGGGTGCACTTAAAGGCGAACCAAGTCGTCCTTTTCAAATAGATGGGATGAAAATATATTTTGCGCCCGAGTGTTACACTCTACTTTTCATCACCCACTATGAGAAAATAAAAGGCGCCTCATATTTTATTGAACGAGCGAAGCGAGTTCTCTAAGTCAAGTTGGAAGAATCGGCGTTTGTATGTATGTATGTATGTTTGTCCGATGAAAACTTCCTAACCGTTAATTCGATCTTCATAGAATTTAGTATAGGGGTAGATAGTATTGATACAATTTGTAGGTAAGGCTATGAACTATATCGGTTGGGGGGTTGATGAAATATTGGGTTCCGAGAGGGAGAAAAAAAAGTGAGACAGTCCGATAAAGTGGGATGTCTAATGAAAGCGCTTTAGTTGAACATTTCAAAACTGTTTTTAATAAGTATTTAGACAATATAGTTTTTGAGATATTAGGGAAAAACAAAAACGTAAAATCCAAAATTCTAGGGTACTTCCAGCAATCCCACAATGCTGAAATTCGGTATGCTGGTAGCGTTTGTGACACAAATACAGGAAAAAGTCTGTCATCGCGAGGTCTCAGTTCGGGGCGAACCACTAGTTTCAAAACAAAACCATGAATTTCTAACAATCCGTGAAAATTTACGAAAACGCGGGTTGTAGTTCGCGCGTTTTTAATTTGTTTTTTTATTCAGCCGGCGCGGGGCGCGACTATGGGCGGTCGTATACCAGCCAGTATTTATTCAAACAATATTTGTGCTCGACCACTAAGATGTTCCAAAATCAAAAAAGGCGCACTTATTTGGGTTCGATATGTTCCAAGTTCAAAAAGTGCGCGGCAAAGATAATTGCAGCGCACTTATAGAAGTTTCAGAAAACACCAACTTTGGGTGCACTTAAAGGCGAACCAAGTCGTCCTTTTCGAATAGATGGGATGAAATAGTAGATTGTACCATAAGGGAGCAAAATAATATTTTTATGGCGCTTTTTTGAATCCAGAGCGAAGTGAGAGATACTTTAGTAAAATCCCGAACGTAGCGAGGGATTCAAAGTACGTCGCCCGAGCCAAAAATATATTTTGCGCCCGAGTGTTACACTCTACTTTTCATCACTATTTTATTACTATGAGATTATATTTATTATATTTCAAAACAAAACTATGAATTTCTAACAATCCGTGAATAACTTTTCATTTAAAAAACAGACTTCCGCCATTGTATTCGACTAAATATATGCATGAAAAAAAAATTATGAAAGAACCATAGTGGTGAAAGGATTATGATACTTTCTGAATGCAAATGCTTGGGTTGTTGCTGAAAATATCAAAATCGCCATATGTATGCCTACAATATTTGAGGAGTTCCCTCAATTTCTCATGGATTCCATCATCAGAACTGGATGCTGATGATGGAATCCATGAAAAAATGGGACCAATCTGGAAGTATAACTATTCAAATAAAAAAAAATTCAAATCGGTTCATAAACGCCGGAGATATGAGGTAACACACATTAAAAAAATACAACCGAATTGAGATCCTCCTCCTTTTTGTAAAGTCGGTTAAAAAGTTGTTAAAAATGACGAAATCGCGGGCTGTAGTTCGCGCGTTTCTAATTTGTTTTTTTTTATTCAGCCGGTGGCGCGACTATGGACCGTCGTACCAGCCAGTATTTATTTAAACAATGTTTGCGTTCAACTTCTTTGGCGCTGAACACTAAGATGATCCAAATTTAAAAAGGGCGCGGCAAAGATAATTGCGGCGCACTTATTTGTGTTTGATTCTTTTCAAGATGTTCCAAATTCAAAAAGTGCGCGGAAAAGATAATTGCGTCGCACTTATTTGAGTTCGATATGTTCCAAATTTAAAAAGTGCGCGACAAAGATAATTGTGTCGCACTTATAGAAGCGTCATACAGAAAACACCACCTTTGGGCGCACTTAAAGGCGAACCAAGTCGTCCTTTTCGAATAGATGGAATGAAAAATTATTTTTTGATGGCAGCATTGTTGGGTAGCAGTACTGCAGTACCCATGAGCAATGATGAATATTTTTTTGTTGTTATTGTTGAAGCCGGACCAAGTAGACCAGGCTATATAGTAGACTTGAAAAACGAGCTTCGAAATCGCAACGCGAAACTTTGAGGAAAAAAAGAGAAAAAGAAAGGGAATTTGTTCTCTGTGGTGCTTTTGCAAAATCTTCAGAAGACACAACCACGTCGAGTCACCGCCATCTACCGGAATTTTGAGGACTATTTTTTCTTTTTTATTGCCTCCCTGAAAACTTCCCATTGGAACGAACGGACACTTCTTTTTAAGTAACGGTAGCTAGGTGTAGGGTCCTAACTTATCTTGTTAAGTACCTACTTACCTTCATGGGACGTACATCTTCCTTCGTTCGAAAAACAGGTAGGCAGGTCTCTATCTATTAATACCACTACAGGACTCTACCGTACCTACATAAGAACTGAGTTCAAGTTGCCCATCCGTTTCCCCTTTTCGTTTGTGTAAACTCATTTTAAACTTCGCAATATAGGTAGGTTACCTACCTTCCAACCTAAGATGAGAATTTATCTTCGAAATTATTTTTTATTTCACTATTATGTGAGTACATAATGTGATTATTTTATTTTACTTGCAGGGAGATTCTGGAAGCCCGATAATCAAGGATGATAAACTTGTGGGACTGGTTTCTTGGGGAATCCCTTGCGCCAGAGGATTTCCCGATGTCCACACAAGAATACCGCCATTTGTTGAATGGATCAGTAGCGAAATAAGAAATGATATTTGCGGGAAGAAATAATTATTTCACGCAGTCAGTCATTATATAAAATAACACAGTCACACAATCTTTATTTTGAGCTCCACGTAGGTACGTAGTTTTTTTTTTTTTTGTATGGTAATACAGAGTTTCTCAACAATACCGCTAGAGGCGCTCGTCATTTTTAACATACACAAAAACCACATTTTGACTCGTTATTCGGGAGTCGAGTTTCTAGAGAACGAGTGCAGGCCTCAGTAATGAACTGGGGGCTTATTACGAGTTTTGCATTGCGACTATCGATTTGTGAATCGTGAGCGTTTAATGTGACTTACCTAGGCAATATTTATTAGTGTGCGCGCGGCACAGAAAAAGTAATACCTAGTAGTTTTTAATATAATGGTAGACGCACACGACTCGCAAATCGATAGTTGCAAAGCAAAATTCCTAACAAGGCCAGAAGCGTAACTAATACCGTCAAGAGTGATACGTAATTTTGAGTGTTAGCCGTGAACTAATCGTTGTGTTGTTATTTAATATCTTATACCTAGTTTGTTTTTTATAAGCGTGTATCCACGTACGCTTCAATGGAATTTAAAATAAAAACAATGTAAATTAAAACGTAACTTTTTATTGCAATATTTTAAGTATAGGTACCTAGTGGGCAACTAAACTTGTATCTTTAGCTACGACACATGCACGTTTTTGAATTGTTTTAGCTTATCGTAGTTTATCTGAAAACCGAAAATAGATATATTAGCGAATCAACCTCTGCTGGCCGGCTTTATCTAGGTAACTATACGTTAGTCCTATTATTCGTTCTCTCGACTAGGCACCGAATTGTGAGTCAATATATTTGTTATCATTCATTTCTGACGCTACCTAGGAGCACTTATAATTCTGTCACACAAAACGACATTTTGACTCGCAATTCGGGAATCGGACTATTGAATGCAAAACGTTGACTAGGCAGCCTCTGGTACCTACGATCTAAAGGTGAGCTACCGAGTTCGAATCCGGTAGCGGCCGTGCACCTGTCTGCACACTATTTTATCATCGGTATTTAAAACGATGTAAAAAACCGTCCAATCGTTTCCACCGGGGCGGAGAGGAGAGGAGAGGAGAGGAGATTGTTTTAATAAACCATTCTGATTTCGTTATTTCCTTTTCGTTTTTACCTGTCAAGACTGCCAGCTTTGATCTCGTCTCCTTCCTCTCCGCCCCGGTGGAAACCGGCGGCCCTTATGTCCGACCCCAAAAGCTTGATTTTTTATTATTAGCTAAACGAAACCCTACTACGACATCGCCATCTATCTATCGACACAATTACAGCTACAGCTACTCATTGATAGATGGCGTCGTATGCTATTTGCCTTGATGGCGTTTGAGAATTTAGTAAGAAAGTTTTGGCTACAGAAAAGATTTACCCACCCTATAATCAACTTTGTTGCTTTCAATCGTTTCAATATTCATGATAACAGCCATAGCGGGCCTGCCGTGAGCACATTGAAATGGTGTCTTGCAATCCGAAAGTCCTTGTATCAGCTCGATGCATTGACTTTTGGAAAGGTGGTCACCAAATTTGATGGCGTATCTGCACGCCTGTAAGGAGAAGAAAAATCAAGTAGGTACATAATACACAACGAGACCACCAAGACTTTATTAGCTCTGAAATACTGTGACCCTGGCAACCACTAAAATGGGAATGTAAATAAATTGGGATAAAGGCAAGACAATGATGATAGTAACCACTACAATGACCATGACAAAGATCATCAAAGATGGCGTTTATAGGAAGGTAGAGCGCGTTCAGTTTAAAACTGCACGCCCCACTATATACTATATAACGTCAAAATAAAATATTCCATTATCCTTAGACACAAGGACCATTTTCGAACGTCAAGCTTGTGTCATGTGCCAAGGTAAAACGGTGAAGGGGCGCGTGCAGTTTTAGACGGGAGTGGACTGAAGTCGGGACGCACTCTACAAATCTAAATTGAACCCATTACCTACCTCGCTGAAAACAAGATCCATGATAGATTTCGGATAAAGAGAAACACATCCTCGTTGCGTCTGTATGATATTTATTTCTTCTGTGATTAAGTTCTTTACAGCCTTTATTATTTTCTCAACCTGTGATAGAAAGTACCTATGTAAAGGTGATGGTAATTTTGAAGTAGGTAGGTAGACCTTTTAAAAGTACCTACTTAAGTAGATATTATCCTATCTACCAAAGCTCACAAGTAAGATCGATTTCATCCCAAAAACCAAGGGGAGCTTTGGTAGAGACTGAAATGTATTTCACGTCGTTAGTCCAAAACAAAAAACATTGATACCAACAATACTTAATTTTCACTGTCAAGAGTAACATAATGTCTAATTTTACTGGAGTTTTTTTTACCTGTCGCGGATTTTTCCCAAGAATTCCTTTAGGAATAGCAGATATCGATATTTCATTATAATTTAGAATTGTCCATTCCAAACCAAACTGCGTGAATTTTTCTCTATAATTGTGTAGGTAGAGAACATCGTCTCGAGGCATTTTGAGAGAAACTTCATCAATTATTACCGATTTCCATTGTGATCTGGTCAGATAATCTGGAAAATTATGAGAACAAAAAAAAATATTGCATAATCCGTAAACACAAGGACCATTTTTGAACGACAAGCTTGTGTCAATTGCTAAGTAAAACCGGTGGAGGGCATGCAATCTTAGACTGGACGCATTCTATAATTTATTACTAAACTCTACCTATATGGAGCGCTGAGCTCTACTGTATCCTAATCAAATTTAATGAATTCACTCAGTTTGTATTTTCGTTAATAGGTATTGAGAGTGATCAATATTGTAAGTATTTTCGTTGTTTGAAACTCGCCCTAGTATTGTTTTTGCTTGAACCAAACCAACATAATCATCATCAGCCGTTAGATAGACGTCCTCTGCTGCGCAAGGCCTCCCCCACAGAACGCAGTGGGAGGATTAGCCATAATCACATCCTTCTTACTACTAGGTGGCAAGCGCCTGTGTGGTGACAATGGCACGTAGGTATTGCCTGTTGTCGTAAGACAAATATAGCTTGGATATCTGCTGCTTTCTCCCAAAGTATGATACCATATGACATACCACTATGGAAGTAGCTAAAATAAACTAGCCGAGCTGTAGCTTCATCAGTAAGCTGCCTTATTATAAGAACTGCATATGCAGTGGAACTAAGTCTACTAGCAAGTGCCTCAATTTGTGGTCCCCTGCAAACCCTGATTAATTGAGCCCTCAGAAAATATTAGAATTTATAAGATTTTGTGTCTTACCGTTTGTTTAAATATTAGTTGGGTAAGTGAATTTGATACATTTAGTTTTTTAGCTTTAAGTTAAAGATTATTTACTGTAAACCACTCAAGAATTCGCGATAGTGGTTCATTTACTTAGTACACCATCGTAATTAGGCAGGTTTAGATCTGTCAACTTAAAAAATTAAAGAAGTAAGCCCGTCGATAGGACTATGTCACTTATTATGTTTTTACAAAAGAAGGGAGATCTTGGGAGAACGGAAGGAGATCGTATACTGGCTATTCTTAGGCCGGACACACCACGGCGGTTATCATATAATAACAATCGTATAGTGAACCAAATAGTTAATTCAGGACTCTGGATGCGGCCGCAAGTCCTTACATTACATTCAATTTATTTATATATATTGCTTATCGTTAAACTCACCTGCTAGATTATTTTCTAATCTGATTCGTTCATGTACTGCGTGTTGATCGAATAGAACTAGAAAGACTTCTATATCATCGGATCTGTGACATTTTCCTTTCATAGTTGCTGCAATAAACTTGCTGTCTACTTGACCCAATACCTGAAATAATTCCCAATCCCTTCCGTTGAGTATAGAATTGGAAGTAATGAAGTTCGTTGTTAGAAAGTGATGTAATAACTGGTATTTCTTATAAATAGTTATACTTACATTAGCATTTTTAATAGACAGTCCATCAAATTTTAAAGAAGCGTTGTCTTTATTCAGTTTGCTGTTGGCTTTACTTATATCTTTCGTAGTCTGATCAGTTGGTTCTGGTATCCTCGGTTTGAAAACCTGAGCATCATTTTGTACTCTATCCACAAAATCGTAATAAATTTTCTGAAAAATTAAGTTATATTACACAAATTATAATTATGAAATTATTATTCAACGAATCACTTACGTCTTCATAATAGTCTTCTTCTGGCTCATACTCGCAGACTGGTTTCTTTTGACGTTCCTTAAAAATAGGAGACATTCCTGTAAGTAAAAAAAACACGATAAAATATTTATTCAACTCAAAAGGATTAGTAGTAAGTATCTACCTATGTAAGTGTTACCTTTTGGAACAAAAAACAACCTGTTTTGAATTTCAAAAGCTCCCATATCATTTTTATCGTTAACAGTGTCAACAATTATCATTGCTTCTTTGTCAGTTGTCTTTTCATCATTGGCTTTTGAAATTATCGGATTTTGTATCAATCCAGACAACATACTGTTAGTTACCGTGAAATGGTGTGAAACTTCTTCAAACTCCTGATTTTGAGTTTTTTCATTGGAAACAATTTTTGGAAAATGGGTACTCTTAGTATTGTTCAACTCGCTTTGTAAATCACCCATTCCATTGGCATCATTGATGTTAAAATTAAAATGACTATAGGAATCATGTCTGCCGTTAAAACTGGTATCGAATTCATTTAGTCTGTTTATTGATAATTCTAGGTCTTGTAAAACAGTTTCACATACTTCGATAGGATTCATGATTAGTCTTTCATCAATGGTTTCTTGTGATTTAGATACAAATTCAAAATTGGTATTGCTAATTTCATTGTATTCAGTTTCTTTTATCATATTGGATGTCTCGCTTTCACATAATGATTTTCGACTTTCAATAGTATACGTTCCAAGATTTTTCCAGTTTTCGTGATTGGAGGATACCTGGATGTTGCTATTGCTGTACGAGTTAGATATTGTAAAAGTATTTATATTTATTGGTTCGTAATCAAGATCATTACTATTATCATTTAAAATTAACCAAGTCTTTGGGTTCATGGGTGATACACATTCAAAATTAGGATCATTGGGAATGCAGCTCATTGATGGTGTAACTCCACAAGTAATGTTGTTTGCCGAATAAATAATGTCATGTTTGCTACCATTATTTTTTATAGAGGTGTCATACTCATTATTCTCAGTAAATTCTATTGAGTATGACTCTCGAATACCTTTGACAGTATTATTATCCATGTTAAACATTTTTACTGTTTTATTAACATTGCTTTTGTGATTATTTGAATGAAATAGTTTAGAATACACGTTTAGTTTGTTCTTTCTTTCTGAATTATTTTTCGGAAATTTGGTTTGGTTTATAAAGTTTTCTCTCGACTGCGTCGTAATGAAATTCCTTGGTTTTTTATAGAAATTGTATATTTCAACATCACTTTTTGTTCGTAAATCTTGATCAAAATAATTGTGACTTTGAAATGTCACTGCTTGAAACGGAGATGCATCATCTGAATCCCTGACTAAACAAGGAGAAATATTGCTGTAGTGCTTTTCTGATTGAAATAGAGAAAAATCGTCTGATTTTCTGGCTAAATGCATAAAATTACGATCATGCGTTTCTGGATAGAATGAAGATCGATCGCCGGATTCTGTAAAATGGTATTCAGGTGTCATTGCTTGAAATGGAGTCGGATTGTCAACTTCTCTGACACTGGGTCTTAAATTGTGACCAGGCGTTTCAGATTGATATATAGTTGGATCATCTAAATATCTAAATAATGGGATACGATTACGATCACACGTTACTGGTTGGAACACGAAACATGTCCGTGTTTCGTGTGAATCTTTGTTTATAGGCTTACAACTCTCAGCCTCAACCATGGTTGGAAAATAATCATTCGGAGAATTCATTTTATCTCTCTGTTTATCTCTTTCGGATTCTTGACTGCTTAGGATGGTTTGCAACAAGTCATAGTTAGATTTAAATGATTTCTTATTTTGTTTGTTTGTATCTTGAATGCCGATGTTAAGTTTTGGCGGTAAAGGAATATACTCTTGAATAATTATTTCATTAACTCTTTTATGAATTCCTATATTTTTATTATTGGTGATGAAATGGCTACGAGTATGTTGTACATTTTCATTTATAAATATTTCAGGATTTCTTTTGTTATTTTTGATGAGTTCTTTGGTTTTTTGTGCCAATAACTGACATCTTTTTTTAACTGACTCTGTTTCCATCGCAAATTTTTTGATTAAAGACACTTTTTTCAAACATGACTTAGCATTCTGTTTTGTAACGTGATTATTTCTACGTAATTGTTTGTGTGTCTTGATCTTGCTGGATATTGCATGTGTAGGGTGAGGTGTCTTCAGTATTTTTGTTTTATTTGGTTTTTCATCATGAATTTTTGTAAAAGCAGTTTCTGATAAATATTTTTGTCTAATCTCATCTTTTCCGGGCTTGGATTGTAAACTGAAATTGTTTTTGTTAGACTTCCGCTCATGAATCAAATCCCTTTCACTTGTTTTTTTTTTAGATCTTCCATGTTTATATTTGTCCATTTTAGAATTTACGACTTTTGACAAATCGTTCTTCTTGTTTTTAAACTTTCTTTTTATTAACTTGCCTAAAATGTAACAATTAGATTATTTTTATTGAAAGTTATAAATAAACTTGGTGGATGGAAGCGGCTCATGACCGTTCATCTTGGTATTTACGGGGGATGCCTATGTCCAGCAGTGGACTTCTATAGACTAATGATGATGGTGATGAATAATAATACTAAATGAAGCCACGACAAAGAGGCCAACGGGTCCACCTCGGATGGGAAACGTTCGGGATACAGCGCCATTATGTCTACTCGTTACAGATAACACGGAGCCTCAAGACGAAAGTCTATAATCAGTACGGCATAGGGCATGTAAACCGGTTAACCGATTAACCGAAAAACCGATTAACCGACTGATTTTAGGTCGGTTTTTTACCGGTTTTTTCTTAGAAAATAACCGGGTTTTCGGTTTTTTTTAATGAGTAATAAGTCACAAATTCATTTCAAACTACGCCTTTAAGACTTTATTTAGAACGACCATTTTAGTCCATCTAATTATATTACAATATAATACGTTAAAATTGCAAAAATACAGACAAACACTTCTCAGAAAACTTTATCATTGGACCGCATAAAACGTCGTTAGTGAATATCGTAGTGTAAATAAGCTATTACCTTTGATTATATACACACTAGATAGAGTTTCGTCCTGCAATCACTACAAAAGAAACAGGCCAGCCTTTGCTAGCGCGTGTGCGTGTCTACACACACAAACATGCGCGCAGTTTTGTCTTACACTCGCGTCACGTCATTGCTTTTGTGTCTGTTTGCGTGCGTAAAGATAACAGCTACTGACATATTTCCCAATTTATTGGGAAAAACTGACTATGTTCGGGTAAGTAAGTTTTGCCGGTTACTAGAAAGCAAACAGTGGTATATGTTGATTTTTTACAGAATCGAGATAGATAGACTTTTTTTTATTTTTTATTATGTCTAGCTGTTGCCCACGACTTCGTTGGCAATAGCGTGTAGGAAAAAAGTCAATAAAAAGTAAACTTGTTTTTTTATAATATTCACCCAGTGACTGTGAACTATAGGATCATTAGGTATTCTGAAAAAAAAACCAATTTGAGTGTTAAAATAATCTGCCTAAAAGTCGTTCTACGGACATTATATATTTTAAATTTTCAACTCACAATATAATCTCATCTTTTGATTAATCATCGCTATAGGCGTTCGTTAGAGTGGATAAGATAACGTATGTATGCCTTCGCCCGCCGCGCCACAGAGGGCGATATATTGTACATACTATACTTTTCATAGGTAAAAGAGAAGTAAAGTAAAAGCAGGTGAACCCACTCGATGTTCTCACTTTATAAGGAATCATTTATTCAGTCACCATAAGGAATTTAGCATTCAAAAACTGGCAACACAGACAAAAGTGTCAAGCTTGAGTTGAATAATCGGGGCTAATAAGTTGATTATTTTTATTGAATACTTTTGAAAATACTATGAATTCTGGATACTTATCGATGGGAGGTGACTTTACTGGTTGTTTTTAAACGTCCTTTGTAATTTCTGCACACTTTTATTGCGCAAATCGTCATTGCTAGCACAAATTTCAATTCACGATGCGACCGTTCGCCTTGACAATACAATTGACAATGAGAGCCGGGAAGCGACTTATCAGCTAACAGTTAGCTGATATTTTTTTCGACGCGTTTGTGTCATGAAGCTCTATCTAGTGTGTATATAATCAAAGGCTATTACCTACTATTAAACAAGCAGAGCAAGAAAGCGAAGGCAGCGGTCGAACTGGCAAATTGTTAATTATACCAAAAAAGTGAATTAGACTTAGTAACTTTTAGGACTGATTAATGATAATATTTTAGACTAACTACTTATCTTGTTGATTATAGTTAACTACTCTATTTGAGTATGAGTGAGTTGAATATTACCGAATGTTTTAAACTTTACTTGAGTAAGAGAGAGAGTTTTAATATAAGACTAAATTATTTTAATGTTTAAAGATACCTATCCCTTAACGGGAGAAAGTCGAGTGGGCCTGACAGTATCCCGGCTATTGTGCTCAAATAATGTGCTCCCGAGCTGTGTTCCGTTTTGTCGCACCTCTTCGACCTCTCTTATACCACGGGGGTGCCATCTTCATGGAAGGTAGCCCATGTCCACCCTATCCCTAAAAAAGGGGATCGTACCGAACCGTCCAATTACAGGCCTATAGCGATAACCTCCCTACTCTGCAAGGTGATGGAGCGAGTGATCAACACTCGGCTTCTTGGTTATCTGGAGGAACACCAGCTGATCAGTGATCGGCAATACGGTTTCCGTCACGGGCGATCAGCTGCTGATCAGCTGGTGATCTTCTAGTCTACCTTACTCACCGTTGGGCAGAAGCCATTGAGAGTAGAGGAGAGGCTTTGGCAGTAAGTTTGGACATCGCAAAGGCATTCGATCGTGTGTGGCACAGGGCGCTTCTATCGAAGCTTTCATCATATGGCCTTCCCGAGGGCTTATGTAATTGGGTCGCCAGTTTTCTTTCCGGGCAGTGCATTGAATCCGTAGTTGATGGATCCTGCTTGGACTCCATGCCCATCAACGCTGGCGTTCCCCAAGGGTCAGTGTTATCACCCACGCTTTTCATCATTCACATCAATTATATGCTACAAATTAGCGGTCTCCATTGTTATACGGATGACAGCACTGGTGATACCCTCTACTCTGGCCGTGCAAACGCCTCTCGTGCCGAAGTGGATGAAAATAGGTCAGCGCTTGTGTCTGAAGTGGAAAGCTCCTTAGAGCTCGTATCAGATTGGGGTATCCAAAATCTGGTTACTTTCAATGCCACTAAGATACAAGTGTGCGCATTTAGCGCAAAAAAAGCCCCATTTACCATCGCGCCGCAGTTTCAGGGCATTCCTCTTTCCACCTCCGCGAGCATTGGGATTCTGGGAGTTGAAATTTCTAACGAGGTCCAATATGGGAGTCACTTAGGAGTAAAGGCAAAACTAACTTCTAAAACACTTGCGAGTGCTTAATCGTGCAAAACAGTATTTCACGCCAACTCAGCGCTTTACAAATACAAATATACAAAGCACAAGTTCTGCCACACATGGAATACTACTCTCACCTATGGCACGGGGCCCCCAAGTACCAGCTGCTTCGCTTTGACTCCCTACAAAGAAGAGCCGTTAGAATCGTTAACGACCTCAAGCTCACCAGTAGGTACACTAGACTGCCGCTGAGCCTGCGCCGAGATAACGGCTCGCTCTGTGTATTCTATCGACTCTATAATGGGGAGTGCTCTGAGGAACTATTTGATCATATACCCGCTTCCAGGTTCTATCATCGCACCTCTCGACATCGATTGGGAGCTCATCCACATATCATCGATGTGTGGGTATCTCATACAGCTCGCTTTACAAGATTTTTTCTCCCACATACGTGGAAATTGTGGAATGAGCTCCCTTCTGAGGTTTTTCCGCTAAACTATAACATGCACAGCTTCAAAAAAAATGTAAAAAGGGTCCTCCAAGGCAGGCAACGCATTGGCAATGCCTCGGGTGTTGCAGATGTCAATAGGCGACGGTAACCGCTTACCATCAGGTGGGCCATATGCCAGTTTGTCGAGCCATAACATAAAAAAAAATATTTTGTTGATTTTTATAGTTTTCTCATGAAGTGAAATTTAATTTCTTTTAAATATATATAAAGAACATATTTAATATAATAAATACTCTATAACCTGAAGAGAAACAGTTTTAATACTACCAAATAAATAAGTAAATTACACTTAGTAACTAACTATTAGGACTGATTTATCATGTTGTTGAATTTTGTTACTTTATTCGAGTAAGAGTGAGTTCTGCACATTACAATACCTTAAAATTTTACAAGCTAATTTAATTGGTGCATCCTTATTCAAATAATAAGTTAATTTTTATTAAAATTTACGGTTTTATCTTATCCCAAGACACCTATATAAAAAACTCTAAAAATAACCGATTAACCGGTTTAACCGGTTTTTGAAACATAAAAACCGAGAAAACCGGTTTTTTAAAACAACCCGGTTTTTACATGCCCTAGTACGGCACTGAGACGTGGTCACTAACTATTGGCCTCATACAAAAGCTCAAAGTTACACAGAGGGCTATGGAGAGAGCTATGCTCGGAGCTCCACGACGTGATATAATTCGAAATGAGGAAATCCGTAGAAGAACTAAAATCACCGACAGCTATAAGTATATAGAGTGCAACTATAAATGCAGAATGAAGTGGCATATAACTAGCAGAACTGACTAAAGATGGGGAACAAAGGTTCTCGAGTGGCAACCACAAACCGTACGACGCTGTAGCGGAAGATCCCTCTCACGATGGACTAAAGACATTATAAAGATCGCAGGAAGTCGGCGGTTGGAGGCGGCTTAAGAACGTTCGTCGTGGCATTCTACGGGGGAGGCAGTCTATCCATCAGTGAGTTTGTATAGGCTGATTATGGTGATGATGATTTAATGAAGTAGGTATTTCAATTTTCACCTTTGATGCCATTTTGCATTTGTAAAATTTTAGGTTTTTTAGTGTGACTTCCTAGAATTTTACGAATGATTTTCTCTATTTGATTTCTATTACTTTCAGTTTCTTGTTTGTTATTTAACCCTGTAATTTGTTTCTTTGGAACAACTTTAAGCTGAACATCACCGACATAAAACTTAATTAGTTTGTCACATAATGTATTTATTTGCCCCCAATCCTTGAACTCTAGAACTGTATTTGTCAACTCGTAATCCATGTATGGACATGTTATAAATAAGAAGTATTGGATTTTGTTTGCAAATATGAGATTTTCATCATCATTATTGACATTCTGTAATGAGAAAATTTTAATAAAATTGACAAAAATATACAGACTTAGAAATGATTAACTATACAAATAATTATGTTGTTTGTAGAGCACCTTTTTGATTTTCATGTTGCCCCCTTTTAAATGCTTTTTAAAGTTATCATTAACTTTTTTGTGAAGTTTACTTGAATCAGGTATACATCTTCCATTTAGGAAAATTAATTGTCTACTAATTGCAACGTTATCCTTTCCCACATAAGCTTTTACTTTATACTGATTTTTTTCGACTTGCAAGTCTTGTACATTTGATTTTTCGATTTCATACAGGGTAGACAGAGTTTGGTACATGTCTCTGTTTTTGTGTATTTTGTACACAATTTCATTTTTGGAATCATCTCTAAGGCTCAATGAGATACTGGAGTGCACTAATGATATGTGTTCCAAGAATTGTTTGATACTTTGTAGCTCATTTATCGGGTCAACAGATTTTTTTTGTATGCTAAGATTATAGAGGAAGCCTTCAATTTCAACCTGAAAGATATATTATTTATTTTTAGGTATACACAGCTAAACACAGTTTATGACATCTGCTTGGTTAACATTATATTACTTACAGTTGTTCCTTTTGATGGTCTTAAGCTACATTTGGCTGTTGGTTTTGATCTACCATTTTCAAATAATTTCACGAATGTCGTTTCGCATTTGTAAAAGCGAGATGTCACCTTCAAAGTCCCCGATATTTGGGCCAAATTAGCAAGCGATTGACCCTGAAACCCATATTTATTAGGTGCAGACTTCAAGGTAGAGATATCTACTATCTTACTCGTCGTGTAATTTTGACCAATGTATTCGAAATCCACTTGTGAAATGCCGCAGCCATTATCGACAACTTGTATAGAGCCTTGAGCAATATTAATTCTGACCGCAATTGATGTAGCATCTGCATCCAATGAATTAAAAATCTGAAAAAGTCAGAATGATAGTTGTATTAATCTGATCTCACCATCAAAATCATATCATAATCAGCCCATTAAGTTTCAACTGCTGGGACTCGGCCCACCACTCTAGCCCAATGCGGGTTGGTGGATGTCTCGTGCATTCCAATTTTTGGTCCTTGGGCATGCCCGTTTCTTCAGGACTAAATACCTTTTACCTTAGAACATTACTCACGGCCAACACACCACAATAAACCATATCAAAAAACAAACTTTTAAAAAACTCACTAATTCTTGGACTGCTTTCGTGAAGCCGTTTATTCGATTTGACGCACATAATAACGATTGAACGCTTTTAGGAAGTTTTCTAATTTGGTACATTTTTTGAGCTTAAAATAAACAAAATTCATTAAAACATTGGCGTCGTGCAACACGGTTTTTTTATTTTATAAAATTCAAATATCGAACTGAACTATGTAAATTTAAAAATGAGGTTTGTCAACAGGCGGTCAGGTTGAAGAGGTTAGTGATTGAAGACGTAAGTGATTGTTTTTCTATGAACAATTCAAAATAAAATTAAACAGGGTGTGATGTGATTCAATAAATTAAAGCTTTGTATTATGGTAAAATTAAAAAATTGTGGACGGAGTTTGTATAGTGATAGTTTATAGCGGAGTGGTCTAAAAAAATGAGCGAAGTACAAAAAGGTAATTAAAAATAAATGTGCAATATTTCAAAACAAAGTACTTCAAAAATAATTCTACAAAAGTGCTACTCTCTCTACCTGTACTCTACTACCACAATTAAATACCCTGTCAAAGGGAATCGATTTCAATTCAACCCTGAACCTCCACGTGTTTGAATACGGCTCGTAGCATTTAAGTGTTGGCCGTCTAGTCACCACGTGAGCACCATAGTAAACACATGGAAAATAAACAAATTATTTTTCATAGTTGGTTCCATGACATTCATTTTCTTCATATTTTAAAGTGACAAGTTACTGACCCGAAACTTTTTTGTAAGTGCCAATAAGTTAAAACTTTTTAGTAATTTTGAATATAGAATCTGATTCATGGTGGCCTTAAAAATGAGTGGATTTCTGGAAGAGGAGATCATGCTCTTCTGGGAGTATGTAAAACGGTAAGTGCAAAACAAAAATTAGTACTGATGCTCCTAATTTAATAATAGATAGGCACCTGCAGTGTCAAGTGATGACTGAGGCATTGTGCTTGGTTTGTCGGTGCGGTATAGCTTACTCAGTACTAAATCAGTAGGTATCAAACGCTGCTATTTCAACAAACTACCTCTCGCGCGGCACGCAGGTAGCAGAAATAATTGGGCAGATAAAAAACTTTAGCCAGACTAGAGCACTACGGTAAAAAAAAAACTCTTACTGAGTCAAATAAAGTTTTAAAATGTTCTTTAAAATGTCGTCGGTCCACCGAGTCGATTGAAACAACTAGATGTAATTTGGCAAAGGAGACAAGAAGTCAAATAATTTAGGGATTTATTATAAATTAATCTTTACAACATAGTCTGCTAATTCTAGTACAACTCTTATAATCGAAACAATGAGCATAAATAGTTAATAAATATAACTATACAAACAAGGCTACCATCAAAATAGCCTAGACCTGCATCTCACTGTACTTCCTAACCGCTTCCTCCACAAAGTTCGTCACGCTAGCTATCCTCTCCGGTGTGGCGATGGACCGGAGTTCCCGTTGAGCCTCAATGATAGTGAGTTCTGACCCGCACAGTGACGTCAGCTTGCACACTCC
The DNA here is from genome assembly GCA_951392215.1 of Epirrita christyi. Classification (NCBI taxonomy): domain Eukaryota; kingdom Metazoa; phylum Arthropoda; class Insecta; order Lepidoptera; family Geometridae; genus Epirrita; species Epirrita christyi. The sequence continues at coordinate 6,594,062 of OX595842.1, read as the reverse complement.
TAAAGCCATGACAGTCCCGGCGACAAGTGCTGGTGCGTTGAAGAGTAGAAAGACGATTGCTGCTTTAACTGCTTGGTATGTGCACTGGAACGATACAATGTGTTAAAGGATTTTGAAGGCTAAAGAGCTCTGTGGGAACATTGCAGATCCTCTATTTACAGAGTCATCGGCAACATAAAATAGCAGCTTAAGGGAAGGTTACCGGTATGGCGCTTACGCCCTTTGGCACGCGAACGAAGTTCGCTTCTATTTTGGATATTACTTCATCAAACTCCATGAAATTTTTTACACATGATCAGTACACTAATTTTTTTAGGCGTAATTACCCTTTTGCTATCTACCGGTAACATTCTCTTAAACTACACTTAGTATACAGTTGTATAATGGCTCCAGGATCAACACATGTTAGTTGATGCACAAGCCATAGTCATAGTAATTAACATAACTTAACTACATTACATTATTATTGGTGCTTCCACCAACATATCGGTACGTGAAAATTTCCCGTTTTTACAAATTGAATGACATAGTTCACGAAAGTTACTTTAGTAAAATTAACTACATTACTTTATTGTAAACGACTCTACCATTTTCTTGATTCTTACTACTTTATTGTAAACGACTCTACCAATTCCTGACTCCTACTGGTGTGGTTATAAACACCATTTTCAAACCAATCAAATAAAACCCCCAATTAAATATTTTCACTCGTTCTGCAGTTATACCCATAATTCGTTAGGTAACCGTTTTAGGTAATAATGAAAGTACATATTCGAAGTAGCCTGTAAGTAAACACAAAATAATAACATGATTGGTGACAGGTTAGTAGAGCTAGATATAGAGCTTTTTTGTATAAGAGTTCGTCCGGGGAAGTTCTACGACCACATCTTATTTCTGCCGCCAAGCAGTAAATACTCGTATTGCTGTGTGGTTTGGAGGGTATGCCGGTGAACTACAGGCCCAAGAGACTTTTCATCTTTATGTCTCAGGGTGGCGAGTGCAGTGCAATGCCACATAGGACGCGTCCTAGGTAGACGTGGCCTGTGAAGTATTGCATTGTTATAGGCAGAGGTTAGCGCTTAACATCAGACGGACCATAATCTTGTTCCGGGTCAAAAATAAAAACAGGTAACTTACAGAAATAGCAGTCGAAATCAGACCAGGAGATGATACTTCAATTTCAGTAGGTGATGGTATAATGACATTACCATGGGTGTAAATCGGTGCTGGCATGGGCTCCATCAGCACATGGTGCTGTTTATTCATGTTACCTTGGTAGGGGTAAGGGTACGAAAAACTCTGAAAAAAAAACAGCGGTTAGTAAAATTTATTAGGTACTTGCCTTAGTTCATTAGATATCATTGTCATGCATCAACAGTTAGACGCATATAGAAGGATATAGGTCTCACGTCTGTCTAACGAGTGGAGGGGGGATGGGTTTACCATGTTCTTTTGTGTAAGTAGGTATTGCTAAGAAAGCACTAGATACAATTTCAGACATTCAGAGATGATATGCAAGGTCGGATAGCTTCGGATTTATCTGTCTTGTGTTTACAATCTGTCACATTTTATAGATTTTTTATAAAATGGACAAATGATGGCTTTATGGTAAAAATTAAATTTAACACTTTCTCTTGTCTACGATACTACAACAACTGCCTGAATGATAGAGAGAGAATGCCTGAGATATATAGATATATGTAACCGGGTATGAAAACGGGTTAAACTTACTTGCATCGGCTGATCGTCTTCGAGCTCATATTCTATCAAATTGTTATCAAGATCGGTTACATAACCTGATAAAGCCACTGCTAAGAGCATGGATCCTACAATGGTTACTTTCAGCATCTGTAAAAAAACAATGATAAGTTAATTCAGTGACCAAAACGTTACGAATATAAAAAGCTGACATAACACTAACATCATAGCTTAAAACCAATTAAGTCATAGCTTGACCGTAACTCGGATCCCATTCGTAGAAATACTCTACACTCTTCACTCTGCAATGTTTTTTGTTTGCCAAGGCAAGAGACAAGAGAAACAGAATTTAAGTTTTGGAGTTGTATTGTTTTCTTTCTTCAAATAGGACTAAGTTTGACATCCTTGTGACAACTCTACTAAATACCGCTTTTTTAAATGAACACAAATTATTTCTTACCTTTGAAGATTTGATAAAACTGGAAGCTTTGACGTTAAACTCAAACTAAGTTATAGCTGCAGTATCGATGGTTCTTAACTTTTTATATAGAAGGGATGAGTCCCATTTGGGATTATGATTCATAGGATCTCATTTAATTTTCTAATCACCCTATTATATTTAACTAATTTGATTACGCAAATTATTGTATTACCTTTATACAAAGCGAAGGTTTTTAGAACGTTCATATATAACTTGCTGTTAAGCGTAGTATAGTCTTCAAAGTTTATTTTATCAAAATTATATTTACCAAAATTTAAGATGAAAATTATTTCATTGCTGTTCTGCTCGGTAGTGCTTGTTTCTGGAGTACCACAACAGGAAACATATTTGTTACCTGAACGGAGTGAAGTTGTTACCGTAAATGCTGGTCAACCCAACCCCATTCCTTATCAGTAAGTATTCTAGAACCAGAGTTAATTTAACTGTAAAATGTTCTATTGACTTAGTATTTTGTCACTAACAATTTCATCCATTTGCAGGTACCAAATAGTTCCTAGCAGTGAATATCAACCCGACGACTCTTCAGTTCTGGACTACGTTCTAAGTCCCATTGTAAGTTGGATAACTTTTTCAAACATATCCTTGTTTTTTTTCACAATTCACCACAATGGCCGGGAAGATATGGCCTGATCTCGCTGTGGCCCTATTAGGGTAGGATTATGTTGGATGAATGTTGCGGTGACCGGACAAATGCGGCTACCGCAAGATTCATCCATATTTCTATTTAGTTATTTTGTTTTCTTTAGTTTTAGAATGAGGTCATTTGTAAGTCAAAGAACTCCTTGTTATTTATGCCAAAAAACATATTCCTTGCTATAAATTCTTACTGAAACTCCTTAAACCGACATGCGACCAATGCTCATAGTAGCCAAAGACATATATACCGTGATAGTAGCGAGAAATAGAGTTCTTGATTTTGATTTGACTCAGTGTTATTTAGTACCTAAATGATCTTCTGGTTCTATCCTATTATCCTTTGTTTCACAGACAGCAATCATGAGCGTTGGCTCAACGGCTCTATCAGTGGCTCATTGGATAGTCGTCAAATGCGGCCTGGTGCTACTCGGGATGTCTATCGTCATCGGATTCTGTGGCTTAACGTCCTACTGCACTATGACCATTGAGAACCCCTTCGCTAGAGGACTACCCTCCTTACCTTACTTGGATGATCTGCAGTATTACTTCAGTGAAGCTTATAATAAGTTCCACGAAATGCAAGGATAAATAAGAAAACATTCTACGTACAAATGTAATAAATTAAGTAGATATTTATTTAAAATAATAAAAAATACATTTAATTAATTTGGTGTTTGTATGTCTCATTCTCAAGAAAAATAGCACACAATAGTTATTTGTATAAAATCTTAATATATGTAGGATCATTTTACAAATAGAAAATTATCATCTAATAGAATAAAGCACGGCGACTCCTGATAGGATCAGTGATCTTCTGTATCTTCTGATACTTGTCTATAGCAGTTTTTACAAAATCAGCAGCGCTTCCTATCTTCTCCAGTCGTTCCGACGTCATCAACGCTCTCATCTCTTCGTGGATAGGCCCGACGCCGTGGAACACGATGGTACAGAGGTCGGTGTATGCACAGACCCCAACGGTGATGAAAGAGCCGAGTAAAAGTACGAAGAAGCTGCTGAATACCCATGATATGGTGCTGCCTACGTAGCTGATGAGAGTCTGGAAAGAAAGACAATAATTTAATAATACTTATGCAAGGGCAATCAGTCCGAACTACTTCAAAATCGATGAAAAAACAAAATCTTTTAATTCAATAGGATGCTTAAAATCTCTTTGACAATTATTTTTTTGTGCAACACGACGATTGTTGCTTTACGATTTACTCACTGTATTATCGCAAAGATACTGAATTCGGTATATAAAGTAATGCTATGTGTCCAGGTTGAAATCTATCAGCAGCTAACGTTTTACTTTTAATTATATTTATAGGGATAGTTGACATTATGGAAATTACATTAGGCACAAAAACACGAGCTTTTAAATAGATAAAACTACACTGGAACATTTATTCTGTCTACGTTTCTCGTGTCTGTAGCATTCCGTAGGCCGTGAATGTAATAATGTGTAAAACAATTATATACCCTTGAATCAGGAACTTGGCTCCACATCAGTCCATACATAGATGTGTCAGGCTCCATCAAGTAAGAGTTCGGATTGTTTCCATAGATTTCGTAGCTGAAAATAAAACACACCAAATTAAAACAACAAGACATTGTAATGAACACCATGTGATGGTAGAAATTGCAATAATACGCAAACATAAATGTTGTCGTTAATCGTTAATTTAAAAAAATTACGATAAAAGACATGGTTAGAAGACTGCATTGTACACAGAGACACTGGATAGTAATAAATATTGAATAGCCGTGTTGGTCCAGGGGGTGGTACCATGATTGCAGATAAAAAGATATCAAGTGGATTTAATTCCTGGTTGTGCACCAATAGATATTTTCACCTCTATATTTGTAGGGAGAACAAGGCGGTACGAATCGATATTTATTTAGCCGGAAAGTACCTACAAGAGCATCAAAAGAAAATATAATAAGTGGTATTCAAAAAACTAAAAATATGCTAAGCAATATGAAGCTTTTTCCATAACTAAAAGGGCGGAGATTAGTTTAAGTTGATGTTATAAGTACTTACTTCTTAGATGCAGCGTATGCTGGATCGGGATATCCGTATCCCGGAGCATAGGCGATGTCGGGGTATCCTAATTCTTGCGAAGCAGGTACGAATGCGTAACCAGGGACAGTTAGTTCATCCTAAAAGAAAAAAAAACACGATATTACAAGATCTGTAATTACCTAATTATGCCTTAAGAATTAGCTTAATATTCTTTTGTTATTTTATTTTTGCAGGGTATCCCATTAGTGAACGATATCCCAAAACGGAGTGACTTTAGATAATATGTGTACCTACCAAGAAGCTGACTGTTGCGTTATTTTTAAAACAGTGCCTTGTTATTCTTAGAATAAACCTGAAGTGGACGTAGAAATACAGATAATAAGAAAGAAAACTTACAATTCTGTTGTTTCTGTTTCCTTCAGTAGAAATACTAGGCTGGTCAGCTAGCATAGGGTCGTACTTGATAACTGGTCCCTTCGGTCTCACTGGTTCAATATTAGCTCTTCCCTGATGCTGTTCCGCTCCTCTATACACAGGGTGAGCCTCTGGTTTCGACTCCTTCTTGAATATAGCATGTGTTCCAATGGGTTCCGTTTTGAGATCCGGTAGCTCTGGATGATTTTCAAGCAAAGTAAATGCAGATAGTGTTTCTGCTTTCAATGCTGGGATGACTGCAGCCAGGAGTAATAGTTTGAACATCTGAAAATCAAAAAACTTTTAGATACATCTAGGTATCAAGCTGTTATCCCTAAAATATGGTATAAAAGACACCATAGGCTTCCACTAGAAGTCTACTGCTGGACTTAGGCCTCCCCCATAGAATTCCATGATTGTTTGTGTTTACCATAATAAGGGTGTTTGCCATAATCACCGCGCTAGGTAGGTGGATTAGTGATCGCAGTATCGGTTTTAAGTACTAAGGTGTTAAGTACTTATTTATTTTATTATGTTTGGTACAAAGATAGATAAAAACATGGATTAAAACATAGAATACTTTTTATCCTATAATTCAATTCCCTCGGGAGAATAACGCGGCTGCAACTGCTCTGATCAGACTCTGCTGAGATTTGCTCGATTTTTATCGATCAAAAAAAACAAAGTAGGTGCAGTTAGCCATGATTGTAGGTCACAATGTCAATCGACAACAACGATGAGAATCTGTAGGCACCTTTAAAAATAATAACGGGGTAGAAAAGTCTACATACCTTGCGATTCCGCTCACTCTGGTACCTTACAAGGACGAGTAGAAAATGGTACTGACGTTATTTTGTTGCATCCCAACACTATTTATATGTCTGACAAGTCATCCCAAAGGGCTAAACTGTTATCTCAAGTAATTGTTTCGCAAAAGAACAGGAACGTCGTTAAGGATTCGTCAAAACTTTGGAATGCTGAGTTCCCAAAGGTTATTTTTCGACTGGTAAACTTTTGCGTTATCAAATAGCATTGTTTAGAACCATATAGAAATGAACAAAGTAGTAGGTAACTACATTTTGTGTGGCAAGATTTATTTATGTTCTGAACTTGTATGCGGTAAAGTAAAAATACGTAACATAATTAAAGTATACCTAACTAGTTGCGCCTCGCGGTTTCACCCGCGTGAATAATGATGAAAATTGATGATGATGATGATGAAAAGTAGCCTATGTGTTAATCCAGGGCGTAAAGTATCTCCATTCCAAATTTCACTCAAATCCATTCAGTAGTTTTTACGTGAAAGAGTAACAAACATCCATCCATACTCACAAACTTTCGCGTTTATAATACATATTATAGTAGTAGTGGACGTGAGTCTCAGTCTAAGAATAGGCCTCCTCCAACTCCTCTTGTGATGTCGTTAAAGGCGACTTAAGGATTACTCCAGGGGATGGGGAGCAACCACACTCCAAAGCGATCACCAATCCGCTTGCAAAGCGTATGATTATGGCATTGCACTCTATGGGTTGTACGCTATGCATGTTAAATGGAGGAGGCCCAATCTAACAGTTCTACCGACGACCAATAACAACTAACATCAATAACACCCAACAGTCACATACGTAGTCCTGTACTAAGATTCCCTGTGCCGTGAGTATCAGGAACTACGCGTACCATGGAACCACAACACCCAGACTCGGAACAAATATTTGCAGATCATACAAACAACAAATATAGAATAAAAATAATAAATAATACAATTTGTTTAATTATTATGCGAGCACTACTGATGCTTGGCGGTAGAAATAGGTAGGATAAAACTTACTTCCTACTAAGAAAGCTAGCTAAAGTCGGAGATCGATTGGCATACATAATACATTGTAAAGGCATTGATCTAAATTCTCCAAGTGGGTACAGCCTTAGACTACTTATTTATTTTAATCAATAGGACTATGATGTACCTACATCAGTTTATGAGCGTTTATATCATTTACTCCCAGCGTCCCCCACCTGTCTGGCCCCACTGGGGGACGTTGGGAGAAAAAAGTGCCAACGTCCCCCACTCGTGACAACGTGCAGAAATTGAATATTTAACAGTAGGAGAACTTTTTTCTGTTTTTAAGTGTCCATTATGATGATCACTGAACACGATTCTGCTGTCAGAATTGAAAATAGTTACCGCGATTTTGAACTTTTTTGTTTTTTTTTGTTTCTTTGTATGATACGTGAACTAAGTACCTAGCTCAATTTTTTCAATAACTTTGATCCGCATGATAGGTAGTAGGAGTCTTACAGCAAACTGGGTCATGACTTTTACGAAAAATAAAATATTTCATACTTTGAACGTTTTTTTTTGTTATTTACATAATACTTAGACTAATTTAAATTTTTAAGCTGCGGACGGTTGGTAGTGGTGACTAAGTATTGTACAATGCGTATTTTTGAGAAAGTGGTGTGATTTCAAATGAGTAAGTACCATTAGGTAATTAATTGAGTATATTAATAAATTGTAGAACATTAAAGCGATGAAAATTATGAATAGTAATTGTATTCATAAATAGAAAGGCGTGTGTTAGAAAATTATCAATTATTTTGGAGCAGTCCACAAGTAAGGTTATCTAGCCCCATTATCAAATACTTTGTCGTCTGTCAAGGTAAGGATTTTGATTGCATATTCTGTTGATTTTTGACGTGACAACGTCTTATAATTCGATAGAGCCGGCTGCACGCACGAAAAAACATGACTCATGCGGCGTTACCTCGCTCTGAGGCGTTCCATGTAAGGCTTGAAGTGCAAGCGAGAGCGCGGAACGAGCGACAAAGAAGCACGTTCTTCAGACGTTGTCACGTTCAACTATCGTCAGTAAACCGACTTTACAGACAACCAATTTTTTTTTTGTTTGTTTTCCTTGTTCTTTAACGTTGTTATCAACCTGTTTCTTGTGTTCTAGATGATGCTAAAGTCGACCATTTTCACTGCCTGCGTAATTTTGGGAGCTGCAGTTGCCGAGCCTCTTCGGATAGCAACTAATAATGTAAGTTCTGCCTACAAAATCAATTGTTCATCTCGTTGCAATAACGACACAAAATTTAACTGATCTAATCGATATGAGAACATGCTAATAACTTCATCAGTGTTTCTTCTTTCGTTCTGTTCTTCTTCTTTGTTATTAGATTACTCTAGTGAACTAAGTTTCTACGAACTAACTATTGCATTATTTTAGGAGGTGGTTCCTGAATACCCATATGAGATGTCTGCTAAGACTAATCCACTGTCTGTAATTGAAACCATTAGCGCTTTGATGGGATACAAAACTGTAAGTAGATCTTGAAGAAGACTTTTGTTTCAAGAATTTCCTGTTAATATGTTTAACCAAGATCACCGACATAGTAATAAACAAGTTGTAGTGGCAATGGGCAGGTCATATAGCTCGCGAACTGACATCCGTTGGGGAATAAAGGTTCTCGAGTGGTGACCACAAACTGGACGACGTGGTAGAGAATGACCCTCCACTAGATGGACTAAAGACATTATAAAGGGCGCAGGAAGTCGGTGGATGGACACGGCTCAAGCCACCATTCGTCATGGCATTCTACAGGGGAGGCCTATTTCTAGCAGTCAACTTCTACAGGCTAATGATAATGATGATGATGATGTATAACCTAAATAACAATATCAGAAATAATATTAAAATCAATAAAATCAATTATTTGAAATGTGGCAGTGTGCGATTGATTGACTGTTTCCCACATGATGCACAAGTGCTTTCAATTTTATTCCATGGATTATAATAGCTTATTAATTTTAACCGACAAAAAAGAGAGGTGGTTATCATATCATTAGCTATGCATATTTTGGTGTCCAATATTAAGCGATGACTTATGGCTAGTCCGATTTGGATGATTTTAAATTTGTTGCGAAGGGAATGATTACGTAAATCATTTACTTGAGATCGTCTTTAAATATGTTTGTTTGTACTCAGGTATGATATTTTCATTGTACTCAAAACTATGGCTTAAGTTGGTTTCTTAAATTAAAAAGTAATTTACTTTCTTTTTATTATTTCAGACAGCACTCAGCATTGCAATCGCCTTGATACAATGGGTCGTCTCGAACTTCTCCGTGGTTTTAATTGGAGCAGCCACAGTTCTTGGCTTCTGCAAAATAACTGGCAAGTGCAGCTTGAATTATGAGGATTACATTCCTATCACTCAGATCCAAAGCTACGCAACTCCTGAAAACCTTGAGACTGCTGAACGATTTTTGTATACGGCTGTTGAGAAGTATGCTGAGAAGAGAAAGAGAAGTTTAAACTAGATTAAAGTGCTTCGTTTTAAGACTATTTATTTTATTTCGGTTTATTTCAATAAACAAATGTTATCAAATAATTTGATTCAACTTGTATTTTTTATGCGTTCCCCTATCTAGCTTATGAATCTAAATTGTGTTTAGAGTGAAATCTCTGGTGTTAGCTGCTATTTAAGTGTATACAAAAAATAAACGTTCATCATTATGGTCATCATCAGCCGATATAAATCTACCTGCTGGGAAAAAGTCCTGGCATTACTAGAGGCTTCGCTTAAATCAAAATGCCAATCGTAGATGTTACTTTAAAGTAAAAATATGTATGGATATAAGCATTATAATTCAGAGGGCTGACTCTTTTTAAAAACTTGTTAAGTAATATTTTCTCGTTATAAAATAATCACAATGTTACCTCTAACTTTTGGTTAATTTAATTTGTTTCTCAATATGGTGCTCAATTAGGTAATATTTTTTTTTATAAATACATTTACTTAACGAATGACTGAGGGCTTAATCTAAGGATTTTATAAAATGCTAAACGAGATATTCAAATAAATTTAAATAGCAATTTATTTGTACTAAGATTTCTTGTTTGCTTCATTACGTAGAGAAGGTGAAGGATGCGGCCTTCATCCACCACCTTGACGCACCACAATACCTAGTGAAATTACTCTTATACACCCGTCGCAAGTTATATTTCAACTGTGCCTCAAAGCAAAGCTACAAAAATAATTTTATAAAAAAAATACTGATTATTTTTAACCTACTTCAAAAAAGAAGGAGGTTCTCAATTCGATTGTATTTTTTTTGAGTCTTCATCACGTTTCGTGACTTGGCGGCATACACGTCAAAACGTTCAATAGGTTTAATATCATCATCATCATCAGACTGTAGTAGCTCACTGCTGGGCATATATTCATGGACCTCCCCCATAGAATGCAATGACAAACGGTCTTAAGCCTCCTCCATCCACAACAATCCTGCGATATTTATAATGTCCTTGGTCCATCAAGAAGGGGAACGTCCAATTTGTGGTCAACAATTGAGAATTTATTCCCCGAATGTTGCCAGATTTCAGTGTTCTATTAAAATTGCAAAAACGGAACACATGTCTATTATGTGTTTTTCTAAATTAAACTTAAAGATTCAGCTTCAGAAGCCCTAGATCCTGTTCAACGTATGCTGAACATCATCAGACCCTGAAGCCTGAATTCTAGCCTGATGTCGTAGCTAATTATCCTGGATATTATTGCACCAATTTCCACATAACAAAGCTAAGAACTATTTTGCAAACACAATCTTTTATACAAAAAATAACCATATTGAAATCAGAGCACCGTTCCGAGCGGCCACAACAAACAGACATACAGACAAACCAATACACTATGTCCTCATATTTCCTTCTTTTTCATCAGCCGGTAGACATCCCCTGCTGGATGAGGCCTCCACCATAGCATGCATAGCATAGAACCTATAGCATATAATGGGGGGATTTGCTATAATCACCACGCTTGGCAGGACGGTTGGTGGTGCTGCAGCCCATCGCCTGGCGTAATCCTTTAGTCGCATTTTACGCCAATCATGGGAGGAGTTGCAGGAGTCCTTTTCTTAGGCCGAGACCACCACGGCCACAACCACAGCAACCCTCATTTTAGTCAGGGCTAATAAAATAGGCTGGAAAGGCCGTTCTTAGGTATATATGTTGCCTTGGACAGAGCCCGAAGTCTTGAGTTAACAAGCAATTAAGACGGACGTATGGTGCAGCACGTATTTTGTATGGAGACACCGATAAGCGTACCCCTAGCACTTTGTGAACCTCATTTTCCATACAAAAATCCTTGTAACACTATGTACTGTACACCATACGTCGGAGTAAATTGCTTGCGGTCTGAGTTTTAAGACTTCAGTCTCTGATCTGAACTTAGTCCATATTGACCAAACGACTATCCAGATTTAAACCCACGCGGGACGGGGCGGTACTGTCACATTATGATTTTGTTTTTTAATTGTGGTTGTTAATTCTTTATTATATTTAAGCAAGTGCTATCTATCAAAGGTATCCGTAAAAACGTTTAACACAGTTTTATTTTCATTTTATTTAACCCCATTCTCGTCATTATAATTTGCTATAGTTTTTTATGCTTCCTACATAACATAATATAACAAACAACAGTCAACATATACGTAGTCATGATCTTACACTAGGATTCCCTGTCTAGTGGGTATCAGGAACTACGAGTACCATGGTGCTATAACACGCAGAACAAATATTTGCATATCAAACAAACAATTTGTCCCGCAATGGGGATCCAACCCGCAACCTCTTGCATCTCAGCCGGCTAGTCGCCCGCCGCGCCACAAAAGTCTTCCTATTGCCTCAAAATATACAAAATGTGTCATAAGTTTAAATGTTTATTCATATAACTAGACTACACACTATTATACACTCGAGAGCAATGAATCCGGGTCACTAAAGAATGTTAAAAATCTCGGAAACTAAAAATGATAGATTAATGCAATAAATTGTATTTAATAGACAATGTAATACTCCTTAAATGAAGGTAAAAAAAATATGAGTCACCATACATTTTATTAACACAAAATTACATAAAGAAAAAAACTGCTGATCTCTCCTTAAAACAAAAATAGGAAACATGAAATTTTTGAACTTTATTACGATTTTCTTGAATTTTAATACTTCGTATTGCCTCCTCGTGCTTCCATTACTGCGTTTACGCAGAAAAAAAACAACAAAAAAACAGAAATCAAACAATGATAAATGACAGATTACAAACAAAAGCAAAACCAAATGCTGTAATTTCGTAGTTCCATCTTCGAAAGTGGCCCTTTTTCAAATTTGATTTTTTTATGATATAACTTTACAATAACTAAGAAGTTTTAATACCTTCATTTAAGGAGTATTACATTGTCTATTAAATACAATTTATTGCATTAACCTAGCATTTTTAGTTTCCGAGATTTTTAGGATTCTTTAAGTGACCCGGATTCATTGCTCTCGAGTGTATATTATACACTCAACATATTTACAATTTAATTAATCATCCTCGCGTATTTCAAAGCCCCTGTCTCTAGATGCCTCGCTGCTTGTATTAGCCGATGGTTTACTTCATACTCTGGCTCATACGTGAAAGTGCCGGTGATCACACAGAATCCTAGTACCACGACTGTTCCAATGATGACGGAAAAGAGGTGATGATACAGCCAGGATGTTACCTTTGTGATCAGTGTGAATGCGGCCTGGAAAAGGAAAAAAAAATAGATAAATTAATTGGTCATAATATGACATGCAGACATAACAGGAGATGCCCAAATCAAATAAACAGGCGTCCAATTAAATAATAACTAACAAACAACATAATATCTCTTTAACTGTGAAAGATATCTAATTGAAATCCTCTTCGCTGATCTTTGATAGATACTAGGCCTATGGGTGGAGCTTCTACGAATTTAACCGTATCCGTGAAAATACTAAACATACAACTGGTTGGTTTTTAAATACTTACCAGTTTTAATCGGAATAGTGGTCCAATACAATTCGTGACAAGCTCAGCGATTTTCAATGTCACCATTAAAACTGTTCCAATCAATCTGAAAACCAAAATAATCAAATTAAGTTAGGTGCTGGTTGCCGTGTTGTGTCCGGCCTAAGAATATCCCTCCTCTCCTCTCCCGTTGATGACGTAAAGTTGATTACACCACGGGATGGGCAGAAACATTTACCTGAGCACTTAATAAGTGCTCAGGTAAATAACAATTGATAAAAACAAATAATAAAAAATATTAAAGATAAATAAATAACATATGATATCTGTCTAACTAAAGTCGTGAATATTATAATATGACATAAGGCACTGCAGTGTGAGGTGAAGCCTCGTCTAGCAATGGACATTTACCAGCTGAAAATGAAGATGATAAGATAATATGCAGAATATGGACAACCAATAATATTCAAGTAAAGTGCCCGAACCAACTTTATAATATATGTGGTATACAGGGTGTAAAGTATCTAATGAGACAGACTAAGAAAAAAAATACTTACGGAACTTCAATAAGAGTTCTCATTTCTTTTTCTGTACTTGAAATCTCCTGTAAAATGGAAAACATACTACGTATAAGTATTATGTATTTTCATTCGTTCATTCGTCGTGTCTTGGTTATTTAATATTTATTTAGTGGTCACACTGACGTAACGTCAAAAATTGAACTCGAGAAATTGACTTCGAGGAATGAAGGTCCTGAAAAGGACCTTGTGATTGATGTTGATGGAACAAGTGTGGTGAAAGGATCCAGCGCGCCTCGTGAAGACTCCTTTTATGGACAATAATTTAGTACATGCTCAAGAAATAGGCATAGCCCTAAGTTTATCAAAGCGAGCACCATAAAACCTTACTTGATTTGTGTTTGCAGTGTTTCTTCCATAAACACATGCCATGGTAGCTAGGGCAGCAATGAGTATCAGTTTAGATGCCATCTGTAACAAAAATAATGTAAATATATTTTTTACAAAAAACTAAGAACCGACTTCAATTCCTGAATAATTACACTAAAAACCTAAAAAAAAACTCCTGACAGGCTTCCATAGCTCAGCAGCAAGAAGTGATGAATCCCAGACCCAAACACATTTCGTTTCATTTGACAAAGTTCAACAAGTTATATAACGTAAATTAATATAAAATTTGAGGAGGTATTTGTTCCGTAAAATAAATAAATAAAAATAATTAATGCTGGACATTTCACACAACATTATCTAGCCCCAAACTAAGCAGAGCTTGTGTTATGGGTACTAGATAACTGATATACTTAGTACAATAACATTACATAGATAGATATTTTTATTATACATAGAAAAATACTCAGAAGACCCTGAACAAATATCTGTAGATCGTACAAATATTTGTTCCGAGGCAGAAATCGAACCCGCAACCTTCTGCGTCGCAGTCGAACCTCCGCCCGTCGCGCCACAGAGGTCGTCAAATGTTACTTACCTTGAATTAAAATTATTTTGAATTAACGATTGAAATTTGGTTGTTATCAAGAAGAAAGCTCGTCTAGCTCTAAGCTTTGGATTCCATAAAAGGTTCTATAAATAGCGCCTATTATTGTTATCATATTAATAGGCCTATTTAAAGCTTCATTATCACAACTATTACAATTTTAAATTTCTACTCATTTACCTTGCCACATTACGTTATGATTTATAATAAGTACCTGGTAATTAACATTATTTTGTGTGACTCAATAGGGAGTAATGCCTACGTCCTTATAAACATGTAGGTTAACTAAACATACTCATACCTACAACCACTTATTTTCCTAGTACCAGTACGGCCTTCGAACTGCTTTTCATCTTAAAAGACAAGTGACATTAAATTAACTTCCTAAAAGATTTATCTAGATAATAATAATAATAAATAATCTTTCATTTAAGCGTTAAATTTTTTTTGAACTTACCGAAAAATGCCTACCCTGACTCATGTCAAGATGTCTGTGAAATCAACACTGGCCTAAGCTATACCCTGTATATTTTGCAACGAAACAATAAAATCTCGAATTCTAAAGAGTTTTGTCACTTTGATCAAGAATGTATTGCTGTTCCTTACGTCCCGACATTACAAACATCGTCATAGTGAACTTAGATGACATCATTCGAATTATCAGTTTTAGGATAAGTTAGTAGCATAAATTGAGCTGGTCTCAGTGAACCGCTTATCTTTCCTTTGTTTGAAAAAGATAAAGCTATGATCCTACGTATGGTAATCGTCATTTTCACAGATTATAAGCGAGACGATTTAGTGACGCATCACACATTGTGATTCATAACAAGCAGAGTAATAGTTCTATTTAAAATTAGAATCCTCGGGACATATATGAGACGTCAGGCACAGACGAAGTATTGAAGGCGCAGCGCCGCTTCTTACACATTTCATACAAAATGTATAGAAGCGAGTGACGGGATGCAGAGGTATGGAGGCAGGCGCAGGCGCCGCTTCCTTGCCCTTGCCGTGCCACAGAACTTTACGAATATAATCGATTATTATGTATGATTATAGTAAACAAAATGATACCCCACTGTCACCGCCCAAGCCTCGTCCATGCCCCGCCTTTTCAGTTTTCAGTAACGTTTGCGCGTCTCTTCTGTATCGTATCGGCGGCCGCGCCCACGCCTTTCACCTCGTGTGTATGTCCTGCCTCTGTCATGTTAATAAGGTAACTACAATCTCTAATTAAAGTACCGAGTAACAAGTAACAAAAGCTAGAATTCCTTCAGGCTGAGCTCTTGATAATTATGCCAAGAACACAATAAATGAGCTGGGAAGAATATGGAAGGATAAGAGATTCACCAACAGTACCAAATTAAAACTCAATTGAGCCTAGTTTTTTTTAACCGACTTCCCAAAAAAGGAGGAGGTTCTCAATTCGGTTGTATTTTTTTCATATCTCTGTAGTGCAAAAACCTGGACTCTCAAAGAAAAGGATCGCCAGATGTGTTGGAGACGAACGCTGCAAATCCTCAGGACAGCCCGTTGGACAAACATGCCAATTTTCAAGGAACTCAAGATCTAAGCTAGGACTATTCTTCTCTAACTAACTAACTAAATAGGGTATCCGTCTGATTTCAGCGAATTGATGAAGATGAGTCATGAAAACGCAGTGACAACGAGAAGCTCGTTATTACCGGTAAAATTGAGGAAAAGCGACTCAAAATTCCTCAAAGCCATACAAGCCAGCAACATGATGTCGTTGGCGCAAAATTTACAAGCAACAAGTGATCCATGGAGGAGGTCACGACCCTCAGAATTGAGGAATACTAAGCGAAAAGAGAGGAGGATAATACTCGATTTAAAATGAACGAGAATCTTCCTCGGGAATCAATTTATGAAATTGTTACGTGACCCAATCACTGACTCACTGACTAATCACAACCTAAACTGTAAGTCCTAGAGACCTGACATTTGGAAGGTATATTCCTTTTGCAGTCTAGGGGTGCATAAGGAATTTCTGAAAACACCCCTTAAGAGGGTGCGGTGGGGTGTTGAAGTTTGTATGGAAAAAATCCATGTGGACGAAGTCACGACCGTTCCACTAGTAGGTACTGCATATAAATAAGTTTCAAAAAATCGTAAGAAATCTCCTTCCGTAAACACTAAACAGTATCGTACAAAGATAATTTTTTCTTTGCACGTCACCAGTTTCGTACGATGACATTTTATTCTTCGTGCGAAACAAAAGACAACCATACTAAGTAACCAGTTTTGTAGAACTATCAATGAACATTTCACACACATAGGTGCAGCTAAAATTTAAACCATCTTGTTTCCAAAGTAGCCGCAAATATAGATAACTAACTTACACTGATAGTACAAAATATGTAATAAATATATAACATTTCTTTGTTTGTACAAAGAAATTTTCAGTACAAAGACAAAGTAATAAAAGTGTTCGTTTATTTTTCGTGCAGAGACGACATTCATTTGTTTTGCGTTCAGGCGTATACGGTCAACGTTTTATTGACGAGAACGATGTGTCATTGCCGCCTTATCTCCTGGCTTGTGTATTTATAGAGCTATTATGTTTTGACTGTGACTGTACAAGTCTCCCGTTCGACATTGCCAAGTGCAGTTTCGTTTTCATATTGTTCCGAAGCGTATCTATCACTCTTATCGGCCAATACTGTTTTAATTGTGAAGATTTTGCTTATCTCTACTTTTATCTCTGAAAGAGCGCGCGATACAATACAAACGCGAACCAGTCAGTGCATACTCAGACACAAAATGGGCAACTTGAAAAGTAAGAAGTTGAAAATCTCGGAGGCGCCAAGTGATGAGAAACAGAACGAAGAGAGAATAAATACCATCAAGACTGACATATCAGATGCAACTGGAAAAAGCATCAATAGTGATGGTAACAAAGAAAAGGACGACAATGCGAGCAGTGCGTCTACAGTGGAAGCTTTGGATGATAAGTGAACTCCCGTGACCAGTGATTTTAAAGAAAAATAATGTGCCAATTTAATTCTGAATAAAATATTTTATTTATTTTTGTAAAATTTGTTCTTGTTGCTTAAACCCTCTAGAATCTAGAGTCACTTTAAGGTACGTTATTCGTAACTATTATTTTTATTTAGCCTAATTGTGATTGTAATTTATTGGCAGTGCTTGTAAGTTTTATGAAACATGAACCGTGGTTTATATTGCGATATTAGAGAAAGAAAAAGGCGTGTCAGGATTATAGCAAGTGGAAATCCAGTCTCTAGGTAGCAGGCATTGGTTATCCAACCATCGATCTAATAATATTATGGTTGGTTGATTGGTATGTTATGAGGTACTGCTATTTTGTTGCTAGAAAAATACGAGACACTTAAACGAATGTAAAATTTGTGACAGTTTTTTATAGAAGCCTGTTGATTTGGGGTCCCATAAAATTAGAAATGGGTGGTGATAATCATTATCATCATCACCATCATCATCAGCAGATGCCCACTGCTGGACGATGACTCCCCCATTTAATACAATGGCAGAAGTTGATCACCACGCTTGGCAGGCGGATTGGTGATTACAGTATTCGTGTTGAGTACTCAGGTGGATGCTGCCCATCCTCTGTTATTGTTATCCCTCAGTCGACTTTTACAACATCCACGGGAGGAGATGGAGGGGTATATTCTTTGACTGGACATAACACGGCAAAGCCGGACACAAAACGACAAGGCCAGACACACCACAGGTGATTATAATGGTATTAAATGTCTGCCTAATTCTGCTCAATCTGGTTCCATCACGACACACCGAGCCATGGGTATATAGTGTATTACCAATATTGATGCACAATTAACCATTCTTTGTACAAAATACAGGAAAAAAAACTAATATGTTTTATAAATAGCTGAACGACCATATAAACGCCGGTAATTTCGGTACACATTATTATGTTCATTTACTCATTATCTAGGTAATGTGTTGGTACCAAAAGCCTTGGTAAATGTACCTGTAATTTCACAGTGGGTACACTCTATAGGTACACTGTGTAATGTGAGGCATATTAGCGGTAAAGTAGATAAATAAACACATGTTGTCAGGATATAATTTGTGCACAACATACATGCTATTATTCAAATGTCATGTTTTTATATAGGGTGTAAAACATTAAATCGTTTTAATTTTTTAAATTTGATCTTTTTATCTGATGTTTTAAATCTTAATTTAATTTTAATAGTCAGGCCTTCAGTTCAGCAACATCTAAGCGACTATGCTTTAGGAACTATCCTATATTCAGCCATTAGGATGTTCAATCGATGTTTCCTAAATTAAATGTCCTATATCCCTGTTTGAAATATATTTATTTCCGGAGCCAAGGTTCCAAACTTTGTTTAAACTTGTAGTATGGCTTCTTAAAGATACTTAATTTAGACAATAAATAAAAAATGGACCGTGCTGATATGTATGGAGTCCTATTTATGTATGTGTTGTGCGAGTTTAGAGTAAAATATTGAATTGAACAATGTACACAATTCAAGGCTAAAATTGAAAATCATGTTCAAAGTTTTAGAAAGAAGTCAGAGGTCCAATTCTCTAATTTAAAAACTTTCCAGTCACAATATAATCTCGTGTCAGTCGCACTGTCCCGTATAGTAACTATTACATATTCTTAGCAAGAAACGCGAAGATTAAGTAATAGTTACTATACGCGAGAGTGCGACTGAGACGAGAATATACTGCGAATTGAATGTTTTTAAATTAGAGAGTTGGGCCTTATAGACTTAGGTTCTAAGATAGCCATTCTCCTCCTAGGTTCAGCCATAAAAATGTTTAATAGATGTTTTTTTTTCTAAATTGATTTCCTTGACGTTGTGCACCCTGTGTAAATATGACAAGTGGTTTTTTTATTCATTAACACCATTGACGATGACGACATAGAATTGAAATAATGAAACATGCTGTTAACTGTGTCATAGTTTATTTTTGTCCTGCCACCAGCAATGGTTATTCATTCGCTAGCAACCTACCTATAATACATTCCTATTGAATGAAATTTAGTCAGAAATACTTAATAGAAACCTAATTGTAAGTATACAATAAGGTTTCTATTAACTAATTATACTAAAAATATCCTACTAAGAATAACTAAAGTCACACCACCATCATCATCATCATCAGCATATAGAAGTCTGGACATAGGCCTCCCCTAGAATGCCACGACAAACGGTCTTGAGCAGCCTCTATCCACCGACATCCTCCGATGTTTTTAATGTCTTTAGTCCATCAAGAGGAGGGAACAAGATCAGAGAAGGATTGGGAGGGAGGGTTTAGGTTATGGAGAGGATTTAGGTAGAAAATCACATAATATCTTCCAAACAATATCAAATAACTTTATTTACAGAAAAAATAATACAACGAATAGAAGTTAAAATAAATAAAAAAAAAAAACAAATAAAACAGTTATGCTATCTTATGACCATTTCAAACGATCTAAAGATAGGTCAACTGTTTCATTTGTATTTTAGAAATTTTGTATACATACATTATCAAATACCTACTTCCTCATTTTATCAGTAAGGTAAAGTTTATATGCTTATTAGTATTTTGTTATTTTGAAAGGCTATCAAAAATATTGTTTAACAATTGTTCATGGGCAAACTTATTGCTTAAAAAATCTATTTCAGAAAACTAAAAAGATTTCCCCATAGTGTAAAGGTCATCCATAGGATGAGGATTCTGATGTTTCATCGTTTCTAAACTGGCGTTCAATACTTAGAAAAACCGCAATTTACCTCCCAAACTATGCAAGATATCAAATAAAAATAAAAATTATATTAAATTTCGTAAGGCATTAATAGTAGATTATGCACTAAGGGAATAAAGCAGTGTCTTATGTCGCGGGCGGCATATTGAACCCTGAGCGTAACGAGGGACTCTAAACTTAACTCCCGAGTGTAGCGAGGGAGTTATATAGAGTCCTGAGTGAAGGGAGGGGTTCAAGCTGCCCAAGACGAAGACATGCTTTATTCCAGAGGAGCATACTCTACTTTTCACACCTACTGCGAGGCAATAAAAGGCCAGGGCTCCATTAAATAAGTATCGTCTGTTTTGATAAACTCTGGAGTAGAATCATTATCGCTCGACATTTTTTGTTAACACTAATATTGTCACTGACATAATATTATATTACAAAAATATTGCAATAAAATTCACTGAAAATCACAGCACCAAACATCTCTTTTGTTTCACATTCTTTAAAATAGCGCCTATTTCTTTTTTTTTTCGAGTTTTGCTATAGTGGCCAGTTCGATTTTCGATCAAACCTCTTTACAATGCCATATGGGCTTTTTTTTACTCAGTGTTTTCCACGAGTTTCCAACACGAATTTGACGTTCTAAATTCAAATTACTTTAATCCCTAGAGAGTTTCATACAACTTTATATCCCTAGAGAGACAATGCTGTACTTTACGTTGAGGTTGCATGATTTGTAATTGGACATTGTCGAGCAGGTGGTGTGAAAATACTATTAGGTACTTTTATAAAAAAATACTTAACATTTATTAAATAAAAAATATACAAAACATGAGTTTGTGAGGTATTGTGGTTTTTTAAGTGAACCTATTTTATTGCTCGCCAGTTTATCATTCAAAGGAATGTAATTCGAGTAATCAAAATCTTTCAACTTTCATGTCCAAGGGCAAAACAAATCCATAGTAAAACGACTAAAATTAACCTAATGGTATTTTGATTTCGTTTTACGTTACGTGAGTTCATATCGACTCGCCATTATAAATTATGTCATTTATCATGGAAATGTTACTACGGAAGCCCATAGCATAGGATATGTATAGAAACGCAATTCTTTGTGCCGACAAAATAAGAAAAATATGTTGTTAATTTGTCTCTTACTAAACACATAACATTTTAGAAATTTGAGTTTTAATGCTCTTTTCTATTTACAATTATATTATTTGTCATCATCATCATTAGCCAGGAGACGTCCACGTCCAGTAGATAGACTAAATCCAATATTAGGTACTCAGATTAATAGCAGGTTACACTTAACAAGTTCAACAAGAAATAGTTCATCATCTCATCATCAGGCTATAGTCCACTGCTGGACATAGGCCTCCCCCTTAGAATGCCACGACGAACGGCCTGAGCCGCCTCCATCCACCAACTTCCTTTGACGTTTATAATGTTTTTAGTCCATTGAGTGGAGGGCCTTCCATTCGAAGAAATAGTTTGCAAAAATCTTTACCGATGCATTCACCAGAGAGCTGATTTAATGTTTTGACAAACGATTGACACGGGTGTCTGGTGTAGTGAAGTGTGGATTTTTGTATGGAGACACTGATGAGCGCCCCTAGCGTACACTCTGTGAACCTAATTTTCCATACAAAATCCGTGTTACATACATACGTCCATGTCAATTGCTTGTCAAAACTTCTCAAAGCTCTCTGATTAGCTTCACCCAGAGATTTCTGAAGAGGAGAGCAGTGTATCTCCGTTTACAAATATGAGATTTCAGCCTGTTGTCAGAGGTTCAGCTCTATCTGTACTCTGTGCTCATAGCACAGAACATAATAATAGTCAACGTGATAAGGTGATATTACGGTTAAGTACCGACGGTTTCTATGGTGCCCATGGCCATAACAGTTTTATACGCGAACAGAACATGCCTACTTTCAGTAGCTGCTTCACTGTAAACTGTAAAAGTGCCTGTCAGCGATCGGGTCAATAAAAATACGTAAATAATTGAGTTAGTTCAGCACTTTGTAATATTGTATCGTTTCTAGAAAGCTCAGCTACTTCACTGTAAATAAAAAGTGTCGTTTAGCGATTGGGTCAATATAAATACGCAAATTATTGAGTTTGTTCAGCGCTTTTAGTATTGTGCCGTTTTGAAATAGCTTCTTAGGTTCCATAATATAATATCTCAGAAATTCAGTTTTCTGTTTTAAAAAACAAACTGGGCCAATGCATGGACAAATCTGTCGTCGAAAAAATACAATCGACAGCGTGAGTGAGAACTGAAAACAACCAACACCATGCTTTGCTAAAATATTTGTTATTTGTTGAGTTGCGAAATTATTTCATGCAATTTTTTAACACTACTTAAATATTTGTTAGATGGAATCGCCTTCCTATTGTTTTATTACCTACTTGTTTAAGTTTTTTATTTAATTTGGAACCTGAATAGGTGTTATTGTGCTGTGAAGTTCATTTGTTTTTTAAGGTTTATCTCAGACTGAAATTCGGAATTTTAATTCAACCTGATTTAAAATGAAGGGTTACGAGTTTGCATTTACTTTAGTTTTATTATCGACTATCTGCGGGTAAGTTTGAACATGATGCAACTTGGGACAGACGAGCTAATTCTTAAATTCTTACTAATTACCCTGACACATTCTTTTGTTTCTTTGGGATTGGTCACTAACACAGAATGCATTTACGGACATCACATAGATACCGTGTTCTTTTTTAAACATGGCTTAGCCTCAGGATAGCTTGGCTTTGGTTTAGTTATCTTCCACGTTTGTTAATATCCAGACACAAATCAAGCGTAGTTTGCTTGAATGAG
Source organism: Epirrita christyi (assembly GCA_951392215.1). Lineage (NCBI taxonomy): Eukaryota > Metazoa > Arthropoda > Insecta > Lepidoptera > Geometridae > Epirrita > Epirrita christyi. Next base: position 6,570,901 of record OX595842.1, on the reverse strand, counting down.
ATAATTTTACACTTTGTCCTTATATAAATAAGGTCCGTTATATCGATTGAGCTGAGGCTTAATAGAGTTATAAGCTACCTATCTACCAGATTACTAGATTAATTATTAGATTATTTTACACTAACAGATGCATCTATAGAAGCTCGACTAAACTCATTTGTACAAAACAAATTGTTTCATACTCAACTACTACCTCAACTTCAAAACCACTCTCCCCACCCTTACCTTAACTACATCCTAATACCCTTTCTATCGAATATGGCAAAGGTTGTATAAAATATAGGTACACTGAAGAACTATTAATAAACCTATTTTTTTAATTAACGGCTCCGATTATCTCCGTTTGTATATTAGTTGAACTTTTTTTATAAAAAATGGACAAGTATATTTAAGTAAGTAGGTACTTATACTCACTAAATCACAACACAAATTACTGACACGAAACTCATCCAGCACACTTATAATTATAACTAATTACATAGGAAATTAATGCAAGAATGCCCTTTATGAAGACACTAGTATTCTATTCTTATTTTGTTTTTTTTCCTTTCATATTATTATTAAATCACCCGCATGAAATCTAAGGATTTGTTAAAAATATATATAAAGCCATCAAATCAAATCAAACTGGGATCAACCAATCCGCCTGCCAAACGTGGTGATTATGGCAAACCCCCCACTACATTCTATGGGAGAGGCCTTTTCCAACAATGTATATCCAACGGCTTATGATGTTTTTATCTTTACTTAGCTCAATATAGGTCATAATCTATCTATGTACTAAATTTCATCGAAATCAGTTTAGTAGTTACGGCGTGGTTAAGGTTCCCACGTACACCTAATCGAACCTTTCGGCTGAATTACACTGAAATGAATTCTGAATCATTAAAATCTTTAACAATCATTAATAGCTTGATAAGTCTTATCCGATTATATCTACAAAATTGTATTAAGATCTATGACTTGAGTTTTGAAATTAATGAGAAACTAAGTTTTTTCGTTCCGTCTGACTGTGCAGAAACATCAAATCGTTATAAAATTTTGTAAGTAGATGTCATCAGATAAGACTTATCAAGGTACTGAAAGATTTAGATTAATCAAAAAATAACCCAAAAAAAGTTTGGAGAGAGTTGTTCAGCCGAAAAGAAGAGGTGTTTTCCAGTAAAACACGCCTTATGCGTATTAGTGTGCTGTGTATTGGCACCAATAATTTATAATAAAATACCGATAACAATTCGTAATAAACCAAGTCATACAGAGTTCAAGCATGCCCTCAACCAGTTGCTTATCGAAAAGGCATACTACACTGTTGACGAATTTTTGAAGGATATATCATTTGCATGACATCTAATTTAATTTTAATTTGTTTTTATATGTAACTAGTTGCGCCCCGCGGTTTCACCCTCGTGAATAATGATTAAAATTGATGATTATGATGATGATGAAAAGTAGCCTATGTGTTAATCCAGGGCGTAAAGTATCTCCATTCCAAATTTCACTCAAATCCATTCAGTAGTTTTTACGTGAAAGAGTAACAAACATCCATCCATACTCACAAACTTCGCGTTTATAATATTAGTAGGATAGGATGACTAACCTAATGAGTTAAACTTCAATTTTTTATTTAATTTTAATAGGGTAGGAACTAGTGGACACATATTTTACTGTTTAACACCATTTTATAACCTAGTTTCACAATAAATAAATATTTCATTTCATTTCATTTCTTATAAGAAACAAACTTCCAAACTTTCGCATTTATAATATTAGTAGATAGCATTAAGGATCAATTAGGTATCCCTCGCCTGCAAACAATTCAATCCATGATCATAACGCCTGAACATTTTCCTCCAGCAACGCGGTAGCTCGTTCAAAAAGCAGCAAGATGCCAACTCAGCCGATAAAACTCTACTATCTACCGCCGTCACCGCCATGCCGAGCGGTCATGATGACGGCCAAGGTGTTAGGCTTGGAGCTGGACATGATTGTCACTAACATCATGAATGGAGAGCACATGACACCTGAATACTTGAAGGTAAGAAAACCAGCTAATCTAAGCTAAGCCTTTGCTCCATCCCGCTGCGGGGAATCGCGCCCACTCTATCTGCGACTATAAACAGTCAATCTCTTATGGAGCGACCCAGTTCAGATTGATTGATTTGATTAGTTTTAAAACTTTTGTCATAGGGCTATATTCACATTTGTTTCACGTAGGGTTAGGTAGAGCCTCCATGGACAACCACTTATTGCCTTATCACTGCCTATCACCTCATGACTCGTGCATAGGGATTGCAATCCGGCTTGATTTAGTCTAGAAGATATGCTCTGAGAATGGGTAGAAATAAATAAATAATAAGTTGAAATCAATATTATTAGCGAAATATAATTACCTACTACCGAAAACCAAATGCAATTTTGGGTTGTCCCCGAACTGGGCTTGAGAACTTGCGGTCTGTTCTTTAATATCCAGTACATCGAAAGGTTGCCTGGAAGACATCATTCTAAGCGATAAGGTCGCCAACGTGAACTAGTCCGAAAGTTAGATAGATAGAAAATACTTTATTGCACAAGACAAAAAAAACAAGTTCACAGGCGAACAGCATTTTCTTAAAGCTAAAGTTACCTAAGGTTATGTAGTTTTCTTATAGGGTGAATGTAATAAAGATCTATCTATCTATCTATCTATCAAACGGCTCATCACCGGATTCAGTGGTGAGCTGATAAAGGATCCAGTTTTGCGGATTGTAATCTCTACTCGTACATATAAAAATCAATGTTATTTTGTTACAGATGAATCCTCAGCACACTATTCCGACTATGGACGATGGCGGTTTCATTTTATGGGAGAGGTAAAAATAGAATAAACCAACCGTTTACCATGGTAAACGGTTGGTTTATTCTATTTTTTCGCCTCATGAGGCGAAAAATTATAGAGCGTGATTCCAAAATGTTTTTAAGACAATTCGTAATTTTTTTTGCTATTTGTTTTGTCGCAGGCGAAGGTGAAGTCTTAAGCTGGACATACCATGGCACTAAAAAGAGTAGAACAGCTTAAAAGGAATGTTTAACAACTATTATCTTATATGTTTTCAGTCGAGCAATCATGGCATACTTGGTCAACGCCTACGGGCGTGATGATTCCTTGTATCCCAAAAACCCCCGACAACGGGCCATCGTAGATCAGCGCCTCAACTTTGATCTTGGCACCCTGTTCTCAAGATATTTTAATCTCTATGTAAGTAGCACAACGATTTAATTTGTATTTTGCAACTTTCGTACAAACTTGTATTATTTTTTCTGTATACATTATGTTAAGCAGTTGGACTTGGTGTGCCCTTACGTATAAGTACCCTCCATCTTCTTCCGTGGATGACGTAAAAGCAGACCATAGGTATGGGCCCACCTGAGTACTTACCAGCAATATTCCGATCACTAATTCGCCTGCCAAGCGTGGTGGTTATGGCAAATATGTTAGAGACCATGTCTAGCAGTTGACAACTACCAGATGTTGATGATGATACAAGATGAAAACTATAAGGAAATGGCAGGTTCGTGATATTTGCAACAATCTAGAAGAGAATAGAGCAATTATGTTTATACAAGCTCTGTCTTTTCCAGAGCATTTGGCACTCCGTCTCTATTACTTCCTGTTTTCTGATATTTACATTGATTTTTACACCCTTTTCTGTAAGTTTTTAAATGACTATCCCTAAAACATTGCCCAATTTGTGTTGCTTCTCCAACCTGTGTTTGTATTTCAAGATACCAATGCTATTCCGAGGTGAGGCATACAACGAGGAAGCTGCTGATAAACTGAACGAAGCATTGACCTGGCTCGACTCTTCATTAGACGGCCGCGCTTTTGTTGCCGGCGACAACCTCACCATCGCGGATATCACCATCATAGTGACGCTTACCAACATCGATGTAAGTATTCTATTCTTCTGCAACACGCTTGTAATGTGATTAGTGGCCTTCTTCTACTCTCGAGTCACTAGTTCTTTCTTTGGTAACCCTGTCTTAGATAAGGTGACCTTATAATAAGAGCTGTGTCGTTGTGAACCATCTGACCGTGTGACATAGGCCTCTTCATGGAATGACACGATGAATGGGCTTGGCCACCTCCATCCACTTTCGTGTCATTTAGAAGTTTACGGTCCATCGAGTGGAAGGCCGTTTTACATTGGTACTCGTCCACTGGTCGTGGTTGCCACTCGAGAGCCTTTATGCAGAACTGACAACCGTAGGGAATTCACTTTACTTTTGGGAATTTAATTTACTTTTACTTGTTCTTGCTAATTGTGAGAGCTAGGTCGGTTATAAACAGATAGTGAGTAGATGAGGTTGGAACTTGGTAGGTGGTGGTCTTTCCTTTTTTTGGTTTTTTAAATGAGTAGGAGTCGGAACTGGCATTTGGCCCACCTGATATTATGTGGTGACCCCAGCCTATTACAAATGCCATGCCTCTTAGGTCATGTCCACCTAGGATGCGTCTGCATTGCGCCCATCACCCTGAGGCACAAAGATAAAAAGTCTCAGGTGCCGGATAAACTCTATCACAAGGAGGTCTACTACTAGATACTAAAACCCTTGTCAGTTCATCATCAAAACAATAGATTAAAATGTGGTTTCTTTCCATTTCAGGCATTTGGATTTGACTACAGTGCCCATGAAAACGTTAAGAAGTGGTTTGAGAGAACCAAAAAAGTTTTGGAACCTTATGGATATAATGAGATCGATGTTGCCGGAGCACAGATTCTTGCTTCTTTCATGAAAAAGGAGTAATTATTTGAGAATGATTAAGTAGTGTGTCTAGCATAGCATTTTTTCTTAGGGTTAGGTACTTGCACCATGAATTTAAACTTGATTTAGCTATTGATTTACCCAGAATTTGTATAAGATTTAGATTTTGAAAGTAAAGGTTAGTTCCTGTTGCTTGATTCAATGGCAATAACACATTGTGTAATACAATATTTTCTGAATAACGAGGTTTATTATTTCGCTTATCGCAATACCTTTCTTAGCGTGTTTTCAAATTGAAATCTTAGATTCAGTATTACGGAACCATTTCTTGTTTTCAATTAGTTTTTAATCGGTCATAGTCTATTTCTACAAAGGCTAAGTTATTCTATAGAAACTATACCACAGATTATACCTAAATTATCATAATCATCAGCGTATTAGACGACTGCTAGATGAGACCTCCCCCATAGAATGCAATGGGGGGATTTGCCATAATCACCACACTTGGCAGGTGGCTTGGTGATTGCAGTATTGATGTTGAGTACTCAGGTGGATGCTGCTGCCCATGGAATACCCTATTCAGCTTTTAATACAACCGCAGGAGGAGATAGAGGAGTTTATTCTTAAGCCGGACACGACTTGGACAACCTGGACCGCGTATACCTAACTAATGCAACTTTATTCAAAATGTTATGATTCATACAATACCAGGATATCCTATATAGCGCACCCTAGCCACTAGTAGAATGATACCATGCCGTACAGCCCCAGATAACCAAAGTGTTACTACAGTACAGCAAAGACACTAGGTACTCTACCTACCAACTTCTATGTACGATACAGCACAGATTAAACTCAAGTTACTAGTACGGTAACAATGCTCATACGCATACAGCCGCATTCACGCGACAACGTACCAGGTTTTCAAAACAAACCGCTCTCGAACGATTGTTCCCTTTAAAATTCCACCACAAAACGAGCAAACACTTCAGAGTATTCACAAACAACATGCCAAGAATGAAAGTGTGAAACCGTGAAATCAGTACAGTCAAGTTACCAAGCGTTACAGTCTGAAAATGAGTTGGGTTCAGTGTTGTAGTGCTCTGGATTGACACAGCTGGATTGCTTAGCGACATCATGAGACATGTTGGTATAATTTTATTTAACATTATTTTTAAATGATTATGTTTAAATTGTTTTTGTCTTTGAGTTGTCTTTGCGTAACTTTGATAAGGTTTCACGCATAACAAGTGAGTTTTAGCAAACAGGAAAATTATTTAAGGTTTTCAATATTATTATTTGGCTCTTTGGATTCTTACCATGAAGAATGCAAAAATACTTTTAAGGCCCAGGTTATCAATTAATTATGTTTGCTTTATGAATATGTGACAGAAGTGAGTTAGAGAAGAGTTTTATGGCGAAGAGAACATAACGTATCTAAAGTGTAACACAGAGAGAGAGACCAGCATCATAGTTAGAGTTGGTTAGTTTTAGAGATTGCTTGAGTAATTTTTTTCCACTCTTTCATCATATTCACCGTGAACAGGTTGTTGTTATCCTATACTCCTGGGCAAACACCTCTTTCAAGTTTTTCAATGTTTTTTAATTATGTCTTAACATTAAGCTGGACGGACATAGCTCTTGGAATAAGCAAGTTGAAGTGGCAATGGGCAGACCACATAGCTCGCAGCACAAACAATCGTTGCGACCATAAACCGGACTATGCAATGATGGTCGCAGAAAGTCGGTGGATGGAGACAGCTCACGACCAGTCATCATAGCACTGATGGATGAGGAGTCTAGCAGTGGACTTCTATAGGCTGATGATGATAATGTTTACTAACTTTTGTGTTCGTAATTTGCTTAACGTTACGTACTTAGGTACTTGTAATAATGCAACTATTATGGGCTTGATGCCATGTTTCAAGGTTGTTGTATAAAATTATAGTTACGATGATACTAAATGATAGAGGATAAGTGATGGGTAAGAGGATAGGGAGGATGTAATCATTATCCAACTAGCCACACCAATGATCTGTACTATTGTTTTCACGTTGGAGAGATACGAGTATATAATGTATTATTCGCATTAAAAGATACTCTACCTTCTCCTAAATATTGTATGTACTACAATGAATTTCTTACAACATGGGACGCATCATGTGCCTTCGCATGATCGAGGTTTTGACAGATATTGCAAGACGTACGTGGCCAAAATGTCGGATGATACATATTTTTAAACTTTTGTTATCTAATAAGCACCCACTGAATCAGGAAGAGAGAAATCCGAGGAAGATTGTCAAAACGATTTCAAGTTAGCTAAAAATTCATGACTAGTCTAGTAAAATTGTCATCCTATAGGAAATTGGAACTCAAATTGAAAACAAAATCGGCGTTATTATCTTCCTTGTAAAATAGCTATCTCCGTGATGCCCTGTGACAAATATATGGACCATAAATATATACGTCACATAAACAACAGTATTATTTAAAAACACTAACAAAGCCTTGCTAATTCAATTTCCAGCAACGAGCTATCTATTTTACGGTAGCAGTGATTTTAGTTGTAACTACTGGTGCCGTACAGCACAACCAAAACCCTACCTCAGAGATGTCGGCAGATGATAAGAATACAACAAATAAAACTACAGAGTTGTCTGAAGAAAGTGGTCATGAAATCGAAATAGATGACGAAGTAGAGGCAAAGAAGTTTTTAGATGATGCGATGAAAACAGTACTTGATCCTAGTACAACACTAAATACAAAGACAAATTATATACTAAAAAATTTGAAGTCTCAATTGGATGAGTTGGATAATGTTAGCATTACATTTGACGTGTTCATGGAGGAGATGGATAAATTGAGTTTATTTGTCTGTAATACGTCGCAAGATGCATTATGGTCTTATGTGATAGATAGCAGTAATGATGCTAAGAAGAATGCTATGGTAAGAAAGGTCTCGATTGATAGATATCTGTAATTATCGAAGATATGCATAATTTTCATTTAAAGAAAATAATATAATAAGTATAAATAAATAATAGAATCAATTTTATAATTTTTTTAGATACGTATAGCTGCTGAAGAAGATGAAATCAAAAAACAGTATTGGAATATACTAAAGAAAAACTATTTGAACAATTATTTATTGTCAAATGACTCAAAATATAATAGGAAAATAAGAATTATTAAAGAACGAGGTACCAATGTCCAAATGCCACAGAGTAAGGTATAAATATTATCAAGAATTGGAGATTTCATTTAATTTTGCGGACATAAAAATGTATTTAAACTTTTTTATTTTTAAAGCAAAGGGAAGAAATAGATACCATGCAGAAAATATGGAGTCGTGTATCAGTGTGTGCATATAACACTACAAAATGCGACGAAGATTCATTACGGACGATGACTGGTAAGTTAGTATTATACCTATATTTTTACTATTTATAAAACAATCGACTTTAATATTGAAAAAATTACACAAAGAAGTGTCTACAATTACAATACGCAGGGTGAATGTTTTGAAAACAGCATTTTCTTCAGGTCATACTAAAAAACAGATGTGTCCTTATTTTGAATAACGTTTGGTAAAATATTTGAACTTTCAGATGTAATATCCATCTTCAAGACAAGTAATAATTCCAATGAACTGAAATACTACTGGGCTGCATATCGCAACGCCACTGGAAAAATTGTTCGCCCTATTTTCAAAGATTACGTTGAACGAATGAATGTAGTTGCCGTATCTGAGAACTTCACTGACGCTGGTGAAATGTGGCGATATGCATTCGAAGACGATAATTTTGTCAATAATGTGGACCGCATTTGGCACGAAGTAAAACCTTTCTATGACCTGCTTCACGATTATGTAAGGTTGAAGCTGAAAGCTCATTATGAAGAGGATTTGAAGAACAAAGAAAAACTGATACCAGCTCATATTTTAGGTGAGTTGAAGACGTAAAACAAAATGGCACTGGCTAAATTTTTTAAGTTTTATTAGGTTTTTCGTATCATGAAAGAGCTTTTAATTTTGACCTTTGCTATAAAGAACCAGTGTACCTGCCTACTTCATAATGATTTTATTGGTAATGATGATCCGCATTTCAGGTAACCTTTGGGCGCAAGAATGGCAGTCCATTTTTTCAAAAGTGGTTCCTTACCCTGACCATACGAGACCACTTATGAAAACCGAGAGCATCCGTTCCAAGAATCTGTTCGATGCAGTGGACGACTTTTATTTATCTTTAGGGTTTAAAAGTGCTAAGGACTCGTATCAAGGCATCAAGGAAACAGTGAACACTGCCAACTGTTTGCCTTCTAGTCATGACATGTGTGATGGAGTCAATTACGTGTAAATTTTTTTTTTTTTTTTTACATATTTAATACATGTAATCTGTAGATAATCCTGCTAGATGCAGTGACGTTTTGATGGGTAGAGCCGAAAGTTAAATATTAACTTTATTTTTTATCCAGGACTAACAATTGTTTCCGTATATGGAGAAATGGCAAATACGGTTAATAGATTATTTTTTTTTAGGATAAAATGGTGCGGCGAAAAAATCACTGATCCGGTCGTTGGATTATCAAGAGCAGCAAGGCTTTTGGGGCATATTCAGTACTTCAAGCATTATAAGAACCTGCCACCACTCTATAGAGATGGCCCAAATCCAGGTAAGTGTACCGATTTGCGGTCGTTTGCATATGCAAATTAGGTACATTACTTACATGATAAGATTAAGATTTAAGTACACCCTAACTAATCTTAAGATTTTTTCAAATATAGTTTTTTTTTTGTCTTTTTTGTGTCTGGCCTAAGAATAGATCCCTCCTTCTCCTCCCGTGGATGTCGGTAAAGCCGACTAAGAGATTACAATCAGGGGATGGGCAACAGCATCCATCTGAGTACTTAACACCAATACTGATCACCAATCTACCTGCCAAGCGTGGCGATTAAGGCAAATCCCTCCATTATATTCAATGGGGGCTTCATCCAGCAGTGGCTGATAAAAAAAAATGATAGATGTGTGTAGTTCTCAACTAGTTTGTAAGGTGCACATTAAAGTAAGTGTTTTAATTAATTCATTAATTTACTATAGTTATTTTTTTATGGCTCGAAAACAAGCTTTCATCCCGTTTGATGGTAACCGGTTACCGTTGTCTATTGCCATCTACAACACTGGCATTGCCAAAACATTGCTTACCCTAAAGTTGCTCTATTGTTATTTTTTTGAAGCGCTCCACTGTTTTAACTAGTGCTAACTTTTTTATAAACTGGTAGTCACGTAAACTTAATTCTGATCTATAATAGAAATATATAAATACAAACATCAAAAAATTTCAGCATTTCACGACGCCATCTCCGATATTGTGGCTATCCAGCTCACTGCTCCAGAGCACCTAAAGACCTTAAACCTCATGGAGGTGGAAACTGGTACACAAGTGACGCTGAACCACCTTCTGTGGGTCGCCTTGGAGAAGTTCCCACTCATGGCCTACGCCTATGTGCTGGACCAGTGGAGGTGGGATATCTTCAGAAACAGTAGCCTAGTAAATTGGAATGAGCATTGGTGGAATCTGAGGTAAATGTATATGTAAAAAAAAAATAGATTTATTCAAATTATTTAATTGGAGGTTGATCCTCATTTCACTGTCTGAAGGTACTCTGCGACTTTTGTTTATTTTACTACAAGAAAAGTATCTGTTGACCGTTTCGATGTCCACCATCAACATGTTTATCATGAGATCAGCTCAATGTCACCATAAAATCTATTGTTATCCTCATATCTCTCAGGTGATGAATACCTACGTACATCTAAAAAATAAAATATATCATCAGTACTATGAGCACGTGTAAGTCACGTTGAAATTATTATCAATTATAATATTTTCCACTAAGCATTATTTAGTTTTTAGATTTTTAGAGAAACCATATGTAATTTTATAAGAAACTGACAAAACACGGGAGCATCGCCATCCGTACAAATGCTCAATTCGTACAATGCTGTTTATTTCGTAGTTTGTACATAATTTTGTTTGACATATTATCAATTGGTGCAAAAATGTTGTGCTGTTTCTCAGAATAATTAGTGTTACATTATGTAGAACATGGTTAATAGCGTTTGATATAAATAAATAATCCAAGATAGTATCAAACTTCGTTTGTACGCAAAGGGCTGAAGCTCCCTGCACTCCTCGTAAGTTGTAATAACAACAACTTTTTGAAATTAAACTGTACATTCAAATTTTGCAGGATAAAAGAAACTGGCGTGTCTCCCCCTTTGCCCAGAAATGAGAATGACTTGGACCCGGCTGCTAAGTACCACGTCGTGTCTCATGTCCCGTACATTACGTAAGGAATACTATAACTTTATACGTAACTGTTTAAGTTAAATACCTTTATTTGTTTAAAGTTTCCTAACAAAGAAAGCCTTGATAGTATTTGTTTTCGTTAAAGTAATTGACAGAGCTAATTTGTGGCTCTCATTTGATGCTAAGCGGCAACGTCAACCAATCTCTACAACTGCAATGCCTCTAAGGTTACGTCACTTATGTACCCAATGGTGACATTGCACTACACCCTGAGACATAAAGGAGTCGGGTGTCGCATCTAATCTATAATCTAGCGCTCTGGCACCATCGTGGTGCAGGACTTCCTGGCCTTTGTTCAGCAGAAACTGGACTTTATGGACCAGGTTTCCTTGGAACAAATTCTGCTGACCAGCTTCACAGAAGAACAAATTCAGGAGGCGATGAAGGTGCTAGCTGACACAACCGTGACTACCATCCGTCTGATTACCAAGTAGAGAGACGGACGTGGCAAAAGGGACCTGCAGGACATCTTTAAGCTGTTCTTGGTAACCGACCCTGATGACGTCATATTCGTAGCGCGCAACCTTCATAAACTTCCTCCTGTGACCTTCAACTCTGTTGACGTCACCAAGTTTTTGAAGGACCTAATACTGCTACGACCACACCTCAACTCGTGGTTGATCAAGTAATTATGTCAGGGCATGTGTCAAAGTTTTTATGCAAAGGGCCGGTTACCGTGCATATTGTCTCATAACGTGCCCTAACTCGGGAAACTGGTATGAATAGGAACCTATGTAGGAAGTGGTTGCACCTAAATGCCAATTTGTAATCAGTTATATGTTGTTTTTCAGATATTTGATTTCACACGTCCTCGAATTTCAAATCCTACGGTCACTATGCTGCCACGCGAATCACACGGGACCTTTGCACAAATGCTCTATTTATGGTGTTAAAGAAGCCGGAAATCTACTCAGGTGCTTCTTATTTTATTTGTTTTTAGGGTTCCGTACACTTAGGGTAAAACGGACCCTATTACTAAGGCTCCGCTGTCCGTCCGTCCGTCCGTCTGTCACCAGGCTGTATCTCATGAACCGTGATAGTTAGACAGTTGAAATTTTCACAGATGATGTATTTCTGTTGTTGCTATAACAACAAATACTAAAAAACAGAATAAAATAAATATTTAAGGGTTTGGGAGCCATACAACAAACGTGATTTTTTTGCTCATTTTTGCTCGATATTATAACGGCAACAGGTAGACGCTTGAAATATTCACAGAATATTTAGTTATACTATTCACTTTAAAAATAAATAATTAAATAAAAATACAATAAATATTTTAGGGGGCTCCCATACAAAAAACGTGATTTTTTTGCCGTTTTTATAGATAATGGTACGGAAACCTTCGTTCACGAGTCCGACTCGCACTTGGCCGGTTTTTTATTTTCTTATTTCTTATTAATTTTAAGAATTAACATGTTGTAAATGTTTTTTCCTTCTGCCTTTCCATCTGTATACTTATATGTTTGTATACTTATTACTCGAGTTCTACTTTAACGCGGTTTAAACTGTGGTGTAATAGGGTATTCGTCGAGGAAGGCTGAGGTGGCGGCGCGTCGCCTTTAGGTACTTTGTGCCCAGTGTATAAAACATCTGTGCATGTTTGTACTTAGGTTTCACCTAGGTTGATCCATGGGAAAACGCTGGTTTACACTCAATTTAAATAATAATCGAGACTATGTTGCTGTTGATAGGAACTCCTTATTTTTTTTTTTTTTTTTAAATGGCATGTGAGGATTTTCTCAATTTTGCTAATGTCAAGTAGCATAGACAAGCAATGTCCAGTCGTCAAGTACTTGTCATGTCATGTTCTAGTAAATCGATGGCAGTTTACTAGAATGTTCCTGGACAATTTCCACCCCTTCGAAAAGACATGCAATACACTTATTTTATTTAAATTCACTACTATGTGCTCTTTATAAGCTACACCGGTTAAAATGCCACCAAAATTACACGATATAACTCAAAAAAACACTACAAATTAAAATAAAATAAAAAAGGACGACGTCTCCCTTCGAAAGAGCAAAAAAAGTCCGATAGGATCTCATAGTGTATGTCTTTGATCTCAAGTCAACTACGAACTGAAAGATGCAGTGTAAAACGGTCTCCCACTCGATTGACAGATGACATTGTGGCGATCGTGGTAACGGGTACTAACGGCGGCTTCATGTTAGTCTTTATTCTGAGGCTTCATGGCATTTTATGGTGGTGGCCTATATCCAGCAGTGGACGACAAACCAGTAACAAATGTTTCAATTCTCACAATTTTATTTCCAGCAATGGCATGTCCCTTGGCGCAAGCAAAGACTGGAGAACAGTTCTCCAAACAATGACTGGGGAGACTGAACTTTCAACAGAAGGGATCTTGGAATACTTCGGACCCCTCCAAGACTTTCTACGCACAGAGATCGTTCGGCTGTCATCAATAGAGACAGACATGGACAAAAGTGCACCCATGATCGTAGGAGCGATTGCAGCCTTTCTGTTTATACTTATAGTAGTGCTTTATTGTGTCAAGAAAAGAGAGAGCGCTAAGAAAATGTTCTCCTCTTGCGGATTGAGTAACAACGGGTCTTTGGATATCGTAACAAATGAAATGCCACAGAAGAAGAGCACTGAAGTTGAAGGAGTTAGTGAAGATAAGGTTTAAAACGGTCAATAATGTAGACTACATTATACTAAAGGTAACGCATAACATGATGCTATTGGACTAAATCCTTAAGTTTGCCCACACCCATGGAGATTCGGAGGAAAACTCTACAAATCCACAGTCTGTCTTTTGTTTCTTTTAGGCTCAACTCACACTGAGATGGCAGCGGTTGACAGCGCAGCCAAAATTTACGCAGCATTTAAAACTTCATCTTCATTGTATTTTAAAAAAATGTAATTTAGTTACAAAGTATTTCTTGACGCGGTGCTACGAGAGACGGCCACGTGACTGCTCAAAGAAGAAGAGGGGTGTGAAGGGGCTGACCACTGCCATCTTGGTGTAAAATGAGTCTTACTCGATCATGACGAAAGCTGTCAATCGTTAGTCGAGCTGTATTTCTGTGAGCACCCTAACTGACACAAATTTACATGTAATTATTTTTATCATAATGTATTATCAAGAGGTAAGAGTCAATAGGTGGAAATATAATATATTTTTGATTAAAATTTATTTTGAAATACAATCAATTAGGTAAGTTAGTCTCTAGCTGATGATTATGATGATAAACATGAAATTAGTATTCGGAAATAAGAGTAGATCAAAATGGGCTCATTTTGATCTACTTTTTGTTAAGCACTGCCAGTCTACTATTAACCATCGAAGAGTTTCATTATCCTCCTTTCGTCTCCATCATCAGGCCAACTCGTGGTCACCATAATGTTGTACTGTCATCAGAAATTGGCAAGTTTCAAAAAAATCGCTCAATTGGATAACTGTAACTGCGTTAAAATAGTTTCAATCGTCGTACATTTTTGAACCATGCAAACAAATAACCACAGAAACATTTAAGGCAAGTTTTATTAAAGCTTGTAAATAATAAAAAAAAAACGTTATTTTTTCATATCCACGTCTTCTCTCCAGCTCAAGGTTTCCAGGTCTTCAAGGTTTGTTTTTGTTTTGTGATTGAACTAAAACAAACCTCAAGCAAATTGTCCTGCTTAGATGTTAAATAAAGTAGGAGAATCATTTTCCTAATATGAGAATAAATAAAACTGTAGGTACCTATAGATTACCATGTATTGTTGATAGGTATAAGTAAGTTATTAATTTTAATCAAGTATTTTGTTAGTAATGTTATAGTAATGTTGGTATTCTTCGCAAAATACGTGAAAAGATATGATTTTTAATAAAAATTAAATGAAACGTTATAATCAAGAAATAAATTAGTTGAGTTTGTTTTTCATAATTAACATATATTAAACGGTGTGGATATTTGTATTTAATATATTGCTATTTTTATTACTCTAATAAATTATCATTATATTTTTTTAATTTAAACAATTATAGGTATAGGTCCCACAAATTTATCTGGTCCGGTAACGGTGGCGCTGATATCAAATTCAATTTTCAATAGTAATGTGATTAATAATAATAATAAATAATAAAGAGTTCTTTCGTGGTTTGTTCTACTTTTGGACACTGAAAAGTTAGGTGATGGCATCATACCGGCTAACATTCCAGGTTTTGGAAATCGATAAAATGACCAACTAGGATATATTTAAAGGTCGCCTGGCAGATCGCTGTTAGCGAATCACAAAATCACAAAAAAAACATACATTGGGCGGCCTTAGCCGCACAATGTATGTTTTATGTTTTATATGATTATCATTAAAGAGTTATCTATAGATCTTGCAGTGGACTTTCCACATTTCACACAGCGCCTTGGCTATCTTTCATATTATTTTGTTAAATATACCACCTTCAAACGATTTAATGGCCCATACCAACCCACTTTTGCTGCCCAATCATGGCGTGATGACTGGACTTCCTGGGCTGACTGGAGCAAATGGAGCATCGAGAAGCGGTAGCAGCTGCAGTAACTACTTACCCTCACTTGTGGTCTTCCGAATTAGTAATGTCCGTGTTCATACTCCGACACACTACACTAATCTTCGAACTGAGACTAATGAGCATTTTCGGTAAATGCTCAAATCTGTCAATAAGAATTGGTTAGACTCGCACTAGTGAGAGTTCCGATCCGTAAATTAATTCGAAATCGTCCCTTTTTGAGTTTTAGCCATTTTCCCTGCACAGAACTATTCATACTTATCTTAATTATATTCAACTACGATACTAAAATATTGCCTCCAGAACAAGTACACAGGAAAAGGAGAAAACAAAAAGTTTTTTTTTTCTTTTTTTAAGCTTTTGAATCTGGTAGAGTGATGAGGGTTTGGGTGAGGATGTGTGGGAGGTTATTGACCTTATACACCAGCTCAAAGTCACGCAGCGGGCTAAGGACAGGCTATTCTAGGAGTTTCACGAGGAGGTCCGTAGAAGAACCAAGATCACCGACATAGCTCTCAGAATTAACAAGTTGAAGTGGCAATAGGTAGGTCATATAGCTCACAGAACTGATAACCGCTGGGGAAAAGGTTCTCGAATAGCGACCACAAACCAGACGATGCAGTTGTTGAACCCTCCCCTTCTCGATGGATGGCTACTTAGATACTCAGGATATTTTATTATTCCTACCAAAACGTGAGTAGGTAAGTCAGAAAGCTGATGATTTTTAATTAACCGACTTCAAAAAAAGGAGGAGGTTCTTAATTCGACTGTACGTTTTTTTTTTTGGATGTATTTTACGGGATTGCTCCGTGTTCCCATTGATGAAACCTAATATATTACACCGAGATAGATATGCTACTCTTGGTTTGCCTGTGGCATCATGACAAGAAGTGTCAGCGCTAAATGGTACTGCTAGACGTGGATAGATGGCGTTATAGTAATACTTAAATACCTACCCGCTGCCAGCCGTCGATAGATAGCGTTTATTCAAATTGAGATTAGACATAATTTATATCTATGAATTATATCACATATACTTTATAGTTTAAGTTTGTACATAATATAAGCAAAGGCTTGAAGTCGGTTTATGATTTTACCAAAATTAACTTTTATTAAGTATTAGCTTGAATGTGTGCATTGAAGATGCCTGTCTGATTTCCACCGGCAAAGCGTTTCAAAGACGCACAGCTTGGATTATGAAAGATTTGCTATAAAAAAAACTGCTGTGCACAGGTATAAGTTTTTTGATGTCCTAAGAGAACTAAGAGAATAAGAATTGGAGGAAAGAAGATACATAAAAATTTCTTAAAAGGATTAAATAGAACAGAAAAAAAAACAATAGTAAAAATTCGTGTTAAATAATAACATATTTAATAATATATTAATAATTAATTCAGTTTAAAAGAGTACATTATATATTAATTGGTTGCGCCCCGCGGTTTCACCCGCGTGAATAATGATGAAAATTGATGATGATGATGATGATGAAAAGTAGTCTATGTGTTAATCCAGGGCGTAAAGTATCTCCATTCCAAATTTCACAAAAATCCATTCAGTAGTTTT
Organism: Epirrita christyi; assembly: GCA_951392215.1. Classification (NCBI taxonomy): domain Eukaryota; kingdom Metazoa; phylum Arthropoda; class Insecta; order Lepidoptera; family Geometridae; genus Epirrita; species Epirrita christyi. Next base: position 6,553,728 of record OX595842.1, on the reverse strand, counting down.
TACGTGAAAGATTAACAAACATCCATCCATACTCACAAACTTTCGCGTTTGATGATGATGATGAAAAGTAAAGTATCTCCATTCCAAATTTCACAAAAATCCATTCAGTAGTTTTTACGTGAAAGAGTAACAAACATCCATCCATACTCACAAACTTTCGCGTTTGATGATGATGATGATGATGAAAAGTAGCTATGTGTTAATCCAGGGCGTAAAGTATCTCCATTCCAAATTTCACTCAAATCCATTCAGTAGTTTTTACGTGAAAGAGTAACAAACACGCGTTTGATGATGATGATGATGATGAAAAGTAGCCTATGTGTTAATCCAGGGCGTAAAATATCTCCATTCCAAATTTCACTCAAATCCATTCAGTAGTTCTTACGTGAAAGAGTAACAAACACGCGTTTGATGATGAAAAGTAGCCTATGTGTTAATCCAGGGCGTAAAGTGTCTCCATTCCAAATTTCACTCAAATCCATTCAGTAGTTCTTACGTGAAAGAGTAACAAACACGCGTTTGATGATGATGATGATGATGAAAAGTAGCCTATGTGTTAATCCAGGGCGTAAAGTATCTTCATTCCAAATTTCACTCAAATCCATTCAGTAGTTTTTACGTGAAAGAGTAACAATACTCACAAACTTTCGCGTTTATAATATTAACTAGATTTTGCGTGCGGCGCGAGCTGCATGCAGCTCGCGTGTGGTTTTGTTGCTGTTGTAATTGTAACAAACCCCTACTTGTCCCTACTAACCCCTACAAACCCCTAAAAACCCCTACAAACCCCTACAAACCCCTACAAACCCCTACAACCCCTAAAAACCCCTACAAACCCCTACAAACCCCTACAAACCCCTACAACCCCTACAAACCCCTAAAAACCCCTACAAACCCCTACAAACCACTACAAACCCCTACAACCCCTAAAAACCCCTACAAACCCCTACAAACCCCTACAAACCCTACAAACCCTACAAACCTACAAACCCCTACAACCCCTACAAACCCCTACAAACCCCTACAACCCCTACAAACCCCTACAAACCCCTACAAACCCCTACAACCCCTACAAACCCTACAAACCCCTACAAACCCCTATAAACCCCTACAAACCCCTACAAACCCCTACAAACCCCTACAACCCCTAAAACCCCTACAAACCCCTACAAACCCCTACAACCCCTAAAAACCCCTACAAACCCCTACAACCCCTAAAAACCCCTACATTCTCTACAAACCCCTACAACCCCTACAAACCCCTACAACCCCTACAAACCCCTACAACCCCTACAAACCCCTACAAACCCCTACAAACCCCTACAACCCCTAAAAACCCCTACAAACCCCTACAAACCCCTACAAACCCCTACAACCCCTACAACCCCTACAAACCCCTACAACCCCTACAAACCCCTACAAACCCCTACAAACCTCTAAAAACCCCTAAAAACCCCTACAAACCCCTACAAACCCCTAAAAACCCCTACAAACCCCTACAACCCCTAGAAACCCCTACAACCCCTACAAACCCCTACAATCCCCTACAACCCCTAAAAATCCCTACAAACCCCTACAAACCCCTAAAAACCCCTACAACCCCTAAAAACCCCTACAAACCCCTACAAACCCCTAAAAACCCCTACAACCCCTAAAAACCCCTACAAACCCCTACAAACCCCTACAAACCCCTACAAACCCCTACAACCCCTACAACCCCTAGAAACCCCTACAAACCCCTACAAACCCCTACAACCCCTAGAAACCCCTAAAAATCCCTACAAACCCCTACAAACCCCTACAACCCCTAAAAACCCCTAAAAACCCCTACAAATCCCAACAAACCCCTACAAACCCCTACAACCCCTACAAACCCCTACAAACCCCTACAACCCCTAAAAACCCCTACAAACCCCTACAAACCCCTACAAACCCCTACAACCCCTACAAACCCCTACAACCCCTACAAACCCCTACAAACCCCTAAAAACCCCTACAACCCCTACAAACCCCTACAAACCCCTAAAAACCACTACAACCCCTACAAACCCCTACAAACCTACAAACCCCTACAAACCCCTACAAACCCCTACAACCCCTAAAAACCCCTACAAACCCCTACAAACCCCTACAACCCCTACAAACCCCTACAACCCCTACAAACCCCTACAAACCCCTACAAACCCCTACAAACCCCTACAACCCCTAAAAACCCCTACAAACCCCTACAAACCCCTACAAACCCCTACAACCCCTACAACCCCTACAAACCCCTACAACCCCTACAAACCCCTACAAACCCCTACAAACCTCTAAAAACCCCTACAAACCCCTACAAACCCCTACAACCCCTAGAAACCCCTAAAAATCCCTACAAACCCCTACAAACTCCTACAACCCCTAAAAACCCCTAAAAACCCCTACATACCCCAACAAACCCCTACAACCCCTACAAACCCCTACAAACCCCTACAAACCCCTACAACCCCTAAAAACCCCTACAAACCCCTACAAACCCCTACAACCCCTACAAACCCCTACAAACCCCTACAACCCCTAAAAATCCCTACAAACCCCTACAAACCCCTAAAAACCCCTACAACCCCTAAAAACCCCTACAAACCCCTAAAAACCCCTACAACCCCTAAAAACCCCTACAAACCCCTACAACCCCTAGAAACCCCTACAACCCCCTACAAACCCCTACAAACCCCTACAACCCCTACAACCCCTACAAACCCCTACAAACCCCTACAACCCCTAAAAACCCCTAAAAACCCCTACAAACCCCAACAAACCCCTACAACCCCTAAAAACCCCTACAAACCCCTACAACCCCTAGAAACCCCTACAACCCCCTACAAACCCCTACAAACCCCTACAACCCCTACAACCCCTACAAACCCCTACAAACCCCTACAACCCCTAAAAACCCCTAAAAACCCCTACAAACCCCAACAAACCCCTACAACCCCTACAAACCCCTACAAACCCCTACAAACCCCTACAACCCCTAAAAACCCCTACAAACCCCTACAAACCCCTACAACCCCTACAAACCCCTACAAACCTACAAACCCCTACAAACCCCTACAAACCCCTACAACCCCTACAAACCCCTACGAACCCCTACAAACCCCTAAAAACCCCTACAAACCCCTACAAACCCCTACAACCCCTAGAAACCCCTACAACCCCTACAAACCCCTACAAACCCCTACAACCCCTAAAAATCCCTACAAACCCCTACAAACCCCTAAAAACCCCTACATCCCCTAAAAACCCCTACAAACCCCTACAAACCCCTAAAAACCCCTACAACCCCTAAAAACCCCTACAAACCCCTACAAACCCCTACAACCCCTACAACCCCTACAAACCCCTACAACCCCTACAAACCCCTACAAACCCCTACAAACCTCTAAAAACCCCTAAAAACCCCTACAAACCCCTACAAACCCCTAAAAACCCCTACAAACCCCTACAACCCCTAGAAACCCCTACAACCCCTACAAACCCCTACAATCCCCTACAACCCCTAAAAATCCCTACAAACCCCTACAAACCCCTAAAAACCCCTACAACCCCTAAAAACCCCTACAAACCCCTACAAACCCCTAAAAACCCCTACAACCCCTAAAAACCCCTACAAACCCCTACAAACCCCTACAAACCCCTACAAACCCCTACAACCCCTACAACCCCTAGAAACCCCTACAAACCCCTACAAACCCCTACAACCCCTAGAAACCCCTAAAAATCCCTACAAACCCCTACAAACCCCTACAACCCCTAAAAACCCCTAAAAACCCCTACAAATCCCAACAAACCCCTACAAACCCCTACAACCCCTACAAACCCCTACAAACCCCTACAACCCCTAAAAACCCCTACAAACCCCTACAAACCCCTACAAACCCCTACAACCCCTACAAACCCCTACAACCCCTACAAACCCCTACAAACCCCTAAAAACCCCTACAACCCCTACAAACCCCTACAAACCCCTAAAAACCACTACAACCCCTACAAACCCCTACAAACCCCTACAACCCCTACAAACCCCTACAAACCCCTACAACCCCTACAAACCCCTACAAACCCCTACAACCCCTACAAACCCCTACGAACCCCTACAAACCCCTAAAAACCCCTACAAACCCCTACAAACCCCTACAACCCCTAGAAACCCCTACAACCCCTACAAACCCCTACAAACCCCTACAACCCCTAAAAATCCCTACAAACCCCTACAAACCCCTAAAAACCCCTACATCCCCTAAAAACCCCTACAAACCCCTACAAACCCCTAAAAACCCCTACAACCCCTAAAAACCCCTACAAACCCCTACAAACCCCTACAAACCCCTACAACCCCTACAACCCCTAGAAACCCCTACAAACCCCTACAACCCCTAGAAACCCCTAAAAATCCCTACAAACCCCTACAAACCCCTACAACCCCTACAAACCCCTACAAACCCCTACAAACCCCTACAAACCCCTACAACCCCTAAAAACCCCTACAACCCCTACAAACCCCTAAAATCCCCTACAACCCCTACAAACCCCTACAACCCTTACAAACCCCTACAAACCCCTACAAACCCCTACAAACCCCTTTGACCCCTACAACCTCTACATACTATGGCATTTGATTAGAAGTTTTTTTGCGTGCAAAAACTATGAAATAGTATAAAAAAAAAAACCTAACAACCTACCGAGGACCTGTGTATACTATGGCATGTGATTAGATTTTTTTTTGTGTAGGTAATTTGTTTGTTTTTTGTTCGATATTTTTCATTGAGGCGCGAGCTGCAAGCAGCTCGCGTGGTAATAAAACAAAAAAAAAATCTCAAAGTCAAATTTCTGAATTGAAATTCCAACTTTTTTTATATTGTTATTACTCAATAAATGGAGGAAATCGTTTTGACCGGGAAACAGCTCTTGATACTGGTAACGGTTCAGTATGGATTTCCTCTGCAATACCGCATCAAATTGTAATCCATACTGTCATAATTTATATTATTTTCATGTTTTTGCGGAAAATCTCGGAAAATTCCCGGAAAATGGTGATTTTTCTTTCACCAGGCAACACTTTTTGTCATTCTAAACAACCGCCTCATACAAGTTGTCCGGCTCGGGAGTTGCCAACAGCCTCATTTTTCACTTGGAAAATTTGGAAAATTTCATATTTTTACAAAATGGCCGCCACAGCGACCGCCATCTTTTATTTTGAAAAAACGAATAGAATATTAAAGATGAAGCAGTGCACTGGCAACATTTCTGCATAAACAGAATTGCCATATGGCAACTTTGGTAGAAGGAAACTTGAACTCGTAGCCGAGTCGGACCCGAAAATTTCACTACTCGCATGCTCCCAGTGTTGCCAACTCACTGCAACCAAAATAGTCAAAAGTCACTCACATGGTCCTCTTCTTCAAGTCAACATCAAATTTTGATTCAAAATACCATTTTTTTTTTTTTTACATTTTATGGAAAATCTCGGAAAATACCCGAAAAATGGGGATTTTTTTTTAACCAGGCAACACTTTTCATCGTTTTACACAACGGCTCCATACAAGTTGTCCAGCTCGGGTGTTGCCAAAAGCCTCATTTTCCAGTTGTAAAATTCAGAAAATTTCATCTTTTTACAAAATGGCCGCCACAGCGTCCGCCATCTTTTATTTTGAAAAAACGAATAGAATGTCAAAGATTAAGCAGGGCACTGGCCACATTTCTGCATAAACAGAATTGCCATATGGCAACATTGGTAAAAGGAAACTTGAGCTCGTAGCCGAGTCGGACCCGAAAATTTCACTACTCGCATGCTCCCAGTGTTGCCAACTCAATGCAACCAAAATAGTCAAAAGTCACTCTCATGGTCCTCTCCTTCAAGTCTACATCAAATTTTGATTCAAAATACCATTTTTTTTTTTTTTACATTTTATGGAAAATCTCGGAAAATACCCGGAAAATGGGGAATTTTTTTTCACCAGGCAACATTTTTCATTGTTTTACACAATGGCCCCATACAAGTCGTCCGGCTCGGGTGTTGCCAACAGCGTCATTTTCGGGTTAGAAAATTTTGAAAATTTCGTCTTTTTACAAAATGCCCGCCACAGCGTCCGCCATTTTGAATTTCGAAAAAACTAATAGAATTTCCAAGATGGAACAGTTCAGTGGCAACACTTGTGAATACTCAGAATTTGCGCATGGCAACTTTCGTAGTGGAAAAAAAATGAAAGTAGCCGAATTGGGCCCAAAAATAACACCTTTGCCTGCTCCCAGTGTTGCCAGCTCAGAGCGACCAAACTGGTCAAATGTCATTCGCATGGACCTCCTTAACGACACCTCATCAAATTTTGATTCAAATTGTATTTTTTTTTATTTTCAGTTTTTTGGGGAAAATCTCGGAAAATACCCGGAAAATGGGGATTTTTTTTTCACCAGGCAACACTTTTCATCGTTTTACACAATGGCCCCATACAAGTCGTCCAGCTCGGGTGTTGCCAACAGCCTCATTTTTCACTTGGAAAATTTTGAAAATTTCGTCTTTTTACAAAATGGCCGCCACAGCGTCCGCCATTTTGAATTTCGAAAAACCAATAATTTTCCCATATGGAGCAGTTCAGTGGCAACACTTGTGCATACTTGGAAGTTGCGCATGGCAACTTTCGTAGTGGAAAAATAAGGAAAGTAGCCGAGTCGGGCGCAAAAATAAAAAAAGTTCGCCTGATTCCAGTTTTGCCAGCTGACGGGGACAAAAATGGTCAAATGACATTCGCATGGACCTTTTCAACGATACCACATCAAATTTTGATTCAAAATGTCAATATTTCTAATTTTCACTTTTTTGGGGAAAATCTTGGAAATTACCCGAAAAATGGGGAAAATTTTCTTGCCAGGCAACACTCTTTACTGTTCTACACAACTGCCCCATACAAGTCTTCCGGCTCGGGTGTTGCCAACAGCCTCATTTTCCAGTTGTAAAATTCAGAAAATTTCGTCTATTTACAAAATGGCCGCCACAGCGTCCGCCATTTTGAATTTCGAAAAAACGAATAAAATACCTAATATGGAGCAGTTCAGTGGCAACACTTGTGCATACTCTGAATTCACGCATGGCAACTTTCGTAGTAGAAAAATATGGAAAGTAGCCGAGTCGGGCCCAAAACTTAAAAAGTTTGCTTTTTCCCAGTGTTGCCAAATTGAAAGCGACAAAAATGGTCAAATGTCATTCGCATGGACCTTTTAAACGATACCACATCAAATTTTGATTTAAAATATCGTTATTTCTACTTTTCACCTTTTTGGGGAAAATCTCGGAAATTACCCGAAAAATGGGGAAAATTTTCTCGCCAGGCAACACTCTTCACCGTTCTACACGACCGCCCCATACATGTCGTCCGGATCGGGTGTTGCCAACAGCGTCATTTTCGGGTTGGAAAATTTGGAAAATTTTTGCTTTTTACAAAATGGCCGCCACAGCGTCCGCCATTTTGAATTTCGAAAAAGCCGTACTTACACGTCATTCTACAGGATACTGGCAATTATTGAAGCAAAACAGATTCACCGTACGCCAATGTTGCCAGAACAAAGCACCCCGCCAAAGTGGAGTATGAAAATCGGTAAAATTCAAAGTCAAATTTCGAAGCCGCCATCTTTTTTTTTTTTTTTTTTTTCAATTTTTTTTAATTTTTTCCCCCCCTCTTTCTACCCTCCCATTTTGAAAACCCTACCTGTAACCGTTTAGGAGCTGTCAAATCTGACAGCTGTCATCTCGGTTTTTTCGAAATGTCAATGCCTAATTCCTGGTGAGATTGACCCCCCCTAAACTTCCCCCAAACAAACCCCCCCCCTAAAACGACTCCTTCTAGGAGAACAAATATGTCAATCAGTGAGTCACCGTTATTCAGCTTTATATTATATAGAAGACTAGATTTTGCGTGCGGCGCGAGCTGCATGCAGCTCGCGTGTGGTTGTTGTAGCTGTTGTTATTAATTAGAACCCCTACTTGTCCCTACTAAACCCTACAAACCCCTAAAAACCCCTACAACCCCTACAAACCCCTACAACCCCTACAAACCCCTACAACCCCTACAAACCCCTACAAACCCCTACAAACCCCTACAAACCCCTACAACCCCTAAAAACCCCTACAAACCCCTACAAACCCCTACAAACCCCTACAACCCCTAATACCCCTACAAACCCCTACAAACACCTACAAACCCCTACAACCCCTAAAACCCCTACAAACCCCTACAAACCCCTACAACCCCTAAAAACCCCTACAAACCCCTACAACCCCTAAAAACCCCTACATTCCCTACAAACCCCTACAACCCCTACAAACCCCTACAACCCCTACAAACCCCTACAACCCCTACAAACCCCTACAAACCCCTACAAACCCCTACAAACCCCTACAACCCCTAAAAACCCCTACAAACCCCTACAAACCCCTACAAACCCCTACAACCCCTACAAACCCCTACAACCCCTACAAACCCCTACAAACCCCTACAAACCCCTAAAAACCCCTAAAAACCCCTACAAACCCCTACAAACCCCTAAAAACCCCTACAAACCCCTACAAACCCCTACAACCCCTAGAAACCCCTACAACCCCTACAAACCCCTACAAACCCCTACAACCCCTAAAAATCCCTACAAACCCCTACAAACCCCTAAAAACCCCTACAACCCCTAAAAACCCCTACAAACCCCTAAAAACCCCTAAAAACCCCTACAACCCCTAAAAACCCCTACAAACCCCTACAAACCCCTACAAACCCCTACAAACCCCTACAACCCCTACAACCCCTAGAAACCCCTACAAACCCCTACAAACCCCTACAACCCCTAGAAACCCCTAAAAATCCCTACAAACCCCTACAAACCCCTACAACCCCTAAAAACCCCTAAAAACCCCTACAAACCCCAACAAACCCCTACAAACCCCTACAACCCCTACAAACCCCTACAAACCCCTACAACCCCTAAAACCCCTACAAACCCCTACAAACCCCTACAACCCCTACAAACCCCTACAACCCCTACAAACCCCTACAAACCCCTACAAACCCCTAAAAACCCCTACAACCCCTACAAACCCCTACAAACCCCTAAAAACCACTACAACCCCTACAAACCCCTACAAACCTACAAACCCCTACAAACCCCTACAAACCTACAAACCCCTACAAACCCCTACAACCCCTACAAACCCCTACAAACCCCTACAAACCCCTAAAAACCCCTAAAAACCCCTACAAACCCCTACAAACCCCTAAAAACCCCTACAAACCCCTACAAACCCCTACAACCCCTAGAAACCCCTACAACCCCTACAAACCCCTACAAACCCCTACAACCCCTAAAAATCCCTACAAACCCCTACAAACCCCTAAAAACCCCTACAACCCCTAAAAACCCCTACAAACCCCTAAAAACCCCTAAAAACCCCTACAACCCCTAAAAACCCCTACAAACCCCTACAAACCCCTACAAACCCCTACAAACCCCTACAACCCCTACAACCCCTAGAAACCCCTACAAACCCCTACAAACCCCTACAACCCCTAGAAACCCCTAAAAATCCCTACAAACCCCTACAAACCCCTACAACCCCTAAAAACCCCTAAAAACCCCTACAAACCCCAACAAACCCCTACAAACCCCTACAACCCCTACAAACCCCTACAAACCCCTACAACCCCTAAAACCCCTACAAACCCCTACAAACCCCTACAACCCCTACAAACCCCTACAAACCCCTACAAACCCCTACAAACCCCTACAACCCCTAATACCCCTACAAACCCCTACAAACACCTACAAACCCCTACAACCCCTAAAACCCCTACAAACCCCTACAAACCCCTACAACCCCTAAAAACCCCTACAAACCCCTACAACCCCTAAAAACCCCTACATTCCCTACAAACCCCTACAACCCCTACAAACCCCTACAACCCCTACAAACCCCTACAACCCCTACAAACCCCTACAAACCCCTACAAACCCCTACAAACCCCTACAACCCCTAAAAACCCCTACAAACCCCTACAAACCCCTACAAACCCCTACAACCCCTACAAACCCCTACAACCCCTACAACCCCTACAACCCCCTAGAAACCCCTACAAACCCCTAAAAACCCCTAACAACCCCTACAAACCCCTACAAACCCCAAAAACCCCAACAACCCCTACAAACCCCTACAACCCCTACAAATTCCTACAACCCCTACAACCCCTACAAACCCCTAGAAACCCCTACAAACCCCTACAACCCCTAAAAACCCCTACAACCCCTACAAACCCCTACAACCCCTACAAACCCCTACAACCCCTACAAACCCCTACAAACCCCTACAAACCCCTACAAACCCCTACAACCCCTAAAAACCCCTACAAACCCCTACAAACCCCTACAAACCCCTACAACCCCTAATACCCCTACAAACCCCTACAAACACCTACAAACCCCTACAACCCCTAAAACCCCTACAAACCCCTACAAACCCCTACAACCCCTAAAAACCCCTACAAACCCCTACAACCCCTAAAAACCCCTACATTCCCTACAAACCCCTACAACCCCTACAAACCCCTACAACCCCTACAAACCCCTACAACCCCTACAAACCCCTACAAACCCCTACAAACCCCTACAAACCCCTACAACCCCTAAAAACCCCTACAAACCCCTACAAACCCCTACAAACCCCTACAACCCCTACAAACCCCTACAACCCCTACAAACCCCTACAAACCCCTACAAACCCCTAAAAACCCCTAAAAACCCCTACAAACCCCTACAAACCCCTAAAAACCCCTACAAACCCCTACAAACCCCTACAACCCCTAGAAACCCCTACAACCCCTACAAACCCCTACAAACCCCTACAACCCCTAAAAATCCCTACAAACCCCTACAAACCCCTAAAAACCCCTACAACCCCTAAAAACCCCTACAAACCCCTAAAAACCCCTAAAAACCCCTACAACCCCTAAAAACCCCTACAAACCCCTACAAACCCCTACAAACCCCTACAAACCCCTACAACCCCTACAAACCCCTAAAAACCACTACAACCCCTACAAACCCCTACAAACCTACAAACCCCTACAAACCCCTACAAACCTACAAACGCCTACAAACCCCTACAACCCCTACAAACGCCTACAAACCCCTACAAATCCCTACAACCCCTACAAACCCCTACAAACCCCTACAACCCCTACAAACCCCTACAAACCCCTACAAACCCCTACAAACCCTACAAACCTACAAACCCCTACAACCCCTACAAACCCCTACAACCCCTAAAAACCCCTACAAACCCCTGCAACCCCTACAAACCCCTACAAACTCCTACAAACCCCTACAAACCTACAAACCCCTACAAACCCCTACAAACCCCTACAAACCCCTACAACCCCTACAAACCCCTACAAACCCCTAAAAACCCCTACAAACCCCCACAACCCCTACAAACCCCTACAAACCCCTACAAACCTCTACAACCCCTACAAACCCCTACAAACCCCTAAAAACCCCTACAAACCCCCACAACCCCTACAAACCCCTACAAACCCCTACAACCCCTAAAAACCCCTACAAACCCCTACAACCCCTACAAACCCCTACAAACCCCTACAACCCCTACAAACCCCTACAAATCCCTACAAACCCCTACAAACCCCTACAACCCCTAGAACCCCTACAACCCCTACAAACCCCTACAACCCCTACAAACCCCTAAAAACCCCTACAACCCCTACAAACCCCTACAACCCCTACAAACCCCTACAAACCCCTACAACCCCTACAAACCCCTACAAACCCCTTTAAACCCCTACAACCTCTACATACTATGGCATTTGATTAGAAGTTTTTTTGCGTGCAAAAACTATGAAATAGTATAAAAAAAAAAACCTAACAACCTACCGAGGACCTGTGTATACTATGGCATGTGATTAGATTTTTTTTTGTGTAGATAATTTGTTTGTTTTTTGTTCGATATTTTTCATTGAGGCGCGAGCTGCAAGCAGCTCGCGTGGTAATAAAACAAAAAAAAAATCTCAAAGTCAAATTTCTGAATTGAAATTCCAACTTTTTTTATATTGTTATTACTCAATAAATGGAGGAAATCGTTTTGACCGGGAAACAGCTCTTGATACTGGTAACGGTTCAGTATGGATTTCCTCTGCAATACCGCATCAAATTGTAATCCATACTGTCATAATTTATATTATTTTCATGTTTTTGCGGAAAATCTCGGAAAATACCCGGAAAATGGTGATTTTTCTTTCACCAGGCAACACTTTTTGTCATTCTAAACAACCGCCTCATACAAGTTGTCCGGCTCGGGAGTTGCCAACAGCCTCATTTTTCACTTGGAAAATTTGGAAAATTTCATATTTTTACAAAATGGCCGCCACAGCGACCGCCATCTTTTATTTTGAAAAAACGAATAGAATATTAAAGATGAAGCAGTGCACTGGCAACATTTCTGCATAAACAGAATTGCCATATGGCAACTTTGGTAGAAGGAAACTTGAACTCGTAGCCGAGTCGGACCCGAAAATTTCACTACTCGCATGCTCCCAGTGTTGCCAACTCACTGCAACCAAAATAGTCAAAAGTCACTCACATGGTCCTCTTCTTCAAGTCAACATCAAATTTTGATTCAAAATACCATTTTTTTTTTTTTTACATTTTATGGAAAATCTCGGAAAATACCCGAAAAATGGGGATTTTTTTTTAACCAGGCAACACTTTTCATCGTTTTACACAACGGCTCCATACAAGTTGTCCAGCTCGGGTGTTGCCAAAAGCCTCATTTTCCAGTTGTAAAATTCAGAAAATTTCATCTTTTTACAAAATGGCCGCCACAGCGTCCGCCATCTTTTATTTTGAAAAAACGAATAGAATGTCAAAGATTAAGCAGGGCACTGGCCACATTTCTGCATAAACAGAATTGCCATATGGCAACATTGGTAAAAGGAAACTTGAGCTCGTAGCCGAGTCGGACCTGAAAATTTCACTACTCGCATGCTCCCAGTGTTGCCAACTCAATGCAACCAAAATAGTCAAAAGTCACTCTCATGGTCCTCTCCTTCAAGTCTACATCAAATTTTGATTCAAAATACCATTTTTTTTTTTTTTACATTTTATGGAAAATCTCGGAAAATACCCGGAAAATGGGGTTTTTTTTAAAACCAAGCAACACTTTTTATCGTTTTACACAATGGCCCCATACAAGTCATCCGGCTCGGGTGTTGCCAACAGCCTCATTTTTCACTTGGAAAATTTTGAAAATTTCGTCTTTTTACAAAATGGCCGCCACAGCGTCCGCCATTTTGAATTTCGAAAAACCAATAATTTTCCCATATGGAGCAGTTCAGTGGCAACACTTGTGCATACTCGGAATTTGCGTATGGCAACTTTCGTAGTGGAAAAATAAGGATAGTAGCCGAGTCGGGCGCAAAAATAAAAAAAGTTCGCCTGATTCCAGTGTTGCTAGCTGACGGGGACAAAAATGGTCAAATGTCATTCGCATGGACCTTTTCAACGATACCACATCAAATTTTGATTCAAAATGTAAATATTTCTAATTTTCACATTTTTGGGGAAAATCTCGGAAATTACCCGAAAAATGGGGAAAATTTTCTCGCCAGGCAATACTCTTTACCGTTCTACACAACCGCCCCATACAAATTTTCAGGCTCGGGTGTTGCCAACAGCGTCATTTTCGGGTTGGAAAATTTGGAAAATTTTTGCTTTTTACAAAATGGCCGCCACAGCGTCCGCCATTTTGAATTTCGAAAAAATGAATAAAATACCTAATATGGAGCAGTTCAGTGGCAACACTTGTGCATACTCCGAATTCACGCATGGCAACTTTCGTAGAGGAAAAATATGGAAAGTAGCCGAGTCGGGCCCAAAACTTAAAAAGTTTGCTTTTTCCCAGTGTTGCCAAATTGAAAGCGACAAAAATGGTCAAATGTCATTCGCATGGACCTTTTCAACGATACTGCATCAAATTTTGATTTAAAATGTCATTATTTCTACTTTTCACCTTTTTGGGGAAAATCTCGGAAATTACCCGAAAAATGGGGAAAATTTTCTCGCCAGGCAACACTCTTCACCGTTCTACACAACCGCCCGATACAAGTCTTCAGGCTCGGGTGTTGCCAACAGCGTCATTTTTGGGTTGGAAAATTTGGAAAATTTTTGCTTTTTACAAAATGGCCGCCACAGCGTCCGCCATTTTGAATTTCGAAAAAGCCGTACTTACACGTCATTCTACAGGATACTGGCAATTATTGAAGCAAAACAGATTCACCGTACGCCAATGTTGCCAGAACAAAGCACCCCGCCAAAGTAGAGTCTGAAAATGGCAAATTTTCAATGTCCAATTCCGGAGCCGCCATCTTGTTTTTTTTTTTTTTTTTTATTTTTTTTTTTAATTTTTCCCCCCTTCTATCGGTTCTACCACTTTAGAAAACCCTACCTAAAACTGTTTAGGAGCTGTCAAATCTGACAGCTGTCATTTCGAAAAATTCAAAATTCGAATCCGACACTTCTGTTCACTTTTACCCCCCCTAAACTTCCCCCATACAAACCCCCCCCCTAAACCGACTCCTTCTAGGAGAACAAATATGTCAATCAGTCACCGTTATTTAGCTTTATAATATATAGATAGATAGACTAGATTTTGCGTGCGGCGCGAGCTGCATGCAGCTCGCGTGAGGTTTTCGTTGCTGTTGTAATCTTACAAGCCCATAAAAGCCTCTACAAACCCCTACAAACCCCTACAACCCCTAAAAACCCCCACAAACCCCTACAAACCCCTACAACCCCTACAAACCCCTAAAACCCCTACAAACCCCTACAAACCCCTACAACCCCTACAAACCCCTACAAACCCCCTACAACCCCTAAAAACCCCTACAAACCCCTACAAACCCCTACAAACCCTAAAAACCCCTACAAACCCCTACAAACCCCTACAACCCCTACAAACCCCTACAACCCCTAAAAACCCCTACAAACACCTACAAACCCCTACAAACCCCTACAACCCCTACAAACCCCTAAAAATCCCTACAAACCCTAAAAACCCCTACAAACCCCTACAACCCCTAAAAGCCCCTACAACCCCTAGAAACCCCTACACACCCCTACAAACCCCTACAACCCCTACAACCCCTACAAACCCCTACAAATCCCTACAAACCCCTACAACCCCAACAAATCCCTACAAACCCCTACAACCCCTACAAACCCCTACAACCCCTACAAACCCCTACAACCCCTAAAAACCCCTACAAACCCCTACAAACCCCTACAACCCCTAAAAACACCTACAAACCCCTACAAACCCCTACAACCCCTAAAAACCCCTAAAAACCCCTACAAACCCCTACAAACCCCTACAAACCCCTACAAACCCCTACAACCCCTACAAACCCCTACAACCCCTAAAAACCCCTACAAACCCCTACAAACCCCTACAAACCCCTACAAACCCCTACAAACCCCTACAACCCCTAAAAACCCCTACAAACCCCTACAAACCCCTACAACCCCTACAAACCCCTACAACCCCTAAAAACCCCTACAAACCCCTACAAACCCCTACAACCCCTAAAAACCCCTACAAACCCCTACAAACCCCTACAAACCCCTACAACCCCTAAAAACCCCTACAAACCCCTACAACCCCTAGAAACCCCTACAAACCCCTACAAACCCCTACAAACCCCTACAAACCCCTAAAACCTCTACAAACCCCTACAAACCCCTAGAAACCCCTGAAATCCCTACAAACCCCTACAACCCCTACAAACCCCTACAAACCCCTACAACCCCTACAAACCCCTACAAACCCCTACAACCCCTAAAAACCCCTACAAACCCCTACAAACCCCTACAACCCCTAAAAACCCCTACAAACCCCTACAAACCCCTACAACCCCTAAAAACCCCTACAAACCACTACAAACCCCTACAACCCCTTAAAACCCCTACAACCCCTACAAACCCCTACAAATCCCTACAAACCCCTACAACCCCAACAAATCCCTACATACTATGGCATGAAATTAGAAGTTTTCTTGCGTACAGATACTATAAAATGGTATAAAAAAAAACCTAACAACCTACCGAGGACCTGTGTATACCATGGCATGTGATTAGAAGTTTTCTTGCAAACAAATACGATCAAATAGTATAAAAAAAAAAACCTAACAACCTACCGAGGATCTGTGATTAGAAGTTTTCTTGTGTTGGTAATTTGTTTATTTTTCATTGAGGCGCGAGCTGCAAGCAGGTCGCGTGGTAATAAAAAAAAAAAACTTTAAATTTCTGATTTGAAATTCCAACTTTTTTTTATATTGTTATTACCCAAAAAATGGAGGAAATCGTTTTGATCGGGAAACAGCTCTTGATACTGGTAATGGTTCAGTGTTGATTTCCTCTGCAGTACCACATCAAATTCTAATCCATACTGTCATAATTTATAATATTTTCATGTTTTTGGGGAAAATCTCGGAAAATACCTGGAAAATGGGGATTTTTTTTCCCCGCAACACTTCTCATCGTTTTACACAATGGCCCCATACAAGTTGTCCGGCTCGGGTGTTGCCAACAGCCTCATTTTTCACTTGGAAAATTTGGAAAATTTCAGATTTTTACAAAATGGCCGCCACAGCGTCCGCCATCTTTAATTTTAAAAAAATCGAATAGAATGTCAAAGATGAAGCAACTGGCAACATTTCTGCATAAACAGAATTGCCATATGGCAATTTTGGTAGAAGGAAACTTGAGCTCGTAGCCGAGTCGGACCCGAAAATTTCACTACTCGCATGCTCCCAGTGTTGCCAACTCACTGCAACCAAAATAGTCAAAAGTCACTCGCATGGTCCTCTTCTTCAAGTTTAAATCAAATTTTAATTCAAAATACCATTATTTATACTTTTTACATTTTGAGGAAAATCTGGGAAATTACGCAAAATGTGTTGAAAATTTTATTACCAGGCAATACTTTTTGTCATTCTACACAACCGCCTTATACAAGTCTTCCAGCTCGGATGTTGCCAAAAGCCTCATTTTCCAGTTGTAAATTCTGAAGATTTCGTCTTTTTACAAAATGGCCGCCACAGCGTCCGCCATTTTGAATTTCGAAAAAACGAATAAAATATGTAATATGGAGCAGTTCAGTGGCAACACTTTTGCATACTCAGAATTTGCGCATGGCAACTTTCGTAATGGAAAAATAAGGAAAGTAGCCGAGTCGAGCCCGAAAATTACAAAGTTCGCCCGATCTCAGTGTTGCCAGCTGAGGGCGAGAAAAATGATCAAATGTCATTGACATGATTCTCTTCTTCAAGTCTAAATCAAATTTTGATTCAAAATGTCATTATTTCTTTTTTTTTACATTTTTAGAAAAATCTCGAAAAATACCCGAAAAATGGGGAAATTTTTAATACCAGGCAACACTTTTAGTCATTCTACACAACCGTTCCATACAATTATTCCACCTCGCGTGTTGCCAACAGCCTTATTTTCCAGTTGTAAAATTCAGAAAATTTCGTCTTTTTACAAAATGGCCGCCACAGCGTCCGCCATTTTGAATTTCGAAAAAACGAATAGAATGTCTAAGATGGAACAGTTCAGTGGCAACACTTGTGCATACTCGGAATTTGTGCATGGCAACTTTCGTAGTGGAAAAAAAAGGAAAGTAGCCGAATTGGGCCCAAAAATAACACCTTCACCTGCTCCCAGTGTTGCCACCTCAGAGCGACCAAGATGGTCAAATGTCATTCGCATCAACCTCCTTAACGACACCTCATCAAATTTTGATTCAAATTGTATTTTTTTTTAATTTTCATGTTTTTGGGAAAATCTCGGAAAATACCCGGAAAATGGAGTTTTTTTTAAAACCAGGCAACACTTTTTATCGTTTTACACAATGGCCCCATACAAGTCATCCGGCTCGGGTGTTGCCAACAACCTCATTTTTCACTTGGAAAATTTTGAAAATTTCGTCTTTTTACAAAATGGCCGCCACAGCGTCCGCCATTTTGAATTTCGAAAAATCAATAATTTTCCCATATGGAGCAGTTCAGTGGCAACACTTGTGCATACTCGGAATTTGCGTATGGCAACTTTCGTAGTGGAAAAATAAGGAAAGTAGCCGAGTCGGGCGCAAAAATAAAAAAAGTACGCCTGATTCCAGTGTTGCTAGCTGACGGGGACAAAAATGGTCAAATGTCATTCGCATGGACCTTTTCAACGATACCACATCAAATTTTGATTCAAAATGTAAATATTTCTAATTTTCACATTTTTGGGGAAAATCTCGGAAATTACCCGAAAAATGGGGAAAATTTTCTCGCCAGGCAATACTCTTCACCGTTCTACACAACCGCCCCATACATGTTTTCAGGCTCGGGTGTTGCCAACAGCGTCATTTTTGGGTTGGAAAATTTGGAAAATTTTTGCTTTTTACAAAATGGCCGCCACAGCGTCCGCCATTTTGAATTTCGAAAAAATGAATAAAATACCTAATATGGAGCAGTTCAGTGGCAACACTTGTGCATACTCCGAATTCACGCATGGCAACTTTCGTAGTGGAAAAATATGGAAAGTAGCCGAGTCGGGCCCAAAAATAAAAAAAGTTCGCCTGATTCCAGTGTTGCCAGCTGAGGGGGACAAAAATGGTCAAATGTCATTCGCATGGACCTTTTTAACGATACTGCATCAAATTTTGATTTAAAATGTCATTATTTCTACTTTTCACCTTTTTGGGGAAAATCTCGGAAATTACCCGAAAAATGGGGAAAATTTTCTCGCCAGGCAACACTCTTTACCGTTCTACACGATCGCCCCATACAAGTCGTCCGGCTCGGGTGTTGCCAACAGCGTCATTTTCGGATTGGAAAATTTGGAAAATTTTTGCTTTTTACAAAATGGCCGCCACAGCGTCCGCCATTTTGAATTTCGAAAAAGCCGTACTTACACGTCATTCTACAGGATACTGGCAATTATTGAAGCAAAACAGATTCACCGTACGCCAATGTTGCCAGAACAAAGCACCCCGCCAAAGTGGAGTATGAAAATCGGTAAAATTCAAAGTCAAATTCCGAAGACGCCATCTTTTTTTTTTTTTTTTTTTTTCAATTTTTTTTAATTTTTTTCTCCCCTCTTTCTACCCTCCCAATTTGAAAACCCTACCTGTAACCGTTTAGGAGATGTCAAATCTGACAGCTGTCATCTTGGTTTTTTCGAAATGTCATTGCCTAATTCCTGGTGAGATTCGCCCCGCCTAAACTTCCCCCAAACAAACCCCCCCCCTAAAACGACTCCTTCTAGGAGAACAAATATGTCAATCAGTCAGTCACCGTTATTCAGCTTTATATTATATAGACTAGATTTTGCGTGCGGCGCGAGCTGCATGCAGCTCGCGTGTGGTTTTGTTGCTGTTGTAATTGTAACAAACCCCTACTTGTCCCTACTAACCCCTACAAACCCCTAAAAACCCCTACAAACCCCTACAAACCCCTACAAACCCCTACAACCCCTAAAAACCCCTACAAACCCCTACAAACCCCTACAAACCCCTACAAACCCCTACAACCCCTACAAACCCCTACAAACCCCTACAAACCCTACAAACCCTACAAACCTACAAACCCCTACAACCCCTACAAACCCCTACAAACCCCTACAACCCCTACAAACCCCTACAAACCCCTACAAACCCCTACAACCCCTACAAACCCTACAAACCCCTACAAACCCCTACAAACCCCTACAACCCCTAAAACCCCTACAAACCCCTACAAACCCCTACAACCCCTAAAAACCCCTACAAACCCCTACAACCCCTAAAAACCCCTACATTCTCTACAAACCCCTACAAACCCCTACAAACCCCTACAAACCCCTACAACCCCTAAAAACCCCTACAAACCCCTACAAACCCCTACAAACCCCTACAAACCCCTACAACCCCTACAAACCCCTAAAAACCCCTACAAACCCCTACAACCCCTACAAACCCCTACAAACCCCTAAAAACCCCTACAAACCCCCACAACCCCTACAAACCCCTACAAACCCCTACAACCCCTAAAAACCCCTACAAACCCCTACAACCCCTACAAACCCCTACAAACCCCTACAACCCCTACAAACCCCTACAAATCCCTACAAACCCCTACAAACCCCTACAACCCCTAGAACCCCTACAACCCCTACAAACCCCTACAACCCCTACAAACCCCTAAAAACCCCTACAACCCCTACAAACCCCTACAACCCCTACAAACCCCTACAAACCCCTACAACCCCTACAAACCCCTACAAACCCCTTTAAACCCCTACAACCTCTACATACTATGGCATTTGATTAGAAGTTTTTTTGCGTGCAAAAACTATGAAATAGTATAAAAAAAAAAACCTAACAACCTACCGAGGACCTGTGTATACTATGGCATGTGATTAGATTTTTTTTTGTGTAGATAATTTGTTTGTTTTTTGTTCGATATTTTTCATTGAGGCGCGAGCTGCAAGCAGCTCGCGTGGTAATAAAACAAAAAAAAAATCTCAAAGTCAAATTTCTGAATTGAAATTCCAACTTTTTTTATATTGTTATTACTCAATAAATGGAGGAAATCGTTTTGACCGGGAAACAGCTCTTGATACTGGTAACGGTTCAGTATGGATTTCCTCTGCAATACCGCATCAAATTGTAATCCATACTGTCATAATTTATATTATTTTCATGTTTTTGCGGAAAATCTCGGAAAATACCCGGAAAATGGTGATTTTTCTTTCACCAGGCAACACTTTTTGTCATTCTAAACAACCGCCTCATACAAGTTGTCCGGCTCGGGAGTTGCCAACAGCCTCATTTTTCACTTGGAAAATTTGGAAAATTTCATATTTTTACAAAATGGCCGCCACAGCGACCGCCATCTTTTATTTTGAAAAAACGAATAGAATATTAAAGATGAAGCAGTGCACTGGCAACATTTCTGCATAAACAGAATTGCCATATGGCAACTTTGGTAGAAGGAAACTTGAACTCGTAGCCGAGTCGGACCCGAAAATTTCACTACTCGCATGCTCCCAGTGTTGCCAACTCACTGCAACCAAAATAGTCAAAAGTCACTCACATGGTCCTCTTCTTCAAGTCAACATCAAATTTTGATTCAAAATACCATTTTTTTTTTTTTTACATTTTATGGAAAATCTCGGAAAATACCCGAAAAATGGGGATTTTTTTTTAACCAGGCAACACTTTTCATCGTTTTACACAACGGCTCCATACAAGTTGTCCAGCTCGGGTGTTGCCAAAAGCCTCATTTTCCAGTTGTAAAATTCAGAAAATTTCATCTTTTTACAAAATGGCCGCCACAGCGTCCGCCATCTTTTATTTTGAAAAAACGAATAGAATGTCAAAGATTAAGCAGGGCACTGGCCACATTTCTGCATAAACAGAATTGCCATATGGCAACATTGGTAAAAGGAAACTTGAGCTCGTAGCCGAGTCGGACCTGAAAATTTCACTACTCGCATGCTCCCAGTGTTGCCAACTCAATGCAACCAAAATAGTCAAAAGTCACTCTCATGGTCCTCTCCTTCAAGTCTACATCAAATTTTGATTCAAAATACCATTTTTTTTTTTTTTTACATTTTATGGAAAATCTCGGAAAATACCCGGAAAATGGGGTTTTTTTTAAAACCAAGCAACACTTTTTATCGTTTTACACAATGGCCCCATACAAGTCATCCGGCTCGGGTGTTGCCAACAGCCTCATTTTTCACTTGGAAAATTTTGAAAATTTCGTCTTTTTACAAAATGGCCGCCACAGCGTCCGCCATTTTGAATTTCGAAAAACCAATAATTTTCCCATATGGAGCAGTTCAGTGGCAACACTTGTGCATACTCGGAATTTGCGTATGGCAACTTTCGTAGTGGAAAAATAAGGATAGTAGCCGAGTCGGGCGCAAAAATAAAAAAAGTTCGCCTGATTCCAGTGTTGCTAGCTGACGGGGACAAAAATGGTCAAATGTCATTCGCATGGACCTTTTCAACGATACCACATCAAATTTTGATTCAAAATGTAAATATTTCTAATTTTCACATTTTTGGGGAAAATCTCGGAAATTACCCGAAAAATGGGGAAAATTTTCTCGCCAGGCAATACTCTTTACCGTTCTACACAACCGCCCCATACAAATTTTCAGGCTCGGGTGTTGCCAACAGCGTCATTTTCGGGTTGGAAAATTTGGAAAATTTTTGCTTTTTACAAAATGGCCGCCACAGCGTCCGCCATTTTGAATTTCGAAAAAATGAATAAAATACCTAATATGGAGCAGTTCAGTGGCAACACTTGTGCATACTCCGAATTCACGCATGGCAACTTTCGTAGAGGAAAAATATGGAAAGTAGCCGAGTCGGGCCCAAAACTTAAAAAGTTTGCTTTTTCCCAGTGTTGCCAAATTGAAAGCGACAAAAATGGTCAAATGTCATTCGCATGGACCTTTTCAACGATACTGCATCAAATTTTGATTTAAAATGTCATTATTTCTACTTTTCACCTTTTTGGGGAAAATCTCGGAAATTACCCGAAAAATGGGGAAAATTTTCTCGCCAGGCAACACTCTTCACCGTTCTACACAACCGCCCGATACAAGTCTTCAGGCTCGGGTGTTGCCAACAGCGTCATTTTTGGGTTGGAAAATTTGGAAAATTTTTGCTTTTTACAAAATGGCCGCCACAGCGTCCGCCATTTTGAATTTCGAAAAAGTCGTACTAACACGTCATTCTACAGGATACTGGCAACTATTGAAGCAAAACAGATTCACCGTACGCCAATGTTGCCAGAACAAAGCACCCCGCCAAAGTGGAGTATGAAAATCGGTAAAATTCAAAGTCAAATTCCGAAGACGCCATCTTTTTTTTTTTTTTTTTTTTTCAATTTTTTTTAATTTTTTCCCCCCCTCTTTCTACCCTCCCATTTTGAAAACCCTACCTGTAACCGTTTAGGAGCTGTCAAATCTGACAGCTGTCATCTCGGTTTTTTCGAAATGTCAATGCCTAATTCCTGGTGAGATTGACCCCCCCTAAACTTCCCCCAAACATACCCCCCCCCTAAACCGACTCCTTCTAGGAGAACAAACATGTCAATCAGTCACCGTTATTTAGCTTTATAATATATAGACTAGATGGAGCGTGGTGCGCGAGCTGCAAGCAGCTCGCGAGGGGGAGTTTTTACAAGGGGTTAAAAAAATATTTCGGAAAAAAAAAATTCATCAAAATTTCTCTAAGTCTTTTTCCATTCAAAATTTTTCAGAGTCCTTTTGAGGGAAAAGGTGCGCGAGCTGCAAGCAGCTCGCGTCTGGCTGTTGGTTTAAAAGGGGTTAAAAAAACAATTTAAATAAAAAAAAAATCATTAAAATTTTACTAAGTCTTTTTCCAACAAAGATATTTTTTCATTCAAAATTTGTCAGAGTCCTTTTGAGGGAAAAGGTGCGCGAGCTGCAAGCAGCTCGCGTCTGGCTGTTGGTTTCCAAGGGGTTAAAAAAAAATTTTTCAAAAAAAAAATTTTGAACAAAAAAATTTCATCAAAAAAATTTTCATCAAAATTTCTCTAAGTCTTTTTTCATTCAACATTTTTCAGAGTCCTTTTGAGGGAGAAGGTGCGCGAGCTGCAAGCAGCTCGCGTCTGGCTGTTGGTTTCAAAGGGGTTAAAAAAAAAATTTTCAAAAAAAAAATTTTGAACAATATCATTTCATCAAAAAAATTTTCATCAAAATTTCTCTAAGTCTTTATTCCTTCAAAATTTGTCAGAGTCCTTTTTGGGGAGAAGGTGCGCGAGCTGCAAGCAGCTCGCGTCTGGCTGTTGGTTTCCAAGGGGTTAAAAAAAAAAATTACAAAAAAAAATTTTTGAACAAAAAATTTAAAAAACTATACCAGGCAACACTTTTCATCATTCTACACAAATCCTCCATACAAGTCACCCCACTCATATGTAGCTATATGCCATTTATTTCGACTTGAAAATTGTAAACATAAAAAGTTGGCCACACCATCCGCCATCTTGAAATTTTGACAGCTGATAGTTTTCCTATATACTACAGGATACTACCAATGTTTCTGCATCATCAGTTTTTTCATCCGGCGAATTCGGTAGAACAAAGTAACTCCTCAAAGTAGAGTCTGACCAAAAATTCGAACATCGCTCGCGCCCAGTGTTGCCAACTCGAAGCAACGAAAATAGTCAAAAGTAGTTTGTATGGACCTGTTCTTTGATATAACACCAAATTTTGATTAGAAATGTCGTTATTTATAGGGTTCACGTTTTTTGGGTAAAATCTCCGAAATTACCCGAAAAGTGGGGAGTTTTTTTTTTTCGTGCAACACCTTACTACCTCGCCTACATTCGTTTCATACAAACCATCCCGCTCAGGTGTTGCCAACAGCCGATTTTTTCATTTTTAAACTGTTCAATTTCACAAAGAGTTGGCTACACCGTCCGCCATCTTTAATTTTTGACAGCTGATAGTTTTCCTATATACTACAGGATACTGGCAATGTTTCTGCATCATCAGTTTTTTCATACTTTGAATTCGGTAGAACAAAGACTTTTGAGTTAGTAGGGTCTGACCCAAAAATTCGAACATCGCTCGCGCCCAGTGTTGCCAACTCGAAGCGACCGGAATGGTCAAAAGTCATTCGCATGGACCTCCTCTTCGATGTTACACCAAATTTTGATTCAAAATGTCATTATTTCTACTTTTCATGTTTTCGGGTAAAATCTCCGAAATTACCCGAAAAATGGGGAGTTTTTTTTTACCAAAAAAATCTTTTTATCATTCCACACGACCGCTTCATACAAAACATCCCGCTCGGGTGTTGCCATCAGGCTCATTTTTCGCTTTCAAAATTGCCCGAATTTGATCATTTAACAAGATGGCCGCCGCACCATCCGCCATCTTTATTTTTTGACAGCTGATAGTTTTTCCACATACTGCAGGATGCTGGCAACGTTTCTGCATCAGCAGTTTTGTCGTGCGGCAAATTCGGTAGAACAATGTAACTCTCCAAAGTGGGGTCTGAAAACGGCCGAATTTCGAACGCCGATTCCGGGGCGGCCATCTTGTTTTTTTTTTTTTTCAACATTTTTTTTTAAATTTCTCGATACCCTCTTTCGTTCGAGCCATCTTCGAGGTTTCCAGGTGCCACCGTCGCGGAGATGCGTTTGCCGAAGGCGGCCATCTTGGATTTTTCGAAACGTCATTGCCTAATTCCTGGTCGCATGGAAGAGCCGAACACTTCCCCCAAACATACCCCACCCCTAAAACGACTCCTTCTAGGAGAACAATCATGTCAATCAGTGAGTCACCGGAATTTAGCTTTATAGTATATTGACTAGATGGAGCGTGGTGCGCGAGCTGCAAGCAGCTCGCGAGGGGGAGTTTTTACAAGGGGTTAAAAAAATATTTCGGAAAAAAAAAATTCATCAAAATTTCTCTAAGTCTTTTTCCATTCAAAATTTTTCAGAGTCCTTTTGAGGGAAAAGGTGCGCGAGCTGCAAGCAGCTCGCGTCTGGCTGTTGGTTTAAAAGGGGTTAAAAAAACAATTTAAATAAAAAAAAAATCATTAAAATTTTACTAAGTCTTTTTCCAACAAAGATATTTTTTCATTCAAAATTTGTCAGAGTCCTTTTGAGGGAAAAGGTGCGCGAGCTGCAAGCAGCTCGCGTCTGGCTGTTGGTTTCCAAGGGGTTAAAAAAAAATTTTTCAAAAAAAAAATTTTGAACAAAAAAATTTCATCAAAAAAATTTTCATCAAAATTTCTCTAAGTCTTTTTTCATTCAACATTTTTCAGAGTCCTTTTGAGGGAGAAGGTGCGCGAGCTGCAAGCAGCTCGCGTCTGGCTGTTGGTTTCAAAGGGGTTAAAAAAAAAATTTTCAAAAAAAAAATTTTGAACAATATCATTTCATCAAAAAAATTTTCATCAAAATTTCTCTAAGTCTTTATTCCTTCAAAATTTGTCAGAGTCCTTTTTGGGGAGAAGGTGCGCGAGCTGCAAGCAGCTCGCGTCTGGCTGTTGGTTTCCAAGGGGTTAAAAAAAAAAATTACAAAAAAAAATTTTTGAACAAAAAATTTAAAAAACTATACCAGGCAACACTTTTCATCATTCTACACAAATCCTCCATACAAGTCACCCCGCTCAGATGTAGCTATATGTCATTTATTTCAACTTGAAAATTGGCAACTTTAAGAGTTGGCTACACCATCCGCCATCTTGAATTTCTGACAAGTGGCAATTTTTCTATATACTACAGGATACTACCAATGTTTCTGCATCATCAGTTTTTTCATCCGGCGAATTCGGTAGAACAAAGTAACTCCTCAAAGTAGAGTCTGACCAAAAATTCGAACATCGCTCGCGCCCAGTGTTGCCAACTCGAAGCAACGAAAATAGTCAAAAGTAGTTTGTATGGACCTGTTCTTTGATACTACACAAAATTTTGATTAGAAATGTCATTATTTATAGGGTTCACGTTTTTTGGGTAAAATCTCCGAAATTACCCGAAAAGTGGGGAGTTTTTTTTTTTCTTGCAACACCTTACTACCTGGCCTACATTCGTTCCATACAAACCATCCCGCTCAGGTGTTGCCAACAGCCGATTTTTTCATTTTTAAACTGTTCAATTTCACAAAGAGGTGGCTACACCGTCCGCCATCTTGAATTTCTGACAAGTCAAGGTTTTCCTATATACTACAGGATACTGGCAATGTTTCTGCATCATCAGTTTTTTCATACTTTGAATTCGGTAGAACAAAGACTTTTGAGTTAGTAGGGTCTGACCCAAAAATTCGAACATCGCTCGCGCCCAGTGTTGCCAACTCGAAGCGACTAAAATGGTCAAAACTCATTCGCATGGACCTCCTCTTCGATGTTACATCAAATTTTGATTCAAAATGTCATTATTTCTACTTTTCATGTTTTCGGGTAAAATCTCCGAAATTACCCGAAAAATTGGGAGTTTTTTTTTACCAAAAAAATCTTTTTATCATTCCACACGACCGCCTCATACAAAACATCCCGCTCAGGTGTTGCCATCAGTCCCATTTTTCGCTTTAAAAATTGCCCGAATTTGATCATTTCACAAGATGGCCGCCGCGCCATCCGCCATCTTTATTTTTTGACAGCTGATAGTTTTTCCACATACTACAGGATGCTGGCAACGTTTCTGCATCAGCAGTTTTGCCATGCAGCAAATTCGGTAGAACAATGTAACTCTCCAAAGTGGGGTCTGAAAACGGCCGAATTTCGAACGCCGATTCCGGGGCGGCCATCTTGTTTTTTTTTTTTTTCAACATTTTTTTTTTAATTTCTCGACACCCTCTTTCGTTCGAGCCATCTCCGAGGTTTCCAGCTGCCACCGTCGCGGAGATACGATTGCCGAAGGCGGCCATCTTGGATTTTTCGAAACGTCATTGCCTAATTCCTGGTCACATTTACCCCCCCTACACTTCCCCCAAACATACCCCACCCCTAAAACGGCTCCTTCTAGGAGAACAATCATGTCAATCAGTGAGTCACCGGAATTTAGCTTTATATTATATAGACTAGATGGAGCGTGGTGCGCGAGCTGCAAGCAGCTCGCGAGGGGGAGTTTTTACAAGGGGTTAAAAAATAAAATTTAAAAAAAATTAAATTTGGACAAAATTTCTCAAGTCTTTTTTCATTCAAAATTTGTCAGAGTCCTTTTGAGGGAGAAGGTGCGCGAGCTGCAAGCAGCTCGCGTCTGGCTGTTGGTATCAAAGGGGTTAAAAAAAAAATTTTCAAAAAAACAATTTTGAACAAAATTTCTACAAGTCTTTTTTCCTTCAAAATTTGTCAGAGTCCTTTTGAGGGAGAAGGTGCGCGAGCTGCAAGCAGCTCGCGTCTGGCTGTTGGTTTAAAAGGGGTTAAAAAAACAATTAAAAAAAAAAAATCATTAAAATTTTACTAAGTCTTTTTCCAACAAAGATATTTTTTCATTCAACATTTTTCAGAGTCCTTTTGAGGGAGAAGGTGCGCGAGCTGCAAGCAGCTCGCGTCTGGCTGTTGGTTTCAAAGGGGTTAAAAAAAAAAATTTTTCAGAAAAAAAATTTTGAACAAAAAAATTTAATCAAAAAAATTTTCATCAAAATTTCTCTAAGTCTTTTTTCATTCAACATTTTTCAGAGTCCTTTTGAGGGAAGGTGCGCGAGCTGCAAGCAGCTCGCGTCTGGCTGTTGGTTTCCAAGGGGTTAAAAAAAAATTAAAAAAAAATATTTTGACAAAATTTTACTAAGTCTTTTTCCAACAAAGATATTTTTCCATTCAAAATTTGTCAGAGTCCTTTTGAGGGAGAAGGTGCGCGAGCTGCAAGCAGCTCGCGTCTGGCTGTTGGTTTGCAAGGGGTTAAAAAAAAAATTTCAAAAAAAAAATTCTGAACAAAAAATTTTCATCAAAATTTCTCCAAGTCTTTTTCCATTCAAAATTTTTCAGAGTCCTTTTGAGGGAAAAGGTGCGCGAGCTGCAAGCAGCTCACGAGGGGGAGTTTTTAAAAGGGGTTAAAAAAAAAATTAAAAAAAAAAAATTTTCGACAAAAACTTTTTCGAATAAAATTTCTCTAAGTGTTTTTTCGTTCAAAATTTTTCAGAGTCCTTTTGGGGGAGAAGGTGCGCGAGCTGCAAGCAGCTCGCGTCTGGCTGTTGGTTTCCAAGGGGTTAAAAAAAAATTAAAAAAAAATATTTTGACAAAATTTTACTAAGTCTTTTTCCAACAAAGATATTTTTTCATTCAAAATTTGTCAGAGTCCTTTTGAGGGAGAAGGTGCGCGAGCTGCAAGCAGCTCGCGTCTGGCTGTTGGTTTCAAAGGGGTTAAAAAAAAATTTTTTCAAAAAAAAATTTTGAACAAAAAATTTTCATCAATAAAATTTTCATCAAAATTTCTCTAAGTCATTTTTCCTTCAAAATTTGTCAGAGTCCTTTTGGGGGAGAAGGTGCGCGAGCTGCAAGCAGCTCGCGTCTGGCTGTTGGTTTCCATGGGGTCAAAAAACAAATTTTTCAAAAAAAAAATTTTGAACAAAAAATTTAAAAAACTATACCAGGCAACACTTTTCATCATTCTACACAAACCCTCAATACAAGTCACCCGGCTCAGATGTAGCTATATGCCATTTATTTCGACTTGAAAATTGTAAACATAAAAAGTTGGCCACACCATCCGCCATCTTGAAATTTTGACAGCTGATAGTTTTCCTATATACTACAGGATACTACCAATGTTTCTGCATCATCAGTTTTTTCATCCGGCGAATTCGGTAGAACAAAGTAACTCCTCAAAGTAGAGTCTGACCAAAAATTCGAACATCGCTCGCGCCCAGTGTTGCCAACTCGAAGCAACGAAAATAGTCAAAAGTAGTTTGTATGGACCTGTTCTTTGATATAACACCAAATTTTGATTAGAAATGTCGTTATTTATAGGGTTCACGTTTTTTGGGTAAAATCTCCGAAATTACCCGAAAAGTGGGGAGTTTTTTTGTTTCGTGCAACACCTTACTACCTCGCCTACATTCGTTTCATACAAACCATCCCGCTCAGGTGTTGCCAACAGCCGATTTTTTCATTTTTAAACTGTTCAATTTCACAAAGAGTTGGCTACACCGTCCGCCATCTTTAATTTTTGACAGCTGATAGTTTTCCTATATACTACAGGATACTGGCAATGTTTCTGCATCATCAGTTTTTTCATACTTTGAATTCGGTAGAACAAAGACTTTTGAGTTAGTAGGGTCTGACCCAAAAATTCGAACATCGCTCGCGCCCAGTGTTGCCAACTCGAAGCGACCGGAATGGTCAAAAGTCATTCGCATGGACCTCCTCTTCGATGTTACACCAAATTTTGATTCAAAATGTCATTATTTCTACTTTTCATGTTTTCGGGTAAAATCTCCGAAATTACCCGAAAAATGGGGAGTTTTTTTTTACCAAAAAAATCTTTTTATCATTCCACACGACCGCTTCATACAAAACATCCCGCTCGGGTGTTGCCATCAGGCTCATTTTTCGCTTTCAAAATTGCCCGAATTTGATCATTTAACAAGATGGCCGCCGCACCATCCGCCATCTTTATTTTTTGACAGCTGATAGTTTTTCCACATACTGCAGGATGCTGGCAACGTTTCTGCATCAGCAGTTTTGTCGTGCGGCAAATTCGGTAGAACAATGTAACTCTCCAAAGTGGGGTCTGAAAACGGCCGAATTTCGAACGCCGATTCCGGGGCGGCCATCTTGTTTTTTTTTTTTTTCAACATTTTTTTTTAAATTTCTCGATACCCTCTTTCGTTCGAGCCATCTTCGAGGTTTCCAGGTGCCACCGTCGCGGAGATGCGTTTGCCGAAGGCGGCCATCTTGGATTTTTCGAAACGTCATTGCCTAATTCCTGGTCGCATGGAAGAGCCGAACACTTCCCCCAAACATACCCCACCCCTAAAACGACTCCTTCTAGGAGAACAATCATGTCAATCAGTGAGTCACCGGAATTTAGCTTTATAGTATATTGACTAGATGGAGCGTGGTGCGCGAGCTGCAAGCAGCTCGCGAGGGGGAGTTTTTACAAGGGGTTAAAAAATAAAATTAAAAAAAAATTAAATTTGGACAAAATTTCTCAAGTCTTTTTTCATTCAAAAATTTTTCAGAGTCCTTTTGAGGGATAAGGTGCGCGAGCTGCAAGCAGCTTGCGTCTGGCTGTTGGTTCGAAAGGGGTTAAAAAAACAATTAAAAAAAAAAAATGTTTCATCAAAATTTTACTAAGTCTTTTTCCAACAAAGATATTTTTTCATTCAAAATTTTTCAGAGTCCTTTTGAGGGAAAAGGTGCGCGAGCTGCAAGCAGCTCGCGTCTGGCTGTTGGTTTCCACGGGGTTAAAAAAACAATTAAAAAAAAAAAAAATTCATCAAAATTTTACTAAGTCTTTTTCCAACAAAGATATTTTTTCTTTCAAAATTTGTCAGAGTCCTTTTGAGGGAAAAGGTGCGCGAGCTGCAAGCAGCTCGCGTCGACCTGTTGGTTTCCAAGGGGTTCAAAAAAAAAATTTTCAAAAAAAAATTTAAAAAAAAAAATTTTCATCAAAATTTCGCTAAGTCTTTTTTCGTTCAAAAATTTTCAGAGTCCTTTCGAGGGAGAAGTTGCGCGAGCTGCAAGCAGCTCGCGTCTGGCTGTTGGTTACCAAGGGTTTCAAAAAAATTTTTCAAAAAAAAAAACTTTTTAACAAAAAATTTAAAAAACTATACCAGGCAACACTTTTCATCATTCTACACAAACCCTCCATATAAGTTACCCGGCTCAGATGTTGCTAAATGCCATTTATTTCGACTTGAAAATTGGCAACATAAAAAGTTGGCTACACCATCCGCCATCTTGAATTTCTGACAAGTGGAAATTTTTCTATATACTACAGGATACTACCAATGTTTCTGCATCATCAGTTTTTTCATCCGGCGAATTCGGTAGAACAAAGTAACTCCTCAAAATAGAGTCTGACCCATAAATTCGAACATCGCTCGCGCCCAGTGTTGCCAACTGGAAGTGACGAAAATAGTCAAAAGTCATTCGTATGGACCTGTTCTTTGATATAACACCAAATTTTGATTAGAAATATCGTTATTTATAGGGTTCACGTTTTTTGGGTAAAATCTCCGAATTTACCCGAAAAGTGGGGAGTTTTTTTTTCCCCATTAAATACTATTCTACCTGACCTACATTCGCCCCATACAAACCATCCCGCTCAGGTGTTGCCAACAGCCGATTTTTTCAGTTTTAAACTGTTCAATTTCACAAAGAGTTGGCTACACCGTCCGCCATCTTTAATTTTTGACAGCTGATAGTTTTCCTATATACTACAGGATACTGGCAATGTTTTTGCATCATCAGTTTTTTCATACTTTGAATTCGGTAGAACAAAGACTTTTGAGTTAGTAGGGTCTGACCCAAAAATGCGAACATCGCTCGCGCCCAGTGTTGCCAACTCGAAGCGACCGGAATGGTCAAAAGTCATTCGCATGGACCTCCTCTTCGATGTTACACCAAATTTTGATTCAAAATGTCATTATTTCTACTTTTCATGTTTTCGGGTAAAATCTCCGAAATTACCCGAAAAATGGGGAGTTTTTTTTTACCAAAAAAATCTTTTCATCATTCCACACGACCGCTTCATACGAAACATCCCGTTCGGGTGTTGCCATCAGGCTCATTTTTCGCTTTCAAAATTGCCCGAATTTGATCATTTCACAAGATGGCCGCCGCGCCATCCGCCATCTTTAATTTTTGACAGCTGATAGTTTTTCGACATACTACAGGATGCTGGCAACGTTTCTGCATCAGCAGTTTTGTCATCCGGCGAATTCGGTAGAACAATGTAACTCTTCAAAGTTGGGTCTGAAAACGGCCGAATTTCGAACGCCGATTCCGGGGCGGCCATATTGTTTTTTTTTTTTTTTCACATTTTTTTTTAAATTTCTCGATACCCTCTTTCGTTCGAGCCATCTCCGAGGTTTCCAGCTGCCACCGTCGCGGAGATGCGTTTGCCGAAGGCGGCCATCTTGGATTTTTCGAAACGTCATTGCCTAATTCCTGGTCGCATGGAAGAGCCGAACACTTCCCCCAAACATACCCCACCCCTAAAACGACTCCTTCTAGGAGAACAATCATGTCAATCAGTGAGTCACCGGAATTTAGCTTTATAGTATATTGACTAGATTTTGCGTGCGGCGCGAGCTGCATGCAGCTCGCGTGTGGTTTTGTTGCTGTTGTAATTGTAACAAACCCCTACTTGTCCCTACTAACCCCTACAAACCCCTAAAAACCCCTACAAACCCCTACAAACCCCTACAAACCCCTACAACCCCTAAAAACCCCTACAAACCCCTACAAACCCCTACAACCCCTACAACCCCTAGAAACCCCTAAAAATCCCTACAAACCCCTACAAACCCCTACAACCCCTAAAAACCCCTACAAACCCCTACAAACCCCTACAACCCCTAAAAACCCCTACAAACCCCTACAAACCCCTACAAATCCCTACAAACCTACAAACCCCTACAAACCCCTACAAACCCCTACAAACCCCTACAACCCCTACAAACCCCTACGAACCCCTACAAACCCCTAAAAACCCCTACAAACCCCTACAAACCCCTACAACCCCTACAACCCCTAGAAACCCCTACAAACCCCTACAAACCCCTACAACCCCTAGAAACCCCTAAAAACCCCTACAAACCCCTACAAACCCCTACAACCCCTAAAAACCCCTACAAACCCCTACAAACCCCTACAAACCCCTACAAACCCCTACAAACCCCTACAAACCCCTACAACCCCTACAACCCCTACAACCCCTAGAAACCCCTACAAACCCCTACAAACCCCTACAACCCCTAGAAACCCCTAAAAACCCCTACAAACCCCTACAAACCCCTAAAAACCCCTACAAACCCCTACAAACCCCTACAACCCCTACAACCCCTAAAAACCCCTACAAACCCCTACAAACCCCTACAAACCCCTACAAACCCCTACAAACCCCTACAAACCCCTACAACCCCTACAACCCCTAGAAACCCCTACAAACCCCTACAAACCCCTACAACCCCTAGAAACCCCTAAAAACCCCTACAAACCCCTACAAACCCCTAAAAACCCCTACAACCCCTAAAAACCCCTACAAACCCCTACAAACCCCTACAAACCCCTACAAACCCCTACAAACCCCTACAACCCCTACAACCCCTAGAAACCCCTACAAACCCCTACAAACCCCTACAACCCCTAGAAACCCCTACAAACCCCTACAAACCCCTACAACCCCTAAAAACCCCTAAAAACCCCTACAAATCCCAACAAACCCCTACAAACCCCTACAACCCCTACAAACCCCTACAAACCCCTACAACCCCTAAAAACCCCTACAAACCCCTACAAACCCCTACAAACCCCTACAACCCCTACAAACCCCTACAACCCCTACAAACCCCTACAAACCCCTAAAAACCCCTACAAACCCCTACAACCCCTACAAACCCCTACAAACCCCTACAAACCCCTACAACCCCTAAAAACCCCTACAAACCCCTACAAACCCCTACAACCCCCTACAAACCCCTACAAACCCCTACAACCCCTACAACCCCTAGAAACCCCTACAAACCCCTACAAACCCCTACAACCCCTAGAAACCCCTAAAAATCCCTACAAACCCCTACAAACCCCTACAACCCCTAAAAACCCCTAAAAACCCCTACAAACCCCAACAAACCCCTACAACCCCTACAAACCCCTACAACCCCTAAAAACCCCTACAAACCCCTACAAACCCCTACAAACCCCTACAACCCCTACAAACCCCTACAACCCCTACAAACCCCTACAAACCCCTACAACCCCTAAAAACCCCTACAAACCCCTACAAACCCCTACAACCCCTACAAACCCCTACAACCCCTACAAACCCCTACAAACCCCTACAAACCCCTAAAAACCCCTACAACCCCTACAAACCCCTACAAACCCCTAAAAACCACTACAACCCCTACAAACCCCTACAAACCTACAAACCCCTACAAACCCCTACAAACCCCTACAAACCCCTACAAACCCCTACAACCCCTACAAACCCCTACAAACCCCTACAAACCCCTACAACCCCTAAAAACCCCTACAAACCCCTACAACCCCTACAAACCCCTACAAACCCCTACAACCCCTACAAACCCCTACAAACCCCTACAACCCCTACAAACCCCTACGAACCCCTACAAACCCCTAAAAACCCCTACAAACCCCTACAAACCCCTACAACCCCTAGAAACCCCTACAACCCCTACAAACCCCTACAAACCCCTACAACCCCCTACAAACCCCTACAAACCCCTACAACCCCTACAACCCCTAGAAACCCCTACAAACCCCTACAACCCCTAGAAACCCCTAAAAATCCCTACAAACCCCTACAAACCCCTACAACCCCTAAAAACCCCTAAAAACCCCTACAAACCCCAACAAACCCCTACAACCCCTACAAACCCCTACAAACCCCTACAACCCCTAAAAACCCCTACAAACCCCTACAAACCCCTACAACCCCTACAAACCCCTACAACCCCTACAAACTCCTACAAACCCCTACAAACCCCTAAAAACCCCTACAACCCCTACAAACCCCTACAAACCCCTAAAAACCACTACAACCCCTACAAACCCCTACAACCCCTACAAACCCCTACGAACCCCTACAAACCCCTTCAAACCCTACAAATCCCTACAAAACCCTACAAATCCCTACAACCCCTAAAAACCCCTACAACCCCTAAAAACCCCTACAAACCCCTACAACCCCTACAAACCCCTACAAACCCCTACAACCCCTACAAACCCCTACAAACCCCTACAACCCCTACAAACCCCTACGAACCCCTACAAACCCCTAAAAACCCCTACAAACCCCTACAAACCCCTACAACCCCTAGAAACCCCTACAACCCCTACAAACCCCTACAAACCCCTACAACCCCTAAAAATCCCTACAAACCCCTACAAACCCCTAAAAACCCCTACATCCCCTAAAAACCCCTACAAACCCCTACAAACCCCTAAAAACCCCTACAACCCCTAAAAACCCCTACAAACCCCTACAAACCCCTACAACCCCTACAACCCCTAGAAACCCCTACAAACCCCTACAACCCCTAGAAACCCCTAAAAATCCCTACAAACCCCTACAAACCCCTACAACCCCTACAAACCCCTACAAACCCCTACAAACCCCTACAAACCCCTACAACCCCTAAAAACCCCTACAACCCCTACAAACCCCTAAAATCCCCTACAACCCCTACAAACCCCTACAACCCTTACAAACCCCTACAAACCCCTACAAACCCCTACAAACCCCTTTGACCCCTACAACCTCTACATACTATGGCATTTGATTAGAAGTTTTTTTGCGTGCAAAAACTATGAAATAGTATAAAAAAAAAAACCTAACAACCTACCGAGGACCTGTGTATACTATGGCATGTGATTAGATTTTTTTTTTGTGTAGGTAATTTGTTTGTTTTTTGTTCGATATTTTTCATTGAGGCGCGAGCTGCAAGCAGCTCGCGTGGTAATAAAACAAAAAAAAAATCTCAAAGTCAAATTTCTGAATTGAAATTCCAACTTTTTTTATATTGTTATTACTCAATAAATGGAGGAAATCGTTTTGACCGGGAAACAGCTCTTGATACTGGTAACGGTTCAGTATGGATTTCCTCTGCAATACCGCATCAAATTGTAATCCATACTGTCATAATTTATATTATTTTCATGTTTTTGCGGAAAATCTCGGAAAATTCCCGGAAAATGGTGATTTTTCTTTCACCAGGCAACACTTTTTGTCATTCTAAACAACCGCCTCATACAAGTTGTCCGGCTCGGGAGTTGCCAACAGCCTCATTTTTCACTTGGAAAATTTGGAAAATTTCATATTTTTACAAAATGGCCGCCACAGCGACCGCCATCTTTTATTTTGAAAAAACGAATAGAATATTAAAGATGAAGCAGTGCACTGGCAACATTTCTGCATAAACAGAATTGCCATATGGCAACTTTGGTAGAAGGAAACTTGAACTCGTAGCCGAGTCGGACCCGAAAATTTCACTACTCGCATGCTCCCAGTGTTGCCAACTCACTGCAACCAAAATAGTCAAAAGTCACTCACATGGTCCTCTTCTTCAAGTCAACATCAAATTTTGATTCAAAATACCATTTTTTTTTTTTTACATTTTATGGAAAATCTCGGAAAATACCCGAAAAATGGGGATTTTTTTTTAACCAGGCAACACTTTTCATCGTTTTACACAACGGCTCCATACAAGTTGTCCAGCTCGGGTGTTGCCAAAAGCCTCATTTTCCAGTTGTAAAATTCAGAAAATTTCATCTTTTTACAAAATGGCCGCCACAGCGTCCGCCATCTTTTATTTTGAAAAAACGAATAGAATGTCAAAGATTAAGCAGGGCACTGGCCACATTTCTGCATAAACAGAATTGCCATAT
Source organism: Epirrita christyi (assembly GCA_951392215.1). NCBI lineage: Eukaryota > Metazoa > Arthropoda > Insecta > Lepidoptera > Geometridae > Epirrita > Epirrita christyi. The sequence goes on along the minus strand of OX595842.1, from coordinate 6,516,554 downwards.
GGCAACATTGGTAAAAGGAAACTTGAGCTCGTAGCCGAGTCGGACCCGAAAATTTCACTACTCGCATGCTCCCAGTGTTGCCAACTCAATGCAACCAAAATAGTCAAAAGTCACTCTCATGGTCCTCTCCTTCAAGTCTACATCAAATTTTGATTCAAAATACCATTTTTTTTTTTTTTACATTTTATGGAAAATCTCGGAAAATACCCGGAAAATGGGGAATTTTTTTTCACCAGGCAACATTTTTCATTGTTTTACACAATGGCCCCATACAAGTCGTCCGACTCGGGTGTTGCCAACAGCGTCATTTTCGGGTTAGAAAATTTTGAAAATTTCGTCTTTTTACAAAATGCCCGCCACAGCGTCCGCCATTTTGAATTTCGAAAAAACTAATAGAATTTCCAAGATGGAACAGTTCAGTGGCAACACTTGTGAATACTCAGAATTTGCGCATGGCAACTTTCGTAGTGGAAAAAAAATGAAAGTAGCCGAATTGGGCCCAAAAATAACACCTTTGCCTGCTCCCAGTGTTGCCAGCTCAGAGCGACCAAACTGGTCAAATGTCATTCGCATGGACCTCCTTAACGACACCTCATCAAATTTTGATTCAAATTGTATTTTTTTTTATTTTCAGTTTTTTGGGGAAAATCTCGGAAAATACCCAGAAAATGGGGATTTTTTTTTCACCAGGCAACACTTTTCATCGTTTTACACAATGGCCCCATACAAGTCGTCCAGCTCGGGTGTTGCCAACAGCCTCATTTTTCACTTGGAAAATTTTGAAAATTTCGTCTTTTTACAAAATGGCCGCCACAGCGTCCGCCATTTTGAATTTCGAAAAACCAATAATTTTCCCATATGGAGCAGTTCAGTGGCAACACTTGTGCATACTTGGAAGTTGCGCATGGCAACTTTCGTAGTGGAAAAATAAGGAAAGTAGCCGAGTCGGGCGCAAAAATAAAAAAAGTTCGCCTGATTCCAGTTTTGCCAGCTGACGGGGACAAAAATGGTCAAATGACATTCGCATGGACCTTTTCAACGATACCACATCAAATTTTGATTCAAAATGTCAATATTTCTAATTTTCACTTTTTTGGGGAAAATCTTGGAAATTACCCGAAAAATGGGGAAAATTTTCTTGCCAGGCAACACTCTTTACTGTTCTACACAACCGCCCCATACAAGTCTTCCGGCTCGGGTGTTGCCAACAGCCTCATTTTCCAGTTGTAAAATTCAGAAAATTTCGTCTATTTACAAAATGGCCGCCACAGCGTCCGCCATTTTGAATTTCGAAAAAACGAATAAAATACCTAATATGGAGCAGTTCAGTGGCAACACTTGTGCATACTCTGAATTCACGCATGGCAACTTTCGTAGTAGAAAAATATGGAAAGTAGCCGAGTCGGGCCCAAAACTTAAAAAGTTTGCTTTTTCCCAGTGTTGCCAAATTGAAAGCGACAAAAATGGTCAAATGTCATTCGCATGGACCTTTTAAACGATACCACATCAAATTTTGATTTAAAATATCGTTATTTCTACTTTTCACCTTTTTGGGGAAAATCTCGGAAATTACCCGAAAAATGGGGAAAATTTTCTCGCCAGGCAACACTCTTCACCGTTCTACACGACCGCCCCATACATGTCGTCCGGATCGGGTGTTGCCAACAGCGTCATTTTCGGGTTGGAAAATTTGGAAAATTTTTGCTTTTTACAAAATGGCCGCCACAGCGTCCGCCATTTTGAATTTCGAAAAAGCCGTACTTACACGTCATTCTACAGGATACTGGCAATTATTGAAGCAAAACAGATTCACCGTACGCCAATGTTGCCAGAACAAAGCACCCCGCCAAAGTGGAGTATGAAAATCGGTAAAATTCAAAGTCAAATTCCGAAGCCGCCATCTTTTTTTTTTTTTTTTTTTTTCAATTTTTTTTAATTTTTTTCCCCCCTCTTTCTACCCTCCCATTTTGAAAACCCTACCTGTAACCGTTTAGGAGATGTCAAATCTGACAGCTGTCATCTTGGTTTTTTCGAAATGTCATTGCCTAATTCCTGGTCGCTCCCCCCTCCTGCACACTTCCCCCAAACAAACCCCACCCCTAAAACGGCTCCTTCTAGGAGAACAAATATGTCAATCAGTCACCGGGATTGAGCTTTATAATATATAGACTAGATTTTGCGTGCGGCGCGAGCTGCATGCAGCTCGCGTGAGGTTATCGTTGCTGTTGTAATTTGTTATAAGCCCCTAAATCTTACAAGACCCTAAAAAAACCCCTACAAACCCTAACAACCCCTACAAACCCCTACAACCCCTACAAACCCCTACAACCCCTACAAACCCCTACAAACCCCTACAAACCCCTACAAACCCCTAAAAACCCCTACAAACCCCAACAACCCCTAAAAACCCCTACAAACCCCTAAAAACCCCTACAACCCCTACAACCCCTACAAACCCCTAAAAACCCCTACAAACCCCTACAACCCCTAAAAACCCCTACAAACCCCTACAACCCCTAAAAACCCCTACAAACCCCTACAACCCCTAAAAACCCCTACAAACCCCTACAAACCCCTACAACCCCTACAAACCCCTACAACCCCTACAAACCCCTACAACCCCTACAAACCCCTACAACCCCTACAAACCCCTACAAACCCCTACAAACCCCTACAAACCCCTAAAAACCCCTACAAACCCCAACAACCCCTAAAAACCCCTACAAACCCCTAAAAACCCCTACAACCCCTACAACCCCTACAAACCCCTAAAAACCCCTACAAACCCCTACAACCCCTAAAAACCCCTACAAACCCCTACAACCCCTAAAAACCCCTACAAACCCCTACAACCCCTAAAAACCCCTACAAACCCCTACAAACCCCTACAAACCCCTACAACCCCTACAAACCCCTACAACCCCTACAAACCCCTACAACCCCTACAAACCCCTACAAACCAACCCCTAAAAACCCCTACAAACCTACAAACCCTACAAAACCCTACAAACCTCTACAAACCCCTACAACCCCTACAAACCCCTACAACCCCTACAAACCCCTAAAAACCCCTACAAACCCCTAGAAACCCCTACAACCCCTAAAAACCCCTACAAACCCCTAAAAACCCCTACAACCCCTACAAACCCCTACAACCCCTAAAAACCCCTACAAACCCCTACAAACCCCCTACAAACCCCTACAAACCCCTACAACCCCTAAAAACCCCTACAACCCCTACAAACCCCTACTAACCCCTACAACCCCTAAAAACCCCTACAAACCCCTACAACCCCTACAAACCCCTACAACCCCTACAAACCCCTACAAACCCCTACAACCCCTACAAACCCCTACAAACCCCTACAAACCTACAAACCCTACAAAACCCTACAAACCTCTACAAACCCCTACAAACCCCTACAACCCCTACAAACCATTACAACCCCTACAAACCCCTACAAACCCCTACAACCCCTACAAACCCCTACAAACCCCTAAAATCCCCTACAAACCCCTACAAACCTCTACAACCCTTACAAACCCCTACAAACCCTACAAACCCCTACAAACCCCTACAAACCCCTACAACCCCTAAAAACCCCTACAAACCCCTACAAACCCCTACAACCCCTAAAAACCCCTACAAACCCCTAAAAACCCCTACAAACCCCTACAACGCCTAAAAACCCATACAAACCCCTACAAACCCCTACAAACCCCTACTACCCCTAAAAACCCCTACAAACCCCTACAAACCCCTAGAAACCCCTAAAAATCCCTACAAACCCCTACAACCCCTAAAAACCCCTACAAACCCCTACAAACCCCTAGAAACCCCTAAAAACCCCTACAAACCCCTACAACCCCTACAAACCCCTACAAACACCTACAACCCCTAAAAACCCCTACAAACCCCTACAACCCCTACAAACCCCTACAAACCCCTACAACCCCTAAAAACCCCTACAAACCCCTACAAACCCCTACAAACCCCTACAAACCCCTACAAAACCCTACAAACCCCTACAACCCCTAAAAACCCCTACAAACACCTACAACCCCTAAAACCCCTACAACCCCTACAAACCCCTACAAACCCCTACAACCCCTAAAAACCCCTACAAACCCCTACAATCCCCTACAAACCCCTACAAACCCCTACAACCCCTAAAAACCCCTACAAACCCCTACAAACCCCTACAAACCCCTACAACCCCTAAAAACCCCTACAAACCCCTACAAACCCCTACAAACCCCTAGAAACCCCTACAAACCCCTACAACCCCTAAAAACCCCTACAAACCCCTACAACCCCTACAAACCCCTACAAACCCCTACAACCCCTACAAACCCCTACAAACCCCTTTAAACCCCTACAAACTCTACATACTATGGCATTTGATTAGAAGTTTTTTTGCGTGCAAAAACTATGAAATAGTATAAAAAAAAAACCTAACAACCTACCGAGGACCTGTGTATACTATGGCATGTGATAAGATTTTTTTTTGTGTAGGTAATTTGTTTGTTTTTTGTTCGATATTTTTCATTGAGGCGCGAGCTGCAAGCAGCTCGCGTGGTAATAAAACAAAAAAAAAATCTCAAAGTCAAATTTCTGAATTGAAATTCCAACTTTTTTTATATTGTTATTACTCAATAAATGGAGGAAATCGTTTTGACCGGGAAACAGCTCTTGATACTGGTAACGGTTCAGTATAGATTTCCTCTGCAATACCGCATCAAATTGTAATCCATACTGTCATAATTTATATTATTTTCATGTTTTTGCGGAAAATCTCGGAAAATACCCGGAAAATGGTGATTTTTCTTTCACCAGGCAACACTTTTTGTCATTCTAAACAACCGCCCCATACAAGTTGTCCGGCTCGGGAGTTGCCAACAGCCTCATTTTTCACTTGGAAAATTTGGAAAATTTCATATTTTTACAAAATGGCCGCCACAGCGACCGCCATCTTTTATTTTGAGAAAACGAATAGAATATTAAAGATGAAGCAGTGCACTGGCAACATTTCTGCATAAACAGAATTGCCATATGGCAACTTTGTTAGAAGGAAACTTGAGCTCGTATCCGAGTCGGACCCGAAAATTTCACTACTCGCATGCTCCCAGTGTTGCCAACTCAATGCAACCAAAATAGTCGAAAGTCACTCTCATGGTCCTCTCCTTCAAGTCTACATCAAATTTTGATTCAAAATACCATTTTTTTTTTTTTTACATTTTATGGAAAATCTCGGAAAATACCCGGAAAATGGGGATTTTTTTTTCACCAGGCAATACTTTTTATCGTTTTACACAATGGCCCCATACAACATGTCCGGCTCGGGTGTTGCCAACAGCCTCATTTTTCACTTGGAAAATTTGGAAAATTTCTGCTTTTTACAAAATGGCCGCCACAGCGTCCGCCATTTTGAATTTCAAAAAACCAATAATTTTCCCATATGGAACAATTCAGTGGCAACACTTGTGCATACTCAGAATTTGCGCATGACAACTTTCGTAGTGGAAAAATAAGGAAAGTAGCCGAGTCGGGCCCAAAAATTACAAAGTTCGCTTATCCCAGTGTTGCCAGCTGAGGAGGACAAAAATGGTCAAATGTCATTTGCATGGACCTTTTCAACAATACTACATCAAATTTTGATATAAAATGTCATTATTTCTACTTTTCACCTTTTTGAGGAAAATCTCGGAAATTACCCGAAAAATGGGGAAAATTTTCTCGCCAGGCAACACTCATTACTGTTCTACACAACCAACCCATACAAGTCTTCCGGCTCGGGTGATGCCAACAGCCTCATTTTCTAGTTGTAAAATTCAGAAAATTTCGTCTTTTTACAAAATGGCCGCCACAGCATCCGCCATTTTGAATTTCGAAAAAACGAATAAAATAACCAAGATGGAGAAGTTCAGTGGCAACACTTGTGCATACTCAGAATTTGCGCATGGCAACTTTCGTAGTGGAAAAAAAAGGAAAGTAGCCGAATTGGGCCCAAAAATAACACCTTCGACTGCTCCCAGTGTTGCCAGCTGAGGGGAACGAAAATAGTCAAATGTCATTCGCATGGAGCTTCTAAACGATACCTCATCAAATTTTGATTCAAATTGTAATTTTTTTTACTTTTCAGTTTTTTGGGGAAAATCTCGGAAAATACCCGGAAAATGGGGATTTTTTTTTCACCAGGCAACACTTTTCATCGTTTTACACAATGGCCCCATACAAATCGTCCAGCTCGGGTGTTGCCAACAGCCTCATTTTTCACTTGGAAAATTTTGAAAATTTCGTCTTTTTACAAAATGGCCGCCACAGCGTCCGCCATTTTGAATTTCGAAAAACCAATAATTTTCCCATATGGAACAGTTCAGTGGCAACACTTGTGCATACTCGGAAGTTGCGCATGGCAACTTTCGTAGTGGAAAAATAAGGAAAGTAGCCGAGTCGGGCGCAAAAATAAAAAAAGTTCGCCTGATTCCAGTGTTGCCAGCTGACGGGGACAAAAATGGTCAAATGTCATTTGCATGGACCTTTTCAACGATACCACATCAAATTTTGATTCAAAATGTCAATATTTCTAATTTTCACCTTTTTGGGGAAAATCTCGGAAATTACCCGAAAAATGGGGAAAATTTTCTCGCCAGGCAACACTCTTCACCGTTCTACACGACCGCCCCATACATGTCGTCCGGCTCGGGTGTTGCCAACAGCGTCATTTTCGGGTTGGAAAATTTGGAAAATTTTTGCTTTTTACAAAATGGCCGCCACAGCATCCGCCATTTTGAATTTCGAAAAAGCCGTACTTACACGTCATTCTACAGGATACTGGCAATTATTGAAGCAAAACAGATTCACCGTACGCCAATGTTGCCAGAACAAAGCACCCCGCCAAAGTGGAGTATGAAAATCGGTAAAATTCAAAGTCAAATTCCGAAGCCACCATCTTTTTTTTTTTTTTTTTTTTTCAATTTTTTTTAATTTTTTCCCCCCCTCTTTCTACCCTCCCATTTTGAAAACCCTACCTGTAACCGTTTAGGAGATGTCAAATCTGACAGCTGTCATCTTGGTTTTTTCGAAATGTCATTGCCTAATTCCTGGTGAGATTCACCCCCCCGTAACTTCCCCCAAACACACCCCCCCCCTAAACCGACTCCTTCTAGGAGAACAATCATGTCAATCAGTCAGTCACCGTTATTTAGCTTTATAGTATATAGACTAGATGGAGCGTGGTGCGCGAGCTGCAAGCAGCTCGCGAGGGGGAGTTTTTACAAGGGGTTAAAAAAATATTTCGGAAAAAAAAAATTCATCAAAATTTCTCTAAGTCTTTTTCCATTCAAAATTTTTCAGAGTCCTTTTGAGGGAAAAGGTGCGCGAGCTGCAAGCAGCTCGCGTCTGGCTGTTGGTTTAAAAGGGGTTAAAAAAACAATTTAAATAAAAAAAAAATCATTAAAATTTTACTAAGTCTTTTTCCAACAAAGATATTTTTTCATTCAAAATTTGTCAGAGTCCTTTTGAGGGAAAAGGTGCGCGAGCTGCAAGCAGCTCGCGTCTGGCTGTTGGTTTCCAAGGGGTTAAAAAAAAATTTTTCAAAAAAAAAATTTTGAACAAAAAAATTTCATCAAAAAAATTTTCATCAAAATTTCTCTAAGTCTTTTTTCATTCAACATTTTTCAGAGTCCTTTTGAGGGAGAAGGTGCGCGAGCTGCAAGCAGCTCGCGTCTGGCTGTTGGTTTCAAAGGGGTTAAAAAAAAAATTTTCAAAAAAAAATTTTGAACAATATCATTTCATCAAAAAAATTTTCATCAAAATTTCTCTAAGTCTTTATTCCTTCAAAATTTGTCAGAGTCCTTTTTGGGGAGAAGGTGCGCGAGCTGCAAGCAGCTCGCGTCTGGCTGTTGGTTTCCAAGGGGTTAAAAAAAAAAATTACAAAAAAAAATTTTTGAACAAAAAATTTAAAAAACTATACCAGGCAACACTTTTCATCATTCTACACAAATCCTCCATACAAGTCACCCCGCTCAGATGTAGCTATATGTCATTTATTTCAACTTGAAAATTGGCAACTTTAAGAGTTGGCTACACCATCCGCCATCTTGAATTTCTGACAAGTGGCAATTTTTCTATATACTACAGGATACTACCAATGTTTCTGCATCATCAGTTTTTTCATCCGGCGAATTCGGTAGAACAAAGTAACTCCTCAAAGTAGAGTCTGACCAAAAATTCGAACATCGCTCGCGCCCAGTGTTGCCAACTCGAAGCAACGAAAATAGTCAAAAGTAGTTTGTATGGACCTGTTCTTTGATACTACACAAAATTTTGATTAGAAATGACATTATTTATAGGGTTCACGTTTTTTGGGTAAAATCTCCGAAATTACCCGAAAAGTGGGGAGTTTTTTTTTTTCTTGCAACACCTTACTACCTGGCCTACATTCGTTCCATACAAACCATCCCGCTCAGGTGTTGCCAACAGCCGATTTTTTCATTTTTAAACTGTTCAATTTCACAAAGAGGTGGCTACACCGTCCGCCATCTTGAATTTCTGACAAGTCAAGGTTTTCCTATATACTACAGGATACTGGCAATGTTTCTGCATCATCAGTTTTTTCATACTTTGAATTCGGTAGAACAAAGACTTTTGAGTTAGTAGGGTCTGACCCAAAAATTCGAACATCGCTCGCGCCCAGTGTTGCCAACTCGAAGCGACTAAAATGGTCAAAACTCATTCGCATGGACCTCCTCTTCGATGTTACATCAAATTTTGATTCAAAATGTCATTATTTCTACTTTTCATGTTTTCGGGTAAAATCTCCGAAATTACCCGAAAAATTGGGAGTTTTTTTTTACCAAAAAAATCTTTTTATCATTCCACACGACCGCCTCATACAAAACATCCCGCTCAGGTGTTGCCATCAGTCCCATTTTTCGCTTTAAAAATTGCCCGAATTTGATCATTTCACAAGATGGCCGCCGCGCCATCCGCCATCTTTATTTTTTGACAGCTGATAGTTTTTCCACATACTACAGGATGCTGGCAACGTTTCTGCATCAGCAGTTTTGCCATGCAGCAAATTCGGTAGAACAATGTAACTCTCCAAAGTGGGGTCTGAAAACGGCCGAATTTCGAACGCCGATTCCGGGGCGGCCATCTTGTTTTTTTTTTTTTTCAACATTTTTTTTTAAATTTCTCGATACCCTCTTTCGTTCGAGCCATCTTCGAGGTTTCCAGGTGCCACCGTCGCGGAGATGCGTTTGCCGAAGGCGGCCATCTTGGATTTTTCGAAACGTCATTGCCTAATTCCTGGTCGCATGGAAGAGCCGAACACTTCCCCCAAACATACCCCACCCCTAAAACGACTCCTTCTAGGAGAACAATCATGTCAATCAGTGAGTCACCGGAATTTAGCTTTATAGTATATTGACTAGATGGAGCGTGGTGCGCGAGCTGCAAGCAGCTCGCGTGTTGAGGTAAAAATACAAGGGGTTAAAAAAAAAATTCGACAAAAACTTTTTCGAATAAAATTTCTCTAAGTCTTTTTTCGTTCAAAATTTTTCAGAGTCCTTTTGAGGGAGAAGGTGCGCGAGCTGCAAGCAGCTCGCGTCTGGCTGTTGGATTCAAAGGGGTTAAAAAAAAAATTTTTCAAAAAAAAATTTTGAACAAAAAAATTTCATTAAAAAAATTTTCATCAAAATTTCTCTAAGTCTTTTTTCATTCAACATTTTTCAGAGTCCTTTTGAGGGAATAGGTGCGCGAGCTGCAAGCAGCTCGCATCTGGCTGTTGGTTTCCAAGGGGTTAAAAAAAAATAAAAAAAAAAAATTTGACAAAATTTTACTAAGTCTTTTTCCAACAAAGATATTTTTTCCTTCAAAATTTGTCAGAGTCCTTTTGAGGGAGAAGGTGCGCGAGCTGCAAGCAGCTCGCGTCTGGCTGTTGGTTGGCAGAGGGTTAAAAAAAAAGTTTCAAAAAATAATTTTTCATCAAAATTTTACTAAGTCTTTTTCCAACAAAGATATTTTTTTTTACAAAAATTTTCAGAGTCCTTTAGAGGGAGTAGGTGCGCGAGCTGCAAGCAGCTCGCGTCTGGCTGTTGGTTGGCAAGGTCTTTTTTCCTTCAAAATTTGTCAGAGTCCTTTTGAGGGAGAAGGTGCGCGAGCTGCAAGCAGCTCGCGTCTGGCTGTTGGTTGGCAGAGGGTTAAAAAAAAAGTTTCAAAAAATAATTTTTCATCAAAATTTTACTGTCTTTTTCCAACAAAGATATTTTTTTTTTGCAAAATTTTTCAGAGTCCTTTCGAGGGAGAAGGTGCGCGAGCTGCAAGCAGCTCGCGTCTGGCTGTCGGTTGGCAAGGTCTTTTTTCCTTCAAAAATTGTCAGAGTCCTTTTGAGGGAGAAGTTGCGCGAGCTGCAAGCAGCTCGCGTCTGGCTGTTGGTTGGCAGAGGGTTAAAAAAAAAGTTTCAAAAAATAATTTTTCATCAAAATTTTACTAAGTCTTTTTCCAACAAAGATATTTTTTTTTACAAAAATTTTCAGAGTCCTTTCGAGGGAGTAGGTGCGCGAGCTGCAAGCAGCTCGCGTCTGGCTGTTGGTTGGCAAGGGGTTAAAAAAAAAAATTAAAAAAAAAAATTTCATTGACAAAAAATTTCATCAAAATTTTACTAAGTCTTTTTCCAACAACGATATTTTTTCGTTCAAAATTTGTCAGAGTCCTTTTGAGGGAAATGGTGCGCGAGCTGCAAGCAGCTCGCGTCTGGCTGTTGGTTACCAAGGGTTTCAAAAAAATTTTTCAAAAAAAAAAATTTTAAACAAAAAATTTAAAAAACTATACCAGGCAACACTTTTCATCATTCTACACAAACCCTCCATATAAGTTACCTGGCTCAGATGTTGCTAAATGCCATTTATTTCGACTTGAAAATTGGCAACATAAAAAGTTGGCTACACCATCCGCCATTTTGAATTTCTGACAAGTGGCAATTTTTCTATATACTACAGGATACTACCAATGTTTCTGCATCATCAGTTTTTTCATCCGGCGAATTCGGTAGAACAAAGTAACTCCTCAAAGTAGAGTCTGACCAAAAATTCGAACATCGCTCGCGCCCAGTGTTGCCAACTCGAAGCAACGAAAATAGTCAAAAGTAGTTTGTATGGACCTGTTCTTTGATATAACACCAAATTTTGATTAGAAATGTCGTTATTTATAGGGTTCACGTTTTTTGGGTAAAATCTCCGAAATTACCCGAAAAGTGGGGAGTTTTTTTTTTTCGTGCAACACCTTACTACCTGGCCTACATTCGTTTCATACAAACCATCCCGCTCAGGTGTTGCCAACAGCCGATTTTTTCATTTTTAAACTGTTCAATTTCACAAAGAGTTGGCTACACCGTCCGCCATCTTTAATTTTTGACAGCTGATAGTTTTCCTATATACTACAGGATACTGGCAATGTTTCTGCATCATCAGTTTTTTCATACTTTGAATTCGGTAGAACAAAGACTTTTGAGTTAGTAGGGTCTGACCCAAAAATTCGAACATCGCTCGCGCCCAGTGTTGCCAACTCGAAGCGACCGGAATGGTCAAAAGTCATTCGCATGGACCTCCTCTTCGATGTTACACCAAATTTTGATTCAAAATGTCATTATTTCTACTTTTCATGTTTTCGGGTAAAATCTCCGAAATTACCCGAAAAATGGGGAGTTTTTTTTTACCAAAAAAATCTTTTTATCATTCCACACGACCGCTTCATACAAAACATCCCGCTCGGGTGTTGCCATCAGGCTCATTTTTCGCTTTCAAAATTGCCCGAATTTGATCATTTAACAAGATGGCCGCCGCACCATCCGCCATCTTTATTTTTTGACAGCTGATAGTTTTTCCACATACTGCAGGATGCTGGCAACGTTTCTGCATCAGCAGTTTTGTCGTGCGGCAAATTCGGTAGAACAATGTAACTCTCCAAAGTGGGGTCTGAAAACGGCCGAATTTCGAACGCCGATTCCGGGGCGGCCATCTTGTTTTTTTTTTTTTTCAACATTTTTTTTTAAATTTCTCGATACCCTCTTTCGTTCGAGCCATCTTCGAGGTTTCCAGGTGCCACCGTCGCGGAGATGCGTTTGCCGAAGGCGGCCATCTTGGATTTTTCGAAACGTCATTGCCTAATTCCTGGTCGCATGGAAGAGCCGAACACTTCCCCCAAACATACCCCACCCCTAAAACGACTCCTTCTAGGAGAACAATCATGTCAATCAGTGAGTCACCGGAATTTAGCTTTATAGTATATTGACTAGATTTTGCGTGCGGCGCGAGCTGCATGCAGCTCGCGTGAGGTTATCGTTGCTGTTGTAATTTGTTATAAGCCCCTAAATCTTACAAGACCCTAAAAAAACCCCTACAAACCCTAACAACCCCTACAAACCCCTACAACCCCTACAAACCCCTACAACCCCTACAAACCCCTACAAACCCCTACAAACCCCTACAAACCCCTAAAAACCCCTACAAACCCCAACAACCCCTAAAAACCCCTACAAACCCCTAAAAACCCCTACAACCCCTACAACCCCTACAAACCCCTAAAAACCCCTACAAACCCCTACAACCCCTAAAAACCCCTACAAACCCCTACAACCCCTAAAAACCCCTACAAACCCCTACAACCCCTAAAAACCCCTACAAACCCCTACAAACCCCTACAACCCCTACAAACCCCTACAACCCCTACAAACCCCTACAACCCCTACAAACCCCTACAACCCCTACAAACCCCTACAAACCCCTACAAACCCCTACAAACCCCTAAAAACCCCTACAAACCCCAACAACCCCTAAAAACCCCTACAAACCCCTAAAAACCCCTACAACCCCTACAACCCCTACAAACCCCTAAAAACCCCTACAAACCCCTACAACCCCTAAAAACCCCTACAAACCCCTACAACCCCTAAAAACCCCTACAAACCCCTACAACCCCTAAAAACCCCTACAAACCCCTACAAACCCCTACAAACCCCTACAACCCCTACAAACCCCTACAACCCCTACAAACCCCTACAACCCCTACAAACCCCTACAAACCAACCCCTAAAAACCCCTACAAACCTACAAACCCTACAAAACCCTACAAACCTCTACAAACCCCTACAACCCCTACAAACCCCTACAACCCCTACAAACCCCTAAAAACCCCTACAAACCCCTAGAAACCCCTACAACCCCTAAAAACCCCTACAAACCCCTAAAAACCCCTACAACCCCTACAAACCCCTACAACCCCTAAAAACCCCTACAAACCCCTACAAACCCCCTACAAACCCCTACAAACCCCTACAACCCCTAAAAACCCCTACAACCCCTACAAACCCCTACTAACCCCTACAACCCCTAAAAACCCCTACAAACCCCTACAACCCCTACAAACCCCTACAACCCCTACAAACCCCTACAAACCCCTACAACCCCTACAAACCCCTACAAACCCCTACAAACCTACAAACCCTACAAAACCCTACAAACCTCTACAAACCCCTACAAACCCCTACAACCCCTACAAACCATTACAACCCCTACAAACCCCTACAAACCCCTACAACCCCTAAAAACCCCTACAAACCCCTACAAACCCCTAAAATCCCCTACAAACCCCTACAAACCTCTACAACCCTTACAAACCCCTACAAACCCTACAAACCCCTACAAACCCCTACAAACCCCTACAACCCCTAAAAACCCCTACAAACCCCTACAAACCCCTACAACCCCTAAAAACCCCTACAAACCCCTAAAAACCCCTACAAACCCCTACAACGCCTAAAAACCCATACAAACCCCTACAAACCCCTACAAACCCCTACTACCCCTAAAAACCCCTACAAACCCCTACAAACCCCTAGAAACCCCTAAAAATCCCTACAAACCCCTACAACCCCTAAAAACCCCTACAAACCCCTACAAACCCCTAGAAACCCCTAAAAACCCCTACAAACCCCTACAACCCCTACAAACCCCTACAAACACCTACAACCCCTAAAAACCCCTACAAACCCCTACAACCCCTACAAACCCCTACAAACCCCTACAACCCCTAAAAACCCCTACAAACCCCTACAAACCCCTACAAACCCCTACAAACCCCTACAAAACCCTACAAACCCCTACAACCCCTAAAAACCCCTACAAACACCTACAACCCCTAAAACCCCTACAACCCCTACAAACCCCTACAAACCCCTACAACCCCTAAAAACCCCTACAAACCCCTACAATCCCCTACAAACCCCTACAAACCCCTACAACCCCTAAAAACCCCTACAAACCCCTACAAACCCCTACAAACCCCTACAACCCCTAAAAACCCCTACAAACCCCTACAAACCCCTACAAACCCCTAGAAACCCCTACAAACCCCTACAACCCCTAAAAACCCCTACAAACCCCTACAACCCCTACAAACCCCTACAAACCCCTACAACCCCTACAAACCCCTACAAACCCCTTTAAACCCCTACAAACTCTACATACTATGGCATTTGATTAGAAGTTTTTTTGCGTGCAAAAACTATGAAATAGTATAAAAAAAAAACCTAACAACCTACCGAGGACCTGTGTATACTATGGCATGTGATAAGATTTTTTTTTGTGTAGGTAATTTGTTTGTTTTTTGTTCGATATTTTTCATTGAGGCGCGAGCTGCAAGCAGCTCGCGTGGTAATAAAACAAAAAAAAAATCTCAAAGTCAAATTTCTGAATTGAAATTCCAACTTTTTTTATATTGTTATTACTCAATAAATGGAGGAAATCGTTTTGACCGGGAAACAGCTCTTGATACTGGTAACGGTTCAGTATAGATTTCCTCTGCAATACCGCATCAAATTGTAATCCATACTGTCATAATTTATATTATTTTCATGTTTTTGCGGAAAATCTCGGAAAATACCCGGAAAATGGTGATTTTTCTTTCACCAGGCAACACTTTTTGTCATTCTAAACAACCGCCCCATACAAGTTGTCCGGCTCGGGAGTTGCCAACAGCCTCATTTTTCACTTGGAAAATTTGGAAAATTTCATATTTTTACAAAATGGCCGCCACAGCGACCGCCATCTTTTATTTTGAGAAAACGAATAGAATATTAAAGATGAAGCAGTGCACTGGCAACATTTCTGCATAAACAGAATTGCCATATGGCAACTTTGTTAGAAGGAAACTTGAGCTCGTAGCCGAGTCGGACCCGAAAATTTCACTACTCGCATGCTCCCAGTGTTGCCAACTCACTGCAACCAAAATAGTCAAAAGTCACTCACATGGTCCTCTTCTTCAAGTCTACATCAAATTTTGATTCAAAATACCATTTTTTTTTTTTTTACATTTTATGGAAAATCTCGGAAAATACCCGAAAAATGGGGATTTTTTTTTAACCAGGCAACACTTTTCATCGTTTTACACAACGGCTCCATACAAGTTGTCCAGCTCGGGTGTTGCCAAAAGCCTCATTTTCCAGTTGTAAAATTCAGAAAATTTAATCTTTTTACAAAATGGCCGCCACAGCGTCCGCCATCTTTTATTTTGAAAAAACGAATAGAATGTCAAAGATTAAGCAGGGCACTGGCCACATTTCTGCATAAACAGAATTGCCATATGGCAACATTGGTAAAAGGAAACTTGAGCTCGTAGCCGAGTCGGACCCGAAAATTTCACTACTCGCATGCTCCCAGTGTTGCCAACTCACTGCAACCAAAATAGTCAAAAGTCACTCACATGGTCCTCTTCTTCAAGTCTACATCAAATTTTGATTCAAAATACCATTTTTTTTTCTTTTACATTTTATGGAAAATCTCGGAAAATACCCGAAAAATGGGGTTTTTTTTTTAACCAGGCAACACTTTTCATCGTTTTACACAACGGCTCCATACAAATTGTCCAGCTCGGGTGTTGCCAAAAGCCTCATTTTCCAGTTGTAAAATTCAGAAAATTTCATCTTTTTACAAAACGGCCGCCACAGCGTCCGCCATCTTTTATTTTGAAAAAACGAATAGAATGTCAAAGATTAAGCAGGGCACTGGCCACATTTCTGCATAAACAGAATTGCCATATGGCAACATTGGTAAAAGGAAACTTGAGCTCGTAGCCGAGTCGGACCCGAAAATTTCACTACTCGCATGCTCCCAGTGTTGCCAACTCAATGCAACCAAAATAGTCAAAAGTCACTCTCATGGTCCTCTCCTTTAAGTCTACATCAAATTTTGATTCAATATACCATTTTTTTTTTTTTTTACATTTTATGGAAAATCTCGGAAAATACCCGGAAAATGGGGAATTTTTTTTCACCAGGCAATACTTTTCATCGTTTTACACAATGGCTTCATACAACATGTCCGGCTCGGGTGTTGCCAACAGCCTCATTTTTCACTTGGAAAATTTGGAAAATTTCTGCTTTTTACAAAATGGCCGCCACAGCGTCCGCCATTTTGAATTTCGAAAAAACGAATTAAATAACCAAGATGAAGAAGTTCAGTGGCAACACTTGTGCATACTCAGAATTTGCGCATGGCAACTTTTGTAGTGGAAAAAAAAGGAAAGTAGCCGAGTTGGGCCCAAAAATAACACCTTCGACTGCTCCCAGTGTTGCCAGCTGAGGGGAACGAAAATAGTCAAATGTCATTCGCATGGAGCTTCTTAACGATACCTCATCAAAGTTTGATTCAAATTGTAATTTTTTTTACTTTTCAGGTTTTTGGGGAAAATCTCGGAAAATACCCGGAAAATGGGGATTTTTTTTAAACCAAGCAACACTTTTCATCGTTTTACACAATAGCTCTATACAAAATGTCCGGCTCGGATGTTGCCAACAGCCTCATTTTTCACTTGGAAAATTTTGAAAATTTCGTCATTTTACAAAATGGCCGCCAAATTGACCATATTCAAAAATTTCAAAAAACGTATAGTTTTCCCATATTAAGCAGTTCACCGACAAGGTTTCTGCATAAACAAAATTTGAATTTGGAAACTTTCGTAGAAGGAATCTAGAGCTCGCGTAAGAGTCGGGCCCAAAACTTTAAAAGTTTGCTTTTTCCCAGTGTTGCCAAATTGAAAGCGACAAAAATGGTCAAATGTCATTTGCATGGACCTTTTAAACGATACCACATCAAATTTTGATTCAAAATGTCAATATTTCTAATTTTCACTTTTTTAGGGAAAATCTCGGAAATTACCCGAAAAATGGGGAAAATTTTCTAGCCAGGCAACACTCTTCATCGTTCTACACAACCGCCCCATACAAGTCGTCCGGCTCGGGTGTTGCCAAATGCCTCATTTTTCACATGGAAAATTTTGAAAATTTTGTCTTTTTACAATATGGCCGCCAAATTGTCCGTATTCAAAAATTTCAAAAAACGTATAGTTTTCCCATATTAAACAGTTCATCGACAAGGTTTCTGCATAAACAAAATTTAAATTTGGAAACTTTCGTAGAAGGAATCTAGAGCTCGCGTAAAAGTCGGGCCCAAAAATAAAAAAAGTTCGCCTGATTCCAGTGTTGCCAGCTGAGGGGGACAAAAATGGTCAAATGTCATTCGCATGGACCTTTTCAACGATACTGCATCAAATTTTGATTTAAAATGTCATTATTTCTACTTTTCACCTTTTTGGGGAAAATCTCGGAAATTACCCGAAAAATGGGGAAAATTTTCTCGCCAAGCAACACTCTTCACCGTTCTACACGACCGCCTGATACAAGTCTTCCGGCTCGGGTGTTGCCAACAGCGTCATTTTCGGGTTGGAAAATTTGGAAAATTTTTGCTTTTTACAAAATGGCCGCCACAGCGTCCGCCATTTTGAATTTCGAAAAAGCCGTACTTACACGGCATTCTACAGGATACTGGCAATTATTAAAGCAGAACAGATTCACCGTACGCCAATGTTGCCAGAACAAAGCACCCCGCCAAAGTAGAGTATGAAAATCGGTAAAATTCAAAGTCAAATTCCGAAGCCGCCATCTTGTTTTTTTTTTTTTTTTTTCAAATTTTTTTAATTTTTTCCCGCCTTCTTTCTACCCTCCCATTTTGAAAACCCTACCTATAACCGTTTAGGAGATGTCAAATCTGACAGCTGTCATTTTAGTTTTTTCGAAATGTCATTGCCTAATTCCTGGTGAGATTGACCCCCCCTAAACTTCCCCCAAACAAACCCCCCCCCTAAAACGACTCCTTCTAGGAGAACAACCATATCAATCAGTCACCGGGATTGAGCTTTATAATATATAGACTAGATTTTGCGTGCGGCGCGAGCTGCATGCAGCTCGCGTGTGGTTTTGTTGCTGTTGTAATTGTAACAAACCCCTACTTGTCCCTACTAACCCCTACAAACCCCTAAAAACCCCTACAAACCCCTACAAACCCCTACAAACCCCTACAACCCCTAAAAACCCCTACAAACCCCTACAAACCCCTACAAACCCCTACAAACCCCTACAACCCCTACAAACCCCTACAAACCCCTACAAACCCTACAAACCCTACAAACCTACAAACCCCTACAACCCCTACAAACCCCTACAAACCCCTACAACCCCTACAAACCCCTACAAACCCCTACAAACCCCTACAACCCCTACAAACCCTACAAACCCCTACAAACCCCTACAAACCCCTACAACCCCTAAAACCCCTACAAACCCCTACAAACCCCTACAACCCCTAAAAACCCCTACAAACCCCTACAACCCCTAAAAACCCCTACATTCTCTACAAACCCCTACAAACCCCTACAAACCCCTACAAACCCCTACAACCCCTAAAAACCCCTACAAACCCCTACAAACCCCTACAAACCCCTACAAACCCCTACAACCCCTACAAACCCCTAAAAACCCCTACAAACCCCTACAACCCCTACAAACCCCTACAAACCCCTAAAAACCCCTACAAACCCCCACAACCCCTACAAACCCCTACAAACCCCTACAACCCCTAAAAACCCCTACAAACCCCTACAACCCCTACAAACCCCTACAAACCCCTACAACCCCTACAAACCCCTACAAATCCCTACAAACCCCTACAAACCCCTACAACCCCTAGAACCCCTACAACCCCTACAAACCCCTACAACCCCTACAAACCCCTAAAAACCCCTACAACCCCTACAAACCCCTACAACCCCTACAAACCCCTACAAACCCCTACAACCCCTACAAACCCCTACAAACCCCTTTAAACCCCTACAACCTCTACATACTATGGCATTTGATTAGAAGTTTTTTTGCGTGCAAAAACTATGAAATAGTATAAAAAAAAAAACCTAACAACCTACCGAGGACCTGTGTATACTATGGCATGTGATTAGATTTTTTTTTGTGTAGATAATTTGTTTGTTTTTTGTTCGATATTTTTCATTGAGGCGCGAGCTGCAAGCAGCTCGCGTGGTAATAAAACAAAAAAAAAATCTCAAAGTCAAATTTCTGAATTGAAATTCCAACTTTTTTTATATTGTTATTACTCAATAAATGGAGGAAATCGTTTTGACCGGGAAACAGCTCTTGATACTGGTAACGGTTCAGTATGGATTTCCTCTGCAATACCGCATCAAATTGTAATCCATACTGTCATAATTTATATTATTTTCATGTTTTTGCGGAAAATCTCGGAAAATACCCGGAAAATGGTGATTTTTCTTTCACCAGGCAACACTTTTTGTCATTCTAAACAACCGCCTCATACAAGTTGTCCGGCTCGGGAGTTGCCAACAGCCTCATTTTTCACTTGGAAAATTTGGAAAATTTCATATTTTTACAAAATGGCCGCCACAGCGACCGCCATCTTTTATTTTGAAAAAACGAATAGAATATTAAAGATGAAGCAGTGCACTGGCAACATTTCTGCATAAACAGAATTGCCATATGGCAACTTTGGTAGAAGGAAACTTGAACTCGTAGCCGAGTCGGACCCGAAAATTTCACTACTCGCATGCTCCCAGTGTTGCCAACTCACTGCAACCAAAATAGTCAAAAGTCACTCACATGGTCCTCTTCTTCAAGTCAACATCAAATTTTGATTCAAAATACCATTTTTTTTTTTTTTACATTTTATGGAAAATCTCGGAAAATACCCGAAAAATGGGGATTTTTTTTTAACCAGGCAACACTTTTCATCGTTTTACACAACGGCTCCATACAAGTTGTCCAGCTCGGGTGTTGCCAAAAGCCTCATTTTCCAGTTGTAAAATTCAGAAAATTTCATCTTTTTACAAAATGGCCGCCACAGCGTCCGCCATCTTTTATTTTGAAAAAACGAATAGAATGTCAAAGATTAAGCAGGGCACTGGCCACATTTCTGCATAAACAGAATTGCCATATGGCAACATTGGTAAAAGGAAACTTGAGCTCGTAGCCGAGTCGGACCTGAAAATTTCACTACTCGCATGCTCCCAGTGTTGCCAACTCAATGCAACCAAAATAGTCAAAAGTCACTCTCATGGTCCTCTCCTTCAAGTCTACATCAAATTTTGATTCAAAATACCATTTTTTTTTTTTTTTACATTTTATGGAAAATCTCGGAAAATACCCGGAAAATGGGGTTTTTTTTAAAACCAAGCAACACTTTTTATCGTTTTACACAATGGCCCCATACAAGTCATCCGGCTCGGGTGTTGCCAACAGCCTCATTTTTCACTTGGAAAATTTTGAAAATTTCGTCTTTTTACAAAATGGCCGCCACAGCGTCCGCCATTTTGAATTTCGAAAAACCAATAATTTTCCCATATGGAGCAGTTCAGTGGCAACACTTGTGCATACTCGGAATTTGCGTATGGCAACTTTCGTAGTGGAAAAATAAGGATAGTAGCCGAGTCGGGCGCAAAAATAAAAAAAGTTCGCCTGATTCCAGTGTTGCTAGCTGACGGGGACAAAAATGGTCAAATGTCATTCGCATGGACCTTTTCAACGATACCACATCAAATTTTGATTCAAAATGTAAATATTTCTAATTTTCACATTTTTGGGGAAAATCTCGGAAATTACCCGAAAAATGGGGAAAATTTTCTCGCCAGGCAATACTCTTTACCGTTCTACACAACCGCCCCATACAAATTTTCAGGCTCGGGTGTTGCCAACAGCGTCATTTTCGGGTTGGAAAATTTGGAAAATTTTTGCTTTTTACAAAATGGCCGCCACAGCGTCCGCCATTTTGAATTTCGAAAAAATGAATAAAATACCTAATATGGAGCAGTTCAGTGGCAACACTTGTGCATACTCCGAATTCACGCATGGCAACTTTCGTAGAGGAAAAATATGGAAAGTAGCCGAGTCGGGCCCAAAACTTAAAAAGTTTGCTTTTTCCCAGTGTTGCCAAATTGAAAGCGACAAAAATGGTCAAATGTCATTCGCATGGACCTTTTCAACGATACTGCATCAAATTTTGATTTAAAATGTCATTATTTCTACTTTTCACCTTTTTGGGGAAAATCTCGGAAATTACCCGAAAAATGGGGAAAATTTTCTCGCCAGGCAACACTCTTCACCGTTCTACACAACCGCCCGATACAAGTCTTCAGGCTCGGGTGTTGCCAACAGCGTCATTTTTGGGTTGGAAAATTTGGAAAATTTTTGCTTTTTACAAAATGGCCGCCACAGCGTCCGCCATTTTGAATTTCGAAAAAGTCGTACTAACACGTCATTCTACAGGATACTGGCAACTATTGAAGCAAAACAGATTCACCGTACGCCAATGTTGCCAGAACAAAGCACCCCGCCAAAGTGGAGTATGAAAATCGGTAAAATTCAAAGTCAAATTCCGAAGACGCCATCTTTTTTTTTTTTTTTTTTTTTCAATTTTTTTTAATTTTTTCCCCCCCTCTTTCTACCCTCCCATTTTGAAAACCCTACCTGTAACCGTTTAGGAGCTGTCAAATCTGACAGCTGTCATCTCGGTTTTTTCGAAATGTCAATGCCTAATTCCTGGTGAGATTGACCCCCCCTAAACTTCCCCCAAACATACCCCCCCCCTAAACCGACTCCTTCTAGGAGAACAAACATGTCAATCAGTCACCGTTATTTAGCTTTATAATATATAGACTAGATGGAGCGTGGTGCGCGAGCTGCAAGCAGCTCGCGAGGGGGAGTTTTTACAAGGGGTTAAAAAAAAAAATTTAAAAAAAAAATTTTTCGACAAAAACTTTTCGACAAAGTCTTTTTTCGTTCAAAATTTTTCAGAGTCCTTTTGGGGGAGAAGGTGCGCGAGCTGCAAGCAGCTCGCGTCTGGCTGTTGGTTTCCACGGGGTTAAAAAAACAATTTAAAAAAAGAAAATTTCATCAAAATTTTACTGTCTTTTTCCAACAAAGATATTTTTTCTTTCAAAATTTGTCAGAGTCCTTTTGAGGGAAAAGGTGCGCGAGCTGCAAGCAGCTCGCGTCTGGCTGTTGGTTTCCAAGGGGTTAAAAAAAAAATTTTCTAAAAAAAATTTCAAAAAAAAAAATTTTTTAACAAAAAATTTAAAAAACTATACCAGGCAACACTTTTCATCATTCTACACAAACCATCCATATAAGTTACCCGGCTCAGATGTTGCTAAATGCCATTTATTTCGACTTGAAAATTGGCAACATAAAAAGTTGGCTACACCATCCGCCATCTTGAATTTCTGACAAGTGGCAATTTTTCTATATACTACAGGATACTGGCAATGTTTCTGCATCATCAGTTTTTTCATCCGGCGAATTCGATAGAACAAAGTAACTCCTCAAAGTAGAGTCTGACCAAAAATTCGAACATCGCTCGCGCCCAGTGTTGCCAACTGGAAGTGACGAAAATAGTCAAAAGTCATTCGTATGGACCTGTTCTTTGATATAACACCAAATTTTGATTAGAAATGTCGTTATTTATAGGGTTCACGTTTTTTGGGTAAAATCTCCGAATTTACCCGAAAAGTGGGGAGTTTTTTTTTTTCATTAAATACTATTCTACCTGACCTACATTCGCTTCATACAAATCATCCCGCTCAGGTGTTGCCAACAGTCGTTTTTTTCAGTTTTAAACTGTTCAATTTCACAAATAGTTGGCCACACCATCCGCCATCTTTAAATTTTGACAGCTGATAGTTTTTCTATATACTACAGGATACTGGCAATGATTCTGCATCATCAGTTTTTTCATACTTTGAATTCGGTAGAACAAAGACTTTTGAGTTAGTAGGGTCTGACCCAAAAATGCGAACATCGCTCGCGCCCAGTGTTGCCAACTCGAAGCGACGAAAATGGTCAAAAGTCATTCGCATGGACCTCGTCTTCGATGTTACACCAAATTTTGATTCAAAATGTCATTATTTCTACTTTTCATGTTTTCGGGTAAAATCTCCGAAATTACCCGAAAAATGGGGAGTTTTTTTTTTACCAAAAAAATTTTTTTATCATTCCACACGACCGCCTCATACGAAACATCCCGCTCAGGTGTTGCCATCAGTCCCATTTTTCGCTTTCAAAATTTGCCGAATTTGATCATTTCACAAGATGGCCGCCGCGCCATCCGCCATCTTTAATTTGTGACAGCTGATAGTTTTTCCACATACTACAGGATGCTGGCAACGTTTCTGCATCAGCAGTTTTGTCATGCGGCAAATTCGGTAGAACAATGTAACTCTCCAAAGTGGGGTCTGAAAACGGCCGAATTTCGAACGCCGATTCCGGGGCGGCCATCTTGTTTTTTTTTTTTTAAAACATTTTTTTTTCAATTTCTCGATACCCTCTTTCGTTCGAGCCATCTCCGAGGTTTCCAGCTGCCACCGTCGCGGAGATGCGTTTGCCGAAGGCGGCCATCTTGGATTTTTCGAAACGTCATTGCCTAATTCCTGGTCGCATGGAAGAGCCGAACACTTCCCCCAAACACACCCCACCCCTAAAACGACTCCTTCTAGGAGAACAATCATGTCAATCAGTGAGTCACCGGAATTTAGCTTTATAGTATATAGACTAGATGGAGCGTGGTGCGCGAGCTGCAAGCAGCTCGCGAGGGGGAGTTTTTACAAGGGGTTAAAAAAATATTTCGGAAAAAAAAAATTCATCAAAATTTCTTTAAGTCTTTTTCCATTCAAAATTTTTCAGAGTCCTTTTGAGGGAAAAGGTGCGCGAGCTGCAAGCAGCTCGCGTCTGGCTGTTGGTTTAAAAGGGGTTAAAAAAACAATTTAAAAAAAAAAAAAAATCATTAAAATTTTACTAAGTCTTTTTCCAACAAAGATATTTTTTCATTCAAAATTTGTCAGAGTCCTTTTGAGGGAAAAGGTGCGCGAGCTGCAAGCAGCTCGCGTCTGGCTGTTCGTTTCCACGGGGTTAAAAAAACAATTAAAAAAAAAAAAAATTCATCAAAATTTTACTAAGTCTTTTTCCAACAAAGATTTTTTGTCGTTCAAAATTTGTCAGAGTCCTTTTGAGGGATATGGTGCGCGAGCTGCAAGCAGCTCGCGTCTGGCTGTTGGTTACCAAGGGTTTCAAAAAAAATTTAAAAAAAAAAAAATTTTAAACAAAAAATTTAAAAAACTATACCAGGCAACACTTTTCATCATTCTACACAAACCCTCCATATAAGTTACCCGGCTCAGATGTTGCTAAATGCCATTTATTTCGACTTGAAAATTGGCAACATAAAAAGTTGGCTACACCATCCGCCATCTTGAATTTCTGACAAGTGGCAATTTTTCTATATACTACAGAATACTACCAATGTTTCTGCATCATCAGTTTTTTCATCCGGCGAATTCGGTAGAACAAAGTAACTCCTCAAAGTAGAGTCTGACCAAAAATTCGAACATCGCTCGCGCCCAGTGTTGCCAACTCGAAGCAACGAAAATAGTCAAAAGTAGTTTGTATGGACCTGTTCTTTGATACTACACAAAATTTTGATTAGAAATGTCATTATTTATAGGGTTCACGTTTTTTGGGTAAAATCTCCGAAATTACCCGAAAAGTGGGGAGTTTTTTTTTTTCGTGCAACACCTTACTACCTGGCCTACATTCGTTCCATACAAACCATTCCGCTCAGGTGTTGCCAACAGCCGATTTTTTCATTTTTAAACTGTTCAATTTCACAAAGAGGTGGCTACACCGTCCGCCATCTTGAATTTCTGACAAGTCAAGGTTTTCCTATATACTACAGGATACTGGCAATGTTTCTGCATCATCAGTTTTTTCATACTTTGAATTCGGTAGAACAAAGACTTTTGAGTTAGTAGGGTCTGACCCAAAAATTCGAACATCGCTCGCGCCCAGTGTTGCCAACTCGAAGCGACTAAAATGGTCAAAACTCATTCGCATGGACCTCCTCTTCGATGTTACATCAAATTTTGAATCAAAATGTCATTATTTCTACTTTTCATGTTTTCGGGTAAAATCTCCGAAATTACCCTAAAAATGGGGAGTTTTTTTTTACCATAAAAAACTTTACATCGTTCCACACGACCGCCCTATACAAACCATTCCGCTCAGGTGTTGCCATCAGTCCCATTTTTCGCTTTAAAAATTTGCCGAATTTGATTATTTCACAAGATGGCCGCCGCGCCATCCGCCATCTTTAATTTTTGACAGATGATAGTTTTTCAACATACTACAGGACGCTGGCAACGTTTCTGCATCAGCAGTTTTGTCATGCAGCGAATTCGGTAGAACAATGTAACTCTCCAAAGTGGGGTCTGAAAACGGCCAAATTTCGAACGCCGATTCCGGGGCGGCCATGTTGGTTTTTTTTTTTTTCAACATTTTTTTTTCAATTTCTCCAGACCCTCTTTTGAATGAGTTATCTCTGAGGTTTCTAGCTGCCACCGTCGCGGAGATGCGTTTGCCGAAGGCGGCCATCTTGGATTTTTCGAAACGTCATTGCCTAATTCCTGGTCACATTTACCCCCCCTACACTTCCCCCAAACATACCCCACCCCTAAAACGGCTCCTTCTAGGAGAACAATCATGTCAATCAGTGAGTCACCGGAATTTAGCTTTATATTATATAGACTAGATGGAGCGTGGTGCGCGAGCTGCAAGCAGCTCGCGTGTTGAGGTAAAAATACAAGGGGTTAAAAAAAAAAAATTCGACAAAAACTTTTTCGAATAAAATTTCTCTAAGTCTTTTTTCGTTCAAAATTTTTCAGAGTCCTTTTGAGGGAGAAGGTGCGCGAGCTGCAAGCAGCTCGCGTCTGGCTGTTGGCCCGCAAGGGGTTAAAAAAAAATTTAAAAAAAAATATTTCGACAAAATTTCTACAAGTCTTTTTTAGTTCAAAATTTTTCAGAGTCCTTTTGAGGGAAAAGGTGCGCGAGCTGCAAGCAGCTCGCGAGGGGGAGTTTTTAAAAGGGGTTAAAAAAAAAAATTAAAAAAAAAAAATTTTCGACAAAAACTTTTTCGAATAAAATTTCTCTAAGTGTTTTTTCGTTCAAAATTTTTCAGAGTCCTTTTGGGGGAGAAGGTGCGCGAGCTGCAAGCAGCTCGCGTCTGGCTGTTGGTTTCCAAGGGGTTAAAAAAAAATTAAAAAAAAATATTTTGACAAAATTTTACTAAGTCTTTTTCCAACAAAGATATTTTTTCATTCAAAATTTGTCAGAGTCCTTTTGAGGGAGAAGGTGCGCGAGCTGCAAGCAGCTCGCGTCTGGCTGTTGGTTTCAAAGGGGCTAAAAAAAATTTTTTTCAAAAAAAAATTTTGAACAAAAAATTTTCATCAATAAAATTTTCATCAAAATTTCTCTAAGTCATTTTTCCTTCAAAATTTGTCAGAGTCCTTTTGGGGGAGAAGGTGCGCGAGCTGCAAGCAGCTCGCGTCTGGCTGTTGGTTTCCATGGGGTCAAAAAACAAATTTTTCAAAAAAAAAATTTTGAACAAAAAATTTAAAAAACTATACCAGGCAACACTTTTCATCATTCTACACAAACCCTCCATACAAGTCACCCGGCTCAGATGTAGCTATATGCCATTTATTTCGACTTGAAAATTGGCAACATAAAGAGTTGGCTACACCGTCCGCCATCTTTAATTTCTAAGATGTCATAGTTTTTCTATATACTACAGGATACTACCAATGTTTCTGCATCATCAGTTTTTTCATCCGGCGAATTCGGTAGAACAAAGTAACTCCTCAAAGTAGAGTCTGACCCAAAAAATGCGAACATCGCTCGCGCCCAGTGTTGCCAACTCGAAGCGACGAAAATAGTCAAAAGTCATTCGTATGGACCTGTTCTTCGATATTACGCCAAATTTTGATTAGAAATGTCATTATTTATAGGATTCACGTTTTTTGGGTAAAATCTCCGAATTTACCCAAAAAGTGGGGAGTTTTTTTTTCCCATTAAATACTATTCTGCCTGGCCTACATTCGCCCCATACAAACCATCCCGCTCAGGTGTTCCCAACAGCCGATTTTTTCAGTTTTAAACTGTTCAATTTCACAAAGAGTTGGCTACACCGTCCGCCATCTTTAATTTTTGACAGCTGATAGTTTTCCTATATACTACAGGATACTGGCAATGTTTCTGCATCATCAGTTTTTTCATCCGGCGAATTCGGTAGAACAAAGACTTTTGAGTTAGTAGGGTCTGACCCAAAAATTCGAACATCGCTCGCGCCCAGTGTTGCCAACTCGAAGCGACCGGAATGGTCAAAAGTCATTCGCATGGACCTCCTCTTCGATGTTACACCAAATTTTGATTCAAAATGTCATTATTTCTACTTTTCAATTTTTCGGGTAAAATCTCCGAAATTACCCGAAAAATGGGGAGTTTTTTTTTACCATAAAAAACTTTTCATCGTTCCACACGACCGCCCCATACGAACCATCGCGCTCAGGTGTTGCCATCAGTCCCAATTTTCGCTTTAAAAATTTGCCGAATTTGATCATTTAACAAGATGGCCGCCGCACCATCCGCCATCTTTATTTTTTGACAGCTGATAGTTTTTCCACATACTGCAGGATGCTGGCAACGTTTCTGCATCAGCAGTTTTGTCGTGCGGCAAATTCGGTAGAACAATGTAACTCTCCAAAGTGGGGTCTGAAAA
This sequence comes from Epirrita christyi, assembly GCA_951392215.1. Lineage (NCBI taxonomy): Eukaryota > Metazoa > Arthropoda > Insecta > Lepidoptera > Geometridae > Epirrita > Epirrita christyi. The sequence continues at coordinate 6,488,534 of OX595842.1, read as the reverse complement.
CGGCCGAATTTCGAACGCCGATTCCGGGGCGGCCATCTTGTTTTTTTTTTTTTTCAACATTTTTTTTTAAATTTCTCGATACCCTCTTTCGTTCGAGCCATCTTCGAGGTTTCCAGGTGCCACCGTCGCGGAGATGCGTTTGCCGAAGGCGGCCATCTTGGATTTTTCGAAACGTCATTGCCTAATTCCTGGTCGCATGGAAGAGCCGAACACTTCCCCCAAACATACCCCACCCCTAAAACGACTCCTTCTAGGAGAACAATCATGTCAATCAGTGAGTCACCGGAATTTAGCTTTATAGTATATTGACTAGATGGAGCGTGGTGCGCGAGCTGCAAGCAGCTCGCGAGGGGGAGTTTTTACAAGGGGTTAAAAAAATATTTCGGAAAAAAAAAATTCATCAAAATTTCTTTAAGTCTTTTTCCATTCAAAATTTTTCAGAGTCCTTTTGAGGGAAAAGGTGCGCGAGCTGCAAGCAGCTCGCGTCTGGCTGTTGGTTTAAAAGGGGTTAAAAAAACAATTTAAAAAAAAAAAAAAATCATTAAAATTTTACTAAGTCTTTTTCCAACAAAGATATTTTTTCATTCAAAATTTGTCAGAGTCCTTTTGAGGGAAAAGGTGCGCGAGCTGCAAGCAGCTCGCGTCTGGCTGTTGGTTTCCAAGGGGTTAAAAAAAAATTTTTCAAAAAAAAAATTTTGAACAAAAAAATTTCATCAAAAAAATTTTCATCAAAATTTCTCTAAGTCTTTTTTCATTCAACATTTTTCAGAGTCCTTTTGAGGGAGAAGGTGCGCGAGCTGCAAGCAGCTCGCGTCTGGCTGTTGGTTTCAAAGGGGTTAAAAAAAAAATTTTCAAAAAAAAAATTTTGAACAATATCATTTCATCAAAAAAATTTTCATCAAAATTTCTCTAAGTCTTTATTCCTTCAAAATTTGTCAGAGTCCTTTTTGGGGAGAAGGTGCGCGAGCTGCAAGCAGCTCGCGTCTGGCTGTTGGTTTCCAAGGGGTTAAAAAAAAAAATTACAAAAAAAAATTTTTGAACAAAAAATTTAAAAAACTATACCAGGCAACACTTTTCATCATTCTACACAAATCCTCCATACAAGTCACCCCGCTCAGATGTAGCTATATGTCATTTATTTCAACTTGAAAATTGGCAACTTTAAGAGTTGGCTACACCATCCGCCATCTTGAATTTCTGACAAGTGGCAATTTTTCTATATACTACAGGATACTACCAATGTTTCTGCATCATCAGTTTTTTCATCCGGCGAATTCGGTAGAACAAAGTAACTCCTCAAAGTAGAGTCTGACCAAAAATTCGAACATCGCTCGCGCCCAGTGTTGCCAACTCGAAGCAACGAAAATAGTCAAAAGTAGTTTGTATGGACCTGTTCTTTGATACTACACAAAATTTTGATTAGAAATGTCATTATTTATAGGGTTCACGTTTTTTGGGTAAAATCTCCGAAATTACCCGAAAAGTGGGGAGTTTTTTTTTTTCTTGCAACACCTTACTACCTGACCTACATTCGCCCCATACAAACCATCCCGCTCCGGTGTTGCCAACAGCCGATTTTTTCAGTTTTAAACTGTTCAATTTCACAAAGAGTTGGCTACACCATCCGCCATCTTTAATTTTTGACAGCTGATAGTTTTTCTATATACTACAGGATACTGGCAATGTTTCTGCATCATCAGTTTTTTCATTATTTGAATTCGGTAGAACAAAGACTTTTGAGTTAGTAGGGTCTGACCCAAAAATGCGAACATCGCTCGCGCCCAGTGTTGCCAACTCGAAGCGACCGAACTGGTCAAAAGTCATTCGCATGGACCTCCTCTTCGATGTTACACCAAATTTTGATTCAAAATGTCATTATTTCTACTTTTCATGTTTTCGGGTAAAATCTCCGAAATTACCCGAAAAATCGGGAGTTTTTTTTTAACATAAAAAACTTTTCATCGTTCCACACGACCGCCCCATACAAACCATCGCGCTCAGGTGTTGCCATCAGTCCCATTTTTCGCTTTCAAAATTGCCCGAATTTGATCATTTCACAAGATGGCCGCCGCGCCATCCGCCATCTTTATTTTTTGACAGCTGATAGTTTTTCCACATACTACAGGATGCTGGCAACGTTTCTGCATCAGCAGTTTTGTTATGCGGCAAATTCGGTAGAACAATGTAACTCTCCAAAGTGGGGTCTGAAAACGGCCGAATTTCGAACGCCGATTCCGGGGCGGCCATCTTGTTTTTTTTTTTTTTAAACATTTTTTTTTCAATTTCTCTATACTCTCTTTCGTTTGAGCCATCTCCGAGGTTTCCAGCTGCCACCGTCGCGGAGATACTTTTGCCGAATGCCGCCATTTTGGATTTTTCGAAATTCGGCTCCGACACTTCTGCTCCGATTCGGCCAACTTAAACTTCCCCCAAACACACCCCACCCCTAAAACGACTCCTTCTAGGAGAACAATCATGTCAATCAGTGAGTCACCGTAATTTAGCTTTATAGTATATTGACTAGATGGAGCGTGGTGCGCGAGCTGCAAGCAGCTCGCGTGTTGAGGTAAAAATACAAGGGGTTAAAAAAAAAAAATTCGACAAAAACTTTTTCGAATAAAATTTCTCTAAGTCTTTTTTCGTTCAAAATTTTTCAGAGTCCTTTTGAGGGAGAAGGTGCGCGAGCTGCAAGCAGCTCGCGTCTGGCTGTTGGCCCGCAAGGGGTTAAAAAAAAATTTAAAAAAAAATATTTCGACAAAATTTCTACAAGTCTTTTTTAGTTCAAAATTTTTCAGAGTCCTTTTGAGGGAAAAGGTGCGCGAGCTGCAAGCAGCTCGCGAGGGGGAGTTTTTAAAAGGGGTTAAAAAAAAAAATTAAAAAAAAAAAATTTTCGACAAAAACTTTTTCGAATAAAATTTCTCTAAGTGTTTTTTCGTTTAAAATTTTTCAGAGTCCTTTTGGGGGAGAAGGTGCGCGAGCTGCAAGCAGCTCGCGTCTGGCTGTTGGTTTCCAAGGGGTTAAAAAAAAATTAAAAAAAAATATTTTGACAAAATTTTACTAAGTCTTTTTCCAACAAAGATATTTTTTCATTCAAAATTTGTCAGAGTCCTTTTGAGGGAGAAGGTGCGCGAGCTGCAAGCAGCTCGCGTCTGGCTGTTGGTTTCAAAGGGGCTAAAAAAAATTTTTTTCAAAAAAAAATTTTGAACAAAAAATTTTCATCAAAATTTCTCTAAGTCATTTTTCCTTCAAAATTTGTCAGAGTCCTTTTGGGGGAGAAGGTGCGCGAGCTGCAAGCAGCTCGCGTCTGGCTGTTGGTTTCCATGGGGTCAAAAAACAAATTTTTCAAAAAAAAAATTTTGAACAAAAAATTTAAAAAACTATACCAGGCAACACTTTTTATCATTCTACACAAACCCTCCATACAAGTCACCCGGCTCAGATGTAGCTATATGCCATTTATTTCGACTTGAAAATTGGCAACATAAAGAGTTGGCTACACCGTCCGCCATCTTTAATTTCTAAGATGTCATAGTTTTTCTATATACTACAGGATACTACCAATGTTTCTGCATCATCAGTTTTTTCATCCGGCGAATTCGGTAGAACAAAGTAACTCCTCAAAGTAGAGTCTGACCCAAAAAATGCGAACATCGCTCGCGCCCAGTGTTGCCAACTCGAAGCGACGAAAATAGTCAAAAGTCATTCGTATGGACCTGTTCTTCGATATTACGCCAAATTTTGATTAGAAATGTCATTATTTATAGGATTCACGTTTTTTGGGTAAAATCTCCGAATTTAACCAAAAAGTGGGGAGTTTTTTTTTCCCATTAAATACTATTCTGCCTGGCCTACATTCGCCCCATACAAACCATCCCGCTCAGGTGTTCCCAACAGCCGATTTTTTCAACTTTAAACTGTTCAATTTCACCAAAAGTTGGCTACACCATCCGCCATCTTGAAAGTTTGACAGCTGATAGTTTTTCTATATACTACAGGATACTACCAATGTTTCTGCATCATCAGTTTTTTCATCCGGCGAATTCGGTAGAACAAAGTAACTCCTCAAAGTAGAGTCTGACCCAAAAATGCGAACATCGCTCGCGCCCAGTGTTGCCAACTCGAAGCGACCGGAATGGTCAAAAGTCATTCGCATGGACCTCCTCTTCGATGTTGCACCAAATTTTGATTAGAAATGTCATTATTTCTACTTTTCAAGTTTTCGGGTAAAATCTCCGAAATTACCCGAAAAATGGGGAGTTTTTTTTTACCATAAAAAACTTTTCATCTTTCCACACGACCGCCCCATACGAACCATCGCGCTCAGGTGTTGCCATCAGTCCCATTTTTCGCTTTAAAAATTTGCCGAATTTGATCATTTCACAAGATGGCCGCCGCGCCATCCGCCATCTTTAATTTTTGACAGTTGATAATTTTTCAACATACTACAGGACACTGGCAACGTTTCTGCATCAGCAGTTTTGTCATATGGCAAATTCGGTAGAACAATGTAACTCTTCAAAGTGGGGTCTGAAAACGGCCGAATTTCGAACGCCGATTCCGGGGCGGCCATCTTGTTTTTTTTTTTTTTAAACATTTTTTTTTCAATTTCTCGATACCCTCTTTCGTTCGAGCCATCTCCGAGGTTTCCAGCTGCCACCGTCGCGGAGATGCGTTTGCCGAAGGCGGCCATCTTGGATTTTTCGAAACGTCATTGCCTAATTCCTGGTCACATTTACCCCCCCTACACTTCCCCCAAACATACCCCACCCCTAAAACGGCTCCTTCTAGGAGAACAATCATGTCAATCAGTGAGTCACCGGAATTTAGCTTTATATTATATAGACTAGATGGAGCGTGGTGCGCGAGCTGCAAGCAGCTCGCGAGGGGGAGTTTTTACAAGGGGTTAAAAAAAAAAATTTTAAAAAAAATTTTTCGACAAAAACTTTTTCGAATAAAATTTCTCTAAGTCTTTTTTCGTTCAAAATTTTTCAGAGTCCTTTTGGGGGAGAAGGTGCGCGAGCTGCAAGCAGCTCGCGTCTGGCTGTTGGTTCGAAAGGTGTTAAAAAACAATTAAAAAAAAAAAATGTTTCATCAAAATTTTACTAAGTCTTTTTCCAACAAAGATATTTTTTCATTCAAAATTTTTCAGAGTCCTTTTGAGGGAAAAGGTGCGCGAGCTGCAAGCAGCTCGCGTCTGGCTGTTGGTTTCCACGGGGTTAAAAAAACAATTAAAAAAAAACAAATTTCATCAAAATTTTACTAAGTCTTTTTCCAACAAAGATATTTTTTCATTCAAAATTTTTCAGAGTCCTTTTGGGGGAGAAGGTGCGCGAGCTGCAAGCAGCTCGCGTCTGGCTGTTGGTTCGAAAGGGGTTAAAAAAACAATTAAAAAAAAAAATGTTTCATCAAAATTTTACTAAGTCTTTTTCCAACAAAGATATTTTTTCATTCAAAATTTTTCAGAGTCCTTTTGAGGGAGAAGGTGCGCGAGCTGCAAGCAGCTCGCGTCTGGCTGTTGGTTTCAAAGGGGTTAAAAAAAAAAATTTTTCAGAAAAAAAATTTTGAACAAAAAAATTTAATCAAAAAAATTTTCATCAAAATTTCTCTAAGTCTTTTTTCATTCAACATTTTTCAGAGTCCTTTTGAGGGAAGGTGCGCGAGCTGCAAGCAGCTCGCGTCTGGCTGTTGGTTTCAAAGGGGTTAAAAAAAAAAATTTTCAAAAAAAAATTTTTGAACAAAAAATTTTAAAAACTATACCAGGCAACACTTTTCATCATTCTACACAAACCCTCCATACAAGTCACCCGGCTCAGATGTAGCTATATGCCATTTATTTCGACTTGAAAATTGGCATCTTAAAGAGTTGGCTACACCGTCCGCCATCTTGAAATTTTGACAGCTGATAGTTTTCCTATATACTACAGGATCCTACCAATGTTTCTGCATCATCAGTTTTTTCATCCGGCGAATTCGGTAGAACAAAGTAACTCCTCAAAGTAGAGTCTGACCCAAAAAATGCGAAGATCGCTCGCGCCCAGTGTTGCCAACTCGAAGCGACGAAAATAGTCAAAAGTCGTTCGTATGGACCTGTTCTTCGATATTACACCATATTTTGATTAGAAATGTCATTATTTATAGGATTCACGTTTTTTGGGTAAAATCTCCGAAATTACCAAAGAAGTGGGGGTTTTTTTTTTCCCATTATATACTATACTACCTGACCTACATTCGCCCCATACAAACTATCCCGCTCAGGTGTTGCCAACAGCCAATTTTTTCAGTTTTAAACTGTTCAATTTCACAAATAGTTGGCCACACCGTCCGCCATCTTGAAATTTTGACAGCTGATAGTTTTTCTATATACTACAGGATACTGGCAATAATTCTGCATCATCAGTTTTTTCATACTTTGAATTCGGTAGAACAAAGACTTTTGAGTTAGTAGGGTCTGACCCAAAAATTCGAACATCGCTCGCGCCCAGTGTTGCCAACTCGAAGCGACCGGAATGGTCAAAAGTCATTCGCATGGACCTCCTCTTCGATGTTACACCAAATTTTGATTCAAAATGTCATTATTTCTACTTTTCATGTTTTCGGGTAAAATCTCCGAAATTACCCGAAAAATGGGGAGTTTTTTTTTACCAAAAAAATCTTTTTATCATTCCACACGACCGCTTCATACAAAACATCCCGCTCGGGTGTTGCCATCAGGCTCATTTTTCGCTTTCAAAATTGCCCGAATTTGATCATTTAACAAGATGGCCGCCGCACCATCCGCCATCTTTATTTTTTGACAGCTGATAGTTTTTCCACATACTGCAGGATGCTGGCAACGTTTCTGCATCAGCAGTTTTGTCGTGCGGCAAATTCGGTAGAACAATGTAACTCTCCAAAGTGGGGTCTGAAAACGGCCGAATTTCGAACGCCGATTCCGGGGCGGCCATCTTGTTTTTTTTTTTTTTCAACATTTTTTTTTAAATTTCTCGATACCCTCTTTCGTTCGAGCCATCTTCGAGGTTTCCAGGTGCCACCGTCGCGGAGATGCGTTTGCCGAAGGCGGCCATCTTGGATTTTTCGAAACGTCATTGCCTAATTCCTGGTCGCATGGAAGAGCCGAACACTTCCCCCAAACATACCCCACCCCTAAAACGACTCCTTCTAGGAGAACAATCATGTCAATCAGTGAGTCACCGGAATTTAGCTTTATAGTATATTGACTAGATGGAGCGTGGTGCGCGAGCTGCAAGCAGCTCGCGTGTTGAGGTAAAAATACAAGGGGTTAAAAAAAAAATTTAAAAAAAAAAAATTTCGACAAAATTCTACAAGTCTTTTTTCATTCAACATTTTTCAGAGTCCTTTTGAGGGAGAAGGTGCGCGAGCTGCAAGCAGCTCGCGTCTGGCTGTTGGTTTAAAAGGGGTTAAAAAAACAATTTAAAAAAAAAAAAACATTAAAATTTTACTAAGTCTTTTTCCAACAAAGATATTTTTTCATTCAAAATTTGTCAGAGTCCTTTTGAGGGAAAAGGTGCGCGAGCTGCAAGCAGCTCGCGTCTGGCTGTTGGTTTCCACGGGGTTAAAAAAACAATTAAAAAAAAAAAAAATCATCAAAATTTTACTAAGTCTTTTTCCAACAAAGATATTTTTTCGTTCAAAATTTGTCAGAGTCCTTTTGAGGGAAATGGTGGAGGGGTCTGGCTGTTGGTTATCAAGGGTTTCAAAAAAAATTTTCAAAAAAAAAAATTTTAAACAAAATATTTAAAAAACTATACCAGGCAACACTTTTCATCATTCTACACAAATCCTCCATATAAGTTACCCGGCTCAGATGTTGCTAAATGCCATTTATTTCAACTTGAAAATTGGCAACTTTAAGAGTTGGCTACACCATCCGCCATCTTGAATTTCTGACAAGTGGCAATTTTTCTATATACTACAGGATACTACCAATGTTTCTGCATCATCAGTTTTTTCATCCGGCGAATTCGGTAGAACAAAGTAACTCCTCAAAGTAGAGTCTGACCAAAAATTCGAACATCGCTCGCGCCCAGTGTTGCCAACTCGAAGCAACGAAAATAGTCAAAAGTAGTTTGTATGGACCTGTTCTTTGATACTACACAAAATTTTGATTAGAAATGTCATTATTTATAGGGTTCACGTTTTTTGGGTAAAATCTCCGAAATTACCCGAAAAGTGGGGAGTTTTTTTTTTTCGTGCAACACCTTACTACCTGGCCTACATTCGTTCCATACAAACCATCCCGCTCAGGTGTTGCCAACAGCCGATTTTTTCATTTTAAACTGTTCAATTTCACAAAGAGGTGGCTACACCGTCCGCCATCTTGAATTTCTGACAAGTCAAGGTTTTCCTATATACTACAGGATACTGGCAATGTTTCTGCATCATCAGTTTTTTCATACTTTGAATTCGGTAGAACAAAGACTTTTGAGTTAGTAGGGTCTGACCCAAAAATTCGAACATCGCTCGCGCCCAGTGTTGCCAACTCGAAGCGACTAAAATGGTCAAAACTCATTCGCATGGACCTCCTCTTCGATGTAACATCAAATTTTGATCCAAAATGTCATTATTTCTACTTTTCATGTTTTCGGGTAAAATCTCCGAAATTACCCGAAAAATTGGGAGTTTTTTTTTACCATAAAAAACTTTTCATCGTTTCACACGACCGCCCCATACGAACCATCGCGCTCAGGTGTTGCCATCAGTCCCATTTTTCGCTTTAAAAATTTACCGAATTTGATCATTTCACAAGATGGCCGCCGCGCCATCCGCCATCTTTATTTTTTGACAGCTGATAGTTTTTCCACATACTGCAGGATGCTGGCAACGTTTCTGCATCAGCAGTTTTGTCATATGGCAAATTCGGTAGAACAATGTAACTCTTCAAAGTGGGGTCTGAAAACGGCCGAATTTCGAACGCCGATTCCGGGGCGGCCATCTTGTTTTTTTTTTTTTTAAACATTTTTTTTTCAATTTCTCTATACTCTCTTTCGTTTGAGCCATCTCCGAGGTTTCCAGCTGCCACCGTCGCGGAGATACTTTTGCCGAATGCCGCCATTTTGGATTTTTCGAAATTCGGCTCCGACACTTCTGCTCCGATTCGGCCAACTTAAACTTCCCCCAAACACACCCCACCCCTAAAACGACTCCTTCTAGGAGAACAATCATGTCAATCAGTGAGTCACCGTAATTTAGCTTTATAGTATATTGACTAGATGGAGCGTGGTGCGCGAGCTGCAAGCAGCTCGCGAGGGGGAGTTTTTACAAGGGGTTAAAAAAAAAAATTTTAAAAAAAATTTTTCGACAAAAACTTTTTCGAATAAAATTTCTCTAAGTCTTTTTTCGTTCAAAATTTTTCAGAGTCCTTTTGGGGGAGAAGGTGCGCGAGCTGCAAGCAGCTCGCGTCTGGCTGTTGGTTCGAAAGGTGTTAAAAAACAATTAAAAAAAAAAAATGTTTCATCAAAATTTTACTAAGTCTTTTTCCAACAAAGATATTTTTTCATTCAAAATTTTTCAGAGTCCTTTTGAGGGAAAAGGTGCGCGAGCTGCAAGCAGCTCGCGTCTGGCTGTTGGTTTCCACGGGGTTAAAAAAACAATTAAAAAAAAACAAATTTCATCAAAATTTTACTAAGTCTTTTTCCAACAAAGATATTTTTTCATTCAAAATTTTTCAGAGTCCTTTTGGGGGAGAAGGTGCGCGAGCTGCAAGCAGCTCGCGTCTGGCTGTTGGTTCGAAAGGGGTTAAAAAAACAATTAAAAAAAAAAATGTTTCATCAAAATTTTACTAAGTCTTTTTCCAACAAAGATATTTTTTCATTCAAAATTTTTCAGAGTCCTTTTGAGGGAGAAGGTGCGCGAGCTGCAAGCAGCTCGCGTCTGGCTGTTGGTTTCAAAGGGGTTAAAAAAAAAAATTTTTCAGAAAAAAAATTTTGAACAAAAAAATTTAATCAAAAAAATTTTCATCAAAATTTCTCTAAGTCTTTTTTCATTCAACATTTTTCAGAGTCCTTTTGAGGGAAGGTGCGCGAGCTGCAAGCAGCTCGCGTCTGGCTGTTGGTTTCAAAGGGGTTAAAAAAAAAAATTTTCAAAAAAAAATTTTTGAACAAAAAATTTTAAAAACTATACCAGGCAACACTTTTCATCATTCTACACAAACCCTCCATACAAGTCACCCGGCTCAGATGTAGCTATATGCCATTTATTTCGACTTGAAAATTGGCATCTTAAAGAGTTGGCTACACCGTCCGCCATCTTGAAATTTTGACAGCTGATAGTTTTCCTATATACTACAGGATCCTACCAATGTTTCTGCATCATCAGTTTTTTCATCCGGCGAATTCGGTAGAACAAAGTAACTCCTCAAAGTAGAGTCTGACCCAAAAAATGCGAAGATCGCTCGCGCCCAGTGTTGCCAACTCGAAGCGACGAAAATAGTCAAAAGTCGTTCGTATGGACCTGTTCTTCGATATTACACCATATTTTGATTAGAAATGTCATTATTTATAGGATTCACGTTTTTTGGGTAAAATCTCCGAAATTACCAAAGAAGTGGGGGTTTTTTTTTTCCCATTATATACTATACTACCTGACCTACATTCGCCCCATACAAACTATCCCGCTCAGGTGTTGCCAACAGCCAATTTTTTCAGTTTTAAACTGTTCAATTTCACAAATAGTTGGCCACACCGTCCGCCATCTTGAAATTTTGACAGCTGATAGTTTTTCTATATACTACAGGATACTGGCAATAATTCTGCATCATCAGTTTTTTCATACTTTGAATTCGGTAGAACAAAGACTTTTGAGTTAGTAGGGTCTGACCCAAAAATGCGAACATCGCTCGCGCCCAGTGTTGCCAACTCGAAGCGACGAAAATGGTCAAAAGTCATTCGCATGGACCTCCTCTTCGATGTTGCACCAAATTTTGATTAGAAATGTCATTATTTCTACTTTTCAATTTTTCGGGTAAAATCTCCGAAATTACCCGAAAAATGGGGAGTTTTTTTTTACCATAAAAAACTTTTCATCGTTCCACACGACCGCCCCATACGAACCATCGCGCTCAGGTGTTGCCATCAGTCCCAATTTTCGCTTTAAAAATTTGCCGAATTTGATGATTTCACAAGATGGCCGCCGCGCCATCCGCCATCTTTAATTTTTGACAGCTGATAGTTTTTCTACATACTACAGGATAATGGCAACGTTTCTGCATCAGCAGTTTTGTCGTGCGGCAAATTCGGTAGAACAATGTAACTCTCCAAAGTGGGGTCTGAAAACGGCCGAATTTCGAACGCCGATTCCGGGGCGGCCATCTTGTTTTTTTTTTTTTTCAACATTTTTTTTTAAATTTCTCGATACCTTCTTTCGTTCGAGCCATCTTCGAGGTTTCCAGGTGCCACCGTCGCGGAGATGCGTTTGCCGAAGGCGGCCATCTTGGATTTTTCGAAACGTCATTGCCTAATTCCTGGTCGCATGGAAGAGCCGAACACTTCCCCCAAACATACCCCACCCCTAAAACGACTCCTTCTAGGAGAACAATCATGTCAATCAGTGAGTCACCGGAATTTAGCTTTATAGTATATTGACTAGATTTTGCGTGCGGCGCGAGCTGCATGCAGCTCGCGTGTGGTTGTTGTAGCTGTTGTTATTAATTAGAACCCCTACTTGTCCCTACTAAACCCTACAAACCCCTAAAAACCCCTACAACCCCTACAAACCCCTACAACCCCTACAAACCCCTACAACCCCTACAAACCCCTACAAACCCCTACAAACCCCTACAAACCCCTACAACCCCTAAAAACCCCTACAAACCCCTACAAACCCCTACAAACCCCTACAACCCCTAATACCCCTACAAACCCCTACAAACACCTACAAACCCCTACAACCCCTAAAACCCCTACAAACCCCTACAAACCCCTACAAACCCCTACAACCCCTAAAAACCCCTACATTCCCTACAAACCCCTACAACCCCTACAAACCCCTACAACCCCTACAAACCCCTACAACCCCTACAAACCCCTACAAACCCCTACAAACCCCTACAAACCCCTACAACCCCTAAAAACCCCTACAAACCCCTACAAACCCCTACAAACCCCTACAACCCCTACAAACCCCTACAACCCCTACAAACCCCTACAAACCCCTACAAACCCCTAAAAACCCCTACAACCCTTACAACCCCTAAAAACCCCTACAAACCCCTACAAACCCCTAAAAACCCCTACAACCCCTAGAAACCCCTACAACCCCTACAAACCCCTACAAACCCCTACAACCCCTAAAAATCCCTACAAACCCCTACAAACCCCTAAAAACCCCTACAACCCCTAAAAACCCCTACAAACCCCTAAAAACCCCTAAAAACCCCTACAACCCCTAAAAACCCCTACAAACCCCTACAAACCCCTACAAACCCCTACAAACCCCTACAACCCCTACAACCCCTAGAAACCCCTACAAACCCCTACAAACCCCTACAACCCCTACAACCCCTAAAAACCCCTACAAACCCCTACAAACCCCTAAAAACCCCTACAACCCCTACAAACCCCTACAAACTCCTACAACCCCTAGAAACCCCTACAACCCCTACAAACCCCTACAACCCCTAAAAACCCCTACAAACCCCTACAAACCCCTACAACCCCTACAACCCCTACAAACCCCTACAACCCCTACAAACCCCTACAAACCCCTACAAACCCCTAAAATCCCCTACAACCCCTAAAAACCCCTAAAAACCCCTAAAAACCCCTACAAACCCCTACAATCCCCTACAACCCCTAGAAACCCCTACAACCCCTACAAACCCCTACAAACCCCTACAACCCCTAAAAATCCCTACAAACCCCTACAAACCCCTAAAAACCCCTACAACCCCTAAAAACCCCTACAAACCCCTACAAACCCCTACAAACCCCTAAAAACCCCTACAACCCCTAAAAACCCCTACAAACCCCTACAAACCCCTACAACCCCTACAACCCCTAGAAACCCCTACAAACCCCTACAAACCCCTACAACCCCTAGAAACCCCTAAAAATCCCTACAAACCCCTACAAACCCCTACAACCCCTAAAAACCCCTAAAAACCCCTACAAACCCCAACAAACCCCTACAACCCCTACAAACCCCTACAAACCCCTACAAACCCCTACAACCCCTAAAAACCCCTACAAACCCCTACAAACCCCTACAAACCCCTACAACCCCTAATACCCCTACAAACCCCTACAAACACCTACAAACCCCTACAACCCCGAAAACCCCTACAAACCCCTACAAACCCCTACAACCCCTAAAAACCCCTACAAACCCCTACAACCCCTAAAAACCCCTACATTCCCTACAAACCCCTACAACCCCTACAAACCCCTACAAACCCCTACAACCCCTACAAACCCCTACAAACCCCTACAAACCCCTACAAACCCCTACAACCCCTAAAAACCCCTACAAACCCCTACAAACCCCTACAAACCCCTACAACCCCTACAACCCCTACAAACCCCTACAACCCCTACAAACCCCTACAAACCCCTACAAACCCCTAAAAACCCCTAAAAACCCCTACAAACCCCTACAAACCCCTAAAAACCCCTACAAACCCCTACAAACCCCTACAACCCCTAGAAACCCCTACAACCCCTACAAACCCCTACAAACCCCTACAACCCCTAAAAATCCCTACAAACCCCTACAAACCCCTAAAAACCCCTACAACCCCTAAAAACCCCTACAAACCCCTAAAAACCCCTACAACCCCTAAAAACCCCTACAAACCCCTACAAACCCCTACAAACCCCTACAAACCCCTACAACCCCTAGAAACCCCTACAAACCCCTACAAACCCCTACAAACCCCTACAACCCCTAGAAACCCCTAAAAATCCCTACAAACCCCTACAAACCCCTACAACCCCTAAAAACCCCTAAAAACCCCTACAAACCCCAACAAACCCCTACAAACCCCTACAACCCCTACAAACCCCTACAAACCCCTACAAACCCCTACAAACCCCTACAACCCCTACAAACCCCTACAACCCCTACAAACCCCTACAAACCCCTACAAACCCCTAAAAACCCCTACAACCCCTACAAACCCCTACAAACCCCTAAAAACCACTACAACCCCTACAAACCCCTACAAACCTACAAACCCCTACAAACCCCTACAAACCCCTACAACTCCTAAAAACCCCTACAAACCCCTACAACCCCTAAAAACCCCTAAAAACCCCTACAAACCCCAACAAACCCCTACAACCCCTACAAACCCCTACAAACCCCTACAAACCCCTACAAACCCCTACAAACCCCTACAAACCCCTACAACCCCTACAAACCCCTACAACCCCTACAAACCCCTACAAACCCCTACAAACCCCTAAAAACCACTACAACCCCTACAAACCCCTACAAACCTACAAACCCCTACAAACCCCTACAAACCTACAAACCCCTACAAACCCCTACAAACCCCTACAAACCCCTACAACCCCTACAAACCCCTACAAACCCCTAAAAACCCCTACAAACCCCCACAACCCCTACAAACCCCTACAAACCCCTACAAACCCCTACAACCCCTACAAACCCCTACAAACCCCTAAAAACCCCTACAAACCCCCACAACCCCTACAAACCCCTACAAACCCCTACAACCCCTAAAAACCCCTACAAACCCCTACAACCCCTACAAACCCCTACAAACCCCTACAACCCCTACAAACCCCTACAAATCCCTACAAACCCCTACAAACCCCTACAACCCCTAGAACCCCTACAACCCCTACAAACCCCTACAACCCCTACAAACCCCTAAAAACCCCTACAACCCCTACAAACCCCTACAACCCCTACAAACCCCTACAAACCCCTACAACCCCTACAAACCCCTACAAACCCCTTTAAACCCCTACAACCTCTACATACTATGGCATTTGATTAGAAGTTTTTTTGCGTGCAAAAACTATGAAATAGTATAAAAAAAAAAACCTAACAACCTACCGAGGACCTGTGTATACTATGGCATGTGATTAGATTTTTTTTTGTGTAGATAATTTGTTTGTTTTTTGTTCGATATTTTTCATTGAGGCGCGAGCTGCAAGCAGCTCGCGTGGTAATAAAACAAAAAAAAAATCTCAAAGTCAAATTTCTGAATTGAAATTCCAACTTTTTTTATATTGTTATTACTCAATAAATGGAGGAAATCGTTTTGACCGGGAAACAGCTCTTGATACTGGTAACGGTTCAGTATGGATTTCCTCTGCAATACCGCATCAAATTGTAATCCATACTGTCATAATTTATATTATTTTCATGTTTTTGCGGAAAATCTCGGAAAATACCCGGAAAATGGTGATTTTTCTTTCACCAGGCAACACTTTTTGTCATTCTAAACAACCGCCTCATACAAGTTGTCCGGCTCGGGAGTTGCCAACAGCCTCATTTTTCACTTGGAAAATTTGGAAAATTTCATATTTTTACAAAATGGCCGCCACAGCGACCGCCATCTTTTATTTTGAAAAAACGAATAGAATATTAAAGATGAAGCAGTGCACTGGCAACATTTCTGCATAAACAGAATTGCCATATGGCAACTTTGGTAGAAGGAAACTTGAACTCGTAGCCGAGTCGGACCCGAAAATTTCACTACTCGCATGCTCCCAGTGTTGCCAACTCACTGCAACCAAAATAGTCAAAAGTCACTCACATGGTCCTCTTCTTCAAGTCAACATCAAATTTTGATTCAAAATACCATTTTTTTTTTTTTTACATTTTATGGAAAATCTCGGAAAATACCCGAAAAATGGGGATTTTTTTTTAACCAGGCAACACTTTTCATCGTTTTACACAACGGCTCCATACAAGTTGTCCAGCTCGGGTGTTGCCAAAAGCCTCATTTTCCAGTTGTAAAATTCAGAAAATTTCATCTTTTTACAAAATGGCCGCCACAGCGTCCGCCATCTTTTATTTTGAAAAAACGAATAGAATGTCAAAGATTAAGCAGGGCACTGGCCACATTTCTGCATAAACAGAATTGCCATATGGCAACATTGGTAAAAGGAAACTTGAGCTCGTAGCCGAGTCGGACCTGAAAATTTCACTACTCGCATGCTCCCAGTGTTGCCAACTCAATGCAACCAAAATAGTCAAAAGTCACTCTCATGGTCCTCTCCTTCAAGTCTACATCAAATTTTGATTCAAAATACCATTTTTTTTTTTTTTTACATTTTATGGAAAATCTCGGAAAATACCCGGAAAATGGGGTTTTTTTTAAAACCAAGCAACACTTTTTATCGTTTTACACAATGGCCCCATACAAGTCATCCGGCTCGGGTGTTGCCAACAGCCTCATTTTTCACTTGGAAAATTTTGAAAATTTCGTCTTTTTACAAAATGGCCGCCACAGCGTCCGCCATTTTGAATTTCGAAAAACCAATAATTTTCCCATATGGAGCAGTTCATTGGCAACACTTGTGCATACTCGGAATTTGCGTATGGCAACTTTCGTAGTGGAAAAATAAGGATAGTAGCCGAGTCGGGCGCAAAAATAAAAAAAGTTCGCCTGATTCCAGTGTTGCTAGCTGACGGGGACAAAAATGGTCAAATGTCATTCGCATGGACCTTTTCAACGATACCACATCAAATTTTGATTCAAAATGTAAATATTTCTAATTTTCACATTTTTGGGGAAAATCTCGGAAATTACCCGAAAAATGGGGAAAATTTTCTCGCCAGGCAATACTCTTTACCGTTCTACACAACCGCCCCATACAAATTTTCAGGCTCGGGTGTTGCCAACAGCGTCATTTTCGGGTTGGAAAATTTGGAAAATTTTTGCTTTTTACAAAATGGCCGCCACAGCGTCCGCCATTTTGAATTTCGAAAAAATGAATAAAATACCTAATATGGAGCAGTTCAGTGGCAACACTTGTGCATACTCCGAATTCACGCATGGCAACTTTCGTAGAGGAAAAATATGGAAAGTAGCCGAGTCGGGCCCAAAACTTAAAAAGTTTGCTTTTTCCCAGTGTTGCCAAATTGAAAGCGACAAAAATGGTCAAATGTCATTCGCATGGACCTTTTCAACGATACTGCATCAAATTTTGATTTAAAATGTCATTATTTCTACTTTTCACCTTTTTGGGGAAAATCTCGGAAATTACCCGAAAAATGGGGAAAATTTTCTCGCCAGGCAACACTCTTCACCGTTCTACACAACCGCCCGATACAAGTCTTCAGGCTCGGGTGTTGCCAACAGCGTCATTTTTGGGTTGGAAAATTTGGAAAATTTTTGCTTTTTACAAAATGGCCGCCACAGCGTCCGCCATTTTGAATTTCGAAAAAGCCGTACTTACACGTCATTCTACAGGATACTGGCAATTATTGAAGCAAAACAGATTCACCGTACGCCAATGTTGCCAGAACAAAGCACCCCGCCAAAGTGGAGTATGAAAATCAGTAAAATTCAAAGTCAAATTCCGAAGCCGCCATCTTTTTTTTTTTTTTTTTTTTTCAATTTTTTTTAATTTTTTTCCCCCCTCTTTCTACCCTCCCATTTTGAAAACCCTACCTGTAACCGTTTAGGAGCTGTCAAATCTGACAGCTGTCATCTCGGTTTTTTCGAAATGTCAATGCCTAATTCCTGGTGAGATTCACCCCCCCTAAACTTCCCCCAAACATACCCCCCCCCTAAACCGACTCCTTCTAGGAGAACAAACATGTCAATCAGTCACCGGGATTGAGCTTTATAATATATAGACTAGATGGAGCGTGGTGCGCGAGCTGCAAGCAGCTCGCGAGGGGGAGTTTTTACAAGGGGTTAAAAAAAAAAATACAAAAAAAATTTTTTCGACTAAAACTTTTTCGAATAAAATTTCTCTAAGTCTTTTTTCGTTCAAAATTTTTCAGAGTCCTTTTGGGGGAGAAGGTGCGCGAGCTGCAAGCAGCTCGCGTCTGGCTGTTGGTTTCAAAGGGGTTAAAAAAAAAATTTTTCAGAAAAAAAATTTAGAACAAAAAAATTTCATCAAAAAAATTTTCATCACAATTTCTCTAAGTCTTTTTTCATTCAACATTTTTCAGAGTCCTTTTGAGGGAGAAGGTGCGCGAGCTGCAAGCAGCTCGCGTCTGGCTGTTGGTTTCAAAGGGGTTAAAAAAAAAAATTTTCAAAAAAAAAATTTTGAACAAAAAAAATTCATCAAAAAAATTTTCATCAAAATTTCTCTAAGTCTTTTTTCATTCAACATTTTTCAGAGTCCTTTTGAGGGAGAAGGTGCGCGAGCTGCAAGCAGCTCGCGTCTGGCTGTTGGTTTCAAAGGGGTTCAAAAAAAAATTTTCAAAAAAAAAATTTTGAACAAAAAATTTTAAAAACTATACCAGCCAACATTTTTCATCATTCTACACAAACCCTCCATACAAGTCACCCGGGTCAGATGTAGCTATATGCCATTTATTTCGACTTGAAAATTGGCAACATAAAAAGTTGGCCACACCATCCGCCATCTTGAAATTTTGACAGCTGATAGTTTTCCTATATACTACAGGATACTGGCAATGTTTTTGCATCAGCAGTTTTTTCATACTTTAAATTCGGTAGAACAAAGTAACTCCTCAAAGTAGAGTCTGACCCATAAATTCGAACATCGCTCGCGCCCAGTGTTGCCAACTGGAAGTGACGAAAATAGTCAAAAGTCATTCGTATGGACCTGTTCTTTGATATAACACCAAATTTTGATTAGAAATGTCGTTATTTATAGGGTTCACGTTTTTTGGGTAAAATCTTTGAAATTACCCGAAAAGTGGGGAGTTTTTTTTTTTCCATTAAATACTATTCTACCTGACCTACATTCCCCCCATACTAACCATCCCGCTCAGGTGTTGCCAACAGCCGATTTTTTCAGTTTTAAACTGTTCAATTTCACAAAGAGTTGGCTACACCGTCCGCCATCTTTAATTTTTGACAGCTGATAGTTTTCCTATATACTACAGGATACTGGCAATGTTTCTGCATCATCAGTTTTTTCATACTTTGAATTCGGTAGAACAAAGACTTTTGAGTTAGTAGGGTCTGACCCAAAAATGCGAACATCGCTCGCGCCCAGTGTTGCCAACTCGAAGCGACGAAAGTGGTCAAAAGTCATTTGCATGGACCTCATCTTCGATGTTACACCAAATTTTGATTCAAAATGTCATTATTTCTACTTTTCATGTTTTCGGGTAAAATCTCCGAAATTACCCGAAAAATGGGAAGTTTTTTTTTACCAAAAAAATCTTTTTATCATTCCACACGACCGCTTCATACAAAACATCCCGCTCGGGTGTTGCCATCAGGCTCATTTTTCGCTTTCAAAATTGCCCGAATTTGATCATTTCACAAGATGGCCGCCGCGCCATCCGCCATCTTTAATTTTTGACAGTTGATAATTTTTCAACATATAACTGGACACTGGCAACGTTTCTGCATCAGCAGTTTTGTCATGCGGCAAATTCGGTAGAACAATGTAACTCTCCAAAGTGGGGTCTGAAAACGGCCGAATTTCGAACGCCGATTCCGGGGCGGCCATCTTGTTTTTTTTTTTTTTAAACATTTTTTTTTCAATTTCTCGATACCCTCTTTCGTTCGAGCCATCTCCGAGGTTTCCAGCTGCCACCGTCGCGGAGATACTATTGCCGAAGGCGGCCATTTTGGATTTTTCGAAATTCGGCTCCGACAGTTCTGCTCCGATTCGGCCAACTTAAACTTCCCCCAAACACACCCCACCCCTAAAACGATTCCTTCTAGGAGAACAATCATGTCAATCAGTGAGTCACCGTAATTTAGCTTTATAGTATATTGACTAGATTTTGCGTGCGGCGCGAGCTGCATGCAGCTCGCGTGTGGTTGTTGTAGCTGTTGTTATTAATTAGAACCCCTACTTGTCCCTACTAAACCCTACAAACCCCTAAAAACCCCTACAACCCCTACAAACCCCTACAACCCCTACAAACCCCTACAACCCCTACAAACCCCTACAAACCCCTACAAACCCCTACAAACCCCTACAAACCCCTACAACCCCTACAACCCCTACAAACCCCTACAACCCCTACAAACCCCTACAAACCCCTACAAACCCCTAAAATCCCCTACAACACCTAAAAACCCCTAAAAACCCCTAAAAACCCCTACAAACCCCTACAATCCCCTACAACCCCTAGAAACCCCTACAACCCCTAGAAACCCCTAAAAATCCCTACAAACCCCTACAAACCCCTACAAACCCCTACAAACCCCTACAACCCCTACAAACCCCTACAACCCCTACAAACCCCTACAAACCCCTACAAACCCCTAAAAACCCCTAAAAACCCCTACAAACCCCTACAAACCCCTAAAAACCCCTACAAACCCCTACAAACCCCTACAACCCCTAGAAACCCCTACAACCCCTACAAACCCCTACAAACCCCTACAACCCCTAAAAATCCCTACAAACCCCTACAAACCCCTAAAAACCCCTACAACCCCTAAAAACCCCTACAAACCCCTAAAAACCCCTAAAAACCCCTACAACCCCTAAAAACCCCTACAAACCCCTACAAACCCCTACAAACCCCTACAAACCCCTACAACCCCTACAACCCCTAGAAACCCCTACAAACCCCTACAAACCCCTACAACCCCTAGAAACCCCTAAAAATCCCTACAAACCCCTACAAACCCCTACAACCCCTAAAAACCCCTAAAAACCCCTACAAACCCCAACAAACCCCTACAAACCCCTACAACCCCTACAAACCCCTACAAACCCCTACAACCCCTAAAACCCCTACAAACCCCTACAAACCCCTACAACCCCTACAAACCCCTACAACCCCTACAAACCCCTACAAACCCCTACAAACCCCTAAAAACCCCTACAACCCCTACAAACCCCTACAAACCCCTAAAAACCACTACAACCCCTACAAACCCCTACAAACCTACAAACCCCTACAAACCCCTACAAACCTACAAACCCCTACAAACCCCTACAACCCCTAAAAACCCCTACAAACCCCTACAAACCCCTACAACCCCTACAACCCCTAAAAACCCCTACAAACCCCTACAAACCCCTAAAAACCCCTACAACCCCTACAAACCCCTACAAACCCCTACAAACTCCTACAACCCCTAGAAACCCCTACAACCCCTACAAACCCCTACAACCCCTAAAAACCCCTACAAACCCCTACAAACCCCTACAACCCCTACAACCCCTACAAACCCCTACAACCCCTACAAACCCCTACAAACCCCTACAAACCCCTAAAATCCCCTACAACCCCTAAAAACCCCTAAAAACCCCTAAAAACCCCTACAAACCCCTACAATCCCCTACAACCCCTAGAAACCCCTACAACCCCTACAAACCCCTACAAACCCCTACAACCCCTAAAAATCCCTACAAACCCCTACAAACCCCTAAAAACCCCTACAACCCCTAAAAACCCCTACAAACCCCTACAACCCCTAAAAACCCCTACAACCCCTACAAACCCCTAAAATCCCCTACAACCCCTACAAACCCCTACAACCCTTACAAACCCCTACAAACCCCTACAAACCCCTACAAACCCCTTTGACCCCTACAACCTCTACATACTATGGCATTTGATTAGAAGTTTTTTTGCGTGCAAAAACTATGAAATAGTATAAAAAAAAAAACCTAACAACCTACCGAGGACCTGTGTATACTATGGCATGTGATTAGATTTTTTTTTTGTGTAGGTAATTTGTTTGTTTTTTGTTCGATATTTTTCATTGAGGCGCGAGCTGCAAGCAGCTCGCGTGGTAATAAAACAAAAAAAAAATCTCAAAGTCAAATTTCTGAATTGAAATTCCAACTTTTTTTATATTGTTATTACTCAATAAATGGAGGAAATCGTTTTGACCGGGAAACAGCTCTTGATACTGGTAACGGTTCAGTATGGATTTCCTCTGCAATACCGCATCAAATTGTAATCCATACTGTCATAATTTATATTATTTTCATGTTTTTGCGGAAAATCTCGGAAAATACCCGGAAAATGGTGATTTTTCTTTCACCAGGCAACACTTTTTGTCATTCTAAACAACCGCCTCATACAAGTTGTCCGGCTCGGGAGTTGCCAACAGCCTCATTTTTCACTTGGAAAATTTGGAAAATTTCATATTTTTACAAAATGGCCGCCACAGCGACCGCCATCTTTTATTTTGAAAAAACGAATAGAATATTAAAGATGAAGCAGTGCACTGGCAACATTTCTGCATAAACAGAATTGCCATATGGCAACTTTGGTAGAAGGAAACTTGAACTCGTAGCCGAGTCGGACCCGAAAATTTCACTACTCGCATGCTCCCAGTGTTGCCAACTCACTGCAACCAAAATAGTCAAAAGTCACTCACATGGTCCTCTTCTTCAAGTCAACATCAAATTTTGATTCAAAATACCATTTTTTTTTTTTTTACATTTTATGGAAAATCTCGGAAAATACCCGAAAAATGGGGATTTTTTTTTAACCAGGCAACACTTTTCATCGTTTTACACAACGGCTCCATACAAGTTGTCCAGCTCGGGTGTTGCCAAAAGCCTCATTTTCCAGTTGTAAAATTCAGAAAATTTCATCTTTTTACAAAATGGCCGCCACAGCGTCCGCCATCTTTTATTTTGAAAAAACGAATAGAATGTCAAAGATTAAGCAGGGCACTGGCCACATTTCTGCATAAACAGAATTGCCATATGGCAACATTGGTAAAAGGAAACTTGAGCTCGTAGCCGAGTCGGACCTGAAAATTTCACTACTCGCATGCTCCCAGTGTTGCCAACTCAATGCAACCAAAATAGTCAAAAGTCACTCTCATGGTCCTCTCCTTCAAGTCTACATCAAATTTTGATTCAAAATACCATTTTTTTTTTTTTTTACATTTTATGGAAAATCTCGGAAAATACCCGGAAAATGGGGTTTTTTTTAAAACCAAGCAACACTTTTTATCGTTTTACACAATGGCCCCATACAAGTCATCCGGCTCGGGTGTTGCCAACAGCCTCATTTTTCACTTGGAAAATTTTGAAAATTTCGTCTTTTTACAAAATGGCCGCCACAGCGTCCGCCATTTTGAATTTCGAAAAACCAATAATTTTCCCATATGGAGCAGTTCAGTGGCAACACTTGTGCATACTCGGAATTTGCGTATGGCAACTTTCGTAGTGGAAAAATAAGGATAGTAGCCGAGTCGGGCGCAAAAATAAAAAAAGTTCGCCTGATTCCAGTGTTGCTAGCTGACGGGGACAAAAATGGTCAAATGTCATTCGCATGGACCTTTTCAACGATACCACATCAAATTTTGATTCAAAATGTAAATATTTCTAATTTTCACATTTTTGGGGAAAATCTCGGAAATTACCCGAAAAATGGGGAAAATTTTCTCGCCAGGCAATACTCTTTACCGTTCTACACAACCGCCCCATACAAATTTTCAGGCTCGGGTGTTGCCAACAGCGTCATTTTCGGGTTGGAAAATTTGGAAAATTTTTGCTTTTTACAAAATGGCCGCCACAGCGTCCGCCATTTTGAATTTCGAAAAAATGAATAAAATACCTAATATGGAGCAGTTCAGTGGCAACACTTGTGCATACTCCGAATTCACGCATGGCAACTTTCGTAGAGGAAAAATATGGAAAGTAGCCGAGTCGGGCCCAAAACTTAAAAAGTTTGCTTTTTCCCAGTGTTGCCAAATTGAAAGCGACAAAAATGGTCAAATGTCATTCGCATGGACCTTTTCAACGATACTGCATCAAATTTTGATTTAAAATGTCATTATTTCTACTTTTCACCTTTTTGGGGAAAATCTCGGAAATTACCCGAAAAATGGGGAAAATTTTCTCGCCAGGCAACACTCTTCACCGTTCTACACAACCGCCCGATACAAGTCTTCAGGCTCGGGTGTTGCCAACAGCGTCATTTTTGGGTTGGAAAATTTGGAAAATTTTTGCTTTTTACAAAATGGCCGCCACAGCGTCCGCCATTTTGAATTTCGAAAAAGTCGTACTAACACGTCATTCTACAGGATACTGGCAACTATTGAAGCAAAACAGATTCACCGTACGCCAATGTTGCCAGAACAAAGCACCCCGCCAAAGTGGAGTATGAAAATCGGTAAAATTCAAAGTCAAATTCCGAAGACGCCATCTTTTTTTTTTTTTTTTTTTTTCATTTTTTTTTAATTTTTTCCCCCCCTCTTTCTACCCTCCCATTTTGAAAACCCTACCTGTAACCGTTTAGGAGCTGTCAAATCTGACAGCTGTCATCTTGGTTTTTTCGAAATGTCAATGCCTAATTCCTGGTGAGATTGACCCCCCCTAAACTTCTCCCAAACATACCCCCCCCCTAAACCGACTCCTTCTAGGAGAACAACCGTATCAATCAGTCACCGTTATTTAGCTTTATAATATATAGACTAGATGGAGCGTGGTGCGCGAGCTGCAAGCAGCTCGCGTGTTGCTGCTGGCTTACAAGGGGTTAAAAAAAAAATTTAAAAAAAAAATTTTTCGACAAAAACTTTTTCGAATAAAATTACTCTAAGTCTTTTTTCATTCAACATTTTTCAGAGTCCTTTTGAGGGAGAAGGTGCGCGAGCTGCAAGCAGCTCGCGTCTGGCTGTTGGTTTCAAAGGGGTTAAAAAAAAAAAAATTCAAAAAAAAAATTTTGCACAAAAAAATTTCATTAAAAAAAATTTTCATCAAAATTTCTCTAAGTCTTTTTTCATTCAACATTTTTCAGAGTCCTTTTGAGGGAGAAGGTGCGCGAGCTGCAAGCAGCTCGCGTCTTGCTGTTGGTTTCAAAGGGGTTAAAAAAAAAATTTTTAAAAAAAAAAATTTTGAACAAAAAAATTTAATCAAAAAAATTTTCATCAAAATTTCTCTAAGTCTTATTTCATTCAACATTTTTCAGAGTCCTTTTGAGGGAGAAGGTGCGCGAGCTGCAAGCAGCTCGCGTCTGGCTGTTGGTTTCAAAGGGGTTAAAAAAAAAATTTTTCAAAAAAAAATTTTTGAACAAAAAATTAAAAAATCTATACCAGGCAACACTTTACATCATTCTACACAAACCCTCCATACAAGTCACCCGGCTCAGATGTAGCTATATGCCATTTATTTCGACTTGAAAATTGGCAACATAAAAAGTTGGCTACACCATCCGCCATCTTGAAATTTTGACAGCTGATA
Source organism: Epirrita christyi (assembly GCA_951392215.1). Taxonomy (NCBI): domain Eukaryota; kingdom Metazoa; phylum Arthropoda; class Insecta; order Lepidoptera; family Geometridae; genus Epirrita; species Epirrita christyi. The sequence continues at coordinate 6,463,272 of OX595842.1, read as the reverse complement.
GTTTTCTTATATACTACAGGATACTACAAATGTTTCTGCATCATCAGTTTTTTCATCCGGCGAATTCGGTAGAACAAAGTAACTCCTCAAAGTAGAGTCTGACCCAAAAAATTCGAACATCGCTCGCGCCCAGTGTTGCCAACTCGAAGCAACCGAAATGGTCTTAAGTCATTAGCATGGACATCCTCTTCGATGTTACACCAAATTTTGATCAGAAATGTCATTATTTATAGGGTTCACGTTTTTTGGGTAAAATCTCCGAATTTACCCGAAAAGTGGGGAGTTTTTTTTTTTTCGTGCAACACTATACTGCCTGGCCTACATTCGCCCCATACAATCCAACCCGCTCAGGTGTTGCCAACAGTCGATTTTTTCAGTTTTAAACTGTTCAATTTCACAAATAGTTGGCCACACCATCCGCCATCTTGAAATTTTGAAAAGTGGCAATTTTTCTATATACTACAGGATACTGGCAATGTTTCTGCATCAGCAGTTTTTTCATCCGGCGAATTCGGTAGAACAAAGTAACTCCTCAAAGTAGAGTCCGACCCAAAAATGCGAACATCGCTCGCGCCCAGTGTTGCCAACTCGAAGCGACCGGAATGGTCAAAAGTCATTCGCATGGACCTCCTCTTCGATGGTACACCAAATTTTGATTCAAAATGTCATTATTTCTACTTTTCATGTTTTCGGGTAAAATCTCCGAAATTACCCGAAAAATCGGGAGTTTTTTTTTACCAAAAAAATCTTTTCATCATTCCACACGACCGCTTCATACAAAACATCCCGCTCGGGTGTTGCCATCAGGCTCATTTTTCGCTTTCAAAATTGCCCGAATTTGATCATTTCACAAGATGGCCGCCGCGCTATCCGCCATCTTTAATTTTTGACAGCTGATAGTTTTTCGACATACTACAGGATGCTGGCAACGTTTCTGCATCAGCAGTTTTGTCATGCGGCAAATTCGGTAGAACAATGTAACTCTCCAAAGTAGGGTCTGAAAACGGCCGAATTTCGAACGCCGATTCCGGGGCGGCCATCTTGTTTTTTTTTTTTTTAAACATTTTTTTTTCAATTTCTCGATACCCTCTTTCGTTCGAGCCATCTCCGAGGTTTCCAGCTGCCACCGTCGCGGAGATACGTTTGCCGAATGCCGCCATTTTGGATTTTTCGAAATTCGGCTCCAACACTTCTGCTCCGATTCGGCCAACTTAAACTTCCCCCATACACACCCCACCCCTAAAACGACTCCTTCTAGGAGAACAATCATGTCAATGAGTCAGTCACCGTAATTTAGCTTTATAGTATATAGATAGATAGATAGATAGATAGGATATACTTATTAGTAGGTGCTTACATTACCTCCAATTGCTTGTTGATTTTGTGGCAATATTTGTTCAGCCTGCAAGAAAAAGACGTCCTACTGTCTTCGTTTGTGATGTGTTTGTCGAGTAATTAAATAATTTTAAAATTAACTAGTTTAATTTATTTTACAAATCATATACGTCATATTATGTGCCTTAGTGTATCCGCCCTAAAAATAGACCCCTCTGTCTCCTCCCGTGGATATAATTAAAGTCGACTAAGTGATTACACCAAGGGATGGGCAGCAACATCCACCTGAGTACTCAACACCAATACTGCGATCACTATCCGCTTGCCAAACGTGGTGATTATGGCAAATCTCTTCATTGCATAAGGATGAATCAAGATGAATCATATTTTTTTATCCGGTAGAAGAAAGCTGCTGGACTTCTCTCTACTGGAATGTCACGACGAACCACCTCCATCCACCGACTTCCTACGACCTTTAAAATTTTTTCAGTCTATCGAGGGGGGATGCTTTTACACTGCGTCGTCAGGTTCATGGTCGCCATTCAAGAGCTTTTATTCCCTTATGGTTGTTGGTTCTACTATATGGCATGCCCATTGCTTGTTCATCTTGCTAATTCTGGAGAGCTATGTCGGCGATCTTAATTCGTTAAGTGTGGTGTATTAATTCATGTGATACCTCCTGAGTACTTAACACGAAACTGCGATCACCAATCCGCCTGCTAATCGTAGTGATTATGGCATTTCCCCCCATTGTATTTAATAGGGACAGGTTCCGTCCAACAGTGGACGTAAACAGTTGGTGATGATGTGATGATTCTAGTATTTTTTCTAAGTTTGGCTGTAGAACTATTGTTTGTATGATCTAAAACGTTTTCGGGTTTAATACATATATATCACACCTCTGGCAGTGTTTCTTGCTTCGACCAACAATATTACATCTCCTTACATAATGTAGAGTAAGTACTCTATGCGGGAGCAGTTTTTCCATGCAAACAAACTCCTCTATTTCTTCTTTGGAATTTGGTTTTAGGAAAGTTATGTTCCAACAGTATTTGGTACATGTTTTTATTAAAAGCATGTTGGTAGATTTTTTAATTAAAAAACGGAATTTGTAGTAATGCCCACCAAACCTAGACAAAAATAATTGTAGAGCTAAAATTCAGAGAGAAATAGGGAAATACGATTGTAAAAAAAATTAGAAAGAATTTCAGAAAACTATATTCGTTAAATAGTACCTAAATAAGTATGTCGAATAAGCTCAAACTCGATTGCAGTGTCCTCACAGAGGGCCTACTACGAGTTTTGCATTGCAACAATCTCTTTGGAACACATACATGTTCGGAACAGGTATCCTGAGTGTTTGGAACTTATCGCTGACACCGTATTACTCGCTATACTAGTAAAATCTAAGACCTTAGCAATTACCTATACAATGTTTTTTTAGTTTTGTTTTTTTTTTAAATAATTCGCGGACGGTTTCCCTGTTGAAGTAAAGCGGTTACTCTAGCCCCTAAAAAAAATCATTTATTAAAACTAGCAATTTACTTTTTTAGACACCTGCACGTCTAGTACGGGTTTTGATAGTTTTCGAAAACTATATGAAGTATCGTTTCCTTCCATACATTTACTGACAGCGTCCTTAGTTTTCTTCTCGTTTTCGCTAGGGCCGTTGCAAGTAAATGTATGGAAGGAAACGAAACGTCATATAGTTTCGTAAACTATCAAAATCCATATATACTAAGCCCCCTGCTCCTTGGCGGCAGAAATAATTGTGGCTGTAATACTTTCCCGGATGAACTCTTTCACAAAGAGCTCTACTACTAGCAAAATACATAAGCATGTAATAAATGAATACTTATAAATTTATTAAAATTAGCAATTTACTTTTTTAGACACTCGCGATCGGTTAGCTTTGTTTTATAAACTTTAGCAGTGGAACCAAACAATCGATTGTTACAGTGCTAGTGGTATGTACCGGCGTCGATTACTATTGACATGGCCAGTCACTGCTGCATCCGCTAGCTTGCTTCGGTTAAGAGTGTGAGCCGGTACAATCTGACTGCAATCAACTAACTGTGGCCGCGTAGAACGCACGTGACGAGATCAAACCGCGTATTTTGATTGCGTGCGAAAAGAAGACGCAACAAAAACTTTACAAAAAAAATTGCGTTCTTGTTCACACAATTTGCGTGTGTTTTGAAAATGTAAGAGTATTAATATTATGATCAAAAACTTTGTGATAAATGGTTGTGAATAATCTTAGTGGAATAAGTAAGTTTATGGAGTAAGTACCTGTTTGTTTTTTTTAAATACGGCATGTACAAAGTTGAATACAGTAGGTAGGTACACTCATTCAAATATACAGGTGTCCTAGCTGAGTGTCAAGGAGAGGCAGGTATTAGAGATTTTTCACGATCTACCCGAAACAACTCTAAATTTATACAAAATTGCTTACAGTAGGTAGGTATACTCATTCAAATATACAGGATGTCCTACCTGAGTGTCAAGGAGAAGCAGGTATTAGAGAACTTTCACGATCTACCCGAAGCAACTCTATAATATTTATAAAGGCAACGTCTATCTGTCTGTGTGTATACTTGTTTTATAACTTAAGTTACAAGCCTTGAAGTTCTACTAGACGGATTTGAATGTGTGTTTTAGTGTCATGTAGGGTAATTATCTAGGTAGGTTTTAATATATACCTACTTGGTTCGGTGATATAACTACAGCGATATTTGGAAGTCTATAGAAAAAAAACAGTTAAGAAACTAGATAGATACTTAGATCAACACTTCATTGTACAATGGGATAAATTATAACAAAAAAAACCAGTCAAGTGCGAGTCGGTCTCGCGTGGAGAGGGTTCCGTACAATTAGGCTAACATAGTATCCACTAGAGTTAGACCAATTAACTTATTAGTCAATTAATTCAATTTTATACACATTTTCTCATTATCAGTATTTTCCATTTCCTGTAGGAATTTGAAGATGTCGTTTTGTTTTTCCTGTACCTAAAGTAAGAGTAAGGCCCAATATTCCGTATTTTTTTCAACACTTTTGTAGTTTTTAAGTAGTTTAGGAGGGGGTTAGAATAGTCTTTTTCGCATATTTGCTTTAATATCTTATGAACTAAGCATACAAAATTTAGAAAAAAATATTGTTTATTTGATTTAAGTTACAACACACACAAGTTTTTTTTTAATTGTTTAGTTTGCCCCTGAAACCTCGGAAATCAGAATTCGTTGAGTTATACGTCTGTGATTGGGTCTCTTAACTCTATACTTTATGTACTTACCAAATTTCACCTTCTTTGGGCCAGTAGATTTGAAGAAAATAGGCTGTGACAGACAGACAGAGAGACACCTGTGAGTGATCCTATAATGGTTCCGTTGGTACCCTTGAGGTACGGAACCCTATAAAGGAATATCCATGATTAGCACAGTACAATTTATGGTCTCATCGCTGAAAGCGATTTCTCTCAGGCTTTGTTAAGCAACGATCTGTGAAAACAATATTTGGATGGTTTTTTTTTGCGTCATATTTTCTTTAGTTGGTGTCGGTGTCGGTATCTTTATACCCAAACCTGTGGACAATTTTCGTTGGTATAAGATTTGTCCTTGCTGCTGGCTTATTTTGGAGTGTATTTATTTACTTGAAAAAAAAAACGTTAGCCAAGGTAGTCGCAGAGAAGCAATGGCGGCGATGACCTCGCCACTGGTCACATCTTTATTCCAACGATTTTGCGACCCCGGTGGAGAGGCTCTTTGAGGCTCTGCTTACCCCGTACCGTGTACACACCGTAACACATGTTTTTAAGTACGTACGTACGTATGTACACATGACACTAGCGAATTTGGAATGTGTTTTTTATTTCCAACTCCTGTTTTTAACTGACTTCCCAAAAAAGGAGGAGGTTCTCAATTCAGTAGTTTTTTTTTTTTTTTTTTTATGTTTGTTACCGCATATCTCCGGCGTTTATGAACCGATTTGGAAAATTCTTTTTTTATTTGAATAGATATACTTCCAGATTGGTCCCATTTTTTCAGAATCCAGTTCTGATGATGGAATCCATGAGGAATTGAGGGAACTCCTCAAATATTATAGGCATACATATGGCGATTTTGATATTTTCAGCAACAAACCAAGCATTTGCATTCAAAAAGTATCATAATCCTTTCACCACGATGGTTCTTTCATCATTTTTTTTTCATCCAAATATTTAGTCAAATACAATGGCGGAAGTCGGTTTTTTAAATGAAAAGTTATGCATTATACTATTGGTAGGAATATCATTTAGTCATTACATAGTGAACGAGTTGCCATTCACTTTAACTTTGTTTTTTTCACTTAGCATATTGGTATTGTATGTACCTACAGTTTTTGTGGTATTATAGTTGGACATGATTATTGGAAAGATAATCTACATGTATATTATTCTCCTCCTTTTAAAGTCGGTTAAAAATTGTAAAAGTAAAGTTCGTATCATGTTTCGATCTAGTGTTGGTGTTATAAATATTGAAAATGCTATTTATTTTATCCTCAACTAAACTCAACTGACAATACAACACGGAAATGTGAAATACATTATGTCGAAATGAGACCGAAACTCGAGAGCCGAGAGCTAAATCGGCATGTAATTAATCCTTATCAATAATTAATTACATGGATTAATAATTTTTTTTTCATCCTTTCCGAAAATACGCGTCTGTCTGCACTCTTTCCAACAATTTAAAACATCCTAGTCTAATCTACGGTCTCCATGAATTTAGCGGCAAATATGACACTGTCAAAAATACGTAAAATTTTATTCAAAGTTGATCGAAAGTAGACTAAATTGTTTTTACTAACTAATTGTTATGTTGGGAGCAGAATACCAATTTTCAGTCAATTCACAATTCAGTCTCGTTTCGGTCAACTTTCCGTGTGATTTAAAAGTAATTACACGAATTGACCTTCTACACGATTTCTATTGATGTTTTTATTTTTAGAAGTAGGTAGGTAGGTACCTAGTCATTTTGCATCCTGTTATTATGTCAGAATTGCTAATGTCATAATTGAGTTTTAATAATTTTTAACATACAATTTTCACTGACTTCTACTCGGTATTCGGCTACATGGAAGATGTTAAGAATGGGAAATAAAAAAAAATAAAAAAAATACAACCGAATTGAGAACCTCCTCCTTTTTTGTGAAGTCGGTTAATAAAGAAAAATCACGATCTAAAATAATAGCATTTCGATTTTTTGAATTTTTGTTAAAATACCCAAAAAAAAAAACAAAAAAAAAAAAAAAATACCAAATTTGAACAACATTTTCATTGGAGCCATCGAAGCGTATTATAAAGTATAAATCATCACAATTATCATTGCCAGCCTGTAGGAGTCCACTGCTGGACATAGGCCTGGACATACAATGCCACGAAAAACGGTATTGACCGTTCACCGACTTCCTACTACCTTTTTAATATTGTAAGTCCATCGTCAGGGGCTTTTGTACACTGCATCGCCCGGTTCGTGGTTGCCACTTGAAAACTTTTATTCCCTAATGGTTGTGTCGGCTCTACGACATTTCTTTTGAGTCAATGTTTGTAAGTATGTTAGTTATTCTTACAAACACATATATACTCGAGAGCAATGAATCCGGGTCACTTAAAGAATGTTAAAAATCTCGGAAACTAAAAATGATAGATTAATGCAATAAATTGTATTTAATAGACAATGTAATACTCCTTAAATGAAGGTAAAAAAAATATGAGTCACCATACATTTTATTAACACAAAATTACATAAAGAAAAAAACTGCTGATCTCTCCTTAAAACAAAAATAGGAAACATGAAATTTTTGAACTTTATTACGATTTTCTTGAATTTTAATACTTCGTATTGCCTCCTCGTGCTTCCATTACTGCGTTTACGCAGAAAAAAAACAACAAAAAAACAGAAATCAAACAATGATAAATGACAGATTACAAACAAAAGCAAAACCAAATGCTGTAATTTCGTAGTTCCATCTTCGAAAGTGGCCCTTTTTCAAATTTGATTTTTTTATGATATAACTTTACAATAACTAAGAAGTTTTAATACCTTCATTTAAGGAGTATTACATTGTCTATTAAATACAATTTATTGCATTAACCTAGCATTTTTAGTTTCCGAGATTTAGAAAGTTATGAATGTTCAATGTGTTCCTTAATTTTGTGAGTTTTCAAAATTTCTACATTACGTACGTTCCTAGTTATTTGTGTTTTATCCTACCTATACAGTTAATAGCAAACCTTAATGTCATAAATTATCTGTACCTAACCATTATTACCTACTACCATAGAACAATATACCCTCCTACTAAGTAGATACATTACGTTATCTATTGTCTTTCGCGCATCAATCTGGACTGTGTTCGAGACATGTAGAGCACGTTTTTTAACTGTATACATGGCTAGTTTATTCACTTTTTCTCTTCATTAGCTGCTGGATGAGGTCTCCCCCATAGCATGCATAGCGTGCAATAGCGGAATTTGCCAAGCTTGGCAGGCGGATTGGTGATCGCAGTTTGGCGTTAAGTAAGACATTTCCATAATTTCCATTATTTTTTTTTAAAAAATTCACCTTGATGTAATTTCCTACACATCATCGAAATAACTTTTGAATAGGACTAAGCAACGGGGCGTTCATACTACCAGAGATAAGTAACTTGTCTCTGATACTACATACCTGTTAGTATTTAAAGTACTTGACGAATTAATTGATAACGTCCTTTTGACGAAAACATAGAACTCCAATGTCATTCAAATTCCTAGGAAGGGGGGTCAACAATGGATGTTATATTGGTTAAAGATTTTGTATGGTTCAGGTTTCTAATTTCTTCAATTCCAGACTTTTCCCTGTAGTTGTGACACAAAAGCCACAAGCATACCAAATTTCAGCATTGTGGGACTGCTGGAAGTAACCTAGAATTTTTGATTTTTGCGTGTTTTATTGTCCCTAATATCTCGGAAACTACTAAGTTTAAATACTTATTAAAAACAGTTTTGAAATGTCCAACTAAAGCGCTTTCATTAGACACCCCACTTGATCGGACTGTGTCACTTTTTTTTTTTTACCCCCTCTTGGACCCCAATATCTCAGCAACCCCCTGACCGATATAGCTCATAACCTTACCTACAAATTGTACCAATACTATCTACCCCCATACCAAATTTCATGAAGATCGGATGAACGGTTTGGAAGTTTTCATCGGACAAACATACATACATACATACATTCAAACGCCGATTCTTCCAACTTGACTCGGAGAACTCGCTTCGCTCGTTCAATAAACTTTTTATTTAAAGTATTTTATTAATTTAAATCACAGGATTAATTATTTTATATCGTCTTAAGAACTAAACAGTTGTAGTCTCATTTTGCGATTCCCTGTGTCATGGGTAACACTAAAAAAGACACTGAAAAGGGCACATACTGTTATACATTACCATCGAGGAGCTCCGTTGTCCAACTTTCGGCTCCATCATTAGATCAGTTTTTTTATAATGATCGGAACTTGACAGGTGTACAACACCTCAACCGGAACTGTCAAAATTGACTCAAGATTTTTGATCGTTCATACAAACATAGGCACAAATTATGATGTTGTGATTGATTGAATTTGAATAAAATTGAGATCGTTACAATGTTCTTAAATTTCCTTATCAAGAGTGGACTTGAATGAAGAGTTTAATTGATTTCAAGTGTAAAATTTAGGTTATCTAGTAAAGATATCTTGTTTCACTGTATTTTCCTGCATAAAGAGAACAGCCATGAATTAATGTAACATAGGTTCATGATTATAAGATAAAAGATTGCAGAAATGCTTCATTAAGTTGTTGATATCTACAATGGCGATCGTCCTTGTGCATCACACTATTCATTCTATTGTTACCCAACTTAACACACATCGAGTAATTGCACTTCTATTTTAATTGTGTTTAGAACCAGCGACCGCCCTCGACCTCATTCATATCAGAAACAAATGAAAAAGGGAAAAAATTAAGGACATCTTCAGAGTTGCTCATTTTCGGATAAGTTTTATATGTTTTTAATTCTCTGCGGTTTGTCTGAGGAGTTGGTATTTTTTTCTTCTACAAACTTTCCGTGTTATTACGTAGAACTAAAATATAGTGCGGTTGCGTTGCGAATCCTTTTAGTTTTCGACTAACCCCCCTTACTTATAAAAGTTATTTAAATTTAAGCATTACTTAAAATGTATCCTGCTACTGTTTTACATTATCGATGTGTGGATGTGTATGTATGTGTATGTTTTTAGGTGTTTATAAGTGGCATATGGTAAATGTTTCAATAAAATATGTTGACAGTCATTTAAAAATGTCAAAAAACAATTCTTTATTTTTGTTGGTAGCATCAATTGTTACCCCGGCGTAAGCGTCATAAGCGTGCAAATATTCGTACAGGTCGTGAAGGTCCAGAGTAGACGCCATGAACTCTGAAAATGGCGAACGTTCGTTACCTCCACTATTGTGTGAACAGTCGCACGAATGTATGAGAGACTACGCGAAGGTTCGAGGTTCGCGCACTTTGATGTGCATCAAAAAACCTACACAGCTAGGAAAACCGCGAATGCGGCGAAATCTTTGCATAATCATAATATGCAAATGTCGCTTTAAACTTCGAGGTTTGCGTATTCGTGCGATTGTGAGTGACCGGCATTATAAGACTCATATAAGACTAGTCCTTATTCTGAGAGTTTTGTTCTTCAGTCCTTATTGTAAGGTTTTGTTATGTTTACCTGTCAACATTGACAGAATGTATTTAAGCCTGTTTTTATCCCAGTTCCCGATGCCTGATTGAGCTGAATTGATGCAGACAGAAAGTAGACAGCGGAACTCCTCGATTAATAGTAGACCAGCCGCGTTTAGGCTAATTTTAATCAGCTCATTTTTCAGCACATTTTATTGTAATATATATCTAGAAAGACGAATTTCGTAAAAACAAATTTTTAAACAAAATAAGTACTTAGGTATTTTTGATGTAGATGTCAGTGGGGAAAAAATAATGTGCTTCAAAGTATTATGTCGCAAACAATTGAAATATTTGTTCAGGCACGTAGAAGGTAGGAATTTGAGATAAAACTTAAAATGATATCCGTCTATTGTATGTTTTTTAAACTCACACGTACAAAAACTTTGTTGCTTAGGTTAATTGTACTAACTCTTATTAATTTATTAGATAGTATTTTTTTAAGTATAGACCTGTTTCGGTCTTGCAAATTGGTACGTACAATTCCCAGCTGTACGTCAGTACGTCCCAGCTGAAACTCGCAACATCGTGTGCATACTATTCGTACTATCTGTTTTAGATGCCATGATACAAACTGTTACGTGACTTTATATTATAATGAAGCTATCAATGCAAAAGGATAAAGCATAGCTTCCAGTATGCCAGTTTCTACTGGAGACAATCATTATCTACCAATTACTCTATCGACCGCTACCAAAGAGTATGATAAAAACTATTAAAAAAGACCCAAACTCAAAGCATTTACTTAATTTTATTGAGAAACGGGTTCCACTGAACACCTCCTTCATCATTAAACCTTGAGTGTCATGTATTGTCAAACGTCTCACGAAAACCCTTTAATGAAAATCAAACATGACTATTGGTATACAATACATATATTATAAAAATCCGTTGAATTACTCACAACCGTTAAAACCATTTAAAAGAGATAAGGTTTTACAATAAAACCTCTTTTTAGACCTTTTTAAGGGTGAATTTCCCAACTTCCTTTCTTATTACACCCCTACACCCTTAAAGGAAATCACACCCTTCAAATTTTAAATCTCTAGGACCAGCGGATTAAGCTGTGCGTTGTCTTTTGGTCGGCCAGTGTGGACTTTGATTCGTATTATGTTTGATGATTTTGAAAAACCGTTAGTTACCTACTCTTTTATTTATTTACATTGAACAGAATTTCTGCTTAGTGCAAGTCAAGCAGCCCGCGCAATTTGGTTTTCCCTATGTCACCCTTTACACTCTCTTTTAGAGGATGCACAGCAAAAGAATAGAACACATTACCAGTGTCTGCTTACCCGATGAATACAATCTAGGAGATTTCAAGTTGAAGGTTATTGACTGGACACGCGTCTACATCTTCACTTTCCATCAGCTGAGATAGAGGTCAAACGCTTGGATATAGAAAAAAAAACAGGTTTTTGAAAATTGTATAAGTAGGTTATACGGTTTTTGATTACTTGTTCCTAAAAGTGGTTGTGCCAAGTTACAAGATTATAAACTCAGGTAAATCAGGTTTTTTATATAAACTTTAAAAGCCCTATTCAAAAAACCTTTTTTTGTACCTAGGTACTCCCTACCTTAAAAAGACACATTCTCCAAATTCAAAGTCTCTAAGTTTCTAATATAATATTTTGATTTGATTCATAGCTTCATCATCTAAATGATGAGTTAGATACATTTTAAAACTATGCCCAAAAATCACGGAGCTAGCACTTATTACATCATCTTCTGTGGTTTTTTCAATGTTTGTAGCAAACACGACGGGAAGACCAGGTTTTTGTCGGATTTTACTATGAAATTGCTTACATGATTCTGGCCACAAAGCAATGCATCGAAACTGGACCCGAAAGTAAAAAAGCCTCGATTACTTTTTGTATGGCTTGAACGATGAGCTTTTATTTGAAATATATTGCACACAGTATTCAATGATTTATTTGAAAGGGTTCAGTATGTTATAATTTTATTTGAGATATAATTATTATAGCAGTGATCAATTAAAGTAATGAGTACATTGGTTTAATAGATGCTTCGAATATAGGTCAGTTATACTATCTAAGATTAGATGCTGATTTTATTTTACAAAAATTGAACCCATACTTGGTTGCTTCAGTTGGTAGAAAATTCAATTATGAATTGCCGTATATATTTAGCTCATATGCCTAATATTATAATCACCTTAATTAAAATAATTTTATTTTTTAAATTTTGTTGCTTTTCGGGATAAAAAAATCAAAGGTATTAATTATTACCACTTTATTTTTAAAAATAACAGAAATACCTTGTTTGAAAACCAAATACCTTACTATTTAATATTTAATTTTTTTGCGAATGATTCCAAATCCAATATCCTACTAATACTATAATCGGATAAGACTTTTCATAGATCATAATAATTATATAAGATATACCATAAGATCCAAAAAAACTTAAGCGTTATAGTATGCACAAAAATTGTACAGATAAATAAACAAAGTATTTTATGATGACGATGATGATGCACAACAAATAAAAAAAACCGAAAATCATTCAAAATTTGAAAAAAAAACTTTTATTTTAATTAAGGTGATTATATTATTAGGCAAATGAGCTAAATAGTAGTATAATTATAAACGTGAAAGTTTGTGAGTATGGATGGATGTTTGTTACTCTTTCACGTAAAAACTACTGAATGGATTTGAGTGAAATTTGGAATGGAGATACTTTACGCCCTGGATTAACACATAGGCTACTTTTCATCATCATCATCATCATCATCATCAGTTTTCATCATTATTCACGCGGGTGAAACCGCGGGGCGCAACTAGTATCTAAATAAATATAAATAATCTATGCTGTGGTGTGTCCGGCACTAAGAACAGACCCCTCCATATCCTCCCATGGATGTAGTAAAATCTGACTAAGGCATTACACCAGGAGATGGGCAGCAGCATCCACCTGAGTACTCAACACCAAACTGCAATCACTAATCCGCCTGCCAAGCGTGGTGATTTGGCAACTCCCCCTATTGTGTTTTATGGTGGAGGCTTCGTCCCGCAGTGGACGTACAGGTTGGTAATGATGATGATGATGAATCTAATTATGAGAATCTAGATTTTTTCATTCAGGCTCTAGTTTCCTTTGAATTTAAACTACAAGTCAGTCATTATGTTTTATAGATATCATCAAATTAGACTTCTCAAGGTAACAGAAGGAGGAAAGGTTCTAGATTTTTTAAACAAAAACCCAGATAAATTTTTAGAGTGTTGATTAAAGCGTACCAACCGAAAAATTCGACGAGGTCTATGTTACAATTTGAATGAATAACATGTCCTAACAGACCTTGAGTGATCTTGCATTGAAGCTAAGACTGTTTTGCTACAAAGCTTTTAGAACCGAATGCCTGATCGTTAGGTTGCTGCGATATAATCAAAGGCTGACATACTTAGACTTCCAATAGTTTTTGCAATTCTCGAAATGATTACGGTTGTATTATTTAACTATAACCCAGGTACTAGCTGAACCTTTAAATGTTATATTATCTTGTTTCTAGGAGATAATATAAAAGGGTTTTTCAAAGAAAAGGGCCGGTATAAAGCCTAGGTATAAAAACTTGTAAACATGCAGATAAAGCGCCGAAAGTGGAACTGGATTAACCACACGTTGCGTAGGGCCCCCTCTGGGTCCCCAATCATATCCCAAGACAAGGGACGGGATTGGAACCCTCAAGGCAAATGGAGACGTGGTCAACCCAAAACCAAACAGACCTGACAGTGGTCAAGGATGTGTAAAAGGAGCGAATCCTTTCACAGCATGCTGGACAAGGGCCGGGATTGGAACCCTCAACGCAAATGGCGACGTGGTCGACCCAAACAGACCTGACAGAGGTCAAGGATGTGTGACAGGACTGAATCCTTTCACAACACCGGTCCCTTTACCATTGGGGTTATGGTACATTGGCTCTCTTCAGAGCCACCTTAACTTAATCCTACTACTCACTGATCTTATGCAGGGTGAACCAAGAAAAAACCAGTGACACAATGAACGGAGAGGTCAAAACGTAATGAAAAGTTGGAGCAAAGTCAGACGTGAAGATCAAGATAAACGTCCTAACCGAACAAAGGACATTAAGTACTTAAAGGCAAAAAAAAAATTGGGTCATAAATCATCAGATATAAAGTTTCTTACACCACTAACCTTATATTTGAACAAAATATTACGAAACGTAACGGTTACAAAGCAATGGGTATAGAGGTAATATTATATAAAAAGGAGACCTTAGTGATATTGCAAAATTACCAGCCAATAAGTCTTATGTCAAGTCTAAAAAGCTAATCCTCTTATTCATAATCATTTTTTAAACTTATTTTAGTTAAATAGCTTTTGTTTTGTTCTCTCTAATGTAAAATATGACATATACTTACACCTAAACAAGACAAAATAATTTTTTGCTATCAAAGGTTTAAAAATTTATTATGAATAAGAGGGTTAGTTTACAAACTTTATAAAATAATACCTAATGTCGTTTCTCTACGTAGAGCAGGCAGACTTCCGCAGAGGCTTCAGCACAATGGAGCTCATTCACACTGTAGTTTTTAGTGTACAATGTACCTAGGTAGATACCTATATAATAATAATAATAATATAAAGTGACATGTACTGAACTTGAACTTAACAAGTGATCGAGAAGTACCAAGAGTTAATAAAACAACTCTACCTTGCTTTCATTGATTTAAAAAAAGCATTTGACTCAATATAGCACCATGCTATCTGGAGAGCTTTACAAGAACATGTGCCTAACTAATTGAAAATATAAAAAACATTGATTGTAGTTCAATTCATTGTTTCAAGAGCACGGTATCTAAGACTTGAAACATCCGGAAAGTAAATTAAAATCGAAAGAGGTTTAAGACAGGGCGACCCGCTCTCTCCTTCTCTGTTTATAACATACTTCAATCTGTTATGAAATACCTCTGCTGGAATAACTCGGGAATTTAAAACATAGACGGAATAAATCTCGTACACCTAGCCATTGCAGACCAAATTGTCATATTATCAGATAACGGACAAAAACTTCAATGTATGCTAACGGCTCTACATGAGATTAGCAAAAAAACGGGACTGGAAATGAATTAACAAAAAACACAAGCATCAACTTGCAACTTAGACCGTATATAAAGGTCAATGACCTAAAAAAACAAGCTTCTAACTAACATAAAAAAGATATGGAAGTGAATATCTATTTTTTGTATGGAAATTGCGAAAATTAAAAACCTCTAGGGTAATTCCAGTGTCCTCACAATTCTGAAATTTAGAATGCTAGGACGATTTGTGATACAAAGGGAAAAACGCCCAAAGCTTTGAAAAGCTGATGATTATGATGGAATATGCTGATGATTGAATATAGCAATCAGTGTTATATTAGTAGGTTTGGTTTTAGTTTTATGGTGTTAGTTAATTAACTAGCTAACCTATATTTCATTTATTGTAATTGGATTTTGATAAACTGTAATGATGTACACACATCAACATTGTCTAGGGATATTCAACATTTTGTTGATTTTTACAAAAACTGAAAATAATTTCTTTGGAAAACTAGGTATGGCAAGAATCTTTATTTTGTGTTGTTTATTAGTAATAATAAAATACAACTGTTTGATATTATTTTTTAATAAAAATTAAAGTAGGAACAAAATCTCGAAAAATCTGAAAATTTACAAGGTTCGATAAATTGTGTTAAAACTATTTTTACGTTGCCATGACTTTATAAAATTGCCTTTTTACAATTTAATAATCGGTGTTGCCTCCTCTGACGTTGATAACACATCTGCACCGGTTATTCATACTCAAAATTAGCGTGTCAAAGTCTCGCTGGGGTTATGCGATCCCATGTTCTTTTTAAATGGCAAAAAAGTTGGTCTTCCGTGGTCAAATTTGACTGCAAATTGCTGAAAGCCCTTCGTTGCAACATGTCCCAAGCGTGTTCAATTGGGTTTAAGTCGGGTGACTGTGCAGGCCAGGTCAAAACCGCGACATCATATTCCTGAAGGGCAGCTGACACCAATCGCGCCGTGTGTGGAGGGGCATTATCATGCATGAGCTGAAATTCCTGGCCAATTTGAACTCTGTGAGGGATGATCACAGGTTCTACGACCTCGTTCCGGTATTTTAGTGCAGTCATGCTGCCTCTTATCCAAATGAGCTCGGTTCGCGCGCCAATACGAATTCCCGCCCAAACCATGATTGTCCCACCTCGGTATGAATGGACCTCTTGTGGATGCTGGAGGCGACTTTTTCTGCCTGGAACTCTCCAAACACGTGTTCTTTGTGAATCGGGGTGGAACCCAAACCGAGACTCATCAGTAAAGAGAACCATTGTCCATTGGCCATTGTTCCATAACAAATGTTCTATGAGCCCAAAGAAGTCGCCTTCCGCGATTGCCTCGTCGTAGAGCTGGCACACGAAGCGGCCTACGAGAATGAAGATCGACTTCATGTAGCCTTCTTCTGACGGTTTGGTCGCTGACTGACAGCTGATGGTCTGACTGAAGCCTTTGCACTAACTGCTTTGCTGTGAGATTGGGTTCCCTCCTGGCGGAATTTTGGAGAAAACGATCCTGTCTAGGGGTGGTTGCTCGTATTTTTCCAGTGTGGCGCTCTCTTACATCCCCAGTAATACGATAACGTGACCACAATCGAGAAATTACGTTTTGATTGATGTTTAGGGTATTGGCAACCACGCGTTGGATAGCACCGGCTTGTAACATGCCTATCGCTCTTATCATTTCTTCTTTCCTTAAATGTCGACGTTCCATGACATTACGAATATCACAAGATTCGTTAAAATTAAAAATGACTTGGATATCACTTATTAATAACTAAAAAAAGGTTAATTTATCTTAGGCAAAATTAACGTTGTTTAATTTAAATCGGAGTCCCCATTCTATCTTTTGTTTGTTGCGTTCTATTTTTTTTATTTTTTTTAAATTTTGAAAAGGGAACAAATGAGTTTTAATTCCATATTAAACTTTTTCTAAAAAGCAAATAGTTTGCAAGCAAATCATTTCGAAATGGAATATCCCTAGACAATGTTGATGTGTGTATGTGATGGTTTTTAGCAAGTGTAGCGCTATGTTTGGAGAAAAGAGAAAATTGGTGCAGCTGTTTCCAAAACCACCTTGCAACACTTTCTTTGAAAGGAACTAAGACATTGTTGCAGCTGAAACCTTCAGTTGAGCTCGGAATAAAAATAAAAATAAAAGCAGATTGCGAACATCGTTTAGAGTGACTTCTTGTCGCACTCGTGTTTTTAGAGCCCTCGCTTAATCTACTATTTCTATTCAATGGTACTTATACTAACTACATAATGTAGGGAAGTGCCCATGTGTGAAGCTTACCCTAATTTTGCGCGACAATTGTATCATTACCATGAATTCGAAACAGAGTACAATCGCGGCTATACAAACTAGCCACTCATCGGAGTTAGACCTTGATCAAGAACACGGAATCAGCTACACAAGGTTGACATGATGACACTGCATTAACTTTTTGTTAGGTATTTTGGCACAGAATCTACGTTACAGAAGCAACACTGCCTTGTAACATAAACGTGTCTTAAGATAGACTCCAAAAAAGGAAGTAGGTATTTAAAATAAATGGTAATAGCGCATGCTTTCCTGTTAGGTACAACCTACCTATTTATATCCCTGCTAGTACCATCGATTGGTGCCATAGTAACTATTGATTATTTTTTTTGTGTTCGTGTAATGGTGTTTTATGAATCGAACCCAATTCTTCTAGGTTTGGTCGCAATGGAACAGGAGTTAGTCACCTAGTTTAAAGATGATTCAAAATGATACTTGTGGTTTCACAATATTTTTAAATATGTCTTACGAAAACATTTTGACCGAAATTGTAGTAGATTTCCGAAATATTCAAATGTAAGTACTCGAAACGGTTAAAAATAAAAAAGTTGTGCTGATAAATCTAAAAGTTGAAGTTAATCATGCACGCAGACAAAATAAGTCGTCTTTGTTGTTCTTAAAAAATCTATTGCGCAGAGGTAAGACTACCAATAGCTCAGCCAAGATGTTTTGTAATGTTCAAGTGAAGATTCAAAAATTTGTGTGTCTGTCTGTCATGACTCTTTTTCTCAGGAACGGAACTTGAAATTTATACCAAATATAAATGTCTGTTATCTTATATTTCTGTAAAATCATGCTTATAACTCAACGCATTAAAAGATAATGGCAATTAATTTCAAATTTTTGTATGGGAATCGCGTTAGTGAAAAACTTCGGGTACTTCCAGTAAGATCACAGTACTGAAATTTGGAATGCTAAAAAAGGGAAAAATTCTTAAATTGGGGAATTTTTAATTTTTTATCCCATAAATGGGGTGGTGAAGTTTGTAAAAAGGAAAAAGATGCTGATACTCGAAAAGGGCTCTGATAATTTCGAAATAATTTACAGGTCGGAACCTTCAACGCCTCAAGCTCTTGCTCGTATATGCTAAGGTATCCGTTTTTTTTAAACTCATATTTACCGATGCATGTACTGCTGAGCAAGTAACGCGTGTTCGCAGATATTTTCACACATTGTTTGTCATCATAAAGGATGATTACAGCTACCAGCAAGTTATATAGTGTTGGTGAAGTGGGAAACTTCTAGGTATTCTTTGATTTTGATTGCTTACAGCCTTACAGGTATGTGTATTGTGTGGACGTTCCCACCATAAAAACGTGATGATTTCAACTGAAGTGAGTGATTGTGTTGTGTAGTCGACTGCATAATTTACGAGCGTGGCAGTCATCAAAGTTTTACCTACTTTATAACCAATCATTTTATCCTTTATTTAAAAAAATACTTACATACATGCCCATTTAATTTGTCTAAAGCAGCGGAAGTTTTTATAAAATTGTTAGAAAAAAAATCGTATCTTCAGCTGTTTCATATGCTTGACTATGTATACTTATAAAAACACTTTTTTATTCAATGTATGACTAGTATGTTGGTTTGTTTATTGTTTGTATGGGTTAAAATTTTCCGAGACGATTTTGGCGCAGATAAGTGTGGCTACTCTTGACGCTCTACTCCAACTCTACTCCAATCCTAATTCAGGATTTAGTGTCATTTGTCGTCAGTCATTTGATACTCTTGAATTCAATAGATACTAGCGCACAATTTGGAATGGAGATTGGTGGAATTTTATGGAACTAAGTGAAATTGACTTTCTGTCTCTGTTGTTCTTTACGAGTCAACACGCGTGCTCTATCTCAATTTCAAACTCGATTTGGTTCAAGAGTGCCAAACAAGCGTTTTTAGGATTGAAACTGGATTGCGATTAGAACTGTTTTTAATAGTAGCCCTGCAGTATTTGGCAGAGCTGTAATTTTACAACGGAACCCCTAAGATGGTTATTGAAAGTTTTTTTGACCGTGGTTCTGAATATCAGTTTTACCATCAAGGTTCCGAATATAGGTATATTATATAGTATAGGTATGTTTTTATTTACAAAGTCAAAGTCAATGTCAAAAGTGTTTTTATTTAAATAACAAGAATCATTTTGAAACACCTATCTATAATATTAGAGAATAATAAAAATGCAAAAATTTGTGAGCATGTTTGTTACTTCTTCACGCTGAAACAGCTCAACGGATTTAAGGCGCTACCCTGACCGAATGACCTTGAGGATTTCGCAAATTATTTATTTTAGTGACACCTATATAGTCCGTTATAATAGTACTGCCATCTAGCCTTCCGTCCGAGAACCGGCGGCTGACTGGTCCGCTCCTTGCGCACAGCCAGATCAATCGCACGGATTCATGAAATATAATTCATAAAAAATAAAGAGAACCCATTTTTTTTTAAATTAATCGTGTAATAATTCTACTATTCAATTAACTATCCAGTTGTGTAAACCAAAAAATTCAGTAACGTGAACTTTAAGAGAAGATGTACAAAATCATGATTTATTTCAATTTTTTCATGGTTTTATTGTCGAGTACTTACGACGTTAAATCGTTAAACCAATCGTGGAACTTGATGACAAAATGACAAATATATGTGGTGACTTTTTTTTTCTTTTCTACTTGCTAATTTAATTATATTTGACGAGGAGAGAGGCTTGAAAAAAACAGCTTGACGCCGTGTTTGGTCGGGGTACTGCCTTAAGTGAAATTTGAAATGGAGATACCTTGTACCCTGGATTAACACAAAGGCTACTTTTCATCATCATCGTTATCAATTTTCATCATTGTTCACGCGGGTGAAACCGCGGAACGCAGCTAGTTGTCTTATAAACTAAAATTACTTACTCCTGTTCCAACGTGACCAAACCTAGAGGAACAAGGGTAAGAAACACGCTTTAGCGTTATCATTAATGATCCTTATCTTACTACTAGGTGGGAATCGCCTGTGTGGCGCGTATCGAACAAGAAAAAGCTGATTAAAAAAAAAGAAAACTTAAAAACCTTACTTAGTCAAAAGTAAAATGTAAAGAGAATAAGCAAAAGGACACAACTTTACATAAGTAACATTAAAGTACATCAGTACAGGCTACGCTTGATATAATTGTTATATAAAACACCCTAATATTATATTATGTACGTACAGATATTGCGAATTGATATTTTAGCAGTCGAAGGGCAGAGCAACATCAGACCACGCGGGTTTAATAGAGTGTCTTTCTTACTTAGAATAATCTCTACGTAGGATTATAGGAACTGTTTGAAACAATAAAATGTCAGATATAAATCGAACTTAGTGATTAGATACAGATTAAACGCTCGCATAAATGATATGCATAAAGGTGAGCTTAACCTAGTTAAAAACAACAGGTAAACTTATTTTTAAACGAAATAAGTAGTACAGTAATGAAATGGCCGTCAAATTAGGCGTGGATGGACGAACGTGACAATGTCACCATACGTGAGGCATCTACGCTTAATTGCGGCCAAGGCTTTGTACAGGGCTTTTCTCAAAATGCGCGGATATTCAAAGAATCTAGTCGGTCTCACCACCGAAAAATCATGACCCTACATGACAGGCTACAGATTTTCATAGTGAAATTGACACGACAGATATGGATTTTAATACTAACATTGCCGGCCTAGGACGGCAAGGTCAAATTTATCTCGATGAAGGTTAAACAAGGTTAGGTTTTGTTAAACAAGCAAACCATGTATGCATTATTCAGAGGAATAATGCATACATGGTTTGCTTGTTTAACAAAATAGTACCTAAATTACTGCTGCGCCAAATCAGACGTACATGGAATAACGCGATAACGTGACCTATAATTGCGGCCAAGGCTTGTACTTATAGTGCTTTTCCCAAACAATACGCGGGTATTCAAACAAGGAAACTAGTCCATACTTCCACCGTAAAAATCATGATTTTACATGACATGCTACAGATTTTCATAGTACTTATTACGTAGGCACTTGAACTAAATAAATAGTGAAGTTAACACGACAGATATGGTTTTTCATACTAACATTGCCGGCCTAAGGCCGATTTTGTTTTAATTTTATTTTATTTTATTTATCTCGTAGTACTCTACATAATGCATGATTGAGAAAAGTTATTTTATTTATCCATATGTGAATGCTAGTTCTAATCATTATTTTAGTGGTGGACAAATCATCGACCTCGCACTTTGCAATAACAAGTTGCGCAAAGGTCAGTCATAAGGATTAGGTATGTGTTCACAAGTTAAATAATACAGACACTGAACGAATTACAAGATTTTAAACTTATAAGAAAAAGATACTATAATTTACATTTTGTGCCTACCTAAATTTACCAAGTTATAAGGCCGGTAAGTTAGAGTAGTTACTGATAGTATGGAATCGCTCTAGCAATTGATTTTATTATTACCGGTAACCAATATAAAATTGTATGCAAGTAGTGGGTGCGACCGCGGGCAAACGCTAGTTTTCCAACCAATCAAAAAATGTAAAAGGCTAAATAACTACAATACAAATTATGTCTGGTTAGAGTTTAAAATGTATACGAAATAAACCATTTCCTGAATACACTTTGGTATTGAACCGTTAAATTAAATGTCTAGAGTAGGTAGGTACTACAATACAATACAAAGACATTTATTCATACAAACTGAACACAACTACATAATAACACATACACATAAAAAACATGGACACTGAGTCCGAGTTTTGTAGCAACATCGTAACGATGATGCTTACAACGATCGTCCGTAAATTACGTAGTAACTATCAAATAATCGGTGCGCACTCGATAGAAATAGCATCACGGAAGATCGCATAATCGTCATCGGTACGATGGTTGCTGCAAAACTTAGACTATAGTGTATTCGCATGAAATCACATAATTAGTTCTAATTGTATTTTTTTTATCTGTATTGTTACAGACAGCTAACAACTTACTTTGTTTTAGTCGTCTACTGACTTTTGTTTAATTTTCCTATCTATTTTGAAGCATATTTGCGGAGACTTTTAATTGGCCTTCAGCACATGTCCTTGGCATGGTTATTTTTATATAAATTGTTATAGTCCATACCTAGCTGTAAGATTTCCTAAAATTGTTAAAATAAATAAATAAATAAAATAACACCCAACAGTAACATACATAGTCCACTAGGATTCCCTGTGCCGTGTGTCATCAGGAACTACAAGTACCATGGTACCGCAACACCCAGACCCGGAACAAATATTTGCAAATCATGCAAACATCTGTCTTGAAGCGGGAATCGAACCCCTCAGCTATACTGACCCGCCATTGAGGTCGTTAAAACCATCATCGTGTTCGTAATGAGGAACGCTGCCATGTACCATGTACAGCATGCATGTCAAACTCAGTCATTGGTGGGCCAAATACTTAAAGACCGTAGAATCAGTGGGCCGCAAAACCCAACTAACAACACAAAGAAAACAAACTCATTTCATAGATATACCTACCTAGTAGTACTGCCCCCTTATTCCCTAACTGAAAGTCACTTGGTGAATCGGTGGGGTTTGCGTTTGACAAGTAAAATTACAATCAATTGACAATTCTTTTTAGGATTATTTTATATTTTTACTTGTCAAACGTTAGCCCCCGAGTGACTTTCAGTTAGGGAATAGGGGGGCAGGACGCTAATCGTTTATTTAATCAGTACTTAATAGTAAATGACAGAAACACATACTATGTTCTTAAAATTAAATTGGGCCGCAGCCAAAGTTGTAAAAGGCCGCATGTTTGACATGCTTGATGTACAGGGTTGTATGAAAAGTTCTGAGCTCAGCAGTGTTGTGACGAATTCACAGCCTTGAGTGCCTATACAAGCCTTGCCAATTATCTGTCACGGTTTTACTTTTTTGAAAAAAGATGCTATCAATTTATTGGATTTGTAACCATAATATACATACATAAACACATGGACGCCTTTTTCCCCGTAAAGTGGTAGGCAGAGCCTCAAAGGGCTCTTTTCACCGTGGGTTGCACAGTCGCAGGAATATTGACGTGACAAGTGGTGAGCTCATCGCCGCCTTTACTTTCCACGACCAACTCGGGCTAATGCTTTTTTCCAGTAATAACACACTCCTTATTAAGCCAGCAGCCAGGATAAATCTTATACCTACGAAAATTGCACAAACAAGTTTGGGGTAGTCCCTGGAATACCCCGAACAGTGTTGGGATATGGATTCTATGCAATAAATCACTTATGCTAGTCCTATTACGACGACCTCTGTGGCGCGGCGGGCGAAGGTTCGCCTGCGACGCAGGAGGTTGCGGGTTCGATCTCCGCCTCGGGACAAATATTTGTAAAATCTGCATATATGTGTTCTGGGTATTTTTCTATGCATAATAAAAAATATATATCTATGTAATGTAATGTATTAAGTATATCAGTTATCTAGTACCCATAACACAAGCTCTGCTTAGCTTGGGGCTAGATAATGTTGTGTGAAATGTCCAGCATTTATCTATTTAAGTATTACAAATAATTCATTTTTGATTTCCTATACGATTGACGTTGGCATTTTCATCCGATTTAAATCTTCAGTGCAAGTGTATGGGCACTATTACGTTTTGCACCTATAGGATTGCCTGAATAATGAACAAGCATTAGGTACCTATACATAATAAACTAAGAGTTCACGGCATGGTACCTACAACAATGCGTAATTATATAAAATAAATACTTACATACAATAGCAGAATATAATATGAATAATAGTCAGATGTACCATTAGCACCTATAACATAACATCCAACGGTCCCATACATCAATAGATACAATACATAATCCATACATGGTCCCACACTAGGATTCCCTATGTCATAGTTCCATGGTACCAAAACAAATAGACCCGGAATAAATATTTGCAGATCATGCATTTGTCCTGCAGTGGGAATCGAACCCGCACCTCTTGCGTCTCAGCCGGCTACTCGCCCAATGCGCCACGGAAGTCAGAGCAATAGTCACGTAAGGAAAACAGATCTCTACTCTTAGTTACTAAATAATTCATCATATTCACCGTTATAACTATAAATAAATCAGTAGGTAGCTTTAACGAAAACCAGACGTAGGTATCTTTATACTACTTTCTTGCATAAAGTAGTAACTATGCTAAGTAGTAAGTTAAATGAAAAACATTTGGACACGTATACATAGACATACATACTTACATCGAAAGAAGAAAGAAAGGAATGAGTTAAAAAACAGTAAATACATAATACCTAGCTGATAAAATAGTACTAAATAAATAAATAAATAATAAATAAATAAATGCTGGACATTTCACACAGCATTATCTAGCCCCAAGCTAAGCAGAGTAAATAGTGCGGCCTAGTGCGGCTCTTGGCCACGTAGATCCAAAAAGGCCCTGTCTCAGCGCAATTCTGCTCCACATCCAAGAAACGTACCTACCTACTGGAGTACGAGTTCCTTATTGTATGTTTATGATGCTGTGTGCATCTTAACTTGTCGCTGAGGTCAAGACATGTCATACCCACTGACATTGTAGAGGAACATAAAAATAATCCTCGTTTACAAACTGTTTTTACCCTATAGGAACAGAAAGCCTATTAAGATAGATAGATAGAAAATACTTTATTGCACAAGACAAAAAAAAACATGTACATAGGCGAACTTAATGCTAATTAGCATTTTCTTCCAGCTAACCTTTGTGTAATATAGAGTGGGTGGTAGGCTATTGGGAAATAATACATAACGAGATTATAAAGATAACATAATTAATTACTTACCTACTTTAAATAACTAGATACATATTAAAAAATATATACATAAATATATAAAATTATTATAACCTACCATAAATATAAACATACTTATAAAGAAAACAAATAAGAAAATAACATAGGCGCTCAATTTTGTTCGACATTTTGCAATGAGAAAAAGTATTAATACGAGTTTTGCATTGCAACAATCACTTTGCGAGTCGTGAGCTTTTACCGTGGCTTACATAGTAACTGTTCATAATCCTGTACCGCGCAGTCGATAGAAACAGCACCGATTCATAAATAGTTACTACGTAAGTCATGTGCAATGCAAAACTCGTAATAGGCCTTCTGTAAACAGATAGTGCCGTGTGATAGAACTATTATTGCACCTAGGTAGGCAAAGTTATTTCCGACTGAGTCAACCACGATTACGCTAAATACGGAGACAATCATGAGATGATTAGTGCGTCCGGCCCAACGTCGTTTACCAATTTACTTCTACTAGCATAAAAGAGCAAACACGTAAAATGTTTACATAAAAACCTTGAAGTTTGTAAATTTTTTTCTTTACGAATACCTTTATGTTTTGTTTCAGATAACTGGCAAATCTAAACCATGGCTGTTGATAGCAAAACTCAAGATAATAACACTCCTCACATAGCCGGTGGTGACTTAAATGGAACGAATATAATTAGGAACAGCTTCAAAGAAGCGAAAATGAAGAATAATGAAAAAAGCATGGAAATAGATGGAGGTAGCTGGGATAATTTAGGATTTTTTCAGAGAACCAAACGAATGTTCTCTCTCATAACAGTAGAGCCGATATTGGCATGTTACGTCATGCCTTCAGTATTGTCTGCACTAGCGACACAGAATCTCTACCTGGAAAAAGCATGTCGAGTAAATCTCGGATTTGAGCACCACATCTGTGATGCCTTGACTCGGAGGGAAACAGCTAATTACACCTTAGAAGAAGAAGCGGTACAAACCCTCGTAGCTTCAGTAGCCGGCTGGAAAACTCCTCTACAATCATTCTTGCCATGTGTAGTTCTAATATTTCTTGGAGCATACAGTGATAGAGTTGGTCAGAGAAAGTTTTGCATGCTATTACCGATAATTGGAGAATTCTTGACGAGTATTGGCCTCATCATTAATACGTACTTTTTCTATGAGCTACCGCTTGAAGTCGCAGCAGTTACAGAAGCGATATTCCCTGCCCTCACAGGCGGATGGTTTACAATGTTCATGGGAGTGTTCAGTTATATCGGTGATGTTACTACAGAGGAGCAAAGGACGTTACGGATAGGTATCGTGAACTTGTTCCATTCCGTCGGAGTGCCTGTGGGTGCGGCTCTTAGTGGAATACTGGTTCGGAAGATTGGATTATATGGGGTGTTCTCCATCACTGCCACGTTGTACATATTAAGCTTTATGTATGGGTACTTCAGAATCAAGGAAGTCAAGAAAGTAGACTCGACTATCGTGAGTATCCTATTCCTATTCCTTTCTATTATCGAATGGTTAACATAATAATGCTGTTGCTACTCGGAATACCCGGACTTGTTGAGCAATTTTCGTTGGTATAGATTTGTCCTGACTGCTGACTTATTTAGGAGTGTGTTATTACTGGAAAAAAGCGTTGCCAAGTTGATCGTGGAAAGCAATGGTGGCGATGAGCTCACCACTTGCCACGTCTATATTCTTGCGACTGTAAAAAGAAGCAATTTCAGGTTCGGCCTAAAACAACTTATAAAAGCGAGTGTTTATGTAGCAAATTATATTTCATTGCATGGTCTTATTAAAATAGCGATGATCTTTAGCGCTTACATGAAAAGATACCTTGAATTATGTATTAAATGGTTCATTGAACGAGACAAGATGCTTTGTCTAACAATATAATTGGTCGATAATCGATATGAAAGACGATGAAGTAACGGTCCAATAATTTGTGATATTTATATCATTTGATGCCATTTATGAGAACGTTATCTAATAACATAATTGGCATAAACAATAACTGTAGCCTTCTATGTTCATAAAATATATGCAATCAATTTTCTGAAATGATCGTAAGCAACGCAATAACTTAATTAGTTTTTGAATGCCAGAAGATTGCATGGCTCGCAAAACTGACTTGCCATTTTAGGAAGGCACAAGGTAATGACAGGACCTTCTTCACCTACTAGTAGGAAAATCTCGTGTTCCAAGTAGGTAGATACATTATTTAAACTTGTGACTTCCTAGTTCCTGTATCGCCCTCAGCTGTTTTCAAGTCATGGATGATCATCCACGATCACGTGTGCCATAATTCACCTTTTTAGTCTGGACTTCGATCAGAAAGCAACAATATCCATGTCACAGTAGGTATAGCTGTAGATGCTAGCAACCACCTGCGGTTTCACTCACAAAAACACTCGGGAAATATGGAGCCTTTGTGTTAATTCTCTCTCTGAACATCAGTGCAGCCATTAATAGCGAGACCAAACAAACAACCAAACTTTCGCAAGTAAAATATCATCATCATCATCATCATCAGCCTATAGCAGTCGTTACGCATTCGAAACGTCGGGAATAATAAATACTAAGGTAACACTTAATAAATACCCGTGAAAATATTAATAAATAAATACAACAATAATTGAATAACTAAAAATATCAATGGGTATTATTTATACACTATTATCTTTGAAACGGTGCAACTAATCGTGCCGACATCAACACTTCAACTCGGTGCAACTTCTCAAAGTAAAATATTCATACTTTTCGTTTATGTAAACTTTGGTCCGTCTTTATTATTCTAATTAAAAATCTGTTCTTCCGTAACATCAATATTTATAAATTTTCTTCCGCTTGTTAAGCCGTTGATTTTTTGTTGTTTGCCGCAAAAAATGTTTGCAGCAACGATGGATAACCTGACCGTGAATTATAATAGCAATAACGGTAATTATATAACAGGTTAAGGGTTCAATGACTAGGTAAATTGGACTGTTCATGCGTAACCGTGCAAAAAGTCCGTCAACTTGACCTAAATAGTAATTAGTGTCACACTCTGCTGCAAGGCCTATTAGGCCTTCGTGTCGTTGGACAATACTTTCGTTATTTTCCTCTCTAAAATATCTAAAATAGTTCGTTATCTGAAAAAATGGTACTGCATCATTATCATCATTAGCCTGTCCACTGCTGGACATAGGCTTACCCCTAGAATGTCACGACGAACGGTCTTGAGAGTTTTAATAACAAATTCCAGACCACTGCCAATGCCGTGGTGTGTCTGGCCTAATAATAGACCGCTCCGTCTCCTCCCGTGGATGCCGTAAAAGCCGACTGAGGGATTACACACGGGGATGGGCAGCAGCATCCACCTGAATACTCAACACCAATCCGCCTGCCAAACGTGGTGATTATGGCAAATCCCCTCATTGCTTTCTATGGGGGAGGCCTCGTCCAACAGTGGACGTCTAACGGCTGAAGATGATGAGATGATGATTCCGGACTTTTGGTGTCTTAGCAATCTAAGAGAATTAGTAAATACTAGTTGCGCCCCGCGGTTTCACCCGCGTGAATAATGATGAAAATTGATGATGATGATGATGATGAAAAGTAGCCTATGTGTAAAGTAAAGTATCTCCATTCCAAATTTCACTCAAATCCATTCAGTAGTTTTTACGTGAAAGAGTAACAAACATCCATACTCACAAACTTTCGCGTTTGTAATATTAGTAGGAAGGATAGGATAGGACAGGATTCTGTTATACAGGGTGTTGAAATGGGACAGTATGGGAATATTCGATTCCATAAGAGATACGGGAAAACTGTCTTTGGAACCATTTACTCAATTTATATGAAAACGATTTTGGCAGTTATTTTTTTGGTCAAGCGTGTGTTCTCCATAAAAATGAGATGTTTTGATCAAAAATTTTTTTAATGCGTATCGACTCAGTTTCATGTAAGGATTGTTTCATTGTATAGAAAGAAAAAAATCTGAGCATGAGAAGTTAGTCAAATTTAATAAAATGTTTTCTCATACAATTTGTAAGTAATCTGGTACCTATACGTTAATAAAACTATCGCAATAAATTTTCAAAATGGCCTCCTTCTTGATGTTTCCAGGTACGGGCACGTTTCAGAATACCTCTAGTGGCCTTAGACAAAGATGTGTGATGAATGTTGTTCTACTGCTCTGATGATCTCGTGAAATGAGAAAAGTTAGAGCTGTAGAAGTTGGTAAAATTTTAATTAAAACATTTTGTATAAGGCCACTTAAAGGTATTCTGAAGCGTGCCCGTACCTGAAAACAGCAAGAGGGAGGCCATTTTGAAAATTTATTGCGATAATTTTATTAACGTAGGTACCAGATTGCTTACAAAATGTATGAGAACATTTTACATTTTATTAAATTTGACTAACTTCTGCTGCTCAGATTTTTTTCTTCCTATACAATGAAACAATCCTAACATGAAACTGAGTCGATACGCATTAAAAAAAAATTTGATCAAAACAACTCATTTTTATGGAGCACTCACGCTTGACCAAAAAAATAACTAAGTATGCCAAAATCGTTTTCATACAAAATGAGTAAATGGTTCCAAAGACAGTTTTCCCGTATCTCTTATGGAATCGGATATCCCCATACTGTCCCATTTCAAAAAAACACTGTATATCACTCTTTAGGCATTAAATCCATGTTATCACTATAACAACTTTCTCTTCCCTATAGACGCTTCTTCATTGCACGGGCACCGACACTGACAATATTACGCACATTTTTATTTATTTAAATTTAAAATTTATTTATTTAAGTATGTTGCAATTGCAATGCAATAGAAGTGTATTGCGTTACTTTTTAAAGGGGTGAAAATTTTCCACCAGCAAATGACTGGACTGAGACTTTAGACGACTTGGTAATGTTGTAAGTTGCAAATGATTTTAAACATACTTAGAACTGGCACAAAAAACGGGGACGCTAAAAAAATACCGTTACAACATGTTTTAACTTAATCTATCTCGTCGCCCAGCTAGCAAAGGCTTATAAATTCATTTTGTTGCTTATTTCAGGAACCGGCGAAAAATTGCTGCGAATGGCTCAGAAATTTCTTCGACACTCGTTGCGTGAAAGAGACCTTGGCCGTTACATTCAAAAAAGGACCAAACAACAGGAGACTGAGGGTTGTTATGCTCGTTATTGTCCTTTGTGTCATCATTGGACCCATGTATGGTGAGTAGTAACTCAACTCTTTCTATTCATTTTTCTTTTACACATTCTGTTAATTACGACACAGGGAATTCTAGAGTGGGACTTATGTGATTGTTGGGTGTTATGGTATATTATACACACATTTTTGTCAGCCATTCACTTAACAATCACAAGTCTTCAAATATTATGAAGTGTATGTTACAATATTTTGTCCTTGTAATTGAAACTAATGAGCAAAACCTATTGGTAGTACCAGTGTATTTACAACTTTCTCGATTTCGCTTTCTACCGAGCCTGTCTAGTTCATTAATTTTTCCATCTATAAGTATAATAATATAAATTTATTCCTTCTAAAGAGAATGTTGTTTTGTTACCGATCATGTTTTTCTAGAACCAATGGCAATATATGTTGCCATTTCGCTGATAAGAAACTAGGTATGAGTCCCAGTAGGCTTTGAGAGAAAGTTCTTTGATATTTTTTTTGTGATTCCAGGTGAGATGGCTG
This sequence comes from Epirrita christyi, assembly GCA_951392215.1. Classification (NCBI taxonomy): domain Eukaryota; kingdom Metazoa; phylum Arthropoda; class Insecta; order Lepidoptera; family Geometridae; genus Epirrita; species Epirrita christyi. Next base: position 6,432,264 of record OX595842.1, on the reverse strand, counting down.
TACTGTACCTCTTCACAAGGTTCCGCTTCAACTGGAACGAAGTGGACTATAGTATGTTCTCAACCTACGCGATGTGTACGTCATTAGTAGGTAAATTGTGAAACTTATTCTTCATCGCTTAGGGTAATATAATCACAAATGATTTTAAGAGTTATCGATTGAAGCTGGAATGAAATCAGCCCTTGAATTCAAGACCGTTTGATTTGGCTTACATGGCAAAGCTCGATTTAAACTTGATTAATCAACTCAGGAAGGTAGCTCACTGCATAGACGAGCCACAATCGCGTCGTGTCCGCGTCCGGCATCAACGTCACAGCCCTTACTCAACATAACAAATTCATTGATACTGATAGATAACACCAAACGTATCCCCAGATTTTGTTATCCTCAGTTTTCTGGTTTGTCTCTCAATATAGAAGCAAATTTAATGACGTAATCACGTCAAAAGTAGAGTAGGTACCTACAGTAATTATTGAAGTACCTAGGTTCTTCAGCCGCATTGACTAGTCTTCCTACTATGCTAGGGTCACGTTTTTCTCTCGTACGCACCCTTACGTTGACGAAAAACTCTCCCTCTCTTCCCTAAAATCCTTGTAGATCCTAAGTCCCTATAGTCCTATCAGAAAAAATACTTTTCCGCTGTAGTTTGTATGTGGCATATCCACTATAGCCTGGTGGTAAATGATCCTTACTGATCCAAAGTTCAGGGGTTCGAATCCCGGTGCAATAAACGAGTTGTAGAGTATTTTTTAGCTACATAGCTGGCATTTTTTTATACTGTCTTCATCGTATTTTTCAGGAACATTATTTTCCGTTGGCATCTTCAGTCATCTGCTGAAGTTCGACGACGCCATGATTGGAGGGATATCATGTACGAGCAAAATTCTATCTGGTTTCATGTATGCGTTTGCGACGAAACCCTGGCATATTTACATAGGTGAGAATTTAATTAACGTAACAGAAACCTGTATAAATAAGGAAATAAAATAAACGTTTCGTTCGGTTGGCTTGCAAGTTGTCACATATGGACTGTTAACGACTAATTAAAGTGCTAAAAGTAGTGTTTGGACTTGCCTCTGACTAGCCCCTAGTAGAATATCCTCAGTCAGCGTATTGAGTATACATCCGAGGTTGTGTCCACCATGGGGACTGACACCAAGTCGTGAGGCATTTTTGAAAAATAACAGGAAACAAACTCACCTGCAAACCTTGAAAACGACCATCTATTTATACCACCAATTCTTTTACCTTTCTTCTCTAAGTCTTTGAAATAAAAAACCATACTTAATCGAAACGATTCATAGGTCACAAAAAAGATCCTCCAATTTTGTTACAAACTTCTTTACACATGACTATTTTGTTTCAGCTCCATTGATAGAAATATTCAGTGGAACCTCCTTTATTGCAATGAGGTCTATGGTGTCCAAGCTAGTAGATAGAGATGAATTGGGTAAGATAATCAATTAAAATAAAAGGTACTTGTTGGACAATTTTCGGATCATTGGTATAAGATCTGTCCTGCCCCCTTATTCGCTATGACCAGACGTAACATAACGCGGGCTCGTTACGATATCTGCGTGGAATCATCGCTGAATCGTATGGGTCACACGTTATTGACAAGGAATCTCAAGTCATAGCGAATAACGACCCTGGCTGCTGTCTTATTTAGGAGTGTGTTATTACTGAAAGAAAGCGTTAGCCGAGCTGGTGGAAAGCAAAGGAGGCGATGAGCTCACCATTTGTCACATCTACTATAATATTAATTACTGCGATTATGCAACCTACGGTGAAAAGAAGCCTTTGAAGCTCTGCCTACCCCTTCGGGGAAAAAGGCGTGTGTTTATTTATGTATGTTATGTATATAGAATATTAATAAAAATCTAATCTTTAATTAAGCGTACCTCCTTTCTGTCCCGTGGTGTGCCCAGCCTGAGAATAGACTCATCCTTCTCCTGTGGATGTAGTAAAAGCCTTACTAAGGGGCTTTACTAGGGGATGGACAGCAACATCCGTTTGAGTACTTATCACCGACTGCGATCGCCAATCCGCCTGCCAAACGTGGTGATTATATAAATCCCCGCATTGTGTTCAATGGGGGAGTGGCTCGTCCAGCAGTGGATGTAAACAGGCTGGTAGTGATGATGATGATATGATGATTATGACCTTCTACTTCGTCGTAGTACTGTGTTAGGTACATTTCTATGGAGGAAAGATTACGAAGTATTTCATGAGTGAAAAACTTTGAAGTTTATAAAGTCGTAGAACTAAAGTTGTTCGCCATGACTTGTGGAATACCCTCCCCTCGGGCTTGTAGGGGGGGGGGGGATTCTGATACACATTGTATATGTATATTCCATGTACGATTAATCTATAATTGTTTTGGTTAATCTTTACAGGGAAAGTGAATTCGTTCTATGGTCTAGCTGAGGCGATGATGCCGCTGATCTATACACCAATGTATACAACGATGTATACTGCGACTATCAAGACGTTTCCTGGCGCATTCTTCCTTCTCGGTGGGGGACTCACCATGCCGGCCGTTGGTATATTCTTGTAAGTATCATCATCATCATCAGCCGTAAGAAGTCCTACTGGACAAAGGCCAGCAAAACCAGCAAGCCAAAAAAACAAAGCACAGACGTCTTCATCCACCGACTTCCAGCTACCGCCATGTCATTGGTCCATCGACTATATACTAGTATATAGCCCCGTTCTATATACGCATCTTTCAGGCTAGCAGCAGATTTTGCCCAATTTAGGGTCATTCTCAATAAGCTATCCGCAATCCGAGACCAAATTTGATGGTTTGAAAGAGACTGACTCTTATTGAGAATGGCTGTTAAGTCACAGGTGAATCCACATAAATAATTATTTCTACGTGGATCCACTGAATTGTATACCTAATAAAGCAATACTTATTTATAAATAATAAAGTTACCTACTTATTTTAGAAAATTTTCGAAATATGTCATCACAAAATCTGATAAATTTTACTTCTGTATTTGCAGTCTTTAAAGAAAATTGCTCACTGTTGACTTTAACCATGTAACTTATTATAATTTCAGGTGGCTCTACTTAGTTAACAAGAAACAAAGCAAAAGTATTGATGTCAAAACTAAAACAGATGCTAAAATGGCAGACAATAAAGGAGTGGAAAATAAAGCATATGAATCAGATGAGAAAGAAAAGAATGAGATTAAAAATTCACTAAATTCAAGTGAAAAGAACAATGAAGAAGTAATTAACCAATCACAAATTGAAATGGGAATCACTGAAAGTATTCAGTGCAACAGTAAATTACCACAGTGATATTTTTAAATAGCTGCTGAAAAGAATGCCAGCAAGATTGCCGTATATAAATACCGAACGAAATGTTCGACTGGAAGGTGGGAACCGTAACAAAAAACAATCAATTTAATTTATGTATCGGAAAATTTACAAGTCTTTGTATATTGGTGAAATCCCCGGTAAAAACTCATCTTGAAGAACAATTTTACTGGATATTATTTAAGACCTAATCTACATATACATATTTAAGAACTATATTGATTTTTAATCTTAGACATTTTTTGTAAACAAAGAAATGTCACTGTGTGTATAAGTGACATAATTATCTTGACATTTCATTGTTTACAAAAAATATCTAAGATTAAAAATCTGAGTATATAATTATACCTATTATAACTATGTATAGGTAACGATTGAAACCTGATGGAGCCTTCACCGACATAACGACCTGTAAACATGTTCCGTTTTGAAAAATTAATTGTTAATAAGTAATAAATATTTAACGAATGCTATATTTTAGTAAAATGTTCAATTGTGATATTTAAATATTTAGGGTATAGGAACTAAAATTCAACCTGAATTAGGTTCAATTTAGTTAAAATCATGATTGAAGTAGCCGAAAATCAAATAGGGTTTATTTAATTTTAGGAATATTTAACATTATTCAGATTTTTTTTTTATTGAGTACTGAGGCTCATGCAAGAACATCTTTCGTTATATTTCAAGCCACTGCGATGTCATTGGCCAACATTTGACATGGACTATCGTCTCGCTAGCTTCTCGATACCGTTAAGAATGTGTCTATGAAAACTATTACAAAAGAGTTAGGAAAAAATATTAGTTACCCAAGCACTGTTTTATGGTGTGATGTGTTTTACTTACATCCATTAAGTAAATAATAATAAGTAAATAACTTACCTATTTTATTTGTGTTTCATAGATTGTGTGCGTACTTACTTTATAAATAAAAATATTCCTAAATGTTTTGGTTTTTTTTGCAAATAACTAGAATTGTTAAAATATCCCAAATATTAGATACCTACCAATCAGGCGGGGATCGAAACCGCGAACGTCTCCTCTGTAATGTTTCCCCTGTAGATGAAGCTATAGTGATTTGAGCTGATGATACCATACCACTATTTCGACCAGCCGTGTAGTCGACCAGTGGCGCAACGGTTAACGTATCTCTGTATCAAGGAGACGGTCACGGGTTCGATTACCTCCTGTTAATTTTTGACAACAAGAGCAACACGACATGAACACAAACGTTTTTTAATAAATAATTCTCAAAATGGCTTTTGAGAATTATTAATAAAAATAAAAAGTTCAAAAAGTGTGCATACAAAAATACTTTATTCAAAAAATTCAGCTAAAACAGACTTTTTAAACAAATACCGTAAATATAGGTACATAATTATCTTAAAACATACATTATTATACCACAAAACCCAACTATCTACTAAAGCACAACAGCTAAAACTAGGTATATTATAATCAATTTGACCCACTCGAGACTTCGTCCTTGCCTTTTGCCTTTCATGTTGGACGCCCCAATCCACCGCTTTTACTTGGCATTTGACGTTCGAAAGCGGTCCTTGTGCTTACGGATTATGGAATATTTTTGACGTAATTTTAGATTAGAGGCACTCTACCTACCGTAATTCACATTCATGAACTTTGGACCAAAGATATAATAAAAGGTTGCAGGAAGTCGGTGAATGGACAATTCGTCGTGGCATTCTATGGAGGCCTATATCCAGCAGTGGACTTCTATGGGCTTCTAATAGTGTATATTGATTGACTTGTAAAACATCTTTGAAAGTAAGTAGTTACTTATTACTAGTTAAGCTAAAGTACCTAGTTGCTGCTAGTTATTAGTACCTATAGTAAGAATTGGTTTTGTGGATAATAATATTAAATTAGACTACGCAGTAGGTATACCTTACTATTTTAGACATTTTTATATTTATTAAAACATTAAACAATAACATACATATTTCTGATCCCAGACTAGGAATCCTTGTCGTGGGTATCAGGAATTACGAACACTATGGTAGCAAACCCAGAACCAGAACCGGAACAAAAATTTGTCCCGCAGCAGGAATAGAAACCGCACCTGTCGTATCTCAGTCAGCTACCCTGCCACCGCACCATAGGGCTCGTTTTATACATAACACATTGTTTCATAGTTCTTGTACGCTTTTTCATCGCCAGCAAAGGATATGTACATTCCACGGTGGCTTGATTGAACCTGAAATAAGATTATTATTTAACAAGTGGGCAATTAAGAAAACTATTGTCCGACTCTGCCAGCAAAGGAATTGTACATTCCACTGTATCTTCGAGCCTTCGACAATGCTTGGTAGCCCGCAATTAAAACTAGTATGGCTGAGGAATAAGACGGCGTACCCTACGTAGAGCGGAACGTCAATGCGTGCAGTGATGACGTATTCTATGTCATTCCCCATCGGACGTCACACCAAAAAGTTTCAAACACGCACAGCTCGGTGCTGTGCGTAACAGTTGAATTTGTTTACAAACAGAAAGCGATCCTCGTACGATTCAAGGCTGGGTATACGCAACGGACCAGTTGCGTTGCGTGTACAGCACGTATGCGTCGACGTATGCGTAATCCGGTGTGACAGGGGTCCACGCGCGTGTCTTACGTTACGTATGCATCCGGTGTGCTGTAGCCGGTCAATATAAGAAGGCATCCAACCATGGTCATAATACGAACGCTTAAACGTGACACACCACTGCTAAACATGGGACGCGGAGGGGTGAATATTGACATACAAAAACCTTGAAGTTTACAATCGACCATAAGTTGAAGTTTAACTGTCATACGACTAACGTCTGCAAAAAGTCTCTAAACATCCCTAAGGACTTTTTCTGCTTTTTCGAAAAGAGACGTCGTCAGTTTTTATTATATTTAAACTAGTGTTTTTTTTAATTATATCGTGTAATTTAATTTTGGTGGCATTCTAACCGGTGTAGCTTATAAAAAGAGCACATGGTAGTGAATTTAAATAAAATAAGTGTATTGCGTGTCTTTTCGAAGGAGTGGAAATTGTCCAGGAACATTCTAGCAAAACTGCCATCGCTTTGCTCGAACATGACTTGACTGAGGACTTTACGGCTTGACATTATTTGAAATAATCTTTACTTTGTCAATGGACAAAGTTTAGTTTATAAAAATAAACATCCATAAACAGCTGTCCAGAGCTGCTGAGATAAGCTCTTCTACCTCGATGTTATTCGCGTTATCTACACTGCGACCGTTGAACTGGTGATACGTGTTTGTAAGTAGTGCATGGGCGCGAGAAACTATGAAATCAGAACGCTCATTTTTAACCGACTTCAAAAAAAGGAGGAGGTTCTCAATTCGACCCGTAAGTTTTTTTTTGTATGTTACGCGATTTCTCCGTCATTTTTTTGCATTGATTTTGATGATTCTTTTTTTGTTTGGTAGGTTATTCTTCAGAGGTGGTCCCATATAAATTTTATCAAAATTGATTCAGCACATTTTGAAAAATTTGCTGTTTTGTGGTTCCCATAGAAAAAACCTAATATTTTACTGTGCCATTCTTGGTTCTGTCAGCGCTAGATGATACTGCTAGACGTCGACAGATGGCGTTATAGAAATACTTAAATACCTACCCGCCGATAGATAGCGTTTATTCAAATATGAATTACCTGAATTACCTACATTATAGGCACAGGCTTGAAGTCGGTTTATGTTTTTTCTTAAAATTAATTATTTATACAAAATACATATTGATGGTTGTTTAGGCTTAGGAAAAATCCTTTATCCTTCCCTACATCACTATCTACCTAACCGGTGAAGACTCACAAATTCAAATTTGGCGCCACCATCAAAAACTGACCTGTGGTGTTGGACGAAAAAGAAATGGAAGATGTCTGCTGTGCATAAACAAGCTGCGTGAGCTCCGCAATTTAAATCAATTTTTAATGGTGAAAATAAGTGTAAAACCTTCTAAAACCTACATGAACTTGTCCCCAAAACTAGCCAAATTAAGTTGCTTATATAAAAACCAAAATTTAACAGTGAAATTACGTGTGAAATGAAAAAGCCGGTCGCATCGACGTGAGTACCTAATAGTAATTCCTTACCTACCTATTTTCTGAGCCTTTCAAGATTTATTATTCTAACGTGTTTTAAAGTCAAACCATATGGTCCATTCGAGCCGAATTGACAACTAAAAAGTTGGCCACAATCCTTTATTTTGGGGAATTTAAATTGTATTTTTCCAATTGACGATAAAACCCGACCAAATCGGGTTGGTCGTTGGTTCACTTACACCTATTCGGATTCATACGACTTCTTAATTGAACCGCTTAACATTCTCACCTCGTGGTTTCAATTGAAACGTTCACGTATTGCAACTACCTATTGCACTAACAAGTCAAGTATTTACTCATCTTATCTTACATACCTACACCTACCTAAGTTTGTACATCATCCTAGCTTCAAACTTAGGTAAAACCTATCTTATTACTCAAAATGGAACAGAGCAAACTCAAAATTCTCCAATCTCAACGCGAGTATGTTTTCCGAGCTATTCAAATTCTTTATGATCTTTCGAAAGACATGTTTCAAGATCGTTCAAAGATACCTACTTTCAAGTCTAGGTTTTCTCGGGTTCAATCTATTCGCGAAGAATTTGTCCAATTAAACGAAAAAATTCAAGCTTTGCAGCTAATGATAAACCCTGATCAGGCAATCGACCAAAGTTCAATTAGCTCATTTGACGATTTGTATTACGCAGTGATCGTAGCGTCAGACGCGTTGGACAACGGAAAACGGATAATAAACTCAGGCGCGCCGGCCATTTTGCCCGCCACGCATCCATCCGTCAATGCACGTTTACCTAAACTTGAGCTACCTAAATTCGATAGTCACATAGAGAACTGGCAAACGTTTTATGATACGTTTACAACATTGATTCACGAAAATACTTCGATCTCCCAAGTAGAAAAATTTCACTACCTCGTGTCATGCCTTACTGGACCCGCCGTATCCCTTGTAAAGGGCGTTCCTATTACCACGGCAAATTACGAAGTTGTTTTCGATGCCTTGGTCGAGAGATATCAAAACAAACGTATTTTAGCCATTACGTATCTGGATAAAATCTTAAATTATCCAGCTCTAAAGCTATCGGGTAACTTCCAAGAATTACAAACGCTAACCAATCTATTTTACGAATCTGTACACGCGCTCAAAGCTTTGAATATACAAAATCTTGGTGATTTCATTCTGTTTCATTTGATTTCAAGAATACTTGATATGGACACACGCAAACGCTTCGAATCTCAAAACAGTTCACAGGTACCTTCTTTCAGTGAACTGTTGAAGTTTCTTCAAGACTACGTTAAAGTCTTAGAAACCAGCCGACTATCTTCAACAAATCCTATACCTACCTCTCGAGGTACCTCTCTTGACGGTAAAACCCCAGCGGCGCGAAATCGCCCAATTAGCAGCGGATCAAAACGCTCATCTTATCTCAACAAAACCACACCGTCAACACCTTTTGTTATTTGTTCATGTTGTGGTGAGGCGCACTCAACTTATCGATGCCCTACCTTTCAATCGTTAGATTCTCGAGCTAGACTCGCATTCGTCGATCGCAAAAATTTATGTACGAACTGTCTACGTACGAATCATGTCATAGATAAATGTATCTCTAAAATATCTTGTCTTATTTGCGGATTACGTCATCACACCCTATTGCATACTGAAACTCCCCAACCTAGCGGGAGTGCGGTCACTCAGGCTAGTACTAGCGCGCATGTAGGAAACAGTCGCAGCGTAGTGCTACTCGGTACATGTCAACTGCGCGTATGCAATACCGTTACCGGCGCACAACATATAGTGCGCGCCCTTGTCGACAGCGGCGCACAGGATTGTTTTATAACGACTGCTTGCGCCCGGACACTAGGTTTGAAACTCCAACACTGCAATCTCATAGTAGGCGGTTTAGGACAAAACACAGTGTTTCAAGTCAGGGGCGAGACTCGGTGCGTTTTACGACCTCTCGACGGAGATGATCCGCATTTTATGATCAAACCTATCGTGTTAGATAACATCACCGCCAAAATGCCTAGCACCGAGCTACCGTCAGTCGTTCGAGACCATTGTAGGCACTTAACCTTAGCCGATAGCGACTTCGACGTACCTGCGGACATAGACATCCTTATCGGAGCGGAATTATTCCACGATATCTATGACGGTCAACGTATTAAGCTAGGTCCCGGTTTACCTACCGCCCTTCACAGCGTCTTTGGATGGATCCTCACGGGAACTCTGGAGTCCGATGTGGACATACCTCCTCCCAATACCTCCTCGTTGTTAGCTGCCACTCGCACACTCGACGAACAAGTGAAACGGTTCTGGGAAGTTGAGGAAGCGCCACGCGTACCTATTCCAGTACCCGAAGACGACTTAGTTGAACGTATGTACACTGACCTTACCTACCGGGAACCCGATGGTCGTTACGTCGTACCTATTCTCCTCAAGGATAGACAATGTACCTTAGGTAACTCGTATCAAAGCGCTTTGTCGCGGTTTTCAAACTTAGAAAAGAAACTTAGCCGGCATAGCCAACTCAAATCTGAATACGTCGATTTTATGCGAGAATACGAAAACTTGAATCACATGGAACTCACCTCTTCTTCAACAACGAACAAATCTTATTATATCCCGCATCATTGCATCATTCGACCACAAAGCACAACAACCAAGCTGCGCGTGGTGTTTGATGCAAGCTGCAAGACCACTAACGGTCTATCCTTAAATGACCTTGTGTTTACTGGACCTAAGCTCCAAACCGACATCATCGATATCATCACTGGCTTCCGGTTACAAACAGTAGTCTTTACGTGTGATATCTCCAAAATGTTCAGAAATTTCTGGATTAGGCCCGAGGATCGCTGTTGTCAGCACGTGCTATGGCGAGAGTCACCCAGTCTTCCTCTTCAAGAGTATGAATTGCGCACTATCACATACGGTGTGAGTAGTTCTCCGTATCTTAGCATACGCACTCTTCATCAGTTAGCTACGGACTATGATGCGGAGTACCCGCGAGCCGCGGAAGTCCTACGCGCCCAAATATTTGTAGATGACATAGCTACAGGGGCGCCCTCTGTCGAGGAAGCCATTGAACTTAAAACCCAACTTATCCAACTCCTCAGTTGCGCTCAGTTGGAGCTTCGCAAATGGAGTAGTAACTCGGAACCCTTTTTAGAAACCTTACCAGTAGACCATTGTCAAGCTCCCAAAATCTTTTCTGAGGAATCTGATAAATCCACGCTCAAAATCTTAGGAGTCCAATGGGACCCAACGGGTGATATCTTTACATACTCGCACTCCAAAATAGCAGATGCTGAGTATACGAAACGTGCTATCTTATCCCACGTTGCTCGTATCTTTGACCCGTTAGGATGGCTTACCCCATTCATCCTCAAAGCAAAATTGCTCCTTCAAGATCTATGGCGTCAAAACATTTCCTGGGACGAACCCGTGCCCAGAGACATATCTCAAGACTGGCGAGAATTTATCTCGGATCTTAAAAACCTAAAACTTATACAAATCCCTCGCCACGTCGTACCTTCAGCGGCCCACGAAATCCAGCTTATCGGATTTTGTGATGGCTCAACAAAAGCATATAGATGCTGTGTCTATCTTCGCGTTATCACTAACCAACAGGTTCAAGTCTCACTTTTGATCGCTAAGTCCAAGGTAGCACCACTAAAGGTTCTAACTGTGAACCGCTTAGAACTCTGCGGCGCAGTCCTATTATCTAAAGTAGTTACTCGCATCTACTCCTTGCTTAGCAAAAAACTGAACATAGATCAATCGTATCTATTTACCGACAGCTCGACAGTATTGTCGTGGCTGGGCACAGAACCACACAAACTTAAAACCTTCGTAGCGCATCGTGTTGTGCAAGTAAACGAAGCTACATCCACGTTTGTGTGGCAGCATGTGTCCACCCACGACAACCCGGCCGATCTTTGCAGTCGTGGACTATCCTGCGCTCAACTGGCTGCTTGCGAACGTTGGTGGTCTGGTCCACCTTGGTTGACCTCAGACTTATCTAACTGGCCAGTCCGTTTAGTTGGCGAGAGGGATAACGTTCCCGAGTTGAAAACAACGTTACACTTGTGTCTCACCGAGACACAAGGAGCTGACATACTTCACACCTTACTCGAACGTACCTCTAGTCTTACACGACTGCAAAGAATAACTGCATGGTTATATCGTTTTATCAATAACGTAAAAGTCGATTCATCCCAGCGTAACCTAACAAAATTTTTATCTACATACGAGCTTGATGAATCACTTCAAATCTTAGTAAAACATGTTCAGAAAAAAGATTTCCATGACGTCTCATCTCAAATCAATTCAAACAAACCCATTTCGAAACATCTTCAAAAGTTATCTATCTTCATTGATTCCGCCGGAGTCTTGCGAGTGGGGGGACGTTTAAAACAATCAGACTTGCCTGATAGTGCCAAACATCCATATCTCTTACCTAAACAATCCCGACTGAGTGAGCTCCTTATCGACCACTATCACGTATCCTACCTTCATAGCGGGCCTCGCCTCCTGCATTCTTTGGTTCAGCGTCGATTTTGGATCCTCGGTCTAAGAAATCTTATTCGATCTCGATTATCGAGATGTGTTACTTGTTTTAAACTAAATCCAACTCCTTTTCAACCTGTGATGGGAGATCTCCCTCCTTCCCGACTGAAACCAGGTCATTGTTTTCAGTCGATTGGAATCGATTTCGGAGGTCCTTTCATGGTAAAGGAAAGCCGGCGACGTAGCGCCCGGACTTATAAATCTTATCTATGCCTTATAGTGTGTCACGCTGTGAAGGCCGTTCACCTTGAGCTGGTCACTGAGCTGACCACGGAGGCGTTTATCGCATCCTTAGATCGTTTTGTTGCCAGGAGAGGCCTTTGCCAATCTATAACTACTGACGGCGGAACAAACTTCGTAGGCGCGAAGCGCTACCTATCGGAAGTATCAGAAATGTTAGATAGAGAAAATCTTACCCTATCTGATCAACTTGCGGCCCGTGGTATAATCTGGAACATAAATCCACCTTCCGGAGCCCACTTCGGTGGCATCTTTGAAAGTGGTATAAAATCAACGAAATACCACCTCAAACGAGTGATAGGATCGCAAGTTCTGACCTTTGAAGAACTTTATACTGTACTTGCGAAAGTAGAAGCCATGTTAAACTCGAGACCTTTAGTCGCGCTATCGTCCGATCCTAATGAAGTTGACGCTCTTACAGCCGGTCATTTTCTTATAGGCCGACCGTTGGTATCGTTACCTGAGCCACCAATCAACGATGACATACCTCTGCGCTCTCGTTGGAAGCTGCTACAGCGCTTATCTCAAAGCTTCTGGCGAACTTGGTCCAGAGACTATTTACATACCTTACAACAACGAAACAAATGGATGAAAACGGGAAACCCTCAGCCGAAATTGAACGATCTTGTATCTATTTTCGAACCTAACTTGCCTGCTTGTACCTGGAGGACCGGTCGCGTAGTAAAATTACATAAAGGAAAAGACAATATTATACGTGTAATAACGGTCAAGACAAGCCGAGGAGAACTAGTACGCCCTTCCAATAAGGTCTGTCTTATCCCGACATCTCCGGACAACGATGTCCAACCTAATAACTAAGTATTTAACTATTTGTTTTTGGTAGATGTATATCTTAAATCTTGTCAACATACATCTCCCATAAGCTTCAATTATTTTTTAAATAATTTTATCTCATATCTTTAATACAGTCCACAACTCCCCAAGACATCTGGCTTGCCTATTTCATGCATTAATACCTAATCTGTTATCTTATGCTAGGTCATCAAACTTGCAATGTATGAATCCGCATAGGTCACATAAACTTAGGACCTTGGACCTTTTATTTATCTTATGAAATCCTCGGTTGATTTCAAGTGGGGGGATATGTTTAGGCTTAGGAAAAATCCTTTATCCTTCCCTACATCACTATCTACCTAACCGGTGAAGACTCACAAATTCAAATTTGGCGCCACCATCAAAAACTGACCTGTGGTGTTGGACGAAAAAGAAATGGAAGATGTCTGCTGTGCATAAACAAGCTGCGTGAGCTCCGCAATTTAAATCAATTTTTAATGGTGAAAATAAGTGTAAAACCTTCTAAAACCTACATGAACTTGTCCCCAAAACTAGCCAAATTAAGTTGCTTATATAAAAACCAAAATTTAACAGTGAAATTACGTGTGAAATGAAAAAGCCGGTCGCATCGACGTGAGTACCTAATAGTAATTCCTTACCTACCTATTTTCTGAGCCTTTCAAGATTTATTATTCTAACGTGTTTTAAAGTCAAACCAGATGGTACAACAGACTCGTATTCTCCAATCACATGAACCTTCAGAAAACGATTTAGAAAGCTAAATTTGCTTTCAAAATTGATATCGGAGGTGAATTGAAACTACTTTTTACCCTGATAATTGTGCCCGAAGGCTTGACCCATCCAAAGCTACTGTATAACATGGAATTACCTTGCCCGGTGTCAAAGAGCCTTGTTCTCTGGCCCTGCCGACATAAAGGGGCTCTCCAGCTGATGTTTTGCCGGCTACGATTGCATTTGGTGGTATCACGCCCTCCCTGCTCTCAACCCAACGGATCTTGTCGGGTCGGGCGCAGCAAACCTGGAATTTATAAATAAAGTACGTCAATACTAGCTAAGATACAATAACTACAAATAAATAAATGCTGGACATTTCACACAACATTATCTAGCCCCAAGCTAAGCAGAGCTTGTGTTATGGGTACTAGATAACTGATATACTTAATACAATACATTACATAGATATATATTTTTATTATTATACATAGAAAATACCCAGAACACCCTGAACAAATATCTGCAGATCGTACAAATATTTACGTTTACTCTCTGTAGATCCAGTGATCAAGATCCAATTGGTTCTACTGAATAAACTTTTTCTCTTTAGATCCATTTCTGATGATTTGGTTCTAACAAGAACTTTTATCATCTGTAGATCCAATGATCAAATTGATTTTGTTCCAGTGAGAATACCTTTTGTCTTTAGATCCAATTTTGATGATTTGGTTCTAAGAAGAACTTTTACTTTCTGTAGACCCAATGATCAAGATCCATTTGGTTCCAGTGGTAATACTTTTTATCCTTTATATCCAAAACCTTATAACGTCAGTTTCGTAGTTTATTCTCAGTAGATCCAATTTGTGACGCAATTTTTTTAAATAGATTTAATGAGAAAAAAGATTCTTAATGGAACCAATATGGATCTAGTCATTTTCTAAGTAGATGCAATAGATCCAATTTGTGGCGTAGTTTTTTGAAATAGATTTATTGGGAAAAATAGATCTCAATAGAACCAATTGGATCTTGATCACTGGATCTACAGAGAGTAAACGAAATATTTGTTCTGAGGCGGGAATCGAACCCGCAACCTCCTGCGTCGCAGCCGAACTTTCACCCGCCGCGCCGCAGAGGTTGTCAAAGAAATATACAACTGTATTATTACATCAGTATCCTCGTCGTTGACGTGGTGTGTCTGACCTAAGAATTGACCCTCCATCTCCTCCCATAGATGTCGTAAAATCTGACTAAGATTACAGCAGAGGATGGGCCGCAGCATCCATCTGAGTACTCAACACATACTGCTATCACCAATCCTGCCAAGCGGTGTGATTATGGCAATTAGCCCCATTGTATTGGATGGGACCTCGTCCAGCAGTGGTCACCTAAAGGCTGTTGTGCATAATACCCCTCGCATAGAGTTCCACGACAAATGGTCCTGAGCCGCCTCCATCCACTGACTTCCTACGGCATTCAAACTGTCGTCGCCCCGGAGGGCTTTCCTACAATGTACCGTCCGGTTCGTGGTCTACACCCGAGATTCTATTCCCCCATGGTTGTCAGGTTATATGACTATCTAATTCGATTATAAAAAACTATTGACCTTTTCGTTTTGATTTCGTTCTTGTGACTTTCCTGAAAGCTGGCCCAATATCTACTTGAAGCCAAGTATCGTCAACCCTATTATACTTGGCTAAGTTACCACTTATCAATCAGCCTTTCATTTTCTAACTGCTAGAACTCATTCATACCAAGGCCTATCTGGGTAGGTACCTACCTACTCTTGAATATCACATCTATTTTATAGAGCCCTATACAAATATGCAGATTGGTAAGATTCATGGTAGGTAACCTAGGTAGGTATTCTTATTTCTTGGCTTAATGCCAATTTCATACAATAATTTCAGCAACTGTTTACGAAAATCAACAATCTCTTATTTGTTTATTTGGATCTTTAGATCTTTTGCGAACGGTCTTGAGATAGCTCAAATGTTTAATTTTTATTTTCAAAATGTTGTATACCTACTTTTTTGTTGTTATTTGTATACTTAGTACTTTATTTTTTAAAAGCGAATAATGTAAGTAAGAATAATTGCAGGATTGACCTGGTAAATCTAACCTCAATTTGTTTTGCAATGTTCTCCTTCCCTCCCCATGGAACATACGCAGCCTGATGTTTGATGGCGAGCTTGCCAGGAATCAAGTCTCCTTCATGCGTCGCCCTGATGACCCAGAGTGGGCTGCCGTCGTGACCTTCGAACCCTCCGACCACTGCCCGGTCGCTCAGACCGATAGCTTGCTGTGGCGTTGTCGAGATCCATTCGATTTCTGCACAAAATAATTCGTATTAGCACTTACAAAAAAATATGCATAAGTACAGCTGCATTTAGATTTATGACCTAATCAATTAATTTATTTTTTATTATTAATGAAATTGATTTAAGTACATACTTATTTATTATTTAATGTTTAAATGGGAAATTAAAGAATTGAATTTGAGCATTTCATCATCATCGTTTCATCATCATGATAGTTTTTTGATAAAAAGTGACGTGCATGGTATTAACACGAGAAATAAACACAAACTAAATATACCAAAATTTCGATTAAAGAAAGTAAGTGGGTCTTTTATGGGGAATTCTGTACGGTTCTATAATAAACTTCCAGAAGGTGCATTTAAACTTCCTATTCGAAGATTTAAATCCTACATAAAGATGAATCTAATTAAGAAAGCGTATTACACTTTTGATGACTATATTAATGATAAAGCCGCGTGGCCTGATGTCGCTCTGCCCCTCGACTGCTAAAATGGAAATTTGCAATATCTGTACTTACCTATTTACATGTTTGTATTAGATTATTATTTATAAGTATAACAAGCGTAGCGTGTGCTGTCTTGCATATTTTTGCTGATGTTTATTTACTTTTGACTACCTTCCTAAGGTTTTTAAGTTCTCATTTACTATGTATCAGCAACTCCTTGCTCCGAGGCACCACACAGGCGCTTCTCACCTAGTGGTAAGACGGACCATTTATGTAAGCCAAGCCGAGTTTGTTGCCTAATTCTTCTAGGCTTGGTCGCGTTGGAACAGGAGTAATTTAATTTTATATAAGACGATTCAAAATGATCCTTGTGATTTCAATGAATAAAGTTCTTTTTGACTTTGACTTTGACATCATCAGCCTATGTTAGTCCACTACATACTGTACATTTAGCCCAATTCTCGGCTCTTGTCATCCACTTTCGTCCAGCAGTCTGATGCAGATCGCCGCTCTAGCTAGCTGGAGGGTGCCTCACTCTATATACAATTTACATAGATAATAATACCTACATTGTATACAATACGGAAGTTTTTTTTATTGATGAAATATCTTGAAAAATTACGAAGTATTTTATTCAACTTTTCCCGCATTTTATTCGAAAGCTCGCGGCTGCGATGACCACGTCATCAATATCCGTTCGGGCGGTGCGCGGCGCCGGGGCGCATGGCTGGGAAAGAGCGTGCACCGCAGCAAGGCCTCGTACCTATTTTTTGAGATATCGTTACGAATTCACACAAATTACCATGATGAAAAACGTGCAAACTAAAAACAAACATTATAAGTAAATAATGCATCGTGTCTACCACCCCTATCCTCAGTCGTTCGAACATAATTTCTTGTAATATTTCTATTAGCCAACGAAATAATGTAAAAAATAAATAGGTTATTATTTTAAAGGAAACTAAAATAAAAATTAAACAGTAACAAAAAAATATTCCTTTAAAGTGGGTTTTACATGGGTTTTCCCTATTATTCAGATAGGTAATTATCTACAGAAAGTTATGAACTTCCATTGTTGTCGGTAGGTAGGTAGGTAGGTAGGTAGGTATAATATGTATTTTAATTTTAAATGACGCACAGAAAAGTTATATTACGATGAATGTACCTATCTAGTGTTGTTGGTGTAGCCAAAGTCCACACGATATCTACTTCTAGATGATTCAATAAAGATGCAAACAAACAAATAATTATTTCAATAATGTTTCTCGAAAAGTGTACTAGCCAAATAACCAGACCCCTATAAACAGCTTGTCAAAGGTTATGGCGTTCGGATATTTTGTTAATTTCGACGTAGTTATAATGTAATCCGGGAGATGGCGCTGATTTTTTCTCTAAGGAGACATTGCTAGGTATATTGTTTTGTCTGACGACCGCATCTTCCTATTTACATCAATGGATGTAGGTAGGTAACTCTATAAAGAGCTGGATAAATAGGAAATATAGATACAAAATACTTACGGGTATGAGCAGGCTGTGGAGTAACTGCTGGAAAGCCAGGATATGAGTAAGAAGGCGCCGTGGGTGATGGAACTATAGCTGGTTGATTTGCTGGGAAAGGATACGCGAAACCAGGCTGTGGCGGGTATCCCTGGCCCGGTGCGTATTGACCAGGTGGTGCGTATTGCTGACCAGGTGGTGCATATTGCTGGCCAGGTGGTGCGTATTGCTGACCAGGTGGAGCATACTGCTGTCCAAGTGGAGGATATTGGCCTGGCGGTGGAGCATATTGCTGACCGGGGGCCGCATTACTATGCCAGTTTTGCGGTGGTTGGTTTGGATCTGCAATTATTTACGATTTGTTCTAATAAGTGTAGGTAGGTATGTAGCGTAAGTAGTAGATAGGGTAGTACTTAACGAATTTTAATTTCTCGGCGGTATTTTCCTACCTAATTAGTACTTAAGTACCAATTCGCATTTATTTTTAACTAGCATTTGCTTGCGGCTTCGCCCGCGTGGAACCTCTATAATACCTACATTATTTCCTTTATTTTATGCTGATGTACGTACAAGCTATAATACTGTCAATTTCCATCAAAATCCCTTCAGTAGTTTACCTCCAGTAGGTGACCTCCTCTTAAGCGAAACTCAAATGGAGTGACCATCTCCAAAACTATAATTAAAAAAAATAAAACTTGACATTTGCCATGGTATCTTATAAAATTAAGAAAGGAATTTACGAAATTAAACAAAAGATTGTAGAACCAAATTGAATGTTACACCAACGAAACAAAGTATTTATTACCTCATTGAAATTTGATTTGGAAGCTGATGCAATTTTGGAAATTCTGTTGTCTGTTAAAGGCATAGACATACACTAGTTAAAGGTCATAGTTTTTTTACTAGGCAGAGTTCATCTAATCTGCAACTGAACGCCCCCTTACCAAATGATGTATATTATACATAATTTGGACTACATATACAAAAAACAGTCTAAATCGATACCTACATAAAAAACAACGATTACTTACTTACTTACTTAAAAAAGTATTATGTCTACATAAAAATGACTCAAACAAACGAAACCGGTAATTTTGTTGATAGCCGGTGTTGATAACCAAACAAAGCAAGCCACGCATTCCAGCAATGGTGGATCAAAACACTCAAACTTTCACAATTATGGTGATAATAATAATAGACACTGTACGTAAACAAGAGGTTATACTCACATCCAGACATTGTAACCGATAGATATAATCCTTGATCGAACTAATACAACGCGAGTATATAATATACCTAGTATTAAAATTTTGTAAAGTAGATAATGTCAAAAGCCGACCTCACACCAAGCCAATAGCCAACTGAACTGAACTGACTGACTTGCTTGACTGCACTGCATTCGTGTTTAACTTGCTTGAGCGAGAGAGACATATTATTAGAACAAACAGAAGTAACGGTGAAGTGTCTCGCTCGCTTGACTAATAATAATTTGTACCCTAGGTTAGAAAGAGAAAAATTAACAAACGAGGTGAAACGAGCGAATGAGCAAGAATGAGTGAGAAGTAAAATCAAGCTGACGCTACCGATAGTTTTATAATATTCAAAGACTTATGTACTTGCTAGGTATTTGCTGTAGAAAATACCTGTAAGTTTGGTACTTATGTAAGTAGGTACCTAGGTATTTTCGACTTCTTCGGTTTTTTGAGTAGGTTGGGTAGGTAATAAGTGTAACTATTCTCGTCTAGTTTAAAAATAATGAAATAAGCTTAGTTACACTTTACACAAGGTTTTTTTCATTGTTTACAAAAATAAACAAGTAGGCAAAGATTTAAATATTTGCAAGTAGGTAGATCCATTTTTTTGGCCATGGTTTGTTCGGCCTAGGAATATAATATACTCCTCCGTCTCCTCCCGTGGATATTGAAAAGGCAGACTGAGGGATTACACCAGGGGGGCAGCAAAGATTTAAATCTTTGGGGGGCAGCAGCATCCACCAGTAGGTACTCAACACTAATACTCAAGCGTGGTGATTATGGCAAATGCATAATAACATAACACCCAACAGTCACATACGTAGTCATGATCCCTCATTCCCACACTAGGATTCCCTGTGTCATAGGTATCAGGAACTACGAGCAGTACCATAGCATCCAGACCCAGAACTAATATTTGCAGATCATACAAACATTTGTCCCGTAGCGGGAATCGAACCCGCAACCTCTCGTATCTCAACCAACACAACCACCAAGAGGGAGGCGGCGTCCAGCAGTAGGTAAATGTCTAAAGGCTGCAGATGAGGTAAATTTTATTTGGATCTTAGCTACAATTTAGGGATATACCTACACTATACTCACTTTAATGTAAGTAGATAATGATAATATCAATTAAGTATGTACTTAAGTAAATAAAAATATACGCATAACAACGTGAAGCGAATTTTGCCCTTGCTGGAATGACAACAAAAAATTGGAGCAATAATTGCATGTAGGTTCCTACACGCGCGTTTACCAGCCTAGTTCAAGTTGAAATAAATAGGTAAGTAAGTACTTATTGCCTCTTCAGTTGGTATATACTATTTGCAAATAGGTATGCGTTATTTTTCCAAGGTAAAATCAATCACGAGTCTATCGGTAAGTACCTAATAATGTTATTATCTCTTTTAGAGAAAGTTTATCAATGATTATTTGTACAAAGACTAACTGTTGTATTAATATTTATTCTGTGCTGTAGGTAGGTACTAAATGTACTGATGAATAATGCTACTAATGATCGTCATTCAAATGACGTCATAAACGTGCCATAACATAGTTCTATGATCCCATAGCTTACGTGGTTTCACGTTTCACGTTCTGATTCACCACGAAAGCTACCTATGTGTTCCAATCACAATAGATGAAGTCTTTCTGGTTTTCCTAATGATTTATAATGATTTTTACCTACAAGTACTCATTGAAACTTATTTAATTTAGTTTTAACTTTAATTTATTGTCTTATCTATACTTACCCTATGTCCTTTGTAAATTTTACAAATTTTTACCCTGTCATTATTGTAGCAAATAGATAATGTTATCTTTATCTGCAGTGCGTCGGTCCCTGTAATTCCCAGTAATAGTGTATACATAACACCCAACAGTCACATACCTACCTATACAATAGTCTTGATCCTACACTAGGATTCCCTGTGTCGTGGGTGTCAGGAACTACGAGTACCATACCATAACACCCCAATATTTGCAGATCATACAAACATTTGTCCTGCAGCGGGAACCTCTTACATCTTAGCCGGCTACTCGGCCGCCCCGCGCCACAGAGGTCGTCAGGTAGTGTAGGTTACATAGGTAGGTACAGCATGTATTTATAGTAAGTAAATATTTTATAATTAGGTATGACAAATAAGTGGAGCCGTTTTGAACAATCTGACGATATAACTACGTACCTACCTATATACCTACTTATAGTCGCCTTGAACATTATCACGTACATTTTAGTCCAAAACCGAACTTTTGGAGTCATTTAGGCAATAGCCGTTTCTTTGTCTCAATTTGTACCTACCTACCTAAATGGTCTCTGGAAAGATAATAATATGAAATACTATTTACTTATATTTACCCTGTGTAAGTAATAGTTAATTAACTGAGCTGCAACTACTTTATATTGTAAAAACCCATATCTGATGATTGCTAACAAAACAACATGAAGCTCAATAAAAAAACCTTTTTGAGCGACAGAATATTAGGTAACTAGGTACTTACTAAAATGAACTTTTCTAAATGTGCATGTTTAATTATGAATTTATATCTTGGCTTCTGAACTTATAGTTTTTGTCAATATTCGAGACATAGGTAATGTAAAAGTAGCACAGTTCCGTACCTATGTTTGTATCTTTGCCAACAGCATCCATAATTATTTTTGTTTAATTTCTTCAGATAGGGAGAGCCATCTAGCCAAGCAAGAACTACAACATTTGTTATAAAAACTCGCACTAAATTTATAATAAAAGTTTCCAAATTCTGCCGCCCGTTTAGAATATTTTATGGATCACTTTATTATGTCCTATAGAAAAGTAAATTTTTGGCATAGTTGTACTCAGATGTTAGTGTTGTGTCAGATCTAGTCAATAAAATTCTACTAATCCGTCACTTACAGCTAGGCCCTGGAATTTAATTTAATAACGTTACACAAAGATTTAAATCTTTGACGTTACATTGTTTTTTGTGCGTGTCATCTAGTGGCAGTAAGTTGAACTAAGTACAAAAGCAGCAAACAGCACTGGAAATTATAAACATACCAGAGGAAGCCTCAACACTCTTCACAAAAAAACAAGTGTTTTAGTTTAGTTCTTGTTCTCTAGATGGCAGTGTATTAAATCACAGCATTGCACGTCCAGACTCACAACTCTGATATCAAAACTCAGATTACTTTTACCAGGGGTAGACAGAAGCAAGTCAAAACTATGTACCTAGTTATCACTTGCCTTCTGGGTATGTCCTGTCTGATCACGCTAAACAGTCCCGTCCGATTGCGTGATATCCGACTGGCAAAAAATAATAAATTTCTTTCCTTTTTGAGCATGCACGACACTGATTTCATGGTATGCTTTGTATGTTTACGTTTTTATGTGAAATATTATATTATTATCATCTCGAATTTAATCTCAAACGAGAAATCAAAAATGGAAAATCTTGTGCAGCAAATCTAGAATGAAATATTCGTTCGAATTTTTTTATTCGAGACATTATTTATTTTACTTAATTCATTATTTTTTAATTCGATGTTTTTTTCGAAATTTTTAATTGGAATATTCATCTATTTTGCATTCCAGATAAGGCTTTCGATTCGAGATTTTGCATTTGAGATTTTTCTTTCGAGATAGGTATCTGGTATTCGAGATTTTAATATTCGAGATTTGATATTCGAGATTTTTTTATTTGAAATTGAAACAGAAAGGGGGTAGGTACAAAACATGTGTACCTACCTAAGTATGTACCTTTTTACTATGACGAATGCGAGTGCCTACCTTTGTCAAACCTTTGCAGGTTTATAAGGTACCTACCAATGTATTGGTACCTTGGACGAATTATCAATTCGTCCAAGATTGGTACACTGTAGTCCACTGCTGGACATAGGCCTCCCCCTTAGAATGCCACGACAAATGGTCTTGAGCCGCCTCCATCCACCAACTTCCTGCGACGTTATGAATAGGTACTATAATAAGCAGCTGTAAGTAATATTGTAGTTAAATAAATAAAATATAAAAAACAGTAACGTACTTGTCTAGATACCTACTTACATTAATGAAGCGACCCGTAAAACCATGACCACACCGTTATTAACATTAACGATATTAAGATTGCCGCTATTATAAAGTAGATCATTATGCACCACATGCAGACGCAGCTGAAAATAAAAGAAGTAGGTTATAGCAATGAGGGGTTTTCATGGCAGTTTTAAAATCATGCTTTCAGCGTTGAAAATAGATGGCGCTGCTCTGTAACGTAGCAGTCAAGTGTCAAAATAAAGTGAAATGTCAACATCAACACCGTAAAAATAATTGCCTACTTCTAAAAACACCACGAAATCACTAGCGCACACTCAAGAAGCAAACGCAAACAGAATATCATGACTAATAGCCACAGACTACTTAGATAATAGTTTTGTACGCGTGCACCATAGACAATCTTGATTGATACAGTTGAGTCAGCGCCATCTATCGAACCAATTTGAACTACTTTTTTTCTTTTTAATCAAAGATGAAAAGCCCTCGGTAGGGCGCTTACGCCCTTTTGTGCACGAACAAAGTTTGCTTCTATTTTGGCTAAAATTACTTCATCAAACTCCATGAAGTTTTGTACACAATGATCAGTACACTAATACACTCGAGAGCAATGAATCCGGGTCACTTAAAGAATCCTAAAAATCTCGGAAACTAAAAATGCTAGGTTAATGCAATAAATTGTATTTAATAGACAATGTAATACTCCTTAAATGAAGGTATTAAAACTTCTTAGTTATTGTAAAGTTATATCATAAAAAAATCAAATTTGAAAAAGGGCCACTTTCGAAGATGGAACTACGAAATTACAGCATTTGGTTTTGCTTTTGTTTGTAATCTGTCATTTATCATTGTTTGATTTCTGTTTTTTTGTTGTTTTTTTTCTGCGTAAACGCAGTAATGGAAGCACGAGGAGGCAATACGAAGTATTAAAATTCAAGAAAATCGTAATAAAGTTCAAAAATTTCATGTTTCCTATTTTTGTTTTAAGGAGAGATCAGCAGTTTTTTTCTTTATGTAATTTTGTGTTAATAAAATGTATGGTGACTCATATTTTTTTTACCTTCATTTAAGGAGTATTACATTGTCTATTAAATACAATTTATTGCATTAATCTATCATTTTTAGTTTCCGAGATTTTTAACATTCTTTAAGTGACCCGGATTCATTGCTCTCGAGTGTATTATGTAGACGAGAGGTGGTGAGTCAAAAGTTTTTTTAATTGAACGTGCGGAGCGAGTTCTTCTAGTCAACTTGGAAGAATCGGCGTTTGTATGTAGGTATGTATGTATGTATGTTTGTCCGATCTTCCTAACCGTTAATCCGATCTTCATGAAATTTAGTATTGGGGGTAGATAGTATTAGTAAAATTTGTAGGTAAGGTTATGAGCTAGGTATATCGGTCGGGGGGTTGATGAGATATTTGGGTCCAAGAGGGGTAAAAAAAAATAACAGTGAGACAGTCAGATCAAGTGGACACCCCACTTGATCTGACTGTCTCACTGTTATTCTAATGAAAGCCCTTTGGTTGGACATTTTAAAACTATTTTTAATAAGTATTTAAACTAAGAAGTTTCTGAGATATTTGGGGAAATCAAAAACGTAAAAATCAAAAATTCTAGGGTACTTCCAGCAATCCCACAAAGCTGAAATTTGGTATGCTTGTAGCTTTTGTGACACAAATACAGGGAAAAGTCTAAAATTGAAGAATTTAGAAACTGGTATTTACTCCATAAAACACAAACCAATATAATATCCATTGTTGACCTCCCATTTCTAGGAATTTGAATAACGTTCGGTGGTTTTCGTCAAAAGGACGTTATCAATTAACTCGCCAGGTACCTAAGTACTTGGTACACTAACAAGTATGTAGTATTTCGCCCCGTTGCTAAGTCCTATTCAAAGGTTATTTTGATGATGTGTAGGAAATTACCTAGAGGTGAAAATTTTATCTAAGTAAATGTTTTTAAAAATAGGTTAAATACAAAATCTCTCTCCGGTAGAGAAATTGACTTGGTAGTTTTAGATTTCTGATGGATCATCCATACAAACATGCTTACATAGCCGATGAATAAATAACCCTTTCTTCCCCTTAAGTAGTCAGGCTGATATTGTAGGTAGATATGTAAGTTTTTACCTACCATTTGTGTTAGTTTTAAGTAGGTACTACCTACCAACGACCAGATTTTCACAAACTAGGTTTGGCTGTTAGAGAATGCTTATAGCATTAAGCCCACCTCTTGTAACATTTTGTATGTTGCAATAAAGAATAAAGAAATAAATAAAAAAAAGGTGTCATCGCGAGGTCTCAGTTCGGGGCGAACCACTAGTGTAATAAGTAAATAAAAAAAAAAGTTA
Organism: Epirrita christyi; assembly: GCA_951392215.1. Lineage (NCBI taxonomy): Eukaryota > Metazoa > Arthropoda > Insecta > Lepidoptera > Geometridae > Epirrita > Epirrita christyi. The sequence continues at coordinate 6,406,651 of OX595842.1, read as the reverse complement.
GCTGATATGTTAATTCACAATCTATGTCTCTACCAAATTTCATCAAAATCGGTTCAGGCATTACGGCGTAACAAATAAAAAACAAATTTTCGAACTTATCAAGTTAGTAGGATAGGATTTAATTAAGAAGCCAAGGCTTACCACATATTTGTGACTCCGGGCTAACAAACAACTAGGTAAGTACTGAAACTGATGGAATAGCTTCTCAGCTTGATGAGCTAAATTCATTAATCACTTTCGCTTTATAAACTTATTTGTATACTTTGATTAAAGTAAGCCATATCTTTTCTTACTGTGTAAATGGAACTAAGCTTTTTCCGGTCAGAACAAAAGCCAATACAGATTGGCCCTTGATAAGGTACAAAAAATAAAGTTAGTGTCAATATGAATAAAATTTATCTTTAGAAATAATTAGAAAGTATTGTGTGAGAGTTTATTTTATTTATCTCTTTTAACAGCTTCAGTGTATAAATAAATGGTTATAGCATTAGAACTAACACGATTCTTGAGTTTTAATATAAACAGTAATGATATTAAAATTTGTTGTGTGAACCTCAGCAATAAATTATAATTCACAGTTATTTTTTCATAATATCATAGATACATTAATATAGTCTTACTTACTCCCTTACGTGCCGTGGTGTGGCCAGTAGCCTTGGTGTGGCCGGCCTAAAAATTGACTTTTTTTGACTTTGACTTTGCAGCATCCACCTGAGTACTTGATACTGCGATCACCAATCGCCCTGCCAAGCGTGGTGATTATGGCAAAGTCCCCATTGCATTATATGGTGGAGGTGGAGCCCTCGTCCAATATTGGACGTCTAACGGTTGATTATGACACCCTTAAATTTGTGCACATTATGAAGGACCACACTGTATGAACTGTCTAGAGATAGAGAGACAGTGACATCTCATAAAGTTTTTGCAGTTCTTTAACAGATTAAAATCACTCAAAAAGGCTCTATTTTATTTATTGTGTAGGTACCAAAAAGATTTTAAATAAAACAAAAACGACGAAAACGTACAACTTTTTTGTAAGGAACCAAAAAATAAGTACTTACAGTCTAAAGACATCGAATTAAGTGTTGAGAAATAAAAAGGAAATAAGATTAAATTGGAAAGTAGGCATACTTTTGTTATTATCAATATTATTTTGTATCTTTTGCTTGATACAAACAAATGATACATCACTAAGCACTCAGCGACATATTTTAGTTTAACATTTTGAGATAAGTAGGTAGTAAAATCATTTTTTCAATTAACAAAAAAAAATGCTAATTAAGCCGCGTCTGCTGCGCCATGTTTTGGTAAACATATAACATGTTATGCTCACACATTTTGTTACCAAAAACATAATAAAGCCGTGTCCGCTGCTTCATATTTTGGTGTTTTACAAACAATAACATGGTTTTGTTGAGAAAATTTGGCGCAGTAGACCCGGCTTTACAGATATGCAGTTGGAGCTTCAATAACTCAAATTGTAAACCAACTTATGTCGTTGACAGTACCTACCAGATAGACCCTAACCACGGGAACCAATCCTTCCAACCACCAACTACAAAATATTGAAAGCCGAACTCTCAGTAAAGTAGTTTGTTGAAAATTGCATTGAAAGTAATGAAGATAGGAAACGTCAAAAAGGAAGGAAGAAAAATGAAAAAGAAATGGTTTTAGTAAGTAAGCGGTTTATACGTGAACCTGAAAGTGCTGCTAATATGTTTCAAGAGAATTTCAATTAAATAAATAGCTTAGATTGATTAGAAATTAAACAATAAAATTAACAGTGTAGATACACCCCATCACCTACACCTATAGTTATAGATGTAGGTGATAGTTATAACAACACTATGTAGGTGTTTATACAAGGGCCACGTTAACAACTTCTTTTTCAGTTAATAATTTATCAAGAACCGAAAGCTTAAATAGCTTGCTGTTAGCAGCATGATTTCCAAAAACCTTTTTGGAAATAAATCTAACATTTTTTACAAACCTGCATGGAAACGTTTAACTCAAAAAGAAGTTGTAAGTTTGTCTTGAGCTTGGCATACTGATAAGGTGATTGTTTTATATAACGCTTCTTATAGGTAAAGATATTTCGTGTCATGGCAACTAAATCCAATTGATATTAAATCATAAAATACATTATACATTTATACATAAAATTAAACACTTAAAGCTACATTAAAACTAGTAGGAGCCAAATCTCGCTGAAGAGTCGAATAATCGTGACGGTGAATCATTTTTTTCACTCACTGAAAAAAAAGAGAAAAAAATTATACACATTATATAGATGTAATTATGTATGTACCTATTGCTATTTATTTTAGTTTTGGGTTTTTGATACAGTATATAGGACGAACGTGATAGATAAAATGAACTATCGATTGTTTAGTAGTTTTATCTGCTTCAGATAATTTTGCTGATTAGTTTGTTCGACGAATAGTTGTATTTCGATTTGTTTTTTATGATTTCAAGGAACCTTGGCTTTTCTCCAGCAGTGCGATATATACCCCCTTACTTATAATAGGTATTCAAAGAAGGATGGTGGCTGTTGACCCTGATCAAAAAAATATTTGGCTAGGGAGTTCAAAGGGAGAAAATGTATTTGTTAATTTGTTTATATACATAATTTGTAGCTTAGGTCTAAAAGTAGCTTATGAAAGTACACGTACCCTGTAGGGCGCTGCAATTTTAATATTACTTATAAGTAAATAGAGTCAAATTACTTATTTAAAGATCACGCCTGGTATAGGCGCGATTTTTATATAATTTGACTCTATTATATACGCATACCTACAGTATATTAAATATAATATTATAATATCATTTATAATAAATGTATAATTAACATAATATATTATTATTAGAACTAAAGCTTTGTGTGATGGAAAAAAGTGATTGAGCAATAGCTTTTTAAGATAGGAAGAGATTTGGCGGTTTTGATTGATGTTCAAGAGCATTAATTTGTAGAATAGACTAAAACTATTCGGATTGAACCTATAATTAATTTTCAGTCAAAAAAAAAACAAACAAACAAACAGCAGGCCAAAGAATTTTGAAATACATCATTATATCAGCTGATAAATTAAAATGTTTCTATTGCTGGAAGCCATGCCTGCCAGCCAGCCAGCCTAGGATTGCTAGTGACGAACCATCAACGAGCTTCTACCAATTAAACACCACATATGACCTGATAATTAGTAAACAGATCATCATCATCATTATCGGCTGATAGAAAGTCCACTGCTAGAGTGCCCTTCCCCAAAGAATCACATATCAAATAGTCTACAACTAATTACGTTAGCCCAGTGCAGAAACCCTAGTCTGAGTTTTGCAGCAACCATTCTAACGATGACAAGTACGACGATCGTCCGTGTATTACGTAGTAACTAGCCATTAATCTGTGCCATTTCTGTTAACTGCACGCACAGATTAGTTGATAGTTACTAGGTACGTAGTCTCGGACGATTGTCTTATAACTATTACGTACGTACTATACTTATGTGTTAAATTAACTAAAATGGTGATGATACTTACCAAATATGATATCTAATCCCCACAATACGAGCAATACTATCGCAATGATGAACAATATGGATATGGCCAAACTTATAAGTTTGCACAGAAGATTACAGATGCAGCTGTAAAAAAACATTATTTTTATCAAAACAGTATATTTAGAAGTTTCGGGCATGTAAGAGCGCTGCCACACGGAGGCAGCGGAGCCACAAATATTAAAAATAAAAATATAATTTGGCCATGTATACAAGGCCAAACAAGTGCAGGACAGTGGGAATAAACAAATTATAATTATGAATATTTAATATATAACAAGTTTTACAGCTCCATCTGAAGGAGTTCGCTTGAGAAGTACTACAGTCATACTCATGTTTGTCGTCAAATATTATAGCTTAGGTGCTCAATGCTCAAATTAGTGTATTGGTTTATTTTGGCTAAAACTACAAGGCCACAGGAGACCTTTCACAGGAGACTATTCTGTTATCAGGTGCTGTCATCATTATCATCACCAACCTGTTTACCTACATTCACTGCTGGACGAGGCCTCCCCCGTTAGTATAAGGCTTATTTATATTCATATATGAATTTAGACTGGTACTGTTTAGATAGGCCTGTACGCCGTTTTACTTGGCATTTGACACAAGCATGACGTTAGAAAACGTTCCTATAGTGGTAACGGTAGGCCTAGTGTGAGCATCGCGTTTACATGACAACCGCTTAAACGCGCGTTGCTAGAGTAACCCGGCAAAATTAAAGAATACGTAAAAACTGCTCGCTCTAAAAAAAACTAAAACTCGCATTTTTTACGCATACTTTAATTTTTCCGGGTTACTCAACCAACGCGCGTTGACGCGGTTGTCACGTAAACACGATGCTCACACTAGGCCTACCGATTATTTTATTTTGACACGATTTTGACGTATATACATAGTGGGTTAGTTTTAGATTAGACGCACTGACTTTTGTACGTTATGTATGTGAAGTTATGTGTAAGAAGTATTGATTTGCTTACCACATGTTGGAGTAATTGAATTACACAAAACGTAAATAAACGCGAGTCTTCGACGTAAACCAGTTCGTGACTGAGACAGCGAGGCGGATGTGCCAATTTAAAACTAACACAATTTTATCACCTGTTATCTATGTTATCTTCGATCGATACCTTTTTGGCTTTCAGTTTCGTACTAAGCATAATAAATTGATAATTCTGATGATACCTGGTTAAAAAAAAAATGGTCATAAATTGATAATGATTTGGAAGTCCATCACAGACAAACAGTAGTGCCAATATACCAACAAAGTTTAAAAGAGATGTTGAATATGTATAAAGCAAATATACCTACCAATTATTGACTAAATCACCTTGCTCACAATCAATCCTTATCAGCACCAGCTTGTTTACGTCCACATGCTGATCGAGGCCTCCCAGATATACAATGGGAGGATTACCAAAATCAGCACGCTTGGCAGGCGGCTTGGTGTTCGCTGTTTGGTGTTGAGCACTCAGGTGGATGCTGCTGCCCATCCCCTAGTGTAATCTTAAGTCAGCTTTTACCAATAAGCAGAAATCGGTAGAACAAACAAAAGTGTCGCATCTGTGCAGTTTTCTCATAGCCTACCGGCCGCGCACCCCGGTGCTGACCGAGGCTAAGACAATGATACTGTTCGTAACGTTCGGCTCTATTTTAAGTAATAATGCGAGTCGGACTCGCGTGGAGAGGGTTTCCTACAAGTAGGCTAACATTATTATGTTAGCCTACTTGTAGGAAACTCTCTCTACCACTAGACCTATAAACTTATCAGTCAATTTTATACATATTTTCTCGTTACGAGTATTTTCCGTTTCCTGTAGGAATTTGAAGATTTAGGATTTTTATACAGGTTTTCTTGTAAAGTATGAGATAAGGTCCAATATTCCATATTTTTAAACATTTTTGGTTCAGTAGTTTCGGAGATAGGGGGGGTATGGACATTTTTTGCATACTTTCTTTAAGGTGAAACGTATCGCGTGTGGCGCGAAATTCAACGAAGCAGTTAAAAATCATAAAAAAAAACAATATGTTCTTGTATTTTTTGAGCTCTTTCATTTGATATGGCAAATGACACAATTTTTTTCTAGTTTGCTCCCTATAATTAACCCTTAAACCCTTTAAATAAAAAAATCGTTAATTAACGCTATATACGTCCGTGATTGGGTCACCAAACTCTATAAATGTCCCAAATTTCAGCTTCTTTGGTCCAGTAAATTCGGAGAAAACTGGCTGTGACAGACAGACATACACCTGAGTGATTCTATAATGGTTCCGTTGGTACCCTTGAGGTAAGGAACCCTAAAAAGAATATGTCAAAGTCAAAAGTAAGTAAGTTCTGTTGGTGTCAAAGCACCTCAATATACCTCAAAGTACCTCATCTTCAAAGTAAAGGTTGGAAAAACCGCTTTCAGCGATAATGCTGCCCATTGTACTGTGCTAATTATGTAAAAATGTTGCCTAGAATAAAGTGTTCACCTATCTGCCTATCCACTTGGTGTCAAAGTACCTCAATATACTTACCTCAAAGTACCTCATCTTCAAAGTAAAGTTTGTCTGGGAAAAAGCGCTTTCAGCGATAATGCTGCCCATTGTACTGTGCTAATTGTGTAAAGATTTTGCCTAGGATAAAGTGTTCTCATCTACCTGCCTTCCACTCTCTGGGTAGTTGTGTAATTTATTTTCTTATCATGAGTTGTTTTATATTGACACAACCATGCAGACATCACACAAGCAATGCCTACTGCGTTATTAAATTGAGAGCTGCAAGTATTCTCTCTATCTAGCTATCTTGGGTCTACCGAGGCTTCTGTAATAAAAAAGTTTTGTATATTTTTTTTAACTTTTTCCATTAGAGCGGATTCCCCGGAGTGAAGCGGCGCGGTCGGTCGCGTGAGAATGAGCAATTTCCTCCTCCCTGCCACGATTTCGATCTGACTTCCTGTCTGGGCAGCGATTTTAAAATTTATAGAATCGCTTTACATGGAATTGAAAATAAGAACAACAAGTAATGGGTGTCGGTGAGCGTGTCTTCACTATAATTTTAAATCTGTAGGAAATTGATTCAGATAAGATACACGATTTGTGACTTACTTCTAAGTTCACCATTATTAAGATATAACGAACCTGCCGGCCTAGACAAACGGTATTTGCTTCGAAGCGATTCTATTTTTACAGTCGTAATACAATACAAAAGACAACGTGACATATCGATAGCTTACGTCAATCTTATACATTTTAGATTTTTCTACTAGCGTCATCGCTATTAAAATGTTACTTTGTCTACGGCCTCTGGACAATATATTCTGTACTTGTACTAATATTTATTCTGTGCTCTGGAGTACTTAAGTATAAAGGGGACTCTTTCCTATTGTTAAAAAAGTTTTTTATATTCTGACAACAGGTTCCTTTTAATTGATCACAGGGACTCTCAGATATCGATTTTGAAAACAATCGGGCATGAAACAAAAAATAAAAAATTGCGTCCCCTTTAAATTCTTACAACAGATTCCTTTAATGTGATCTCAGGGACCCCCTCAGATCCCCCACATGATATCTCACATCGATATCTCAGATATCGATGATCTATTATCCCCAGGCCGATGCCCAGCAGTGGACTTCTTTAAGCTGATGATGATGATGATGATGATTGTTACTTGTGCTTAATACAAATAAATATTTATTTATATAAATATTTGTTCCGGATCTGAGTGTTATGGTACCATTGGTACTCGTAGTTCTTGATACCCACGACACAGGGAATCCTAGTGTAATCAAGACTACGTATGTGACTGTTAGGTGTTATGTTATGTTAGATCTAATAATCTTTTAATAAGACTTCGAGTTTCGTTAGGCGGTGAAAAAAGAAAAAAAATGAAGAAAAATAAGGAGAATAAAAAAAAAAAAAAACCTTTGTGTGAACCAAAAAAAGTTATTACTAACTGATACAGAATTAATACTTAGAAGCCTTGTTTTTTAATGAGTGCCAAAAATATTCCACATGTCTTTAGTTTTATTTATGTTTCAGGGTTTTCGCGATCATTCTAAAGTCTACAAGCTAGCTGATTGTGGATCGGCGCCATGGTTCTATTGCCGAATAATGGGCCGCCCCGCCGCCATTAGAATAACGATTTCAATTGTGTTAAGGTGCACCTAAATGTCCTTTAGTTTTGTACCATACACATATTATGTGTATATGTATATTTAACAGTGTAAAATCAAATAAATCAACAACGAGAAGATATAATGATCTTTTGTTAAAACTTTAGATATGCAGCTACGCTCCATTATAAATAGGTGTCCTGAAAAATATCGTGAACTCATAGTACCTGATACCCACGACACAGGGTATCCTATAGTGGGATCAGAATTATGTATGTGACTGTTGAGTGTTATGCTAATTATGTTTTATTATAATGTATAAATAAAGACAGCAAAATTTAAGACCTGATGACCTGGAGACCTATCCTCTCTTTTAAGTATCGTTTTAAATAAAATCCTTATACTCTGAGGCTCAATTCTCTAATTTAAATACATTCCAGTCTCGTGTCAGTCGCATTGTTTCGTATAGCAACTATTACATATTCTTCGCAAGAAACGCGAAGATTATGTAATAGTTACTATACGTGACAGTGCGACTGAGATGAGATTAGACTGCGAATTGAATATTTTTAAATTATAGAATTGGGCCTCTGATTTTTAACTTCAGTCAATTTTTGTAAACAAACAAATGTCAAGATATGCCACTGTGTGTATAAGTGTCATATATGTGTGTAATATGTGAATTTACACGTATGCTACACAATCATGAAACTTATACTCACAGTGGCATATCTTGACATTTGTTTGTTTACAAAAATTGTCTGAAATTAAAAATAGTTGAATTATCACCAGAGCTGATTCTGAGTTTTGACAAGCAATTGACACGGATTGACAATTGACGGTGTAGTGTAACACAGATTTTTGTATGGAAAATGAGGTTCACAGAGTGTACGCCAGTACACTGCTGTATGGCACCATACAAAATCCTTGTTACACTATACCATACATCCGAGTCAATAGTGTGCTAAAAACTTAGAATCAGCTCTCAGAGAGATATAAGTTTCATCTCGACGAAAGTTTTTTAACAGAACTTTAAATACCTTCGTCGAATAAGTAAAGAAGTTTCAAAATAAGTCTTCAAGAAACTTTCAAATTTCATCGCAATTTTGAAATGAAGAAAGACTCTTCGCGGGTCACAAGTTGGATAGAGAAAGTTAATACTTAACTGGGATCGAACATCGTCTGATTGCACTGCTTCTGAACAATTTTCAGCAAATAAGTCTTATGTAGGAAGTTTTATTACCTATGTTGTAGTGATATATGTACATAGAAAGACATGCTAGTTACACTTGGTCCTCATTTCATCATTTCATGGAAAGGTTTTTATCAGATATTTTTAGTGAATAGACACCATCGTTTGTAATACACATATCATCCCATTAATTATGACTTATTCTGTGTCTGTTAAGTTAAGTATCTATTACAAACGGGTCGCAGTATCAGAACGTTTAACATGTGGGCCACAGTGTCGTATCAAGAATTTGGGCATAATCTTGGTGGGCCACAAAGACAACCTCCCATTAGTAACTAAATATATTTTCGAGGTTGTCCCATTATCACCAAGTCTGATGAGTATATGATGAGAAGATCCTATGGAAATCCTCAAATTGTATATTAATTTTATATTTGTTGAACTCTCTCAAATCAAATGAAATCTATTAATGATTCAGGTGTTTTGAGTCTGAGAGTCATTGACTTTATGCTGCTGAGCTGAAAAAAAATATTTTACTACATTAAAATGTGTGTATAATATATTTTTGGTTTCTTCAACTACTATAAATATCATACTTACATGCATCCAATCTACTAAACTTGAAACTGTCGTGTAGCGTAGGTACTCTAGGTACCTATATTTATCTTTGAAATACGCGCACAGCTTGCGTACGATTATATTTGCTTTAGGTACACGAGAACTAAGAAGTTCGCCAAACTTAGATGTAGTTTCGTCTTAGGTTCCTGTGCCAGCTAGGGCTCTAACTGTGTACAGAAGTTCGGTAAGTCTAAAGTAAGTTATTATTGTTTTTTACGTGAAACTAAAGAGATTATTACAATATGGTCACGTCATCCTGAATCTTTTAACATATAAAAGCTATTTTGCTCAGCAGTGTTAAAAGAAACTGGTCAAGTGCGAGTTGGACTCGCATAGAGAGGGATCTCTCCTACTTGTGCTTCTGTACAAGTAGTCTACCATAGTAAACACTATAGACCAATTAACTTATTAGTCAATCAGCAAATTTTCTGTTTTCGCTTTCTCAAAATGTGTTGATGAGCAAAAACACAATAATATTTGAATTTCGTGACACATGCGTGACGCTCCACCTTAAACTTTGAGTGAGGCTCAATATACTGCATTTTTTCAAAACGTTTCGCTCTTTAGTTTTGGAGATATTCCGGGAATGGTAAATTTTTGCATTAATATTTTCTTTAATATCTACTAAGCATTTTAAATTCATTGAAAATACACTAGTATTTCTTTTGATGTGTCACATGATACATTTGACACAAGTTTTTTTAATTTTATTGTTTGTCCCCCCAGAAGCAACCCCCGAAATTAATTTTGTATACCTATTTACCAAATTTCAACTTGTTTGATCCAGTAAACTTTAAGAACATATGCTGTGACAGAAAGACAGACAGACAGTCAGAGAGATACCTGAATGATCCTAAAATGGTTCCGTTGGTACCTTTTGAGTAACGGAACCCTAAAAGCTAAAACAAAACAACCATAGCATAGCATAACATATTATTTTCTACCTCACATACAATCGACTCTAATAAGAACCTACATTCACAACTTATAATTATGTGCATATTTGGGAGGCAGTCAAAGAGTCTGTAACTACGAGTTTTTTTTTCACGTATATTATGTTCGTATGATTCATTTTGGAAATACGTTATCAGCTCATGCACTTATCGGCCATACAAGATAATCGATTCCAGTACATTTTGATAAAATTCTAATTTATTTAACAGTTTTATCAGTTATCTTTAAGAGATAATCGAAATAACATGGAAGTAATATGAGTCATATTTAGATAAAAACGTATGTAAGTATATAATACATAGCTAAATTAGATAACATATGATTATGTCAGCAAATAAAACGATTATCAATATTTTGATATATTATATTATGTAAACATGACTCTCCAAAAAAATTGGCACGTAAAAGCATGGATTTAATAAACCTAAAGGCAAAAATACTTGTTTAGTAAAAAGTGAAACTGCGAAACCTAAGTAATTGTACTCGGATGTGCAGCATTTGGAAAATTCGCCATAATATCTTCTCGTCATATAGTTAACCTTTGGATTTATTAGGGATTAAGGATTTTACTAATAACTATTGCTGCTTATATCAAAATGGTCGAAACAGGCCCTAAAACAAAGCGAAAAAATAATATAGTTTGCAGCCTATTAGTATATAGCTTATGACTCAGTTTTACAATCCATTATCATACGTGAAGTTTTACAAACGTGTTAAAGAAAGTATTTATATCATAAATAGGTACTATGTTTCGTCTTAGTGCGTTTGTAGTATTTTTTACATTACAAACCATTTTGGTCATTTTATAGGTAAGAAACCTACAAAAAACATAAAATCAAAAAAAAACTCCTATAATAAAATCTTCTTCGATAGAGAATGTAATTATTTCATCCAAATTTTGCCTTAAAATGTATAATTACCGTTGCTTCTCACTGAATTATTCCGGATAGTGCTATATAAACAACAGTATCGAATTTACATAATTATTACTCTATACAAGGGGATGTTCTATAGCGATCTGTTTGCAATCCGCTTAGTCCCCCGCCTACCCAGCGTCCGGTATCCGGCGGAAACGGTCCTTGGGCGGTGACGACGGAAGCCTCCGTAAGCTGCCTCTGATAGCAGCTTCGTTGGTAAACAGTTCGCAATTATCGCTTCAGGGAGTTGATGACCGACTTTTCGCAGCGAAGAAAATAACAAAATGTTGTCTTGACGAAGCTGCTGGTACGTATTTACCTTCGAAACCTTCGTACCTTTATTAGCTTCGATTTGTAATATAGGTATAGGTAGGTACACAGTGTACCTATATTAAAAATCGAAGCTACATAGTGTGACTACACTGTTACATAGTGTAGTACAAGAGCAAGACCTTCAGATTCGCGCCCTGGGGGGCCTATCCTTAAATAAATTCAAAATCTACAGGGCTCTTGTCGAGTTTTAGTCAATTATTCCTACAAACTTCACCATCCTATTAAAGGGACAAATTAATGTCGAAATTCCTAAATTTTAGAGTTTTCCTTTATTTGTGTCTTATAGTCTCCTAGCAATAGAAATAAATTAATTTAGAAGTGTAAGCATATTCATTAATAGATTATAATACAATACATAGTTGATTTCGATACAAAAAATTCACTATCATTATCTTTTAAAACTATTTAAAAAAAAAGAGGAGGTTCTCTCTTTCGGTTTTTTTTTTGATGTTTGTTGTTTTAAAAGTACACTAGACGATTTATCTAGATTTCAGAGTATTTCGACGTAGTAAAAGGTAGTTTCACGGTGGTACTGTTGAGATTACTTTTTTGTCCAGTTTCCTCCGTTGTCCATAATGGCCTGGCATCTTTGATGCATACTTTCGGCTAATTTTTCAGCGTGTTACGGGATAATGTATGATCTCCATAGACCTTATATTGCGAGTAATCTCGCTGGCAGTTAGTGTATCTATTCTATGGCAAAAAATATGATTATGTATATTCTATTCTTATTCAATTCAAAACAATTTTGCCTGTTTATATTAATAAACTAGTCAAGCAGTAAAATGCATTAGGTAGGTACGTACGGAAACCAAAATGATATAATACGGGATGCCGGCTGCTGACCGCTGATAATTGTGTGTTATTTGATATTTGCAATGCAATTTCGTTCATGGAAAACAACAGAAAATCGGCTTCAGTACCACATTCTTTCTTTCCCTTTGGTCCAATCAAGGATATAACTTGATATCGAAAAAACTCCCTCAAGCAAAAGATGTAAAGCGTTAGTATTTTATATAAAATATATTAGTCTATATGGTGTTTATTTCTATGGGTTTATTGTTTAGGTAAAATTTTATTTTTCATTTCCCATGAAGCCTGAAATAAATACTTACATTATTAAATACTTAATACAATGTAACATTGAAAATGTGGTGGCTTTTCTGTTGTGCAAAGAGAAAAATAATCAATGTATAAATCAATAAAGAAGAGCAAGTTTATCAAGAATAGTTGAAGGAGATCATTAACATACCGTCCATAGTAGAGTTTTTGACTTACGAATCATATAGAATAGAAAATAATTATTGTACAAATTAAGAAAAAAATAATAAAAATAAACTTAAAATGGTAAGTAATTAAAAGAACAATGGGCGGTCTTATCATTTAAAAATATACAATAATATTAAAGTTAATAAACTAGTAGTTCGCCCCGAACTGAGACCTCGCGATGACACCTTTATCAGCCCGACTAATTGAAGAGGGGAAGAAAGGGTTTTGCATTTAACGGCTATGTAAGTATGTTTGTATGGATGATCCATCAGAAATCTAAAACTAACGAGTCAATTTATCTAACATTAGAGAGATTTAGTGAAGCAAAAAAAAATTATTTTTTTAATTAAGCAGTGCCGTCTAGTTTTAATTTTGCTACCTAATTTTTAAAGATTGACGTTTTCTACGCTAAAAATGGATATTACAAAGAAAAAATCCTCAATGTTCGACTTCTCCCCGTAGAACAAAATATACATACTTAAATAATAAATTTCAGCATTACTAGAGAACTTGAAGTATCTTCGAGATATTTTTTGCATATTTTACTTTCATTACCCTTCTAACCGATTTCCAAAAACATTTACTGAGAAAAAAAATTAACCTCTAGGTAATTTCCTACACATCATCGAAGTAGCCTTTGAATAGGACTAAGCAACAGCGCGTAAATACTTCATACATGTTAGTATTTAAAGTACTTGACGAATTAATTGATAACGTCCTTTTGACGCAAATCATAGAACTCTAATGTCATTCAAATTCCTAGGAATGGGGGGCCAACAATGGATGTTATATTGGTTTTTGTTTTTTAAGATTCAAGTTTCTAATTTCTTCAATTTCAGACTTTTCCCTGTAGTTGTGACACAAAAGCATACCAAATTTCAGCATTGTGGAATTGCTGGAAGTATCATAGAATTTTAGATTTTTACGTTTTAAATTTTCCGTAATATCTCAGAAAATACCAAGTCTAAATACTAATTAAGAACAGTTTTGAAATGTCCAGCCAAAGCGCTGTCATTAGACGCCCAACTTGATCCAACTTTCTGACTTTTATTTTTTTTACCCCTCTTGGGGTAATTGGGGTCCTCTTGGACCCCAATATCTCATCAACCCCCCGACCGATATAGCTCATAACCTTAGGTACCTACAAATTGAACCAATACTATCTACCCCCATACTAAATTTCATAAAGATCGGATTAACGGTTGGGAAATTTTCATCAGACAAACATACATACATATATACATACAAACGTCGATTCTTCCAAGTTGACTAGAAGAACTCGCTTCGCTCGTTCAAAAAAACTGTACTTGCGTACAAAGAGCTTTACATTATTACCTAATTGCTATACTGTATAGTAGTAGTGTACGTAGGTACATTGAAAAAATTGTCTCTATGGATATATAATTCTGCTTTTTGCGGTAGACACAAAGGCTTACCTTGGTCAGAAAATCAGTATTGCCATCCAAATACGTAGCGACGCACGCCAGGCTTTTAGGCAATAGGCACCCTGCCTGCGGTTGGTGACCTGAACGCTGTTTTTTTATCTATAGATTAATTTTAAATAGGTAGATGTAGGTTTGGTGTCGGCGATAAGTTCCAAATTCAGGGTTTTTCAATAGTTTTTTTTCTGTTTACATTTTTGCCTGTTTATGAATAAAAGCTTCAACACCAGCCTACTGTTTACGTCCACTGCTGGACGAGGCCTCCTTCATTGAATACAATGGGGGATTTGCGATCATCACCGCGCTTGGCTGGCAGATTGTTAAGTACTCAGGTGGATAATGCTGCCTATCCCCTGGCCTGGTATAATAACTTAGTCAGGTTTTTACTATTATATCCACGGGAGGAGACGAAGGAGTCTATTGTTGGTCCGGACTCCGGATACACCAGGTACCTTAGACCGAACACACCATGGCACCCAGGACACACCACAGAATAAAACTTTGAAAAGGTAAATTGTAAGACTATATTGCAGACCATTATAATCCTTCCTACTAATATTATAAACGCGAAAGTTTGTGAGTATGGGTGTTTGTTACTCTTTCACGTAAAAACTACTGAATGGATTTGAGTGAAATTTGGAATGGAGATACTTTACGCCCTGGATTAACACATAGGCTACTTTTCATCATCATCATCACCATCAATTTTCATCATTATTCACGCGGGTGAAACCGCGGGGCGCAACTAGTTTAACATAAATTTATCAACAACATCATGAACAAAAAAACCTGATATTGTAAATAAATAAATGAAGCATTGAAAATTTAGTCTGAACTTATTGGAGATCAAAAAAATTATTTTAATCATGACTATAATCACTAGCTTAAAGCAAATTTTCTATTACTACTTACACTACTTTAGCAATTGGTTAAGTCTTTTAACCAATTATAAATAGGCACTTGGGAATAATTTGCAAGGATAAGTGTAGCCAACTCTCCGCAAGTTTTAACAAATTCGTCACCAAACTTTGGAGCCAAAAGCCTTAATTAAGATAACGTCATGGCGTTGAGAACCGACGCCAAGGGAACTTCAAGTTTTGCAGTTTCGTGTTTGCCCAAGACAACTTGGACACAGAAGTAACTAGTCAAACAAACTGTGCCCCTCGACCGAACGCCGATTTAAGCTGGGCTTAACATCCAAATTAAATGCTGGAACACGTCTCGTTTTACGCAACACAGAATATATCAAGAATAGATAGGGTACGTCCATGATGCTCAAAGATATCAAGCCACAAAGTGTTATGAAGCGAGACTCAGTAGTTATTATTTATTCTTTTCGTAGTGTGTGGATATATTAAAAGTCTTAATAATGTCTGGGGATGGGCAGCAGCATCCACCTAAGTACTTAACACCAAACTGGGATCACTAATCTGTCTGCCAAGCGTGGTGTTTATGGTGAGGCCTCGTCCAGCAGTGGACATAAACGGGCTGGTGATGATGATGATACTGATTATAATTCTTGCATGGATTATTTTTATATAATATATAGGTGTTCATTTTCTAAAGGTCATTTGTGTTTTAACTTTATAGTAAGTGTATTATGTTTTGTATTAGTGTCTCTAATTAGTTGTTTGAAAGAATATAATTTATATTTCCCTCAAAAAATCGAAGATCTCCTCTCGATGGACCATTGTTAAAGATAAGTGTTTAGGTACTCCGCAGTAGCTAGATTTGGTAAAAAATATTTGAAAGAAGGTACCTATAGTAATAGTAGGTAAAGTAAAGAAAGTATGGTTCTCGGTATAGAAGGTAAAAAGAAAAACGTTTTTCAAAACTAGCATTATTTTGAAAATAAAATAAATCTCTTCATCAACCCACTCAACTAAAGAAGTGTTCCCAAAATCCCTGACGAAGGGCTTTAGGAATGTAAAGAGCAGACAAATTCGTCTCAAGACCGAAGTTCATGAATGTTTCCAAGTGAAGGTACCGTACCGTGTAGCGATATGGGATAGAACTTGTACAGGACTTGCGGGACACAGTAATCTATAAATCCAGTGATCTTTTAACATTAGTAAACTTTCTACTCGCACTAAACACGATGTTTGTCGAAATTACACAAATAAACACAAAAACAATGCCAACTCCCATCCTTACAATTTCATTCACAGGCTCACAAATTACTGATTACACCTATACTGGGGAAAACCTCTCTCTTTAGCTTTAGCAAAACGATGACATTTTAATTCCTTTGTATAATAATATGAACATTTATAAAACAGGATGATGCATAACTGTTTACGTTTTTACTCTGTTAGTTAAGAATATGTAATAAACTTAAACATCAAAGCAATGCCAACTACTGGGGGTCGCATACCTTACAATTTCAATCTTAAACTTTAATATACTGGAGCCAGTCAAGATTCATCATCATCATCCACAGCCTCACTAATTACTGAGTATACCTACTATATTGGTGAAAACATCTCTCTTAGCTTGAGCAAATCGATGTAATTTTGATTCCTCACTATATGATTCTCAAAAAGGATGATGCATCACTGTTTATGTTTTTACTCTGTTAGTTTCGTAATAAGTAAGTAACTTAAACAGCAAAGCAATGCCAACTACTGGGGTCTCATACCTGACAATTTCAATCTCAAACTTTATCATATATCCTGGAGCAATTGAAGATTTGGCTAGGGCATAGAATATGAAGAGGAAAACGCCAAATAGCCAAGCCTATCCTATAAGTTTAAGACTAGTTGGAAATGAGTAAAAAGTACGATTGCACCTACTTTTATAACTTATAACGAAGATAACTATTACAAGTGGCTCTAGTGGTTTTTTTTAGGTTAAACCGATGCCACAACTCTTTACCATTGATTACTCTGAAACCTGCCAAGCGTGGTGATCCACCTACCAAGCGTGGTGATTATGGTAATTTCTCCCATTGTATTTATGTGGGAGACCTCGTACAGCAGTGGCCGTCTAAAGGCCACTAATAACTACTACTAAGGGATAATTATGATGATGACGCTTGACACCTAGGACTAACTGATCCAAGTTCAGGTACGTATTTACACTGCCTAAATAAGAAGTACCTAAGGATATACGACGGTTTAGAGCTGATAAGAAGCTCTTATTCATGTGTGATCAAATAGCTTGAAGTTTTTTCTGAGCATACGAGCTGGCTCGTGTTAAACCGGTTTCAATTCAATTATAAATACCGCTTGCGAAAGTTCTTATCCAATTAAGTAAAGAATAACCAAAGGGTGATTCCTGACTTATTTTGTTGGTGATTACTACCTATTCGAAAATTTCGTCAATAATTCAGTTGGGCATTTTAGTTCAAAGCTATGTTAATTCGTCCGGTAATAATTGACTGAAGCCGATTTTCATCAAATACCTACTAGGTAGATGCCAAATTTACAGATAGTCGTGGTTAAGATCTTTGTTTTCTGGAAAATCTTTATATTGCATGCTGCTCATAATTTTGTCCACTGGAGAATAAATTCACCCGAGATGAAATTACGATACAGTTAAAAAATTAAAATAGGTTTGAGAACGGCGTATATTTAATTGCTCAAAAGTAGTCAAAACTGTGAATTCTAGATTAATAAAAAAAATACGAGAAATCTCTGTCCATTCCCAAAAAATACTTTTACTTATATGCGTACTTTACACAAAATGTAAAAGAGAATCTGCCATTAAAGCCAAGTCATTTTTAATGCAAATTTTGTTGTGTCTGTAAATTATTGCCTCATTAAATAGTGCATGATAACTGGATGTATACAAATGTTGAATGAGGAGGAATATTAATTTATCGGTGCAACAATTCAGTTTAATATGACTGATACGAATAGATACTGTATTACAATACGATAGAGTATACTAGCAGCCCAGTGGGATCCAAAGTCAAGAGTAACCAGAAAGCAAATTCCGAATTGGTTTATCAGCAGAATATTTGGCAATAAATTCGCTCAACATTTTAAAGCTCTTGGCTGGAATGCTTTGTTTTATTTTCTCTTTCATCGACAAATAAAACAAATATCTACATAGAAACTACCTCCTTATTCATAATCATTTTTTAAACCTATTTAAGTTAAAATATGTTTTATCTTGTTTTGACGTATGACATTTTACATCAGAGAGCACAAGACAAAACATATTTTAACTAAAATAGGTTTAATAAATGATTATGAATAAGGGGGTACATCTAAATCTTTGTTATAATGATAACAAAGACATCTTTGTTATGATGATAAGGATCTTTTGTTTCGAGTAAATGTAAGTATTCAAAATATTACTCTAAATGTAGAGTAATATTTTGAATACTTAGATTTACTCGAAACAAAAGATCCTTACAGATAGACTTAAGTCTCTCTCCTGATAGTTATTCGATTCCTCCGTTTGTCAGCAATATTCAAATAGGGCCCTAAGCGGAAATATTGCCCCGTAGCCTATATGTAAATTCTATTTGAAATGCGAAAGTTTCCGTAAGAGCGACGAACCTTCAATCGTGAAGGCAAACAGTTTCTATAAGATTATGTACGAGATGCTCCTCCTACAGTCAATATTAACTCAAGTTGGTCCCGAGTGCGCTCTTCCCCAGAATTGTGTGCGTTTTATTCCTTAAATACTTATTGTCTCAGACGTCCAACTGTTTGCAGTACGGATATTGCATTCTGGTAATGGCTTCCTTTTGAAAAATACTTTTTTGTAACGACTTTTCTTGCCATACGGAAATAAAAAATATTCTGTGTCAGTACGTCATTTAATCTATATATTTCATTGTGACTTGCGACGGTTGATTGTTAAATAACTTTTAATTTAAAAAACCGACTTCCGCCATTGTATTCGACTAAATATTTGGATGAAAAAAAAAATGATGAAAGAACCATAGCGGTGAAAAGATTATGATACTTTTTGAATGCAAATGCTTGGTTTGTTGCTGAAAATATCAAAATCGCCATATGTATGCCTACAATATTTGAGGAGTTCCCTCAATTCCTCATGGATTCCATCATCAGAACTGGATTCTGAAAAATGGGACCAATCTGGAAGTATATCTATTCAAATAAAAAAAGAATTTTTCAAATCGGTTCATAAACGCCGGAGATATGAGGTAACAAACATAAAAAAAAAAAAGTACAACTGAATTGAGAACCTCCTCCTTTTTTGGGAAGTATGTTAATTAATGTAATGGTGCAACTTGAGTTGGTGTATATTCGTAGTCCACCATTATAAGTAAGCATTGGTTCCTAAGCGTAAGGTATGTAAGTACTAATAGTGGTTTCACCATCCGGCCTGTATAATTCCACTGCTGGACATAAAGACCTCCCCGCATATAATGCCACGGCGAACGGGTTCAACCGTCGCAGCGCGCTGGGGACTGCGGGCCGTCTTAATATTGTGTTTACCATACTGGAGGGGGTTTGCCATAGTCGCCACGCTTGGTAGACGGATTGGTGATCGCAGTATTGGTGTTAGTACTCGGGTGGATGCTACTGCCCATCCCCTGGTGTACTCCCTTAGCCACCTGTTACGACGTCCAAGGGAGGAGAGGGTGGGGTCTATTTTATGCTGGACACACCACGGCATTGTGGCTTAGGTATCAATAAAGCAGAAAAACTCAAATTATAGTGGAACTGTTTTGTTTATTCTACTGAGAAAATCTCTGCGACGTGCGTATCTTGTGGTCATCTTGAAGAGACTGATATCCTGACTTCTGAGCATCAGGTGACTAATTTGGAGCGCAAAATATGTGGACCCCACAAAATTGCGTTAGAAATGGGTATCACTAAAAAAAAAAAAAAAATCGGCATTTATTCACTTACACTAATCTTAGTTACAAAGGTACAATTATAATAAAGTTTAATAGTTAGTGTACGAGAAAAGGACGAGGGCTCAGCCACGCTGTTTTTCAGCCTCACCTTAGAATGCTGCTGTCGTCACAGCAGCCATGTACTCGGAAGCTATCTGCTGTTTCAGCAAAGGAAACAGCAAAACAACCACCGAGAACTCGTTATTATAAACTAGGCCTTAGGCACTTACCCATAAAGCTAGACACCCAAACAGGCTTATACTTAAATACAAAAGGGTAAGTTGTAAGAATTTAGGTAAAGTCTGATTCAGCCTAGCTGATCGTGAAATATGCGTCGCACATGGAGTAGCTCTGTGTTACGATTCCAACTATTGCAATCAGTATTATACCATTTGCTTACCTTAGTATTTTGGTATTATTTTGTAACAAAACCTATGAATTGAATTTAACAAGATTATGGAGTGTTTTCTCTTGCCCCTACTTTTTGAAGTTATAGTAGAAAAACGAGGGTATTTTATTTTACGTGGCCCGGTACTATTTTTAATGTTTTTTTCTCTTCTCTGTTTATTATTTAGGACACCGTGTTAACAATGTGACAATTTGAGTTACAGCACTATACAGCTCTTCATATCGACAAGTGTACAATTAGCGTAGTGCTGCCGCAGTTGGATAACGAAGCTCGACTCCACTCATCACATGCATCTTGACTTTGATGCTTATTAAAAAAACAACCGTAATTACTACCCCCTGAATCATGAACCATACTCTATCCCAATGGATTAGAGTGCAATTAAGCTTAACAAAAAAATGCTCTAAGGTCAATTTCGTTTGATAGAAAGTTCTGTGGATGTTGCACTTGCCTACCTCACGATAGTGGATATAGTTAAGGGCTCTCGTCTCAAGTAGGTATACATACCGCAGAGGAAGATTTGCGTTGCCAAGTTAGTCTCGATTTGATATAAAATGATGCTTTTTACGTGACCCTTGCGAGAAAAATGCATTTCAATATATGTGTAGAGGGTTTAGTTAATAGTACACTTTCACTAATTTTCGACCTGCACAAACATAATAATTAGAAACGATTGTCACTTTATGTGTGTTAATCATTATATCAGCAGTGTTTAAGCAAAACTGCTGGAATAGGAGATGCCATAATTACCACGCTTGGAAGGCGGATTAGTGATCGCAGTATTGGTATTGAGGAATCAGGTGGATGCTGCTGCCCATCCCCTGGTGTTATCTTTCAGTCACCTTTTACGACATCTACGAGAGGAGATGGAGGTGTCTGTTCTTAAGCCGGATACACCACGGCAATTTATATTGTACATTACGAAAAAAACATAAACATTCACTAATCCACATCGGACTTCCGTGTTAAATCTAAAACTCGAAATAGTGGCAGCATTACATTACTAATACGATTACGAATAAGTGTTGAGAAATATTACTCAGGCACTTGTGTACACGTACTAGCAGACTTAGTAAATTGTGTTGGCTGAGCTTAGTTTCGTGTGTGTTATTTATTTTTATTATGAAAAGATTCACATGTAAAATGAAGCAAAATACTCTCCTCCACACTGAAGTATTCTGTTCAAACAAAAACAGCTCTGGAAAAACCTTTTCAGAATTCAAAACATTGGTGCTATACTCACAACATAACAGAGTATCTCAGAGTAATAACGCCATAAAACCATGTAATGAAAGTCATTTGTTCTGCTGTTTCTGCAAAACAGGTCACCGGCACACCTGACTTCGCGCAATGTTGCCTGACACATTGAAGAAGTAGCTGAGACATATTTTTGGGAGATATTTGGATAGGTACAGCCTTCGCAGCAGATTTGCAAGTCATGTTGGTTAATTCTCTAGATTTAACTAGAGAATTTCAATTCAGCTAAGATATAAGGTCTTGCAATTTAGTACTTTCAAAGAACTTTATAACCGAGCAACCGTAAAAAGCAAGTTTACTAAATGCCCGTTAAGACATTTTCATCCCTCCTAATGGTATTACCGCCCGCACTACGATTGTCTGTGCGCATACCTGCTTACACTAACAAGAAGCAACCAGGCTCGCTTTAAGCTTGTTTATTGTTAAATATGGAAACAACGATTGGAAATATGCCCTCCATTGAAAAGGAAAGATCTTCCGGCCTAAGATTTCCGGGAAAGAGGCCTCCGGGGTCGCACGACCAACAGATGTTATTGGGAAGATATATATATTATATTATATACAGTCAAACTCCAGAATTTATTCCGCTTGCGCCATTTAGAACTTTCTGTGATTTGATTGCAATGGTGCCATCTCTGGTGAAACCGCACCGTCACTTTGTTTCAATGAGGTGGTAGGTGTCACTCACATTACTCTCAGGTAAAGTGCTTTACATTAGATATAGTAACGTCATTCGCAGATGATACAATATTTACCAGCAAGCCAGTAACGCTAACATTTGTTTCTCATTACGTCTACCGTTGTAGGGGAGACCTAGGAGAGATGTGACAGAGGTGAGTTGTGACAAGGACGATTTCTCCGAACCTATTATAGGTAGCGAGCTAACAAAACCGTATGCATGACGCTTTCGATACGCGCTACTCGACTCAGTGCATGCCGGCGACACACGAGGCGCTGTTGTGTTAATACGACGGTTGTGTACAAAAAAATGCGAAAAGTAAGTTTTTCTTCCAAAATTTATTTTAATTTGTATCATTTCTTATTATATGTACATTGCTTTCTTATTTTTTCTTAAAATGTATGGTAATTCAACTCTCAAAACGTTGCAACAATCTTTTGTGTGCGCATCGTGTTTAGAAAATATGAACTATTATTCAGATCAAGTCGTCATTTGAAACACCTAGGCGAGTTGTGACAGCCTGTCACAACTCTCCTATATTACTCCATTTTGAACCTTAGCTAATTCCTTAATGTTTTTTTATTAATTTTAGATGTTTGTTTATGTCATAGTCACGTTGTTATGTTAGTAGGTAGGTACATAATGTATATAATAGCATACTGCATGCTGAATGGCTCTTTTTTTTCGTTTCAGAATGCCTAATAACTACTGATTGAGGAACCGCAGTGTCGAAATCTACGACCTGGCTTTTGAAGAAGTTAAAGTTTAAGAGATTCTGCGGCCTCTTACAATCTAAACTATATGTCTTTATCAAGATATATTAAGAAGAAAGAGGCTTATCTAATTATGGACTGAAAAACGAAAGAAACTAGAGTCATTGCATATAAGTTAGCCAAAAAATATAAAAAAAAAATGAAAAAGCAGGAGAATTGTGGCTGAAGCTATTTATGCAACGACATCCTAATTTATCTTTGCGACTACCTCAAGCCACTAGCATTTTGGACTGATTAAAACTATAATTACTTATTATGAGAATGTTAATATGTTAATTTTGTTGATACTTAAGCATAATAAGATAACTTTTTCCTAAAAAAACATGTTTGGTTTATTAATATTAAGTGTAATGATATTTTTTATATCTAATATATTGCTGTCACATCTTACTTCGGTACCTGTCACAACTTACCTCGATAGTAGGAGAGTAGTGACAGGGGGAGTGGTCTTTAATTTTGTCGATTTTCTCAGAAACCATAATACTTAAATTAGTTTTAGTGGTTGTTTTGAAAACAGAAGGAATGCCGCTAAATTAATCACATGGGGTCATAACTGTGGAATGTTTCATGAGCGAAATATAGCCCCAAAAGTAAAAACTGTCACAACCCTCCTAGGTCTCCCCTATCCGTTGCTTTATTTGTGTCTGTGTCGAAAGTTTTACGGGAAAAATATGAACTTCAATCAGATTTTAGCACCACTGTGTGCTAAAATCTACAACATGTTTCTAGACGATGTTTTCTGGACAACATTTTACACTGGGTGGCTTGTTTGAAATCTCAATCTGCAATTTATTTTTGGATGGTGTTTTTTGTATTTTCTAATGCAAATTTAATTGAAATGCCTCGCCATAGTTATCACTCCCAATTTTCTACTCTCATTCAACTATTTTGTTTTTTGGTTGTCATGAGGCTCATGTAATTGTGACTGTTAGTACCTTAGAATAAGGACCGTTGGTACAAAGGCAGGCATCTAAAAAAGGAAGACTGGTTGTAACCTCTATGATTTTTGGAATACCTGTTTAAATTTGGAAACGCTATCATGCCAGCGGTGCGATTAGCTAATTTCGGTTCCTGAGCAGGGTGACAATACAAGAACCAGTAAAACGACAAAGAAATAAAAAGAAGTTCTAGAAGGAACGTTTCCCACTGAGGCCCGTCTATCTCATCACAAAGGCACTGCACTCCACGCATTCTAATGCAAATTCCATTGAAATGCCCCGCCATTGTTATCACTTCCAGTTTTCCGAGAACTCCGTATTCATACGTCTGAGTCACAGTGTAGAAAGATAATACAGAAGGCTTGCTCCTTGCAAACACAATAGTTGCAGGTTTTTTTAAAAAGCCTTGTATTGTAACTGAATGTAGACATCGTTAGAATACGCCCTGGAAAGAGGCTATTTAAAAACTAAGTCTGGGTTGTAATCTGAGTTTTCAAAAACCTTTTCAGGCTAGTACAAAATAAGTTTTTTCGCTACACTGCACTCGATACATTCTAATTCAAATAGCATTTAAATGCTTCGTCATTGTTGTCATTTCCAATTTTCCAACAACTACGTACTTACGTATGTACGTACGTTTGTCTCAGCCACTCTAATATTGGAATAACTTGATACCATGGTTTCATGTTACCACTTTTCAAATACTTTTATTGAACTACACCTGTGCGTTGTTTCTGAATCAAGACATTTATAAAGTAGGTTTTAATCCACTTCACGATGTTCGTGATAATTTTGCTGATATTGTCAAATGATTATCTTGATAAAAATCAATGAGTGCGATGTTACTTGTAATAATGGCAGCGTCAGGGAAGCTACGTGTTTGTAGTTCGTTTTGCTACTGTATTTAATTTAAACTATGGTTTTACGAGAAATCTTATTTCATTTTGCATATTATCTTTATCTTATTCAATATCTATTCTTTTATTTATCTTTGTCGTGTATTCTTCTGTGAAAATGAGTTATAAACTAGGTATAAATCTTTTGAGGAATATGCTATCGTAAGTTTTAAGTTTGAAATTTTGGAAGGCCCTCTTCTCAATAAGCCAAATACATTATAAAAGTCGCAGGAAATCAGTACTTACCTATTTTGTTGTGTTACAACATTTTTTTTTGTAAGTAATCATCAGTCTGTTTATTGGTTCTTCTACGGATATTCACGTCTCTGAATATAACAAATACCTAATAATTTCTCTCCTCTGCAAACATTTAATTTAATTCTAGCTCATAGCTTGAAAAAGATGCCTGATTTATTACATTAATTAAGTTATTTATTACATTGGAAGCTTTGACATTTAAACGAGAAAATGCGTACTCCAAAGGTTTAAAAAAGATGTCTATATACAAAAACAGGTTGTTTTTACCTTAACTTTGGAACTAAGAGAAAATAAATGCTCGAAGTTGGAAACATCGTAATAAATGTTCGTAGCTAAGTTAAATTTATTTTCTTTTGAAGCGTAGGCAGCTTCTGAGGTCACAATAATAAAAAACCGTGATAGGGATATACTAAGCAGATTTATTCTGAAATCTTAAAAAGCCGTAGTTTAGTCAGATTTATAAAGATTCTTCTCATATTTTGTTTTTGTCGTTACCGGTGATTTTACCCATAATCTCAAAATCACTATTAGCCGACTGATGATCATGACGGCACATAAATTCCTTGTAATTTTGGTTTCGTATACAGAAATATAATTCTTTGTAAGAAACTGGTTTCGTCAAAAGATATTTTTTTTCTCATTCGTAACTGGTTACGGAACTACGATTACGTAGACGGCCGAAGGGATCTAAGCATGCAGGGAACAGCAATCATCGATCACATTGGTCGCTACTCATATTAAGAGAATACCAGAGAACATTCACCATGTAATTCGCATTCTGCAAGGCGAAAGAAAATAAAAAAAAACATAGAACTATCATAAGTTTAAGTGCATAAGAAAATAGAGCACACGATTATAGTTTATGCCGAGATTCTTAACTAAATAGATCTGTCTGACGATCCACATACTGGCAAAGCCTGTATCATGAGGATCAGAATCCTTTCACCACAAGGTCCTATTCAGGGCCATCCAACCTCTAGCTCGGCACTGACCGAAAGCAACCTGACTAGAAAACAAACATAAATAACGAGTGAACGAAGAACATAGTGTCTGAACATGATCACAACAGCACTAGTACCTATATGCTACCAGAAGTTCAGTTTAACTTTATCGGGGTAGGTACCTATTTCCGCAGTGTCGACGCTTCTACTATTTGTTTCTCCTTAATGTTTTTCATTAAAATTAATTTAAAGTTTAAATTGCTTCCGTTTAAGTTGCTCGCGAAGTAAGCAATTTACGTATGTAGGCAACTTACTAGTATACAACGAGAAACAAATAAAGTTGGAGTAAAGTAGAGTAAAGTTTGTTGCGAGGAATATATGTATCGTTACTTAGATTTCACTGCTTTTGCTTATCGTAACACATCCACTTATTTTCCCACAAGTATTGTCGACTTTAGCGTCGTATTAACTATTCGGTAATCTATATTTTAGACTTTGGTGCACGTACAAGAAGGAACTTTTATTTGAATTTCAGAAATAAAGTTGCGGGTTTGATTTCCGCTGCGGGAAAAATGTTTGTATAATCTGCCAATTTTTGTTCCAGATTGTGTTGGTACTACGATACACGTAATTCCTGATACCCACGACATAGGGAATCTTAGGGTGGGATCAGGACTAGGCACGTAACAGTCTGGTGTTCAATTTAACTTTAAAAATCTTTCAAAATTTAAACAATGCTTAAAGTATTGTTATATTAGATAACTCCAAGTTAAATCAGATAACTAACTCACTCAATAATAGTAGTTTGATCAATAATAATAATAGATATTATCACCACTAGATAATGGTAAACAGTAAGTAGTTTTAAATATAGCTTAAATTTAATTAGCTTTTTAACGTACGGTCGGCCAAATCTATTAACGAAAAACCGTACACATCAATAGCCATTAATACGTCCACAGCTGGACGAGACCTCCATTGAATGCAATGGGGCGAATTTTCCATAATCACCACGCTTACCTAACAAACATCCATCCATCCATACATTCTCACAAACTTTTTCATTCATAAAATTAGTGGGATAGGTTAAAAAAAAATCGGCGATTGTCCTTCGCAGGAACATCACAGTTTCAGCGCAGCTTTTTGTCATATAGGCATTAAAATGTTCGAAACAACATCTACTCGCAATAATTCATCAGCTCGGATGGATACCACAGATAGCCAAACGTGTAATCACGGCCCACGGGAATAGAGACAAATGTCGTATTGGTTGCAGATTTACAGCGCGGCCATGCCATCTGGCGTGTCAATTTATGAGTTTAATCAGGGGCTCGCGCCGGTGTTGCTATGCCACCGGTAATTACTTACCATTCTGTCTTTAGATGAGCATAGGTTATTATTCTCATTAAAAAGGCAACAGAGGACCGATATATTTAGTAAAACCTGTGCATATATAAAAAAACATGATATTATTGAATTATGACACTGTTATTTGTGACAACAATAATGTGTGACTCGTAATACCAGATTATAAATGTCTGATCGATTTATATGTAAATTTTGGAAGCTCAATTATTGGCTCTTTATGAAATTGTTTTTAGTAATCTCGTCCACGTTGAATGTACTATATGTCTCTATATATAGATATAATACATTATCTAGCACAACTCAGGATTCCAATCATGGTTATTTGATTAATCAAATAATGGAAATACCTTGTTAAATGTCCTGTCTCTTTGACTATGTAAGTTTATATTAGCATAACAATCGAATACGTTCATCCGGGTAGATTAGGTTACATACATCCAAACTTTAGAACCTACAGGTATATCTTTTACGAAACTTTATATAGAATAACGACAAAAAAGACCTGCAAGCGTGTCCCTACTGTTAGGATACCGTAAACATTAGTTGTCCTGGAATTGGTTGGTAAAAATGACTATAATTATGTCATCGTCATCATCATAATCAGCCTGTAGAAGTTCTCTTCCCTCGAATACCTCGAAGAACGGTCTTGTGCCGCCTCCATCTACCGAATTTCTGCGACCTTTGTAATGTCTTAAGACCATCGAGAGGAAGCCCTTCCTCTAGGTACTGCGTCGTTCGGTTTGTGGTCGCCACTCGAGAACCACACTTACACTCGACAATAATTATGTAAGTTACTTATTTATGTAGTTTAGAAGCTCAAACATTCGTACAGTAAAAAAATGCACTGGTATACGCCCGTGATTCACAAACACGTCTTGTGGAGGTACACCCGAAGGCTAGGCACATAACATTATGTATAGACATACTCCAAATTTGAACAGCTGCAAAGTTGTATAAATGAATATAGCAAATAAGCACAAAAAACATCGAGCTCGAGATTGGCACAAAATTGATTTAGAGTTACGAGCGTTCTAAATCATTTTGAACTCGCCCGAGTGTGCAATGATTGAGAGCTACGCCATATTTGATTTTTATTGTACCGAAAATTCGGAAAATTCCTGAATTGAATTTCATTTTCACCATTTAAGTATAAATAGGTATATGACTAAAGTAACACAAAATGATTTTCACACAAAAAGGCTACGACGAATTCTGAAGGATTTGGGGACAAAAACTACAAATCGGAAAGCTGTATTTGCCATTACAAAGATTTATAATCCTACTAATATTATAAACGCGAAAGTTTGTGAGTATGGATGTTTGTTACTCTTTCACGTAAAAACTACTGAATGGATTTGAGTGAAATTTGGAATGGAGATACTTTACGCCCTGGATTAACACATAGGCTACTTTTCATCATCATCATCAATTTTCATCATTATTCACGCGGGTGAAACCGCGGGGCGCAACTAGTTTTAATATAAAACCTCTATTATCCGATGGTGACATTTGATCAATTACATTATCCCTATAATACAAATAAAATATATAGTGATGTTTCCATACAACGGTAGGAAAGATCACTATATTTTATTTGTCTTTGAAATTGATTTGTCGTGGAAACGTCCACGAGTTAAAACAACTACATTATTACTTTCAGCATGATTTTGGATAGTTTACTTTTTTTTTTGTTATTTTTTAATTGTAGTTATACACCGGACGACGCGGTGTAGGACGGTCCCTTACTCCCTTAGTCTGATGACATTTTAACAGTGCCAAAGAATTTGTGGATAAAGGTGGCTCAAGAGTATGTGTCGTGGTATTATATGGAAGGTGCTTATGTCTAGCAGTAGACGTCTAGCTCATGATGGTAATGATGATATAAGAACTGATATAACCACTGCAGAAGCAACCGAAGCAACCGGTGCGAGTGCCGGGCAGACAGAGAAAATGGCGCACTTGCTCCGTTCCCGCTGTCCTAGGAGGAGCTCAATGAGGAGATTGATGGGACCGTGGAGATAAGCCACTTATTGGTCAAAATTAATTTAGGTGATTGATACGAAATTAATAAATGAATGTCGAATTTGTGCTGAATTTTCAATCACGCAAAAATTAACGAGATCCCTTTAATTTTAGTATATTAAATAATAAATTTAGATAAGTATCTCTTCTGTATAAGAGATTAGTGAATGTGACCTACCAGGTATTTTGTTGTACCTAAGGGTTTAATACCGCTTAAAATCAGGTATAGGCCACCCAACATCGGCAGAAAACTTACATTAGAAAAAGATAAACGAACTTCAACAAGAAAACCCATAGATATACTCGTTCTCGTCGTTTTCTTGTTATTTACATGCAACATTTCACATTATAGTGGACAATGTTGCCAGCAAATAGAATTTCTCCCGAAGTTCACACATAAAAACTGGCAATAACTGTCAGGAGAGCAATACGACCACAGGAGACATACATAGTACTAAAATAAAGAACTTTCACTCCAGTGACACTAAATTGTGTACCTATTTAATATATCTATCGTGTACCTACATTGTTTAATTGATTTGTTAAAACTAGACAATCAGCGCTGGTAGGCATCTGGTAGTATCAGAATTTAAACTGCTCCCATTAGCGCTAAGTTAGTTGAAGTGGCAATGGATAGGCCATAATATCTCGCAGAACCGATTACCACTAATAGTGGCGACCACAAAGCGGACAACACACGGCCACTAGATGGACCGATGATACTGTAACAGTGGCAGGAATTCGGTGACTGGATTGGCTAACGACCGTTTGGGTGGCATTTTATGGGGAAAGCATAACATAACATCCAACAGTCACATACTGCATAGCCTTGATCCCATTGTAGGACTCCCTGTGTCGTGGGTATCAGGACCTAAGAGTACCTGGTATTATTATAACCAGACCTGAAGCGAATATTTGCAAAATATACAAAAAAAAAATTGTCCTGCAGCGGGAATCAAACCCGCACCTCTCGCATCTCAGCCGGCTACTCGCCCGCCACGCTACGGAGATCCATAATGCCGACATCCAGCAGTGGACTGGCTGGTGATGATGATGGCACTAAGTATATTGAGTCAAAAGCAAGCACGAGAAAGCTCTTAAATTGAAAGCAAATTTGAAGTGGTACAGGCCTTACGACCCGTACCTCCATCCGTAGATCTTTGAGGCGATAACTTAAGCAATATTTATGCCTAACAGCCTTTGTATGTTTATCGTCTATTCAATAAACAGAAAAAGAATAATAATTCTTGTTCTGTTGCCAGTTTCGATATCGTAAAATCTGTTCTGCTTTACTGCGGATGAATACTTTAATTTATTATAGACTTATTTCTTCAGTAGAAGTTTCGATGATTTAATGGAGCAGATAGATTATTAAAAAGGATGGAGTTTTTTAAACTTTAATTTTAATACTTGTAAACAAAATATTGTAAAGGAAGGCCAAAACCACGATTCTATACTAAGAACCCATAAATTGAAATGGGCAGGACATGCATTCGTAGGATGGATAACAGTTGATAAGTTTAGCGAATATCAAGAGTGGATACCAAGAAACGAAATAAGAGGTAAAGGTAGACCGGAAAAAAGATAGTAGATTATATTCATATAGAGAAAGCTGGGCAGACTGGATGTCAAAGGCTAGAAACACATGCATGGCAAATGCCAAAATAAGTGCAAAATACTAGTCGGGTAATAAGTATACCATAGTCATACGTTTGGCAGTCTAATGTGGGATCGTAAGTACTGTTTATCTTTAACTCCCATACGTAATTCTGACCAGCCATTAAATTGAAAATACAGGCCATTCAAATACGACCCAAAACCATAAACCATATTTTGGCCACGACCTTACCGATATTAATTTTGAGAAGCAACAATATATGACCATTCCTTACTTTTAGTAGGGCATTAGTCTAAAATATGAGCGTTAGCGAAGAATAATCATAAGACCACAATGTATTTTACTTTGAGCGACTATACCACTGCTGCATACGAGTTTCTAGCTCTATCGAAACGACAGCGAACCAGTCGCTTAAAATTTTTGCCAATAACCTCTTTACCTCTCTCTTTTATTTTTACAAAATTAAACAAAATGTACATGAATAAAATAGGCATGTACATGTTTTTTAATTTTGTAAAAATGGATATGAATAACATCAGATATATAGTCAATAGACAAATATGAAAAATAAAAATTATAGATACATGAGAATGTGGCTGAATGGCACCCTTTCTAACCCAGTTGATACTGACTTACTCGATAGCTATTCGAAAAATACCTGAAGCAATAAAAACGCACTTACCTAGTTCCAAGTATGACGAATAAGTATATGTTTGAGTAGGTATCTACTTTATTTCACTGTATCTAATCATACCATTAATAATTATATATAATAATTATATCATAATTATACATTAATAAATGGAAGGTATGGCGGTATTTACAGCACAAGTTTTTCACTTAGTGTAAATACTGCAAGCCTATCAAATAAGTGCACAAGCCTTACAATGTAATGTATTGCTTTGAGTTAAGTGTATTGTACCTAGTTTTTAAAATTGTAATATTGCTTGCTTTGTGGAATAAAAAAAAAAAAAAAAATTATACCTACATTCCTAACGTTTATATAATTTATATATGTCTCAGTATCGGTATCTTAAAGACTCACTACTAGCACTATCCCTACAAACCTTGGTGGTTTTTTAAATGCTATTTCTATATAATAGTTTTAATTCAAAGTTAAATGGTAAATAAATTAAAAAAAAAAATATTCTTGCACTGTGCAATCTGTTTGGTGGCAGAAATAGGTATGGTGGTAGTATTTCTCTGAACGAACTCTTTCACAAGAAGTTCTACTACTAACAAGACCCTGCTTTAAAAAATAACTTCCTTGCAACCTTTAACATGGTGTTGGCACATCAGGCATCAGGGGCGCATTCCTACACTGCGTCATCCGTTCCGTAATTATATATTATGTAACCTAAGGTCTGAAGGCAAGAATTCAATGTCTCAATCTCTCTGTGTTTATCTAAGGTATAAGGCCAAGTAGGTATCCTAAGTAATTCTTTTTCTGTACTTGAAATATCATTTAGTTAATCTCTCTGCTTATATTTGGTGGAGAGGCCTTAAACTTAATTTGTATTATACGAATAACACATGACCTTTATAACAAGCATACTCCCAAATTCTAATCTAAATAAACAAAACTTCGCTCGTAAATGTCGGCATAATGTTAATGTAGCGTAAAGTTAAACTGAGTTTAACCTATCATCAGGGTACAGGATTGCAGATATTGAATGCGTATCCATTGAACGATACGATACCGTTTTAAAGCTGTACCTCATACTCTTAATAAATATTGTGAGTTAAACTGAATAAAATTAATTAGATATTATAACCACAAACAAGAGGCAACGTCTTATCCACAACTATTTTTATTTTATATGCCTTATCGGTGTAACACTATTCTTCGTGACTCTATCGACTTGTGTTTACGAAATACTTAGTTAGAGGCCGAATAATAATTAGTTTTTTGTTGAAAAATAATTTTTTGTTTTTTTTAAGCTTTTATTAAATTAGTAATGTAAGCCGTGAGTTGATCAAAATGAGCCCAAACACTACCAGGCTACTATTAATCATCGAGGAGTTCTGTTGTTCACCTTCCATCTATACTTATTATCAGATCAGCTCGTAGAATAATGCAATAACATATGAGCTTGACAGGTATAACAATTTCAGGTCAATCGGTTGGATGAAACTGGTTTAAAATTCAGTTTCATGATTTGTCACACACTGACTAACATACATACCAAGGTCAAGTTAAACAAAAGCTTATAAAAAAATCGGTTAAAAAGCGTACTGAAAGAGTGCATCAAATGGCTTTCGTTTATTAATGACAAGGCTTATATATACAACTTGTTTTGTTGTTAGATATTCTACCCATTTTTCTTTTCACTAAGCGACGATGCGTTTGCATCCAGTACAAATAATAGGTACATGGAAAAGCATGCATGTATAACACATGAAATGCATTGATAGCAAGCGAAAAGCAAGCATGTACGTACTTTGCTTGGACTTGCCTCTGACTAACACCAAAGGAGATGTTCTACATAGATAATACCGTCATATGAGAGAGAGGTAATAACGTATAAATATATTATTATTTTTGCTTCTTGTAATGTAGCGTCTGTGTCGTCGTGTGGAAAAGCCTCCAGTCAAATTGACGCCAGTATCATGGGATTAGCTTCCACGTCGCTCAATTTCCGTTGATTACCGCCGGTTGGCTTATTAGGTGTTGGAGTTTGAACCGTAAATTCATTGCCATTCCCTTCAATTTGTTAAATCGAATCGGCTTATAAAGATTTGCAAAAAAGCCCGATTGTTAAGGTGAAACTTTTTAAAGATTTGTCGTTATCAATATTTAAAATTGGTATAGCCATGGAACATAAAAACAATGTTTGATCTTTATCTTTGCCAAGCAGTTTCAAATACGATCGAAAGAGACAAAAAGCAGCGTATAGGTAAGAAGGCACAAAAGATTAAACACCTCAGAATAACAATCGCAGATTGAAGTGAAAAAGTTATTGCGCACATCAGACAATACAAGTCACAAAGACTTGAGATTTTCCTCTGATTTGAATGAACTATGTAATCAAAAATAAGAATTAGCAAACACTAGAATAAAACATTAGATATTCGGCCCATATTTTGCTCAGCCACATCAAGAACAAGTGGATACCGCTCAAGCAAAGAATTGCCTTAACAACGTTTAATTGTTAAAAAAACATTAAAAAGTAAGAATGGTTTCATTATGGCGATTCCATTCAAATGAAAACGCTCGTCAATGAAAATTGAAATAACAAAAGGTCGGACAAATGATGAAGTCACAAAAGAATAATTAAAGTGTAATTATGAGGAATTATTTCTCTCTTTTCTTTTATTAAAACGCCTCCTGCCTTTTTAGGGAAATGAAATAACTTTTTCAATTGAGGTTACATTACATAAAAACGGTGGCCTTTAACGATATAATAATTATGTTTTAATTTAGTCATTGTATCCACTTTGCAATATTATGAGTTATTACACCAGCCAGCCATCCCATGCACTTTCAGTTTGAATTAGCAAGATAAAGGCGGCGTCAAATGAGGGGCAAATTGAAATGGAAATATCTGCTGCCAGCCATTTTTATTCTCTTCGTAGCGTACTTGGCAATTTCACCTCCAGCTATTCGCTTGCAGATGAAAAAGTTTGCGGTATCAATTTCAATTCCATTCTCTTCGCAGCCTTAAATTTTTCTCAGCGTTTTCATTATTAAAGCACGATGCTCGTTACCTCCATTTAGTTGGAATAAAAAGGCAACGAAAGCACTTGAAGTCTTAATGAAATGCATAAATCACTTGGTAGTTGGATTACAGACGGCGCCGTTTAGTCTATTTGGAGGGAAAATACCATAGAGCACACAAAGCTTTAGCCTTTATGTCTAGTGTAGGTAGATCTATTTATATTTTGGTCAATGACCCTGATGTACGCAAAGGAAAATATTCCTCTAACTTTAACACACCTCATCTTACCGTGCTAAAGTCTATCGTCGCAAAGTGCCTGTATGAAAGTGTGCTAGCTTTTTCTAAGTGTTTTTTTTTCTATTTTTTAACGCTTTGGTTCGTACCTACATGCAATACGGGTAATATGTACACACGCTCTAATATTTCCCCTCTTGAGTTTATTTCGTGCTGTCTGCATTATTATATCTCAGAATGCACCAAGATTTATGAGCACTATTGTTTCAAATATCTGAATATTCTATGTTATTTCTTTTTTGTGAAACTATAAACCACTATACTTTCATTTTTTATAAATTGTGCATTGTTGCTGTATGTATGTAATTCAATAAGTACCTCTACTTACGCAATTTTATATAATACTAGTTGCGCCCCGCGGTTTCACCCGCGTGAATAATGATGAAAATTGATGATGATGATGATGATGAAAAGTAGCCTATCTGTTAATCCAGGGCGTAAAGTATCTCCATTCCAAATTTCACTCAAATCCATTCTGTAGTTTTTACGTGAAAGAGTAACAAACATCCATACTCACAAACTTTCGCGTTTATAATATTAGTATAGTAGGAAGGATGTAATTTTACTATTCAAGCTGAAGAACCTTTTCACATTTAGGGGTTCTTGTTTCATTCTGATGTCTCCTAATTGTGGACCCGTTTTGAAGAAACAAAAAACAACAAGTTAAAAAAACAAGTTGTTTCAGCCTTATCTTTAATCTAATCTCAGTACATTTATATTCTAATAAATCAAAAAATACAGAAAAGTGCATTTAATGATGATGATGTATTGTTATGATGTCTGTCGGGCCCAGAATTTTGAAATTTTGATGAATTTTCTACACTGTTATATGTATTATGTATAATTTTTAACCTGAAATTCAGTTCCCTGAGGTGAATAAAGTAGGTAACACCGTGGGCGACCGTTATTACAAAATTAAAGTCATTTTATATTTAATTTTCTACGAAATTGATTAAAATTGACGCGCGAGAGTCGTCTAATAACTTGTTTTGGCAAATTCCTGCAAATTCACTTGGGGTGCTCAAATTTGACAGCAAAGTGACGGTAGCTTGTTTCCTGCTAGATTTACATCAACTCACAAAATGTTAACTGACTGAATAAAACAGCTGAATATCATCTTTGGTAAGCAATGGATCAATAATTTAACGATGAAAGTTAAACATGGTTTAAAATTATCCTCATCTTAACGTTGACTTTGATAAATTGCGTTTTGTAGTTTTCATTCTTTTTTTGATGAATCCATAAAAGTTATGTGTACCAAAGCATTCACAGGATATTGGTAGAGTGGCTGTCACGCGCTACCAGCGGGCAGTAGCTTAATTCGACTTACGTCCCGATGCTTTTCCATAACGTGACTTGTATAGCAATATCCACAGCTTATATTGAAGACCAGGAAACCACGGCATCGCAAATGATTCATACTTTGAACCACCTGAAAAAACTAATCAACAACGAAAACTGGATTTTAACCGGAAATTTTTCTGTCCAATGAATGAATTTTCCACGTTCATGAATCATATTTGATTTAATTCAGGTGTAAATATGTATGATTTTTTATTTGTACGTGGCGTTTCATGTAAAATTTTTAGTATGGGTAAGAGGCACTAACTGAATTAAAAGAATGAAAGACGCAGGACGCCAGTATCGTTAAAGACTCGTATATATAGGGACAGGGAGTCTGTTAAGCCGTCTTATAGCTGGAAGATAGATGCAGTTGTATAGTTAATTGTAGAAAAACCAAGCGGAGGAATCGCGGGCTCAAAAAAAACTTCAAAGAAAAAGTTTACAATTAAATACATCCGCCATTTTTTTTCTGAAATTATGATAAGTAAGGAGTTGTTGTTTTTATACTACTCTTGGTTTTATTTTGGTGTCCAAATCACTTGGCAACAATTATCATGAAAACCCTTTGTTTACTTCCTCTCATATAAACTCGCATAAAGGGCCGGGAAACGTCACGATACGTCATAATGAGTACACAATACCGTGACGTCATACAAACCACTGCGACACAATGCCTTGATTTATAGCCTGTACACTATTGTGGGCTTAATGAGATTGTTCTGTCAACACAGACAGGTACAAAGGAACAGAGGCCAACGTTGTTAAAGGACGATGGAGTTTCAACCCCGTTGTTGAAGATTGGTATTTGCTAGGAATTGATATAATTATCACTATACCTAGCAAATAGAACCTTCTTAACACTTAGCTTAAATAAAAGAAGGATTAAATCACAAACAGAGCCGAGTATCACTCCGATGACGAGTGATACTCTGATACTTTCAGATATTGCGTCTCTTTAAAGGCAGCTTCATAACTAATAAATGTCAAGTAATGTTACTTGAGATAAACTAAATGAAGGATCACAAAAAATTAACAAGTTTTTACTTGCAAAGGTCAAACTTAATAAATATCTAGCTAATTAGATATCAAAAACTATGTTCCCCTAGAGGCATATTCAGGCTTTATCAAAACGCTTTCTAAGATATATGAGTAGAGAGCCCTCCCACTCGACTGCGCAATGAACTTAAATCCTTACACCTGCGAACCGCCCACCGAATACAGTTGTTGTGGAATAAACGCGATAAAATCGTACTTTATACGACATGCGAACGGGAACTTAGTTTTCTCGAGTGTAAATTATTTAAACGGTACGGTAATTTAAGTTACAAGGCTTCGTGGATTCCAGCTTTAGCAATTTGCGATTAGATAATAACTAAGGAGTTATGGTGCATACAATTAGTATTTGCTTTAAAGGAGCCTCTCTACAGGGCACACTCTGGATCGATCCACCATACTTTTTTTTGTTTAACAGTGACACAAAATAAGTTGACAAGGAAGCGGAAAAAATGAGACAGTTCTGAATTCACTAATTTGATAATTGCATTAAAACATGGTGCCGTGATGTGTCCGGCCCACGAATATATATGGACAATAGATCCCTCCGTCTCCTCCAGTAGATGTCGTAAATGCACTGACTAAGGTCATCAGGGGATGGGCAGCAGCGTCTATCTGTGTAATTAACACCAACACTGCGATCACCAATCCACCTGCGTGGTGATTATGGCAAATCCCCCATTGTATTCAATGGGAGAGGCTTTGTTCAGCATTGGATGTAAGTAGGCTGATAAAGAAGAAGAAATAATATAACAAGTAACACAGCAAAATGTTACTCAAGGTTATTGATACTTATAGCTCTTAATGCATTTGGTGGTCTTACTTGCAGTGGTCCAAAATCCGTGTTTTAAAAGCTTATTGCGTTTTCAGCAAAATACAGCAAGCGAGTAAGAAAAAATAACCGTCTTCTTGTTAGTTCAACTACTCATTTAATCTTCCATAAGTTTTCTCCGTCTCGATAAACTGCCAAGTGCAGAACCGGGCAGCGTACCTGTATAAAGAGAAACTTATTCACTTTCTTAACCAGAAACCCTGATTGAGTTCCATTATTGAAGATGGCTAAGAAGTATTGCATTTACTTGATCTAAGTTTACTTGGTTTTTACTATGAAAAGTAATCTGCAGAGATACTTTAGAATTAGATCTAAATTTTCTAACAAGGGTTCCTTGACAGAATTGGATCCCTAGAAGAACAGACAGAATGGAGAATTTTCACCTTTATTTTGAAGTAAAAATAAAGAAATATATATATATAAATTATATGACACCAAAACGGTCGCTGCAGGACAGTGCTGCTATTGAATATTATGCTGAGTGGGCATAATATTCTACGGAAGAGCTGACGCTGAAATAACGCTTAAATCCTCCGTGGCGCGACGGGCAAGTAGCTGGCTGAGACGCAAGAGGTGCGGGTTCGATTCCCGTTGCGGGACAAATGTTTGCATGATCTGCATGTATTTGTTCCGGGTCTGGGTGTTGTTGGTACCATAGTACTCGCAGTTCCTGATACCCACGACACAGAGAATCCTAGTGTGAGACCAGATCTATGTATATATTATACAAATATGTGACTGTTGGATGTTATGTTATAAATGCTTCCTTTTGTCGAGAAGTGCCAAGATACTGACTTCTGTTGTTAGAATTTTCTTCTGGAGTGCGTGCCTGTAGATACAAGTATGAATAAAACTGAAGGCGTTAAGTAACCTAGCGGGAAACATATTAGCATTCTTGTCAGATAACGGCCGTGAGTGAAGTCAAACATGGCTGACGCGACGCGAAGGCTTCCGGTACATTCGAAAGCAGGAACAGCGCCGGAACAACACTTTCCGCACCACAAATCACTCTGTCACTTCTGTTTTACATTATTTTACTTGATTTTTACTCACAAGACCATTCTGTTTTTATGAATTTTATGCTGGAATGAATTACCTTGTTAAGGTTCCCAGGTAAACATCGTTGAATTTTTGTCATTGTTTAAAAAATCTAGAACTCGTCGCACCTTGATAAGTTACATCTACAAAATTTTATGAAGATCTGATTTGTATTGCGTGTTTCCGTTCAACCTGGCGCTAGTTACCTTATAATTGAAAAATTACACTTCAGATCTTTGTAAAATTTTGTATAATGTAATTGGATAAGTCTTATTGAAGTATGTCGTGTTCTAGATTTTTGAAACAATGAACCAGTAAAAAATACAGTTGAATCGTTATTCAGCCGAAAAATTTGGCGAGGTGTACGTGGAAATGTTAATAAGAGAAGCATAACGATGTGCTTCCTTGCATCTTCAATGTCTATGATGTTTCCACTTTTGGGACTCAAGGTTTACAATAGATTAGCTCGTCCATAGGATTGGACTGATGTGATACCTACTACAAACCAGAACACAATCCGGATGACAAAGTGTAGGACGGCCAAGATTGATCAAGGTTATTATAAGAGTAGCAGGAAGTTGGTGGATGGAGCCGGCTTAGGACCGTTTGTTGTAGCACTCTATGAAGGAGGCCTATTTCAGCAGTGGGCTTATACTCGCTGCTGATGATGATGATGATGCGGGTTAGTCACATGATAAATGTCAATGATTTAACCATAAAAAAAAATATACTGTCTTGGATTTAAATCAAAATCTTTGAATCTAATCTAAATTTATACCAAGTATTTGTACCAAGTGTAATGTAAGTATTTCAAATTGTTCCTATGGGTTTATTGGAGTATGAGTATAATCAGAGAGCAGAGTCGGTTCATACTAGTATATACTGTTATCGTAAAATCATAATTTATTAAAATTCTTCAGAAAAAAACACAAAGTTTGGATACATTAACATAAGCTGTGTTTTCATTTGGAAGGGCGAAGTGATAACGCTCTTGGCACTTATGCTCGGGAGTTTTGCCAAATGAAAAGAAACCCACTCTGTTCAACTGTTAGTCCGAACTTATTAGATTTAAAATTGTAAAACCTTTTAGTTATTATTAGAGTCGACCATATTTTAAAATATTCATGTAGGTACTTACTTACCTGAAATTGATTTATTTAGTAATAAATTAACACAAATAATACTTAAATTACTTTAATATCGACAAAATGCTAAACATACAATGAATTTAGTTCATATGGCAAGGTGCCGAGAGCACTGGCTGCATTTTTACGTTGAAAAAGGTAAAAAAAAAGTACTTACCTGCCTTAATATTAGAATATCAAACATAAAAATAATCTCCAGTCAGCCTTATAAATAAATAACTGCACAAAAGATATCAAATCAAGTTAGAAAAGGTATACAGAAAATATTAATAAAGAAAGAATGAATGACATGTAGACTATAAAAAATTTAATGTAGGTATCTTCAGTTTTCCGTTTTATCTGTTTAAATTTAGACAAGACTGCAATTTCACAGGATCGTAGAAGAAAGATAGTGTTTTTTTTTATAAAATATTAAACAGATGTTAAACAAGGCAAAAACCGGAAACTTTTAACATGAAAGTGCATTAACATTTCTTGAACAAGGCTCTTGGAAGGCAGACGGTAAGCCACAAGTCAAATAGACGTTCGAGTTAAAACAAAAGCGATGGTCCGCACTGAGACTGGGGATTATGCAAGATGGAATATTGTGCGGATTAAATGCATAGGTACCTATCTAATCTCAAAGCTTTTAAAAAAAAAGAAAATGTGTACGT
Organism: Epirrita christyi; assembly: GCA_951392215.1. Lineage (NCBI taxonomy): Eukaryota > Metazoa > Arthropoda > Insecta > Lepidoptera > Geometridae > Epirrita > Epirrita christyi. Next base: position 6,365,279 of record OX595842.1, on the reverse strand, counting down.
TCAAACACTCGTGGTCAATGGTGTCATAAATTATCGGCTTGCTAGTGTTGGGCACATGCGATATGGATTATCAATAGTTTAGCCAGTTCAGTTCAGGTAGCCGTTTTGGCTGGCGAACGACTGTCGGCTACCGTGGCGGGAGGGATCAATGCCACATTCGTGGAACGACCATTAGGGTTTGTTTTGATGTTGTCATTGTGTATGTGAGGTCATGAACGCGTTATCAGTTATAAAAACAAAATTATTGCTCGCCCAGGTGTCATTCGACATGGAAGAATATTTAAATAATATTTTTATAAGATTAATCAATTAGAATTTATCCACCACGCTAGCCCGATGCGGGTTGGAAGACATGCCTACGAGTTTCTGGTTCAAGGGCCTCGCGATGTTTGCCTTTTTCGTTTTCAGAACTTTAACAGCTTTAAAAGTTTTACATACAGATCTCTGTATGTAAAACTTTTTGAACACTGTCACATTGACCAAGAATAAAGTGCCTGTCTTTTGACAGCTCAAATGATCACCAATAGCTCTGTCTAATTTTATGTAGGATTAATGAGTAAGACTGGCTGATTATTCAAACAAATACACGTTTAAATAATAGAAGTTGCCGTAGTGTGTCCGGTCTAAGAATAGACATCTTCTCCCGTGGATGTATTTTTTTTTCAATTTATTTACTGGTTTTTGACGCTGAGTGTCCACATCGCGCAACAATTTTGCGAATTTCGAAGCCCTCAACAAACGTTACAAATATTTTTCGTAGCTGCTACGACGTAGCACAGTAGCGTTGCGAAAACAAGAACTGTGCATTTTGACCATGGGTTGGCACTTCTACGATCCTGATATCTCTTTTAATCTATGTACATTGAGTTTTCATATTTTACTGTTGGTTCTCTTTCATCTTTTTGTGTTCCAACTTATTTAAGGTTCCATAAATATCCGTAAATTATCCATTCAAAAAATATAAGTTATATGAACAAGTAAACACTGATACTGATATTACAATAAAAAGATTTGCTCGAGTTCACAACAATGACAGACATTCGTTCATAGAGTACAAACATACATGTGGTTAATATATATAGTTAAGTAGAATTGGATCTAAGGCAGACATATATTTTAATATCATAAATACATCATCCTTTGTTAATAATTATCAAAATTCATTACACAGTAATTAGATACTACAATTAGTAGGTACAGATTTAGACCGTGTACTGATCGTTAATGTATGTCTGGCAATTAATTACACGCAGCAAACAATTTAGTCTGTCATCAGATATTATTATATAGCTAGGTTAGATAGTGCCTATTGTAAGGGAAATTAATTATACTGTGATTACAGGCTGAATTATTTACTATCAGCAGATAGAGGGCTAGTATTGTCTTTACGGGAGTTAGTAACAAATAATTTATATAAAAACGAATATCAAAAAATTTATTTCATGCTACCAGACACGTTATTTGGATATGAGAAATGGATAAAGTATCTGAATAAAGTAGATCACATTAAAATTAAATTATCAAATTACTATAAAGCAGATGACAAAACAATTCAAGCAAATGAAGAGGAGATTAATGATATCACAGTCGGAATACGGGCATATCACGCACTACGATAATGTATGTCAATGTTACTCGTTATAGTCTTTAGCCCACCAACAGAGCTCAGAGATAGGTACCTATATCAAACTCCTAATTCGTCCTTTACAATTGCGGACATGTTCAGTTATCGTCAATCTGGATACCGGAATTTGGTCCCAAAGGAGGCGAGTAATAAAGCCTTACCCCTAGTTCGATTAAGCCAGTAAATCAGACTGTCGAGTCGCATAGATATAGCGGGTTGGCTTGTGATTTCACGTGTCCCTGCTTTCTATCTCAGTCGACGGAAATTGCCAAGAAAAGATGGAGAAGGCCTGGTTGACTTTTATTTATTTTTATTTCCTCGGCCGTCGTAGTTTTCGGACGTAGTGGTCGGTAGATAAATTGTAGTTTTTTTGGCCCTTTATTTATAGTTACAGAATTTATATCAGTCGTAGATGCTATGGTTTATAATATAAGCTTGATAATTGACTAGGCAATTAGGCACCCAAGTGCATATTCTTTAGAATTGATCTTGTATCAATGTACATACCTATTGAAGTTATTAGGCACCTAGAAATCAAAAGCGTTGGTTAAAGAAACATTTGATTTCTACTAAACCATGGAGTTCAACAAAGCGAGCTTTTAATTAAACTGAAAACTTTGCTAGTTTAAATACAGTTGCAATTATTGGAATATTTTGTGTTTTGATATTTTGTATAATCTCAGTATTTTGCGTATTTCGACTATCCAGTGAGATGTTGTCACAAATAGTAAACCCGCAGCTTTAATGCGGTTCATTATGTTTGTGAAATACTGCGATCATTATTATTGAAAACGATGAAACCATAATGAACCACAGGCGTAAAAACCCTGTTGGTTTTATCAAAATGACAAAGGACTGAATTTGGATACGGATGAAGGAATCCAGCAGATATTTCTGATACTTTCTCATTGTAATAGTACGAACAGTAGTCATAGACGGAGAATAAATGGGCTTCTATTTTGACCGTAAATCAAGTAAACGTATGTAATATAGAATCTGTTACACAATAAAATTATTAATTATAACCTATCATTTTCATGTCGCTAACGTAGAGTTTCAGAAAGAAAACATTTTATCAAAACACTCCGAGGTTTAATTCTGTCCTGAATTGTGGGTATCAGTATTGTTACAAAAACGATTTGACTTTCATTTCCCTACGAACGAACCAATTAACAAACGCTCTCAATAAAACGGGTATTAAACTTTACAGTAATTGTAATTAAACAATATACTTTAAATGGCGGCTAAACAAGCGATTTCCGTGCAATAAGGAAAGTGATAACATTTTATTTAAAAGTGAAGAAGGGAATTGGGCACGCCTCTTGAAAGTCGAAGAATCAATGGTTAGGAGACGTTAAGTAGTCTATTTTTATGGCGTCTGTCCAATAATCAACGGCTTACTATTTCTACCGTTTGTACCTTAAAAGTGTGTCTATTTATCAGGGTGGCAAAATTATTTTGAAGCCAGATATTTGGGCTATTAAGTATGTAATACTTATGATTTGTTGATGGTTGATTCCATAAATAGTTTTTTTTTATTAAGCTTAATTAGTTTTTCCACTTTTAGGTATTAGTAGAAATGTTCCCATAAAAAAACAGGTCACCAGGACTCCACTAATTACATAAAATAAAAAAATATTCCGAACGAATTGAAAAGTTACTAAAAACTGTTTTGGAAAGTTCTACTACAGGCGGTGCATTTACCTACTCCTTAGCTTACTTTCTTAATTCTACCATAATTTTGCAATGTCGTTAATGGAATGTCAGACAGTATCCTAGTACGAATTGTATACAAGAAAACTTGTAAGAGATAAAAAAAGATTTTTACTAACCATTTGACTTGCTCTAACTTGCTATGAACAAGGCACTAGACAGTCTGGGCACGTGATGGTAAATTGTTAAATTGGTACAAAGCCAGCTTGTACTAAACTACGTGGTACCTTTACCATGTTCAGATGATTTCAACTGTCAAGATAAAATGCACTTTATGCCCTTAGTATAAGAGTATAAGATCTTGTTGAGTAACATTTTTATTTTTACAGCCCAACATTACGTCTTACAACCGTTTTTTACAACAACCGTCTGAATAGTTTAGAAGATTTAAGTATTGGGAAAATAAAGTGATTACTGGAAATAGTATGCTGATTGTAATTTTTTTACTTTCACTGTCATGTTTGAGTTTAACTCATTTTTTGTGACCGTTTCTCTATTCATTTTAATTTGATTAAGTCCATACAAAACCATCATCAATATACTCACATTGCGAACGTACAAAACTAGCAATCACCACACTGCAAAGTGAAGTCATTACAATTGTTGAGTATTACATCGTCACGGACGGATGTATTAAATTTTCTCCTTATAAAATCCACATAAATTTTCCAGAAACGTCATTGAGATACTTAATTATAAATTAATAACTTCAAAGACTCCTAAAAAGGTTACGTTTTATTTAAATTAATTCCTGTGATCGAAAATTAGGAACCTACTTTTATGAAAGTAAATTATTCCAATTTATTTTCACTTAGAAGTTGTCGGAACTCAATAATAATTATGATTTTGACTCTTGCTTAATATTAAGAAAACCTTTGAAAACCTGGTGAGTGCCCACTCTAATGCAGATGAAAAGTTGGTGAGTAAGATAACTGTTGAATGTATATGTATGTATAATTTAAAATCTTCCAATAATACATGTCTCTGACTCTTACTAAACGGTACTTGTTTGTTGAATTACAGACCTGTCCGGCTTTGTAGCCATAGGGTAATGAAAGGATGAATATCACATGCGGGCTTGTAAATATGGCTGCAGACCTGCAATACCGCTTCTTGTTTACCTGCCATTATGTATTTATCAGGTGCCTGATACGTTCAAAGGCACGTCGGTGGCAATCCATTCTGTTGCGTGACACTTTACGGCCTTTATAGACCATTGGAACCCTTTTTATTACGTCCATTATTGCGAAAAGTATTAAAATAGGTTCATATCCAGCCATTTAACTTGTAAAACGGCACTTTTCCGAAGGTATCGTCCGATACTATTAAAACAGGAATAAGCAATATGCGATTGTGGTATGCATAGCAAGTAGCAAAATGTGTGGATATTTCATGAATCGCGTACGATTTGGGCACAGAATGGATATTACGTTGCACAAACAGTACAGACACTATGAAGAAATTCATTATTCTAAAGCACTGTCATGTCAGACATTTGTCTAACTTAACTATATAGGTATAGGCATGTAGTGAGACTCGCATTGGACTGCTTCACTCCCAAGCCAAAGTAAAGCAGAGTTTGACATTCATTATAATGTCAGTATTGCTTGTCATTATCATCATCATCATAATAGTTAGAAGTTTTATTATTTGTAAAACTTTAATTTTACATTGCAACTTTTTATTCTTTTTATTTCACCTAATGCCCACAATTTTATGTAAGCTTAGGCCCATTTTTTAAATTTATATTATTGCTATAGTTTTTTTACGATTACAAGAAAGTTAATATTTACTGACCCCGTTTTGAGCTTAATTTAAAGGTAATTAAATGGATTAAATCTTAATTCATCACAATTTTTTCTCATTGCTTCAGCGGTTGTGTTGAAATTTGGCTGAAAATAAAAGCAAAACATAAAATTTCAATATTTTTGCAAAAACTAATAATTTTTATTGTGTCATATCGCAAAAATTAATAGATATATTGAGCTGAAAAGTTAAAGCTGTGGCTGGGCTTAAATTGTTTTAAATTTAAAATAATTTTAAAATTTTCTTAACAACTTAATGTCAAATACCCATGGTTTATGAATTGAACGGTAAAAACTGAAAAAACTCCAAAATTTTTGCAGTTTTTACGTATTAAACAGGTAGCACAACTTTGTTTTGCTTGCGAAACTTAGTTCTAATAACATACCAAAAATTCATCTTTACATCGCGTTTTGCGTTTTTATTGTATGATATGACTGGCATATGGCATGCAATGAGACTCGGATTGGAAGGCAAGGTTTGACATTCACTCTAATGTCAATACTGCTTGTAAAAGTTATATAATACTGTGATTTGACGTTGTTTTTTCTTTGATACCGGTCGAGTTGACGCGGCGGGCATGCAAATACAGCCATCAATATTCATAGGGTTCTGGCGTCACCGATAATTGAGTCTTACCATACAACGGTGACTTCGATTTTCATACTCGTTACAGAGAGTGCAGCTAAAAATGCCCCGTCAAAGCAAAGTTTTGAATTTACAAACCCCATGTTATGAATAATAAGTACGATCTCAACCCAAAAAGTTCAAATGAATCCTAATGAATGTAATCATAAAAAGATGACGGAAAAACGTAGGAAACTTCCCTGCTTAGCATAAAAAGAAACAATGAAAGTTGAATGAAGTAGGGTAATGTTATCAACGTTATGAGGACAAGTAATGGATTAATATAAATCTGTTAATCTTACCTATTTTCAAAAGATAATATCAACTAAGCTCGAGAGTTGCATTCCTAAAGTTATAGCTTAAATTTTGTAAGGCTGACGTTTCATTCCTAGGAGGTGCTTTCAACGAATCAATTCTGCGCACACCTACAAGCGGACACATTTTACCGACCGCAATCTTCATAAATCTCGACCCAGACGATCTTTTGTCTTTGTCCCCGTCTCTTACGGTTTAGGAAAATTCAAATCTACCGCAAATTGGCCATACTGCGGGCCAAAGTGCCGAGCGTGCGTGTTACATCTTTATTTGAGAGACGCCTTTGTACAGGTAAATAAGGGTAAGAAAACTTCAAAACTTATGTAAATCGAGTTATGTGTGCTCCGAATAAGCAACCCATAACACAATAGCATAGTTTTTCTACTCTCCTTTTCACGGATAGAGAAAAGTTGTCAAAGTGCTTCATGAATACGGGAATTGCGTTTCCAGCGCGTTGTGAAAGGTCAAATTAAACGCTCGGGTGTGATATCCTTGAAGTTAGGCTTTGTCCCTTACTGAATAAAGTTATTATACTTGTGGGACCACTTTATTAAGCTTTGGCTGAACCAAACCTAATATTTTAGAAGATATAACTATATAGCTGCGGACTCATTCATTATGCAGGATCCCGCTCGAATTGTCCATAAAGGAGTTCTTTGAATATCGCCATTACATTAAATTGTTATCTACCACGAGACCCTTGGCGCACGGTTTTTTAATTAAAACAGGCAATTTGGCGCTGAATTATCCCAAGTTTTACAATTATGTTTTGTCCTCGCGGTTAAAAACTTTGTGAAGAAAAGAAATTCATTTTTTTAACGACGTTTTAGGTAATTTATCTTACGATGTCGCGAGGTAATTAAATTAAAATTGAACATCTTGAATTCATCAGACAGTGAAATTGAAAAGCTGGAACAATATTGAGAGTCAGTTGCTCTTAACATTTGCAACATAGACAGGAGTCACGATCAGAACGCTGACCGGGCGATTTATCGACTGTTGCCTGCGTTTGGCGTGCTCCAACTACTCACCGTCAGACGCTGGAAAATGGAAAAGTTGTCTCGAAGTAACCCGGGGCTATCGGGGCTCTGTGTTACAACAAATTTTAAACTAGCAGAAACTTCAAACTTTACACGTACTGCTCAGCAATAAATAATAATCCCTGAATATTGAACGCGATCGATACGTAATATTTTAAAGTTCATGTTTGTACTTCGGCTGTGCATGAATTTTGAATTATAGTTTCATAAGCTAACCGTAGTGACGTAAAATATTGTTTCAAATTTAATGAAGTTACCCTATTACACTATAAAATGAGCAGCCAAAATATGGCAGCGATTGAATATTCATGAATGAAACTCGGTTGAAAGTTTTTGATAAGAAATTATGGTAATCATTTTAAATTGACCTAAGCCATATTGCGTAACCCACAATTTGGTGCTCTAACAAAACTTATTAGGGGGAGAATTTCGATTACTAAATTGAAAAGTTTGATATTTCAATTTCCAACCTGTTTATTTACTCTCGATTGATACACTGATTTCCACCAATAACAAAACAAACAGTTTGATAATACTTAGCTCCAAACGTAATTTCTGTTTGCTGCAGCATGCATTAAAGTATTGTGTTTCAACGAGTTCGAAACCAGCCCAATTAGTTACTTGGTATCATCCTATCCGTATCATATTTCCCTGATGTGAAGCTATTCTATAGCTATGTGTAAGTGTAAGGGTAATAGAGTTTCCAATCAACAAAAAGCGGTATTTTTTGCACAAACAGAATCAATTAAATTTAAATTACTTTTGATGAACATGATGATCAAATAAAATGCAATTTTTCAACTACTTGCGACTTTTCTGAAAGTATCATTATTATTTTGAAGTTCAAATGTTAAATGTAAATATGTATCTAGAATTTAATCTGTGAAATTGATATTGTACTCGAGTGGTTGCGGAGCGCATGTCAGGGTCCCCGACACTCCAATGTTTCACTGAAGAGGGTGACACACGGTGCGGCGAAATATTGCATCGCAATTTGCAACGCATTGCGTAAATCCTGATTAATATCTTCTATATGTAGATCATCGTCTATCTGGCGCGAGTAAAAAAGGCAGGATACCGCACTACCGGATAGGTACAAGCTCACGGAGAAATGTGTTTAATTGCGGATAAAAAGTCGTATTTGTTAAAGTAAATAACAGTAAATACTGCATTATTGTTCGCTACGGAGAAAAGCGTTCGGTAAATTGTATTAAATCATAGCGTGCAGGGCAAACTGCCACAAACTTTGTGAGACCCAATGCGTTACGATGCCGTTACCTACCGCACCGTATCGTCTGCTCACACTCGACTGCCAACTCCATTCCTTTATTCTCACATCAAGCTTTTGTTCTACAGACCTTTAGTTTTGATATTGGATTCCAACCACGTTCTTTTGCCAGATTTATTGGATTACGTTTCGCAATGCGCTTGTGCTGGCAACATTTCTATTCGAATGTATGGTAACAAAATGTTTATTTTTACTTAGATATCTGGGATGCGATATTACTTTATGTGTTGGAACGGAAGCGAAAAGTTATTGTTTTATTTAATCACTTAAGTATCAATTTCGCGATACACCGTAATGTTGTTAGAGCACAGTTTTTCATTTTTTCAACAAATCTACTCAGCCCTCACCTCGTTCAGCCCGCGGGCCGAAATGTCCACTACGAAATTGATAGACTATCTTTAAAAATATTGATCTGAGGTTGACCGTCTATGTGAATATAAAATATGTCTTTTGTTTTTTTTAGTAACTTAGCAATCTTAGTATATATTTCAAACATTTGAGATTATTTAATCTTATTTTATATCATCAGTGTGTCACTCACATTGACTGATCTGAACTGAACTTCATAAGTTTTATTATTGATGAAAGCATCGTCTGTAGCATCTTTTTCAGCAATAAGTAGATCAATCATAAACTTGAGACGTTTTCGATCAACGTTTGATCAAACTTGTCTACGCCAAGGCTTAGAAGCAATGTAGGTTTTGAGAAATTCAATTAGGTCACGTCTTTAACTCAATTGAAATCAAAATTCAACAAGCACCGTCTAACAACATGTCGATAATGTTAGATAGAATGATGGCCAATTCCATTTCCACACAAGCATTACAATCTATTTATCTAGTTAATCAGAAGGCATAATGCAAACCAATACATTAACAATTCATAGGTTAAGCAGGTACGCTTGTCTGGTGCAATTATCGTAATTATTTAATAAAGCATAGTGCAAACACCATCTAAAATAAAGCCTGTTTAGCACAGTCGTACCGCAACGGGCCATGCTACGTAATACGTTCTCTCCTACGAAAAAAAAGATGAAAAACTAGCTGTTTATTCTTAGTTATTGAAAATACACAAGTGAGGTTCGACCGGCAGCGGGCGCCTGTACCGATTTCTATGCGTGTCATCGTCATAATCATAGCTGGTTGAACTTCACTGTTGAACATAGTCTTCCCATAGAATGCTACGATAAACAGTCTTGTAGTTAGTGTTGTAGTTCTAGTAGTGTTGTATGGCTGGTAGGCACTGAGAGGCACACTATTTTATTATTGTAATGCTTGTTTTCTGTATTAAGTGGTTTTAATAATCTTTGTTAATCTCTGTTTGTGTCTTTTTCCCGTGTTATTCTTATCATATTGGAACAAATAAATGCTTTTTCTTTCTTTCTTTCTTTCTTTCTTGAGCCGCGTCTATCTATCGTCTTCCTGCTGCTATTACAATTACATCGGTCCATTGCAGTATTCATTATTTATTTGCATAGATGTAGGTCTACATGTAAACCTCGCTTGAATATTTTTTTTTAATGAAATTATTTGTGATGTGTTTGAGGTTAAAATAACTTTGACACCTATACACCACAACTTATAAATCACGGTCTCAGATTATCCAAATTGATTATTGTAGAGGATTAATGAGGAGCATAATGGTCGCTTTTCCGGGTTCGATTAAAAAAGAGTGTACAGCTAGGGCGCTTGAGCCCTCTGCATACAAACAAAGTTTGCTTGAGATAATAGCTTGGATATTATCTCATCAAACTCCATTAAATTTTCTAAACATGATCAATACACTTATATATTATACACGTGGTTTGTAAGTTTCTTATAAAATTAAAAGAAGAATTTTTCACCTTGAATGAGAAAAAAATAAATCAAAATAAATATTTCAAAACATAAACATATCTTATACAAACGGATGGCGAAGTAGTTAATTACTCAAGTTCTTCAAAGTTATCTTTTTAATAAAATGTAAAATGAAAACAAAAATAACAACACCAGTCCAACGAAAAAGTCTCAGGGCATTAACACCGTAGCTTTCAATGTAAAATGCTTCGTCCAAACTAATTTATTAACCGAGCGTGCTTATTTATTTTCATAAAAGTGTCCATTAATGGCTCTCAGAGGAAGGACTCTCAGCCGGCACAAATAAAACCATCTTTTCAGCAGTTAATTTAAGGAATGAAGCACTGTCATTCGTAGATCGTAGAATTGTTTTTGCTCAGGAGTCAGGGAGACCTACGTCTGTCGAGCAAAGTAATGAGTTATAGTCAGTGTTTACCGGAAGATGACATTTCTTGAATCGGCCCATTAATTCCTAATGGAGCGGCCACGGGCTACATTTCATCTATTTGGCTGCACACCAGGCCCTACCGCAGAACTGTTTTCGGTAGCGTATCCGAAAATTTATAACTACGAGTTAGTTCTAAATCATTGGATAGCGGCAAAGTAAGTGGGATTTATGGAATGCCACTTCACGGTCTATTTATTTGTGACGTGGGCTGGTGATTTGGCATGTTTTTTTCTGAGAGATTTTGCCAATTTGGCTTAGTTGTTTTGGAATGCCACTGCTTGGGCGGGCGTATCAATTCTACCATTTATATTCCGCTTTTGTTTAAGTGCCAGGATATTTACGACGAACAGTTTTTGTTGCTACAAATTCGTCCCTGATGGCTACTAACATGTTTTTGTAGGATTCTCTCTTAAGTAATTACCTAATTACTTACTTCCTATGTTGAAATAATCATTTATCAACAAGCGAAGCGAGTTCTCTTGAGTTGCGACTTGGACGAATTGGCGTTTGTTATGTAAATAATGTACTTAGTTAGTTTGTCTGTGGATATCTTTCTAACCGGTATCATTTGTCTTATTATTATGTACTGGTATTAGTTTTAATAATACAACTAAGTAAATAAAGTTTTTTTTTAATTCGACTGATAAGTATCAGATATTAGGTACCTATGTAGTGCTACGCTCCGTTGGTGGTTAGTCTAATTCAAATGGTCCTCTCAGCGTTGTGTACATCTCCCAAGAAGAACCAGCAAAATTTTTAGTTAATAAGTTTCTAAACGTAATACATCGCGTGTATTCGACCGTTCGGGCTGAACCACTTTTTCTACTTCAATCCCTTTATATGACATCTTAAGATAGGTCCCTAATTAAAAACAACTAGGGGTTGGTCAGGGGCAAGTCCTGGTAAAGGACGTAAAGGGAAGTTTCATGGTAATTTTGATGATAAAAAAAATATTACTAAACAAAGTACAATTTATTTCGTACAATTTTATTTACAACATTTTAACGTTATACATTTCACTACTTTTGGCTATACACTGACCACGGACATGCTCCCTTCCCTTCCTTAATCAAACTTTGTGGTACGCAAGTGTCACTTATTTCCTCTGAGGGTTGGGAGGCCGCTGGTCAGAGTATTAAACTAGATTTGAATTTCAAAACTAGCTGTCAAACTAAAACTTATTATCTCTTGATGCATCTATTCTATGTGTGTGTTAGCTTTTGGTAGATGAGTGTAGTAGGATTAGATGGATTGGTCACAAACTAATAATAGTCCTCAACAACATCTCAAAAGTATACTTACTAACAAATAAAAACCAAAAAATAGGGTTAGACCATAGATGTAATGCTCGACACGATATGCTGCATTTTTAATGAAACCACAACGTCGAAATTGAAGAAATCAGTTAAAACTGAAGAATCAAAAAACTATTTATTATTTTACCAGTTTCTGTTTATAGATGACTTATGACAGGAATTTTACACCATAAAACAGTCTACTCAATCCGATAAAAAACGTAATCCAAATTCTTTTCTTGCTCTCACAAAATCAATTTTATTAAACTGCCAGAAACCTTCCGGTGTCTATTCAATAAGTTCACGGGCTAACGAGAAGCACTCAGAATTTAAATAATTTTGTCGTGTCTCCAATGCAGGTATTTCTTTTTCAAATTTATCTAACGAATCTCATTGTTCTTGTTCAGCGTTCCAAACTCTGTACGTTTCGGGATAAATCTGTATTGAAATCTAATTATGTGTAAAAATGAGCCTATATACACGGTGTGCTTCTGAATATTTTTATAATCTTTACTTTTTATTCTGGTTCTTTCCACAAACCGTCACAAACAAAGGCGCTGCATCATCATCATCATCATTATCATCTGACTTATTATCATTACCAGTTGTCGACCTCTGTGGCGCGGTGGGCGAGTAACCGGCTGAGACGCAAGAGGTGCGTGTTCGATTCCCGCTTTGTATAATGATTTGCAAATTTTTGTTTTGGGTCTGGGCGTTGTACTACCATGGCACTCGTAGTTCCTGATACCCACGACATAGGGAATCCTAGTGTGGGATCAGGACTATGAATGTGATTGTTGGGTGTTAAAAAACCACTGGACATAGACTTTCCTTATAGAATGCTTTGACAAACGGTCTTGATCCGCCTACATCCACTAACTCTCTGCCATCTTTAAAATTTCGTCAGTCCATCTCAAATTGCGTCCTACCTGAATCAAAAAGACACTTAAATGAAAAACATGTTTGAAAAATACCTTTATTTACAGTCTTTTATTAAATCAAAACATTTGAACAAAATTCCGCTTTATTTGAAGTGAAGTTTACTAAAATTAAGTTATTTATCATAAGTTCATTAAAACGACAGCGGCGACTGAAGACGTCTTGTTTCACGAGATACTGAACTTTAAGACAAGGCGTCGTCGCGAGTGATATTTTTATTTAATTTAAGAAAGTGTAGCATTGTGTTTTTTATGTGAACTGAAAATTCCGATTTATTCGGATATCTCACCTTAACTTCGTAATCTGCAATCATGCCTTGACCAACTAGGCCATGGATCGGGCTGCCAATGTTATGGGTAAGAAATTAGTGAGTAGGTACTATCGAATCGGCTAAGCGCTATAGATGCTACCTACAGTTGCTTAATTTTTATATTTCCCATTAGAGTCGAAGATTTAGTTAGTTTTTTTAGTCATATTCGAGAGAAAGAGCAAAGTTTCTTTAGAGATTTTTGAGAGTATTCAGCGTTGGCAACTTAGTCTTGAGAACCATAAATCCTTTGAAAAAATATGGTGTAGCAAACTTTTAATAAATATTCCTGACTTATCTCCATCTTCTAATTTAAACTTTGGATACCAAGAAAACGATAACTGTGAAAACTTATGGTTTAAAAACCGGCGAGAAATTACCGGGATTAATGTCATTCTAAAAGTTTCACAAACATCTCTGACATCCGGGAGTCAGAGTTTGTTTTTTTACGTCATATTGCTATGTTGAAGTGCGGTTTCACATAAACAGGCAAGAATGACATAGTCATAAACTTTGGTCAGTTGAATTATAGACTTCCTAAAATGAGACTGATAACGCTATTATACCACGAACGTTTGCAATCGCTGATCTGAAAATCACACAAGATTGTAGATGTTGTCACATTCATCATCTTCATCATCATAGTCAGCCTGTAGAAGTCCACCGCTCTAAAATGACACGACAAACGGTCTTGTGCCGCCTTCATTAATCGACTTCCTGTGACCTTTCTAATGCCTTAAGTCCATCGAAAGGAGGGTCTTCGACTATCGTTTGTCGCGTCTCCGTCGTCCAATTTGTATTTGCCACTAGAGAACCTTTATCCCCCAACGGTTGTCAGTTCTACGAGCCTTATGACATACCCATTGCCACTTCAACTTGCTAATTCGGAGAGCTATGCCGGTGATCTTGGTTCTTCTACGGATTTCCTCATTTTAGATTCTCGATTCACGTACTGAAGCATCTGCAGATCATACAAACATTTGTCCCGCACCTCTGCCTGCTACTCACCCGCTATGTTACGATGGTTGTAAAAGGTTGAGGTTGAATAGTAAACATAATGCACCAGAGAAGAATAAAATAGAACCCAGGTTTACAAGTCTACCGTCCCAAAACTTCTTAGCAGTTTAATAAAAGTGAATTTATTTATTTATTTATTTTCCAGGAAAATGAACAGCTATAAATATGAATACATAGAAAAACAAAGATACATACAAACAGGTGTCATGACAAAATAAGCAACAAAACCGTCCTATTCTTAGGCCAAAACTACCACAGCCCATATTTAGTACTTGCATACATTCACTTGAAATAATAATGATTCGCATTAAAAAATATAATAATAATAATTTAGATTAATAATAATTAGTCAGATTCAGAAGGCAGTACTCCTGGACTCGGCACGCATTGTCAGGAGGTTCCTCTCTCTGCAGCCCTAGCCTCCGACCGCTTGGGCCTTTGCTCCGCGGTCGGTGGTTTACCGTTTTGTAATATATTTTTTACTATACTGTTTTTTATATACTATTTGTTTTTATAGATAAGTAGTATTTCTTTATAGTGAAAAATGTATTTTATAACGAGTTTTAAAATAAATCAATGTCATAATAATAAATATAAAAAAAAAAAAATACAAAAAAAAAATACCTAGAATTATAATAAACATTATTTAGATCGTAAATCTGGGTAATTGAAAGACAGTAATGAAAGCTACCCATTACAAAGAGAAATAACTTAGAGAAATAATGAAATCGACTTGAATTTCTTTTCACGAAACCAAAGAGACCAATTTAGAGAAAACTACAAAAACGGGAAAATAGCCAGAGCACGGTGCTATTTAGCCCGGCCGCTGCAGAAAGGCAATTTTCTATCCTATTTCAGTCGGAATCCCGAATTATCTGCAATCAATCGAACAAAAGACATTTCACACAACATTATCTAGCCCCAAGCTAAGCAGAGCTTGTGTTATGGGTACTAGATAACTTAATAATAGTAATAGATAAATTAGTGAAAAACCACTTCCAAGTCAGTTAAAAATAAAAAAGCGTTCATAAATCTTGTAGTACCAGGCGCTTCAGCTGTATGACGATAAAAACATCCACTGGCTCTGGAACTATCTGTTAAGTCCTTGGAAAGTTCTGTTCTGAAATTTTTCCGTGAGGTGCAATGAATCTAAAAGCGCGATGTTATTAGAAAGTTCGCGCTCAGGAATTATTCGCACTCTGTCTTGAAATTCTTGAAAAAAAAGTTCACAACTAAAAAACTTGCACTTCGTTTTATACTTATTACTTGCATTGGCAACTTTGGGAAGTGTATATAGACTACATTATGTATTTTATTTAAATTTAAACGATTTTTTTTAGTTTTAACTGACAGACAGAGACATACTACAAAGTGATCCTATAAAGGTCCGTTTTTTCCTGCTGATGTACGGAACCCTACAACTGGACGGTACCAAGGATATAATTCTAGATACCCGACTGGATTCGACCCCACAAACTTTCAACCAGAAGCCAGGGTCGGTTCTCTGAAAGTTAACACAGCTCTATGAGTTCTACAACCATAACAAATTCGTCCTCCTATGTCATTTAACTCGTAAGTAAATAACGTTTTCCACACAAAGAGCTTCGAACAAAGACAAACCGCACCTTAACCATAACAGTATTTGCAAACAAAGGCCTCGGTTTGAGGAAATCACAGCACCAACTCGAAAAGTTAAACGACTGTTGTTTTACTGTTGTCAAAAAGTAAAATTCACGCTTTCGTTGTGTCCCTATTTCTTATGTTTGCTGGGAATTGTCGCTTTTGTAGGTAAATTACTAAGTAAAAACTTTTATGACAGTGGGTTTTAGCGTGAAACTTTTTGTTTACATGAGAAACAGCAAGCTTTTTTACAATATTGACATCAATATTCTAATAAATTACAGTCATACTTAAATTCCTGTCTTATCATGATCATCATCAAACCATAGAATGTCTCGACGAACGGTCTTGAGTCTCAATTCATATCATCACACACACACACACACACACACACACACCCTAACACACACACACACACACATGCACACACACACACACAACACACATACACACGCAAACACACACACACCCACCCACACATATACATACACACCATCATACCACATTGTCATGACTTCCCGTGACTTTTAAAATGTCTTTGTTCCATGGAGTGCGGGACTTTCCTACACATTCAGTTCGTGGTCGCCACTCGAGAACTTTTATTCCCCAACGGTTGTCAGTTCTGCGAGCTATAAGCCATTGCCACTTCAACTTGCTAATTCTGAGAGGTCACCGACGTCATCTTGGTTCTTTTATGGATCTTCACGTAGTTAAACTCCAAGCATAGCTCTCTCCATAGCCCGCTGCATGACTTTGAGCTTGTGTTTGAGATCAATAGTTATCGACCACGTGTTATCGTCTCAGTGCCGTAAGTTACCACTGTAATCCCTTTTTAAAGTTGCTTAAGATTTTTCTTACTACAAAACGCTAAACCACTAATTTACATGCTTAGAGATCCTTATGTAATCCGGCCTACTAAACTATGCATAAGTTGCCAGCACCCTCGTTTATCGATTTTAAATAGACAATTTTTAATCTATGGCATACATTTTTGGACAAATAAAGAATTACTTCTTCAGGCTATTATGATGATGATGATGATAATGTTATAATTTTACATCCGTCACTTCTTGATAAACCAAGTTAGTCTAATAATAACTACTTTGTTAAATTTACCGTTTCCAACAATGCGACGACCGTCATTATGACGCCCGTAATAAAGCGATTACCATGGTTTTCAACCATATGCCAAACAACGTACCGCTATATAACGGGCATCGTGGCTTCTTACGAAAACAGAGCTTTAGCAATAAGGCCTCTGCACACCGGCTGCGTATGCATAGACGTAGACGTGCACGTCGACGTACCATGACGTTGTAATGTATGGAACTCTATGAGACATGTCACACAGCTTGCGTGACGTGCACGCAAGTATGTACATACAAAGTGACGCGCGTGTCAGCGTTACGTGCTGCATACGCATGTGTGTTTTGGCCTTAAAACTTCAAAAAATCGGCGTCAGTGCGTTAAAAACCTTGACAAAATAATTTCATTAAAACAGGTTACAATCTAATTTTATCATTAAATCGATACCGGGGTAGACCGGACTCGACGGCGTAAAATTGCATTATTTTGCACACCAAATTGGATTTCGTGATCAGAGAACGTGACTGAAATACGGGATACATGGTTGTTGGTTGTTTTGAGGCCGGCAACTAGCCGGAATTGGTGGACCCACGGAATTGGCTGTGATAATATTGCTTAACATTCAAAATAGGTACCTTTGTAATTGGTACTTCTGTAGTCTATCAGGCAAACAGTACGGTCACTAACAGTTATACAGTGGCGCAACTTGGCGTTGTTTACCAGATTTACATAGAATATTCGTTAGTTAGTGCCTCCATAGAGCCGTGGGAGAGTCAGCCTAAGAATAGACTCCTTCAACTCCTCCTGTCCTGGATGTCAGCGAAAATTACAGAAAACGACTATGGAATTACGCCAAGGGGTGCGCAGCAGCATCCACCATTAATATAATTTGACTGGTCCTTGTGAAAACCGACATTTTAAATTTTAATAAAGGCATATTTCTTCTTCTTTATCTAGGCATCCACTGCTCCGTAATGCCGGCCCGCACTGACTAGTTGGCTGAACCAACGCGAATGTTACACGGCTTTGAGTGTTGGCACTTGCGTCGGTGTCACTTCTATAGTGCTTCTATTCTTATGGTATAACCTACTATGTTGACGGAAACGCCTACAGCAGGCTGCAAGATCCTTTGCAACGATTCTGAAAATATCTAACCGTGTCAAATGCACTCTTTGTAGAGATAGTCTCCTAGTGATTGTAGCTATCTTTGTATCAGATCTGAATCGAGTGAAAACAATTTTATTCGGTTAAAACTTTTTTTGTCAAGTTAGCCACGAGTCGTTTTCTGCTGTACTTCTGATTAGGTAACTATTACCTATTTGAGAGATTGTTATTTATTCAAAGAAAAAAATAGTATGTTTTTTGTTTCAAAAATCTGTACACTGATTATCTGAGTAGATAGTTACTGATAGATCTTGTGTTTTGGATTCGTTGTACTAATAGATCAAAGAATCTGTTTAAAATTCATATTTTAATTATTTTTTTGTTACTAATAGATCCGTTAAGGGTAGATTCGTGATGTAGGTACGTAAAAAAATAATCTATGATTTTTAAACCTTTATACTTCGAGCAACACGGAAGGGAGTAGCCATTCGCAGCGTTCCCCTCTGTCAAACTACAAGCCAAAGTAGCCATATGCGTTCAATAAAACTAGTTGTTATTCTGTGCAAGGTTTGTTAGTGTGAGTGTCGTCATTACAGTGTTGTATTTGGATGTACATGCGGAATTGCGCTTGTGTGCACATTTCCCCCCGCAAAAAATGACAGAACTATTTGAATGGTAATACTATATCTCTAAGGCTACTCCCTTCCGGCCCGCGGCAGGAAGTCCGTGTTGCTCGACGCCTTTACATTTTTTTTATGCTACTTGGCAAGCAGACTTGCTTACGGCCCACCGAATGGGAAGCAGTTACCGTAGCCTATGAACGCCTGTAACACCAGAGGCATCACACGCGCGCTGCCGACTCTGAGACATAAAGATGAAAAGTCTCATGTGCCTGTAATTTCACCGGCACCCGTACCCTTCAAACCGAAACACAGCAATGCGAACACTACTGCTTGGCGGCAGAAATAGGTACGGTGGTAGTACTTCTCCGGACGAACTCTGTCACAGAAGGTGACAAAGTAAGAGAAAAGATAGCTAATTGAGGAGAGAAATTAAAGAGAATTTAAAAATAGGTAATACAAGTTTAATAGAGAACACAAAAGTCGTAAGGTCAGGCCAAGGTCATTTTTCACTCCGTTCCGGTCGAGAAATACCGCACTCTCCTGGCAATCTCGTCCGCAGCCCTCCGCCGTGCTGCCTGGTTATTGCTCCCGTCCGGTATTAAGTCCAGTAGGTAGGTTACAATAGTTCCAGGTGAACCAGTTGTCATCCGGTGGTCATTAGCTGTACGCGGACTCGGTTCAACTAAGTATGAACCCAGAGGGTGTTCCTGGAACCGTAAACACAGGCATTACGATCCCGTAGCACAAGGGAGTTTCAGAAGAAAGCCTAAGGATCATACAGTAACCCGACTACAAATCAGCTAGCCCAAGGCGGAAGGAAACTGCGGTGGCGTTTACAATTAAAATATGTAAGCTAAGTTTAAAAAGAATTCAAAGTAGGTAGCCTTACAAGAAACCAAGAAATTCGAGACGGCCAAGCGTTCAACATAAGACCTAAAAATTAATATTTAAATATTTAAAAATAAATCTAGTACCACTACAACTAAAACGTAGGGTACCTAAAGCAAGTTCTATGCAAGCTTAAGGCTCTAAGGAAAGCTTCTAATCATTATAAATAGGCTGGTCATAATCAGCCGTTAACATTTAGAAATGCAAGGGACGCGTCAGCCTAAGGATCATACAGTAACCCGACTACAAATCAGCTAGCCCAAGGCGGAAGGAAACTGCGGTGGCGTTTACAATTAAAATATGTAAGCTAAGTTTAAAAAGAATTCAAAGTAGGTAGCCTTACAAGAAACCAAGAAATTCGAGACGGCCAAGCATTCAACATAAGACCTAAAAATTAATATTTAAATATTTAAAAATAAATCTAGTACCACTACAACTAAAACGTAGGGTACCTAAAGCAAGTTCTATGCAAGCTTAAGGCTCTAAGGAAAGCTTCTAATCATTATAAATAGGCTGGTCATAATCAGCCGTTAACATTTAGAAATGCAAGGGACGCGTCGTCGTTACAGTCATATTCAAAATAAGTTATAAGCAGGCACACAGTTAAGAGCTAGGTATCTAATTATGCACAACTTACCCAGTATGGGAACACGAACACAGATTTTAGTTATTGAGTATAGGTAGGTAACAGCCTAGGTATGGCACGAATTTAATATAATAATAGGCTCAGTGGTAACAGCCAAAGACGTCACAGTTTGAAAATGTCACCGGTTGCGGCGCAAATGAGCGTAGTCACACCTTGGGATGGAGTAGTGGACTGAGCGCTCGTCAAATATTCAATGGTAGCTCCCATCTTACTGAGCGGTGACGTCACAAACTGGTACCAGGTAACTTTAACTACTCAAAAAGCATATTGCGCGAGTTTGTCTGTTCGTAAGAAGATACATTATTATAATTTAATAAAAGTTTGATATTATTAAAACGTTACGTTACATTACCCCCTCCTTCTGAAAAGGATTTAACCTATTGAGAAATCCGTCTAAACTTATTACCCTCAAATAAATTCAGCCAGTTACACCATTCAGAGCATACATCAACATTCATTCATCGCCTACATTCATATTTCATACTAACCTTTCACAATAAGCCTACAATATCAATAGTAGATATCGTCGCACCCAAGCATGATAAAGTACATGATATTAGAAAATCAAGAGTACTCAATGTAACTATTTGAAGATGGAAAATAAAAGAATCATGCATGTTTACATGATACTCAAGCAAAGTCCGAGTAAAAGAATCAGGTATATAAGGATAACGACAACAGTGTTATAGAGCCCATCTAAAATTCTAAAGGAATAAAACCATTTCGTAACACTAAGCAAATTTTGTAGTAGTGTAACAAATAACGGTAATAGATAAGAATAGCACTATATTCCAGGTATCTCACCATGTTACAAGGGGACAAGGCAATATTTTTTATTTTTATCGGTATGGCTTCAAGGGACACCATCCAATATATAAGTACAAACAACGATTTCAGTACCGCAGTAGGCTCTCGCCGTGGTTTCAAGGGGACCATGGCAAAAACTAGTCAAAATTTGCTTAGACAAAAGGCAACAGTATAGACTCAAAAAAAAAATAATGTAAGAGAGATTGAGTTTACTGAAGTTAAAGATTTAGTTAAATAATTAGCATAGTATGATTCAAATTGACCCTACATTTTAACCTATTAACATATTAACAAGCCCATGAACTTTTATTTCAAGTTATTAGTAATTTTCAAGTCCTTTATGTGCCAAAGACCTAAGTCACGCCCATTCATGTCTTCCAACACATAAACTAGAGGAGAACGCTTAACTGTTACCCTACATTTCATAAATTTTGGCGCTAACTTTTTGGTAAAATAGGCATCTTTGTTGCTCTGGAAATAGCAACGCTTCCAGACCACATCCCCCACATTAAATTCTGCTTCTTTACGACGTAAGTTGTAACGCTGAGTATTCTTGTCATGAGCATGCCATAGTGCTTTTTGGACTTTATCAAAAATACCACTTAAGTGACCAAGGTTCTCGGCGTAGGTATCACGAGGCAAGAAGACTAAATCATTTGGGTCATCATTGTCGAGATAATGTGACCCGCACGCCACTAATTCCCTACCATGAACTAAAAATGCCGGAGTATACTTAGTAGTCTCATTAATAGAATTATTCACCGCGAACTGTATTTGAGGTAGATACACGTCCCAGGACCTATGATCTTCATTAATGAAAGCAGATACGGCAGTTATAATAGTTTTATTATATCTCTCTACCGTATTTATTTGAGGTGTATATTTAGGTATAAAGTTAACTTTAGGTACTTTATATTTTTTGAAAACTCTGTCCAATTCATGACTTATAAATTGACAGCCATTGTCTAAGATAATCGTTTGAGGAATACCATGTACAAGAAAAACATCGTTTTCCAAGTGTTTACTAATAAGATTTGCGGTGGCCCTGCGAAGCGGGAAGAGAAGACAATACTTTGCAAAGCAGCATGTTACAACAAAAAGATACTCATTTCGCTTCCTTGAAACAGGGAGAGGACCAACCAGGTCGATCGAGATCATTTGAAAAGGTCGAGATACCTCCTTTGGTCTACCCATCTTTCCCAAAGTGCCATGAGTAGGTAGTTTGTAAGCAAGGCAAATGTCACAGCAAGATATAAAATTCACTACGTCAGAATGCATGCCAGGCCAATAGAATCGAAGTGCCAAGCGTGAATATGACTTGAACACGCCAAAATGTCCAGCAGTAGGCTCCGAGTGACATAAAGCTATGGTTTGTTCGCGCAGTTCCTTAGGAATCACCTCTTTCCAGTCAAACTCCGAGATTAGAATATTTTTATTTCTCATATGCCGGTATAAAACATTACCTTCCACCCTATAGTTTGGAAAGCTGATTGGAGATTGCTGGCAGCCGTTATATAAATTAAGATACCAATCATCTTCCGTCACTAAAACAGAAGCAGGGAGAACATTAAGGTCTGCAATGGCGTCTACTGGCACACATCTAGAAAGGGCGTCAGGAACGACATTGTCCTTACCACGACGGTGCTTAATTTCAAAATTAAATGAGGAAAGACGAACTCCCCAGCGAGCAAGACGTCCAGTAGGGTTTGAAAGAGAGAGAAACCATTTTAACGCTGAATGATCAGTGTAAACCGTAAAGGTCTTGTCATTCTCCAAGTAGCAGCTCCAATGTTCGATAGAAACCAATACAGCAAGTGCCTCACGCTCAGTTGTACTATAATTTCTCTCTGGCTTGCTTAATGTCCTACTCATAAACGCTACAGGGTGTTCAACGCCGTCAATGTTTTGGGCTAACATTGCACCTATACCAAAATTACTCGCATCAGTGTGCACCTCAAACGGGTACAAAAAATTAGGGCAAGCCAGAATAGGAGCCTGGACTAACCGTGATTTAAGTTCTAGGAAAGCCTTTTCTGCTTCAAGGCACCAAAGAAAAGCTGGAGCATTTTTCTTAGAACTTGTTAGCTTGTTCAGAGGACCGGCAATGGTACTAAATTGTGGAATAAACCGCCTATACCAGGAAGCAGTGCCAAGGAAACGTTTTACTTCTTTTCTGTTAGTTGGCGTAGGGTAATTTAGTATAGCCCCTACTTTGTCAGGGTCAGTTCGCAGGCCCTGAGCATCTACGATATAGCCGAGATAGCGAAGTTGGCTTCTAAAGAATAGGCACTTATCAAGGTTAATAGTGAAGTTTGCGAAACTCAGCTTTTGGAGGACACGAAGGAGCAGAGCTACATGTTCATCAAATGTCTTGCTGACGATAATAATGTCATCCAAATATGCAAAGACCTTCAGCTCAAACTCCGGCCCAAATAAATGGTCGACTAACCTTTGTTGAGTAGCTGGGGCATTAGTTAAGCCGAACGCAGTGACCTTAAACATAAAAGTACCACGCCCGGGAACATAGAAAGCTGTTTTCTCGCGGTCAGACTCATCAATCATCGTCTGCCAGAAGGCTTTAGACAAATCTACACTAGAGAGGTACTTAGCGTCCTTCAGATTGTCCAAGATCTCAGAGATATATGGAAGGCTATAGGCGTCCTTCTTAGTTATTGAATTCAATTTACGGCTGTCCAGACAGAAACGAGGGTTCCCATCTTTCTTACCAACCACCAATACCGGAGAGGACCAAGGGCTTTCGCAAGGTTCGATGACATCTAGAGCCAACATCTCGTCCACCTGCTCAGAAATTATCCGTTGTTTGTCAGGAGACATGCGATAATATCGCTGTCTTATCGGCTCAGCGTTACCAGTATCAATACGGTGTTTAATGAGATGCGTCCGACCTAAACCTTTTTCTGCGAAAGAAATGTCCTGGAATTTTTGGATAATGCTATTAGCAATAAATTTTTGAGAGTCCAATAGATTATCAAAAGAGTTAAGTTTTATTTCGGATGAATTTGAAATTTCAGACAGCCCAAGATCACTAACAAACAAATTATCAGTGTTCGTTAGGTATTTTGGACAAAGGTTGAAATTACGCCAGAAATCAATACCTAAGATCAAGGTAGTTTCTATTTCTGGGATGACATGAGCTTTTATCAAAGAGAATTTATCTTCGAAAACAACTGGCAGAAGAATATAACCCAGAGAGGATATTCTCTGTCCACCTGCGGCAATGACGGTGATTGACTCATCAGTGCAAATGTTAAGATTGTAGTTTGTTAAACGTTTATGAGAATTATTCCCTAAAATGGTAACGGCTGACCCAGAATCAAGTAAACCGTATAAGACTAATTCAGAAATAAGGACTTTAACATAAGGGCGAGGATCCCCACTCGGCTTAGTATTGAAGATTGCGGAAACTGAGTAGTTCGAAAAGAAGTTTCTGAGAAACAACAACCAATTATTCCACTCCGAGCTATTGGAATAATCCGTCATCGTCCGTCCACAATCTTCAACCATTAGTTTTTTTCAGCCGGTGTAGAGCAATTCGGACAATCAGGTCTCCGAACATCCTTTTTCCCACATCGGAAACAAAAAATAGTGCGTTCTGCTTGACAGTCCCTCATAGAATGAGTACTGACCCGACAACGGTAACAGTAAACCTGAGATATTGGCGCTACTCCTGGTCCAGGAGTTCTAGGGTTTCTAAGGGGAGGTTGAAAATACCTAGCTGGTTGGAACGAGCTATCAGCCTGGTGAAAAGAAGGATTCCTAGAGTACTGGAATGAGTTATTAGCCTGCTGGAAAGAAGGATTTCCATTGGACTGGAAAGTGTTTAAATTCCTACGAGTCTCCTTCCGTACCTCAGCGAAACCAAATTCAGGAGCTAAGGTATCGGAACCCACTGATGGTGGTTCCTTAAAGTTGTCAGAACGAGACTTCACTTTCTCAAAATTCCTGCAAGTTTGTTTGAGTTCATCAACTGATTTGACATTACTAGCAGCGATCATGGTTGCGAAACAAGGTCGAATATTATGCAGGAGGATCTCCATTTTGTCCTCTTCACACATAGGCTTTATCAGCCTGCTAAACATACTCTCCATGATTGCGAAGTAAACCACGACATTCTCCCCGACTCCTTGACTCCGACTACGAATTTCAGAAATCATTCTGTAGTCGTAGTCGACCAAATCAAAATCAGCGTATAAAGCAATTATAAGACTCTCCCAGTCTGTTATTTTAGATTTAGTTGCGCGATACCAGTGAAGCGCGTCTCCCGTAAATAAATCAGTGGCTGAAAGCAGCATTTTCTGCTCAGAAAAACTTTTAGCTAAACGAAATTCTTCTAGCTTCTGAATGAAAGCGCGGACGCAAGATTTACCGTCATATTTTAATTTTGACAACTCTGCAGTAATTCCGCGGTCGCAAGTTACGCTCATGTTAATACTCGAGGTGGTACTGGGGCCTTCCGCAACGGATGCTGTGTAAGCAGTAGCGGAAGCCGACGCATTGAGATTAGGAGCACAAGTGGAAAGTCGATTTAAATTTCTTTGAAAGCTTTCCTGCACTTTGTCAAGCAAGGTCGCGTCATCCAACCTAGTTGGTCTAACTATCCTACTCAGCCTAAAATATAGGTGATGCAGAAGAGATTTCGTTCTATTGAAAAGCGAATCATTGGAAGCAGCTATTTTAAGCGATTCTAAATTTAGACGAATTTTTTCTAATGTATCGTTTGAGCCCTTGAGATCCACCGAAAATTCAAAAACAGACTCACAAACATCCTCAGACGCATACAATTGAGTTAGCTTAGTAACCTGCCTACGCAATCCCTCAACATTATCAGAAGGTAGCTCCCCCCTGATTGCAACCTCGTACATTAACTCAGACTTTTGTAAAAGTAAAAATTTAATTGGATAAGTCATTCTGAGAGACAATAATTTAAAATAAAAATAAAATCTGTTAAAAAAAACAAATCGTGAAACCGACAAACGACTCTAATCAGCCCCTGGGTAAGATGTGCAAAAATAACAACAGTAAAAACACTATAACTATACACAGTAAAATAAAATACAATAATACACAGGCAAAATCAGGTGAAAAAACTATACCTCAACTATTGTGCCAAGAACAAAAAACTCAAATAAGTAAGGCATAAACAAGGTAGGTAGGTATTTGAAAAAAATCGTTACAAAGTTCTATTGAATGAAATAAATGAGACACTACTGTAGGTAACATTCAATTAAACTTGACGAAAATCATAGCACACAATAGCTAAAGCACATTGATTGAGAAAGAAAAAAAAAACATCACACCAAGTAACCCTAACACCAAGGAAAAACCAAAATGTTACCAAAACAGCGTGAAATATGACCTTTTAACCACGTATATGGGCGCCATTTGTCACAGAAGGTGACAAAGTAAGAGAAAAGATAGCTAATTGAGGAGAGAAATTAAAGAGAATTTAAAAATAGGTAATACAAGTTTAATAGAGAACACAAAAGTCGTAAGGTCAGGCCAAGGTCATTTTTCACTCCGTTCCGGTCGAGAAATACCGCACTCTCCTGGCAATCTCGTCCGCAGCCCTCCGCCGTGCTGCCTGGTTATTGCTCCCGTCCGGTATTAAGTCCAGTAGGTAGGTTACAATAGTTCCAGGTGAACCAGTTGTCATCCGGTGGTCATTAGCTGTACGCGGACTCGGTTCAACTAAGTATGAACCCAGAGGGTGTTCCTGGAACCGTAAACACAGGCATTACGATCCCGTAGCACAAGGGAGTTTCAGAAGAAAGCCTAAGGATCATACAGTAACCCGACTACAAATCAGCTAGCCCAAGGCGGAAGGAAACTGCGGTGGCGTTTACAATTAAAATATGTAAGCTAAGTTTAAAAAGAATTCAAAGTAGGTAGCCTTACAAGAAACCAAGAAATTCGAGACGGCCAAGCGTTCAACATAAGACCTAAAAATTAATATTTAAATATTTAAAAATAAATCTAGTACCACTACAACTAAAACGTAGGGTACCTAAAGCAAGTTCTATGCAAGCTTAAGGCTCTAAGGAAAGCTTCTAATCATTATAAATAGGCTGGTCATAATCAGCCGTTAACATTTAGAAATGCAAGGGACGCGTCGTCGTTACAGTCATATTCAAAATAAGTTATAAGCAGGCACACAGTTAAGAGCTAGGTATCTAATTATGCACAACTTACCCAGTATGGGAACACGAACACAGATTTTAGTTATTGAGTATAGGTAGGTAACAGCCTAGGTATGGCACGAATTTAATATAATAATAGGCTCAGTGGTAACAGCCAAAGACGTCACAGTTTGAAAATGTCACCGGTTGCGGCGCAAATGAGCGTAGTCACACCTTGGGATGGAGTAGTGGACTGAGCGCTCGTCAAATATTCAATGGTAGCTCCCATCTTACTGAGCGGTGACGTCACAAACTGGTACCAGGTAACTTTAACTACTCAAAAAGCATATTGCGCGAGTTTGTCTGTTCGTAAGAAGATACATTATTATAATTTAATAAAAGTTTGATATTATTAAAACGTTACGTTACAACTCTTTCACAAGAAGTTCTACTACTAACAAAACCACATTGTTATATAACCACATTTTAATATATCTATACCGAGAACATGAAAAAGATGAAGCAGATCTTACACTAATTAATATTGACAGATTGATAGACACTAATACCACAAAGTACGTAAAGGCGGCGTTTCTATTCTGTGCTAATACCGATTTAATTTTATTAAAATAAGTTACTAACAAAGGTATTAAGCTCAAGACTTTGAAAAGTTAATTCTTGGATCTAATTACAAAGACGTTCAACTCACAGCACTGTACTGTGTGAAAATGAAAGCTAGCGAAGTTCAAACAAGTTCCTTAGCTCAGGTTTTTGCAAATAACCAACACCGGTGTAGTGCAACACGGGTTTTGTATGGCGACACTGATGAGCTCCCCTAGCGTAGACTCTGTGAACCTCATTTTCTATACAAAAATCCGTGTGAATTGCTTGTTAAAACTCAGACTACGGTCTCAGGCTATCATCATCATCAGTCTATTGAAGTCCACTACTGGACATAGGCCGACGATCTTGAGCCGTCTCCATCCAACGACTTCCTAAAAAACAGAAAAAAACTCAAGGGGAAAACATGTTTGTCTGAAAGATAGTAAAAGATCGAAGGTTGACGAGAGGCGACCACAAACAGGACGACGCGGTAGAGGAAAGCCACACACACGGTGGACTAAAGACATTATAAACTTAGCAGGAAGTCTGTGGATGGAGGCAACTCGACGAACGGTCTTGTTCGTCGTGGCATTCTAAGATAGAAGCCTATGCCCAGCAGTGGATTTCTACAGGCTGATAATGACGATGTTGATGATGAAATAGATTCTGTTTGTATCTCTTCTACTTTTGTTGTTGGAAGTAAAGTTCACTGCTCTGAAAATGAGATGAGTTCTGGAGAGTAACGTGTAACTAATTTGTAATCTAAATTTGAATTAATATCTACTATTGAAGTGAGCAAGCTTTTATCTGAATAAGCTTCGGTTCAAGTGAAATTATTACAGCAATTTTTCACTGAAAACTTTCATAAGTAACTTCGGGGGAACATGCCTCGAAACTTCGGTGAAGAAGATTTATTCTCAAATAAACAGCGTTATAAACAAAGGGAGAGCCATCACCGTAACTCTTCATTATTTTAAACGGAGCTTTTTTCACAAACGTGCTAATGTTGTTTATGCTTCTCTTTATTGTTTGACCTCTCGTTTTTTGTGCTTACTGCAGACATATTCATTTTCTTGTTAAATTCTTCCACTCTTGTTCACAGCAAGCAGTTTGTTAGGCTTGTACAGTTCATGATCATTATCATGCCTCAGGAATGTAATTTAAATAACAAAAATATGTTGAGAAGCGTCTTTTGTTCGTTCTGGGTTTAGTTTTGATGGTTTTCAGGACTTTAGAGTCCGTGACAAAGGATTTTGGCATTACTGTATATATTTGTGCCGTGGTATGTCCGGCCACAAAATAGACTCCTCCAATTTTTCCCGTGGATGTCGTAATAGCCGACTAAGGTATTACACCAGGGGATGGGCAGCAGCATCTACCTGAGTATTTAACGCGAATACAGCGATCACCAATCTACCTGCCAAGCGTGTTGATTATTGCAATTCTTCCCATAATTTTTTATGGGGGGGGGGGGGGCTTCGTCCAGTAGTGCACGTCTAATAGGCTGTTGATGATAATGATACAAAGTAATCCAAATAGTACCAATAGATAGGTATCAATTTTAATACCAACAAATGATTTCACTCGATTTCCCGACACAGTGTGCCAAGCACTTGAGCACCGTGCATCGACAGCATTAAATATCATGGTAAGTAATTAATATTACATACCTACATAGCTGGAGGTAATTATTAATAACGCTTTAATTAATCACTAAATTATTAATACTGTGCCACGTTTAAATAGAAGAGCGGAAAATGAAGCATCTACTTATATTTAATTACAGGGAAATTCTTAAAATGGTAACCTACGCATTACGTCTTTCGATTACGAAGGAATTAATAATTAAAATCTCAATTGGTTCTAAATATATTTAATTTTTGTTGAATTAAGGCAATTTTACTTGAATGAGCAAAGCGAGTTCTCCGAGTTAATTTGGACGAATGGGCATTTGTAGATACATAACATATGTATGTATGTTAGTCTAAGGATCACTGGCGGATTACTTGTAATATTATGTTATGTTCTAAAGACTAATGTCTTAAAAGTCATTGGAAGTTGGTGGATGGATACAGTCCGGGATCGTTCGTTGTGTCAATAGGTGGATGGTCATGACGATATGATTATTTAAATTTACTGGCGTTTGTATTACCATAAGAGTTTGAAGGCGTTGTGATTTATTACCACAGATAATTAAAATCTGTTACTTAAATATTATATCGCTGCATGGTCAATATTTGAAAGCCCCTTAACTAATAAAATTTAGGTTAATTAACCGAGGCTGTATATATTATGTTGGGATACATACCTATATGTTTGTAATTAAAAACCTTAGTAGACCTCAAACCAAACATTTGACTCGGCTGCGGCGGCTGAGAGTAGTCTAAGCAACCTCAAATGTTAATATTAGCCAATGACATCGGGGTAGCTTGAAATCTCTGTAATTTTATTGGTTATTATTTGACATTTACTATCGTCTCTCTAGCGACTCGCTATATTTACTAACACTAGTCAGCGTGTGCTAGCCGTAATCGCAACCAAACCACGTTTGGTTCGATGGGAAATTCATACAATTACTATTTCGTATTTGATATCGGAAGTTTTAGTTCATTAAATAATATATTTCCCTGATACACCTAGGTAGGTTGTTAACTTTTATTTTTAATACTCTCCCGTTGTACTAATGACAAAAGAAATAGTACTAAGAAAGTTTCGTCATTAATATTAAGAAATTGTACGAATTGTCCGAGAACTCACGTTTGTATCAGATGTACATTTACTTTTGATCCATTCGACGCGGCATGGCTCATGTTATCAAACGAATTAGTGCAAAAAAAACCCAATTTTCTTTTCCTGCCAATTAAATTGCTTTTACTCTACGCGATTGATGCAAAATAAACCACTTTCTTGAAGAATAACTCAATTATTTGAATAGCTAATGATGTTTATAATCAACTGCTTAGAACAGGAATAAGTACTAATTAAATTAAATGATAATACTAATTTTCAATTGGTAGATTAATCAAAATGGCAGAAGCACCTACCATTTTGAACTAATAACTAAAAACGAAAGAATAGAAGCAAAGTTACGAGCGGAAGGTACTAACGAGGGCCAAAAAGTGTATTAGACCCCGCAAACAGGGTGCTGAGCGAACCAAGCAAAAATGAGACCCAATCTTTTGGGATAGAGTAACATTTTGAGTTGCACAGATTGATGAACTTGTTTACGGGCACAAAGACAAAAAAGTTTCACATCGCTTCGTTAAGGCTAGGAATTACATGGGTGAGGCGAACATGTGTGGTACAATTTGCTGAACAGACTGATAGCAGACTAACATTTGATAGGCTTTAATCTGAGTAAGAAATATTTGCATACTCTGACTGTATGGTAGGCCTACGCAATGGTATGTAAATAATTATAAAACAACAAATAACAGAGTCGAAATTAAAATAAATTAAATTAAAATAAGGACTAAATCACAACACGCAAACAATAAACTCGTAAATTCTCGAATCATCCTTTCAGTTTCCTTTTTTCATCCTTTTTAGATCTTTTGCAAATGGTTTTTAGATAGTTTAACTGTTTCATTGTGTGAACCTATCAGTTGAATAAACTAAAAGAACTATCTGCTCAGGTAAACTCTGCCAGCTTGGCAGTGATGAAAATTATGTGAAGCTGGCGCTGTCATTGTACCGTATGTGGCACTGTCATTGTACCGTATGTGGCACTGTCATTGTCCAATTGGTTAAGACTACACATGGCTTGCAAATAGCTTTCTTAGTTTATCTGTGCTCCATAGACAACTAGACTAACCTGCTAAAGTTTCGTTCGAACCGAGTTTTCCATTGTCTCCGGATTAATACGTGAACTTCTCAAAGGGTTATCTAAGTTCCGGGACCACGTTTCTATTAATTACCTAAGTTCAGACTTGGTCGATATTAATTAATTGGAAACTTTCAGAGCATTCCCCTTTTCTGTGAACTCATTATAAATTATAATGTTTGGTTATTTAACTGCGTGTTTTATAATAAACGCTTTCAACAGTTTATCACGTCATTTATGCATGAAACTATACAAACAAAGAACATTAAAATATTTGAAACTCCATAACGGATGATCAAATACAAAATAACCCAACACGACATAAGTGACCGCTATCAACAAACGTTTTAACACCCGAGTAGATGTAGTATATGGATGTAATTAGTGATATTTAAAAAAACTGGGCCGGTTCGTGGGCGTGGAACGTCACGCGAGAAAACGCTCGATTTTGCGCCACTTTTACTCGAAAAGTGACTGGGTGTACGAAACATTCCAATTAAGCCATTTAGAAAATGACGGTTGGCAATTTCAAAGTAGCTTTGTGTTAATGTAGCAGCAGACTTGTTTTGCGAACGGTAACTAATGAGCGATGACCTTATAAGCCATATTGATGGCCTAATTAGTCGATTTGTATTAGCATAACATAGGTAAGATCTACTTCAATGCACATTGAAGGTAGTGCCCGTACATTGTGCTATAATTTGGTATGAAAAATCAACCAATAGCGTGAATAACTCCATTATTCACGCTATTGGTTGATTTTCCTCCAGTACATTTTTTAATGCGGTCTTTCACTGAATATGAAATTTGCTAACATAATACTTAAAAAATCACCTTAACGCGAGTCGTACAATTTTGCTGAAATTTATTCCTGATATATAAAATAAAACTTCAGTAAATAGAAGTGATTTCACGATTCACGAACGAAGTGTGTTTTTTAATTCACGATGAACGCTTCCGACAGCGAGTCACTTCAAGTCCAATAAAGAACGTGTCACGTCAGTCCGTCTGTCCGTCCGCAAACAGGCACGTAGGCAATAACACCGACCGATTTCACAACAATCCAATCAGCTAAATGCAAGCAAAAATAGACATTATCACCTGGCAATAAGATTCTACGATTTAAAATAGGGCAGAAGGTAACGTATACCTGTGTTATGAGTTGGACAGTTTGACAGCAGACCCAACTATAAGTAGGTAAGTGGAGTAAAGTGATACTGGTATCCAGTCTATTATTTTGAGTTAGATAACCGTGATATTGGTAGAGACAGATTTTTGGTGTTATACCCGCTTAGGACCTTTGAAATAGAGTAATATCAAATTTGATGATCAAATTTGAGCTATGATGTTTTGCGATTCTGGCAGGATTTAATGCCCGACCCACTCGTGACTTTGTTTGCATATATAAAAAAAAACATTGCAAATCCCACCTATCCAACTGTGCTATTTGAATCTAATCAGTGGTTTTGGAGGACAGTAATAACAGCGGGAAAAGCAACTCTCAATATATAATATAGGTAATAGTCAAATTTTATAACATCCGAAAATAAACCAGGCGGGGCTTGAACCCGCAACCGTCGCGACCGCCACTGGTCGACTCTACGTCTATTATGTAATTATTTGTTAGATTTATCTCTGAAGATAAATCATGAACCACATATGGATTTCTGTGTAGAGTTTTGATTCACACATGCAAGAACAATAGGTAATTGACCACAATAGCACCAATCACAATCGCATATATACACAAATCTTCACAAACTATATCATGACGAAATGATTTTCAATAAGCAAAAATTCAAATAAATCAATAGCGAAAACGTCCTAACAGTGATATATGAGAGTCAGGACGTGTCCGGAACAAACACTCCCCTAGCGGGGGCTTAAAAAATGTCCTTTGTTTACGACGCAATGAATTCCGAATTTTCAGACACCTGCTCCAAAAGAGGTCTTTTGTTCGACGTGAATAATTTCGACCGCGACTTACAAAGAATCAAATATTAGTAGAATACCCGTTTTTGTTACGCAATGCAATCGCTGTCATTTTATGCGTGTCTTTAAGAAACATAACGTACCTCATCGTGATCATCTCCACCCAAATTAAATTACATATATACATAATCACACGCCTTTTTCACCGAAGGGGTAGGCAAAACCTCAAAAGCCTCTTTCCACCGTGGGTTACAATCATTAGAATATAGACGTGACAAGTGGTGAGCTCATCGCCGCCATTGCTTTCCACGACAGACTTGGCTAACGCTTTCTTCCAGTAATAACACACTCCCAAATAAGCCAGCAGCCAGGACAAATCTTATACCAACGAAAATTTACCAACAAGTCCGGGTACTACCAACAAGTCCTACTGGGCAACAATAACTATCTAGCTTCGAACCCGATAGTGTAGACCAAGACCCTTCCTAGCCGTATCGCAAGAGAAGATATAAATTTATATTCATCATCATCATATGCCGTTAGAAATCCACTGCTGGATGAGGCCTCCCACATATAATGCAATGGGGGGATTTATCATCACGCTTAGCAGGCCGATTGGAGTTCGCAGTATTGGTGTGGAGTACTCAGGTGGATGCTGCCCACCCCCTGGTGGAATCCCTTGGTAGGCTTTTATGACATCCACGGCAGGATATGCAGGAGTCTATTCTTGGGCCAGATACACCACTGCTAAAATTGATACTACTACCATTTCAACATCATAGCCAGATCATAGCCTTTATAGCTCTTTATTTCTCGCAACAGTTCTATAAATTTCTGTTCTTTGAAAATGAAGCTTTTACTGAAACAGTATATTGTTAAATACTGGTCCCCCTCTCAAGTGCGCTTGTTTCAAATCAACCAGAATTTACTTCTATCGAAGAATACGACTAATATCTATAAAATGATGAGAAATGATTTCTATGCGAAATGCGAATAGTCGTGACGAACTCTGCCATCTACCATATTTATTTCATAGTTAACTTTTTCATTACATAGTATCAAGATTTTATAGTAGGAGACAACATTGCTTACAAAATTTTATTAGTAATTGAGTACTGCCACGCCCTAAAATCCCAAGAACATTCTCTTTTCGCTCAGACTTTATATAGTAAAATTAACTAGGCATTGCAATAATATCGACCAATACAAAAAAAAGCAATAAGGCATTAAAAATAACGCTGTAGATAGTGCTACAAGCACCTTTACAGTTAAGGCCAGTTAAGTAAGAACATTTAAGTTTGGTTAGTAGGACAACTTCTGGTGAAGGAGACCTATTTCTGTCACCAAGCAGTAGTGTGAGCAATGCTGTGTTCCAGTTTGAAGGGTATGGCTGCCGGTGAAATTACAGGCATGCTATTTAGCCATATAAACGGTTTATACATAATTAGTGACTGAAACACCAACAACCAACTATTCAAAACAGACCACCAATTAAAAACAACGAATGCCCCTGCAATATATTTTCAAAGTTCACAAACAAAAGTACAAAACGATTCAAAGTTATCTCGACAATATTATCCAGCAGAACGGATGGAAAACAATTCCGCGAATGGAAAAAAATGTTTTGTCTCCATTTTAAAATATTAATGACATCGTTACTGCCGCAAAACGCTTTCCAGTTTAGTCGTTTGTTCGATAATCGAACAGATAAATCACAATGGAACTGAGAACGACAGAGGCATTGTGTCTAATTTATGACTGTGATGTATTCACAGATTCAAGTATTACAAAACATCGCAATATGCCCACTTAGATGTATTTAATCAGTTTATAGGTACTCTTCCCTGAAACTGTGTCAGTACCGAATTCTCCTCAATTTATTCCTTAGCCTACCTTTGTAAGCAGAATCACGATTCTGTTTCTAAGCTCTAGTAATTCTAGATAGTTTCTGTGTTTTTAAGGCTCTTACATACGACGCTTATGAAAGTACTCTTATCATTATGCCACCTACAAAGTTTTTTTCTCGAGTATATTATACGTCACTCTTCTTGTGATATAAAGTCGACTCACCGCGCCACCTTTAGGTACTTGGTGGCCGACCGCGGTAAGTGACGCCCACATGCAATTACAGCGTCTTGTTGCTTGTTACTTTGTTAACATTGTCCCGTTGGTACTATAATAAATTTTAAACTTTAAATTACACGCAGACGTAAACGAGCAATAATGTACAAGTGTACACGAACTGCCACACAAACACCGGTCCTGGACTTGTCGCTTGTGAGTCACAAATGTCTCAGCGACATACCACGTCGCATGATACACTTGCAATACAGTGTGAAACAATCTTATCCAGTATTTAATTGTAAACTGAGATCGTCTCACTGTGAACAAGGAATAGTACTTTCCTTGTTAAGTTAGAGTAAGTAGTGTCCTTTATTTAGACTCAGAAGAGATGAAATTTTTATAGCGCTCCTCTTGAAATGTGTGTTTTTTATCTCCGTCTTTACAACACTGCTTAGTAAAAGAATGTTTTAACGGAGCTTTCTCTTTAAAACAAGTAACATTTTTAATTATACTGTCCAAAATGTTGTGTTTTCTTTTTATACACTTTCCGAGGAGTCTATGTACCTATTTATCTTACAAGTCTTGTTATAGAATAAAAACAATAAAATACTTTGCAGGTGACAAGCTCTTTTAGTTGATCAAAATATAATATGTGACTTAATTCAGAATTGAAACGTTTCAAAAGAACACCGCAACACAAGAACACGGTATATATCGAGTTTAGGAGTTCGTAATAAATTCAAAAGTTTAAATTGCCGCTCGGAGCTACAACTCATCATCGTTAAAAAGTTTTGAGAAAGCTTTGTGTGGCATACGTCTCCACGCCTTCTGTTTAGTTTAATTAGAAGACCGCCTAATTTCACCGAGTGTTTCTTAAGGCTCAATCAAGCAATGATACATTTTTCACAAATATTATAGCAATTTTATAAAACTACGTCTCTACGCACGTAACATAAATAAATTGAATATATGATCTTCTTTGTCGTATTTTTAGGGTTCCACTGGCAAACCAGAACCCTTATTATTTCGTCCGTTCATCTGTCCGTGTATCAAAGCCATTTTACCGATTTGGATACAATTAGCACTATTTGGATAAAATTTGCAAAGTAGGTGTATTCTCTGAAACGCTTTACAACGGGGAAGTGAAATTATAAAAAAAAAAACATTTCTAAAAATGATACGGAATTATTTCATTATTTAAGGCGTTAAAAGTATGTGTCCTAACCCCTTTACATCCCTCTAACTTTTCAATTAAGAGGGGCAAAAATCTGAAAAAAGGTAGTAGAACTTTAAAAAAAACTTTTTAACGACATGTTGCGTTGTTTTTAAGATTTGAGATATTTTCAGTTACCGCTATACTTAACTTTAAATTTTTACCGTTTATGTTCATCCAGACTATGGAACCAATATATATATATATATATATATATATATCAACTGTGCGAGGTTGGACACGCAAAATACTACTTTTTAATTTTTGATTTGGCGCTGTCTTTAAAATAATGCTTTTTATCTACCACTATGCGAAAATGTTTATTTTTTGTTGAAAACTCCTTTTACTAAGTGTTCAAGTTCATCTTTGTTTGGTTTTAGACTTTGTATCTGTGGAATAGTCTGCATGTGTGAGCCCTTAACGATCTCAATGAAAAACTTCAGAAACTGGAAGGAAGACAGTGGTACGACTTGCGGGAAACTTTCAGTAGATTTTCAACTTTGTCCATAGTACCGTGTTAAGGTTTGCGTTAAGTGATCTTTTTCATACTTAAATTGTAATCCTATTTATGACGATGTAACTTACTGCATCTAAGTAAAGAATCAGTAGTTTTGCAATATATTTAAGTTTCACTAAAATGTTACGCAGCCCGGAGGATTTGGGGTTTTTTTAAAAAAAGTGTAATAAATGTGAAAATTATATTTTACGGATGAAAATTAAAATGACCTTAAACTGAATAAAACTTAGGAATATTCGGTGAAAACGAGTGTCGTGGACGGTGATGAGTAGGTACTAAACTTTACCAAAATAAAACCAAGAAATTGAATTTGCTTTAGTGGACGTTGCCCTTAATTATTTGAGTATGTAAGAGAAAACAACAAGACATTTGTCCATTCATAAAAATCCAATCAGTTCCGAAACAAATCATCGAAATAGTGCAATTTCATTTTGCAATACAATTTTTTCAGCGGAATGTGTTTATTCGATTTTATTGCAGCGCTGGTAACGCACACTGGATCCAGCTAAATGAAATTCAGCCATGACATAAATAATTCATGACTATATTGCTTCAAAGCGTTCACCATTATTACGGCATCTCAGTTATTGGCACGCCACTTCCATATGCCGTTTGTAATAGCTCTATTACTGTTATGAGTAGTTGAACACGATCGATAGAACATTAATAGTTAGTACAAAAAGTTTTTACTCAACATGTCTAACAACATCGCGCACTGTCTGGAAACGTTGACCCGTGTTTCAGAACAAATATATCAACTAGAAATTAATACGCAAATTAACCTTTCATCCCCTCCCGTGGATGTCGTAAAAGTCGAGTAAGGGATACATCAGGGCAGCAGCATCCACCTGAGTAGTTGGAAACAATACTGCAATTACTAATCCGCCTATGCCAAGCGTGGGGATAATGGAAAATCCCCCATTGCATTTTATGGGGGAGACCTCGTACAACTGTAAACATCTAATGATGATCTGATGATGAAATACGCGTTTTCAAGTAAGCACAACATTATTTGCAATTGACGCTTACTAAGTTGAATATAGAGGAGAAACAAAATTATAAAAAAAAATAGATTACTGTTCTGGACAATTCTTTGAATGGGCACTGCCATTTGCATTAGTTGCCATTAGTTGGTTTTTTATTGGTCATAGTCTCATAAATATCTATATCAGTTCAAACTATGATCATTTGAGAAAATATTTTGGTTAATATTATTTATCCACTGCTGGATGAGGCTGGAGATTTTACATAATCACCACGCAGGCAGATTGGTGATCGCAGTTTGGTGTTAGGTATTCAGGTGGATGCTGCTGCCTAACCCCTGGCATAATCTCTTAGTCACGTTTTACAACATCCACAGGAAAATACGGAGGAGTCCTAATTTTAGGAGACTACCATGGCTCAATTATTGATTATCTAAATTTTAAATGAATTTGAAGTGTTCAATGAAAACTATCAAAGTTGTGTTTGTTGAATTTGTATTATGATACCTATCAAAGAGCTCTCTCAAGGTTATGAAAGGCCTTTTCAAATGTAAAACTACATATCATATTCGTATAGCTACCAGTGTCCTAGCTAATGCTTAAACTTCTTCAAATTTTATTGTATCATCATCACATGCTTGTGTGAAAATTCGCATTGCAGATTTTTCGTAAATAAAATTTTCATGATCCTCTAACACGCGAACTTGGTCCTCTTTTACATAAACCAGCTAAGACGTGGTATTCAGGTCAGCAACTTTTAAAAACTTTATGCAGTGCAGTTGAAACAATAACTTTTGCTCACTTTTTGTTTTAGAACCACGAACGTGCAGACGAAGATAAAGTATTTTATAGTTAACTGACTTGAAATAAAATGTTCACTTTGCACGAAAATGCATAATTTTATACTGGCCATACAAATCATTTAAATTTTATACAGCTATTGACATAGGGAATCCTAGTGTGGGGTCAAGACTACGTATATGTTAAGTGTTATGTTATGTAAGTTAAAGAAACTAAATTAATAACGGTGACTCCTTTACCGTACAGGTGGTAAGGCTTTGGAATGCTCTTCCCCATGTCATCCGTGACAGTCCTTCAGATAACGTCTTTAAGAGAGCACTTTCTCTGTAAATTGTTTCTTTAGTAGTATTTATGTTTTTATTTATGTATGGTACCTACCTAATTATATATATTAGTATATTTAAAGTGTGTATTTTTTCTATTTAATATATATATTTATCTTTGTTTAAGTATGTTTATTTAAATTTATATATCATTTATAATTTATTTTGTTTTGTGTCTCTCTTTTCTTTTTATGTGTGTACACGAACCTACCTCTATAATCCCCACTCTCTAGCCTCAGAGGTTTGCTGGAAGAAAACTCTTTTTAGGGTAAAGCTCGCCTTTGTACATGTCCTTTAATTCTGTCTTCTGTTCATATCATGTATTGTGTGTACAATAAAGATTAAAGAATAAATTAACAAGGAAAAAAACACGTAATATAACGTCTTTTTTTACGTTTTAGAACCTTTTGCCTACACATCTGTCATCTGTCTTGAATAAGGCCATTTTTATCACTCGAGACCCGCTATAGATCAAGATCAAAGTGCAAAAGTATCCGCGTATTACTTCTCGAATAGGCATTTTTACATATGCCGTCACGATATCTTCAATAAAGTTGGTGTATTTTAATTCTGAGCAGCATTAACAAAATATTTTTTTTCATATTATCGTCCCCTTTTCCAACAAGTATTTAAGTAAAAATTCAACAAAAAAAATTAAAACAAATTAAACGAATTTTTGCTTAAAAGTGTTAAATGTTGGAGGTTGAAACTTATTTTATTTATGGTCTTTATTTATCTTATGAACAACAAAGTATTGTAGCTAATTACAGTTAAGCTAAGCTGCAAGCTATGGCACCTATAAAGTTAAGTTTGTTGAGGTTGGAACTAACGTTACTTAATCAACTGCGGAGCGTCGATTAATGTAAAAGGACGCACTTTGGGTAACACCAGTGGGAATTCTTCTCGCGATGCATACGAGGGTCACGTTCCACACTCTCTTTTACTTTGAACCTTGTTTTCCGCGTGTCATAATAAAACAAAGGACGACATTATAAATAATTTTAAATTCAGAAATATTCCTTAGTGGATAACATAAAGCCACCAAAATAGGATCCACGTAATTCACTTCAAAATGTTTTTGCAAATCCATTAGTATGGGATCCATTAGTCAGTATGTTCGTATTATCTAAAAATATTTTTACAATAACCAAGAACATACTATTGTAGATAAATGTTGATGTAAATACTTTCCTTATTATTCTGTGTTATATTTTTAAATTTAATATGTACCTACTATTATTTTTAAGTTTTCAGTGTAAATAATCAGGAATTGATGTTCGTTTTTAGTATAACAACATTTTTAGTGTAAATATAAGTAAGTAAGTGGTAGCGATTTTGTGCAGTATTATCTAAATTTAAAGTGCACTAAAGTTGTCACCCAAGTTGTCTTTTTAATAGACTGAAATAAAAGGGTCATATAATGTAGTTGTTATTATCACTAATTCAATGTTTAAAGCTCGGTAACGCAGCATCAACCATCTGAGGTAAGCTGCAAAAAAGTTAATCCAAAAAAAATCGTCTATAACGGCCTATTGCCATAGAATTGTCTCATAGCACGAGTAAAGGAATAGTTACACTTTTATAAAATAAAATGTCTGTTTACGGATTTTTCTACGCAATATTGAATTTAGTTCTAAGATTCATAAATAGATGTTGTCAGCCAAAATAACGGTACGGAAGCCGCGGTGCGGCTTCGGGCTCGTACTTGGCCATCTATTTATACGGGAGTAGCAAAATATGGTAGGCTAAGAGCCAATTTCACCATACTCTGTTAGTTAGTAAATGTCTTGTTAAATCTAACCATTGGTCAAGGTGACAGATAATCTTTGAAAATACCTGTCAAAAAGCATTGGTTAGACTTAACAGTTGTTTAATCGCCTGTTATTTGTTGGTGAAATCAAACCTAAGTGAGTTATTTTCTGTCTTGATTGGTCAGAATGAAATGAAAAACAAAACACAGTTTTTGTCAGCACGCAAGCAGAGGCACGAAGCGTTTCGCTGGTCCGTAAATTTGGCGTGCAAAAATGTTGACTGTCGATAAAGTTCCGAAGAAGTTTCTTATTTGTTACGTAATAATTTCATTAATATTATAAAATCTGTAACAAAGTAAAAATGCAAATTACAACAAAATTACAAGAAATTCGTCAGAGCCCATAAAAAGTTCGCACAGTGTGAACTTTTCCTTTGCATATTCATGAAAGCAACTCACTCGGAAGGTTTTGGTGAGAAATTATGATAATCATTTTATACTAACTTCATCCGTCTTGAGCTTTCATAAATAGAGGAGTTGTATGGAAGCGGGCTGCATGCGGTCTGACGCCTTGCTACTCAAGCGTACTCACTAAATTAATTTAGATACCAGATAAAGTTTATGCTCGCATTACTTTTTCTATTTATATCTCTGATAACTGATGACCTCAGTCTCTGATGGTCTCTGAGACCTTGCCATGTTGAGCTCTTATAGCAATTCAGTTCAATAACTTCAGTAGAAAATATCTTTAATCGGAGAAGTCTATAGACCTTCATAGTTTTGGAGATCTGAGTATGAGTTACCCCATTTTGGTTTCGCTTGCTTAAGTAGATAGATTATGTTTTCATAAGTACAAAGTCGTGGTAGTCTGTGTCTAATAATACGATTCTTCCAATTCTCCCTCTGGATATCGTAAAAAGCGGCTAAAGGATTACGCCAGAAGATTTGTAGCAGCATACTTAACACCAAACTGCGATCACCAATCCACCTGCCAATAGCGTGCGTAATTATGGCAAATACCCCCAATTGCACACTATGGGTTGTACCCTATGCATGCTGTAGGGGAGCCTCTTTCAGCAGTGAATGTCTGCCGGCTGATAAAGAAGCACAAAGTAAGTCTCATTAATTCATTATCTCAAGCTAATTAACTATGTAAAGTTTGGGCAGCAAACTCAGCAATAAACTAAGGAGCGCGCTCATTATTATACGGATGCACCGAAATTCGCTGCGTTCCATTTAGTTCTATGTTCGGTCGTAAAAGCTGGGATTGGAATTTGCCTAAGCTCCCTCGTGTCTCCAAGCGGTATTCACACCCTCCTCCCAGCCTGTGTCCCAGCTAAACAAAAGACGGAGTATAGGAAGATTTATGAACAATTCACGAAGCAATGATATGGGGTATCTATTCAAATCCTCCACTGAATTTGGGGCAGGTACTTACTCGACTCAAGATGATGTATGTCCCCATACAATACAACTGGCACCTATATTATGCTCCCGAGTGAATTCAATTTTCGTATATTGTGAAAGATATTTATTATAAGCTCCGTGAATTTTTATAAGAGCGTCATGAATATTATAATAGAGATTCGTAGACCTCTTTTTTACTAGCTTAAATATGGCCGTGTACTTGGGGTATTTTGCCCTTCTAAAAATAATTAAAGGCGTTTCAAATTGTTGATTGAGTAAAAACATTAAAAGATTTTAGAGTTGGTAAAATTTGTATTTAACCGTAGCTGAAACTCCAAACACAGTGTTGAATCAAACGATTTGTATAATGGTACACATCTATTAATAACACTCATACTTTTTATTACACTGAGCACGCGATACAGTGATTCCACTAAAAGCATCTTGGAATAGGTAGGCCTCTTAAAGAACTCTCTAAGGAAATGTTACACGCATTTTCTATTGAAGAAATTTTTATTCAGAAGGCGTAGTCCACCAAATAGTGTTTTGGGTGCCTGAGAAATATTTTCGGTATTCGTGCATGACTTCTATGTATTCAGCCTCATGTTCCGCGGTACCTTATACGTGATAACTTATGCAAACAAAAGTACAGTTTCCTTAGGATGTTTCAGTTTGTTATTATTATACGTACAAAAATTCGAGAAAACGTACAAGAATAGAGGGGAATAAAGTGAAATTGTTGCCCTTTTCCCATGTCCCAGGTGTTTTTCTTTCGTTGCTTAAAAGAAAATGTAATGAAAGCCTTAAGTATCACCTGTTCGTATGAGAAGCTGTGTTTATTCGTGAATGGCTGTGTCATGTTAGCACAATACTGGCTTAAAATAGTTTTGTTACAACGAAGATGAGAAGAGGTTATCCAGAAAAAGTATATTGGTTTCCAAGTTACTCAAGCGACACTAAAAAACCTTTTAGTGGAGTACATTAACAAAACCTTTTAAGTTTGTTTGTCTAGTCATGCTTTAATTGATTATAAATAGCAAACAATCTTTAATGTGAAAATATTTGTGTAACTAAAACAATTATGCATCGTTTACGGTACTTATTGTTTGCTATTTGAAAATGCAAAGTTGTTAAGAAACAAAAATGGTTCATACCTGTTATTATTCCATTATTTTTAGCCCTAGCTAAAAACTATATAATAAACTTATAATGTTACAAAATTATGAAATATATAAGTACGAAACAAAAAAAAACCAGTCGGTGGTGAGTCGGATTTGCATGGAGAGGGTTCTGTACTAGTAGGCTACAATAATAACTACTTGACCAATTGAAATGATTAGTCAGTCAACACATTTTATACGCATATTCTCGTCGCGAATATTTTCTGTTTTCAGCGGAAATTTCAAGACTTTCTCGTTTACACATATAGTGATTTATGGCCCTAATTATACTGTATTTTTTTCAAAGGCATTTTGGAGACAAGAAGATGAGGTTCAAACATTAATTGTAATTTATTTTTCTTTTTTATTTTCTTTTAATTAGATACTTCATGTTTTAAAATTGCCGTCGTTTGGCACTCCAATTTCAATCCAGTTTGCCCCCAAAATGAACTCTCAAAATCTTAGAATAAGGACTGAAGCACCCTTATTCTAAGCTCAAAATCATAATTTGTTTATGATGAACATTGTATGATCTTGATCGGGTCAACAAATTCTGATGTATCAAATCTTCAACGTTTTCTTCCAGTAGATATGAAGTAAATAGGCTATGACAGACAGACATGAGAGTATAATGGTTCCATATTTTTTTGATTCTATTATTATATTGAATGAATAAAGGTATAGTATATCCATAAATATAATATATTATATTATGTATATAAAGCATACTTATTATTAAATATAAAGCTTATAAGTACTAGATTATAATCCTGGGTTTGAATTAAATACTATTTGTAACAGAGATCA
Source organism: Epirrita christyi (assembly GCA_951392215.1). Taxonomy (NCBI): domain Eukaryota; kingdom Metazoa; phylum Arthropoda; class Insecta; order Lepidoptera; family Geometridae; genus Epirrita; species Epirrita christyi. The sequence goes on along the minus strand of OX595842.1, from coordinate 6,320,734 downwards.
ACTCTCACAAGCTAGTTTTTATTCACCACTCAATAAGTCATAAACCCTGGAATACTTGCAAATAAGAGGCGGTCTTATAGCTAAATCCATTGAAACTAAATAAACCAGCCGTCGCAAGTTTCACATAAAAACCACAAAACATTCGAAAATGATTTATAGTGGCCCACAATCTGTTTGGGAGGCCTCGTGGGGCAAAAACAGATTATTGGACTCCCAGTCATTCCCAACAATCGGTTTAGTACATTCATGTACGAATTTTTTTCAGAGAAGAGAAATAAATAAAATTAATAAATATAACATTTCGCCTGGAATTATAACTAGCTAATATCTTACTGCTCAGCATTAAAGTCAATATTCGCAAGAACTCGCGTTCAACAATGTCTTTTGATACCACTTATTTTCGTAGCTCTGCGTTGCAATTCACATCTGAACATTCGTGACTTAAAAAAATCCATTGGTATAAAAAGTAGCGACTCAAGTCTGCCACAATAACTGAACTGTGACTTTGCTGTTTGTGTCATCAAATAATCTACACTAAATGATGCCTCATTCTGTTCTAGCCATAAATCCAGTCAATAAAAAACTTATTTTTGTGGTTTTTTTTACATACTTTGGGTGCTATAGCGCTGTGCAGAGTATCACAGACGGAAGAATGAATATTGGAGTCTGATCCTTCACTGACTCAGGCTATAAATCTATTTATTACAATCCTTCCTGAATCAAAACCTTTGAAAACTGTTTTATTTATGTTTAGCGTGATACATAAATAATTTGTAAACAGTAAAAAAAACTTTGTTATAGTTAAATGATTTCCGTAAATGGCATAAGAAAACTCGACTTACACAAAAATTGAAAATAAGCAACTGAAAAGATATCATTACGATATGTGAAATCAAATACAAGGAACAACAGCATAAGGGCCACTGCAAACGTTGATTCATAATATTCCCATCATTTGGAATCATTTTTCAGATGTTTTTTTAATAATCTGCAGTTATAGTTTGTATATTGCTGAATGTCTGAATGACAAGCAAATGAAATAGTTGCTAGATAATTAAACAATAGTATTAGAATTCAAAATCATCACAGCACAATTATATGCTTGTGCTTTGTCGACTTTTTCTATCAATAACCGATTTATAAACCAAATCTAAAACTACATGAAAAATCCACCAAATCTATTGACTGTTTATCATAACTAGTCGCGTAGTATGTAATCAGCCTTAAAACTTTTTCATTCGGCTCTGCCCGCCATTTGCCATTTTGTGGCAACTGTCTCTGTTACTCGCCACTTCGCCATGCGGCGTAGCACGGCAGTCGCGCCGTAGCTCTCGTAGATACCAGTCGTAGAGGCTCTACGCTCGCTCTACGCATCAAATAGACAACGTCCTTGTAAATTGAACTTTATGATAGTTGTATATGTTTTAATTGGAGTAAACATACAGTTAATAAAAAAAACAAAAACAGACAATTTAATCGGTGCTCAGTTCTTCTGTTTCTTGAAATTGTGCTTGGATGAAATAAATCAACAGGTAAGCTTAACGTTACTTACTATTTTTTTTACATTTTTCTTCTTCACAGTACTTCTCGCTCTTGTTGTTGAAATCATGGGCAAGGTTTTTTTTCATATAAATATTAGATTAAGACTAAATTTTAGGTTTGCGGTAATTTAACCCATGGGTCAAATGGCCGACCATGCAAAACCGACTCGTTTTTTTGAGAGACCTTGAGTTACTGGTTTATCAAAACTAACATTGAGATTTTAAGAAACAAAATAGCTTTTGATAGCTATTACAGCTACGTTTATATAAAGCCCTTTTTGTTGGTTTAATTGGTGTTTTTTGTCTCCGTCGCACTATCGTGCTAAGACATTTATTAACCTTGATCATCATTATATGGAGATACAAATGGGCCGCTGTAGGCTTAATGTAAGTGGAGCTACACAAAGAAGGCTGTAACAAGTGGCGCATGTTGTGCGACAATCTCCGTGGCATGGCGGGTGAGTAGCCGGCTGAGACGCAAGAGGTGCGGGTTCGATTCCCGTTGTAGGACAAATGATTGCATAACTTGCAAATATTTTTTTCTAGGTCTGGGTGTTGTGGTACCATGGTACTCGTAGTTCCTGATACCCACGATACAGGGAATCCTTATATGGGATGAGGTATATGAATGTGACTGTTGGGTGTTATGTTATGATATGTTATGTGTATGTATGTGGAAACGATCTTCTAACTATGGCACACTTAATAAATAAATAAATGCTGGACATTTCACACAACATTATCTAGCTCCAAGCCAAGCAGAGCTTGTGTTATGGGTACTAGATAACTGATATACTTAATACAATAACATTATCTATATAGATATTTTTTATTATACATAAAAAGATACCCAGAACACCCTGAACAAATATTTGCAGATCGTGCAAATATTTGTTCCGAGGCGGAAATCGAACCTGCAACCTCCTGCATCGCAGGCGAATCTTCGCCTGCCGCGCTACAGAGGTCGTCTTACTCACTTGCTCAGTATGCCCCAACACCTACGTTGTATTATAAATAAACTGCTTCTAATAATGGTAAAAGAGTGGCAAAACAAATAATGAAAAAATACGTACTCTAAAACCGACTCAAAATATTTTTTTAAAAACGATCTGTTTGTTAGTGAAGGTTGCAACAAAATTATTTATGTATTTAATGGTAATTTAGACTCTGACGCGGCCCAGTTGTTATTCTTTTCGTGGTTAAGTGACTATCTCACCTAATATTGGGAGGTGACATCTGCCTATAACAACTGCATCCATACCACCCAGGAAGGTCATGATTCATGATTTGCATTGCGTCCGCTACGTTTTTAGGTTTATATAAAGATGGTGAGTCTCATGTGCCTGTAATTTTTATCTGCTTATAAAAATTGCTGTTGATTCAATACAACTACATCTTCTATTCTGGAAAAAAAGAACTCCTAGTAAACAAGTGTTTGTTTGTGTTTGTTACACACCCTTACACACATATTGTAGCATTAGGAGGGCTTGAGTTAATTAATTAGCCCTTTTGATGCCAAGGGGTACTCACAACCTCAAACAAAGCCTCAACTTTTTATGCGACCTTATTTTCTGGCTTAAATGGTTGTTCTATTTATACAGGGTTGTTATTTGAGATGGGTCAGCAGGGAAAATCCCAAAACTGTGTGAGACTGAATAACATTTGAAGAAACTATGGGCGTCAGTTTTAGAATAAGACAAAACCGACATGGAAAAGTTTTTGTTTTTGTTTCAATAATGATAATTTTATTGCGGATATGTAATCTTCTGCATCTTGTGTTAAAATTAGTTATTTGTAAGAAAATAATATGTGTCTCAGAAAACCCAGTTTGCTTAAATATTTTTTATTTTAAATTTGGTGGTAAAGTCCGTTTGCTGAGTTTTTTGAAACGGAGTTTTTTGAAAATCTTGATGTACAGTCTTTTCTGATTCTAGGTGGTAATATTTTCTAGCGTAGATTTTTTTTCCTTACCTTAAAAAACTACCTTGTTTATAACAAGAATCGCATTTGCATGTTTGCGCGAGAAAGAAAGATTTATGGAAAAGAGAAAGCGAAGATGTTTCTTTAATAACCACCACAACTGTGGTTATCGAACATGAATTTTGTAATAAAGTTGTGACTGACTAAAGACTACTGTCTACCCACTGCCATTTCAGGCGGTTTATTACCATATCGTGGTGTAGACCATTTATTGTGGCATTATCCTCAAGAAGTTCAACAATGTACTTCTATAGGCTGATTGTAATATCCCCCCACCCCTAAAAAAGATTCCTAACACCCCAAAAATAACCGTCCCCTTTTACTCTATCAAGACCCAACAAGGCCGTACGATGATGATCAACAGCGTTCGTAGAGCATGCTACGATCTTTCGTAGGCTGCTACACAGAGTGCTACGCTGCTACTAAATGTTAAATTTGACGTGTTGAAAAGAAGTGTACAGTTGACTAAGCTATAGTTACCTGTACTACTTTAAGACCTTTATTAGGGTTAATTTACATGAAACTCTAGAAACTCATAAACAGTAAACTGACTCGAAACCCTTCTAATCGTAGGTGCTTCTAACAGGAAATGCAACACCTGGAATGCAAAGCTTTAAATCCACCTTCCTTACGACCCCACACCTGAATACTCTCAGTTTATTCACCGAACCTGGAGGGGGAACACATCTAATTTACACATTCCATAATAAACTCTAAGCAAGGAAGTTAAAGTCGCTATTTGATTGGTAAATAAATGTAGCACATAAAATATGGGGAGTTATGATCGTGTTTGCAGACAAACTAAGTAGGTTAGCACGTTTGACTGCGGGCGCCGCGCTATTTTATGTTATGGCTGTAAAAATCTTTGAGCAATTTTTATCATATTCGTAAATGGGATGTCATAAAACTAACAAAGTTACTAGTTTCAGGAAGCTATGGGAAGCAATGAATTTTATCAAATAAAGTTAAAAACAGACTTGAGACCTACAATTAAATAATAGTATATTTAATAATGAAATATTATTATTTATATTAAATTATTACACCGTTATTACATTACATCAGAGCCCAGTTTTAAATATGGAACATTCAATTTCTGAATGAATTATAGTACAATATCGAATGCAATTGATAGTTAATTCACAAAATAATCTCATCTCAAATTCATCATGATTTGAGATGAGATAATTGATGATTTATCATCAATCTTTCTGTCGCTCCGGATGGCCTTTGTTAGAGCGAGAAAGATAACATATGAATGCGAAGATAAAGAAAGTTCGTCTAGGCACGCAGTGACAGACGTGACAGTTGACTGAGCTGAGATTAGGTTTTGAATTGAATGTTCAATGATTACGAATTGGGGCTCAGTGCGTGTTACCATCGATGGCTTACGGCCCTGAGACGTGATCACTAACTATTGGTCTAAATATCACCATCATCATCATCACCAGCCCTTGGACGTCCACTGCTGGATGAGGACACCCCCAAAAAATATAATTGGGGAAATTGCCATAATCACCACGCTTAGCAGGAATATTGGTGATCGCAGTATTGGTGTTGCGTAGTCAGGTGGGTGATTCTGCCTATTCCATGGTGTAATCCTTTAGTCGGCTTCTATGACATCACCGAGAAGAGACAGAGGGGTCTATTCTGAGGCCAGAAACACCATGGCAACTTTATATTAGTCTAATACACAAGCTCAAAGTCGCGCTGTGGGCTATGGAGAATACTATGCTCAGACTTTTACTACGGAATACGATCTGAAATAAGGAACTCAAAGTCAAAGTCAAAGTCAAAAAGAACTTTATTCATTGAAATCACAAGGATCATTTTGAATTGTCTTATATAAAATTAAATTACTCCTGTTCCAACGCGACCAAGCCTAGAAGAATCAGGCAACAAACTCGGCTTGGCTTACATAAATGGTCCGTCTTACCACTAGGTGAGAAGCGCCTGTGTGGTGCCTCGGAGCAAGGAGTTGCTGATACATAGTAAATGAGAACTTAAAAACCTTAGGAAGGTAGTCAATAGTAAATAAACATCAGTAAAAATATGCAAGGCAGCACACGCTACGCTTGTTATACTTATAAATAATAATCTAATACAAACATGTAAATAGGTAAGTACAGATATTGCAAATTTCCATTTTAGCAGTCGAGGGACAGAGCGACATCAGGCCACGCGGCTTTATTCTCATTTAAATCTGTTGAAAAACCAGAATCAATTCGCAAAATAAGGACGTTGAAAAGGCAATTGACAGGCCATATTAATAACAAATCTTAAAAAAATTATAATTATACAGACATTAATTAAGCTCGCAGACCTAGGAGTGTAGGAAGTCCCTCGATGGTCCAAATATATTATAAAGGTAAGCAGGACGTCAGTGGATGGAGGCGGCTCGGGACCGTTTGTCATGGCATTCTATGGGGAAGGCCTATGTCCAGCACTGGACTTCTATATACTTATGATGGTGATGATAAATAGGAGAGTTCATAGATTATTTTATTTTGTTTTTTTATGTTTTTGAGATAGTTATTTGCCATTATTTGATAAAAAATTATACAAGAGTTTAAAATTGATTGATTTAAAAAGTGGGTAACTGTTATGGTTCCCAAATGCAGCTGTTAGTTTGGTTCATTAAAGTTATCAGAGTGTGAAGAAAGTCTTCATTTGGAATTAATTTACAGTACTGTGTTTGAGTCCACAGTATATGGAAATAGTACTATTACTTTAAATTCAATAAAAAGCCATGGTAATGCAGTGGTCGTTTGTCTTGAAAGCCGAATGTTGCTACCGAACCAGTTGTCTGTCCCACATATTGTTCTTACAAGTTTGCTTACAGCTGTTTTTTTAGAGTTTATTTTAAATCTATATAACATTTGTTATATAACATAAAATAACACCCAACAGTCACAGTGATGATACCACACTAGCGTTTCCCGTGCCGTGGGTATCAGGAACTACGAGTACCATGGTACCATAACACCCAGACCCGGAACAAATATTTGAAGATCATACAAACATTTGTCCCGCAGCGGGAATCGAACCTACAACCTCAAAAATAAATTTGCTTAAGTGCTGGCACTAACCGAATAACGTGATCTGTAATAATGACTATAAAGTGCTGGTTAATCAAGCAATAAATCACTCAAACTGATTTCTAATTATGACATATTGGCCATTGTAAAATTTGACAATCAGAAAATAATAATTGAACAACCGCGTGTAGTAGGCAGAGATAACAGACAGTTTCATTATATTTGCTGACGAAGTACTTTATCTACCACTTTTGCGCGATGGTTCATGTAAACTATAAATAGCGAAATCAATTCCACCGTTGGCAATGCGAATCGAACGAATCCCGATGTGCATCCGATTGTAAATACAATTTGTATCATTTGCAAAAATCTTTTGTTCGCAGATTCGATGAAACATGGTATCGATAAAGGGGACGTGTAAAATCAAGAGAATGAAACTGAATCTGATAAGGTTGACGGGTGTGAAATAAACGTGACGGACAGATGTGACGCGGCGCTAGCGATGGCTCGGAAACTAGTGTGTGCCGCGGCGGTGTCGCTGGCACTACAAATAATTGGCGCGGCGCGGGTGCTGTGTCCAAATGACCCTAACTGCGTTTGCGGCGGCACGCTCGCTGTCGAACTCAATTGCAACATCGACGGTGAGTGCACTTAAACGCTAACGCCTACTAAATCCCTTTTACAGTCTACTGAATTCTGAACAACCCACCATTTCAACTTCATTTTAATAGCTTTTATATGCGAATCTCGATTTCAGGTCGGACAGTAAAAATTAATTTACTACCAGACACGTACATGGACATTAAATGTGAGAACGCAACAAGTCTTGACTACAGCAAAATGCCAAAATGTGGCAATCAGATGAGCTCCTTCAAATCGGTCAGCTTCAAAGACTGTCCACTACCATCTTCGTCGTTTAAAGATGTCTTGACGAATATGGGAGTTTCAAAAACGATGGCATTGATATTTCAAAATGGTAAAAAATTATCGGGATATTTTGACCGTAAGCATTTTGCCGGTCTACAGGATCTGACAAAACTGTTACTCTCCATCAACGGAATCACTCACCTACCAGACAATCTTTTCACGGATATAAGCAAACTAACGTGGTTGAATATAAGATCAAATACTATCAACTTATCCGAAGAGTTATTTAAGCCATTGGAGAGGTTGGAAACTTTGGAAATAAGTCACAATCATATGACCAATATATCTTCAAACTTATTTTCACATTTGTCATACTTGAGGAAACTTTCTCTTTGGCAGAGTAACGTTACCTGGTTTTCTAAGGATCTTTTTACAGGAGTAGACGTCCTCGAAGAATTAGATCTAAGTTCTAACGGGCTTAACGAGCTCCCTCCGTCGATTTTCAAACCCCTGAGGAAGTTAAAGAAACTGACGTTATTTTCTAACAAGTTTTCTGCGCTGCCACGGAATCTTTTCAAGCACAATGAAGAACTGGAAACAGTCGTTATTCTCAATAACGATGCAAAATTGAAGAACCTTCCAAAATTTTTATTCGGAGGATTGATGAACTTAAAGGAAATATACATACAAAAAAGTGGTCTCGAGAGTTTGCCCTACGATGTGTTTGCTGATTCTGCGAAAGTCACTAACATATCTTTAGCCTATAACGACATACAAACTCTGCCAGAATCCATTTTCAATGATCAAATTAACCTATTGGAATTAGATTTGAGTCACAACAACTTGAATAGTTTGGAACCCAAAATATTTTCATCGTTAGTACGGTTGGAGAGACTGCATTTAAATTATAATGAATTAGTGAAGATAAGTGGGTGAGTGTTTGTAATAATAAGTTAAATTTGCTCAGCACTTCGCTGAACTTGATTTTTGGGATAATTAATTTGGGTTTAATTCAGCGAAATTATGAGATATTTACTTAAAAAGAGACATAACTACTCAATACAATTACTTTTCTAGATGAAATACATTTCCAGAATAACTTATTTTTTTTTCTATTACAGGTCAACGTTCTCTTCACTATTGAGCCTGATGTATTTAGACATGGAGCACAACAGTTTGAATACAATATCATCATACTTATTCAGCAACAATAGGCAGAAGATGGTTATCTCGCTTGCACATAACAAGCTCAACTTCGAGTCAAAAGAGCAGACTAATTTTTCAACTTCAAATAAAACGTCTCCATTTGTTCATACTTATAACTTGAAGCTGTTGAACTTGAGCCACAATGATTTTAAATTTAGTTTTGAAGATTGGTGGACCAATGGACATGACAATTTAGACATCTCATATAATAGCATACGATATCTTTGGGTAAGTGAAAATAGTTATAAGCTGAGATTAAGTTACAACTTTTCCCTGTTAAACTCAAAAACTATTTACTTTTTAGCCCGAAGAAAACTTAAATAAAAGCTACCGTGACGTAATAAAAAAAAGGTTGAAAAAGCTGTGGGTTGCTGAAAATCCACTATACTGTCAATGCTGGAATTATCTTTTCATAGATTTCCTAATGGAAGATTCCAGAACCGAGGTAAGCAAGGTCAAAATCCACTTAACTTCAAAATGTGTCCAATTACTTTATAGCGCTAGACTTAAAATTTAACAAAATAACAATGTTCCTAATTTAACATCACTGTTTTCTTTTACAGATTTATGATAAGAGTGATATAGGCTGTCCGCTGTGGGCAAGAAGAGCCTGCTACTCAAGATACAGAATAATCATGTCGGTAATTGTGGCCGTTGTATGTTTTTACTTACTCGTGATAATAGGATTTCTGGTTTACAGAAATCATTTGATATCACCAATTACTCGTATATTAAAAGATAAATATTTTTCTTACATGACGTATAGGCGTTGTAAAACATGTCTTGGTCTTATAATAGTTCATGACAAACAAGACTCTGGATTCGTTTACGAAGAGTTCCTGCCAGCATTGAAAACTTACAGCGAGTCTCCGATCGGTAAGAGTCTTGTTACAATTCCAACGAACAAAGATAAAATAATGAATAAAATTAAGCGTAGGAATAAAGATAAAACTTACCTTGTAGTTTTTTCACCTAATTACTTAAGGGCACAATTTAGTGACGTTAGTATCATAAACATACTTAGCGTCATGAAAGACGCAAAAAACACTGTGTATGTTTTTGTCGATATCGGTCCATATGATTCAATATACGCATTTTTGAAAGAGCAAAGGGATTTAAGGAACTCTGTTGTTTGGGACGAGCTTCAGCTATGGAATAAGTTTTCTACATTAGTGGATTTGAAGAAAATTGATCAGCTCGTTAAAGATAACAAGAATTTGAAACACGTCTTTGACACTAACCTATCTGAGTACACCAAAACCCAATCTGTAATGTTGCCAGAAAGCAAGGAAACGTTTTTAAATGAATTTGCTACGGATGCTCTCAGTGGTCATTTATCCCATAATGGTAATAATGGTATATATTATCAATTTAAGTAAGACTGACTCCGTAACCATTTTCTTACTCTCTTAAGTAATCATTATTACTCTATGTTAAATACATAATTACAGCTCTAGTTTACTTTGTCGTCAATTTATTTTACGGATGTAATTACGTTCATAGTGGTATATTTAATAGTTTTAAAATCAGCTTATATAAACTTTTTACAAACTATTTTACAATGTAAAAATGTAGAATTATTCTAGTTGTGTACATATTTAAGTATTATGGTTATGTTGTCCCTGTAACTCAATGGTTAGCTTCAAAGAAGTCTGCATCAACATCTTGGCTAAGGCAAATATATTAGAATTGTCTTTTTGTTATTGATAGTGTAAATATATTTTATTGTGACGATAATTTAAGTTTCACAGAAACTCGGTGTTGTTAAGAGTTGTAAACTGCAGCTTATAATAAAACAGTATACTTTCAAACTACTACTACTTATTTGATTATTTTTAGTCCCAATTAGGCCAACACATTATAATAAACAAATTACTCATTTTGGCATTACAACACAGCATTTTGTATTGGTAAGTAAGTGAAGGTATGAGATGGTCAAAGTTCACCAATACATAAACAGGCTAACAGCTGTAACCCTCGGTTAAGATGGCAGAAAATGTTAGAAAAATATTTATCAATAGAATTGAATAAGCTATTTAAACAAGTCCTCAAAAATCATGAAGAGTGAATTATTATGCCAATACACAGTGTTATATTAAACACTGACCGTTAATCTGAAATAGAACAAACAGAAGAAAACAATCTTAAAAAAATATTTGCAAACACAGCCGACCTTCTATACCACATCTCTCAGTTACCAGACTAAAGGCATATGGGTAAGTAAATTGGAGTGGAAAAATTGCAAATGACAGCCGGTGGAGGGTTAACTCAGAACCATGGCAACGAACGACAAACGAGCGAGGGGAGGCTGAATGGGGTTGAAACTTTAATTAATTTTGTTTCTATACATGTGAGTACTGCTTGTATGGTTTTTCATCGAAAAAGGCTGTTTGTTGCTTATATTTAACTTGTTCCAAACACCAAAGTTATAAGTTTTTGTTGAAAATTTTATTTTCAAAACAAGTATTTATGGATTTAGTGATCGGAACTGTAAGCTGATCAAAATGAGCCCAATATCTGCTAGGCTACTATTAATCATAATAATCTCCATCATCAGATCAGCTCGCCATCACCATAATATTGTATCGTCATGAATTTGACAAGTATGAACAATTTCAGGTTGAACTAGTTCAAAAATCAGTTTCAAATTTGTCCCACATTAACGAACATACATTTACAGGTCAATTTAAATAAAAGCTGGTCAAAATGAGCACATTCAGAGTTATATCCGACTTCCCTATTGTAAATACAAATGTGAAAGTCGAAATCTTTGGATTTTTGTTTCTTGATCAATCACGCTGTAACGCTTTTTAAAATACTGAATAATCTAAAGAATGAGAAGAAAGGTAAACCACCTAAGACCTATTTGATAAATAAATCTACGAGTTACATTCCTCACTGTGTAGCTGTTGTTTTATTCGCTCACACGAGGGGTACACAACTCTCATTTGGCAGTCGAATGAAACTCCGCAGATTTAAACCTGAAGAGATAACCACCAGCCTGTCCATTGCTGGATGAGGCCCCCGCCATTGAATACAATGAAATGAACTCAACGACCTCTGTGGCGCGGCGAGTAAGTAGCCGGCTGAGATGCTAGAGATTGCGGGTTCGTCTTCTGCTGCGAGACAAATGTTTGTATGATCTGCATATATTTGTTCCGGGTCTGGGTGTTACGGTACAATGGTACTCGTAGTTCATGATATCCACGACACAGGGAATCCTAGTGTGGGATCTAGACTACGTATGTGACTGTTGGATGTTATGTTTAATGGGGATTTGCCATAAATAGCACGTTTGGCAGGTTGTTGGTGACCGCAGTTTGGTGTTAAGTACTCTGGTGGATACTGCTGCCCATGCTGGTGTAATCCTTTAGTAAAGTTAATACTACATCCTTAAGAGGAGGCAAAGGTATATTCTTAGTCCTGACTTGAGCGAAAACTAACCTCTGGCCAATAAAATTCCAACAAACATGGCATGCGTGATATCTTGAGGTATTTACTTGATAGGTTTTATTATGTGCCTAAAAACTTTAACTGTTATTTAGAATTACATTTAACAATTAGGAAACACTTATGTATTTACTTTAGAAATAATGTTTTTTACAATAACATCAGTGTACATCAGCGCAAGACATTTTGTCACTGAAATATAAGATTTACGGTTTTGAATGAACGATCAGTTTGGTTCCCAGTGCGTATTCATTTATCACATTTAGACATTGATTACCGTCTATTCAGAGTGGAAATTGATTACTTCTGAAGAACTGCACAACATAAAGGCTCTTAATGGATTCACCCCCTAATTGGTTTCCTGACCAAGTCAGTTCGCTTCAACGCTTCCCCTTTGAACATTTTGTAGGTTTATTAGTAAGTTTGTGTATTTTATATTTATACTTTTACTGACATTTGATATGATTTTTGTATGATTAATTAAAAAATAATTTAAATCATTTCATGATACCCATGCTTCTTTCCCGGAGGGAGTTGCAGAGGACCACGGATTTCCACTTGCTACGATCCTGAACTTGATTATATTTTTGCTTCAAACCATTTGATCATCGGTTTAGGTTTAATGTGTAAGATACATTTTATATGGAATTATGTGTCAAATAGATAATAATATCCTCGAAGTAGCTTTTTGTTTTGACAAAAATGGCGGTATAGGTATCTCGTCCTAGATTGTGGGTTTTCAGTATTACAGGACGACTCCTACTTGGCATTGCACAGTAGGTACCCATCATCTTCAGATATGACATAAAGATTAAATGTCTAATGTGCCTGTAATTTCTCAAGCACTCATACCTTTCAAACCAAAGCATTATTGCTTGGCGGTAGAAAAAGGTATGGTGGTATTACTTCCCCGGACGAAATCTCTCAAAAGCAGCGTCTAAAACGATGTTTTCAAAGAGTAAGGAAGAGTTTATACTCATCGGTGACTGCTAAAGATATAACAAGTATTGCGGGCTGTAAATTGATAAGGCTTTGGCACATAGCACAGGATAAATGTGTGTTAATAACATACCCCTTTATCATCACAACGTCGAATAAGCCCACTGATTTATACATCAGAAACTGAAAACAGAACTGATTAAGTTTATGAGTTAATTTAAACCAACATTTCTGCGGTGGATTAAAGGCGTTATTAAAACAGTAAATTATTAAAATAGTAAATGTAAATGTGATTTATTTCCATTTTCATCTGTTGGTGCTATTAACAATGTTAATGTGGATACGAATTAAATTGCCATCATACTGGTTAATTCCCAGCAGCAGTGTATGACAATTTTTGACTAATACCTCAGGCAGGAAAAAGCAGTGAAACAAAGGAAAAGGATCCTGGCAGTAACCTACGGAAATACTCATAGTACTTCAACAGAGACAAAATATGTTGAACGTCTCAAGTTTTGCGTACGTTGCAGTAAACAAAAGAGGTGTTAGCTTGTTTTTAAATAGCAAACTGATTGTTTTTATATGATTATTGTCATCTAGAAAACTTATATTGCAAGAAAACAATCTACAAAACTAAACTGGCGTGCAATGCACTAAGAATAATTACAATACCTTTCAAACTCATTTTTTGTTCATTTATTTTTATTTAATAGTAGTAGTAGTCTCAGCCTAAGAATAGGATGCCTCCCAATCCTCCCGTGGATGTCGTAAAGGCAACTAATGCTTAATCCCATGCAAGTGGATGGGCAGTATCTACCTGAGTATCCACAACGAATACTGCGATCGCTAATCCGCCTGCCAAGCGTGGTGATTATGGCAATTCCCCGCATTGATTTTTATGGAGCCTCCTCCAGCAGTGGACGTCTTAAGACGGTTGAAAATGATGATTTTTTATTCACAAAAGTATTTAAATGCCATTATGAAATATATTTTAATATGATTTTTATTTCAATTCGATATCTTGCATAGTTTGGGGTGTATTGTATTTTTTTAAGTGACCCTATTTAATTGTACGCCATTTCATAAAGATCTCTAACTCTACAACGACTATTTTGTCTTGACTGTGATGTGCTACAGAAACAGTCAGGACCTGCAGTGGGCTTGAAGCCAACTAAGAGCACCGATTTGAAAAGCGCCGAATTCATATTTTCGATCGGTGTTCTGAGTGAAATAGTAGAACATATTAAAAATCATTCCACGAAGAGCACCTACGGTAGAGCAGCTGCTAGTGATGGGGTGTTTTATGTATAATACTTTTTTGACCAGCATTTAGATGATACAAATCGATAAAAATAAGCATAACTATTTGACCTCCTCACTTGACTTAGCAACTAAATTGTCAAGTCTATTCAAGTATATTTTGTCCCAAACTTTCCCTTTAGGATAATGTTGAATCACTCGATTTAATCGCCTGCCGTTTCAATCCGTTCCGTTAGATCCATTAGTTTTATTAAATCGTCGTTTCTCGCTTCAATGCCTCCATCAAATCATCCAGCGTATCTGTGAAGCTTCGAAAATAACATCTAGTTCATTTAGTTGAAATAGGCAATTCGTTTCAAAGAGTAAGACAATGTCACATTGTGTACATTGTCTGATATGATTTAAGAGCATTATTCTCGTAAGTTAAGGCGTAAGTAAAAAGTTTGCTGAATTGAATTTTTATTTTTATTTTATTTTTTTATTTTTTATTTTATTTATTAAACAAAAAAAAATCCACAGCCCTTAATATAAAACAAAACATTCTTATAATTAAAATCTTATGGCCAATAATGGATTTACATTTTATACAACATATTTTTTTAGACAGACAGTCAAATTTACGATACAAGCTAAATAAAATAACAAAGTGTAGGAAGTACGCTAAATTAAATACTAGTGGTTTAGCATAGTATACAGGGACACCTGCCACCCACCAGAAAGCTCACGGACTACAAATCCCACCACCAAAACCAACATCCTCACTCTACGACACCAGGGACTCATTTCGGAATTCAATTTTGGTAAACATAAAAAGAGTTATTCATTTGAGTCTAAACCCTAAAAGTCGCAGAACAAAAGTCGTCAGAATAGCAGGTATCAAGATCATAGAGCAATCAGGCAAATTACAAGTTTGTACCCTGGACAATACTTACAATAATTAAATGTAATTAAATGTACAAACCTATTATATACACAGCATATAATATAAATAAATGTATATGTAAGAACTTAACAACAATAACAAAACACTCACTTTAAATTATCATCCTCCATAATTTTCAAAGTTTCTCTTTTAAAAGTTCCCTTGCTACTATGAAATATATCACATAAGTAGAAATCCTCGTTATAAGCTTTATGTAATCTATTAACTATAGAATAACGTGCATAGTTCGTAGATGAGTGCGAGACAGCAAACAACTTGGTATGTCTTGTGCGACATTTCGGCGTACAAAACCGCAGAGCCATACAACTAAGTTCTGGACAATCTATATATCCATTACATATACCATGAATGAATGCCATATCCATGAGCGTACGTCTATTTTGAAGACTAGTAAGATTATGATAACTGCGTGATTCAACATAGCTTTGAGAATAAATATGTTTTCTATAATTTAAATGTTTAACAAATTTGTGTTGAATGCGTTCCAAATCGCTGATATATGTTGTATAATGTGGGTTCCAAACAGTACAACAGTATTCTAAAATACTTCTAACATACGAAAAATATAGCAGTTTTATACAAGCAGCATCAGAAAATGGTTTACTAACGCGCAAGATAAATCCTAGGCTCTTAAAAGATTTTTTAATAATTGTATCAATATGTTCAGAAAAAGTTAGTTTCACATCCAATAATAACCCTAAGTCTCTAACTACCTCTGCCTTAATAATGTTTATTTTACTTATTTGATAATCAAATTTAATAGGATATCTTTTACGTGTGAAAGAGATAAAGTGACACTTACTAACATTGACACCTATATGGTTTAATTGATAATAATCTCCAAGCCAATCAAGATCAGCTTGAAGTTTCACACAGTCCGAGTAATCTTTAATTTTCGTAAAAATTTTAGTGTCATCAGCATACATAAGGAACCTCGAGTACAGAAAACATTTTCCAACATCATACAAATAGCATGCATATAAAAGAGGGCCAAGGATGGAACCCTGTGGGACGCCTGATGTTATTTCTATATAGTTAGAACAAAAACCTCCCACCACAACTGCCTGAGATCGTTTCCATAAATATGACTCGATCCATCTCAATAGATTACCCCGAATGCCCAGTTCATACAGTTTACGCAGAAGTATGATGTGGTCCACACGATCAAAAGCCTTCTCAAAATCAGTGTAGACCACATCCACTTGAAAACCTCCATCCATATTTGTAGCTACATAATCAATGAATACACCTAAATTTGTTGTAGTAGAGCGTCCTTTCATAAAGCCGTGCTGTTCCTGGGGTATAGATGGCGATAAAATGGGGTAAATGTACGTGTGAATAGTTCTCTCTATTAACTTACTAAGCACATTAAGTATTGATATAGGTCTATAATTTTCTACTGAGATTTTAAAGCCTTTTTTATAGACAGGGACAACGTGGGCTTTTTTCCATATGTTCGGAAAGTAACCATCATGAAATGATCTGTTAAAAAGTAGAGCAATTGGGACAGCAAGTAATTTGCAGCAAGTGATGAACTCTACGATTCATAATATTATACTGTTAATATGAAGAGCCAATTCTACTGTAATAAGTAATATGCAGCTTTAATTAATAACTTGGAAATTAAACGAACATCAAATGAATTTACGGCGTTATTAAATTATCACACCAATACATAAATTTAACCTTGAACAATAGTAGAATAATTTAATAAAGAGATTAAAAAGCTACCCCTTACCTTAAATTTCTATTACTGCCATTTTCATTATTTAATCTATTCATGATCTGCTTATTGTTGAAACAACCTTGTTATTTCTCATACAAATAATAAATATACTTTAAGTAATTAATCGGAGTGACTTGAGAAAATGTGGGAGGCCTTTGCCTAACAATGGGATGGTTTAGGCTGAAGGCAACGCTGATAAATAATAATCAGTAACTATCGAATGATCATGGATCAAATATTGCAAATTACAGAGAGTCAGCTTTTGTCTTCCAGGCTGTGACATTAGTAATCCGGAAATCGGAAACCAGTAAATGTTCATTATATTGATCTGCAAACACTGATGGTGCATTAACAGGGTTACTACGTGTTTTCATAGAATAGCTGATGTAGAAGAATGGTTTTTTTTTTTTTTTAATTTAGTAGGTATTTAATTAATTTTTATAATTGTGCAAAGTTCGTTTTTTTTATTTTCACAAAATGTAGGTATGTTCATTACGTGATAGAATCTGAAACGAGAAGATCAGTATAGATCACCATGATAACCAGAATCTACAAGATGAAGTGACAATGGGCATGTAATTATAGCTCGCAGAACCAACAACCGCTGGGGATTAAAGGTTCTAGAGTGGAGACCACGACCCAGACGACGCATTGTAGGAGGTCTCGATAATGGACTGACGATATTTTGAAGGGCACAGAAAAGCAATAGATGGAGGTGGTTCAGGACTGGTCATCATAGTGTTTTATAGGAGAAGCCTATGTCCAGCAGTGGACTTCTTCAGGCTGATGATAATAATGAAAATGTATGCACTTGTGAATACGTACAAAAATCGTGTCTGTCACGTAATGAAATGCTAACTACTAACTATAAAAGTGGTCATATACCATGTATATTACATGGTATATATATGCCCGCCTGTTGACCACATGTTTACCTCTGAATACTCTCAACTAAGATATATCCCGATCCTCGCAAAACTGCGTACTAAGTCAATCGGGTTGGTCTCTGAATATCCACAATGAGTATAAAAATCAAGTTCTTTAAACTGGTAACTGAATCAGTCAGATATAGGAGAAAATGCCTTGTGACTGATCCTCTAACTGGTCTAATCAAGTCAAGGCATTAACGTACCTTCCTATCACCACCCTAAGACAAGCTGAAGAAAAAGTGGCGTAGAAGCAGCTCGCCTGTTCCTTTACCAAAGCCATTCAAGACGGGCACACTCTTTAGCAATGAAGAATACAACTAAGGGGAAGACCTCATTCAGTTTAGTCTACCTACTAACCCTCATTCCTACCATACCTAAGTCAAAGTCAGCGAAGTTGAGTTTGTGACCCACCTTGGTTCTAATTCAAGAAGCACCCATAAAAATTGTATTATCTTCCATATCAGAATCTACAGTTGGAAGATAAAAGTTTATGTTGAAATTTACAATATATACACGAGCCCATCAGGCACGGACCTCTACTAACTCATCATGTTGCATACCATAAAGTATCCCTGTCGGGATTGTATCATGCCATAGAGAATAGAAAACAAATGAATAAGGCATATTAAAGCCATTCAATCCATTATAATTTCAGAAGCATTGTACGTAATAGGTAAGTTATCATAATGAAACAATTTGAATCAAAAAACACGTTATTCGTTACCGTTATTACCATGCCGGAATGTAACCGGCCTAAGAACAGAGGTTTCCGTCTCCTCCCATGGATGTATTAAAAGCCTTAAAAAGGGATTACACCAGATGATGGGCAGCCGAATCCATCGGAGTACAAAACACCAAACTGCGATCACTAATCCGCCTGCCAAGCGTGGAGATTATGGCAAATGTCCCCATTGTGTTCATCAAAAGAGGCCTCGTCCAGTGGACGTAAGTAGACATGCTAATGATTATGATGATGATGATGATTCGTTACCACTTAAAAGGTATTTACTTTTGTATAAAATTTCATCTGCATTATCTGCCTTCTTTACTGGGGCATGAACTTGCTAATTGAAAAATTATGTAAGTTCGGCAAGAATAAGGTTCATAGTGAGCACTGCGGTGCTAGTTTTTGGTGTCATTGTGTGACTTAGCAAATTATCGATATCAACTGGAGGTGGGACTTATACTGATTAGGTATACAAATCATACATAGACATCAATGAGTTTAAAAAATATGAACAATTGGAAATAAGTGATAAACGGGCATTTTGCTATGTTGCGAAATCACGCATATTTGTAGAACGCGCTCCTCTACGATATGCCGCTACGGTTTCGGTATAGCTCTGAACTCCGAGTATTATACATTGCACGTACCGATAGCCTCGTCCCACGAGATCTGCAGAAATGAGATTCATAGTGAGCCTGCGGCTTCTATGGATATTGCCAAATCCCCGGCGATTATCGCTGTTCTAACTGCATTGATTTGTTTTGCCATGACAATGGAAATGAAGCTTTCATATTGGAAACTGAGCACACTTTTATGTAATCTTAAAAATTTCTTCGGATTTCATGAATAGCAGAGGTCGAATTTAAAATAATACAGAACTCATATTCTTTTATCAGCGGTCTTTACTTCTATATAAGTCATGTACGTAAAGCTTTCTTTGAATGGGTCTCAGATAAGAATCTGCACTTATGTGGTATTTCACCAACACCAAGACAGATTCGTCATCAGCCGTTAGACGTCCACTGCTGGAGAAGGCCTCCCCCATAGAATGTAATGGGGAGATTTGCCACAATTGCCACGCTTAGTAGGTGAATTGCTGATCGCAATTTTAGTGTTGAGTACTCAGGTAGATGCTGCTACCCATGGGGATGGGGATGGGTAGCAGCTTCTAATCCACCAGCCAAGCGTGATGATTATGGCAAATCCCTCAGGAGTGATGTAATCCCTTATTCGGTTTTTACGAAATCCACGGGAGGAGACGGAGGGATCTATTCGTAGACCAGACACACAAAGACAGATAATGAATACCTAAAGAAAAAAGGGCTTCCGGACTGTTACCCGTTCAACAAACTACTACAATAAACTTTACACGTAGAACTCCTTGTGAAAAAGTTCGTCTGGGAAAGTATTACGCAATTTTGCCACCAAGCAGTAGCTCGTATTTCTGTGGTTTGGGTTAAAAAGGGATGCCAGATAAACTACAGGAAAATTAGATTTGTTTTCTTTGTGTCTCAGGGTGATGGTCCGGTCGCAGTGCAACAGTGCGGGCCACCTAGGGTTACCAGGTGGACAATCTGACAGCACCAACCAAAAATGGCAAAGTGCTAGTCAGAATCGCGCACCAGTTCAATGAATTATTGTTGCATCATCATCATTCACTGCTCAATATAGGCCTCCCCCATAGACGACGTGCCATGATGAACGGTCCTGAGATGCCTCCTTCCACCAACTTCCAGCGACCTTTATTTTTTTTTTATTATTTACGCTATTTTTATTATATTGGTCTTTTTTTTAATAATTTATTATTTGCTATTGGCAAAAAATAAATTATTATCATTATAATCATGATCATCATCATAACCAGCCTGTTTACGTCCACTGCTGGACAAAGCCCCCCCCCTCATTAAATACAATGGGGGGATTTGCCATAATCACCACGCTTGGCAGGCTGATTGGTGATAGCAGCTTGGTGTAAGTACTCAGGTAGATACTGCTTCTGAATTTCCTTAGTAAGTCTTTTACTACATCCACGGGAGGAGAAGGAGGGGCCTTTTTAAAGCCAGACACACCACGGCACATCATTCTAATAAATAATATAATTATAGTCACAACAATGATGCATCAGCTGTAATAAAATCAACTGGCTACTTTTTACAGCTGTCAAGATATACACCTGTAACAGACGGAAAGGCAGACAGAAAAACGGATTTCGTATATTCAGTAATAAAGTTGGCCCGTTATGAAACGCTAATAACTATTTATTTAAATAACTGTTATTATCATCACCCAATAGAAGCTGGGCATAGGCCTTCTTCATAGAATGCCATGTCGAAACCAAAAAATGAGTAAAAAATATTTATACCCTGACTTTAATCTAATCCTGTCTATATGTGATAAGTGTCATGATACAATGTATGTGTATATAATATGTATGACACACAGTGGCATATCTTGACATTTGTTTGTGTACAAAAAAATTCTAATATTAAAAATCAGAGTATAGTTTGCTACATTTTGGTTTGATTTCACCAATAAATAACAGGCGGTCAAACAATTGTTAAGTCTAACCAATGCTTTTTGACAGGTGTTTTCAAAGGTTATCTGTCACCTTGACCAATATAGTATATGTATATATATATATTATATATACTTATTATGTATATATATATATATATATATTAAATTTAACAAGACATTTACTAATTAACAGAGTATAGTGAAATTGGCTCTTAGACACAAATTATAAAACAGATTACAGAGATAACGTTTGCTGTATAAATAGGATGCGACGAAGTATCCGAGTCAACTTCTGCGAGCAAAAACCTCATTACAGATACAAGCATCGTCTAGTGTTAATGAGTTTTTTCTGTTATCCAATTTAAATGGAACAAGAGACTAAAATTAGTTTTAGTTTTATCTCACGAGCCTTGCCTCTATCGAAGCATCTTGGACTCGGAAATAATGCGTTTTTTAAGAGTTTGGAGTGTTCAAAGCGTCGCGTTGTTGCTACAGAATATTTTTTGCATAGATCGTCATTCATCTTTCGTGATTATTAGGAAATAAACAGAAATGGAAACGATGAAACGATCAAACTAAAATTGAATTTAAGAATTCTATATCGCACTTCTTCATCAGCCGGAATTTCCTCCCGCGATCACTTAAGCTGTAGAATTATCTCCCTGCTGAGGTTTTCTCTATTGACTAAAGTATGGGGTTCTTCAAAAAGAGCATTTTGAAGTTCTTAAAGAGTCGACAACGCGCGTGTGATGCCTCTGGTGTTGCAGGCGTCCATAGGCTACGGTAACCGCTTTCCATCAGGTGGGCCGTATGCTTGTTTGTATAATGTAGTAGTATAAAAAAACCGTTAGTTATCCACTGCTAGAACAGGCCTCCCCCATAGCATGCATAGCGTGCAATGGGGGATTTGCAATCATAAACACGCTTGGCAGATGGATTGGTGATTTCAGTTTGTTGTTAAGTACTACGGTGGATGCTGCTACCCATACCCTAGCGTAATCCCTTAGTCGACATCTACAGGAGTTGGAGGAGTCCTATTCTTAGTTCAAGACTCCCATAGCTGAAACGTACTTAGTCGTACCGAGTCTATTCCCAGTGCTGTTATTAATATCAATACATAAAAATGATTACACTATGACTATACACGATTATATAATATACTTTGAAAATAATTAAGAACAAATATAATGTGTAGTACATTATATTTGTTCTTAATTATTTTCACTGTGTCGAAGTGAAACCGGTGGTATGAAGACATACACACAGTACATATTGGTAGAGACTAGTTTGTTATTTTCTAGATTTGGTCGTGAGGACATTGGTGTAAATTCATTAGTTCATAAGACGATTCAAAATGATCCTTGTGATTTCATTTAACAAAATACTGTTGAATTTCACTTTGATACGAAGGCGTTGTTTTTCTCAGTCTGTCATTTGTAAAAAAACAAGGAGACATACCGGAGTATACCGAAGTTATGCTAAGTTTTGTTCAAAAATCCCACTACTGGGAAGCATTTTTTATACGTATTGTGACGGTTCCTTTCTGCTTGAAAGATATCCTGTATGGATTGTCTGATGAGTCGTCTCGTCTTCCTCTACTTCCTAGATAGATTACCTGATCGTAGCTCGCCAGATGAGCTGATCAAAATTTGGCCTACACAGAACGGATTTAAATATGACCTGCTTATGCAAAATAGAAACACAATTATAAGAATTTCTCTGTATGTGGACCTGTCTGGACTTGGTGAAATTATCTCTTTATGGCTTTTGTTGAAAGGGTAGTCAGTCGATTGTTATATACAAGTTTTATTTCTGAAAAGATAAGTTCTTGGTGGTGATAAATTATTGTCTAGAAAAGCGTTGCGTACGTCTTTAAAAACCTATCTCTCTGGAAGATAAAACTGACTCTAAAATCCTTACTCTAGTGTAAGCGCCAACTGGAGAGCTGGAGACCAGATCCTGGCACAGTGACCTAGGTCCAACTGGAGTGCTCTATCATGTAGGAGTTCCTGGGCCTTTATTTCAAGATACAAATGGGGTGGCTGACAAATCAATGTCGAGAATCCTGTATCATATGCTTCAAGATACAACTGGAGTGGCTGATAAATCTTTATCGAGATCCTGTTCTTGGTAATTAGACAATGGATGTAATTTATATGGATATTTGTCTGTTGAATTGTTATAAAAAGAATAAGTATTTATATAGCGCTTAGGTCACTTCACGTTATCGTGGTATATCACTGTAAGAGATATTTTGAGTCTTTTACTGATTTAGTAGCATAATTAGCTAGGCTTAGCTTATTCGACTGACGTACCTTGATGATTAGTTGTCTGCATAAAATCTAAAAATGATTTAAGGTTCCTTATCAAATTGTGAACGATTCCTGCTCAAGGATTGATGTTTTCAAGTAAAAACTAGATTTATATGGAAATTCAGTATTTGTTTAATCATCTGAACACACGACACGAATGTTATACAATAAAGAATTACAGTAGGCGAATTAAATCACACAAAGATCTAACACGTAGGTTGATTAGCCTAAGACAGATCTATACATATATGTCTTGAGGGAGTGTCAGCTTTAACAATGGCCTTGTTTGACTTAGGGTCTGAACTTGTTATACATCTAGGTAAATGTGATTTTTGTCGGGATTGCCCCACCCTGGCAGCGACAGATGATTTACCTGTATTACAGGTAAATTATTCGTCTAAGCTTCCCATGTCGCTAAAATGCGTGGCCTCAAGAAATCAAAAGCTTTCCAGCCCTGGATTTCCCTACACGACAATCCCGGGATATTATTATTATTAATGGTAGTACGTTTGACTGCCAGACCTAAAAGAGGTCTTGAAATGCAAGTGGGGAATTCTGGCCTCAACTTAGGCGGTCAAAACATATATATATTTAGATATACACAGGGTAAATGTTGGACTCAGCTTGATTGATCGATTACTAAAGGTATTTAGGTATACCTAGTTTTTAAGGATTTTATCTCTGGAGAAGAGGTACTTTCGATCAATCGAACCTTCGCAACGGTACAATAAAACTTAGCTTTATTCTCAGCACTCAGCCGTAATTAACTAATATGAATGACTTTACGAACACATGGCAAGTTTATCTTAACACTGCTTGACGAAATGTCCAGCGTCTATTACTTAGACTTCCTGCTGTGTTCAAAATCGTTAAATTATCTCTTGGCGAGACTACAAATCTTAATATTCCAGAATGGACTACACTTCACGATGGCTTAGAGCACACTGACTCGTCATTCTCCTGCAATTCTCGTTCCAACCTCGATGCATCGAAACGCATCCCCTACTTCCGACACTATACGATCGTAACGGTATTTTTGTAGCACGCTGTCTCTCATTGGCGTTCATCACCAACGTGGACACTGCCTCCGCTCACAGACGCGGTCTCATGTGATCTCAGGCGAGAGCCGAAAGTCACCGCGAGATTCAAATTATGAATCGCGTCACCGTCGATTGGCGCGAAAGAAGCCCGCAGCTTAGCTCTCAATATGAAAATAAAGAAACACATATATGTATGCAATTCCAATGTCAAATCATAGGCTCAGGACATTCAGGATGTTCATGCATAACCAATCTGTACAATAGGTATTTGTTAAGTCCTAAGGTAGGCTTTTTACTTGACAAGTATATACTACCAAATCATATTCTGGACGTCTCCTTCATATGAGAGGGTTGCACTATCTTTCAATTGATTAAGTATTTACTTTACATTGTACAATAATCGGTTTTATAAATAGACCTTTATATGATTTTTTTTTTTTTTTTTTTTTTATCTTACAGAAATCTTGTAGTAATGACGGATTATCCACAGCGCTTGATGGATAGTACGTCATTTCATTGAAATCTGAATTAGGTATTTCTATCAGGCATTATGTTAAGCTCGCCGTAATAATACAGGCTTGTTCCCACAGTCCCAATCTGTTTGCCTATTGTTTTAATATCCTCTAAGCTTCCTATAGACTCTACGGACACCGCTTTCTAAATGTTCAAAAGCGTTCTTTGTTATAAATGATTCCATTTACAAAGAGCAAAAAAATTGGTAAACTGTATTGTGCCTTTGTTTCTAAAATGTCTGAGAACCCAAAAAAAATACCATCTTGCTATTTTTTTCCAACCAGATAGCACCCCGGTTCTAACAATAGACACATGCTAGCCATATTCTGGGAATGAGCAAATGTCTTGAAAAAAAAAATATAAAGTGTTTCTTTGAACACACAGATGTAAAATCGGTACCCTTACAGTATACACGACCTTTTATACCATACAAGATCACACAATAGTAAAAAAGCAACACAGAGATTGTTGTTTTCATGTTCTCAATGTTTGTATGACACTAACCACTACTTTTTCATGTTTCCCTGAATTATTTCCGGAGACACGAGGCACACCAACTACGTAATACATAATACAGCTAGGAGCTACAGAGTTTAATAAATCACACGAGTTAATCTAAACAGCACCTTATTTGTATTCCAGTAACGCAGTTACTTACCTTGGCACACAAAATAAAGCGACTTCTGACAAGAGTAAGATTGAGCGGTCCACAAATTAAGTACAAAGGCTAGAGTCTGTTGGCGTTGATCAGTCCGCCTCATGTAATATTCAACGGAATGGATGCAGGGCAGGAATACCACCCGATATATTTACCGGCCACCGGCCAGCAGCGGCGACACCGAAATAATAACCAGGCAGACATACCTACCTAGGTATAGTAAAGCTTTACACCGTATTCACATAAAAGTCGATTGCCGGAGCTGGGTGCCGGAGCTGGGTGCCGGCGCCTAGCCGTTAAGAACTAATGCATTTATACTTTATATCTACATGAAAAAAACACTTAAGGCTGTGCCTAAGCAAGCAAGATATCTTCATACAATAAATGCACAGCGCTCCGAGACCTCTTTATTCGACATTCAAATAAATGCATAGCATTTAATTTGAATGTCTCGTAAAATATATCAAGTTTTACAATTTTCTTTAGAATCAGACCTCAATCATTCTGAAGTAATTTTATTTACCTAATATCAAAACGAAAATGTTTTTTTTTCATAAACTCGAACTCTCTAGCATTATGATTGATCAGATTTTTTATCCTCTACTGAAACGATTAGCGTTTCATTAGAGGATAAAAAAATCTGACAAAAGTAGAATCCGGCGGATGTTTCCCAAAACAAGAAAGTATTGTTCTATTACGGTTTTGAAAAGAGCCCTTTGGAATTATAATGCATAAACGAAATTCAAATCTAGCATCAGCATTTTGCTTTAGGCACAGCCTTAACACCAAGTCAACTTACAGTGATACCAAAATAGCCATTAATAGCATCATTGCAAAGTAGTGTACAAAATAACGACAGTAGTTTGCATGAAACTCCTGAAATTTAAATACTGAATCGCGCTTACGATGTTTTCAGAGAAACTGATCAAACAGTTTTAAATATGCTGACTGAAATGAGCTAAAAACGCTTTATAGAAGATCTCTATTTTACTACGGCGGACACATTCCCAACCATTGTTATCCATAGTGTCAATGTTATAAGAGATTGCAACAAGAATAACTGCTGAGCCCCAAGCTAAGAAAACTTGGTGGAACATCTTCCTATTTATATAGATAAAATATTTCCAACCATTGTGTCCATAATTTCAAAAAACTGCTCGGCTTTGTACTGGTTTGGGCTAGTACCTACACGGTTGGCAAGAACCTGCTTTAAATGTGACCCAAACTCTGTAGGAATTCTGGCGCATTGGTTCATAACTAGAGGTACGCAGCTACGTGGGCATGGTGTCCATTTTCAATGGAATTACAGACCGTGAAACTGGAAATGTGCGATGCAAAGAGAATTGAATTCCGTGAGATTAATTTTGTTTATGGAGAATCGAGGGACATAGTTCTTGGTGACTCGGACAAACAGCCAGATGAGCAACTAAAGTTTCGACTTTCTTGAAATCAGAACATAATTTATTTATAATTTTTACCACGGCAATTATAATCTAATAAATATGACAAAGAAAATCTTAATTTGGTGTCAGACCAGCCCCCTAACGAATATTGTCTAACGAACAGGTAATCGCTTTATTACGAGTTTTAAAGTACATTGCACTTTATGTTTTGAATATATATATGTATCTGCTCTTGAAAAGATGCTAAAGCGATGTACTGCAAAATTGTAATCAAAATCGATTATCAGTTTGTTAGACAATATGTCTAATAAGTCTGGTTACGTTATTGTGCCTGTTGTTTGTTTAGCTAATGATTAGGGCATAACATATCTACTTACTTGTATTGGGTGTGTATGAGTATGTATGGGTATGCCTGTGTATGATACTCTCATATTTAAGTTTATAGTTTTTGTAGTTTTATTGGAAATTATGGAGAAGTTGGTGACTTTGAACTGTTTTGTTGATCGTACCAGTCGCAGAACAGTTGTGACTATGAGGTATAGTAAATTACTTAGTTGAAGTAAGTCCATCGGTAACGTTAAAGTTGTAAAGATACGGTGGTAGTTAACTGAGATTGCAATTACTTACAATGTTAAGTTATTGCTGGTAATTCTTCTTCCCATGTGTTTTAAATGTAGTTAACCTTATCGTTAGATCGGACAAAAGTTTGGCCAATCATGGCTTAAAGGTAAAGACAGTTAGCTTTGTTTATGTCACATTAAGGGTCTAGTCCGCAAAAACGCTTTAAAATGGTATTTTTAAAAGTCAAGAACTCCCGGATTAAGCTTTATTTATAGCAATATTTCAATTAATAAATACCAAAAAATAATAATAGATAAATGTTGGACATTTCACACAACATTATCTAGCCCCAAGCTAAGCAGAGCTTGTGTTATGGGTATATACTAGATAACTGATATACTTAATACAATACATTACATAGATAGTTTTTTCTTATTATACATAGAAAATACCCAGAATACCCTGAACAAATATCTGCAGATTGTGCATCAAATCCGCAACCTCTTGCGTCGCAGGTGAACCTTCACCCGCCGTGCCACAGAGGTCGACTTGACTTTTTTGACTTGACTATCAAGTCAAGTCGTTAAAATTAACACTTACAGACGAGTCCCTTAATTGGGCAGTCTTTTATGTATCTAGCATTATTCCGATTTTGTCACTCATTAAGAATACAACCCAGAAAGGCGACTTCTTACAATGGAATTGTATCTAATGAGTTTAATATAACAAACTACTTAGTTTGCATTGTGATAAAGTTGCACGGTTACTAACACAGAAAAGTTATAACTTTACAGAACCAATTATTAAAACTGCCGGAACATACGATGTTAGTCTGAAATTTCACGATAACTGCTAAATGAAACTGCGAACTGCTCAATTTTAAATGAGTTTTCGACGAAGCGAGCTGTTTTTGAAGTTCACTATCATAAACAAGCTGGAGCGCTCAAGCGAGACTAGGGCTACACGTGGATGCCCAATAAATTATTTTACTAAGCAGAGTACGAGGGCTGCACTAAATGTATCGGGAATGGAATATTTCCACTGTTTCTGTCATATTAAAATCTTTTTAATTGAAAACTCCTTGGTTTTAAAAATCGAATACCATTTATTTATTTAAAAAAGATTCTCGGTCTTGTCACAAGGTTTTGTCAAACTTGTTTAGTCGTTGAGAATAAGGAATTGACTCGAGAAAATTCAAGAGCGATGATTTATTATGACTTTCGAAGTGGTTTAACACAAAAACAGTGTGTTGACCGGATGATTTCTGCATTTGATGATGAAGCCCCATCTAAAACCACAATTTATCGATGGTTTGCTGAATTTCAACGTGGACGTGTCAAGCTCAGTGATGATCCCCGTCAAGGTCGTCAAAAACTGCAGTCACCCAAGAAAACGTTGATGCTGTGCGTAAGCTGATTGAGGAAGATCAACATGTGACATACCGCGAAATTCAGGCAACTTTAGACATTGGCATGAGTCAAATAAAAATAATCTTGCATGAACAATTAGGTGTAAAAAAGTTGTTTTCCCGATGGATACCGCATTCGCTCTGTGAAGAGCAAAAAGCGGCTCGCGTTACTTGGTGCGTCAGAACTCTCGAAAGATTCCACGCAGGATCCTCAAATGCTGTATACAACATCGTATCAGGTGACGAATCCTGGATATACGCGTACGAACCCGAAACAAAAAACCACTTCCTTGATTCCCGAAATTTTCAGTGCCGCCCTCGTAGAATAGATACATAACACTTTTCTACACAACACATTCAAAATAATCACATTAAAATAATCATAAAATAACCTCAGTAGTAGTAGAAGTATGGAGACGACCTTTGTGGCTAGCAGTGGACGTCTAATTGCTGCTGATGATGATGTATCACTGTTTTGTATATTTTTAAATCTTTTATAAACGTATTAACGTTGTCAACGCGAGTATTGAACACTTTTTTTTGGTTCAGCTTTCAATTATCTTACTCATGTTAATGAAGGTAAAATTGTTCATTACGGAGATGGTCAGAGCCATTTTCATTAATTATTATTTTACGTGAAACTATGTTTGTATGGCTAAAACCAGATTTGTGAAGTACAACCTTAAATAAGAACTACTATGGCTACTATCACAGGCCTACTTATAGATATATTATATTTTAACAAGCTTTTATTTAACTAACATGTATGTATGGATGTTTTTCCGGGTGAAATCTTGCAAATGAATTTTAAATCAAGTTATCTTTAACCGATTGAGCTGAAATTTTTCAGATGGCAATACAAAATTATGGTGACGGCGAGCTGATCTGATGATGGAGACGGAAGGTGGACAACGGAACTCCTCGATGATTAGTAGTAGCCTGGCAGTGTTTGGGCTCATTTTGAATAAAAGCAAAACAAGCTTCTGTTAAATTCGTTAGGAACCCCTAACGAATTTAACAGAAGCTTGTTTTGAAAAATACATTTTTCAACAATAAACTTATTTAACAGTTAGCAAATGTTTTTGCGAAATTAAATTTACTTGTATTAATTAATTCTCAATTATTCATTATTATTTACTTGAACAGAACATGACATGGACCAATTTACAGAGCAATCGTCACCACAGACAGATACAGAAATTGGTAAACCACAGTACGTACTATTAAATTACCGGTTCACTCCTCTACCAACGTCCAATTAATCAAAATGATTTAAATTAATATTATTCTGTGAAATTTTATTAGTAAAAGCAATAAACGAATGGTTCGACAAAACAAAACTCAAGAATACACGTCATGTACATACATACTTTCTTAAACTTTCAAACCGACTTCAAAAACATATAAATAAAATTAATTTTTCATTTTATAGAAAACAAATGCCAAAATATCTTGTGAATTTGTATCGCAAATGTTACTAGCATGTAGGTGACTTTTGCCTTGTCTGCGTAGGCCTTGGTAAAAATAAATCTCTTCATCCAGATATGTTAAGAATGTTTTATAAGAATACATTTTCGAGAAAAGTCTTAGTTTGACACTCTGTATTTTGCAGTGTTAATATGTCCGGCCTTAGAATGTAACTCTATGTTTCCTCCCATGGACGTCATAAAAACCGGCTAAGGGATTACACCAGGGGATAGGCAGCAGCATCCACCTGAGTACCCAACATGAATACATAGGTACATACAAACATAAAAACACACCTTTTTCCTCGAAAGGGTAGGCATAGCCCCTCCTCTCGGCCAGTGACCAGTGGTCTTTTCACCGTGGGTTGCACAATCGCTGGAATATAGACGTGACAAGAGTGGTGAGCTCATCGCTGCCATTGCATTCCACTACCGACTCAGCTAACACATTCTTCCAGTAATAACTACGCTAGTAATATATAAGTCAGTGGTAATAACACACTCTTAAATAAGCCAGCAACAAGGAAAATTGTTATATCAACGAAAATTTGCCAAACATGTCCGGGTGATTACTGAAATCACCAAACCGCCTGCCAAGCGTGATGATTATGACAATTCCAATAATTATATTTTTAACCGACTTCCCAAAAAAGGAGGAGGTTCTCAATTCGGTTGTATTTTTTTTATTTTTTTATTTTTGTTGCCGCATATCTCCGGCGTTTATGAACCGATTTGGAAAATTCTTTTTTTATTTGAATAGATTCAGAATCTAGATTGATCCCATTTTGTTCAGAATCCAGTTCTGATGATGGAATCTATGAGGAATTGAGGGAACTCCTCAAATATTGTAGGCATACATATGGCGATTTTTATATTTTCAGCAACAAACCAAGCATTTGCATTCAAAAATTATCATAATCCTTTCACCACTATGGTTCTTTCATATATTTTTTTCATCCAAATATTTAGTCGAATACAATGGCGGAAGTCGGTTTTTTAAATGAAAAGTTATATAGGCAAGGCCTTTTCCAGTAGTGGACTTCTAAAGTATGCCAATGAAGATAATTACAAAAAGTATTTTAAAAGGTAATTTGATTAAAAAAATAAAATGTTATAGAATTCTTAGACGTCTTAAAATTAATACTCTCCCAAAGATAAAATCTTTTAAAGTAGGCGTTCAAGTAAGCGTTTAATCAATGACAAAAGCGGTAGAGCAAGGTATTAAAGAAACTATATAAAGCTAAATTATTCCCACAGTGGAAGCACAGCTCATCAAGAACCTCAAAGACACCTCGCACACTTCACTCACAACGCTGAAAGTCAGTTACGAATTATGTCATCTCAAGAGCCGCAGGGTACACAATGATGCCTACACTAAACTATCTTCTTACCCAAATACATGTACCTGTATACCGGGCGTCCCACGGATATGCCACATGAAGGGAAAGTACCTTGAATATTGTAGATGGAACATTTTACTGAAAGAAGACATTATTTTAATTTCAAAAACAATTTAAACTGCATTCATAGATATTTAAATAATTACATGGTTGAGCCGGGAATCGAACCCGTTACACGAGAAAAATAATCACCTTGTAGCTTTATCATACCGATCAAAAGGCTTTATCACAAGGATTATTTTTTGCTGAATAACATAGTGTCATAAATAAAAGGAAGACCAAGAAAATTTAAAATTTTTACATAAAAATGATCTTTAACAGGTTACAATAAGGTACAGATTTATTCACTACTCTTACTAGTCATGATACCACGATGTCAAGTTGGGATTGATAGCAATTCTAGATTAAGGTAAATTTTAAGTGACACAAAAAAAAAAACAAAACTAAAAACAAAAGAAGACTACGGTAGAGTTTGGACAAACTAAATTGGTAATTATAAGTGTCGAGGATGTTATTTGTTTTAATTAACGGTAAATAAAATAAAACGGACAAGTGCGAGTCAGACTCGTGCCCTGAGGCTTCCGATCCGTAAATTATTTCTAAGACGACAAAGAACAGGTCTAAAATTTGGTAATCTAAATTACAAAATAATAATTAATTCGAAAAGGGCTAACCCTTTTCGAGTTTCCGCCACTTAACCCTATAAACTTCACCAAAAAAAAAAACGAAATTTATAGGGAAAAGTGGCGGAAACTTGAAAAGGACTAAATTACCAAATTTTAGACCTGTTCCTTTATTTGTTTATTTGTGTCACAAAACATATCAAATCAAATCAAATCAAAAGAATTTTATTTATTGAATTCACAAGGATCATTGTCTTATAAATTCAAATTAATCCTCCTAGCATTCCAAATTTCAGAGTTATGAGGTTTTTTCTTTTTTTTACTTTGTAAGCAAACAAGCATACGACCGACCTGATGGAAAGTAGTTACGTAGCCTACACTTGCGACA
This sequence comes from Epirrita christyi, assembly GCA_951392215.1. Classification (NCBI taxonomy): domain Eukaryota; kingdom Metazoa; phylum Arthropoda; class Insecta; order Lepidoptera; family Geometridae; genus Epirrita; species Epirrita christyi. The sequence goes on along the minus strand of OX595842.1, from coordinate 6,287,839 downwards.
TCAGAGGCATCACACGCGCGCTGCCGACCCTTAGACATAAAGATTAAAAGTCTTATGGAATAAAGGTTCTTGAATGGTGGTGGACAAACCGGACAACCCAGTACAGGAATGCCTCCCCTTTTTCGATGGATCAAAGATATTATGAGGGTCGCAGGAAGTTGGAGGCGGATGGAGGTGGCCCAAGACCGTTTGAGGTGGCATTATATGGATATGGCCTAGGTACTTCTATAGGGCGATTTACTGATGATGATGACTGTAGGTTTTAGAGAATTTTTCAGAGATTTTAAAATACCTACCTTGAAATCATATGTTTTACAACGCTTATTCAAATGATAATATATATATATATGATAATGATATAAATGATGATGAATATTTTATAATGAAACCCTACATACGAACTAGTTATCGTCTCTTGGGCTGTGGCACCTATCCCAACATTATGATAAAGAGTTAGGGACGCGATAAGCTTTAAGGAGCTTTAGGTATTAGCGAGACTGTCTGTGGTTATTAGTTGAGGTAGCTTAACGTCCTTACCAACTATTGTATAGAAAGGCTTTGAAATTCAAGGTATACCACACAAAGGATCGTTGGTTAGGTAAGACCAAGATATTAAGAAACTTGTGGGACCAAATTAGTGGTTCGAAAATAATTTCAAAACTTACATTTTTTTAAAATACTTGTATAAAAAACCTACAAATGTAAGCAAGGCTCGCATCCCGACGGTTCCGATTCGTAAATTATTTTGAAATCGTCAGACCCTTTTCGAGTTTCAGCCACTTTTTCAAACTTCACCATCCAGTTATAGGGGAGTATAGTTAGAGTCAAAATTCCTCAATATAAAACTATTCCCTTTATTTGTTTATAAGTTACAAAACCTCCTAGTATTCCAAAATTTATAATACCAACCACACCATCACGATTCATTTTCACAATTTCCATACAAAAATTAGACATTCACTGCCATGTATTTTTAATGCATTAAGTTAGAAGCATGGTTTTCTTACAGCAAATATAAAATCACAGGTTTTTCAAGTTGATCTAGCCGTTCCTGAGAAAAAGGGACTTTACAGACAGACAGAGAGACTGACGACAAAGTGATCTAATAAGGATCCCATTTTTTCCTGTTTACAGAACCCTAGAAATGAATGAATCAAACATCTCTAGAGGTTCTATAAGGTTCTAGTTTTTTTTTTTTTTTTAGTTGTAGTAGTAGGTACTATTCTTAGTGTTGTCACGTGTACGAAACAGGCTCCCGTTGGGCTATCATCCAGTCACTGAATGGACAAAACTTTTTCATATCATCTCTTTGTTACATTGTTTCCACAAAGGCTCATTATCTTCCCATTCAAAAATATTAAATAAATCGGAGCTTTTTTGTTCGCTGTTCTTAGAAAGGAGACTAATTGAAGCAAATCGCGTCAGCTGGTCCTGACAGGCATCGCGAAATTTCAAGCCTAAACGTTATTGGGTTTGGATATACCTACCTAAAAGCTAATATTGACTGGTGTTCACTTTTGCAGGATTAACGGATGTATAGGTTAGTACAATATATAGGGTTTATTACTTAGTTCTTCATTAAACAGCTCTAAGCTCTAAGAAAATGAGAAAGTAACAAAGTAAAATTAACTATTAGATAATTATTATTATGAATACGAGCCGTGGTAGATTCGACCTAAGAATTCATATTCTTAGGCCAAGTCTACCAATCCCCAATTCCCGTTGGAGAAGTCATCTCCTCCAACTCCTAATAAGGTGATTAAGGAATTACACCTGGGGATGGCCAGCAACATCTACTATACGGCAAACTGCGATCACCAATCTGTCTGCCAAACGTGGTGGTTATGGCAAATCCCCCTATCGCACACTATGAGTTATACGCTATGCATGCTATGGGGGAGGCCTCATCCAGCAGTGGATGTCTACCGGCTGATGAAGATTATTATGACGGCCGTGGTGGTCTCGGCCAGCACCAACCATTGGGACTCCTCCAATTTCTCCTGTGGATGTGGTAAAAAGCGACTCAATGATTACGTCAGGGGATGGGCAGCAGCATCCATCTGAGTTATGGCAAATTCCCCCTATTCTATGGGGGTCTCGTTCAGTTGTGGATTTCTAAGCTGACGAAGAAGCGATGTCATTTGCCATCGCACATAAAAAGTATAAAAAGTCACGGGTTATTTACTTTTGTTACTTGAAGAGAAGTACTTAAAATTAATGTAATTTATGGTCACAAGTGGTTATAATACCTACTTACAACACATAGGTTGAGATAAATAGACGTTACTCAGCACGTACTTATGCTTAGCATTGTCCCTGTCACTCTCTTGCACGCGTGTTTTAACATTTGTGTAACAGTGAGAAGGACAGTTCTAAGCATTAGTCCGGACTAAGTAACCGTCTATTTATCTCGACCATAGTGAAAGGTCAGGCTACCGAACTCACCCGAATAGATCCTTGTACATGATCTATTGTTTGGCAAGCGCTCTTATTTCCTTTGTGTGGGTAAATGTATGGTACGGGCTGAAAAGGCAAATTAGATGCTTGAAAACTCTGAACAAATAATTTTTACCCGTGACGAAATTTATGATGTTTCATCTAACTATCTCCGAAACAGCATATTCGTTTAAAACACAGTTTTTTGCAATCGTTTTGTATGACCTCAAGAAAGGTACTCAGATTAGTTTTATTACCAATCTAGACGGCCATTCTAAAGATGATGGTTTGCTTTAGATAGACGAAAGCATGTCTTGACATGACTTTTCGGCTGGCCGCAGACGCACGTTTTCCTGATTAGGTTTCCGAATCAGGAATTCAGATTCGGAATTCCGCGTGACTAGCGCAAACGTTCGTTTTTCTTCATTCGGAATGTTTACACGTCAGTACGGATAGTGATAGCGTGTTGAACGCACGTGTGCGATTCTATGCGTAACAAATACAAAGAATATGTCCGATGCGCGCGGCGCGGACGCGATACTGAATAGAAATTTCCGAACGTGTGCGTCAGCACAAACAAAATATAATACAAGCGCTGCGTTCCGCATGACGTCATTAGGTTTTTTCCAGATGGTTTTTCCGAACGCACCGGCTTGCATTCGAAACGTACGTACGGAATTTGTTCCGTTCGGAGAAAAAGCGAACGTGTGCGTCAGTTAATGTATTTTATATTGATTCTATGCAAATGCATAGAATCAATATAAAATACATACATACGAATTCGTTTTCCGTATTCGGACATCCAAATGGATGTCCGAATACGGAAAATGAATTCGGAAATCGAATACGGAAAACTTGCGTCTGCGGCTAGCCTTAATCAAAGACGGAAGCCATGTTTTTTGAGAATACACCATAGAAATGTAACTACGGTATGTTCGAGTTATGTTGATAACTTGACAGCAATAACTGTACATAATATACTTTAATAAATAGTAATGAATTTATATACTATACAAAATCTAGTGCTTATAGAATAAATCAAATTGCTACTTGTTGTATAATATGTATAGTCCACAATACTTGCATCATTGTCTAGTTCCTCGCATAATAAATGCAATGCTATCAATTGTTCTTGGATTTCAGCATCACATTCATCCGTCTGTGGTTACGCGTATCACTGGGACGTTGATTGATCATAATAAATCTGTTCGCTTGTGAGATGCCTACGCGTTGGTTATCTAATTTAAGTAGTTACATTAGATACGACTAGGTGATTTCTGTATCATTTCTTACCTTTTTTTTCGTTTTACGTTCCTCATTGTGCCACAAATTATAGGAAGAATTCCTTCTTCATTAGATCAGCAAATAGCTATAAAAAACTGGTTGACTTCCCTGATTTAGATCTCTTTAGTAATAGTCCATCCGTCTTCAAGCGCGTTCTTTCTGACCATTGGTTTGAGTTGGTTCAATAACTTTTCTGCTAATTTAGTTCTAACATTATAATATTGTTACTTTTCTTTCTTTTTTACCGTTTGAATTAGTTATGTAAGTATTTAAGGCAAAACAAGTTTTTTTTAACTCTTATATGCGAAAACATGTTAATGGTAATTAGTTTTTTAATCTGTGGTTTACTAGTAATACATATAGTTTGTTTTCCGAATAAAATAAAATAAAATAAATAAAGAGATATTTGAATAATAATACAATTTGTGGATTGGTGATCGCAGTTTGTGTTAAGTACTCAGGTAGATTGCTCCTGCCCATCTCCTGGCGTAATCCCTTAGTCGCCTTTTACGACATCCATGGGATGGATAGTCGAGGATTTCTATCCTTAGTATCCTTAGGCAGGGACTACCAAGGCAAAGAAATACTTACCGGAGGGTAAAAACACATTACTACTTTTAACTTATATTTGGTAACCGGAAAATTATTGTTGTATCATTGTTTTTTTATGGAAAGTGAGACATTTTATAAAAACATTTTTCACGAACGCCATCAGTTTTCATTAAGCACCGTCCGCGGAGCTCATTATTTCATCTAATATCTCTCCCTCAGGCTAAACAAAATTATTTATCATAATAACGCCTTCTTTGCACGTCAAATAAATAATTTACATTATTACTTCCAATGAATAAAAGAAAATCCTTGCCAAACATGGGCATTTATTTATAATGTTGGAAGACTGTCTTTATGAAAAGATGATGAAAGAAAGCAGTTTTTGTCAAGTAAAATTATCTTGTGTGATAAATTAAGATGGTTTAATATTTATTATGAAATATGATAGTTACGTAAATTGCGTACAATGGTTACATATTTTCATTACGTAATACTTCACGAACAGCGAATTCCAAATATTTCTAAACCTATATTTTTAAACTGAGAAAGTTTGCAAGCAGCTGTGAAACGGTCACAAAAATGCTCTCAACTTAAGAAACTCCTGCCGGAGTTGGCCTTTAAAATATCTCGTAAGCTTCCAGCGTCGTCAGCACTCGTGAAATATCGCCAGGAGACTGGAGGCCGGAGCAGAACGGTCAATTTTTATCTATAGCATTTCACTGCAATAAATCGACAGTGATTTTTCAGACTGAAATATTAGCGGTTCGTTCTCCATATCTCTGGGGTCGGGCGAGCAACGAGCTTGTTAATAAACTCAATTTGTCATGCCAAAAACGTTGTAAAATAAACAGCCATAACCAAAAGTTTTACCGACCCGTAGACAAGTTATGGAGACTGTGCGTCACGTAAATTAATTTACCTAGAATTTATCCAATGACTGAACATTTTAATAATAAAATTGCGTTTTACCATTACTGCCATTACCGTGGAGCACTTTTTGTGACATGTAGTGAAGTGACCGAATAATTTGCTCATTTGTCAACGTCTTCGCTACGCTGAGGAAAAAATGATTTAGTGAATCTGAAGCGTGAAGCTCAGAGCATCACGTTTCTGAATTAATTGAAATAAATTACCAGCCAGCGTCAAAAACTAAATCTTGAGCGGGTAATCTAATACTCGTCACGTAATGTGCATGTAATTTCACCGGCAGCCGTATACCCTTGAAGCCGACATACAGCAATGCGAGCACTACTGGCGGCAAAAATAGGTACGGTGGTAGTACTTCCCCGGACGAACTCTTTCACAAGAAGTTCTATCAGGTCCGTTCGTCATTTTTATCCCTAAAATAGTTAAAGTTCTCATTTTGTTAAAATAAAATGACGTTGCAGTTAAGTTTAAAAGGGGTATGGTAGGTTACATCATAATCGTTTTTATCATTACATTTTTTACATGGAATCTAGTTTGGGGTCAAAACTTTGTATGTGACTGTTGGGTGGGTGATAAGCTATGTTGATGTTATGTTACCTTTTTATCATGATTGAACTGAATTTAATAAAGACCCTCCATCAAATTTATAATTTATAAAGATCATACAATTTTGTTTGTGGAAAGTACACAAAGTTATGTTAATTTTTAGGATTAAAGGATAAAACAAACCCTAGGGCTCCGCTGTCCGTCCATCCGTCCGTCTGTCACCAGGCTGTATCTCATGAACCGTGATAGTTAGACAGTTGAAATTTTCACACATGATGTATTTATGTTGCCGCTATAACAACAAATACTAAAAAACAGAATAGAATAAATATTTAAGGGGGCCATGCAACAAACGTGCTTTTTTTGCCGTTTTTAGACAGATAGATAATGGTACGGAACCCTTACTTGCGCGAGTCTGACTCGCACTTGGCCAGTTTTTTATTACCACTAGAGTACACTCGCGCATTACAAAGACTTCTATTTAAGGTTGGTTCATAGTGTAATATCTGTTCTCTAAGATTAGCCTTGGAATCTAAATTACGCATCAGTTAAAGGACACGTGCACTGTAGTGTAAATAAACCTACCTTAAGATATCTATCACCTTTGGGAGCGGCCACGGGTGGAGTTTATTTTGTTAAAGTCTGAGAACTGGAAGAGTTGCGGCTATAGTTTGAGTGGCATGGCACTGGGAATTAAACTTCGGTTCAAACTATATAAATATAGTATGGTAGTATAGTAATTGTTATCAGCAGCCGGCAGACGTCCACAACTGGACTAGGTTAACTATCTATGTCAAAATCTGCCACTAAGTTTAAACTCGTATACTAATTCTAATGATTGGTGGTTGGTCTATTTTGCCTATGAAAGTTATAGCCACAAATGGTCAAGGTTCATTTGCCTGCTGAACATTATACAAACACATTTTTAATTTCCTTATGTTCAGGTCGTTATGTTCGTATTGTAATGTGAGCTCTGTCAAAAGATACCAGCATTACTTGACAGACCTCGCAATACCTTACTTAAACAGTTGTTCCTAGTTAGGTGAAAAAAAACACCTATTTGTTACCCGTAACAATTAAAATAAGAAAACAAACAATTTTATGAATGGCGTTTGCATGTTTTATTTTTTTTTCGGTCAACTATTAATAAAATTTGTGAAACGAAAATAAACAAATTAATTAAACGAATGGAGTTGCCAATAAAAACAAAAATTGCGTAGACTCCAAAATTGATTCGCGTGGGTATCCTACAAACAGACTGAAAAAATAAGCGATTCCAAATGGGTCTACCAAAACAGTTCCATTCGCACCGTAAAGTAAATATTTTTCATCACTTTGGTTCTCCAATTGCTCAGTGCTCATCGTACTGTAAGTTTGGTTTGCTGTAACCTAAACAGTCACAAGCTTTTCAACCTCAATAGAATATTCAAAAGCTGCCTGTGAAAATATGGCTCAATTGGCGCTGCGATCCGGGATTTCCTCTTAAATATTCAGCCGATGAAAAATATCCCGTCATAAAAACGTGGACCGTATGAGTTTCTAGCCTACGCATTTAAATATTGATGTTTATGGTAAGTAAGTGTACGCCTTCAAAAGCTTGAAATACAGGTTGTTCCATAATATGGGTTTTCTTTTCCTGCGGCTATTCCAATCGAGATGGCTGTACGCCCAAGCATTTGTAAAGCTAGGTTAATATTGCTGTGTCGGGTGCGCCATAACGCAATCGATTGCATTTATAATATAAATAAAGGTGCAACTTTACTTCGTGTATATTCGCAAATGTTTGCGTTATTTATCCAAGGTAAATCAACCATGACTTTAAAAGAACACAATGTTGTTTGCCTTGGCAAAATAATGCAAACATTTACGCAAACACGCCAAGTGAAGTGCCACTATTACGTTAAACGAATATACCATATACGAAACACAACATTGCACTCTAAAATCCAAATTGCTGACGTAGATTAAAAGCTCACAAAGCTTAAATGGAGCTAGGCTGGTCATGTTTGTCACATGCCAGATGAGCTGTGGGCCAAAATAACCACTCAGTGAAACCGCCTACTGCGCCACAGAGGTTGTGAATCGAGGTCGATTGAATTCCTTATGGTTAAAATGAAAAAGTGTGCTCTTTATTGAAATTATAAGAACAAAAATCTAACGTTATATGAGTGGTAGGTATCATAGAACATTCGGGGCCGCTAACTTAGCAAACCCATACGACTAATTCAAAAAACCCTTATAAATAATTCCGTTTGCATATAGGGTTTTAACGTGCAAAACTTCAAATGACACATACTTCCAAACATATAAAATGGTCTAACAAATATATTATTTCTAAGCAATAAGGAACTAACAGTGGCGACCACAACCGGACGAAGCAGTAGAGGAAGGGCCTTCACTCGTTGGACTAAATACATTATAAACGTGTCAGGAAGTCGGTGGATGGAGGCGGCTCAAGACCGTTTGTCGTGGTATTCTAGGAGGGAGGCCTATGTCCAGCAGTGGACTTCTACAATAAATAACGTAATTACCTTAATTATTACTTACATCAAATGTTGTAACTTTTTAACCGACTTCCCAAAAAAGGAGGGGGATTTCGGTTGTATTTTTTTTTTTTTTTTTTTTTTAATGTTTGTTACCGCATATCTCCGGCGTTTATGAACCGATTTGGAAAATTCTTTTTTTATTTGAATAGATATACTTCCAGATTGGTCCCATTTTTTTCACAATCCAGTTCTGATGATGGAATCCATGAATCCAGGAATCGAGGGAACTCCTCAAATATTGTAGGCAAACATATGGCGATTTTGATATTTTCAGCAACAAACCAAGCATTTGCATTCAAAAAGTATCATATTCCTTTCACCACTATGGTTCTTTCATAATTTTTTTTCATCCAAATTTTTAGTCGAATGCTATGGCGGAAGTCGGTTTTTTAAATGAAAAGTTATATTATTAGTTCTGCGCAAAGGGTTCAACGGTTTTATGCACCCCGTTCCATAATGAACTTACAATGAAACACGGCATGTAAGTATAAGCCTGCGTGAGACAAAAAAGAGCATTAGGGTGTAATTTATCACAGTTTCCAGACCATTAAACAAGGAGTGCAAAAACCGTGTGTGATAAGGCCTACGAGAGGAATTGTTGAAGTCGTTGCGGCATCGGAGTATTTTGATTTCATAAAAGTGAAACCTTGAATCTAGTGAACCTAAAATCCTTAACAATAAGTATTTAATGTTTATTTGTTGTACATAGATACAGGAAAATGCAACGCTGGACGCATGCAAAGTCATTACTTTAATACCTTCAATCGTGATTGGTAAAAGTTAAGCAAATTAGGGTTGGTTTTGGCCACTAGTGGAAAACTAAGGTACGGATGGCAAACAAACTTACTTGTATTTGATTGGAGTCCTAAACGAATTTATAATAGTCAAAAAGAGGTTTTGACTGTGGGATTAAACAGTTTTGACATTGCATCAATACCCGAGAATAAAACTCCGAATATATTAAGATTTTTCGCATTCAAGCTAAATATGTCACGAGAAAAAAATATTTAAATCACGTAAAGCGGGATTACTCCGGAAAGCACGGTATTACCAAGCGTCATGCAACGGGGAGTTGGAAAGCCAGACCTGTGGCCTACCACCATATTTACAGATCTGAAGCCGTGTATTAATTGGGTGGCATTTTGCTTCTTTACAATGCCCCTTGTACATTGAAATTTACATAGTTTCGCATCCTTTTAACATCACCCACTGTTGAGTATAGGCCTCCTCTTTAATGCGCCAATTCCTTTTAATTTTAATATTAGAGATAAACAGACAAACTTACACACAAACGAACACGTAACTCCTTTAACAGATATACTACGGTCATATAGCCCGTCCCTTCACTACTATTTTTTTACAGATGATTTATGCAAATGAAAATTAAAAGTCAACAGTCAACGTCTTGCTATATAATAGGTATAACAGAAACTGGAGCAGCAAATAAGAGTACTATATAACTTTTCATTTAAAAAACCGACTTCCGCCATTGTATTCGACTAAATATTTGAAAGAAAAAAAAATTATGAAAGAACCATAGTGGTGAAAGGGTCATGATACTTTTTGAATGCAAGAGCTTGGTTTGTTGCTGAAAATATCAAAATCGCTATATGCATGCCTACAATATTTGAGGAGTTCCCTCAATTCCTCATGGATTCCATCATCAGAACTGCATTCTGGAAAATAGGACCAATCTGGAAGTATATCTATTCAAATAAAAAAATAATTTTCCAAATCGGTTCATAAACGCCGGAGATGTGAGGTAACAAACATAAAAAAAAAAAAAAAAAAAAAATACAACCGAATTGAGAACCTGGAAAATAGGACCAATCTGGAAGTATATCTATTCAAATAAAAAAATAATTTTCCAAATCGGTTCATAAACGCCGGAGATGTGAGGTAACAAACATAAAAAAAAAAAAAAAAAAAAAAATACAACCGAATGGTCCTTTTTTGGGAAGTCATTATAACTCCACCGTTTATCATCACCAATGGCATTAAAAATTTCCCAGTGATGATAATGACGCCAATAGCACCTACAACATTAAGCGAGTTTAGAAAAATATTGCAAATTTTGGTAAATCTCAAAGGTTGTACGATTTATATACCACGATAACCAGACTGTATAAATATAAATAATTGTAAAGATAATCAACGTTGCTTGGGTTCAAGTTTCTGCCGAGGTCACAAAATCGCAATGGTAGTTGGTGGTAAGCCCCCAGTTATCAAAACAGGCATTTTTCCAACAACCTCATAAATAACCTGACATTCATCTTTCTGACACTTGAATAACACGCGCGGCTCAGCGGGACCCCATTAGCCTTTAAACGAAACAATGCCTGAAGAGACTTTATGTCTGTGTCCATTAATAAAGGTCCGGGAAAGAACCCGTGACCGATACTAGGGCCGACACAGACTGGCGTAGTTTTTGTAATAATTCATACTGTTTGTGAATTTGAAGCTACTTGACGTTGGATTGGGACAAACTTATTTTTACCCTACTCGACTGATGTCTGATTCAACCAACAAACACTGTTTCCTTTCACCACACTGATTCTCTCACAATAGATCCCAAGACCTTTTTCAAGACCTGGTCACTTAACTAAAGCAGGATAAACAAAAAAAAACCGGAGTAATCCCGCTTTACGGTATATATTCGAAGAAAAAAAGGTCCTACAGGTTTATTGTTTTTGATCTTTTATACTTATACGTTCCTGATAATTATTTGGAGAAACACCCTAACATACTAGAGGTTGCGGGTTCGATTCCCGCTGCGGGACAAATGTTTGTATGATCTGGTAATCGTAGTTCCTGATACCCATGACACAGGGAATCCTAGTGTGGGATCAAGACTACGTACGTGTCTGTTGGGGGTTATGTTATGATATGTTATGTTATACGTGTACATTATTACATTATTGATGTGTCGGGGTGGTCTGTCTTTCTTCCCAACTTATTTTGACTCTTAGTTTTCAGTGTATACTAGCCCTGTGTGCCTAAATACTGAATTAGAATATAATGACGTGCCTCATAATAATGTGTTTACTGCTTTTCACGTTACTGTGTAAGTTTATGACTGGAAACTTTTGGGTGGTACTTCGCATAATCCATATAAAGAGGATTCAAACTTTGTATCATCTATGTACAACGTAAAGACAATTTTAATAACTTTGTAAAGCGTTCATTCTATAGCTTACTCAAAATATTCGAAAACTTAATGTTCGTTATTAAATTGAAAATGCTTAAAACAACTTAGAAGTTCTTGAGATCCATTGAATTGAAATTTGTTTGAAATAAATGGTAAACCGTTTATGTCTCCGACGGAAAATTTGCTTTCTCTCAATTTATCAAAACAAATCATTCGGAAAGCAGCTTCTAAAAGTTCATCTTCACGCTTTTGAATAGATATTCTTGATAAATATTTTTAATAAAGAATCGTTATTTTTTTGTTTATAGCCATGGATTCTAATGGAATTTCTTCACGTGCTACTGATAAACTAACCTTGCCACTAATAAACGCGGTATATAGTTGGAAAATTTACACCGTGTTACCCGTGAACCTTTAATCTAATTTGAAACTACTTGTCAAACAAATGACGAAACCTATGTTGTACTATTCAAAGGACAATCCAAGTTTTATAGTATTAAAGTAAATCTATTATGATTGGTGGCATTGTTGACCGTCAAATGCAGCGTTTGATGGGTGACTAACCCATACAAAATAGGTTGCGGTCACTGTGCACGGTATACGGTGGCGTATATTATTTTCTTTGATAGCATTGCTTACGATAAATGGTGGGGCTTTTTAGTTTTCTGCTCTTATAATAGTTATATAAACAACACACACATGTGTGTGTTGTATAGGTACATACACATAAACACATTATACATTTATTTATTTTTTTATTAAATTACAAATTAAAAGTCAACATACATTCAAAGTTGACTTGAATCATAAATATAATATATAGCAAAATCATAATAAAATCATACAAAAAGCAAGAGGGTCCTTTTGCTTTATTGTAGTCAGGAAAATAGTAATGAAGTTAGTAGTTATCGTAAAATATCTCTAACCACAAATACAGCGTAATAACGTAATTCCCTGATTACGGTCGTTATATACCGCTATTATATTCCACATTCAACTATTGCGTGCCCTATTCAAAGAACATAAATCATCACAAGATATCGTATTAAAACTTTGTTTCAATAATTTCCCTTCATCTGCCTGTCAAAAATCAGATTGCTTTGTTGAACCAAGTTGAATTACTTAACTAACTTCAAATTAGTTTGGTTCAGTTTGTAATCTGTATCAGTCCTTCAGGCTTTTGGGCAGGGAAAAGGTCTTTATTTTAATTGAAGTAATTTGGGTGCAGGGTAAATTGACAGGTACACTATTATCCTATTGTAGCTGATTAATGATCCACTTAGGCGGTGTCAATTACCTATTCATATATAACAAACCTAGGCTATACCATCAGTCATCACATCAGAACGTATCTATCACCTATTCAGCATTCATTTCATTATAAATCACAGCATAAACCAGTGTTTACTTTACAAACCTATTTGAACAACTTTTTAAACAATCATAGTTATGAAAATAATTATATTTGAGCAACGTTTTTGGAACCGTTAACTAGATCATACAAATTCTTTTACTACTTTACAACAAATAACTTAGATTGTTTTGACTCAAATATGAGGATAGTTATTAAATCTTACCTGAGACCACACGAAATAGCTATGCATATTCAAGCTTTCCTAGACAAATAGATGGAGACATGCGTTGCTTATCCCACGTTATGATGAAGTGATCGCACAACTTCCTCATGTAATATTCATCGGACAGGACTGTAGCATAATGGAAACCACTGACTCATAACATTATATGCTGACAAGTAAGCTACGCTGCAGGTTATGCTGACTATACTGCAGTGCAAGCTTAGCCGTAGAATTAGCAAGCTACGCCGTAGAGTGTGACGTCTACGCCGTAGGTGTAGCAAGTGTTATGCCGTTTTGCAGGGAGCTAACTGTTCAGCATAGTTGGAGATGAACTTGATTTGAATATTAAAAATACCTTCAAAGTCATTTTCATTAAACTTTAAAGTATCAAGTCTATCAGTCTCTATCTATGTCTAAATTCTTCATATTATATTGTAATGGAATAGACTTAACTCTACAGATAAATCTAGTCTGATGAAACATAACCAGATCGGCCGTCCTCTATTAGCTGTGAACAGCGACAGTTTGGCCAATATCTGTATAACCACAACAACAGACGCGTGTCTTAAGTTATGGCAATAGATGTAATGTTGATGTCCGCCGGGTTAGATTGGGTCGATAAGATACCGCATATCTACAATAATGGTAGAGCGGAGCCAATATCAGATGGTTTCGCATCTTGATAGATATAGCATTGCTATGTAATGATATCAAATTCAGGGCATGGTTTTGGAGAAGTCAATACTGGAGAACGTGTTATAAGACATCTCAGTATTCTTAAATATTCTTTCATTGATTGTGCGTCAGAGAACTGAGCCGAACACCTCTATAAAAATAAAAACTCCCAAATAGCGATCACAAACTGGAAAATGCAGTGTAGGGTGGCCCTCGATGGTATGATGACAATGTACTGGCCGCCAGGACGTCGCCAGATAGAGGCTCAATACCGCTCGTTGTAACATTCTATTAGGTGAGCTTAAATTGAGTAGCGGACGCTACCATAATGATGACGTTTGTTTGTTTGGAAAAAGTATTAAACCCAACAATAATCCCTTTGTTCGCATGAGGAAAGATTCTCAAAAAGACAGATTCGCATTAGGACAAATTCTCAAAAAGACAGATTCGCAAAAACACAGACACTAACTTGTTTGCAAGTTAAAATTAAAGAACATAGCAGCATGGTATTAAATAGAGATTACCTTTATTGTGACACTTTCTTTCCCGTCAATGCGTCTGTTGGAGCCAGCACCTTGTTTAATAATATTAGCAATTGCCTCTCTCACGAACTAGATTTCTTATTACCTTTTATGTAGGAACTAGCTATAAAAGACGCTTGTAATGCTTGCAATGACACTTCAACCAATCAATCAATCAAGCAACACACTCCATTCTGTAATTATTTAGTTTTCTTAAAATATTATACATAAAGATCTCATGAAATTGAAGTCGTTTCATTGAAGATTTTCATGCGTCCGTTGAGACGCAACATTTGGCGACCGTGACAGGACACGGTCTCTGGACTTTCGGGAAGCAAGGAGGAGTTCAAGTACCAACATTTTGCCGGACATCCAAGTTGGTGCCAGCAGGTCAAGCCCTTCCACGAGGACCTAATCAGGTTGCAGCTTATCTAGTCAGTGACGCCGAAATCAGCAGGAACCCCAGGAGTCTTTGGGAAAACGCCCGCTGTCAGCAATCAGCAGTCGTCGCTGCTATCACGAGACTCAGATAAGTGCCCTTCCTCAATATTTATCCTTTCCTCAGGCCGTGTTCACTTGCGCAATCATTCAATCAAATCTGTTAAATCTATAGATATTTGATTTATTGCATAGACCGTACCTACCTCGCAAATAAAATAAACCTACGTACTACTTGGTTTAGGTATCTCGATTAACCTTTACTATTTAGGAAGGTACTTATCTAACATCTAACAAGCCTCTCGTACCTATCTATTCCACGGTTTGTAAATTTCCGATCTCGAAGCTATTTATAGAATCAGCTGATTCTAACTTTGAGCTTTACTCAGCCCCTATGCTCGGTCACTCGATCCAGTTCATGCAGTGACGTCCGCCATTCTACATAGTCATTGTAGCAATTATCTGTTTTGTAAACATAAGTGCGCTGTTAAAAATATCGTTTTAATGGTGGTATTAAGTGGTAATTACATAAGAAAGTTTTGGAAAATTAAGAACATTTCGCTAACACGTAGATCCTGGTGTTAAATTATACATAAATTGGGCTTTATAAGTAAGTTATCAATACATTTGTACGCTAGTAGCTAGTAGTTCATTGTGCCTGTTTTATTGATTTTTATTTACGTTCACGTAATATCGCTTAACTATGTCACTGGACGAGGGAACTACCCAAGTGGTTTCCAAGGAATACAAGGAGCTGGTTATAAAACGAAGCTCAGTAAAGGGCCGTTTAACGAAGTTTAAAAATTACTTAGGAAAGGTTTCTGTAATTGACTCGTTAGATCCCATCCAGTTGAACGAACTTACAATCAAGATCAGTAAATTACAGGCACTTTCGAATGAATTTGATGCGCTGCAGAGTCAGATCGAGGTTCTTAATCCTAATTATTTATTGCATGAAATAAACGAACGCGATGACATCGAGCAGGATTTTACTATTAGTTTAGCCACGGCTCAAACCTTTGCAGACAAATACAATAATAAAGACAGTACCTGTTGTGCCTCTAGCCATTCCGATCGGTGTCACGATGGTCATGGCCATAGCCCAGGCCTAAAATTACCACAAATACAAATTGCCAAATATGATGGTTCTTACTTCCGATGGTTAGAGTTCCATGATACTTATTTGACACTCATTCATAACAATGGGCACATTAAGGACATTCATAAGTTTCATTATTTGGTATCATACTTACAGGGTGAGGCCGCCCGTGTGATAGCTAATATTGAGATTTCCGAGTCTAACTATAACAACGCTTGGTTGTTATTGTGTGAACGCTACAATAACAAACGCCAACTAATAAATTTTCACTTAACTGCACTATTCAACATTGATCCAATCACACGCGAGTCTGAGACTTCTCTTAGATTCCTGGTCGATCACGTCTCAAAGAATCTCCGAGCTTTAGCTAGTCTCGGTCAACCCACGGATCATTGGGACACCCTGATTGTCTTTATGGTCTCCTCAAAGTTGGATAGCCAAACCATGATGAAATGGGAAGAACTGCGTAACACCTTCGATAACACGCCCACCTTGCGTCAATTCAATAAGTTTTTGACAAATAGAGCTGACGTTTTAGAGTCTCTGAGTAGTAACAAATTAAATAGTAAGTCAAACAATAAACCTGCACACTTAAACTCAAGTTCTCGCCCCATTACATACTACCCTCAATCTTCTAAGACAGGGTGCCACACTTGCACGAATCAAGCTTCGAATATACGGGTATCTACAAGATTTACGAACTATGACTGTGTTATTTGTAAAGACAAGCATAAAGTGTTCGATTGTCCTACTTTCCAGGCTATGAGTGCCGTTGAACGGAATACAGCTGCGTCAAAACTAGGGTTGTGCCTTAACTGCCTAAGGTATGGTCATCCCACCCACTCATGTCACTGGGGGACGTGTCGCGAGTGCAATGGTAGGCACAATACAATCCTGCACATTCCAATGGGCGCGAAGTTAACTCCGGAACCTGAGGTACCCAATCAGTCAATTGTAACATTTTCTAACCAAGATTCCATCGAGGTTATGCTGTGTACAGCACTGGTGCAGGTCATAAACCCTGCTACTAACGAATGCGAGACTGTTCGCGCTTTGTTAGACTGTGGCAGTCAGTCTTCATTCATCACTGAATCTCTAAAGCAGAGGTTATCTTTGAAGTCCAATGCCACTCAAATTAGTGTTGTTGGCATAGGTAACCAATGCAACAATAATGTTACGGAAAATTGCTTAGTTAAGATGCAATCTACTCAAGACAACTTCAATCTTACATTTTCATGCTTGGTTCTTAACCAGCTAACGGGGTTACTTCCTAAAAACCATATCAGCATCCAATCATTCAAGCTACCCAAAAACATACAACTTGCAGATCCCAAGTTCAATCAGCCTGCACCAGTTGACATGTTGCTGGGGGCCGATGTGTTCTGGGTTTTACTAGGCTCAGACATCATCAATCTAGGTAAACATTTACCTCAACTTCGGAGCTCTCACTTAGGTTGGCTCGTTGCGGGTAATATTACCCCTACACATGCATCCGTCTTTTCAAAAAACGCACAAAATTACATTCAATGCAATCATACAATTCATACACAAACTCACAAGCAGCCTGACTTTCCAGAACTTCACAAACAAATGTGCAAGTTTTGGGAGTTGGAAGAATTACCACAAACCCGTACTTTGAGTCGTATTGATAAGGCGTGTGAGCAACATTTCATACAAACTACGACTCGATTGGAGTTAGGCAGATTTTGCGTTAAACTCCCCCTAATTGACTCACCTGAATGTTTGGGTAACTCTTACAACACAGCAAAAAAACGCTTTCTTAATTTAGAGAAAAGGTTTAGACGCCAACCCGCAGTAAAGGACCAGTATGTAGAATTTATTAGAGAATACGCTGATCTCGGGCATCTGTCTGTGTGCCCTCAGCCAATATTAGAACCCAAGCACTATTTGTGCCACCATGCAGTGTTTAAAGAAAGTAGCGAGTCCACTAAAATACGCGTTGTTTTCGATGGGTCTGCTCAAACTTCCTCCGGCTTGTCCATAAATGATCTTCAGTTGGTAGGGCCTCCTTTACAGGACTCCCTTTTTTCTATATTAATCCGAGCTCGTCAATACAAATATCTACTTACTGGGGACGTCGCTAAGATGTACCGCAATGTTAAATTACACGAAGATCATCAAAACTTACAACTAATATTATGGAGAGAACACGAGGCTAAGCCCATACAAACGCTGCGCCTTAATACGATAACCTATGGTCTTGCTAGTTCCAGCTATCTTAGCACGCGGTGTCTTTGGCAGATAGGAGAAGAGTGTGCTGACGAGCAGATAAAAACAATAATTCAGCGTGATTTCTACATCGACGATTTATGCACAGGCGCAAACAATGAGCAACAAATTTTACACATTCAGCAGGCTGTGTCCAATGAATTGGATAGAGGATGTTTCCCTTTACGCAAATTCCGATCAAATTCATCTATCATAGAACAGTCTCACACAACAAATCACACAAACAAACCAGACAATTTATATTTCAGTCAATCAACAACCATACTAGGTCTCGGTTGGAGGCCACACGAAGACTCGTTTTATTTTCCTACGACGGAAAAGGACAATAAACTCATGAATACGATCATAACCAAAAGGACAATTTTATCTACATTATTTAAAATATTTGATCCAATCGATCTACTAAGTCCATGCATAATCAAGCCCAAAATGTTAATGCAGAAATTATGGCTTAAAGGAACCGGTTGGGATGAACCCGCTTCCCCAGATATCCTGCGTGAGTGGCATCAATTTTACTCTAATCTAAATTCACTTTTTCTGTTAGAGATCCCTAGACAAGTTTTATGTGATTCACCTAACCTTGTCGAACTGCATACATTCAGTGACGCCTCACAAGTAGCCTACGGTGCCTGTGTGTACTTGTTGTCTAGAAGTCCTGCAGGTGACGTCATGGTTAGACTGCTATGCTCAAAGTCCAAGGTCGCTCCCTTGAAGCCCGTAACTATACCGAAACTTGAATTATGCGCGGCATTGCTAGCAGCTCGTTTGAGCAAGTCGGTAAATGATTCCTTACGATACCAAATCACCAGCTTGGTTCACTGGTGTGACTCTAACATAGTGCTGGGTTGGCTTCGTAATGATCCGCGAAATCTAAAAACTTTCGTGGCTAACCGCATATCTGAAATTGGGGACTTAACTGACAATTCAGCGTGGCGTTACGTGCCCACCAATCACAATCCCGCTGATCTTATCTCTCGTGGAGTTGATCCTCAATCCATCCAAGGATCGGACCTATGGTGGTTCGGACCTGAATTTCTATCACAGCCTGTGAGCCAGTGGCCTAAATCCATTTATTCCCCCAGTCAAATATCTGACTTACCGGAGGTAAAATTAAATTCTAATAATGTGCTTCTTGTCACCAGTCAAGACAATATTATCATTAAATTCGAAACCTTTTCTAAATTTACAAAATTGCAACGCGTATTCGCCTTTGTTAAACGATTCGCTCACAATTTAAGAAATCCCAAGATTAAACTCAATGGCCACTTATCCTTACTTGAACTCAACAACTCCTTCATTCATCTGTGTCAGTTGGCGCAGCATCAGTTGTTTCCATTAGAGTACAAGTTATTAGCAAGTAACAAGCCACTTCACCCTAAGTCTAACATTTTGTCGCTATCACCATTTTTAGACAGTGATAATGTGATACGTGTGGGTGGTCGTCTCGAAGCCTCATCCTTGAGCTTTGGTAAGAAACATCAAGTTCTTTTGCATTCTTCTCATCATTTAACAAAGCTTATCTTCACATACGAACACATACGACACATGCACGCTGGACCTCAGCTGCTACTGGCAAGCGTTCGCGAGTACGTGTGGCCACTGGACGGACGGCGTGGTGCACGCCGCGCCTTCCGCGACTGTCTCACGTGCTGGCGTCTGCGGCCACGCACACTAAACCCTTTAATGGGCAACCTGCCGGCCCAGCGCGTTACACCAGACTTCCCATTTCTATCGGTAGCGCTAGATTTTGCAGGACCGTTTGCCGTTCTAAACCGAAAGGGTCGCGGTGCTCAACCTACTAAATTCTACCTTGCTATATTTGTATGCATGCGTTATAAATGTATACATTTAGAAGCAGTTAGCGAACTGAGCAAAAACGCTTTCTTACTTTCATTGCGACGGTTCATATCCCGTAGAGGCAAACCATCGGATATTTTTTGTGACAATGGTCGTAACTTTGTGGCAGCAGCTAAGGAAGTAGGAACTTTCATTAAATCAAACAATGCTTCACTGATCGATGCTGCAGCGCAAGACGGTATTAAATTTGTCTTTTCGCCGGCCTATAGCCCCAGCTTCAACGGATTAGCTGAATCTGGTGTAAAATCATGCAAATTTCATATCAAACGTGTCATGGGTAATACCCATTTAACTCAAGAAGAATTTTCCACCCTTCTCACGCAAGTAGAGGCTATTCTTAACAGCCGTCCCTTACACCCTTTATCCTCATCTCCTGACGACCTCTCTTTCCTTTCTCCAGGGCACTATCTGATCGGACGACCGCTCACGTCGCTGCCAGCTCCGTTCCCAGACAGCGTCGATAACCCTGGACCATTGCAACGCTATGCACGACTGGAGCAGATCCGCAGACACTTTTGGCAACGTTGGCAGAAAGAGTACCTCTGTGAGATGCAGATGCGCACCAAGTGGCGCCAAAACTACGACAACCTCAATGTCGGCGACCTGGTGCTGATCCAAGAAGACGGAGTGCCATGCCTGTCCTGGAAAATGGGGCGCGTCACCCGCCTATTCCAAGGCCCTGATGGGATTTCACGCGTGGCTGACTTAAAGACCATGCGTGGACACGCACGACGAGCATTCACGCGCCTCTGTCCGTTGCCTAAATGACGGATTTGAAACATTCATGACGTTTCAAGGCTGGGACGATGTTGGAGCCAGCACCTTGTTTAATAATATTAGCAATTGCCTCTCTCACGAACTAGATTTCTTATTACCTTTTATGTAGGAACTAGCTATAAAAGACGCTTGTAATGCTTGCAATGACACTTCAACCAATCAATCAATCAAGCAACACACTCCATTCTGTAATTATTTAGTTTACTTAAAATATTATACATAAAGATCTCATGAAATTGAAGTCGTTTCATTGAAGATTTTCATGCGTCTGTTGAGACGCAACAGCGTCTATGTTTAACCGACTTCACAAAAAGGATGAGGTTCTCAATTCGGTTGTTTTTTTTTTATGTTTGTTACCTCATATCCCCGGCGTTTATGAACCGATTTGGAAAATTATTTTTTTATTTGAATAGATATACTTCTAGATTGGTCTCATTTTTCAAAGTCCAGTTCTGATGATGGAATCCATGAGGAATTGAGGGAACTCCTCAAATATTGTAGGCATACATATGGCGATTTTGATATTTTCAGCAACAAACCAAGCATTTGCATTCAAAAAGTATCATAATCCTTGCACCACTATGGTTCTTTCATAATTTTTTTTCATTTAATATTTAGTCGAATACAATGGCGGAAGTCGGTTTTTTAAATGAAAAGTTATTAATAACCTTTAAGTACAACAAGTGCTTTATCATACGAGTATTTATATTCATTGTGCTAGATGCTTGTAAGACAATGGCCAAAGAGAGCATCTTCACCTTACTACTCTACAAAAGAGCTTGCTTGTAAGGTTACTCCAGTCTTAATCCTCCCAAGATACATGCTTATATTTTTGCATAAAAGTTGAAGTTATGAGAAGCCGTTGCATACAAAATGGCCACGGGAGTCTCCAGTCAATTTTCATATTCCACACAACATTGCCACGATACTTCTGTGAAACTGACGAGAATACACAATGAATATTTTTGGTGTTCCTCATTGAAACTCTACAACCAGTAATGAATCCTTTATTCTTCCTATTTATACCACAGCTGATGTATTTAAAACTTAAAAGTTGAAGCAAAGACTATTGCAAAACCGTATTTATCTTCTAGGTTATTTATTTTGTTAAACATCTATGTTACTGAAATGCCTCCATGAATTTATGAATCTGTATTAGACCCGATTAGTGTAGTGGCTTCTTGTGAAAGAGTTCATCCGAGGAAGTACTACCACATATCTATTTCTGCCGCCAAGCAGTGTGCTCGCATTGCTATGCTCCGGTTGGAAGGATGAGGTGAAATTACAGGCACATGAGACTTTTCATCTTTATGTCTCAGGCGCTGTACAATGTTAAGTAGGGTTCATCCTAAGTGGACGTGACCTAAGAGGTATTGCATTTTTAATGGACTGAAGTTACTACCATTAGGTGGGCCACATACCAGCTCCGTCATTTACTCATTAAAACATTAAAAAAAACCCGCCTTGCGGTTGAGTACTGCCTGTGTACTCTGACTTGTCGAAGATATGTCTGAATCACAGTAGCTGATTATACCAAACACTACACACACACAGTGTACAGAATATGCTAAGCTATACCAAATTCAACTGTTAACTTTGTTCGTCCCAAATTGAAACATCGCGATGTATCGATATTCGCCCCTATTTTAACGAATCCATTACCAATTCAGTTCATAATGTACAAACTTGCTAATTGTATTGGTACCATTAAGGTACCTACCAAACTTCATAGCGATTTGATCAATCCAACCGTTGACGATTCGAAAATTATCACTGAATAAACACCCATCAAAGATAATTTACCCCATATTCACATATATACCGCCAACCCCCACTAGTTAACACAGAGAACTCACAGAAAACCCCACTGAACGATCGAAGCGAATAACTGAGTAACTGGCAATAAATGGGTTACTTACATCATTCATCAGCTTAATGTGGAAAGAAGCTTGCATTATAAAAGTGAAAACGCACTATCACATAAATCTAAAACAGCGCGTGCTGGCGAGTTTTGTGGAAATCTCTCCAAGTCGGCTAATAAAGATTTATTGTTGCGATAAAAAATTTCATAGCTGTGAGTTGGCCGTAAATAATTCGTGGCATACCTGCGAATGCTGATTTGACATGGGTCAGGGCCCGAAGCCGTATAATATTTCATTTCTTCCGAGTCGGATCACGACTCATAACCACGGTGCAAATTGAAATTTTCCCTCAGACACCGCAATTTACAATTATTGACTCAGGTTGTTTCAGTCCAAGTGCCTTGGGGTGGTATATACTATGCTGGACACAAAAAAAAACAATATTTGAAAGCACTAGAACGCCAGTGGCAGATTAGGCAAATAATATATTTTATATTTTTAACCACGAAACAAACGAGATGGTATAGGTAAGTGTTTCGGTAAGAGATTTTAAGAGCATGCTTACATTGAAACCCCTTCATTTGATTGGATACTTACTTGTTCTGTTCTTTATGAGGGTCTGTTTAAATTGTGCTGCAAAAGCCGAAACATTTTTTGTTCTTAGGACCAGCCAATTTCCTTCCAATGAATTACCTAGTTATCGACAGTCTCGTTCAATGCAAGTGAATTTAGTCCCTGATTTCTCAGT
This sequence comes from Epirrita christyi, assembly GCA_951392215.1. Taxonomy (NCBI): domain Eukaryota; kingdom Metazoa; phylum Arthropoda; class Insecta; order Lepidoptera; family Geometridae; genus Epirrita; species Epirrita christyi. Next base: position 6,264,596 of record OX595842.1, on the reverse strand, counting down.
TATAGAGTAACAACTCGTACGACAAATCTAAACAAACACAAACAGCGCATTGTCTGCTTGTCCCGAATTGTCCCACACTCATTAATTTAGTCGGGCGGCTAACCCCAGAAATATCCTAAGCTATTAACTACTGAAGCGAAGTGCACAATAAATTCGGAGTTTTCATTTGTAAATCAGGCAGTCCCATAAAGTCCAGATAAACCCAGTGCGGTATAAAGAGTGGAAGACATTATCCGTGCAGCTGGTCCATCGCGTACTGTCACATTACAACTGGGTTTATGACTGGGTCCCGGACAAACCTTGCTTTCATCTTTATCTATATAATTTAAACGAAAAACTCATGTTCAGATATTCAAAACTATAAAGGCTACAACTAACTAACTTGAAATTTGCCATGAATGTTCCTATTGACTTTTATGATAATAGTAAGATAATTATATTATAAGCTCACTAAACCCATTTTGCGAAGTTCAATTAAATAAAAAGGGGGAGTGAAACTTTTTATTTACAAAGTTTAAAAGTTTGTTTGAAAAAAGTTATTCCGTGCTCATCCGAGGGTAATTTTAAATTGAAATTTGATTTGGAAGGCGATGCTATTTTAAGAAATCAGGTGTCTGTCAAACGCACAATGGTTTTTTTTTGTACTTTTGCCTATAAGTTTAGATAATGGTTTAGGAAAAAACTAAATTGTAGTTTGAAGAGAATCTTCCTCCCGTCTTTTTCGAAAAGAGAAGTCATCTACTTTAAATTTATTGTGTTTTTTTAGTTATATCGAGTAATTTTGGTGACATTTTAAACAGCTTACTTTAAAAGCACAAGTGTAGAGAAATTTATTTGAAGTGTATTGCGTGACTTTTCATATGGGTGGAAATTGCCCATCAAAGTTTTAGTAAAACTACCACCCACGGAAGAATGAATTGGATTTCTTCTTCCATGCTGCCACTGCTTTAATAGATCATGACTTGACTGATTATGACTTTGTCAACTTGGAGAGAGTTGTAACGTTACAAATTGCAAATCAATCTAAAAATACTTGAAACTGGGAAATGAAAAAACCAAGCACTGTCAAATAAAAAAACTACTTGCATGGGAATTACTCGCAGACGAAGTAGAAGGCGGTCACAGCTAGAACCATAATATCTCCTTGAAACTTACACAAATTGAAACTTCGATCCGGCTCTGGGTAATTGAAACATTCTATGTGAACGCTGAATTCTTCTACTGAAAACTCGACCAAAATCTTGCTTATTATTAAATTGTAAAAACTGCGATATATACTTTTGGGTCAAGATTGCTTGATAAATAACAAAAGTTGATTGACAAATGGTTTGTCAATCCTTTTTATAGTGACATACCTCACCAATTTATATACCTAGAGGAAAAAATACTATTTTTAGTCATGTAGGGTAAATGAATAAAGTTTTTTATCTATTCAAAGTAAAAAAGGGCCATTTATGAGTCTCAGCCATGAAATAAGAAGCATAAATAAAATAGTGAGCACATAAATGAAAATCTACTTAAAGTACCTCACATCTTCCGGACTGTTTCCTTGGCTCTTAAACCCGGATATCCGGTTTCATCTGCGACTTGCTCTTAACATTTGTCTTAAACTTTACAGTGACAAAATTTAGTCTTAAGACAATATTTTGGCTAATTAAATAGGAAGTTAAAGGTAGTTGGCATATAAAGGAAGAAAGAGACCTTTGACTTGTGGGACGAGCTGTATGTGATAAAGATGATGATCAATTTATTTGTTTGTTTGTCGTATCACTGGTTCTTTTTGTTCACCTTTTTTTAGGTCAATGACCAAGTTGAACTATGACGAAAAGATCCTCATGACTGATAAGGAAAGAACTAGTGTGGGGAAATGAGTCAGTGCAGAGGTTCGTTTCAGGTTTTAGGACATGGTTCTGGTGACTTTGGTTTCCTCACGATGTTTTTGTTCATCGTTTAAGAAAACGTAGTCCACAAATTTGTTTTATCTATTTATCTATAAAACGGTGACTCACTCTTTGACATGGGTTTTCCTTAGAAAGTGTGGGCTAGAAGGAGTCGTTTTAGGGATGGGAAATGTTCTAGGGATTTGCTTGGGTGGTGCATGTTACTAGGAATTAGGGAATGACGTTCTGAAAAATTCAAGATGCGGCCATGCGCATAGTGGATCATCGCGGCGACGGTGCCAAATCGAAACCGTTAATAATAATAATAATAATAATTAATCTTTATTTGCATAAATGTGGTACGTACAAGGTTCTTATGTTTAGAAAACAGACATTTGTTTCGTTCAACAGGCGAATACGATAAAAACAAAAAAAAAAGATGTTTTTATTATTTTTATCTATTTACTTATTCTATATTACTAGAACGGCTTTGACCAATTACACTAAATAATTACTATATTAAAATAGTAATAATTACATAAAAAAACGATAACTGCAAGCAAAACACACTTTGCAAGATGTCAAAAGTTAAAAGAAGTACAATCAAATTAGGTAGGGTAAAGACAAAATCAGTGAGTGAGGTCCAATATTCCGATAAAAATTTTCAATTGTTGTCTGTGTCGTTTCGGGGTTATGGAATGCGCGGGGGTGAAGGAATTAAAAAAACTTCTTATATTCTTCTCTTCGAAACATTTAATTATTATAAAGCATTATTATAGTACTTCAAAATTAAAAGAACCAAAAGTGAAATAAAAATAAAAATAAAAAATCTCATAATTTAAATGTATGATGCATTGATACAAGTTTTTTTGAAATTTTCTAGTTAACCCCCAAAATTATAATTCGTTTTTTTACGCTTTTATGTTCATTTTTGAGTCACCTTACTCTATATAATGAAATGATTTAAAAAAAAATAGTGCTGTAGTTTCGGAGAAAATAGGCTATGACAGTCAGACAGACCACATCAGTGAACTTACAATGGTTTTGTTGGTACCTTTGAGGTACGGAACCCTAACAAACATGTAAAAACCAAGAATAACAAAACAAGCAATCATTTAATGTTAACATTCGAATTCACATAATTTTTTCGATTGGATAAATCTAGATTCGTACCGGATTGCAAAAGATGTATTACTATGTTACTACACTACAAGGGCTCTCTATATGATATATATTTATATGCATATATGTTTATACTAATGTCTTGAGTCCATCAAGTGGAGGGCCATTATAAACGTCGCAGGTGGATGGAGGCGGCTCAAGACTGTTCGTCGTGACATTCTAAGGAGGAGGCTTTTGTCCAGCAGTGGACACCTACAGGCTGATGATAAATATTATGATCATCGATCATACCGTTTGTTCACCGTGGTACCATTAGGTACCACGAATACCATCAACCATCAATGGTACTGTGGCAATTATTGTTTGCCGTCGTTCATTTACATCGATGGTACCATTTTATACCACACCAAAATTTGGTTTCAAATAGCTTATTGCTTTCATACAATCTTAAAAATGTTTACAACATTCATAAATTCCCATCCCAAAAATGTAAGCATGTACGAGGAGATTAAAATAAGAACGTGTTTCATGAAGAAACGTATTTCTCGTAAATTATAAATCTGTTTCAATGGAATTGAAATCTCCGTAATGGTTTCTCTCGCAAAAAATATGACTTGAATAAAACGACGAAAATACAAAACATCGTGAAGTCTGGCTTCGATATAATTACAATACCAACTAATTTAAAGGAAAGAAATAAACCATTCGTGTTATTAAATTCTATATTTTTTCTTAGTAGCAACACAATATTTCATTTTCACCCTTCACGCTATGTAATTTTATTACGGGGATCAAATTTACGACATTCGATACTTTTACGGCTGTTGAGCCTCAAATGTAAAAGGGTTACAGTACGGGACCCATTACCTACCCTTCTTTGTTCTTGTGTAGAATTTTAAGAAGCAACTTTAGTTTTGTTTATTTTTTACCTATAATTATCTGTTTTGTAATTTTCTTCTTGGTAACTCTCCTCCTCTAAAGGTGTATATGTGGCTCTATAAAACGTTTTTATTGTGACCGTTTTAACAAAGAACCAGTGAGCTGCCCGGAATCAGGGCACGCTATGACGGGAGGCTTCTTTAATATTTTTTTAACCACGACAAAAGGAGTACTTGGTTTTGTTTATTAAACCTTATTTTATTTGTTTGTTTATTTGTGTATTCCCATTTATCTTCAAAACGGATTAAACGATTTTTTTGCAATCGTTCAAAACGGTTTTGTATGACTTCTTGGAAGATTCTTAGATAAGTTTTGCTGTCTCAGGTCACTCCTTAAGGCGAGTACACATTAGGCGCTCGGCGTTGCGTTAGGCGCGCGTTGGTAGCGTACGTACAGCGCGCTTAACACGGCGTTTTACGAGCGTTAGTAGGGCGTCCATACTAACAATATTTTAATAATAATAATAATTTGATAATATTATATATATATAATATTATCAAATTATTATATATTAAATTATTATTATTATTATATATATTGATAATATATAATATTTTAATAATATTAATAATATTTTGTTTTTATAATCAGGACTTTCCATGTCCCATATAGCTGGACGCTTTTGGATTTCGTCGATAAATAAGTCTGTATCGAAGTGCTCGGTCTCCATTTTGGTGAATTGCGTCCACTCTACACGAAAGCGCGCGTTCAAATGTACAACAAATGGCGGCTCATGTATCTCGAAGCGCGCGGCTGACGCCCTCCCAACGCACGTTTGAACGAAAATCTCAAAGCGCGCGTTCGACGCGCGCTTGATCAGAACCGCGCGCTTGCGTATGTACACCTATAGATAAGAACTACTGGTTCTCAAAACGCGCGTTACCAAAGCGCGCGCTTCAAAACGCCTAATGTGTACTCGCTCTTAGTGACGTCCTTACGTGCTGCAATAAATGATGGAATGCTTACGTTAACAGAAATTTTAATGGAAATTCACTAAAGCGCTAAAGAACAGGTATAGAAAGTTATAATTGCCAGAACAGAAAACTGCGATTAAAAAAAAAAACAATAAACCTATAACCATAATTTTGTGGTAATCGGGTAGATAAACTAAAAACTATTCCTTGACCGTTTTGAGATCTTGGTAATGCGTACAAAACGTTTTGAGTCAAAAATTCGAATGATTTACGTCCGTTATTGGATTTGAGCCCACAACCTTTATATTAGAAGTCAGGATGCCTTCCACTATGCCACTATGAAAATTTTAATGAATATTGTGCAAACCCTTTTTACCGTAGTAATATCTGTACGATAAAGTTTCGTACACGGAAACGATAATTTTAATCTCAGTACAGTATAGTTTTCTTATCAATGATAGAGCTCGGCAAAAGCTACAATTTACCCTGGGTACATAAGAGTATTTGTATTATATTACGAAGCTATTAATTTTAAGTGGGTAAAGTAATACCACGTACCCAATGTTTAATTTAACTTTTGAACTGTGCTTTTGGTCAACTAAATAAACGTTGTAGCTCCGGAGCCAGTGTTTAATCCCATAATTCATGTCTGTAATAACACTAATAAAAGCGGATACCCAGCATTTCAACTTTTTCTTGTTATAATGCTAATTTAGTCACTAAAATTGTAAATTAAATAATTTTAAACGGATTTCTCGCGTAATTTATTTATTTTTATTCGTTGTTGTTTCAGAAATTCATAAAAAAAATACTTGGATCATCGAAAGAACTGGAACGCAATTAAGACCAAATAAATTGAAGATTATTCATTGTCTGGAATCTACTACTTGATTTGGACAACCTGATGAACCCGAACATTGCAATTTTCTGTGGAAAAGGGTAAATGAAGGCAATTCAATACCGATAGCCGTGACATCTTGCAGGGAAGTTGTATGTCCAAAATTGAATTTAACTCGTTTAATGATGATTTACCACTACTTGAGATAATTACATCAAATGACGTCAGAAAAATCACTCGGTCTTTAACATTCAAACAAACAGCGTAATAGCAGGGCATAACAATAATTGGCTCTGTTTTTGGAACAACGATCTAGATCGAAAACAAAATGTTGTTTAGTTAAACTACGTTGTTTTCTACGTTTAGGAGCCGGGTAATGTTCAAAATAAGAGGCTGTTACGTCTAAATGTTCAGTGAAACATTATTAAAATTGGGTTCAAATTAGGTAAGTATCTACTGGTTTTATGTTACATATTGTTTTTATTGTCAATATTGGATACCTTATTATCTATAACCTAACATATACCTAACGTGTAATCACGTTTTTGAATTGATGGATTTCACGGATATTTCAAGATTTGTTATGCCTAGAAAATCATCATGGCTGATCGCGGGAGAGATTCTAGCAGGCGTTTTATATTGGTTTTTACAAAAAATGTGATTGGAAATCCGCAAACTTTCTGAGGTATAAGGCAAAGAAATAGTAACAAAAGTTGTTTTAAAAAATCAGGATATCTCTTTTTCTCACATGCTTTACCAGATTTAAACCAGCTTTTAACCAGATTTAAACCAGCTTTTAACCAGATTATAAAGCTGCTGTGTTACAATCCTAATTCACATCCGCCAACATCATTTTCAAAGAAAAATCTTCACTCAGAAACTCAAATAAACTGCCATGCTTCTGAAATCACCAACAGGTTTCGACCCTAATCGAGGGTCTTCATCAGGGTGGGTATAGGATCCACACTACACTCCCTCCGCGTCCTTCCTCGCACTGCGTCTCTGAGCTCGCTCCTCTCGGCTCGTCCGGCGCGGGGGTGGGGGGAGTGCTTGTGTCCGCGTCATTACACGTTCTTCGGTAATGTCCTTCCGGTCGGGTTGCGGTGCTCCATCATCGTCGCTGCCACTCCCGTCGCAACCATCGGGCGCGCCAGGAGCGGCCAGACAGGCTACACTAACAGTGTCTCTATCAGGCTCAAACACTTCACTGTCGTACGTCCCATAAAAATAAGATTTCCAAGCGTGTGGTAGAGCCCATCCTCTATCCCTGTTGAAATTAGGCAGTCGACTAATCTCGATAGCCTCTCGGATCTTACGAGGAACGAAAAACTTTTCCCTGGACAAGACCCTGGCCTTATCAAAACGGATGTAGTGCGACGTACCAGCGGTTAATGAGTGCTCCGCCAACGCTGAACTATTTATGTCCACATTTTTCATGGCGCGTATATGTTCAGTGAGCCTGGTAGAGACATTCCTTTTCGTTTCACCAACATAACACTTGCCGCAGTCACAGGGAATAGTGTAAACACCGGGGACACCTAGAGGGTCTCTATCCTTAGGAGAGCGTAAAAATTGCCTCACTTGTGTAAGGGGTCGGAATATCGTCTTGATACTGTACCTACGCTTTAACAAGTGTCCGAATTTTATCCGTTACACCCTTAACAAATGGTAGGAATGCCACCGCTCTCTCAACCGATATTTGGCGTGCATTCACGGAAGAATTCGCAATACGACAACTTTGTCTCCATCCATAGCCGTTCTTCTCTAGCACCCCTTTAATGTGCAACAGTTCAGCATCCACGTACTGCGGGTCGCATAGTCTCAACGCTCTGTTAATCAAAGCACGTGGTACCGAAGCTAAGTGCGCCGGGTGGTGGTGTGAGTCGGCCCTTAAGTACCTATCTGTGTGCGTTGGTTTCCGGTAAATCGAGTGTGATAGGCATCCCGACAGTTCTCGCTTAACCAACACATCCAAGAAAGGCAGTGCCCCATCTTGTTCCCGCTCTACAGTAAACGCAATCTTCCCGTTTTTACAAAATGAATGATATAATTCACGAAAGTTACTTTAGTAAAATTGCCATGCTTATCTTCCATAGATTTATTGATCTAACATACGGACAATTTCTCGAGTGCTTGGAATTGCACTGCACTGTTTGGGATAATTTGCAGAGAAAGTCCGGAGTGCTTGAATTCTCCTGACCGGGACGTGATTCGCATTCTCTCTAGAGACTGTAGACTGTAGAGAATGACCCGCACAGCCAGGCTCGCCACTCGGCACACACAGAGATGTGCCAAAATATTTTCTGCAAGCTCAGCTTTTTAATCTGGCTCGAAAGTTCAAGCGGCGTGATATTTCTTATCATAAATGATGTCATTGCAGTTATGAATACGTAAATAACTTGGAAAGATTAAAAAATGTAGAAGAAAGATTTAGGTAGATTAAGGTATTTTGGGAGTGTTTGTAATAAAACAGCATACATTTTGTAAAAGTCGTTTTTTGATCGATTACGATGCATCAATGTTATATTTATTGATTTCGGTTATACAAGTTGTCCCAACCTACCCAGTTAAAAAATAATATTTTTCGTTTGAAAGACACCCGAGTTTTAAAGGTTGCATCGGCTTCTTAATCTAATTTTAATGTAGAATATGCTTTAAATGCATTAACGTAAAATTTGGCTAAATAACTTTTTTCATACAAACTTTGAACATTCAAGACCTCAGGGTGTCATACAGTCCTGTTTTTATGAACACCAAAAGGCCGAAAGGAACATTCAGACCAAATTTCAAGATGTAGGCTGTATAGTTTTGGAGATCTGAGAATGAGCTGCCCCTTTTTGGTTTCGCTTTTATAGATACATTTACTAGCGGCCCGCTCACAACTTCGTTCGAATGATCCCGGTGATCCCTGAAGTCCCAGTTTTTTTTTCAGAATCCTTTTTCTGCAGGCGGCCATTCAGTGTAGTTGTTAAGGAATACATAACGAAACATACATAATTGTTTACTCTGAAGAAGATAAGATAAGTATCACTTATTATGATGATATCTAACAAACTGCCATCATTCAAATCAATCCAACGGTGTTACTTCGTAGCAGCCTACTACGTCACCTGCTACGTGACAATGACGTCGTAGGAGCCTACGATTTTTGCAGTGCCATTTTTCACAATGAACAGCTTATAAATAAAAGTTTACGCGGAAACCATATACCATAAAATAATGGGTTCCACAGCCTTCGCAGGATATCAGTAGTGCGGCGGGGTCACGTGTTACCAGGGAGTAGTGGCATAATTCGGCCTGCGCCCCCGATGCTTTTCCGCTACGTGACTTGTATCGCAATATCCACAACTTATATTGAAGACCAGAAAACCCCGGCATTGCAAATGATTTATACTTTGAACCTTCTGAAAAACTGTAATCGGTAAAGAAAACTGCATTTAGAGCAAAATAAGAAACTTGCAGAGAAACTCATATGTACCGTTTTAGATATTCCAAGCTGGAATAAAACACAAATAGTACACAAAAATAAATAATTTTTGTTTTAGTCATCATGTAAAAAGCTCATCATCAACAGCAGCCTTTATACGTCCACTACAAGATGAGGTCTCTCCATAAAATTTAATGGGGGGAATTGCCATAATCACCACGCTTGGCAGGTTCAATTGGTGATCGCAGTATTCGTGTTGAGTACTCAGGTGGATGCTGCTGCCCATCCCCTGGTGTATGCCCTTAGTTGGCTTCTACGACATTCACGGGAGGAAATGGAGGGGATTATAATTGGGCCGAATACACCACGGCAAGGCTGGACATATATAATTCAACATGTCATTATGTTCTTAAAGCAATAAATTTTGGTAATTTTCTTTGTTATTAACCTAGTTTAAGCAAACTAATTGAATGTACCTACTGTCTGAACTATAGTTTTTTTTTTTGATGTTTTGAATTCATTGTTGATTCAAAGTGTTGAAGCTAAATTCAGTGCTTCTTTGTCTATGTTGATTTTGGTAAGTAATATCTACAGAGAAATGTTCGATAGCTTTTGAGTGGGTGGTAGAAATGCCAGATGCCTAATTGTATTAATATTGACATAAAGTTATTCCAGTCAAAGGTCGAGTCGGCTTGTTGTCTTGTCATTGTATGTAAAGGCTACGCGTAGCTATTATTCAGTTTATTAACTTTTTGACTAAACCTACCATAAATATATCACTGACCTTAAATATCAGAATTACTGGAACCAATAAGTTTTAATTAAAATATAACATATGAATTATAGATTTTTATCGTAGCTTCTCAGTAAACCAATGTTTTCAAGGTTGAAGTAACTGCCTGTGTTTCTTTTCAGCTTAACATTAAAAATGATATTTTTTTTTTTATGAATCTGCCAGGTTTGTCATCTGTCGTTTTCTTTATTCGATATTCATGACAAAGTTTTTTTTTGTGACAAAATTTGAATCGGATGTTTTCTAAATCTATGTTAGCCATACCGTACGATTGATCATTTTACCTGTTACTTTAGCCGATTCATCTGGTTTTGTAACAATAACACAGTTTTCATGTCCATAGTTTGTAATTTCATCAAACAAAGAAGTTATAAAAGCTTCATACAGCAGTGTTCACTTTTAACGAGTTGGCTGCGCGGTAGTAGTTATCGACGTCGGTAAAGCTAAATGACCTCTGATTTAATTCAGCCGCAGGGTTAACGGCATTTAATAAAAAATACAAGCCGTTTGGCTGACGATAACCATAACGGTGTTATTAAAAAAATACAAAACAGCTTGGATCACAGTATTTTAAACAAAATGGGCGTTGGTTGATAATTACCTAGGGGAAGGCCAATTAATGTTTGGTGTGCCACCTTGAAATTGTTCTTTTATTAAATTACTAGCTGTACTCACGTGGTTTCACTCGGTTGTGGTAGTAAATGTGGTTTGGTTGACCTTACAAAACTGTGACAGGGGTTGTATTTCACTGACTCGAGAAATTTAGTAATTTGACAAAACTGGTTGAGGTTTTAATCGAAATAAAAATTCAAAAACTTTTTTTAGTGGTCTCCCGGACACGTTTTTACCAAAAATTATATAAATAAATATTTTATTATAAATCCATACACAACAATCACAAGTTACAAGTCAAACAAACAAGTTGGTGAATGGAGGCGGCTCAAGACCATTCAAAGAAGCATTCTAGGGGGGAGGCCTATGTCCAGCAGTGGACTTCTACAGGCTGATGATGATGATGATGAAACTATCAACGTCTATGATGACATATTTCATGTGTTATCAGTAATAATATTACATACCGATATTTTTGGCAAGCCAAACGACAAATGGTCGTCACACATTTAAAATATTTTGGTGTCGGGTCCAATTTCGCAACTCTAATACATAAATTTCCTTGCAAAAAAAAAATGTGGCTATTCACACCTATTAAGGGCACGTCAGTCCCCCTGATTTTGTTATCATCACGTTCCTTTTATAGTCACGACGCGTAGCATAATATTCCGCGGACTTTTTCTGACGTGCGTGAAAAACGTGAAGAGTTTCTTTATGACATTTTCCTTTATTACAACGCCACCAGCGCACATGTTATTTTCGTGGAATAGGCTTGTGTGTGATTTTGCTTCACGTCTTTATACCAACCACTAATAAAAAGGAATATTATTTTCACTGCTATATTAGTGTGGATAGGCTAACTTGACTTAAATAATAATTGAAATCAGAAAAATAATAATTTTATTTTTAAAACGAACTTTTTATCGAATCCATAGGTAACAAAACAAAAAACGAAAGTAATTACAGGGCATTTACTTTTTAAAACCTAATATCTAAAATATCTGTTTAAAAATATCTCATAATGAAGCCTATTTCCAGCAGAGGACTTCTATAGGCTGATGATGGTGATGATGATATATCTCATTTGTGTGGAAAATCTTATTTCGAAGATTTTGTAATTGAGATTAACAATACTGACTATATAGTTTTGTAAAGATGGTTGAAAAACTGTAGAAAGCGTATTAAAACTTCTTGGCAAAGTATAAACTTTGTCAAAGTGATTCGTAACAGATTTCCATTCAAGATACTGTGGCTCTGAAGTCCACGAGCGTCTGTTACTGGCGTCGCGTGAATTGGCCTTTAGGAAATTGCATTGCACAAGAAAGAACGTAACTTTGTTGCATTATATACAAGGAAACAAACAAATAAATTGGTGCAACATCTAAGTACTATCTAAGAAGAACAAGGAAATAAAGAATTTGCTCTATCAAATTGCATTGAATCATTTTGTATTTGACTTCGACAGTAAAATATTTGACTCCCATAATAAAACAAAAATGGTAAAATTACACCGTTTCCCAACAGTGAACATTTCTAAAGAGATTAATCAAATTCCGTGCTAGGTCCTACCTAATAATAAACCCCTCCATCTCCTCCCGTATATAGATTTCGTAAAAGCCGACTAAGGGATTACACCCAAGGATGGGAGCAACATCCACCTGAGTACTCAACACCGATACTGCGATGACTAATCCGCCTGCCAAGCGTGGTAATTATGGTAATTCCCCCCATTGTATTTTATGGGGGAGGTCTCGTACAGCAATGGACGTCCAAAGACTGATGATGATGATGATGTAAAATCAAATCAGCGTAACAAGTTTTAATAGAGTTTCACTGTTCAAAATATAATCTTTGGCAAGCATTAAGCTCCAGCAGTATCAAAGTGAATAGCACTGACGGTGTATCTGGTCTCGGTCGAAACAGAACCAACCAATACCTAATATCAATTACTATATTTTGTCGGTTCATCCCTGGGATATTGGGTATGATACCATATCACGCTATGCAAATTTAATTGTACAATGCACTCTAAGCGACAGCTTTCAAGCTATTGATCGTAGACATGTGCAGTGGTAGCCTAGTGAACACTACAAAGTGTCATATAACATTATGGAACCAATGCGTAATTTAATTAATATTATGTGAGTAATATTCATGCATCAAAAAAAATAATTGGTTAGATGCAAGCACCATACACTTTTCAGGTATATAGAACAGCCTTTACAAAGTAAACAATAAATCGTATATTTTCAAAACATACTTCACAATATTTGTGGCAGCATCCAACTCGTATATTTGAATTACCTCGGCGGAGCAAAGTGCTCTCGACAATATTTCGCATCGACATTGTATTCGTAGCAGCTCGTAGATAATAATAACAACGAGATTTGTGCAAAAACGAACGCCACACGCCCTAGTGTCTAAATATTACCCATTGTAGTTATAGAGTAATAAAATAATTTAGAACGAGCAGCGTTGTGACGGTGACCTGAGCGTCCCTGGATGCGGGCCAAACACCACAGGATTCAACGTTATCCCTGCTTGACTTAAAAAGTTTAAAAAACAAATTTACTGTTATTATAAAATGTAAGAGGCAACACCAATAGCGCAGAAGGAGAACTTTGGCGGATTTTTAGACGTCTGAAGCGACGATTATTGGACGAAGTCGCGTCTGCACTTGGCGGGAGCTCGCAATTTTTTATTACAACGATTGTCGTACACATTTGTACTGAATGTGGTATCGATAATACGCATAACCATTCCGTTGATAATAAACGTTAAGTGGAAGTTATGCATTTTGTCGCATGTGTTGCAACGTATAGAATTAGCGATATATATGGGGTTGTTGGCGCGAGTGTGGGACGTCGCGTCTCATGCATCATTCAGGCAGAACCTGCAACCAATCGCTCTTACATTTGGGTTATAGCTCAGCGTTTACGTGATAAATCGCCGTCTTCGAGGAAACTTGTAGTAGGTACTATCAAGGAAGCGCGGCTTGCGCTACATTGCCTGCTTTTATCAGATTTTTCCAGCTGCGAATGATCATGTTTAATGCATGCGCCACGGTGTGTAATTGCTGGTGAAATTTCGAAATGGTGGTTGTAGTTAAGGTTTTTTTATAGTCTTGGCTAGATAGAATATGCAATTCAGTAAGATGCATACTGTGCTTTTTTTGACTTGGATAATTATGAATAACAATAACATTAACATTTTGTAGAACGTAGTAAGTTGATAATGCAATTGCTTCTTATCTAATGAAGTGGTTGGTATTAGCACAAAACTAGTCAAAAATCTGTGTACAGCTTTATTTAGTACTTGTACAGTAGATGTGTAAGTAACAATTATAATAATACCCAACAGTCACATGTTCTTACTGTATCGTAGTGAGCACCTCATAAAAATATACCTCTTAAAAAATATTTACTGAAAGAATAATACAACTAATACAAGTAATAACCAAAATAAAAAATACTAATGAAACAGTTAAACTATCTCAATTAAATAAATGTTTTAACTAATTAAATTTGTAATATATATCGGCGCGACCAATAAAACATGCTGAATCACAAAACGCGTTAATATCAATAATCAAAACATCGTCGTTCTACTTTGGCTGCAATCACGGAGCGCCAGGCATATGAAAAATATAAAAGGCGGCGCAACGGCGGCCGGCATTCATTCAGTCGTCGGCAGCGGTCGAAGCAACAGCTCCGAAATAAAAGGCGGCACAACCATCGGCAGCGAAAAAGTCAACACCTTCCTTCTTCGGCACGTGCTTCTCCAGCGGTCGAGGCAACAACTCCGGAGTACAAGGCGGTACAACGGCAGTCGGCTGCGTGGATAATCATCGGCAGCGAACTAGTCGACACCGTCGGTACCATCTGCTTTCTTCGGCACGTGCTGCTTGCAACACGTTCTTTTCAGAGCGAATACCGCTTTTCTTTGTAAAGAGAATAAGTTCTATTTTGCAAAGAAAATGCGGAGTAACTGTTTCTATGACAACTAAAACAATCGTATCATTTGGTAGTACATGAATTGTTAAGATAATAATTAATTTGATTTGACTTAAATTATTAATTCCGACCTCCTAGTTCTAGCGGCGATTAGTCGGCTGAGACACGAGAGGGTGCGGGTTCGATTCCCGCTGCGGGATCAAATGTTAACATGATCTGCAAATATTTGTTCCGGGTCTGTGTTCTGGTACCATGGCACTCGTTGTTCCCGATAACCACGACACAGATGTGTCGTGGTTACGATGATATGATTGTTATTTGATTTATTTTTATATAATCGTTTTCGTATAGTCGTGTTAAGCCTAACATGTTGTAGTGATTTTCAGATTATAAATAAACATGGATAAAGATGATGACCGTTTCATTCGACCTTCTAACCCTCCTCTTACATCGGAAGAGGGGACGAATCGACGCCAACCACAGTCATCGGCTACAAACCCAAATGCAACCATGGTACTTTTGGCGAATACATTCAAGGACACGATGTGTGAGCGGGCGACCGCACCGGCGGTCACTCCGTTGTGCTGGCCCCTGCCGGTAAAACCGCAAGCAGCCTCCAACCCGAGACCGGTTGACGCTAAACAATCGCACGAGAGTAGCGATGATAATGTATGGCATGTTGTAGAACACAGATCAAAGCGCCCGTCTCGGCGCGCCGTTGTTACGGGTAAAGGTTCTACCGATAGTGAATTACAAACCGTTGAGCGAGTACGAAAGATTCATGCTTGTTTCTTTAAGCCCGAGACAACGCCGGAATCCATTATAACTTACATGACTAAAAATAATCCGGGCTCCGTTTATAATGCGGACAAACTCGTACTAACGCATAACTTTTATTCGTCGTTCTCCATTACTGTACCATGCAGCCAGTTCAACTTCTTCATGTCGGCTGAAAACTGGCCTCCCGGTACTGAGATCAGTGAGTGGTTTCGGCGCAGCGACGGACGCGCAAGTGGCGCGTCCTCTCAGGCGTCCCGGCGGAGACCCAGCAGTAACGCCCGCCGCCGCCCAGGCGGCAACAGCAACATTACCGCCTTCGACGCTCGCCCCTTCACTGCGGCGACATCATCCAACCCCGAGAACCACGCACTCTGATGGCCACTTGGCCATCTGCCATCAGAACATCAGGGGCCTGACCAGCAAGACTAAGAAATTGGAAGTACTCTTGACGAAGGACTTATCCTGCGACGTACTGATAGTGACGGAACATTGGCTTCGAAGTCATGAGCTGGTGTCGGTTACACTTAATAATTATGACTTAATATCTAGTTACTGTAGACCAACGATTAATCGTGGTGGAAGTTGTATATTCGTTCGCGCTGGAATCAAGGTAACTAATAGGCAAGATTACTGTGATTTATCACAAGAACAATTATTTGACGTGTGTGCCGTGCAGCTTGTTATAGAAAATGTACTAGTTGTTGGAATATACCACTCTAATCAAACTGACGATAGTACGTATCTTAAACTGTTTGACAATCTTATTACTAAAATAACAAACGAAGGATTAGATGCCATTATAATGGGTGACATTAACATTAATTTATTGAAAACCTCTAAAATAAAAAAAGAATTAGTAGATTTGTTATCTAGGCACAATTTTTGCCAACTAGTTGAATTCCCTACAAGGACAGAGGGTGGCACCGGCACTTTGCTGGACCACGTATATTCGAACCTCTTCGAGGAGCGCGTTGCGGGCATCGCGGGCGTCGTAACGCACCTCAGCGACCACGACGCCCAGCGTATCGTCATCTCACGTAATACCGCACCAACTCTGAAGTTCATAGAGAAACGTTCTTTGTCCGCGGCGAATAAAATTAACTTCGCGATCGCTCTCGACTCGGTAGATTGGTGGTCGGTGGTGGAGCGATCGGGAGGTGACTGTTCTATGCTTGCCGAATCTCTATTGGCTATCATAGTATGTAAATTTAATATTTGCTTTCCGAGTAAGAAACAACTCTGCTTCCCTAAACAGCAAACATGGATTGATAGTGAGGTGATAAATCTAAAAAACTTCTTGTTTGATATACTTAATTTGAGAAAAACCTTCCCCGCTAATACTGACCTTATAGCCATCGCCGAAATTCATGATATAAAATACAAAACTATGCTAAAAGAGAAACGAACTAACTATTTTTCTAGAACAATTCGTGACCACCCGAACAAAGCCAAGTGTATGTGGAATATCATTAGTACCGAGCTGGGTCGCGGTTATCGCGATAGGCTCGACTATACCGACCTCGTGCGAGACGCTGACGGAGTACCCTTCCGTACAAAGCAGCAGTTAGTAGACGCGCTGAACCTTGAGTTTACGTCTGCCCCCAGCAAGTGCGGGGCCCCGTCGGCCGACGTTTCCCGCGCGTATGACTCACTGAGTGCCGATTCTGCCGCATGTAACCTTTCGCTTCGGCTCAGTCAATTTTCTCCGGATGAGATAATCACAATTGTGAATAAACACATATCCCCAAAAAATAGCACCGACCTTTACGGAATATCAGCTAACTTGCTTCGAGTCGTCGCGAAGTCACTCGCCCACATCATAGCCCATCTATTTAACGCCTGCGTTCGGGAGGGCGTGTACCCTGCCGCCCTCAAACGAGTTAAAATATCTCCTTTTTACAAAGGTAAAGGTAAGAAAACTGTGATGAACTCTTACCGGCAGATATCCTTAGTTCCCGCTATTAGTAAAATTTTTGAAGTCCGACTGAATAATAGGCTCTTATCTTTTGTCGGAAACCGCAATATATTGTCTGACAGACAATATGCGTACACAGCTGGGCGCGCCACTACCGACCTGGTGCGTGAGGTGGTGTGGCGCGTGCTGAGCGCTCGCGAGGCAGGTCAGCGCGTTGCTCTGCTGTGCTGTGACCTCTCGCGAGCGTTCGACACCGCCGACCACCACCTTGTCGCAAATAAACTGAATTTTTACGGCATTCGCGGCCCGGCGCTGTCCCTGTTAAACTCTTTCATGTCCCAACGTACGCAGACTGTGGTCGGTGAAAATGGGCGTGTCAAGTCATCCGAAATGGTGAGTACCATAGGAGTCCCGCAGGGTTCGTGTCTGTCCAATACTTTGTTCAGCCTATTATTGAACGATCTCCCCGGCGCAGTCAATGACGCGGAGATCTACATGTATGCAGATGACGTGGCCGCCATTGTTACCGCGCCGTCGACTCGCGAGCTGGAGCAAAAGTTGAACCTAGTTGTCTTCAGACTAGAAAGGTGGTTCCGATCAAACGGTCTGGCGCTTAATAGAGAAAAAACCTGTTTGATGTCTTTTCATCTAAATGGCTCAGCACCGCCGTCTTATAAGGTTATCGCTGGTGACACCGCTCTTCAGACGGTTCAAACAACAAAACTACTAGGCTTCCAGATAGATAGCGGCCTCACCTGGGGCGCCCACATTGACGGCCTTTGCTCTAGGCTTGGTCGCACTTGCTTTGCATTGCGTCGGCTGGCTGGCACCGCGTCTCGCAGTGTGGTAGTGTCGTGTTACTTCGCTACCATCCACAGTATCCTCATCTATGGTGCGGAACTGTGGGCGCGAGCCGCGGATGTTGGGCGGGCCTTCGTTTTGCAAAAGCGAGCAGTGCGTGCCATTGTGGGTGTGCCTGACGATGTGTCTTGCAGGGATCTGTTTAGAGAACTAAAATAATGCCCCTCCCGTGTGAACTAATATACTTGGTGGCTAGTTTCACTTACAATAACATCGACATTTTTAGGCGAAGAGGCGTTAACTCATCCTGCGCTCTGCGCAGTAACAAGCTTGCTCACCTTCTTGTCACGCCCGCACATAAGCTAACCAAATCGGAGAGGTCGGTATACATAATGGGTCCATCGGTATATAACAGGTTGCCGAACTTTATTAAACGCGATGCGACTTCCAGAGCGATTTTTAAATCGAGATTGCGAAAGTGGCTTCTCGATAATATATTTTACTCAATTGATGAGTTTTATGAGTTGCCAATTATATAATTATATTTTAATAGTTTTCATTTCTGACGTGTAACTTGGTGTTATAAATAAATAATTGTATTGTATTGTATTGTATTGTGAGATAATGACACATATGACTCAAGAAAACCATGAAGCCATCACGGAATTGATCAAAAAAATTCGTCCTGATGAAGCACGAACTGTTCGTATCTCGGACGTTTATTTTCCTAGTTTTGACGCGGACAAAAATATGGATGTGAAAGAATGGGTTAATCTTATAACAAGAACACAATCAGAATACAAGCTTAAAGATCATGATGTGCGACTTAAAGCAGCTGGTGTCCTCAAAGGCAGAGCTCAAACTTGGGCAGACGATTGTTTGCTTAGAACCACCACATGGGCCGAGATGAGAGACGACATGCTGCAAACTTTTGAACCGGAATCCAGGTACTTTTCCGATGTTCTTAGATTCCGACGATACAACATCGGCGAAGCAGATGCCGTACCTGAGTACATTTCTAATGTCTGGAAAATGTTCAAGAAAATCGTTAAACCAAACCCGACTGAACAAGATGCTGTGGAATTCGTTATTGGTAGCATAACGGATGACGCTCTCCGTACAGAACTGCTAAACAGCAAGTCTACTTCCGTGCCTGAATTAATCACAATTACAAAAACAATGCGGAAACGAAAACCACTAAGTCAAGAAAATGTACCAAACAAAAAGGCAAGGTTCGAGAACAATAGAACTGATCAAGGTATAACTTGTTTTGTGTGTGGGAAAAATGGTCACAGAGCACGGTGGTGTAACCAAAATGCTATTGCACAATCCAGAACATCAACAAAATACATCCTCCATAACATCTTCGCAGCCAGAGAAAAAGAAAAAGGAATGTTCTTATTGCTCCATTCCAGGGCATACCTATGAGACCTGCTTCAAGAGACAGAATGCGACGAGGAATATCAACGTCTGCCAGAAAGGTAATGAAATCTCTAATATAATATCAATTTCAGTTAACGACAAAAACATCAAGGCGATGTTTGACAGTGGTGCCGATTGCTCATTGGTGAAAGAATCGATTGCCATGACCCTTCCTGGATTACGAAAGACAAAAACCTTACATCTAAAAGGCATTGGACCTGTACCTATTCTGTCATTAAACCAAGTTACAACTGTAGTGAACATAAATGATGTGAATATTGAGTTGGATCTTCACATTGTTTTGGATCACGAAATACCTACAGATGCCCTGATTGGGAAAGATATTCTGAACATTCCTGGACTAGAAGTAACACTTACAAACAAAGGCGTAGTAGTGGTAATGAATGAGCAACTGAATAACCCTGTAGATGCTTATCAGTTTACTTCTACAACAATAGACACCGATATCACAAACAAAACTGATATTGAATCATTGATAACACTATTGGTACAATATAATGAATCATTCACTGAAGGCATGACAGGTTCCAGGATAAAAACTGGTGATTTAACGATTCGACTGAAAAATCCGGATAAAACAGTGAATCGTAGACCATATAGATTAGCACCTATCGAGCGTGAAAAGGTTCAGAAAATGATCAAAGAACTTTTAGACAACAACATCATCCGCGAGAGTAATTCGCCGTTTGCCAGCCCTATCATAATGGTAAAAAAGAAGAATGGTGAAGACCGACTATGTGTAGACTACAGAGAATTGAACACAAATACAGTCAGAGATCACTATCCCTTGCCTCTGATTTCAGAACAACTTGATCAGTTGGCTGATGCAGCTTACTTTACATGCCTGGACATGGCCACAGGATTCCATCAGATTCCTATTTCTGCAGACTCTATTGAGAAGACCGCATTTATCACACCAGATGGGCAGTATGAGTATTTAACGATGCCATTTGGGCTAACGAACGCCCCATCAGTTTACCAAAGGGCCATCAACAAAGCCCTTGGGGATTTAAGAGGACAAGTAGCACTTGTCTACATGGATGACGTACTCATACCAAGCAAGACTGTATCGGAAGGACTTGATAAGCTAGAGGTGGTGTTAAAAGCTCTTACTACGGCTGGATTTTCAATCAACATGAAGAAATGCTCTTTTCTGAAGACGTCAATTGAATATCTTGGATATATTGTAAGCGATGGAAAAATAAGGCCCAGCCCATCGAAAGTTGAAGCATTGGCAAGATCTCTTCCTCCTACAAATGTAAAACAACTCAGACAGTTTAACGGCCTGGCTGGATATTTTCGACGCTTTATACCAAATTTTTCAACAGAAATGATACCGCTGTACAACTTGACCAAATCTGAAGTTAAATGGGAATGGACCGTGGAGCATGAGGCAGTACGTTCGAAAATGATTAACTATTTAACATCTGCGCCTCTCCTCACAATATTTAATGAAGGCAACCCGATTGAACTTCATACTGATGCCAGTGCAATGGGACTTGTTGCAGTTCTTATTCAAATCAAAGAGGGGGTGCGACATGTCACGGGCTACTTTAGTATGAGAACTACATCGGCTGAATCGAAGTACCATAGCTATGAACTGGAGACGTTAGCAATAGTGCGAGCAATCAAACATTTTCGGCATTTTCTGTACGGCAGGAAGTTTACGATTATAACTGATTGTAATGCAGTTAAAGCTTCGCGATACAAACAGGAATTGCTTCCCAGGATCCACAGATGGTGGGCTTTCTTGCAGAATTTCGAATTCGAAGTAGAGTATCGACAAGGAGAAAAACTAAAACATGCAGATTTCTTCAGCCGGAATCCATTCAGAGTAGTAATGAATTTGTCTACCAAAGATGATTGGCTAGTAGTAGAGCAACGCCGTGATCCAGAACTGAGTAAAATCATTACCGAAATACCTAAGGAACCTCATCCAGAGTATGAACTAAAGGATAACATATTGCATTACAAAACTGTATCAAATGGTAAAACTAGGCTTGTCAAAGTAGTCCCGAAATCATACCAATGGAGTCTCATAAACACATACCACGAAGCACTCAAACACATGGGATGGGAGAAGACGTTAGCAAAACTGAAGGAGAATTTTTGGTTTTCCAAAATGTCTTCTACAGTAAGATACTTTGTGGAACACTGTGTGGTATGCAAAACAATGAAAGGACCATCTGGCGCCACACAAAGTCAATTACACCCAATCGAAAAGGTTCCAGAACCTTTCCATACAATTCACATCGATATTTCTGGTAAGCTCAGCGGATCCGCTTCCCAGAAGGAATATGTTTTTGTAGCTATTGACGCTTACACAAAGTTTGTATTTCTTCAACATGCTAAAAGCAAAAATCAAGCAAGTGCTTTAAAACATCTCCAAGAAATAGTATTTCTCTTTGGAGCACAAAAACGTATAATTGTTGATGGTGATGGTGCGTTCATTTCCAATTACAAAACCTATTGTGATAAATATGGAATCGAACTTCATCAATGCGCTGGATACACAAGTCGAGGAAACGGGCAAGTAGAAAGAGTTATGAAGATTATAAAAAATGGTCTCACTGTTATCAAAAACACTCAGAAAACTCATTGGGATAAATCACTTGGAACACTTCAGCTTGCTATAAATTGTACCATATCAAAAACGACTCGGCAAACGCCAATTGAACTACTGACTGGCAAAAAAGGAAGTGTGCCTCCTGAGCTTCTAACAATCATTGATGAAGAAAATGAACGAGTCGATCCACAAACATTGAGGGAAGCTGTTTTAAGTAGGATGACCGAACAGGCAGAACATGATAAACGAAGATATGACAAAGGAAAAGCGAAAGTCAAAAGATTTGAAAAAGGCGAGTACGTCCTATTAAAAGAGCCACCCAGATTGGGTACAAAACTCTGTCAAAAGTATGACGGACCTTTTGAGGTTAAAAAGGTTTTACCCCATGACCGATATGAAATTCGTCGTACAAACCAACGTGGTCGTAGCAGGAAGGTCTGTCACGAGCAATTACGAAGTGCTCCCAAATTCGGAGTACAAAGTCACATGGCCATATCGGCAATGAATGAAGAATTAACACCTGATGAGTACGAGCCCATTGTCGAATAAATATTGTGAGTTGTATCGTTTAAATGTGAAAAACTTTGGTTTAATATGTGTGTGTTTTCGAGGATGCCGAAATGAGCGCTGAGGCTCTGAGGTTACACCAAAATTAGCGCTGAGGCTATGAGGTTACATCAAAATTATCGTTGAGGCTATGAGGTTACACCAAAATTAGCGCTGAGGCTATGAGGTCTAATGTGTTTTGATTTTAATTTAATTTGTGTTAAACGATGACGTGAAATATTGTGTAGCGTACACACTTGTTAACTTATTTGTCAAATTAGAACTTATTATTTACTTAATATTATTTCAGATAAGTAAACAAAACGTGAAGTAGGCGCAGAGACGCGCCTATCATCAGTATGGCCGTATCGGCGCGACCAATAAAACATGCTGAATCACAAAACGCGTTAATATCAATAATCAAAACATCGTCGTTCTACTTTGGCTGCAATCACGGAGCGCCAGGCATATGAAAAATATGAAAGGCGGCGCAACGGCGGCCGGCATTCATTCAGTCGTCGGCAGCGGTCGAAGCAACAGCTCCGGAATAAAAGGCGGTACAACCATCGGCAGTGAAAAAGTCAACACCTTCTTTCTTCGGCACGTGCTTCTCCAGCGGTCGAGGCAACAACTCCGGAGTACAAGGCGGTACAACGGCAGTCGGCTGCGTGGATAATCATCGGCAGCGAACTAGTCGACACCGTCGGTACCATCTGCTTTCTTCGGCACGTGCTGCTTGCAACACGTTCTTTTCAGAGCGAATACCGCTTTTCTTTGTAAAGAGAATAAGTTCTATTTTGCAAAGAAAATGCGGAGTAACTGTTTCTATGACAACTAAAACAATCGTATCATTTGGTAGTACATGAATTGTTAAGATAATAATTAATTTGATTTGACTTAAATTATTAATTCCGACCTCCTAGTTGTAGCGGCGATTAGTCGGCTGAGACACGAGAGGGTGCGGGTTCGATTCCCGCTGCGGGATCAAATGTTAACATGATCTGCAAATATTTGTTCCGGGTCTGTGTTCTGGTACCATGGCACTCGTTGTTCCCGATAACCACGACACAGATGTGTCGTGGTTACGATGATATGATTGTTATTTGATTTATTTTTATATAATCGTTTTCGTATAGTCGTGTTAAGCCTAACATGTTGTAGTGATTTTCAGATTATAAATAAACATGGATAAAGATGATGACCGTTTCATTCGACCTTCTAACCCTCCTCTTACATATATTTATTTTTTTATTTATTTATTTATTGAGACGTTAACATCATTACAGATTTTTTATATTAATTAAAATAAATACATGTACATTTCCACATTTGTTAATTGATTCTAAAGCAATCTCCAGCGGCATACCTAATTCAACTAGAGATGTCCCATTCTATCAATACAATTTCGTATTAAATGGGAGTAATTGGAATTCCTGTCAAGTGTGAAATTGCCATCTTCATTGGGCGGGTGGGATGTCTCATGCAATATGTATCAATGTGTACCAAGTCGAAGTTGAATCATAGAGTTCGGTATTATTATGAAGCGCCCAACATGTATATGATACAATCGTTTAAAATAGCTTACTAAACTGGCGTACTATGAAATAGGGTCACTTAAAAAAGGCACCACCCAAGCAAATTTTTTGTTTTATTGAATAAATGATAAGGATTTTTTTTTCTGCATAAATACAGAAAAAAAACCATATCTCAACAACAAGACAACAACAACAACAACAAGAGAACAAGTCTGTTCGTTAAAACGAACGTATGAAATGTATTTTAATGTGATTATTATTTCAATTCGATATCTTGCAGAGATTGGGAGGTATTGTAATTTTCTAAGTAACTCTATTTCATTGCACTCCAGGTAATTTGATTATATCAATATATTATATATATTGATATATATAATTTAACCTCATTTGCAAGTTTTTTGCCTCATATTGATTAGACTGAACGTATAGCATGAAATGTCGACAAACGATTGTCCATCAGCAATCCATCAGGCTTATAATTGTGACACATCATGATACATGATCTAAAGGCATAGAATTAATATTATGAAACGTCCAGAGATATCATGATACTACAGGTCCTAAAAAGTTACTTCGACGACGACGTAACTAATTGTGTATGCAGCTATTCCCGTTATTAATTCCCCCTGCATACATTGCGCCTGATATTAACATAATTGGCGACATTACATTTCTATACCTCGTAATAAACGTAACAGAACTAGAAAACCTGAAAATAATTGTCGTCTTTAGCTTTAAAAACTATAACCCATGTAATTATAAAGTTTGTTATCCTGTAAATTTTTATAAATTATAAGTTAGAGCAACAAACTTAAGAGATCTGTAATTCATTTTGTCTAGAAAAATTGCCAAATAAAATCCTCTTCAGCTTCTCGGGATTATACTGTCAAAGAAATACCGCTCCCATCCATCAATACACATACAAAATTCACAACGCTTCCTTTTAGCCGAGATTACAACAGAATACAATTACTTTCTTTGATCTCGTGATACCTATTTTCCGTTAAGAAGGCAATTTAATTTCTTTTGCATTCTTTGCCTATTATACTCGTTTTGACAGCATGTACTTGAGCTGATTTTCTCTTTGTTGGAGTGTATTTATTTATTTGAAAGCATTTTCAAGGAATAATCAAAGGAAAGAGCCACGATTTAATACAATGATTTTCATTAGTGTTATATTAATGTTGCTCCAGGGTCGATCGTGAGTCCATCTAGCATTACTTTGAGTATCACTTTTGTGTTTCTTTAGTATCACTCATATATCGAAGCAGCTCTTGACACAGCGGCACAGCTCTGCCTGCTTCAGAGGCAGCTTTCGATATGCAGCCTCAAAATGCTGGAACAATATCCCGCCACCGATAAGGAACCTGCTGAGCTTACATTGTTTTAGATTGAATTTAAAGAAAATTTTGTTTGACCACCAAAAGGATCAGGAAAGTCTAAGGCGTGACACAAGTGTTCTGTGAGAAATAATTTAAAACTTTAATTTGTATCATATTACCTATTTTATCATAGCATAACTTTCTTCTTTTATTGTTAGCCTTATATATAGTTTTCTTTATGTTAGTGTGTTTTTTATATAATGTTTATTGATCGTGAGTGATTGGTCCGTAGCGTGAACAAGTGGCTCTGACGGAAGACCAGTGTTGGTTGCTAGCTTGCTTGTCAACCAACTCATGCTGAGGCAGAGCCATTTTGTTACTGGAGTTATTACACTTCGTACCTTCGGGTCTGTTTTCTTTCAGTCTAAGTTTTTTTATGTAACAAATAAATATATATTCTTTCTTTTTTTTTTATATCACTCTAATATAGCTTTCATCAGTATATTGTTGACATAAATTTACCCGTGGTGTTATCTGCCTAAGAATAGGACTCATCTTTCTCCTTCCATGGATGTATCTAAGAGATAACGCCAAGGCATGGGCAGTATTGGGCAGCAGCATACATCTGAGTACTTAATATCAATACTGCAATCACCAATACACCTGCCAAGCGTGGTGACTAAGGCAAATCCCCCCATTGCATTCTATAAGGACGCCTCGTTCAGCAGTGGATATTTATCGGCTGATGAATAAGAAGATCATCATCGGGCCTTTTTGGCAAATAAACCTAAACCTTTATACAAAATTTAATGAAAATTGGATAAGCCACTACGGCCAGATTGAGTAAAAAAACATCGAAATGCAAAAATGAATTTATATGTTTGCTCAGATTGAAAACAAGCATACATGTAAAACAAAATAGAATAACATTCTAGCAAGTATTTATTTAGTTTAGGTTTTCTTGAATGTCGTTTTTGTTATTCATGATTTTTAATCACACCATGAATCATGTAACATCGTAATAATGCTGCATGCAGCCAGTTAATGTAGACTGGTTTTAATTAAAAGTTTATACGTTATAAAATGAAAGGTTTTGCAACAATTGAATTAGTTGCAGTACTCAAATAATTCGTGTAAGCAATTATCACAGAAGTAATGAAGCTGTGCCTTTGTTAGACAATTTTGTGTACAGCATGTCCCATAGTTGCGAGACAAGTATCTTTAACGTGACGTCAGTCGCAAGAGACATGATTGCGAGATGTCGCAAGAGGCCTAAACACTTAGAATAAGGACTTAAACACGAATATCTTTCGTTATAGAGATGCTAGCGAGACGATTGTAAACGTCAAACTACAAAGATTTCAAGCTCCGAATAATGACGTCATTATTCTGAGATTGCAAGCCACCGCGATGTCATTGGCCAATATTTGATATTGACAATCTTCTCGATGCTGTAAAGGTGCAACTTCACTTGGTGTATATTTGCAAATGTTTGCGTTATTTATCAAAGGCAAAATCAACTATGACTCCACCAGAACACAATGTGGTTTGCCTTGGCAAAATAATACAAACATTTACGCAAACACGCCAAGTGAAGTGCATTAGATATTCGTGCTAATGGTAATATTAATGGTTGCGCAATCTTAATTATTAATTAACTAATAATAATAATTAATTATGAAATCAATCATAAACTTAATAAATCAATCGTTACAGTGGCAAGTCTCTGCTAATTGTTATAAATGTTTTGCGACACCGACGCCGCGACGTCGCATGATGTCTCAGGCGACCCATGTTACCGAACACTTAAAACAATTCGGTTGAAGAAACAAACATTCTAAAGTCTAGACTTAAAAGAGCAATATCTTGAAACAATGTTTTAATAAAAGGACGTCGTGGCGTGCGGGCAATATCTTGTAAGTATATACCAAGATGTACTTACATGCAAGGTTTACAAAGCTTTCATATACCGTCGTCTGATATTGAACGATGAAAAATATTTGTTTGAACTACAGCGTGTATGTACTTCGATAATCGGAGTACGTGACTTAAATTTATTACAAGTTTCCAACACACTGTTACAAATATCTACTTATTAGGTTAATTAGGTTTGATTGACTACAAATACATACTTTCTTAAGATAAAATAGTAACTTTATCATTATCACCGTAAGATTCAGTTTCTGGCGCTCGCCAACTCATGAATACTAAGAGTGAACGCTGTATCTACCAGTTGGTTTTATTTGGTTTGTTTCTTGGTAATGTCAGTTGTCTCAAGGTTTTTTCATGCTTTTTCTTCTTGTCTACTTCTATACTCGTGTCATTATAGAATTTTAAAATTACACAATTCTTATTCCTAATTGTTCTAACTGTTGTTTTATGCAATTCACTTATTACCTAAACGTCTTCACGTTAGCACCAAATTCATAATTAGATGGCGATGGCTAAAATAAAGATATGGAAGCCTGAAGGTAAGGCCAGCCTTACACGCACTTGCTCCTTTTTTTACTCATCCTGCTCTGAAAAGAGCCTTTGATTGTGACCGTTAACTAGTGTGGTGAAAACATTATTTGGTCCACAGGTCTTATAATGCTTTTGAAGCAAAAATTCGAAATTGTTGGTTAACCTTTATTTAAAATTAACTGAACATCGACAAAGCATCATGTTAGCAAGAGCAAATCAATCGGCCAAACTGTTGTTCAAAAGCTTATAACTCCTTTACTTCAAAACCAAGTTTACCTTACTTTAAAAACGTCGGTGAGCTTAATCACTTGGGTTCACGAACTTGCTGTGAACGACGGTGACTGGTACCCAATTCATTTTTAACCTGATGTCATAAAAAGGGCTTCATTGGCTAGGTATAGAATTAGGTATGTTAAGTATTATGAAGGCTGACGGTTTGCGGTTTAGAATAATAAATTAGAGTGCTATGACATTTTGCCGTTCTGTGAAAAATGAATTGAAACTCAACTAATCACTATGCTACAGTTTTTCTACGCGTAGCACGCAGTGTAGCACGTAGCTACGACGCTGCTACGAGTTACGATGGTTACTTTTTTTGTGTCGTTTGTATGTTAGTATGTCTTATGCCTTTCCGGAATAATTATTCTAAGGTAGGCTTATGTTCGTGAACCCAGGTTTTCTAAATACCGTTTATACAAAACCAAAACATCATAATAATATCGTGAAAATCATGACACACCCGCAAATTGTCTTTGACATGTAATCGGAGTTCCGAGACACGTATGGCAAATGGTGGCTCAGGTGGCAAAAGAAATTGTGTCCCATTATCTACGCTTTGCTGGACCGTTTTATGGCGAATGAAGGTAAATTGTTCGGAACGCGATCAAGGGAGAATTCATATTCATGTCGCGAACTAACCTTATAGCAACTTTTCTGCCGAGATTATTACAATAGTTTCTTTGGCGTTTCAGACAAAGTAGTTAGGACAAAAAAAACTATTTGAGGTTACAAAGTCTCGTTTGTGTCCCATTGCTAAGCAAGTTAGAGCGATTACTTAAGTAGGTAAATAAAAAACTATTTAAATATTTGTAGAAAATTATTAACTATTATATCGTTGAGAAGTCTCTGTGGGCGAAAAAAATAAAAATACAATCATATCTCGTACTCGTGGCTACTTTATTTTTCAGAGTTTCATTTTCTAGTAATGTTTACAATATTTAATAACTTTTCATTTAAAAAACCGACTTCCGCCATTGTATTCGAAAAAATATTTGGATGAAAAAAAAATTGAGCAAACTTTTGAACAACCGAATTGAGAACCTCCTCCTTTTTTGGGAAGTCGGTTAAAAACCACCCACAATAGACGGTGGAAATGCTATTCAATATCAATAAACGTAATGGAAAACCAATAAAAATAAATTGAGATTCGGGGAACCCCACTTATTTTGCTATACCGTTAATTTCAGGGAAATGTAACCACCAATTTCCTTGGATTCGTTAATTTACAACAAAGGGACGACATCTTTTTGAAAGAGTTTTTTATTCTTCTACAATACCACGGTTAAATAATCAAATGACGTACCTACTTAGATAATTATTCTTATTGTTTGACTTTTACACAATTAGCTGGTTTTAGATAATGTGTTAAAGTGCCGTGGCACTAAGAATTAACCCCCGTCCGTGGATGTCATAAAAGTTGACTAAGGAATTATAATAGCATCCACCTCACTCTGAGTACTCTCAACACTAATATTGCAATCACCAATCTACCTGCCAAGCGTGGTGATTATGGCAAAGCCCCCCATTGCATGGAGGCTTCTTCCAACAGTGGATGTCAAACGGCTGATGAAAAGATGTATTAAAAGCATACATGTACGTGACACCGGAATAGGCAG
This sequence comes from Epirrita christyi, assembly GCA_951392215.1. Lineage (NCBI taxonomy): Eukaryota > Metazoa > Arthropoda > Insecta > Lepidoptera > Geometridae > Epirrita > Epirrita christyi. The sequence goes on along the minus strand of OX595842.1, from coordinate 6,234,852 downwards.
CAATATTGACCTCAATACTCAATACCAATCCACAAACTAAGCGTAGTGATTATGGCAAAACCTCCCATTGCAGTCTACAGGTAGAGGCCTCGTCTATCAGTGGGGATCTTAAGGCCACTGATGATGTTGATGTGTTATAGGACCCCTTAATCCATTCTCTAATTTAAGAAGTGTAAAATATTACCTCTCTCTTGTCATATATTAATTAGGCACCCACGTCCACATAGCAAAACAAAACAGTTATATATTCCTTATGTTTCATTAATTGTTTCAATTGCCTTTGTTTTGTCCGGTTCATTAAATACAATGCAAGCATTGAAATTCCATTCCGAGTGGACATCAGGAATAGGGCTTAGTGCACAATAGCGTGCGCTACAGTTGTGCAATTAACATAACTTCTCATCAGCGTTGCGCACGCCTCATCACAGTACCATAATCAAACAGCAGTAGCCCTGCTTGAAACACGTCAGGTGAATTAAGACAGACGCAACAGTACCAACCCACCTTAGTAAGCACAAACATAAACACACGCGTTTTTTACCGAAGGGCCGAGGGCAGAGCCTTAAAGGACCTCTTTTCACCGTAGGTTGGACAATCGCGGGTATATACGTGACGCCACAACCACCATCGCTTTCCACGACCAACTAAGTGATCAAAAAATACCGCTCGCCCTACCTTTCTTTCAGACGGCCATTTAGAAAATGTTCTAAAAGCTATGGACTTCGCATAGAATGCGTTGAGGAAAAAGTATCACATTGCTTGTGCAGTTTTTAGTGCTTCAGAATTTATTGCAAGCTAATGTCAAATATTTACCCGTAAAATTTGCAGTATTTTGAGATAATTTGCTTTAACTTTGAGTTATTAGAGACTTATTTGAAGTCGATTTGATCGTGCATTAAACTTGTGCGAAGTTTACAAATGATAATGCAATCCTTCAAAATATTATCTAAACATCTTCAAAGTGGATGTCCACTTTTTGTATGGAGGTTAGTTTTTTATTCCGAATAAAATCTAACCAGCCCAAAGCAATACTGATTTGGAACATACAAAAATAATAACGTGAAACTGCAAAAATCATATTTTTAGAGCCCCCGTTTTTATAAAATAAATGAATATGTTCTTCGTTAGTGGTAACACCAAATATCCTACAAAAAAACAGTTGGCAACACAAGAAATGCAAAGCTAACAAAAATATTTTGACTTTGTCAGTAAATGGTGTGTACAGTGGCGCATATGGAAATTGTGTAATGTTGTTCTAAACTTGTTCTAAATAAGGTGCTGTCAATTTTGATTGTTTTTTTTAATGATAGAGCATATTGAATTTATTGTGATATTAAAACCGCCATCATTCTTCCAAAAGTCTAAATTACCACCATAATAACAAAAAAATCTCCTAAACATGAATTATTTTCATAGAAAATGTAGGTATACGTTTAGGGATCTCTACCCAAATATATTAAATGTATCCCGGTTAGATTTAATGATTATTAAAAAACCACTATTGGACATCACCTTTGATTAACGGATTAAAGTGCACTTTTTATTTTGTAATAAAGTTGTTTAACTATTTCATAATTTTTTGCTGTGTCCCCATTGACGATGCAATTATGAGCCGCGAAACTCGTTAATCGGTTGCACTACAAACATTTACTCTACTTTTACAATTTATACGGTACGTTGGGTGAGTAGCTTTTTTAATAGGTTTGAAACGCGATCAAACCTATTAAAAAAGCGATTAGCCGCGTATTTTGTTTTAAGCCCTGATGAGCATGTGACAATCGGTTAAGTTGGAAATACATAATAATTATTTATGCACTCCACTAAATGATTTTAAAATACTTTATGATTTTTAAACGAACAAACTAAAACACCAACGTTAGTAGTATAACTTCTTGTGAAAGAGTTCGTCCGGGGAAGTACTAACTCCGTACCTATTTCTGCTGCCAAGCAGTAGTGCTCGCATTTCTGTGTTTCGGTTTGAAGGGTACGGGTGCCGGTGAAATTACAGGCACATGAGAATTTTTATCTTTATGTCTCAGGGTCGGCAGCGCGCGTGTGATGCCTTTGGTGTTGCAGGCGTCCATAGGCTACGGTAACTGCTTTCCATCAGGTGGGCCGTATGCTTGATAGCTTGCCAAGTAGTATAGAAAAGAAAAAAAAACATAAAATTAGTAAGATTTACCTGCCTATACGTACCTGTATCAACATTAAAATGTTAATGAAATTAATGTTTTCTAAAATAATGTTAAACTTCGTTTGAAATAGAATTCTATTTTATTTCATGTTAGGTTTCTCTACCTGAGCAAACACTGATGTATACTTGTTTAGGTTGATATACCCTCAGAACCTCTCTTAGCACTAATTCCTGTACTAAACATGAACCCACAAACCGTCATCCAAGTCCGATTAACCTCCGGACCTCGGCTCATGAGGGCGGTTCTCATCCTTTCGCACATAACTCAGGAAAGGTCCTTAATTTGGATTAACAACTGCTTATTCAAGTAATTGGTCACATTTTAATGCCCCACAACAGAACGCCCAGTACTCTAAGATAATTAAATTTTCTTAATCCGAAGTATTGTAAAGTACAGCAAACAGCTTGTACAGTGCTGTATAGGGCTGAACCATGAAATATGCCGGTGCATGTCGTAAATATTCACTCATAGAATTGAAGCAAGGACTTCGAAATGCTAAACAAAACATAACATAACACCAACAGACAGCTAATAGAATTGAAGTAATCGTGGCTTGGTATCATTTTATAAAAATAACGACTACGTACTTTACTATTCTCCTGCTGACGTTTCGTTGACCATTTTGAGGTCCTTCTTCATGAACACCGACCGCGACCACGCTCAAAGGTCATGAGACGGGAACTAGCTTGGCTTCGTAGATCGGGTTCATGCTATAGTAAAGTACGTGGTGTATAGTCGTTATTTTTCTAAAACAGTCAGAAAAAGAAGAAGATTGAACAGAAAATTTGGATCACCTCAGATCTATGTAGATCTGAGGTGATCCCAATTTTCTTAATTAAAAAACATTCCAGTCACTAATATAATGTCGTGTCAGTCGCACTGTCACGTAGTAGCTATTACTAAACTTAACTTTCAATGATTTGAAACGCCAGGTAACGGGCGAACACCATTGGGGATTTCACTGAAAAAAATATTACGTAGCAAATTCTAAAATTTAATGTTACCCAAAATAACCGTACGTATAAGCGCTTCTGTTTATAAAAGTAAACCAGCTATATATTTACCAGCTAGTTAAGTGAGGACGATTGCTTAAACCAGCCCCTCTCAAATAGAAAGCGCCCAAGAGTGGGCAAAGTGGAAATTAATTAGCGCGAAAAGATCCTTCTTACTTCGTCAGAAGCCAGAAAAAATATTTCAATTGAAATAAAAAACGTGCTATCAGGAAAACATACAAATGCATTATGAAATTCGTTTAGGGAAATAAAAATTCGGAATTTACTTTGTCAATCTTATAAAATATAATGTTGAGGACATTTTTTTACTGTCAGGCAGGAAAAAGATTTTTTTTTTAATCAGAAGATCTTACTTGGTTTCACGGTATTCGTACCCAGCATCTAAAATTGTATAATTTACTATTTATATAAGCGTCTCCTATTGAACAACATAATATAGTAGATTGTTAACCGAGGGTCGAAATAATCAATTCCCGAGGTATTTAGACGCCCGAGCGCAGCGAGGGCGGCTATAGTCCGAGTAGGAATTGATTCTTTTACCCGTGTTAAACACTCTACTTTTCATTTCGAATATGAGGAAAATAAAACTAGTTGTTTATCTAAACTATTTATTGATAATATATAATAATATTATTAGTATCTATTTAAAATTAATTGTCAAATTAGGACAATTCGTGAAATTAAAAGTTACATTTTTGTTTGGAATGTTTATGCTGTTTGAAATATTATGATAAATTTGGCTGTTCTGGATATCTGTAAAAGTAGGAGACTCTGGTATTTCATCAGGCGATGGATTCCATGGCGGATACTCCCTGGAAGTTGTCGGCTGAGGCGAATTGAGGCGGATTTTTAAAGTTTTACTTAGTTTGGTTGAAATTTTAGTTTTATTTTGTACTGAATCCTTAATGTAGCCTTCGGCGACTATGCTGGATTTCCAGCCTCCATGTCTTTTAAGGTTGTCATGTTTGCTCCAGAATCGGCTAAAAGTGTTGCTGAAATTCGTCTATAACAATGTCCGGTATACTGCTCACAGTTTGGTAAATTCAAATATGTTGCTATTTGCTTCGGCATACCTGAGATTTTATTTTTACCTATCACTTGTTTATAGCATTTTCCCTTCTGATAGTTGAAAAAAAACGGTCCGTTTTTACATCACTGGGTCTCATTTTTTGATATTTCTTTACTATTTGTGTAAACTCTTCTTGTACTAGAAACGAGCGCTCAATATTTGTTTTTGTTTTAGTCAGTTTTACTAGTAATAATTGGCCTTGACTTTCAATGTCCTTAATTGTCAAATTTGTGAGTTCACTGATTCTGCAAGCGCCGCTTATACTGAGTATCAATACTACCTGTGAAAAACATGTAATTTTTATGTATTTGTGTAATGAATACGTTAATTTTTAGAATAAATCCATAAATACTTAGGTAAACTTACCTTCACTGCTAAATATATCTCGTCAGGAGCATCATTTAAATTTTTTTCCACTTCATGAGAGGTGAAAACCTTAGATTTCTTACTCTTGACCCCAGAGACTCTCAAAAAGTCAAAAAAAAAAGTCAAGTGAGTCTTTTCAAAAATGATGTTAAATTATGGAATTTTACAAATTTACGTTGTGTTTTACACTAAGTGTACTCTTGAGCATTGAGTATCGGCTCCATAGCGTAGAAGGCTGTAGTTTGCTACACAGACCATTAAAATATGTAAGAAATACACTTTCGGAAAACGATTGTATATGCTTCTCTGCTCGCCACTTCATAAAATCATTGTATGTGTTCATATATCTTTCTTTTGAAATTTCTGGCAAAAGATTTTCAATAACACAATTTGCCTCGTCCTTAATTGAATCTGGTGTCAACATTTCAGAATCGCTTGAACTCATTTTGAATATTCAAATCTTAGCATAAATAGTAGATTGTATCATAAGGGAGCAAAATAATATTTTTACTACGCGAGGGATTCTTTAGTAGAATCCCGAACGTAGCGAGGGATTCAAAGTACGTCGCCCGAGTCAAAAATATATTTTGCGCCCGAGTGTTACACTCTACTTTTCATCACCCTCTATGAGAAAATAAAAGGCGCCTCATATTTTATTTCAAAACAAAACCATGAATTTCTAACAATCCGTGAATAACTTTTCACGAAAAAAAAATTATGAAAGAACCATAGTGGTGAAAGGATTATGATACTTTCTGAATGCTAATGCATTGGTTTGTGGCTGAAAATATCAAAATCGCCATATGTATGCCTACAATATTTGAGGAGTTCCCTCAATTCCTCATGGATTCCATCATCAGAACTGGATTCTGAAAACAATGGGACCAATCTGGAAGTATATCTATTCAAATAAAAAAAGAATTTTTCAAATCGGTTCATAAACGCCGGAGATATGAGGTAACAAACATAAAAAAAAAATACAACCGAATTGAGAACCTCCTCAATTCGGTTGTATTTTTGTGAAGTCGGTTAAAAATGACGAAATCGCGGGTTGTAGTTCGTGCGTTTTGTTTTTTTTTTACTCAGCCGGTGGCGCGACTATGGGCCGTCGTATCAGCCAGTATTTATTCAAACAATATTTGCGTTCGACTTCTTTGGCGCTGAACACTAAGATAACCAAATTTAAAAGGGCGCGGCAAAGATAATTGCGGCGCACTTATTTGTGTTTGATTCTTTTCAAGATGTTCCAAATTCAAAAAGTGCGCGGAAAAGATAATTGCGGCGCACTTATTTGAGTTCAATATGTTTCAAATTTAAAAAAGTGCGCGGGTAAAATCATTGCGGCGCACTTATAGAAGTTTCATACAGAAAACACCACCTTTGGGTGCACTTAAAGGCGAACCAAGTCGTCCTTTTCGAATAGATGGGATGAAAAGGTTATTACCTATTTTTTTTAATTCCGTCACAGATACATAACAGATTAGTATCCCGCCAATTTATGTCGACTTTTTAAATTTTAAATATGGAACTCACCGCGTAATTATTGCGGTTTATTCCGCTCAAAGAAGTTTGCGCTAAGTTCACACTGGCTGTTTAGAAAGTCACATGGCCGCAGCATTTTTTTTTTATTAGTTTTTTTACATAAAACTCTTCACAGCTGACAGCAGTTCTATTTTTAAAGTTCATTCCGGCCCTTAGGTGGGAAGTAATTTGTATGAGTTTTTCCCTCTTTATGGAGGGAAGCAGCGTTTTCCACCCAATAATCAGATCAAAACAACACTACTTTCCGAGTATGAGAAATGAAAAATAGTTTTACAATAATATAGTTATTGTGGTTTAGGGTTCCAAGGTTTACTCAACTCAAGACTAGATGTCGCCAATAAAACGCGCGTTATCGATATTGTTTCTTAGACGGAGAACTCTTAAACAAAAAAAAAAAAATTGCCCATTTTGGGTTCATGACCATCCAACACACAATCAGTAAAAACCCTACAGCTGCCGAAATACCCCTGACCCACAGACAGACAGACAGGCAGGTAGGCAGGCAGGCAGGCAGGCAGACAGACAGACAGACAGACAGACAGACAGACATACAGACATACAGACAGACAGACAGACATACAGACAGACATACAGATATACAGACAGGCAGGCAGGCAGACAGACAGACAGACAGACAGACAGACATACAGACAGACAGACGCAGGCAGGCAGACAGACAGACAGACAGACAGACAGACAGGCAGACAGACATACATACATACAGACAGACAGACAGACAGGCAGATAGACAGACAGACATACAGACAGACAGACAGACAGACAGACAGACAGACAGACTTACATACATACATACATACATACATACATACAGACAGACAGACGTACAGACAGACAGACAGACAGACAGACCAACAGACATACAGACAGACAGACAGACATACAGACAGACAGACAGACAGACATACAGACAGACAGACATACATACATACATATAGACATACATACATACATACAGACAGACAGGCAGGCAGACAGACATACATACATACAGACAGACAGACAGGCAGGCAGGCAGAGAGACAGACATACAGATAGACAGACGGACGGATGGTGTAGGCTTAGTAATAGAGTCGTGTTTGGGGTACGGAACCGTACCATGTGACAACAACTGACAATATACAACACTATTGAGTAAGCCAAGCAAATCTGTAAACTACTAAAACTATGTGCCGTGCTGTACCTATCCCGCCTAAGAAAAAACCCCTCCATCTCCTTTTTGAATGTAGTAAAAGCTTTACTAATGGATAACAGCATAAGAATGCGTAACAGCATCAACCAGAGTACTTAACACCAAACTACGATCACCAATCGCCTGCCAAGTGTGATGATTATTGTAAATTCAATGGTGGAGGCCTTGTCCAGCAATGGACATTTACCGATGATGACTGTAAACTATATTGGCTAGAGATGCAAAATACAATCAAACTATTTTTTTTTTACTCATTTTTGTAATAAGGACCTTTATAATTTTCTTACATGCCGGTCCTGTAAAGTGTACAATTACTTAAATCTAAACAAGATATATAACACAGACATATATATACAGGTAGCTAGTTATATAAGGTATTTAATAGATATAATTTTTCACTTGTGATGACTCACAGCTAATCAAACTATTTCACCCAGTGATAAAAGCAGTCGAAAATTGTCCCTACTATTGTTGAATAGACAAACGAATATTACAGTACCTACGTACTTCCCGCAAGTACATGCTTAGAAAAACCGTATTGTTGTGGAGACTTAAGGCCTGTTTAGACTCAACACTTTTATAAACACACCAAAAAAATGTGTTAAAAATGTGTACACCACACTTAGCTACTTGACTAAGCTGCAACACTATTGTGAACTTCGCGAAGTAATTACAGATACACGGATCCAATTTTTCTGTGGTATATATTTTAATAACATTTCCTATGAGTAAGCTACACTGTATTTATATATTCAACTGGCAACTATCGTTGAATGAGTACTATCCACTCTTGACTCAACTGTCTTGTTCAAACGAATGGCCACTGGACTGAGGCATTCGATCGTCGTCCTTAGAGGTTAAAGTTTCAAAGTGATTCCGATTGTTCGGAGTTTGGTAAAATTATTGAGCTGTGTAACCGATGAAATTCGTTCACCGGGTGTAACTAATAAATTAAATGCAGTAGGTAAACTAAATAATGTTATGTTCCTGATCTGCCACAACATTTAGAATCTATGTTACTGTTTCTTGTATTTCCACTTCCTGAATTTTAGACAATTCTAATGTGTTAACTGTATGACTTGCGCAAAAATAAGGCACTATTAACTTTGTCATAAACAAAAACAAACTTGTGTTTGAAAAAATCCTCGGCGACAGATTCTGTAAGAAAATTCCTGAGTAAGTTACTAAATAGCTGATTCTGAATGTCACTAACCACCAAACCCTTACTTAAAAAAATTACTTGATTACTTATGTAAAATTTTAGCATTTTACATAGAAACCAGTTATTTGGACATTCATTAAGTGTCCCGTAAATTTTTTATTTGTTGGTGAGACAGGACAAAAGTTTTTTAAAAGGTCTTTATTTCTTATTAAATATACAAATTATTAAGACTAAACACAGTTTAGTAAAAATACAGCTTAAAATTAAAAATAACTTAGCAGGCTAAGGCGCCTATATAAGTTTTTGGATAAAATATTTTTTTTTATAAATATTGGGCACTTTATAAATCTAAGTTTTGCGATTTATAAACCATTAACATATAAGGTAAGGTAAGGAAATGAACCTTTAGGTACATAGTATGAGCACTTGGAGTAGCGCGCATTTTTAAAACAAAAACAGGGTGAATCAGGGCATTAGTGATTTGTCACAAAAAGCCCTTACATATCATATTTGACGACAGACTATAATACCTACTAACTTTACATGTAAAGTACTTTTGTTTAGCAGTGTTGTAGGTTTATTTATATTTAACAAATATTCCTACGAACTATTCATTGGTGTGAATACAAATAAGTGTCTAAACACGCCCTAAAGCAACGCAAAATACAGTGCAAGTACAAACTGTACTCCCGCAGTACATAATTGCAGCCACCATCAGCGTCGCTAGTGAATGCGGTCGTGACGAGCTCTGATGGCGTCACTGTGCGCTCTTTTGATGAAACCATGATTACACCACACATAGCCATAACGTGCGGTGTACGAGCTAAATTGGAACTAGATGAGACATGTTGTTAAAAAATTTCGTTTACTTTCATGATTTTCCTTTGTCAGCAATTTAAGAGCACTAACATTGTTACTATACTAATACTGTACACACAGTGTATAGAATGCTTCGCAGCCACCTCATTGCGTGGTATTTTTACGTAAGTGCCCTTTATGCACTTTTAAAAAGACTACATGAAACTTAAGTTTGGATCAACCATATCGATTGCCTCGTCGAGTCAATAATAAAGTTCATATTACGAAAAACATCAACAAAAAAGGTTGTCTTAAATTACTAGCTTTAATTAGTACTAGCAATTATCGCCCGTGGTTTCACTCGCGTTGTTCTCTCGAAGCAAAAACTTCGGGTCAAAAACTAATTTTTATCTTTTAAACAGATTTGTAAGAAAAAAACATTAAAATTGGCCTAGCTAACAGAATACGTTTTATTTATATATAATATTCAGAGATACCTAGTCACTTTTGTAAATATTATTCACTTTTATGTATATTTAGGACGAAACCTTATGTTAGCGTAGTGTAAATAATAGTGTAATGTAGTGCAAACTAGTGCTTGATATTAAGAACAAACACAAAGTCCCCTTAAATAGAGACTGTAAAAAAATTGCCAATGGACACATAGTTTATTTTATAAATCTAGGTCAATGTTAAATTACTTATTAGCCAGTCTTACGGCTAGATTATAATGATATAGGATAAATAAATAAGTACGCCAAAAAAAATTTATTTAGGGATATTCATGTAGAACTACCAAGCCGTGGTGTTACCCATCCGTCTCCTCCTACGGATTTCGTAAAAGCCGACTAAGAGATCACACCAAGGGATGGCCAGCAGCATCCACCTGAGTACTCAACACCAATATACTGCGATCACTAATCCGCCTGTCAAGACTGATGGTTATGGTAAAAGCCCATTGCATTCTATGGCATTATATTCCTCGTCCAATAGTTGATATTTAAAGACTGATAATGGTTTTGATTATGAAGTAGAATTTGGCCTAACTCATTCATTAACATTATTCTATTTCAATAGTGCCTACTTTTAGCATCAAGGGCTGATCTAGAAACCGTGTATGCCTGGTTTTACATACACCGGTAGGTTTGCATGCCTTTGTATTGCGCGCATTCAGCTATGGGTTAAATAAAAACGAGGCTTTGCAAAATGTGAATAAAAACACAAGGACAAGAGCCAGTATTACTGTAATCTGAAAGTGCTTCAGTTGCATATGTAGGGTGCGTCTTGTCGAGTCAATTTTAGATTAGACGCTCTATTACTGCTGTCCCACTTTCCACTTCAAGGTAATGAGAAAAAAGATTGCTGGCATCTACTTGCTTTAACGATGTTTCTTACCTGACTGCCCAGAAGGGAAGGATTCTGAATGATGTGTTAAATCCATGGTAACCACGGTACTCGTAGTAACTGATAAATCTACCAACACAGGAAATTGTAAAGAGTCACGACTATGTAACTGTTGAGTGATATTTATTTATTTTATACATTCTGGGAAACCAACAAAAGCTTAGTTCTCAACACAGTGTTCTTGGAACTGAATTAAACACCGCTTTGCTCCATTGTAGTAGTCGCCAGTTACGTAAGCATTGCCATGTACCCAACATAAACACAGAGAAATAGCTGGTGGTATTGCATTATAAAGGTCATCCCGCCTTATCTTTGCACAAGCATAGCGATAGGCTGAGCTTGCAAAAACTTCAGCTGCCACACAAACCTAGGAATTTCTTTGCTCACAACGCAAGAAGCGTAAGCTAGTTTTCAAGGGTAACCAATTTCACCAATTTCTTTATTTTTGAAACAGAGTGCCTTAACGGACGTTATAATCCAAGAAGCGAAAAAGTGTAAGATTTCAACCATCACGACATTTTTGCCATAGTACGTTACAATCATGCATGTAGTGTAGTTATGTTCGTTATAATATGTGTGTGTGTTTACAAGCAGAAGTATAATATTATGAATAGATATATTACTGTAGTGCAGTACGGCGTGTGCGTCAGCTGTATTCGTATATGTTTATGTGTATAGCAAGCCGTGCAGGAGTCTGATGGTTCATATTCAGAAGAAATACCATTGAAATTTAGACTACAATTGATAAGATATCTACGATATTAAGATATTTTTCTATAACAAGGCGCTAAAAAATTTTCGTTTTATCGGTAAAAAAAGCAAATGATCTAGTGAAACACGGTCTAAGTCTATCACGAAAAATAAAAAGGACAGACGAGAAATAACGATTTTATTTTAAATTTAATTCACTGGTAGGTACTTCGTTCCAAGCGGGTGTCCCACGACACCTCTCGTTTTTTGTTATAGTACATTGCAGCTATCTTACTTGCATTCGTGCAGTATCGATTGCATAGTAAATATCTGGTTATTTTTGACTGTTCACTAATCGCTAAGTGTGTGTGACCTACGCCTAAATTTAGGCTAAAACTTATGCAATTCACGCACCTTGTTAACTCTAACAGGCCAGATAGAGACCGCCAGCCGAGGATTTATTAAATTTTATTATGAACACACGTCGTGTTTATTATTATACTACAATGTTTAGTTTTCGGTACAATGTGAAGTATGGGGAATAATTATCAATATATCAGTTGGTACACATTTCAAATGAGATTGTTTTTTTGTGCTTTTACGGACGTTCAGTCACATTTCGATAACGGATCCATAGAATAACCAAGATCACCGAGGTAGAGCACGGCCCTCCTCTCAATGGACTAAAGACATTATATAGGTTGCAGGAAGTCGGTGGATGGAGGTGGCTCAGGACCATATGTCGTGGCTTTTTAGGGGGAGGCCTTTGCCCGGCGTGTACTTCTATAGGTTGATGATGGCGATGATGATGATGACTACAACGTTACGCTTTGATTGTATTGTCCGTGGGACCATTTCATAGTGATTTAAATAAATCCCTACGCAGAAAACAGACACAAAGAAAATTTAACTGTCGAGTATAGAGCGCTTGCAATGTTTGATTAGGTAGTTTTTGCTACTGATTCCGAGATTTGTAGAATGCTATCTATTGTTCAAAACAAATTTATACAATTTGATACGACCGAGATCCAACGACTACAAAGGATCTTTTCAAAGCGTCATACCTCGGGCAATGTGACGCAAGATCAGCAACACGAAAAAAGATTTATAGTATTCACAAAGCATGTTTATGATTCAAATTTTTTACTGATCATTTTTCATGTTATCATTCAACACCTACCAATTAAGTTTTCCCCCTGCCCTCAGAAATTTCGATCCATTAATATTGTACACCTGTCTTGAAGGTGTGCTAGTAACGTTTTTGGCGAAGTTTATTAATTATGATGGTTAATGAACCTCGATTAGTAAGACGGTCATCAATCTAAGAGACGGGTGATGTACGACCCTCGATAATGATGGAGGGCAAACAAATTTTGTGACATATTTGGTAAAGTCGTTAACATCATGAGTAATTAAACCTTATGGTGGCTGTATACCCTCGAAATATTTAAGGGCAATCTTGGAAAAAAATCGGTATACGTAGCCGGCGTAACCTACAAACGTAGTTTTAAGTTTTCACTGTGCGTTTGGCCCTAGTTAAATATCTTGGATGTCGATGGAACATCAGAATATCTATGCACAACATTTTAAATTAAAATTTTCTTTGATGCTCGGTGTTAAGGTACCTTTTCGCAGACAAAAAGTTAAGGAGTCTTTTTTTTATTTGAGTACATGCTGAGGGAACTGGTATGTGTGCCACCTGATGTTAAACGGTAACCCCAGCCTATAACAAATGCAATACCTCTTTGGTCACGTCCACCTAGGACGCACCTTACGTGAAATTATACTGCGCCCTTCAGACATAAACATGAATTTTCTCATGTGCCTGATTTTTCACCGGCACCTTTTCAAAGTGGAATACAGCAATGCGAGCATTACTGCTTGGCGGCAAAAATAGGTATGGTGGTAATACTTCCACGGACAAACTCTTTCACAAGAGGCTCCACTACTAACAAAACTGAATGAGAATTCCTTATTGATATGTAAAATGGGATGTCTATTGATTGTTTCGTTTTAGGTTATACACGGTTTCTCAATATTATTAATACATCAATGGTTTCCTCGCAATGTTTTTATTGATCCAAAGTAACAAGCATTAGGCTGACATTCCCGATACATGCATACAAAGCCTGAGCCATACAAAGAGACTGTCATTGTAATCCAAGGACAAACAAGGCGAAATGCTTTGTTTGCAAATACCGCCGTAGAAAACAAAATGAAATACCCAATAAACTTGGTAAAACCCTGGTTTGGTTAAAGCAATCGTAATTTTTTATGACGTTTCGAATAATTCAGTCATCAGCAGCACATGTTTATCTTTATCCATTACCACGAATTTTAAAATTCACGCGTTACTCTAAATCCTGCGCAACTCCGCATAATTTTGGTACATGCACCATGACCATTCACCATTTGCTAGGTAGCGGCAGAGTTATTTCTGAATTCCGTGACCAGATGCTGTTATGTGTGTATGATGTGATTTTCTTCTGTAAATATCGGTTTGACGCGAAAACAAAGAGATCCGAAGTGTTTTTGTGGATACAGATTATAGGTACTTACTTGTAGACGGACGCAAAAAAGGATAGAATATAATTGGTATGTATACAGTCGTATAACTAAATATTTGTATGTTATTAGGATCAAATGGGTTCCGGCTATCATCCGTTGATATAAAAAATACACTTCTCAGCTTTTATTCAATACAAATACGTAAGACTTCTCCAATACTGATCTTTGATTTCTGCCAAACAAAATTCTTACTCGTTTAGTTTGGACTTTGGAGTCTTTCCAGGAAAAATCTTATGGCTGTCATCGTAAATGACAAATTGATAGTGGTTGAAATGTCTGACGTTCCAAACGAGTTCTTAGCGGCTTACCGTTTGTATGGCTGAATTATTGCTGAATCAGGATTATGGTGCCAAAGACGAAATTACTTAAAGCTAGATTATAAGTAAGTGCTATTGCGCTATTTTTAGCATAACCTAAGCCTAACCTTTTTAGTAACCTAAACATTATTATTTATTTTTGACTGCTTTGACCCATTTTTTGTAACTAGGACCTAGTAGGGTCTAGTAATTAACTAGAACCTAGTCTTTACTAGGATTCTGCGAAATAAAATTCGTGGAATAATTTTACTGAAGGCAGAAATTAAAAAGCAATATATCGTAACAAACTTTTTTCATGAGTTTTACGTTGCACACGCACGTACTGTGTCCCCAGATCTTTTTTCCTGTAACCAGAGCACGGTGGGCAAATATTAGCTTGCTAGTGATGTTTCGTCTATTTATAGTATGAGGAGAGGAGACGAGCACGGCACGGAGCCTAGAATCTTATTGCCATATGGTCCGATGTAATATTGTTCAAATGTAATAATATTATGAGAACAATAGGAATCGATAACTGTTGAGCTAAGCGCATTCTTGAGTGTGTGCAAAACGACAAACTGACAAATTAACAAAAATAGCAGCAATATGGAAAGACCCAACAGGTAAGAGAAGACCATGTAAGCCCAATGCTAGAAAGACATACGAGATACAAAGAGGAGTAAAGACAAAGAACAGGACCGAGCTACTAGCGACTATGCAAATCTAAGCGAAACCCAGAATACCTAGCAAATGAAAATATGGGTGACATAAGACATTTGACAAACACCGCGCGCCATAAGCTGTCGCCGTTTTTTAACTGAATACAATATGATATGTCTAGTGGCTTTGATAATAATGACAATGGTATTATGTTATGTTATGTTTACTTCAAAGAAATAGCCCTTCAGAATCATAATATGATCCCATTCTCCATTTTATAGAACTTCTGTTACGTTCCCGTCTCGTTGCAATTTGCTTTAACCGCAAAATGAACATCAAGAAAGAGGTTTTACGCAAGCTTTCAAGAGCTAATAGTAAGAGCGCAGCCGCGTTGTATGAAGCCGATAGCACACATTTTAGTGAGCCTTACTGGCACTTTGTCTTCTAAAAATTTCCACCATTACCCATAAGCCTGGCGCGTTTTCACTTTCGGATCTATGAGGTGGAATGCTATGCTATCAAATTTTATATGAATATACAGTTTTTTTACACATAGTATCCCAAACAGTGTAGTTAAGGTACATAGGAAGTATGAAGATAACCTTGTAGTTCCTTTGTTTGTTGCCAATTTTGTGGTTGACATCGTGACTTTTTGCGTTGTAATGTTGTATTGGCGTGAGACTTGGAATAACACAGATAGATAGAGATGTATAATATAATCATTTAAATTATTTTTATTTTATTTTTTAAGTTTTGGGAAAACTTACAGCTAGGTGGGTTCAATAGAGTAGGGTGATTTATAAATACATGCAGCTATACCTAAGTTGCTACATGTACATGTACATGTAATTAAGTTGGACGAGAACAGAGATGAACAGAGAGGGTAACAAATAAAGACGTATTATGCACTGAACAGCGTAATTGAGCAGAGAGTTCCAAAAAAGACTTTTCTGAATAATACGACACGAGGCATGATCTGATATTCACTTTGGAAAATGGGAATTTTTCACGTATTGGTAATATTGGCGAAGGCATCAACACAGATTTCAACCCTAATCGAGGGTGAATGCGATCCGCAATACGTACCTTCCGCGTTTCTCCTGGGCACTGTGCCTCCAAGCACGTTCCTCCCAGCTCGTCGGGCGCGCTTGTGATCGCGTTACCGCTAGTTCGTCAAGTTGTGGTGCTCCTTCACTGTCATTGCACCTATCATCACCGTATGGCGCTCCAGGCGCAGCCAAACAGGCAACACTTACAGTATCTCACCAACATACAGGTACGTGAAAATGAATTTCACTAAAGATGTTTTAGTAAAATTATCTAATATTTTATACGACATGACTATTTCAATGTGAATGAAATTGATGGGATAAGCTACATGAGCCCGATGACGGATCATCTATCGCCTAGTGATAATGGTTTTTTGCAGTTGGCACCATTGGTGGCAATTGCCGATAAAAAAACTTCCCGTTAGCCACAACTGGTTTAATGAATGAGGGAGAAAGATGATGTCAAATCCAGAAGTCGTCCAGAAGATATTAAAAATATAAAAACGTGTTTCGAAAAACTAAAAATAGTTATTTTACCGAAACCCAATTTCTAAATAAGATATTTTTTATTCACCAATAAACTAATAATAAACTAATAAACTGTGATTACTGGTAGCGGCTCCTCACTGACACCCAACAACTTACCTAGACTATAGGCTCTTCGGTTTTTTACTAATAAATAGAAGCCACTCCCTGTGACACAGTTCGTATAGCTTTCCAGGATCATTAGAATCATCACTCGTTTTTCACCAAAATATAGAATAAATTCACGAGGACAGTAGAGATAAACACCTACATGAGGTTAATTGTGTGTCCCAAATATGTTTTGTCTCAATCTCCAACATAAAAATCCTAACTGCGCCCTCGCCCTCATAGGAACATATAAAAACCACACCACCTACTTACGTCTCCAAGATAATGGAACCAAGGCCTCGCTAAGCCTTATTTAGAGTGCGAATCATTTTTTTGTTCATAGTTTGTCGGTCGTAAGGATAACAGTAACTTCTTTGGATTTAAAGAATTTAATAACTTCTGCAGGCAGTATGAATTGGCTTTTAATATATACATTAATAATTTATTTATAGAAAGAATAATACACCTAACACAAAAATAATATTTTTTTTATTAAATATACAAATGAATCGATTGAGCTATCCGTTGCAAACCATCTAAAGATAGCTCAACTGATCCAAATCACTACCAAAACACTGGCTGCATTGCCAATAATAATAAGAATCTATCTTACTTACTACATTAATATCAATCTTATAACAGGAGCTCAAACTAAATTCAGTAAAAAATATTGATTAGGTACTTTAGTCAAGCCACAAAATAATGATATGTACCTACCTCGCTTTACGTAGCAAAGTGCTACAAATTCTATTTTTAAAACAAGCATAAAGAATTCGGTAAAGAATTTCTTAAATTCATCGTAATTTTTAACACATTTTTCAAACATCAAAGTAGAAACTCGACGAAGGAAATAAAATAACCAAGAAAAATGTTCCATAAAATTTCTAACGTTGCGAAACCCGTTTCCTTGATTCAAGAAAGCGCATCGCAGGCACTAAGTTTCCGCTTGTAAATCGCACCGCTCCGACTTGACAGCTCCTTAGATGATATCACTTTATTAGACCCATCCACCGCCTGCTGGCTGCTGCCTCGTACAGCCTCCACGCATTGCATTCAAATGAACCAGACATTTGCAAAGCGCTACTGTCGACAATTTCTATAGGGATTGTGAAAAACTTGTAATACCACGCGCTGTTGCCTAAATGGAATGTCGGGTTGAATTGTGTTGAGTCGAGAATTTTGTTTGTGAAAATGATTTTATATGTATCTCGTCCCTTGGCTGAAAAAAAATTGAAAACATTTTTATCTGCAAAGTTTTTAATTCACGCATACTATGTGATATTTGACCTATTAATTCAGCCTCTTTTGTAGTTTATTTTCAACAAAACAAATATGACTTACTTCATTTTTCAGAGCATACAAAATTTTATCATCACTACATGAGTGGAGAGCTTTCCTTCTTTTAAAATAGTTTTCAAGAACAAACTTAAACTTGTCGCTTAGACAGCCTCAACAAACTAGTAAATGTGAACCTAATGTAGAGAGCGTGGTGAAATATTTTCTAGAAAATAAAACACAAATTCTTGAAGCACGATTGAACTCTTGAACAATAGTGAGACATAAAATAAAGTTGTGTGCGACATTTCCCGATAAGCAAGCGGAGCGTCTTCGAAGATATTAGATGCTTAACCCCATTGATGTATAAAGCTAAACTCCATGTTCACGACAATTCGTACATTCTCATAATGTCTAAACAAAAGCCATCGAATGGTTCGAAGCATGAACAACACGAAGGAGTTTAGCTGTTACGGAAAGGACTTATCGAAAAACTTTCAGCACTTACCAGTAATAGACGTAAAATACTTGTGGATATCTAACAGACCAATTTGTAATATCGCATTTGTTATTGGTATACGATATTGTTTCGATTGTTGGGCCTATGGGCTATTAGGAAAGGCAATTTCAATTTGGATGAACGGTTGGATAGAGATTAGTGCCGCGTGGTTGGTAAGAACTGAATGCGGAGAATATATAACAGTTTCGTGGTCAGTAATGAACTGGGCTGCCAGTATCAGCTGATTACACTTAGTTGTAATTTAATCCGGCAGCAAAAGAATATAATGCTGAGTTTAAACAAAATATGGAGTAGGTGTACCTATTTCTGCTCGCATTTGTTTTACGGTTGGAAGGGTATGGGTCCCCATTAAATTATTATGCACATGAGATTGTTCATCTTTGTCTTAAGGTGGCATGCGCAGTGCAATGTCACCTTGGGCGTGTCCTAAATGTATGTGACCTAAGAGGTATTGAATTTATTATGGGCTGGGGTTTCCGCTTAATATCACGAGGGCCACATGCCAGCTTCGTCATCTACTCAAATAAAAATATCAACTTTCGTGTACTTTTGTAATTTTCTGTTATAAAAGCATAAGTTCAAACTCCTCTTTTGAAATTTGAATACAAACAAATGTTTAAAGATCAAAATTGACCATCATCATCAATCTATTGCAGTGTCCAGCAGTGTGGACACCGACTGAGACAAAACTGGACTGAGTCTTTGTGTTTGTGATAATCATACTTACTGAAATGTTTTGTATCACAAAACGAATAAACAGATTGCACGCCTGCCACATAAACCAAGCCTTGTGCACATTTAGATTAATTATGTATAAGGTCTGTTGGGAATGCGAGAGCTTACCTGTGTTACACCTGACACTTGAATGATAGGGCTCATTCGAATTACTCGGATTAACTGTGTTTTGGGTGAGAATCCATTTTTAATTTCCTTCTCGTGGCGTAGAACCTTTTCATACAGGTTTTTACATTGTTACTTAATGATTTGTTAGCATTTTCAATTTTACACGTTTACTTACGCTGAAAGCAAGACTAGAGTTTTTTGTAATAGAAAAAAAACTCGTTCTCATCCGCGAAGTATTGATATAAATTTATTTGTTTGTTTGATTTAGCTTGTTCAACCCAAAGAGCACAATAAAAGCGTCCTAACACCCTCGTTGCCCGTCCGAGCTCCCGGTTATCCGGTACATTCTCAAAGAAACAAAACACCTCCAGAGCCGGATGCGCCTTGATAAGGAACCGGATGCCGATCCCGGGCTAACGAACAACTAGTAGCATACCACCAGAAACACGTGACCCCTGCCAATCTATTCTTCCCGCACGTTTGTCTCGTAACTTTTAAAAGAAAGAGGGGTGAGGAAGATCTTGTTATGATGGATGCTCTTTCTACATGCTAATATAGTGTAGTCAAGGCAAAATGACGTGATAGCAAACTTCCTTTGATACTTCACTTCTCAAGTGTTCGTACTCGTCTTGCTATAATGGAAAAGTTTTTGCTTGAAGAATGCTTTTCGATAATGTGTTACCATTACAAAGGTAGCATATTTAATTTATTTTAAAAGGTTTATCATAATACCTTTTCCATATAACCATCACCTACTTATTCCCTGGGGATTTTCATTACGAAGCAAAAGTTTTAATGTAGTATGTATATTATAAGCATACATATTTTTCGGTCATAAATTTGTGACCCTTGGATTTATGCAGTTGGTCAAGCACACGTTTTGCTTATCAAAGATAATTACAATAAATGCCGGTCAACTAGTATACAAATAGGTTCAGCGGCTAAGCCGGTTAATTTCCAAAGTTTTTTAATAATCTCTCTCAATCAGTTCACGTAAGATCTCATCCGATGGAAACTCTTTTGATAAAACTTTGTGTCCACGTTTGAAGTAATATCGCCTTTGTTTCAGGAGCTTTTAAATTGAATTCGAAGAAGCTCATTATATAGGTTGAGAGAGTGTGGTGATTTGTTTGCGTTAGCCCTTGGATTAGTAACAGTCAAGTAAGCTTCATTCAGATGGTTCTAGCTTAAATAACCAACCATTGATAACCCTGAAACGCACTGCTCGGGGCAACTTACTTGATTTCATAAATGTGTGCTGACAAATATTTATTACCTGAAACAGTATATTATCAGTTATTATTTATATTGAATTGCCTTGTGAAAACCACTGTTATATTTTGTTATTATTGCTATTTTTCTGAGCACGTTTAACGCATGGCATTTAAACTACCCTCATAATGTTGATAATTTTGTGTTTGCTTAGCTTGTTTTCTTGTTAATAGTTCTTTATTACCCCACTTGAGGTATATGAATCTAAAAGATCCTTTGTTTGTGGTTTTTGGTAAAAAAACCAGTGCATGATTCAGGTTGATGGACACCACTGGCAGGTCCTTCTTTTGGAAAGCTCTAAAGGTATTCAGCAGTACGAGTATGACATAACAAAATCACCACTGGCTTCTTAATGAAACTTAGCATACGGTTGCAGTTCATTTTACTTAACTACCGTGTAATGAAAATAGAATCTCCGGGGAAAGAAACTTGGAGCTTGATAATAAATCTGTAATTATCCTGCTGATTCATGTTGCAGATGATATCGTGAAAAGTCGCAAGCGTTCTTGGAAGTTTAATTGCTAGTTTTTCTTTTTATTGTTACAGGAAACAAAAGTAGTTTCAAGCGTTTCAAGTGACTCTAAGACAATAAATTAATGCATACTTCTTTATTAATAATGAGCACACCATCTGTGCGACTACGAAATAGAATTTCTTCTTCTTTGTCAGTTGTTAGACGTCCACTGCTGGAGAAGGCCTCCCTCATAGTATGCAATGGGGGGATTTACCCACACATTAGATCACAGTATTGGTGTTGAGTACTCAGGTGGATGCTGTTGTCATCCTCTTAGTCGACTTTTACGACATCCACGGAAGGAGACGGAGGAGTCTTTTCTTAGGCCGGACACATCCACGGCACGACGAATTCGATTTAATACTCTCTTAATAATGTGGTCTTTATTTTTCCCCACTATTGTGTGGCAAACCAATATAGGCACTCTGAATTTGATTGTTGCGTTTTCAAAGTAAATTTTCGAAATAATTTCAAAACTTTTTGCCGAATCGTAAATTCCAATTCCATTGGCTTCAAACTGGTATAGGATAATGAATTTCCTGGAAACAGAACAACAAAGCGAAATAGAATTAAATAAATCATAGCTCGAAATCCGACTAGATGACGGTAACGGAACTTCAGCCCACATTGTTACCGTTCCACTTGCGAATGAAATGTTTAAGCTTTTGAGAAGAATTTTAGAAATATAATATTTGTAATCCTGCGCTTTGTAAAAATATCTCTACAGCGGTCTTTGGCGACATACCTACTAATCTCAGTTCGAAAATATTTCAGTTTAAAAGTTTTAAAAATGTCTCATCAATCAACATGAGACAAAAACTTTTTAAAAACTAGCTTTACGCTAAAAAATATAGCTTGCTTGGATATTCATACTTTATTTAGAGAATATTCTTCGAGAAAAATATACTTATCAGGCCTAGGCCAGCAATGATAGTATAAAAATTCATATCTATCGTGTTATCAATTTCACAAACAAAGGTAACTTCACTATGAAGAATTTTATCAGATACCTTACAAATCTGTGACCTAGTGTCGATGAATATCCCCGCATTATTTGAGAAAAAATATACTTATCTATACAAGGTTTGGCCGCAATTAGGCGTTGATGGCCAAAGGTGAGAATGTGGGCCAAGGCGTGGCCGAGGCATACATAGGTGAGTTTCATTGACGGCCGCGGCATTTATGTACTATAAACAGTTTGTCTCTTCCTCTTCTGTAACAAGAATCATAGTTTACACTACTTACTATGGCTTTGAACATGATCTTGAGACGAAGCAAGTAATTATTCCGGAGCACTGTGAAAAGCTGACAGAGATTTTCCAAGCTGTCATACCACGGCAGTCAACAAAGCAAGTTGTTCGTACCCCGCCTGTGTGCTGCAAAGCCGATAAATAATAAAATTCGTGTGAACTGAAATGAAAATAGCTCTGACCTGGGGAATTACACATGAAAGCCGACCAAAATGTCTTGCGATTAAATCTGCCTATGTCCGCGTTTCTATCCCATCGACTCATTAAATCGAGTGGAAACAGGTACTGAACGTTCCGGCCCTGTTCCAATTTCGTATAAATTTACCGGACATTGTGTTTAGTGACAAGGTTTTATTTAATTTTGGCATGTGCCAACGTTTCATTTTGAGCTTCATTTTGTTTAAAATTATAAGACTCATTTGCAATTCTGCGTTAATCATAAAATGATTTTCTTTTCCAAAAATAATAAAAATCGGTGCAGGCATTTAAAACAAGAGCAATGTTAAACGAAAATTAGCTTTTTTTTATTCAAAAATGAAAGATGTGAATAATCATAATATATTCTACATTTTTGCGAGATCACCAAGTGACTTTCAAGATAGGGAATAGGGGGCTGATATGAACCGGTTTAATTTTTCTAGTTCCTTATTTAATGTCAATGGTTGTCTCCTATGGGTCAAATAGACCCATAGGAATTCACTTTGAAGTGAATTCCTTTGAGTCTATGGGTTTGAAACCTCTTAGCAGTTTTACTAACAACCAGTAAATACACTATCAAAGAAAATCCTTTTGACATTCAAGCTACATTCGTAAAGTAGTTAGCTTTACACACATGCGAAATAAACATCCGTTAAAAGAACGTTGAGCAAAGTAAAAGCTTTCCGACTCGTATTGACAAACCACTCAAAGTCAGCGTTTATTCGGCGGTAAGATGCCAGGTGTACAACATGTACCCACATTAAGAGCAAAAATAAGTTGTAGAGCGTCAATGCATATTGGTATGAACCATAAAGTATGATACGAACATCCACTAATTGTTTTCACAGAAATTGTTTTCTGGAAACGTCTTCGGTGCATTCAACCCACTCTGTGTTTGAATCACTGGCCGAATGTACTAAACCCACTTTTGGTTCTTCATCAGCCAGTAGACATTCACTGCTGGATGAAGCCTCCTCCATAGCATGCGTAGCGTATAACCCATAGCGTGCAATGGGGGGATTTGCCATAATTACCACGCTTGGCAGGCGGATTGGTGATCGCAGTTTTTTTGTATACTACTTGGCAAGCAAACAGGCTTACACGGCCCACCTGATGGAAAGTAGTTACCGTAGCCTGTGGACGCCTGCAATACCAGAGGCATCACAAGCGCACTACCGGCCCTGAGATTAATAGATTAAAAGTCTCATGTGCCTGTAACTAAGCCAAAAAAAAGGCCCTAAGATTCTAGACAGAATTTGTAAAAATACTTTATGTATTGTAGTTCTAACATTCCTCACTGAGTGCACTCTTTATAAGGTATTTTTACTCCGTGTACGAACACATGCTTTTAGTGTGCCCTTGGGTACATTTCAGCATTTTGTAAGGCGTTTTTGTACAAAACAATTCGAAAAAATAGCGCGTTTAATTTCATTAATATTACCCCAGGTAGTATTTTGGTAAATTTATTCCCGAACTTTGAATCCGGAATAAGATAGATTAGATTTACCTGTATTTTGGGGTTTTATTTTGGCAATCAACCTATTATTATCTACAGGAAGGCACAGGTTGTAGTGCAAACATTTTCAGAATTTCAAAGCAATAAAAAAAACACTAAACTTTATTTCTACAGTCGTAATATAATACAATAGATCACGTGACATTTCGATTTATCAAATCAAAAGAATTTTATTCATTGAAATCACAAGGATTATTTTAAATCTGATAATTGAATTTTGAATTTGATAGCTTACGTCAATCTCATACATTGTTGGATTATTCTACTAGAATAAAATGTTATTTTGTCTAAAGCCTCAGCAATTCCCAGCACGTTCTGATGCGAAAGATATTAAAAACCGATCTGTTTAAATTTGCCAAACGAAACAAAAAAGAAGGAAAATATTTTCATCCATCTGTAATTACTTACAACGTGGGATGTGAGTAGGTGTTTTTTATACTTATTTCTGTTATCAAGCAGTCATGAGAGCATTGGTGTGTTCCAGTTTGAAGGGTATGGGTACAATGCCACGTAGGGCGCATCCTAGGTAGACCTGTGAAGTAATGTATTGTTATAGGCAGAGGTAAGTGCTTTCAACTGCCCATCTGCTTGTTCCAGTACTTACTCAAAACAAAACACAAGAAGGTGTACGACCCTAAATTTAGTCAAAAATGTAGCTCGGTACACGTAGTATAAAAATTCCTTGCTCGATACCGAGCACAGAGAGCTGTTTTTTGACAAGCAAATGACACGGAAGTCTGGTGTAGTGTGGTGTGGATTTTTGTATGGCGACACCGATAGGCGCCCTTAGCGTACACTCTGTGAACCTCATTTTTCATACAAAAATCCGTGTTAGGCACTGGACGAGCGATAAACGAGTAGAATGTAGTACGTAGAACGAGTAGACTGCGTGCCTAATACTACACCATACGTCCGTGTCAATTGCTAGTCAAAACTCAGAATCATCTCCTCTGATCATTGATCATTTTGGATAAAAACAAAAAAAACGGTGAACTGTATTCCAGTCGATCTAATTCTGATTGTTTAGATTGATAGATAGATAACTATTTATTAATCTCCTTCATTGATTACTTATTGGATATATAATATATATTTTTAAATATAATTTGGCAAATTTAATGGGAGCGATCTCTGCCAGGCTTCTTTATAGAAGTTGTAGTTTGTAGAGTTGTTAGAAAACAAAAACCTCTGTTTTAAAAACGCATTTTTGGGTTATCCCTTCATTAACAAAGAAATGGGAAAGATGTTTTATTAATAAAACGCGCAATTTAAAATGTAAATGTAGGTAAGAGTTCCAAACAACGAACTTTGTCTGTATAAACCCATGACCCAAATACCCGAAACATCTTTAAATTTAACATTGAGTCCTTTGTCAACTCGCATCATGTATTGCGAGTTATTCTGGGTCTTTGCTTTGATCTGAGAAATCATCGTCATAAATACCTCTATTGGTCAATATTTGTAAAACATTATATAAATAAGGTTGCCTACAATTTACATTACAACTTTTCACTACAAAGTGGGTTTCCAATTCCATTGAAAACCAACAGTATTTTGAAAATTCACACAGATTTGATTAAATCCTCGCTGTGATACGGTAAATAAAATTGAATCCTGCAATTGACACTGAATCAATATTTTATTCCGATGAAGTGGTGGGAACGAACTCTGTGTGTGCTTCATAAAATTTTATTGAAATGCACACTGCACACTACTGGCGATCTTCATATTTCTACAAATTACTTTATTCCACTCTCACTGGTGGAATGTGGAGCTCAGTGTGGAATAAAGTAATTCGTAAAAATATAAAAGCTCTTTTAAAGTCATTGAGTTACTGAGTTACAACGAAAACGTGGCTATTATAATTATTATTAATACTGATGTCTGCTCATGGCTTTGCTCGCGCTATACCAGACTAAAAAGTATTATTTAGCTTAATACAGTGTATCAAATAACGTCAAAATCGGTTTAGTCGTCACAATGAGATTAATCTTGGTTATATAAATATCTTAACATCCAAATATCCAAACTTTTGCATTTATTAAGTAAGATTAATTAATCTGTTAGGTAGCATTGGTCCAAACTGCCACCAAAAAGGTGACAAATCTCATTCGAAAGGGCTTTTTAACCTATTAAATGTATATTTATAGTCACACTTATTTTCAACTCATCATCATCATCATCATCACCAGCCTGTTTACGTCCACTACTGGAGGAGGCCCCCCATTGAATACAATGGGGGGATTTCCCATAATCACCATGCTTGGCAGGCGGATCGGTGATCGCAGTTTGGTGTTATGTACTCCGGTAGACGCTGCTGCTCATCCCCTTGTGTAATCCCTTTGTAAGACTTTTACTACATCCTCGGGAGAAGGAGGGGTCTATTCTTAGGTCGTATACACCACGGCACTTGTTTTCAACTACTTGCGCAGCATAAAACTTAACGTAAAGACTGTAGAATAATATAAAGTATACCTAATAATTCCGCGTGTAATTGGGACTCTACAATTCTAATGAAACTTGCCGAATAGTACAACGGTTGACCTTAGTGCATTAAAGTCAATCATAGTACTATTTTATTTTTTCAGTAGTATTTCCGGAAAGAAGTGTTAGGTAAAATAAAGCAATAACTCATAAAATTTTAAGTCATGTTATTTCAACATGTTTCCATTTGTCGATTTTGCACATTTCCTCTTCTCACATTAATAGTATCGTGGTCAAATACTACAGGGATCAGCCAACCCTATTCCTTAAAAAGTCACTCGGTGACTAACGTTTGACAAGAAAAATGACCATCAGTTGCTCAAAATTAAATTGATGCTCATTTTACTTTTCTAACCTTAATCACCGAGTGACTTTAAGTTACGGAACAAGGGGGCTGATACCGAAATCAGCCGGTACAAATCCATACAGTTTCGTGGGAATTTAAAAGCTTTTGCTAGAACTTATGAATCCTATGAAATCAGAACACTCTATCATGTGATATCATGCTATTTGGGCATTAGGAATGTTTATGAAAGGATTTAACGCGCCAGGTGACCAATTATACATAATGTTATTGATGTTGATTTGGCACGCAATTTTGACTTACAACATTTCACTCTAACTTCAAATAAAAACATTATTTCATCGCATACCATGCAAATGCACTATTTCACAAAAGCGTTGCATATACACAGTCATATAACTCATAAGCAACGTGATGTTTCTAACATATATAACATAACACCTAACAGTCACATACGTAGTCTTGATCCCACACTAGAATACCCTGTGTCGTGTGTATCAGGAACCATGAGTACCGTGATACCATAACACCTAGACTCGGAACAAATATTTGCAGATCATACAATTTTTTCCCGCAGCGGGAATCGAACTCGCAACCTCTTGCATCTCAGCTGGTTTCTCGCCCGCCGCACCACATTGCTCGTTAAAAGTCCCCATATGGAAACAAACTCTTGGAATATTATTTATTTTAGCGTTGAATGGCAGAACAGCGCCACACATATACATAAAAATGGACAAGTGCGCGCCAGACTCACACACAGAGGGTTCTGATGCGTATTTTTTTTCCACAGCATATATTAACAATAACCAAAACTGTCTCTACTGAACGTGCCGTGAAATTGACAAAAAAGTTGAACCACAATACTTATGAGACGTGTCGCCATTCTTCTTTAAAGTTAATACCTTTAGAAGCAGTTCCTGATAAAAAGAGTCTTGACCTACAGACAGGCAGATGGACAAGAAATTGATGGTTCCGTTTTTTCCTGTAACGTTACGGAACCCTGATAAGTGTTTGACTGACTGATGCGATCACACGCACAATGCTCACGAGATCTCATATGAAATACGTTTTTAGTTAGGGCGTAGTGCAGCGTATGCAGTGGAGTTAATTCACAAATGTTTAAAGTATGGGTAAAAAAAAGAAAAAGATTTTAGTTACTCAGACATTAAATGTGATTACTTTTTCATTCCTGGCCCTTTGAGTGATTCCTTTAAATCTACCGGTGACCCTAACAACACATCAACGCAACTTCTCTGTTTGGTCATGCCTATTATCTAGTTCCAACAAATAAACATTTATATCCTTGCTGTGTTGATCAATAGTGCAAACAGATGTTGCACGATTTCTGCGATGCGCTCCTTCAGAACACTTGCACCACTGTGAAACTAAAGATATCGTTACTTTCAAGTCATCGTTCAATTTCAGAACTTTTAGCACAATAGAAAACTTTTCAGAAGAAACACTCAAATAGAGAGAAGGTTATTTTCTAAGTTGGAGGAAGTAGATTTGAGCTCGTTGGGTGCGTAATAAGTAAAAAAATACGGTAAAGTGCAAATCACACTCGTGCTCTGAGGCTTCCTTGCCCTTATTTTAGCCTAACTTATTATAAGTTATTCTATATACCAAGCGTATAGCGTGTGCCGTCTTGCATATTTTTGCTGATGTTTATTTAATTTTGACTACGTTCCTATAAGGTTTTTAAGTTCTCGTTTACTATGTATCAGCAACTCCTTGCTCCGAGGCACCACACAGGCGCTTCTCACCTAGTGGTAAGACGGACCATTTATGTAAGCCAAGCCGTGTTTGTTACCTGATTCTTCTAGGCTTGGTCGCGTTGGAACAGGAGTAGTTTTAGTTTATAAGACGATTCAAAATGATCCTTGTGATTTCAATGAATAAAATTCTTTTTGCCTTTGACTTTGACTATGGGCAATTGTTTTAAGGCCAATAAAATTGTTTTAAAGAGACTTTTGTATACAAACTTTAACTCAACCAGTCTATCTGATAACTCTTACAAAATCACATCACTGTATGAATGTAACTCAGCGGTTAAATTCAACGTCGTATATTTTTAATGCATTGAGTTAAAACTCGATACTTTCAGCTGTTTTTGAGATATAAGCTCTGGTACGATGCCCTAAAATGCATTGTTTTTACAATATGTAAAAATAATGCATTTTAGGGCCTTCCAAAACTACGTTTTAAGATATAGTAGAAAATAGTCAGTTTCAAGAGCTGTCTGTTCTTAATTGTTTTTTTTTTGTTTAAATGATGGTCCTGGCTTGTTGCATACCTGATGAAAAGCGGTTACTCCCATTAAAAATGCAATAACTCTTAGGTCACATCCGCCTAGGACGCGCCCTACTACAACAGTACAACAGGAGTTATTTTAATTTACAAGACGATTCAAAATGATCCTTGGGATTTCAATGAATAAAACTATTTTGATTTGATTTAATTTGATTACTTAGAATTGCATTGCATCCAACATCCTGAAACAAAGAAGAAAAGTCTGTAATTTCACCGGTAGTAGTTGGAATATTAGCAGCTCAGCGAGTTATTATTTAACAAGTACATACCCGATGCTGAGGCATAATCCTTGCTCAAACGCCAATCCTTTCCATCCTCTGTTTCCCGGTAGAACTGGTTTACTCTGCAGCGTTGTTCCGACGTGTAATGCGATAAGCCGGCTCCAGCGGATTCCCCTCACGTCCCCGAGCACATTTTCACATACGTTTCGATAAAACGATAACACAAACGAGACACTACAACAATTCTACAACAGCTTTGATTTCACACTAGCACTCGTAAACAAGATTTTGCTGCTTTCGTTACTGTGCAAAAACGTGTGTGATATCAAAGATCTCAAAAAGCAGTTTCTATTGAAAATGTATGTTGCTTACCAGTCGTTCTAGGTATCTCCAGCAGAATTTAATGTCAATATTGCGATCGCAAATCCGCTTGCCAAGCGTGGTGATTATTGCAAGTCCATGCGATTTCAATCCAAGGGAGATTTCCTCCAGTAGTGGACGTATACAGCTTACGATGATTCCAATTGTCCAATTGTCTTTTAATATATATATATATATATAAACGTTTGTATACCAATAAAGAAGAGCCCTAAATAACGCTTTCTATTTGCGTATCGTCAAGCCGAAGTCATGCCCACACGCCAGTTAAATTGATACAGGAATATTAGCAGGACACAAACTTCCTAAGACCGGTAGTTATACAATATAGTTTGTAATTTGCCCTGAAACGGGTCTGTTACGCAAAGTTGCTTAATAGTTGCGTAGTTAAACTTGTATGTTAAAGCTCTTAGCAACAGTTTCATAGCATATTTGGTAATTTACACGCATAAAGCTTCGTTGGCTTGACCGAAACTTTTACATATTATTATTAAAAATACAAATGAAATAGGCAACTCAGAAATCAAAAAGGCGTTGCAAATGATCCTAGAGATGCTTGTGGTGCAACTGATCTAAATTTCTGTCAGATGAAAGCGATTCCTAAGAATATAATTCAAGTTGAAAATCCACCTCCTAATATTAATGTTAAAGAACTCCCTTTTCCGCATTCGAACTTTATGGATGGATCATTATGCGTGAAAATTATCTGGCTAGATAGTTAGCCAGCTTAACTCTACTCAGAAGCACAGAAGCTTCCTGGGTTCTTCACAGGCTTCGCGTAGTGACCTCGGGTTGTTGAGTATTTGTTCACGTTGAGCTGCTACTCCCACGCATTCTAGGACTACGTGGGCTGCCTATTCTTCTTCGGTCAGACACCCCCTGCAAAGTGGGCTGTCTGTGGCTCCGATGTTGTAGAGGTGTTTGTTCAGGAGACACTGGCCTGTAAGTATCCCCACGATGGTACGAAGGTCTTGAAAGGTTAAGCAGAAACGTGTGAGTCGTGGTGAGACAGGCGGTAGGGCTGCTATTGACTGTCTGCTGTCCGTGGTCCATGCCCTATTGCCCAACGTTCGTTGTGTTGGATAAGGGTGCGAAGCCGCGTCCAAGTGCGTAGCTCCTATACAAACCGCGCTGTCCTATGAGGTGAAAAATGTATGGGAAGGTGTATGTTTTACCGCATAATAAATTAACAAAAAGTTCTACTTATCTTTATAACACAGATATTGTAATAAAACACGAGGAGAGCCAATTTTGTTTGTATCCTGCTAAAAAAAACAGGTGGGTACCTAAAATTTTACAGAGAAACGTTAGCTATAATATTTACTCAGTCGTGTTCCAGTTTAATCTCATGAGGTTCACATGTCCTTTCATAACCCGAAATTAAAATTGGGGATTCAAACCTAGACCTTATTTCGTTTAACCATTACGCGTTTACTCTACTTATTGTGGGTAAAAAATTATTATTAGGCAATTAGGATATTGCGCAAAAATAAAAAACGCATTTTTCTACTTTGCATGAACTTTTTCCGCTTTTTCAAGCAAATGAGTTTGTAATACCGGCTCCGATATTATCACATTAGACTTGCTGCTGTTCTAGCACGCAAGCGTTTGTGGTTTTAATATCCTAATGGTTTCACGCGCCCATGTTTATAATACGGCAGCTATAGACTGTTTTGTTTTGAGAATGTACTAGGTAGTATAAACATCGAAGCTTTAGAATACAAAGATGAATTTTTGTTTTTGTAAGTAAGGTATATCGGATGGATCCATTGCACATATCCATTGATGTATGAACTGGGATTGTTCATCCCAACTACTATATCCATTGCGACTACGTTTTTATCGCATACAGGAAATGCATACTGACCATGTTTTTAATACATAGATAAAATCGCTTTCAAATATCTATCAATTGTGTTGTGATGATCACTATATAAATTATTTATTTATATTTATGTGACACTTGTAACAGAAGTGGTATTATAAAAAAGAAAACAATAATTAAAAGAGGCAGAGGCAACATTTGTTTCACTTCTAACGAGTGGAGTTCTAATTCCATGCACCGTCATATCGATCAACCAGGGTGGTTATTCGCTATGACCTAAGAAATTCCTTGTCAATAACGTGTGACGTCACCCATACAATTCAGCGATAATTCCACGCAGATATCGTAACGAGCCCGCGTTATGTTACGTTTGGTCATAGCGAATAAGGGGGCAGGTCTGTCAGCACTAATGGTCTAGTGGGAGATACCCTGACTTCCAATCCAAAGGTTGTGAGTTCAAATTTAGGTTGTTGACAAATGGATTTTTCCACACGAAAAATTGATGTGCGCAATGCTACGTGTTCTGAAACGGTGAAGGGAAACATCGTAAGAAAGCCAGCATGTCCTAGAACCAAAAATCTATGTCATGTGACATGTGAGTGGAAGGAGTCTCTGTTTTCTTCCACTGATACAAAAGTAAAAGGATCATTCGTTGTTTGTTCGTTTGAGGTTTGGTTTGTTGCTCAAATGGGATGTATTGAACAGTCAAAACCACCTTCTGAGCGTCTAAATTTAAAACGTTTTTTGAAACGACTTTCTTCCTTATTTAATACGGCGACAGGAACAGGCAGATTGTTACCAATAATCTTCCTACTTTCTCCCATGGTATATCGCTTATATAGCCGTACAATATACATTCTTTGTTCTCCCAATAAAGGGCTGCGAAGAAATAGAGAACAAACAATAGATAAAAGATTATTATCATAATAATACTCGTGGAAATCTCATTCACAGGAGCTATCTCGCGTTACTGTCTGCGTCTTCCTTTGTTCCCATTATGTTATCCAATCACGTTCGGTCGCAACGGAGAGAGATAACAGCTGAATCACTCCTTTAGGACAATGAACTTTGTTGCGATGCAACAAATATGTGAAAAAAAGCGATGTGTGTGGCAGTCCTTTTGAATTCGATGAATAAATAATATTAAAAGCCTGTTCATTCCTTAACATTTGACTATCATTAGTCAAATGTTAATTAAATGACAATTGGAAATCATTTGAGTGACCGAGATTATCATATGTATTTATAAGTAGGCACATAATGTACCATTGCAAATGAATAAATAAAGTCACATTTGATAAGAGCTTTCTCAAAGAAGATAAAAGTCAAGAAGAGGGAAATTCAAATTAAATTTGAATTAATGAATTTTAATTAGATTGAAATTTACAATTCAAATTTGAATTTAAAATTCAAAATATTCTAAAGTAAAACCCAAATGCAATTTCACAATAAGATCCTTCTGATTAAGGCCCACTCAATGCAAAAATAAGCAATTCGTGCAAGCCACACTACCTCAAGTCGCAACAAATTCATTAAAAATATATATTACAGGGGGACTTAGTACGGGTTTTGATACATTCCCATCCATACATTTACTGACAGCGTCCTTAGTTTTTTTCTCGTTTTCGCTAGGGGCGCTGCAAGTAAATGTATGGAAGAAAACGAAACTTCATATAGTTTCAAAAACTATCTAAACCCGTACTTTATGGTGACGTTATGTGTAACTTACCAAAGTAACCGAGCTGTACGTATTATGTATGAGCTACGTCTTGGTCAGCTACGGGTTCAAAATTGGTCAACCATGTGGCAGTTACATGATTTGTGGTTGTTTACCGAGGGTTTAGCTCCCATGTTGGGGCAGATATCACAAATACATTCCACAGTACCTATACAAGTTGCTTTTAAGTATTTAAAGAAAATGGTTTTACATTTCATGCTCCCGTTAGTTACAACAGTTGTAACCAACGTAACTTGACAACGTAACGTAACACAACGTGACGAGGTTGTGACTACGGCTACCGGAGTACAAGTCTGTTGTTTTTCCAGTTAAACCACCCTGAGACCAGCACCAGTTCAACCAATAATATTTATTCTATCAACACAGATTAATTGACCAGACGTGACCAGTAGTGAGCTTATCGCCGCCATTACTTTCTCACGATTAACCCGGCTAATGCCTTTTTCCAGAGTATAACATACCTAGATAAGCCAGCAGCCAGAACAAATCTTATACCAACGAAAACTGCTTAATAGGAAGCTCATAGCTTCATTTATATCTACTACTCTATTTCCCTGAAAAATGGCTCTAAGGGTCACTTCACACTGCCGCAAAAGAGAAGGGAAGTTTTGCACACATACATAGCATTTTAAACTTTATATCCATTGTGTTAAGTAAGACGGTAGTCGCGAGAACTCTTGAAAATGCTTGAGAATTCTCGGGAAGACGCTAGCCGTTTAACAAAATGACAATTTGTACGTTACAAAACGGAAACATAGTTGAAATAGCTTTAAAATATGTGTGAAAGTGGTATATGTGAATTGACCCTAAACTATCAATGAAACTGGAGACGATAAGCCGAATTATCCGTGTAGGTCAGTCTTGATAATTAGTTTTCCAAGAAGATTTAATTCACGCACACGCGCACGCAACTCGGTTTTCCAAGAACTTGAAATTAAAAACGACAAGTAACGACTATAATACAGTGAAAGAATATTAGTAGTGTGGCGGGCGATTTGCCGGCTGAGATGCTAGAGGTTCCGGGTTCGATTCCCGCTGCGGGACAAATGTTTGTATGATCTGCAAATATTTGTTGCGGGTCTGGGTGTTATGGTACCATGGTACTCGTAGTTCCTGATACCCACATCACAGGGAATCCTAGTGCGGGATCATGACTACGTATGTGACTGTTGGGTGTTACTTTTACCTGGCACCACATGAGCGAAGCCACGGGCAAATGCTAGTGTATCTATAACTCCACTTTGTCTTAGTCCAACGAAATCGCAAAGGAATCTGCCGTATTTGCCTTCATTCCCGGCGAATGGAATGAAGAGGAATTGAAAGGAATTTTCAATTGAAATTGACAATTTAGTTAAATACCTTAGCTGACTTAATTGCGATTAAATCGGGTCATTCTGAAAATGGCGGCCTTAGGTGTTTTGTTGCCTCTTGTGGAAGGGTTGTAAACTTTATTTATTAGGTGATTCAAGTCAGGTTGCCTGTTTAATAAAATTGATAAGAATTCAGATAATTCTACTGTATTTAACACACATTTTTAGGGCTCAGCAGGAAAGAACGGGACCTTTTACAGAGGCACTTTGGTATACGTCTGTCTGTCTGTCGTCCTTTTCTCAGAAACGGTCAAAGGTATCAATATTAACTTTAAACCAAACACTGTCCGTAAGCTTATAGTGCCATAAAACAAGCTTCTAACTCAGTGCATTATAATTATAGATAATTTAATTTCTAATCATATTCGTGTGGAAATCACGGAAATGAATAGTAACCTCTAGGATTCCAGTGATTTCACACTTCTGAAATTTAGAATGCTTTGGAGGCTTTGCAAAACAAATAAAAGCCACTGTCTAAAATAGAAGAATTTTGATTTTTTACCTTACAAATGGGATGATGAAGTTTGTTGGATTGGCTACAACTCAAAAAGGGTTATAACGATATCGTAATAATTAACGTATCGGAACCCTGAGGGTGAGAGTCTCACTCACACTTGTCCATTTTATTACCCATTACGTTTATATACTTTCTTTTATTTACAGTATCGATCACCTGGAGAGCAAAAGTCTCGCTAACATTTTAATGTGTGTTCATTATTAAATTCATCCACAGGATTATCAGTTTTAAAATGTTATTGAAATTATTTAGAAGAAAAAGTAGTAAAAATTTATTATTATGGTATAATCCTACTAATATTATAAACGCGAAAGTTTGTGAGTATGGATAGATGTTTGTTACTCTTTCACGTAAAAAATACTGAATGGATTTGAGTGAAATTTGGAATGGAGATACTTTACGCCTTGGATTAACACATAGGCTACTTTTCATCATCATCATCATATATTTTCATCATTATTCACGCGGGTGAAAACGCGGGGCGCAACTAGTTATCAATAAATAGGTAAAAATACTAATTTATCTTGTAAACACTTTAACTAGCCACTGTGCGACAAAGGTACATACTTAGATTGTAATCCTTTGTCGCTACAAAAGTCGGCGGGCCATTGTGGAAGTTGTCTAATTAGGCACTACTTATAATGGAAGGGGTCCTTTTGACCCTCCATATAATTACTTTAATTCCTTTAGTTTCTGTTAGAATTGTCTTTTGTGTAGTACTACTATTAGTTACGTAAGTACAAAAGTTTCACTCCGCTGAATATTCGACCGTTCTGGCCAAGCCATATCAAATCTATAGGCAGCGCAATAAAGTAAATTTTACTCTGAAAGCCAATTTATAGTGACACAGTACTGATAATTACACCAATTTCTATGTCCACACTGTTTTAACTAGTTATGGAGTGATATAAATTGAGAACTATTAAATTAATTATGTGTTTTTGAAAATACTACTAATATTATAAATGTAAAAGTTTGTGAGGCCATCCTCACAAACTTTTACATTTTTAGTAGGATTTTCCAAAACACGTGGAACAAATAGATGAATGTTTGTTACTTATTCACGCAAAAACTACTAAACAAATTTTGTTAAAACTTTACAGTATTAGCAGTATTAGTTTATAATGTATAGGCTATAATTTAAAATAATTTATAATATTATTGTTTCCACGCGAGCAGAGCCAATAGAGGTTCCACGTGCAAATGCTAGTAAGAACATAACTTTTATTCTGTTTTAAGTAGTTTCCATAATGCACTGTTTGTTTCTAAAGACAATGCTTTGAACACGGCTTTTGCTAACTTATCAAGTTTTTACAATAATTTATCAACTGTGTGACTAACCTGATATGATTTACTCTTGAATCACATGGTATCCTGGGGTGCGATTTTTTTAAGTCATCGTGACCAAATATAAGCGAAATGGCCATTAATCACTGATTTTCAAGTGTTCGTACATTTCTCTTTAATTTTGTGGTTTTCAAACACATCATATTCATATCATTTATTCACCGTAGGAATACTGGGAGCACTTGGTTTTGTTATGGTGTACATACATTTTAGCGGCCGCACATAAGCCTTGTCAGATAATAATGAATTAATTCTAAATATACCTAAAAATCACGATGTTATACACATTACATTACATGCACAATAACATCGGTGACTAAAATATTTATACCTAAGATATCAATATTATACGAGTGCCTCTTCCCACTCGAATGACACTGCTGGATGAGGCCTGGGTGAAATCAGTGTTTTGACAGGTGGCGCTGATATTTTTTTTATATTTGATTTAACTATAATATTTGTGTATTTTTTGAGCCGTGATAGTCTCGGCCAAAGAATAGGACTCTACCAACTCCTCCTGTGGATTTCGTAAAATGCGACTCAAGGATTACGCCAGGGGATGGACAGCAGCATCCACCTGAGTACTTTCTCTAAACTGCGATCATCAATCCACCTGCCAAATTTCATGGTGATTATGGCAAATCCTCATTGCACGCTATGCAAGATATGGGGGAGGCCTCATCCAGCAGTGAATGTCTACCGGCAGACTATGAATGATGATGATAATATTTGTTGTTTTTACTCATTTGTCTTGCTCTTTGAAAGAAAGAGAAATGATTTATTACATCGACAAACTTGGAACACACAACACAAAGATGAATTGCTATATTGATTCACTAATCTATAATAAGTACAAATAAAATTGTGTGTGTATCACCATCCAAGCATCATTGGCGTCCAGCCCAGCACTTGTTGTGTTGTCAACATAGCACTTGTTAGTAGTAGAACTTCTTGTGAAAGAGTTCGTCCGGGGAAGTACTACCACCGTACCTATTTCTGCCACCAAGCACTAGTGCTCGCATTGCTGTGTTAAATTTTCGGTTTGAAGGGTACCGGTGCCGGTGAAATTACAGGCACATGAGACTTTACATCTTTATGTCTCAGGGTCGCTGCTGCAGGTGTCCATAAGCTACGGTAACTATTTTTATCAGGTGGACCGTAAGCTTGTTTGCTTGCTAAGTAGTATAAAAAAAAGCTAATCTTGCTTGATCTTGCGCTGAAGCCATGCGAGAGAATCATGAATGCCTGAAGCAATAAATACATAAGTTCTAATTCTTAATTCTTCGGTTTAGTGGATACCAGCCTTTAAACAAAGCATTTCCAATATTTCCGTCTCCAGTATCAGCTAGCCGCAGGAAGTTTGCTGCTAACTATTAGCAAGTTTGCCTTCGACAAAAGCGGGCGACTAAAACGTCTTAAGTTGTCTTATGGCTTTAAGACGACAACTGGAGCTGGTCAGAGTGCTTCGACAACCGTTTTACAACTTGGCCGACTTCCAGCGATTATTAATAGCTACAGTTATTGTTCTATTTATTGTGCATTGGCTAAATAGTATCTAAGTTTGGCTGCGGAATTTAGCATGATAAATGGGTTGGAGGTTTTTCACCGCAGTGTTTCAGAGGCATAAATCACAAATGTATTCGGAAGTTTTGTTACCAGAAATGTTACAGAAATGGAACAATGAGTTTAGAGCAATCTACTCTGCTCTCTTTCTGCTGACAATAATTTACAAATCTACGAATCATTCACCATTATCATCATCATTATCAGCCTGTAGAAGTCCACTGCTGGGCATAAGCCTCCTTCATTGAAGGCCACGAAAACGTTCTTGAGCTGCCTTGCTTGATTTTTTATCAACTTTGAAACATGATCTACTTGTGTATGAACACAACATACATTTCACGGGCTTAAGAAAGAGCGGTTTAAATGGAATTATTTTCAATTTAGGATTAATTTTCAGGAAAAATTCTCATAGTTTGTGAAACAAAATCATAAGCAAATCAAATCATATGAAAGTAAATTATTCAACATAATATATATCACATCACATACATATTCCAGATCCACAGTAGGATTCTCTGTGGCATGGAACTACGAGTACCATGGAATCAAAACACCCAGACCAGGAACAAATATGTGTAGATGATTTGTTCTATAACGGGAATCGAACCCGCACCTCTTGCCTCTCACAGTAAGGTTTGACTTCACTGTTTAAGGTACCGTCATAAAAATATGAACGTCATGTTTATGGGAGGGATTTTTTACTTAACAAGTTTGATTGATTGCCCATGTATAACCATACCTTGGTAGGGTACAATAGTACGTGTATTAGTAGCAACCAGTATTGATTTCACCCATCAATAAGCTTAGTTCAATTACCATTATGTCTACTATACAAACTAATTTGGTCATAGAATTGCTTTGTTTGATTATCGAAGTGGCATTACATTACAAGACATTCTGGCGCCAAGCAGTAATGCTTGCACTGCTATGTTCTGGTTTGAAGGGTATGGGTGCCGGTAAAATTACAGGCACATGAGACTAAGCATCTTTATATCTCAGCGGGCGCAGTGCAGTGCCATGCATAAAACTGGTTCGTGGAACCAGTGGTTGCTATCTCAAGAAGTGTTGATAAGCTGTAATGTGCAAAAAAACACAATACAATTTGAATTTCGCGCAACTTGCGAAACGTTTCACCTTAATAAATGACAATAATCGCACGAGATGAAAGCAATTTCAATTTTTCCCAGTAGCATGAAACACGTAAAGGTCAAGTCACTTTTTCCCGAAGTTAAAACCGATCCAGGTTCATATTTTTGTATTTTCTAAGCTACACAACCTTAAATAAGTCTTAATCTTTGTTTCACTGGCTTGAAAAATGTCAATACGCGCACGAGATGAGGGCAATTTCCCGAGTGGCATAAAACACAGGAACAGAGCGGTCGAGTCTCTTTTTACGCTAAATTGAACTAAAAGGCTTTTAGTAGCAGACAGACGGATGCGGTGGACGCCGGATTTCCGGCTTTACGAGCTCAGACTTTATATGCACCAGTTTTTCTCATATTCTCTGTTACATATTAAGACTCCCGATGTTTTTAGTTGATGTATGTGCGTATTACTTTGTACTCTTAAATGGTGAAGAAAAATAAAGAAACCGACATGACCTAGAACTTGGCATTACATATATTGTAATTTTGGAAATGTAATCTTGTACAATACAAAATAAAAGACAAACATAACATAACGTACATAACACCCAAAAGTCACTTACATAGTCCTGCCTGTAGTGCTGTATAGTTATTCCATAGTTGAAAGTCACTCGATGACTAACGTTTGACAATTAAAATGACCATCAATTGCTCATTATCATTAAGAATTTTATTGTCAATCGATGGTAACTGTACTTGTCAAACGTTGGTCACCGTGTGACTTTCAAGATAGGTAATAGGGGGCAGATTCCACACTAGGTTTCTCTGTGTCGTGGGTATCAGGAACCACGAGTACCTTGGTACCACAACACCCAAACCCGGAAATATTTGCTGATCATGCAAACATTTGTCCCGCAGCGGTAATCGAACCCGCAACCTCTCGCATCTCAAGAGTGTCATTAATTTGGAAACAATTACATACTGATTTAGTTATTATTATTAATCTAGATAACTCTTGTATCTTAACGTACCTACTTATCTAAAAATCTCAGTAACAAATAGTTATTATTTTGTCGAAAATAAGTTTCCCCGTAAAATTAACAAGATTTTATAGCAGCTCCTTTCTTGAACTTTGCCCAAGCCAGGTTGCCAACCTTTTTAACAAGGTTTACTTAATTCAGTGTTTCTAAGTATTTATTTGACTAGTTAAATACATAAATAGATTGATAGATTAATTCATTATTCCACATAAATAATAAAAAAATACAATAAAAAGGCAATACAATGGGTGGCCTTAACGCTGAGAGAGATGTATTCCAGGTAACCTTACATAATACGTATTCATAATTATATAACGTAGAATATATTAAGCAGGTAGGTATACATAATTTAGGCTGCTTTAGTTTAAAAATATCAAAGCACGTGGGAATACTGATTTCAAATCATCGATTCTAAGTACAAAAATTAAGCTATCATCATCATCAACAGCAAGTCTTTAAAGCCATATAATGTAGACCATTTATAATATGGTGGATGGTCTTGGCCGTAGCTAACACTATCCACTGGCAAAAATCACCCTATAACAAAATAAATGTCACACAACGAATTTTTTCTTAGTGAATACAATTTACTGTAACCTATGCCGTGTGTATCGTAAAATAAAATAAAAAGCTTTTTATTTCTTGCAAGCACATCTACTTCCTTGCAAACTATTATAAAGATTACATTTTACGATGAAATTAACATAGTTTATGTACTTTAAGTTTTACTAAAGTAACTTTCGTGAATTATATCATTCATTTTGTAAAAACGGGAAATTTTCACGTACCGATATGTTGGTGGAAGCACCTACAAGTTTCGACCCTAATCGAGGGTCTTCATCAGGGTGGGTATAGGATCCGCGCTACACTCCCTCCGCGTCCCTCCTCGCACTGCGTCTCTGAGCTCGCTCCTCTCGGCTCGTCCTTCGTTCGGTGCTTCCACCAACATATCGGTACGTGAAAATTTCCCGTTTTTACAAAATGAATGCACTTTTAGTTATTTTATTACTAATATATATTTATTAGGAATACTTTTAGGGCCTTATTCAAAATCATTTTTGAAACCTATTTTAGTTAAAATAGCTTTTGTTTTGTTCTCTCTGATCTAAGATGACATACGTCAAAACAAGACAAAAGTTATTTTAGCTATCATAGGTTTAAAAATTGATTATGAATAAGAGGATTAGAGTATAGGTATAATATTTAGGTATAATATGTACGTATAGGTATATTATGTAGATTGGTATTTTTAATAGTGTTAGTAAGTGTATTATCATTGTGTGCTACATGACAGCTACATAAACGTCGCAGGAAGTCGGTGGGTGGAGGCAGCTCAAGACCGTTCATCGTGGCATTTTACGAGGGATGCCTATGTCCAGCAGTGAACTTCTACAGGCTGATGATAATGGTGATGCTGTATGTATGCCATGGTGTGTCCAGAGAATAAACCCTTCCATCTCCTCCCGTGGATGTTGTTAGCTGACTACGGGTATTACACCAAGGGATGTGCAGCGTCCACCTGAGTGAGTAAACAACATGAACACTGCAATCACTAATACACCTGCCAAGTGACAATTCCCCCATAGTATTTTATGGTGGATGCCTAGCTGCTAATGATGTTGACCTACTTATGACCATGCGATGTAACATGATCCCAAACAACGATAGTTTCTTTCTATACTCTATTATATAGGATGTGGGCACTGAAGTAATAAACAACTTTAGTCCCTGTTTTCCTGCTTTTCCATTCAAACAAAACTCATAAAGAAACATAAACACCATAAATAAACAAATAAAAGAGTTGTAAATAATGTATGAACAATAATAGATCCATTACGAGCAAGCGGAGAGCGCACTTATACGCTATGAAAGACTATGAATTGAGCCAGTAACACTTCATTTCTTCAGCTCACAATACAAAACGGGTAAATTATGTGTCTGTTTGTATGGAAGTTATGTGGAGGCGTTTCGGAGATATCGCTGTTCACGGTCCATAAAGCATACTCGTACATGTACGGCCACACACAAATTATGTACTGTATGAAATAGAAGGAGACGCAATATTTGAGTGAGCCAAAATATGTTGTGAGCCGCAGATATTAGATTTCAGATGCAGCAAGAGAATTTCAGCTGGGGTGTCATATGAAAGAGCTT
The DNA here is from genome assembly GCA_951392215.1 of Epirrita christyi. Lineage (NCBI taxonomy): Eukaryota > Metazoa > Arthropoda > Insecta > Lepidoptera > Geometridae > Epirrita > Epirrita christyi. Next base: position 6,192,473 of record OX595842.1, on the reverse strand, counting down.
TATTTTATATTCAAACACAAATTGTTAGTCGTGACAAAACGAGCCTGTTTGTATATGGCGTTACATTTGTGTGTTTGTTTCTGTCACCTTTTATCCCCAAAACAGTATTACCGATTATTATTATTATTATTGGTTTTCTGGAATATCTTTTTATGGCTTCAAGTAAAGTGCTTAGGTAGGTAAGATTATCACCACAGATCACTTGAACTCGATGAAGTCCTCGGTGAATATTAGTAGATTTATCATGCTGAGACTTATTTTTATTAGCTTACAGTAATCATAATAAATTTTATCACCATATCATTACCAATAGGAAGTAGGAAGTAGTAAATTGATTAAAAACTTTTTCTACGAAAACAAATTTTGGCTACTTTTTAGTTTTTACCGGTTTGTATTTTTTTATAGTACGGTTTTTGCATTGTTATAAAAACACAAAAACTAATATAAACAAAAAACAACACGTAAATCAACTTACTTAAGTCTTTAGTGTATTGAGTAACTTTTAAGTAACTCGTAAAATCAATTAAACAAATTCACTAAAATACGCAATCAGTTCCATAAAAGTGCTCATTCTAACAATACTTTTTTTTTTTATGCTACTTGGCAAGCCGACAAGCTTACGGGCCACCAGATGGAAAGCAGTTACCGTAGCCTATGAACGCTTGTAACACCAGAGGCATCACACGCGCGCTGCCGACCCTGAGACATAGAGATGAAAAGTCTCATGTGCCTGTAATTTCACCGGCACCCGTACCCTTCAAACCGAAACACAGCAATGCGAACACTACTGCTTGGCGGCAGAAATAGGTACGGTGGTAGTACTTCCCCGGACGAACTCTTTCATAAGAAGTTCTACTACTAACAAAACTACTATTATATTCTGGTTGTATTTAGCTATATTGATAGAGGTACCTATACATACTATTTAATTTTATACGAGCAAGATAAGCTGAAGTTCGTATAATATTAAACAAATAACGAATGTTCGGTGTAAAATTCAAGCGAATTCGCCGAAACGCTGAAATGTTCGGTTAACAATGTTGCCACGTGTTTGCTTTATCAACATAGGTACAGTCAGTGACGTAAATTAATTCATTACGTCATCATCGGCCTGCAGAAGTCCACTGCTGATAGGGCTCCCTCTTAGTATGCCACGGCGAACGGTCTTGAGCCGCCTCCATCCATTGACTTCCTGCGACGTTTATAACGTCTTTAGTCAATCGAGTAGAGGGCCTTCCTCTTCCGCGTCGTCTGGTTTGTGGTCACCACTCGAGAACCTTTATTCCCCAACGGTTAATTAATTATGCTTGAAAAAGTCTTTGCTTACAACAGTAACTAAAAGTTAATGGTTATGTGGATCTTACAAATCAATCCAAAGTTTTTAACTATGTCTGCTGGCTGTGTCGAATGTCAAACTATTTTTGTAGCTGACGATACCTATTATGTATAAGGTAGGTAGGTACTGAGAAATTTTTATGTATTCTGTTGCGTAAGCTGAATATGGGAGCTCTCATTTCCTTGCTGGCTGGTGAGTTCTAGCGATTATGATATTTATAATATTTAATTTATTTTGAGGAAATAGCTTTGAGCTTTTATACACTTTTTGAACAATTCTGAATATTATATTAAATCCGGACTAGAATACTATGTAACCATGGTATTTTCAATACATTTTGAAAAGTGCGTAAATCCCGTTAATTATAACAATGCGTCAGATCATAGCCTTTGTAATTAATTAAATAATTATAATTCAAAAATAATTAATAATAACTAATAATTAATCAATCATTAATTATTAATAATTAATTAATTAATTGCTATTTAAGCACGTGTCCTCTTTTGTATAGTTGCTTAGCATTCTATACATGATAGGTCGGAAGCCCACAGTCAAATATTATACTCTACCATAGGTGCTCTTCGTGGAATGATTTTCAATGTTATTTTTATTCCAAAAATCCAAAAATTCCAAAGTATGAATCTGTGCTCAAAGTGGAATAAAAACAGATAAAAGATAAAAATATTTATTTGCTACAAATAACAGGTTAGACAAAAAGGGGAAAAAAAGTAAAATAAAAAAAATTAAACTAAAAAGCAGCTAAGCTAATAATAATAACATTAACAAAAGTTATTTTTGTTATTATAAATAAATCAAATAAGTATAGATAAAATAAAACTAGAGATCTGATTCCCCTGTGCGTCCCTGATCGCTGCAGCAAATAGGTTTCAGCTCAGCATTGTGCCAGATAATTTCCAAGAAAATATCTAGTGCTGCTTTGCAGCTAAACCCAGATTTGACCGAAATCACGACCAACGGTGATGAGAATGACACAACATACAAAATTAAACGAATAAACAATAAAGTGAAAACGTCACATCAGTATAAATTATTATAAAATCAAAATATTCACCAACATAACAAAAATCGTCGTGGATTGACCTCAGAACAATGACTTAGTCATAGTCATAGTTAGAGTAGGATCGGTGGTCTTCAAATCGGTGCTCTTAACGCTTCGAATATTAGAATCCTAACACATCCATTTATGCATGTTTAATTTATATAAGTTTTTTCTGCCGGAAATTCAGTGTAGAAGAAGTGTGGATAAAGTTAAGAAGTAGAGACCCAACTTGTACAAAATTTGTCTGTTTTATATGTTGCAAGTAAGTATCTGTTTGCTTCTCTTTATATACTTAGCCAACCAGTCTTGGCAGTGGTCATAGTTGTATAGTGACTCTGGAGTGGGGTCATTCACTTCCACCTTCGTCAGAAATGTTGCAAGAAATGTGGAATTTGTTTTAAATTTTACAGGTTTTCGTCAAAGAACAAATAGTACAGGCAAATTAGCAAAAAGTGTGGACCGAAGTCGTGTAGTCGTGGATTCTTATGGAATCGTTAGAAGACACGAAAAGAAGCTTATCCTAAGTTTGCACCGTTTCTGGCGCTTATGGAACCCTTTTAAATATTAGGTACAAACATTAAAAGGCCGCAAATTTTAAAATAGAAAGAAATTACTTGATGCAAGTTAAATTACGTATAGAGAGACTGTCTTAGTGCATTATGATTTTAATAAAAACCACGTGCATGTAGGGAACACAGAGTTGAACAAATGCATCTTCCGTAAATAAATACCAGTATAAAACTTCTGGCGGATGTAGTACTAATTAAATTAATAAGTTTAAGTCAATTTCCAGAACTACATTAATTTTCCCCGAAGTAGAGCGCCAATAACATATGGAAAAGTGCCTTCCGTGAGACGCACCAAGGTGCAAACCTGGTAATGTATTTCGAACATTTTTCTGATAAGTCTATCAATTTGCACCGACTATCTTAATTTTCCTGGAGCCGTAATAACCACAAAAAGTTTTTTTTGTAAATGATTTTTTTTTGTATGTTCCGTATGTCTGATTTAAAAAATACTTGGGGCAAATGTAGATCATAACGGTTCAAAGTATATGCCAAATTGCAACGACTACTTCTATTTCCCCCATTAAGTTACGGATATTAAAAGGTTTTCACCCTATTTCACCCTGTTCCGGAGGGTGTAATTACTGATGCTTATTATTAGTGGTGATTTTTAAGCCATACAAAACAATTAGAAAAGTTTTCATGACTACATCTAATTAGTTCCACACTTCTGCAAAAAATCACCTTATTTGACTGTACTATAACTTTTCATTTAAAAAACCGACTTCCGCCATTGTATTCGACTAAAAATTTGGATGAAAAAAAAATTATGAAAGAACCATAGTGGTGAAAGGATTACGATACTTTTTGAATGCAAATGCTTGGTTTGTTGCTGAAAATAGTAAAATCGCCATATGTATGCCTACAATATTTGAGGAGTTCCCTCAATTCCTCATGGATTCCATCATCAGAACTGGATTCTGAAAAAAATGGGACCAATCTGGAAGTATATCTATTCAAATAAAAAAATAATTTTCCAAATCGGATCATAAACGCCGGACATATGCGGTAACAAACATTAAAAAAAAAAAAAAAAAATACAACTGAATTGAGAACCTCCTCCTTTTTTGGGAAGTCGGTTAGAAACACGGTGTCTTTGGCATTTATTTCGGCGTGAATTTTCTATCACACCTGTCATTTTTAACCGACTTCCCAAAAAAGGAGGAGGTTCTCAATTCGGTTGTATTTTTTTTTTTTTATGTTTGGTACCGCATATCTCCGGCGTTTATGAACCGATTTGGAAAATTCTTTTTTTATTTGAATAGATATACTTCCAGATTGGTCCCATTTTTTTTAGAATCCAGTCCTGATGATGGAATCCATGAGGAATCGAGGGAACTCTTCAAATATTGTAGGCAAACATATGGCGATTTTGATATTTTCAGCAACAAACCAAGCATTTGCATTCAAAAAGTATCATAATCCTTTCACCACTATGGTTTTTCATTTTTTTTCATCCAAATATTTAGTCGAATGCAATGGCGGAAGTCGGTTTTTTAAATGAAAAGTTATTAACGATGACGATGTGATACTGTCGCTGCTAGAGTAACATCATTCAGAAAATGGACTCTGGAGAGCTTTCAGAACCATTTATAAAAGCTTTCTTTGTTTTTTTTTTCATCAGCCAGTAAACATCGACAGCTAGATGAGACCTCTCCAGTATGCATAGCATAGAATTTACAGCGCACAACGGGATTATTTGCCATAATCGTCACGCCAATCGTGATTGCGTGAATAAAGGTGAATTGTTGTTCGCAATATGAATGTTAAGTACTCAGGTGGATGCTGCTGCCCATCCCCATTTGCAATTCCTTATTCGCCTTTTATTCAAAATCCATGGCAGGAGTTGGATGGGTCCTATTTTTAGGCCCAGACCACAACGGCCATCCATTTCAACCCATCTGTGGACAATAGTCCAAACATCCAAAAAGGTTGAAAACTGTTTTGACAAATCGAGTTAATTGTTACTCTCTTGTTGTTGTTGTGGTCTTGATGTTTTTTTATTGTAATTGTTGTTGTTGTTGTAAGTTGTCTTTAAGTTTGAAATTAACAGTCAAGTTCTTTACTTTATCAACCGTTAATGCGACTATTGTCTATAATAATAAATATCAGAAAGTCTAAAGTCGCGGCCGACTATTTATATTGTACGAGACCAGTGCATTGTGCTCGTATTAAGTGAGAATAGATGCCGTCCCGAGCGACAAAAGCATCCGCACTGTTAAGGGAACGCTGATGTAGAGATGATGGATAGTGCATATTGCACCTTAGGGAGGATAATGCAAGCATGGTATAAAGTGGATTAAGTGAAATATACTTAAGCACATTTTTAATAAACTTTAACTAATTCTTTACACTGTTGAGCATTGTGTTTATAATTATTCGCACATGTACTTATATGTAATTAAATACCTAAAGCCTGACTACGCAAAATTTAAAAACAAGTATGAAATATTGTAGATGGAAGCCAAATTCATGATTTATCGTGGATTTGGCCTTTAGGCATGAAAATATAGACATTTTTATATTGATGCAGGAATGTTGATTCGGCTTATACTGAATTGCCCTTCAATATTGTAAAAAAATGGTAATTCCCGAATTTTCTGACTACGACGCCAACAATTGGTCATTCAAATTTTCAACAATCTTTTCGTGTCTATATCATTGTCATCCATGAAAATATTACATAGCAATAATACAATAAGTAACATAAATAAAAAAACCGATTAAAAAAATATCGATACATCTGCAAAATACGGCTCTTCATTAGCGTGGCAAATAAAGTGGACAGCTTTGCCATAAGCAATCATTATAAATATACCTGTCTTTTTTTCACTCTGGCTGTATTATAAGGATAAACAGTGTAACTACAAAATTTCACGCTCTCTCTATGCTTTAGTTACATAATAAATAATATTTATGTGACTGTTATGTTATGTATATATAATATATATTAATATAAACTGCTAAATGTAGCCGAATTTAGGTAATGTAATAAGCTAATATACTATACACATACTAATTAGTTTGGATAACCAAACTAATTTGAAAAATGTTTCTATTGGTGGCAAATCTTTTTATTCATGCAGAAAATAATTTCTGCGAGCAAATCGAAATACGAATGCAAATTAAAGTTTACGTTCCACTGCACATTACTATTTAATATTTATTGGAAACATGGATTCATTTCCATTCAATAGTAAAACTTTGTAATATTTTCCGTCTCAAATGCAAAGGTCCTATGATAGCGGTGAACGCAATTTTTACCCGTCTGTCTACCCCAGGAAGGTTTATATTTGCATGTTACGTATGTGGGATTCTTGTGTACCTTATTATCAGCCGTAGTCATCCACTGTTGGACTAGGCCTCTCTCATAACCATAACCACCACGCTTGGCTTGGATTGGTGATTGCTGTATTAATGCCTCCGGACCAAAATGTACCAATAAGTACTACTATTTGATGGTACAATTGGCACCGATTTGTCCCACTAGTACCATTGATGGTACAACTGGCCCTGCCTAATCCCACTAGTACCATTATAAATAGAGGCTGGGAGTACGCTTGATATTTTGAATACTCAGGTTGAGATGCTGTTACCCATCCTCTATAGTGTAATCCCTTATCTGGCTTTTACAACATCCATGAGACATGATGTCATTCTAAAGAGAATAGACCCCTCCGTCTCCTCCCCGTTGCCACACCACAGCACTATATATAGTATTATAGAACCAATAAAATGTAACTGCAGTTGGGTGTCTCCACTATATTACGGCTGTTATATGACGGCTGCCGCAATCATAGGCAACACTGGTTTAATGCATGTTTTCATTCGAGTTTACGATTTCAAATACGAAGAGTAAGAGTAGTGATGTATCAAAGCTAACTTTCAGCCGTTGCAGCTTTAATTACGACTTTTCCAGATACTTTTTCTCTTTGATTTGTAAGCCCACAGGGGATTTCAGCTAATGCAGTGTGCGCCAAAATGGTTGAATCAGCTGAATCAGGACAAAATCACCGGATTGGAGGCCTGAGTAGATGCGGATCAGCCCCTGACTACACGAAAAATGGCTGAACTCTTTTGGACAATTAATCGATGGAAGAAGAGTTTTATTATTTTTCGATTTGGACGTATAAGTTTGGCAAGCCAGTGGAATTGAGTGGATCCTATTCGATACCACTCCATATAAACCATCAATGTTTGCGTTGCGCTACATACACTACATCGCATGGAGACGTTTGATGTTGCACGTTTACGTTCTCGAGGTGTGATCGGATTTCGCTGCCAGCTTTATATAGTATAATAGTAAGGACAATCGCAAAATGCAACTGCATGTCATCATTAGATGGGTTTTTAAGTTTATTGTAAAAAAATGTATTTTACAAAATAAGGTTTTTTTTAAATTAGTGATCAGAACCGTGAGCTGATCAAAATGAGCCCCAACACAGCCAGACTACTATTTTCTTGTTTCTTAAATAGTGTACTTACACTGTGTATCGATTTTATTTCAATAACATCACCTGTGCATGCTACAGATTCACAGATTATAATGATTTAGTAGGCGATAATATGCCATTTTTGAGAAAACAAATTCTAGGTAAATGGGGTTTTTTATTGTTAATTAATTATTAATTATCATTTATTCCACACAATTCATTGTAATTACAAAAAATATTTTAAATCGTGTTATAAACTAAGTGAAACAACGACTGTTTCTTGCAACCAAGGCAAGGCAAGTAAATAATAATAATAATAATAAAAAGCCTTTATTTCTGTACATACATACATATAGGTATTACAAGTTTTTCCTTAATCACTACTTCCTAATCTAAATCATTCTGTACAGTTTGTCTTTCGACATAGGCCTCCTCTAATTTTTTCCACTCATTTCTATCCATAGCTGTTCTTCTCCATTTGATTCCAGCTACTTTTTTCAGATCATCTTCCCATCTTTTGGGTTGTCCTCCTCTTTTCCTTTTTTATCTCGTGGGTACCACTCTGTAATTATTTTTGTCCATTTTGCAATTTTCTCTCTGATGATGTGACCGGACCATCTCCACTTAAGTTGTTTTATTGTATTTTCAACATTTTTAAATTTAGTTTTTCCCTCTTATGGTAAGCCTTACTTTATCCTTGCGTTTGATTCCGCTAACACTTCTTTCCATGGAATTTTGACAAACCTTAAGTTTATGAAGATGTTTGTCCGTTAGAGCCCATGTCTGGCACCCATAGGTTAGGCATGGCAGAATACATGAGTTGAAAATTTTTCTTTTCTCTTTTATAAGTATATCCTTGTTTTTAAATACTTCACTCAGGGACCAGTATCTTTTCCAGGAATTTGTAACTCTTCTGTTTATTTCCTTACTCATACACTCATTTACAGAAATAAGTTGTCCTAAATAGACATAATCTTCCACATATTCTACAGTATCTTGGTCTATTTTGATTCTGGTTTGTGTGGTATTAGTCATAATTTTTGTTTTATGGGTGTTCATTGAGAGACCGGCCTTAGAGCTTTCATCTGCTAGTGTTTGTAACATCATTTCCAGTTCTTTAGGGCATTCAGAGAACAGAATCAAGTCATCAGCAAACCGTAGATGGTTGAGTTTTTCACCGTTTATATTAAATCCGTTTTGGTCCCAGCTAAGCTTTCTGAAAACCATCTCCAGCACAGCGGAGAAAAGTTTAGGTGAGATTGGATCTCCTTGACGAACTCCTCGTTCTATAGGAAATTCTTCTCCTATTCTATCTAATCTTACAGCCGCTGTGCTTTCCACATATACATTTCTTATAAGTCTTATTATTTTTGCATTCACTCCTTGTATTTCCAGTGCAGACCAGATTGCTTCATGTTCTAAAGAATCAAATGCTTTGTTGTAGTCTACAAAGCCTAGGTCATGTTATACTCATTGTATTTTTGGAGTAATTGTTTCAGTACATGAATGTGATCAAGAGTTGAAAAATGACTTCTAAAAGTAAAAAGGCAAGGCAAGTATCAGGCAACAAATACGGCTTGCTTGGCTGATTTTTGATTATCCTTCGAATTATTAGGAACATCTGGTGAAGTACGACTAAGGAGTCTAGGGGATACTTTATAACTCTAAAATACCTTTCTACGTAGAAAACTTATACGGTAAAATATGGTAATGCATTGCCAAGTCCTTTGCGGTAATACGGAACATTGCACTTTTACTAAGTGCTTTTAACCACTTGGGGGTTCTTTCAACGGATTAAAATAGAAGATCGCTCGATTGTTAGACGCAACTTTGTCAGTATATTAAATAGAGAATACTTTTTTACTAGTATTTTCGTCTATACTTACATAAGCAATGGGTAGAAAATAAGTTGTTTTCAAATAAATACCACTTTTTAATTTTAATGATTCTGCAATAAAGACCTTTTTTTTCTTTTACAGTTAATCAATGTAATCCGCCACTGCGACTTTCGGTTTATAATAGTCACTTCTCTGGCCTAAACATGTAAAGGTTGCTTCAGTCTTTATTCTAAGTGTAAAGGTGGCACTTCACTTGGTGTATATTGGCAAATATTTTGGTTATTTTGCTAAGGAAAACAACAAAATGTACCGATAGACTCATGGCTGATTTTACCATGGAAAAGTAATGCAAACATTTGTGAATACACGTCAAGTGAAGTGTCAGCATCACGAGCTAATTCCATTGTCTGTTGTCAACCAGTTTACATTCAAAATGTCGGTCTAGGGGTTGGATGGTACACCACCTAATAATATCGAAATAAAACTTACTTAACATGGTCAATCTCGTGCTTAACAATCTCTCTGTTCCCTACCTCCCAACGAGATCCCATACAGTCCTACATTAAAGCTATTTATCAGTACCTGGACGAAACTTAATCTTTTTGACTAAAACCGTAGATAAAGCATATACGTAGGTAGACATTATTTATTGTAAAAACAAACAATACAGTCTATTTATTCGCTGACCGCTCAATGTTTTCGCTGGCCTCACGTTACTAGCAATTAGTATTCTGTGTCTGTACCGGGGGCTAATTGGATTGTTAGTTAAATCGACGCGCAAATACAGTGGCGTCATTGGACGCGTCATTTACCTGCGCTATATTTGGCGGGAACATTGGTTACTTGTTTTGTTCGATCGAATGTCAACATGACGCACGTACTACAACCGGTGCGTCATGTTGACATTCGATCTAGACATAATATATGGAAACAATGGGAGCTTCTTTTTTACTGTACATTGTGATAATTTTTTTACATGGCTCTATTTTTTACTAATTGTTTTTTGAAGCCGAACGTGTTAGAAATAAATGACACAATATAGAAAATCCTTGATAGCCGAACTAGGCTCGTACGGCTTGTTTACTCTTGATAGTAAAGATGCACCTAACTTTTAACAGAATGAATGTTTAAAAAAATATATTGTTGACAAGTAACTGATACCGCTCAGATATAGAGTTGTAGGATTTACAGGTAACCCATAGTTAAAATGATTCCGAGTTTCTATAATGTATTTTTTGCGGCACTGTTACGCATTCAGCCAGATATAAACCACGATAATAGGGTTGACTGACACAAAAAGAAAGTGTCAACTCGGTTTTATTCAATATCTTCAAAGCGAGAGCCCTTTTGATCGGTGAAAATAGTTCTATGAAACCACTGTATTTGGAGAATTGATACAGATTTATTTGTTTGAAGTGGGATACAGCTTGGTAAAACATGTTTTGAAAATGTATCGTTTCATCCTTACGATTATTTTCTCTTAAAAGGTTTTACGGAGTAAGCAGTCTCTGCTACAGTACCAAGTTGGTATTATCACCTTCTTTGACAAACAACTAAGTACTTCAGACAAAAAACTTGAAACGTTTAGTTGGAAACAGGAACATCGTTTTTGATTGCTACGTTAATGAATTCAGAGAGGTTGTAAGAGCAATTCGACTTAGCAGTGATCAAGCGATACTGTGTACATTTTATTACCTATTCTTTTTACCATATGAGAATTTGCAATTGAAAATGGGCAGGGCCAAAATCAACTAAAAACGATAACCACTGGGGAATAAAAGTTCTTGAGTGGCAACGATGAACAGATGACATAGTTCAAGATGACTCGATGGATCAAAACATTTATAAGGTCAGTCGGTGGATTAAAGTGACTCAAGCGTATTCGACGTGGAATTATGCGACGAAGGAGGTTGCGGGTTCGATTCTCGCCTCGAAACAAATATTTGTACACTCTGCAGATATTTATTCAGGGTGTTCTGGGTATTTTCTATGATAATACAAAATATCTGTCTATGCAATGTATTGTATTAAGTATATCAGTTAGCTAGTACCCATAACACAAGCTCTGCTAAGCTTGGGGCTAGATAATATTGTGTGAAATGTCCAACATTTATTTATTTATTATTTGGGAAAGCCCTAAGTCTAGAATTTAACTTTTTTAGGCTGATAATGATGATTCACTGCCGTGTGCCGTGGTGTGCCCCGACTAAAAATAGACTTCTCCATCTCATACCGTGGATGTTGTAAAAGCCGATCAAAGGATTACATCGCCTGCCAAGCGTGGTGATTATGGCAATTCCCCACATTGTGTTTTATGGAGGCTTTGTCTAGCAGTGGACGGCAAAAGGCTGCTAATGAATCACTTTTAGATAGCCATGACCTTCTTTACAGCAATACATTAAATTTCGGTAATTTAGCCACCAACATCATAAAATTAAATATTCATTGCCAGTCTACTGTGTAAAACCTCCGATATTTGGCCAAACGTACCATTATCGCTGAGCTGCTCGAAAATCCATCGTGTAAAGTACAGTGCGGTGGTAAAATAAATTACACGTATCGAAAACTACTGCTTTCTAGTGACGTCATTGTAAAACAGGACAAGTACGGAAACTTCAGACGTATCCAAATAGTAAACAAGCTACTAACAAACTATCTCTCAAAACTAATCCAGTAGTTTTGAGACTATTGGAAAGTCTTATAGAATAAAGGCTTCATCTTTTAGTTTTTTTTATACTACTAGGGCAAGCAAACAAGCATACGGCCCATAGATACGGCATGATGGAAAGAAGTTACCATAGCCTATGGATGCCTGCAACATTAGAGGCATCATACGCGCACTGCCGACCCTGAGACATAAAGATAAAAAGTCTCATGTGCCTGTAATACCGGTACCCGTACCCTTCAAACCGAAACACAGCAATGCGAGCACTGCAGTTACTGCTTGGCGGCAGAAATAGGTACGGTGGTAGTACTTCACCTCACGAATTTTTTTACAAAAACTTCTGCAAAAATAATTTATTGTCTAAACTAGAATGTATGCTAACCACGTAGCAGTTTCGTAGCAGTTACGTAGCAGTCCTGTAGCAGTAGCATAGTGGTGCTATTTCTTTCATGGCAACTGAAATTACAGAAGTTTTTGCTGTACACAACTTACAGTAACTAACCAAGTTTTATACTGCAGTACTTGTGTAAACACTGTCTACTTTATGAAATGAACACTTCTGCAAATTTCAACGATTAGTAACAGTGCTAGTCTAGTAACAACACACTAGGATACCACGATTGCATGTTTATGTGACAATTTTGTACTGATTTGATTTAACTGTGTTGTAGGTTGTGGGGGTAAAGCCCGACGCAGAGCCATTAGGAGATTAAATAGGGGCACACCTGACGCGATACCGTGAAACCACAGCGTTTGCGGCTCTACTCTGAAATTACGACTTATGCGCATCACAATACATGTATTTTAGCGAAAAATTAAAATCACCTATTTTGTTGAATAAAATATATGCAACTTATGATAAAAACTTAGAGCATTTACCGCTCTAAGGATAAAAAGGACTGGTTTAATAAAGCGTGTACGTGGAATTGGGGTTGCAAATAGCGTACCAAGCGTAGTGTTTCAACCAAAATGAACCAGAACTTAGTGAAAGGTATAGTTGAGTGGGTAATATTATTTTCATACGAAGACACAAAGGCAACAATTTCTCAACACCAATGTGCCATGTCAAGATCCACACTTGGCTCTCATTATACTTTTTCTCTTAGGTCATTTTAATAGAAGAGACAGGGACAACAATAGCCAAGTGACAATAATGTCCTTGAATCGTCAAAATCGACCAGAAGACGTACACTCTGGACGTATCCTTCAATGAATTCAATGACAAATGTGCGCGAGTCGCCTCTATCCACCACTTTCCTGTAACTTTTGCAATTTCATCGGTCCATAGAGTGTACATACATGTCCATCGTCCTATACTGCTTCTTTCGGGTTTTGGTTTCAACTTTATTCCACAGTGATAATGCGAAGACCTTATTTATGTGGGTAACCTTGATTAGGGAGATTTATTACCACAATATATGTACATCACCATCACTATCAGCCTGTAGAAGTCCACTACTGGACATAAAGCCTTCCTCCTTGTATGCTAAGTGTATGGTATGTGGTCTTGAGCCGCCTCCATCCTGCGACATTTATAATGTCTTTAGTTCATTGAGTGGAGGGCTTTCCTCTACCGCGTCTTCCAGTACATATGTATAACAATTATATAAACAAAGTTCAGGATTTCACAGTAGGTGTTTGCGTGTAGCCTTAGGCCTGCTATAAAATATGGATATATTTGCTTACACAAGCCTGAGGGGCAATATTGTACCTTTGTTACAACGATGGTGGGCACCCCTTGTCTTTAGAAATGTCAGAATTGTATACATTAGAGCTCAGTATGTTTGAGCTCGAGACAAACCCCCAAAACCCTCTTTAGAATATTGTAGGGATAAGAGAATGTACAGGGTTCAAAATCTTTTTAGATGTAAACTCAGATATTGTTCAATTTGGGATTCCATCTATTTAACTTATCCTACTAATTAAATATACTTGAATAAAATGTGGACTTATATTCAATTTCAGTTTACGTTCAGAAAAAGTATAATTAATAGATGGATGTACATACATCATAACATAATTTCTGTGTCACAGAAAGTCGGTGGATGGAGGCAGCGCAAGACCGTTCATCGTGGCATTCCAGGAGAGAGGTTTATGTCCAGCAGTGGACTTCTTAGGCTGATGATGATGATGATCATAAGCTGGCGTGCAATGAAATAGAGTCACTTAGAAACACTATAAGACCTCCCAAACTTTGCAAGATATTGAATAAAAATAAAACATATGTTAAATAAATGTCATACGGCAACACTCACTTTTGTTAAATAAAACTTTTTCACATACAATTCGTTTCAGGCACCTAGTTTGCCTAGTTTGGGAGGTATTGTATTTTTTCTAAGTGATCCTATTTAATTGCACGACAGTTTATTTTAATCATCACCACACACATAGCCAAAGTGGTATGGTTTATTCTTAAATGGCCAATTCCAAAATTTGTTATATTCGTATATAGTTGTTTGAAAGTACATATTTCATAAAGTCGTAAAGTTGACTGCTCCAGTAAAATCACGTTATCAGGTGCGTAAAATTAAATGCTTCCCTAGAACATAAACATGAATTGGCGTTTAATAATAAAGTTGTTCCATGAATTTTATAATACTATGAACTTAACTACCTACAAACCATAAAATAAGTAATTATACTAGAAGCTTCTAGAAATGAAACTACAAGCCTGTACCAACTTTTCCTTTGACTAGTGCCGTATGGCGCCTCGCTGCTGTCACGCAGGAGAGCCAACGATATGCTCTGGGTAACATATTTTTTTACACACTCGCATAGGTTTAAGGGAGATTCGTTTCTGTACTCTAGTATTGTTACTACATTTTTGCTTCAAACAATAGAAAACCTCTGGCAGAAAATAAAATAATTATCTTCATTACAGCCGATGTTTTTACGGGGTACGCAAAAGTTATAAGGATTGTTACTTTTTTATCTACAATTGTGATTATTAACGTAAATTTAACAGCTTTACTGGCTTATCTTACACGCAGTGCAATTTTTTCATCATTGTAAGCTTATTTAAGATATTAACTGATGAAAGTACCTACTTTCGGTCTGGTTTTCAATTTAGTTTAATTAAAAACGATTAAACAAGTGATCAAAACTCGTTTCAAGATAAGCAAATTACATCGGTTTGCAAGTTCATAGATTTTACTAAATTTGCTACTGTAGCAGTTTGCTAGAAATTGGGAGTTAACTACCAGTTTTAATAATATAATAACATCATTTATGTTATAATTATATATATGTTTATTATAATTGATAACTAGTTTAACTATAATTGAACGAGTGAAGCGAGTTCTCTGAGTCAAGTTGGAAGAATCGGCGTTTGTATGTATGTATGTATGTATGTATGTTTGTCCGATGAAAACTTCCAAACCGTTAATTCGATCTTCATGAAATTTGGTATGAGGGTAGATAGTATTGGTACAATTTGTAGGTAAGGTTATGAGCTATATCGGTCAGGGGGTTGCTGAGATATTGGGGTCCAAGAGGGGGTAAAAAAAATAAAAGTGAGACACCCAGATCAAGTGGGGTGTTTAATGAAAGCGCTTTGGTTGGGCATTTCAAAACTGTTTTTAATAATTATTTATCCTTAGTAGTTTTCGAGATATTAGGGAAAATAAAAAACGTAAAAACCCAAAATTCTAGGGTACTTCCAGCAATCCCACAATGCTGAATTTTGGTATGCTTGTGGCTTTTGTGTCACAACTACAGGGAAAAGTCTGAAATTGAAGAATTTAGAAACATGTACTCCATAAAACAGAAACCAATATAACATCCATTGTTGACCTCCCATTTCTAAGAATTTGAATGACGTTGGAGTTCTATGGTTTTCATCAAAAGGACGTTATTACTTGATATAGGTACTAACAGGTATGTAGTATAACTACGCCCCGTTGCTTAGCCCTATTCAAAGGTTATTTCGATGATGTGTAGGAAATTAGAGTAGTTACTGGTAGATCCTGTACTGTACTGGTAGACCTCGAGGGGAAAATTTTCAAAAATAATAATAGAAAATATGGAAATTACTTAGTGTAGTCGGGCTGATAAAGGTGTTATCGCGAGGTCTCAGTTCGGGGCGAACCACTAGTATAATATAACCAAGGGCACGCTTGTGGCGAGCGTTCTGTGAGTGTCAACACCGTTGAGCCCCATTACTCTCTGGGGTCAACAGAAACCCTGACCCTTGGCTTGCCTTGGCCAATTCACCGCGGGTGGAGGCGTAAGAGTAAAACCTATGCTCCAAGGGTGGAAGTGTTAAAGGCATAAAGCCGGGAGTGGCGCTCGGTAAACCTACAGCACAACTCGCCACTGCCTTTTATTTTATGTTATTTATTTCAATTATTTTTTTTTGTGCTATTTTGCAGTGCACCTGCCTGCTGATTACAAGGATAACGGAAGTTTAAATGAGCAGTGTTGGAAGAAATTAATTGCAACTTAGAAGACTATGGAGATGTCAGTTGAACATCCAAATAAACATTTTTTTAGTAAATACAAGGATGCAGCCAACATTTTCTTAAGTTATAGCAGGTAGATATTATACGTCCAGTACAGAATCCGCCAAGAACCTGACATCTTCCTTACGTATAGGTAGCAGAGCAATCCTGGCTTTTCCAACGAATAAAATTATTTTTTATTCGACTTACAGCCTCAGTTTATAACCATCATTAGGGCATGTGCACACAATCAGCAATTAGACACAAGACCTACTAACGACCAGTACAAACTCTAGTTGTTTACGTGATCAGAGTCAGACAGGATGGGACACACTGCTGTTGCCATTTTAAGTTGGTACCTACAACCTTCAATAAATAATGACTCATGGTGTCGTCGCCTATCGTGCCTATGTAATATGATATATGGGATAAACACGGTTTATATGTCTATTAAAACCATGTTGTAATTTGTCAAATCATTTGTCTGTCAACACGGACATAGTGTTGACAGACAAATAAAAAAAAAAGACTCATAAGAACGAAACCTTAAGTGCAGTGTAAATAATAGTGTAATGTAGTGCAAACTAGTGCTAGATAATAGATAATAGGAACACAAGAACAAAGTGTCCTCCCCTTAAATAGAGACAATAAGAAAAGTGCAAATGGACACATTCTGAGGTGTAGTTATTTTATAAATCTAGGTCAATGTTAAGTTAATTATAAGCCTGCCATACAGCTAGATTGTAATTCTAATAGGGGTCATAAAATACGAACGGTAAGAAAAAAAAAATGTCTACAAAAGACAAAATTAAATAGCTTATGAACCCACATCAACTTTATCAAGTTCAAGTGGCTGTCAACTGTCATTGCCAAATGGAAATTGATAACGTTGCTCTATTGAGGGTAGGAAATAGCAACGAACGATCCTTATAGCTATATAATAATAGCATTTAAGTATTAAGTCGCCTACCTTCACAGAGGACATGGAACATTCAATCAAAATAATTTCTAATAAGCTACATCAGTTCTACCAACTTTGCTTCAATTTGATGACCAGAAAAAACGTTGATACTATTGACAATTAATTTAATAAGGTGCTCAAAACTGATCTTTGTGATTTCAATAAATAAAATACTTTAGACTTTGAGTTTTTGCAAAAGAATCAGCGTGTTTTATATAGGATGACGTGCAATGCCGATGGCATTCTATGCAAAACCAGCTTATATGTATGGCCGCAGTGCTGAAGGATGCGAATGAACTATAAATAATAGTGTATTAGGTATCCGTGTGTCTCGGAACAACATTAGTACGTTCGGGATTAGGTCCCGGTGTCAATCAGAGCCGGCTTTAGTAATCTTGCTTCGTATAGTGACAGAAATCCAATTAGGAGCAGTCTGAAACTAGGTGTGTTACACAAGCGGTCATTCGTGATACTGTGGCTTGACGTAGGTATAGTGTACCTACTATGTAATAGCCAATGCCTTGATAACGCTTGATTGATGATATTTATTGAGACCCAAATTTTTTTTTAAAACTAACATACATATATTATTAGCTCTCCGGATCCGAATGATAGGAACTTTTGGGGGTACCTTCATAACTATTATCATGGTAGCTTTAGGTACCATAATGATATTTACGTAAAATCCTACTAATATTATAAACGCGAAAGTTTGTGAGTATGGATGGATGTTTGTTACTCTTTCACGTAAAAACAACTGAATGGATTTGAGTGAAATTTGGAATGGGGATACTTTACGCCCTGGATTAACACATAGGCTACTTTTCATCATCATCATCATCATCAATTTTCATCATTATTCACGCTGGTGAAACCGCCGGGCGCAACTAGTTAATTATAAAGTTCAAAACCAAATAAAATAACTACTAAAACCACGTGGTACAACGGCTACCAAATGACCATCGAGCATTCGATAAAATTAAATTGATTTTATTTAAATTGTTGAATCTAATAACACCGGCTTTCAGAATTTTCCACAGTTTGAACAATTTGATTTCAGCAAATAACTGCTTAATAAGTGGCAATTTTAACATTGTAAATTTTTCATTAGCAGGCGCCACCCAGCATTTCTTATTTCACGTCTGAAGGGAACTTTCAATTTCTTTCTGGAGGGTCTTAAGAAACTCATCTTTTGTGAGTGCCAAATGAGAGTGAATTCAACGCAGATGTCAAACAAGTCGTTTCAAAGGAACACTAATGAGTCTCAATCCGAGTGTTCCAGTGCCTTTGTTAGCGCCCGTACCAATCAGTATTCCGAGATTTTCAACTAATTAGTGACTGCATGCACTATGGCTGAAACATCAAGAGGACGTTGTTCGGTAAATTTCCTCGTGAACTAACTAGCTATCCTTTTCATGTTCAATGTTTACTTACTCCAACAAAATCAACTGCCTCGTAACGGTTGACATAACTCGTGTGACCAGACCTTACCATGAGCTTTTATAGCGATACAGTTTGAAAACTATTCAGTACAAAATATCGGTTCTGTGATGTCCGCAGCTATGTTTAGAGGCACAGTAGCAGAAGATCTATAGACTTCTACGATTAAAGTTATTCAATGATGGGGGATGTCAACGACGGACCCGATATTTTGTACTGAATAGTTTTTGAACTGAATCGCTATACGAGCTCATGGTAAGGCCGCTGACCTAGCTATACTTTGCTCGTAAACGTGGAAAGACACAAGTCTTACAGAGAAAAGCAAGGAATTGGTATTTTAGGGTCTTTCCCCAAAAGGTATCGATGGAAGCATTATTAGGATCACTCTCGTGGTTCGTGGCAGATTTTCTACGAATCAACTGGACCAAAATTTTAAATTTGGTACATATACATAGTTAGGTGACCCAATCACGGACGTATAGCGTAAATGAATCTCCATGCGAGTCTGACTCGCACTTGTTTATTTTTTTATTTTATTAGTGTTGTTTTTAACTGCAAATATTTGTTTCCGGTCTGGGTGTTGTGGTACCATGGTACTCGTAGTTCCTGATACCTACGAAACGGAAACCTAGTGTGTGATCAAGACTATGTATGTGACTGTTGGGTGTTATGTTATCTTCCTATTACTACTGCAATACAACATTGGTTGCATTTAAGTTGACCTGCACGGTAGGTAGTAGCTTTACTTTAAGTCCGTTGTCAAGTTTGCATGGTATCTCAAACCGAGCGGATCTTTTAACGAAATTAGTCTGCTAGTTGTGCATAGGACTTATAAGGTGTCTCAATAAAGTTCATCTACTAATGTTACTTGTTTGTTCTTCGTTCACTTTGAAGATGGAGTTCCTGCAGTGTTTGAGTGATTGTACTTTTAGGTTCAGTTGCTAATTGTTATGGATTCGTGTTCGTATCAGAATTTGGTGAATAAAATTATATAGATAGATTATAACTGACGAGCTAGTCTGTGGCGCGGTAGGTAAGTAGCCGGTCAAGATGCAAGAGGTTGCGGGTTCGATTCCCGCTGTAGGGCAAATGTTTGTATGATCTGCAAATATTTGTTCCGGGTCTGGGTGTTATAAAGTACCACGGAACTTGTAGTTCCTGATACCTACGACACAGAGAATCCTAGTGTTGGATCATTGACGACCTTTGTGGCGGGACGGGCGAAGGTTTTCCTGCGACGCAGGAGGTTGCAGGTTCGATTCCCGCCTCGGAACAAATATTTGTACAATCTGCAGATATTTGTTCAGGGTGTTCTGGGTATTTTTCTATGTATAATAAAAAATATCTATCTATGTAATGTTATTGTACATTATATCAGTTATCTAGTACCCATAACACAAGCTCTGCTTAGCTTGGGGCTAGGTAATGTTGTGTGAAATGTCCAGCATTTATTTATTTATTTATTTACTCTGTATGTGACTGTTGGGTGTTATGTTATATTAACATTATTGTACACCATAAACAAAAAAAAGATACAGTTTCAAATCAAAGAAAGAAATGATTTCTTGTGTCTGTGTTATTTCAGAAGTCAGTCTGTTCATTATGGTTCATTATCATAAGCATAGAAGTCATATGACCGGACATAAACCGCCTCCATAGAATTCCACGATGAACGGGCCCTAGCCGCCTCCATCCACCGACTTCCTTCGACCTTTATAATGTTATTGGTCCATTGAGAGTAGCGCTTTTCTACACTGCGTCGTCCAGTTTGTGGTCGCCACTCAAGAACATTTATCCTGCAATAGTTGTCAGTTTTGCGAGATATAATATGTCGGTGATATTAGCTCTATTACGGATCTCCTCATTTTAGTTTTCATCCCATAATTAAACTCTTAGCTCTCTCCATACTGATTTGTAACTGTGAGCTTTTCTATAAAGCCAATAGTTAGCGATCATGTCTCAGTGCCGTATAGCACTGGCTAAAAAGTTACTTAAACTGATGGAAAGTACAAATGTTTGTTAGGTTACCTCCCAAACAAAGCGAACTAATGACAAAAAACTATTATCTAGGTCACAGAAGCTCTGCTGTAAACCAATAGCATTGTACCTAACTCGTGGACAACACTGATATTGATGGCAAAGATGAAAATAAACAAGACACAAGTGCAACCGGAGATTAAAGGGACCGGGGCCGTTTCCGTTGTTTGGCCATTACTCTGTTGCTATAGAAAAACAACAATATATCACAGCGGACGAACAAACAGACCGGCCCGAGTTTTTGTTGATGGAGAGCCACGACGAAATACGAACGGGCACGAGTAAATTAAATTCAATGTTGAAAATGTTCAATGAAAAATGTTGCGAGTACCTGTACCTACGTGGTATTCTTACTGATTGAAAATAACGTTTTTTAACCGACTTCACAAAAAGGAGGAGGTTCTCAATTCGGTTGTTTTTTTTTTATTTATTTTTTTATGTTTGTTACCTCATATCTCCTGCGTTTATGAAGCGATTTGGAAAATTCTTTTTTTATTTGAATAGATATACTTCCAGATTGCCCCAATTTTTTTCAAAATCCAGTTCTGATGATGGAATCCATGAAGAATTGAGGGAACTCCTAAATATTGTAGGTATACATATAGCGATTTTGATATTTTCAGCAACAAACCAAGCATTTGCATTCAGAAAGTATCATTACCCTTTCACCACTATAGTTTTTTTCATAGTTTTTTTTCATCCAGATATTTAGTCGAATACAATGGCGGAAGTCGGTTTTTTAAATGAAAAGTTATTTATGGGTAATAATGTCGACAATAATATTGTTAGGTACTTGAACTGTTTCCCGCTTAGCATCTAACCGGCATTTTTGACTTCTTTACGTTGGTAATACACCGAGTCATAAAATACATCGAGCTGCTACTACTGCTATTAAAGTTTATTGATAGTTCATTGCTTTTTACCAACCGGACTATTGCCACTGAAAAGTTACCCTAGATCGTTAACCGGACTAACAACCGAACTACTGTTTACTAGGTGTACTTTCACACTCATGAATAAAAAAGCTACATCATCATCGGCCATTGATGTAGAAATCCACTGCTGGACATACGCCTCCCTTCTAGAATGCCTTGATGAACGGTCTTGAGCCGCCTCCATCCACCAACTTTCTGCAACCTTTATAATGTTTTTAGTCCATCGAGAGGAGGGCTTTCCTCTATTACGTCGTCCGCTTCGTGGTCGCCACTCGAGAACCTTTACGGTGGTAATTTCTGCGAGCTATATGACCAGCACATTGCCACTTCAACTTGCTAGTTCTGAGAGCAATGTCGGTGATTTCGGTTCTTCTACGGATTGCCTCATTTTGGATTTTAACACGTAGTGATACTCCTAAAATAGCTCTCTCCATAGCCTTTTGACTCGACATTGGTGCGATTTTGAGCTTGTCTATACGGCCAATAGTTAGCAACCTTGTTTTAATGCCAAATAGGTAGGTACAAAGGTTTTGTAATTACTTACCTTCTACATGCAGTAGGTAAATACTTCATTTACAGCACTTATCAAAGTAGTTATTTTTATTTATATAATTTTTTTTAAAACTACTTTTAATAATATCAATAGCTTTACATACCTTTTTCCACAACTTTTCCTTTTTCCACAACACAATTTTATAGAAAAAACTTTGACGAGATCGTCCGTTCGACGCAAAACTTTTTTTGACATGTGCCAGACGCATCTTTACTATCATAGCCTGCAAATTCGAGCGGACACAAAAAAAGGTTGGCAACGTTCGTCCAATATGTTTCCTGTCGCATCTATTTTTTCGAAGAATTATTTTGCTCGTCACATCAAACAGAAGCCTGAAACGGCGCATATTAAAAGTAAAATAATGGTTTCGATTGAATTGTTTTATATTATATTGTATTGTATTGTATTGCTTGATACTTTGTTCAATGAAAGGTATATTTGCGCAAAGCACCTAGGTCTATGTGCACCAGTTTTCTTATCATATCAGTTCCTATCAATGGCGTACGTGTAGTTTTTACGTGTGATTAAGACAAGCTCCGTGGCGCATTGCGCTAGTAGCTGGCTGAGACGCAAGGGGTGTGGGTTCGATTCCCGCTGCGGGACCAATATTTACATGACCTGCATATATTTGTTCTGGGTCTGGGTGTTGTGATACCATGGTACTCGTAGTTCCTGATACCTGAGTGGCGCGATTACATAATTCTGTTGTTATTGGTTTCAATCGATTTCAATGCTGTTTCCAATCGAAATGACGCAATTTACGCATTTTGCTTAGAAAAGTTAATTGCAACAAGACTGCGTAAATGAGGTAATCACATTATCGTAATTTGAAATAAAAACTGCATTGAAATCGATTGAAATCAATAGCAACAGAATTACGTAATCAACCTCCAGGGCTATGTATGTCACTATTGGATTATGTTAATACAAAGAATACAATTTAGTAATGACGACATTTTTCTATTATTTACTCCTTATAAAAGTCAAAAAATAATCCATTCACTAAAAGCTTACAAGCTTTATTGTACTCACCCATGTTCGAAAAAGGCTATAGCTACCCACAACACAGGTTTTCCTAGGGTGGGAGCTAGCGCTTTTACAAATTTACCATGTCTAACTTGTATTTAACACTGCAACATTACTTCTAATTATTAATTGTAATAATTGTATTATTATTTAGTTTGTATCATGTGAATAAACTTTATCTTACTAAACCAACTTCTGTGATCATATAATTTTCTTGGTTTAAGACCTTGTAAAGTCGGATCATGTTAAACCATGTTTTCTACACTAGAGAGCTTGTTAACTCGAAACCACTGAACCGTGTAATAACTTTACGTATTTTTGAACAATAAATGGGAAAATGTTGACTGGTTGTCGAACGGGCTTTTTCATTTACGAGGTTTGTTACATAAAATTGTGATTTTAAATAAATTAAATTTAAAACCAGGTTAAAACATACTGATAAATATATGCCCCGCATATTTATTAAGTAAGTATTTATAACACAAATACCTATTAACCTATGTTCAAGTTATGTATACTATATTTTTCATACAACATAAATATTTAAATGTTGGTAAAAAAGAGTTTCACTAAATTTTAAATGTTTTGTTTTCATATTTATTATTAAAGATTATTAGCAGTCAGTGCTCATTGGATTAATAGAACTTCAGCTCTCGTAGAGCCTCGTAGGGCCTCGTAGAGCCTCGTAGGGCCTCGTAGAGCCTCGTAGACTTTTCGTAAGACCTCATAGATATAAAACCACTAAACTGAAGCTTTTAATACCAGCATACAAAATAATTTTGTACATAATTTGTATTCCAGACGTGAATCAAAATACATAAATCATCACTCATAGTACGAGACCGCAACATTCGCATCTGTTTTCGAACGAGACCGCATTACATCATTAATTTCGAACAGACTAATGATTACTATTCTCTTCAGTATAAGCACAGCTTAAAAGTAAACCAGTTGACTCAATCATATAGTAAACAGTCTATTTTTTATTGATTTTAAAACTGAGGCACCTACTTATGAAGCTACCAGCAGGCCTAGCCAACCGGCATTCGCTTCGAAGCGATTCCATTTCTACAGTCGTAATACAATACGATAGACCACGTGACATATCGATAGCTAACGTCAATCCCATACATTTTGGACTTTTCTACTAGCGTCATGGCTATTAGAATGTTACTTTGTCTAAGGCCTCAGATAAATTGACGGCTAAGTTGATTTTTTGTTGGGCTGCTGTCCAGAACTCGGGACGTTTTTGATGACTACAGTTTTAAAACCCTAATTGAGAGAGGCTCGTGAATAGTTTGAATCGCTATTTTTAATAGTTTTATTATGGAATAGATAACACAGATTCTATTTGTAGTTAGCACCGCTATTCACACAATATGACCATAACTCGTCATCGGTGAAATTACACTACAAATCGAGTCCCCATTTCACAGTTTTATAAAATAAAGGCGATCATAACTGGCGATTCCCGCGGGACACCTCCCTCCTCCTCTCTCCTTGATTGGGGGTCCAATCAATCATTGACATTGATTTCATAAAAACTCACAAGCCTTTTAACTTGTAGAGTATCGAATACTCTACTAAAAAAAGGCCGCTCAGTACCAGCCGATTCCAATTTTACTGTGGTTCTCGCTTTAATTTGCAAAGCATTTGTACCTATTCCAATTGAATTTCCACTGACTGTATACGTACAGGCATCTCTGCGATACTAATTTATTAATTAGTAAGTATTAAGAAACTAAGCAACTAGACCCAACAAATAATACCTTCTATTAAACTCACCAACTATTTGCCCAGCGAAACTATTCAGAGCATGACATTTGCGAAGAGCGAATATGGGTCAGACCTCAAAGCTACAAGTAAACCAATTATCTGCTCGTATTTTAACTTTGGGTTAAGAACTCATGAGATTGTACGGACATAATATGAGGGTTATATAACGTACGCCACATGACTTCAATAACCACCCACTTCATTTCAGTTTAAATAGTTTCATACCTCTACACTAGATTTTAAATTATATTTTTTTTTTTTAACAACGACTTACTCTTCTTTAACTTCTCTGGTTTCTTTTAGAGTCTGAGGTTTGTGTTTCTTTTTAGTTTGCCAGTTGGTAGAAATAACCAGAAAGGTGAAAGGTTTTAAGATGCACTCGTGTGTGTGTTGTGAAGATTTTAATTTACCGCTTCCAAAAATAAAAATAAAAACTACTATTGCAACAGAACAGAACACCTAAAAACAGAACAAACTAGTTTTAAACTACGTTAACGTTTTAAAACGCAAATTAAGTTAACATTTCGGAACTCGTATAGCATTTTTATTTTGGAAAATGCAGAACAGGAGTTATCCTCTCTTAGTTTGTACTCAAAATTTGCTAACAATGAACGAACCTACTAAAACTTTTAAATAACATTATGTTCATCGTCATTTTCCAACCTGAATGTAGAAAATTCTAAATAGATTAGAACTTGTGAATACAAGCGTAAGCTGAACCTTGAAACTACCTAAAGTAATTTAGGTAGTTTCAAGGTTCTTGCGGTAGAACCAGTTTTATGATTGCTTTTGTTAAAAATTAGCCTAAATTTGACGATTTACTAAAGAAACAACTCTTTCAAATTTTCATTTTATGGCCCCACCGTAAGGCACATCTGCGAACTTAGCGGGCGATTTCATAGTTTCAAAGGGTGGTGGAGACCTAAATGCCCCAACTATAGACGTCAATTGGCTGGTAATGATGCTTTACTCAGGCTTACTGCAATACCGCTGTACGTTTTTTTGTATACAAATGAAAGCCCCCTTTCTTTTCATCAAAATCAAAGCACGAGATAGATTGTCAACTAAACCCAGTCTATCTCCGATCTCGAGACTGACACAAGAAGAATGATGCCTATTCCTTAATCCCTGCTTATTGGCCGTTGATAGTGAATCACAAAAAGGATCTTACGAAGACTAGAGACACTTTGCTGCTTCACTTGTGTTTCTCATAAAAAGTCAGACCTCAATAACGAGTATTGGTAACTAATGCTGTACTTTTAAAGTATGTTACCGAATTAAAATGTCTCAATTTGACAATAAGGAAGTTTTGATTAGAAATCCACTTCTCTAAAAATGATAGAAATTATACACTAGAGCTCAAATCAAATAATATAATTAGAAGTATCTAAACAAAAACATTACTGATTTTAGTCATAGTTTTTAATTTTTTATACGTAAAGAACTAAACAAATTTCCATAAAAATTTCAAGGCACTCTACCTTTTTTTGAGGTCAGTTGAATATATTTTACTTTTACATAGATTCAAAAATATTGTTTACTAGCATCCGCCCGCGGCACCGCTCGTAAAACATGAGATTAAAAAATAGTCAATACGGACCGTATTCTACCTATATATCGGTATAAAAAATTCATCGAAATCAGTTTGAGTAAAACAAACATCCATAAGAAATTTTAATCAGTTGAATAGGATTATTGATAGGTACGTATCCAAAGCCTGTCGGTGTAAGAAGAAGCGAAAAAATAAGAGTTCTTTTACGTAATCTGATAATAATGTATATTCATGAGTGATTACTGAACGTATATCTTCGGATATTAGGTCGGCGGCTGTCTGGATAGGTTACAGAGAAAATTACAGCTTACAATAAATAAAGACAAACGATACCTATGTATCTAGTTTTTTGTAAAAAATATAATATGTAACTCAACAATTTTGTTCCATGATAGATAGATAGATAAATTCTTTATTGCACATCAACTAAAAATAAAAAAAAAGTGCAATGGGTGGTCTTATCGCTAAAAGCTTATCTCTTCTAGAAAATCTTTGATAGATTTGATATGATGATAGCATTGATCCAGCTATCGTCGCTACAAAAACATCATTTAATTTTACTTCAAAAAAGCATTAAATACAAAGACCCCTTACACCCTTTACAGGCATTTTACCAGAGAGTGCACAGTAAGAAACGTCATTGTGACAACTCTTGGTCGTTTCGTGAAATGGCTAATTGCGTCAGATCTGCGTTGAACATAGCCCAAATAAGGGTGGCCAGGTTCTTGGTAAAATATAAATATAAGTTTAAACATTCACTCTTCCACGTATGTAGGTAGAGGAACAAAGTCCAAAATGATGTGTAACCAAGGGTTTTGACATGGCTCTTACAATAAGCAAGTTGAAAGTCATATAGCTCGCAAAATTTACAACCGCGGAGTAATAAAGGTTCTCGAGTGGCGTCCACGAACCGGACGACGATGCAGTGTATATGGGAAATGTAGAAATGGATGAAGTAGACGAATAGTAAGTCAGTGGGTGGAGGTGGCTCAAGATCGTTCGTCATGTTATTCTAAGGGGAAGACCAGCAGTGGACTTCTACAGGATAATGATGATGATGATGACGAGATTAACCTTTGGCTTTGAATCGTCTGGAAACAATTAGGTTAGCATTATGAAAGCCATTATATGAAGATGAATGCTTCGAGGCACATTAGAAATAAGTGTTCACCTCATCATAGAGTTCGTCTAGTGGAAATGATCCCAACTTCCTATCCTATAGTCGTGGGTTCGAATCCCGGTCATACATGAATAGCTCTCAAACAGTGAAAGAAAACATCGTGAAGAAAGCAGCTTGTCCTAGAATCAAAAATTCGTAGAAATGTGACAGTTCTATAAAGTTGCCATAAATTTATTTGTAGAATAAGTTTTTATATTACTAATAATATAACCCATCAAAGCCCCAATAATTCTTACATAAATTACTATTGTCTTTATATTAAAAGGTAAATAAACTATAAAAGGATAGTCTGTGATAGAAAAAAAGGAGACTCTGTGAGGCACGCTGTATTTTTTCATCACACTGGTTCCTTCTTCATTGGTCAGCAGGCTCTTTTGTGACACGAAGCAGAAGTATGAAGTTCGTCAAATTATTTTTCTTGCTTTTTTACCGTCTCACAACAGAGCAACTAGTTACCGTAAGTAAACCAACTATTCTCTTTATCCTGTGAATCGTATTCGTATAATTCTACGACACTCAGTGGATTCCACAGAGCTAGTAATAAAGGGAAACAAAATTTTGTACTAACAACATGCTTGTTAATTGTTAAGGTTAACAATGAACTGTAGTTACCATGATATTCAGGACTGTATGAATTAGGGCCGCTTTCACCAAAGGAAAATTAGTGGCTGATGTATGAAAAATCTGACAAACAGCTCTGCATGCACCAGCAGTCACATTACCGATCGAAGATAGAAAAGCTCCTAAGTCTACTAATGATAATTATTTAAATATTACATACATTTTTAGGAAATCAATTTTTACACGTTATCTCAAGTAAGAAACATCGGCAAAACTTCATCCGAAAGTTTCAACAGCTCCCAGCAAAATTTTCAAAAATATTCATGAAACAACGAGCTAAAGTTACCCGCAGTCTATTCCCAGAGGTTTCGGTGCATACTAACAATAAAATCAACTACACTGTAAAGAATAGTCGGAAAACTATAGTTTTATTCACAATGACAGCAGGTTGCCTGTGCCTGTCTGCCGGCGTGGGAATTACTGGTCGAAACTTTACAAAACCTTATATAATTAAATTTTAAAAAACCAATCACTATGCAAGTACTAAGCTATGAAACAAATTATGTTTTTTTACCGTCAAACGCCCTCACACGCGCTATTAATTGGAAGAGAATCACTTTTCTTGCGTCGACCGTTCAAATCCTTTGTAGTTTGGACACTTTACCCGCACTTTAAGACTCAAGTACTTTGGTGAACGAGCTTTGCTCGGAATACTCGGAAAAAGGCGTTTTTTATTTATTGAAATCACAAGGATCATTTTAAATCGTCTTATAAACTTAAATTACTCCTGTTCCAAAGCGACCAAGCCTAGAAGAATCAGGCAACAGCCACGGCTTGGCTTACTTTCAAATCGGGTCATAATCGTATCTTTGATAAAATATCGTGTAGACCATGTATGTCAAACTCAAAGTCATTGGTGGGCCAAATGCCTAAAGACTATAGAATCAGTGGGCCGCAAAACCCAACCCTAAAGAAAACAAACTGTAGGGACTCTAAAAACTGTAGCGGGTTTAGGGGGGCAGTACTACCTACTATATATACCTAGTAGGTAGTACTGCCCCTATTCCCTTACTGAAAGCCACTCGGTGACTAACGTTTGACAAGTAAAATGACTATCAATTGACAATTCTTTAAGATAATTTTTCATATTCTTGCTTGTCAAACATTAGTCACCGAGTGACTTTCAGTTAGGAAATAGGGGGCAGGACGCTAATCGTTTATTTAATCATTACCTAATAGTAAAATTACAGAAAAATATATTATAATAATGTTCTTAAAATTGAATCGGGCCGCAAACAAAGCTGTAAAGGGCCGCATGCGGCCCGCGGGCCGCATGTTTGACATGCTTGGTGTAGACAATAAATACTTCTAGATTTATTTTCAGCCACTTATCAACAAAATCCAGATGTGTGCAGTCATATCTTAGGCCGGATTTTGTATTATAGACAGGTCACTACATCGTAAGCGAGGCAGCGCGTGAGTAGTCACTGTTTATAATTTAATCCCCCGCCCGATTACACAACCCGATTTATAGGCCACAGAAATCTTTCGACGTAAACGCAGCTCTAGCAGATACCGGCACTCATATTCAGAATAGTTAGCACTTCAAAATTCAGAACTTTGAACCTTGTTTGAAATAGTTCCAACTAGGAGCGTTCTGAGGGTTCCTGACATGGCTGTAGAGTTGTGCAATAGACTTAGAAGCACTCGCAGTGCGCAGACCTTTGTTGTAATGTAAAGTTGATAACTAACGAACTGTAGCGGGTAAAGTAGACGAGTGGTTTCTAAAATTAACCCATAGTATCATTGTGATTGTAGCTTACTAACTGTAAAATAGGAAGATTTTGCGATAGCGGTTTTGCAGTTCCAAGTCAATTTGAGATAGGTAAAGTACCTTTAAGAATTTGTATGGAATATACGTAAAGTCAGTGTGAAAGCAGACTTACTAGCTAAAGGTAACATTTATTCCTGTTGCAATAAATAGCATGGCGCGATATCACAAAAAATTTACGTCATGCGATTTTTGAAGACGTAGTAAAATGTCTCGACCTGCGTTGAAGAACAAATGTCACCTAGTGAATACCTACACGTCTTAAATTTGCATAAACTCTACCGATGGTACCAACGACTCTTATGGCTGGTTTACACATTGATTAGTGTGAGTGCGAGTAGGCTTGATTGTGAGTGCGAGTGCGAGTGCTTATAGTGCTTAGTTGTGTCCAATACTGTTTAGCTGCTGCGATTAGTAAATTCAGTTGCAAATACAATAACAATGCTCAGCGAGCGTCATCCGCGCAACAATGCTAAACACTAATCACTAAACAAGCTTGTCCAAACGTGCTTAGTACCAGGCAAGCTGCTAGTCAGGAGAAAGGAAGGGCGCGCGCGACGGAGCTACTCGCAAAAAAATAGAACTCGCTTCTATTGACATTACTATGCTGATTACTAATCACTCGCACTAATCAGTTGCTGTCCACACGTGTATTTTACTAATCACTAAGCACCTGCGCTAAACACTTGCACTAGCACTAATCAATGTGTAAACTAGCCTTTAGTCATAAAATAGATAAAATAAATCATCCCCTCACACTTAAAGGGCCAATCATAAAATGAGATATTTTATTACATCAAAATTCGATTGCTAATCTCGTTTTCCGAATAATTTTCCATCATTATCGTTCACGCTCGTTCACTTTTATAGCTTTATAATTTTTCAATTTTCTAGGCTGGAATAATTTTATATCTAACAGTTTATTGAATTTTCTTGAAACAACCTCCGACCAGTTTTAAAGTAAGTAACATTGCCTTCGGTTTCATTGTATTGGAAAGTTACTGTTAAAACTTATTTCTAGATCATAGAAGCACTAGCTTCAAAGGAGGTATGGAAACGAAATAGTTAAGGACTGTGAAGATTGGAAAACACGGCAGAAGGATTCCCAACAATAAAGCCTTAATAATTGTATTTTCAGACTGCCAAAATACGTTGAACCTAGATAGTTAAGAGTTTATAAAAAGTGCGAAGGAAAAGAGTGTCTTCGCTTCCCCTCTCCCATGGGAATTTCAGTGACGTCGCCACCGTCGGTGTCGACAGGAGAGAAAAATATTTTCATTTCGTAATAATGAAACGCGAATGCTGCCTCTTTTTGCAAAATGTCTTATCCAATTTATTATAAAAATCTCTGTAAAATTATTCATGCAAACTGATTGTTGTGACATCATAAAAATATGCAAAGGTCACGCAAGTGATATTACAAAACTTTCCTAAAATAAAAATGTGCTAACATGTCATTTTTATTATTATGTTTTTTTGTGGATTTCCATTTTTTATATGAATCATGTAAACTAACACGGGAAAAACATTGTGCTACCTATAAATTGAGATAAAGTGATCTCGAGTGTCAGTGGGAGTCAAGTGCACGATAAAATTCGCGCACCTGATTTGATCCCAAACAGAGGAATTATAAGCAAGTTATAGAGTTGTGAAGGAATTAACCAAACTGCCATATGTATAGCAAGAACACTCTGTGAAAGACTGAAAGGCATAAAATGTAATGCAGGTGACGGCGTAACAAAACAGTTATAAATTTCATAGCACAACTGCTTACGGGCCCAGAAACAACAATTTTAACTGAACAATTCGAGCTGATGGCGCTATCTCTGGCACCTGCTTGGAAGTAACAGTCTCTACAAAAAGCTACGAACCCCTTCCAAACTTATTACTTTCAGCTGACTTTGTTAACTTCTCATAACTCTTAGACCACGACAGTTCACACATACCTGAGAGAATAAACTTAAATTTATTCAAGGAACTTTTGAAGTGACCTCTGTATATATTACTTTCAAGGTGGGAGAGCTAGCAAAATATCAACATTTTTCTTTTGAAATTACTTGGTTTTACATCTAGCAATACGACGAATGAACGAACTCAACTGCCTCAGAAAATCAATACTACAGCTAAAATAGACGCTGCTAAATCTGCTTGGTGAAGTGTCACTGTAGATAAATCATGACCATTGAGTGAAATTTCAATTCGTGGAGTAACCATGACATGGACATTTCATTATGAACTTACGAATCTTGGCATTGGTCGTTCTTTTAGCTTTTGAAATTCAGAATTTGGCGGAACCATTAGTGTAATAGGTACTAATTTAGTACATAATAATAATAATAATAATAATAGTCATTTATTCCAGCTACATGGGAATTGTACATTAAATTATACCTAAACAATAAGCCCATAGAAATATATACTTTAAAATAATAATAGGTTATATAATATTTACTAAAACACATAGGTAACACAAGATAAGTACTTACATTAAACAAATATTAAATAAAATACCTAGGTATTATTTTTGGTTCTCGCGCTGGTGCACTGAGATCCAAAACCTGTACATAGGGCTATTTAGGCCTTCAGACATACATTGCAAAATGCCGTTTTTGGAATTCCTGAGCCCACCCCAAAACGAAGCTATTCGTGCTCTTATGATCGAGAAGAAATCCGGAACTCGTGCATCAGCGAACATGCCCGACGCGCTACAGAATCATGACTTTTTCATGAGAATGCGATGTGCGTCATTGTATTGCACCCTTATGGTACTATACGATTTTCTCTTGTATTTGAACCAGAGCTAACAGGTATACATGCATAAGCAATACGCTTTAAACAAGGTAATTTTTACCTCGTCACTACATCTGGCAAATCTCCTTGCGAGCATGTTGCACCTGATGGACAGGTTCCGTCTTTCACGTTCAATATCCAGATCATCCGTCAGATCTTCCGTGATAATATGTCCTAGATATATGAATTGCTTCACAACCCTCACTGCTGACTCATTCAGGTATACATCAGGCACCCTCTCCGGGCCTTTTCCAGCTCTGAATACTAGCATTTCAGTCTTCATTACATTGTATTTCAGACCGTGGGCTTCAGCATATTCTTCACAAATAGCCAAGAGCTTTCTTAACCCATTAATCGAGGGGCTGAGAAGCACCATGTCGTCAGCGTAGCTCAGATTGTTGACACAAACGTCACCAATGTGACAGCCGGTTCTGGCGCTCCTCAGCTCCTCGATCAATCCGTTAACGTAGATGTTAAAAAGGTTCGGAGATATCAGCCCCCCCTGGCGTACCCCGCAGTCCAGACTATAGTCACTGGATGTCGTGTCGCCCCATCTCACTGCATTTGTTTGGTTTCCGTAC
The DNA here is from genome assembly GCA_951392215.1 of Epirrita christyi. Taxonomy (NCBI): domain Eukaryota; kingdom Metazoa; phylum Arthropoda; class Insecta; order Lepidoptera; family Geometridae; genus Epirrita; species Epirrita christyi. Next base: position 6,158,913 of record OX595842.1, on the reverse strand, counting down.
CAGTATCTCAGCAGCGCAACAATTTATATTGGAACTTCTGAGTCAAGCAATTTGTTCCAGAGAATATTATAATTCACAAGATCAAATGCCCGACTCAGGTCCAGGAAGCATGTGTACACAGAAGTGTCGCGAGCTACGTAATAGTTAACAGTATATTTTAGGCTAAAAATTGCTGCGTCCGTTGAGAGACCGGACCGAAAACCAAACTGCGCGTCGTCAATACTAACATTTTCCAGCAGTAAAGGCTGCAAAAGACGCTCAATATTTAAACATAACACAATAATAATGATGGATACCTATGTAGCTGTCAAAAATAAAGATTTATTAACTTCGATACGGATAGTCACAAGAGTCCCTACTTTTTATTATTTTCAAGAATAGTCTGCTTGCTCCAGTCGGCATCACTCCCAGTTCCAGTCACCTGCCTCCATTGTGGAATGCCTAAATCAACGTTATGCGACAGTTATTTCAGGCGCCAGAGCCGAATAGCCCTCCAGTGAATCCTGCAAATGAAATGTGGCATCTAGAATGAGCTTCCGCTACTTTACTCCAGATTTTATAGCCGAGTATTTTCTTTTCGAATTTCACTGCGGTATTTGTGAATTACATTTTTCAGACTCAATGTAAGTATTTACTCTATCGCAAAATCAAAGCTTGCCGACAAGGGCAGTCATTATGAGAAAGCGGAAGGCGTGTCAACTAACGCTATCTGGGCGAAGAGGAAGACTACTTGTCCACCATAATACCATTTGTTTTTTAAGTCAACTAATTTAGCTTATAAAACGTTTCGATTAACTGTAAGTTTTGTGAGAATCTGATTATAAATAAATCAATAAATAACGAAATATTTTTGAATTTTGGTTCTAGGATTTGCTAGTTTTCACAGTGTTTTCCTTCGCCAACAATGTACTCATGATTTTTTTAGTTTTAGAACTCAACAATGCATGCCCGTTACCCGAATTTTTACCAACGACCCTTTGGTTTAGAAGTCGGGTTATCTACCACTGAGCCATGTCATAACTAAATACTTCATTATGTAGTAGTAGAGCTCCTTGCCGTGGTGTGTTTGGCCTAAGAATACACCCCTCCATCTCCTCGTAGATGTTGTAAAAGCCAACTAGGGACTACACCGGAGAATGGGTAGCAGCATCCACCTGACTTACTACCATCAAAATATGTAGGTACTCCATACCTATTTCGGCCACCAAGTGGAATGCTCGCTTAACTGTGTTCTAGCTAGTGTCTTTAAATTTACTTGCATATGAGACTTTTCAACAATACGTCTCAGAGTGGCGGATGCAGCGCAATGCAACTTTAGAGCACGTCGTTTGATTATATATCTGTCTAGATTGATAATCAGGTACAAGTAAGTTTAACCATGGTAGAAATGTTGATGAGTATATAAACTTATAAGGTATAGGTCGGAGGTATGGGTGGTGGTGACGACCTCTGTGGCGCGGCGGGCAAGTAGTCGGCTGAAATGCAAGAAGTTGCTCCGGGTCTGGGTGTTATAGTATCATGGTACTCGTAGTTCTTGATACCCACGACACAGGGAATCCTTGTGTAGGATCAGGTCTACGTATGTGGCTGTTGGGTGTTATGTTATGTTATGTATATATTTATCTATTACATTATTTACGCAGTGATGAAAACGTTCAATAGCTCTAACCAGTTATTGAGTTAGCAATCCTCGCATGTAATAGCACTCACTCTGAATTGATATTGTCAATATAATTATATATATAAATAAATAATACATTATATATAAATAACAAATAAATACGTGTTGGACATTTCGCACAACATTAACTAGCCCCAAGCTAAGCAGAGCTTGTGTTATGGGTACTAGATAAGTGATATACGTATTACAACACATACACAGATTAATATTTTTTTTATAATACATTGAAAATACCCAGAGCAAATATCTGCAGATTATAGGACCTACCTCTTTAAAGATAGTTTGTACCCCGTAACCCTTCTGTTAAAGCAAAATAAACTCTTTCAATGTTGACCGTTAATGGACCCCTTAGGGCGACCTTAATTTGGTCGATTTAAATTCGGTCTGGCCCTGAAAAGGTTGACTTTAGTGAAGTGTCAGTTAGGTGGTATTTATTTACGACGCAAAGGTACGACCGTTAATTTTCTTATTTTTGCAATGAATTATGAGTATGACGACGATTTATTACCACTAGAGACACAACCATCTTCATCGGGAGCACGGAATAGACCGCGGAACTTAGAACAGTTAGAACTCTCGCTCTAGTGAACAGACAGAGTAGGCAATGGTAGGTAGTACCTGGTATTTCTAAATTATACCTTGTACAATAGAAAATTACAGATTACAGATGATCTTTATGGAATTAAATCGAAAGTATTGACAAAAAAAAAATACATAATTTAATTGTTTACATTTATTTGTTTATAGGCATTGCTCGTGTTTTGGACGTATTATAAAATAAAAACTTAATTCACCGAGAGAGAGAGAGAGAGAGAGAGAGATTATAATTAATGTCTAGCTAGACAAACCTAACTTGGTTTTAAGGCATTACTAACCAAATTTTTGTAATCAGTTTGTTCGATAAATAAATAAATAAATTGACGACCTCTATGGCGCGGTGAGCGAGTAGCCGGCTGAGATGCAAAAGGTTGCGGGTTCGATTCCCGCTGCGGAACCAATGATCTGCAAATATTTGTTCCGGGTCTGGGTGTTATAGTACCATGGTACTCGTAGTTCCTGATACCCTCGACACAGGGAATCCTAGTGTGGTATCAAGACTACGTATGTTACTGTTGGATGCTATGTTAATTTTAGATCAAATAACTTCTGATTGTCGTCTCGATGGTCTGCGGTATCTGTGACGAAAGTCTAAAATCAGTGTGTGTTGCCAGTGATGATTTACGGCACTGAAGGTCGCTAACTATTGGCCGTACAGACAAGCTTAAAGTCATGCAGCAGGCTATGGAGAGAGCTGTATGCTAGGCGTTCACTACGTGATAGAATCCGAAACGAGGAAATCCGTAGAAGAACCAATATCACCAATGGTCGTATAGCTCGCAGAACTGACAGCCATTGGGGAATAAAGATTCTCGAGTGGCAACCACAAACCGGACGATGCAGTAGAGGACATTATAAATGTCGCAGGCAGTTGGTGGATGGAGGCGGCTCAATAACATTCATCGTGGCATTTTAGGAGGAAGGCTATGTCCAGCAATGGATTTCTACAGGCTGATGATGATGATAAACTTCTGATTTGCTTGTGTATACGCGAAGCAGATAAAAACAGGTCACCAGTCGTGAATTCAGAGTTCACTCATTGATATTCAAGACTTTTCTCCATTGAGATGCGCAGAACATACGTCATTATGCTCCAGGAGGCCAACTCTAAGTTTTTGCTAACTAGTGGTTCGCCCCGAACTGAGACCTCGCGATAACACCTTTATCAGCCCGACTACTTAACTAAGTGATTTCCATATTTTCTATTATTATTTTTGAAAATTTTCACCTCGAGGTCTACCAGCACAGTACAGGATCTATCAGTAACTACTCTAATTTCCTACACATCATCGAAATAACCTTTGAATAGGGCTAAGCAACGGGGCGTAATTATACTACATATCTGTTAGTACCTATATCAAGTACCTGACGAATTAATTGATAACGTCCTTTTGATGAAAATCATAGAACTCCAACGTCATTCAAATTCTTAGAAATGGGAGGTCAACAATGGATGTTATATTGGTTCCTGTTTTATGGAGTACATGTTTCTAAATTCTTCAATTTCAGACTTTTCCCTGTAGTTGTGACACAAAAGCCACAAGCATACCAAATTTCAGCATTGTGGGATTGCTGGAAGTACCCTAGAATTTTGGGTTTTTACGTTTTTTATTTTCCCTAATATCTCGAAAACTACTAAGGCTAAATAATTATTAAAAACAGTTTTGAAATGTCCAACTAAAGCGCTTTCATTAGACACCCCACTTGATCGGACTGTCTCACTTCTATTTTTTTTACCCCTCTTGGACACCAATATCTCAGCAACCCCCTGATCGATATAGCTCATAACCTTACCTACAAATTGTACCAATACTATCTACCCCCATACCTAATTTCATGAAGATCGGATTAACGGTTTGGAAGTTTTCATCGGACAAACATACATACATACACACATACATACAAACGCCGATTCTTCCAACTTGACTCAGAGAACTCGCTTCGCTCGTTCAACAATTAACAAAGACGTATGAAAAGAGGTGTGGTGTAATATACGGATTTTGTATGGCGATATAGATGAGCGCCCCTAGCGTACAATCTCTGAACCTCATTTTCTATACAAACATCTGTGTGCGTACGCCATACATACGTGTAAATTGGTTGTTAAAACTCAGGCATCTCTTCAGGGAAAAGACACGACGCTCAAAAAATTGCGTATTATCAAGTCTTTAGTGAAGATAAACATCGTTTGGAAATTGCCTGCCATGCGCCTGAAAGGATCCATGTAGATTGTAGAGTGCACCCAAACTTTCCCATCCTACTGGTTATTTAAATGAGGGATTTAAATATCACAATCTAAGGCTCTTTTGAGTGCCACATACTTACATACCTACCTCACTCAGGGTGATCAAAAAATAACCTGCGTAAAGAAAATGACTGAAGATGGCTATGTTAAAACTTTATATACAAGTGAATAAGAAGTATCCCTGGGGATATCTTCGTGCTTGTAAGCAATCAGGCAGATTACCGAACATCAGAACACGTTAGACGATAAACACGTTTTATTAGTTACGGAACTATTTGCCTCCGAGAATTGCCACGAGTTTTCATATCACTTTGATTTTGCCTTTAACTGCGCATTTATGGTTTAGATACTCTACAATAACATGACTCTACACTGTATATAGGTAAACGTATATTACTACCTAAAGTTAACTATATCTAAGTAGTCTAACTATATTACTTTTTCATGTTCATCATCATAAGCCTTTAGAGGGTTACTGCTAGACAAAGGCATCCCATATAAAATGCCAATGACTTTCTGCGTCCTTGTGTCGGTCCATCCTACACTGCGTAGTCCAAATGTGGTTACCACTCGAGACCCTTAATTCCCCAGTGGTTGTTGAAGTCACGTTGTTTTGTTTTGCTTAGTTAGCATTTATATTAACAGGCACCTAATCCAATCTTTAGGTTTGATTTCACCAACAAATAACAGGCGGTTGAACAACTATTTAGTCTGGTGGTAGTCTTTAGACAGGTGGTTTCAAAGATTATCTGTTACCTTGGCCAATGGTTAGATTTAACAAGACAATTACTAAAAGAGTATGGTGAAATTGGCTCTAAATCTTCCATCGCTGAGCGATTAAGCTTTTATCCTTACCTGTCTGATTAAAGAATTACGTATAATGTTCCAGGAAGTCGATTAAGGAAGTTCGTATTTTATCTTTTATCAGTTTAATTGGATTTGGGCAGACTTGGAACCTTATAATGAAGAAGTAATATGGTACGTTGCTACTTTAGTAATATAGGGCCATGCTGATTATGAAAAACATTATGGATCAGAATCTTTCGCATGAGTTCTTACACTTGTCCGTTTTAATTAATTTTATGCTAAGGGTCACTTCGAGTAGTAGTGGAGAATTTTTGAGGTATTTATAAAAGTCATAACCCCTCCGTCCCAGATGTACCATTGAGTTGTACCATTGATGGTACAATTGGTACTGATTTATCCCACTAGTACCACTACACAAAATACAAGTGTTACGCCTAACTTCCCGACCGACTTTTGACACAAAAATGTGCAGTGCAGGTGTAGGAAAAACTTTTGATTACAGTTGTTGTTCTATAATGTAACTTTTCATTGAAAAAACTGACTTACTTTTTAGGATACATTGTGCAGGCGCTTTCCTCTAGCAACATCAAATAACGCACTTCGTTTTTATTGCTTTATTCTTGTAGGCATGGTGCCGAGGAACAAAATGTTGTAGTGGGCAGAGGTTACGACTTAGCATCAGGTAGGCGGGGCCCACCTGGCCATTTCCGTCGAGTATCCGTTACACACTCAAATAAATAGAAAAAAAAACATCTTTAGACGGTTGTGTCTTCTGTGAAAAGTATTATTGACTTTGACTCTCAATATGATAAATCCAAAGTGACCCAAACCTAAAGTCAAGTTTCGTATGCAGAACAAGGGATATTTATGGAAATTTATTTCGGACACCCTTGTAAAACTTTCAGGATCCCAAAATCGTATTAGAACAACAGAACTGGGCAGATTCTGGATCGTTCAATTCGAGAAACTTGTTAAAGAGATATAAGTCAAACTCAAAAAAAATTATTTACGTACAAAAAACATACAAATATTAATAATTTTACTAAAATAACTTTCGTGAATTATATCATTCATTTTGTAAAAAGGGAATTAATAATAAATACAAATAGAAACATAATTGTACACATTGGTTACAAAAAAATAAAATACAGCTACAGATTTTATCGTATGGTTAACCAAATCGAGCGGTCCCGATTCAGTGGCGCAGATCCATACATAAAACTATACTACCGAGTTATTTGATGTGCGAACTTTGGGCATGAAATGTTGAAAGTATCCAATAGTTATAAACTTGTCCTATGAATAACATATTGGCGTTTTTTCTGAGTTATTTGTGATCGTGGCTTGACTTAAGAGGTTAAGGTTATATCAGTCCTTATAAATAGGTAGGATTTACAATATGTATACGAAGAACTTTGACAATCTTGAAATACACTGACTGATGACCAAATTGTGACCAACTGACAAATGCAATAAATATTTTGGCCTTATCTAGGACACCACTATTGTGGGTACCAATTTTTTTAATCTGTAGTTTTTTCTTCATAAACTCATTGAATGAAAACTGGAACATTATATAATAAGTGCTTGTTAAAATGTTGAATTTACTACTCGTGCGTTTTTCCAAATTATCAAACTTTGTATGCCAAAAATAATATACGAGGCAACCGCATTGGTTTTTCAAGTTATTCCGTCGCTCCGAATGAAATACGTTACAAAATAAAAGATTTTTGGGCAGTGAACGGACATGTTTCAAATTAAAAGCTTTTCCAAGTCAGACTTCACGCGAAGTGAATGCAATTCACACCGTGACTCTGACGGGGAGTACACCAATAACCACCTAATAAAATCTACCACTATTTCATTTTCGATGTAGCTGTAGCTCACAAAAATTTATTGATATGAACAGCCAACGCATTAAAAAGACAACAGAAGAACCAGCAAAATCTTTAAAAAAAATGCTAATTCTTTTTGTTTTTATGTAATTCTTATTACACAAAAACAAAAGAAAATTGTACAAACAAAGGACTTGCTCGAAACGAAACGGTGATTGCTATGCTACCTTTACTGCCAGTCATCTAAGACGATAAAAATAGTGGTTGTATATGGTGTATATCTCTAAACTAAGTACAAAAGAAAGCTTAAAAACTAATTTGCCATTATATTTTCAAATGATGCATTACATATCTTGAGTTTGGGTGTTGTGGTGTTTGGACATCTTTGTACGGTGACTCATAGTATCTAATACCCATGGCATGGGAATCCTATTGTTAGATGGACTTTGGTGAAGCCATCTGTAAAAAATTGCCCACAACACTTTCAAGACAATGGCGACAACAATAGCCCATTATTATAATTTTCTTGTCGTTGTGACTCCAAACAGCTGTTTACTGAAACAGCTGGTCCATTCAGCGCAGCACTAAGTAATCATGACCAATCGTTAAACCTAACGATTGTACATTCAACAGCTCTCTCGGTAATTTTAGCTGGATTAATGTTTTTTGTTCACGGACGACTAGTTAGTGTGACTGAAGTTGCCAATCTATAATGTATTTTACGTACATACACACACTTTGGTGCTGTGGCCCCACCACTTTCAACGTTCACGTCAGGATTATCAGGAGTATCAAACACAAACGAATTAAATCAACTCGGTAACAACAGGAGAACCTTTTCCCATTAGGCAAAAGTAAACCCTAGTAATTGAGTTTGAATTGCTTTAAAGATTTATTCCCAACTATGTTTGTATACTGGCCTATACAAAGAACATAAATGTTTTTTTCGTTTTTAATTGAATTTTAATTGAAAAAGGGTTGGTGGGGCGCGCTTCGCTCGAACGCTTTTATTTGGTTCGCGCTTTCGAAGTAGGTAATATATTTTAGTGTAAAGATTTTGAGAGAGTAAATTAAAAAGATTAATGGTCGTAAAAGCAATACCCTACCTACCCACGCAGAGAAAATACGAAAGGTTCTTTGTGAAATATAAAAATGTTTTATTAGCAAAGTTTTCACATTAGATACTTGTTATTCTATTTCTTGAGAAATATTATGAAAACGTTCACTGTAACAGAAATTGAATCTAATCATCTGAATTATTGACATCAGTCTGAATCTGAGTTGTTGAACAAATTATTTTATCAAAACTCAACTCAACTTTCGCAATACATATCCAACTTTCTTTCAATATTCTTTGGAAGTTATCTTATGGAAATTTGCCAATTAGGCCCGTTCTCACAGATTTATGAAATACAAGTATAATTTTAATATAAATGAAGTTTTGTTAGTAGTAGAACTTCTTGTGAAAGAGTTCTCCGGGGAAGTACTACCACCGTACCTGTTTCTGCCGCCAAGCAGTAGTGTTTGCATTGTTGTGTTTTGGTTTGAAGGGTACGTACGGATGCCAGTGAAATTACAGGCACATGAAACTTTTCATCTTTATATACTAGGGTATGCAGCGCGCGTGTGATGCCTTTGGTGTTGCAGGCGTCTATAGACTACGGTAACTGTTTTCAATCAGGTGGGCCGCATGCTTGTTTGCTTGCCAAGCATTAGATAACATGGTGATGAATATGATGACATGAATAAAATGGCTAATTATATGAGGTCAACCAAGAGGCGAATTCTGTTGTTAAGCCTTTTCTGTCCATGCTGTATAACACTTATCAGCGTAATATTAATCACTTCATTCATTTTCTCTAGAGTCTGGGGAATGTACAACCACAAACATGTTTATATAGGTACATAATATATCGTAACCACTTTGAATTGTTGATAGATGTTCACTGGAGCGTTTCCATAGCTCAATCTTCAGTTAATTGCAAGCATTTCACAACTTCGCCACTGGTTTGCATACACGGGCAATTTGAGGGCAATTTATCGCCCAGTGACAGAACAATTGGAGCAATTAGTAACCTGAGCAATTTCGTGAGATATGTGCTAGTTTATCCATCTATTTATTTGCGATTTGCTTGTATCACGTCAAGGCTAGTTATTTTAAAGTTTCTGCATACCATACGTTTGGCGACTTAGGAGCAACTGTTGACTCATATACTGTCTCTCAGTCGTAGACTGCTTTATGTGCATGTAACATCAAATTGCCGTGAACTAAAGATTTATCGCCCGTGTACATTTACAAGCTTACAAGCTTTTGCCATAGAAATCAGTCAGATTTATTATGAAGGCAAAGTTACTTACAATTTCAGAGCAGTTTACATGTGTTATACCGAACTTTGTTGAAGCTACTCCAATGTGCCTTTTGCCTCGTCTTTAGTTGTTTATATAATTTTGTTCGTGAAATGTTGCGTTTCGGGTAAAAGTTTTAGTCATAACTCGGCTCGATAAAGTAACTTTGCATGAGTTATGTGTATTTACAATTCAAATACTTCCACGATCACTGATACGGCTGCCGCCCCGTACCAGACCCTGAAGGTTGGTCCTAGTGCCATGTTGTATCCGGCCTTAGAATAGACCCCTCCATCTCCTCTCATGGATTTCGTAAGAGCCAACTATACAATGAGGGGTTTTCACGGGAGTTTCAAATCATGCTTTCAGCGTTAAAAATAGATGGTGCTGCTCGGTTACAAAGCTGTCAAGTGTCAAAATAAAGTAAAATGTCAACATCAACAACGTGGATATATTTTCGTTTCGTGGTATTTATTTTTACAAACACCACGAAATCACTAGCGCACTCTCAAGAAGCAGACAAATAGAATATCATGACTAATAGCCACAGATTAGTTGGATAATAGCTTAGTACGCGTACACCACAGATAATACATTTGACAATCTTATCAGCTACAGTTGAGTCAGCGCCATCTATCGAACCAATTTGAACTACTTTTTTTATCGAAGTTGAAGCCCTCATTACACTAGAGGATGGGCAGCAGCATACACCTGTATACTGCGATCACCTATCCGACATGGCGATTATGGCGAAACCCCCTTTTACAATTTATGTGAAGGCCTCATACAGCTGTGGACGTCTAAAGGATGATAATGATTATGATTATTTGCTCTCAAACGGTGAAGGAAAACATCGTGAGAAACTAGCATGTCTCAATAGTACATAATATGTGTATGGCGTATACACATTCATATAGGTCAAGGACCTTCACACATTCATGAGATCGTAATCACGACCGCAAGGGATTTCTCTTCATTCCTTTCATAGCACGAAGCGCCGAGGGAAATAAGTCATAGCACACTTCTGAACAATACACAAAAGCTGTTTACAGGAAAAACATTATATTAGAACTATACTTTATACTGTAGCGGCTTTTTTAATCAGTGAGTTATATAATAATAATAATAAATGCTGGACATTTCACACAACATTATCTAGCCCCAAGCTAAGCAGAGCTTGTGATACGGGTACTAGATAACTGATATACTTAATACAATAACATTACATAGATAGATATTTTTTATTATATATAGAAAATACCCAGAACACCCTGAACAAATAACAGCAGTTCGTACAAATATTTGTTTTGAGGCGGGAATCGAACCTGCATCGTAGGCGAACCTTCGCCCGCCGCGCCACAGAAGTCATCATCAACAAACTGTTTCATTTGTACTTTAACATTTTGTATAAACTTGTTTCAGTTGCATTATTCTTTCTGTAAATAAAGAAAGATCTACTTCAATATTCAGGAAAATATTCTAAAGCTGTAAAATAATATGTCGCCGTTACTTATAAAAAAGGAATTAGAAAAGAATTTAAATTTTTATTTATTACTTTTTTAAGCTTAATATCTATGAGTAAATTATTTCGTAGTAATATTTTATTGAAATGTTTTTGTTTTCATACACCGTGTAAAGACAAGGGCGGACATCAAATTAACCAAAATTGTATAACTTCTTTAGAAGTTATAATTTTGTTTGGGTATTCAAATTATTCTATAGAATGTTCCAGGAAAGCCCAAAAGTTAGCATTGAACGTATTAAGTTATCCCAATGACGTTTTGTATATAACTTTTGATATTTTAACGGTCTTTTATTCTTAGGGTTCCGTACCTCAACAGAAAAAACGGGACCCTTATAGGGGGTTACTTTATTGTCTATTCTGCCACTACTACTACTATTATGAGCCACGCTGTAACTCTCTCTCGGCCTTAGAATAGGACTCCTCCAACTCCACCTGTGGATGTCATAAAAGGGTACTGAAGGAAGGCTGCTACTGATGGGTCACAGCATCTACCTGCTTACTTAACACCAATACCGCGATCACCAAGTTGCCTGCCGAGCGTCATGCATTTATTGCAATCCCATTGCACGCTATAGGTTCTATGCTATGCATGCTACGAGGAAGGCCTCTTTCAATGGACGTCTATCATCCGAAGAAGAAAGTTATAGTTTCGTGTATATAAAGGGCATTGGTCTGACTGATACAAACTGTGCTATGTGATTTAGAATGGGTTTGTCCAAATGGATACTCATTCAAATTGTTGGTTATGAATGAGTACCTATACGAAACCAAGAATTTGATTAATCTTCCATTGTTTATTATTTTTGAGTTTGAAGATGGTTGTGTAGAAGTTTTGAAATAGAATAGAATAGAATATTTGATACTAGGCTTTCGAATAAGAAGATATATAAATGGGTTGAAACCAATATATTATCAATGGTACAACCATTTTACTTTTTACATTTTACGTAGTCGAAAGTCAAAAGAGATATTCTATAATTACAATGTTAAAATGCAATTTGGCTTTAGAATTTCTAAGTTTGAAACGCTGGGCTGGTCCCCAATTGAAATGAAGTCAGTCTCAGAAGCGGGCGAACATTTTCGTAGATTTGCATTCGCCTGCGGTGTTAATTTGAGTCTTGAACTGCATGTTGTTCCATTGGCTATCCTGCCTTTTGAACTAAAATAAGCATTTCTAACCTCAAAGGAATTCACAATGCTCTATAGTCTATAATGAAAGTGCTGTGGTGTATCTGGCAAATGGCAAATGCGCCTACCAACCGTGGTGGTTATTGCGAGTTGTATTCTAAAAGGATGACTTCATCCAGCAGTGGATGTTGATTATGATGATGATGATGATGTAGAAGAAATTGTATTCAAAATGTCCTATAAAATGAATGCAACGCAGAAACAGTATCTGCACATAAACCAAACCTTTTCTCGAAAAACAGACAAATTTCAATTTTAATATTGCTGTCATTAAAAACTAAAATGGCTGAGTCCGAGCCGTAGGATTTTGTGTGAAAAACGTCATGTTCTACGATTTCTTTACATCGTAGCAGAAATTTAATTTTGATTTTTGTTATCAAAACCAATATCGCTTGGATGCTTTTCGGGTTTTCCTTGATTGGGCATTTCTTCTGATTACCATATCTTTTACTTCTGGTTGTATTTTCGTAGAAAATGGGCCGATACTTCTGAAAATAAAAATTTATCATTTTTTAACTTTGCAAAGTCATAAAATACCTATAGTGTCTTGGGGAATTGTTATTCCTATACCGACATACTGACTGATTTTGGACGTTTAGGCTTTTTATGAACTCTACTTGTAAATTTAACTTTAGGATCATTGTTATTGAAGTAAAAAAATTGTTGTGGTCTTATTTGAACTACTTGAGAAGGTATGGTGTAGTGTAATACGGTTTTTGTATTTGCGGTACGGATGAGCACCCTTAGCATACACTTCGTGACCCTCGTTTTCCATACAAAAATGCGTGTAACACTACACCACAGGTCCGAGTAAATTGCTTATTATAATTTAAACTTCGGTCTCTGTCTACAAAACCAAGCTTAGACTGCTTATCGTTTCAATCCACAAATGTTCATCCCATTAGGTATCTATATCGGTTCTCATCGATGCTTTTCACATAAAAAATAATCATTAAATTGCAAAAGAAACCACGCGACGCGATAAACAACAGCGGCGAGGACGCTTGTTTTTGTTTGTCAATTCTTTGTTTTAGATCATACTGTTTTTAACCGACTTCCCAAAAAGGAGGAGGTTCTCAATTCGGTTGTATTTTTTTTTTTTCCTCATGTTTCCGTCTTTTATGAACCGATTTGGAAAATTCTTTTTTTATTTGAATAGATATACTTCCAGATTGGTCACATTTTTTTCAGAATCCAGTTCTGATGATGGAATCCATGAGGAATTGAGGGAACTCCTCAAATATTGTAGGCATACATATGGCGATTTTGATATTTTCATCAACAAACTAAGCATTTGCATTCAGAAAATATCATAATCCTTTCACCACTATGGTTCTTTCATCATTTTTTTTTCATCCAAATATTTAGTCGAATACAATGGCGGAAGTCGGTTTTTTAAATGAAAAGTTATTTAAAAACTTTTAAAAAAAGAATTTTCCAAATCGGTTCATAAAAGACGGAGACATGAGGTAAAAAAAAAAAAAATACAACCGAATTGAGAACCTCCTCCTTTTTGTGAAGTCGGTTAAAAATGCCGCGCTAATAACTGACAGCCATGGTCTTCCACTCCACTTGTCCACACTAGTAGCGCCACTAGCATTTTGTAAAATTGAGAACATTCTATCGAGCACATTTTATATTTTACATACTTACCTATGTTTCTCCAATACCAGTTTACTAAAAACTTCCATTAGATCCCGTACGAAATCCGGGTAATTCATCTTCTAGATAGGGACGAGTGAATACCGACATTCACTTACCGGGGAGTGAATGGGGAATAGTGAAAGGAGTAGGTAGGTTAGAGTTCGCGATGTGATTGAAAGGCCATTAGATCTGAATACACCTCTCCAACCCTTTTCTAGTAGTGATGTACCTACTTAGCTGATCGGAATGAAGATTATTTATGCTATTTTAATTTTATTTTCGACATTAAATTATCCATAACAATCCTTTGGTCCATTTTCATAACTGTTTTTCATAACTAGCTACGAAAAAGGCAATTTCCTTCACTGTTCCATAACTAGTTATTAAAATGGACCATTTATTCCCTTTTAATAACTGTTTTCATAACTAGCTACGAAAAAGGCAATTTCCTTCACTGTTTCATAACTAGTTATTAAAATGGACCTTTTGTTCCCTTTTAATAACTGTTTTCATAACTAGCTACGAAAAAGGCAATTTCCTTTGCTGTTTCATAACTAGTTATTAAAATGGACCTTTTGTTCCCTTTTTATCACTCCTTGCCCGTGGTCCCCGCTTAGAGGTTTAGAAAAAAATATTTTTTCGGTGTTCCAGTCAACAGGACCACGGAAGAAATATCTTTCGTAAGTCTACTTGCCAACAAACGTTAAAAGTGACATTAAATGTCAAAATTTAATGCTCTATATTCATGTAAGCCAAAGCAAAATTGTGTAGTTTCCATACCAAATAGATAGATGATAGCTGACGTCAAAGTGACAATGTCACCAAACCACACAAGTCAGAATTTAGAAAATGCCCTATTATAGTCATGCAAGCCTGTCAAATATAAAAGGTGGTGATTATTGGTAAAAACGTCAGAAGAAATATCAAAATTGACAGCTAATGTCATAAATAGGTAAACGTCAAAAGTAAATAGAAATGTTTAGCTGTCAATTTTGACATAATTATGATCTTAATTTTTGAAATGCCTTTGGCAGAGTTGTGACAACTTAGACACAGTGAGCCATAAAATAAGTGAAATACCTTACAGTTATTCACACACAATGAGTGGTCCACTTAACTGTACCAGCGAAGATATTTTTTAACGGTGGTCCAGTGATCATGTCAACTGGACCACGGAATGAAAGAATCTTCGGTGGTACAGTTAACTGGAAAACCGAAAAAGAGCTTTTCGGTAGTCCCGTCAACGAGACCCGCTAAACGGGGACCACGGACAAGGAGCGATTAATAGGGAACAAAAGGTCCATTTTAATAACTAGTTATGAAACAGTGAAAGAAATTGGCTTTTTCGTAGCTAGTTATGAAAAACAGTTATTAAAAGGGAACAAAAGGTCAATTTTAATAACTAGTTATGAAACAGTGAAGAAAATTGCCTTTTTCGTAGCTAGTTATGAAAAACAGTTATTAAAAGGGAACAAAAGGTCCATTTTAATAACTAGTTATGAAACAGTGAAGGAAATTGCCTTTTTCGTAGCTAGTTATGAAAAACAGTTATGAAAATGGACCAAAGGATAACAATAATACCCCCAACTGTCACATACATAGTTCTGATCCCACTCTAAGATTCCCTGTATCGTGGATATCGAGGAACTTCGAGTACCATGTTAACACAACACCCAGACCCGAAACCAATATTTGTAGATCATGCAAATATTTGTCTCGCAGTGGGAATCAAACCCGCATCTCTTCGTCTCAGCTGGCTACTCGTCCGCCGCACCACGCAGGTCGTCATTTTTTTTTTTTTTTATGTAAGCAAACAAGCATACGGCCCACCTGATGGAAAGCGGTCCTTAAAATCTTCCTATCCTATTAATATTACATACATACATACAAAACTCCTCCCGTGGATGTCGTAAAAGTCGACTAAGGGATTACACCAGTGGATGAGTAGCAGCATACACCGGAGTACTCAACACGAATACTGCGATCACCAATCCGCATGCCAAGCGTGGTGATTATGGCATTTTCACCCATTGTATTTTATGGGGGAGATTTCGTCCTGCAGTGGACTTCTTAAGGCTGCTGATGATGATGAATTAAAAGTGAAATTGGTTTACTTTGATATAACTAGCAGACAACAAATAGATAGATTAGATAGAGGATATACTGTTATGCACACTATATATTTTTGCATAAATGGCTACTGAATAAATTATTGTCGTTGTACTTTTTTTTTATACTACTTGTCAAGCAAACAAGCGTACGACCCACCTGATGGAAAATAGTTACCGTAGCCTACGGACGCCTGCAACACCAGAGGCATCACACGCGCGCTGCCGACCCAGAGACATAAAGATGAAAAGTCTCATGTGCCTGTAATTTCACCGGCATCCGTACCCTTAAAACCAAAACACAGCAATGCGAGCACTACTGCTTGGCGGCAGAAATAGCTACTTCCCTGGCTGAACTTTTTTACTTATTAGAACAAGGTTACAAGCAAGTATTAAGGTTTTCTTGTTTCAAAATCATTGTTTACAATAACGTTGCTACTTTCGACGAGTCCGAATGATGCTGCTGCATCCTATTAATAAATGTTCATTTACAGTGTTTTAGAAGAACGCGAGGATAAAAT
This sequence comes from Epirrita christyi, assembly GCA_951392215.1. NCBI lineage: Eukaryota > Metazoa > Arthropoda > Insecta > Lepidoptera > Geometridae > Epirrita > Epirrita christyi. The sequence continues at coordinate 6,142,416 of OX595842.1, read as the reverse complement.
GTTTGTCTGGTATCGACCTTTAATTGAATTTCAAACAACTGGCATCCCCTGGGACTCAGGAAACACAAAAGAAATAACTCAAGTGAAGTTACGTGGACCATAACAAATTATGTAAGTGAAATACAATAGACGACCCAAAGCCTATTCCCTGTAGCAGGGAACGCTTGATTTATTTATTTCAAGGCTTTTATGGACTAGTAATTTATGTTTCAACAAGTTTATGTGGATAGACATTTAAGAGGCATTAGATGGTGTTACTACCCCAGACTAACAAACTAATGGTAAAGATTCTAATCAGATGGCTGGCACCAATATTTTTTAGTACCCATGACGTACCGAGGAACAACATAAACCTATTTTATAAACTTAGCTTTGCAAATAAAAAAAAAAGATAGTGCGGACCATGGATTTATTGTTTGGATAAATCCATGGGCTGGCATGGCTGTTGACCATGGTGCGGACTTGAAACCCCTTAATTCTACGCTCTGCCTATCCGGGGGGTAGGCAGAGCCTCATTGGCCCTCTTTTCTCTTCCAGATAAGCATTGTAGATTATCCAGCCAATTAGTTATTGCCATCGGCGCATCGTTTAGCTATACGCCGATGGCATCGCCAATAGGCAAAGATGCAGATTTAAGTTCCTCTGGATCGGAAGTTTTAAGTCACATTTAAATTTTGGTTCTGGCCAGATAATGATTTCGGACAGATCGACAGATTACGTTTCTCAATCAGCATCGTAATAAATATTTAATGAGCGCCTGTAATGGCAGCTGAATATAAAATAACTCATTTGTATTCTCTTTACAAAGTGAAAATGGCCACTTAAAGTTCATTAGATAAGGATCTTTACAGAAATGAACCTTGGGCCAATGGTAAGAAACTCGATTTTAAAGCTCCATCATTTAAGTTATCAATGAGAAATACACCAGCTTTATTCAGTCACATAAATTAAAATATAAACCTTAACTCGTATAAAATGTGGTGTATTCATTGATGGAAAACGTACCAAAATTAATTTAATTGGTTTTGAACGCAATAGAAAGATCTTATAATAATGGGGCCGATTGATATTATCAAAAATTAATTTTATTTTTCCACCTAGTTTTATAGAAAGTGTTATAATATAAATTTATCAAGCTGTTCTCGTACCATCCCTTTGATTCGGAGAAAACAAGTTGTGACAGGCAGACAGACTAACAGACCTGAGTGATCCTATAATGGTTCCGTTGGTAACTTTTGAGGTTACGGAACCCTAAAAAAGGGTAAAACTATTGTACCAGAATATGAATGGAAAAAGCTTTTTTCGACTTTCTATTTTACTTACAGCTCAAGAGCTAGAAAAGCTTCATAGTAATATGATTTTCTTGTTAATGAGGTCTTACTTTCAGAACATGAGCGGTGAAAATATTTTAAACCTATTTATTTACTCAGTTTAAGTAAGTTAATGGTCGTTGATTCACATTATCTATTCTTAGGTCGGACACACCACAGCATAGACAATTATTGAAACAATTATTGGTCGCTGAAAATGGGTGTTTTTTACCCTGCCTGTAAAGTTCGTTAATTAAAAGTGCAAAGCTTCACCTTTGTTCTAAGACAAGTCATAGCAATTCCATGCTATGTGCTACGGCGTAGCTTATAGCTACATCATTTCGTAGGTCGATAATTTATCATGCCGTTTGTGTGCTACGAGGGAACAGATAATTACAAAAACATACGAGATACACACAAAAACCAAACTCTCCTTTGACAGTGGGGCAAACCAGTGCAATGCTGAATTTTTGTAGCAAAGATCTTTTTAAGAACTTCATAGCGTGTCAGAATAACGCGAAACTGTTCTGTTCTAACACTTCATATAATTCAAGGCTAATTAAGTCTTGAGAGGTTGTTACAGGGACCAAGTAAGTGGAAGGTGGAAATTACGCTCGATGCGCACGTTTCATTAAAATTTCACCTTCGTGACAGGCAGAAATGAATAGCTCGCTCAATAGCATACCGCCGCGGCATTTTGTTAAATAGATATTTAAGAAATCAATGTTATCGCCATAATTATACTTATTTCACAAACACAAACAAAATCTGGGCATATACTCAGATTAAGTTTTATAAAAATTATACTTTATAATGTAATAACCAGATAGCAAAGCCAAATAACCGTTATTTGAGATGCCAATAACTTTATATTTATTACGAATTTTGAAAAACGGAAAGCCAATTTGCGGAATGCTATTTTTAAATTGTGTCTATGAATACAAAAAATCATTGAGGCCTGAAAATATTTGGGCGTGCCTTAACGTTTACTTTTTTGTATGAACAAGTGCGCGGTACAGTCCTCGCACAAAGCAGATAGAAAAAAAAAATTTAAAACTCTTTATTGATTACCAAACAAAAAAAATTTACAAAATTAGCCGCTAGCTATCTGGCTCGTTTTACTATAACTTTTCATTTAAAAAACCGACTTCCGCCATTGTAATCGACAAAATATTTGGATGAAAAAAAATTATGAAAAAACCATAGTAGTGAAAGGATTATGATACTTTTTGAATGCAAATGCTTGGTTTGTTGCTGAAAATATCAAAATAGCCATATGTATCCCTACAATATTTGAGGAGTTCCCTCAATTCCTCATGGATTCCATAATCAGAACTGGATTCTGAAAAAAATTAGACCATTCTGGAAGTATATCTATTCAAATAAAAAAAGAATTTTCCAAATCGGTTCATAAACGCCGGAGATAAGCGGTAACAAAAAAAAAAAAAACCGAATTGAGAACCTCCTCCGTTTTTTGGAAGTCGGTTAAAAATTTAGTACGAACAATGCTCGTTAATTTTTTTGTATGGAGGAACCCACTAATCTGCATAAAAAGCTTCTGTCACAGGTATAACAATTTTTTTTTATTTTATTATGGCCCGCTTACTTCTACCTAAAATAATGCTTTACCTCACAGGCCACGTCCATCTAGGACGTGCCCTACATGGCATTGCACTGCGCCTGTCATGGCGGGTGATGACGAGCCTTTACAACTATATGGTGCACCATATATGTAGTTGTAAAGTCTCGTCATCATCATCAGCAGCCTTTAGACGTCCACTGCTAGACAAAGCCTCTCCCATAAAATACAATGAAAGGGAATTGCCATAATTACCACGTTTGCCACGTGTATTGGTGATCGCAGTATTCGTGTTGAGTACTAAGGTGGATGCTGCTGCCCATCCCCTGGTATAACCCCTTAGTCGGCTTTTATGACATCCGCTGGAAGAGGTAGAGGGGTCTATTGTTAGGGTCATGTGCCTGTAATTTCACCGACACCCATACCCTTCAAACCGGAACACAGCATTGCGAGCATTATTGCTTGGCGGCAGTATTAGGTAAATTGCTCACATTCAATGTGAACACCGCTTTGTTTTTATCAATTGCGCAATCCTAATTTTAAGAGAGGTAGTATCTAGGAGGGCTGGTCTAATTGGACTGTGGCTTCAACGTCTACTAACGACTCATTAGAGCAACTCTTTGAAGCAGACTAATTGTATTCAGAGGAAAGTAATTGTAATTAGCAGTGGCTCGAATATTTAATGTTCACGTATTTCAAATGCGAAACGTTTACTATTTGTGCTTAACATGGCGAAGCATAATTTTCTCTAATAATGCAATTGTTTTTGTACAGATTGAATGCCACATTTTTGAATTTTTTTTACTTCTTGTGAAAGGACGAAAGCCACACGCATAACAGAATAAATATTTTGTGAAAATGTCTTTTTTTATTTTATTTTTGTTTGTTTCGCCCGGCTTATACATTTGCTAGTTTCAAGTGTTTATAGATTTTCTTGCTATTTACAACGTAACACTCTTTTCATTTTGTCAAAGTCTTAGTCAAGTCATGTTTAGTAAAGCGGTGGCAAACTTACTAAAGCTTTTGTGGACAATTTCCACCCGATAATTTATTATCTTTATATAAATAAATAAATGCTGGACATTTCACACAATATTATTTAGCCCCACGCTAAGCAGAGCTTGTGTTATGGGTACTAGATAACTGATAGACTTAATACAATACATTACATAGATAGATATTTTTATTATACATACAAAGTACCCAGAACACCCTGAACAAATATCTGTAGATCGTACAAATATTTGTTCCGAGGCGGGAATCGAATCCGCAACCTCCTGCGTCGCAGGCGAACTTTCGCCCGCCGCGCCACAGAGGTCGTCAAACATTATAAATATTCTATAGTATAAAAAATATGTTATATCAAATCAGGAAACCTCCTCCTAATTATAGCGACGGCAAAAAAATTGTACACACAAAATAACAGCGTGAAGCAGGACGACAGGTCGCGAAAAACTACCAAACTACAAAATACATAGTTTCGCACAAAATTTGCCGTCATGTTTTTCACATAATTCCCACGGGATGACTATTTCATCTTCCAGTCCACTGAAAGCACAGAAAGCTAAAACATTTTGTTGCGAAATCTGTGACACCAAGAGTTGAAAAAGCTTGATAATTATTTAAAAATTCAACCCTTTTCTCCGTTTCTCTCGGAATTTAATAACGTCCTTTTAGCGTAAACTGAAATTTAAACGATAATTTCTGTACCCTCACCTGACAGAAAGATGGCTAATTGCCCTTTCCTAACAAATTAACAACCGCGCCAGGAAGATTTAGCTGCAAAAATAATAATGTCGCCGTTGAATACTTTCTTACTTTTGCTAGATGTTTATTTTAACTTTTTAACAGGAATATTTCACAATGTTTTTCATGAACATAAACACAATAACTACTGAAACATAGTAACGACACATTTTAATAGTAAAAACCATAACATGTGCATGAACATCACAACGAGTAGTATTCTTGTTTTCATACTACTTGCATTATATGAATTAAATGGATAGGTAGTGAAGCTTAATAAAATGCCACTTTTTTATTTGACCCGAGTCGACTGTTCATCCTAACTTTTGTCCCAAAAACTGTTAATTCGTCACATACATTTTTCAGCTTTTGTTTCCTTTCCCGGCAATTCACTTTCCACAACTCTCTCTGTTTCAAAAAAGGGAAATAGTCGTAATTGGGGGACATTAGAAGCCCTTGCACCATTAATTCCGGGCAGGAGCTAACTTAGTTTGGCACAAATTACATCAGTCTTAGCTTAGTTACACGGAAATGTTGGCAGAATTCTTTAAAAGACGCACATTAGGGTGCTCCTACACGAGTGCTTAAATTTGAGCTGCAATGATTTTTACGTCATTGTTACGTGAAGTAAACGGTTAGGAGCAGTTAGTACTCCATATGACGCTGATATCGAGCAACTTACAATATCTAAGTTGCACAATGTAATTGACAATCGATACCCCGTAGCATCAGTAATTGGCATCGTATTTATTAATTGTCACCAGACAATATTCCTCACTCTTAAAGTTGTCAGTGTATCACCATCTTTTGAAACGCTTTATTCTGACGTTGGATTCTACGAATCGGGGAAAAGTCCGGGATAATTCGTCTCTGGCTCGTTCGATCGGCCTAATTTGGGGAGATCTCATTCGACTAATGGTCGCAATGTTTCACCTGGCTGCTCCCGGATGGTTAAGCTTTAGAGGGGACTCGTGGTTTAATATGAATAATGGTCGAAGGCACTGTATATTTTCAGTTTAGTCTAACCAGAGCAAATGTTTTTATATTCTCCACCAACAAAACAAGATAAACTCAAATTGTATAGGTCGGTTGAAGTAAAAACCTACAAATTTTGTGAATCTTTTAATAATTTTGGTATGTGTGCAAAATTATAGAATGTAAAAGTATAAATTTCACAACAATATGAAAAGGAAAATGTATTTCATTCAAATAATGAAAGCAACAAAACAGGAACTTTAATTCGCCCATATCGCAATTTATTCGGCTATCAATCGTTTTAGTGTCAGATTTCATTTTGTGTTGTAATTGGTTTCATTTCATTTATGCGTTCCAATTGTTTTTTGCTTAAAAACAGTTTTCAAGATAATTGGCGCAGTGATCGAGAATGCATCGAGAATGCATCAACAGCGCACCCTCGTGATTTTTAGGCGTGATGCTAAAGACCTGCTTCCATCTTTTTTAAGTCTTATTTTAATCCTAAATTAACTCCTTAAACGTGACTCAGCTTTCCTGCATTGATGAAATCAGTATGAGGCAGGAAACTCTGTGCGAAGGTCAAATTTTAATTTGAAAATGGAATTGGTAAAATCGATTATTCGAAATATTATGTTTTAAATGGTGAGTGATATGTAATGAGTGGAGGCGTCAGCATCCCTAGCGCTAGATACTCTGCCTGTGGTTTTGATGATGTCGGCATTTTTATTTGAAGTAGTGGAAAAATAGAGAAAACGCAAGAAAACGAAGAAGTGAGTGAACACACTGAATTCATCACGTTTAGCAGTATTTGTTGTTACTGTTTGGACAGCAAAATATTATTCTGGATCCTTTATCTTCAGACAAATCTCAGTCTGTAACCAACAAACCCTGTGTAAAACTTGACGAAGAAAGTATAATTTCTGTGTTTATAAGATATCCACATCCGCACCCGAAAGGAAAAAAAATCAGCAGTCAAGACGATGGAGGATGACTAGGAAATACCTATGACGTACCTCAACCCGTCTGAGAAAATGAATGGGTCCATTGGTAGGAAATATTGGAATAAACGGACCAATTGGGATAAGTATCCAAATTCAAAGTCATATGCGGCCTTCAGGTTGTTCAGTACTCGTTACTAAGAGAATCTTGAAGCTGTGAATGCTGAATAGATCATCAGTAATTATGCTAAAAATATTAATTATAAGAAGAGTACAATATAATAAAGAAAACACCACTGTTGACGAGGCTGTCCTGACGCTCTGACAGATTTTATTATTCTGTTTGCAATACAAGTGAAGCAACAAACTGCTATTTTCATTCAACTACCTACGGGCGTTGTCTCTGTGAACTAAACTCAACAATTTCGAAATCCTTTATACTAAGAGTGCTGACAAGTACCTAGTCTAAGTGTAGACTAGGTACTTGTCTACTGCTGGACATAGACTTCTCCTAAGAATGCCATGATAGACAGTCTTGAGCTATCTCCATCCACCGACTTTCTGCAACCTTTATAATGTCTTTAGTCCATCGAGAGGAGGGCCTTCCTCTACTTTGTCGTCCGGTTAAGGGCAAGGTGGGTAAGGTGTGGTCGCCACTCGAGAACCTTCAATTTTTGTTGCACAACTGTTGTCAGTTCTAAGAGCTATTGACTGCTGCCCATGGCCACATCAATTTGCTAATTGAGCTATTTCGTTGATCTTGGTTCTTTTACGGACTTCCTCATTTCAGATTCTATCACGTAGTGTACTCAGCCACAAGTAGACCTCACATGGTATTAATATGAAAAAAACACAATGCAATTGTCCCTTTCGATTCCAATGCCTACAAAGCCTCTGAAAATATTTCAAGTATCGCAAATATCAGCCTGACAATCATGACAGACATGCATATTTATTGGATTTTAAATTATTGGGAAATATTTTTCCAATATTTATTCGAGCTTAAAATATGCCCTCGCCCACTTTAGTGGGACACTTATTTAAAATGCAAAAAGGTTTTTTAAACCCTTTCGATGGGCCGCGGTTTTACTTTGTAGGTACGGGCCACATCAAAACAGTTATCCTCTTAACTCAACCAACAAAATTATTAAAAGCAGGATTCAGACGGTATTAAAATGAAACGGAAAGTGTATGGGCAGCGTACGACACAAATTGGGAACAGATTAAAATAAACAGTCTACTAAATGTATGGGAAATTGTATTGGTCAAGTGTGTAATTATTTTTGTTTTTTTTTTATTATGGTGTAAACAGTTCTATCTAAAAACAGGACCTTTTTTTGCCATTAATCACCCTCATTAAAAACTAGAGGGAGCGGTAGGTAACATTGTCGCAAGACAAAACGGCATGTATAGCTGTAATTAAGATACCAATAGACGCATCACACAAAGCTGATATAACCAACAAATATTGCTATACATTTAAACTCTTAGCTAACAGAACCCTTATTCTTTAAGAAATAAGGTTGAATAGTGAACATGTGGCGTTGCTAGCGGTTCGAAATACCAGTGGTCACTTACAATGGCCGCAATTCCGACTGGCCAGCACCGGACGTGTGTGCGAATACGTAATGACCTGTGATGGCCACATTTGTAATTTTATTACCACCACGCCATTCTTGTTATGGTAATCCTAATGACCATGGTTGTGATATGGCCGGAAAAATTGTAGCTATAGAAATACAAAAGATTTGTAGTTTTATAGACTGAAGTCTTTATCTGTTAAAATATGTTTTATTTTATCGTTATTTGATAAAAGGTTTGTTAAGAAATCGTATAAGAAATAAAAACCATAGATACTTAGATAGATATAATAAATAGAAAATACTTTATTGCACATCATATATTATTTGAAGTAATATGCTGCCTCCCTAAAACCCTATTTCTTCCAGAACTTTCACGTAAGCATAAGCTCATTTAAATAATGCTAATATTGTCGTTCCTCAAAAAGCATCAATGTAACAGTAAAATATTCTCAAAATTTCACAAAAGAGATGTTTTCATTATTCACAAAAGCTCTCAGCAAACACAACTTTCTGTAGCCCGAAATTATTTGCATCAAAAAGAGGGCAAGAACTACTAGTTTCCCGAGTATATTCTCGGACTCGAGAAAAACATCCCAAAAGATATTTGCATGCAGATTTTGCAAGGTTTTGTTCCGAGGATGGTAGATACTCGACCAATCCGCAAATAAGAGCTCTTTGGGTACCAGTTTGCGACAAACATTTGACCACTTTGCATATCTATTCCTAGTTTCAATGATAATTTGGAAAATGCAAATTTGGAAGTTGTATTAACTTTTTGAAACAGTATTCATATCAGCGTATAAAGGCATTTGCTATGTACCTAGTTTAGCAGAAAAGTTTGATACTGAATTGATCAAAGTATTTGTAAAGTATTAATAGATGATAGAGCTTACTACGATTGTCTGCAAAGTCACTCCATCGTCTCCAATATCGAAACGATATACGGATCATATTTTCGACAATGGATCTGTATTCTCACTGTTAAGAGTGGGTTAACGTAAGAACTTATTTGAAATGGGTATCATATCATAACTGACAGAGAGAATCAAAGATGAAAAGGTCGGCCGCTTGTCCTCAGGGACACATCTAGACGATTCCAATTTGTAATAAAAGTTGATCGTAACAAATCTGAAATATTAGAAGACATTGTAAATTGGATCACGTTTTACGTCTTAGAAGGAGAATCTCGGGATTTGTGGCCCGTTTCTTGTACTAGGGCAATAACTTCAAATTTTGGCGACGTTACTGCAATATTTTAGGCTTATTTTCATACCTAAAGCTCAGAGGCGATTTCACTAGTCTGTCTGACGTCGGTATTTCCAAGAATGTATGTGCCTGAACCCGAAAAATTCTTCAGTGGAGCCTTATTGAGGGTTTGAACGACGATCGCTATCGACTTATTATACAAATGGCCGATATCTGGGCAAACAGTAACAATATCTTACCATGAAAAATTACGAGTGAATTGAGTTGCGGTCTCTTTTGGCTCCCGTTTGCAATAAAATCGGTGCCTCAGATCGTTCCCAATATTTTGTGATTGCGTTTAGGTACTAGAGCTGATCTTTTATGAACAAGCCAGATTATTTGGTGAGCTGGTTAAATAATTCATGAAGTCTTCGATCGAAAAACATAATAAATTATGTTAACATTTATTTTGATTGTCAAAAGCTGTTATGGTCATAACGCCTGAAATGTTCTTTTTAGTGTCATAATCATCATCATCAGCGTGTAAAAGTCTGCTGACCTCGCCCATGTAATTCTACCACCAATGGTTTGAGTCGCCTCCATCCACCGACTTCCTGCGACCGGTATAATGTTTTTAGCCCATAGAGAGGACGGTCTTCCTCTACTGCGTCGTCCGGTTTGTGGTAGCCACTCGAGAACCTTAATTTTCTCCAACGGTTGTCAGTTCAGCGAGCTATATGACCTTACATGAAGCATGTCAGACATGCGGCCATTTACAACATTGACTGCGTGCCGATTAAATTTTAAGAACATATAGTGTATTGTAATGATTAAATAAACGATTAGCGTCCTGCCCCCTATTCTCTAACTGAAAGTCACACGGTGACTAATGTTTGACAAGTAAAAATATGGCCATCAGTTGGTCAAAATTATCATAAAGAATTGTCATCAATTGATAGTCATTTTACTTCTCAAACGTTAGTCAACGAGTGGCTTTCAGCTAGGGAATAGGTGGCAGTACTACTATATCTATATTAATTCTATGCAATGAGTTTGTTTTCTTTATGTTTGGGTTTTGCGGCCCACTGATTCTACGGTCTTTAAGCATTTGGCTATCATTTGGCCCACCGATGACTTTGAGTTTGACATGCACATGCCTTACGTGAAATTAAAGTGTGAGACGAGTGGCAAACTCGACTTTTGAAAACCTTATATTTCTAATCCTTTAAAGCATCAGAGATAGATAATCTGCAAACCAGGATCAATCTGTTGAGAACTCCACTTATCAATTAATAGCAGTAACGAAAAGCGATGACTGAGCACAGCTTAATCTCTTTTTGCCGTCTCACTGGACCGCTATTAGCCTAATGGACCGGCGAAGCAACGATGTAACGAATCCAATATAGGACTTCGAAGTATTAAAACAAAAACAATGGGCCTTATCTTTTCATGTTCGGCCGTTGGAAACACCCGGTGAGTGAGATTTCGCCCTTGTTATTCTTTTTAAATGTTTTTTTCCTTTCGATATTTTTTATCGTTCACGTATATTTCCCCCTAACTGAATCGAGTTTTAAATTAATTTAGCTACAAATTAGGAAGAAATAAAAGTACAGTCGATGTAGGTACCTACAACAAGGAGAAAAACAAATTTTGTATAAGTTGGCGAGTATTTGCCGTGGTGTCTCTAGGGTAAGGATAAAGGAAGGTAAAAATATACCCTCCGTCTACCGATGTCCTAAGACCCTATTTAGGGATTACAAGAGATGGGCAGCAGCATCCACCTGAGTAAGAACATCAATCCGCCTGCCAAGAGTAGAGATTATGGCAAACCCTTTGGATTCTATAGGAGATGCCTCGATGATGATGATGATGGTGCGTATTTTCATTTAACGACGCCAACGTTTTAATTTCACTGCGCTCTATTTGTGTGCGTGCAAACTACGTCATCTCTACATTTCAACATATACATATAAAACAAAACAACAAACGTCATTAGCTTTGGATACAACGATACTCGAAATGAAACATCTAAAATTACTAAACACAGGTCACCTTCATCATCATCAGTCTATAGAAATCCACTGCTAGACATAGGCTTCCCCCCTAGAATGCCACGACGGACGGTCCCGAGCCACCTTGATCCACCGACTTCCTGCTTCTACTGGGGAATAAAAGTCCTCGAATGGGCACCATAAACTGGATGACGCTACAGAGGAAGGCCCTCCTCTCGATGGACTAAATACATTATAAAGACTGGTCCGATATTTGAAATATCCGATGAAATATGAAGCATTAACAACTGACTGCAAACTTGGCGTTGAAAAATCGATCTTTAGCCAACTATTGTTGCAGGGAACAGATAAATAATATGTATTCGATGACGTTGCTAACTACCGCTTCTAAACAGATTCTATTGGCGATGCTTCCATTCATACATCATCCACCATTTGTGATTGATGGCGCACGAATCGTCACGTCATTGTTTGTGATACAACCTCTACACTTGAAATTCTAAACAGATTATATTATGTTTGATCTACGTGCTATAACAACCTTTATTTCAATAATCATAAGGTACATAAAATGGTAAGGGTGCTTAAATGCCAGAGAGTCGTTATATCGTCTGATTTTCGTGATCGTGCATAATTATAGTACCTTTTTGACATTTTGAAACAAAAAACAGAGGGTCAAATGACGCTGTTCGGCAAATTTTTGTTTGGATTACTGAAATTTAAATAAAGTATTGTGGTATGCTAATTTTGTTCACAATGTTAACGATTATTTTAATCGTTGCTTAATTTTTTTGCAGTCTGTTTTTATTGTGTTACTTTTGTGAAACAAATTTAATCTTGGCCAGTGAAATAGACTTCAAACAATACATTATTCAGTGAATTTTTGTCTAAATGGTTGTTCAAAAAAAAACATAAATTTACTAAAATCACCGACATGGCTGTACGCCTAACGTTAGGGAAGGTTTCTACCGGGGCGAAGAGGAGAGGAGACGAGAGGAGATGTGTTGTGAATAAACAAATCCGATTTCATTATTTCCTTTTCGTTTTTACCTGTCAAGCCTGCCTGCCAATAACCTGCCAGCTTTGATCTCGTCTCCTCTCCTCTCCGCCCCAGTGGAAACTGGTCCTAAGTAACGATAACGAGTCGCCAGCGAAACGATAGTAAATGCCAAATATTAACGAATCAAATTACAAATTAAAGCTATTTGGCCAACATTAAAATTTGCGGTTGTCTCGTTAGCATCTTGGTGCGTGTCAGCCTGTGCCCTAATCTCAGAATTAAAAAAAAAGTTGGAATGTCATATAATTCACAGAACCGATCACAGCTGTTCAATAAAGGTTCTCAAGTAACGACCATGAACCGAAATACGCAGTGTAGAACTCTCGATAGACCGAAGAAATTGTAAAGGTCGTATGAAATGGGTGGATGGAGAAAGCTTAAGACGTTAGTCGTGGCTTTATATGCGGGAGGCCTAAGTCTATAGAGTAGACATTTATCGTCATATGATGATGATGATTATCTAATAATAAAACAAATTGGAAATTACATTTCCTAAAAATTTACAAACTCCATCCTTTTGTTAAAATAAACATTTCTCGCAGTCTCTAAAATATTATAATCATCTCATAATAGCCTATAAATGTAGCCAGCAGTTGGCCACATATGGAATTAACGCCAAACGCCAGGTCTCCGTATACCCCGACCATTTAACGGTTATAGCGGTGCAGTAACAACTAGGAAGGAAAACGGATCAAGTAAACTGGTCGGTTTATAGCAAGATTAGCCAATATAGACACTTTACTTCGCTCGGCTGCAGAAATTTAGCACGTGCTGCGGATCAGCTATAAATTGGTAGGTTTATAATCATAGTCACAGTTCACTTGGTGTCAGCAAAATATTTATTACTATTAGTAATAGATTTTCTCTAGAAAATTCGGCTCAGTCCTATTTGTTCTATGGCACATGACGTCATTAGACATAACTTTTCATTTAAAAAACCGACTTCCGCTATTTTATTCGACAAAATATTTGAATGAAAGAACCATAGTGGTGAAAGGATTATTATACTTTTTGAATGCAAATGCTTGGTTTGTTGCTGAAAATAGTAAAATCGCCATATGTATGCCTACAATATTTGAGGAGTTCCCTCAATTCCTCATGGATCCCATCATCAGAACTGGATTTTGAAAAATGGGACTAATCTGGAAGTATATCTATTCAAATAAAAAAAGAATTTTTCAAATCGGTTTATAAACGCCGGAGAAAGGCGGTAACAAACATTAAAAAAAAAAAAACGAATTGAGAACCTCCTCCTTTTTTGGGAAGTCGGTTAAAAATTAGATAATTTTTTTGCTTATTAACCGACTTCACAAAAAGGAGGAGGTTCTCAATTCAGTTGTATTTTTTTTTTGTTCCGTTTTCGTAGTACTGCTTACTGATTTGCAAATAATACTTTTTATAATTTATATTTGAACCATGTATACATGAAACATGCTATAGTACTCGCATTTATTACTTTTATGTAAATCTGAAAGGAATAAAGTAGTTTTAACAAAAAATCAAACAAAAGTTTTGCTAAAAATCTAACTGCGCTTAAAAACAACGAAAACGAAACAAAACAATGACGTGCTCGCTATTCGTGCAACTTTGCCTAAAACCCCTTTACAACTGCGCTTGCTAACCCTAATACCTACTCCTATTTCACCATTTTCCTGTTTCTATTGCTAAGCCATTCAAAAGAAGCCAGAGGTATCCAACGCAAAACCAACACGGAAGCATCCTCCATTCACGGTAAACATGCAACGGCCTTTTATCTTTCTCTCGCCTTTTTGTTTCGCTTCCACTCTAAAATAAATAACCAATGCACATAAAATGATGCATGTTCTCAACGTGCAAAGATATGTAACTCGCTCGCTCATGCACGTTAATTACAAAACGCTAGCTCGGAATTACACTACTCTACGGTATTAGTGTTTTGCTTGTTTATTTCGTTCACTTCGGCCACCTACAAAACTCATGCTACGTAACCAGTACATATCGTTTAAAGATTATTTTTTCTTTCTACGTTACCAGTTTAGTGTGTACGAAGACAAATTACTTACATAGAATAATACATATTATTATCTTTCGTTCATTATCAGCCTATGGAAATCCACTGCTGGACATAGGTCTCCCCGTAGAATGTCACAACCAACGCTATAAGCGTGTTTAACATTTAAGGGGGGTTTGCTATAATCACCACGCTTGGCAGGCGTGTATATACGTAAATATGTATAAGTAGTAAATGCCCCAATATATGTTTTATATATGATAATGTCGTGGTGTGTCCAACCTATGAATATACCGCTCCACCTTCTCCCGTGGATGCCGTGAAGCCGCCTGAGGAATTACACCAGGTGATGGGCAGCATCGACCTGAGCACTTAACACCGATAGTGCGATCATCAATCCGCAAGTTTGTAACTATGTTTGAACGGATTAACACATAGACTACTTTTCATCACCATCATTATCATCAATATTCATCATTGTTAATGCAGGTGAAACCGCGGGGTGCAGCTAGTATCCTATTATAAGCACTCTTAAATAATAACCTCCTTTCATATCAAACTGATGGTCTATTTTTGTGAACGTGAAAAACATTGCTGCGAATTCTGGGAAAATTAATTTCGTTTCAAGTTTGCGACAAAAGTTGGATAATCATTTTCATCAGAGTTCTACTTTATGTGGCCCAAGTAATTCAATACAGAGCCGGAAACTTTGTACAATATCAAGATTTTACTTTGGGATAAAATGAGAATATTTTTTGTTTACCAGATTCGTGTCCTCGTCCATTCTCATTGATCGTGCTCTGATCTGATTCTATAAGCATCATTAAACGGGGATTTGAAATGTCGTCAAAGGATATTTGTTTGTATTTTCCTGTTGTTTGTATCGCCCTTGCGAGTTACTGGAAAATCAATGTCTATATATACGGCTATAAAAGCGAACGAGTTCAATTTTCCTCATATGCTTTCCCAATAAAAACATTAGCGGTCGTTGGTGCGTGAAATTTCCCCTATACATGCGTGCTTACCGTTGTTTGAACACGGCTCAGTAATACAGTGTGCGTAAAAAACCCGTGTGCTTGGGTCTGTAAAAGAAATTCCAACGACTGTAGCTCTCTATGTACTTTCGGTTGCAATAATAAGCGTTCGTGTAGTAGTATAGAATCAGTAATACAAAAACAGAAGTTTAAAGTTTAGTTTTCTTCACCTAAATATTTAATAAATCGCACGTACCTACGCTAAACAAAATCAGATAATTTTAAGGAGTAGATAGCTGCCAACTAGAGGTTTTCTCCATGTAAATCTTCTTTGATGTACAAAAAAATTATGTTGCTTATTAGACATAAAACTATAATTTCAGCAATTGAAATAATTCTAATTATATTATTACAATACTAAAAAATATCCAAAGTGAAGCATTTTTGTTTGAAAATTTGTAACTAGTCCTAAACAGCATTGATTTATACTATTTTTCTTTCACACAAATATTTGTCAAGATTTTTTTCACTAAGTGACTTAACCCCTTATTCATAATAATTTTTTATACGTATTTTAGTTAAAATATGTTTTGTCTTGTTTTGACGTATGACATGTTACATCAGAGAGAACAAGACAAAACATATTTTAACTAAAATAGGTTTAAAAACATGTTATGAATAAGGCCCTAAGTGTACAATAATTGCCTAGTCAAATTAATGATTTATTAGGTTGCAAATCTTTGTTTTTCGTGATGTTCGCTCGCTTTTTGCTTCGCGAAAGTTCAGGTAAGTTAGAAGATGACAGAATAGCGCTGTCATCTTCTAACTTAACTGAACTTTAATGAGTTAGACAGTGACAAAATTTTACGTCTAACACCGCCTTAAGCTCCCTTAAATCCAGCGACGGGTCTTTTTCTGAACAGAATCTATCTTACCAATCTCCCAATAAAATAGCCAAAATTTTCTATTCACCTTGCTATTTTATATATCAAAGCTAAGATTAATTCTGAAACATGAAAGTTTCAAGCGAGAGCGATTACGTTGGACTTTCACATAAACTATTCAAAAAGGGGAATGTTCGTCTGTCCTTTATTTATATTTAGCCGTACAAATTTACTCCAAAGCAAATGTTGCAAATAGTGATAATTACATAGACCGGGACATCAAAGGATGTTATTTGGATTCATGTTAAAGGTTCGGCTGTGGTTAGAATAAGTAGGAAACAAAACTCTCAATCGGAATATTTAAACTGGTTCAGAGGGTTGAAATCAGTTTTGGTAATCGGAACGTTGTATGGATATAGGTAAAACTCTAGATTAGCAGTTCAAATTTGTTGGTAAAATAGCACCGCCCAATTGATAGTGCAGATAATCAGATGTAAATAAGTAGTTGGCTTCAGTATTAACTTTAAAAAGACCAAACGTGCTCCGACTGTGGCTGCGATCCGTTTGCAACCCTGCTGCATTGTAAAATACATGGAAATGTATATCTAGGAGACGTTACATCAGAAGTTCGGCTACCGTGCGATTTGGGCAAGGCCTGTTGTTAATTTCCATGTATCACAACGCAATGCTACCGCAGTTGGGGTGCACCTGCCCTGCGTTTAGTATGCCGAAGCCTTAGAATATTCCAGACGACATGTGTATAGTAAGATTTACAAACTATAGACGGACATAGGTCTAACCATGTAACCATGGTATAATAAGCTTTTGATACCCGATGGTCACGTGGGTAAACACCAGTCTACGTCATCACCAATGAAAATAAGACAGCCCATTTCTGTGCTACTAGTACTATCCTATCCTATCTTACTAATATTATAAACGCGAAAGTTTGTGAGTATGGATGGATGTTTGTTACTCTTTCACGTAAAAACTACTGAACGGATTTGAGTGAAATTTGGAGTGGAGATACTTTACGCCCTGGATTAACACATAGGCTACTTTTCATCATCATCATCATCATCATCATCAATTTTCATCATTATTCACGCGGGTGAAACCGCGGGGCGCAACTAGTGTTATATAATCAGATAAAACTTTTTAAAGGGTTTTTAATAAAAAAAAATATTCTTTAACTTGATTATTTCATTTGATTATTACAAACAAAATTACAATTTAAATTTGTTTTTAACACAGTGAATATTGAAAATAATGTCGTAATTCCGTAATTTTTGCCGGATAGTGATGACAGCTGGTGTTACTCTCGGAAAATCAGACCTTATTTTATTGGATCATTCATGGGTGATGATGGACAAAAAAAAAGTATCGTGACACTTTTTATAACTACTTGAAAAATACGCTAGCGACTTATAAAACAGCCATAACAATATTTTACAATGCATTGATGACAAAACTAGGTCACATTATCCGTTGTTTGATAAAATAAATAAATTGTTTGTTCTTTAGGTTCTTCGGAAATTGAAGTAGCCATCCGCTGATCTCTGGCTATTTAGCCGGCACTAAAAATGACTGAAATATTGACTTGGAATTCGAAATGACACGTGTGTTTTTGTTTGTATGGTCGCGGTGTACTGAGGATTGAAGTGTCGCTTCAAATCATCCTGCAGAGTAAAACGGGCTTTTCTAATTTTGTTTCACATTGCAACTGTATTCTAGCTAAAACATTTCTTAATAAAGTCAGATTGTAGCGATGTCCCAGTCATACAACTCTAACATGACAGGGACAGCCCTCTTCTTAGTCATACTCTTGACGGAGTGGTCGTGGTTATGCAGATCTTGCTTGAGTGGCTGCTTTTGCGATGCGTCTCCACCCGGCTCTATTAGCAGCATTGCGAAAACATTCGGTCATGGGACAGCCCTACATCATCATAAGCAAGGTCAAGAAATACAAGTAAAGGTCAAGTAGAGTTTAAAGATATCAGCTGTTTGTCTCATAAATTAATAATACAAGTCGTAGTATATCAGCTTTTGTGTCGTCGGTTTAATTGCGTAAACGTTTACATCATCATCAGCCTGTAGAAGTCCACTACTGGACATATGTTTACATACGCTTATTACAATTATTACAGACGGGAATACGATAAGCAGCCATACTAACAGTGGATGGAGGCGGCTCAAGACCATACGTCGTGGCATTTTAGGGAGGAGGCCTATGTCCAGCGGTGGATTTCTACAGACTAATTATGATGATGATGATGATCATGACGACCTCTGTGGCGCGGCGGGCGAAGGTTCACCGGTGACGCAGGAGGCTGCGAGTTCGATTTCCGCCTCTTAACAAATATTTGTACAATCTGCAGATATTTGTTCAGAGTGTTCTGGTTATTTTTCTACGTATAATAAAAAATATCTATACATGTAATTTTGTTGTATCAAGTATATCAGTTATCTAGTACCCATAACACAAGCTCTGCTTAGCTTGGGGCAAGATAATGTTGTGTAAAATGACCAGGATTTATTTATTTATTTATTTTATACAAAATCTAAACTACCTAACTGGACAAACCGGTCCAGAAACGACAGAAAGAAAAACCTTGCGTACAAATTGGGTGATTCTTGTTAAGCCTATAATATCAGGAGCACCATTTTCTGGGTGAGTGTTCGTGCGATAGACACTTAGTTATTTACGGCGGACATCGGCAGGGCGGGGCCGTCAACTAGTCACTATCGACAGCCCTATGCCACTGCAGTTCAAATTTCAATGCAAAAAGAAGCTTTATCGTTCTGCCTTTAGATTGAATATGGCTCGGGCTATCCAACTATAGACAAAACCTTCGCATGCCCGCGCTTCTTTTCCAGTTTTATCATTGTAATATGAGCTGTCACGCACTAAGCATAAGTTTCAATATTGCTCGTATTTGTGCAACAGATTTAAGGTGTCTCTTTCAGTATTGTTAGTTGAAGTGAAACTTCTGTATTCTTCTGTCACTATCGACTTGAGTGAGGTCAAGTGAGAAGTCGGAAAGTTATTTCTCCCCACATTTTTTTTTCTCTCATACGTCAATGAAAGCTACTGTAAATGGCACTTGGAAGTGTTTTATTTTCAATCTCTAGAAGGAAGCACTTGGGATATTTCAGTTCAAATAAGTGACGTTTATTTCATAAAAGTGGCTTGATTCATGGTTCAGTGAACTCTGAAATGATGATGCCAACAGTTTTTCTCAATGGTTGAGAATTCTTAGTTGGCATACTAATTAGCGAGGTTGAATGTTAACTTGCACATATTTTATTCTTGTTATACTCGTCTAAAGAGAAAAGTTTTTATTTTAATATGACTCATACTTACTGAATGGATTACTTTTTTTACGCAATAATTTCAAACTTTTCTTCAGGAATCGGCCAAATGCCTTAAGCTGTTTTCGAAATGTTTCAAACTTCTCTTTCATTTGTTTTTAGAGTTCCGCACCTCAACAGGAGGACCGGACCCTTATAGGATCACGTTCTTGTCCGTCGTCTGTCTGTCTAGCTGGTCGTCTGTCTGTCTGTCAGTTAAGACCCTTTTTGCAGGACGACTGAAGGCTTCAACATTAACTTCTAAGCTTCTTCATGTCTTAATTTCACTGGCACCCGTACCCTTCAAACCGAAACACAGCAATGCGAGCACTACTGCTTGGCGGCAGAAATAGGTACGGTGGTAGTACTTCCTCGGACGAACTCTTTCACAAAAAGTTCTACTGCTAACAATAAGATTTGATATAATCAAATAAGGCTTTAACGCAGTGTTCCAGATTTCTTTAATAATGTACCAGTAAAAGTTTAGAGAGTGTTGAAGCGTCATTCAGACGAAAAGTTGTACGAGGTGTACGGGAATCATAAGCTAAAAGCTCCGTTTAATTTTACTAAAGTTGCATCCATTATCTCGCATATTGAAAGTCACCCAAATGAAAACCGTTGAACCCTCTCAAGATATTACTTTATCAAATTTTCTACACTTATTAAGTCCCTGCAGATTTTCATTAAGTTTATTTCTTAGAAAATACAATAGAGCTACATTATTGCCGCCGTAAAAATGTAGAATTTCATCCGAATGAATAAAAGTGAACCTTTTACGAGTAATTAAAAGCGTGTCTTAGAGATAGGAGATACCCAGAAAATCATAATACATGAAATATTAAAATGATATTTTATAGAAAGATCTTGTTACCTACGTTATTAGAGACAAAGCATGTTGCCAATTAAATTACAATGCACAGCGCAGCGCTACGTTTCCTTTGCTCGTATCGTACGTACCTACACTTTGGTATCTGTTCACAAACCTACGATTTAATAGTATATAAATTAATAGATGTACTCAAGAAGATACTGCTAGAAATTTTACGTTAAATGATATTATGTGAATAACTACGTCAAATGTTCATCATCATCATCAACAGTCTGTAGAATTCCACAACTGGCCATAGGTCTCCCCCCTAGTATGCCGCGACGAACGGTCATGAGCAGCCTCCAACGACCGACTTCCTGCGACGTTTGCTTGACTTGTTAATAAGGGCTTTCAATAATGAAGATGCAAACACATAAACATAAACTAGAGTCTACACTGTTATATCAAACACACACAAAGGACCCGAAGGCAAACAACAGAAAATTGCCAGTCCTGAACAACCGATGGAAGCTATTACCACGTTGTTTTGAAACGGGCGCAAGTTAAACATCAAATTAAACATGAAGATAAACGTTGTTTATAAGAACCACAAGCAGGTTGATTCTCTACGGTTCTGAAATAAAAAAATTATTAATATATGTAGTCTCTATGAAGATTTAAAACTTTATAATTAATAAGCACTTAATAAAACATAACCAACGAAGAAGAATAGGCTCCTTCGTTTGAAGTCGGTTAATAAGAGTTTTGTTAGTAGTAGAACTTCTTGGGAAAGAGTTCGTCCGGGGAAGTACTATCACCGTACCTATTTCTGCCGCCAAGCAGTAGTGTTTGCATTGCTGTGTTTTGGTTTGAAGGGTGCCGGTGAAATTACAGACAAGAGGCTTTTCGTGTTTATGTCTAGGGTTGGCAGCGCACGAGTGATGCCCCAAAAAAAGGAGGCACTGCTTATCTTAGGCAAATGTGTTTATACAGAATTAATATACCTCATTCAAAAGGGCTTTTCAATTCCATAATTTTTATAATGCAATAATGGTATTTTCAATGAGTTTGTGGCACTTTACGCCAATAACCCATAAATGGACGAGCCTCCTTTTGTGAGAACTCATAATTATAGTTTTTATTGAATATACATACTTTAGTTTCCATAAAAAAAATAACCGTGCGTTTTAAATACGCTTGCTTGTGTTCCAGGTCTAACTTTGAAGTAAGTACTTGTTATTTATTTGGAGCACTATTTAGGTATTCTGTAGGTAACACGAAAAGGCTTTTAAATTACGAAATCTCTAGTGTTGAGAGTATTCTTCTAGTGGAATTGTGGTTTAATTTATCTCCTGATAAGATTTTCCATTTAATCCGCTACTTAGAAAACGTAATGAAAACTTGTTTGATAATTTTTGAGTATCTGCTTAATTAATCTTTATTATACAAAAAAATATACAACTTAACAAGTATACATATTATAAAAAATATTTTTTTTAACGTTGTGCTGTATCGAAAAACGAACTAAATAAATAATTACTTACACAATAATTTAATTAGGTACTTCATTTATTTTTTATGTATTTACATATACACATAAATACATGCCTATTTCTCCGAAGGGGTAGGCAGAGCCTAAAAGGGCCTCTTTTCACCGTGGGTTGCATAATCGCAGGAGTATTATATAGACGTGACAAGACAAGTGTCGAGCTATTTATATCCAAGGAATTTTTAAACTACGTCTATATCTATGTTTATAATCAAGTGCATAAAAGGATTTTGATTTAAATAATAAACTATAGTATGACAGTAAACCTCTGTAAAGAAGTCTAATAAAAAAGGTTTGATTCATATAATTCGGCTCTCTCGTAATTTTTTCCCGCTTATTACATTGACCGGAACATTGGGTGTGACTATGAAGACATTCACTGCCTGACTACGCAACAACAAACACAAGACAAGATTTAAGATGTTTATTTGCAAACAACAAGTATACCTAGACAACTTACGGTTGAAAGGGACTCAGTCAAGCTGCAACTTACCAAGCCCCTAGTTATCCTGATTTACGGAACTCAGTTCTACCCACCAACAGGCGGCCTTCCACTACTGCGTCGTCCGGTTCGTGGTCGCCACTCGAGAACCTGATTCCCCAACGGTTGTCAGTTCTGCGAGCTATATAACTTGGAAGAAAGGTACCCCTCTCGATGCACTAAACATATTATAAAGGTCAGGAATTCGGTGGATGGAGGCGGCTCAAGACCGTTTGTCATGGCATTCTAGGGAGGAGGCCTGTGTTCAGGCTGATGATGATGATGATTTCAACACTATTTTAAAGTGGTCTGCTTTCTCTTCCACATAAAATATCTATAGCGACTCATAAAAGCTATCTACATTGTCTGATCTACTTTAAGTGCTTAAACTTTTCCACCTATCATCGAACGTAGACAGAGTCCGCAAAGTTTCCCACGTGACTTGCGTAACTGCCGAGACTTGTCTTCTGGCTTGCACTTGTTGTTGACAACGGGGAACAGCTATCTCACTACACCTAAGTAATTACGATGGCATCAATTTTGACAAAGCACCCAAACATAATTATATATCTTGTGCTGTATACCTCGTACCATGTCTTATTTCTAAAACTTCTGTGATATTACTAACAGATGAGGACTAGATACAAAAGTTGTAACACAGTGCACTATCATTGACATTCGTAAGTTTTTGTCAGATGCCGAGCTCGCGGGACTTCCAGATGCAAAACAAGGAACCTTGCTTTATTAAGCATACTTAGGTACACCATGAAAAATATTCATTATAATTTTATTAATTCACTTGTCGTTGCGTACGTTACAGAAGCCCCTTCTGTAACGTACGCAACCACAAGTAAGTGTAGAACTCTGTGATGTGGAATATCACAGCCATCTTATGTTCACTGTGTCTTGAGTATATGACCCAGTTGCATTCTAAGCACAATTCTGAGTTTCTGAACTGATATGGGCTTGGTGAATGTAGATGGTATGTCGACATAGTTGCTAGGTGTTTTGAGTTTCATGCAGAGTTTGCACAATTTACTCTTTAAGGTCTTCGTTTTAAATTTTCACAAATCATAAATTTCAAAAAAAAAACAAATGTGTGAACTAAAACTAATTTTAAACTGTACAACCAAAACCCTCTCATATGACTTCTTACATTACCTGTCTCACTTTTATTTTTTTACCCTCTCTTGGACCCGAATATCTCAACCGATGATCTGACTGATCGATGATCAACCTAATTGTTTCAATACTATCTACCTACCTACCAAATTTCATAAAGACCGGATTAACGGTTCGAAAGTTATTCTCAGACTTATAATACATGCATACATACATATATGTATAAATACATACATACGTACAACTGCCAATTCACCCAAGTTCTCGGAGAACTCGCTTCGCTTGTTCAAATAATAAGGTATTATATGAAGCGTTTTAATGTTCCACGTTTCAAAGGCTATGTGACGTCACATTAAATTCAATATGGCGGAAATAAAATAAGGAGTTTTTAAACATCAAAAAATAGTATTGATATAAATTATAAAGAGTTTGGTATCAAATAAAACAGCTTGATTTTTAAATCTGATGATGGAGCCGGAATGTGGACAACGGAACTCCTCGATGATTAAAGTAGCCTTGCTGTTTGGGCTCATTTTAATCAGCGCACGGTTCCGATTATGAACTTACAAAAGCTTGTTTCAACAAAAACATAATTTATTAAATAATGTTAACTAATCAATTATAGACAAAAGAGGGTCGAGAAATTCCTTGATTTTTAACCGACTTCCCAAAAAGGAGGAGGTTCTCAATTCGGTTGTATTTTTTTTTTTTTTTTTTATGTTTTTGCCGCATATCTCCGGCATTTATGAACCGATTTGGAAAATTCTTTTTTATTTGAATAGATATACTTCCAGATTGGTCCTATTTTTTTCAGAATCCCGTTCTGATAATGGGATCCATGAGGAATTGAGGGAACTCCTCAAATATTGTAGGCATACATATGGCGATTTTGATATTTTCAGCAAGACACCAAGCATTTGCATTCAGAAAGTATCATAATCCTTTCACCACTATGGTTCTTTCATAATTTTTTTTTTCATCCAAAATTATTTAGTCGAATACAATGGCGGAAGTCGGTTTTTTAAATGAAAAGTTATTATAATTAAAATACTCATTAAATAAATAAATAAATGCAGGACATTTCACACAACATTAATTAAATACACTTTGATAAAAGCCATTCATAAAATAAAGAATATTAAAACCTTCAAAAAATAAATAAAATTATAACACTAAAAGTATAACTTTTCATTTAAAAAACCGAGTTCCGCCATTGTACCATTGTACCGTCATCCATAGCGTACCAATTTTAAGTGTGATGGTGTGTTTGTAACTGACTCAAGGTTGTCCTGACATAACAACTGAATTGTTACTATAGTACCACACCCCTTTATTATTATTATTATTACCTGAATATACTTACCTAAATTCTTACAAATTACCCTTTTGTATTTTTGTATTTAAGTATAAGCCTGTTTGGGTGCCTAGCTTTATGGGTAAGTGCCTAAGGCCTAGTTTTTAATAATAAGTTCTCGGTGGTTGTTTTGCTGTTTCCTTTGCTGAAACAGCAGATAGCTTCCGAGTACATGGCTGCTGTGACGACAGCAGCATTCTAAGGTGAGGCTGAAAAACAGCTTGGCTGAGCCCTCGTCCTTTTCGCATACACTAACTATGTAACTTTATTATAATTGTACTCTTGTAACTAGATTAGTGTAAGTGAATAAATGCCCTTTTATTTTTTATTTTTTTATTTTTTTTATTGTATACGACTAAATATTTGGATGAAAAAAAAAGATGAAAGAACCATAGTGGTGAAAGGATTATGATACTTTTTGAATGCAAATGCTTGGTTTGTTGCTGAAAATATCAAAATCGCCATATGTATGCCTACAATATTTAAGGAGTTCCCTCAATTCTTCCTCATGGATACCATCATCAGAAATGGATTCTGAAAAAAATGGGACCAATCTGGAAGTATATCTATTCAAATAAAAAAAGAATTTTCCAAATCGCTTCATAAACGCCGGAGATATGCGGTAACAAACATTAAAAAAAAATGCAACTGAGTTGAGAACCTCCTCCTTTTTTGGGAAGCGGTTAAAAATATAATATCATTAATAGCATATAATTATTCCCTTAAATTTCAGCGTTAATGGATGAGTAATATGTAACATTTAATATAATATATGTGAACATATAAGCATAAACACCTTATTTTTAACCGACTTCCCAAAAAAGGAGGAGGTTCTCAATTCGGTTGTATTTTTTTTTTTTTTTTTTTTTTTTAAATGTTTGTTACCTCATATCTCCGGCGTTTATGAACCGATTTGGAAAATTCTTTTTTTATTTGTATAGATATACTTCCAGATTGGTCCCATTTTTTTCAAATTCCAGTTCTGATGATGGGATCCATGAGGAATTGAGGGAACTCCTCAAATATTGTAGGCATACATATGGCGATTTTGATATTTTCAGCAACAAACTAAGCATTTGCATTCAAAAAGTATATTAATCCTTTCACCACTATGGTTCTTTCATAATTTTTTTTTCATCCAAATATTTTGTCAAATACTATGGCGGAAGTCGGTTTTTTAAATGAAAAGTTATTTCATCATCCTATCAACCAAATCGAATGGCAGCTATGTTATATTCGAAAATAACCAACCACAATCCAATAATCCTTCTATAAGCTGTAAGCTGTAGGTACACGATAAATAATTACAGAAATTTTGCCGTTATAAAGTATAAAATCACTACAAAGCGGATTACTTCGTTCCCGGTAAGTCTTACCTCATCAAAGTTTCAGCTCCGGCGATGAAGTTGCCAACCGCCAGTGGTGCCAACTTTATGCAGTTGTTGACTAATCTAGCAACAATTTGTTAAAAATTGCCACTTTTCTATAGATATAGCCTAATTCTTTGGCCTTTTTTGGCATGACACAATTCTAGATTATTTCGTGGTGTGTGGGACCATTTTCATCATAATCTGTAACGATTATACCTCGACATTGTGGCGTTGTGGGTTCGAAAAATAAAAATGTTTTTGCTTTCACTAGTGTAGGGCCACAAAAATAATATATTCACTATAAAGTATAACTACTGAAGTATACATACTTAAACATTAATTAAAATTCATTAAAGTAAAGCCCAATGAACTAATGGATGAAAAAAAAACTAACTGATGGAGACGAGTAGGTATGTATATAAATATTTAAGAGTAAATGTTTGTTTGAACTCTTCGACAACTAGACTGTTAGGTTGTTGCTGAAAGCAGAGAAAAGTGGAAGAGACCTACTTTAAAATGGGACACCTAAAATTATGATAATGGACACTTTTGATACAAATATAGCCACAAAGGCCTGGAAGCAGCTGGCAACTAGCATTATTTCTACACATCAGTGTACACACTCATCAAACGGGTATTTTGTTTCCACGCTCTATATATTTACTTAGCGATTACTAAGGTTTAAGATTGTCTGAGCTCCCCTTTGAGTTCCGTCGGGATCCATACGTACCTACGTAGGTACCCGAGTATTTTTATAAATACTTTCAAAAACGTCCAAAACGAGTAATATTAGAGCTTAAAATGACAATCAATTTCACAACAAACTACTAATAGGTCAAGTTAAATAAAAGCTTGTAAAAAATTCAAATCGTATCTATTCTCTTTCATGAGTATAATTCTAGTATGACTTACAGCAGTACAAAATTTGTCTGTTACTTGGAGACCAAATGCTTAAAAGTCAAACCCAAATGGGATTACTTTATATTATAAACCATCATGAAACATGAGTACCTACGTACTGTAATCAGGTCCACATTTGTACTTAAATAAAGCAAATTAAGCTAAAAAAGTTGTGTGTCCCTGTCCCTGTTATATCCACAGCGGAATTATCTAAAATCAACATAACAACGCTCTTACAACTAAGCTTGATTAAACACAGAAGCTCACAAAAGTGAATGGCGTCTTGCTCAGGCAATTTTCCTTATTATGGGGGCAGAAAAGATCACCAGAGTTATAATGAACAAGGCGTAAAGAAAATGTCTAACTAAGGTATGAACTGTAAGCACACTAGCAGTATAAACACTACCAGAGGCCTTACCATGAGCTCTTATAGCGATTCAGTTCAAAAATTATTCAGTACAAAATATCGGTTCGTCGTTGACATCCGTCATCATTGAATAACTATAATCGCAGAAGTCTATAGACCTTCTGCTACTGAGCCTTTAAATATAGCTGCGGACATCACGAAACCGATATTTTGTACTGAATCGCTATAAGAGCTCATGGATCAAACCTCTGATTTACATATCACGGAGGCAGCGACAAAACATCGAATGCGAATCGAAAATAGAATGCAATGCAATTTGCCATAATCGCCAAACCTCGTGCATCGTGACGCGCCACGGGTCTAGATATTAATGATATAATAAATTATGATATTAATGCACTGATCATGTGTACAATATTTCATAGAGTTTGATTAAATAATAGCCAAAATAGTAGCAAACTTCGTTAGCGTATACTGGGAATCTTACCAGGTGGTGGTTGGTTAAGTAACCCAAGTTGAAACCGTGTATTTTGTAAGACTTTATTATACTGTTTTTGACGAGTGAGAGTATTTTACATGCATTTGATCATTAAACATGGCTCTCGCGTCCGCTCTATAGCTTGCTTCATCCCCTTTTAGGGGGTTGGGGGTTTTCCCCACTAACACCTATGAGATCAAATCGCCCTAGTCGTTATCCTACTTTGCCAATTAAGCCAGTTTGATTGGAACGTTATCTTGTTTGTGACAAAAGGTAGATTATGCTTATTATTAGCTATTGATAAGAAACTTGTGGTATGAAATCTTTATGATGAACTATCATAGTTATCGGTATCTCAAATAACTTTTTCTTTGTTCGCGTTGTGTCGTTGTTCTCATTTTGAACTGAGCTAATTTATAGCTGGGGGCATTTTGAACTGAGCTAATTTATAGCTGGTGTGACGAGCTTTAGGTATTACCGCTATCGAAACGTCTTTAAAGCTAGTTTGCACGTAGAATTAACGAAGTTTTAGCGTATTACTAGGCGTTTTTGAACGTTTACTAATATTTTGTTAGTAGTAGAACTTCTTGTGAAAGATTTCGTCCGGGGAAGTACTACCACCGTACCTATTTCTGCCGCCAAGCAGTAGTGTTCGTATTGCTGTTTTTCGGTTTGAAGGGTACGGGTGCCGGTGAAATTACAGGCACATGAGACTTTTCATCTTTATGTCTCAGGGTCGGCAGCGCGCGTGTGATGCCTCTGGTGTTACAGGCGTTCATAGGCTACGGTAACTGCTTTCCATCTGGTGGGCCGTAAGCTTGCCTGCTTGCCAAGTAGCATAAAAAAAATAAAAAATAAAAATTTCTTAATTCTATGTTTTCTTTCAATTTGTTAAATAAAACATCTATTTCCAAGGGCTTATAGCAAACTATCATTCACCTGCGGTTTTTCTCGGGATCTATTTTACAATCTAGGTCATTATCTATACCTCAACTAGATTTCATCAAATTATTCAGCTATAATGATGTGAATGAGAAGCAAACAAACAAACATATAAACTTTTATAAACATAATAATAAAGTTAAAAATATTCACGAATACTCGATACGAATACGAAATAATATTATGCTTGTTAACCGCACAAAATCACAAAATGTGAAACCCCGCTTTGTACACGGCAATATTCTTAAACCACTCGATTCCTTAATCTACCAAGAGCAAGTGACAAAAGTGTAAACAGAACATTACGTTTATCGGTGAACATTTGGGTTGAATGGCCCAGCCACAGAACGTAAGATTTTCCTCTTAACAGCACCACTTAACGTTTTATTCGACACAAGCTGTTATAGAGGTGCCTATTTATATTTATACATACCTATTTTGGTATACGCTAACGTTGTTTCAAGAACAATAATTGCATTGGATATTTTGGTAACATTTCAAATAGACCATAAGTTTATATAGTGCATACCTACATCATTACGAGTAGATGCACATGATTATGGTGTGACACGTCGTGACGTGTCGGACGCTATAGAAATAGAAGGCACAGGAGACGTTTTCTTCATAATTCAACCACATCAATGGATTTCAGAAGGTAGAAAACCAAGTTATCTCTTCCCTTTGTATTTTTATTTTCTCTGAGGTGGGAAATATCCCATAAGTTCTATGATGTCATACGTCATGACGTCGTTCCTTACAACAAACGAAAAAGTCTTGAGATTTCTCTTTAAACCTTAGGGTTTAGAGAAGAGAAGTCTACTCTGCATAATTTTACTAATAAAATATAAAATAACAATAGAAACTTCTTTGTTGGATCTAGATATACAGATACTTGTGTACGCCATTTAGCTCATTAATTTAAAATAAGTTAATTTGACTGTTTATATTATTATAAACTTGTAAAGCACTATATTGCTTCAAAAGTTGTTGTTTGATGAACAAGAGCCGCGACTTTTAAGCCGGGTTTCCTGCTAGGTATCTGAAATATGACAACATTGTTGTCACAACATGTTTCATGTACAAAAAGAAGACGTGGTTTTAGGTAATGCAACTAAGTTCGTTGAACGAAACTAACAAACATTGTTTTCCTCGGCGCGGCGTATGGAATACATTCCCGCATTCGCCTACAACTGCGCAGGAAAGCGAGGCTGCAGGGCAAGGTAACTTATTTTAATTGTGCTGTCTCGTTCATTGCTTGCTAGTGATATAAATTTATCGCTGTCATTTCTCTAGTTGAACATTGACATTTGACGCTCGGAAGTTGCGGGAGATATGTTTATGTAACATGTTGACTCGACATGTTGTGTTAACAAAGTTACGAACAGGTAGCAAGAAACCCGGCTTAAATCATCAAATTTCAACATCATTAACAAATCGTGTTTATTTTCAGCTTAGATTTACCATGTTCACCACTAATGCCTTGTGTTGTACAAATTGTTTACATTGTGTAAACTGTAATCACTTCATAGTTTACTTGTAAGGATAGGCTTTTGGTACTCGTTGTTAAGAAAATTATTCTCATAAAGAAGGTATTAATCCCAAATATTAAATTCATTTTGATGATTTTGAAGTCGAATTTCGTTAAAAGTAACTTATTCTCTCATTAAAAGTAACAAGAAAATAAAAATAGGTATAACAACAAAAAGCTAAATTATAAAAAAACACTGGTATATACAAGTAGTGTAGTGTATAGTGTATACAAGGGCCGTAAGCGACCAATACCCGAGATATTTTGGAATACGAGCGAGGATGCTAAAGAATTCCAGGTTGTAATTGATCGCTTACAACCGAGAATAACACGAAACTTTTCATCACAAATACGAGGAAAATAAAAGTTTTACAAAATAACTGAACAAACAGTTTGTTGCTTAAAATAAAATATGCGTTCCAAGTTTCCCGTGTTTTTTTTTTCAAAACGGTCTGTGGCCATTTTCATTTTTAAATAGAAATAAGGATTTGTAATGGAGATTGTATTTAAATGAAGCATATTATGAATTAAATGAGCATCGTTCTATTTTCAAATTTACTTACATTTGAAAATAAAACGATAAATAAAAATAAAATACTTTAATAAGGCGTAAGTCACATTAACGGGGCAGTTTTTGAGTTTTACTTCTGCTTTATTTTTGTCACAAGCCTCCTAGTATTTTTAACCGACTTCACAAAAAGGAGGAGGTTCTCAATTCGGTTGTATTTTTTTTTTATGTTTGTTACCTCATATCTCCGGCGTTTATGAACCGATTTAGAAAATTCTTTTTTTATTTGAATGATGATACACTTTCAGATTGTTCCTATTTTTTTCAGAATGCAGTTCTGATAATGGGATCCATGAGGAATTCAGGGAACTCCTCAAATATTGTAGGCATACATATGGCGATTTTGATATTTTCAGCAACAAACCAAGCATTTGCATTCAGAAAGTATCATAATCCTTTCATCACTATGGTTTTTTCATAATTTTTTTTCATACAAATATTTAGTCGAATTCAATGGCGCAAGTCGGATTTTTAAATGAAAAGTTATTTTGATGAGAAGTGTACCTACCTTTAGCTGTACCTTACTGAGAAAAAGGGCTTGAAAGACAAACAGACAGACGGATAACAAAGTGTTCCTATAAGGGTCCCGTTTTCTCATGTTGAGGTACGGAACCCTAAAAATTACCGACTTTAATACTCTTAAGAAAAATGGTCATTAGATTAGAAACCACCTCATTAATATTCAAAAGGTTATCAAAATTATTATCGTTCATAAATTTCCGTTCGTAAATTTTTATCGTTATTGAAACTTATGCGGACTTGTTCCCGAAAATAAATAAGATTTAGGAGGTAACAAAGAACATCAGCAAAGTTCGAACCCTAAAGAAAAAGTTCAATTAGCGGAAAGATTTTGCCTTCCAACTTTAGGAAAAACTACTACTATCTTTTTGCTCAGAACTACTTCTTTAACCCTGTTTGTTTAAAGTTTTTCTTTGGTGTTGTAACCGTTGTATTATGGAATCAGCCAATTTACTACAGCAAAAAATAAGTATTTAACATTCCTATCTTTGATTATTATAATTAAGGATATCGCAATTTCTGATCCACTACTACGTACTATCGTATAACTGGTTCTTTCTTTGTCATGCAGTGTTAGGTCAGAATAGCTTGAGGTAAGGTGACCATAGTGACAAATTCAACTTGAAAATTGCAAAGACAGTGAGTAAATTTTCAATGTTTTTTAACCGACTTCCCAAAAAAGAAGGAGGTTCTCAATTATGTTTGTTACCTCATATCTCCGGCGTTTATGAACCGATTTGGTTTTTTTTTTTTTATTTGAATAGATATGCTTCCAGATTGGTTCAATTTTTTTCAGAATCCAGTTCTGATGATGGAATCCATGAGGAATTAAGGGAACTCCTCAAATATTGTAGGCATACATATGGCGATTTTGGTATTTTCAGCAACAAACCAAGCATTTGCATTCAGAAAGTATCATAATTATGAAAGAACCATAGTGGTGAAAGGCACCACTATGGTTCTTTCATAATTTTTTTCATCCAAATTTTTAGTCGAATACTATGGCGGAAGTCGGTTTTTAAATGAAAAGTTATGATGTGTGCAATGTGTGTGTTACGTTTGCATAGTGTAGAGTTCCGTTTTCAAGTCACAGTAATGTAACTCTAAAAGTATTCATTAAAGTACACCCCAGTTAACTTTCTCTGTTCCGCACTTTATTACAATAGACACCGAACGTGATCTTATAGACCTTGGTGGCTACACTGATTTGCCAACTGGCCTCAATAGTTATAGAAGCCCACTGCTGGGCATAGGCCTCCCTGATGGAATGCCATGACAAATGGTCTTGAGCCGCCTCCATCGACAGAATTTATAAAAAAAGACCTGAAGCACAGACTTTCAGCGTCTTATTTATTTAATGTTTCCGAGGTAGGCTTAAACACTGATGTAATAATAATTTCGTCAACTTGTCATGCGCAAATATTTGTGTTTCATTTCGGACAAGAGACTTAAGCCTTTGTAAGTCTTATGTAGAATTTTGCCTCGTATTTTCATAACAAACAGCATAGCAATGATGTTGAACATGGCTTTAGATCTTTTCACATCTGTTAAATTAGTATACAGCTGTTACATTTTAAAGGTGGAAATACAAATGCTGTAATTCTGCCCAAAAAACAGTAAGGTGCTTCTGCGACTACAAAGTAAATGTTCACCACGCGAGAGCTTTCTCACTGGCATTTGTATTACGAGGTACAATGTTATTTTTTAGAATATATATATATATATATATTTTAATAAAATAAAATAAAATATTGACATACGACTTAAATATCTGTCAGGACATCCTACTAAAGTGTAGACAGAGGCAAATCGCAATCTCTTCGATGTAATGTCTGACATTACATCGAAGAGATTGCGATTTTCTTGACTGCAATTTTTGTATAGCATTTCGACTTACACCATCATTGGTATTCATGTGTGCCTGTAAACCAAAACTGACTAACAGGGTCAAAGCATAGTTTCTCAACTTTGTTGGTAATCATGATACCTTCGGAAACTTCAT
This sequence comes from Epirrita christyi, assembly GCA_951392215.1. Taxonomy (NCBI): domain Eukaryota; kingdom Metazoa; phylum Arthropoda; class Insecta; order Lepidoptera; family Geometridae; genus Epirrita; species Epirrita christyi. Next base: position 6,108,841 of record OX595842.1, on the reverse strand, counting down.
CCGAATTGTTTCATAGTTACTTAATTATTAATTTACCCGAGTAGGTAACTTAACTTTGACATTAGGTACTTGAAACTCAAACTTAAGAAAGTAGCTAGATACCAGTAGTATCTCAGTTTTACATAGTTTTTAGAATACCTTCTATGCTTCGACCCAACACTGTAATATAAAAGATACAATACTCTTTACGATTGTGCGACCCACAGTGAATATAAGCCCATTGAGGCTCTGCCTACCTCTTCGGGAAAAAAGGCGTATGTATGTATGTAATACTCTGAAACACATTTAATACCAAATATTTATTTGAATACGGGTTTTTGGCTGTGTGCCCTATCAGTTATTATTTATTCCTTTTGTGGTGCCAAAATTAAATGAGTGTTGTACTATGCCCTATTTCTGCAAAAACAATCAATTATAAGACTATTTTTCTTCAAAATATTTGTTCACTTCCCTTTTCAAAGCTTCCCTTCTAACTAAACTAAACTTAATCAATTTCCCCATATCCAACTCAATGAACAGAAACTACTAAATTGAAAAGTTACTTACTCGGTTACCAACTCCTGGCAATAAATACCCCAAAATCAATAACCTACTGAACCGAAACTGCCTCCCTTTCTGAGCCAATGAATCCTCCCAAGTATCTTCAAAGGCACCATAAAAAGAGAATATCACACGCAATAGATACAAACGTGGCAAGTTGGTTTTGGAAAATATTTACGCCTGGTGGTAAGACAATTACACTACGGGACGAAAGAAACTGATTTCATCGCCTTTTGCCACCCAGCCAATCCACTTTGGCCTCAGTATGTTTTAAAAGTTGATATGATCAGGTAGTCCAGTAGCAGTTATTGCTAGTATCTTAAATCGGAAAGTAAATAACACTAAGAACTAAAAGGGCACGAGTTACAAAATGCCGCACTCTACGTCGTAGCTAAGTCGGCATAGGCCTACAGCGTAGCAGACGCGTTCAACAGCGATGACAATCAATTACCAAGCAACGGATTACTTGCATTTCTTCATTGGTTTTTTGTTTATTGTTGAAGTTTTGATAGTTACATTCACCTTATTTTTTATGGTTTTGTACTTTAAAAGGTACCAATGAAACCATTATTGGATCCTGTTTATCAGTCTTTTTATAGGCCCGTCTAAAAATCTTCTAACTAAATGCAATAACGGAAAACTAAGATACGGAATTTTATACTACTCACTGACCGACTAACACGCCAAATCTAATAGGTTTACTTCCTGTGATCTAGAATCTAGTGATATTCGGCACGAAGGAAGGGCTCATAGCACAAGTGAGGGCACAATTTATTTCACAACTAGATGTTGCTTTAATAAATTATGTATATGCTGAGAATACGTAAAAATATTTATAAAAAGAATGAATAATACAAATAATACAAGATATACTTACAAGATTTTAAAATACAAATGTAACAGTTCAATTTTATAAAGACCACTGCCAACGATCTAGAGATATGTACAAGTTACTAGTAGTAGAGCTCCTTGTGAAAGAGTTCTTCTGGGAAGATCTACCACCACCTATTTTTGCTGCCAAGCAGTAGTGCTCGCATTACTGTATTCCATCTTTATGTCTTAGGACGCAGTCCAATGCCAAGTAGGGCGCGTCCTAAGTAAACGTGAACTAAGTGGTGTTGCATTTGTAATCGGTTGGATTTACCGTACCGTCATTTATTCGTATTAAAAGAATATAGCTGATTCAAATGAACCAACCAGCCGAAATGAATGTATGAATTTAGTATTGAATATCAAATCCAAAACAACGACATAGAAACCTCAGCCCACAAGTTCTACTCGTACTAAGACTACCTATCAAAGACGTATAACTAATACGGACGTTTTCTATATTAAGATTTTTATAAATTTATTGTGTATTGGATTTTGGTGTTCATGTTACTCTCATATAAGGTTCAACCTTCACAATCAAGGTGTCACAATTCAAGAACAAATCGTCCAGTAGTTGATTAGTCACAGGCATTTCACGGTGTCACCATTCAGCACAAGTCGTAAACCGACAGTCGCAGTTGAATTAGCGTTTCAGATTACAACGGGGCGGAGGTGGGGTCACTAATAAATCTGCTCGACTAACCCAGCCATAACCCTGCGGTTATAAAACTTTACACGCCTGTGAAAATAAATTTCCATATTGTGTCGCAGTAAAATTCGAAGTTCCACCAACTGACAAAATTTCTAGAAGATTTTTCTATTCTTCACTGTTCATCAATCGGATCAAATGTTTAACATTGTGCTCTGTCATACTCTTGCTCACTTAGAAATAGCTCTGATCCTCAGACTTTATTGTTCTATGGTGCTTTTTGTATCCTACCCTGGTTTTTGTATATCATTATAATTTGAAACGATGTATCTCTTCGATGACCCTCATTGCTGACAGAAAGTTACAAACTAAAAGTACTTTACATAGGCAAATTTAATGCTAGATAGCATTCTTTTCAAGCTAACTTTTGTGTATTGTAAAAATCAATTTAAAGGTTCACAGAAGTTTGTTTTAAAAGTAGATTAGTAGCAGTAGGGGTAAGTATTAAAATAACCTGTAATGTAAAAATTTATTTGTGTATGTATGTACCCCATGGACTCCAAAACGACTGGACTAATTTGGATAATCCAGGCAATAATTTAAATAATAATTTCAGGCAATCCTCAAATTAGCCCGGCGAGTGATCCCGTGAAGTTTGGTAGCGATTGGATCAACTTAAATGTTTTTTTGGTTATTGCTACCCGTTGCGAAGCTGGGCGAGTCACTAGTACAATGAAATAATAATAATTAAATGGAAGACGAAAAGATAAAGAGTGAAGGTTGGGTAGTGTGAGACTGTTGACTCAAAGGAATCAACAAGGATGGATGCCACCAAAGATAAACAAAAGAATACTGGCGTTTGAAAGCATAATAATATAAAGCCATGTTTAATTTGCAACAGACTAGAATGAAAGCAATCGTCTTAAAATGTTTTGTAATGTGGTTATTTCCCAAAAGGGCTGAATTTATAAAATCGCTCCACCGACTCGGAATAATACATGCGGCACATACCGGGTAATCTAATCATAACGCGCCAGATTTTGAATTAATCATGTTATTCCCTCTATTTGGAGTTTGTACGCGTATCGCATCTTTAATGTATAAGAAACAAGATAACTCTGTATGGGTGAGGTTTCGCGATGATCCCGTTTTAATTTCATCAGCTAACTCAATTTGGAAGACAAAGCCAAACCACAACGTTTTTAATTTCGATGTACTTTTACTGTACCATCCTATGGTGAGCTTGATTATGGTCATCATTATCAGCCTATAGATAAGTGGACATAGGATATAGCCCTGACCATATAATTAAACGATGATCATTTGTGTGCAATTAACAATTTACCATCAATTACCATTGATTACTATCTAGGTCTGTATGCATGAAAATAACTTCATGTTGACTTTGTATATTATTTCCAACATATTAATTTGCATATTTACTAACTACTTCACTAGCGTCCGCTTTAATGAAGTTACTTTGCTCCCTAAACGCCAAAATACATTATCTTCTTTCAATTTTGCAAAAGGGTAAAAGCAAGTATGTTTTACTGAAAAATTGATGGCAGAATATATATATATATACACTTACGTTCGTTGCCCGTAGCGTATGCATTCTTTGTTTCATGTATGTTACTTTTCGTAATATTGGTATTATAATATGCTTGTATGTACTCAAGTGTTCTACAAAATGAGTTGCTATCTTGTTTAATTTAAATTTTGCTTTGACTTCAAGCACACTAGTATCATCATATATTGTATATTTGTACGATCTGCAGATATTTGTTCAGGATGTTCTGGGTATTATCAATGTATAATAAAAAATATCTATCTATGTAATGTATTGTTATTAAGTATATCAGTTATCTAGTACTCATAACACAAGCTCTGCTTAGCTTGGGGCTTGATAATGTTGTGTGAAATGACCAGCATTTATTTATTTATCATCATCAGCCGTTAGACATCCACTGTTGGACGAGGCCACCTCAACAGGAAGATTTGTCACACTCACCACGCTTGGTAGGCGGATTAATGATCGCAATAGTAGTGTTGATTACTCAGGTAGATGTTGCTGCCCATCCGCTGGTGTAATCCCTTAGTCAGCTTTTACGGAGGGTATATTCTTAGGTTGGACACACCACGGTCCTACACACACTGGTATAAGAATTACAAATTTAAATAACATAAAATGGATTGTTCTGCATGAAAGTATTTCAGACAGAAACTACACTAAGTCAGGAGACTTGTGTTGTTCGTATGATGCCACTTCTGATCAAAGGTCGTGGGATCAAATGCAAATCTCAAAGCCAGCTGTCGTGGTCGTTTGTCTACAAGTTTATTTTTTCATATGCTAAAAAGGTCGTGCAGTTCTTCTCAGTGAATGACGAACACATTGTCATTTTTATTAATTTAGATTGTTATTTACTTCAATTATAACGCATACAATTACCATAAGCCATATCGTCTACTGGTTCCATTGGCTGTTTTTGCTTGGTAAAGATTTTCCGCATAAAAATGACCTAGTATGTATTTTTTATTCGTGCCGGTCACTCCAGCTTACGTTAATACGGGACATGGCAACACGGAGGAAATTCTACTTACTCTATGATTTATTTATATAATTCTAATTCACGTCGCTTATATTATTCAAATTAAAGCTCAACATAATTGTTTTTTTTATGAAACGAGGGTTTTTCTTTTTTTTTCAGGCTACTTGGCAAGAAATCAAGCATACGGCCCACCTGATGGAAAGCAGTTACCGTAGCCTATGGAAGCCTGCAACACCAGAGGCATCCCACGCGCGCTGCCGACCCTGAGACATAAAGATGAAAAGTCTCATGTGCCTGTAATTTCACCGGCACCCGTACCTTTCAAACCGAAACACAGCAATGCTAACACTACTGCTTGGCGGCAGCAATTATAGGTACGGTGGTAGTACTTCCCCGGACGAACTCTTTCACAAGAAGTTCTACTACTAACTGAAACTAGGGTGAACGTTACTTGTTTTTTTAATTGTCCTTACTTTTTTTTGGCATAATTCAAGTCATCATCTTCATCATCATCGGATGGTAGCAATCTATTGCCGGACGAGACCTGCCTCATAGATAGATGCAACCACGCTTAGCAGGAAGATTGATAACCACAGTATTTGTGCTAAGTATAAGTACTTAACACAAATACTAGATGGTAGATGCTCATCCCCTTGAGTTATCCCTTAGTCGGCTCTTACGACATCCACGGGAGGAAACAGAGGGGTATATTTTTAGACCGGACACAACACGGCAAATTCAAGTACCTAAAAATAAAGAATTGTTAGAGTTAGTTAAGTGATTCATGAATTTCGTGTCAATGACGCATTTTGTACGTCGTGTCGTTTGGGTATCTTAATAATTAAACGAAATCAATCAAAAATGGCCTATAATACAGAAGACTCTAGGTAGGTACTTGTCTGCAACTAATTAGTCATCACAATGGCAGTGCTTTCGGTAGATCTTAAACCTGTCAAGAACAGATGGGTCTATTAGAAAGGATTAGATACATAATAGAAATTTAGATGAAATATCTGTTTGTTGTGAGATCAAAGGCACACTCATTGATACATTGATTACATTGATAAACGTATATGTGAGGACCTAGTTATAATAAGGTATTATGTCAATAAAACACGTGGATAAGCCAACTCAATTATTGTATTATTAATGTAACTATATGCCGAAGCATCGAAAGCATTTTATTTAAAACAAATGACACCTGCCATTTTGGCTGATTGATCTTGCAGAGAAGAAATGGCTAGAGACTCTAAGTCTGATTGTATGAGACAGATACATCGAATTTATGTTTGATGTAGGCATAAAACAATTCAAGTCTAATTTTATTTATTTGTTTTCTTTTTTAGTGGTTATATTAAAATATATAAATGTGTAAGGTATTAATCTAGTTAATTTAAGTAGGTAATTGATTATGTTAACTTTATAATCTCGATATGTATTATCCCCTATACCCTATAACCTACACAAAGGTTAGCTGGCAAAAAATGCTAATTAGCATTAACTTCACCTATGTACTTGTTTTTTTTTGTCTTGTACAATAAAGTATTTTCTATCTATCTATCTTATTTTCTTGACCTTATCCACTAATAAGTGAGGTCAGCACAGCATGTTTTCTTACATTTCTGTCTATCAGCCCAGTACTCACTCCTTTCTTACCCATATCATCTTTCACTCCGTCCATTATTTTTTTTCTTTGTTCTACCTCTGCTTCTTTATCAATCCACATTCATATTTAACACTCTTCTCATCATGTGATATTCTTCCCTACGCATAATATTGTCCATAACACGCGAACCCACAATTCAAGTAAATATTTGTACATATTACGTTAACGCCTTCCAAACGAGGTTCCATATCATTTACTCGATAGTCTTTTGACACGAAAACGTGTAAAGATGTAGTTTACCCTGCATAAGCAATATTCACCCTAAACACAGGGATAATACTAGGCATGAGTTATAAGGCCACAAACCGGAGACTACAAGCGGGGCGTCGATCTACGCGTGCACGATCTCTGAATAATACTATATTATAAGACAATATATATGTTAGGTTAGGTCTTAAATTTTCGCGATTGTTTAACATAGTAAATTTAACAATTTTAAATTTTAAGCTACCTTTTAGAATCCGGTTATGAAAATAATTAAGTCCCAAATTAAGCACCGCCTTGCAATTTCATTGCGACCATCGAAAAGTTTTTAATTTAAGAATATTGGATGGTATTACTAGTTTTTAATAATTCTGAGTATCATTGGAAGCTACAGAGCATTCAAAACGTCAGTAATATCAAAAATAAATAAAATACGCGATGAATAAGACAAGTTAATATTTGATTGCCAAAACATTCTTCGTCAGCTGATAGACGTGCACTGAACGAGGCCTGGATTGGTGGTTGGATCACAGTATGCTGCCATAGTATGCTGCTGGCGTAATCTCTTAGTCACTTTTTACGACATTCACGGGAGGAGTTGGAATAGTCTTATACTTGTTGGAATAGACAGATCTTCATAAAAATTTCTAGATATAATCAGTAAGACTTATCAAGACACGCAGTGTTTTTATTTTTTGTAACAACGAAATCAGTAAAAATTGTGAAAGGGTTGATGTGCAATTCATCCGAAAAGTTCTAGAAGGATCGTGGGAGAATGTGGGAACCTAGGTGAAGGGTAAAATGAGGCTTAGCTCATTGAACTCAGAATGCACATCCTATAAATACCGACTTGTTAACTATGACTGACAAAGTATTTGATAGGATAAAGGTTTGAGGCATATTTTATCTGTGTTCAGGCAAGCCAAATATTTTATTCAGCGTTCGCATGTGTAATTGTGAGCTTGTCCCTGATTGACCAATATGCTTTCTTTTCAGAGCTCCTAAGAAAGCTGTTTTTGTAGCACGAACACGGTTTTTTAGTGTTCCCAAAAATGCTGACGTTTGAGTGTACGCTACACCGAAAGCTCCGCTCCCTTGTGAATCCTCCGTCTAGCGTGGTGAAACCGTTATCGCTTTGTCGACGGTTGAGCACACGTTGAGAACAGGTAATGACGTCATCTGTATCGACCTGAGCCCTAAGTTTTATGACATTTTTATGACTTACGTTGAGCTTTTTTTGCTAACATTACCAGGCATGTATCACTTTAGATTAGCTAGTAATCTTACTAATATTATAAAAATTCAATTTTGAGTTTCTTGTCATCACGCCGACTCAATCAACAATTTGATGAGCCGATGTTATTTGAAATTTAATAAACACAATAACACATTCATTTTCATTTGATTTTGAATTCGTCATCGATATTATTGTACCTAAAGGATCTTGATTGAGATGACGATAGATTTAAATTTAGCTTCTCGTTTGAATATTGATTTCATATTTATGTTATGTAACACCGAACCACAGAATATACATTGCCTCAGTTTTCGGCGTTGGAGTGAAACTTTGAACGTAGTACTATTATTTCTTCTGTGACGTTACTTGGAATGGTGATTTAATGCATGCGAAGTAATGGCAGGAATTCCTTTATTTGCGGTAAAATGTAATCGCGAAAGCAATTTGGTTTATGCTTTCGTACATAACAGAGTTATTTCTTTCTACTTAGCACAGGTATTAACATTTTTATTCTGACATCCAATCTGAATTCAATGTTTACGGTAAATCCAACAAGATCGAAGTTTACATTTTACATTCACAATTGTAGTTAAATAATTGTGTTGGGCGCAGTGTAAGCTTTTTCCTCAGTCACTTCGGCCGAGATCACTGCTAGGTAACCCTTACATGTAATCGTGGGACCATAGTTGATAGTGACTCATTGCTTACGAACGACAGGATCCACTAGTATTGAAACCTTTTTGACAGTAATTTCACATCAATCTATGAGTATATATTTCTTGACGTACAATCATATAGGTACTTAATAGAATAGAATAACGATAAGGGCCTCTTTCTCAATCTTCAAGTAAAGTCTCGAGTAGGCTAGTTGTCGGTTAAAGTCCAATTTAACTGCGCATACGGGTTTCACAAAAGCCGAGTAGCACTAACCAGGAAGTAAAGTAGCCTGTAACTTACTTCTTGCTTCATCTGCCAAATAGCCGGTCTAACTGACGAGTAAAGTCAAGTTTCATCTGGTTTTGTGTAGATAGTCTCAAAATGTTTCGAAAAAAACCTATTAGAAAGTGTTAGAAATGGATTTATTTGATTTAATAGATCATCAAATAGAGGAATTAGAAAATTCCGAGAGTTCGTGTATTTAATTTTCGTGTAAATTATTCTGCCGAACTTGATGAATGTTTTTTTTTGCCAGATTTCGCCTATCAAAAAATTAGCCGCGCCGCACAAATCTGACAGCCGTGACGTGTAACTGCTGACATTTGTCGTTGATGACAGCGTCTATTGAACGGTTAGATTGAATTATTTTTTAAATCATTCAGCTAACCACCGAGTTGCTAATCCGAACTCAATTTTCTTTTGTGAAACTGATGAAAGTTAATCGACACTTTTACTTGCTGATTAACACTACTTAGGAAGTATCTAATCAATACTTTACTTGAAGACCGTGAACGAGGCCCTAAGTCCCAACAATCAGCGTAGAGGGACTCGAACTTACACTCGACTTGAAAGGATAAAAATAAAGGTAATAAAACAAGTGGCAAAATAAGTGAAAACACTTTTTGTCACGAACAAAAACTGTGTCACGAAAAAACTCACAAAACATGTTATAATTATTAAAAACATTTAAATTTAAAATCCAACAAGCTCGACAAAAAGTTGCCGTCACGTCTAACATTTTTCCACAAAATTGTAAAGCGAGAAAAATAAGCGAAGCATCAGCAACAAAAGAGAAAGAATTTAATATCCACCGCGGCATACATTATATACGGAATGTTTGTAACCATTTGTTTTCTTCCCTAGAACATTCTGTTTCGAGGTTCCACATGGTATCTACTTATCGCTTTTTCTCCTTTATCTGCTACGGTTCAGTAGCCATCTTTGATGACTGTTTTCGTTGTGAAAATTGCTGTTTTACTCGTCATAAAAACGTTTTGCATACGCTTTCTTTGTCTATAAATAAGAAACAAACACAACCCCACATTTTTACATTACATAACACCTTTTGTCGGATCGCTAATTCTTTCTTAATCTTAGATCCAGCCTTTGACTACTGTGCCAGAAAGAACTACTGTGGTGAAAGAATCCTATCCTCGTTGCAGATTCCCTAAGTCTTTACAGAGAGCGCCGCAAAGAGACCTTTTCTTGTAACTGAATAATATAAGGTTTCGTAACATTCCTAGATGATAATTTGTTGCCGATTATCTACAGATCATGAAAAGATCTCAAAAATTATATTGAATTTAAAATTCCTTTTCTAAAAATTACTAGGTACTAAATTACTTGAACCTTCATCAAAATATTTATTATAGGTTGTTTGAAGCTAATTGGTTTCCAAAACTTTATAATCGAGTTAAATGTTTTAATCTAGAATTTTAGAGAATCCAACATCTTTGCAAAGTTTTTTAATCAACTTAGGCTTCACTTGTTATCTTGTTCTTAGAAAACTTTATGCAATAAATAAATAAAGTACCTACTCAAATTCTAAGTTACGTATAGGTACGATCGGGGACTGGGAGATTCGTTACCCATTTTATCTTATTTCTTACTGCTGGCTGGCCCTGGAAGTATAGATCAAATCAAATAGGAGCGTGGGCAAGGTCATTTCAAAAGTTATGACCAAATTTTGTTTTTTTCAATCACTTCGCACAGTGTTAAAAGAAAAAAAACATAAAAAAACTATCAGGGCTATACATATTTTTATGTGAAACAAACTAAAATTTAAAACATAGGAAATTGTACATAACCTTAAACAAAGTCCTAAAAAAAATGTAATACCCTTGACGTAGTTATATGAGTTTTTTGAATGTATTTTTTCTTTGAGCACTATGCGAAGTGATTGAAAAAAACGAAAATTGCTCATAACTTTCTAACTTTTGAATTTTACAAAGAAAATAATGTAACTCCCAAAAAAATAGTAAACGAAAAACATTGGACATAGTGATCATGACCAACATTTGATTCAAATCGATTGTTTTCTTATTGTTTTTTTACTGTCTTCCAATAAAAGGGATTCTCAATTTGACTTATTTTTATGTTTGTTACGCGATATCTCTGTAATTTCTGAACCGATTTAGATATATCTTTCTTTAATGTGTGGGAAATGATTTCAAATTGATCTCATAAAAATTTACCGTACTTTTAGTACTTACTCTGTTAAGTAACCTTAAAAACGACTCTTTTACCTTGCCTATATCTTGAAAAGTCGTAGTAAGTAGCCAGTTGAATTTTCCACAGATTATGAGTGTTGTTGTGTCATAAATCTAGGCAAATAATAAAAAAATACACAAAATAAATGAGGTCCAATACAAGAGTTTTTAAGAAACTTACTGTTTTGTAACTACTGGAAAGCAAACCCCAATTAATTGTTATTCCTGGGGTTTCCCGCTGCGGGATGAACGTTTGTATGATCTCCAAATATTTGTTCCGGGTCTAGGTGTTGTGGTGCCATGGTACTAGTAATTCTTTATACCCACGACACAAAAAATCCTAGTGTGGGATAAGGACTATGTTTGTGACTTGGGAGTTTATTATTACTATTGTTATTATGAATTGACGCCTGCGTCATTCAAAATAAAATGTAACTGAAATCTACAAAATCTAGAAAACTAGAACTAGAACTGAAATCTAGCTAGCGTTCTGACCCTAAAAAGCAAGTTTCCGAGTTAACTCATCCGAAATATATCTCTACGAAGTTATTCATAGGCATTTCAAACACGAATGAAAAGCAACATAAACACGACGCTGGACTGCACTTACTGTGCAAATCCCGACACTACATAGAAAGGGGTATTGTCTCTACATTTTTTACCGAACTCGGTCGGTTTAAATTTACATGGGGATTTGGAACAAGCTCTCTATACTGACTGCAAAAGCCAGTTTTATTTACTTAGGACAGAAGATTGGTTCGAATACCGCATTGACGGGTGTGAATTAACAGCCTTCCACTAGAAACATTTCGTTTTCTTTTTCAGCTTCAGAAGGTTAATCTTAGATTAGTTGGAGATTACTTTTGTTAATCTAATCCAACCCAGGATCTACCGTGAGTCGCTAGGCTAAGCCTACCTTTACCTACGAGAAAAAATAAAACTAACTTTTTTACCTACACCAACGCTCTACCTGTAGAGAGTTCCTCTATCTATATCATAGAGGTGAAGTCTACAGGAAAAAGGCGTGATTTAATAGATAGACCATACATTCTAGCATTCTAGGGGGGATTCTATGTCCAGCAGTATGTTACATTTTTATTTTAAAAACATTGAATTAATTTTGGTATAACAGCAACTATAATTCACCGAGAGTATTAATCTTGGGGTCGTTAGCATATTTGTAGCATGAATACATAGCGATTCGCGACTAGATTTGCGCTGTAAAATTCAATTTTGCTTTGACAGCTGAGCGATCGAACTGCATTGGCGATAATAAGCTGGCGATTTTCCGTTAGCAGATGACGTCATTACCGACCGATGCAGGCAAAGCATGAGCATAAAAAAGCTAATAATTAAGAGAAACTTCCTTTTAAATAACCCAAGCTGACATGAACTGTACTATGTGTGTCAAATAGTAGCTACCGCTATTTTGTCAACAACCTCTTAAATTCGGATCACAAAAGTTTCGCCAAAAATTGTTTCTAAAAATTTAACATTGCAAACAACTTCTTTTTTCTTACAAACTATTTATTTCTCGAATGTATACCTTACATATCATGTTAATTTCTTAGGAAAAAATTACAATCTAGAATATAGTAAGTAGCTACAGTAGAGAACCTACTACCTACCTAACCTAATACGCGTGGAAAAGCGTGTAGAAACTTTTTGTGTTTCTTGTGGTTGTTTTTCTGTTGTCTTTTTTAGGTCAGATTTCTAGCTCCTCCAGACGTGATACTTTACAAATCAAGTGATTCCGTAACAAAAAATGCCAGTGAGAACGTCAAAAACACCATACTTTTTTGCATCCCACTCTTGGAAGTAATAAGTACTACGTAGTACTTATTACTTCCATGATCCCACTTGGTTGGTTTATTCTGTCACAAAAGGCCGGACAACAAGTTTTCCTTTTTTCAAAATTCATAATAGATTCAAAGATTCAAATGTCGTTTTTATGTGTGTTAAACTTTGTTGTACCTATATATAAGTTAGTTTTTACATAAACTAGTGAACTATTATTAAAAGATTAAGTACATTTATAGTCTCTCTTGAGCTACAACTGCTACAGATAAGATAGTAGATATTTTACATCTGCCTACATATTATCTAGGCTTATGGTTCTTTCATATACACATATTATCTAGGCCAGTGGTTCTATCATACATGTTTTTAGGCTGGTGGTTTGAAGAACTCATAAAATTTTAGTATAAAAAATCCATAAGATTTCTTTAGGAATAAATCTTTAAGCCGGTGTGATTTTGAAATTGGTGTATAGATAACATCCTACTAATATTATAAACGCGAAAGTTTGTGAGTATGGATGGATGTTTGTTACTCTTTCACGTAAAAACTACTGAATGGATTTCAGTGAAATTTGGAATGGAGATACTTTACGCCCTGGATTAACACATAGGCTACTTTTCATCATCATCATCATCATCAAACGCGAAAGTTTGTGAGTATGGATGGATGTTTGTTACTCTTTCACGTAAAAACTACTGAATGGATTTGATTGAAAGGATCTTGCCGTTTCGGCAAGGCAGCTCGTACCACACCAAAAATAATTGCGTCAAAACAATACCTCGTGTATTATGAGGATAATAAACCGTTTTTGCTTTACCAACAAGTTTTTTTAACATTCATGACCGCAATTCATAGTTTTTGGGACATAAAGTTTTGAGTTTAGTTTTAAAATAAATACATTCTTTAGTATTTTTTGGACCTTGGCATGATAAAAAGGATGTTCTGATAAAAAAAACATACTTCATAAATAGTCTGCGTAATCTTAGCACTTAGGTAGTTACAATAACCAACATTTTGGTAACATGGTAGGTAGGTATCTACTCGTGATACCCATGACACAGGAGATCCTACTGCGGGATCAGTAACTGTTAAGTATAAGGCAATGACGTTCTAATAACTCGATGAGGTATATATTTAAATATTATTAATAACCAGCTATTAGTGAAGTCAGGAAAGTAGCAAGTATAGGTACAATAAAACATTTCTAATGTGCAATAAAACACTAGATAGGTACGTAGCATCATTTTCATCATCATTATAATTTCATCCATTTGACGTCCCCTGCTGGACATAGGCCTTTCCCATAGAATTTCACAATGAACGTGGTTGTGCCGCCCCTATCCACTGACTTCACGCGAACGTTAACAGTGTCGTTGATTCGTCGAGTCGGGTATGTATAGGAAAAGAAACGATATTATAAAAAAAGGCATGATGTTTAAAAGCCAATAAATAATAATAAAAGGAAAAAAACGGTGGTTCCAAATATTTATGCATGCAAAACACACACTATGGTGACCAATACTAGGTTCAGGTACACTTTCAGAATTCAAGGGCGTTATTTCTTGAATTAATATGAAACATTCATGGCTCAGTATTTTATCAGGGGTTAACTGTAACAAATTAATGTTTATACAATCAATATCTAACAATAAACTAAAGTCCTTATTTTATTTTAATGCAGATAGTACAAACAATACTTACGGGGGGGTGTGGGCACAATCCATGATCAGATAATCCACATTGATCACAGCGTATGTCATGCCTCAAGGGCATGACATGTATCCGTAAGTTTCGCAGCACTAATGCCAAGTATGATGACCTGGGTTCATCAAAGCAATCATCCATCGCAGGTTGAGATGCGTTATTTCTAGTTTCTAGTTAGTTTGTGTAAATCGAGTATACGCGTTTTAAAAAAGCCTTTCGCAGAGCTATCCTGTCATGATAATGTAATTTGTGAGTCTTACGTAGTCTTCTCTTTGTGAGGTTTATTGCCAAGCAATGGCACCGTCACACCGCACGGAAGTAAACAATACAAAATCCTATTTAACTTCATTTCAAGATCACGGGTTCATGTAAATCAATCGAAAATGTTTACGTAATTTAAAAAATATGGGTATTTTTATGAAATACATTTGGGTTTCACGCAATTGGTACGAGCTCTCGGCAACATCCTTTGGAATGGAGATACTTTACGCCCTGGATTAACACATAGGCTACTTTTCATCATCATCATCATCATCAAACGCGAAAGTTTGTGAGTATGGATGGATGTTTGTTACTCTTTCACGTAAAAACTACTGAATGGATTTGAGTGAAATTTGGAATGGAGATACTTTACGTGCTGGATTAACACATAGGCTACTTTCCATCATCATCATCAATTTTCATCATTATTCACGCGGGTGAAACCGCGGGGCGCAACTAGTCTTTAATATTTTTTAAAACACAAAACATAACTTATAAGTACGTCTGAAATCGAAAAATAACAACGAAATAAAATTCTACCAATCGCTAGCCATCAAAAATGAACTTATAAGTACGTCTGAAATGCCACCAAAAATGAATGCTGGTGTACTAGGTATGAGCAACGGAAACTGCTGAACAGTTTATTTTTAATATTAATAAATGACGGAATTTGCGTGTTCCCTTTTTTGTTTGTTATGTTGGACATTTTGGACATTTCCTCGCAATTCAGAGAAAAGTTCTACGCAAGCCACGGTATAAAAGCTACACCCTCACAGCGTAGGTTTCCCCTTACATACATCCGCTGACAACTAACCTCATCCATAAAATCTAAATCTGACTTCTTTTCCCTGACCAGCGAAGCAGCTACAGGCCGATATATCAGGCACTAGCATTGGCGAAGTTAGTCAACCCCAAAACGTTTCTAGTTTAGAAAAAAAAGAAAGTTCCTTCAATTCGTTGGGATCGGGCCTTCAATATTTTCGATGAATAAATCGAAATTTGGAGAGCTTGTCATCTGAGCAGCCATGGGCGTGCAGTTCCGAAGGCTTGCAAGGTATAATGTAAGTGGCACGAAGGTACTTTGAAACATGCAAAGGTACGCTGTGTGACGTCAGCGTTCATGGCAAACTTATACGACTCAGTTGCGTTCCACCTCTTTTTATTTGGCTCGCAATGTTGTTACAAGCTTATTTTAATCAAAAGGGGCTTGTTGAAGCACTGTCTTCATCGACTACCAGATACGTGATCTACGTAGCATCTCATTTGGAAGCTCTGACTAAAATAGAATAACCCCTGCGCAAAATGCGCCCTTTCAAATCACAAGGGGCGCGTAAACTCGCAATATTTATTTTTCAATCTTGCCATAATAAAGCGCTTCTACATATTAACTTAAGAACATAACTAATGTGAGGCTCGCAAGAAATATGTATGACTTACAAGCAACATATGAAAACATTATTTCATCTGCCTTGCTCTCATGGATTTCCCTGGGGTGGTGGTAAAGTGGTAAAGAACCAGAAATATTAGAGCTCTTGCTGTTTTGTAATACAAACTTTCGCGGGATATGATTATAGCACATCAAAGGTCAGGATAAGCTGGCCTTTGGAGACTTAAGCCAACTCGTGATACTGTTTACCGTATTTATTGCTACCGATATCACTCACTCCGAAACTATCAATAAATATCGACTAGAGGTTATTTCATCTCCTTTCGCGACAGTTATTGACAATCAGCCGAAGTACAATGCAAATAAAGGTTATATTGCCTCTAAAAATCACATCAAAATAGGATCCAATCAACGTTTTATCGCCTCTACGCACAAAAGCTATCTAGAACGGTTTTGTATTTTTGTAGCACGTTCAACAAAAGTTTTATATGAGGTCAAGCACCCAATTTTTTCGTAGAAAACATGTTTATTATACGCGGCCGCCGGCATTACTTAAGCCACCGTAATATTTAGTAAAGAACCTATTTGTCCCCCGCAATATATCGTCCATAATATCGCCTGGTCTTGGGGAGGCTATCTGACCCAAAGTATTAATATAACACTCCCCGCTGTTCCCTAACTGACCGTATCTTCAAGGCTTCTTATGAAGGCACGCTATAGCTATAACTATACAGATATACACATTATGTATGTGTATTACATGCTGAGAACAAAGTAATTTGTTGTAGGTACCTACTGGTTCATTTGAAAACTGTAAGTTGCTTGATAAACATAAATTAGGTACTATGACCCCTCTGTCTCCAAGTGTGGATATTATAGAAGCCGTCTAAAGGATTACACTAGGAGATGCAGTAAGATACCTGACAAAAATGGTGATTATGGCATAGCCCCATCGCATTTTTTTAAATTGATTGGGACTATTACTGGAAGAAACCAGTGTGGCAAAAGGTGCGCCCACGCTCGTTTTATGCACAACCTGTACCTACACATACTATGCAAATACTATGCATACTATGAAAACAGGTCACTGGATTTCAGTGGATGGCGGTTGAATAGTGGCACAAGATTGTTCGTCGTAGTATTAATTAGAAGAGACCTAGGTATGTCCCGCAGTGGACTTCTTTCGGCTGATGATGATGATGAGATACATCTGCAAACTAGGTAATCTTCAAAGGTTGAGATGCCACTCTTGTTAGCAATCAGACAACTCAAAACCCATTACACACCCTTCACCAACCCAATCACCAAACTTTATCGCCGAAACTTTTCAGATCTTATTGAGTACCTGATGCGTAAAATAAAGTTCCACAAACTCTGTAATAGAATATCCTTTGAGTGAGTCGTTCGAGCAAGCTTGTAAATAACAGTATGGTAATTACACGAGCAATTTATTTTCAACGGTAGCTTAGTACTTGATGACAGTTATCTAAAAATGTGAAGAAATTAAACCAATGAAATAATCCCGTCGTACCGTATGCACCATTGACTTGCACCATCAAAGGCATCTATAGAAATTAAAATTTCAAGTTGCACATTAGTTTATACATCACCAATATACCTATCTAGTTGATGTACATGTAAGTTGATCTATTTTGGTGCGACATTTAGGAAGTTTGAATGAAAGAATGTGACTTTTCACCTTTTTTTTTTTAAAGTAACTAAATATTTAATATTTTGTAATTGTAATAGGTATTGAAGTTAAGACAATTTACGTTATTTTTGTTTTCTGCATGATGTATTTTACTTATGCCTCACTAACAAATTGTTATCTGGAATTTTGACACTTACCTACTAATTTGTACCCAATTACTCTATTGATAATTTTTGTTTTTTTGCGCCGATAGTCAGAACTAGCGGTCTATATATAAAACCAAACAACTTATCACTATTAAAGTCTATAGTGGTGTATAGTCGTAATTTTTCTAATATATGTAGTTAATAATTCACTTAATTTCTGTAACATCTAGGTACATATAGTGAATTATTAATTATATTAGAAAAATTACGACTATACACCACGTACTTTACTATTCTCCTGCTAACGTTTCGTTGACCATTTAAGAGGTCCTTCCACATGAACACGCTCGAAGGTCGTGAATTATTAATTATGTCAATGTATAGGTAATACCTACCTTGGTCGGTTTGTGATTTATTTTGCTCTATTTCCTTTCTCATTTGTTCAATTTGTTTTTGTGTGAAATATATGTTTTTAATTTCATATCATTTGTATATCAACAACAAAGAACTCCGTAGAAGTACACATACAAAACAAAATTACAAAATTACCGATTGTTGCTCAATTTGAATCGCCCGTATAAAAGCACTTTAAAAGTACGCAATGAAGGTGTCAAAAGTTGCCGAAGTAGCGACGTGTAGCAACTTCGAGCACCCAAAACTTGAAGACCTCTCTAAATCTACGAACTTCTCCTTGTTGACAGCATCTGAGACATGACTTTGAAGAACAAGACTCTTTGGGTCAGTTGTGTAAAGAGAACATCACTGTTCTGTACAAGGGCAAAGGAAAATTAGCTTTAAGCTACTTCTGCATAAGACAAGATCTCAAAGACAAACCAAAATGGTCAAACAACTATTTAGCACACCCAGTTCTTTTTGACAGATGCTTTAATACATTATCTGTCACCTTGATCAATGGTTACGATAAACGCCCGTTTACTTGTCCGTGAACATTTCACGAATACATGCGATTTTTTTTATAATGACTGCACCCAATAAATGCTTGGTTTATGTTTGGAATTAATTGTAAATACTTTTAGTTACTGAAAGAATAATATAACTAATACATTCAAGTCATCATCAGCAGCCTTTAGGCGTCCTCTGCTGGACAAGGCCTAATCATAATCACCTCGCTTGGCATGTGGATTGGTGATCGCAGTATCCATTTTGAGTACTACGGTGGATGCTACTGCTCATCCCCTTGGATAATCCCTTAGTTGGCTTGTTAGTTGGCCACAGCAGGAGATGGAGAGGTATATTCTTAGGGCGGACACACCACGGCATTTAAGTACGTATCAAAAGTATAAATTAAACAGCTGAGCTATCTAAAGATAGTTGAAAACGATCTTTCTGTCTGTGTCACGAAAACCAGATGCTTCCGAAGGATTTAGCTGATGCCTTTGAACTAAACATAACTAGTGATAAAGTCAAAACTTTACAAGCTAAATAATTAAATTGTAAAGTACTTATCTAATGCTCACTGCATTTGAAATATCTGTAACTTTCACAGCATCTGGTTCCTTTGAACAAGAGCTAACTTCAACCTCACATCTTAACTTTTGAACCTACCTACGTAGGTAAGAATTTGAATAGCTCCTTTCTCATCATGCTTAATTATGCCGCGTCCGACTCGAGGAACATAATATACTCTCTAACGAGAGGAGGTCCGACTCACCTTCACACTGCTCTGTCACACTGGTGTGACGGTTAGGATATAACTTTACTGACCTTCAATGCTACGTGATATACCTAGACCAATATTTCCCTTTCAGTTTCTGACAACACAAAAAGAATGTTCACATCAGTACTACTTACTACTACTGTATACAATGACTTCCTTAGAAAATCATTAACTGTATATCATCGATTCTTTCCGGTCCTTTTATTGGTCACCGAGCTGATAATCGCTTTTGATTCCAATTTTACAAGCTTAAGTATGCAATGTACTGCGAAATCGTATTTGAAAGCGATTACCTCAGTTCAAGTTAATAAGGAGGCTGGTCCGTACTCAGAGACCACAGCTTGTTGGGTATGGTGACCGTGACTAGGATAGTCAAATAGTCATTTATTCGTACAAAAGGTACATGTCAAAACACAAAACCACAAAAGGCGTACAGAAAGTAGGTACCAGTAGGGGGCTAGTGGCCTATGGTGAAAAAACAAGTGTAGTGTTTTTTTTTACGATATTTCTCACAATGTTTTCCTTCACCGTTTGAGAGTTGGCTTTTACAAAATTCATGGGAGGAGATGAGGGGTCTATTCTTAGGCTGGACACACCAAAGCACAAATAATAAAGCATAATATTCAACCATCAAACAACTCAATGTTGTAATACCTACAAGATTATGATGTTGGCGTTTGCCTGAATACATAGATAAATGGTAATGCCAGTTGCAATAATTACTTAGCGAACTCACTAAGCTACAAGGAAAAGTGTACTTAAACTTTGCTTACAGCTTCGAAACTTGTACTACTTAGTTGTTCTGATAGTGCTGAATGTGGACTGTACAAACAAACCCTCCCTTTATGTGCCAAGTTGGGTATTGGTTAGTTGGAACTAGAGAATTTCCCGTTGTGGTTTATAATGTAATATTACTACTATTTAATTTTCAACGCTCGTTCACTATTGGTCACTATTGGTCACTAGACCCTTTCCAGGGCCACCTCAAGCGATAAGAGCCTTTGGTGTCTCTTAAGATAAATGTTTCGAAAAAAACCCTTATACCTTTACCTACTATTAGGTTAAACATCAGATACCTACCTAGGTCTATAGACATGTATGTAATATAGAATCACTGTATGTTTGATGCATATTTTAATTTAAAATAGCCAAATTTCATTGTATTTCAATGTTGTACAAGTAAGTTTCACGATGTAGTTCTTGAGTCTTAGTTAAACAACCTCGTGTCCAAACAGTTAGATCATCGAACTTCTAGTAGGACTGGATGGATTAAACGCCTCATCGTCACGTAAGTAAGCCATACTGACTTCGGAAGCCTGACTACGTGGTCCGACACACCCTTGGCTACTTTTATTTATTATTTCGTTTTTGCGTGACAATGTGCCTATATTTTATCGCAGTCTTCCGATTATCAATTAGTTGTATTAATTGAGTTATCTTTGTAAATATCTCGACTACTTCATTTTATGCTAGTATCACTATTTTCGGTAGGTATAACTTATTACGGTCTAAAAGATCTGCACGGAGAACCAGTTTCAGGGAGGAAAGAAAATTATCTGATTTAAAAACAGGTAAAAGCTACAGACCAAAATTATCCATGACGTAAACACTCGCCTTCTTTAACCAGCCACAATATATATAGTAAGCAGTAGATATACTATTTACTGTTGTTGGCTACGCTTCAAAGAAGAAATAGCACGAGTCAAGTTTGATACTGCCGTCGTCGTGAACTCGTGACGTCTCGAGACACAGTGTACGTTTTCTTGAAATAGGTAATTTCTTGCAAGTTATGGTACTGCCCGTACAGCTATATACTGTTGCCCAGCGATGCTGTATGTCTCTAGATACCCGGTCTGATAAAACGGATTGTTCCCGCCATATCTCGACAATTATCTAGAAAGGTTGGTCTTTCATTTCTCGCAGCGTCTGCGTTTTATGTCCATAGATCTGTATCTGAAATCGTGAAATGAAAATTGCCATAGGTATGTTGGGCATTGACTTTTGAAAAGGATAAGCGTTGTATTTTGAGTTTGTGAAATGGTTTGAAAGTTTTTAATTTGTGATCACATTAATTAAAGTTAGATTATGCGAACGCAATATAATAAATACCAACTCACTCAAAGTTTTGAAAAAAGGCGCTTGAAAATTAGCTAGCTAAATAACTGAGTCGTAGGTATTCTACGGCGTAGGTGCATGTCTACGGCGTAGGCAGAAGTCTAAGCGATATTGTCATTGGCAAATCTTTGAAAAACAGACATTATTTTCTCCACAAAGCTTTCCAGTGAAACTGAATGTACTGTTAAAAACCAGTGAACAAAATAAACCAAAAGTAATCGACTTCCTCAATGCTTTGATCCGTTTCTCCAAAACAAACTCGGAGTCCATCAAAGCATGTTTCTTCTATAAATCCCCAAACATTTTGGCGTCTCACGGAAGGAGCTTATCTGTTATAGCAGACTTCTATGAAGGGTCCGTATTCACCCGATATCACCAATTTCTTACTTGATTGGGCTCGTTGATGGCTTTCGGAACAAAGGAGAGTATCAGAGCCTCTACCATTGTGTTGTAGCATTTGATTACTTTAGTAGGTAACTATGACACAGATTTACGGCTATCGTATATCAGTAACTGCCAGAGTTTGATTAACCAACCAATGTTTGTTACTTGATTGGTAACTTAACACCAGTTATCCTATAGGTACAATCAATAGAATTTTAAAGGTGATCCTCAAAAAATATATTTGGTTATTACCGTCAATAGTTTCTCTTTTGCATTAGGCCTGATATAGTAATTTTAAACTATACAATGTTATGTGATATTACATCTACAAAATGTGTCCAGAGTAATTTTCTACACTGGTGTAAATTTGGTTTGTCTTCACATTTACACGTCGGGTTCAGTGCGATTCCGAGTAAAATTCTAAACACTCATCCTACCGGGACTTGATGTTCATTTTGGCCAACGATTGTATAATATACCTACACGTAAAGTGAACCTAATTGTTATCGGCATAAGGTTTACTTCAGGTATCATGCAATTTATTTCAGGATATAACACGTCATGCTTGATTAGTCACTGGTAATACCGTAATGCTTCGAACCCTCAATCCTCATATGAGGGGAAACGTTTGGGCGGTTCATGACAATTAGGGGGGTGAATCGCAATTCTAATTATAGCAGTCAGTTTATGTGACGAAGGGTCATGTTATACCACACGAGCGGCTTCGCATTTTGACTTCCAAATTATCCATGTATGTTAACTTTTGGTATTTATTTTTCGAAAAAAAAAACATTTAATAATTTGTTCGATTTATCTAACAAACAGGGACGTAACGGTATAAATAATGTACCTAATGAGAGTGCTCACAAAATTGTTCGAAATGCTCTGACATTTTCAATTTAAGATAAGATAAGATAATATTTATTCACAAGAAAATTAATAAACTAAACATAAAGGAACTAATTTCCGTCTGGATAAGGTTGCCAGTAATCTTGCAGAGATAATTCTGCTCAGTTAAGAGGCACTTGTACCTATGTTTTGTAACCTATACCCTTAACCCAACTTTCTGTGTAGACAATGAAATAATTTCTTCAAGAAACGTGTTTGGAAAAAACTCAAATTAACTCACATACATGGCACATAATTCATCACACCCAGCTACTTCTGTGACTGATGCTAATAGCAATTACTTACAACTTATTTTTTTCCACCTAATTTACCACAAATTGTAAATTGAGATAACATGAGAACGCTTTTTTTCGACATATTTATGAGGCTCTTAAAAGACACTGATAAAATAGCAATTATGTTATGTTATATCTTGAATTTCAGTCCATCCGGCAAAATATTATTATAATATATTTATTATAATAATATTTTGCGTTACGTCTCCTTATGAGATGTACTCGTACATGAGTTACACATCGTTGCAAGACCATCACACTTCATACAGAGTAATCGGAGTCTGTAGATTAAAGGAAGTTTTCCTAAACTAATCCGTTTATATTTTCACTCGCTTATTTCATAATATCTCTTACGCCTATAAACTATTCATTTCTAGTATGAACATAGGCGCATTTCAACATAGAACAGTGACCACCGGTATCCGTGACGTTACGGGCTTCTCGCCGCTGTAAGTGGGCACTAGGGTTGAGAGGTTGCTGGCAAGATGCCAGACGCCGACTCTGCATTCTAAAGACGAGTACCACGGCGGCGAAAGAGACGCTATTTTGAAAACAGTAGAACCATTGTTTTTGAGTACCCTACGTACCAACTCAGCCTCAAAAAACTGCACTTCGTACTGTAACTATTGTAAAAGTAGGCACTATAATCGGAAGGCTGGAGAAGTTGAAGTTGAAGACACATAACACGCCCAACGGTCACATACGTAGTCCCGACCCCACACTAGAATTCCCTGTATTGGGGTTTCAGGAACTACGAGTACCATGGTACCAAAACACCGAGATCCAAAACAAATATTTGCAGATCATGCAAGCATTTGTCTCGCAGCGGGAATCGAACCCGTAGTCTAGTATCTTAGCCAGCCCGCCCGTAGCGCCACAGAGGTCGTCAGAGGTCATGCACGAGAACTGAATGTGGCGTAATAAGTTTGACGACTTCTGTGACGCGGGGTGGGTGGGTAGCTGGCTGTTGTGCGATAGGTGTGGGTTCGATTCCCACCGCGAGACAAGTGTTTGCATGTTTTGTATTTATTTGATCCGGATCTGGGTGTTTGGGTAATACTAGTACACGTAGTTTCTGATACCCACGACACAGAGCTAGGATTTCAGTAGGGTCAGGACTCACGTGACAGTTGGGATGTCTGAAGTGGCCCTATTTTGAATCTATGTAAAAGCAACTATACATTTTTGTTACATTTGTTAGCATGGGTGTTGCTAAGCTACTTAAACTCAATGATAAAAAATTCTGGGATTGCTAATTCTTTGCAATCATAGAGTTATTATGTCGTCGACAAAAACTTCAGACATTGTCGGTAAAGATTTTCGCAATCAAACACAATTCCATCTTCATCAAACAAATAAACTGGAATGATAAATGCGCATCCATAGTAACACGCTTAAATTGAAATCAAATAGTGAGCCAGCAGTTCTAGATCGCAGCTCATTGAAGAAATAACTGGTAAAATACAATCACAGTTTTGACCCAAATCTGCACCATATTGAGAAGCAAATGTTAGAGGTAACTTTGTGATTTTTTTACTATAGAGAAAATATTGTCCTATCGTGTTTTAGGTAATTCTACTTTGGCTGAGAAACACACACTGGATGTCACACAATGAATTCACATCATAAAATATATTTATTAATATACTTTTACGAATTTTATATCCCCTTGTCCCTGTGAAACGTCTGTAGATAAATCTTGACGTATACAGGTCAGATTAACCAAGCTATTTACTTCAAGCTACGGATCAAACTCGGACGGGATCAAACCGATCTGCAGGCGGATGCCAATTAGCGTGTTGACAGAACCTCGTTACGTATGCTCGAGTGCATTGCGCAGTGGACAAGCTGACTGCTAACAATGTTACCATACCAAATGCATTGTGTGGTTTAGTTAAATTTGACATCAATGGCTTAGGAGTATATTGAATCAACCAGAAAGGACGAGAAGAGTCATACATTTTAAAGAACACCACCGCCATTCTATTGTTTATTCATCACATTGCTTCTCGTTCAAAACTTCGATTGTCCTGAGCAAAAATTTTTCCAATCAGAGTTAGCATAGTCAGAGCTAATTGTATTATTTACTGCGCCATTGTTGAGTTAGGTTATATATCTCAGTCAAATGCAAACCCTGGTTAGCGCAATTGTGAAGGCACTTTTAATTTAATTCCACACAGGGATTTGACCCAAACATATTCGACGTTGAGAATGAGAATCCTAGATTCGCAAAGAAAATGTTATATCCGTTTTTGAGAATCCTGGATTCGCAAAAAAATCCGTTTTAAGGGTTGTGCGCCTAAAAAGGTACCAGTTTGTATGCTTGTGTCACAGCCTATTTTCTGCAAATCGTCGTTAAAAGTTGTTAGTTTGAAAATATACGAAAACCGGACCAACCATTATGTCGGAAAATAAAGAGCCTACATTTTTTTATTTTTTTTTATAAAAGGAGGAGTTATATGTGGCCTCACTCATAACTTACAGGGCCACTTGTTGAAAATATTCGTGAAGAGAAAATGTGCATAATATGTGTGAGAACCAGTAAGTTTAATTGGTCTAGTGGTTAGTATGGTAGCCTACTTGTACGGAACCCTCTCCACGCGAGTGTGACGCCATGTCTATTTGGTATGATTTTAGAAAGTTTGTGCGCAAATTCTAACTTATTCCTTTTCAATAATGGGTCAAGGAAATGATACAACCGTTGAACTTGCCGTATATCCAAGCTTCATTATATTTGCAAATGGAAGGATTACGTTGAGATTGATTAGCAAATCTGCTAGCACTAGTTAACAAATGTGCCAGCTCAAGCTAACTAGCAAAATGCTAGTTCAACCTAACTAGCATGTACGTGAATGGTTGCTGAGCTTTAAGCTCATTGAGCAAGCAAACTTCGAGAAGGAATATGCTCATCGAGCACTAAAAGTAAGAGCTAATCCGGCTTAGTAATGTTTACATGGGTATTTTGTAATTAAGTTACAACAAGGCACAAAACAAAGAAAATTCTAGGTATTACTCAAATCGAACTTAAGGGGCTCCCGGTGTGATTGTCGAACTCATCGGAAAAACCATGCTTCCATTTCCGCTTTTCTTGTTTTTGTTTTAAGGTTCAATGTTTCAAAGCGAAATTTAAATGTAAATTTAAATTCGATATAACTTCGGTATGTTTCAAACAGTTATCTTCTAAATTTCATTTGGTATAGTTAAGTTATTTTTTTTTTATGATAACTAAAAAAATACTTTTGTTTTCGCTTAACAGCGAATGGATTTTTCCTTTATTACCTATACTGTACTGTAGGTAACTGTGTTACCTTTCTAGGATTAAAACTAGATAATAAGTTAATGTGGGACAAACACATTGACTCTCTGGCTGGTAAACTGAGTTCGGCCTGTTATGCTATCAAAAAGATTAAAGAACTGTGTGGTCCGGATGTTGCCAAAACTGTGTACTTCTCTTACTTTCATAGCATTATGACGTACGGGATACTGGTATGGGGAAATGCGGCTAATTCCAACAGAATCTTTATTTTACAAAAACGAGCTGTAAGATATATACTTGGGCTAAAACCTAGAGATACATGCCGAAATGCATTCTCCCATCTTGGTATTATGTCTTTTACAAGTGCATACATTTTCCAATGCCTACTTTATCTAAAAAAAAATATTAATAATTTTCCTACCTTAAATTCTTCCCATTCCTACCAAACAAGACACGGTGGCAACATTCGGCACCCAACTTGCAGGTTAGCAAAAATGACAAAAAGTTTCCTGTGTAATGGAGTTAAATTGTATAATAAGTTAGATAAAGAGTTACGTGAAATGAATGGTGACATGTTTAAAAGTAAACTAAAATCAATATTGACAAAAAAAAGCTACTATAATATGTCGCAAGCTCTCAATGACGACTTTATTGCCTGAGACAATTTTGTATGTTCTCCTAATTATTTATTTCTTTTTATAATAGGACAATGCCCAAGGCAGCTATTATTAATTATTTCTAGATTTCTAATTTGACAATGCCCCTTTACAGCAGCTATGACAATCTGACATTTTCCTATCGAATTCTGTTGTTCTAGTTATTTTAATTTCAATGTTTACTTTTAATTTGACATGCAAGTAAGTACATAATGTTGTATATTGACAATGCCCTTTTACAGCAGCTAATAATTTTGACATGTTATTTTAATTCAATTATGTATTTTAAATTTGGTATTTAATTTGTTGGACAATGCTTTTTACAGCAGAAACAAAAATTGAATATTGGTTATTCTATGCTTTGTTAAATTTACTTATTTAATTAATTACTAGGTATGTGAAATGCTTGTCTGTTTCTAGCGCCCCTCCAGTTAAGTAGTAAGTTACTTAAGTACATTAATAATAGTAACTTATAATGAATTGCAACTGTTATTGTAACTGATGTATGACGTGACCAAGTGTTCTAATTGTTCCTACGGTTTAATAAACGAGTATGAGTATGAGTATGAGTATACGAATAATAAATTTAAACTAAATAATGATAACTACTTAACTTACTAGAGACTTATCATAGTTTTAATTTAACTTCTGTACTGTTAAGAAAATTTACCACAGAATTTCATTATTTTATCATTATTTCTTTTAATTCTAACATGTTCATTTCTTTTTATTTCTTGGTTCCACAATCAAGGCTCAAAAAACAGTTTATTCAAAATCTAAATTTTATAGTTTTTTTTTAATCACAATACCTACTTAGTTTAGACCACTGCTGGACAAGGCCAATGAATGCATTAGGGGTATTTGCCATAATCCCTACGATAAGGAGGCGAATTGGTTATCGCAGTATTGGTGTTGAGTAATGAATGCTGCTGCCCATTTCCTGGTGTAATCCCTTTGTCGGCTTTTACGAAATGCATAGGCGGAGATGGAGGGGTATATTCTTAAGCCAGACACGCCACCGCATCCTTAAATACCCCTCTCTCATACTCTCTATACTCAAAAGTATATTAAATTTCTATTCATGTTTCTGGTCAACGTACCATTGTTGAAAGTCAGCCACGACACTTGACCCAACATCGCCCGGACGAACGTAAATAACGACTCTCTTTCAAACTCACTTTACAAAACAAATAGACGTTATTCCACGACCGATACTCAACAGAAATAACAAAAGAAAAATTATATCTAGGGCTCCATTTTCCATGTTCAAGAGGCAAGGACGCGTGATGAAAGTCCTTCTACTACCGCACTCAAAGTCCTAACTGATATTAAATAGTCCATTTTAAATAAACTGGCATGCAATGATATTTCCCTATTGGGTCACTAAGAAAAAACACAATACCTCCGAACCATTATTTTATTAAATAATAAAAAAAAAAATTGAGAAACACCTCCCTTTTTTTGAAGTCGATTAAAAAAATAGTTTTCGATGTATTGTGTTTTAACAACACGTAAGTATCACTAACAATTCAAGTTTTTTACCTAAATGTTTCTGTAACCAGGAGTTATTTATCAATACTTTTAGATCGATTTGTTTTGATTTGTCTTTACCTTGGCCAAAATCTTGACAAAATGAAAATTTTTTTGCTGTAAAAACATAAAACAAAAAAGATTCATATTCAACCTATGTTGCTGACTGTATGAGCGTTGCTTAAAATAAGAAGAAGGCTTTTTTATTTAAGTATACAATGGTAAAAAGCCTCTTTTCATAGTCTCTAATCAACCTCATAACTGCCAAGAAAGGACCAGTGGCGTTAGAGAATAAGATGAAATGAGCTTTATTAAATCTTTAATTGGCGTCTCTGAATGCAGACGATAGACCCTCAGAAGATTTTTTTATTTTCTTTGTCTTGAACCTTCAAAAATGCCGTCTGTGAAGTATTCGAGGCGTAGGATAATTGCTGCGGTAATTTTTAGCCCTCATTTACTCATTTTATTTTCGAGGGACAGAACTTAAAAGACTTCCTTTAATTTTGCAAAAATTATTACTTACACTCGTTTTGTCCGCCAAAAGATCTGGGAAATTCTTGCGAAAATATTTAAGAACGGGAAATAAATTGGTGGTCTACACAATATATACAGGGCGTAAAAAGACTACTCCCGAAAACTGAAACAGTGCATTCAGACCATGATTCTGAAAATATTTAAGCTGAAAAAACACGACACCTTTAGTATTCGGGAGCCGTCTATTTACACGCTGTATAGGTACTTATACCTATATACCTATAACTAGAGAGTTCTGACGTCGAAACCCACGTTGGTCCGTTGCAAATGTGCAACGGAGATTTCGTTTTTTTTTGTCGTTGCTGATTTTTGATTGGATGGGTATTTCTCCCAAAAGGGGCGGAAGTTTGCTGCGGCGCTGATTAAATAGGGTGTCGTAAGAAAGAGTTATGTATTTACATTCCAAAACTATTGAAATTGTTATTCCACGATGTATAGTTTGTGAGAAAAATTATAAAATAAATCCTGATAAGTCTCAGAGGCCATAATAAAAAAAAAGAAGATTTTTTTTGCAACGCTCGGCTTTTGCCTTTGGCTGTTTCAAATATTTTTAGTTACATTTGCAATTTAATACGTTACACTCTTTCCAAGTTGTCAAAGTATCACAAGTCATGTTTTAGTACCTATTTAAAATTGTAGCTGGTTTAACTACTATAACTTTAATGGTCAATTTCCACCCCATTGAAAAGCCACGCAATAAACTTACCTACTCTTTATTCTTTATTCCTTATGTACACCCATATACCTAAATAATATAGACAGAATGAAAGGATATGTAGGTATAAAGGCGAGCTTAACCCTAAAAAGAGTTTACATTTCATTTCAACTTACATTTCATTTCACTACGCTTTTAAATAAATTAAGCTACACCGCTTAAAATTCCACTAAAACTACACTGTATACCCAAAAAAACCACAGGAAAATAAAATGTTATAAAAGTAAATATGGCGTCTCTTTTCGAAAAAGGTGGAAAGAGTTAATAATCCATTCAAACGCGCGAGTGGTAAAAAAATTTCAAGCCAAAAATTTCGTCAATAACGTTGGCCAATATTTGACATTCATGTATATACGATCTTATTCTGAGCGATCACCTCTAAGAATAAGGTCCCTATTCTAAGGATCACCTCACCAGTGACTCAATAACGTCAGATGCTGGTGTTAACCCTTGGACGAATTATCACATATGTCATAAGACGTTGCCGCTCTTACATCTGTGTATCGTATTAGTGATCAGTTATCTTTGTCCATCCCATGGAACCTTGCTACGAGTAAAAGAGAAAGTAGATATAAGTTTGGCAACGCCTTACTTCTTTGTAAATCGTGTCAGTTGATGACCGGTTAATCGGTCAAAAAATTGCGGCGAAGTTTTTAAAAACAGCAAAAAATCGTATGAAATTGCAGTGTTTCATCAAAATAAATTTGAAAAAGTGAAAATATGTCCTGTTCTGCTGTGTGTTATTCATCAAAAACAACAAAAGAAGGAGTAAAAGACCCGGGATTGTCATTTCATACGTAGGTCTTGGTCAACATATTTAATCTTTTTACTTGCTAAAAGAGCAAGTTTTTTTAACCGAAAAAACTGTAGTAATTACTTTTTTATTAGTATTTAGTCATATTTCCTGAGTGATAATCATGAAAGTTAAGTGTAAAAGCATTAATTATTGTAAAATAAAAGGCATTGTTTTAGGCATCTGTGCTAGTGATGTACTACACCAACCAATTTAGTTTTATCGATAATATTTTAGTTTCCGTTTTTGATGTACACACAACACATGCTTTGCGTATGTGTTTACTGCGGGACAAATGCTTGTAAGATCTGAAAATATTTGTTCCGGGTCTGGGTGTTATGGTACCATGGTACTCGTAGTTCCTGATACCCACGACAAGGGAATCCTAGTGTGGGATTATGACTACGTATGTGACTGTTGGGATTTATGTTATGTTTGTATGTTAGTTTGTTTAGGTCTTGAATCTTGAAATTGAAATTTGAACCAGTTCCATCCACCCAACCGATTGAGCTGAAATTTTGCATTATCATGTTCCATTGATAATACATACATGTAACAAATTAAAGAGTTGATATTTTATAACGCCTTTTTCATTAATTTCGCTATTATTCATCGATAGGTTAGTCAATGAAGTCACTTCTCTAGTCACTCACACTAATACATATCTACAACTGCACACTGACAAAACACGGACATGCTTTGAACCAAAATGCTCTGTCCATTGTGATAATTCGTCCAAGTGTTAACCCCACAAAGAAACAATTAGATTGATATGACTTGTGGAATACCCGCGACATCTTCCACGTGGAGATTTTCCATACAAACTTCAACATCGAGCTGTACCCTCTTAGGGGGTGAAGTACCTACTCGCTAAAATTCAGAAGGCTTATTACGAATTTTGCATTGCAACAATCACTTTGCGAGTCGTGAGCTTTTACCGTGACTTACATAGTTACTATTCATCATTCTGTGCCACGCAGTCGATAGAAACAGCACAGAACTACATAAAAATACACATAACGTATTGCATTATTATAGTTAGTCCACGACATCTAACGAAAATACTAAGCACTGACTTAATCAAAAAAAATAACAACCAAGTCTCCCCAAACGGCATACCAACGGCATGCAAACGGCATACGAACCTCCAGACAGATGGCGCTATAAGTTACTTAGCAACCCTTCAACAGATGGCGCAGTGCTGAGGGAACCCAAAAACCGAGTCCACCAAACATAATATTTCTATGTTATCCAACCTTCTATTTTAATTCCAGATTTAAATGAAATCTAGATGGCGTTATCGTTTTAATTTTGTGGGAAAATGGTGGCACCAACAGTATTTTGATATATAGTATAGATTAATTTTACGTCCATATAGGTGGGTAAGTAACTAATTAAGAAAATAATGTTATTTTGACGACCGAAGATACACCTCTTTTATTTTTATTCAAAACCTATCAGCGATAATATAATATAATAGAGGCTCAATGGTCCCTAGGGAGTGTTGAGTTGAAAATTATTGTACCTACCTATCATAATCCACTCCAATGTTTTTAGATATCTGGAAGTAAGATAATGTAACAAAACATCTAATAATTTTTCTTAGATTATTACTGAACTGATAACAATGCACAGTCCAACAATAACCCTAAAAATATCAAGACGTCACATAGCCATCCCATCTCCGCACTTGATTTAACAAAGAGCAGTGGGTAATTCCATCAAGGAGCCAGCTGCATCGCTCGGGGCGCCTCGGGACAATCGCGATGCAAGCATAATGCGGTCCGCAACTCGATTAAAGTTGAAATACTCCCCCTTCTCCAGTAGCCTAAGAACCATGAATGATTTTCTCACGTCATAATGTTGAATAATCAGTTCAGTTGCAGTTGGAAGTAGCACAAGTACCACCATATCAACCACTTCAGTTGGAATGTAGTGTATGCAAGTTAATTTAATGAGGCAGATGGGTATTTTGTAATTTTTTATGATCCGTTCATAAATTTCCCTCTCCACCCGAAAGGATAGCAGAGCCCGAAGTGACCTTTTTTCACCTTGGGTCGCACAATCGCAAGACCAGTGACCAGTGTTGAGCTTATCGCCGCCATTGTTTTCCCACGGCCAACTCGGCTAACGCTTTTTTCCAGGAATAACACACTTCTCAATTACCCAGCAGCCAGGAAGAATCTTATACCAACGAAAATTGCCAAACAAGTCTGTCTGATTTTATTCAATTATCCATCAATATTTCTCAAAATGCTACTAAGAGCCGAGCTTGGTATTCACTACCTACTTGAAACTTGACGTAAGAATATCATCACTGGCTCTCGGATCAGGAGCCACACTTCAGTAATAACTTAGTGAGATATATGTTCCAGTGCATTATGCATGAGTTAGTGTGGCTTAAATACAGGTAAAGCACAGTTATAGATATGACCCAAAGTTTGGGGTTTTATTTGTAATCTTATCTATCCCTGATTTAAAAATGAGGAAAACCCAACCTCTCTTTAAGTCGAGTATCGCTCCAGGTAAACTACGTCTCGTCTAGACATCGCCGTGCATACAAAATCATGTGTTTATGCATTTAATTACAACTCGCGTGGCAACAACTTTGGTGCTTATCAAAATTAACTGAACACAACATACATGAGATACAACATTTTCTAATTAATCAATCTAGCATAAAAATCAACCTTCAAAAATTTAAAGTTTGAGCATAATGAGCTGCACCAACAGATCAATCTATCAAAATCAACCTATACGTTAGCTACGAGTTGCACTATAGGTACTAATTTAAACTTACATCTGTAGCTTTCATCGAGAAGGCTAGATCTTAATTAACAATACATTTTATTTTAAGTTTTTGTATATATAGAGAGCCATAATTTGAAAACACTATTATCGGGCACCATTTCAGTTTGCTAGCAAAGGATGTGTATGCAAGGTTTGCCATAATCACCACGCTTGGCAGGCCGATTGTTGATCGGTATTGGTGGTCAGGTGAATACTGCTAACCATACCTCGGTGTAATGTCTTAGTGGCTTTTACGACATCCTGACACCCACGGGAGGAAAGGGAGAAGACTAGTTTAGGCCGGACACACCAGGGCACAGGGTACAAAGTTAATAATACTTTGTACCTAGGTAGTACCAGTAGTACCTACTAAAAAGGTTGCGGTAGCGGTCTATTCTAGAAACTAAATATTAATATTACCCGGACATGTTAGGCAATTTCCGTCGGTATAAGATTTGTGCTGGCTGTTGGCTTAATTAGGAGTGTGTTATTACTGGAAGAAAGCGTTAGCCGAGTTGGTCGTGGAAAGCAATGGCAGCGATTAGCTCACCATTTGTCATGTCTATATTCCTGCGCTTGCAACCCACGGTGAAAAGAGGCCCTTTGAGGTTCTACCTATCTCTTCGGGGGAACTAGTTGCGCCCCGCGGTTTCACCCGCGTGAATAATGATGAAATTGATGATGATGATGATGAAAAGTAGCCTGTGTTAATCCGGGGCGTAAAGTATCTCCATTCCACTCAAATCCATTCAGTAGTTTTTACGTGAAAGAGTAACAAACATCCATCCATACTCACAAACTTTCGCGTTTATAATATTAAGTAAGATAAGTAGGATAGGATATGTGCTATTGCAACGAAACAAAAGACCCTCGCGACCTCGTGACGTAAAAAATGTCATGCATGCACGCTATTTGGACCAGCTCATGGAAGAAGTCTTCCGTGGACCAGCTATATCAATTTGAGATGCTTACCTACCTATTCAAAAATATGTAGGTATCTAACTTAAATTTGAAAAGGCAAGCCGACCGGAACCTTGTTATGTGGGTCCTTCGCCACTGCTAGGTATGTCATTTATGTCGCAACCCTTGCATACTGTCCGTCGTAAACAAATTGCAACGACACGCCCGCCCAAGGCAGGTCACACTACGATTTTCGTCAATCGTAGGAGACAAAGAAAGGGGTGAATATTAAAGGGCTGGGCGTCACTTGAGTTGGGTTTTCATCAGGCGAGACACCGTACGCTTTCAGGCCTCCTTTTGAGATCCCTCCCAAGATTAGGCACTAGTTCTTGTGCGGTAAGGACGTAGACTGAAGTGTCTATCGAAGTTTTTTTGTTTAAATGGAAATCCTTTTTGGTTTATCATCATTCATCATTAGCAGCCTGTAAACGTCCACTGCTGGATAAGGCCTCCTCATAGAATGCAATGAGAGATTTGCCATAACCACCTCGCTTGGCAGGTGGATTGGTGATCGCAGTATTGGTGTTCAGTACTCAAGTGGATGCTGCTGCCCTATTGTAATACTTTAGTTCGCTTTTAGGACATCCACGGGAGGAAACAGAGAGGTATTTTCATAGGCCGGACATATCACGGCACTGAGAGTAGTTATAGGTATTCTTTGTCATTGGCCAATATTTGACAATTGTGAAGAACAAATGCTGACATCTAACATCAAATAATGGTGCTCACTCCAACTATATTCGTACAAAAAAACCATTGATATTGGCAACAATCTCAGTGTTCGGTGTCTAACAACATTGCTGTTGGCGTGTCAACAATATTTTCATCGACATCCGCCCCGCCCTAGCTCGTTATTGCACGTCATCACTAGTGAAGCGACGCGCGACGCCACTCGACACCGCGATGATTCAGCATTCTCAATCCAAAAGCCTTTACGATTGCACGCTTTCATTCTTGCGTGTGAATTCGACGCTTTCTGGCGTTCCTACGCAGTTTTAACGTGTGGAACTATTTATTCCTTTTCATGCTCACTTTTCATTTCTTGCGAGGTTTTATCGAGCGTGTGTTTTTTTTTTCAAATTAAGAGTATCAATAACATGATATTTACCATAATATGTGTTTAGTTTTGTAACAGATATCATGGTTATGATATAGATACTTAGTAGTTATTAAAAGCATTTTCAACACACTTACTCATAAAGTGGCTCTAATTTCACCGCAATTAGGCACATAATGACACCTGTAATCAAACTGTGACTTTTTCATTGCTATTATTCACAAGTGAGTTATACAGTTTTATTTTTAATTTATTTGTTAAGTTGCTTTGTTCCTGGTTGGTTGGTTGAGGCCTCGTCCAGCATTAGATCTCTAAAGGCTGCTGATGATGATGAAGTAGGTATGTGCTTCTTTTAAGCATTGTACGCTATTTTTTTGAAGTCGGTTAAAATGTAAATCGATCTCAATGGAACAGATAGACAAACGCTTTTGCAGCAGATAAACATAATTTACCTTTCTATTCAATAAATTTGCGGCAAGTAACTGCAGTGGTTTCCAAACTAAAGCAAATTGGCTAAATCGGGGGCGTTTTGTGGCGTTAACTGAACTTTGTTACATTACAAAAGTTTCACGCTGACCGAGCAATCTAAGTTGGCGATGTTACGACTTATCTTTGGAGTGCGGGTATTGCTGTGCAACTAGACAAAGTATCCATATAAAAGTTAGCGTAACGCATAGGCCCTTTCCCAAAATCTCCTTAATTTTCAACTTGCGTTTCAAATGTGATTTCGGGAAAACAAATTCCCGAAATCCCCTTTAAGGGGAATTCTAAAGGGGATTTCAGGAATAACCCCTTTTAATAGTATGGAGATGAACAAACATGTAGTAGCACCCCTTGTCCCTTTCTCTCACATTCAAGGCGTCCAATTTTTCGCTAGTTTAGCGCCTTGCGCTTTTGGGTTCACCTTATACATTACGCAGACATAGTATCTCGCATTAAAGTACCTCCCGCAGGTTGTGCCATAAATCCTTTCAACACATTGGTTTTTCAGTCACACGAATGCCACGACAAATGGTCTTGAACCGCCTCCATCCACCGAATTCCAGCGATATTTATAATGTCATTGGTCCATTGAATGGGGAACTGCCTACAGCGTGCGTGCTGTTCATCGTAAATGCAGTAGATAAATGTCAAACTTGCAAGTCTTAAAGAAATAAGTAAAATCGAATTCTACAGTCTAGTGAAGATGATAATCTGACTATTAAAATAGAATCATCATTATCATCCTGTATAAGTCCACTGTTAGACATAGACATCCCCCATAGAATACCACGAAGAATGGTCTTGAGGTCGCTCCATCCAGCGACTTCCTGCAACCTTTAAAATATGATCGGTCTATCGAGCCTTCCTATACAATATATGATATATATAAATATCATCCGGTTCGCGGTAGCTACTCGAGAACCTTTATTTCGGTTTTGCGGTTTTGCGAACTATATGCATGCATATAAATATAATGCACAATCGTTATTCTATGACAATTATTACGACATAGTATATAATGCTGAACACCATTGGGCAAAGATTGTACACGTTTAGACACTGCTTTAGTTCCGTGGTCTTATTAAAATAAATAAAACGCAATATTTTAAATGAAAATGAAATGTTAATAAAATCAGACATCAATCAAACCACCACAGTCCTCAAAAATGGGGAATTCCATCAGTTTGTGACCGCACATCGGGCACGTGACGCAAATCGTAATTACAACATTTAAAAGGCATCAATCATCCCTTTCCTCTTGTTTATTTAATAAGTTTTTTGTTGAAAAATTTATTTTTCAAAACAAGCTTTTATTAAATTAACGATCTTACTGTTATCAGCTATCCGGGTATAATGCAAGCGCAGCCACGGGTGGATATTGGTTTATTATGTACTCTAAATCAGTTTTACTATGGCATCTTGCCATTCGCAATTAGTGACAAAATGTATGAATTTTTTTGTCAAAAAGCTTGACCAAACAATTTTTTTAACCGACTTCCCAAAAAAGGAGAGGAGGTTCTCAATTCGGTTGTATATTTTTTTTTTTAATGTTTGTTACCGCATATCTCCGGCGTTTATGAACCGATTTGGAAAATTCTTTTTTTATTTGAATAAATATACTTCCAGATTGGTTTTTAATTCTTTATTGTACACACAAAATTACAGAAAAATAAACTTACATATAGGACATGTACAAAGGCGAGCTTAACCCTAAAAGAGTTTTCTTCCAGCAAACCTTAGAGGAGTGGGAGAAATTATAAAAGTGGTGGGTAACGTGTACCTATAAAATACAAAAAAAGAAAAATAGACAATATAAAACATAATATACCTAACTTAATTACACTTAAATTAAAATACTATACTAACAAATACATACCAACACTAAACCTACAGAAAATAAATATCTATATAAAAATGTACTTACACTAAATTCATAATATAATACTAATACATAAGAATAACTAATACATACATATACTAATACATACCAACTATTATAAGGAAAGATAGTGCTCTTTAACTCTGCGCTTGAAAATGCAAAGTGATGGACTAGCGCGGATGGAGTGGGGAAGCGAATTCCATAACCTGACTGCATGGACAGAAAAAGATCCACCATAGCGGCTGGAAGAGTGACAAGGAGTTTTTAGGAGGAAAGAAGTAGCCGTTCTGCAAGGTTTATCTCTCGGAACAAGAAAATCAAAGCGCTCACGGAGATAAGAAGGAAAAAGAGGATTGAAAAGAACATTGAAGAGAAAAGAAAGAACGTGGAGATCACGTCGACGGCGAATAGGGAGCCATTTTAACTGGGAACGGAACTGAGAAACATGGTCAAACTTGCGCAGGCCAAAAATGAATCGGATGCACAAGTTCTGCAAACGCTCCAGTTTGTTCGTGAGCTCCTCCGTGGCATCAAGGAAACAGACATCAGCATAGTCGAGAAGAGGTAACAAGAGAGTTTGGGCAAGAGTGACTTTATTTTCAAAAGGTAAGAACTTTTGGAGACGCTTGAGAGATTGAAAAGAGAAGTTAACCTTTTTGCTAACTTCGTTAACGTGACTCGCCCAGGACAGTTGACTGTCGAAAATCACACCCAAGTTCCTGGTATTGGCAGAAAAACATATTGGTGCGTCAGCGTACAAAACCGGAGGCGGAGTAGACTGACCTACAAGATTCAGCATGTATGGACTGCCAAAAATCAAAGCCTGAGATTTCGAAGGATTAACCAGAAGGCCGTAGGCCTTCGCCCAAGAGTTTATATCGTTGAGATCAGAGTTAATTAGAGTTATACTCTCCGAAAACTCATCAACTTTGAAATGGCGATAAATTTGCAAATCATCAGCATAAAGATGGTAGTTAGAAGAAAGAACTTGAGTAATGGCATTAATGAAGACCGAAAATAGGAGGGGAGAGAGAACACCACCTTGAGGTACGCCAGCAGTAATGTCACACCAGTCTGAGCAATTATCACCCGAGCGCACACAATGCGAGCGACCCGAAAGATATGAATCGAACCAAGAAGTTACTGAGAGAGAAATATTGAGTGAGGACAGGATGGAAAGCAAGATGTCATAATCAACTGAATTGAAAGCACTACTGAAGTCCAATAAAACCAAAACAGTGATGAGTTTATTGTCCATGGCAAATGTCATCGGAAACTTTTGTCAGAGCGCTCACGGTGCTGTGACCAGGGCGAAAACCGGACTGGTATGGACTCAGTAGGCTGTTATGCGAGAGGAAGAGAGATAATTGCTCATGTACAACGTGTTCTAAAACTTTGGATAGGACCGGTAAAATAGAGATGGGTCTAAATTGGGATACAGTAGTAGGATTAGAAGCTTTAGGAAGAAGGATGACAAAGGCTTTTTTCCAGACAGAGGGATAAGAGCTCGTTTCAAGAGAATGGTTGATAATGTGGGTAATAGCAGAAACGAGTTCAGTGGAAAGGAGCTGCAACATTTGCACGTTAATATCATCCGTACCAACGGCTTTGGTGGAAATAGATTTAAGAAATTTTAAAACCTCCCTCTCAGTAACCTCCTCAAAGTTAAAAGGAGAACACATAGGTCTGCTCCTACAAGATAGAATGTCAAGAGTGGAACGTTTAACACTATCATTTAAGCAAAGTGGGGACATGGAAAAGTGAGAATTGATAGTGTTAAGATCCAAGGAGATGGGTGAGTCATTAGACCCTTTACCAATTCCAAGAAATTTCCACATTTGAGCCGGACTACAGTTTTGAATAGAGTTATGTATGTGGTATCTCTTGGCATTTCTACACATCTTGCTGCAGCGATTGCGAAGCTTCTTGTAGGCAGTTAAGTGCTCCTCCGTAGGAAACCTCTTGTACAACTTCTTTGCCTTATCCCGCTTAAACATCATCTTTTTTACGGGCTGAGTCAACCAAGGGGCAGGTGGGTGCTTAATTTTAACGCATTTAACTGGGGCGTGAATATCATAAAGGTCCCATTTTTTTCAAAATTTTGTTCTGATGATGGGATCCATGAGGAATTGAGGGAACTCCTCAAATATTGTAGGCATACATATGGCGATTTTGATATTTTCAGCAACAAACCAAGCATTTGCATTCAAAAAGTGTAATAATCCTTTCACCACTATGGTTCTTTCATCATTTTTTTTTCATCCAAATATTTTGTTAAATACTATGGCGGAAGTCGGTTTTTTAAATGAAAAGTTATAAGTAAATTGATTTCGTTTCCAACTTTTGTTTTAATCACATGACGGTTCTCATGTATGATTTTTCAAGTCTTCTACAGAAATGCAATAATTAAACTTCCACATCATATTGCTGTGATAAACTAAAATGTAGGTCAGCATTCAAAGAGTTGTAACACTCCGGTACCAGCGGATAGCGGCTGGCAATAGTAGATTATGCACTAAGGGAATAAAGCAGTGACTTATGTCGCGGGCGGCATATTGAACCCTGAACGTAACGAGGGACTCTAATATATAGAGTCCTGAGTGAAGCGAGGGGTTCAAGCTGCCCAAGACGAAGACAGACTTTATTCCAGAGGAGCATACTCTACTTTTCACACCTACTGCGAGACAATAAAAAGCCAGGGCTCTATAAAATAAGTATCGTCTGTTTTGATAAACTCTGGAGTAGAATCATTATCGCTCGACATTTTTTGTTAACACTAATCATGAACCTACATAATTCCACTAATATTGCCATTGACATATATATTACTAGAATATTGCAATAAAATTCACTGAAAAACACAGCACCAATCATCTCTTTTGTTTCACATTCTTTAAAATCCCGCCTATTTCTTTTTTTTTGAGTTCTGCTTTTGGAGGCCAGTTTGATTTTCGAACAAACCTCTTTACAATGCCATATGGGCATTTTTTTTACTTGGAGTTCTCCACGAGTTTCCACACAAATTTGACGTTCCAAATTCAAATCACTTAATTCCCTAGGGAGTTTCATACAACTTTATATCCCTAGAGATAATGCTTTACTTTACCTTGAGGTTGCATGATATGTAATTGGACATTGTCGAGCAGGTGGTGTGAAAAGTTAATTTGATGTATATGATACGTGAAAAGTATCTATAGCTAACGTTTCCAATCGTTTTATTTAGCGAAAATGTTAGAAGGGTTACCACGTCGGTATATTTTTGATGAGGCTGCAGTTTCAACGCTTCAGATACCTTGATGAACTATTACCTGCATTAAAATGAGCTTAGGGGTAACTAATTTATTTATTTATTTTAATTCAACTGCATACTGCACTTACAGTATACACCAACGCGTGCAGCAAGCTAAATTAATAATAATTTAATTAACTAATATTCTTATTGAAAAATTAAAGGAATTTCTACTGGTGAGTTATCTGCGCTGTATGTTTTATAATAAAAAGTTTCTTCTTATTCTTGAAATATAACAAATTCAGGAACAAAATTGTGTATGA
The DNA here is from genome assembly GCA_951392215.1 of Epirrita christyi. Lineage (NCBI taxonomy): Eukaryota > Metazoa > Arthropoda > Insecta > Lepidoptera > Geometridae > Epirrita > Epirrita christyi. Next base: position 6,067,465 of record OX595842.1, on the reverse strand, counting down.
AATCAAATATTCAAGACATCCACTGAAATCGCACTAATGAGTTATAGTAACGGCTTTTCGTTGTTTTATTTTAGTAAAAAGTAAAATTTTATATTTTCAAATCAAACTACTCAACATTCCAGTAGCGTTTCTAGATTTGCTTGAAAATTAAAGATTCTGTTCATCTTTGACCTCGTTTGTACACTGCTAGTATTCAAAATCAACTAAAGAGTTACTTGAAGCAAACAAACGATATTGAACTTTAAATCTAAAACCATAAGATACATGCTGTGATGTATCTTTTTCGAATATGAGGTATGGTACAGTCACATGAGGAAGGAGTTTTCGTGCACATTCTTTGTCAGCTAAACGATTTGGAAACAAAGAGTACAACGAAAACTCGTGTTCTTTTCAAACATTCCTGTATGATACACACTGCTAAATCTTTTAGAAAACTTAGTTTTTTCCATTTATTAGCTAAGTTTGAAGAAGATTACTGAAAAGTAACCTTCTTCAAATGTACTTTGTAAATAAATTGAGTGAAACAACTCAATTACAATTGCGTAAAAATGTGAGTGTGAGAAGTTAGCCCCGCACTTGTGCAAAGTAGAACTAAGCTAGAACAACACAGCACAACGATAAAAAGTTGGACTACCTACTTATTTAAAAAAGGGGGGCTAACTTTGCACACCGTTTTCTGCCTAAATTTTCATACAGTAATATTCTGTAATAATGAAGAACTAAGCAAGAACAACCCATTACAATGAATAAAAAATAGATTTTCCAAAAAAAACAAAAGTGTATTTCTAAAGCTGCTAGAATGATGCAAGAAAATTGATAAATTGAGAAAAATTGATTAAGGAAATTGTATATTAATCCTTTTACCTATCACCATCGGTGTCGTGGTGTGTCCGGCCTAAGAATAGACTCCTCCATCTCCCCCCTTGGATGTCATAAAAACCGACTAAAGGATTACACCAGGGGATAGGCAGTAGCATCCATCTGAGTACCCAAAACCAATACTGTACGGTTTAATCATTTATTTCTCAAAAAATGCTATCTGCAATCCACCTGCCACGAGTGGTGATTATGGCAAATCCCCCCATTGCAATCTATGTGGGAGGCCTCGTCCAACAATGGACATCAACAATGGCTGATGATGATGATGATGACTATGACCCATCACCAATGTAATACATTTACGATATTACCCGTCAATCGTGTAATATCGTGGCAAATGCGACCAAATCGTAGTGATGGGTAAAAGGAAGAGTCAACATTCAAATTATTTTACGTTACATTATGGCAAATTATGGTATGCATTAGACAAGTTGGTAGAGATAGATAGATAAATTATTTATTGCACACCAATATACAAAATTAAAGGAAAAAAAAGTGGCTATCTTATCGCTAAAAGCGATCTCTTCCAGACAACCTTTACTGGTTGGCTAGAGATACATGTTAAAACTTAAAAAATACATCTTACTTTATGTTGATTTGTATGATTCATCTGATATGTTGCATGTATATTCGAACCGTGGCGTGTCCGGCCTAAAAATATACCCCTGCGTCTTCTCCCGTGGATATAGTCTAATGGGTCCATCGGCAGGAGCATCCAACAGAGTATACTCATCACCACTGCGGCGATCACTAATTCAACTGCCAAGCATGGTGTTTAAGGAAATTTCCGCATTGCATTATAAAGGGGAGACCTTATCCAGGACTGCATGTCTAAAAGCTGGTAATGATGATATTTGCGCCATAAATCTTGCTGTCAGAAGCTGCACCCTGTATACACCGAGTCAAAGGCGGCGCCGACTTTACCGCCAATTTGTTAGCACCTAACAAAGCGACCTCTTATAATATTATTCCGCTGAGTATGACCCTCAAATTAAACGCTACAATATTATTTTTATGGTGGTTTAAAAATATCATGCCGTTGTGCGACAGCCTAAAAATCAAACCCTCCATCTCCTCACGTGGATGCCAAAAGCTCCTACTACACGAGGGAATGAGCAGTAGCATCCACCTGGAGTACTCAACACCAATACTGCGGGTACCAATCCGCCTATCATGCGTGGTGATTATGACAAGTCCCCCATTGCACGCTATGGGGAAGGCATCATCCAGCAGCGATGGATGTTTATCGGCTGATAAAAAATAAATAATAAGCTGACATCATTTATGATTTTATTCTATTAAATCAATGGCAAGAATATAAACAGAATTAAAGTTATCATAGCTTGGTATCATTTTAGAAAAATTACGACTATACACCACGTACTTTACTATTCTCCTGCTGACGTTTCGTTGACCATTTTGAGGTCCTTCCTCATGAGCACCGACCGCGACCACGCTCGAAGGTCGTGAGATGGGAAAAAATAAAAAGTCAGCAGGTGATTATAGTAAAGTACGTGGTGTATAGTCGTAATTTTTCTAAAAAGACTAAAAACGGTTGGTTAAATAACCTACATACCTATTTAATCTATTAAATAGCTATATCTACTTATAAGACAACCGAAAGCCAAATGCGATTTCAGCCTGTCCTCGAAATGTGCTCGAGAACCTTATTCTGCTTCTCTCATACGATCGTATCTGTATCATATCGTAACTGTCAAACTGACAAATTTTTCAAAATTATTCTTTCCGACCTCTTTGCGCCAGGTCAAGGGAATTCTATTTATTCGATTTTGAAAGCCTAGAAGTTAATATACCTTAAGCTAAGCACGGGTTCATGTGAGATACTACCTAGTTATATAACAACTAATTGTAACCATGTAAAAGCAATAAATGTATTAAGGATTGAGTATTGAAAGAAGAAGATATATATATAAATATATAGAGTGAAAGATCAATGATATTTTCTCAGGCAGATAGAACAGATACCCTGAGTTCTTTAACGACTCGTTTTTGAAATCTTTTATTTCCCATACTTAACAGCGGAATAAACTACCATCTGAGGTATTTCCCGCTTGGGTCTCTTCAGAAAATTGTTAAAGAATTTCTTCAAAGTAGGTAGCGCATTGGCGATGCCTACAAAAAAAAACTAAAAAAGAAAAATCGTAGTGACTCGACGCTATTTTTACCTCCTACATACGTAAGGGGACCCTATTCAGAATAGTGAACAGCGGTTTTTGTTATTTCCATCTCAACGTTTTATTCAAGAAACAAGTGTCTTCCAAAGAGGCTATTAAATCCTCCACTGAGTGAAGACTACAAAAATTACCACTTTGAGTACAGTCCCCACAACATCAACATTTGGCGGAAAATGGTCTGTAATTTCATCGTGATAAGGGTCAGAAATTATTGTGTGGCCGACTGTTCTGTTGTGTATAAGAGGTCGAGAGACTTGTGTTCTTTCTAGACTTAAATTTTTCTCTCTAATTATACCTCTAGAGTTCCTATTGTGACTTGGCTAAAAAGTAGATAAGAGATGGTTCTGAGAAAAATGTAGATGTGTGCTTTTCAAAACATACTGAATATTCAACTTTTTAACCGACTACTTTGCTAATTACTTGTAACTTAATGTAAATTACATTGTAAGTATACAGTTTTATTCTTTAATTAAATATAACAAAATTAAAAAGTATGAAGTATTTACATGCAACATTAAATTGCATTTTCGAATAATTCTCAAATTAGGTTTTTACTCTTTTCTGCCTAAAAGCATGATGTGATCAGTGACTCCCAACACTTTGTGTACCTTAGAGGAAATGTAGCGTAAATTCGTTCCATCAAGCTTCGCCCTAATCTGTAAGGCAATATATCAGTGGCCAGCACAATAGCAGATAGAAAGCACTGCGAGCAACAGTTAACCTAACTGTCGGTAATTTGGGCCCGCATGAAGAATAAATCGGCCTCTCATATTGCTCTTCAAAATTCAAGCAACACCAGAACTTAAACCTTATCAACAAGATTCAAATTACATCCTATACATTCCTTGCGTTATGACGTTACGTTCATCGTGAAAATTTGGCTCATGAGAAAATACAGCTAGCATTTAGAACTATATAAGCAAATAAAATAAGGTTTAAATTCCCGTACACGGTTGTTTTAGGTATGTGGTGTACTAAGCCTGATGTCTATTGTGAACGCAGAAGAGTTAATGGTGCAAGTGTTATTGAAGCCAGATATTGCTCTAGAAATTTAGAATTCTACACGCATACAAAGGTTGAGGTACACGAATGAGGCAACTCGCTAGAAGTTATTTAAGCGAATACTCGCAATTATAATTTTCTTTTATCGACGTTAGCTATTTTTTTTACGTTATTATTCATTTAAAATAAAGGTAAGATAACACAGGAGCCATGAAATACTTTCACGACACTACCCGACGGACAGCATAGTACAAAAGTATCAATTCTCATAAATTTATGAAGCGATATCTCGTTTATAGCGTCGGTAGCCGTCGCTAACAAATAAAACTGCCTTGTTTTATGTTTAAAGTTTACGAGCCATTATTTATAAAAATAAATAAAATATGGGAACAGCTATATCCCGCATAAACGGTCTTTCTAAAATATTTTCCTAAAGAATTTATCGGTATACTACATTATGTATAAATGCCGGTTTAATTTACTTACATTAGTTTTTCTTAATATTTGATCTACCCGAGTTGCAGTGTCGTAATAAATAAATAAATAATAATAGTTTGCGTAACGAGCCAGTGGCGTTTGCTCCTTGATGAAGTTGTCTGACAATGAAACTCGAGTAAATCAAATATCAAGAATAAAACGGACAGGAGCAAGCAAGCCTCACGCCCTGAGATTTCCGACCATTAACAAGTACAGTTTTATTTCGAAATCGGAACCCTTTTCTAGTTTCAGTCACTTTTGCCTACAAAGATTCCATTTTAGGGGTAAAAAAATTTGAAATTTCTGAATAGCCTTTGCTTATTTCCTTGTGTCACAAAGCCTCTTAGCATTCCAAATTTGACAGTTGTGAGGTGTCTGAAAGTACCCTATAGTCTTTTTGTTTTTGCGATTTCCATATAAAAATAGCCTTATCTTTTTCAAATTTGTTTTATTTACAGCACTATAAGCTTACATACTTTTTCATATTTGGTATAAATTTCAAGTTCCTTCGAAAAAAAGCCTAGACAGAAAGACAGAGAGACTGACTACAAAGTGATCTATAAGGGTCCCGTTTTCGTTTTGAGGTACCGAACCTTAAAAACAGTTACACGTAAGTTATGCCGTTCGCTATACATAACTAATGATACTTACGGATATTTTCAAACAATAAAAGGTATAACTACTAATATATAACATTATAACATAACATGTAGTATTTAGTTATAATTTGGGTATAACTACTACCATGTTCAGTAAACAATATTTAGGCGTTAGGAGATGAGAACAATACGGAATAGTATTCCGTATTGTTCTCATCTCGAATACCAAAGCGATGCATAACTTCAAGACTTCAAGATTCCTTTTATGCAAACGGAAACCATTCACTGTTATTTTATATCTCAAAAGACTTCGTTACCTTCGTTCCTTTGTGCAAGGTTCAGAGACAAAGAATTTATGCTGGTAAAAAGATACTGGCAAACAAAAAGGAAAGTTTAAAATATAGGGAAATCTCCGGTTAGCAAATTACAGGGAGAGTCATTTACCTAGTTTCAATAAAGCCTGCTGTGCGCAGCAAAGGATAAGATGGAGCTAAGACTTGAAAACGCGCGTTTATCGGAAGCGTTAATTTGATCCCGGATAGAGAGTGAGCTACGAGGATAAAGCTACGTCTACACTGGTAAGAGAAAAGCTAATTCTGCTAAAGAAAGTAAATAAATAAATAAATGCTGGACATTTCATACAACATTATCTAGCCCCAAGCTAAGCAGAGCTTGTATTATGGGTAACTGATATAATTAATACAATACATTACATACATAGATATTTTTTATTATACATAGAAAAATACCCAGAACACCCTGCGAACAAATATCTGCAGATCGTACAAATATTTGTTCCGAGGCGGGAATCGAACCCGCAACCTCCTGTGTCGCAGGCGAACCTTCGCCCGCCGCGCCACAGAGGTCGTCTAATATAGCTAGCTTCAATGTGCATTTAGTTGCAAATGACGGCCTTAGGGCGCGACGGTGAGTAATTGGCTGAGACGCAATAGGTGCTGGTTTGATTCCCGCTGAGTAATAAAATTAAAAAACAAAACATTTTCTAAAACTTCGATTTGACTTTATTTTTGAAGAAATTAGTAGATTCAACTTTTGAATTGCTTTGGGTAGGCTATTACATAATTTAACTATTTGAAACATAACATTTTTAGTACCATATTGGGTTCTAAATGAGCTAAGTAATACAACAAAAGTTTTTTTTCCGTTGAAAGTAATAAAAACAGTAATATTTTCAGAGATTTTACAAATAAAAAACTCAAATACCGCTTACGTGCCTTCATAAACAGTTAATAACGTTTTTAATAATGAAAACTGATTAAAATCGTTCGACGTAAACAATCTCCAAAAATGCTGGCCAAATCTGAGACCGCGAATATCACAATATCACGAAGCGGTATTCGGATGAAACCAGGTACGTACTTACTAGTGTCAGGGGGAACTGTGGGCAGGTTTTTTACGACTAAGGGGACATTAGTGTTCAGAGGCCCAATTCTCTAATTTGACTTGACTTCTTGATTTATGGCTTTTGTGACTTGTTGTCACAATTCTTCCAGTGTTCGTTTCATGCTAGTGTCATAAATATAGTAAAGGAGTGCGGATAGAATATGATCAGTTTTTAGAGGGAAAAATCGAGCAAAAAAAAATTTTTCTTTTTCGAACATTTGATTGGTCTAAACCATGCATGTCAAACTCAAAGTCATTGGTGGGCCAAATGCCTAAGGACCGTAAAATCAGTGGGCCGCAAAACCCAACCACAAAGAAAACAAACTAGATATACCTAGTAGTAACTGCCCCCCTATTCCCCAACTGAAAGTCACTCGTTGTCAAACGCTAGCCACCGAGTGACTTTCAGTTAGGGAATAGGGGGGCAGGACGCTAATCGTTTATTTAATCATAACTTAATAGTAAAATGTCAAAAAAATATACTTTGTTCTTAAAATTGAATCGGGCCGCAGTCAAAGCTGTAAAGGGCCGCATGCAGCCCGCGGGCCGCATGTTTGACATGCTTGGTCTAAGCAGTAGGTTAGTATTATTGTAGGTAGGTAGTAGGAATATTGTGTATAAAATAAAGGATCTCGCCGAGAGCTAGTACCAATTGCGTCAAAATCAAATGTATTTCATAAAATTACCCATATTTTTTAAATTACGTAAACATTTTCGATTGATTTACATGAACCCGTGATCTTGAAATGAAGTTAAATAGGATTTTGTATTGTTTACTTTCGTGCGGTGACGGTGCCATTGCTTGGCAATGAACCTCACAAAGAGAAATTATTGCAGGTAGGTATAGTCTATGCTCACAAACAAAGAGGATGCAATTACTATACGTAAGACCTCAGAATAATGACTACGTAGGACTCACAAATGACATTATCATTCATGACAGGATAGCTCTGTGAAAGACAGTGGCTTTTTTAAAATACGTATACTCGATTTACACAAACTAACTAGAAACTACAAATAATGCATCTCAACTTGCGATGGATGATTGCTTTGATGAACCCAGGTCATCATACTTGGCATTAGTGCTGCGAAACTTACGGATACATGTCATGCCCTTGAGGCATGACATACGCTGTGATCAATGTGGATTATCTGATCATGGATTGAGCCCACACCCCCCCGTAAGTATTGTTTGTACTATCTGCATTAAAATAAAAAAAGGACTTTAGTTTATTGTTAGATATTGATTGTATAAACATTAATTTGTTACAGTTAACCCCTGATAAAATACTGGGCCATGAAGGTTTCATATTAAATACAAGAAACAACGCCCTTGAATTCTGAAAGTGTACCTGAACCTAGCATTGGTCACCATAGTGTGTGTTTTGCATGCATAAATATTTGGAACCACATTTTTTTTCTTTCATTATTATTTATTGGCTTTTGAACATCATGCCTTTTTTTATAATAGGTATCGTTTCTTTTCCTATATATACCCCACTCGACGAATCAACGACACTGTTAATGTTCGCGTGAAGTCAGTGGATAGGGGCGGCACAACCCCGTTCATTGTGAAATTCTATGGGAAAGGCCTATGTCCAGCAGGGGACGTCAAATGGATGAAATTATAATGATAATGAAATTGATGCTACGTACCTATCTAGTGTTTTATTGTACATTAGAAATGTGTTATTGTACCTATATTTGCTTTTTTCCTGACTTCACTAATAGCTGGTTATTAATTATATTTAAATATATACCTCATCGAGTTATTAGAACGTACTTAACAGTTACTGATCCCGCACTAGGATCTCCTGTGTCATGGGTATCACGAGTAGGTACCTATCTATCATGTTACCAAAATGTTGGATATTGTAACTACCTAAGTGCTAAGATTATGCAGACTATTTATGAAGTAAGTTATTTTTTATCAGAACATCCTTTTTATCATGCCAAGGCCCAAAAGATACTAAAGAATGTATTTATTTTAAAACTAACCTCTTAACTTTATGTCCCAAAAACTATGAATTACGGTCATGAATCTTAAAAAGACTTGTTGGTAAAGCAAAAACAGTTTATTATCCTCATAATACACGAGGTATTGTTTTGACGCAATTATTTTTGGTGTGGTACGAGCTGCCTTTTTGAAACGGCAAGATCCTTTGTATATGAGTTAGGTATATAAATTTATAGCTTAATCTTATTTATATTAATAAACTTACATAATATATAATTAATCATAGGAGTAAAATTCTCTAATTTAAAAACATTCCAGTCACAATATAATCTCGTGTCAGTCGCACTGTCGTCGTATACCTAGTAACTATTACTTAATCTTAGCATAATACGCGAAGATTATGTTATAGTTACTATACGTGACAGTGCGATTGAAACGAGATTATATTGTGACTGGAATGTTTTTAAAATAGAGAATTAGGCCTTGGGTTTTACGAAACACAGCAATTGTGTATTTCTGCAACGTTTGTTTGATACGCAATTGCCTCAACCGAGGCAATACACCATTGGTGCACCTAGTGCCTAAAACCATTGTACCAGTTAAACCATCACCAAATGCTATCGTGGGGCGATCCCCCCTCTTCCTGAGTACGTCCACTGGTTAAACCGTGCGATATTACGGACTAAGCTGTATACGTAAATCTGGATACCGATGAATGTATAATGTAATCAACGACTATTGCCATCAGCACGGTAATCTGAAACTTCATGCGTTCTAGAACATTCTTTCTTCAGTTACCGCGGACTTAAAAAATGCTTGAAAACCATAATTGGAACCATTTCGCATCATTAGGGTTTTCCAGTGAAGTTTTCAGGGTTGCATGATGTATGAATTAAGTGTGGAAAAAAGGTGTAACATTGACCAAAATTATTTAGAAAAGTAGAGATAGGACGTTTTGAGTTAGTGAATAAATACAAGCCAAATTTTATTAAACTTGAGGTCCAATCCACGTAGGTAAGAGTTTTGCTTGGTGCTTAGAGCTACGCTGCGTTCAAGGTAACATTGCCTAGTGGAACCAACCAACGCATGGTTTGTTATCGCAATGACCATGCACCCTGACGCTGACGCTGACTCTTGGACCACGTAGTATGACATATAAGATACGTAAGCTTAAATTATCTTTCATTAGTCACAGTACCTCTGAGTAAAGCCGGGTATACATTAGGCAACATTTGTTAATAAACATTGTTTATAAACCGTGTTTCACGATTTTTAGCTGGATATACATTAGGACACATTTGTTTAAACGATGTTTATTAACAGTGTTTATAAACAGTGTTTATTAACAAATGTTGCCTAATGAATACCCGGCTTAACCGGACGCAACGGCGTGTCAAGAAGCTATCACAGCTTCGAGCTACGCTACTTACCTAACGAAGTTCCTGCCTATGTGGCTTGGGCCTTAAACAAATGCACTCAAAATCACATAAAAGTACAACGATTTACGACAAGCAAAATAATAATTTTAATGGCACGTAAATTAATTCGAAGTTGAAATAAAGCAGGCAAATGCAAAATGATCCATATAAACAACGAATGTTGGCGTTCTTTCCACAGAAATTAATTAGCGAACATTAAAATACCATGCTTACCGCCATAATTTAATTAAAACATCCGCAGCAATCAAAGATATTTTGATAAAAAGTGCCCTTCATGAAATACTAAATGTACATAAGTATTTCTGATGATAATTAAAGGCTATAGCACACCGACTGCGTATGCTTAGACGTAGACATGTACGTGCATGTAGACGTAATGCGTGACGTTACGGATTATAGCTCCCAAAAGACAAACAGGCTGGTGCCCTACACAGAGTGGGATGTCAAACGAGCAAAGACCACGAGTGATGACGTTGTATTCAATGACATTCCCCATTGGACGTCACACCAAACAAACGCGTAAGCGTGGACGTATGTGTAACCCGGTGTGTCAGCGGTCCACGCGCGTCTCTACGCTCGTTTATGCGTTACGTGCTGCATACGCGCTCCATATGCATCCGGTGTGCTTTAGCCTTTATGGGATAAAAATAATTTAAATGGTCAATGGTGGGTAATTCATGCTGGATAATTTAAATTAAAAGGCAGTTAAAGTCATTCGATAGCTATTATTTTAACTTATGGGAAGTAAATCCTAGACATGTTTACGTGGGTTTATGAGAGTACCATCGACTTATATATTAATGGATTGAATAGAGTCAGCGGCCGAAAAAAAAATGTCTAACTATCATACTAATGTTAAAATGTAAAAGTTTGGATGTTTGTTTTTTAATCAATCAATTCGTAACGGCTGGACCAATTTCGATGAAATTTGGTACAACGATAGATTATGACGTGTTAACACTTATGTCAGTACCACGCGAAAAAAAACCGCGGCAGATGTTAGTGTTAAATATCTGCCCTGCACATCTTTTTGTGTATTATTATTTATTATGAAATATAGAATATATATTCTTTAATTCTTGTGCTAGTGGAGTTAAAAAAGATAAGTAGTTAAAATAATAATTCAAATGGCACCTAAAATTATTTTTGGTTATTCATTGTCGCGTCAAAAAATTAAAATACATATAAGCATAGAAACACGCTGATTTTCTTGAATGGCTAAGCAGAGCCTAAATGAACCTATTTTTTAAATACAGAAATGAAGATTTCTAATCTTAGTGATTTGCTGATCATTACATAATTATTTGTTGCCACCAAGTGCCACAAGTAATAAAAGTAAAAAAATAATGTACAAGGTGTTATTTACTCTTTCATCCCTATAAAACGCTTGCAACAATTTCTTCCCTTTATGTATGTATCGGTACAACAATTTAAAATTAATTACCTCCGTAATTAATTTTCGTAAACCCACATTTGAAGCTTCGTTAATAAGATTCTCTTTGTGCAGAAAATGCGGAAGCTTTGTAGAGTAATGACAAGGAAGCTATATACCGTACTTTTGGGGTTCATGCTTGTGTTATCGGTTCATTCATACTGTTACGAAAGTCTCCATAACTAGTTGTCTTACAAAAGGAACATCTAGGCAAATCGAAACATTTACAAAGGTCTCGCGGTCACTGATGCATTCAATCCGATCAGTAAATTATTTCGAAATCGTCAAAACCCTTTTTGAGTTTCGCAAAGGTTGTGTAAATAACTTTTCATTTAAAAAACCGACTTCCGCCATTGTATTTGACTAAATATTTGGATGAAAAAAAATGATGAAAGAACCATAGTGGTGAAAGGATTATGATACGTTTTGAATGCAAATGCTTGGTTTGTTGCTGTAAATATCAAAATCGCCATATGTATGCCTACAATATTTGAGGAGTTCCCTCAATTCCTTATGGATCCCATCATCAGAACTGCATTCTGAAAAAAATGGGACCAATCTGGAAGTATATCTATTCTAATAAAAAAAAAAACTTTTTTGGGAAGTCGGTTAAAAAGTCGAAATACTTCAATTTCAAAATTTTTTTCTTCATTTGTTTTACAGAGCCTCTTAGCATTCCAAATTTCTGAATTGTGTGGTAAGTGGAAGTACCTTAAAAGTTTTTAATTCTCGCGATTTCCATACAAAAACTAGACATTCACTGACATATCTTTTGAATATATTGAGTTAGAAGCTTGTGAACTTACAGACTTTTATAAGTATGGTATAAACTTCAAGTTGATTCCTTTGATTTTTTCTGGTAAACAGATTTACAGACAGACAAACGGGCCAACAGACAGATAACAAAGTGATAAGGGTCCCGTTTTTTTTCTGTTGAGGTACGGATCCCTAAATACTGAAAAACTTTTATAGTAGTTTCATGTGATTTGTTATGAAGTCGTCTCACCAAGATCTTTCTTTTGTTACCCATATCTTTGTTTGGTAGGAAAAAGTATACAAATATTTGATCTAAACCATTGGCATTTATTTATTTTGACACTTCATGTAAGTACCTTTAGCCATTCAGTCAATCAGATCGACTCCTTATTCATTCAAATTCTTCATAGGCAATTAGGGTTCTACAAGATAGATAGATAGGTAACTCATTATTGATCATCACAAGGAAATATCCAACAATTAATTCTACAATTATAGGTGGTCTTATCGCTAACAGCGATCTCTGCCAGGAAACATTTGGATTGAATGGAATAAACAGAAAAGAGAAGGGGCATATTGGTGTGGCTTCTATAGTTACAGAATAAATAATAACAATCATAGCCTGAATAATAATAATAATACGAGGTAATAAAGAGTTCCACACAAATCCACATATATAAACCCGCGCGATAAACATAAATCTCCTTTCTCTCATGTTTGATGAGCGAATGGCAAACACTTTCAAAAAGGATTGAAAAGAGGTATATTATTATTTGTTTTTAAAATAGAGAGGAAGCCAACAAAAGTACTGGAAACTCTAGCATACATTTTCATTGCAATGGTTCGCTTCAATATCTCGTTTCACTTAAAAAGGTTCTATTAAACAGAATTTGGAAAAGGAAGCCACAAAGTATTTCACTTTGAGATATTAAACCGTATGGATTTAATTACTCGCGTAGCCGCTTCGCTCCGCAGCTACGAACCGCGGCCAAGAGCTAGGTGTATGAATTCTATACTTTATTTATTTTTTATTCCTACCTGTTAACATTTTCAAACTTTTCAAATAATAAGTCGATATAACCCACGTTTTTCAAAGATATTATGTTTTTTGGAAATCAGACAATATTTAAGTAAGAACAAAAAAACGACTAAAGAAATCAGGTCTAGCAAGGTAAATCCGAGATATACCTATCCGGTTGCATTCGTAATCGGTATTATGTATCGGGAACTAAAATAAATACTAAATAGACAGCAAAAAAAGGCAAATTATTGTCAACAATAATTCCTCCTTAAAAATTTGTTGTCTCATTTCGGTTAGGCCATATGTGCCTACATCCAGTGGTAATTATAATATTAATAATGAAACCATACCGTTTCATTTAAAATTACTAGAGTCAATGGGAAAAACTACATCAAGGTCGGTATTGAGTAACTAGGAAGTCAATCTTAAAATAACGTGGAATCCGTGCACCCAACTCTTAGTACCGTAGAGTTTCGTAGCTCCGTAGCTTCGTAGCAATAGTCACTTTCGGTATCGGCCAACATAAACACGTCTTTCGATAATTTTATTTTGTTTCAAACCCTTTGAAAGTAGTTAATAACGTCTTTTAGTTATAACAACGTAAATTCAATGAAACCAGCTCTTGGCCCAGTAGAGCTACATAGCTTCGTAGCAACAGTTGCATTCGGTATCGGCTACGACACGCACGCGTTTTGCGAACCCCACTGTAACTTTTACAATTCATAAATAGTTTGAAAAGTTTTAAATTAACAAAATGCATTTTGATAAAGTTGACGAGAAGTTAAAGTTACATGTTTCGTGAAGAATATAGTGGAATATGGAGCGTGCTGTTTTAATTTGTTACTTATTACTTGCATTTTTGAAAGGTAATTAAAATTTAAATTATATGACTACTTATTTGGTATTTTTCTATGTATAATAAAAAATATCTATCTATGTAATGTTGTTGTATTAAGTATATCAGTTATCTAGTACCCATAACACAAGCTCTGCTTAGCTTGGGGCTAGATAATGTTGTGTGAAATGTCCAGCATTTATTTATTTATTTATTCTTGACTATAAGGGAAATCAATCTAAGATTTTGTGTTGTATTGTGACCATGGAAGAGAGGGATTTGCCATAATCACCACGCTTGGCAGGCGGATTGGTGATCGCAGTATTGGAGTTAAGTACTCAGGTGGATGCTGCTACCCATCCCCTGGCGTAATCTCTCAATTGCCTTTTACAACATCCACGGGAGATATTGGAGGAGTCCTATTCTTAGGCTGAGACCACCACGGTGCTTACTTCCACTTGGTTGTAAATGACGATGATTTTCAGAATAATGATGATGATTTTCTACTTCATCATCATCATCATCATCAGTTGGTTCACGGCCTCTGCTAGACATTGGTCTACCCCACAGAACGCCACGAGGAACGGTCTTAAGCTACCTCAAACAAATTCCTGCGATCATTACAATGCTATTGACTCGTATGTAGAGTTGGTTGCCGTCCTATTTACTGCTTGTCACGGTTCATGTCCTACCCATTGCTATTTTAACTTGATACTTCTCAGACCTATTTTACGATAACCACAGAGTATATTTGATAAAAATACATGGCTTAAATTATCAATTTCTATGACCAGTATCCATCTGCCTCCGTGTCGTGGGCATAACGGTGCCAGCACTGAAACAGCGCGGTGAATCTGTGACGTTAACGTGTGACTACGATTTGGAAGGCGGTAGGCTGTATTCAGTGAAGTGGTATCGCGACAACGAGGAGTTCTACCGGTATATGCCACGACTGAGACCGCCACAGCACGCACACAGTCCGGATGGGGTCAAAGTTGATGTAAGTGTAGGTACTTTGTCTAACCATCTACACAATCGTATTGATTATCCACCCTTAAAACATCTTCATCATTATCACCAGCCTATTTACGTCCACTACTGGACGAAACCTCCGCCATTGGTTACACTAAACATGTTAAAAGTAAAATTATTTTTAATTCACCATACATACAATATTTTAAATCCGTGCACAATTATAATTAATGCAATCGAGAAATAACACAGCCCACTCTGGGATACTTTTGACGTGACAACGTCTTATAATTCGATAGAGCCGGCTGCACGCACGAAAAAACATGACTCATGCGTCGTTACCTCGCTCTGAGGCGTTCCATGTAAGGCTTGAAGTGCAAGCGAGAGCGCGGAACGAGCGACAAAGAAGCACAATAACGACGTTGTCACGTTCAACTATCGTCAGTAAACCGACTTTACAGACAACCAATTTTTGTATTTAAACTATTCCAAGATCTTTGTGTGCCATTGTATTATTCTGTGGCTTTGTGCCAACCCACGGTAAAAGTAGGAGCCCAAATTAGCAACTTGAAAGCAATGAAAACTGATAAAACTTTTAAGCGCGCTAATTGCCACTTGATAGGTACCTTTAGTTTCGAATAACTTAAGTATTTTATCTACTAATTGATCGGACCGAATAGGTATAATAATTTAGTAGTCTGTTCAGCGAGAGACCCGTCGTGGGATTGGTGAGCGATGCTGTGCTAAATTACCTGTTTTGTTTAGCGGGCAATACAATAGCTGTTGTCTGTTCCGTTTTGATCCTATTACAACTGTTACTATTCCTTTAGTTTTAAATTCAAAATACCGAAAGAAATCGGCTCCTAATTATGGTTTTATTAATTACATAGTTCACAATTTAGCCACGACGGCTCTCTTTAAGAACAGACTCTAACAATATACTAAATATAGCTTTAAACCGAGTACCTACCTACCTAATATCTACCTGCACACTTTCGTAGGTAAGTATAGTTTTCTAAGTATACTTATTCGATACTACAGAATAAATAGTAGGTACATAAACTTTACTTGAATTAGCATCGAGTTAAGAATCGTGGCGGAGTGGAATTGGTAGGAATCCCTCATTACTAATTGCCAACCACTAGGTAAAGTAGGTAATATGGTTCCTTGCTAGGTGCCTACTGGTTCAATTACTTTAGCATGGATATCAAAAATACCCACCTAACTGCAGCATAAACCTAAACAATGGTAGAAAATAATTAAGCAAATAAACGGAGTAAGAGTTTGATTGTTTAAGGGTTGAACCGATTTTGATGGAATTTCGTACAGACAGATTTTAACCTAGATTGCCAGATAGGTTATCTAGACACAATACAATGCGAGCGAAGCCACTGCCTGGGAAACCGTTTGAACTGCTAAATGCGCATATACTGATGTTTATTTTTTATTTCTAGATTGAGAAATCGACATCCCGTCGCGTGCACCTCCGAGAGCTGACGCTGAAGTCGCGGGGGCTGTACCGATGCGAGGTTTCCGAAGAAGCCCCTTCCTTCCACTCAGCGCAGGCTGAAGCCTTTATGGAAGTTTATTGTGAGTAAAGTTGACAGACCTTCGCAAAAAATTAAGATTAAATAATTTAAATATATTAGGTACCTATCATTGATGTATGAAATGATGCTGAAGTAGGTACCCTACTAAAGATAAATCGTCTTCGAAAAATCTCTAAACCAGATTTTCGAACAGTAACGATCTATGTACTTATGTATAAATGTAAATATTAAAATGATAAATGCAATGAATAGATCTAAGTAGTGTTGCTTCTAGACGCACCCTGTAAAAAATGTCTGAAATCTCATAACGCCATAAAGGCAGAATCTGTGTGTAACACGAGATAATGTTTATTCTTTCGTTACACTTACTACATGCATTCACATTCACGTTGAAAGCGGGTTGCTGGCGCGCCTCCTGGTTTACTTTACTTTCGGCGTCGACATTCGACGAGGATGGGTACAAAATATCAACATTGTGGGAAATTATACATTTTGGGATTTCAACATTTTGCAAAGTCAACCGAATGGTCCTAAAGAAATACGAATTCTCACTATTTACATACTTAGTTTCTACCAACTACGGTTTGGCACAACAATAAAAAAATAAAAAAAATATTGACCTTAACATGGTTAAAATAAAATGTGGCCGTCTCCTGGAATCTCTAGCGTGGTTTGCATCGGTATAGGCGCCCGTAAACAGGCGCCAGCGGGTTTTCTACATAAATGTAGCCAAAGTATTTCTACAAAAAAAGAGTGGGGTTTCCAACGGTTATGATGTGATCACGATTTAACGTTCCGCGTGATGCCTCCTTTTTAACGTCAATCGGCTCTCCAACCCGATTTCAATTCGGCTAACAAAATTGAAACATAAAAGTAACGGCTCATAATTTTCGTTTACGTACCATCATTTCCCTTTATGTCGAAAAATCTCGAAAAAAAGCTACGCAGGCATGACTACTTAGTAGGGTTCAGAGGAGAAAACATTTTGCTAGTAACTTTAATAACTGGTCAGTATAACTATACGTTAGTACGTACGTTAATGTTACCTGCACAGAGGCCTTACCATGAGCTGTTGTAGTGATTCAGTCCAAAAACTATTCAGTACAAAATATCGGTTCGTCGTTGACATCCGTCATCATTGAATAACTTTAATCGAAGAAGTATATAGACCTTCTGCTACTGTGCCTTTAAATATAGCTGCGGACATCACGATACCGACATTTTGTTCATTTGCTTAGGAGCTCATGGTAAACCCCTGAGCATATCAACCAATATCTAATATCATCATCAGCCTGTAGGATGAACGGTCTTGAGCCTATATTCTACGATTGGGTATTTTCTTAGGTGGGTTTTTAACTACCTAGTCCAAAAAATAATTAAAAAAGGATGAATTCTGGGGCATGATTCTAGAGAGTACGAATTTCGATTTCGAAATATATACCAAAGTGTGATGATGTACTAAGATGTCCTTTCCACGAGGTGTTTCGCTACATGCGTAACCGCGCGTAGCAAGAGTGCGTAACCGCGCGTAGCAAGCGTGCGTAACCGCGCGTAGAAAAAACGTGCGTCTGCCACGCACGGCTAGGTCGTAACTGCAAAAAATACAAGCTCTTTCAAGATTAAGAGAACTTTCTCCATAATTAATTACCCCGTTCCAGATTTTCCAAGGGAAAGTCCCCGCATAACCGGCCAGGATCGTGGCTACGTGCTTCAGGACGAGCTCGACGTGAACTGTTCGTCTGCCAAGTCTTTCCCCGCGCCGGACCTTCACTGGATTATTGATGGGCAAAAGGTGAGAACTCTCCTGAACGGGGGTCAATCCCTCTCAATGAACCGACGACATTTCAAAGATCGCAGGAAGTTGGTGGATGAATGCGGTTCAAGACCAGTCGTCGTGGCATGCTATCGGGGAGGCCATTGTCCAGCAGTGGACTTCTACAGGTTGATGATAATGAGGTGAGAATATTTTTAGCAAGCAGGTAGCCTATCTCCTTGGGTAGGAAAACCATATTTTGCGAGTAGGTAGGTACTTACCTAAATCCTAAGTAGGTTTTGATTGATTGATTTCTGAATTGTGAGACCGTGCGTACCGTACCTACTTATAAGTTACGGTAGAAATGGTTTTACTAGAAAGATAAAAATACTTAAATATAACAATTCAATAGATTAGTAAAAACCTTAGGCTGCGTCCCCAGTAGGCAAACTGAGGCCCAATTCTCTAATTTAAAAACATTCCAGTCACAATATAATCTCGTGTCAGCCACACTGTCTCGTATAGTATACATATTCTTAGCAAGAAACGCGAAGGTTAAGTTATAGTTACTATACGTGACAGTGCGACTGAGACGAGTCTAGACTGCGAATTGAATGTTTTTAAATAAGAGAATTGGGCCTCTGTTCGCCGCCGACTGAGTGAGCCTCAAATTTATGGCGAACTGAAATTCGAGTCAGCGGCACACTCGGATCAATTGACCGACTGGAACCGGTTCACCTGTGAGTCGGCCGCCCACTAAGACAGTAGGCGTGCAAACCATAGAGTACAGTAATATATGGGTGCAAACAGCTAGATTGAGCGCAAATCTATATAGCAAACTGTGAACACTCCATTTCAAATATATGGAAGGGCGTACTAAACCGATACGCCGCTAACTCAGTCGGCGGCGAACAGTTTGCCTACTTGGGCCTTAATAAATATGATAAACAATCACTTATCACTGAGTCATCATCATCATCATCATCATCAGCCTGTGGATGTCCACTGCTGGGCATAGGCCCCTTAGAATGCCACGACGAACGTTCTTGAACTGCCTCCATCCACAGACTTCCTGCGACGTTTATAATGTCTTTAGTACATCGAGTGGAGGGCTTTCCTGTAACGCGTCGTCCGGTTTGTGGTCGCCACTCGAGAACCTTTATTTCCCAACGGTTATCAGTTCTTCGAGCTATGTGACCTGCCCATTGCCACTTCAACTTGCTGTCACTGAGTAGCGATCTCTTATTATGTGTTATAAATATTAATTATGTTATAGCTTCGCTGGGCATGGGCAGTTTTTTTGTCTATGATCCCAGCACACGCAATCTATTTGTTATCTCGATGAGATTGTATTTCTTCTTATTGAGATAATGATTGAGAACTTAATATCTTTAGGTTCTTTCATGTCACAATGAAGAATCTCTCTGATGATCTAACTATATCGTGTTCCCCTTTCAGGTAACCGACAGGTCTTGGCTGATAGCGTACGGAGCGAAGCCAGCTTCACAAGGTCTGCTGGTATCGACCCTTGGCCTGCGAGCACCAACCAAGCCTCGGATGAAGCTCAAATGCGTGGCCAGCATTGGTTCGCATCGGCGGGAACGAACTGTTACAGTAGGTTCGTGTCATGTTTCCCACTGTCCACAACTGAGATTGTCCACGCTCGATTAAATGTCCAAATACCATAGTCATCTTCAAACGTATAAACGTCTGTTACATTATTTATACCTAGTAGTTAAATATGTACCTAACAGACGTTTGGTATAAATAAAAATATCCTTCTTCTTTATATTCTTTATCTTGGACGTGTAGAAGTACAGTGCTGGAAGTCCTCTCCCATAGAATGCCACGATGAATGGTCTCGGTCCGCCTCTATCTACCGACTTCCTGCAAACTTTTATAATGTCTTTTGTCCATCGAAAGGGAAGCCGTCCCACAATCGCCTCGCTACGATTACCTACCCATTCAACAATTTTCATAACTCTTGTGACACTACTCATAATGTATATTATGTACCAACATATTTATCTGGGTACATAAACGATCACGAAATTATATTGAACGCTCGAACCGATACCAAGAGTGTAGGTATCGATTCACGAAAGGAGCCGTTTAAGGCACTACAAAATCATTACAAGATAGCCTATGAGCCAGATTCATACCTCAGGGGTCAGAATATTCTGATAAGTAGGTATCAAATTTTTTTTCGTCTCTAGGAAGAACGTGCTTAAGCCGCATCCATCCACCGGCTTCCTACCTTTATAATGTCAACAGCCCATTAAATCAATCTTCCTAAAATGCATGCGTTGCACGGTTTGGTCCGGTCCCGTAGACTTCATAAATACCTACAATTGCTAAGAAACAACTTCATTAACTAAAATTTTCAATTTCAGAAATGAACTCATCTGACTTGGGCGCTCCTTCAATCATGCTTATTATATGGATGAGAATAACGTTTTTTATGTGAATGTTAAATTAACGTTTATTTGTTTTAATTTGACAAATGTAAATAAATAGAAATAAACTTTTCTTACAAGAAAAAAATTGCATTGTTCATTACCTACTAAGTAGACAAAATTAAATGTTGTGTCTGTTCAGAAAGAGAGCCGTCATGGAATTTGAGGGCGCGAATACAAATACAATAGCGCGTCTGTTCCGTTTTGATCTAATTACTTACAACTGTAATTATTTATTTAGTTTATGATACAAAATGACGACAAAAAAAACCAGCTCCTAATTTTATTATGGTACGTTATTTTATAAAATTAGTTCACAATTTGCCCTCGACGGCTCTCTTTCCGAACAGACTCTACCAGAAACCTTTTTGTACTAATGTAAATAATGCCCTAAATCTAGAGTGAATCAAAATACATTCATTGTTTTATTTATTTTAATCTCTTAATAACAATATATAAAACAAAGAAAGGATACCATAAACAAACTAAGTTCTAAGTTACAAGATTGTTAATCAGAATAGGTGTACTCTAACAATTACATAAAGAAAATATTTTCTAAGTTTGTGGAAACCTTAACGATTACAACGTCGAATCTATATCACAATAATTATTTTTTTTATAAATATTTTTCAAACATTGTGTGTATGTCGTAAAGCAAACTCAAACAGTAAAAAAGAGATTGATATATTTTAAAATCTAATCCTCAGGGCAAACAGATCTAACGAAATAATTTGTAGGAAACACTTTTAAAAATGTATACAATGTTTATGGAGGTGACAATACAACGGACTACTATTTGGAATATACTATGCATAATCAGAGATAATTACTTGTCTCTGGTATAATATACAAAACTTATACTTTAAATTCATATAAAAATAAAACTTACTGAATTTACATCTTCATTTGGAAGCAGATTGCAGAAATTTTGATATTTTACACGACAATCAACAATTCTACAAATTAATAGCAGAAGCTAAATCATAATTTATAAAAAACATAAATGTTCTATAAAGTTTATAGCATTATACAGGTTAACTTTATACAGGAGTTACGGCTGATATAACTAGACACTACTAGAAGTTAGCTGTTTGGCTGCGCAATGGATTGAATTATCTGATTGTGCAGCCACATGACTGAGTTTTGGATGTTATATGAGCAGAAGTAAGATCGAGTGATTGTGTGATGAGATATTTCGCCAAGTAAATGAAGTTGTGACATGCTTTCTAAAGTATGCACATACGTTGTTACATTACAGATATAGGCACTGTGCTTCATAAAACATTAAATACAACAATATTCGCAAATAGACATTATTATCAGACAAATTCGGTGATCATAAATCTACCACTGATTTTAACCCTCCTGCCCAAAATCTTCCATAAACTTCTTCAGCTTAGTCATGTCTTCATCGTTGACAGTTGGTTTGGATGTGGCTAAGGATCTCATCATGTCAGACATAGTGACAGGGGGTTCACCAAGCTTGTCACCAGGTACTTCCATCCATGTCATTTCAAGAGCTCCGGCTTCACCGGGTGAACACGGAGTTAAGAGATCATTCACTATAACATCAGGGTTAGTTGGACTAGGGCCAGAAATTTTCTTAAAGTGTGTTGCTGATTGTACTTTACGTACAGGTTGCATCAATGCATCACGTACTACAATACTTATGTCAGCACCAGAGTAACCATCTGTCTTTGCGGCCAGTACCTTCATATCTTGCTCAGACAACATATGCCTGGTGTTTCCTAAGTGCAGTTTGAACATGTCCAGCCGAGCATGTTCCTCAGGCAGAGTTATATAGATACGCTTCTCAAATCGTCTTCTGATAGCTGAATCGAGTACCCAAGGAATATTAGTAGCTCCCAGCACCAGAATACCATCCATATCATTACCGACACCCTGCATTTGTACAAGAAACTCTGTCTTGATTCTACGAGCAGATTCTGATTCATTATCAGAACGCGATGAGCAGAGGGAGTCTATTTCATCAATAAATATGATGCTTGGTTTGTGCTGGCGTGCGAGTTCGAACAAGTTCTTTACCAGTTTCTCAGATTCTCCAAGCCATTTGGAGACAAGGTCGGATGATGATACCGAGAAGAATGTTGAATTGTTGGCTTCAGTGGCCACAGCTTTGGCTAGGTAAGATTTACCAGTACCAGGGGGTCCAAAGAGCAAGATGCCCTTCCAGGGTATTCTTTTTCCAGTAAACAGGTGTGGGAATTTAATAGGTAGGATGACAGCTTCTTTTAAAGCTTCCTTGGCTGCTTCCAAGCCGGCCACATCGCTCCATTTTACATGAGGTTTCTCAACTATAATCGCTCCTTCAAGTTTTCCTTGTAGCTTCTTTTTCTCTGGGTCATCAGAGTCGCTGTCACTATCGCTCTTTTTGTCTTCACTTTTAGACTCTCCATCTTTAACTGGCTTCTTCTTTTTATCTTTCTTGAGATATTCTTTAAGTTTTTCAGCCCGGTCTAAGTACTGGAGGCATTTGGCTCGAATGCTTTCTTTGGCCCGTTCCCCTTGAGCCTCGTATTTCACAGCATGGAGGAAATACTCTACACCATGCTCGTACAGGCGTAGTGCCTCCTCGTAATTTTTGTTTTTATCCTCCTCTGTAGCTTTAGTGACAAGGTCAATGGCCTTTTGTAAGGTGTTAGTTGACGTCATTTTTTTAAATTCTCACCTGTAAAGAGCAGTTTATCATTGTAATGTTGTTTCAAGAATAATATGAGAACGAAAAGGTTAAACACAATATTACTGAAACATAACCGAATGAAAAACCACAGATGAGTAGTCATTATACATGAAATATAAACTACACTGGGAAAAAAGTAAATTGAATGACATAACTAGTGGTAGACAAGCATACAAAATAAATCTCCAGAGTTATAAAGAGAACTGAAGAGCCAAGAGGTCTTCATAATAAAAACAACTGAAGAACAAAATGTGGTGTAAATCTGTGGTCACAATGTAGTGCAGACATATTTATTTAAATGATGGTGGTATATAAATAACATAATAAAACAACAGTAAAGCTACGATGCGATCCGTGTCTATCTCTATAGGGCCACTAGTTAGGAGGATAAATGACTCATTGATAAAAAAGAACTCAATACTTTTTTTCGCAAACAGTGAGAAGGTTCAAGTTAAGGTTACAGAAGGAAGTAGTTGGCCGTGATTCCCAAACAGAACAGGACAACATAACAGCTTGTATTCATAAGATGCTGACAAATTATGCATGAGATCATGGACAAAATATTCGTGATGTTTTCGATCTTACACCGCAGTAAATTGGTACTCACCATTCGCAATTTCGAGGAGAAATCCGTAGACCTAATAATTATTGTTTTAAAACTAAATAAAGTCTGAAATCCAGTTTTAGAGTAAAATTATTTTCACAAATTGCTGTTTGTCGTCTTCGTCTCGTAAAATTGCATTGCGTCTGACTGACATTGACATTGACATTTCCGTTTTTGTTACACCGTTGCTTGGAGCAAGGAACAAAACCGTTGACACAAACTTCTTTCAAAAAATTATTCATTCTATCACAAGGTAAAAATCTGTAAAAATAGTTGTCCACGGACGCAAATGGGTGTGAACCTTAGAATAATCTAGTCATTATTCCATTACTCTAAGGTGTGAACAGAGGCCCAATTCATTAACTAAAAAATAGTTAAAATAGAGTTCGGATCATGTTTCGATCTTGTGTCGATGTCTTAAATGTCAGAAATGGTATTCTCCTGACATAAAATACAACACTGTAATGTGATTATATCGAAATGTGACTGAAACTTGAACGATTCAAAGTTTTTTCGTTAATTTTAGCATAAGTAGTTGGAGTCTCTCTTTACTCTTTCCAATTATATATATAACTACCCTACTCTAATGGTGGTCATCATGAACTGAAAGTGGACTAAATTGTTATTTATGAGGGACCATAAATTCAACTTTCAGTCAATTTACAATTCAGTCTCGATTCGGTCAACTTTCAGTGTAGTTTTAAAATAACTTAGAGAATTGGGCCTCTGATGTGAACTGCCGAGGACCGGGACCGCCGCGCGCCCGCCCCGCGACCGGGGTGAGGGTGAATAATTTTAAAAATAACTGTTCCACAATGCATACCTCTTGGAGCATGGAACAAAAATATACCTACATGGCATGGCCAGTACCAGTACACACCCTCACTCCACCCATCGGTTAGTCTTTTACACTATGTTCCTTTCTCCAAGCTTTTACAGTGTGGGGTTGGCTTCGTGTGGGTATATGTTTTATATTGGTTGCACAGAACAGATGATTACGAGGTTGGTAATTCACATACACACGAAAGTTTTAAGTCGATTTATTTGTATTCCACTAGTCTAGTTATTATTATTACAAAGATCGCGGCCGGGAGCGAGTCGCGCGCGGCGCAAACGGACGTGCGCTCAGTTCGAGTACAAGTTTCTCACTGATGGGCCGGGCCGCCGCAAGCGACGGTTGGCCGGCCGGCTCTCGTCCGTCCGAGGTTGATGCACAGAGCTGTACTCAAGGCAGAGTCGAACCCAGGACTAGTGCGGCGAGTTATTCGCCCCGTATCTTGAGGTAAGTTTAGATATTCATTTATTTATATTGTGATGTTATATTTGTACTATCTTTTAGTTCTGTTAACAGGTACCGAGGAGGAGCTCGCCACATCACCCCCTTCCAGAGACCGTCTAGGGCGATTAAGTTTCAAAGTCTCGATAGTGCTCAGGAAATCGGACTGTTCTTCTTTCTGGAAGAATATAGGCAGGCTTCAGGCGATCGACGGATACTGACACAGGTTTGCCTTTTATCTGTAGTTTGAATACTTTGTCATTCCTTTCTATTACAGGATGTGGGCCAGTGTATGCTGGTTGTAAGGATGCTCGCAGCGCGTCTTCTCTCAAGAATACATGGCTAGTAGTAGCTAGGTCTTTGTACACGAAGATGGACTGTCGGTTGTGTCTCGATGCAGGAACTGGCTTCAGGTTGTTCGCGAAAAGACGAAGGCGTGCGGTATAGTCTGAGACATCGGTTGTTCCAGCTGTGCTTGGATCGAAGAATTCACCTGGCAAGCGAAGCGGCTCACCATAAACTAGTTCAGCTGGGCTTGCATTGAGATCGTCTTTGTACGCACTCCTTATCCCGAGCAGGACAAACGGTAGTGCTTCTATCCAATTTTCAGTACCATGACAAGTAATTGAAGTCTTCAAATGTCGGTGGAATCTCTCAATGGCGCCGTTACATGCAGGATGGTATGCAGTAGTCTTTTTGTGCTTGAATCCGGTTGATTTCGAGAGATATTGAAATAGTGCAGACTCAAATTGACGACCACGGTCCGTTACTATGGTGGTAGGACATCCGAATCTTGCTATCCATCCAGTAAGTAGGGCTTTCGCTACGGTTTCAGCTGTCGCATCAGGTATGGGCATCACCTCAGGCCATCTGGTAAACCGATCAATTGCGGTGAGACAGTAGCGATTACCACTGCATATGGGTAGTGGTCCGATGAGATCAATATGTACGTCCATGAATCTTGCCTTAGGAAGATGGTAAGTTCCTAATGGTGCAGAAACGTGTCTGTTTATTTTCGACCGCTGGCAAGCCAAGCAGGAACGAGTCCATGTTCTGCAGTCCTTTTTGATTCCAGGCCATATGTACCGCTCTGTTACTAATTTTATAGTCGCATTGGCACCAGGATGACTAAGTCCATGCAGGCTTTCAAAGACTTGTTTTCGCATGACAGGTGTGACGTAAGGCCTTGGTGTCTGTGTGCTGACGTCGCAGTATAGTTCTGATCGATTTCCAGGGATCTTGACTTTTTCTAGACGAAGCGATGTTCCACTTTCCAACAGTAATTTTAATTCCGGATCTGAGTCTTGGGAGTTAGCTAGCCTGGCGAAGTCAATCGAGAACTCTACTTCTTCCACTCGTGAAAGCGTGTCTGCAACCACATTGTTTTTGCCAGATATGTGCTTGATGTCCGTTGTAAATTGGGAAATCAGATCAAGATGGCGGAATTGTCTGGGTGAACACTTATCTTTGCGTGTGTGGTAAGCGTAACACAAGGGTTTATGGTCAGTATAGATGGTGAAATCTTTGGCCTCCAGCATGTGTCTAAAATATTTGACAGCTTCATAAATAGCTAACAACTCTCTGTCATATGGAGAATATTTCTTCTGAGTTGGAGAAAGCTTGCGGGAAAAGAATGCAAGTGGTTGCCATGCATCATCCTTTAGCTGTTGTAAAGCCGCTCCTATCGCAGTATCTGATGCGTCGGTTACAAGAGCGAGCTTGGATTGGCAATCAGGATGAGCAAGAAGCGTGGCATGACAGAGGCTCTCTTTGCAGTCTTGAAAAGCTCTCATTGTGTCACCAGACAAGTGCACAGGGTGTGAACCTTTAACAGAACCCATCAAAAGAGCATTTAGTGGCGTTTGAAATTCAGCAGCACCTGGTATGAATCTTCTGTAGAAGTTGATCATTCCTAAGAATCGTCGTAGCTCTCGTACGGTCTTCGGTACTGGAAATGACTTGATAGCTTCTACTTTGGAATCGAGGGGCTTGACTCCTTCGGCTGATATTGAGTAGCCTAGGAACGTGACTTCAGGTAATCCGAAATGGCATTTAGCAGTGTTGACAACAACTCCATAGTCTCTCATTCTATCAAACAGCTGACGGAGATGGTCTTCGTGTTCTTGCTCAGATTTTGAAAAACATAAAAAATCATCTACATATGGATAGACGAAATCGAGTCCACGGGTCATCTCGTCGACAAAACGTTGGAAGGTCTGGCACGCGTTACGAAGGCCAAACGTCATGAAGGGAAACTCGTAGAGGCCAAAAGGAGTAGTTATGGCACTCTTCTGGACGTCCTCAGAGAAGATTGGTATTTGGTTAAATGCCTTCACAAGATCGATTGTCGAAAATACCTTGCAACCTGCTATACTTTGAGTGAAATCATGCACATGACGTATTGGATATTTATCGGGTATTGTTCTGGCGTTCAACATGCGATAGTCCCCACATGGTCTCCACTCGTTTTCCTTCTTTGGGGCTAGATGAAGTGGAGAGGCCCAAGGGCTTTCCGAAGGTCTGGCTATTCCAGTTTTTAACATTGACTCAAATTCCTTTTTGGCTATTTTCAGCTTATCTGGTGCAAGTCGTCGGGGGGAAGAAGATACTGGTGGGCCTGGCGTTGTTCTAATATAATGAACGGTGTTGTGTTTTGCCTCATGTTGAAGACCGGATGGGTGAGTAATTTCTGGAAATTCACGAAGTATCTCATGGTATCTGGACTCACCGAGGGGTATCTTGATAGATGATATCGTGGTCGATGAGTTGACAGGTGTACCGATGGTGAAAAGTGTCGTGTTACTATCCAGAATACCTAGACGCTGGTTACGAATATCTACGATGAGTCCGTAGTACTTCAGGAAATCGGCTCCGATGATGGCTCTGGTTACATCTCCAACGATGAAGCGCCAGGGAAAGTCACGTCGTAGTCCGAGGTCTAGATCTAGATTAGCGTATCCGTACGTATTGATGGGCGTACCGTTAGCAGCGGATAGTAGAAAATCCGATTTTGAACGTCGCTGTGGAAGGGCAGATCGTGGATAGACACAAACGTCGCTACCTGTATCAACTAGGAACGGTATCTTGGATCGACGATCCGTCACAAACAGGCGACCAGACGTGGGGGAGCAATCATCCGTCGCCATTACTGACTGCCCCTGGAGTTTTCCGCCTCAAATGCACCCCTGGAATTTTCTGCCTGGAAGCCGGCCCTGGAATTTTCTACACCAAAGTCGCATGGCTTTATGCACATCCTTGCGTTACGTCCATGTCTAGAATGGTACCAACATTCGGGGAATTTTCTATAGTTAGATGCGGACCTGGTCATTGATCGGCTACGGTCACGTCTCTGAGTAGAGCGAGGTCTGCGATTTTGTGAGTTGAGTTGAGAAGTAAGGTTATGCATTTGCTTACGTAACTCGGCGATTTCTCGTGCCATGGCGTCCATACTCGATCCGGGTACCGATGACTGAGCTGATGCAACTTGAGGTGTTGGTGTGGCAATATCTTGAATTTTGTCTGCCAGTTCAGCAAGTACCTCCAATGACGCGGTGGGCTGGGCGGCGATCACGGTCTGTATGTTCCGCGGAAGACGGCTAGTCCATATGGTCTGCAAAAAATCTTCGGGCACACTGGGTCCAGCTAGGCTTTGAAGGTGGCGAAGGAACTGCGAGGGTCTTCGATCGCCTAACTCCTCGTGCATTAACAGCTGTTTTACCTTCTTTTCGTGTGATGCACTTAACCTTTTTATCAACTCGGCCTTTAACTTTTCGTATTTATCTGTTGCAGGAGGGGCTACGATGATGTCCTTCACTTCTTTTGAGAACTGATGATCCAGCTGTCCAATGACGTAGTTGAACTTGGTGGTGTCGGAAGTGATGTTCGAAATCGCAAACTGGCCCTCAACTTGGGCAAACCAGATTTCGGGTTCGTCCGGCCAAAATGGGGGCACCCGTATTCCCACACGGAATAACTCCACAGGTTTCGCGTCTGATACGCGGTTTTCATCCGTCGACATGTTTAAAAGTTTCAGCGGGGTCACCAATTGTGGGGTTGGCTTCGTGTGGGTATATGTTTTATATTGGTTGCACAGAACAGATGATTACGAGGTTGGTAATTCACATACACACGAAAGTTTTAAGTCGATTTATTTGTATTCCACTAGTCTAGTTATTATTATTACAAAGATCGCGGCCGGGAGCGAGTCGCGCGCGGCGCAAACGGACGTGCGCTCAGTTCGAGTACAAGTTTCTCACTGATGGGCCGGGCCGCCGCAAGCGACGGTTGGCCGGCCGGCTCTCGTCCGTCCGAGGTTGATGCACAGAGCTGTACTCAAGGCAGAGTCGAACCCAGGACTAGTGCGGCGAGTTATTCGCCCCGTATCTTGAGGTAAGTTTAGATATTCATTTATTTATATTGTGATGTTATATTTGTACTATCTTTTAGTTCTGTTAACAGGTACCGAGGAGGAGCTCGCCACAACAGCATTTTTACTAAAGTAACTTTCGTGAACTATATCATTCATTTTGTAAAAACGGGAAATTTTCACGTACCGATATGTTGGTGGAAGCACCAACAGGTTTCGACCCTAATCGAGGGTCTTCATCAGGGTGGGTATAGGATCCGCACTACACTCCCTCCGCGTCCTTCCTCGCACTGCGTCTCTGAGCTCGCTCCTCTCGGCTCGTCCGGCGCGGGGGTGGGGGGAGTGCTTGTGTCCGCGTCATTACACGTTCTTCGGTAACGTCCTTCCGGTCGGGTTGCGGTGCTCCATCATCGTCGCTGCCGCTCCCGTCGCAACCATCGGGCGCGCCAGGAGCGGCCAGACAGGCTACACTAACAGTGTCTCTATCAGGCTCAAACAGGCTTTTACAGCATGTTTACAGCTGTATGAATGTTCCATAAACGAATGGTCCCAATATCACCTACTCATTATAAAAATTCCTTGCACCTACTTTATTAACTCGATCTAGCATAGAGTGAAAAATCCGCGCCATCCCTTGGATTTTGTGGTAACTACGTCGAACAACGAACCAAAAAGTTGCGGCGGAGGAACGATTTGTGGAATGTTGTAGGCAGAGTCCAACAGAAAAACAGTGGTTCCAGTTATTGTTCTGAGGGTTCCTTGCTCCAAGTTCAGAGAGCTGATTCTACGTTTTGACAAGCAATTGGCACGGACGTATGGTGTAGTGTAACACGGATTTTTGTATGTAAAATTAGGTTCACAGAGTGTACGCTAGGGGCGCTTATCGTTGTCTCCATACAAAAATCCACACTACACTACACCAGACGTCCGTGCCAAGTGTGTGCAAAATACTTTTAGAATCTCTCTGAGGTGGTTCCACTCGTGGCAACAAGAAGGAAGCCTCTCACCTTATGCCATAAGCCGCCAGCCCCAATCAGTAAACGGGCCTTTCTGGCCAACCCAAAAAAATAAATACCTCGTGTAAATAATTTTTGTAAAATTAACTATAATCTAGCGTAATTCATTCAGGCGTAAAGTTCAATTCAACGAGGTGCACGTGGGGTCCATTTTCATGGAAGGAAGAAGGTTAAAATAGGAAGCAGGTAAGCACGGAGTAGATACATACCTACGTACCTTGGAGTAATTATTTTGTGAAATGTTTTAATGTTATTGCTAGTTTTGATAAATTACAGATCTCATTAACTAATACGACTGATTTCGTATGAAATTATTTATTTCTTTGACTTGTTTTGTATTCGTAATTTGTTCTCAATTATCCACTGAGTACTATAATAGTGTATGTCTATGACTGAGTACCACCCTAAATCACTGTATACATGGATGAGTCACTGTGTCGTACCCATGGAAAACTAATTTCTTAAAAGATTTTATATGTTTTTCAATGCCATTAGATATTCAAGAAAATAATAATAATATACGCCCGCCGCGCCACAGAGGTCGACAGAAATAGAAGCGGCAGATTGAAAAATATAATATTAGTTATGGACTTGGTAGGTATCAACGTACGATATAGTAGGTAAGTACCAAGAAACAAATAAGTATGTAAGGTATATACTTAAATATTTGTTTCAAAACAAATACACAGGTATATGTAGTATGTTTGTCTGAGGATAAGGGGTAGTAGGATACCTAATTCACCTGGGTTAACCGAGTACATTTTTAGTAGACTCTCCAACCATTTTAATAAAACTTAACAAAACTTAATAACATTTTCCTTAACCCTTAATGACAAGGACCGTTTTCAAACGTCAATATGCAAAGTATGCGATGGAGGGGCGTGCAGTTTTAGACTAGAACTAGATTCACCCTACTGTGTTATATCCGGTGTATAAAGGCATAGGTACATAATATAGGCCATACATTAAAACACACTAGGTACTTACTAGGATAATTTTGTTTCTTTACAATGTGTAGGTTATTTTTTAACTTCACATTTCCAGCACCCTCTTATACTTAAGTATTATATTAATAAGTGTTTAACTAGTGTTAGGTGTCTCGTAGTTTATTGGTGAAACAATAATAATAAAACAATAAAACTATGGTATTATGTCATAATTAATGCCGTGAGCCATGAGCCGCTCCACCAGTTTCGTGCCGCGAAAAGCTGCCCCAACGTTGACTACGCCACCTCTGAAAGCAAAAAACATAAAATCACTGACACCATAGGTATCTTAGGTAAGTATATAAGTATATTTAAATAACTACCTTTGTCGCTAAAAAAGGACAAACGTTCAGCAGAGTCTGTGTGTGTAAAGAGTAAAGATAATATGATGAAAAGCGAAACGAACATAGTACCTACCTACCTACCTACTTAGAATTAAGATTTTCACAATGCAACCCAATATCCAGGCACCTTCGTTATAAGTTACACCTAGGTAACCAAGATAAGTAGGTACTAATCAAGATCTTGTAGTATATGATGACTGATAAATAAAAATATGTTTTATTCTCATCGAGCACCCCCAAAACCGCCACCAGGATGGTTGTTGCAAAGGGAGTGCCTTTGTAAAATCAGTCGCAATTCTCCGGTCCCAGCAAACCCCTAAGTGGGCCAATATTGACATTGCGCTCTCGTATATTCCCAGTTGTCACCACTCGCCCCACGTCTTTTCTTTTTCCGCACAAGCTGTAGAGTTAATTTAATTTAAAAATGTAATGCATTTTATATGTTTTTATGAAGATCTTGTTGGCTTTACGCGCTGGCTAATAAAACTTCTAGTACCTGCCAGTAAGAAAAAAAACTTCATAGAAAAGAACGCCCTTCACGCTGCTAGAAAAAGGCATTTTATTTGAATATATCGTAAAATATACTTTACAAAATCCTGTAGTTATTTGTGATTGCTTTTATAAAAAAAATACCATAATGAGAAACAATCGAAATTAGCAAAAAACTAGAGGTACTTTGTGTTTTTTTTTCTATCGAGAAAATACTTTTTTGTTCTAGATTTTATTTTGTTTAGATTCAGGATTCAGTCCTCGGAGTGTTGTGATGTAGTATCCATGCATAGGTAGGTAAGTACCTATTTTTAATCTGAATATTGTACTATGCCTAGGGTAGGTACTTTTCAAATCTACGATTGGCATTGCTGCAGGCTCGTGGAACTTACTTGGGCATTGTCGATCGATCCTTCAATAATGTTGTAGCTGATAATACCATCGCTATTGCAGTGGTTCTGTAGCCATCGTACGATGATACCTATAAGTAAAATATGAGTTAGGTTTCAGAACAGAAAATGTAGGTACATCCTACATTAGCAAAAACGAGGAACAATAAATGCAATGTACTTTGATATAATAATAAATGTATAAGTACATATAGGTTACAAAAACACCTACGTAACAAAAACCTACTATTCTTTACAAATACCAAATTTCGTAGAAAGCAGTTCCGCCGTTAAGAGTTTACAAACATCGAAAAATCCAAACTTCCAAATTTTTTACTTGTAATTCTATGAGATTACGCCAGGGGATGGGCAACAGCATCCACCTGAGTACCCATTGAGTACCTAACTACTTAACACCACCACCTGCGATCCGTGGTGATTATGGTAAATCTCCCCATGACATTTTACGGGAAGAGGTTCGCCAACATTTAACGGCTGATGACTGTTTTTTTTTTGGAAAAAAATCTGTAAGTCTTTTTTATTTTCGTTATAAAAATTCTAAATGGACTGAAGCTTGTAATAATAATAAAGGATTTTTTATCAAGATTCTTGTGGTAAGTACCTACTAATAGTTTTGTGATTGGTTAATTAATTAGTTCATATTTTGCTTTTTACTGGAGCAAAATCACTTTCCACCATTTTTATTTTCTTATCAGATGTCGCACGCGCATGCATTTACGTTATCCAAAGGGTTAATAAAAGTCCTACTTAACTATGTATATCTATTAGTTTTATGGCTGCAACTAATAATAAGGGTCCCTAATTATTAGCATAGGTAGGTAACCTAGGTTACAATACCTAGGGTTACCTAGATTAGATAAATTTATTTTATAGTTTTTAAATCTTCCCTAAAGACGAATAAAAAAAAAGAAAATAAATCTTCCTTATTGACATGACGTGTGCCATCATTTTATACATTTTAAATCCTTGACCAAGAAATTTTTATACTACCTACGTACTATATCCAATTCGAAGTCATCAGAGAAACTCACCAAAAATATTATGTAGGTTGGGTAGGTAACTAAGTACTATAATATTTTATTCTTGGCCTCATACACAAGGTCAAAGTTGCGTAACGGACTATGGAGACAGCTATGTTCGAAGTTTCACTACGTGAATGAACCCGAAACGAAAAGATCCGTAGAAGGACCGTGATCACCTAAATAGCTCTCATAATTAGCAAGTTGAAGGGGTTATCTCCATTTGGTAACACTCTATAGTAATGATAATAATAACACTCAATCACTAAGCTAAGAAGTAGTACCTAATGGATAATGAGCGGGCCAATATAGCTCGCAGAACCTATAACCGTCGGAGACTAAAGGTCTCCAAGAAGCAACCACGAACCGGACGTCGCAGTGTAGAAAGGCCTCTTGATGGACCGACAACATGTTTTTTGTTGGAGCCTCTATACTTTTCTTCTTGGCATTCTAATGTGGGAGGCCTATGTCCAGCTGTGGACTTGAATTGATGATAATGATGATGATTATGACTCACCTTACATTTTAAAGTTTTATTGGTTGGTACAGAAAAATCTTCCACATTACTATCCCAACCTTTGCCAAATAGCGTGAAACTGTACGTCACAGCTCGCATCATCTGTTCCGATGGCCCTTTATGTGACATGTAACCTGCTGTGAAGAATCGTGGATACTTCCTTAGCAACTTGCTGAAGCACTTGAAATAGCTTAGGTAGTAATACATGAACATCAAAGGTATTATGATGAAGTGAATCATAAGGGGCATAGTTGTGTACAGTTTGAAGTACACCGGCCTTTTACTTTGGTTTTTGTGCAAATATCTTTCCGAAAACTCGATGACGTCTTCATCGGGGCCAGGATACGGGTACCATAGCTTTCCATGGTTACGATGAAAGAATTTGCTGAAAATTAAATTAAGAATCAAACAAGAATAAGTATTTTTTGGTTTCTGAGGCGTAATTTATAAATAAGTTACCTATTCAAACATTATCAAAAAGATGTTATTGTGTTGGTGAGTATATCTGATGTGATCTGTTATGTTAGAATTGTTAAATAAATTATCTAATAGCTACCTGTTCATTTCTGGCGGTATCGGTCCAATAGGTTCGGGAAAGGTTTCCTGTTTTAATCTTGTGTATTCTTTCATATTTCTGAGTACATACACCAGAGATTCCCAAGTTCCGTAGTGTACCAAACAGTTGCCGGGCCAAGGAAAGTACGCTCTTCTCGGAAAATCCAATTCAACAAAGCATTCGACCGAGTTCAGTGTGCCTGAAATATTAAGGGCCTTATTCATAATAATTTTTTAAACCTATTTTAATTAAAATAGCTTTTGACTTGTTCTCTCTGATGTAAAATGTCATACGTCAAAACAGGACAAAAGCTATTTTAGCTAAAATAGGTTTAAAAAATGATTATAAATAAGGGTGTTAGACTTTCATGAGTATCATACTGAGTTCAATCCTACTAATAATGCTACAGTTTGAATTAGGTACCTATTACATTTGTGACTCTATCACGCCGTAGAACCAACTTCAATGATTGGTAAAGAGATTATGACCCCTTGTAGTTAGGTACCTAGTGGATAGGATATAATATTATAATTTTAAAATAGTCAGTCAGTGGCGTAGCGTTTAACGCAAAATCTCAGTATCAAGGAGATGGTCGCCCGCCCGGTTCGATCTCCGCCTGGTTGGTAATTTTTGGAAAATTATAAAGTCATATGATTCCTTGGTACGTCTACCAACCTTTTTCCTTCATACCTTCCTTTCTTACATTTTAACCCGGTGCACCGGGTTAAAATGTAAGTGAGTAAAGCCCGGGTGGATGATCTCTGAGTTCAGAATGGTTTACCCAGTGTAGATTTTTATCTAGGTATTTCGAGATTGTACTTAGGTACCTTCAAACTGGCTGTCTAAATACAGAAGACCAGACGCAGCAGGAACAGAAGCAAACCCACATGATGGTATTATCAGCACATTGGCATCCTCAGCGGCTTTTTGGTATTTCCGATATAGATCCAGTATGTGCTGAAAGACAGAAAGATATTTTTTTTATTTCTTTAAGTATATTTTTTTTTATTTCTATTACACCCATTCCAACACTGGTTACACCACACATTAAAAAAAATTGATACAAAACGTGCGCAAAAATTACATCATGGACAACATTATTAATAGGTACCTAATATCGAGGTAAAATAGAAGCCTAAAGTTATGAGACCAAAAAATACATATTACTATGTAATACTACTTAACATGACATAGCACCAACAGTTACATGCATGGTACGTAGTCCATACATAGGTAACATAGTCCATAGTCCTGATTCCACAATAGGAATCCCTTAAGCTAATTATAATACTTACTTATTAAAATCATGATTAATTTATTGCTTGGTCAACTGTATCATGCGCGTGCAATGTGGGCATTGATCAACGATCTTCTATTTGGTAACAATTTCACACAAACATTTTTTTTTACAATTTGGAAATCGGGGATTAACTGCAATTTTACTGACGTTTTGTCACTCGATGACATTCAAAAATCGCACACCAGCAGGGCGATTCTAAAACGTCGGAAACGTTTCCGATCGGATTCGTTAGTTTTTCATTTCAATGTGGTAATGGTAAGTAACTAAAACAATTTTCTAACAATTTTTTCTAGTAAAACTCAGTAATATACAATATTTATTGTTTTTTACTGTGTTTTACTAGAGAAAATTGTTTTAGTTAGGTACCACATCGAAATGAAAAACTAACGAATCCGATCGGAAACGTTTCCGACGTTTTAGAATCGCCCTGATGGTTCCTGGCATTAACCAACTTTAGAACTAGGTATACTTAAGTATAAGATAGGTATCAACATCATCATCACCAGTCTGTTTACGTCCACTGATAGACGAGGTCTCGCCCATTGAATATGATGGGGGGATTTGCCATAATCACTACGCTTGGCAGGCGGATTGGTGATCGCTGTTGGTGGATGCTGCTGCCCATCCCCTGTGTAATGCTTTTACTACATCCACTGGAAGAGACGGACGGGTCTATTCCTATGCCTTGCACCACGGCAAGGTAATAATACCTATGTATAATCAAAGTGTTCAACTTACATTAATTTCAGCGGATATGTCGATATAGTGTGTTCTCGATTCAATACATGCTTCAACTATTTGCTCACTGAAAATTATACTGGGCCCAACACAATTCATCAGAATTTTAGCTTGGCTTGTGGTGTTTCTTAGAGACACCTTATCATTGACGTCCACGTTGAAAACGGGAATCTCAGATACGTCTAAACCTGCAACGGGAGCATTGCATGGATGGATAATAATATTAGGTACCACCTACCTACCTGAGCCCGTATTCTCAGTTTAATCACCTCTACGAGAACGCGTCAGATCTCGCACGATTCCCATACAAAATTATGGTTATAATGCGTTATATGACGTCATCACGAGCACGTGATTTTTCTGAGAATAACCCCCAAGTCTATTGGATAAAAAGGGACTCAAATTATGTGAGTGTTGGGTGTTATTTATGTCAAGAGTTCTTGACATAACATAACACCCAACAGTCACATTCCTACCTATCTTAGTCCTGAGTCCTAACTCCACACTAGGATCTGTGTCGTGTGTATCAGGAACTACGAGTACCATGGTACCTACCACAACATTCAGACCTGGAACAAATATTTGCAGACCATGCAAACATTTGTCCCTCAGCGGGAATCGAACCCGCACTCTTGCGTCTCAGCCGACAACATTATTTTTGTCATTTGAAAATACATATACAGGCTACTAAGTTAATTCAAATACTTACCTAATAATAAAACAACATATTGTTATTTCATTCAAATTTCAAGATTTGAATAAAGGCTAAATTATTGTATTATAATTTATTAGTTTCTTAATTAAAATCTTGAAATTTAATTGAGCTGGAATTTGGCATACCTATCAAGTGCAGATGACAATATACATATAAGTAAGTAATATTATGGTGACAGCGAGATGATGGAGATGATGGAGACAGAACGTGACCGTGAGCAACGGAACTACGTGAATGGAAAATAGTAGGTCGTATTTAGGCTCATTTTGATCAGCTCACGCAGTTCTGATTACTAATTTTACCACCATCATCAGGTACATTTAATAAAATATTGTTAGAAAGATAAATTTTTCAATACTTAAATAAATCTTATTTTGTTCATGCTTCATGCTTGATTGGTAAACAAACAGACGACAAACCAAAAAAAAATTAGTAGTTTACAGTATTCATACTTTACAGTCGGTAGATAAAAATAAGGTAAGGTAAATATACAAGGTCTTGTACGTTTAAAACAATAGGCAGGTAGGTTTACGTAATAGGTAGTTCATATAGCTATAAATAATTAAGTAAGCAGGTAAGTACTTGATTATTTTTTGTAAAAAAAACCTTTTTACCTATGTGAATGTAGCTATTTCAGTATTTGTATAGGTAGTTTACATTCATAGCTACTATAATATAGGTAGGAATATATAAGGTGCTTTGGGGTAAGAACGGACTATTTTTCTGAAAACCAAACTCTTCTTGGTCTTGGGATTTATTTTTTTGGCTCGCCTCTATTTACTATTTTACTACTCAATAATGTCCAACTGTATATGAAAAGACAGGGGTTCCATTTTTTACTTGTGTTGTTATGATAAACACAATGGTTATTGTTTTATAATTGATCAAAGAGAGCATGATGTTTCAAAATGTCACGGGAAAGATCGGACCTTGATGGGGTAAGACCTATCTACCTTCTAAAATCACCTCTATGACACTTAGAGTAAGCTCTATAGAAAGAAAAGATCCGATCTTGCCCAAGTAAAAACAGATTAAATAATCGTCTAAAAATTCCTACGAAATTGAGTTTTAGCGATGTTTATGTATTTTTTTCATTCTGGTCGTCCGGTCTTACCCCTAATACAGAAATTCAAAGGCCGGAGGGCTTTAGTCCGATCTTCACCTTCGAGGGGCAAGATCGGATCTCAGCCTGCAAGCGTCTCGATTCTAGCATGATTTAATTAGATTAATCAAACTATCATAAAACTTAAATTACCATACACTGACAAAACCAGCAAAAACATAAAAATTACTTAACAAATTGTCTACAAATAGTCGTCGGGGGTAAGATCGAATCTTCTCAAAAAGCACTTTTTTCCCATTTCACACTATCCTGTCCATAACGCACGACTGGCTGGGCGTAGCGGCACTGGCAGACGCAGACTGGTGGCACGGGCACAACAAAATGGCGCGTGAGGCTATGTTGCCCAGCGTTCAAAATATCGCCAATTTTGGCGGGAATATGAATTAACCGATCTTAACCCATCTACGATCTTACCCCAAAGCACCTTACTTACATAAAAGTCAACCAAGGTAAAGAGATGAATCAAGGTATGTAAGTACCTACCATCCTACCTACTTATTATATTTTTGCTAGCAATGTACAATTACGTAAGTACTGACCTACCCCTGTTTCCAATTACCTGGGTTGACTATACCTAGGTACCTATATACCTACTTAACTAAAAACTAATACGTTGATAGGTACCTAACTACATCTAGGCCATAGATTTATAGTGTATGTCTATGATCTAGGCACAAAATACTATTTATTTTGTGGTCTAGGCCTGGTGGAGAATGCGTCTAATCTAAAACTGAACGCTAGCAGACTTTTGTCAGGTGCACTTGTATCGAGTTTCCTAGAATACCTAGGACTTAACTTACCTATATAGATAGATACATGGGTTAAGTGGGTAAGGTATAATTATCTTTAAGGGACTTAATCTGTCAGAAATACCATTATACCTACCAGGTTAACTACCAAGTCAAGAATATTTAAAAAGACATTATGAAATACAAAAATAAAAAAAAATAAGTAATATATTACAAAACTAAAATATTGAACAAGCAACCGCTTTTGGTACACGTATTTATAATTGTTATTGAATAAATGAATATAATATTAAGTACCTATAAGTACCTACCTACTATGTATGTCTTAGAGAATATGTATGTTAGTGAGGACAACTTTCGAACCGGTTGCTCCTTAGAATAATGACTAAAGCACGGTTGCTCCGATCTTCATGAAAGTTACATAGTA
Source organism: Epirrita christyi (assembly GCA_951392215.1). NCBI lineage: Eukaryota > Metazoa > Arthropoda > Insecta > Lepidoptera > Geometridae > Epirrita > Epirrita christyi. Next base: position 6,027,402 of record OX595842.1, on the reverse strand, counting down.
GGTAAAAGTAGTACTTAAATATAAAGTATTGGTTGGGGTCCAGAGGGGGTGAAAAATAAAAGTGAAACAACCAGGTTAAGTAGGGTGCGGATATGACAGGGCTTTGTTTGGACATTTCAAAACTACTTTTAATTTAATTTTAGGCCATTTTTAGGCCTATTATTTTTTTTGGTTTACTCTAAAATGAAAAAATAACCTCTAAGGTAGGTAATTCCAGTAAGCAGGTTTATAGTTAGGTAGGTACCCAATCCCACAATATTATCACAATAAGGTAAAAATTGTTTGCTAGTAGCTTTGTGACACAGATCCAGGGAAAAGACCAAAATTTAAGATAGATAGATATAACATTCTTTATTGCACATAAAAAAGAAGGCAACAAAACAAACAAACAAACAAAGGCGAACTTAATGCTAAAAAGCATTCTCTTCCAGATAACCCTGGTGTATTGTGGAAAAAATATTCATACCTGGAATACTCAGTAAAGCAAGCATAACTTGAATAAAGTGTACACCTAAGAAGGTGCATTCCTTTGCTTGTACTAGGTACATCTACCAAACACTTTAGTGCATATAAATGAGTACCTACCTAGGTACCTACCTATGCAATGCAATGCAATGCAATGAAAATGGCATCTCCGCGCGGCGAGGGTGTTAAGTACCAATACTGTGGGGAGTTAGGTTAGTTAGGACTGTAGTTCCAAATAGTGTTCATAATCATTAGGTACCTACTTAAGTATACCTATGAGAAAATAAATCAAAATAAGTTTACCAATTGCAAGTAGGTAGGTATATAAGTACCTATAATAATATACACTACAGAATCCCAGCTCAACCGTACAACAAAGGACCCAGACAGAGTCACCCAATAATTCGACAGCTTACAGTAGGGTACAGTCCACGCTCTAGTTAGACAGTTACTGGCTCTGCCCGCGGTCCCGTACATTTGGTCCTTCGAGCCGGATAAGTAGATCATAATACCTTACCTAACATATCAATTGAATATTGTCTACTCATCTGACAGTAGTAGTAGGTAGGTAGGTAAATAGGTACCTACTATTTATAAATTAATATTCTGTGCCTGTACAAAAAGTCAAGCAAGACTGCCGATTTAAGGTGGAACGTTCGTTAGCAAAGGGGCGCGAAATAAAAATTTGTTGGTTTTTGCTCATTACAGCTCATCAAACCTACTTGAGACAGCAAATACTGATTTTTCGGGAATCACCTCACGCATGTTTTAATCGTTATAGTACTTATATCTTCTTCTTCCTTTAATTATGGCATCACAAATATTTAGCTACGAATGTCAATGAAGTATTGTTTTGGTACATTGACAATGTTTTTTTGGAAAAAACATTACTTACCTGCTTGTTGGTGCAAAACTACATAAGACAACCGTTGGATTGACGCCAAGTGTGTCTTGTCTTTACCGCATAGATTTAGTATAATATGTCTATGCTTTACCGAGTAACAGTTTATAGTTACCTACTTACTTCAATGTCAAAAACAAATTCACTTACCATTACTATCCAATTCCTTTATCAACTTCTCTAGTTTTTCTTTTGAACGTCCAGCAATACCCCATTTTAAATCAACAGTTTTCGTTAAACACTTCACAACTAAGACACCAGTAAAACCGGTCGCTCCTAACACAATAATATCAAGTGCAGGCCCCTTCATGGCCAACGACCATGCTGTTTAAGCGGTAAAAATAAAAAGGAGGCTTATTAAATACAAACGTCTCGAATTTGGTTTTTGACTGTATGAGCGATTTCACGGCCGTTTCAAATCATGCTTTCAGCGTTGAAAATAGATGGCGCTGCTCTATACCTAGCTGTCAAGTGTCAAAATAAAGTTAAATGTCAACATCAACACCGTAGTTATATTTTCATTTCGTGGTATTTATTTCGAGGGTTCCCTACCTTGGACGACTTATCACAAATTCGTCCAAGGTCCCTATGTAAACTACCGAAAGTAAAAAAATCGAGTTTTTTTTTATTAGTGTTTGACATTCTTAAAATAATATGTTGCGAATGGTAAAATAATAATTTAAAAATATCTACTTAATAGTTTTTATTTTAGATAGAAGCAGCGTTGCCTATAAGGTAACTTTTGTTACCTTTTAGGTAACTTTTGCTTCCACCAGGTTACTTCCAGGTAACACGACTCAAAAGGTAACTTTTAGGTAACTTTTCGAAGTCAAAATATTATGGTCGAGTTTTCTTTGAAAACGTGAAACGGAACGCTACTTTATTTTAAATTTTGGCATTTTGGCTAACGCAAAATATCGTTACGACGACGTAAAAACACGCCTTTCTCCCTCGCACTGATTAATACCATAGCGCCAAAGTACGAGCGTCTCGCTTGCTCAATTGGATTTAATAAAAGAAGATTATTACTCTAGTCCTCAGGCGTCGGTTGGTGAGTGATTGTTACTCGATTTTTTTTTATTGAACAATTATTTATAAATTAAACAATAAAGGTGTTGTTCCAAGATGTATAGAGCCTAGCCCTTGTCGGTGTACACTTGTGTAAACGTGGCTAAATATATGTAAAACCTTTTCCCATTGGCATTTTTTGATTATTTCGCTTCATTTAATGCTGGTTCCTGAAATATTTTTCTAGAGCAACACAAGACAAAACAATATGGTGGGTTGGATACAATTTCGCTCTGTGGTAAAATGTTTCGCACAGCTGTTGACAACTTTGACCAAAACTGCATTTCGTTCGCGTCTTGGCTCCAAGGTCTTGGAACAAGGAAAATATTTTCGCGTAGAATCGAAATGTTGAATTGAAGAACTTGTACTGATGTGATGATCCTAATAGAGCTAGCGTAGGCAACGCATTCTATGTAGATACACACTACTCCCAACGAACGAATAAAGCAAGCAACCACAGAGCAATAAAAGTGACATTCCCTGTCATGGAAAATATGTTACCATTGTAAAAATAAACGAATTTTAAACATTTCTGTGCAGTGAATTATGCTCCAAATTAGATTAAGAGTATTTTTACGATAATCACTGATTTTTTTTCCATTCTCTGTCTTGGTGTACATCGATATAGGCCATTTTGGAACATGTCCTTTACAGTAATCTTGCTAGTAATTTTTAAACAATAGCGTCACACGTGCCTACCCAGCTAAAGTTAGTAAAATGTGACCATAGGAATATGCTTGGCACTGAAATAATGCCAGCGTTGATGGCTACCAAAGGAACCATCAAAACAAGCTACAAGTCAAGCTACCAGTGGCGGTCACATTGGCAAACCTCATAAAAATATTCAATTTACGAAAAAAAAAATGATTGACTTCCTGCTTAAAACTTCTTAACAATTGAATCCACAAGATTGGTTAGCCAATAAGAATAGAAGACTTCTATTTGTTTTGTGATTTCGGTACCTTCATTTATTTTTAGTCAATTAATTCTAATATATGATATGACCCGGCGAGCTGCTCAAGACTGGTCGTCGTGGCGTTCTAGGGATAAGTCGCCTATCAGGATGTCCACTTCCTTGAAAATCAAGGAAAGTTAGGGAAAAGTCAAGGAAGCTCAAGACGATCAGGGAAAGTCAGTGAAATCGAGGAGTTATCTGGAAAGTTGGGGAAAAATTGAGATTTTGCATTGTTTCAGACCCAAAATTTCCTAGTAAAATTTCTGCTATTGCTGGTTTTGATGCTAAAATCACAAGAACTTTGGCAGTTTACACTTCTGAAATACGAAATTTTCGCGGCTCGCTCCGTGCGCTGCTACCTTACGTATTGCTCTTCATCGGCTGGTCTTGTTACTAAATTCACAAAAAATTTGCCTGTTCACACATCTTAATTAGGTAGGTACGAAAAGTTCGTCAGGGAAATATGAAAAAAAGTCAGGGACACCCTGATGATACCCCCCACCCCCCCATATTTTTACCGCGCCTGCAAGCAAGTTTTAATAATGGAAAACTATATTAAAATCTCAAACTATTCAGCGCCATCAATGGTGGTAAACGTAACAATACTCAACTCACGTCTATGTGTTCCAAGGTCTGTTTGTTTACTTTTACTAGGTGGTAACCATTAGCTACCTCATGATCTCACAAAAAAAAAACTTTTCCTAATAAAAGGTTACTTTTTGAACTCTCCAAGGTAACTTTTGACAAGAGCGTTGTGGCAACACTGGATAGAAGTAAAGTATCGTTTAATTGCGTTCCGTTGTAAAGTCACTTAAGTCACGAATCACAAGATTCGCGCATTTACGCGGGGATCAAAAACACGAGCAAGACACGACGTACGAGTAAACTAACTATCGAATCCTTAGAATAATGACTGAAGCACATCGAAACTCTTACTTTCTAGTTTATACCACGGAGTTTCAGTACTAAGTGGTGTCGAATGTCTGTTCTGTTTCCATTCCATACTTTACTATGAAACTGATGCTGATTAATCTATGAAAACTGCCAGTTCGATCGAAACCAGTAATTACATTGGGTTTCTTCGTGTATTATGTAATTTGTTTCTAGTTTCGTTGTTAAATTTCTTTGGAAACTGTGTTGTTGATGTGAATTAGTAAGGTACCTACCTAGGTACTTAAAGTTAACATCAAACGTTGATGACATTTTCAGAATTTCAAAATGATTTTATTCCTTCTTCTTTCTATTCTTGCCTGTTTACATCCACCCACTGTTGGACGAAGGCCATTGAATACAATGGAAGGATTTGCCATAATCACCACGCTTGACAGGCGGAGTGGTGATCGCAGTAGGTACCTATTGCTGTTAAGGACTCAGAATGGATGCTGCTGCCCATCCCCTGATGTACCTAATCCCTTAGTCGGCTTTTACTACATTTACGGGAGGAGGGGCAGGGCCGCGCCGCCCCTGTGTGCCTTGCGCCAAGTCAATGAGAGCGCCGCCAGCCACCACGGATTTGCCCTAAGGCCCAGTAGGCCCGGGCCTAGGGCGGCCAGATATTAGAAATCGTGACAAAAAAATCACTGGTGGTACAGATTTAGATAAAAGTTGGCAATAAAGTACACCGATTGCATGTCACCTTTTTCAGATCGAAAGCGTAGCGATCGGGGGCGTAGCGTGACTGACTGACTCGGCCTGACTGTAGGTAGTACTTACTACACACACACACGCGGAGGTTGTATACTTGTAATTTGCAAATCCCCCATTAAATTCTATGGGGGAGGTTTCGTCCTGCTGGATGTCTAAAAGCCCTTATGATCGAATTACCTTAAACGCGAGATGCCAATGAAGGCATTACACCTAAACATGAGATTTGCCAAAAAAGCTGTTTACCCTAAACGTAAGATGCCAAATGAAGCAGTATGCCTAAAATGTGAAATTGACAGAGAAGCAGTTAGTCTAAATTTAAATTACCTGTAAAGCAGTTTGCCTTAAATACAAGATGACCTAGAAGCGGTAAGTCAAATAAGTCAGTTGACTGTTAGCAAAGCCTTAAGTATCAAGAGAATTGGCAGCCATAAAGTCGATTTCATAGTAAAATATTGTCTCATAATATTTGCTAATCTCTATTGAAAATTACTGTTATTGTGGTTATTTTTTTTATGAAGTAGTTATTTGAAGGATATTATACGAATTATACTGGAATGAGACAGTCATCAGTTAAATGAGTCAGAATAGAAAGGTTGCCTGCATAATTATTACTTAAAGGCTGATAGGTAAAATAAAAACCATAAAAAACGAACCACTATGTAAATAGACATTTACCTGTATAGACTTTTAACCACCTAGACATTCACCTTTGTAGGCATTTAACCACTTAGGCATTTTGTTTTGTAGGCATTCACTTTAGACAAACTGCTTCTTTGTCAATTTCACATTTTAGGCATACTGCTTCATTTGGCATCTTACGTTTAGGGTAAACAGCTTTTTTGGCAAATCTAATGTTTAGGTATAATGCCCTCATTGGCATCTCGCTTTTAAGGTAATTCGATCATAAGGGTCTAAAAGCTGTTCAAGAAGAAATTGAGCATCCTTATTGAAAGCCCCTTTATTATGTCAAACTTGGTGTCAAACTCAAGCTCAAGGTATTGTTGCTATCAATCAACACTGGTTGCTAAGTACCTACCTACTATGTTGCTGAAGTTGAAGACTTTCTCAATTCAAATGAAATATAAGGAATAGGAAGATAAATTATATATCGACACACTATAGGTATTATTTACAATATCAGTTGGTATCACTTAGGTGATTAACTATATTTCCACAAACCCTACAGACCTATCTAAAATGTTTAATTCGTAAACATCTCGATGTTTAATATCGCTAACTACATATTTGGTTCATAAACGCAATGTGTCGCAGATTTTAAATTCTTTTAACCAACTCACAAATATTTCAGATCAAATACATAAATCATCATTCTTACATTTAATTTTATATTAAGTAATATAATACCTACATTATTTATTTACAAAATTATCAGAAGAAAGATAACCACCAAGATAAAAGTATGTGAAGATTTCCCATTTAAAAAAAAGGAATGAATACTAGTTTTTTGCTTAGTATTTTGGAAGCATACTAGAAATAAAATAGTGAAACATTGTTCAGCCATATAGGTATTACCTACATAAACACAATAAATACTTTGCAAAACTAAATTTGGACATGTTATATTAGGTATTGTTAAGTTTTTGCTAAATTAATAATTAATGAAACAAACATTTAAGAGTTTTACAAATACAAATATAAATATTTATTTTTTCGAAACACAGGTAGGTACAGTTTAATACAGATGTTATTTAACTTATGGATTCACCATGTTTCACCTTCATTCAGGCATAAGTACAAATTTTAAAAAGTAATAATTATAATTATTATAATTTTACATGCAAAAATTCAACAAAATGCATGCACTACAATTTTTTATCATAAGACAGGAGATCATAATAATATATTGCGAACAAATGTAAAAAATTTGTAAAAATTAGTTGATGAAATTGAATTCAATTGTTAAATTGTGAAACATTTCTCAGCGAATTGATAGATTACCCAGTTAGGTACAACTGCTCAAAGTTTCTTTGTATAATTTGAATTTTCCTACATATTTCTTTACTTGATCCTTAGGGTAGGGCTTTATTGCTAAGCAAGTTGGAATGTTCTCAGGCTGCTCTGTCCACAGTTTATGAGCAATCGAGTTTTCCTTAAGTTTTTCAGCAACTTTTCTTAGTGATTCTTCATTTGGAATCTGAAATGAATATAAATGATTAAATCAGTTATTCAGTGGTTTTCATTTGTTTCTAATCATTATCTATATTCTTGTCATGCACTGCATGACTAGAAAAAATTAATCAATGATTATTTTATGCAATTTTTTGTGATGTAAAATTTCGAAATAATAAATATTTATAGCCTAGAAGTAGGTAATTAGTTAGAATAACTGGCTAGCTGGACCATTTAAAAAACTTTTTACTGTATGAAGATAAATAAAAAGCCCTTTCTTACTTCCAAAACAACTTTGTGCATGTTGTCCAAATCTTCTAAATATTGCATCGTTATTTCGTCGTCTTTATTCAAATGAAGAACGGCTGTGGAAGCGTGACACGCCTGTGCCACCAGGGCTCCGAAAGACCAACCCAGGTCTTTAAGAAGATCACTTCGCAGCAAAACATATTGCACGACTGTATTAGACATTTTTAACCTAAACTTTTAGATTATACTAGTTGATCACTTTACAAATAGATTTTTTATGCATTCCAACACTTATCCACTTGTACAAGTTCCAAAAAAGTATCTTTCTTAGGAAAACGTAGTAAAATCCATTTCAACCAGATTTCAACACAAGTTTCATTCATCAAAACAAAATATTGTTCGTTGTCCTTTTTTACCTCGGACGAATATGAATTTTTTACCTATTCTATTCCTCTTGTTTAGTACATACCATAGAGAAAATAAATAGAATAATACCTTTCCCAAACAGCAAAATGATTCGATTCTAGAGAAGTCATAGATTTGATTTTGATAGACATAGCATTTTTAAAGGGAGATGCAAAGCGTACGCGTTCTCCCTTATAATAAGGACTGAAGCACATCTTTATTCTATGCGTTCTCCTCTTCAGTCCTTATTCTAAGGTTCTCTGCCGAAGTACATGACGAACAAAGCTTCTTGTTCAGAGGCTTTAGAATAAGGACTATTATTATTTATTCTAAGTTCAGAGCTTGGAGCAAGGAACAAAAGTTCAGAGGTATAGATTCTTCAAAGACATTGACAATAGTTTTGATTTGACGTTGACGGCTAGTTTGATTGACGGACGTGCACGAGTTTTTCTTTACTTTGTTCCAGTTCCAGCAACAGCAACACAGCAAGCTTGCTTGGCTTGGTTTTGGTTCCTTGCTCGATTGAAAATCAACAAACCTACCAGCAGATATCGCAAATTGCTCAGTATTTTATAAATCATCAAATTCAAATAAGTACCAAAAACTCCAGTGCGACAAAATGGCTTCGGGTCTTGAAAATTACGTGAATCAAACGGTGTCAGTGATAACTTCTGATGGCAGAAACTTTATAGGCACATTGAAGGGATTTGATCAGACAATAAACATTATTTTGGACGAATCTCACGAAAGAGTGTTTTCTTCATCCACTGGCGTAGCGCAAGTGGTGCTGGGACTTCACATTATCAGAGGAGACAATGTTGCAATCGTCGGACAAATAGATGAATCAATTGATAGCAGATTAGACCTTGGGAACATAAAGGCTGAACCCTTAGGAGCAATAGCTCATTAGAATTAGTTATTAATAAACGTATTTATAAGTTGTAAACTAGTAGTTTTACTCAAGGAACATACTCTCACTTGGATTGTTAGGTATTCAACAGAATTAGTGAATTCGTACAGAATACCTGTATAAACTTTGTACTGCATGTCCTTTGGTGATGGGCTGAGACTCGAGCATACAGAAAAAATTTGTTCATTATTTACAAAAAAGTGCAGAGCATTTATTATTTACAACTAATTGCTAAATTATTTACATAGATAACATTAGTATGTATGTTTTGTATTATCTACTTTCAATGTAATAAACACAACAAAAATTTATATAACTTTGAATCCACTTTTCTTGTCTTTGGCATAGTCATATTGAATTGTTTCTAAAACATATACCTATATATTGCATTATATGCAAATCTTTCTAATCAGACAAACTACAAAAGAAATTGTACCTACCTAATGTTGTAGCTTGGAAGACATTGGAACTTCAGTCAGTACCATTATCAGAATGTAAAAGTCCACTGCTGAACATAGGCTTCCCCCATGAAATGTACCACCTCTATCCACCAACTTCTTGCAACCTTCATAATGTCCTTGGTCCATCAAGGGGGCCTTTCTTTAGTAGGCAGTCCGGGTTGTGGTTGCCACTCGAGAATAAAAAAAAAAAATAAAGAAGAAAAGAATAAAGATTCTCCAATGGTTGGCTGACCTGCATAGTGCCACTTCAACTTGCTAATTCTGGGAGCTATGTTGGTGATCTTGGATTATCTTAAATTGGATTCTATAACTTAGTGAAACTCTGAGCATAGCTCTCTCCATAGCCTGCTGCACAGCTTTCAGCACAGGCAAAATGATCCTTGTGATTTTAATGAGTAAAATTCTTTTAATTTGATTTGTAGAATTTGGTGTTAATCCCTACATCTCAGTGCCATAAGTCATCACTGGTTAATTGACTTTTGTATTGACGCTCTGTGGTATCTGTGATGAGAAGCTATGGCGTAGTTTCCCGAACGCTGCCCATCCTAATTGGATACGTCGGCTGACTGACGAAGTTGGACCTACCTAGTTGGATCGTCTGAGCCAAATAAACAACTATTTCTATAATATTGTTCCCAACGTGTACCGGGCATAGGTGCACATGAGCATTTGACATGATGTTCGTCTTGCCCATGTTGATTTTAAGATCCAGCTGTTGGGTGATGGTATTGACCATACAAATCAAATCAAAACAAAAGAATTTTATTCATTAAAATCACAAGGACTCTGAGCATAGTGCCAAGGTCTTCCAAGGAATTTATCAAATTTAAATCCATACAAATTGAAAGCAACTATGTAAGTTGCATCAGTATACTCGCAGTAGATAAACTGGTGGATTTATTATTTTGATATTTTGACTCTTAACCTAGGTCCTAGTGACCAAAATAATGTATGATAACAGAACCAGTGTGGTAAAAGGATTCTGTTTGTTTTGCAAAGGCTCCTTTTAGGCACGTCATCGAACTTTTGGTTCTAGGACTTGCCGGTGTCCTGACAATGTATTTGAGAGCATTTAATATTGCACACACAATTTTTTTTTTATAGTGGAGAAATTCATTGGTGTATGGTCGGGATTTGAACTCATGACCTTAGGATCGGAAGTCAGGGTCCCACAAATAAGTTCACCGATGCTATTTTGCTATGGTAACCTACCTTATTCTAGTAACACCCTTAGCATGTAATTATTCTAAGAAACTCACTAAGGATTTAATTGTCTTCTAGAATCAAGTGCAAATAAATTTAAACTAGACTAACAAATTATTTTAGTGACAATAGTCAGCATGTATTATTTCATATTCAAAATTGCATGTGTTTTTAACCATCACCATGGATAAGCTATGTTAAGAACAGTACAAGTTCTTATAATTCCGCGTTTACTAATCCACTACGGCATGAGCGCTTACGCCGTTTTGTACGCGAACGATGTTTGCTTCTATTTTGGCTATTACTTCATCAAACTCTAGTATGAAATTTTGTACACGTGATCACACTAATACAATAAACGTGGTGCGGCAGTTTTTAAATTAGTTTTTTTTTTAAATTTATGTTTTGGTAACCATATAATTTTATAAGAAACTAACGCACAGTCTAGATCAGTGGTGGGCAAACTTTTTTAATTGGGGGCCAGAAAGTTCAAGAAATTTCAGAGGAGGGCCAGAATTATAGGAAAAATGCATTTTGTGTTAAATTTTTAACCAACTTCAAAAAAATTAGGAGGTTCTCAATACGGTTGTATTTGCGAACTACACGGCTAGTCTAGCTGGCTCCTTTACCTATGCATCAAGTATTCTACTGTAGAATCTACTTTATACTTCTGGACGTCAAAATATAATTATTGCGGGTCATATACTATTCATGTCAAAGGACCGTCGCGTCGGCGGGCCGGATTAAATGCTTTCGCGGGCCGGAGTTGGCCCGCGGGCCGTACTTTGCTCATCACTGGTCTAGATAATATTAGTGTATTGATCATGGTGTTATGGAGTTTGAAGAAAATATAGCCAAATTAGAGGCAAACTTTGTTTGCGTGCAAAAGGGTGTAACTTTTACTATTTATGATACCTGTGATCGGTGATATTGTCATAAATGGGGCGGCTTACTGTGTCCCTAAAACCAAGCTCTAGAATCTGGCAGTACCTAAACATAAAATTTCATTCTAAACCGGAATTTCTAGTTATCCGGCAAAGAGGAAAACAAATAATCTCCTCTCCAACCACGCATAGTTCCACAGTCAAGTTTCAGTCCCTCCATAACTCGAAAAGTATTCATCATAGGATATCCGAGATAAATTTTGTAAAGAAAATAGAAAACCTGTGAAAAATAAAAGTGGCTACCTCTGACGGCTGCTGAGATATAACCCTGTGACAGAATATAGTCAGCGCCAGCGTAGGCTTAGTAATATGGTCCCATTGGCAACCTTTACTACAGAACCCTATAAAGAAGTGCTTGTACTATGTATATAGCTTACCTGCGGCTTGGTTTAAGTGGTACTGTGATTTAAAGTAGTCTATACTGTCAATCCATCTCTGGTCAATGTATTCATTGAAATCTTTTAATCCCACATCATCATGCTCCCCAGACATCTACGCGTACAAACAGTCAAAAATTCACATTCAATAATTAGATTACATAACATAAGACATAAACATATTTTTTATGCCTGGAGGGGTAGGCATAGTTTTACTTGAATTACATGCAGAAGTTTTGTTATATCTACAACATAAGCCTACAGCCAGTTTCCCGAAAGCTGATACATACAATTAACAGATTGCCACAGCTACAAATGCTAATCAACAAAAAAATTACAAATATTAAGTATGTCAAATGTATTCCAAGCCGAAAAAGGGCTTGCACGATCGTTAAATAGATTAATTATTTTACTTTCAAGTTGTGTTCGGCTGTGTTCGAGAAACTTCCACAATTGCATTTGCATCACAATGTTCTTCAAGAAGTACCTAATTCTATCATATAGTACAGAAAATTATGAGTAACTATTGCTATTGGAGGGTTGAATTATAACAATCTCTTGATGCCTGAAATGAGAACAAAAATAATTATTAAGGTAGGTATACAATATTATTCTTTGTGTATTCAGTATCATTTAAATTACTACAGGTTCTTAATCATCTAACAAGACTAGGGTTACTTCTATTTCACTGCTCAATATACTCTGATACTCTAACCACAGGTCAAATTGAGGATTTCCAATACCTTAAAATCATTCAGGCTTAATTATCTTAATTTCTATGCCTTGTCTGAAAGAGAAAATTTATATTTATTGACATTATCTCAGTAACTTCTATTTGTGGTATGAACCCTGACAAGGCCTTTGGTAAAATAACCAGTGTGGTGAAACAATAAAGTGGGGTCTCGAACCTCTTTCAGGCACATTTCCTCACATGCAGTCATACAATTTTTTTGGTTCCAGATAGTAGTGACGTAAATTTTTAGTGCACGACCGGGTTCCAAACCAGGATTAGGAAATTGGGCGTGATTAGCCCTACGCCACCCAGTGATCATTTGGGGCAAGTTATTACGTACATTTCGTCAAACAAATCGGCTAAATAACAAATAATTAAAAAAAAATTTGGAACACTTTCCCATGATCAGTCTTATCTGATCCCCAAAATTTGATGAAGGTCTGACTTGAAGTTTTTTAAATTAATGAGAACTTTTTCTTTCGTTTTGTCTGGCTCTTGTTTCCATTTAATTTAAAAGCTACAAGTTAGTTCTTCATAAAATTTTGTAAATATAATCGGATAAGACTTATCAAGGTACGGAGTGTTCTAGACTTTTGAAACAACAAACCAGAAAAAATTTAATGAGAGTTGAAGCATAATTCATCCAAAGTTCGAGGAGGTTCACGTGGGAACCTTAATGACAAAAAATCCAAACTCACCGTTGCATTTTCTCTATATACTTCTCCGTGTTGTAAATTTGGAAGAATTGCTTTCCGTACTCGAATGTTGAAATCATTATAGCACAAGCGGGCGCAACCTTAAATATTCGAGGTAGCAAGCCTGTGAACAGCCCTTTAAACCCGTGGTTTCTATAGATATTTTTCGCGATATCATTCATGTTTGACGCTCTCTGCTTGGCTTTATTACCTTTATTATCTGCAAGAATAAGATTTCTTAATAATAGCCCAACATTTTGGAAACAGGAAGACTTTTTGGCGCGTATTTGTTTTGGGTAAACCTCTGAATCGAAGAGATCCGTAGATAAACCAAGATCACCGACATAGCTCTCAGAATTGCCCTATAGACAACCATTGGGGAATAAAGGTTCTCGACGCATATTAGGAAGGCGCCCCTGTCGATGAACCGACGACATTTTAGAGGTAGCAGGAAGTTGGTGGATGGAGGTGGCTTAAGATAGTTCGTCGTGGTATTCTATGGGGAGGCATCCCCTGGACTACATGGCATGTAATCCAGCAAACTTCTACAGGCTGATGATGATGATGAACTTCTGAACTGAACAGTGGAAAAAGTAACACTTTTATTGTTGTAAATTAGGTATTTTTGGATGATCATTTGGTTTGGATAACATCATCTAAGTGATTTAACAAACATGCTTCTCTCGAAATAAGCTTTAGGGTTCTGAGGTTTATTAAACTCAAGACTAGATGTCACCACTAATAGATTTGCACTCCCAAGTAGCACAAAAGTGCTGTATAGCAGCTGGCTTACAGTTCCCGTGAATACTATTGGCTGTACAAGTAGGCTCTATGATAGAATTATAGCTGGCTGTACAGGTGCAATAATGCTTAAATGGGCACAAATTAAACAGCCTTTAGTTCCCAAACCTGTGTAACAGCAATATAACGGCATTACAATTGCATTATTACGAGTAACAGGCATTACAAGAGCCGCATTCGTCGGTTTTATTCCAAACGCCCCACTATTTAATTACGTCAAAATAAAATATTCCATAACTCGTAAACCTAAGGACCATTTTCGAATATCAAACTTGTGTTAAATGCCAAGTAAAAGTGGTGAAGGGGCGTGCATTTTTCGACTGGACGCTGGACTTTGTTATATGACTGTTCAGTGTTATGTTATTTAAGTATACATCGCTAACCTGCATATATTTCCTTTTCGCCTAATTCAATCTGTTGGTGTGTTTTGACGACATCAAAAGGCAGCGTTATTAATGCTGCTATCTGTAAGGAAATATGTATGTATGTATTATCTTTCAATATGTACATAATTTTTGTGTGCCGTGGTGTGTCCGGCCTAAGAAAAGACCCCTCCATGTCCGCCCGTGGATGTCGCACAAGCCGACTAAGGGATTACACCAGGGGATGGGTAGCAGCATCCAACTCAACATGAATACTGCGATCACCAATCTGCCTGCCAAGGGTGGTGATTATGGCAATTCCCCAGCATTGTATTTATGGGGGAAGCCTCGTCCAGCAGTGGACGTCTAAAGGCTGGTGATGATGATGATAATATGGATGTTTCAATCTAACAAAGTTATTTAATAAAAATGTAAAAACCCTTGACTTTTTATTATTCCATCAAAAATAAAAAACTCAACACTTATGGTAGGTATACAATGTTTTTCTTTAAAAATCAAACTTGAAGATTCAGCTTCAGTAGTACACTAGATCCTGTTCATCCTATTCTGTGCCTATGCTACCTTGGAGCCTGAAGTCTAACCTATTCCCCCATATTTACCACTTTGAATCAGAACTCGTTGATATACGCTAAACGTTTTGTTAGCAGTAGAACTTCTTGTCAAAGAGTTCAACCGGGAAAGTACTACCACTGTACCGATTTCTGCCGCCAAGCAGTAGTGCTCGCATTGCTGTGTTTCGTTTTAAAGAGTAAGGGTGCCGGTGAAATTACAGGCACATGAGACTTTTCATCTTTATGTTTTAGGGTCGGCAGCGCGCGTGTGATACTTCTGGTGGTGTAGGCGTCCATAGGCTACAGTAACTACTTTTCATCAGGTGGCTTATGCTAGTTTGCTTGCCAAGTAGAATAAAAAAAATGAATTACTTACACTGCCTGCTACAGATCCACAGAAGAAGTTGAAAGAAAACGAGTTTTTCTCCGAGTCTGGTTTGTTAAATAAATTTTTCGTTGATTCAAACGTCGTCCAATAAATACCTGTAATTTGAAATGAAAAAAGCATTAATATGAGAAGAGCTTGTTTACTCGCCGATATAATAATTAAAATTTAAGTCAACACCATCATCATCATCAGCACATAGAAGTCTGTAGACTGTTGAACAATCTGGATCCAGCATAGCCCATCCAGAAGCCTCACTATAGATTTCCACGAGGAATGTAGAGAACGAGAAATATTGTTGGTCCATCAAAAGGGGGACCTTCCTAAACTGTGTCGTTCAATTCCCTTGTTACTTCAACTTGCTCATTCTGAGAGCTATGTCGGTGATCTCGGTTCTTCTACGGATTTCCTCATTTCAGACTATATCATATCTGAAATGAGGAGACTCTCCATAGACTCGTTATCTCTCGTTGTCTCATAGAGTTCGTCATCTCGCAGACTCACGAGGCACCCCTTCGATGCTCTCACTCTCTTAATCATCATTCCATTCCATTTAGGTGGTCAGTGAAAATAGGCTGTGACAGACGGACAGACAGACCTAGGAGTGATCCCTTAATAAGGGTTCCGTTTTTTTATCGGAGGTACCCGGAAACAGCGGATACCTAAAAGGCTTCCGCTGTGTCGTTTCAATCGGAACCTAGTCAAAATGTTGAAGCATTGGCGCAATCTGCGGCGTCATAGCGATCAACAAGGCGCTGCTGCGGGTCATGAAAGAAAACCTATATTCATTAAGTTTTAGGTACTGGTACCAAAATACAGTTTTGAATATGCATGCTCATCTAGCTTTCGGTACCGCAATTTATTTGGGTATCAAAATATTAGGGTAACCGGAATTAATCAGTATCTTAATTTTTAGGTTATTCAGTTCCTGGTCAGTGGCTTTCGCTGTCTCACTAGCAAAAACAAAGGCTCTGTTTGTATGATCAATATCTATACCATCAATATGTGTGACAGAGAATACAAATTGAGAATACAAATTGACCAAAGGCCAAACTGAGTTTTTATCTGTCTCTGCCATATTGAAGGTACTCTTCATCATCAACTGGTTGATGTCTTCTGCTGGAAGAGTCCTCTCTCACTGAAAGCAATCACCAGACTTAGCAGGCAGCTTGGTGATCACAGTTTTGGCGTTGAGTACTCAGGTGGATGCTGCTGCTCATCTCCGTGTAATCCCTTCGTCAGCATCCACGGCACGCGGCGATGGGGTCCATTCTTAGGACACACCACGGAACACATATGATCTAATAAAGGGCTAAAAGTAATACCTGAGAACGGTACATCTCTCAACAGCGTTGATCCTAAGCCCCTAAAAAGTCCTCTATAACCTTCATAGTTTATCACTTGGCGAAGTGCTGTGTTGATTTCTGAAATAACGAAATTTAAAAATGGTTGATCATTTTATTTTACCACTGGCTATATAGTTGCATCCTGAAAATAACAATATATTTGCATAAATTTGTTAGCTAATGAAACCAGAATTAATTTAAATTTATTACGTTGCGTCAGTTAATTTTATAATAAATAATTAATAAATGTTGGACATTTTCACACAAACATTATGTAACATTACTTTACCTGAATAAGTCAACTTCTTAGATTGCATCTTAGTCCTGATTAATTCCAACGGGCTGACTATAGTAACTGCTAAGGTACGGGCTGTGGCTCCTGCTATCAACGGAATCCACAGGGGCTGGCTCACTGTAATGGGAATTTGATAATTTTAAAATAAGCAAAATGTGGACATACCAAATAATGATTTGCCATATAAAAATACTTAACAAGATCTTGCAAGCAAGAGGCAGAGCAGCACAGGGCTGGGGCAGGTCTGAGTAGTTGGGCAGGGGATCGAAAGGACAGGACTCATCATCATCATAAGCCTATAGAAATCCACTGCTGGAAATAGGTCTCACCATAGAGTGCCACAAATGTTTGTGTTAACCATAAGGGGGAGCCCCCCCCCCTCTTTTTGGTTTGCCATTATAACCACACTTGGCAGGCGGATTGATGATCACAGTATTTAGTACTCAGGTGGATGCTGCTGCCCATCTCCTGGTGTAATCCCATAGTCGGCTTTTACGACATCCATTAAGGAGGGGTCTATTCTAGGTTTCTAGGCTGGGCACACCACAGCAATGTCACATTTCCGCACTTGAGGTGGGCCGTAAAATGAGATTAAAAGCGCCTTGCCTGCCTAGATCCTCAAAAGCATAACCAAAACCTGGCCTAGTATAGTACTACCCCTTAATATGATTTCCTCACGGATCTGAGGATATCGCTCTTATGGAGTTGTGAGCATGTATGTATTGTATAAAAATATATTATACATAAGTAATTGTATGTATTGTGTATTGTTATGGAAAATATCTAGGTACCAGAAAATTCATTTAGTTTTCTCTAACCCAACAAGATTGATGTTGAAAACATCAATCAATAAGCACTTGTTCTAACACATCAACCTTGTACTCAAGGCCAGTGAAGCACTGGGCTTCTAGTATTTTACACAATAATTACATACTTGGAGTTTTTTTATATTTGAGCCTTATCTGGTTGGTATTAAGTTAATTATTGATTACCATAACATAGCCTAGTGATAGGGTAAAGATCACAAGTTTGAAATCAACTGCTACTTTTTTGCTAATATTTTTTTTGGATAACACATTTCTCAACTTACTATCTCCTGTCAATTTGTTGTATGTGGTCTTCATTTTATAACGAAGTTGATCGTACGTCACAAAGTATATCACCGTGCATGGCAGTGCTAATACTAGGGTAGGGCTGAGACCAGACCATAGGGCAGGAACACCTTCCAGTTTTGCGATTTTGTAGAATGCATCCTGCAAGTGTATTGTGGAATATTAAAGCTGACACTGGAAATAATTATGTGAAAACTTTTAGGTTTGCAAATTACATGGTCGTGGAGGTCTCGGTCTAAGAATAGGACTCCTCCATCTCCTCCTGTGGATGTTGTAAAGAGGCAACTAAGGGGATGGGCAGCAGTATACATCTGAGCACTTAAACACCAATACTGCAATCATCAATCCGCCTACCAAGCGTAGTAATTATCATTAATTATGACAAATCCCTCCTAGAGGAGGCCTCATCCAGCAGTGAACATCTGATGGACCACTTTGTTTTATAAAACAAAGTGCCTCTTCACATGGGTTGTCTGTTTATTTAAGAAACAGAAGAGACAGAAATTAGTAGTATAATCTCAAAAAGTAGTCATTTGATTTTCATCAAGTTACAATAGCATGAACCACTTCATTTATTAATAGTTTTGATTAATAAAATATTAATGGTTCTCACCACAATACTTACAAATGTACCATGGAAATGTACTCGTCGTGGGATCCAGGCAGTTTCTCCGCACGGGCACAAATGTTCCATGAGCCCATTGCAATACAGGTAACATTTATTCGAAAGCAAAGCCTTTTGCTGTGCTTGTAGTCGTATCTTTACCACGTCTAGTGGAGTCACTGGAAATAATCTTGTTACTTCTATTTACCATAAAAACTGATTTCATCATCTGGGATCATAAAAAATGTACTAGGTACTTACTGAACAGTGAGGTTACAAGCGCACCAGAACAAGCTGATGCCATTTGCTGGAATGGAGTGATTCGAAACTGAGGATCGTCTTCGCGTATCATTATGACCGTAGTTTGTTTTGTGAGTTACAAACAAAATCTTTCGCGAAAATCATCCGGTTTCGCCAATGTTTTTAATTTTTCTGATTGGAACTTGTGTGTTTGACAACGTCAACTCAAGCCATAGCTGTCACTGTCAGTTATCGTAAATGACGAATTTATGTTGCCAGAATTTTAAGAACATTTCAAAGTTGGCCGGCATGGGGCGGCGCGGGTTGCATAGCGGCACTTTGAACCTCAGAATAATGTTAGTCATTAATCTAAGCTTTGAATTAAGAAAAACTGAAAGAAATAGGCTCAGAATAATATGCTTTAGTTATTATTCCAAGGAAATAAGGACTATATTAGGTGCCAGTACAGTTAGCGACACCCACAACGAGTTTGGGGGTTTTGTTTACATGCTATAGTGTTTAAATTAAATAGTGTGAAATAGTGCCTAAAATAAAATAGAATAATTATGTATAAAAAATTCTAAATAACTACTGCCTCAATATACAAAAGTAAAGTTTTAAGCGAAGGGTGATAAAAATTAAAGTGAGACAATCTAATCGTGTGGGTATAAACGTAAGTAAAGGATTTGGTTGTAGATTTTAAAACTATTATAAGATAATTTATTTTAGTTTTTGTAGTTTTAGAGATACAAGCAAAAAATTGGAAAAATAACCTCTAGGACGTTTCAAATAACCCCACAATGCTGTTTATATGCTAGTAGCTATTGTGTCACAACTCACAAATACAGGAAAAAGTACGAAAATGAAGTAATTTTAAATTTTTAAACTATTCAATTAAAAAAATTATTTAGTATCCATTGTCAACCTCCCATTTGTAGGAATTTGAATGACGTTATTGTTCAGTTAAATTGGAAATTAATTTCATAACATGTAACATTACAATGTTGCATAAGTATAGCTGTTTTCCTGCAGTTCTGCTATCATGATACACTTGCTTGATTATTTTAGATATTGTAGAAAATATCGCGGTGGTTTGTTTTTTAAATCGTTTGAGCATAAACTTAGAAAGGTAGATGCCTCAAAAAAACAATAAATACATAATTTCTAATGTAGCTTTGGAGCTGAGGTTATAACCTAATGCAGGTTTGCTTGGGCAGTGTCTGAGCACTAATTAGATACTATTTATTAAGATAAATATTGCTAAGCTGTACTTGCTATGGTTTCTAAGCTTCAAGTGGGGATCGCTAACTATACGTATAGTTAGCAACTCCACTATTCTTTCGCTTATAACTTCTACTGTATTGAGGCACTAATATTCCGGCACTATTTATTGTATTAAAGAAAATCCCAAACTCGTTTACTGACTATATACGGACACGAGGTCGTTAGTATGGCAACACTGAATGCCTACCAAAAAGTAAAAAAAAAATATGAATGGAGGGCGTTACTGAAATTATTTTACAAAATTAGAATTTAAATCAATTTGGCCGTACAAGAAGGCCGTGTTTTCCTTGATAAACAGTTCAGAAGGTGAAAGATATTTTTAAAATGTTTTCCAACTTGCCCAGATCATTGTAAGTACCATTCATATAAATTCGGAGTTTACATAACGTGACAGCTGTTTTTACAGAGGATCCTTGATCCTTTAGTCTGGCTTCGTGCTTGGTGTGACTGGCGTTTCGATGTTTCTGCGCGCTTTATTCCATGAATATAATTGTGAAGTCACAATTATATTCATGGAATAAAGCGCATTCGTTGTTCTCAAAGAATCGTTGCTCGCATACGTACGAAATAATCACGAGCGGAACTAATTCATATTTTTTAATAATTTTATGAAGTATATCGAAGAGTCCTTCCGGCTATCGTGGAGTTCATAATTGCAGCGACCGTTTCAACTTTCAAGGACCGTATACCGTAGGGTATACCCACCTGTTCTCCGCAAAAATGTTTGATCGTTCGTTATCTCCTGATTTCAGAAACCATTCAATATAATTCACAACAACATGCTAATTACTTCGATAGGTGCCTACATTATTATTATTTGTAGGGCATCCGGGATTTCCTTATTGCAGCTATTGATACATCACTCAGATTACTTGAGTATCCTGCCTCTCAAAATTCCCAGAGTGTCTTTGAGTGTATCTGCGTAGTTATGGTTTGGGTTATACCTATTTTAATTGTTTGATTATAAAACATTTTTTTTAATGCTATGGCGTGGTAGTTCTTGACATCAACGTAACTGCTGATAAAGGAACGGTAAAGTGGCAAATAAATTCAGTTTTGTGGTGTCTTTTTAAGAACTCATATTTTTTCCACTTAATTTTGTTATGATTTGTCAAATCTATTTTCAAATTTGACCTAAAACTAGGTACTACATTAATAGAAAAGCTTTCCGTTCACTGCTGATTTTATCTTAAATAATATTTGGTTGGTGCTGTATCATAAACGGGTTATAACATTCGGACTTAATAAATATTTAAGATAAATTATACATGTAGATATCATTTTGATAAGAATTATCTATGAAGTAGCTATCAACTGAGATCACTTAACACTAGAATCACTTCACTATCTCTAAAGTCCATTTTAAATTATTTATTAGACATTGAGTTCTACAAGAACACCATAAGAGATAGGTAGGTATATAACCTAACTATGATTACTCAATTGCTGCCACAATCACCGCCCCCTCCCCCAGATTCCACCAACGGATGGACTTAGCAATGCAAATTGGTGTAAAAGCACAGGTAGCCTCTTAAACTGTAATACTTTTACATACAACTCTTAATTAAAGCTTACAGCTATTATTAGCCTACACTCTTTCACTGAGTTGGCACCAATGTCGTTCTAAAAATAATGTAATTTGCAAAAAACTCAACAATATTTGTTTACATTAAAATTGTTTACCAACATCATGATAAAACTGTTGTCATGTTAGTGAGTTTTAATTTATAAATGCAATGTATAAAAAATACTTTTCTTGATCCTGACAATATACCAAACAACGGTAACAATATGAAACACTGAAAAGCTATTAGTGTTTTATAGAACTTATACATTCATGTTGTCTTCGGTCATTGACTAAAGAAGGAATGTGTAAAAGTCTGAGTACTTATCTGCTAACCTTTCTTATCATAATACATAACATAACACCCAAAAGTCACATACATAGTCCTGATCCCACACTAGGATTCTCTGTGTCGTGGGTATCAGGAACTATGAGTACCATGGTACCATAACACCCACACCCGGAACAAATAACTGCAGATCATACAAACATTTGACCCGCAGCGGGAATCGAACCTACAACCTCTCTCATCTTAGCCGACTACTCGCCCACAGCGCCACAGAGGTTATAATTATTATAATAGGATCGTACCCACACAGATAGAAATACATTAATATGTTATCTAGAAAGTAATTCTGCTAAGAATAGACCCCCTACGTCTCCATACGTGGATGTCGCAAAAGCCGGCTAAGGTATTACACCAGGGGATGGGCAGCAGCATCCAGATGCAGATAGAACTCAACACCAATACTGCAATCACCAATCCGCTTGCTATGCATAGTAATTATGGTGAACAAATTACTATGAAAAAAAAGAAATAAAAAAAATTACGACTATACACCACGTACCACGAACATGGAACGTGGGAATGTACCCTTACTACGTGATCTGTTTTCTTTAAAAATACTACGCTTGGTCACAGGGGCTGGGGGTGGTCTTAGGTCTTCGTCACGTAGTCAATATCCTCTAGAAAAATCTCGCGCTTTTTCGAGCTATATTCAAATATGGGCACTTATTAGCACGCATTCTGGGCGTCACGCGGCAAGCGCCATATTAATATAGACAAACGTGAGCCAAAATATTTTTTTTAACTTTCTGTTTGCAAAAAATGATTTAAAACCATATTTTGGGTGATGCTGTGGCCAAACGACAAAACCCTTAAATTAATAAAAAAAAAACTTATTTTTGAATTACTACGTGAAAACTCGAGGGGGGGGCCTTAGCAAATACTAAAATTTAAATCTAAATATTAGCACGGGTCACGAAGGGGTGCGAGGGGTTTAAATTTTTTAAATAAAAATGGGTTACGTAGTTTGGGTACGTTCCCTTACTATTATTCTGCTGACGTGACCTGCTATTGAGTTCCCGTCTCACGACCTTCGAGCGAGTTCGCGGTCGGTGCTCATGAGGAAGGACCTCTAAATGGTCAACGACACGTCAGCAGGAGAATAGTAAAGTACTTGGTGTATAGTCGTAATTTTTGTGAAATGATAGCAAGCTACGATAATTTAAATTCTAACATTTACATTCAATGATGGAGGCCTCATCCAACAGTGGATGTTTAACGGCTTATGATGATGGTGATGAATTTTGGAAAGGTGATGATTACTCATCTCTTTATGTGAATGACAATCCTTGGCTGTTTTGTGGCAAAAAGTTTCCTAACCCTACCAGCCCGGAAGAGACCAATTTTAACTTGGTTATGAATCTTTACAAATTGGTTATAAGTTTAAAAACCGCGTTGAAACCGGGGTCATCCGCATTAAAATGTAGAGCAGCTCATAATCAAAAGCCCTCGGCAACACAGGCCTAAGACAGGACCTGTTTATTAGACTCAAATCAAATACCTATTAATGTGTTCATGCTGGAATTTACTGGATACAAAACTAACGAGAGAAAACCTATTGTTGGGTCCGACTTACTGTGATTGGTGTTATTATAAGTTGGCCTGCACTGTATTACCTATGGACTGTAAATACATAGTCTCAGTTTGTAATGCTATGAATGAGAGAGACGCACACAAAGTTGCGTTAATGATACCGCGAACTTAACTGCTGACATTGAACGTGCCCTCGAGTATTGGTTTCCATTGTTTGTGGTATCATACGGAGATGCTTGAGTATGATGTGAAATAGATTATTTAGGCTTGTAAGATGATGTTAAGCTGTTTTACACTTCGATTCCTGCTAAACTCTGGGCTTCATTCAATTCGACTTTACTGCATTTAAAATACCTCGGATCAAAGTGATGTTTATATTCGGCGTAATTCATGCTCGTACACAATATTGTTTTTGTTGTGATATGGACTCATATTTTTGTACCTATCTTCCTAAAAGGTAGTTCCTGCCTTCAACAACGTGTTAAAATGTTAGTTTGGGGTACCTCCTCATGTTTAGTAGGGTTGTTTTTTTATTTGGATACATCGTAAGGGATATCGTTGGATAGGTCTTTCAAAAATATTACGAGGTTTCTCGAACACTTTTTAACCGACTTCCCAAAAAAGGAGGAGGTTCTCACTTCGGTTGTATTTTTTTGTTTTTTTTTTATGTTTGTTACCGCATATCTCCGGCGTTTATGAACCGATTTCGAAAATTCTTTTTTATTTGAATAGATATACTTCCAGATTGGTCCCATTTTTTTCAGAATCCAGTTCTGATGACGTAATCCATGAGGAATTGAGGGAACTCCTCAAATATTGTAGACATACATATGGCGATTTTGATATTTTCAGCAACAAACCAAGCATTTGCATTCAAAAAGTATAATAATCCTTTCACCACTATGGTTCTTTCATAATTTTTTTTTCATCCAAATATTTTGTCGAATAAAATGGCGGAAGTCGGTTTTTTAAATGAAAAGTTATTTGATACAGATATCCGTTTCATAGAAGCTCTGATGTGGTTATTATTATTAAAGTCAAGTGGATAAAAGCTAAAGAATAACATAGGTACCTAATATTTTTTTCATCTTGGAAACTATAAGTACTCATATCAAAAACTTAACAATTCTAGAGCTCATTATATGCAATTTCCTGTACCCCATAAGTTATCACATTGATCGAAAACCTTGAAAAATTTATATGCCTAGACATTGTTTTCGACTCGTTAATAATTACATTTTACAAATGTACCAGAAGTAGAGAGCATTTTCAAACAAATGTGTTAATTTTAAAATCTAAATAACTACTATTTAGGTACTCCCTGTTAAATGAATGGCAGTAAAACAGTCATTTACATTAACGAGTAAATAACGTTTCCCGTGGAGTGAAGCCATTTTGTAATCTACATGAATAGAAAACTCTGAGGCCCAATTCTCTAAATTAATTTATAACTACACTGAAAGTTAGCCGAATCGAGACTGAATTGTGAATTGACAGAAATTTGGTATTCTGCTCCCTCATAAATAACAATTTAGTCTACTTTCAATTCACGGTGACTAGAGTAGGATGGTTATATATATAATTGGAAAGAGTAAAGAGAGACTCCATATACTTGAAAAACCTTTGAATCGTTCCAGTTTCGGTCACATTTCGATATAATCACATTACAATGTTGTATTTTAAACTAAGAGAATACCATTTCTGACATTTAAGACATCGACACAAGATTGAAACATGATCCGAACTCTATTTTAACTATTTTTAAATTAGAGAATTGGGCCTAATACTTAGGAATCTATTGTTATCTGTGCTAACAACAGGGTTGACAGAAACATATATATAGGTACATGTGAACCATTGTTCCGTTCATTCGGCTGAACAGCTACAGAACGACCTGCTTACCAGCTCTATATTTAGTTTTGACTAACATAATTTACATTTATATTACTTAGTTGCAAACTGTGACCTTTGCCAGCCATTGCGTTATCAGGGCCGCATCTGTAATCTAGTTAGACAGTTTCAATAGTACCTACGAAGATGAACTCGGCTTTTTGGTCTACAAACGTAACGTTGACCGATTCAATCGATACTTTTATAGTAAATGTGTTCCTAAAACGGCCTTGATGTTAGGTGTGGCCTTGCCCACTCAGAATTTTAATGGTATTATGGAAAAGAATTTGTCAAAGTATTTGAATATCTTCTCGAATCTGTTTTTTACAGCTTTGAGATTCCTTCCAGTGTTTCCTTCAGTTTGTACCTATCATGACAAAATTACGCTCTTCCTAACAATGACCCACTCCTAGGTGCATCCAAAAGTACGATGTAAATGTAAGTTTTGGAAGTAGAATTCTGTTTGCGGTTCAACACGTACATCTTCTATTGATGATCTTAGTATCGGGTGTTATTCTCGGTGGGCTTTGCAATCTACATCGTCATACAAGCACAGTTTGGGACACCAACTATGTGTACTAGGTATTTCTAGACCTAGCTACCTACTAATTGTGTTGTGGTTTATTCAAAACGCGTTCGAACTCGAACAAATATATTTTTATGCACTACTTCCTTAAAACATGGCAAATATGTAGTGCTAAGTTGACATTATGGCTTAGTCAAATTTAGTCTTCTCTACATTTTTCCGAGACAAAAGAGAGTAAGGCCTATGGCGTAAGAGTATGCCTTACTCTCTTTTGTCTCGGAAAAATGTAGAGAAGACTAAATTTGACTAAGCCATAATGTCAACTTAGCACTACATATTTGCCATGTGTTAAGGAAGTACCTACCTAAGTACAATAAAACGTGACAATTAGTGGCGAACCCTAGAAGTTACGCAAGAGATGCGAATGACGTGCGAAACGGGGAGATTCGTCGTGTATTGTGTAGTATTTCGACGATTCAACTGATTCGTCACGAGTCACGGACTCACGACAAATTCGCTTGACATTCGTACGGATTTACATAACATGTTACTACATGTTGCCAAATTGAAGTCTTAAATAAAAAAGAGCTATGCTATTATTTTATCATGAGAAATAGCACAGAGCCGAAAAATATGCGGCGTAAAAGAGAGGAGGCCAAATAGATGAGAATATTTTTTGTACGTATTTTTATTTCCGATCGGATTCGTTAGTTTTTCATTTCGATGTGGTAACTAAAACAATTTCTAACAATTTTCTCTAGTAAAACACAGTAATATACAATATTTATTGTTTTTTTCTGTGTTTTACTAGAGAAAATTGTTTTAGTTACTTACCACATCGAAATGAAAAACTAACGAATCCGATCGGAAACGTTTCCGACGTTTTAGAATCGCCCTGCAGTACACTAATATCTAGACCCGTGGTGCGTTAGTTTCTTATAAAATTATATGGTTACCAAATCATAAATAAAAAAAACCTATTTTTTAAAAACTGACGCACCACTGATCTAGATATTAGTGTACTGGAAAATGTAACACGGATCCACATTTAGAGCTTGATTGTAGCTTCTAGTGATCGAATCGCTACGGATTTCTTAATTTACAATTCTATTATGTAGTAAAACTTCGAGCATAGCTCTCTCCATAGCCCGCGGCGCTACTTTGAGTTTGTTAATAATTGACCAATAAATATTGACCACATCTTAGTGCCGTAAGTCATCACTGGCAATACGTACTTATTACAGTCTTTTGCAGTAAGGAGAGTTTTACAAAAGTCCAAATTTTATCTAGTTTCTGCGTCTTCAGTGATATTTAAATTGTAATGCAATTTCGTGTCTCTACATATAGCGTTATCGTGTTATTTCACAGATTCAAAGCCTTCATCCAGTTAGTACCCGTAGTTTTTTAGGGTTCCGTACCCAAAGGGTAAAACGGGCCCTATTACTAAGGCTCCGCTGTCCGTCCGTCTGTCACCAGGCTGTATCTCATGAACCGTGATAGTTAGACAGTTGAAATTTTCACAGATGATGTATTTCTGTTGCCTCTATAACAAAAAATGATAAAAAATAATAAAAAAAATATTTAAGGGGGCTACCATACAAAAAATGAGTTTTTTAGTATGGGGAAATAGTTGTACCCATATAAAAAAAAAACAACGATTATCTATCTACACTCGAGAGCAATGAATCCGGGTCACTTAAAGAATGTTAAAAATCTCGGAAACTAAAAATGATAGATTAATGCAATAAATTGTATTTAATAGACAATGTAATACTCCTTAAATGAAGGTAAAAAAAATATGAGTCACCATACATTTTATTAACACAAAATTACATAAAGAAAAAAACTGCTGATCTCTCCTTAAAACAAAAATAGGAAACATGAAATTTTTGAACTTTATTACGATTTTCTTGAATTTTAATACTTCGTATTGCCTCCTCGTGCTTCCATTACTGCGTTTACGCAGAAAAAAAACAACAAAAAAACAGAAATCAAACAATGATAAATGACAGATTACAAACAAAAGCAAAACCAAATGCTGTAATTTCGTAGTTCCATCTTCGAAAGTGGCCCTTTTTCAAATTTGATTTTTTTATGATATAACTTTACAATAACTAAGAAGTTTTAATACCTTCATTTAAGGAGTATTACATTGTCTATTAAATACAATTTATTGCATTAACCTAGCATTTTTAGTTTCCGAGATTTTTAGGATTCTTTAAGTGACCCGGATTCATTGCTCTCGAGTGTATATTAATCCTAAGTACCTGCTATGGGGTAAATCTATGTCCAGCAATGGTTAGACGTCTTCCGGCTGCAGCAGTGGACCTTTTCTAGTTAATGTTGGTGATATTTTCCTTGTTGCAGATGTTGCACGAACGCTTTAAGCTCGCACAGAGCGTTGGCGTACGCGCTGACAAAAATCTCAGCGTCGGAACAGATACCTCTGAGCCGTGGTGAGGCCACCGGCAATACCAACTGTCCGAACGTGCTGCGGGGCTTAGACCATTTGAGAGATCCTCGTCTTAATAAGGTAAGCAATTATTCTTTGCATGTAAGAAAGTTATATCATCAGCCTTATGCAGTTACTCGTATGTTCCGCTGGGCCGTGCTTGAATGTCAAATTTCCCCCCGAAAAAGAGCCTTGTGGCCGATGGTGAAAAAACCAGTGTGGTGAAAGGATTCGTTGCGCCTCGTAGCGGCATTGTGGTAATATTAAGTATACTTATACAGGGTGTAAAAGGACGGCTCTTGAATACTGAAGGCACCGGTAAAGCTATCTATATCATAGCTATATAAAATAGCTTTCGCCTGAGAGATGATTAGTATCGGAGAAAACTTTTTTTTTGTTTTGTACCGTATTTGGCAGTCAGCAATATACGCATTACATTGCTGCCGTATCGGCCAGCGAGCGCCGCGGCCAGTAGAGGAAGGCCGTCCTCTCCATGAACTTGTTAAAATTATAGAATTTTTATATAAGAATCATAATTACGTTTTTTTTATACTGCATAGTAAGCAAAAGGAAAGTTGACACCGTAGCCTATAGACGCCTGCAACACAAGAGGCATTACACGCGCGCTGCCGACCCTGAGACATAAAGATGAAAAGTTTCATGTGCCTGTAATTTCACCGGCAGCCGTACCCTTCAAACCGAAAAACAACAACGCGAGCACTACTGCTTGGCGGCAGAAATAGGTACGGTGGTAGTACTTCCCCGGACGAACTCTTTCACAAGAGAACTTCTACTACTAACAGGCGTTTGTTGTCTGGTATCGGCATTGTGTGTGGTTTTTGTACCAAATAAACGTTTTCTTTCTTTCTTAATATTTGCTGTTGTTTCAGGGTCTTGCATTCACGTTAGAAGAACGTCAAGCTCTTGGAATCCATGGCCTCTTGGCGGCGAAATTCAAAACCCAGGAAGAACAGCTGCAAATCTGCAATTTATCCATCGATAGATACACGGATAATCTCAATAAATACCTCTATCTCGTCGAGTTACAGGTGACTAAACATGATAAAGGTACTTTTTTAGCGTCTTTTTTTAGGTTACGGACACGGGTATACGGTCTAATATAGTTTAACTTGTTCTGGGATGAAACTAATACACGCACGTTACATTATTAATAAGTATTTATTGATTACATTGTTGATTATTCCATACTCCACTCACTTCCTCCACTCGATGGACTAAATACATTATAAACGTCGCAGGACGTCTGTGAATGGAGGCGGCTAAGACGGCGTGCTTTCTAAGGGGGAGGCCTATGTTCTACAGGCTGATGATGATGATGATGATTGTTGATTATTTATTGCTATTTTAATATTTGTGGTTTGGCTGATTCGTTAAGGTGCCTTAGTAGTTCAAAAATAACTTCTTTCAGAACTATTGGTGATCACAATAAAGAGTATCCCGTGATACCCCGATCTATTCCGAGACCGTTTGGCGTGGCTATGAGGGAAGTCTATGTCCAGCAGTGGGTTTCTATAGGCTGATAATGATGATGATGATGATGATGAAGTAATGGCAAAAGTCCTGCTTCGTTACTGCAAGGAGCTAAGCTGATTGAAGTAAGATTGGCAGGGATTACAATGCACAACAACTCACTGCGGTACTTCAGAGAGCTGATTCTGAGTTTTGACAAGCAAATGACACGGACGTCTGGTGTAGTGCAGTGTGGATTTTTGTATGGCGACACCGGTGAACGCCCCTAGCGTACACTTTGTGAACCTCATTTTCCATACAAAAATCCGTGTTACACTACACCATACGTCCGTGTAAATTGCTTGTCAAAACTCAGAATCAGCTCTCAGTGCAAGTCTTATCACCCCACACAGAATTAGACATTCTATTGCTCTGTTTATCACCACTGATTTTTTATTGATAAGATTAACAAGTTTATCTATTTATGCCAACTACTGCGTGGTTTTGCCATTCCCTATATTTCAATATCAAATTAAATAGGCGTTTGATAACAGATAAGTTAAGCAGGTGAAGGTGAGATGGGCTGGGTGTGTCTTTTAGATTGAACGTAGGCTAAATTACTTAACTAGTATATGCTTATGAACTATATGAATGAATATTGAATCTTCTTCTTCATCAGCAGATGTCCATTTTTGGACGAGGCCTTCCTTAAAGTATGCAATGGGGATTTGCCATAATCACCACGCTTGGCAGGCGGATTGGTGATCGCAGTATTCGTGTTGAGTACTCAGGTGGATACTGCCCAACCCCTGATGTAATTCCCCCATTTTCATTCATTCATTTATTTCATTTATTTTTATGTCCTCCTCTATTGTATCAATGGGGGAGGCTTCGTCCAGTAGTGGACGTCTAAAGGCTACTGAAGATGTAGCACTGAGCACAAGTTAGACTAGAGTGTAATGGATGCAAAGCAAGCCAGTTTTGTGCTTTACTGACTCGTTTTACTATGCCTTGTTTTGGATGCAGAAGTTAGATCATACAATAATGCCGCTCAGAACCATTTACTACCGTAATTTATTTAAAAGTTCCATATAAATTAGCTCTATACGTGGAAATTGAAAGCAATTAGAGCATTTAACGTGAATGGTCATATTATGATACTCATGTTGGATGGATGCGTTTAAAACCATTTGCACTAATGATAGCGCTCTATTGAATCTCTCTTGATTGATTACTGGATGAATGGTGTTATGATTCTGTGTTTGACTACACAATGAAGGAATGGCATATAAATTGATCACTCGAAAGCATTAGGTACTAATGTCAATTCAGTGTTCAAAACTGGCTTCTACAGTCCTTAGGCCGTAGACAAAGTAACATTCTAATAGCGATGACGCCAGTAGAAAAGTTCAAAATGTATGGGATTGACGTTAGCTATCGATATGTCACGTGGTCTTTTGTATTGAATTACGGCTGTAGAAATGGAATCGCTTCGAAGCAAAAGCCGTTTGGCTAGGCCCTCTTATCATAGGTAGAATTGAAACTCATTGCGTTCGACGGTGCGACCTTGACGTTTGGCGGTAGACCGGCGAATAAAGGCGGTATTCACCGATCTACCGACGAACGCGGTTGCGGGCGATGCTCATGATGAAGAGGCTTCTGAACTCGGTCTCGAAACGTCAGCAAAAATGACGAAAAACAGTGGTAATTAGCCGTTTTTTCAACTTATTATTGGTACCTACCTACCAATCAGTTTAACATAAACTAGCATTTGCTCCCGGCTCCGCTCGCTCTGAACCTCTATTATAAATTATTTTCTAAAATTGTACTCAGTACATTATTTTGTTCTATCATCAATAGTTTTCGCAGCGCACTCGATGTAAGTCGATGTGTATGATAGGTAACTTTTTTACACATTGTGTAAATTTTTTTTGATGTTGCGATGGTATCCTTAATTTTTTTGTAAATAAAATTTAAGCCTAATGATTACAGTGTTATTAAATTATTGCAGGACAGAAACGAGAAGTTGTTCTTTAGGCTTCTAACGGAGAACATTGAAAAGTTCCTGCCTATAGTCTACACGCCGACTGTTGGTCTGGCATGTCAGAAATTTGGTCTCATCTACAGAAGAGCTCGTGGTCTCTTCATCACAATCAATGACAAGGGGCACATATTCAACATTCTTAGAAACTGGTAAGTGATGAAGCGTGGGCGGTGGATGAAGGCGGCTCAAGACCGTCTGTAATGGCATTCGTTACGGAGGCCTATGTCCAGCAGTTGTCGTCTACGGGCTGATGATGATGATGATGATGGTGATGATGATGCCAGGTACGAAAAGCTACTTCCATAGGAATCTTCAAGTCCAAACTGTACCAATACTTTTTGTCATTGCAAAATGTTGAACATAATTGAGCGCATATATTATTTATTTGTTTTCTTTTTGAGTATGTATATGTTTATGGTAGGTTATAATATATATATATATATATATATACAGTGGTGGTCATATAATTAAGAACGCTGATATAAAGGGAAGATTTTTTCCAACTAAGATGCAAAACTAATTGTATGCATTTGTTGTTATTTCTCTCGGTATCGTAAAACATTTCCATATTACCACTGTATTCATTGATACACATGATTGGCTAAAAATCAATAGGCAAACTTTTTACACTACTTTTAAACAAAGTATTCCTTATTACTGGCTGGTCACGTAATTAAGAACGCTAAGTAGTTTATACCTTTATTCAAATTTAAATAGAGAACACTCAGTCGATTTGTTACTGTTTGTATAATTTTGGCGCCATTACGTGCTGTAAAAGATTAAAGGTGATTGCTTCTTTAGAAAAAACAATGGGAAAAAATAAAAGTTGTGATAAATCTACAAGGGAAGTAATAATAAAACTTCGCCGGAAGAATTGGTCTTATAAAAAGATAGCCGACCATCTGCAATGTTCAAAAACGATGGTTTTCCACGCTGTAAAGCATTTTGCTACGTATCAAACTACTTCGAATGTTCCACGTGTACCTAAACAGAGAAAAACAACTCCTCGAGATGACCGAAACATCGTTCGTATGGCTAAACAAAATCCTTTTAAAGGGTCCAATGAGCTAAGAAAAGAATATTTTGGTGAAAACAACCCTTCAGCAATCTCAGCACGCACTATTCGAAGACGTTTGGTAGAAGAAAAATTGCACGGTAGGATAGCAAGAAAGGTACCCATGTTAAAACTTTGCCACAGGCAAGCCCGGCTTGCATTTGCGAGAAAGTATGAAAACTGGACTGTGCAACAGTGGACAAATGTACTTTTTTCTGACGAGACGAAAATAAACAGAGTATGTTCTGATGGAAAACGATATGTACGACGTCCCCCGAATACAGCATTCGACCCAAAGTACACGAAAGTTACATTAAAGCACGGTGGTGGAAATGTGAAAATTTGGGGTTGCTTTTCTGGACATGGTGTAGGACCTGTAAAGTTGATAGAAGGTAACATGGATCAGTTCCAATACAAAAATATACTGGAAGAAACAATGTTACCATACGCTGAAGACGTTCTACCGGTCATTTGGACATTCCAGCATGACAATGATCCAAAGCACACTGCACGCACCGTAAAGGAATTTCTTACAGCGCAATTAGTTTCTGTCTTAGACTGGCCTGCTAACAGTCCAGATCTAAACCCAATAGAGAATCTATTGATCGGGATTCGGTTTGAAGTAAAGAAAAAGGTTTAAAATACAAAGTGTGGAAATTTAAGAGAGCTGTATGACGTTTTTTTAGAAGAATGGAACTCTATTTCTATTGCGAAATGTCAAAAATTAATAGAGTCAATACCTCGCCGGTGTAAAGCTGTAATTAAAAGCCGTGGATATGCTATTAACTATTAATTTTAGTTAAATATTTATTAAATTTCTTTTTATGTTTCCTGTGCTACATAATATTGTGATTTTTTAAATCTAAGTGTCATACAAAACAATTCCCGAGCAGTTAAATAAATCGTTCTTAATTATTTGTCCAGTTTCAGTACTATTTGAATGTGTTACTTTGATAAAATCAATAAAATGTGCAAAAAATAGTTAGCGATTTCATACTTTATTCTTAAGTCAGGTTGCTCTATTAATGTAGCTATTATATAACATAACTAGTTGCTTCTCAGAAGGTACACATCTCTGTGTATGATACGATTTAAATAAAAAACTTCTAGAACTTCAAATCGTTCTTAATTATATGACCACAACTGTATATGTATATTATAATGTGTAAGGTATATTCTAGTTATTTTAAGAAGTAATTAACTATGTTAACTTCATAATATCGATCTGTATTATTTCCCTATAGCACTACCACCCACTCTAAATTACACAAATGTTAGCTGGAAGAAAATGCTAATTAGCATTAAGTTCGCCTGTGTACTTGTTTGTTTGTCTTGTGCAATAAAGTATTTTCTATCTATATATGCCAAAGAAACGTCGTTGACTACCATAAGCTAACTGTTACTAAAATAAAGCCTAGCTAATCACAAAATATGTAAAACGATATGGCGCTTCAGATCGTTCATCCCCGTTTTCACCGGGACGGAATCCTCAGTGTGTAAGTCCGACTCGCACTTGGATAATTATTTTGTGTTCCTTCGCTGTTTTAATGACGTTGTTAAAATAAATTAATTTAATTTTGTTTTCTTTTGTATTAGGCCTGAACCTGACGTGCGAGCCATAGTGTTTACAGACGGTGAAAGGGTATTGGGTTTGGGTGATCTTGGTGCTTACGGTATGGGTATACCTGTCGGGAAACTGGCACTTTACACCGCGTTAGCTGGCATCAAACCGCACCAATGCCTGCCCATCACTCTGGACGTGGGAACTGATAATCAGGTAGGAACATGTTTTCATAATTTTTTTTGCGTTTAAATTCTTATTTGGTCACTTCACTTCCTAGTTCATCGATCCTATGGATTCCTAGTGGTACGTCTCGCATGTGGTGCGTAATTAAAATTTGATTGTGTTTTTTTGGTTGTCAATCACTTTTTGAGATGGTGAAAACAGGTTTTGAGGAGACCCTACCCACATGTTTTAGTTGATAGTATCTTATAAATATCATTATTTTAGCTACGGACATCCCTGAACAAAAAAAAAACACTGCAAAAATCATTGAACAGTATTCGTATCTAAACTAATTATCTTTATGAGATACTATCAACTAAAACATGTGTGGTCTACTAGTTTTCGCAATCACAAAAGTTGTTAATGAGCTGTGATGAGCAAAAAACACGAATAATTTCGCGCCAATTGCGAGACGATCCACCTTAACACTTTCCCTGCTGAAAATACAGACGGCTTTGTTTTGGGTGCTTGCATTTTTTTTATTTTTCTACGGTTTTTTTTTCTGTTTATCACAAATCTGCCAGTATCCGTTTCATTAAACCTTATTGAAGATAATGTCGACTAGACCAATGCTCGGATTGTAGACATATGTGTCGAACTCAACGGTTTCATACAAGATCTGTCAATCTAAGCCGCGGACAGAGAGACGGTCAGAGCGAAACTATAAGGGTTCCTTGTCTTGTTGACTACGGAACCCGAAAAAGGGAATAACTCTTTAACTATATATTTAATCGTTGGATGGAACACCAACTTCTACAGTACTTCTACAGGCTGATTATAATCGTAATGATCAAGGCCTGCATTCCAGAACTAAACCCAAACGGAATGCCGTTATAAAAATTTATACTCGAGTCTCGACTATGTTTGTGTGGAAAAAAACGACTACAATTGAATTTGTCAATATTTAATTGCAGGCCTTATTAGAAGACCCACTTTACATCGGTCTGCGACAAAAGCGAGTGCGCGGCAAGGAATACGACGATTTCTTGGACGAGTTTATGGAAGCTTGCGTGCAGAAATACGGACAGAATACTTTGCTTCAGGTAAGATTTGTTACCTGCTAACTAACTTACTAGTTAGCTAACTGTTTGCCCGCGTCTCCACTAGCCTTTTCTATAGCTACACTAACCTACACGAAGAAAACCGCTCCAAATACCGCCCGGTATAGAAGTCTAGTTATACACGTACATACCACGTAACTTGTTAACGCTGAAGATAATATATATTATCTTCAGCGTTAACAACACATATACGTATTACACATATACAGAACATATTTATTTTATATAAAATAAATATGTTCTGTATAATATGTATTCTCTCTTCATCGCATTCTTAATTGCTGAAGGTCTTGCCTATCTTTAAAGGCTTTTATGGAGGTATTGACGAGCTGCTTCCACGCTATT
The DNA here is from genome assembly GCA_951392215.1 of Epirrita christyi. Taxonomy (NCBI): domain Eukaryota; kingdom Metazoa; phylum Arthropoda; class Insecta; order Lepidoptera; family Geometridae; genus Epirrita; species Epirrita christyi. The sequence goes on along the minus strand of OX595842.1, from coordinate 5,991,187 downwards.
TTGTTTTCGGCTTATATAATATATACATATATACTTGTTATAGTTCTGCGAATAGTAGACCTCGCGAGCTCAAAACTTTTTTACAACCATAGCGCGTCTAGCATATACCCAATTTTATCTGAACCACAAAGTCATTCAAACTCGAATGATTGAGAGCTCACGTCATATTGTGGTTTTTTCTTGTTATCTCAAGCACATCCTACAAATGTATTCTAAAATAAAAATATGTTATATTATTATTTATGTTATGTTATGACTTATGACACCCCACTTGACGGTAAATAGCACCGCAGCAATCTTCCCCTCTTATTTGGGGAAATACCTGTTTATCAAGTTTCGTCAAGATTCATTGAAAAATACGATGTATGTTGGTACTCGCACGTACATCCGGACAGATGAAAGCGAATTTTTCCAGTTTTTGCAACTCCGCTCGCTCTGTCAAATAACATAACATAACATACACATAATATAACACCCAACACAATAATTATAATAAAAAGTGTTGGTATACAAATCAGTTCAAAATAGCTATCCAAAACAGTCGCTATCTGATAAAACATTTGTTTAGATATACACGATTGTTATCAGTATATCACATAATCACTCAAATCGTGTTGTTATAGAATTGATTAGGTATTTGATTTCTGGACGCATTTGATAGTCTTATCGATTCCTGTCTACATGATCGAGTGTTATGTCAATATTACTCACGTGGGTAGATAGCAATTACCGCATAGGTTGATAGATACCAGTTGAAATGTTTAAAAAGAATTGGTGTGATATATTTTATTTGCACACTAACTTTTGCACGCATCTCATTCTGAAACATATTTGTATACTGACTAGAGGCAGATTCAACCCGGGAGGGATAAATAAAAATTTTGAGTGTGTTGGAGCGTTGTACTTCGACGAAATAAATTAATGACTTAAAATACAAACACTAGAATTAGAGAAATCTGTGTGTTTTGACGACCTCTGTGGCGCGGCGGCTAAGATGCAAGAGGTTGCGGTTTCGATTCCCGCTGTGGGACAAATGTTTGTATGATCTGCAAATATTTGTTCCGGGTCTGGATGTTATGGTACCAATGAAACTTTTATTTCCTGATACCCACGGCACAGGGAAACCTAGTGTGGGATCAAGGCTACGTATGTGACTGTTGAGTGTTATGTTATTTGTCAAGAATTCACTATTTAATCATATTTGATACACAACATAACTGAATTTGATAAAAGAGATAACAAAACGCATATATACACGATATACAACGAGCATTTATAGCACAAAAAAATGCATTAGGGCTATTGGTGGCATACCACCGTGGGATTCGTGCAAACCATTATTTAGGCAGCTCAAATTGCTCACCTTGCCCTGCATGTATATTTTGGAGTCGGCTTTATTTGTGAGAAAGCACACACATTTCTTTCTAAAAGCAGGCGTTATGTATTCAAGAAACACTAGAAACCCAGACAGAATTGTTTTATCCAAGCATCCTAGAACGGCAATGTATTTAAATAGCAGTTATGTAATGTGTGGGAAAATTTATAACTCCATACCCAGTGAAATTAAAAGCCTTCCACATAGCAAATTCACCACAAAAATGAAGTTGTGGCTGCAAGAAAAGTGTTTTTATAGTGTTAAGGAACTAATTGACAAAAAATGAAATTTTAGGTATTATAGCTTTGACATTTGTGTATTGTGCGTATAATTTTTATGTAATTTAATATTTTATTAATTTAAAGTCTGACCTAGGTATATGACATGTGTAATTTGTTTGACATTTAAATTCTTATAGACATACCTAGCTTCATTGATATTATTGAACACCAATCTTGGTAACATAGTGGACATTGTTTTTAATTTTTACCTAACATCTTAATACCTTACCTATGTTTCACAATAAATGATATTCGATTTGATTTGAACACATTTCTCATCAAAAAAATCGAACCACTACAGATTTTCTCTGTGGTGACAAATAACCAAATAAGAGTATTATTTCTTTTAAGAAAAGCCATCATTATATTTGCTGGCAGTTCGTAATCTTGTACTACCTACTGTTATATAACAATTTTGTTTTCCCATTTATAACAATACTTTTCTAATAATCTATGAAACACATAAACTTAAGAAGTGTTTAGATTTTTTTAATGAGAAGTGTATTTTTGTTGCTGAAATACGGAACTGTTCATTGAAAACTGAATGAAATAATTTTATAGTGAAAATAACTTCAAAGGCTCTGTGAGGCTCTAGCCTGTAAGGTCTCCTTTCCTTCGACTCTTCTCTTTTAAATGCCTTTGCTGGTCACTCCCTCTTATAAGAGTCTAGTTCGCCGCAATCTGCCGCGGCCTCGATTTTTGTCTCGTGGCATCCTTTGCCCATTTTGTATGTGCATATGTAATATTATTCAATAATACCTGAAATGGTGTCACAATCCACAATAACCTATTGAAAGGCAATTATTCACCTTGTCAGTAAAGTGACATCATTGAGAAGTTCGTCATGAAAACCCGTGGACGTAAAATTCCTCGGCCAGCTATTTACGTTTTTGTGAAAACCTCACTCAGTCATTCTTTACATCCTACTAATATTATACATGTAAAAGTTTGTAAGGATGGATGGATGGATGTTTGTTTGTCTTTCACGCTAAAACTTCTGAACGGATTCTAATGTTCTACAGATGAAGGCTCATAATGTTATTGAATTGAATGAAGTACCTACGATTTGCAAAAGATGTTTGAAACTACGAAGACAAATGTTTCTGATCTGAATATGAAACTGCCTGTTAATACGGCAAAACACTGTAACTGTACCAAGGTTACGCCATGTTTATTAGTAATAGTTTAGGCCAATACTAATAAACATGGCGTAACCTTACAAACAAACCAAGCTATTCAGCAGTGACGGGTTTCTCTTTGACTTTGACTTTGTCACATTTATAAGTACATCAGCAGCCGAGTTTAACGAGACCTCCCCAGAGAATGCAATGGCCACGTTTATTCATAACGTGCCATAATCACCAAGCTTGGCAGGCGGATTGATGATCACAGTATTGGTGTTGAGTACTCAGGTGGATGCTGCTGCCCATCCCCTGGTGTAATCCCTTAGTCGGCTTTTACGACATCCACGGGAGGAGACGGAGGGGTATATTCTCAGGCCACAGCATTTATAAGTAGAAATTATTATATTGTAGTTACTTATCCCGTATTTCAGTCATATATAAAACTTGTTTTGATGATAGATTATATCTTTCTCCAGTTCGAAGACTTTGCCCTTGTAAACGCGAGTCCGCTGCTCAAAAAGTACCGCGACAAGTACTGCACCTTCAACGACGACATCCAGGGCACGGCCAGCGTCGCCGTCGCTGGGCTCATGGCGGCCGTGCGCATCACCAAGCGCAAGCTCGCAGAGAATATCTACATGTTCCTCGGAGCCGGCTCTGTGAGTACTACCTGGCGCCTGGCGTGGCAGCCCTAAGTCCCTTACACACACTACACTTTAGCGGCTTGCTAACTGCAGAAGAAACCCTTATCTTCTCAATCATCAAGGAGTAGCTCGTTTCGCTCGCCACATACTCACTCACTCACCCAAAATCGGAGTAGTTCGATTCGCTCACCGATTCTTTCTACCTACATCATAAATTTGAGCGAGGTTTGCTTGCACTCAAGCGCTGTTCTGACCCTGATCCTAATTACTCTGACCCTAACCCTTACCCTGTATCTGATCCTAACCGTAACCTTACCCTGTCTCTATCCCTAAACCTGACCATGTTCCTGTCTCTAAACCTAAACCTGTCCCTGAACCTGACCCTGTCTCTGTTTGGCTTTGATGACCCTGTGTCTGACCCTAACCCCGACCTTTCCCTGTCTCTGACTCTGATCCTAGCCCTGATCCTGTCTCTGACCCCGACCCTGACCTTATCTCTGACCCCAACCCTGTCTCTGAACCTGACCCTGACTAAGTAGTTGCAGTAACTAAGTAGTCTTATTAATTTAATTCCGCAGGCAGCCAATGGAATTGCTAACCTAGTAGTACTCGCCATGGTCGCCGAAGGAGTGTCTGAGCAGCAAGCCCGCGACCGAGTGTTCATGTTTGACATTGATGGACTTCTTACGTCGAAAAGGCAAGGGGGCGTCCCGGAACACGCCAAAAACTTTGGAAAGGATATCGAACCCGAGAAAGACTTTGAGAAATGCGTTGCTAAGATCAAACCTAGCTGTCTTATTGGTGAGTTTTATTCTGATAATGTTTATAATCGAAACTGTCGGTAAATTCAGTATATAAGTTGTAAAACATTTTTGAACCCGGCTCTATTTACTACTTTTTAAGCAAAACGAAGTTTTATTATTTATCGCTTACGCCAGTTACTTCTGCAGGGCTACTCTTGACGCTCTACTCGATCCTAATTCAGGATTCAGTGTCATTTGTCGCCAGAGAGTACTACATAGATTCCTTCGTCATTTGGTACTCTTGAATTCAAATACTAGCGTACAATTTGGAGTGGAGTTTAATGGAACTAAGTGAAATCGACTTTCTGTCTCTGTTGTTCTTCACGCAATTGCGTGCTCTATCTCGATTTCAAACTCGATTTTGTTCAAGAGTGCCAAACAAGCGTTGAAACTGGATTGAACTGGAGCTGAGATTGGAACTGGATTGCGATCGGAACTGTTTTCAAAAGTAGCACCACTGAGCGGCACAAATCTATACCTTATTCTCTTCCCGGTGTCAACTTAACTAGCGCTATCACTTTCTTGCAGTTCTGCTAGACTCGAGAGCTGAAATATTTTAACATATCATCTTTAACCATTTGGTTTTAAAGGTGGGATTTCCAGCATGAAAGGATGCCACATCGCCGAGCTTTTGTAGTGGTCCGATAACGAAATGAATATGTTTCAGGTTGTTCAACTATGGGCGGCGCATTCACACCCAACGTCCTAAAACAGATGTCCCAGAACACGGAGCGACCCGTAATCTTCGCGTTGTCAAACCCAACGACTAAAGCCGAGTGCACCGCGCAGGCTGCTTACGATAATACAGAGGTAAAGAAACGAAAAAAAAAACGTTTATTTGGCACACCAAAAAACAAAAAACGACATACAAAGCCGATACCAAAAATCCAACCGTCACGGTCGCGGGCGGTGCCCATGATTAAGAGGATTCTGAACTCAACCCACCCATACTACCCATACTACGTGACCCATTTCTTTCAATTTTTAACCCCCTGCCCCCCTCGGTGACCACCCGTGGTATTTGCTAGGCCCTTGCCCTCGAGTTTTCACGTAGTCATTCAGAAATATGATTTTTAATAATTTATTGCAGACAGAAAGTTAAAAAAAAATATTTTGGCTCACGTTTGTCTTTATTAATACGGCGTTTGCCGCGTGACGCCCAGAATGCGTGCTAATAAGTTTAAAAAGCGCCCATATTTGGATATAGCTCCAAAAAGCGTGAGATTTTTCTAGACGGTATTGACTACGTGACGAAAACCTAAGACCACCCAAACCTAAGGCCCTGTGACCAAGCGTGGTATTTTGGTTTTTGGTTGTCGGTCCAAGGCCCCCCTTTCCTACACTGCGTCGTCCGGTTCGTGGTCGCCACTCGAGAACTTTTTTTATTCCCCAACGATTGTCTGTTCTGCGAACTATATGTCCTGCCCATTGCCACTTCAACTTGCTTCTGGGAAAAATACCAGTACATGAAATCGTCATTCAGAAGAAGTCCACTGCTGGACATTGGCCTCCCACATAGAATGCCATGACGAACGGTCTTGAGCCGCCTCCATACACCGACTTCCCGACCCTTGTTTTTTTTTACACCGTTTTTCTTGTTTTTTTCAGCTTTCTTTGTATTTTATTTCAAAAGAAAACGACTAACTGCTCTTAACTCTCTCAGGGTCGCTGCATCTTTGCCTCAGGATCTCCATTCCCACCCGTGGAGTACGACGGCAAGACATACCACACAGGACAAGGAAACAACGCCTACATCTTCCCCGGAATCGCCCTAGGTGTGATTGCCACTGCCACCCACCACATACCCGAGACCATATTCCTAATCGCCGCCAAGGTATGTATCTAGAGAAGCTAACACCTACAGTACATTATAGCTAGTATACCGCACAAACAAACCTTACTTTAAACGATATCAAAGGCCCAATTCTCGTAATAAAAATTAGATAAAATAAAGTTCGGGTCACGTTCCGATCTAGTGTCGATCGTGTCGTGTTAGGAGAATACCATTTCTTAACTGTCAGAAATGGTATTCTCCTAACTTAAAATACAACACGGTAATGTGATTATATCGAAATGTGACCGCAACTTTCAAAGTTTTTTAGATAATTTTAGCTTAAATAGATGGAGTCTCTCTTTACTCTTTCCGATGATAAATATAACTATCCTACTCTAATGGTAGTCACCGTGAATCGAAAGTAGACTAAATTGTTATTATGAGGGAGCAGAATACCAACTTTCTGTCAATTCACAATTCAGTCTCGATTCGGTTAATTTATTTATTTTATTTTCAGGAGAACCAACAGCTTACTTTAACATAATAATACAACAGAATAACAATAGAGAGCCAATAACAGGTTCCCACGAATAAAAACTTTCAGTGATTTAAAATAATTAAGAGAAATGGGCCTCTGAAAGGTCCCTGTGTTCACAGAACACGAATCCGTTGTCCGAGTTGAAAAAATAGGTTACTGGCCCCACCTATTACTGCGAAATTATGGTTAACTGTAGTCGAGGTATAGTTTTTTTAACTATCCACTTGTTTGTTTTAGACCTTGGCCAACAACGTGAGTGAAAAGGACCTGGAAATGGGCCGCATATACCCCTCCCTGAACGAGGTGAACAACATCTCTGTTTCAATCGCAGTTGAGGTCGCCAAGATGGCCTACACTGAAGGTATAAACATGATTTTTGTTCATTTTGTGAAACAGGAAATTTTCGCGTACCGATATGTTGGTTAAAGCACCAACAGGTTTCGACCGTAATCGAGGGTCTTAAATCAGGATGGGTATAGGATCCGCGCCACATTCCCTCTACGTCCCTCCTCGCCTCGTATGATTTTTGTTGTAATATAGGATGGAATTAAGGAATATACGGCTAATTGACGACCTCTGTGGAGCGGCGGGCGAAGGTTCGCCTGCGACGCAGGAGGTTGCGGGTTCGATTTTCGCCTCGGAACAAATATTTGTACAATCTGCAGATATTTGTTCAGGGTGTTCTGGGTATTTTTCTATGTATAATAAAAAAAAACTATCTATGTAATGTATTGTATTAAGTATATCGGTTATCTAGTACCCATAACACAAACTCTGCTTAGCTTGGGGCTAGATAATGTTGTGTGAAATGTCCAGCATTTATTTATTTATTATTTATTTAATTAAAGCCTATGCAGAATGATAATCACCATCATCAGCAGCGGCCTATTGGAAATCCACCGCTTGGCGAGGCCTCCCCCATAGAATGCTATGGGGGGATTTGCCATAATCACCACTCCTAGCAGGGCGGTTTGGTGATTGTTGTATCGGTGTATGGTGCTGCCCATCTCCGGGGATAATACCTTAGTCGGCTTTAACGACATTCACGAGATATGGGGGTGATAGTGAAAAGTAAATCAATACCTATCACAGACAAAAGCAGAGTTTATAATGTATATACTCCCGTCCCCAAATATGGCTGTAATTTTATTTTATACTTGGCAAGCAAACAAGCATACGGCCAACCTGATGGAAAGTCGTTACCGTAGCCTATGGACGCTTGCAACACCAGAGGCAACACACGCGCGCCGCCGACATACATAAAGATGAAAAGTCTTATGTGTCTGTAATTTCACCGGCACCCGTACCCTACAAAAACAAAACACAGCAATGCGAGCACTACTGCTTGACGGCAGATATATCAATACTGGGCTTTGACTAAAGCCAATGTTAAGAGATTGAAAGTATGCCAACAGGGAATGAAAGCAAAGACAGGGTAATCAAAAAAGTGGTTGATGTATCAAATAAGACTGAAATTGCGATGGCAATACAATGAGTTCAGAAAACCATATGGACCTGCGATTCAACGGTCTGGTACACACGCAAATGGGAAGCACAGTAGACCAGCATTGCGTACCTGTAAAGTGCTGGGCAGACGATTTGCGCAAGGGAAGACGCAGAACAAGCCTAGACCGTGTCATCATCATGAAAAGCCTGTAAAATTCCACTGCTGGACTGGAAATACAATGCCATGATGAGCTGTGTTGAGCCGCCTCCATCCACCGACTTCCTGCTACTTTCAAAATGTTTCCTGCACTCCTTCGTAGTCTGGTTTATAACTGATAATGTAGACATTTTGGATACGCTCAAGTTTATTCAGCTGGTCCTCCGTAAGGTCAAGATAGCAAGCGTCAGCATAATCAAGAACAGGGAGAAGAAGACATTGTGCAAGCTCAATTTTGGTAGAAAATTACGCAGCCTCCTGAGCGAGCCTGCAGATCCAAAAAGTTTCCAACACACAGCTGCTAGCTGTGAGCCCCAGGACATGTTACTGTCTATAAACACCCCCAGGTTTTTTAGGGTTCCGTACCCAAAGGGTAAAACGGACTCTATTACTAAGACTCGCTGTCCGTCCGTCCGTCTGTCACCAGTGTGTTTCTCATGAACCGTGACAGTTAGACAGTTGAAATTTTCACAGATGACGTATTTCTGTTGCCTCTATAACTACACAATACTAGAAAACAGAATAAAATAAATATTTAAGGGGGCTCCGATACAACAAACGTGATTTTGTTGCCGTTTTAATAGATAATGGTACGGAACCCTTCGTGCGCGAGTCTGACTCGCACTTGCCGGTTTTTAATGATTTTGCTAAAGGGAATAGCCACACCGTTCAATTCTACTAGAAGTAGAGTTGTCCAGTCTACTTTTGATGCAGTACGACAGCTTCCCACTAAGATAACTTGGGATTTAACACTTCACAAACCTGGCACGAAGCACGACGAGGTAGTTAGAATTAGAATTCACAGCTAAGAACGTAGGCCTTACTCCAGTCACGAATACGGATAAGGTCATTATTCGTTCGGATGATTGCATCACCCAGATCATCAAGCGAAGCGCGAGTGTAAATTTGGAGATCGTCTGCATAAAGATGGTAGGAACAAGCGAGTTGATGTGAAATTGAATTTATAAACAGAGCAAATATAAAAGAGGAGATAAGACGCCACCTTGCGGGACACCGGCAGATGTGCAACACCAAGACGAGAAAGAATTGTTGATTCGAATCCGCTGTATGTATGTATGTGTCTGTTAGGTGTTATGTTTTGATAGTGTCCAACCTAACTGAACTACAATGTTTGACAAGTTTAATGAATTTTCAAGAAATGGGAGGTCAACAATGAATTTTATATTGGTTTTTTAATTTTATAGGGTACAGAATATCCAAACAGTTCTACAGTTTTGGACCCCAGAGTTGTGTCGCATGAAATTTGCCATGCTAGTTATATGGCAAATTTCAGCATTGTGGGATTACTCCTAGATTTTTTTATACATTTTCTTTTATCTCAAAAAAGAATAAGTCTAAAATAAGATAAATAATAGTTTTTTAATGATTACTTACTTATTTTATTTTTATAGTCCTTCCCAACTTGACTGTCTTAATTTTATTTTGTTTACACCCTCTTGGACCGCAATATTTCGACCAGTCCGGACCGATTTAGCAAATTTTATGAAGATCGAATAAACGGTTCGAAATTTATCCTCTGACTAACATACATACAAACGCCAATTTGCACAAGTTGACTGAGAGAACTTTCATCGCTGATTTAATAAGTGAATAGGTAGGAATATTGCCTATTTTTTATTAATGTAACTCCTTTCTCGTTGATCAGGTCTTTGGACATTGTACCCTATGCCTACAGACTTAAAAGCCCATATGCTAAAGCATAGGTACAGTTATAGCTATACTTCAAACTTACCGGAAATATACCCCTGGCCAGACTCTTAATAGCGAGAATGTTACGACGAGTGACGCCGATGCCTTGTCAGCTAACATGTTAAATGGAATACAAATTTTCAAGTTTTGTGGTGAATTGAATGAACAAGTTCTTTGGTAAAATGTATGAGATTAGTTAGTATTTGGTAACAGTAGTTTATCATTAGTAGTTTGAATCAAAAATCGCAGCATTAGTAATTTTGCAGGAGAAATTAGGTACAACATTTTAATGACTTAAATAACATTACAATATTTAGAATAATTAAGTAAGTACTTATTATATCAGATATCGAAGAAGCCACAGTAAATTTTGTCATATGTAAATACATTTAGAGAAACGGATGATCGGTATTTTAATTAGATTAAATGAGATAACACTAAATTACCAAAACAGTTTCAGTAAAAAATTGCGCTATCCAAAAAATGTTGAGACTTGAAAAAGTGGAAACTTCTTAATCTAACCATTATCAAGTACATCATTTTTAATTTCAGGTTTTCTTTTCAGGTCAGGGAATAATATTTTTGTTTATTTTTTTCTAGGCCTCGCATCTTTATACCCGCAGCCGAAAGACCTCTTAAAGCACGTGCAGAATCAAATGTACAACTTCCACTATGAAAGCGCCATGCCCGTCGTATGGGATTGGAAGCCGGAGGAGACGTTTAACATCCGACCCATCGAACCAGTGCCCAAAAACGAGTAAATCAGTATTATTTTATTCATCAATGCTAGTAATATCATACAGTTAATCATAAATAATTCCGCCTTAATAGCCCCAGAATGCGAGCAATAATTGGTTGCCTTAATAGCCCCAGAATGCGAGCAATAATTGGTTTGAAAGTATCTCGTGTTATCAGTATACATAGTCTATAGCTAAATACCGTAAAAACGTCCTTTTACAGCGTTTATTCATTCGTATTGTATGGTTTTTTATATAATAGAATTTATTTACTTACCATGTTTAAGTTTAGACAGCGTTCTGGAGCGAATGTTTTTTTAATATTTTAGCGAAAGTAATGTACTCAAATTGTTTTATACCTTTATTATATATTACAAGCTTTTATTTAACTTGACCTATGATAGTGTGGGACAAATCTTGAAACTGAATTTTGAACTAGCTCCACCTAACCGATAGCGCTGAAATTTTTCATACCTGTCGAGTTCAGATGCAATAGTATGGTGACGGCGAGCTGATCTGATGATGGAGACGGAAAGCGAACCTAGCCTGGCAGTGCTTGGGCTCATTTTGATCAGCTCGCGGTTCCGATCACGAATTTAATAAAAGCTTGGTTTGAAAAATACATTTTCAACAAAAAACTTGTTATGGTATGGTCTAAGGCAGTCGCGACGCTACCTTTAAATGATTGTACTCAAATTATTATGGTTAGTCTAATTATTTTATTATTGTTTTTAAATTATGAATTATTTTATGATTAATTGTATGATGTTTCTTTTACTTAAAAAAAAAAAAAAACTAACGTACAGGCGCACGAAAGTGGTTCTAACGCCTTAAAATTCAAGTGTTAGCCAAAATAATAATTATAAAATTACGCATAGTATTTTATGGTTCTGTATTATCAAATTTAAAGTAGAAAAAATCTATAAGTTGTAAGACCGACCGTGTTGTTTTAATGGCCACAAACGCAACGCATTTATTGAATTTAAATTAAACTGGGGACGAAATTAAAAGCTACATGATAAAATTAATAAAGATGCAATTGGGTGTTATATAGCTTCTCTAAGTTATGCTCACATTTTCATGTAGTTCGAATTTAATATAATCTGTGTGTGTGAATGTAGCGAGTAGCCTTTAAAATAAATAGCAATTGACATGCTAGTAGTAGCAGAGCACGTTGTGAAAGAGTTCGTCCGGGAAAGTACCATACCTATTTCTGCCGCCATGCAGTAGTGCTCGCATTACTGTGTTCCGTTTTGAAGGGTATGGGTGCCGGTGAAATTACAGGCACATGAGACTTTTCATGTTTGTCTCAGGATGATACGCGCAGTGCAATGCCACCTAGGACGCGACCTAAGAGGTATTGCATTGGTAATGGATTGGCGGTTACCGCTTAACATCAGGTGGGCAAAAAGCCAGACCCGCAATTAAATAAAATAAAAATTAAAAAATTAAACATATTCGAAATTGTGTTATCGTTTTTAAAATAATAACTGTGGTGGCCTTTGAAATATTAATTTTATCGTTCGAAAGGCACGTTTTATTAAATTTCTGTCTATTAATTACAGCACTGTATGTTGTGTTGAAAAGCAATATCACTATACCAGAATCTATTTAAATTTTAATAAAAGTATTGTATTTTTATTTTTGTATTGCATTATTAATTTTTAAGAAGTAACATTTTGTCTTTGCTATTTTTAAGATGAAATGGTTTGTTTTGCGGAATGAATCGTAACCTAATGTTGTGAATATCTTTTTATGATTCACTCGCAGTACGTAAAACTATGTAGAGTATTATGTAGGACAATTATACAGGATTTAAACATACAAAAATAACTCTAGTCACCGCAGCATTCAATGTTATTAAAATATTAATTATAGTACAGTAATTTTGGCATTTTACATTAATTTGTTACTAAGAGTAAAAAATTAACCGCATTAATATATAAAGGCGTTTTAGTGTTATCTTAGATAAAAAAGTTGTGAATTGAAAGGATTTAGACAATTATTTGAAATAATTTATTGCTATATTTATTATCAATCATGTTTTTGAATATATAAAAAATTACGAACCTGCATGTATTCCTATCTTATTAACGTTTTTAAATCGTAATACGTATTACTTAACAATGTATTAAAACAATAACTAAATTCCAGCTCCATAATATTAAATATCTCTGAAAAAATTCAGGCTAGAATAAACAAAAACTATTGTAAGTACTGTAATTGACTTAGTTTTTTTAAGTATTGTGTTTTCAGTTCAGTATTTTATTAATAGTGAGACAAATTCGCTGAGCGAAGAAAAACGTGTTTTATTTTAAGTAGTGTTGCAGTTTATGTTATGTTTATGTTTAAAATTATGTATCGAGTGATACGATGTGATTTTGTTGCTGTGACGATGTATGTATGATAATAAAAATCTGTACTAACTGGCTGTACAACGTTTTTGTTTTTTTTACTAATGCTTGTTTGTGAATGTTAATGTATTTGTTGGTGTTTTTGGTCAATTATTGATCTTGGATTATTCCGGATCTGTGTCTAATTTTTTTATTGTTTCCGTATCCCGCTCCTATATTTCATACGCCGCTTTTGGTTAAAACAAATATGTTGTTTAAAATTAGTTTGTTTAATTGTTACAACTAAAATTATAGATGTTATTAAATAAACATGTTCGAAAAATATTTTGCTTTTAAAATGCTTGCCTTTCATACTAATTTTTCTCTTCTGTACTCGGGTCGAGACCGTCTGTCGTTGCATTCTATGGTGTAGGTAAGCCTTCTCCGGACTATTTGTAAAGGATGATAGACATGAGAATAGTTTAATAACGTACCTATTATAGCTACACAGATTATTCCAAGACTCCTAGGAATCCTTAAAAAAATACTGTATGTTGGGTATATTACGATGGCTGCTTTGACCATCACGATTGCACCCACCTACTTAAAAGATGTGTTGGCGTGTTGGTCATTATGCGTCAGAAGGTTGTGGCGGCACAAACCTTGCCTATAGTAATTATAACAGGGTAATTATCACTAGAAACGGAATATTTAACGGGGGCTTCACTTGTTTGGTACTAGGTTAAAAAACTCTTTTTCAAAAATTGTCATAGATCCAGCGCCGCCGCTCAGAATAATGATGTCATTATTCTGAGCCGCGCCACGCCGCACGGTGGGCTGAAAATCGATCTAATTCTCTTAAAACAACTAATTATGTCTTAGGTAAGTATTAGGCAATCTACTTATCACCCCTTGAAGAAAGTGCGTAGGTCCAATTTAGAATTTAGGCTAGGTGGATATTGTAGTAGGCAGATCCAAAGATATTCAGTTTTTGGTGGATCTCATCCTCATTATCATCATCAGCCTGCAGAAGTCCGCTGCTGTACATAGTCTTCCCCTAGAATGCCACGGCGAATAGTCTTGAGCCGCCTCCATCCACCGTATTCCTGCGAGTTCTGCGAGCTATATAATGCCTATTGCCACTTCAACCTGCTAATTCTGAGAGTTATGTGGATGATCTTGGCTCTTTTTCCTTATTGCGGATTCTATAACGTAGTGCAACATCCCAGCATATCCCAGCTCTCACCATAGCTCGCTCCGTGAGCCTGTCTATACGGCCAATAGTTAGCGACCACGTCTCAGTAACGTATCATCACTGACAATGCGTAATGATTGCAGACTTTCGTTTCGAGGCTCTTCCTGGTGGGTTTTCTAGGTATATGAATAAAATGTTGATGTATACTGTTCATCGATAGATAGATAGAAAATACTTTATTGCACAAGACAAAAAAAAACAAGTACATAGGCGAACTTAATGCTAATTAGCATTTTCTTCCAGCTAACCTTTGTGTAATGTAGTGCTATTCGGAAACAATACTTAACGTGATTATAAAGTTAACATAATTAATTACTTACCTACTTAAAATAACTAGATACATATTAATAACCATAACCATGTTGTACATGTACCTACTTAGATATCTAGCTAAGTATGGATACTTGGACGTTGAATTAGGTAGTTACCTTTCCCTAGGTACCTACTTGTGTGAATTGACTACGATGTCGATCTAGGTTGAACTGTCACAAATAACCAGCGTCCCGGCTGTTCCCGGCTCGGTTACTGGCCCGCTGCCATACCTACTGAGCCTGTCTATAGGTACAATCTGTCTTTACTTCCTAGGTACCACACTAGACTACATTATTAAGAAAGGTCTGTATCTAGGTACTATAGGCTAGTAACTTATAGTTACTAAAGTGTAGGTTATGTAAGTATCTACTTACCTACCTAGGCAAGATTCCGTAGACGAATAATTATTATTAGAACCATATTACAACAAACAAAGTTCTTACAGTCAAGTAAGGACAAGTCCTTATATACCTATATAAATATAAAGATATGGTTATTTTACATTGATGGTCATAATTCACACGACCAACATCTCTATATGCCATACATTATGATTGTGACATACAAATAATTTCGTTCCCATACGATCCATTAACATGTCATTATAATAATAATTTTTCGTTTATTCCAATCTTTGGGATGCGCATTGAAATCAAAATAAATAAATATATTTATGTCAAGGAAATAAAAAATAAAAACAATACAATTTAACAACACAATACACACAATTAAAGTAGTTAGTACAATATAAGTAAATTTACATGTCAAAAAATTCTTCAATTGAATAGAAAGATAGAATATCTTTATTTGCTTGAAATAGGTACATACAGGCTGTTCAATTAAAATATAAGACCCATATTAGAAACAATTTTTTGAAAGCCATTCCTTTAGTGCTTTACCAAAAGCATTTTAGTAACTAAACTAATTAATTCTAACTATTAAATTATTATTAGTAACTAATAACTTGACTGTAAGGTATAATCCTGTAGTAGGTAAGGTACTAAGTGATGTTTTAATTTGAGACATTCACATATATACCTTCCCAGGTCTCATCTCAGCTGTATTGCAGTGAATTTCCTTGGCAGGAATTTTTATGATATTATGCATCCCGTCGCATAAGACTCTGTTTGTATCCTCATAGGGGTGGAGAGAATATACGTTCCTATGTAGACAGGTGTGAGAAGATGTATGACTGCTACATGCTCTTTGTGGAACGCGAGAATAATGAAATCGTGAAGTTTAAATTCTATTTCCGTAAAATAACAGCTCTACCTACAGGATCTAACGGAATTTATGTTACGGGTAATGTAGGGAACATATATCTTCTCACACGTGTCTAGGAACGTAAATTACAAAGTAACAAAGTAAACTTTTAGCTAAATATATTTATATATAAAAACCTTAGGAAATACAATCAACAAGAGCATTGTATGGAGGGATAAATATGTCCAGCATTGGACTTCAACAGGGAAAATAGAAAAAAAAAAATTGTCGAATGCGCATGAGCCACTTCTAATGAAAGAGAAATACATAAGTATATTTTTTATAACATAATTTTAAAACATCATCATCATCAGCAGCCTGTAGATGACCACTGCTGGACATAGGCCTCCCCTTAGAATGACACGACGAACGGTCTTGAGCCGCCTCCATCCACCGACTTCCTGCGACGTTTATAATGTCTTTAGTCCATCGAGTGGATCTTCATTTACCAATTAAAATCTAATTCTAATTTTAAAATGCTTAGGTTAAAGAATTATTACAGAAACTACTTAAAATTGTCCCTAAAAAAATACTTCATTGGGTCTTTCTCTTAGTTTACTTACCTACAGGAAAAACTAAATGAAAATCCTAAGTCTTTCAATTCTCACGGAAAACGGAAAATCCGTTTTCCGCGAGAATTGATTTTTTTTTTAGAATTGACTCTTAATGAGAAAGTTCGTATAAAATTGTGTTGATTGACTAATAAGTTAATTGGTCTAGTGGTTACTATAGAAGCCTGCTTGTACGGAACCCTCTTCATGCCAGTCCGACTTGCACTTGACCGGTTTTTTTGTTTTTGCGTAGAATGGCTTTAGGAAGATAGATAGATAGATAGAAAATACTTTATTGCACAAGACAAAAAAAAACAAGTACATAGGCGAACTTAATGCTAATTAGCATTTTCTTCCAGCTAACCTTTGTGTAATATAGAGTGGGTGGTAATTGTTGGTGGTATTGGTGGCTATTGGGAAATAATACATAACGAGATTACAAAGATAACATAATTAATTACTTACCTACTTAAAATAACTAGATACATATTAAAAAATATATATATAAATATATATAATTATTATAACCTACCATAAACATAAACATACTTATAACAAATAAGAAAATAACATAAGCGCTCAATTTTGTTCAACATTTTGCAATGAGAAAAAGTATTCGTACAGTTTGGACTTGAAAATTCCTATGGACGCAGCTTTCCAAATTTCGACTGGAAGAGAGTTAGAGAAGATGGCTCTAAAGCAATTTTAAACAAAAAAAGTTGGATTGAATTTATAGTAAAAATTATAAAGTGGAATCTGGTGGATGTACCCTAGATGAACCGTTTATGTTTGAACCGGTTGATTAGTCATAAACACTTTGTGAGATGTAAGTAGTAGAGTTAAGAAAGAGATACTGTCGGCAAAAATGCAAATGCCGAGCACAACCCAAGGAGCATTAATTTCAAACTTTAATGTCGGAACACCGGTACAACTGTCCGAGGACTAGCTAAATGTTAATTACTCCTGCGAGACCGAACGTGATAAAAATCAAGTGCAGAGAAAAGCGCCTGGAAAGTTACTCAGTGAAAAATGGCGAGGTACTTTACACGCTCCGCTCCCTCTAAAACTTGGAAATATTGCAGGTGTTTTTTGTACTAAAATAGGTAAACAGCATTTTTAAACTTGACATACCATTGGGCTACGAAGCCTTTATTGGCTAGGAACCTGCAAAGTTTTAATGGTTTTAAACTCAAACTACACAAATTTATTTTCGAAGGTCAGAAAGGACAGGAGAGTCATAGAAACGATACAAGTATCATAATATAATGATGCTGTGCACTTTAATTAAAATAGTTATTTTTGTATAAT
This sequence comes from Epirrita christyi, assembly GCA_951392215.1. Taxonomy (NCBI): domain Eukaryota; kingdom Metazoa; phylum Arthropoda; class Insecta; order Lepidoptera; family Geometridae; genus Epirrita; species Epirrita christyi. The sequence goes on along the minus strand of OX595842.1, from coordinate 5,973,516 downwards.
TTACCTAAAGTATAATTCAGCGTCTCATTCTGTGTTCTTGTGATGTGTGTAAAAACAATTTTGTTAACGTAAATACCTAGATTATGGCCGTTTTGTTATTTTGTATTTGTCGACAGTTGCCGTAGATTATGTTTCTTATTTTATTTTTTTGGCTATTTAGTGTCTTATGTGTTATCTTCCGTGACGTCACCAAGTGGGTCTGTCGGAAGACCAGCGTTGGTTGTAACGTGATTTACAACTGGCTTATGCTGAGACAGGGACCATTTTGTGACTCTATGCAAAAAATTTGTAAGTTAGATATAAGTTATAGTAAATATCATGTATTGTGTTTGAGTTACAATAAAATATTATCTTATCTTATCTTATCTAGCGAACTGATAATCGCTAGATAAGATCGCTAGTCTAAAGTAGGTACCTAGATTGCGCTTTTTGTTTTGAAAATTTATTGGCTCTTGAAAAGACGCAAAAGCACGCAGCGCGGTGCAATGCACCTACTACAAAATTGTAATCGATTATCAGTTTGTTAGACAATAGGTATATTATGCTCGCTGATTAGTTGCTCTGATGACCTATCGGGTGCAGAGGGCAAGTAGTTGTCTGAGACGTGAGAGGTGCGTGTTCCACTCCCACTGCAAGATAAATGTTTGCATGATCTGAATATTTGTTCCGGTCTGGGTGTTGTGGTACCATGTCACTCGTTCCTTATTTCGACAGAGTCCTAGGTGTGGGATAAGGGTAGTGTTATGAACTTTTAGGTGTAAGGTATGTTATCTTTGATGGCAAAAAGTTATGGTTTTCGACGTTGAGGAAAAACTTTCTGAAAGAAATGGATATATAATAAATGGAATAATGATTAAAAAATTGGAAATATGAAAAAAAAAAAATACTGTTCTATAGATCTTCTCCGAACCCAATTCATTAAATTAAATTGTTGGCCGTTACAATGCGCTTGAAAAAGTTAAGTTTCGAAAAAAAAAATCCGCAGCTTCACATAACTTCAACTCTGCCAAGATCCATCGACAAAATTGTACAAAATGGCTTTAGTTATCAAATTGCAAATCATGTATTTCGTAGTAGGTATTTAGTAAAATTAAGTATAAATAGTGTACTTTAAGAAAGCTTCATTTAAATTGAAGCATTTTTAATGAACATGGCATTTTCAACATGACCTAAGTAATTGAACTCAATCTTCTTCTACTCAACACAAACCGCAAACTTCGGCAGGCAACCGTCTAATACGTTGGAATAAGATTGTGGTTGTTCGCACTATATTGTTAGAGCCTTAATGGAATGGAAATGTAGACGCATAGTTACTCGTATACGAAACTCTAGCCACATTATCTAAACTTGTTCGCCGTTCTCATTTCAATGAGCTACTTTATCATACTTACTTACGAGTGTAAGTTGGGCCTTTATTATATTCTAGATATGAGCTAAGAACATCGAAGGAACCATTTGAATTAAAGTATCAAATATATAGTAAAAATGTTTAAGCAGAAGTACTTCTACACTTTTTCGGTAAGTATCTATTATTATTATTATAATTATTATTTATAGGCAGCTTTTAGGTTGAGATAAATAGACGTCACTCAGCACGTACTTATGCTTAGAATTGTCCCTGTCACTCTCTAGCACGCGTGTGAACATTTGTGTGACAGTGACAAGGATAGTTATAAGCATTAGTACGGACTAAGTAACGTCTATTTATCTCGGCGCGATGCGTGTATATCTTATATCCTAGTTTTCCACTTTAAATGTTTGTCTAGTCTAGTTTTGAAAGAGTTCACTGAGGGGGCACTGATCACCAAGTCTGGTAACCGGTTCCAAGTGTGCACTACGCGATTGGGCAATATGCGCATCCTCAGATTGCTGGTACTTGGCCCGCGTTGTAGCTTTAGCGACTGCCTTCTCAGCCCTATACTGTTCATGGTATACATAGAGAGTGTCTGTGATAAATCTGGTATACTGTAGTGGTTATTTAAGTTCTTGTAGGTCTCTATTAGGTCTCCTGCGCTCTCTACGTTGCTGACGGGTATAGTCAATTCAACCTACGCTTACGTTACGGTAACGTAACTTTTGTGACATAAGTTGTAATATTAAATGAACCTAAGTCTTTTGAAGTGAATACCAAAACCATACAAGGTAGGTTATTTACACCTTATTTCAACCTCCTGTGAGAAGGATATTCGTCAGTTGGTATCATCTGTTGGTAGTAAAGCATCTCCCATGTTTGTCATCTGGACCATGAATGGTATACAGGGTGTCCCACGGCTATGCCACATGGAGGGAAAGTACCTTGAATATTGTAGATGGAACATTTTACTGAAAGAAGACATTATTTGAATTTAAAAAACTATTTAAACTGCATTCATAGATATTTAAATAATTACATGGTTGAACCGGGAATCGAACCCGTTACAAGAGAAAAATAATCACCCTGTAGCTTTATCATACCAACCGAAAGGCTTCATCACAAGGATTATTTTTTGCTAAGTAACATAGTGTCAGAAATAAAAGGAAGACCATGAAATTTAACATTTTTTATACAAAATTAATCAATTTATCAAATGCTCAAAATGAGTCCCTGTTCAATACAAAGTCGCACTCTTTTGATTATTTCGCTCCCTGACGATTTTTTGATCTTGTTTTGGTGGATATTTAGAATAATACGTTTAACTTCTGCATGTAGCTCGTGGACACTGTAATACTGGTTCTTCTCAAGTGGGTAAGTCATTTAATAGTAATAGATAATGTCAGTTTTATGTCCTTACGGCAATGTCAGCTTTTCATTTTTCTGAACAAAATTTATCATCAAATGGTAAAATTCTTGTTCTTCCTTTTATTTCTGATACCATGTTACTTAGCAAAAAATAATCCTTATAATGAAGCCTTTCAATCGGTATGATAAAGCTACAGGATGATTATTTTTCTCGTGTAACGGGTTCGATTCCCGGTTGAACCATGTTATTATTAAAATATCTATGAATGCAGTTTAAATTGTTTTTTAAATTCAAATAATGTCTTCTTTCAGTAAAATGTTCTATCTACAATATTTGAGGTACTTTCCCTCCATGTGGCATAGCCGTGGGACATCCTGTATTCACTATTATTCAAATGATCTTGCAAAATAAAGCCAGTAAATGGTGGGCAGATATGACCCAGCCAAAGAACACTAACCAAATTATAACCTTAAGTTTGATATTTTAAATTTAGTATTTTTCGTTGCTATTTGATATGGATGGAGGCAGCTCAAGACCGTTCGTGGCATTATATGGAGGAGGCATATATGTCCAGCAGTTTACTTCTACAGGCTGATAATGATGAAGCAAAATGGGACAGACAATCTCAAGCGCCTGGACGTAGAATTCTGGAATACATTGTGGATCTACTAAGCAAAGAACTCGCTATGATAAAAATTAAACCGCCTATTAACTAGCTCATGATTGGTTTGTATCCGCGCTGGCATCTATTCAACCGGAACATAAAACTGCGGTATAGGTTAAGCTTACAAAAAAGCAAGAAAACTATAATCTTTATTGTTTTTGCATTATTATAATATCATCATCAGCCGATTGATGCCCATGCTGACGACGCCTTCTCATCGAATACAATGGGGGGATTTGACACAATCACCACACTATTCAGGCGGATTGGTGATCGCAGTATGTATCGGTCCTCAGGTGGATGCTGCTGCCTATATATCAAGCAGACATACCTGGTGGATCCCACGAAAAGAGACGGAGGTGTCTATATTCTTAGGCCGGACACATACCACGGCATATATTTTTTATTATAGTGAGTTTAAAAGCAGAATTAAAACAATGTGTAAAAAACACCGAAATTTTTTGCACTGCACTCAAAGCTGTCCATGTGAATGGTTTTTACGCAACTTTTTGTATAATCTATCCGGGTAAGTAGGTAGATACCACACACGGTCTGAAATAATACGAAGTAGGTAACTAAGTCTTCAATAACTGCTACATAAAATTTACAAGACGATGAGGGTTTATCTTGCAAGCTAAAAATACAAACCTCTATACACATGAGAATACAAAAGATTTTCTTTAAAATCATTGAAATACGTGAGAGCGCCTCAGCTAGTGACGCATGCTTTAGCAAGCATGAAAAAACACCAGCTGGGAAGATTCGAGGATGAGATTTGATGCGAGATTAAACAAAAACTAATTTGCAACTAAAATGTCTACTTTGCTGAAATAAAATGACGGCGGAGCCAAGCCTAGTCCAAAACTCGAAACTCACACAAAGTAATTATTATCGCACTAATTCGCTGCCTCACGCTATTCTTGCTAGACCAACTGCAGCGAACTTGTGTAATTCGTAACTTACCTGTATTTGGTCACAATTCTAAGACAGCTGGATTACTTCGTACATGCGGTGTGCGGGTGGGACACTGAGTCAAGTGAAAATTAACGCCGAGGTAAATAAAATAGACGTCACCTAGCATTGGCCCCGTCACTCTGTAACACGCGTGCTTTAACATAATATGTGTGACAGTGACGGGAACAGTTTTAAGCGCAAAGTACGTGCTAAGTAACCTATATCTCGGCCTTACACATTAGGTAGTAGGTAGATACACGTTAATTTACCTACGAAATAAACCAAATCACAATGTACTTACTAATAAGTACCTACTTGGTTCATAGTTATTTATTCCAAAAATAAAACACATTGCATGCGGAAATTAGTTATTGCACATAAATATCAATTCAATTAAGTAACAATTTAACAAATCAAACCAAATCAAATCAAATCAAAAGAATTTTATACATTGAAATCACAAGGATCATTTTGAATCGTCTTATAAACTAAAATTACTACTCCTTTTCCAACGCGACCAAGCCTAGAAGAATCAGGCAACAAACACGGCTTGGTAATAATTAACAACAACAATTAAAAATTTAACAATTTGTACAAAAAGATATTTAAAATTAGATATATTATATGTCAAATAACTAATAAGATACATTCAATAAAATTATTTAAATAGGTACATTACTGGAAACACAAACAATTACTTAGACTATTGAAAATTTTAATAAAATAAAATGAAAGTCAGTAAAATATAATCATATATTTTGTCCAGAGAGTAGAGACACTTCTCCAGAAGGAAACACTTTAATTTATTTGAATACCCTGAAGTATGTTAAGTGTAGGGCTTTCTTTAAATTACTAGGTCTCATGATACATTTAGAAACCCTTTAAGCACTAGGGTTTTCTTGATTTAGCTTATTGAATTGAAGTATGGAATCTTGAGATTCTGCCACAAAACCCAAAGAGCCGGATCCTGGCTTATTTTGCTCCAGGGCTTAAGCAGACGTAGAAAAATAATTGGTAAGCAGTCCACTTGCCAGATGAGTCAGCGATATATAGCGGATTTCTAGAAGCGCTTTACATCGATCACTTCAGGATATATAAAGAACTTACACAATATGGAGAAGGACTACGATGGGTTGCTGATGATTAAAAATTAACCATTTTTCAAGTCACCCAGCGTCAAGAAAGGTGAATCATCTTCAGAGGAGCCTACTACGTACGCAGAGTCATCAAAGAATGTTGGGTCACACATCAAAGTTGGCTCCTGATACGGCATGTTCAAGAATCGGCTTGGACTTTTAGTCACAGTTTGAAGTTCCAGCATAGTAGGTACGTACCTCATCATCAACAAAGTCATGTTCAAGCCAGTCTCTGTTCTCTCCTTGTTTTCATAAGTTATTAAGTAATTGTTACTGGTCCTTCTGAACAGCAGTTGTGTCATTTCTTTATCACCACACATGCATTTTTCAGATATTCCTGCCTTGACTTCATCAGTACTGTTAATCACTATAATTGGTCTTGATTCGTTCAGGTGAAACTCATAGGACTGTTGTGTGGTTAAATTCGTGAAATCCTTAAATTGCATTAGTGGGACATCCTTTCTGTCCCCACATGTGCATGTTTGGTTGGTGCTGTTTATTTCTAGCCATCCGCACTCTGTAGGTTCAAGTAACCAACCGGTCCATAGCCCTATCCACCCCTTGTCATGCCATCCGACCCATTCGATAGTCTTGTTAGTAGATTTGTTCGAGTACATGACGACTGGTAACCATCTTCCACTATACCATTCTATGCTTTGAGAATTAATTGTAGTACACAATACACAAATAATTAAAAACTTGAACATGTTTGGACACGTGATATTCAGTAGTTGTCGCGTTTATGACTGACTGAAAATATGTCGTGTTTGAAGACTTTAAATAATAACTGAGTCACAACACAAAAGATAGTCAACTACAAAACAATGAGTCAAGTTAAAATAGCACAAACAAGTTAGATAACCTAAGATCCCGAGCGAGGTCTATAGATTGCAATTGCAATAAACATGTGATATGATGCCTTTGTTGGTAGGGTTCCGTAGCTGTGCCATAACCTTTTCCTGGTATGTTTGTATGTCCCTGTGAATATTACCTGTTTGAAGCAGATGCTTTGACTTGTAAAACTGTAGGAACTACGAGGGCGTGACGGACAGGCAGCGCTAGATTGACTGACGAACATGACAGAGTTGTACGGAGTTTAACTTTGGGCAACTGAACCCTAAATAATTGTGAATTACCAAAGTTGATAACACTGGATAAACGAGAGATATAAGTTCGGGTATTTCCATAACAGCAAATTCAAATTCATTATTAAATTCTTTATTGCATCACAATTATGTTGAAATATCAATGTCATAAGTAATTTAAACTTATTCTACTTAGGTGGTAGGTGTCATAATTATGTTCCCAGTCAAGGTGTCGCAATTTTATCTTAAAAATGGTAGATAGGTAATTCAAAAAAAATCATATCAATCAATCATGTATAAAGTAAAAAAAAAAACACAATAAAAATTAAAATTATTAGCTACATATTAATTTATTATTATTATTATATTATGTTAGTTTTTTAATGACAAGGCATTTGTCTTGTCATTAAAAAAACTCGCCAAGACCATAATAAACTTTTTTTAGCAATACTTTTTTAATAATTTTTATAAATAATATGTCAGTTTCATCGTAGTTCTTGTTTTATTATTATTTATGCCTGTATTCATAAAGACGCGGATGGGCTGTTTTTTTAGAAAAACGTCAGGATATTTTATGACGAATTTACAAGCTTCTAGAATATAGATTGACACAAGCGTTAAGACCTTGAGCTCACAAAAGTGTGGTTTACAGCTTTCAGCTTCGCTATTTTTGGGTTCCTTGATATTTGATAATATACGGACACAATTTTCTTTTGACAAATAAAGAATTCAATAGCAACAACCAATCATCATCATTACCATGCAGCCTGTAGAAGTCTACTGCTGGACCTCATCCATGGAATGCCACGACGAATGGTTTCGAGCCGCCTCCATTCACGGACTTCCTGCGACCTTTATCCATCATCATTTTCCATGGTCCATCGAGAGGTGGTGTGCCGGCTTAGGAATTGACCCCTCCGTCTCCTCCCGTTGATGTCGTAAAAGCCGACGAAGGGATAACACTAGAGGATGGGCAGCTGCATACACATGAGTACTCAACACCAGTACTGGCGATTACCAATCCACCAGTCAAACGTAGTGATTATGGCAAATTCCACCATTATAATATGTATATGGGGGAGGCAACGTCCAGCAGTGGACGTTTCTAATGACTGCTGAAGATCGAGGAGGCCTTACCTAGGCTGCGTCGACTTTAACTTTGCCTTTAACATCCAATGAAACCGATAATTATCGAATCATACTAATTTGTTTAAGAGCGAGTTAGGCTCATTTACTGATTATTCTGGTGGTCTCTAAAACTTATATTTCTGACTAAATTCTCGTGGCCGTAGCGGTTGCCATGTCGTCGTAGCCAAGCGTAGTCGCTACGGCCGTAACACACATTTAGTACTTCACCGTTAGGGATTTTAGTTCGCGACTTTTATTCGAGATTTTCATTCGAGATTTTTCTTTTGACCCTTTGATATTCGAGATGATATTTTGATTAAAATATTTATGCAAGGCATAACATGAAATCAGTGTCGTGCGTGATCAAGGATATAATTTTTATTTTATTTTGCCAGTCGGGTCTGATCACACTATCGGACGGGATTGTTCGCACAACACAAGACACAAGACTGACCAACACTGACGTCAGCAGTAAACCAGTCGTTTTCAATTAGACTGTGACTTAGTTTAGGCCAATGCACTAGCCTAGGAATGGCATAGTTTACATATTGCTGTTCCACTTAGGCAGTTACTAATTTAAGCAAGTAATTAACGTATTTTATTTATATTTTTGTTTGTGGATGCATTAATTTGCTCCTGTAATTTATATTTATTTTGTGTTTATTGGAAGAAGTATACTTTTGCTGATCATATTCGTGATACTTCGGCTGTCATGACACTGGTTATTTCTTTGGTTGAGGAATGGTAGCCCTGTAAAGGGTCTTGTGATCGATGGTAAAAGAATCAGTGTATTGAAAGGATTCTGTGCACATCACCTTTTCGTGCACAAGTCACATTTCTTCGAATTTTGACATGGCGGTGTCTTCTTGATGTTTTACTGAATTATTCGAACCAATAAATGAACAGTTTTTTATATTTTCCGACATTTGCCCTGGTGTGTCTGGCCTAAAAATAGACTCCTCCTCCTTCCGTGCATCTAGTAAAGCCTTGCTAAGGCCAGAGGATGGGCAGCAGCATCCGCCTGAGTACTTAACACCAAACTGCGAACACCAATCCGCCTACCAAGCGTGTATTTATGGCAAATTCCCCCCATTGTATTCAATGGGGAAGCCTCGTCCAGCAGTGGACGTAAACAGGTGGGGCGATGATAATGATAATAATGATGAATAAAGTAACCTCTAAACATTTTTATTAGGATGCTTTACATATGAAAATGACTTCCTAATGTAATTCCTTGATACCAACATCAGTCGATAGACATTCACTGCTGGATGAGACCTCCCCCATAGAATATAGCGTGCAATGAGAGGATTTGTCAAAATTACCACGCTTGGCAGGCGGATTGGTTATCGTAGCTTAGTGTTAAGTACTCAGGTGGATGCTGCTGCCCATCCCCAGGCGTAATACTTTCGCCTTTTACGACATCCACAGCAGGAGTCTTTTTCTTAGACCAATACTACCACGGCTCTATATTCCTTAATATAGAGCTAGGTAAAAATCGTTTATGATAAGTAGTATAGCTATACTTTGCTTTTTAATCTTACACATTTTTTGTAAACAAAAAAATGTCAAGATATGCCACTTTGTGTATAAGTGTCATGTATGTGTATCATTTGTGTATATAGACATATGATACACATACACGACACTTATATAAACAGTGACATTCAAAAAATATCTAAGATTAAAAATCAGAGTAGGTATAGCATTAGATTTCTTGGCGTGGAATTTCAGTCTTTGTGTAGGTATCCCTGTGTGAAATTTATAACAGAAACGAAGTCAGACCCTCCACTTTATCATTTTTGTTTGTGGTAATTTTAAATTCAAGTTGCTGCGGTGTGCTTTTTCACGAATTTTGGCACGAAACCCCAATGACGCGGAAATCGAACAATGAAAAACATCTGCTTCTGCGTGTGACGTTTGAAAATTCGGTTTTTGTAAATGAGCTTTTTGCGGACTCATGCAATATGTTCGTCCTCATATAATTGCGCTATATCGTAAGGAAACACTACACATATTTGGTTTTATTCACAAGTGTTTTAGGCTTTATCGTCTGCGTGGGAAGGTTAAAGTTTCTTTGTAGGGTGTATCTGTCCAGTTGTATACCAGTGCAACTGCTAAATGGCTGTCGTTAAGAGCTGCCAACAACATTGCAGGTAAGTACGCCCATAGGACACGATACCGGCGGTATTTTAATCGTGTGACACCCCTACTAATGGTGCACGACGATAAGATGGCACTATTTCTTAGAAGCTTTTATTAGTACTATCTTTAATCTCTTTTATAAACCCAATAATGTTTTAATATTAAAGTAAGATTTAAACTTTATGCATTAAAGTTTTCATGCAGCACTGCAGCAGCTTTGGACACTCAAAAATTAGTTCGTTGAATTAGCATTTTATACATAGTTTATGCTAGATTGTGATCTTCTTAGTAAGTGACTTTGACTTTCACGATTTATGAATACAATAAAAACAATTGCAACACCAAAAATTAAAAAAAAAAAGGGATATAGGGCCTAAGAGCGGTTTCGCACTACGTCCGATCTGTTGGGTAAGCACGAATATCTAACGTTATCGAGACGCTAGCGAGACGATCGCCTGTGTAAAATATTGGCCAATGACATTAGGGTGCTTTAAAATCTTTGTAAGTTGATTGGTATTTGACGTTTAAAATAGTCTCGATAACGTTAGATATTCGTGCTTCGGCCTCTGAGTCCGATCCGTGAAAATTCAAAATCGGAAAAAGAAGAAATCGAATGACGGAAGCCAGATCTAACGCGTAAACTACCATATAAATAGTTTTACAACTACTCCGGACCGTATTTTCACGGGTTCGGATCGGATTCGGATCGAACGTAGTGCGAAATCGCTCTTACTCATACTTTACAGGAAAACCTAAATGAGAAAATGCGTATAAAATTGTCTTGATGGACAAATAAGCTAATTGGTCTAGTGGTTTCTATGGTAGCCTATTTGTATGGTACCCTCTTCACACGAGTCTGACTTGCACTTCACCGGTTTTTTATATTTTTGATTGCGTATTTTTGTCATGTGTTAACTATTAATTCATCTATTACATTATTAGCTGGGAGTTAGTAAGTATGCATGTGCATACAGAATAGGTCACCTTACTCACGATCTCCGCTTTACTACGTACGTTAAAAGACGGATCCCGCTATCTTAGAAGACTCTCGTTTTTGTTACTTAATCTACCTCTGAAGTAGGTATTGTACTACAGTTACCAAAGCTTAGCCTACCCATTGCAAGCCGAACTTTATCATTAAAACTTTGTCATCAAAATCCGATCGTTAATTACAATGATCTAAAGTTCACGATTGTTGCTCATTACTATAGCTTTTTGGGAACGTTGGATCCAATTAGCGACTTATAAATATATATAAATTTCTATTCTCATATGTTTACATATTGTTTTGTAATATTGATGCCCGCATCACAGGTAAACGAATAAGTAGAAGGTGGATTGTGTTGTGCTATTTTGAGATTTCAGTGATCTGTCTACTACAAATGACAGATCAGGCAGGATTTGATCAGGTAAATGGCCCACTTGATGTAAGAGTTGCAAACTCTGCCTATTACAACTTCATTTCAATAGCATCTAGAATGTGACACAATACTATGCAATAGTGTTGTGATCCTGAATTTTAACATGCCCTACTGTTTTTTATTCAACTCAGGTAAGTGAATTGAGCAATAATATATTTTAATTAGTCTTTCTCTATTTTAAGTTTTGTTTGAAAAACGATATCCAATGTCGAAGTACTTTTGTAACCTTGCATTGCAATTTATAAATACAAATTGTTGTCCTACGTTCCTAATAACATGTTTTCTAAAAGAATACATACCTGGTTTTATCCAATGCAACGCTATGCGGCTAGTCGACCTAATATTATATTAATTCGACTCCAGCCAACACTGATGCGTGTGGCCAGCGACTCATGAAAACGAAAATTAGCATTGTGTACACTGACCTGAGGACTCGTTTAGACCAATATTTTTTTTATTTTGATTCCTAAAACTGTAACGGCCTTATTGCAGAACATGGACTAAATCTGAATTTAGTCCAGGCATACTAGTCTAGGATTAAATATCGACATTAGGCATATGCGACTTTAAATACAAAAGCAAATGATTTGTTTTCCGAAATAAATTCTCTCGCTACTTCGCAAATTTCCAAAGTATCAAACTGACAGATTGTGTCACATCACAATTGAGATGTCCAAATTCTTACCTCTAACAAGCAATCAACTGTCAATTTATAGACCATTGCTAAACAAGGGGGCTGCCTGGTTTTAGATAAACCAGAGATAGTCCAAGCTATGTCCTTTTTGGAATAAGTGTGGAATATCTAGCTCGAAAGTTGCTTCTGGAAAACAAACCATCTGCTTTGGTATTATAGTCGTATATACCCTAGGTCGATATTTAAGCCTAGACTGGTAGTCCTGGCTTAAATCCAGACTAAGGGCATTTTTATAATAACACCCTTATAGTCGTAAACACTAACGAGACATCGTTCTATTATAGTAAGCGAGCGTTTTCTTGACATTAACGCTTTTTTTCGCTCAGGAAGGCGTTTGTTAGAGCGAGAAAGATAACGTATGCATGCGAAGATGAAGTAATAGTTACTATATCTGCGCATGCAGTGACAGACTGAGATGAGATTGTATTATTAATTTAATGTTTAATAATAACTTGAATTGTGCTTCAGTTTGTGGGTACAGAATATCCAATTTAACAGACTCTAAACGAACGAGACGGTATTGTATTATGAGTGTCATAATAACTGAGTAATATATGTTGCGTGATTGACTGACTATCTGTCTGACTAAAACATACCACAACAGTAATAGAGACACAAAATTGAAAAACTAAAATTTTGAGTGTAGATTAGAACAAATTAATTAAAAAACCCAGACTCTGTTAACGTTTTTATTTTCAATTTTGAAAAAAGTCTTGTAGTAGCTAGAACAGTTTATTGTTACTATAGTCAGCAACAATACAAAATTGTTATCAATTAAAAATATGCTATTAGTAGAACTCATTGTGGAAGTGTTCGCCTGGGGCAGTTCTGCCGCCAAGCAGTAGTATGAACACTAATGTGTTTCGCTTTGAAGGGTATGGTTGCCGGTGAAATTACAGACAGTGAGACTTTTAATCTTTAAACCTTAGGATGACGACCGCAGTGCAATGCCAAGTAGGACGCGTCCTAGGTGGACGTGATAAAAAAATAAAAATAATATAAATAATAATATATATTATTTTTGGTAACCCAAAAAATTTTTTTTTTATATTATATATAAAAAAAGTGTATAAAAAAACAGTAGTCAAATATTATTTAATTAATGTAAACCAGTTTTATAGCAAACGTTGGTGTGACCGTGGTTCATTAAAAATATGAAAGCTGGAAGTTGTCACGCGAAGGTAACGTAATGTGTACCTTGAACTGTATATTAAAATTAATCAGAGTGCTTTTTGTCCTGTCTATGATTCATGGTAATTAGTAGCCATATTTTACATTAACAATACAAGGTAATGTACTCAATTACTAATAATTAGCCGACTGCAAAAGGAGGTTATATTTAACAATTTAGTTCATTAACAGTTAAAAAAATCTGAACTATTGTATCTTTCCTTAAAAATGAGTATAAACTCTAATCTTAATGTCACATTATGAGTCCTAATGAAAATCAAAACCTGTATCGCAAAAATAATAATATTTTTTTTAAGCTTATGACCACTGGAAAACTTCGATTAAAAAGGCCCCCCATAGATGTACCGACAACATTCTAAATGTCACAGTAAATCGGTGGATGGAGGCTGCTCCAGACCATTCATCAAAGTATTTGATGGGGGAGGCCTATGTCCAGCAGTGTAATTCTACTGGCTGATGGGGATGATGATGACTGTTTAAAGTTACTCATCCGTTTTGTATTATGCATTCAATCTTGTGGCTTAATTTTACTGAAAACGTATTTCTACAACTCTAAAATTAACTAATGGGCCTATTCACATAATCCGTGACGATGACGTGAAATGAATTACATTCATAAGAACCACAGAAAAATATCACTGTTTCAGTTTCTTCATCAGTAGCACAGTTACATTACATTTTTGGTACTGGCAAATTCGTACCCACATAATCATTTGACATTTCTCTTAAGAGAACTCGGGCCGCTTACGTCACTGATGTTTGCTCAAAGAACTCAAGGTATTAAATCCAACGTCAGTATTATATTTACGATTCGATGCGTACGTGTGCTATATTATAAGATATTACAATCTTTGTGCGTTCATGAGCTATCGTATATTACAAATTTGGTGTTATGTTGAAAACGATAACCACTTTCCTTCGTTTTATGAATGTTTTATATTTAGAAGTAAACTTATTTTTGGTCACCTATTTTTTGTACCACAAGTCTAACTCTACTTACATATGATGGGATTTTTTTTACATAAAGATTCAGGTTATTAATATGTCTTTAATAATTTTTGGGTTCATAAGGTCCACACTGTCAAAGTTAGAGTTAGTTTTCGAAATCCTAAGAACGACAGCGGGAACATTCAGTCCATCGCGGTCGCTACGAGAGATCGGTCGCTACCGCTACGACGACGTAGACCCACTACGCGCGCCGTAGCTCGTGGTTTTCTCGCGTGTAGTAACTTTTGTTCCAACTGTGCGAACTCTGAACTGTACTATTATTTATAAATTTTGAATGTGCTTTATTACTTTAGAATACTAATGTGATGATAATGCAATGTTCAGTGACATAACAGGGCTGACTGAAGTGCACACGGTAACCTACTTTAATGCGTCATAAAGGGGAAGTAAGTAATGACTCCTGTGCTAAGTTTAATTAGTTTGAAATGACGGTAGTAAAGTACAATGGTTAAGAAAGTAAAATAATTAACACAGATTTGTTAGTAAAATTTACTTACTTACTTTATGTTTAGATATATCTTCTATTCGAACAAATCCAGTAGTAACGATTTCTATGAATGTTATTTAATTAACAAATACTTATTTGACATTACTTGAAAAGTAACTTATCTTTGACTTACCTGCATTTGGTGCTATTTTTCCCTGCCACAAAATTACTTAGATTATGCATGTTACATACCACTTTAATCATAGTTTTTAATCGTTCGTAATACCTTTCCTCATTAGCATTAAACCTTTCTGGATTTAAAGTAAGCTCAAAAGTTTTGCATTATTTTGTTTAACAAAATAAAATGTACTTGTTACAACTTTAGATATAGAAAATTAATTATACAATTATGCATTTTATCACAAGTAACCATATGCCATTAATAACTACTGATACAACACCCAGGTTCGGGGAAAAAAAATTATACAATAATGGATGATGCCCATGAATGTACACCTGTATCATGTTAAATCTTTTACCTAATCAAAAACAAAACTTTTTATTTTCAACGCCCAAATTCTAGCTTTCTACTGAAATTTTAATATTATTAAACTGGGCTAATGCCTGATTAGATTATTTTTTGGTAGACAATGAAATTTTACGAAGTTGAACTTTTCTATCAACTAAAAGTTATCTAATTATATCGGAGTGACCAAAGAGATGTCAACAGCGTACCTTGTTGTTTCATAAATACCTGATCCTGAAGACCATCTTTCGTTTTTCCTAAGTCGTAAAAATGAGTGAAAACGCAAATAAATCAAATCAAATCACAAAAAGGATCATTTTGAATCGTCTTATAAACTAAAATAACTCCTGTTCCAACGCGACCAAGCCTAGAAGAATCAGGCAACAAACACGGCTTGGCTTAAATTGATGATCTGTCTTACTACTAAGTGGGAAGTACCTGCGTGGTGCCTCGAAGCAGGTAAAAGCTGATACATAGAAAATTAGAACTTCCAAAACTTAGGAAGCTAGTCAAAGTAAAAAGAATCAGCAAAAGTTTATAAGACAGCACACTCTACGCTTGATATACTTATTAATAAAACCATGTAAATAAGTAGGTACAGATATTGCAAATTTACATTTAAGCAGTCGAGATGCAGAGTGACATCAGGCCACGTGGCTTTATCATTAATATAGTCATCAAGAGTGTAATACGCTTGTTAGATTATTTTTATGTATGATATAAATCTTCTAATAGGAAGTTTAGATGCACCTTCTGGGAGTTTATCTGGATTTTTATAAAACCTTACAGAATTCCCCAAAAAAGACCCACTTACTTTCTTTAATCGAAATTTTGGAATATTTAGTTTGTGTTTATTTAATCGAGCGTATTGAATTTATCCCATTTAATGAGTCATCGTTGTTATTGTTTGCCTACGCGGTAATAGCGAGTCTCGTGTTCAATCAATCTTGTAAAACTTGAAAGAAGAAAGTGTTATTTCTGGTTTCCTGACGAATTCACATGAATGAAAAAAAAAATTATTTGTCACGAATATATTTTTTTATGCAATTCCCTTTCTTGTTCATCATTCTATTGAGTATAAAATTGGTCGTACATAGCTGTAACACTTATGGAGAAATATTCCAGTTTGAATGGAATAAGAAATGGATCGAGCATTTGGCACGGTCGCACTCCAGCCCATAAATATCATCAGCGTTTGTGCATTCAGAGGGAATCAAATTGTTTTTATATTCAAATCAAATAATATTCTGTAAAGACTGTTTTGGTACCTTGATAAGAATAGGAAAAATTTATTTGGTAATTTTAGTTATGTATTTTATTGGTTAATAAATAATATTTTTATTCAATCATCAGCATGAATTACAAATTAAACTTATGTTTTTCTGTATCTTATGGTTCTATAAAGGTTCTATATACTCCGTCTGCCTTATTAATAAGCCCAGAACAGTTTCAGTCAAGCGCGATATTATCTGTATCACTTTTTTTCTTACACTGGCATTGATATACCGTAGAAATCAGGAAAAGAACCAAGCTGTCTGACAAAGCCCGAATGGTAGCGAAGAGTAAGTGGAAATGGGTGCATATCTCGCAGATCAGACTACAGATGGGGTAGAAGAGTTGTAGATTGGTCGCAGAACTGTAAAGATGGACCGGTGACCTGATTAACGTATTTGGGAAGGCCCAGCAGATGCAGAAAGCTCAGTATTGAGAAGGATTGGATGGCGTGTCATGGAAGAGACCATTACTCAGTATATAGGTGGCAATAGGTTGAAGGATAGAGAGAGAGAGATCAACGTTCGAATGGCAGAACACCAAATCGATTTCTAAATAAAACTGCATTTTTAAATATATATTCCGCACACTGCACATTTACGACCTAAATTATCGAATAAAAGGATTATTAGCGCTTGGTTTATGGTCCCGAGGCTAACCTTGTTTACTCACACGTTGAATTGGTAAGTAGTTTATTATTTAAGTATACTAGGGTTTTTTCTAAAGCATTCACTTTGAGGTATTTATTGAATAACAGCATTTATGAAAGAGATAAATTAAGATTTTTAAAATTCCAATTATAATGGCTAAACAAAAAATTTACAAATAAAATTGGAAACTGCCTCAAAGTTAACATTGTTTTGTTGGGAAAACTTTAAACTAAAAGAGATGCCAGACTAAGAAATTTTGACTAGCATCTGCATGTCTATATTATAATAAACAAAGGTCACACAAAAAGTATTCTACGAATAATTGTTTTTGTGCCTCTCTATTTACCTGCCTACCTATAATCACAACACTAAAAATCAGCCCTTATCACATTTTTAGGTACATACCTACCGGACATTAGCTATCTAAACAGTAGTAGTAGTAGTAGTACAATAGATACTAAATTCAACTTGTACACTTTTTCACCAACTAAAGTTAAGCCTTATTTAGCGGAGCACTTTGATGCATGAAAGATTGATCATTTTGTCAAGTACTTATTCTTTGCTGTTCCTCGAAATCCTATTTACTTATAACAAATCCATTCTTTGTAGTGCTAACCTAATGTACTTATGCAATTTATAATTGAAAAGTGAACATACTACATACAGCATAAAAAAATAAAAAATAAAATAGTTCAAATTTATATAAATTCCTAGTTGATCTCACGCCTGGTTCCAGAGGGGGTGGACAGGGACTATAATTTGCATCTTTCTTATCATATTATTGACTAACTAAGCGTACACACATAATATTACACCTTACACTTCTGTAAGTCACTCAGGAATCAACTACGTTTATTATATTGTGTTGCTTTGTGTTTGCCTCCTAGCCAGATCTAATTTCCAGTACAAATACAAAACACATACCATAATACATTGGCTTGTAGGGACAAGTTGTGTAGGTAGGTACTTATATTGGAACTATCTGTTGGGCAACTAGGCACTTATCCGCGGCTCCTCTTGCGTACAACATACTGGGTACTTAACTTACCTATTGGTTTCCGAGTTTGGTTTATTATCTTGTGTAATTCGATATGGATAATGATCTTATAAATCTGATTGATGATACAACAATAATACAGTCATCGCGTATTGATAGCCCCACTCAATGCAAGTCTGTCTTGGATTATTCAGGAAATCCTTTTACGGTACTAACGCAAAATATTAGAAGTATCCGAAAAAATTTACTTACCTTTTATGTATTTTTGTGTCGATTGGATTTCTTACCAGATATTATTGTCTTTACTGAATGCAGATTGGATGAGAACTTTACTACAATAACCCTACCTAATTATGATTGCCACCACTCAACAACCTTTCTAAACCAAAATGATGGGATGATTGTCATGTCAAAGAGTGGTCTCCAATTAAGCGTGAGGGAACCTGCATTTGACGATGCTAACTGTTTGCTCATAGATTTGTGTAATCAAATAAGCATTATAGCCATATACAGGTCACCATCCGTGTATAACATAGAAAGGTTTTTGTCGTCTCTCGAGAAGGTAATATCAATGGCAACAAGACCTACATGCGTAATAGCAGGAGATATTAACTTGAATATCATAGAGGGAAATATTGGATCAAGAGCTCACGAATACCTTAATCTAATCACTTACCATGGCTTTGTTTCTGGTCATAACTATCCAACTAGAGGTCCCTCTTGTCTTGATCATGCGCTTGTAAAAACTAGACGAATGACAAGAGTAATTGTCTGTGATTCTGATATCACTGATCACAATGCAGTGATTATTGGGGTATTTGAAGAGCCTCAATATTATAATGCTAAAACTAAGTACTGTAATAGACTAAACTACAAAGCATTAGTCAAAGACTTGCAATTAGTGAACTGGTCTGACATGATGAGTGAAATCGATGTTACGGTTGTGACAACTACGTTCATTAGAACTATCCAAAATATGATTAAACTGCATACTACTAAAAGCAAAATTCGCAGTGCTGAGGTAATAATTAAGCCATGGATGACACTAGGTCTCCTGAAATGTGCACGCAAAAGAGACCGACTTCATAAAGAAGCTAGAAATAACCCTAATAACGATAGTATCCAGACTAGGTATAGAAATTACCGGAACTACTGCAACAATATCATTAAAAAACTGAATTTAGCTTACAACAAGGAACGTATCAAGAATAGCAAAGGTGACAATAAGAAGTTATGGCATACCGTAAAAGATATCTGCAATATTAAAGCAAGCAGTTCCTGGAATAATGCAAGTACTATCTGTACTAATGCAAAGGACTCTGCGAACGCAGCCAATACCTTCTTCACTAATGTCGGCAGAAACCTAGCTGATGATATCTTGAACAGACTCAACACTACTGAAGAACAACTTGCTGCGGCAATAAATAGTACGAGTGGCCCTCTGGATTCACTTTATTTCAGTCCTACTGACTATATCGAGGTTAAAAAAACCATTGCAGGCCTTAAGAGTTCTTATTCCTCTGGGTGGGATGGAATTAACAATATTGTTCTGAAACAGTGCAAGGATATCGTGGCTCCTATTCTAGCCCATATATGCAACCTGAGTATGGCTAGTGGAATTTTCCCAGACTGTCTGAAGATGGCAAATGTACGTCCCATATTCAAATCCGGTGATCCCCTTCAGATAACGAATTATAGGCCTATTTCCCTACTCTCATCAATCTCAAAAATTCTAGAAAAGATCGTTAACAAGAGGCTCCTTTGGTTTTTTGAGAGACATAGCCTGCTAGCTAATAATCAGTATGGCTTTCGCCAAAACAGATCTACTGAAGACGCCATTATAAAGCTGGTTGATCACATAACTGAGCAAGTAGATCGTGGGCGAAAATGTATTAGCGTGTTTATCGATTTAGCAAAGGCCTTCGACACGGTTTCTAAACCTATCCTGCTTATGAAACTTGAGGCCTTAGGAATTCGTGGAGTTGCTCTCAGCTGGTTCCAATCGTACATAATGAATAGGTCACAAAACGTAGCCCTAGACAACGGGAACGTACAAAGTGAGAGACAGCATCTTGCTTTTGGGGTACCACAAGGTAGTGTGCTCGGTCCAACCCTATTTTTGGCTTACATCAATGACCTCTGCAACTTAGATATTGATGGTGCTAGTGTCATTACGTTCGCTGATGACACAGCCCTCGTCTTCAATGCAGCTAGTTGGGAAGAGGTTGCTGATATGACCCAAAGGGGTCTGGCTCGAGTTGCGTACTGGCTTCAAAGGAATTTACTCACACTGAACACCAGTAAAACCAAATATTTGGCATTCAGAATTTCAGAACGAACTGCACCCAGCCTAAGTCTGCAGGTAAAAATACATGTGTGCAGGGACAACTCGGACTATAAGGCCAATTGTGACTGTGCGGAAATTGAGCAAGTACAAGGAATCAAGTAATCATATATATATTTAAGAGACTGGGTGAGATCGGTGATACTGATGTTCTGAAGACCATATATCTTGCTTTGTGTCAGTCTGTACTGGCATACGGTATCATTTCATGGGGGTCAGCTGCAAAGACACACTTAATCAGACTAGAAAGAGCGCAAAGAGCCATTCTAAAAGTTTCATATAAAAAACCCTACCGGTTTTCAACCAATGCGCTTTACCAGGAAACTAAATTTCTCAGGGTCAGACAGATTTTTATACAGCAAACTGTCATGAGATTCCATCGCTACGCACTCGGAACCCTAAAGCGATCTGAAAGACCTGACAGATCAAGAAGATGGTATATTCCAATGACACGATCGAGATTTGCCGAAGGGTCATTTAGTTTCTTAGGACCTTACCTATACCAAAAATTGGATGGCAAGTTGAGTTTGTTTGAACATAACAAAATCATTTGTAAGCGAAAAGTAGTACTATGGCTGCAATCACTTGATTATGATAATACGGAATCCTTTTTAAAAGTAGGGTCTTGACACCACTCACAAAAACTCACTAATAGCACTCAATACACCTCCCTTAGCTACAGTTATACTTACTTATATGTCCACAGTCGCTTCTAGACCCACATCTATTCTCATACATACATGTGTAACTCTTTCGTACACGTATCTACGTCATCACGTGCCATACCTACCCGTGCTTGTGCGCGTGCCCGCTTATCTGCCTGTTCCCGTTTTCGTGCCCATACCGGCTTGACCTACACTTGCCCGTATCCATAACATCATCAGAATCAGCCTGTAGAAGTCCACTGTTGGGCATCGGCCTCCCCCTTGGGATGCCACGATGAATGGTCTTGAGCCGCCTCCATCCACCGACCATGCGACCGGACCGGAATCCATCCTATACACATCATACCTTTATCCACTAACTTCATATTTTTATTTTTATCATCTCTTAGATTTTAAGTAAGTACCTAGGTACTTGGGATTGTGTAGTTTTTGGTTATTACCTATGTACTTTGAATTTAAAACTATATTATAGCGTCTTAGCAGATGTAACTACTAATAAAGGGCCATGTTCATGAACAATTAATGTATAAAAGCATTTGTCGTTTTACCATCTGTTTATGTGTTGGTAAACAGTTGGCCTAAATTAGGGAGACTAAACTCCACGACACAGGTAATCCTAGTGTGGAGTTTAGAGAGCCGTTTTCTAAACTTTGCGTCATCCGTTTTTTGTTATATTACTTAGATTAGGGAAGTGGCTAGTGTAGTTGGTACATATTGGTTTTGGTGCCTATGCGGTTCTGATACTCACGACACAGGTAATCCTAGTGTGGGGTCTGGACTGGGTATGCGCTTGACATAATATGTGCCAACACAATACGGCAATAAAATTGTGACTAACCTTAGCTAAGCTTATTCTAATTTTGAGTTACCTGCCTAGTTACTGTAGCTATGGCTTATTGTAGTGTAACGTTCATGCTAATCTTAATCTGAGTCATTGTTACATTTTTCTTTTCTTTGCCGCAATAAACGTATAAACGTAAAAAAAAAAAAAAAAAAAAAAAAAAAAAAAAAAAAAAAAAAAATAATCTATCTTTCTTTTCATCGAAATCGGTTCAAACTAACAAACGTCAGCCAACATTTCGCTTAATAATATTAATACGAAAGATATGAATTATAGGATCTTCGCGGTGGTATTTACTTACGGTCGGGGTTGTAATGTTTCAGTACAGAATGTGGTAAACGTATTAGTCCTCGACACCGTTTTGTGTCATAGTTTCACGATATTTATAAAGGGTTTCTGTTACGAATGTGTTTTAAGTTGAGTTAGAGCCTGTCATTTTAGTACAGTCAAATTAGGTGATTTTTTGCAAAAGTGTGGAACTAATTAGATGTAGTCATGAAAACTTTTCTAATTGCTTTGTATGGCTTAAAAATCACCTCTAATAATAAACATCAGTAATTTCATCCTCCGGAACAGGGTGAAATCCTTATAATATCCGTAACTTAATGGGGGAAATAGAAGTAGTCGGTGCAATTTGGCATATACTTTGAACCGTTATGATTTACATTTGCACCAAGTATTTTTTAAATCCGACATACGGAACATACAAAAAAAAATCCTTTACAAAAAAAGCTTTTTGTGGGTATTGCGGCTCCGGGAAAATTAATTTAGTCTGTGCAAATTGTTAGACTTATCAGAAAAATGTTCGTAATACATTACCAGGTTTGCACCTTGGTGCTTCTCTCGAAAGGCACTTTTCCATATTTTATTGTCGCCCTACTTCGGGGAAAATTAATGTAGTTCTGGAAAATGACTTAAACTTATTCATTTAATTAGTACTACATCCGTCGGAAGTTTTATACTGTGATTATTTACGGAAGATGCATTTGTTCAACACTGTGTTCCCTACATGCACGTGGTTTTTATTAAAATCATAATGTACTAAGACAGTCTCTCTATACGTAATTTAACTTGCATCAAGTAATTTCTTTCTATTTTAAAATTTACGGCCTTTTTAAGTTTGTACCTAATATTTAAAAGGGTTCCGTAAGCGCCAGAAACGGTGCAAACCTAGGATAAGCTTCTTTTCGTTAGATGACACGAACGTTTCCATAAGAATCCACGTCTACACGACTTGGGTCCACACTTTTTGCTAATTTGCCTGTACTATTTATCATAATCATATTGCCTTTCTCATAGTCATAAATCTATTCAGATTCCTGTAATATGGCGTTCGAATCATACTGCTTACTCAAAATACTTAACTAATCGTCAAAATATAAAAATACTGAAGCTTTTAGCTTTCTAAATGTATTTGTTTTCAATTTTGAAACAATCTTTTTCAATTGAATTTGACCAAACTTTAGTCAAAATACTTTAGTAATCATCAAAAGATAAAAATACTGTGCTAAATTAAATACAGTTAAAATCTTTCAGAATATTTTTCTGATTTGAAACAAACTTTTTCCAATACGTTTTATCAATCTAAAGGAGACTTTTAACTTGATTAAAGACTGAACATTTTTAATTTGTTACACTCTATCAAGCTATGAATGATTTTATTAGATAATATTAAGTAGAGCTTTTTAATTAAATACTCATTCATTTTTGTATCGAAACTTAGGATCGAAAAGTTGAAGTGCGATTATTGTTCAGTTTTCATGAAAGGTTTTTATTAAATTCGATTCTTTACAAAGAAAATTATATTTAAGAATAGCAGAGACCTTCATGTCGTCAGACGTAAAGTCTCATGTTCAAAGGGTCTCATGAATGAGGCATTAAGACTTTGGATGCTTAGGAGCTATAATATTCAAGATAATTACGTCATTTAGCTATCTCAAGTGTGCTATTTTGCATCAAGTGTCTTGGTTAAGTGCGATCCTGCATCTAAGTTTCCAAGCGTTAAATGAAAATTGCTCTTATAAATAGCAGGACACTTAGCCCGTGCATTCTGTAAATAGCGTCTTCGGTTACCCACAGAGGGCGCCAGAAGAAAATTGAGAAAGCCGGATAAATCTAGAATCCTATAAAAGACCGGAAAAAAGTAATGTAAGCCTAAGTACTCGCTTGATTTACACAAAAGTAAGTAAATGATTCATGTTATTTGACCTTTGCAAAAGGAATCGTTTGTTTCTTTTATTACTGATTGTCTTTAAATTATCAGATTGCCTCCGTGTCAGTACAACTGGTAGTACAAATGACACACCTTTGTATCTATTCGCGTATTTTTGGTCGGATGGAAAGCTCCAGACTGGTAACATTAGAGTTAAAGTTTATATTACAGTGGTTGAAGTCGTAAAACGATCATCTATAAGTGCTATACATCCATTATAGACCGTTTATCGCATCGCAATATTGCTCTTTGGCTTACTAATACTCGTTCATGGTAAGTGCGCACTATGGCACAGTTTTATCACAAATCAAGTGAGACATGGTAACAATGTGAGTTGAAATGCACCGTAGAATATAACCGTACCACTCCAACTCGAATACAAAGCGGTTGCTCTTGTAACATTGTATGTTACACTGTTCCGTAACATGACTATAATATTATTCTTCATCATCATCCTTGTCATCATTGTTCATCATCATCATTCTTCATCATCATCATTCTTCATCATCAGCCTTTAGACGTTCACTGCTGGACGAGGCCTTCCTCATATAAAATGGGGGGATTTGCCATAATCACCACGCTTGACGGAGAGTACTCAGGTGGATGCTGCTGTCCATCCCTTTGTGTATTCCTTTGGGCGGCTTTTACGACATCCACGGGATGATGGAGGGGTCTATTCTTAAGCCGGACAAGCCAAGGCAAATACTTATTACGGCATTATTCTTACATCTTGAAAAAATATGCCGTACAGATCTCAGAATATTACTGTTATTCCGAAAGGCTCTACCATCGATTTAGTTGACGAGCTCTGTGGCGCGGCGGGTGAGTAACCGGCTGAAATGCAAGAGGTTGCGGGTTCGATTCCCGCTGCGAACCAAATGTTTGTATGATCTGCAAATATTTGTTCCGGGTCTGGGTGTTAGGGTACCATGGTAATCGTAGTTCCTGATACACAGGGAATCCAAGTGTGGGATCAGGACGATGTATGTGCCTGTTGAGTGTTATGTTATGTATGTTATGTATGTAGTATAATAATTATGGAATTTATATTTGTAGGCTTTATCTACACACGAAAAAGCACATTTTAGTGGCGACATCCATTATAATGCAGGTGCTAAGAAAGCTGCTGTGAAAGTCCTATCCCGCGCAACAATACACACTTAGTAAACTAGTATGAAGATATCAGGAATACTTATGTTTAATTTTGTCTTGCGAGTACACATTATCGTACATAAATAATAAATCTCCATCCCAAATCGTATTCCCACAAGTAATAACTTTGGAACAGCTGTTATTAGTTTTGCAAATATTATGTTCGTGAATTCACAAATAAAGTAACTTTGCTAATAATCCCCTCTATTTGTTTCTCTTAAAACACCAACCAGTAAGTCAGTAGTATAAGAAGTCATTGTTATAAAAAAAACTGAACCTGTTTCTGTGTAGCAAAGTAGGATTAGGGCGTTTGTTGTAAATATTTATTTCGACCATGAATAGTAATGCTCTGTTCATCGCTGAATTATCTAGAACTCTATCTCACAGTCAATGGTTTTGGGCACATTAACAGCCTCATAAATAAATAAGTAGCTATTAACATAAATATTTAAACATTTTCATTATCATGAAATGATATTACCGGTAAAATGCTCTCTAGGGAGAGTCCGATACGTTAAATTGATAAGTCCATTGAGGTTTACAGGTTGGTGTGAGTGCGACCGTAGGTTATGTCGTATTAGTTAGGAACATTGTACGGCTGCCTTTACTGCACTGTTGATTGTTTCTGATTAAACACTCTTGTTTGGAATCGGCACAGTTCACACAATTTACATTCGAACAGTTGGGTAACTTCAGACTGGCACAGCTTTGGTCGACTCGTGGGCTATTTATTCACATTTGAAAGCTGATTTCCATTCCAACCACGAGTTTCTAGCGCCATCGAATCTACTGCAAATCTGTTGCAAATGTTAGGTTGGGACTTGGCTTGAAATATTGCTTATTTTTGTCAATTTTGTAATTCGAGATGGATTCGCAGTCGATTCGAATAATTTTCTGTAAATTTCATAAATTGTTCCGCGCTTAGTTCACAACACCTATATTCAAAAAATCATCTATACGTCAATTTTATCAATCAACAGTAGTTATCAAAAGTATTAAGGCACAGAAATTCCACTCCATCGACACCAAAACATGCGGTCTTGTGGTTTTTTTTCTAACATAATGTAGTTCCGTAAATTTCATGAGCAATTTGAAAACAGCTAAATGCTATACTTCAGCTTAGAGTTAGAGTTAAAAGACATAATAACTCTATTACGCGTCCTTACGTTATTGAACTCTCCGCATAAAAAGAGCAAGGCCCTATTCGGGACCACCATACTGAAATCACCAATTTACCATATCGACCTCGAGCTGATCACTAAGTCAGGGTGCCCAAAAAAGTACCAGTGATACGACAAAGGAGTATTAGTCAGCCTACAAAAATAGACGTTTAGACTTTCACGTTATTGGAAGTCGAATTGTTATCTAAAGATAGCGTAATAAAGCTCATTTTAAAATGAAAGCCAAGTGATGTTAGTCAAGCCTTATTGAGCACTCCTTGGGGGGCGTTATTGTGTATTTGCTTTGTTTGAGCAAATTGAAAACTGCGGGACATTATTAAAATGGCAAAAGTTGAGTCTAACAGATTGAAGCGGCCATTACTGACTGTTTGAAGCACACGGCAAACTCAAATGGATTGAGAGACAACGGGATAACATTTGTCACATTGGACCACACTGCAGACAGGTGGAACAATTTTGTCGCGTTGTGGGGTTGAAAATGTGGAAGACAACGACAATGAACGTCACTCAAGCAGTTTTAATCAAACTGAGCAGTCAAAATTGCATCATGATGACACGCAGGTACACAGGCATACAGTCATAGCAGTAAGTCACTTGAGGTGGTACGTGTATTTAGTATTTTGCCTAACCGCTCGAGGAGTTTGTATATTTTATGAACACCAATTTTTTTCATAAAAAACACAAGTAGGTATTTTATAAAAATGGAAGACTTATTTCTATGAATCATTTTCTGCCAGTCATCCGCGAGGGTAGAAATAATAAATAATAAATAAATAAATGCTGGACATTTCACACAACATTATCAAGCTAAGCAGAGCTTGTGTTATGGGTACTAGATAACTGATATACTTAATACAATACATTACATAGATAGACCCGCGACCTCCTGCGTCGTAGGCGAACCTTCGCTCGCCGCGCCACAGAGGTCGTCAAAAAAGAAACAGAGGTGGGCGTGCTGTAAACTAAATACATAAGATTATAACTAAAAGATAGCTCATAAACTAATTCAGCTTTTTTTCGATTTAACCAAGTAGCATTTTATGCTGTAGTGCTGTCAGATATAACGGGGCTGCTCTCAATTTTGAATGTTTGACTAACAACTTATTAATATTTTGATGAAAAACATTACATAATTATCCACGAAAGTTCGTTCACCCTTCGCCACTATACAAGTACGTAGGTACCATCCAGGTAATTGACAGGCAACGGACGCGGCACCGCAGCGCCTTACAAACTTTCTAAGTTACTTAATAAGCTTTAGAAGTTTTTACACGAAATAAATTTTGCGCACACGTTCGAGTTCCGTGCGGTTCGTGTCACGAAGGTTCTATAGCTATCTATCTAGTCTATAGCACACCGAATTCGAATCCAAGTCGGGTGTGGGATGGGTGCGGTTTTGTTGTATGTGAAGGTCAATTCTCGTATAATTATATTAAAGTTAACAGAATCGGGACTGAGTTGTGATATAACTGAAAATTGGTATTCTACTCTTAATAACAATTAAGTCTAAAGGCTGTTGAAAAGATTTTTATCATTGAACATTTCGAAGTACCATGTGTTAAAAGAACCTATCTAATGTTAGAACAAAAATGTTCTATCTTCGCCTTGGGAAGATCTTATATCGACCTTTTTCTAGCGCAAGTTAATCATTGCAATCAAAACTCTGTATAGCTGTCGACTTTCTCATTTATTCTAAATAAGTATTATACGTAAGTACTTTTGTTTAATCTAGAATAGTTTTTTTATCGTTTTTTAATGGCCAAATATATGGGCTCTACGCCTAAAAATCGATTAACAATCCATTCGCGGGTTTGGGTTTTGTGAGCAATAAAGTAATAATTTATCAAAAATGTCTTTGTATGTAACAAACACGTAAATATTTATGCCTTCCGTAGAATTTATGAATCCGAAATTCCTGTGCCGAAAAAGCGGAGTTTTTACGCCTGTATCAATATTAAATTCAATCCATTTAGCAAAGTGACATCATTGACATGTGTAGCGCGGAAGTGTGCCTTGAAGGCAATTTAGAATCCATTAATAATATTCAAAGACACGCAACCGCTAAACCGGGATCGATTCCAAACTCTTATGAAATACAGCTTTTGGTGGTCTTATAATAGATACTTTGGAAATAGTTATCAACCTCCACTACCTCTGTGGCGCGGCGGGCGAGTAACCGGCTGAGATGCGAGAGGTTAAGGGTACGATTCCCGCTACGGGAGATGTGTTTGTATGATCTGTAAATATTTGTTCCGGGTCTGGGTGGTACCATGATACTCGTAGTTCCTGATACCCACGACACAGGGAAATCTAGTGTGGGATGAGGACTATGTATGTGACTGTTGGGTGTTATGTTATGCTAAGTTATGGTAGTTATATTTTTTTGTTGGAAGAAAGCCGTGTTGGCCGTGGAAAGCAATGGCGGCGAATGAGCTCACCACTTGTCACGTCTATATTCCAGCAACTGTGCAACCTACGGTGAAAAGAGGCCCTTTGAAACTGTACAAAAATTCGTGGGTATCAAAATATAGTCTAAGCATATCATAAATAGGAAAAGCCAAATTAATTATTTTCCAAATCAAAACGAAGGTAGGTAAATAATGTTTAATATACCAGTATCATCTGCATGCCAAGCGTGGTTATTATGACAATTCCTCCCATTTTATGGGGGAAGGCTTGTCAAGCATAAAGCCAAATCTACGAATATATTGTAAAGGCCTTTAACTTTATTAAAAGTTGTGGTCCGAGGCTTTTGTTACCAGAAATAGTGGATTTAGCGTTCTATTAATAAGTTAAGTCTCTACAGCATTTTTATTTTATAAGTATTGAAAGAGAGCACAATTTTTTGATGTCTTAGGTCAAAAATTAATTTGGGTTGAATATCTTATCAATCTATGTGTCGCAGAAAAGAAGTTTTTGACTTCCGTTCGATTTAAATCGCCAGTGCTCGGACATGGCCATCGGTAGAGGGCGTGATTTCCGACCGATGACAAGGCCTGTTCGGCGGCGGTGTTGGAGAAGAACATTCGGTTGAAGTTGAGCCGTCGGTTGGAAAGCACGCCACCGATGGAATTGTCGCGATTCGTAGTAGTTAATTAAGCCTTACTGTGTATCGTGGTGTAATTAAAAACAAACTAAGAATAAAATTGTGATTCAAGTGGACGTTCAAGTTTCATTGCTCGAGATACCCAAGAAAGCCCACAAAAATGAATGAAGGCGCAGACCTACCCAGCGCAGAGCAACTAGCGGCCAACCCTGCTGCGACATAAATATTTTTATATCTTTACAAAGCAACTACAAATACTTTTTTGCTACATTTACCATGAAAAATTTACATATGTTTTGACTTTCAACAGATGTTTGTCTAAAAAGTTCCAGATTAAATCTTAGTTTCTGACATTGTCTACAAAGTTTTAGCTTAAATACACACACATACACAAAATTGTTGCGTGGCTGACTGACTGACTATCAACGCACATCTTAAACCGTAAGTCGTAGAAACATGACATTTTGAATGAATCTTCCTTTTGAAATTAGTGCACTACTAATGAAATATCTGTAATTCACCCCCTGCATTAGGGTAGTGAAGTTTGTATGGAAAAAAACTCCAAGCGGGTGGAGTTGTGGGCGTTTCACTAGTGTATCATATTTATATGTTGAAGCACATCATAAATTCAAGTAGATAAGACTGAGCTTTCACCGAGCTTTCTAAAGACTGTACCAACATTGATATTTGGGAGTGTTTAGACACTGGATAAAACCGTGGATAAATCTGTAGTGCGTAGTAACTAAGGTCGTGACAAAAACACCTGTCATCATTCTGTTCATCGTCTAGGAATAAAGAGGAAATAAGTAATAATATAAATAAATAAATGCTGGATATTTCACAAAACATTATCTAGCCCCAAGCTAAATAACTTATATACTTAATACAATACGTTACATAGATAGATATTTTTTTTTATACTACGTAGAAAATACCCAGAAATACCCTGAACAAATATCTGCAGTTCATACAAATATTTGTTTCGAAGCGGGAATCAAACCTGCAACGTCCTGCGTCGCAGGCGAACCATCGCCCGCCACGCCACAGAGAATTAAACATTTAATTAATCATTTAAAAAAGTAATCATTTTATTTTTTAATAAATAGGAAGTAATAATCAAAAATGCAATAAATAGCAGGCTATTCCGCGTTTGTATGGTCAAACTGTTGTCCTAGAATAAAAACAGGCAAAAATACCTAACAAAAAGAAGCATTGCTTGCTTATTGTTTAATCATTTTATCCAGATGGTTTAACTCATAAAAGTACTCAGCTTCTCGGCACAGTTTCACATGTGTTACAGCAACTCATGTTTGTTCTCAATTCGCACTGAACTGCGAGGTAAAACCGGGACGCGTCCTCTTTCTTACGATAACGAAACGTGTGGAAGTTTTGTAAAAGACAATACGGCGTTGCATTTGTTCCGAGAGTATTTGATACTGGTTTTAAATTTTTCCAATAAATAAAAAAAGTTCTGGGCAATGTTAATGAAAACTAGCAAATACTTTTATTCACAAGACATGATCGGTCTTACCAACAAAAATACTTTTGTGGATGTAACACTAAAAACAAACACCAAATACTTGTACATCAAAGAGATTGAACATTGTTTCAATAAATATATTTTTCTTGTCATAAGTAAGGTAAGTACTGTTTAAATATTCTTTTTGGTTAGTACAGCAAAATCCTTCAAACGATAACAAAAGGAACTGTTATTTTCATTCAGACTCTCAAAGGATTAAAATTGAAAGAAACTTTGGTGTTTTTTGAACACAAGTGACCTGCTCGGATGTAAATGGGTTGACTTTTGTCATTATCTAGATCACCAAAAATGGTTTTAAGAATTAATGGCTTTGGTATGTGTCTGGCTTTAGAATTTACTCCTCCGTCTCCTCCCGTGGATGTCGTAAAAGATGACAGCAGCATCCACTGGACCAATACTGCGACCACCCATCTGGCTTGCCAATTGTGATGATTATGGAAAATCCCCCTTTACATTCGGTAGGGGAGGCCTCATCCAGCAGTGGAAATCAACCGACTGATGATGATTTTTTTTACGAAAAAACGTTACGAGCACACCTTTTACCTGCACATGACGTATTGGTTTGATCAGCAGATAAATTTGTTCTCTATTTAAGATGTCTCAAGTGGTTTTAGTCAGTTAATTACTGTTTTTACGCAGGTCTCTTTTAATATATTTAATTAAGAGTATTTTTCTTTACAAATTGTAACTAGCACTTAGAGAAACGAGATCTTATTCTCTTAGAAATACTATTTAGTTTAAGTGGTTTGCTTGCCTTTGCCAATTAATACAATAAGTGAATTGGGATTTTATTATTTGAAACGAATAAATCATGCTTTAGGTTGGCTCTGATTTTAGTCAGAGGAGTAGTAGTAGCCAAATTTAAATGCGGCTGTGTAGTGTGGTTAAGGAGTTGTAATCAACGTGACTTTAAAGGAATTTATTAGGCCCACTATAGATATAGGTATAATTTGTCTATAGTGGGCAGAGCAGACGATTTCGCTCGAGACACATTTAAGTTTGGCGCAAAAAGTAAACTTGGTCTTACATTACAATGTTTTATATTTGAAAATGTAGTTAAAACCAGAATCAAATGAAGCTTTTGACATGTTGGAAATAAGCAATTAAGTTCGAAAGGCAGCCGGTTGGGCTACGATTGAATTTTCGAAACTAATTCAACTAAGTTTCATTCGAGGGACAACTCAACTATAGAGAGTATATCTTTGAATGCAATTATGTTTATTTTGGTAAGTGTTCTGAAATTTTTTGCCAAGAGTACTTGTCCTTTGTATTATGTGCCTCGTTCCGGTTCAAATTAGTTTAGATTTAAAATACATTTACTCACGTATATAATTGAGTACCTGGGTGACCAAGCTTTGCTCGGAAAACTCGGAAAAATGTGTTTTTCCAGAGATGAAACCTAGCTGGATCGTTTTTTGCCCTCAAAAACCCCCTTTTAGCAATATTTATCGAAATCGTTAGAGCCAATTTCGAGACCTTAAAACATCACATAGTAAAATATAATATATTTTACATATAAATATTGCTCGTTTAATAGTATATTATATAATTTTTTCACATATTTACAAATACGGCCTACGACGTAGACTATCTACGGCGTAGACTATCTTCGGCGTACACTATCTTCGGCGTGTCTACGCTGAAGATAGATAGTCTTATCTAAACTGAATCTACGGCATAGACTATCTACAGCGTACAATATCAACGGCGTAGATTTTCTACGGCGTAGACTATCTACGACGCACACTCTACGCTAACGACTAGGCATTCCAGCACAATAATGCGGTACGGTAGGTACGCAGCCGAGCCGTAATGAGGAATCCATAAGACGTAAAAGTACAAGTGTTTACTTAGGATTGCTGAACTCTTTAGCACGAGTCAACATTGCAAAGGATAAGATGCCAAAGGTCGGGTCTTTGATAGCTAAAGTTTATGAGTGTTACTGACTTTGACGAGAGATACGCTTCTAATATTTTCAGATTTTATCACGATTGTTTGTTTTTATTGGAGAATGGTTTTATAAAACCTTGACTTGTTTTTCATCACACATATAATTTATCGCCTGAGTGATGTTGGAGTAAATTTTTTTATTATTTTGCCTTTGTGTTGCGTCACCTAGGCATAAATATATAGCATTTTGCGGCTTGAGTTGCACCAACATTTTGGTGCTGGAATGACCTTCCATCACTTTACCAGTGCGTGTTCTAAAAAGAGATTATGTTTTTAGAAAAGTGCCCAGGAAACAGCTCTTTACACAGCAATCATGACACTAAATTTTGGCCAATTGTAAAAAATACCTATACCTGCAAGTTTTTACCTTACCTTTGTTTTTTTAACACCCAACAGTCACATTGCTGTGGATAGTCTACACTAGGATTCTCTGTGTCATGGGTATCAGGAACTACGATTAACATGGTACCATAACACCCAGAACAAACATTATTTGCAGATAATGCAAACATTTCTCCCGCAGCGGGTATCGAAACTGCACCTCTTGCGTCTCAGCCGGCTACTCACGCATCGCGCCACCGAGGTCGTGAAGCCTCGTACATAACATAACACCCAACAGTCACATGCAAAGTCCTTGACTAACTCTAGGATAGAGAATCCTAGTGTCGTGGGTATCAACGAACTACGAGTACCATGGTACCACAATATCCAGACCCGGAACAAATACTTGCAGATCATGCAAACATTTGTTCCGGAGCGGGAAATGAACCCACAACCTCTTGTTTCTCAGTCAGCTACTCGCCTGCTGCGCCACGGAGGTCGTCCTTCGTTAGGTATATACTTAATGTGATAGGTATTTATTTGTATTCAATAATTATTTTGTATATTTTAAAATATAGTGCCCCTATAGTTCATTGATTTTTGTGGCATCACCTAAAAAATGGTTCAAATCATGTCCGTCAGATTCCACTTTCGTCAGATCACTTTTTTTCCCGTATGCGTCAGAATTTTGAAACTGGTGACGAAACAGCAATTCTCCTGACTCCTTGTCCGTCAGATTTCGATTTCGTCAGATCAAAAAAGCATATAGGTACTTGATAAAAACAATTTTTTTATTATTTTATGAAGAATATAGGTGTAAGCACCTTTTAATGTTTAAGTTTATGAGTACACTAAAGTATATTTTTAAATTTTGTTTTGTTTGTCATGACTATCATTAATCAGATTAGGATCTTTTTCTCTCTCCCTAAGAAGAAACTGACGATTTATGACAAAAGTAGAATCAGACGAAAGGTTCATTAGAGATTATCCACATCCGTCATTCATGACAGAACTGAACTGAAATTATAAAAAAAAACTGCTTCTGACGAAAGTGGAATCTGACGGCCATGATCTAAACCAAAAAAATCCAGCGCCGCACCGAACCCAGATCTGGTGCAACTTATGCTAAGACAGAGACCCGTTTGAACCCACGCAACACACATAGCGACAATATTTTTTTTTGTATTCTATTACAAGTATTATTTCATATATTTCATTTTATTATGTTGTGCCGTGTTCTGGGTTAAACAAATGTATACCTTCTGTTTCATTCGTAAATTAAGTATTATTTAATGTAAATTTGTGAAATTACTGAATAAATACCGCTGCTTCCAATATTGAGTAACAAAACTTCGCTCAAAAATATTTTATTCAAAAATCTTTTAGCTTCGCAATTTTATGGAAATATTTATGTAAGAAATGATTCTATACGATTCGTAGTATAAATTATCTGTTATAGCTCGAGGGCGCCACGTCGCAATTAGATTTACCGATGGACGAGGCATCTTAAGGTGGATACACACTCATGCCAAGCGCAAATGTGGAAACGCGCTTGCCAATCGCGAGTCGGCATGTTTTGCAAAAATTCGAAGGTGGAATGTGAATGTGACATTCAATAATCTGGCCATTATGGTGGATCATGGCCCGTTGCATAAAACAACCCTCTATTTGAGTCGTACCCTGAACCCATTCACCACATTCTAACAATAAGTTGTATTTCACAAGTCAAAATTTATTATTCTTTATTGAATTATGCCGTAAACGATTAGCTACAATATTGATTCTGTGTAGGTACAGGATTTTGAATGCCAAAAAAGAGCGCAAATTATTGCGCTTCTTTCCTCAAACACTGAAATGAAAAGAATCTTGATAATTTGAGCACAGTTTTGCTGTCCATAACAAACACAGCACAGAATCCATAAAAATATAACCAATCGTCTTGCTTAGCGATTTGCCACGAGTGTGTTTTCAGCTTTAGATTTACCAATGGACGAGACGCGTCTCTAATCTTGTTGGCTCTCACAAAGGCATTACATATCAATTTCTGTCTAAATACGTTTCGAGCGAAAGATGAACCGGTGATAAAACTAGGTATTTCAACCTTGAAAAAACAAAAAAATAAAATAAGTAAAATAAAATAGCCTTTATTCCTACTAAATTAAAACTAAAATCTAAAAAAATACTTAATAAGGTACTAGCAATTATTTTGAGGGTTCTATATTTTCTTTAATCTTAATGAAAAAACATAACCATGATAAAAAAGTGCCTAATGTGGGACAGGCACTTTTTTATCAGTTTTTTTATAGATTGAGAAGAGAGATTATTTTACTGAGAAGTTTTAAAGATATTAAGTAGGAAAGTACTATTAGTAGCTGAAAAAAATAAAAGTAAGAATAAAAAAAATCCCAAAAATTACCAACCACGCAGGAATCGAATCATCGGGGGTCATATTGATATGGATTTATCTGGATTTATATGGATCAACTGATTGGTTGGTTTAGTTGGTAATTCTGGGATATTATAAAATCTGTATTTCCCATAAGTGTGGGTTACCAATAACTACACTAAAGTTGTTTCTATTAACGGAGTTTTAGTTACAGGTATGCCGTGGTGTGTCCGGCCTAAGAATATACCTCTACGTCTCCTCCCATGGATGTCGTAAAAGCCGACTAAGGGATTATTACACTAGGGTATGGCAGCAGCATCCACCTGAGTACATGAATACTGTGATCGCCAATCCGCCTGTCAAGCGTGGTGATTATGGCAAATCCCCCAAATTGCATTCTATGGGGGAGGCCTCATCCAACAGTGGACGTTACGTTGTATTGGTAATTAAACTCTATGGCATAAATCAGTTTTTTGAGATGAACAGTTTATTAGTAGGTTCAAGTTCACCAAAGTCCTATGCTCATATAAAAATGAAACATAGTTATAGGAGAAACTGGGAACAGGCTCTTCAACACACCGTTATCTTCCTTTGAAACACTTATTGCTGCTACATTGTGAAATCAATGTAATATAATGCAGAAGAGAGGCAAGATTTTGACTTAAAATACCATTACTTTGAGTTATCCCTATTTTGGAGCATGATGTTCATGCCTGATTCAAATTTAAATACATGTCCATTTAAGGCCCAGAGTACCTTATACGCCAAGCCCATTAAAAGTAAGAAACTGTGTAAAATATAATGTTTGGACTTGCCTCTAAACACCCCCTAGTTTAATGGAACTGCGTACTGATCTAATGATTTTCACCATTGGGGTAAAGTCGTGAGATTTAATTATTTATTACCAAAATTAAAAAAAAAAAATCGACTGGTTGTTGTGACTATACTTAGCTCAGGATTTGCTTTAGAGTGACGACTGAATTTCGTGTTACTTATAAAACGTTTACTGGTTACTTTTTGTTTGAACCGTGAGCTATGTCAAAAGCGCTCTGCAAATTCATTCGCTTTGGATGCAAGATGCACTCATGTAGTCGACAAATAGTTTCAAAGGAGAATGTTCATTGCTCAAGATAACGCGAGCAACACTGTGGTGATATTCCGTAGAAGAATTTTGTTCTGGAGATTTATTTGAACGTAGGTTTTGTTAGAAGTTAGAAACAGACTCATGTGGTATAAGCATGGGAAAAATTGGAAAATATACGGAGAATATTCAAGAGCGTCAAAGATACCGTGAAAATAGGTTATTGTAGGTTGTGCTACTTTCTACATGTCTGCTGGAGACGGGGGAAAATTAACGAAATTCTCTAAAAACCTCTTTTTCTATGAACTCGTAACACAGTAAATCGTAACACAGATAATAAGAAAGAGAAAAGTGATAAAGTTTGACAAATCCCACGTAGGTAGGTACATCCGAAGCACAAGGCGGTGTTGACTGAGAGTGAACTTAGTACCTTATTGAGTTAGGTCACGACTGTCCAATTCTGAATAAACGATGGAAAAGCAAGTTTATAAAGCAAATGCAAATTTTGATAATTTTATCTATCTACCAAACTTCATAAGAGTTGGCTCAGTCGCTTCTACGTGATTATAATGTTAGTAGGAAGCTTGATCGAGCTGGCAACAAATTCCCATGTGTATTGCATGCCATTCGACATAGCTTCCAGTGTCTAAAGCTTGACATCCATTGCGAATGAAGCTTCATTGCAGCTTCAAGTCACCAGTTATTTCTTGGTCACTATGCTTTAGGTCAGCGACCAGCCTAAAGAGGAGTGAGCAAGAGACTTCTTAAATATGAAAGCTCTTGTGACCCTTGTGTTGAAACAAAGATAAGATAAGATAAATAATAAATCTTATATTATCTTATCTTTATCTTTATCTTAAGTATAGTATGGGTCTAGACTACATTAAAACTAGAAACTTGCTCGCATCAGTGTGCGTCGCACTTTAGATTTTGGCTCGCGTGAACAATGTTCAGGTTTGCAAGTTCCAGAGATTAACTCGCATATTTAAAATGGGACACCAAGAGCAGTCTATTGGAAGCCATGAAAATACTCGTAAAATCACGCTTCAGAGGCCCAAGTACGAACATCTAACGTTATCGAGACGCTAGCGTTACGATAGTAAACGTCAAATATGAACCAATCAACTTACTAAGGTTTCAAGTTACCCTGATGTCATTGGACAATATTTGACATTTGCGATCGTCTCGCTAGCGTCTTGGTAACGTAAATTATTCGTGCTGACCCCACTGTTTTGGTTTTTAAAATGTTTGAAAATATTACGGTAAAGGCATAATAATATTCTGGCAAGATGCAGTATGCATATACCTGGAGTATATGAAACGAATGATAAAATAATACATCACCTCACAACATCGTTCATATCTGCTGATGAGTGAGAAATATTTGACAGTCGTTTTAGACAGTTGTTTGCCGATGTTTGATGCAGACCGAACGTTACTAGGGATAGACGGTACGCATTATTGGGTGCGCTTTGTGTAGATGGCACTGTGTAGATGAAAAGGACTTACAACGACCAACCGTGGCTAGTAAGGAACAGAGTGACAGAGGTGACAGAGTACGATGTTAGCGATTGGTCCGCATTATTAGACCAAATTTTTTTTGTACTGTTTTCTTGTCTATAAAGAGAGTATACTTTTCAACACTACGTCAATAAGTCATCTAGCTTAGCCAATATTGAGGACAGAAATATATTTTCATCTAAAATGCTTCAAAAGAACGAAATAGCTGAAAAGTTTATTCATCCAAAACGGATTAATAGGTCTCCTCTGAGTCCCATAACGTTGCAACACAATAGAAAAGCTCAAAAGACTTCTACTACATGTAGGCACGCTGCCAACTGCACTAAGGCCCTGTTTCTATCCAAAATAAATTAATGCTACTCGTATAATATACCACAGTAAAGAGGAAATAAGCTGGTTCAGTCCGTGCTATAAAGCATAGATATAATCGCTTGTGGTCTCGTCCGTGGCTGACTCCAGTCGAAGTAGAGATCTAATCTCCCCATTTGCATCAATCGAAACTTAGTTTCTAGAAAGCATGCCAAGTTTACAGGTTTCTATCAGAAAAGTAAAATAAAACATACAAGTGCAAGCGAAACTCGCGCCTAGACCCCTTTTCAAGTTTCAGCCACTTTTTGCTGTGTTACAAATCTCCTAGCATTCTAAATTTCTCTACAGGTTTTTCATTTTCGCTATTTCCAAACGAAAAAAAGGCATTCATTGCCATATCTTTTAATGTATTATTTAGAAGCTTGCTTTTTGTATAGCACTATTAACTCACAGACCTCTAGATATTTGATTTGAATTTCAAGTTGATACCTTTAACAGCTTGTAATCCTAATGATCTTACGTTGATTGAATGAATAAATGTCATTATTATTATTTAACTGTTTCCGAGAAAGTGTGGTTTGACAGACAGACAAATCAGATCAAATTAAATCAAATCAAATAAAAATAATTTTATTTATTGCAATCACGGAGCAGGGAGTTGTTGATAGAAAGTAAATGAGAAAAAACTTAACAATCTTAGGAAAGTAGTCAAAAGTAAATAAATAACTTATTTACTTTTGACTATTTTCCTAAGGTTTACGGACGAACAGCAAAGTACAAAATTAATGTGTTAGGTTTGAGTCAACCTAAAAATTTATTGGGGAAATCAGGCAAACGTTAAGCTATAAAAGTATGCATCACGTAGTAAATGCACAAGCCACGCCGGATCACGCCGACCGTGTCCTTCAAAAACAACTTTGCAAAAAGGTTGCTTGTGACCAATACTAGTAGCTTTTTTACCTTAACTTTGTGCATTATGCACTTAGGAATGAAAATTATTGGGTGACTGAGGACAATAACATAACATAACATAACACCCAACACTCATATACATAGTCCTGATACCACACTAGGTTTCCCTGTGGGTATCAGGAACTACGAGTACCATGGTACCATAACACCCAGACCCGGAACAAATATTTGCAGATCATATAAACATTTGAAATCGATTTGGGAATCGAATCCACAAGCTCTCGCATCTCAGCCGACTACTCGACTGCCGCGCCTCAGAGGTCGTCAAAAACAATAAATTCTACAATTAATTGGCAGTGCTTGGTTTGGTTTCAAGTGTATTATTATTGTATTAGTAATAGTTCCCATATGCAAGTTTCCTGCCTAGATGGGCACGCTCTACATTCGTGGGTTACGAGTTGTTTATTATTACTCGAGCTACTGAAAAGGCAGGCAGAGTAAACTAGTTGTTCTTAATAAACTGTACACATGGGCCCAGGCTCCCAGCGCGCTTTGTTTTTTATTATAATGCAAATTACTTGCTCATTCAATGGAACGCACCTTTCAACAAAACGTTCATTTGAGTCCCATTTATCAAAGGGATTTCACTAGATTGGATCTTTTTGTAGAAATATTGGGTTTTTATGCATGCAATGTTTTCATCGTTTGCAAGATGAACAATTTTTTTTAAGATCCTCAGAGATCAGTCTTCGAGTCCTACTTTTTACTTGTCTTGTATTTTTAATAACTACGATTTGTTTATTTTGCAATAACGAGACACTATCAATAAATCAACCTCCAACAATCACGTCGTCAAGATCCTATCCTATCCTACTCCTACTAATATTATAAACGCGAAAGATTGTGAGTATGGATGTTTGTTACTCTTTCACGTAAAAACTACTGAACGGATTTGAGTGAAATTTGGAATGGAGATACTTTACGCCATGGATTAACACATAGGTTACTTTTCATCATCATCATCATCATCAATTTTCATCATTATTCACGCGGGGCGCAACTAGTAAATAATAAATTGGTATGCCTTTATTACCAATGCTTTATTCAGCCTAAGAATAGACCTTTCAATTTCCTCCTGTGCATGTCGTAAAAGCCAACTAAGAAATTAACCAAGGGTATGGGCAGCAGCATCCACCACTATTCAACACCAATACTGCAATCACCAATCCTCCTGCCAATCGATGGTGGTATGGCAAATCTGCCCATTGCATTCAATTGGAGTGGCCTTGTCCAACAGTGGGTCTAAGAGATGATGATGAAGATAATGATGATGGCGATGATGCCTATCTCAGTGACTATTGTAGTATCAATAATAAGATACGAGTAGAAAGATTGGTTGAAATACCAATCTTTCTACTCGTATCTTATTATTATTAACCAACTGTTTCAGAGGCCTTTACTATGAGTTCTTATAGCGATTCAGTTCAAAAACTATTCAGTACAAAATATCGGTTCATCGTTAACATCGCAGAAGTCTATAGACCTTCTGCTACTGTGCCTTTAAATATAGCTGCGGACATCATGGAACCGATATTTTGAACTGAGTAATTTTTGAACTGAATCGCTATAAGAGCTCATGGCCTCTGCACATTGAGTTTGACTCAGATTGAATCCAAACGATGTCATGTATTCTACAGCCACAGCTCGTTGTTTAAACTGTATGGTAGTTAATCTTCTTAATGAATTTTCATAGACATGTTGACAACGATCCGCCGGCCATGGCAGCAATGCGAGCGTCGAGTGTCGTTGAACAATGGCTACGAATTTCAACGCTGAAAACCGTATTTCACTGATGAAATCTACTAGAAGTTTTTGTTTAAAACTATGAAATAATATTATGTATGTGCGATAGTAGAACAATATCTACTACCGCAGCGTTTTTGTTGCAACTTGGACAAAACTGTTTTGATGAACAAAATTGTGTGCACACAGTATTATTGAGGTGCAATTTACTGTTATTAATGTCGTCTTTTAGCAATGATGTTTACATTTTCCTATGCGTAGGAACCTGAAATTTGGAGGGTACATTTTTGGTTTCCTTTTATGTTTTAGGGGAGCATTAAAAACCGAATTTCCAAAGTTTACCCCCTAAGGGGGTGCAGGGTGTTGAAGTTTCTATGGAAAACACTCCACGCGGACGAAGTCACGGGCGCGTTTCACTAGTCTTGTATGAAAATGTCTAGTTCGACATGTCTACTTTCCGGGCTCTGATTAAATAATACAAGCGATACGCATTTAAATGAATTCTTATATGATACGGAAGATACGAGAGGGAATATATTCAGCAGTAAAATCCGTTCCGAAGTATCCACTTGACGTTTCGACTTGTAGCGTGCTACTGTGAAAACATTAGAAGTGACATATTGCTAAAATGATTAAAACGTTTTTTATCGTTATGTTTTTTTATTCGATTTTTGCGTTATTACAAGTTAAAGTCACTTAAATTATGAAGTCGTAATTAAACTTTGGGCTATCTCTGGGTGTCAACAATTTCACTTTATCAACGTCGCATTCTTAAAACCACTCAGTATAAAATCCAAGAAAAGTCACGAAAAAAAATGCAAAAAGAAGTATAAATACATCAAATTTAAGAAATACAAATGAAACAGTTGGGAAATCTAAAGATCGTTGCAAATGATCTACAGTTAGCTCATCTCATCCTAATCACTACCGACATCAGATAGAAATGTACCCAACTCGCTGGCTATATTAACTCGCTGAATGGGAATGTTGAGCCAGATAAGAGTCAGCTCTCGGATTACGAAAAATGCTATTATGTACATACATAAGTCCCGCAGAAGGTTTCGAACCCGCACCTTTTACATCTCAGTCGGCTACTTGCCCGCCACTTCACGAGGGTCATCAATAAGGCTGCTCTTACGCCTATATTAATAAATCAAACTTGACTCTGAACACGATCTTGAGTGTGTTCCAATTTCAAAATTCCCATACAAAAATGTCATTTTTGATCGTTCTCAGAGTTAAGTTCCGTCTATTAATACGGACCTAAGAAACTTCCAGCAAAAGATGATTTAATTAGGACATTTATCAGAATACTCCTCTCAAAAATAAACTAATTAAGTAATAACAGTGGAACGCGAAAGTTATTCAAAAGTCGCCTATTGAATTTGCGTTGCTATTTCTGAGTAGCTTCTCAAACTCTTAACAATTTGGATGTTTACGAATTCAGATGAATCTTTAAGGGATTCCTGGAATAAAATGTATTATTTTACGATACGTATCGATTGAAAATTTTATTCTATATGAGTATCATTCCCTGTATCTTTCGAATTAAATACACTATAGACTTTTTAGAAAAATTACGACTATACACCACGTACTTTACTATTCTCCTGCTTACGTTTCGTGGACCTTTTAGAGGGTCTTTCCTCATGAGCGCTGACCACGACCACGCTCAAAGGTCGTGAGACGGGAACTAGTTTGGCCTCGTAGCTCCGGTTCGTGCTATAGTAAAGTACGTGGTGATAGTCGTTATTTTTCTAAAACAGTTAGATACATAGATCTGAGGTGAAAAAAAGAAAGGTCTTCAATTCTATTGCATTAAGGACTTTTCTTTTTGGCGTTTGAACGTCTATCAAGTTCTATCAATGTTGATAGCCACTCGAAATGATAAAATGTTATACTCTCACAACAATGAGGTATATTGAAGTACTGCATTTTTTAATTTTAAAAAGGCTGTTCATATTATGGGAACTTTGTTAAGTCAAAAAGTAGTTGTTAACATGCCTCTAGTATATAAGCATACAAGTCTTTGACATTCGCAATCACATCAATTGTAATATGTCCTCTATATTTTAAATGTCAGTCAAAGAGGACTATAATAAAACTCTTACCACCTTTTTTGAAAAGTGACGTCCTCTACTTATATTTAATTAAAGTTACTGGTGAAGCTTATTTAATAAGCACAATTGTAGTTAAATTAAAATAATAGGAGTGTATTGTCGTGACTTTCCAAAGGAGTGAAAATTAACCACAAAAATTTTACTAAAACTGCCAACTCTTTACTCATACATGACTTGACAGAGACTTTGACAATTAATCTAAAAATACTTGAAACTGGCAAATGTAATAACTGCTATTACATTTGCCAGTTTCAAGTATTTTTGCAAAGCCATATATAAAAATTAAAAAAACTTATAATATCCTACCTGGAATATTTGGAAGCAAGTCCATGCATTCATATAATGATTGCATACATAAACAATGTTAATGGTGGTCTAGATAATCCATTAGATAGTTCAAATAATGTCAACATGATATATGCCTGAATTATCATAGTATACAACTGATGTTTTCATACAGTTTCATTACAAACAAGATTTAAGTAAAAACAAATTGCATAAAACATGTTTTTACGTAATTACATTCCGATGTAATGTGTAGGTAATGA
Source organism: Epirrita christyi (assembly GCA_951392215.1). Classification (NCBI taxonomy): domain Eukaryota; kingdom Metazoa; phylum Arthropoda; class Insecta; order Lepidoptera; family Geometridae; genus Epirrita; species Epirrita christyi. The sequence goes on along the minus strand of OX595842.1, from coordinate 5,929,566 downwards.
ATGTTATTGATCCGTCTGAAAATCTGATAATAGGAACTGGTTTAAAATCGGCTTGCAAACACATATACAAACAAAAAACAAACATACATACAAACAAACAAACAAACAGGCAAGCTAAATAAAAGCTTGCAAAAACCACAGCCACTTATTAAATATAGAGGCATAAACCCGGCATAATTATGCGAATCCATTTTATTAATTGAATAACTAGGTGAATAATTTTAAGACAGAACAATAATTATTTAAGTGAAGTAGGTAATCTGCAACTTCAACAACATAAAAATTTACCAAGCCATTATTTAATACAATTACTAGCCTCCTGCTTCTTTTTTAGTAAAGAAAATAATTATACCAGTGCTTCCAAAGTGGAGTTACATTTTCTCTGTTTCTCGCACACTTACATTTCGCATAATCACATTTTTATTCAAGACGGTGTTAGCTGTAATGCATTGTAAACTTTAGGCTGAGGATACACGGTGCGGCAATGTAACACAATGATTTTGACACATTGCACGCTGTGAATAATATTGTACAGTTACATAATTATAGAGCGATCCCTGACGCAAATAATCTTGCGTTAACATAAGTCAGTCACTGAACTCACATATATGGGTACACACCTCGTACAAACACTTACATGCTTGGTTGCTGTCAATGTCTTTATGGACATGGTTGATGGTCACCAATTCCTCTATGGAAATTATATCTCTAATGATTGAAGGATCTACCTGGGCAGTGGGCGTCCTAAGCTGTCCACGCTGTCATGGAACGCTACATTTTTGGGAGTAAAAAGTGGTCCTTTCTTGGCGTTTCTTTACGATACGATTTTGCAGTGCAGCACCGCGTCGTGTGTCTCACAAGCTGGAGCACTTTCTTGTAATTAACTTCATCCAGTCCATTGTTTTAACGCTAGGCACTCATTCGCATACGTTTCTGCAATGCTGTGCCAAATAGATATAATTTATTTTTACGTCAATTTGGATTCTAGGTACCAAAAAACTGTTTTTGTTATTTTTTTATTTGAATAAATTACTTTATTAATTATTGGTGTTGCCATCTGATGTTAAGTGGTAAACCCCGCTTATTACAAATGCAACACATCTTAGGTCACGTTAATACTACCGTTTAGGTATATGGTACGTTGATCTCAGTCTAAGAGTAGAACTATTTGATCTTATACCCGCTTCCAGGTTGTATCATCGCACCTCTCGACACCGGTTGGGAGCTGATCCACACATCCCATCGATGTGTGGGTATTTCGTATAGCTCACTTTACGAGATCTTTTCTCCCACATACGTGCAAATTGTGGAATGAGCTACCTTTTGAGGTTTTTCCGCTAAACTACAAAATGAACAGCTTCAAAAAAAAATGTGAAAAGGGTCCTTCAAGGCAGACAACGCATTGGCAAAGCCTCGGGTGTTGCAGATGTCAATAGGCGACGGTAACCGCTTACCATCAGGCGGGCCGTATGCCAGTTTGTCGAGACATTACATAAAACACCTCCAACTCCTTCCGTGGATGTCATATAAAAGGTGAATAAGGGATAAACCGAAGACCAGCTTAATAAGCTTGAGCGTCTCTAAACTTTTTCAATTAGATTCGCATTGCTTACTAAAGTATGATCACGTTTCAGAGTACCGTAGCAGGCTTAAGTGGTTACCTATCCGCCTTTGCCGAAATGAGCATATCCTTTCTCTCCTCTAAAACATCCCTTTTGCGCCTTCTACTCCGGCTTATCTTAAATAACGTATTCAGTTGCTCCATCTCACCCATCCCCTATCATTGCGCTCCTTTGGCACTCTTCAATTTAAAACTCCTGCTCATTCCTCCAAGTTCTACTAGTAGTCCTTTCACACAGCAGGCTGCTAAACTTTGAAATGCATTACCTATTTCAATCCTAAATGCTAAATCTCTATAACAAATAATGATAATGAAATAAAATATAATATAATAATGGTGTATAATAGGTATATCTATCTATCTACGCCAGGGGATGGGTAACAGCTCTTTGTGAGTACTTAACACCAATAAATAATAAAACGCAGGTTTAATCCATAAAACGAGATTCCCGAAACTAAGACAAAGCCTATTCTAATTCTAAATTCACACAATTATACAGATTATAAAACACAACATACAGATTGTAAAGCTAAAAACTAAGGCCCATGTTCACGAACAAATGAACGGGCGTTCACCGTAACCATTGGTTAAGCTGACAGATAATGTATGAAAACATCTGTCAAAAAGAATTGGTTGGGCTAAACAGTCGTTTAACCATATTTTTATGTATTGGTGAACAGTGGCCTTAGACTATCATAAAGTACACTACCATAAACGGGAAACGTCGGTTGGTTAAAACATGCACTTACGTTATTTCAACGCGGTGACTCTCCGTCAATTCTCTATGTTTCGTCACGGGTTACAATCCTGTTACAATAACATGGAAACAAGTTTATTTCATCTACATTCAGCAGTCCAACAACCTGTAAAGCTATAAAGCTATACAAGTTTATAAACTGTTGAGCTGATTTTTTTTATGCCTTCTCATTTTGCATCCCATTTTGAATGGTCAGTTGGTTTTAAGGCTATTTGATTTGGAACTTGTTTTTGGTAACCTATAGAGATGAGTTTTGGTGTGTTTGAAATTCCCAGCAATACAAAAAATTGTTTGGGTTCCTGTCTCACGACCTTCGAGCATGGTCGCGGTCGGTGCTCATGATGGAAGACCTCTAAATAGTCAACGAAACGTCAGCAGGAGAATAGTAAAGGACGTGGTGTATAGTCGTAATGTTTCTATAATGGTAACAAGCCACGATAATTTCAATTCTACTATCAAAAAATAGTTTTTGAAAAGGTATGGTAGTGTTTTAGACTGGTTTTTACTAGCACTGTATTGTGTACATCCATCATGGCTTGTAATGACTGCGTTGTGCCTGATAGTGAACGAGAGTGACCTACTGGAAATTCATGTCTAGTTATTATTAGAACTAAGAGCAGATAATACAAGATAAGATAATTGTTTACTGTATCAAAAGTGTATCACAAACATTCTTACTACATTAAGAACTTAAATACCTACTTCAGTGAGAAATTGTAGCACGGGTTCGTTCTCCACACTAGTTCTTATTTATTTATTTAAATTTTCACACAAAACATTAGTGCAAGGAGGACTTAATGCTAATAGCATTATCTACCAGTCATCCTGGGCGTGCAGAAAGATGGTGAGGCGTGCCTTACAAACAAGGTAGTAACCAATAAAACTAAAAATATAAATATAATCTAAACTAACAAATTATAATATATACTAATAAATTATAATACACATATATATATTATACATACTAAAATTATACAAAACATCAAGAATGTTAAGAACAAATGAGTGAGAAAGTACATAAAATTAACTAAGGCTGTAATAACATAGATAATAAAATCAAGAGAGTGAAACACTTAACAAAGGAGATAACTAATAATTTAGCTTCTTGAGATAAAGCTCACGTACCAATCTTTTAAACGACTCCTTTGAATCAGCCATTTTAATAACTACCGGCAAATCGTTCCAGAGTCGAACAGCCACAACCGAAAAAGAATTTGAACGGAAAGAAGTCCTATGCAACGGGATGTCAAGAAGAAGATTATCGGCAGACCTAAGTTCCCTGTCATGTGCGTCATCTAGGAATTGGAAACGATCCTTAAGATAGCAAGGGGAGTGCGGATCCTTTAGAACTGAGAAGAGTAAACAAAGGATTCTCAAATTCCTACGTTCGCGAATAGGTAGCCACTTAAGTTTTGCACGAAAATCACTGACATGATCGTACTTACGCAAATTATAAATAAAACGGATACAAGTATTGAGAAGACGATCAAGTTTACTCAAAAGTTCCTCAGTCAGATCTAAAAAGGCGACGTCAGCATAATCGATTATGGGCACTAGAAGTGAGTTGACTAAGGATATTTTAGTAGATGTAGGCAAGAAATTTGCCTTTGAATTTGAATTTGAATTTTTTTTTTTTTTTTCTTAAAGTTTGTACAGCAGGGTCATAGTGATTTGCCACGGTTTCTTTCGATATTATTTCTTGTATGGACGTTGCTTTTCAAAAGGGATTGGATTTATGTTGAGGTTAGGTATAACGAAGTTATCCCCTCGTACTATTGGGGCTTTTTACGAGTGTTGAAATCCAATGATGCTATCAAAACATTTTCAAGTTTAATTCATCAAAATAACTGAATATTTCTAAGAAAGTAGAAATAGGGACAATACCACGATCCGCATACCCACATTGCGCTGGTTTCTAGGTCGCAGGCTTACTGTGTCAACAATAGGACGCTTGTAGATTAAAGAATGCAAGCAACCGAATGAGGTGAGAATCGTGTTCGTCCTATATCCGTTAGATGGAGAAATGGTGTTTTCAAGCTGAAAATCAACGTTCTAGCTGAAAAACTTTCCGAGTATAAAATAAATTTATCTACTCCATAACATAAAACCCACACACCACTAAGCGATAGGCAACACTATGAGATTTCTAAAGTGCAAAATAATTTAACTCGTGTTCTTATACAAGAAGACCTATATCGCGTGGCGGGCAAGTAGCTGGCTGAGATGCGAGAGGTTGCAGGTTCAATTCCCGCTCCGGGACAAATGTTTGTATGGTCTGCAAATATTTGTTCCGGGTCTGGGTGTTGTGGAACCGTGGTACTCGTAGTTCCTGGTACCCATGACACAGGGAATCCTAGCGTCAGATCAGGGGGCTTAGTACAGGTTTTGATAGTTTACGAAACTATATGAAGTTTCGTTTCCTTCCATACATTTACTTGCAGCGCCCCTAGCGAAAACGAGAAGAAACCTAAGGACGCTGTCAGTAAATGTATTGGATGGAAACGAAACTTCATATAGTTTCGTAAACTATCAATACCAACAACCAACACTGTTGGGTGTTATGTTATGTTACCTATGTTTAAGCATTGTACGTGGCATTTTACATTTTAATAGTTCAACAGTCACGTACATATTGGGTACTGAATAAAGTTTCTGAGATTAACAGTGTACCTATTTGGTTGGAACACCAATAGGTAACTCCGCAAGCACTAGACATTTCGATTGAAATTACAGTCAACATGATTTACTGCATCAGCTCGGGGCGTTCGAGGTTCTCAATATTGGCGAATCATGCTTTAGTAGAAAGTTTGCTTTACAATTTGATTAAATTTCTCCTTGTTGACATGTGGATTTCAGATTTTATACATAACTACACATAGATACACGCCTTTTCACAGACGGGGTTGGCAGAGTTTCGAAGGGTATTTTTTTCACTGTGGGTTGCAAAATCACAAGATTCTAATTTTAGAAAAATTACGACTATACACCACGTACTTTACTATTCTCCTGCTGACGTTTCGTTGACCATTTTGAGGCCCTTCCTCATGAGCACCGACCGCGATCACGCTCAAAGGTCGTACGACGAGAACTATTTTTCGAAATTGATACCAAGCCACGATAACTTCAATTCTAAGATTCTAATTAATACAATTTAGGATCAATACTTACTCGCGGTCACAGAACTGCGTTTGAAACTCCCAAAAGTAAAAGAATCAATGTTGTTTACCTAATTTCGAAAACAAACGACGAAAAATAAATAAAAGAAACAAATAAAGTGGTTTTGCAACTCGGTAAGCTTACATCGGATGAAGCAATAAATGTAAATAGCTACAGGAGTGTTAAAAGGAGTCGTGGTGAAAGTTTAGCTCGCGCGAACTTAGCACTCGATGGCGTTCAGGGCCGTAGCTAGATTGAGGAACATGGGGTTCTGAGGAACCCTCCCCATAATGATATTGAAGTCCCTAATTATTGCGGCTACTCTCAACTGGCAAAATTGACCAACGTAACCACATGCGCGCGCGTGTTGACATGGCAACGATTATTTGGTTTCGAACGTACTGTGAATCAATAAATAAAACTATATAATCAATATAGACCACGCGATAATTACTATAGTTCTGTACAATTTTGAACAGGTTGCAAATGCGCACATATTTTTTCTTGTTAAAAGTAATGAATACACTTTCTCTATCGTATTATATGTATAGTAGAATACCTCGTAGAGGCTCGTATACCCGTGTAGAACTTCGTAGAACCACACATACTCAGCCCCCCTTGCGTGTGCCGATGTGCCGTAGCACCGTAGACTCTCAGTGGTATCGGACTTATTGATGATGTTAGTGTTAGGGTCGATTGCCACTGGGGTACAGGCGAACACCCCCAGGACACCATTTCTGGCTCGTGGCCTGAACTACGCCTCCAGAGTTAAAGCGTGGGATAAGTTATGAGCTGGGGAAGACGTAAGGAATATTAAGGCAACGGTTCTACGAATCAAAAGTTTACATTATACACGTCGTGAATAGCATGCTTTAGAAAGTTATGACGCAAAGCAATTTGGAATGTGGCTGTGTGTTTTGCAAATATAATTTTCAACTCTACTCCGTTAGAAATAAATGTGATTTTATGTTTCTTTAAAATACATACGTGCAAACATAAAAACAATAATTATAATAATTGCCCTTTAGTTCTATAACTTTTAAACCTTAAACATAATGAACATTATCTATGTACTATAAACTATTTAAGTTAGGCCCCTATTCCGGGTACAGGCTTCCTCCAACTGTCTCCATTTTTCCCTGTCTTCTGCTTTCTTCATCTAGTCTCCTCTCGCTCCTTCTCGTATTTCGTCGCTCTAGCGTTCTCTGGGTCTACCAAATACTTATATATAATGTATACGTGTATACGTACATTATTTTGTGACTTTATTTTCCATTTGGATATGTTCAGAAGCAAGTTCAAAATAATAAAGTATTTAATATTATGCTCACATTTTGCTGTATTAGTATTCCATACGTAACACTTAATTAATCCCTCTATCTCATCATACTCAATACATTTATTTTCACATGTTTACAATTAGTTGTTTTATAAATATTTAGTATCTCTTATGAACCCTGGTGCTTATAGGGCATTGCAGCAGCGAGACAGACCGAGGTTCTCGGGCCCATTTCGAGAACTGGTTAAAATCTCATTTGATTATCAGTAGGTTAGGTAGTCTTAATAGGTAGAAACCATGTAGGCATTTAATAGAGCAAATATATATACGTAGGTTATTTTACCAACAAATTTTTATCCTAGTCATAGATTTAACAAATTAAATGTATGGTTATTTGCATTAAGTAATTTGTTTATTATCATCATCATCAACAGCTGGTATTCATTCACTGCTGGACATAAGCCTGCCCTATAGAATGCCACGACGAACGGTCTTGAGTCCTCTGCATCGACTGACTTCTGTGGTCGGTCCACCGAGAGGGTTCATCAGTCTACCCAACTATATTCCAATATAAACTAAAATTATGACGTGCAACATGAAGGTTATTTCCATTCTTAAGTTACAATCGCAACTTGTTTCCTGCAAACCTAATTCTTTCTCAGAGACTATAATTATCGTTTGTCACCAATTACTGTATGGGGAACTCGCTTTACACATTAAAATGTTGTTTGGATTAACCATTAAAGTTGACGTTTAATTTAACGGTACATACTTGAGATTAAGAATCATTATTTACGCTGATAGAGTAATCTTTCTCTTGTAATTTATGCCAAGGCCCCACGGAGGCATAGACGACCTCACAGAGGAAATCCGCCGCAAATGGTTTCGGAGAGTAATGTAAGTGTAAGTCGTATTCAACCAAAAGTTATGAGCTCATTACGTTATTCTTTTATGGGGCAGCTTTATTTGATTACAATACATTTAATAGCACATTAGAGCCAAAGTTTACCAACAAGTAAATGTGTGGTTAAATGGCTGATTAGCAGTTAAAGCTGTTTGATAGATATTTTAATACATTCTACATCTACACATGGTTACAGTGCAGCTAACAGCCCGTGTGTAGTGTAGGTTAGGAATCTGGGTCCTCATAATGACTCATGACGACCTCCGTGGCGTGGTAGATGAGTAGCCAGGTGAGACGCAAGAGTGAGGGTTCAATTTCCACTGCGGGACAAATGTTCGTATGATCTGCAAATATTTGTTCCGGGTCTGGGTGTTGTGGTACCATGCTACTCGTAGTCCTGATACCCACGACACAAGGAATCAGGTTGTGAGATCAGGACTGTGTGACTGTTGGGTCTTATGTTATGTTATAATCATTGGAATGTAGCCAATATAGTAGAGTCTGTTGCGTTGTCTTTAGGTTTAATTTCGTCGTAATGCTTGTAAAGAAGGTGTCACAAATTAGCCACAGTATTGTAACAAAGATCAAAAGTTTAAATTTATTTTTTTGCCACGAGGTGAATTTTTAACGTAAAAACGTCTGTAATACAATTAAATTGTGCCGGATTTCGTAACGCGATAACTCTGAGAAGTTTTCTGAAGTTAAATTCCCGCAAAGATCCAAAGAAATCGGAAAACATGACGTTTTTTACGAAAAATCCTAAGGCTCGAACACGACTGAGCTCATTTTTTTATAAATTATTTGCTAACAAAGTACCTAACCGTCATACAGATAGCCGAATACAATGGTGGAAGTAGGTTTTATTAGATACAAAGTTATTACCATTGTAAATAATTATGTTGTAACAGTTCTGGATCAATTTCTCGTAAAATATTCAGTGCTCGTTTTACCTTATTTAATGTGGTCAGGTGATGTCTACCTAATCTCATATCACATGAATTATATATTAGTGGCGGCAATATGGATCAATATTGTCATGTGGTAAATGTGGAGTAGGCAGCAAAGAAATCGTGCACAGCAGAAAAAGTTACGTGTTTGTATAGAACATTTTTAACTTTACTTTTAAACGTTACTCATTCGACAGGCTTATAAACATGTCCTTCAATGAAACCAGCGAATAAATTTCCCTTCGGCGCAAATTACACCCTATTTCAATCGCATTACGGCGTAAAGTGACTGGTTGACGTTTATAGTGTTACGAAGTGAAATAATGAAAGCGTTAACTAAAGTGGAGTGTCAGGCGCATGATATATTGACAGTGACCCAATGACGGCCATTGTGTACCATTCAGCACCGAACTGTTAATTAAAAGGGGTTTTATTTCGGCCTTTTTAAATACGGATTTATCAATATGTACCTGAGCAATAATTGTTGATGTTTATATGATAAAATACCAGGTAAAAATATCTGAAGGTGACCCTGCGCCACTTGCCCGAAACCGTGGTCACAGAAGCTCCGACCAAGATCAGCCCCCTATTGCGTAACTGAAAGTCACCCGGTGACTAACGTTTGACAAGTAAAATGACCATCAATTGCTTAAAATGATCATTAAAAATTGTGCATTGATGGTCATTTTACTTGTCAAACGTTAGTCACCGTGTGACTTTCAGTTAGGGAATAGGGGGGCTGGTCGTGATGCGGTTCTTTGGCCGGAGCTGCATTCGCAGTGCTGAACTCCTTTATATTGAACATTTAAATCGTGTGAATATATTATTTATGATGGAGAAGAGTTGCTAGAAAAGGCTTTATTCAATACGCCGTTGCTAGAAATAAGTAAAGTTGCGGATGCAATACACACGCACGTGTTAACTCATGCACTGTTCACGCAAGACTGAGTCGCCGAGATAAATAGACGTTACTTAGCATGTACTAATGTTTAGAACTGTCCTTGTCACTCTCTTACATGCGTGTTTTTACATTAAAGTGACAGAGACAGGGATAGATCTAAGCATTAGTATATATACGTGCTAAGTAACGTCTATTTATATCGGCATTCGTTTTTTGTAAATAATTGACATGGACGTGTCACGGGCTCTAATATGCATCGCGTACAGTTCGACTAAAGTTGTTGTGGCCAAACTTTGTGTATTTTACCATGCACACTGCTCGTGCGACCTCTAAACGTGCGGCCTGGCCAGATTTACATGGAAGGATGGTCAAATCAAATCAAATCAAAAAGTATTTTATTCAGTGCTTATCAAAAGGATTATTTTGAATTCTCTGTATGGACTATGTTATACGTATACCCTGCTTGTATTTTTGTAATCTTCATTTCGTCATCAGCCTTGTTAACATAACATAACACCCAACAATCACATACGTAGCCTTGATCCCACATTAGGATTCCCTGTGTCGTGGGTATCAGGAACTACGAGTACCATGGTACCATAAGACCCAGACCCGGAACAAATATTTGCAGATCATACAATTATTTGTCCTGCAGCGGGAATCGAACCCGCAACCTTTTGCATCTCAGCCGGCTACCACACACACACACGCGACTGTGACGCCCGCCGTGCCACAGTGATCGCCAATGTATATAAGTACACTGCTGGCCTCCCCTAAAGAGGTGGGATGGTTTGCAATCACCACGCTTGGCAGGCGGATTGGCGATTGTAGTATTGGTGTAAGGTGTTCTGCTGCCTATACCCTAGTGTAATGCCATTTATGACATCCAGAGGAGGAGATGCAGGGTTTTAGTTTTAGACCTACAGGTCTAAAACTAAAACCCTGCATCTATCCGTGGATATGGAACCAGCCGCAGTGGTACACCACTGCGGCTGGTTCCATATCCACGGCTTATCTTCATTTAAAACCAGAGAACTCTGTTGACTGTTTACGTAAACCTACTTACCAGTTGGTTCCTTAAATATTTCAATAAAATCGATGTTGATCTCTTAAGCCACCTTTCAAAACTAGTTTATAGATACAAAAACAAGCTTAAGACTTATATTATATCCCCTTAAAATTATTGATGTCTACAATGTTAATACAACTACGAAACCAGACGAAATAAAAGTAATAAACACGAAACCATCCGAACAAAATTAGCAGACAAACAGACTGAATTGAGTTTATCTGATTATGATTATCGGAGCACAGAATAACAATAATTTTCGATGTATAATTTGATTAGTCTTTCTCTCGGGGATGAGACAAATGTTTATGAAATTCTGTTATTTGGTCGTTATTTGTTCCAAAAGTAATTAACCCTTGTTTGTTTGATATTTGTCATAATAACGTAGAAATCTTAAATTTAACCGGCCTTATTAGAAAACATGGTTTAAATCTGAGTTTAGACCTGAGGCCGTAGACAAAGTAACATTCTAATAGCGATGACGCCAGTAGAAAAGTCCAAAATGTATGGGATTGACGTTAGCTATCGATATGTCACGTGGTCTTTTGTATTGAATTACGACTGTAGAAATGGAATCGCTTCGAAGCGAATGCCGTTTGGCTAGGCCTTCAGGACTATGTAAATATCGACCTTGAGTATATACGACTGTAAAACAAAAGTAGGTGGTTTGTTTTCCATAAGTAATATTCAAGCTAGATTGTCCAGCTTATGCCAAAAATGGCATAACCTCGGACTATCTCTTATTTTTTTAATAAAGCCTAGACTAGTACGCCTGACATATTTTGTTATAAGGCCGACTAATTTTGTTATTTTTCTTTTAGTTGAGTACTAGCTTTATGACTTTGCAAATATTTACTTTGCATTACTAAATCATAGGATAGATCCGATTCAGTAGTCTAAATCAAACTTAGGCTTCGGACTGGTCAAACTTGAGTTCTTGTAACTCCAATATCATTATATTTTCACTTGCTGCGCCCCGCGGTTTCACCCGCGTGAACAATGATGGAAATTGATGATGATTATGATAAAAAATTAAAACCTATGTGTTAATTCAGGGTATAAGGTATCTCCATTCCAAATTTAACTCAAATTCGTTTAGCCGTTTGAGCGTGAAGAAGTAACAAACATACTCACGAACTTTCGCATTTATAATATTATATATGTATACTATGTAGTGTGATTAATTTTATTGTATATATTCATGGTCAGTTTCATTACTATAAAATCACCATATTAGGCCATATTACTTATAGTTCAGCAAGAGTTCAGAATCAGCAAGTTGAAATGGCAGGTCATATAGATCGCAGATGTGGCAAACGATGGGGAATAAAGGTTCTCGTGTGGCAACCACAAACCGGACGATGCAGTAGACGATGGCCCTCCCCCCCTCTCGATGGACTAAAGTCTTTATAAAAGTCGCAGGAAGTCGATGGATGGAGGCGGCTCAAGGCCGTTTGTCGTGGAATTCTATGGGAGGGGCCTTTGTCCAAAAGTGGACTTCTACTGGCTGATGATGATGATGATTATGATGATAACCGTGTTGAGTCAAGTGTTTCATCATCATCATTATCATCAGCCGGTAGAGATCCACTGCTAGATGAGGCCTCCTTCTAGAATGCATAGCGTACAACCCATAGCGTGCAAGGGAAGGATTTGCCATCATCACCACATTTGGTAGGTTGATTGCAGTATTGGTGGTATTGGTATTGGTTTTGGGATAACGCCAGGGGATGGGCAGCAGCATCCACCTGAGTGCTTAACACTGCGATCACTAATCCGATCGTTGAGTGTTTACTGAACAAAAAATTATGCCCAGGCTGATTGTACAAAAAGTATTGATTTGAAGGTTAGAATGGATTTTATAGTAGGGGTCGTTCTGCCTGAATGAACTTTCACACCCTCAGGTTTAGATGGACCCAAATAGCCCATGGAGTTATTGCATTCTATTTTATACCTTAGCGCTTTTAAATTATGATTCTAGTTTGAAGCTTTATATGGTTTGTCTGGTAATTATTTATGTCTGAAAGCAGAAAGGCCTGGAATAGCCAACCGTACAATACCGAGAGTGGATAAAATAAAGTGATTATGAACGTGGTTCAATTGGGTCCATTGTCTATTAAAGCGGCACGAACACGTTAAATTTTACACACATCGTTGCTGCTTCTATTAAAAGAGCGGTAATGACTGCTACGTTTGTGCTGCAAGCTACAATGAATGTCAGTGTCTAGGGCTGTAACGCTTCAGAGGACAGTAGGCTGATGTGAATGTGTTTGTCAAAATGCTATCATAAGGTTATTATGTATTCAAATGAATACCCTGGTGAACCTGTAAAAACCTTAAGTTGTTCACTACTAAATAATCACCTAGTCCATACATAATAAAATGGACAAGTACGAGCGGGACTTGCACCCTGAAGGTTCCAATCCGTAAATTATTTCAAAATCGTCAGAGCCTTTTTCAGGTTTCAGCTACTTTTCTACAAATTTCACCATCCCATTTTGAGGGAATAAAAGTCGGAATTCCCCAATTTTAGACTTGTTCCTTTATTTGTGAGGTATCTCATTTTCTTGACTTCCATACCAAAATTTGATATTAATTGCTATATTTTTTTATTATAAGCTCACATACTTTGTTTTAGGTATACATTTGAAGTTGATACCTTCAGCTCTTCATGGGTCTTGACAGACAGACAGTCAGGCAGACAACAAAGTAATAATAATAATAAAGCCATTTATTTTCTCTCAACAAAAGGTAGGTAACAGAATATAAATAGTGCTTATCTAAGAGTGTTGCTGTTTGATACACCTGTTTTGCGAGAGATTGGTGCCTGAAATAGGTTTAGAAAAAAACCTGCAATACAGGTCACCAGGGCCCCGCTCCGTGGGATGAACATGACGACAATAACAAATGGCTAAAAATAATTAATATAAATTATAATTCTAAACTAATATCCTATAAGGGTCCCGTTTTTCCCTGTTGAGGCAGGATCCCTGAAAATAGCAAAAAAATTGTTTCTGCGGCCTTTATTCAGTAATTGCTTCCCTCTTGTTCTGAATTGCGTGCTTGTAACGGAATGGCGGGAAAACCGAGTGATTTTTTACGTTTCTACCTAGATAGCTATCTATAATAGGTTGTGAGTGTTGTCATAATGAAAATGCTCACGCAACTAGCTCTGCCTTGTATAATCAGAATTTTGTATGTCTGACAGTATTATACTAAACTTTGCATCCTCGAGATTTATATTATTCACTTTGCAGGTAATAATATAAATAATATAGATATATCAATCACACACACACAATATAAAAAGTGATAATTATAAATCTCCTCGGATGCAAGGCTTGTATATTTATGGTCAAACGTCACAAGGTAAGTTTGTGTAACCATCAATTGCACTCGTGTAAGTAGGCTCGTATTTATCTGGCTGGTGTTTTTATTTTTCTGGTGTGAAAGACGGGCTTATTTTTGGGCATTTATTAGTACCCGTGTATATACGAGTATTTCTGTACCCTTATTTCCCAACCTCTTAGAACTAACGTAGAGCATGAAAATTGCACGAATAAAGACAGTGGAACGTACTTTGAAGAGCTATAAATAGTAATAAATAAATGCTGGACATTTCACACACCATTATCTAGCCCCAAGCTAAGCAGAGCTTGTGTTATGGGTACTAGATAACTGATATACTTAATACAAAACATTACATAGATATATATTTTTTAATATACATAGAAAATACCCAGAACACCCTGAACAAATATCTGCAGATTGTACAAATATTTGTTCCGAGGCGGGAATCGAACCCGCAACCTCCTGCGTCGCAGGCGAACCTTCACCCGCCGCTTCACAGAGGTCGTCAACTATCTAAAAAGGCGGACGCTGCTGCCCAACCCCTGGTGTAGTCCTTTAAACGGATTTTACCACATCCATGGGAGGACATGGATACACATGACACTTAGGTATTTAGGAAGGTATCATCATCATCAGCAACCTATTGACGTCCAGTGTTGGATGAGGCCCCATATAATTTATTCATTTTATTTATTTATTGATTTATTTCTTAGGAGGACCAACAGCTTAAATTAGACACAGAACAAGGTAAATTAAAATAAGAAACAGAGAAGCCAATTACCGGTCCTCATGGATAAACACAGAGTTATAAAACGCAAACGCATTCACACAGGAATACCAGCAGGCCAAAAAAAAAAATAACAATAAGAAATGTCTAGAAGATAAATAATAAGAAGAAGATATAATAATTAAGAGGGGTTTGCCATAATCACCACGCTTGGCAGGCAGATTGGTGATAGCAGTAATTGATGTTGAGTACTCAAGAGAATGCTGTTGCCCATCTCCTGGTGAAATCCTTTAGTCAGCGTGTACGACATCCACGGGAGGAGACAGAGGGGTATATTAGGCCGGACACACCGTGATACTTAGGTATTCAGGTAAGTAAAATGACGGTGATTTAAGTGGTTAGGTAGTACGTTAACTTATACAAACCTTGTACCTTTTCAGTTGCTAAGCGCAATAGTTAATTGGAATAAATTAACTTTAATTTTCAGTTAAAGCGAAAAATAAACAAAATTAGCTTCACAGTTAGCTTCCACCGGGTAGGCAGTCGGGAAAAAGGACTCCTCTATAAAGCTGCGTACACACATACAAATATAAAAAAAAGAAAAAGCTATCTCACTGTCATCATTATCATAATCGGCCTGTAGAAGTCACTGCTGGACATAGTCCTAGTTGAAAGAATGCCACTATAAACGATCTTGAGCTGACTTAATTCCTGCCTGCTACCATTAAAAAGTCATCGGTCCATTGAGAGGGCATTTCTACACTGCGTCGTTTAGCTTGTGGTTGCCACTCGGAAACCATAATTCTACAACGGTTATCAGTTCACCAAGCAACTCAGCACTTCAACTTGCTTATTATGAGAGTTATGTCGGATGATCTTCTACGGATCTTTTTGTTTCAGATTTTATCACGTAGTGAAACTCCGAGCATAATCAACTGTCGTTCCAGTAAAGATTATGCCTGACTTATATTTTTTAAGCACTTCCACGATCAATAATAAATCAACTATTTCTCGAATGGTACCCATACATTTTAGGTGGATTGAGAAGGGTTAGTTGCAAATCCCTTTTAAACATCCGCTTTAAAGCGGATATTGGGACTTTTAGTCCCATAATCTCCTTTGGAGCAGCAAGTGTAAACTTAGAGGGATTTTGGCACTACAATTCCCAAAATTACCTTTGAAGTGGAACTCATATTTACCATTTACCATATATTAATAAAATAGTTCCCTTCCAATTATTGTAAAAGTCGTACAGAATAATATATTATGGATTAAATATGGCGTCCATACTATTTCGTTCACACAGTACATGGATTCTTGTTTCGTTATAATATAGAACAACAGGTAAAAAATGCATGCCTTCCCGCACGTACAGTAAAATAGATGGAATACCTACTGCCTTTTTAATATGTAGCGAATGAGAACTATTAAATACCGTACTATAAAAAAAAACGAAATTTCTGTAAATAGTGTATCAAACTAAAAAAAACTTATGTGCCATGGAGTCTTCATGTATAATGAATGAAATTATCAAAAATGCATGGGACCTCGAGGGCGACTCGCTGAGTTCTTTATTTTGATTCTATTTTTTTATTAGAACCTCCAAGGGTTTTTAAACTGAAATCCAGCAAGATCAGTGTAAGCCAAGCCTTAGTGCAAAAGAATCCCACTAGCGACACACTAATTGGGTGCTAAGGTAAATATTTAAAAAGGTACACGGAAAACGTGAGGTTTTTACTTTTCAATTACGTCAATTATAAGAGCCCAGAGCTGGGGACAAATTATTTGTGTGAACTAGGCTTAATATTATTTATGTTTGAAAAAATAGATAAATATGTACATGCAGGAGTTTTAATCAGATAGTCCACTGCTGATTGAGGCTTCCCCATAATGTTAATGTTAAAGAACTCCCTTTTCCGCATTCGAACTCTATGATGGTCCATTATGCGTGAGAGTTAACTGGCTAGATAGTTAGCCAGCCTAATTTCATCCAGAAGCACAGAAGCTTCCTGGAGTCTTCGAAGGCTTCGCGGAGTGACCTCGGGTTGTTGAGGATTTGTTCACGTTGAGCTGCTACTCCCACGCATTCCAGGACTACGTGGGCAGCCGATTCTTCTTCGGTCAGACACCCCCTGCAGAGTGGGCTGTCTGTGGCTCCGATGTTGTATAGAGGTGTTTGTTCAGGAGACAGTGGTCTGTGAGTGTCCCCACGATGGTACGAAGATCTTGTCTTGAAAGGTTGAGCAGACGACGCGTGAGTCGTGGTGAGGTTTCCCCATAGAATGCAATAAGGAAAATGCCGCAGATTGGTATTGAGTACTCAGATGTATTTACTGCTACTCATTCCCTGGTGTAATCCCTCAGTCGGCTTTTAAACCATCTATAGGAGGAATTAGATGGGTATATTAACACGACACGGACATACTACATACAGTGAGTTTGGTAATAGTTTGTATTGCAACGTTTTACACAAACTTATGATAATAAGTTTGTATATATTTCCGCCCGTGTCGTTATCAAAACTGCCTACTGGTATTCAGATTTTGTAAATTGATTTCCATTTACATACAAAACGTTCAGCGATTACATTGTAGGCTGGCGTTTATTACTTTTCCAATGATCCGTGAAAATATTGTGCATGAAAATAATTTAGATACAACCTTTTGTATAGAGAGGCTGATTATACAACCAAATATGTTTGTGGAAAAACTAACGATACTGAAATTGAATTGAATATGAAATAAGACATTATTCATGAACCCCAAGGAATTGATAACCCTCATTCAATCTTCAGTTTATCAAATAAATAATGTATAGAAGCTATATAACTAGGATAGGTAGGTGAAAAATCACGCACCTTCGAAAGAGAAAAAAGTATAGAGCTAACTAGGAACCCTTTCCTTGAAATATAATGCAAATTATAATCCAACCACGTAAAAGCAATCCATTAGAAAGATTAATATTAATTTAATTTTGAAAAACGGCTTCCGACGGAATTATTATGAATAAAAATAATAGGCTGGCAACTGGCAACTTTTGCGCAAACAATTTTTGTTTCAAAAAGGAACTTCTATACGTGCTGTCAACCAAATTGATTTCATACGGGTTGTTGCTTAAGAGCTATGCTTACAGTTTCACTACCAGATAAAAACCGAAATTAAAATATCCGTAGAAGATAGATAGATAGAAAACTATTTATTGATCGACATATATAAAAAAATAAATGAAGGGTAATACAATGGGGTATTTGGAAGAACCAAGACACCGACAAAGCTCTCAGAATTGAGAAGTGACAAGAAGACGCAGTGTACAAAGACCCAACTCTCGATGGATCGACGATATTTCTTGAATGGTCGCGGGGACTCGGCTGAAGACCGTTTGTCGTGGCATTTTATGGGGGAGGTCTATGTCCAACAGTGGACTTCTATAGGCTGATGATGATAATAATGATGGGTTGACGGCTGTGCTAACTATCCGACCAAATTCTGCCGGTCTTGGTGCTGTTGAATGTTGACGGATTTGTTGGTCTGCAAAGGTATGCACCCATATTTGACGACCACTGTGGCGCGGCGGGCGAAGGTTCGCCTGCGACGCAGGTGGTTGCGAGTTCGATTCCCGCCTCGGAACAAATATTTGAACAATCTGCAGATATTTGTTCAGGGTGTTCTGGGTATTTTCTATTTATAAAAAAAAATATCTATCTTTGTAATGTTATTGTATTAAATATATCAGTTATCTAGTACCCATTACATAAGCTCTGCTTAGCTTGGGACTAGATAATGTTGTGTGAAATGTCCAGCATTTATTTATTTAGTTATATATATTAAATCGACTTGCCTATGAGCACGTGTGGAAGCTCCATAATTATTGTAGGCAAATGATTTCTCGAAATCCATTTGGTTTCAAGTTCTCGGCTTAATTTTGTAATGAAAACGTAACGTTTTCACCAAAATAAATCAGTTTGTTTTGTGTAATTTATTTAAAACTTTATGTCCAATTTTTTGGTTGAATTACGCTACAGCTCTGTAATTTTTTCTGTTCTTTTTTTTAAGAATCTAGTTAAATTTAATCTCTGTAC
The DNA here is from genome assembly GCA_951392215.1 of Epirrita christyi. Taxonomy (NCBI): domain Eukaryota; kingdom Metazoa; phylum Arthropoda; class Insecta; order Lepidoptera; family Geometridae; genus Epirrita; species Epirrita christyi. The sequence continues at coordinate 5,910,776 of OX595842.1, read as the reverse complement.
ATTTATAATACAAATTTATCTTCAAAATTTCTGGAGATCTTACTTCTACATAGTTGAAGTAAGAGTTGTAGTAAAAGAATGTTTAAGTTTGAGAGCCAGATGAAACGAAAAATGGCTAAGTCGCTTTGAGACAGGATTTTTAGTTCATAAGATAATTTTATTCATCATTAATCGTTAGATGTAGATATAAAGTTGTGTAGATAGTTGATCTTTGGGATTTCAATAAATAAAATACTTTTGACTTTGACTTTGAGTTCCTTATTAATTTAAAAACTACAAGTCAGATACAGTGTTCTAAATTTTGTAAACATTGAACCAGTTTTTTTTGTGGATTTCTTGGCCCAAAAGTTTGACGAGGTGTACGTGGGAACCCTAACACCAAGTCAGGGCTCTTTGATAGCAATTGCCTGATTTTCTAGAAACACGAAAAACGATTCAATACAACAAAAGCACTCATACATAATGAAAAAGGGTGAAAACTTTCCAAATTCCATTATTATTTGGAGCATTGTTCGACTGATATGAAGTGATTTACCAAATTTCCACAATCATTAAGCTCACAGCAAAAAATGAGAACAGTTACCTCACTTAAAAAAATATCATTCGAACTGATATTGCCAAAAAAAATAAAATTACGAGACTATTCAGAAATAGGTGACGACTACAAGTTTTCTGAAATTTTAGCTACACTATTTGTTATTCAATCAATATTGGATATTATAGGTTTTATCTATAACAGACATTTTTATAAAACCATGTTTCACTTTGGTGAAAAAACCCAACTATTTCATCACAAGCTGTGAGAAAGCTTTCATGTCGATGGCAATTTGTAGGCTGTTGGTCGCGGCACGCATTACAAAAAGAGGAATTTATTATTTTTTAAGCGTTGCCCCTACTCTTTTTATAATTGGGAACATTTGAACCGACGAATGGAACGTAATTAGGGGTCTATGACGCATACAATCATGGTAACATTTGAGTGGTTTGTAGGTTTATATTTGAAAAATAGAATGGAATTACTACTATTTAAGTAATACCGATGTCTCATTATACCGATTAAGTCAACCTCAACGGACCGAACACATTTTAAAGTTAGCAGGACGTCGGTAAAGCTAAAGACTTCATATGTCATGACTTTCTATGTTGAGGCCTATGTCCAGCAATATACTTCTATCGGCTGATGATGATGATGATATTTTTTTGTATTTCGTACACGTTTTACTTCCAAAATGACGAAATTAATACAAATGGGGCTTACACTGTTGGATATATGACACGACCGAGTCAGCTAGAACGAATCAACCAATGTCTAAAGTTGTCTAAAGACTTAAGACATTTTGTATGAGACGCAGTATATACAAAATTAATGTATAACATTTACTAAAGTATAAATCCATCTTATTGTCCTTTTTTATAATCATAAAATAACAGGTTAATAATAACAACGTCGCGAGAGAACCAATAGCGGACACTAATATTAAAAAGGGTTGAAACCTGTTATGTTGGTACCGTTATTTAAAAAGTTCCTGTTTTACTAAATTAATCATATGATTCACGAAATGGCCCTGTAGTAAACCAGGTACTGGTAGTATTGAACTATTAAATATATAACTATTCTACTAGTTAAGGATCAGTCACCTCAGAGTAGCCCTCCAGTTCAATTGATCGCAAATATAAATTCCCGCCGTTTGTCATTTATCCATTAAAATAAACGGTGCCGGTTATAAACTGTGAATATTTATTGCTCACAATTTATGAATGTTTTATGTATTGGTATAACTGCTACCTGTACTGAATGTTGATCTTCGTAGAATGATGCATTTCGGATCATAAAATACATTTCATATTAGTAGGTAGTGTCCGCCTGCTGCTTTGATCGCGTTATAATGGGTTTAAATGATTCAATCCAGGGGTGAGATTTTTGGAAGTCACTGAGTGACTAAATATCATCAAAAAGGTCGCAAATCACCGTTTTTCAGGAGATGTACTAGTGGAAGCACTTATATTAATTTATTTATTTTTATTTATTTATTATTAGGACACCCAACACAAGTCCACACTTCACATTCCAAAAATAAAAACAAGGTAGTCAAGGTTCATAGTGTTCCCGTAATTATAGGGCATCACAGCGTGCGCAAAAATAAAATGACAACTTATTTAAAGTAGCAAGCACAGAGCATAAAGTTCAGAAATCAAAAGATAAGAATAACAATTCAAACAAATATTAATTACTTAGTGCTAGATTTATAATAGTATAAGAATTTTAGCCATCAATGAGTTTCAGATGTATAGAAATTTGGAATTCGTGGAATAAACGGCAATTTTACTGACTATTTCACTATTTTACTATTTCACTCGATGATTATAAAAAATTGCTCCCCTCGACATAAACAACCTGTGTACCAAATTTTATAAGAAATAGTTTAGTCGTTACAGCGTGATAAAAACCACACATAAATCTAAACATCCACCCATTCGCATCTATAATATTAGTAGATTTTGTTCAGACAGAGAGCCGTCGTGGCCAAATTGTGAACTAACGTTGTGAACTATAACCATAATTAGGAGCTGGTTCTCTGTCAAAATTTCGAATCTTAAACTAAAGAAATAGTTACAGTTGTAATAGGATCAAAACGGAACAGATTCGCTATTGTATTGCCCGCTAAACAAAAAAGGTAATTAAACACAGCAGTGCCCTCCAATCCCACGACGAATCTCTCGCTGAACAGACTCTAGGATCATTGAGTTTCGTGTTCTGATTAAAAATATACTATTACTATTACAACTAGTAATTTACTAGTCCAAATTTTTAGGACAAGGTTAAGTTCTATATTTATTTTAGAGGGCTTCAATGTGTACATTTTTCATTCGTGCTGTGACGCTGTTACTTTCTTATTTCCAGCACTAAGAAACGTAAACTATTCTGTTGGATATTCCAAGCCTATATATAGAAACATATTGTTTTCAGGTAACCAACTAAGGTGATGATGTCGTATCGCTATGGGACCTCGCGGTAGTGAAATGGAGGTATGTAGCTTCTTTTATTATTACTCTTATGTTAATCGTTACAAAAAACTTCACTGTTATTCGTTCTTTTGCGTTAATTTGAAAGAGATTTTACTGTGAATCCTTCAATCAATTATCTTTAATCTTCTAAGAAAACTCATGTTGTGCAACGTTTTTGGTTCTAATGTAAAATGTGCTTTTTGCTGCTATTCTCGAGACTATTTATAATTACTAATAATAATATTTGACATATTTTCTAACATGTATCTCAAGCAATAAAAACACTTTGACTTTGACTTTTGACTTTATTTCATGAGGAGTAAACCAATTTTAATTCAAATTTATTATATCAACATCTTGAATGGTAAAATTATTTTTAATAATAACAAATAAATAATTATGGTCTAATCATGACTTTATTCTTTGACATATTTATTAATTATATTCAAGAACATGACTTGTCTCTTCCCTCCAAAGAGAAAGTCAAGCAATATAATTTACTTTAGTCTTTAGTAGTTTACTTTAAAAATAATAGACCAATTTTAATTAAGCATAGATTGGAATGTTCTTGAAAGGTACATTAAATACCATGTAAATATATTTAAAACTTGGCCTAGAGTCGTTATTCTATGCGGTCGAGTCATTGTTGGACCAATCAACGTCATCGCATTCATATTCTCTGGTGTTACACTATTAGGACAAAACATTATTGTAGAAACATGGAACTGTTGTTAATTCAGGACAGTGTCATTACCACAGATAAAACAAACACTTAAATAAAACCGGGCCAACAACATTCGTTGTGTAACGTAACCGCGTAAAATGAAAATAATTCTCAGACCTGGACCGGTGCCAGCTGCAGTTAACTGATTTAAATGCAGTACTGATGAGATCCTGACTCATACAAAATTTGAATAGATACGATACTCCTATATGTTGTTGCCAACATTCTAAGTAATCTTGCCACCCACATGTTGCTCGCCTGAGTGTGTTTGTCAGGTAGAAAGTTCTAAATTCGTTTCTGTCTAATATTGGAGATTCATACTTACACGTAAGCAGTATTATCTAATTTAGGACTCAACTAAAGTTGAATAAAAATAAAGGAATATTTTTCAAGACAAAATTACTGTTGAAAACTTTCTCAATTGGCATAAAAACTTTTTTAATATTAAGGTTAATGATCTCGAAGTCTAGTGCGGTTTACTTTACGTTTATGTGATCTCTGATTTTAGAATCTTAGTTACAACACGATTCGCGCAAATATTTAAGCAAGAAAACGGGATGAAAAATTGAGAGCTCTTCCACAAAATATATAGGTACAGAAGGCCAGCTCAGTACAACAAGCGATAACAGGCGCACTCGGTGGACTCGCGACTGGCGTTCGACCGAGATCGTCGTGGGTACGCGTCTGTGTGCATGCTCCTGTTACCGGTTGTTATACTGAGCTTGCCTTCTGTACCTATATATTTTGTGGCTCGTCTATTTGGATCACAATTTCAAATACAAAAAGCTATAGCCATTTCAAAGTGTCTCCAAACAAAGCCCGTAATAAGCATCGCGCTCCATTCCAAAAGTTTTGATAAAAATAAAGAAATGAATTCGTGGAGCTGCTATCAGTGGACACTTGTTATGAAAAAGTAGGTACTAGTACTGGTGCCGAGTCATAGAAAAGGCGTAGTTATGACAACCTTTGTGGCGTGGCGGAGATGCGAGAGGTTGCGGATACGATTCTCGCTGCGGGACAAATGTTTGCATGATCTGCAAATATTTGTTCCGGGTCTGGGTGTTATGGTCCGTGACTGTTGAGTGTTATGTTATGTATGTATGTTATGTATGTGTATAGTTGTGTAACTGAGTAGCGTTAGGTAGCACTGTTAGGTGGTTGCAAACCCCATTAAAATTAAGAAACGGTCCTACATACACTCAAGCCATGGCTTGCGGGTTTTGCTTGACATTCACAGAGACAGTTTTTTTTTATTTACAGTAACACAAAATGTTTAATTATTCACATTACAGTATTTTTAAAGTAACTTTATTTGAAGGAAGAAATTATTTTAGTCAATACTGTCATTGGTTCCGTACCTCAAGGGTACCAACGGAACCATTATAAGATCACTGAAGTGTGTGTCGTCTATCACAATCTATTTTCTCCGAATCTGCTGGACCAAAGATGCTGAAATTTGGTTCATATAGAGTTAAGTGACCCAATCACGGACGTATAGCGTAAATTAACGAATTCTGATTTCGGGGGCTAATTTAGGGGGGCAAACGAGAAAATAAAAAAATATCTTGTGTCAAATGCATCATGTTAAATATCAAATGAAAGAACTCATATGAGAAATACAAACTTATTATTTTTAATAATTTTAAATGCTTAGTTTAAAAGATATTAAAAAAAATATGCTAAAATTTACCATTCCACCGAATTTTCGAAACTACAGAGCCAAAAATTATAAAAAAATATAGAATATTGGGCCTTACTCATACTTTACAAGAGAACCTAAATGATAATCCTGAATCTTCAAATTCCTACGAGAATCGGAAAATACTCGTAATGAGAAAAATGTGTATAAAATTGTGTTAATTGGCTAACAAATTAATTGGTCTAATGGTTACTTTGTTAGCGTACTTGTACGAAACCCTCACCACGCGAGTCCAATTCGCACTTAACCGGTTTTTATATATTAAGATCAACATAATACCTATAAGATTCGCCTGGATGCGAAATTGGCCAAGAGGCTTGAGGCCTCGTCAAAATTCACAAATTATGGCCAATGACTTTTAGTACAGTCAAATTAGGTGAGGCTCCATTAGTCGCTGTTGCGTTCGTCGCGCAACGGTCGCGGCTATCTTTAAATCTATCTTATCTTATCTTGTATCGTATCTTATCTTGTATATTATCTTACCTTGCATCTTATCTTAATTTTATCTTATCTTGTCTTTTTAGCTTTTGGTTTTGGTTTGGTTTTATTAGCACTATGAGCGCAAAAGAATTAAAAGAATAAGAAGTAATTGAAATTACAGCTCCAATAGCGTACCATAATTTTCCGTCCACGGTATTTCCACAATTTCTTTGTTAGCTACAAATGAACGATCAAAGTGATACGTTCGTTTAATTGATTTTCATTTATTCGGGAATGGTCTAGTTTTGTAAGGTTGGTCGCTCACTGAAAAGTCGCGTTGGTATCGGCAGTGAGGCGGAGTCAAGAGAAGACAGTCCACACACATACAGATAAGTTAGGGTGTCACCGGCAAAAATACCAAGCCGTGTGGTGTGACGGGCGGGGGTGAGGCATCGCACTCGCTTTCTCGACCCTGAGGCTTTCGTACACTGTTGTTTTGGCTTGTGAAATCTATCTGTGATTTTTTATAATTTAAAATTTGTTATTTGCAGAGTTTTTCCTATTTGTGCTAAATTACTTATATGTATACTAAGGGCCTTATTCACAATCATTTTTGAAACCTATTTTAGTTATAATAAGTTTTGTCTTGTTCCAAGATCCAATGTTCAAGTTCCAATCCCTCTGATGTAAAATGTCATACGTCAAAACAAGACAAAAGCCATTTTAGCTAAAATAGGTTTAAAAAATGATTATGAATAAGGGGGTAATTTAATACTACTTACTTACTTACTCGCTGCGACTACTCGTTGTGTGAGCGTTCTACCTTAGAAACCAATATGTGATAGAGATGTAATATCACCGGCAACCTATGAAGCCTCTTATGATAACTGTTCTTTTACTAAATTCCGTATAAATAGATGGGTTTTTAGAAATAAATGAAACAACAAACCAATCACATTATTTCAAAAGAGAAAATTTAATAAAACAGAGAATTAAAAAGAAAATAAACTTTTTCTAACCACAATGGATGTCATTAACTTGTCAAAATGGGCTTCATGGCTTGTCGGTGCTAGGTAGGTAGTATATGTGATTGTATAGAGATTTTAACAATATAAATTATTTGATAAATTGTGCATTAAATTCTTTTCAATAAGTTATTGGAATTGCGCGCTTGTTTAATTCGCAACTTTACAACTTACGTACTAAACTACGACGACTACGATTAAGTATTTTCATGATTACTATACTTGGGGTATAAACAAGGAATCCCTGATGTTAGCTTAGCTGATGTTAGTTGACTGATGTTAGTTGACTTATGTTCATTTTCACCAACCAATAGTTACTTAGCTTACAGAACTTGTCAAATTGGCAGGCTTCTACGAAAAACTATTACATTTGACACGCTCTAAGTATCCGTTAGCCGTAAGTGGTGTTCCTTAATTGTCAAAGTGTTCCTACGTAAATAAACGTTTTATGAAGGAGTGCATTTAAATTGAGAGCTAGAACTCATCAATGTTACTTAATCTCTGAAGTAATTAATTCCAGTCATTTCCAAACTGAATTTTCTTCAAAGTAATAAGTTAGACCAACGTTTAGGCTTTGGTTAATAGTCGCCTATAAAACCTTAACTATTTGCATATCAATTATACCTAGAACCCAATTTGGTCCCAGTTCCATCAATTTTAAGGAAGGTTTACATTCAGCCAGTAGCTGGCTTAACTAGCCACTATCATTGTGTAAATTGTTACTGTTGTAGAGTCTGTTCAGAAAGAGAGCCGTTGTGGCCAAATGGTAAACTAACGTTGTGAACTACAGATTACAACCATAATAAGGAGCTGGTTTCTTTCTGTTGGCATTTAGAATCATAAACTAAATAAATAATTACAGTTGAAATAGGATGAAAATGGAACAGATGCGCTAGGTATTGTATTGCCCGCTAAACAAAAAAGGTAATTAAGTACAGCTGCGCCCTCAAATACCACGACGGGTCTCTTTCTGAATAGACTTAACTGTTGTGACTTGCCAGTGAACTGACGCTAGCCACTGACTCAATGTGAAGCAGCTTTTTATTTCATTTTGATAAATTATTTGTCCCACTTTATATGAATACTGAATAGATTTATCACCTTTTATTTGATTACTGAATTATTCAATTTTGTTTTATTGTTTTCAGTTTCTGGATCAGACATTTGATTAAATTGTTTTTTTTTTATTCTTAACTATATCAATATGGTGTGTCCAGCCTAAAAATAGACACCTCCATATCCTTCCGTAGATGTCGTAAGAGCTGACAAAGGTATTTACACCGGGGGGTGGGCAGCAACATCCACCCGAATACTCAACACCGATACTGCGATCACCAATCCGCCTGCCAAGCTTGGTGATTATGGCAAATCCCCCAGATTGTATTCTATGGGGGAGACCTTGTCCAACAGTGGACGTCTAAAGGCTGCTGATGTATCTATCAATGTTCCTGAGAAACACATTACTGTGAACATACAGATGGAAATACAAACAGAATCATCAAAACAAGTCATAAAAGCCTATCACATTAAGCATTTTTTCGCCTACTGCAATGCACCTTAGTGTTAAGATGAATCTTATCTTACCTTCCTTGAAGCCACAATTATCCACATAATACACAATTATCTAAAAAAACTTAATTAAAATCAGTTAAGTTGTTTTGGAGATAAAATAAAACAAACTCTAACCTCAAACGCATCTCCGTTCCGTCATGGTTTAAAAGCTTTAGGGGTGATTTCACCAACAAATAAACAGGCGGTTACACAACTGTTTAGCCTAACCAATGCTTTTTGACCTTTTTTTAATCTTTGAGGTGTTTTCAAAGATTATCTGTCACCTTGGTCAATGGTTTCGGTAAACGCTTGTTTATTTTTTGTGAAATTGGGCATTAAGTAAGTGTAAGTTTTGTATCAGTACATGGGCAATAAATTATACAATACTTTATTCGAAAATATTATGCTACCGACTCTCTCGCTTCATGGTGCAGTGCAGAATAAAATAATGAATATCCAATTATGTTCGTAAAAACCCATTAACCGCCACGCAAAACCATAAACTTTCCATGGCCGTCGTTAAATCCGAACACTTAATCGGTTCATGCAAAACTTGGCAATAAAGTGCAAGTGTCTTTATTCCGAACTCCAAATTTGTGGGAATCCCTTCGCAATTTCACAGTGGTATTAACTAACTTTTCAGTTAGTTCCCGTACATCTGCTCCTAAAGTTATGATTGGAGACGGGACGAGACCAACTTTAATATTTATTTAGTTATTTGATGAGAATCGTAAATTAAATTAAATTTTAAGTAGGCACAGGACATTGAGTTATCTTTTTTATTCTTCATCAGTTGGTAGACATCCTGGATGAGGCCTCCCCCATAGCATGCATATCGTGCAATGGTGGGATTTGCCATAATCACTACGCTTGGCAGGCGGATTGGTGAAAAAACCATTTGTGACCAAATAAGTTGAAAAGGTACATATACATTATAATTAACAGATTTCAGATGACAGATTATGATTACGTGTAGCGTAAATAACCGAATTTTTGATTTTGAAGGATCATTTAGGGGCAAACTAAAAAATTAGCAAAAAAAAACTTATGTCAAGTACTTCAAATGATGTTATATCAAATGAAAAAACGTGTTATGAGCAAAACAATTTTTTTTTAAATTTTGAATGCTTAGTTTATTCAAGAAAATATGTCAAAATTTATCATTCCTCCTACCCACATCTGAAACTAGAGACCTAAAAAATTTTGAAAAAAATACAGGTTTTTGAGCCTTTCTCATTCTCTCATTTACTTATATAAAAATACTAAACTCTAAATTTCTACGGGAAACGAAAAATATTCGTAAAGTGAAAATGCATGACAAATGAGTTTTATTGTACTAGTGGTTACTAATACTTGTTCGGAACCCTCTCCACGCCAGTCTGACTCACATTTGACCAGTTTTTTCAATAATTTCATAGAACTTGCGAACAAACAGCCGCTAGGACTTCCAACTATCTGAAGTTTGATATCTGAAGCAGTATTTTAAATCTGCTGTCCTCCAGACCACTCACTGTTTATGCAAGTTGGCCGTTTTAACGTCTTGAGGCGTTTCGAACTTCACACGGAGATAGTGTATTTCAAAACTTATCTCCGGCAACGGCTTGTTTTGAGGTTCTGTTCTCGCATTTTACAGAATAGTTTCGCTATTTGAGGCAAAAAATATTCTGCTGGTTTGTTTTAGGTAAACTTTTGTGCAATATACGTACTTACTTACTTAGAAAGGTACTTTCTACTTTCTTGTCACGATTCTTTCCTAGTCACTCTACTATACCCTGATTTTTAATTTCAGACAATTTTTGTAAACAAACAAATGTCAAGATATGCCACTGTGTGAATAAGTGTCATGTATGTGTGTAATATGAGAATTTACACGTATGCTACACAATCATGACACTTATACTCACAGTGGCATATCTTGACATTTGTTTGTTTACAAAAATTGTCTGAAATTTAAAATCAGGGTATAGGAATTTTTGACCAAACCTAGAAGAATTTGGGCAACAAACATTTATTAGCTATTCTTTGGATGATCTTTCATACTGCTAGGAAGCATGTGCTGGTAAGTACCTTATCGAACTAAAAGCAGCTGATGCATAGAAAATGCGAAGGCAGACTCAATGAGGGCTTTTCAACTTGTTTAAATAAAAAGAAAGTCGTTCTAATTGATTCAATAGATGGCGCTGACTCAACTGTAGCTGATAAGAGTGTCAAATATATTATCTGTGGTGTACGCGTACTAAGCTATTATATATAACTAATCTGTGGCTATTAGTCATAATATAATAATATAATGATATTATTCTGTTTGTGTCTGGTTCTTGCGAGTGCGCTAGTGATTTCGTGGTGTTTTTATAAGTAAGTAAAAATAAATACCACGAAACGAAAATATATCCACGTTGTTAATGTTGACATTTAAATTTATTTTTACACTTGACAGCTACGTAAGACAGAGCGGTGCCATCTATTTTCAACGCTGAAAGCACAGATTTATAAGAGTACTGAAAGTATGATTTGAAACTCCCGTGAAAACCTCTCATTTCCCGCTTTGCTGTAACTGAGTAACCAAACAATATATATTCGTTTTTGGGAGTGAAAATGCAGCGTTAAACATTTTAATTAAAAGTTGGGAGTTCATTAAATGAGAGTGTATTCCATCTGAAATAATGTACTCACAAGATTTTATCTGAAACAGAAGTAAGCGTTAAAATACTCTACTAGATTTTGCTCAGTCTAAATATTTCACTGCTGATAAAAAAGGCTTGGCAAAATGGATGGGCGATGGGCCCAAAGAGCCAGAGATATAACATACCTCATTTGAAAATGATGTATCAGCTGGTTATTTTTTTTAATAAATGTTATCTTAGCTCTTCTCTGTTTTTCAACTTTAGCAGGGTTTTTTTAGTTTTAATACTTTACAACTTTTTAGTGGAGTGAATAATAGTAGAGTGATAAATTTTTGAAATATTGTACTCATCAAACCCTTTTATTTGATACCCAATCAATTGTTTTTTTTTTATCTCTCATTAAATTTCATTACAATTCGCACATATATTATCTCAACATCCAGTTTGTCAGGCTTCGAACCTTTAGAAATGAGACGTCTCCTATGATAAAAATCATGGATTTGACCTTCTTCTACAAAAATGTTATAGGTACTTGTTTTCAGCGTAGTCGGATTTTAGTTTCTAAACATTTATTTTATTTTCAACCGCTTTGTGAATAATATTAGTATCATATAGTTTCAAAATGTACTCATCAAGCCCTTTCATTTGATACTAAGCCAATTATATTCATTTTATATTTTCGAGGTAGGAAAGTTGCGTATAATTTCGGCCATATTGATATTATTATCATGTGTATATTATATAGACAATAACGCGCAGAACGTCAAGACGCTTCTGGGTAGTTTAAGATAGCAGATGAACTAACTTACATACACACACATATAGACTGCTAAAATCATAACCATCTTGTTGCTTTGCCATAGTCTGGTAATGAATATGAGTACCTATTAGCACTTACTCACTTAGCACAGCTGAAGTATATTAGTACAATGTTAATGAGGAAGAAAATCCATGAGTTGTTTAGTTGATTTCGGTTTCCGCTAATTAAGAAACTACTTAATCTCGTTCCGTACCAACAAGTTTAAGCGGCACCAGATTAAGATCAGCTCCGGATTCGCAACGGCCGACCATGCGAATGGAATGGCAATTAATTGAATGTGTACAGTTCGTGGCAATTTATATGGCACATCGAACGATTAATTTATAGAGATAGTATTTTCTTCGGCGCGGCGGGCGAAGGTTCGCCTGAGACGCAGGAGGTTTCGGGTTCGATTCCCGCCTCGGAACAAATATTTGTACTATCTGCAGATGTTTGTTCAGGGTGTTCTGGGTATTTTTCTATGGATAATAAAAAAATATCTATCTATGTAATGCATTGTATTAAGTATATCAGTTATCTAGTACCCATAACACAAACTCTGCTTAGCTTGGGGCTTGATAATGTTGTGTGAAATGTCCAGCATTTATTATTTATTTATTATTTAGGATGCGTAGCGAGGGATGTGTTTGTTAAGAACCAATAGCATCACTTCATTTACATAGCCTCGCTCAGCGCAGCTCTGGTGGAAATGGCTTAGCTGTGAGGTTTTTATACGTACAAAACAAGCGAGGGATGTATGCGAGGAATGTGTACAAAGAATGTGTTGCGAGGCATGTGTGCGAGAGATGTGCGCGAGGGATGTGTGCAAAGGATGGTCGCGAGCGAGAAACTACTAGCGGTCAGTCTGAAAAGAGCCCGCTACACATCCTCGCACCGCTCAGTTGCCTAGCACATCTTGTGGAAACACTCACATCGTTCCACAGCCTCGCTATGCATCCTCGCACCGCTCATCTACCTCGCACATCTTTGGTGGAAACGCAGCCTAACTGCTGAATCGATTAAGATGAAACTTTGTAACCATGATAGATTATGACCTGTATTGAGGCAAAGGTTACTATTTATCCCGGTACAATACAAGCGAAGCCGCAGTCGGCCACTAGTACAGAATATAACTAAAATAGAATGACTTTGTTTCTGTGACCGTGTTTGCCGTGTACTGTCAGCGAAAGCTGCAATATAATTTGAATTTTATTAACTCCACATTGAGTTTAGTGTTAAAATACCTTATATTTATATCGTTTTAACAGTTTCATTTTGCTGAGTGCTTTCGAGAAGGATTATGTAGAGGGTTGTATTTTTTTTGCAATTTAATCAGTTCTGGTTATTTATTTTAATATAAGCTTGTAATTAATAGAGGAAATGTTATTTAACTTGGTTTTTCAATGTTAACACAGGTTTGACTGAATAAATTTACATACAGGGAAGCACATCAGTCATATTATAACTATACGAGTAATTACGGTAAATATGCAATAATAATGTGTCTCCTACATATCCTAGAGTCAAAAAAAAAAAAAAAAAATTTTAGCCCTTATAGGGGATGGTGAAGTTTCTAGGGAAATTGGGCTGAAACTCAAAAAGGGATAGTAATGTATCTCCTATAATATATCCTAGAGTGTAAAATAGCAAATTTATTTTTACCCCTAAAAGAGGATAGTGAAGTTTGTAGGGAAATGTGGCTAAAACTCATAAAGGGCATTGTTAGTAGTAGAACTTCTTGTGAAAGAGTTCGTCCGGGGAAGTACTACCACCGTACCTATTTCTGCCGCCAAGCAGTAGTGTTCGCATTGCTGTGTTTCGGTTTGAAGGGTACGGGTGCCGGTGAAATTACAGGCACGTGAGACTTTTCATCTTTATGTCTCAGGGTCGGCAGCGCGCGTGTGATGCCTCTGGTGTTACATGCGTTCATAGACTACGGTAACTGCTTTCCATCTGGTGGGCCGTAAGCTTCTCTGCTTGCCAAGTAGCATAAAAAAAAAGAAAAAAAAGGGCTCTGGACGATTTTTAAATATTTTACGGAACGGAACCATCATGGCGCGAGTCTAGCTCGGACTTATCCGCTTTGTTTTAGATGTTTCTCTCAGCTTAAGGGGTAAGCCTCCCCTTATACGTATAGGGTGAAAACTACTTGATATGTGTAACTCTAGTAGCTCTACCGTTAGTAATTCTAAAGCTTCAATAGTAGTAAACAATTCCTGAGTGCTGTGATAAATCCCCATGTGTTCCGATTTGAAACACACGAGTTGCTATTTCGTCTAGCTAGTTGAAGCTACGTTTGAAAGCGAGGCTAGTGTAAAATAATGTAGCTATACAGTTTAAAGTTCAAGCAAGCACTTAGTTTAAGTAACAGGCACACTACTGATAGATTCTTGTTACTTATAACTAGTCTGGGTTTTAATATGGAGGCCAAAGTCTCGGAATTATTTTAAAACCACACTGAATGTTGATCCTATCGAAACTGAATTGTGAATATACTGAAAGTTTGTATTGTGCTCCTTCATAATAACAATTAATAATCTTCTTTAGATTCATGGCGATCGTAGATCAGAGTAGGATAGTATCATATGGAAAGAGTGAAGAGAGACGCGTCTAGCTAAATACTAACCTTGATTCTCGGAAAAACTTTGAAGGGATTGTTTGACGACCTCTGTGGTAAGGTGGGCGAGTAGCCGGCTGAGTCGCAAGAGGTGAGGGTTCGATTCCCGCTGCGGGACAAATGTTTGCATGGTCTGCAAATATTTGTTAATAGGTGTTGTGGTACCATGGTACTCGTAGTTCCTGATACCCACGACACAGGGAATCCTAGTGTGGGATCTATGTATGTGACTGTTGGGTGTTATGTTATGTTAATTATGTTATTGTAAGCATTCAAGTTTCAGTTACATTTCAATCACATTTCCGTGTTGAATTATCAGTGGAGAAGAATATCAATTTAGGACATTGACACTAGATTGGAACATGTTTTTTAATTTTGAAAAATGAATAATCATGGGCTTTTGTTTTTTTTTAATGAAAACTAGAAGTATTCTCTACATAATTGATTCGGATTATCTATTCAGAAGCTGCTGCTTGCACTTTCCCATTATCTGCAGATATTTGACCGTACCTAGCAAGGACTGCAGCGCCGCATAGCAAGTACATAATCATGACTTCGCCATTCCTTCATCTTTATTTAATCAAATCAGCTCTCCAGGGAACTTTCTTCCGAATCGAGTTTGCTTGTTGCGTGCTAATCGCTACCAAGACTGACACTGTAGCAGGCCTGTCTCTGAACCATATTTCAACGCTAAATGAGCTATATCGCGTTAGCTTTAGATTCATTATAGCTCGAATGCAAGCGATTTGTAAGATGATAAATTCAGGTTACTGCATTCGCAATGTATACGAATTGAATTGAGCTTTCTCAGGCTGACTTTAGGTTCAATATCGATTGCATGCTTGTCACAGTTTAAAAATAGTGTCGGTGTTATTGTCATCGGAGTGACAAATATGTACATAAGTACTATTATGTATTCTGTAGATGCAGTATAACTTGAATCTGTAAAATATTCACGTTCGAACGAAAGTTTTATCAGTCTGCTGATTTGAAAGTTAAGTGGCGTCCGAACCTTTGAGGCGAGTTTAGAGGTAAAAGTCGTAAAAAGTTTATTCTTATGTGAGGCGTTAGTGGATGTAACCGAGAAGTAAGTACCTACAACGGCTCGTTTCAAAAACGTTAATTACTTAGCTACTGCTCTTTCTCCAGTACATGTACAAGTAAGTAGAAAACTGACACAGAAATATGATTCATATGACGTTTTTTAATAAATTTTTTATACGGTCTATATTAATATAGATATTTATTCACTGAATTGTCTTACAAAACCTCAAATCTATAATTAAGACTTTGACTAAACAAATTGCCACGATTTCGTAAATAAAACCGAAACTGCGGTTGCAAAACTTAAAGTAATTTGTACAATTTATTTGACTTAGCGCTTAAGAGGTAGCTTAGAGCAACTGATAATCTTAATACAAAAAAACTTCCCAGGCCACGCCACCGCCGCGCCGGTCAAAACAGGCGAAATGCTTTTACTGTAGGTGATTCTATTCACAAAGCAGTGTGGTATAGTGTTTCCGGCCTAAGAATAGACCCCTCCGTCTCCTCTCATGGATGTTGTAAAACTTGACTAAGGGATTAACACCAGGGGCAATCCCTCAGTCGGCTTATATGCAGCAGCGTCCACCAGGGAACTCAACATCAATACTAAAATCACCAATCCGCCTGCCAAGCGGTGCTGATTATGGCAAACGCCCCCTCCCCCCCCCATTGTACTCTTTGGAGGAGGCTTCGTCCAAAAGTGGACGTCTAAAAGGTGCTGATGTGATGTGCATTCATTAAAATGTTAACCGAACAATTTGCATCAGGTATGCTGAAAATAAAACTAATAATTAGGTACCCAAAACATTGTAAATTTTTAATTGAAGTTGAATGAAGCAGTTTCAGCTGAACTTCGTTAACGTCATCAACAAAAGGATGATGCAGTTATGCCGACAAAGCTGTAACCAGGGCGAACAATGTTGTCGGGAATTTAATAAAAGAACATCAGTGTCCGATGTGACTGTAACATTCTTTGCACTCTACTTCATTTCGACGCGTAGAATCTTTACTATTTTGTTGTATACCGCGTAATTAACAAGATTCTGCTCAAATACCTATTTCTGCAATAAGTTGTAGTGTAGAGCTTCTTGTGAGAGTTTGTCCGGAGAAGTACTTCCAGCACTCTGCCGCCAAGCAGTAATGCTCGCATTGCTGTGTTCCGATTTGTATTGTGACGGTGAAATTACAGGCATGACACTTTTTGTCTCAGTGCAATGTGACAAAAGGCGCGTCCTAGAAGGACGTGACCTACGAGATAATGATTTTGTTATGGACAAGGGCTACCCTTACCATTAGTGGTTTGTTTTGATTAACAACAAAAAACTTGTTTAAACAGGTAATTTTATTTACAAGATTTTATTTAACCTCATCTGTTAGTGTGGGTACAATCTTGTTACTGAATTTTAAACAAGTTTCACCCAGCCAATTGAGCTGAAATTTTGCATACCTATCAACTTCCGATGACAATACAATATCTTGGTGACAGCGAGCTGATCTGATGATGGAAATGGAAGATGTAAGGAACGAATTCCTTGATGTAAACTAGTAGAATGGTCGTGTTAAGGTTAATTATGACCATCATCATAAGTCAGTAGAAAATTTCATAAAAGCTTGTTTAGAAAAATATTTTTTTCAACAAAATGACTAATCATAACAATTTTATTTTTGAACTGAAGTAAGCAAAGCAATTTTTCACGCTTATATTATTCCGTTTCGTTTACCCAATGCGACCTTTTTAAGCCTTCGATAGCACACACGTTTGAAAAACATATCAAATAAAGTATTCTAAAAATTTGTTTTTAATCTCTCTCGCGAATTGTTTTACGTGATTGATGATTTGTAACGAAGTATCATGGAAAGATACATACTGGCGTGCAATAAAATAGGGTCAGTTTGAAAAACTGCAATACCTACCAAATTAATTTTTAAGGATCCCATAGAAACTTACAAATCTAATATCATGAAAACAAAAGTAACATTTTAAAATATAGTTATTATTAAGCATATTATATCGCGGTGTAGAATCTATCAAAAGTTACATTTAAACCTGCAACCAAAATTTGCGGTGCTAGCTTATTTCTTCGTTTGTATGGATATTATGATCACGTGGTACCGAGAAGTGAAAATTAATGTTCGTATTTAAGCTAGTTTTGGCTTACTCGGCTTAACTCTGTGTTTCATTATTATCAGCCAGTAGAAGTCCATCTGCTGGACAAAGGCTAGGCCCTAGAATGCCACGACGAACGGTCTCAAGCCACCTCCACCCACAGACTTCCTGTGACGTTTATAATGTCTTAAGTCCATCGAGTGGAGGGCCTTCCTCTACCGCATCGCTACCCTGTGTTTACTTTCACGTAATTATATTCAAAAAACAAACCCTTTATCTTGTATTTAGCTAGTCAGGACCATAAATTAAATTCTGCCAAATTCACCCTTACAATTGAAAGATAATTTTAATATTTTTTGTTTGACGTAACGTCAGCAGGAGAATAGTAAAGTACGTGGTGTACCTATAGTCGTTTTTTTTCTAAAATGATACCAAGCCACGATAACTTCAATTCTGTTATATTTTTTGTTCTTGAAGAGGTTAAACGACTACATGCCCTTCATTTTAAGAACATTCAGATATTTTTTTTCACTACTGTAATTGAAACCACGACTTCTCAGACGTCTACTCGAGTTCGCTACTTAGCTAGCTTAAGTATGACGTCATTATGGCGACAGCACGATTGTACTTTCTCCAAGGCTGAGGCGTAGTAGTTATTATTTATTCTGTGGCTGGGGTGTATGAGACTCATTAACTCATGCCTAATGACGTACCGGTCTCGCCTTGAGGCGGCTCTATTAAATCATCGCTAGATGCCTTCGTGTTGTTTGGATTTCATTACCGCTGTACGCTTGGACAGTGTTTGGCCTGCGGTGGTGAACGCGCAATGTGTAACAATTATCAGTTTCAAGGTTCTGAGAGCTGTCATAAGCTAAGAGTTTCACTTTGTTCAACTTCAATGTTTACTTTCACGACTTTAAGTAAGTAGCGTAGCAGCCCTATCATACGAGATCATAAATACGTCCAGTGAAATCCGCGTCATTTCCATACTCGCTGAGATAGGGTTGTTAATGGGCATAATAAATGGATCATTTCGGTAGTTCTCGTGCCATAAAGTCTGATCCAGGAATGGCATTATCTATGGTACGTTGTAATGTACCGTTATGGGCGTGTTATGTAATTGTAATGATTTATGATAAAGAGTTTTTCGGAGAAATTTTACCTAATACCTTAGAATTTGCATCGTTACGTACCTAGTGATGTGTGACGATAAGAACAATCTAGAACCTTTTTACTTTTGTGAAGGTTTTACCTAATGTTTGCAGATTAAAATAATTAAAAAAACCAGGAATATCCATCCTCAACCATGCCTATTTTTAATCTTTTCTATCTAGAATATTATAGTAAGCTTGGAGCTCGACTTACACATTATTATTGAACGAGCGAAGCGAGTTATTAATGTTAACTAGATGGCAAGGTCTTAGTTCGGGGTGAACTATTTGTTATAATCTCTGTTCTAGCAAAGCATTTTAGCATAGACTTATTAAAGTAATATCATCCAATGCAACAAAATGTTATAGAGAAATTTGACTGTATCACTACTATAAATCACCGTTTGCAAACCCTCACGTCACTACCACACCTGTACAAAACAAACAACCCATAACTTCTCCCACTAACTTAACTTCCCCAGTGCAACCTCTAAAGTATTTGCCAGTCTTTGGGCTAGTTTACTTACTGCAAGTTGTCTCATTAACTTGGATTTAGTTACTTGCAACACAATTAACTTCACCAACTGAGTCGTTTCGTTGAAAGACACAATTGCGAGTATTTCCATTGTGATTTATGTATCTTTGTGAAACGAGTAAGTAGCTACTGCCTTGATGCGGTGTTGCCAGTCACTTAACTTACGGTAAAGTTTCGGTTGCTGTTATAAATAAATGTGTGCCTCTCTACTAAAGCCTGACTGAGTTTAGCTTTGAAATAGCTCTTAATGAAATGTACAAAAACAATGTCAGCAGTTAATAATAGAACTTACCCAAACAAATAAGTAATAGTTTGCTTTCAAAACGCTATCAAAAGTAAAAGAAGTTACAAGTACTGTAACCTGTTTTTATAAGATGGCATCCCAAAAATAAATGTAGGCATTGAACTTGATTAGAAAGCCGCCTTGCGTTGTTCAAATAATAAATACAAAAACCTTGGCTTACCTTTTACTTTCGCATTTGCTTCAATGGAAGCGTGAGTCGCTATTTTGTAATGGATTTCCGCTACCTCTGTCCAATAGAAGCTACCAATTTTCATTGATTCGAATGAAATAGGCGAAGCAAGAATTGAGGACAATGTACCTATTTTGATTCTATTCCACTATACTTTAAACGAGCTCCATACATGTCTGTAACAGAACCGATCAAAACAGATGTAATTATTTCGATTAAATTAATACGAAAGGGGATTTTTGATAAAAGAAAACGATCTAGCTTAATTCCAGAATTGGGATCAATTTATTGATCCCAATTCTAGGTTACCTAGGTTGCTAGGTTTACCTAGCAAAATTGTTTATGAGCTCTCAGCAAAGCACGCTCGTCCAATATTTATGTTTTCGGCAAAGTTTGATTACCTACTAGATCTTAGTTGATCTTAATAATGAGCCATTATTTTTACAAAAAACTATGTTCCGACTTTAATTCCTGAATATTTATACAGAAAACTTTAAAAAACTCCTAACATTTAAGGAGTGCTGTGGCTTCCATCATCAGCTCAGCAGCATGAAGTGATGAGTCTCATAAAACACCTGAACCATTAAAAGATTTCGTTTGATTTGACAAAGTTCAACAAATATGGCATCATTATCATCCACCTGTAGAAGTCTACTGCTGAACATAAGGCTTCCCCCTAGAATGCCACGACGAACGGTCTTAAGCCGCTTCCATCCACCGACTTCCTGCGACGTTTACAATGTCTTCAGTCTATCGAGCGGAGGGTCTTCCTCTACCGCGTTGTCCGGTTTGTGGTCGCTACTTGAGAACCTTTATTCCCCAAAGTTTGTCAATTCTGCGAGCTATATGACCTGCCCAGTGCCTATTGCCACTTCAACTTGCTAATTCTGAGAGCTATGTCGGTGACCTTGGTTCTCCTACGCATTTTCTTATTTTGGATTTTATCACGTAGTTAAACTCCTAGCATAGCTCTCTCCATAGCCCACTGCGTGACTTTGGGTGTATCGTTAAGGCCAATAGTTAGCGCCCAAGCCATCACTGGCAACACGCACATGATTAAAGACTTTATACAATTGAGGATTTCCCTCGATTTCCATAGGATTCCTAAATAAGATTCTGACTTGGTCATAATGGAACCAACTCGAGAGAATACCCTTTCAATTTTCTATCCAACTGAGCAGACTACTCTATGGAAAACCATAATTTAATTGTTTATAAACAAAGATCATAATTGCAAACCTTTAATTAGTTGCTTGTCTATATTTCGACACAAGACGTTTTTTATTGAGCTGCCACATGGCATCGGATGTGTAAATTTTCGTAATACTGACACATTAAGGCAGTTCAAAATAACAATAAATTATGGGACCGCAAAAAACCAACGTTCAAAAAGTGCTGAATCAATTTCGATTAAATTTATATGGGACCACGTCTGAAGTATGGTCTACCAAACAAAAAAAAAATCATCAAAATTAATGCATAATTGACGGACTAATTGCGTAATAAACATACAAAAAAAAACTACAGTTTAATTGAGAACCTCCTTTTTTTAAGTCGGTTATAAACAGACCCGGTCGGTGACAAACGTTTTCACTCGCCCACTGTACATAAAAAACATACAGTAGAACCTCTTTCTTTTTTGAAGTTGGTCAAAAATAAGTTTAGTTAGATTTAATCACGAAATATTCCGAAACTCAAAGCAAAATCTAATTAATTTTAAGGAAGAAAACAAACTACTAAAGAAATCCACGAAAAGGGGCTTAAATGACGCGCACCATTTCCGCGCGGGCGGGGCACATTTAGAGGCATTAAGTTGTGTAACAAAAGGTAGTATGACAAAGTGTCTCCAAGGCGGGGCTACAATAGGTGTCGCGTCCGAAGACGGCAATGCTCAGTGTGTCTCCAGCTTAACGACTTAATGCATCCCCTCGTTAGCTAGAGAGATTCGTTTTACTATCAAAATTAATGGAAAACAGAAACCAGGCATTTGCTTTGCAATTAGATACTCTTACCTGCCTATAAAACTTTACCCAAAGGTTAGCTAGAAAAGAACGAGAATTAAGAGAAGGTAGCACTGGTAGGTAGCAAAAGGGTGTGTACGCCTATTTGCTAGCGCACGATTTGGCTATTATTTCTTCAAACTCCATGAAACTTTGTAAACATGATCAATACACTAATATCTAGAGACCCGGGGTGCGTTAGTTTCTTAAAAAACTATATTATGGTTACCAAATCGTAAATTAAAAAAAACAATTTTTTAATAAAACTGATGCACCACAGTTCTAGATATGAGTGTACTGGTCATGTGTACAAAATTTCATGTAGTTATTGAAATAATAGCCAAAATAGAAGCAAACTTCGTTCGCGTATAAAAGGGTGTTATGCCGGTATAACCTTCTCTTAAGTTCACCCGTTGTGCAATAAAGAATTTTCGGCATATAAAAGCTTGATATAGTCATTTCATATCTGGGCCATCCAATGCGTTTGCGCATTCCAAAATCGAGCAAAGATAAAAAAAAAAGTCATTTATTCAGTTACACTACTCATAGTTACAAAGGTACAAGTAAAATATAATTTAATAGTTAGTGTAAGAGAAAAGGACGAGGGCTCAGCCACGCTGTTTTTCAGCCTCACCTTAGAATGCTAAAAATTTAATTATTAAAAACCTTTTGCTTCGTTTTCAGGTTTTGCCAGAAAAGTTAACAAAAGCTTTTAAATTATGCGACTGTTGATAATATTTCCGTTTCCAACACATTCAAATTCCTAAAATACATTCATTTTGTGTAAATAAACGTTATTGTAAGCCGTTTCTGTTTTACGAGTAAAAAATACATTAAAAATAACACTTATAGAACTGTTCCCGCAAATTATTCAAATGTATCCAGGTCCAAGGTGCTTACAGGGCCCTACTTACGAAGTGACTTGGGTTTGATATAAATCGACGGGGAAGCCAATGTCTGAGGATAGCTGCAAATTTACCTGCCAAGATTTCGCCTACCCACGAAAAATGTTACCTGGGGTGCTATTTTTGAACGTCACTGAGTGACTAAATATCATCATAAATGTCGCAAATCACCGTTTTTCTAGAGATGTATGATGTCTTTTTAAAGGAGGCACTTGTATTGATATCATAGGTAAAGGAATTTTAGTCAACAATGATCGGAAATCAGGGATTACCGGCAATTTTACTGACATTTAGTCATCGATGACATTTCAAAATCGCACCCCAGCCCACACGGATTAGTTTGTGTAATGTGAACGAAACATTGTTCTTAGCTTTAACGTTCCATTTTCGTTTTGTTTTGTCCTGGCTCTGGATTCATTCCCAAATGGGAGTGTGTTATTATTAAAAGATAGCGTTAGCCGAGTTGGTCGTGAAAGACAATGGCAGCAATGAGCTCACCACTCGTCACGTCTGCATTATTGCAATTGTGCAACCCATGAGGAAAGAGGCCGTTTGAGGCTCTGCCTACCCTTTCGTGGAAAAGAAAGAAAGAAAGAAAATTAATGGCAATGAGCAGGATAGCTCGCAAAACTGACAACCATGGGGAATAAAGGTTCTCGAGTGGTGACCACACCGGACCACGCAGTAGAGGAAGGCCCTCCACTCGTTGGACTAAAGACATATTAAGCGTCACAGGAAGTCGGTGGATAGAGGCAACTCAGGACCGTGCGTTGTGGCAATCTAAGGGGGAGGCATAGGCCTCGCTCGTAGAAGTCCAATGGACATAGGTCCAGGAGTAGACTTCTACAAGCTGATGATGATGATCATCTGGATTTTTTGGATCCATCCATTTTCACAGGTCATCAGTCCACTAACTAAAAAAAAGGGACGCTTGAAAAGGGACTTCTCGGTTCATAGTTACTCAAGAAACTTCTACAACACGAACATCTAAGACTATTAGAACTTGATACTGGTTTAGGTTAACTGAATAAACTTTTCTATAAGTAATAGGTACATCATTAAATCGACGACTTTGTTCGTACAGAATCCAACAAATTTGATTCCCAAAAAGATGAGAAAAGAGTTCCATCCATTATTTGTTCAAACTCACGAATAAGAAAGAGATTAAGGATAGCTTTTACCCAAGTCCATTCACACTTGACGAATAATATACTGCAGAAAATAATCCCGAAAAAAGTTTTATACCCTATTGTAGGCGTTAAGTAGGGACCGAGATTTTTTCCACTTATTGTGGCATTTACTATTTGGTAACGGTAGGGGAAAATATCACGAAGATGTTATATCTAGGAATAAAACTTACTCTCCTACTACAGCAGGATTTTGGAAAATAGCATTTTATCTTTACGCGTCTGGCTTACCTTTATGTTTCTACTTGATTATTTTTGAGGCACTTTGGTTTATATGTAGAACTTGCTATATTTCACGAGATCATCATTATCTCTAGAAGTCCCCTGCTGGACAAAGCCCTCCTCCCACGATGCCACGACTTCCTGTGACGTCGGTGGTTTACGAGATATACAAATAAAAATCCTTTTTCCAGTGGCACTGTGTATTTTAATTATTGTTGCTTGAAGATTTAGGCGTGTATTCGGCGCAGCCTAATGCCTTTGCATAGACGTGACGACTGGTGAGCTCATCGCCGCCATTGCTTTCCCACGACTAACTTGGCTAACGCTTTCTTCCTGTACTCTTAAACAAGCCAGCAGCCAGTACAAATCTTATACCAACGATAACTACCCAACAAGTCTGGGAAACAGAAGCACAAAAAAATACAGTTGTCTTGGTAAAAACAAGAACACGTTATGTTTTATTCAAAAGAAGAATTGATAGCAGGAAAACAATCAGTAGAACTAAAAATATAACAGGTTTGGTTCAAGTACCCACGTTAGTTATGACATGGGGGGGGGGGGGGGGGCAACGAAGCGTCGCAATACATCGAACAAAAAGAAATAAGGGCACAAATTGTAATTCAAATAATATTTTAATTCAGTTCACGACTTAATACAATAATATTTAATTTTTAAGCGATTGCATAAACAGTTCCATAAAAATATTTCAAATAAACAAAGAACCCTTTCATTTGTCAAAGATAAATGTAAACAGCCAGCGCCCTCCGCCCAGTAATAAAATATGGCCATTAATCTAGACGAAGTTGGCGACAGTGGGACACAATTATTATCCTTTTTAAAGGTCGGTGAAAAATTTCACCAATTTATTTCGCTTTTCAAACGAAAAAAAGTAATTTTATTAATTGCGAGGACTTCGGAAACAGACTCGTTTTTATATCAAATAAATTGTGCCAAAATTGAAAATTCTAAGCCGTGTCTTATTTAAATAAATGACTGTTTTCTAGGCTAATGTAATCAATTGAATGTTTAAGAGATGTATTCTTTTTACTTTTTAATTAATTAGCCTGGCGTAGTACTTTTACAAAAAATAAGATGAGCATTTCTGTTTCAGAGTTTTATTCGTAGCAAAAACTTTAGTCTTTATCGACTTTATCTTCTTTGAAATCGGAATAAATAGTTTTCATTGATATTTTCAGCAAAGAAAATATTTTGAACTTTTTTGTAAGCGTGTATCTATCTACTGCACAGATACAGTGTAGGTTGTAGGTATAAGTTGGCGTTCACACGACAGGGGTTCGCGCCATATGTCGTCTCACGCTTAACGAAGATTTAGTGACCTAACAACATCGCATGTAGACATGCCCTTATCTATAGCTTAGCCTGTGAAAGCGGGATTTAATTTGGTAATAACCGTTGAATCTTGACAGGAAGGCCAACATGCTACACACATTGTAACTAAACTATCTAGGTTAGTATGTTTTACAATTGGTTATCTATGTTAGCCAGAAAAATAAATAATTTTTTTTTGAGATAGTAGCGAAGAGCTACGCTGTAGGTTATTGTAGACATAATTCTAAGAATAAATAATTGAAGACGCTGGCTAAAGTTTTTAAATTTCAGGGCTCCTTTTTTGAGTGGTTTTCTTTTTCGGTTTTTGGTTTCGAGTTTTTTTTTGGATAAAGACCTCAGAATTGGTATAAATACCAGCGTACTTCTGAATTTATTCAACGTCGTCGTTAGATGACGTTTCTATTTGACTTATTTGATATTTGATTCATTGTTGCAAGTAGAGGTTTCTTACAGAATACGACTCAGTGTATCAACCAAGCCGTGTTTACTTTAAACTGATGGGCGAGTGTGGGTTACGGCGAGCATTCCGTGTTAATCTTGGCGGATATTGGCGAAATAAGCCGGGGTTAAGGGTTTATAATCACAAGCAGTTGATGGAAACTGGTTCTGCTGAATTGTACGTCGAGTATAATATATATAAAGGTGGAAAATAATTGATGTATACAGCTAACAGCTGATTCACTTTTGTGATAACATCGCCTTAGAATTTAGTTTAATTTGTGTACTCTCATCATCATCGTCATATAGTTGTAGATAACTGGAAATAGCCCCTTAAAAAATCCACGTCTAACGGTCAAATGACGCCTTAATCAACCAACCTTCCGCGATAAATTGAAACTTATTGAAAACAACGCACATTATAAGTTACATATCTACTATACTAGTTACTATATGATTGTATACATATAGTATACAATCATGAAATTATTTGTAAATAATCCTATTGTAGGGTTTTCATGGCTTGAGAATATAAGTACCTAAACTAGCATTACCTGTATTTTACTTACCAATGACTGCTAATACGTACCGTTGTGTTTCCGGCCTAAGAATGGACAGTTCGGTAAAATTTGTACTTCAACTGATTTCCTCGTTTTGATACATCACTGGAGTTTAATCTTGAGCTTATCTTAGATAATATCTAGTCAGGCCAAATATTAAACAATCAAATAAAAAAAAAAACAAGTTTCCCTGATGACATTGGCCATTTAACATTATATTATTATATACTAGTTGCGCCCCGCGGTTTGACCCGCGTGAATAATTATGAAAATATATGATCATGATGATGATGAAAAGTAGCCTATGTGTTAATCCATGGTATAAGGTATCTCCGCTTCAAATTTCACTCAAATTCGTTCAGCCGTTTCAACGTGAAGAAGTGGCAAACATATTAACAAACTTTCGCGTTTATAATATTATACACATTTTGGCTATAATGGCTTACATATAAGATATAGATATATACTGTGGCGGGTTTTTTTGTAGGACTATTTAAGATAAACATTTCCATCATACATTACTTATGTGTAACTCTAGCGGTTTTGGTAGCGCACGCCAGAATAGCTCGCAGATGTGATAGATGTTTTCCTACTTACTTGACACTTATAGTCATATTACGGACAATTCACACAATATCTTTATAAATGTAATAAACCTATGTGTTATTCTGATGTATAAGCTATATTATTGTAAAGTTTCATTAAAATCCATTCAGTAGTTTTTACGTGAAAGAGTAACAAACATCCATCCATCCATCCATCCATCCATCCATCCATCCATACTTACAAACTTTCGCGTTTATTATATTAGTCATAATAATAATAATTAACATTTGCGGTCGTCTTGCTAGCGTCTTTGTATCGTTAGTCAACACTGATTAGTCCATGATCGCTATGGATTCAAACCCATGTTTGGATCAGACAGCGTTGGTTACCATCAAAAATGCGAGCTAAAGACGACCCAGATTGATTGATAGAAGCTCTACTATAGTTTAATAGCATCTGTTTACTACACTATTTCACCTTACTAGGCAATAAACCGGGAGGATAATAGGTTTTGGCGCCAAACTAGATTTATAGACTCGTTGAAGTTTCAAGTAGTAACATTTTTTAGGGTGCAGGTAAACCTTTTGAAGACAGTCTTTTATGGCTGCAATAAAGTACCGTGAATGGTTGTTTTGAGGTGGAGGGCGGAGGTCGAATAAATTGTGTGTCATTGTTGAAACTGGGATTCGGAATGTAAGCGCTTTTGATACAGCTCCAAGGGATAGAAGCACTAAAACTGGACCCATAAAACGGGTTGTAGTTTGAGCTATTTATTTCATTTGTGCAAAAAAAGTTAATTCTATGGTACAATAAATTAAACATCACACATAACACCCAACAGCCACATACATAGTCCTGATCCCACACTAGGATTCCCTGTAACGTGGGTATCAATGGACTACGAGTACCATGGTACTACAACACCCAGACCAGGAACAAACATTTGTCCCGGAGTGGGAATGGAACCCGCACCTCTTGCACCACGAAGGTCGTCAAAAAATACTTGAACTTACAATAAAACATCACAGTGATGACTAACGGCACTGAGACGTGGTCGCCTACTATTAGCTGTATATAGACTAGCTCAATGTCGCAGCGGGCTATGGAGAGAGCTATGCTAGAGATAGAATTCGAAATGAGGAAATCCGTAGAAGAATTAAGATCACCGACATAACTCTCAGAATAAGCAAGTTGAAGTGGCAATCAGCAGGTCATACAGCTCGCAGAACTGACAACCGTTGCGGAATAAAAGTGTTTGAGTGGCGACCACAAACCGGACGACGCAGTAGAAGAAGGCACTCCATTTGATGGACTTAAAACATTATAAATATCGCAGGAAGTCGGCGAGTGGAGGCGGCTCAAGACCGTTCGTTGAGGCTTCTAGGGGCAAGGCCTATGTCCAGCAGTGGACTTCTACAGGCTGATAATGATGATCAAAATAAAACATTTCCTTCAAACAGACCCATAACTGTGGCCTATTATGTTCAAACATATTCGAAACTACTACTTAAGTCCGAAACAAATTTATGCAGTAAACTCACAAATCATCTCCGAGGAGCTAACTTATGCAATAAAATGGTGCAATATGGCGCCTATACCAAATGGCCGAATGATGATAACATATGACCAGCGTTATCTCGTAAATCTGGTTTGGATTCACAATGTTTCTTGAGCATTCACTAACTTTTATTTTAAGACTTAAAAATTTCTGAGTTTCAGTTTTGATAACATGCTTTTGATTGGTATTATTCATAACATCAAATTTTTTTTAACACTTTTGTAAATGACTGTCCACATCTCTAGATTTTTCCGTGCAAAAGTGGAGCAAACGAAATGAGTTTCATTGTACGGAATTTCAAATTTATTTTTGATGGCATTATAATTAGTACTGTACCAAATAACATAACATAACTAGATCACCGCGGAGATAACTCGTATCACCGGTTCTTTCCTGGTCACCGTGCAATAAGTTCGCAACCAGTTCGAGAACCAATTTGGTGGCGTTGAAATGGCCCAGTGACCGCTGGTGATAGAAACAAACCTAGTTCCTAAAATATTTTGTTGTATACCCATGATTCATGGATGTTTATCAATCTACAGGTTTTTTTTTAACAAATCAATAGTAAAAACATTATGATATTAATTTAACTATCACAGTTTTTTTCTAATAGTCGCGTTCAAACGCGAAAAGGAAATCAAACTACAATAATGTTTTGAAACAAAATAGTAAATAAACCAGCTTTTTTCTAATCATCATCATCATCAGCCTGTAGAAGTCCACTGCTGAACATAGGCTTCTCCCATAGAATGCCACCACGAACGGTCTTGAGCCGCCTCCATCCACTTTTATAATTTATTTAGTCCATTGAGTGGAGGGTCTTCCTCTACCGCGTCGTCCGGTTTGTGATCACCACTCGAGAACCTTTATCTCCCAACGGTTATCAGTTCTGCGAGCTATATGACCAGTCTATTGCCACTTCAACTTGCTTATTCTGAGACCAGAATATAATGAAAATGGTAAAATTAGATACGACCGTGCACAATAATAATATTTTAGTTCCAACCACTTCACGGCTTCTGCAGCCAATGCCAATTCCATAACTATGTCGATCTACCGTAGTGGTGGAACAATAACGCCGAGTTTATATACAACTTCAAACGGGTAAGTTCGATTAACTTTGAAGCGTGTCGTGGCAATGATAGTCCCTATGCTATTACTGCTATACTACTGTCACAGGTTAAAATAGAAACGGCCAATTCACCAACACAATTTAAAAAAAAGATCTACGTCCACCAATATGCCGTCCTCTGCTGCTAGACGAGGCATCCCCATAGAATACGAAGATTTTCCATAATCACCACGCTTGGCAGACTGATTGTCGATTGCAGAATAGGGGTTAAATACTCGGATGCTGCTGGCCTTTTTCTGATGTAATTCTTTAGACGGCTTTTACGACATCCACGGGAGGAGTTGGAGGAGTTCTATTCTTAAGCCAAGACCATCATGGCCATTCACGTATTATGCAATATGAAAATGTGTTAAATTTAATAAGAGATAATTTTTCTTTAATACCTACATACACCGAAAACATATTATCATCTTACAAATGTATAATAATAAATGATGCCCTAGGTAGGCACTGAAGTGAAAAGGCTCAGCCTCACCTTTGCTAGCTTAGGTCTTTTGTAGCTCCCTGAGTGAATTTAAACTGGCAGTAATTAGTGCGTGTGGTAATTTGTGGAAATTGAGCCAGTTATTTTCCTTTTTAGCTATGACACACGATGGAAAACATTTTGCTTCTCTGGGATGTGTTTCCAAAGTTTTGTTTTAAATTTTTGGTCCAACTGGGAATCTATCACAAATAGGGAATCCAACTAAACTTTCTTTACGGTTTGATAATTTAAAAACTGATGCGCCAGCTTGTATCTTTGTCTTTGTATTTCCGGTGTCCTGACAAGTATTGGGTGGCATTCCAACATTACTTTAATTATCTATATTTACAGAAATAATTATACAAGTAAATACAACATTTTTCTAGGCTTGGTCGCGTTGGAACAGGAGTAATTTTAGTATATAAGACGATTCAAAATGATCCTTGTGATTTCATGAATAACATTTTTTTGACTTTGACTTTAAAACTACAAATGAAACAGTTGAGCTTTCTAAAGACCGTTGCAAACGATCTAAAGATAGCTCATTTCATCTAAATCTTAACTTCTAGTAGTTTACGTAAATCATTTGTAGTAATTTCGCTCAACCAAGAACAAACAAAGAACCAACATTACCGACATCGCTGTCAGAATTAGCAAGTTAAAGTGGCAATGGGCAGGTCATATAGCTCGCAGAACTGACAGCTGTTGGGGAATAAAGGTTCTCGAGTGGCGACCACAAACCAGACGAAGCGGTAGAGGAAGACCCTCCACTAGATGGATTTAAGATATTATAAGCGTCAACCAAGCAGTAAGTTGGTGGATGGTGGCGTTGAATTATAAATTACGTCAGACTCGAAATAGATTTTATTCACTTTTGAGTTGAACCAACCAACACGAAAGCTTTATTAGTGTAACTGGCATTAGTGCCTTTGTCCGTTTCACCCGTCCGTTGATTGGTCAAAAACTACTAGATCCATTTAAGCTGAACTAAAATCAAGTGATGTATATAGTTTGCACGCGAAACGTTGGCCATTTATTGACATTACTAGGGTCGTAGTAATAAGTTAATAGGTAAATGGAAAAGGTCGCATACATTTCTTTCTTATTTTTGGATAAATAATATTTCAATACAATGGAATTATTTAGAGCAGAATAACCCTTTTCTCCATTATTTCACCATCAGTAAAACGAAGTAATTTACCTGGTTGTTTTTATAACGCTCACTTCGTATTTCAGAAGTTGAGAAGTCATAATAGATAAAAGTTTTATTTCTAGAATTTTGTGAGTAGACAGAAAAAACAGTTCTAGCAAACAGAAATACATCAATTTATAAACAATAAACAAAATAAATGTACTATGGGTTGTCTTATAGCGTATAGCGATGTCTTTCGACAACCTTAGGGTGGAGAAGACTCTAATGGAATATTAGGATCCTAGGAGCGTGATCTGGTGGCTTTTGATGATATTGTAGGATCCTTTTTTTAACTATCGCATCGCTGTCATCCAATGAAGTTGTACAGTTGGCAAAAATTCGATGACTTCATAATACTAGGGGTCAATTTAATTTTAGGTCTAACATAGTTCATGTCTTTCTTGAACTACCAGGAGATGAGAAATTAGAAGAAGTAAATCTTTCTAGTATGAGCCTCAATATTTAGGAAATAACGGAAAACTGGATACACCATACTCTATTTATCTTATAAAATACCTAAAGAGCTACGTGATCAATCGTAAGAATAATTCAGCGTACTCTTAGGCCCATATTAATAAATCGAACTTAACTCTAAGAACGATCTTGAGTGTGTTCCAATTTCAGAATTCCCATACAAAAGTTTAGTATTTGGTGTTCTCAAGATCGTTCTCAGAGTTGAGTTCAGTCTATTACTACGGGCCTTAGTGAGCCCCGAAGCTCTTTACGGTCACCAATTGAATTTAGTGAACAATCTTTGGTGGAGTTCACATCACTGACTTGGTTCTATTTGCGTCTGTATTTATTCTATTGTACTATTTATGAAAGACAAATGTTAGTAGCGGTGAGTTTTGAAATGTATTAATAGGCTTAAAAGGTCTTAGGTATTTTAAAGGGAAATACTGCCCTCTGGTTCTTATGTACTTGGGTAGTACCATGCGTAGGTACTACAGTAATAATATTTATAAAAGGAAAAGTAATGTGTACCTAATTTTGCGCAACGATCTAAACAGCCAAGAAAAACATCTTGAGGAAACGGGCTATAATAGTAGATTATGCACTAAGGGAATAAAGCAGTGTCTTATGTCGCGGGCGGCATATTGAACCCTGAGCGTAACGAGGGACTCTAAAGTTAACTCCCGAGTGTAGCGAGAGAATTATATAGAGTCCTTAGTGAAGCGAGGGGTTCAAGCTGCCCAAGACGAAGACAGGCTTTATTCCAGAGGAGCATACTCTACTTTTCACACCTACTGCGAGGCAATAAAAGGCCAGGGCTCCATTAAATAAGTATCGTATGTTTTGATAAACTCTGGGGTAGAATCATTATCGCTCGACATTTTTTGTTAACACTAATATTATCACTGACATAATACACTCGAGAGCAATGAATCCGGGTCACTTAAAGAATCCTAAAAATCTCGGAAACTAAAAATGCTAGGTTAATGCAATAAATTGTATTTAATAGACAATGTAATACTCCTTAAATGAAGGTATTAAAACTTCTTAGTTATTGTAAAGTTATATCATAAAAAAATCAAATTTGAAAAAGGGCCACTTTCGGAGATGGAACTACGAAATTACAGCATTTGGTTTTGCTTTTGTTTGTAATCTGTCATTTATCATTGTTTGATTTCTGTTTTTTTGTTGTTTTTTTCTGCGTAAACGCAGTAATGGAAGCACGAGGAGGCAATACGAAGTATTAAAATTCAAGAAAATCGTAATAAAGTTCAAAAATTTCATGTTTCCTATTTTTGTTTTAAGGAGAGATCAGCAGTTTTTTTCTTTATGTAATTTTGTGTTAATAAAATGTATGGTGACTCATATTTTTTTACCTTCATTTAAGGAGTATTACATTGTCTATTAAATACAATTTATTGCATTAATCTATCATTTTTAGTTTCCGAGATTTTTAACATTCTTTAAGTGACCCGGATTCATTGCTCTCGAGTGTATTATATTACAAAAATATTGCAATAAAATTCACTGAAAATCACAGCACCAAACATCTCTTTTGTTTCACATTCTTTAAAATCGCGCCTATTTCTTTTTTTTCGAGTTTTGCTATAGTGGCCAGTTCGATTTTCGAACAAACCTCTTTACAATGCCATATGGGCATTTTTTACTCAGAGTTTTCCATGAGTTTCCAACACGAATTTGACGTTCTTAATTCAAATCACTTTCATCCCTAGGGAGTTTCATACAACTTTATATCCCTAGAGAGACAACGCTATACTTTACGTTGAGGTTGCATGATTTGTAATTGGACATTGTCGAGCAGGTGGTGTGAAAATATTCTTATCGTTTAAAATATACGTTTCATAATCTACTATCGTTATGTATACCTATTGATAAAAGTGGCACTTTTTCAAAACCAATAAGTAATCTCAAAGAAATCTCACCCTTATTGAGTTAAGCGTTTTCCCCTCTATTTACCTTGCGTAAATCTTAGTTAGGAAGGCCGTTATTTCACCTTACCACATATGGAACCTGGATCTAATGCCTTTCAATTGCTTGGGACGGGTCTAATGGTGATTAAATAAAGGTTCAATCCGCATACGAAGAATTTGATTACATTATTTATTGAAGGGACAAAAGAGATTTGCTTCAAATGGATTGTAAATGTTACTCGTTTTGCCTCGGGAGATGTGCTGAGTGAGCGTTGAGGAATGGCATAATCAAGATTCTACGTTTCATACCCAGTATCCACTAAAGCGAACATTATAGAATCACATCTGTCAGTTCAGTTCATCACCATCATCATCATCAGCCCATACAAGTCTACTGCTAGATATAGGTCTCAACTATGCCACGACAGTCTTGAGCCGCCTCCATCCACTGACTTCCTGCGACATTTATAATGTCTCAAGTCCATCGAGTACTTCAAAATGGTCCTTGGGTTTTCAATTAAGAGGGCACTATACTACAAATTAGCTCCCTCTTTAACGTACGCGATAACCCGCGCGCCATCTCGCTCGCGCTAGCGAGTGTCGTGCACAAAAATGAAGTTTTTTGTTTATTATGGCGAAAATAAAGTGTTTATCAAAAAACTGATTTTAGCATAAGAATAAATAGTTGTTACCTACTTGTTGTAGTAAAATTTATCTTAAAAAACCGTAGGGTTCCTGAGATTTCTTTCAAAACGTGTGGGAAACAAGGATTTTTCATTAAATAAAACTATCGAGGTTTTTTTTACATATCGTGTTTTCAACTTTACAAAATAAATGCAAAAATATAAAATTTTCCTATTCCAAAATATTTAACTCGTAGAACCCGTACATACCGAGTTATAAATCGATTTTGTTGGGCAAAATCACATAGTACGCCTTCTTAATAAAACACTGTATTGACTTTGACTTACATTGTAAAATAAGGAGAGGAAAACATCATTTACAAATCTGAAAGTGATCTTGTAGTTTTCTTATCTCTGATTCAGGGCAAAGGAATGCTACGCACAATCCGTTCCGTTTTTCCAAAATGTCATCAAATGGGTATTTCTTGAAGAAACCTGCCGAAATATACCTGTATATTTCGTTACGGATCATCAACCTAACCGCAACGAGTTCTCTTAGCTTTTGTAAAATATTAAAACCTTAAACCGTTCATTAAAATCAATAAGTTATAATATTTTTGATTGGGTTTAGAGTTACAGTTTATTAATGGGAGCTGTTAGTTGTTAAAATATGGAGCTAGTATGCAAGTACTGATGAATATTTCGATTCGTGTTGGAACAATTTGATTAATTTTATATTAATTTATTTATCTTCTAGAATCGCGAGCAAGAAGAAGAAGAAGAATTACTAGTCTTTAAGCTAAATAATATGATATAACAAGTTGCGCCCCGCGGTTTCACCCGCGTGAATAATGATGAAAATTGATGATGATGATGATGAAAAGTAGCCTATGTGTTAATCCAGGGCGTAAAGTATCTCCATTCCAAATTTCACTTAAATCCATTCAGTAGTTTTTACGTGAAAGAGTAACAAACATCCATACTCACAAACTTTCGCGTTTATAATATTAGTAGGATATGTATTAGTTTACTATGTGAATATATAAGTATTAGGATTATACTTAGGTAGGTACTAGTCAATATTGTTCATAACTACTTACTTATATATTTTAATTAATTTAGAATACTTCTTAGTTTTGCTTTGTAGGTACACCACAGTCTATTATAGCGTTGCTCATTTCGTTCCATCCAAAGGTTGCCCGGAAGAGATCGCCTTCAGCGATAAGGCCGCCCATTGTATTGCCTTTCTATAGTAATATTACTTGTTTATTGTTTCTATGGTGATCAATAAAGTGTTAATCTATCTATCTATCTATATAGTTTCAATAAAGAATAATATTGTTTTTTTTTGTCATTTTGACTGATACATAATTTAATTTAATAATTAATGTATTCATTATAATAATTTGATTCATTTATTTTTATGTCAGCTAGGCTCGTAAGGGGTCAAATTGGATCATTTAAACAAAATAATTCTAAGAATAGGAGGCTTTTGAGTATTTTTTTCTCAAAAGCAAGTTTTTATAGCAAAATTCGTAGCACTGATTCAGACAGATTGCCTCTCCGTGTATTAGGTAGCTGGACTGCGACTGAGGGGGTGACATGAGTGTCTTTTCATGAATCTTGAGTCGGCACGCATTCACGCCCGGCTGGATAAATGGTAGCTATCTTTCTACATCAACGCGACAGACACAAAATCTTTTGCTTGCCCTTGTACGATAAAGTTATAGGTCGTGTTTTTTGGCTCTATAAATAAAACTTATCTTAGTAAACAGTGAATGTGATGTTCATTTGAACTGTATGGGTGTTCAAATGGAGAGGTTACAGTAATTTAGGAGAGTTTGATTGACCTTGGCTCTCTATTCGTTCACCACAAGAGATTGATAAACAGGCGTAAAGCATAAGTTCAATAGGAATAATCATTAAAATAAACCGGGCAAATGCGTCTTTTTTTAACCAACTTTTTTTTTTCTTTTTTTTTATGTTTGTTACCTCATATCTCCGGCGTTTGTGAATTAATTTGGAAAATTCTTTTTTTATTTGAATAGATATACTTTCAGATTGGTCCCATTTTTTTCAGAATGCAATTCTGATGATGGAATCCATGAGGAATTGAGGGAACTCTTCAAATATTGTAGGCATACATATGGCGATTTTGATATTTTCAGCAACAAACCAAGCATATGCATTCAGAAAGTATCATAATCCTTTCACCGCTATGGTTATTTCATCATTTTTTTTCATCCAAATATTTAGTCGAATACAATGGCGGAAGTCGGTTTTTTAATGAAAAGTTATTCAAATAACGCGTGGTGCTTAGGAATCCAAAATCACAGTCTCTCCTTAGAGAAGTGTTTCACAGGATAATATCTGAAATATTTTTGTTGTTTGAAGATCTTTATCTCTACCTTTATTGTACGGGGGAATTAGTTTTTTGAATTTTGACTATTATTTTAACTATTTGTATTATTGTGCCGTGGTGTGTCTGAACTAAGAAAAGACCCCTCCATCTCCTCCCGTGGATGTCGTAAAAACGATTATGGGATTACACCAGGAGATGGGCAGCAGCATCCGCATGAGTGATTAATACCGATACTACGATCATCATTCCGCCTGATAAACTTGGTGATTATGGCTATTCCCCCCATTGTTTCTCGTCAGCATTGGACGTTTAAAGGCTGCTAATGATGAATGATGATGATGTCTTTTTACAAAAATTTTGGTGACAGAATAGGGATAGACAGACAGGCAGATAGACGAATAACGTAGGCTAACAACGTAATAGAATCATAATTCTATTGTCTTAATTGAACGAGGGAAGCGAGTTCTCTGAGTCAAGTTGGAAGATTCGGCGTTTGTATGTATGTATGTATGTTTGTCCGATGAAAACTTCCAAACCATTAATCCGATCTTCATGAAATTTTGTTTGAGGGTAGATAGTATTAGTACAATTTGTAGGTAAGGTTATGAGCTATATCGGTCAGGGGTTTGCTGAGATATCGGGGTCCAAGAGGGGGTAAAAAAAAAAAGTGAGACAGTCAGATCAAATGGGGTGTCTAATGAAAGCGCTTTAGTTGGACATTTCAAAACTGTTTTTTATAAGTATTTAGCCTTAGTAGTTTTTGAGATATTAGGGAAAATAAAAAACGTAAAAATCAAAACTCTAGGGTACTTCCAGCAATCCCACAATGCTGAAATTTGGTATGCTTGTGGCTTTTGTGTCACAACTACAGGGAAAAGTCTGAAACTGAAGAATTTAGAAACTTGTACTCCATATAACTAAAACCAATATAACATCCATTGTTGACCTCCTATTTCTAGGAATTTGAATGACGCTGGAGTTCTATGGGTTTCGTCAAAAGGACGTTATCAATTAATTCGTCAGGTACTTGATATAGGTACTAACAGGTATTTAGTATTACGCCCCGTTGCTTAGCCCTATTCAAAAGTTATTTCGATGATGTGTGGGAAATTAGAGTTGTTACTGATAGATCCTGTACTGGTAGACCTCGAGGTGAAAATTTTCAAAAATAATAATAGAAAAATGGAAATTACTTGGTTAATTAGTCGGGCTGATAAAGTTGTTATCGCGAGATCTCAGTTCGGGGCGAACATATAGTTACATTTGTATTTGCACGCTAGAGGAAACTGGTATATAAAAATATTGTCTATTTATAACCTTAACATCACTATATACTATATTTTTATGCAAATAAATAGTATAGTAAAAGGGTTGCTACCCTTTGGGCATGAAACCCTGAAAAAGACATCATCATCATCATCAGACTTTGAAGTCCACTGCTGGCCTCCCCCATAGAATGCCACGACGAACGGTTTGAAAAAGTGAAAAAGTACTCTGTATAATTATCTAAGTTCAAAGATCGAAAACAACAAAAACGCCTTCAACCTTCATCCTTGATTCAAATGATAGCAACAGTGAACTAAATTTGACGTTACTTACATGAAAGCCACATCGACCTGACCTTATATCTGCCGAATTGTAAATAAACATTGATGATCTCAAGTATTGTTTTTAGAATATCATTGCATTTATTCACAAGTTCTGAAATTTGAACCATAAACAATATTGAATTCCAAACCTATTTATTGTCTTAATTAATAAATTTAAGGTTGGATTAATCCTATATCCCTGCATCCCAAGAGAAATGATGATGAACAAGATTTTGTAGCTTTAAGAGGACATAGCTAGATCAGTGCGTATACAATACCAAGTCTGGAACAAATTGGTTGTACTTTTTTCTTTTTCTTTTTTGTCCATTGGTCCCATTGATATTAATAACGATTGAACCAAAGAAAATAACATCGCTTTTTTTTTCAAATATACTAGAAAAATTGTATTACTGAAAAGCTATTTCGTATTTAAGTGAAGTAGTAAAAGAAGACGCCCTGTATACCCCGCTGCAATAAAACACAAGCCTTATTTAAATACTAGTATTCACCTACACAGCACACGTAAATAATAAAAAAAAAATGCTGGACATTTCACACAACATTATCTAGCCCCAATCCAAGTAGAGCTTGTGTTATGGGTACTAGATAACTAATACCTATACTTAATACAATACATTACATATATATATATATATATTTATTTTTTGTTATGCATAGAAAATACCCAGAACACCCTGAACAAATATCTTCAGATCGTACAAATATTTGTTCAGAGGCGGGAATCGAACCCGCAACCTCCTGCGTCGCAGGCAAACCTTCGCCCGCCGCGCCACAGAGGTTGTCTAATTTAAGGAATTACTTTGATGTTTTATATACAACATAGTTACTTTACACGAATTTGAAACAAAATTTAAATACGTCCAACAGAACTCGACCTAGTTATAAGTATTCAAACAGACAGACAGATGACTTTTATAATTAGAGACGAGGTTCTGTTTCGCAGAACATAATAACTGTATAGTTATAATCACGCCCGTAGATTGCAAGCTGTTCTCCTGGACTGGGTCAGTGATGCTCTGGAGACCAAACGCCAATTCCTGACTAATTGAGACGGAATGTCATCGGATGCTATCCATCATTTAAGTAATTACATTAATCTTTGCGATACCAACCGCATCGGATACTAATTGTAATCAAGCTTGTGTTTTCAGAAGTTATTCGCTATTTTGTTAAATATAATTATTAATTATAATAATTGGTATTACAGAGTTTCTCAACAATACCGCTAGGAGCACTCGTCATTCTTACTATAAAAAATCTACTTTCGACTAGAAATAATTAGTATTCCTACGACGTAATAATTAGTATATTGACGACCTCTGTGGTGCGGCGGGCGAAGGTTCGCCTGCGACGCAGGAGGTTGCGGGTTCGATTCCCGCCTCGGAACAAATGTTTGTACGATCTGCAGATATTTGTCCAGGGTGTTCTGGGCATTTTTCTATGCATAATAAAAATATCTATCTATATAATGTATTGTATTAAGTATATCAGTTATCTAGTACCTATAACACAAGCTCTGCTTAGCTTGGGGCTGGATAATGTTGTGTGAAATGTCCAGAATTTATTATTATATTCTCATAGGACTGGATGGAATAAACGAATAAAAATTGATAAACATTTATTTTAGTTTTTTATTTTTGATTTCACTGTACTTCACCTACGGTAGTTCTATATGGAATAAAACTGGGCGAAAATTCAAATTCATTCTTTCTTTCTTTCTTTCTTTCATCGAATTTTTGGTAGGACAGATTGGAATAAACGATAATTATCAACATCATTTGCCTTTTCAGGCCCAATGCAGGACGAGGCCTTTCCCATGAATTAAAATGGAGGGACTTCCCATAATCACCACGCTTGGCAGGCTGATTAGTGATTGCAGTATTGGTGTTGAGTACTCAGGTGGATGCTGCTACCCATCCCTTAGTGTAATCCCTTTACCATTAATGGACCTGCCTAATGGTTCTAGTGATATAAGGCGAATGGACCGAGCTAGCGATGTAGTCCTCTTGAATTCTCTTCTTCTTGCTTTAGCGTTAGTTCAGTGTTCGTTGCGCTAACTTAAATTTCCTTACATAGTTAAAGCTGTATTAACTAAAGCGCACTTTTAAATCTAATTTACATGAGCCTGATTTTAATCTCAAACAAAACGAGGCTTTTTAGCAAAACCCATTTTAAACAAGCTACAAAGTAGGTTACGCCTTGTATAAATAATTTTCTAAAGCAACTCCATGTTAAAGTTGCATCTAAAGCTTTGTGCCACACCTAGTCACAATCACAGTAAATGTATTCTACGAGCAGTAGAAATACTTGGAAAATATTCACGGTTTCAGGCACATGTACACACGTAAATCGCTTATCCCTTTACACACAACGGTAATTTTTTCGAATTTTCATACAAAATTGTCTAAATAAACAACAAAAATTTACATAAACAACAAACAAATCCAACAATTTAATGATGATTGATGATGATGTTGATATGTGGACTAGAACAGATAACTGTTTTAGAACAGGTTCTAGAAGTTGTTTTACTGTAAATAGAGCTTATTTACTGTGCAACGACTCTGCAACACCGCTAAACTTTATAACGCGATTTCCTGGATATATTTTTAAGCAGCGAAAATGGCTACAAATGTATGAACTTGTTTGAAACTTGTTCCGGGGCCAAGATCTATGGCACTCGGGAAAATAATTTGGGGGAGATAGGTCGCATTTCCGTCGATTAAAAGTTGGCTGAAAGTATGGCGATTTCTGTTCTTTATGACGCACTTATTCTACTGGCTTAATGTTAATGGTGTAGAATCAGCACAAAAATTTGGTACAACTCTCCGATTGTCCTGTTGATCTCTCCTTAACCAGAGAAAAGATTTTTATCACCAAACACGTAACAAATAAAACTGTTATTCAATAATGACGACCTCTGTGGCGCGGCGGGCGAGAATCCGGCTGAGAGTCAAGAAGTTGCGAGTTTGATTCCCGCTGCGGGACAAATGTTTGCATGATCTGCAAATATTTGTTGCGGGTCTGGGTGTTATGTTGCCATGGTACTTGTAGTTCCTGATACACATGACACAGGGAATCCTAGTGTGGGCCCAAGACTACGTATGTGACTGTTGGGTGTTATGTTATGTTTAATAATACATACTTACCTACTTTTAGTACAGGACCCTCTTTACGTAAGTGCAACTCACACTTGATCGGTTTTTTATTTTGTAATTACTATTTAGTGGTTATAAATCTATAGTTTCGTTCAAAATGAGCAACTGACCCGCTTCTCAACTAACTGCGTCCACATACCACGACCACAAAGCAATAACACTATTTTTTTGTGTTTTGTTTAGAACAAGGGTTACTTTTTCACTATCTCAGCCCTCTTGGGTGTTAGTGAAGGCCACTATTTCAGCCTTTAAGGGCACTTTTTGAAGATAGCTCTTCTAGGGAGCAATTTGATTAAAACTTGCTATCGTGCATTGCTTTGTAAAATATTTTTCTGGCTTAGCTTTTATTTTTGTGGTATCTGTATATTTAAAGCAACTGCGATAATAGTTGAAAAAAATGCTAGCACTTCAAATATGTTGGTAATCTCATCTACCTTTGCCTTCATTGATAACCACAGTTTTCTTTTGCTGCCAGTCGTTGCCGCTGTTTTTGGAATATTTATTTATTTACTAAGTGGACCATCAGCGTAAATTAGAAACTGAATAAGGTTAACTAAAATAAGAAACAGAGAAGCCAATTACCGCTCCTCACGCTAAACAACAGAGTTACCTAACAAAAACTAAAAGATAATAAATAAGTCTAGAAGATAACAGTTTCAAGTCATCATAATACGCTCAAAGAAGCACTTACGTAAATCAAACACGCAGAATTGTTACATAATTTATGTACTTACCTACCTTCTGTCAAGCTACTCGAAGAAATCACTACTCAACAGCCTCCGTACCAAACTCACATTCGTACCAAACAAATCCATTGTCTTCTTATCTTTGCAGATGCTATTGAATTTACTACTCGCTCTATACATGAATGAATTCTGTTTATAGTTTGTACTGCCAATATAGATATGAAGAAGAGGATTATATCTTATGCGCATGGAGGGAACATTTAAATTGATTTTGCTAAGTAATTCGGAGCAGTCCACTTGATTTGATGCTTTTTTGAATAGGAAAGTTATGTCGGAAATATCTCGTCTTTCTTTGAGTGGCAAGAGATGGAAATGTTTACAAAATTTAAAGTAATTAATTGAGTTATAAGGAATATGTAATTTGAAGCTTAAGAATTTCATAAATTATTAAAATATATTATATTTTGTGTTGTTTATAATTATGTAGTTATTATTATATCGGAACAAACCACGCTCCAAAAAAACTCAGTCTTTTCAAAGCCTGGTATTTTTAAACAGTTTTAATTTAATGAGTACCAGCATTGATTATATTCATGAGCTTGATTATACATTGTGATATCAAGCTCACTTAAATCCAATATAACTAGCTACTACAATTCATGCATATCTTCTTTTTGGCTTGGACCATTCTCCATGTGGACGCGAAATCTATCCAATTCACTTTAAATCAGCATTGGTTCGAAAATGGTTAATATTTAGTGTCCCGCCATATCCACAGCTCAGTCGAAGAAAAACTCTACGTTTTACAAGATCTAGTAAAAGAAACACTAACTCTAGAGCAGTAGGGCTTATATTGTAAAAAAATACAGTTTCACGACTTTAGTCCACATGCAGGCTCAGATCTCCTTTAGGGTGACCTCTGCAGCTAATGTTGGGACTGGATCCGATTCGAACGATGCCCCGTTGTAATAGTCTTCAAGATTGTAGGCTAAGAGGTTAGCTTTATTCAGTTTGTTCTTAAACAGGTCTGCATTTCCTCCCACAGTGTAGATACATTACCACCCGGCCTTTATTTTTAGTATAAAACCAATCCCAAAGTTTTTAGCATTGATGTTTTAATGGTATTAATGATTCCTAAAGAAAGGCTTCGGTACTTCGCGTCCCGAGGTTAAATTGTACCACCATTCGGGGATTAAACTAAACCAATTAAAGATATCCGCGGCAGAGAATGTAGGTACTTAGGTATCCGCAAGATATTGTATGTGCCCTCAGCACAAGTTTCAAGTGCTTTTGCATCGACTGCGAAAGCATGTAAATGTAAAACTTAGTCTAATAACTTAGAAGCGTTGCTTAAAATCTTGATACATTATTTCACTGTAGGTATTTTACACTTCGGACTTGCAGTATATTTGATAGTGAT
The DNA here is from genome assembly GCA_951392215.1 of Epirrita christyi. Taxonomy (NCBI): domain Eukaryota; kingdom Metazoa; phylum Arthropoda; class Insecta; order Lepidoptera; family Geometridae; genus Epirrita; species Epirrita christyi. The sequence continues at coordinate 5,867,205 of OX595842.1, read as the reverse complement.
AGGATACTCATGCTTAGGGCACTGTTATAAAACTTTAATAATAAAGCTCTCCAGCTTATTTAAATCCACCATTTAACTTTGTCTCGGCATAAGTCCAGAGATTAATGGGAAGACACTGCCAGTGGTAGTATTGCCATTTTTAATCAAGCTTAGATGTGTTTCAGTTTGTTAGAAGTGATTTTGCTCGGTTTTAAATTGCAAAAAATGTAGGTGCAATCTTATATCAACAAATATATTATGTGCTTATGAAGACATTTCAAAAAAAAAACATGTTCATCGCTTATGACCGTTTTAACGGAAGGTAGATTGTCTATTTTTAACCGACTCACAAAAAAGGAGGAGGTTCTCAATTCGGTTGTTTTTTTTTTTTTTTTTTTTTATTTTTGTTACCGCATATCTCTGGCGTTTATGAACCGATTTGGAAAATTCTTTTTATATTTGAATAGATATACTTCCAGATTGGTCCCATTTCAGAATCCAGTTCTGATGATGGAATCCATGAGGAATTGAGGGAACTCCTCAAATATTGTAGGCATACATATGGCGATTTTACTATTTTCAGCAACAAACCAAGCATTTCATTCAAAAAGTATAATAATCCTTTCACCACTATGGTTCTTTCATCATTTTTTTTCATCCAAATATTTTGTCGAATAAAATGGCGGAAGTCGGTTTTTTGAATGAAAAGTTATATTGTAGCGTGTCATAATGTTACGGTCCATCGTGTGGGGTTCGTCCTGTACTGCGTCATCCGGTTCGTGGTCGCCACTCAACTTTATACCCCAACGGGGCGGTCGGTTCAGTGTTAAATCAGTGACCAGCATGGCGACCCTGAAAAGGGCCATATTTTATTTTATGGCCAAAATAATTATATAAATAAATTGTTCACACAAATTCCAAATTCCCTTGTTCAAGTCTTAATCTTTAAATTTTTAAACTCTGGATGCTTTGATGTTTTAGTATGTAAGGCTAACGAAATAAAGATAATGGTTGGTATTTTATTTTCTAAAAAGACCATAATTTCCCTGCCCAAAATCCGAATTACGCGAGTCGCGAGCACATTATTATAAAGAAACTAAAACTCCATCCCACAGCTGTTCTGTATTTTAAAAGCACTCTGTACCACACATCCTGGAAGTTTGTTTAGAACTAACTCGTTCTGGTAAAAACGGACAAGATAAAATATTTCCGCTTACCAATGTTTCATGCGAGGCACGATATACGAGGGAAGTGCATACTAGAGATGGAACTCTACTGAGTTACCCATATCTACGCATAGGAACTGCCAAAAAAGGTCTTCGGTGCCTTATGGACTCTTTGTACCATTGATGGTACAACAGGCACTGATTTGTTTCCACTGGTACCATTGTGGTACAACTGCCATTAATTTGTTTGCACTGGCACTATTTATGGTACCACTGCCACTGATTTGTTTATACTGGCACTATTTATGGTACAACTCCCAGTGATTTGTTTATACTTGCACTATTTATGCTATAACTGCCACAGATTTGTTTGCACTGGTACCATTTATGGTACAACTGCCACTGATTTGTTTGCACTGGTACCATTTATGGTACAACTGCCACTGATTTGTTCCACAAGTAGTTGTAATTGATTGTACAATTGACACTACCTTGTCCGCTTGGTGCATGAACTCGATGTATGATATCTCGACGACTTCAAAGTACTATCCTTACAAATTACACAAAATTCGATCGAACCCCGGAACAAAACTTCGGCAACTTTTATCCGGCAAATCAGATCCCTCGGGAGACTAACGCAGGTGATACCGCAAGAGTTTAATAGTATCCTTAAAAGCTGAAATCGAATGAGAGTGGTACATTTTCTGAATACCCAAAACACTGACAAGCATTGCCTTGAGGTTAACGTGTTCTTCGACTTAGTGGGGTGTTGGTTTGCCACGCTACGGGAACTTTAATCGGAAAGTACCTACCGACTTCAGTCAAAACTGTCACATCACTTGTACATTAACCATAAAATCAAGAAACCTATTGTAGTTATTGTAGCTGGACTTCTTCTAAAGCAATCTATTTCCAATCTATTTGGAATCCGGAAAGTTCCAACTCTACCCCATCCCTAGTGCATGTACATTTTTTAATATTTCATGCACGTCTGTTTTACATTGGCATTCACGTTTTGGAATTCATAACATTAGTGTGCAGTGTTATGTTTACATTTTTGTTAAATATTTTGTAATTGCAACGACTAAATATATAACCATTTTATCTAGGTATTTTTAGGCTACAAAAACAGGCTTAAGATGCTTCGTTTCACTACATTGTTTTAATTTGTCTAGGTAACTTTTAGTCTTATCCGTTATTTAAAGATTTTTTATTTTTGCTAATGTAATAAGATAATAAATTGTATTCAGCTGAATTATTAACATTTGGTAACCTCTTAATAGTTGGTTTCGTATTTAAAAATTCTCTTCAAGAAGGTGTTTTTATTTTTCTCGCGGTGTCACAGCAATTGGCTATTAGGAGGTTGTAGACCCTTTGGTCCAAAAGCAGCCCAACAAATTCTAACTTGTCCTATTTTTTTATTATGATGAGAATTTTATTGTGATTATGACGTAGAAAGAACCGTGTGGCGCCCACCTAACTCCTAGTTGAAACAATTTGTTGATTTATATCTAACAATAAATTCAAAAAAAAAGAAATACTAAATTTTCTTGATGAATATTGTAATATTGTATGGAATGCTCAATTTTAATATAGTTCATGGAGATTAAGGTGACGCAGAGCGTTCATCAATAATCTGCCGACGCCATTTGGCCCAAATAAATGAGGGAAAGATTAATGTGAACTGTTTGATCCCAATAAATCATACTGAGATATTAGCTGTGGATATTCCGCCCTATAAATAAACGGTACTGAGCAACGTCTGTTGGGACATTATTTATTCTAAACCATTCAAAAGAGGTTGATGTTTTGGATTATTCAAAAATTTATGATTGTTAATTAAATTATTGACACAGGAAGGTTGTTTCAAAAGTGTCTTGAAACAACGTGCTTTTCTTCATACAAAGCAAATGATCGAGCACCAAGTTAGGTGAAGATCATTAGATAGGTAAAGCAGCTGTTATAGACCAATCTCTTATGTAAGCAACCCATTTTGAAGCCATAAAACTCCGTCAACCCTGTCTCTGGATTAACTTACCGGCTTTCAATTTAAAATGAGCTTCACGGAGTTATTATTAGGTTCAAAATTTGAGTTATTATATGTGATTGGCCTCGGACCACTACATACTACATCTACAGGTGGTACATAACTTGAGAAAAGACGCATACGTATTAATCTTCCTCTGACGAAGTCGAAATATGCATGATCTAATTAATGTTAATTATAATTTCATTAATTTCTATCGCAAATAAATCAAATAGCATTTATTCACAGAAATTACAATACCTACGAGGAGTATAAATAAATTTTGAATTAATTAAGTATGTCTGTTAATATCCATTCTCATATTATACTTTAACGAGATCTCTTGTCTCAAATCAGACAAGCATGAACAACAAGTGCCAAGTGCCAAAGTTAATTAACACCTAATTAAGCTTCACAAAGATATTAAACATCAGAGGCAATTTCATGCTGATGACTTCTTGTTTACGAAGTATGTAGGTGGAGTGCTTTCTAATCAACTTATGGCACTACTTTTTTACCAGCCTACGGCAAAGCAAAACGAGAGTCATGATTATAGCAGTCTATACTGATAGCAGTATCTGTTCCCTCGTAGTTCCGAAACTACTTCACGGATTACGACAAAATCAGGTATCATATGAAGCGTCTTGACGTTCTATAACATATGTCATATGACGTCACATTAAATCAATATGGCGGAAATTAAAAGCAATTTTCTGACCTTATGTCATGTATCATTATGATATTAAATGAAAGAGCTTGGTGAGTACATTCCAAAAATATTTCGCACTAATAATAACTACTCCAGTATTAAAACGTGTATTTTTATAGTGTGTTTTTTCTGCCTCCAACTTTAACTATTAATTTAAGGACTATAATTATAGAATCGTGGATCTGGCTTTCCTCTACATTTTGATGTTTTTAGCTTTTGCGTACTCAGGTTTAGTATTTAAACTTATATTTTTTTTAATGCAATAAATTGTAACCGAGGATTATTTAGATCTTGTGCTAAAGAAGTTTATTTTAATTTAAATGCAATAAACACCATTAACTTAGGTATTTCCCCAGATATTAAAAATAAATCTGTTAAGCACAGGTTTGCCAGCATTGGAGAGAGATAAAGAGCGATGAAGCCTCATGTCTCTGGATGAAGATATTTTTCATTCGGAATGTCGTGAGAACAGCCTATTCTTTAATCCACTTTATTTGTCGTGGAAAAACTAAATTAATACTCAGCAAGCCGTTGTAAAATTCATTAATGCTAATTCCAACACGCAGCTTTTGATTATATTATAATGGCCTGCCGTGCTTCGTATTAATTACTCAAGTGGCGAGTGACATCATTTAACACTGATTTTTCACAAACACAAATGGATTAAATGGCAACTGGTTCATATGTGTTAAATTTTATATTGCAATCATCATCATCACCACCAGCCTTATTACGTCCACTGCTGAACGAGGCCTCTCCTATTTAAAACAATGGGGGGATTTGCCATAATCACCGCGGATTGGTGATCGCAGTTTTTTTTTCACAATCGGTGACATAATGGTGACATGTATATTTTCTGGGCCGAAATACCTCAAGCTGATCACTGATCTAAATCAAGGTGACCAAGACAGACTTAGTGATACGACGATGAAGGAAGAAACATCATTGTCCACTCAGATGTCCACTGCTGGACCATAAAATGCCACGACGCACGGTTTTGAGCTGCCACATCCACCAACTACCCGTGATCTTTAAAATGTCGTTGGTCCATGAAGAGGGGCCCTTACGACGTCTGGTTCGGGGTCGCCAATCGAGAACCCTAGTTCCTCTACGGTTGTTGGTTCTATGAGCTAATCTGGCCTGCCCATTGCCACTTCCTAATTCTAAGAGAAAAAAATAATAAATAAAATAAATGCTGGACATTTCACACAACATTATCTAGCCCCAAGCTAAGCAGAGCTTGTGTTATGGGTACTAGATAACTGATACTCGTATACTTAATACAATACTTTACATGGATATATATTTTTTATTATACATAGAAAAATACCCAGAACACCCTGAACAATTATCCGCAGATCGTACAAATATTTGTTCCGAGGCGGGAATCGAACCCGCAACCTCCTGCGTCGCAGACGAACCTTCGCCCGCCGCGTCACAGAGGTCGTCACCCACAGATGTTGGTGATCTTTGTTCTTTTAAAGAACTCTTCGTTTCAGATTTTATCACGTAGAGAAACTCCGAGCATAGCTCTCTCCATAGCTCACTGCGTGACTTTGAGCTTGTGTGTGGCCAATATATAGTTAGTGTCCACGTTTTAGTGCCGTTAGTCACCGTGCCCGTTAAGGGTTGGTTAAATGGGGCTAAAGTACATTTTCATTGGAAAAGAACACGCCAACTTTTATTAAGTTGATCGCTTATTACTGATTTTTTAACATAAAAGGTAAACCTTGCGCCAAGAGCAGAGGCAATGCTCATGATAATGAAATGGATTCTCAAAACCTAAACCTTAAATTTTTCGTTTCTGGGGGCTTAGTACGAGTTTTGATAGTTTTCGAAACTATAATGAAGTTTCGTTTCATACTATACATTTATTTGCAGCGCCTCTAGCGAAAACGAGAAGAAAACTAAGAACGCTGTTGGTAAATGTATGGACGGAAAATAAACTTTATTATAGTTTTGAAAACTATCAAAACTTGTTACAAAGCCCCTTGATAACTTTCCATGAGGATATTGGTGTAACTTCGAAATAATGTTCACTCTGAAACACTTTGTGTCATGTGAAATAGCTTGTTATTTCTTAGGCCCGTATTAATAGCCCGAACTCAACTCTGAAAACGATCTAGAGACGCCAAAAAAGGTTTTTTCACACCACCTGCTCGACAATGTCCAATTACAAATCATGCAACCTCAACGTAAAGTACAGCATTGTCTCTCTAGGGATATAAAGTTTTATGAAACTCCCTAGGGATTAAAGTGATTTGAAATTAGAACGTCAAATTCGTGTTGGAAATTCATGGAAAACTCTGAGTAAAAAAATGCCCATATGGCATTGTAAAGAGGTTTGTTCGAAAATCGAACTGGCCACTGTAACAAAACAAGAAAAAAAAAGAAATAGGCGCGATTTTAAAGAATGTGAAACAAAAGAGATGTTTGGTGCTATGATTTTCAGTGAACTTTATTGCAATATTTTTGTAATATAATATTAGTGTTAACAAAAAATGTCGAGCGATAATGATTCAACCCCAGAGTTTATCAAAACAGACGATACTTATTTAATGGAGCCCTGGCCTTTTATTGCCTCACAGTAGGTGTGAAAAGTAGAGTATGCTCCTCTGGAATAAAGCCTGTCTTCGTCTTGGGCAGCTTGAACCCCTCGCTTCACTCAGGACTCTATATAACTCCCTCGCTACACTCGGGAGTTAACTTTAGAGTCCCTCGTTACGCTCAGGGTTCAATATGCCGCCCGCGACATAAGACACTGCTTTATTCCCTTAGTGCATAATCTACTATTTTTGGTATTTTGGAATTTTGAATTTGGAACACACTCCAGATCGTTTTCAGTCAAGTTAATTTTATTGATATGTGCCTTAAAGGTTAACTCAAGCCTTAAGGCTCTAATTCTATGGTTATTCTTAGACAAAGAAAATGTGGTGTTATCCAAGAGCATTCCTATATTTGCCAAAGGCAACGTATGGAGCCGGTAATCTGATTCTCAAGCACCAGAGAAGACGAGCCCGATATGCTGGAACTGAAGCTAAATCCTTAAGATAAAAATTAATTTAGTTTCATTTATTTATTTATTTATTAACTAACACGGTTAATTTACCAATAACATTAATTATAGACACAGAAAATAAAACAATTTAACAATGCAAAAATGAAATTGAATTCATTTTTTGGTCTGGTTTTATTTTATAAAAAAAACGAATCTAGTGTGTACATACTTACACATTACACGTACACACACATACATACACATTTACACGTATATAATTAATTATGTTCTAGCATAACATAACACCCAACATATAGTCCTGATCCCATACTCAAATTCTTTGTATCGTGGGTATCAGGAACTACGAGTACCATGGTAACACAACACCCAGACCAGCAACAAATATTTGCAGATCATACACATCTATCCCGCAGCGAGAATCGAACCCGCGAACTCTTGCGTCTCAGCCGGCTACTCGCTCACCGAGCCACTGAGGTCGTCAAATGTTATGAGGTGGCTTGAATAAATGCTTGTATCTTTCTACCTATACATTATAACAAAGAGAAAAATCATTAAATTTTCTTTGGTGTAGTTGGGTAAACTCTGGCTTTGCATACAATTTTTCATTTTCCTCGGGAATCTGGGACAAAGGGGAATGTTAATGCAATTTTGTACCATTATAGTGTGAGAGCTAGGTTTTTTACAGCTTACGCTAAGAGTCACACGAGAATAATAGACTTAACATTTTTAGGCAAAAAGTGTAAAGGTGTTAAGTGTGTATTTTAGCAGGAAATGGACTGGAGTTGGTTATATAAAAGGTTTTGGATACAATAGTTTCATCATCAGCAGTTTTTAGGCGTCCAATGTCGGACGAGGAATTCTTCATAGAATGCTGTGAGGATTTTCCTTAATCACCACACGTAATTAACTTTGTTTCATGAAAAGGAAAAGCAAAGAGACCGGTCACATCTCACTGATGTCTTGGATAAAGGTGTTGGGTTGTGAACATTTATGGTGGAAATAATATTCAGAGCTTTCTTTACAAAACTTGTAATGTCTTTTGTTCCAGTTGTCTGCAACTCTGCTGGTACTTCTCCACCTATCTATGCATGTGGTGGATGAGGGACATGCCGTCAATCCAAGTAAGTTGCTTTATTAAATTACATCTGATCCCAATGTTTTAGATCAACACAATACGAGTAGCTAATATTGATTAGCAACAACATCATCACATCATCGTATTTTTAGAAAAATTACGACTACACCGCGTACTTTACCAGAACTCCCGTCTCATAACCTTTGAGCGTGGTTGCGTTCGGTGCTCATGAGGAAGGACCTCTAAAAATATAATAAATGAGAATAGTAAAGTCCTTGGTTTCGTACTTTTCCAAAATGATATCAAGCCACGATAATTTAAATTCTATTATCATCATCATCATCATCATCTATTTGTTGAAATATTCATAGGTATTTATTGCGTGTACATATAAATAAATGCAAAGGTGCCATGCCGTTGTGTGTCTGGCCTAGAATACACCCCTCCTCCTCCCGTGAATGTCGTAAAAGTCGACTAAGGGATTACACCAGGGTATGGGCAGCAGCATCTACCTGAGTACTCTACACCAATACTGCAATCATAATCTGCCTGCAAAGTGTGGTGATTATGACGAATCGCCTTATTCTATGGCCTCATCCAGCAGTCTAACAACTGATAAAGAAAAATTTAGGCATTTTTTTTGTTACGTCACTTGTTATTTCACGATCAGCCTGCATTAGGTCAGTGACCAGTTTGAAGTATGGCCCTAAAAAAGGCGTTGTGACTGATGGCAGAACAATCAGAGTGCAGAAAAAAGATTCAATGCATCTCGCATGAAAGTGAATTTGCACAGTCACGGGCAAGTTACGGGTAAGGCATCAACCATACGATTTTTAATCTGTTCACCCCTATAACGCAGGGGCAAATAGCCGGCTGAGATGCAAGTAGATGAAGGTTCGATGCCCGCTGCGGGACAAATGTTTGCATGGTCTGCAAATATTTGTTCCAGGTCTGGGTGTTGTGGTACCATGGTATTCGTAGTTCCTGATACCCACGACACAGGGAATCCTAGTGTGAGATCAGGACTACGTATGTGACTGTTGGATGTTATATTATGTTGTATTAATGAGCGGTATCGATTTCCTTTGATCGTCAATTCCAATTTTAGTTCATCATGGTTTAAATTCGGAAATAGTATCAAATTGCGTGAATACAAGCCACTAATACATTCCAATTAATTAATTACCAACGCATGTGTCAATCGAGTATTTCCACCACTATATTATTCACTTCAAGTATCATCATCATCACCAGCCTGTTGACGTCCACTGCTGAACGAGGCCAACTGAATAAAATGGTGGAATTTGCTATCACCACGGTTAACAGATAGGTTGGTGATCGCTGTTTGGTGGATGCTGCTGCCCGTTTCCTGGTGTAATCCCTTAGTAAAGTTTTTACTACATCCACGGGAGGAAAAGAGGAGTATTTCCTTAGGCCGGACATACCACGGTATATCAAGCAACAGTTTCTACTTAAAATACTCGCTTCAATCAATAACATAAACAATATTAAGATAAAAAATATAATGACGTATTTGATTGTTTGGAAGCTTCTCAGGGGAGGACTTTACACTCATTGTTAATTCATTGACTAAGTTCTCTTTGTTAGAGTTATCTGCTTAAGAAATATGGCGTAGCAAAACCGCTACGGGCGTAGGTGGCATATCAATCTACGGCTACAATTAGAAACTTGAAGATAAAAGAAGCCTCTACGAGGCTTTATTAGTCACTTGGTCAAACGTAGAGTGACAAGTTGAGCATGCAACTCCTTAACTTTTGTTCATGCAGTTCTCTCAAAATGATCCTAATGATTTTAATGAAAAAAAAAAAAAATTGCAGGTCGTGGTATGGTACAGTACAGCTGTATTGCACGCCACTCGGCTAACTTATCATTCAAGTTTCCGTTTATTCCCACTTCACCAAAGAGCGTCGATAGGTTTCTACTGATGATGGAAAACGATCATGTTATATCATCACGTTTACGAAGAACTCTTAATAACAAAGCAGTAAGGTAGAAAGTTGAAATGGTTCGTTTTCCGCAATACGATAATTTGTACGTTATTCTTTTGTTTTTCATACGTAGTAATATGCGATTATGAGGGATTCTGATTTTTGGGAATAACGGAATGTTTCTTCTCCAGATTTTAAGTGCCATGTTATGCTACAGTTGTAACAGATGAATAAATATTTTTGTGGTTCCCTCTTTTCCTCCAGGAAATATCGACTTTGTATTTTTATTGTCGTGTAAGTACTTAAGGAGGGTAAGTATCGTTTGTCGTTTTGTGAGGTTCTCGTAGGTAAATATGACGTAGTTGGGTAAACAGTTTTGGTTGGGGCAAGATAAGAGCGGTAGGTCGGAAAACATATTTTAGGAAAACTAATTGGTTTATAGCTGTAGAGGAAAGCCTCCCTCTCGTTAGACTAAAACCATTATAAAGGTTGCAGGAAGTTAGTGAATAGGTTTATAGAGTTATCTGTGCTTATGAAATGAGAGCAAAGGCATTCACCTGAGTACACAACACCATTACCGCGATCACCAATCCGCCAAGGATGGTGATTATGGTAAATTCCTCCATTCCATTCTATGGAGGAGGCCTTGTCCAACAGTGGTCATCTATCTATTCTTAGGCCGGACACACCCCGGCACGATTTCCAATATTTGTTCCGGGTCTGGGTGTTAAAGTACCACGGTACTCGTAGTTCCTGAAACCCACGACACAGGGAACTTTGCGTGGCATCAGGACTTATGTGACTGTGTGTGGTGTTATGTTATTTGCAAAAAGTCTTTTCTATTTGTAACGATGACGTCACGGCACAGGAGCTATATAAGAAAATAGCTTTTCACTGATAAAACGTTATTTAGAAACAACACACGTCTATTGTCACCAATTGGCATACAATTTGGGATAATCCTGCTAATTTACATACAAATTATCTTTAGCCCGACGGAATGTTTGTCTGTAATTTGCACTTTGATTTGAGCGTACATATAAGCATGATATGTATTTACTCAGACAATTAACGTTATTTCAAACGAAGCTTGACTTCTAACTTTAAAATGAAACTGTTTGGAAAGCAATATTAAAATTTTGGAATGATATATAGTCTTGTTATATATAGGCGAATCCTTGCCAGTATTATTTAAAGCGGCTACTGGCCGTAACGTAGCAGAAATAGCAATTTTTTTTCACGTCGTCACAAAATAAACACCTTCACCTGATTGACGTCAGGTGAATTTTCACCTGACTGTATTATGACTTCTGGATTTAAAAAGTGAATAGTACAAGCTGTTTATGAGTTAATGCGTCAACATTGGTCGCACTCATAACCCCAAAAGAGGTAATAACTGAAAATATTTGGTTTGAAAGAAACAATGAAAACGTTTATTTGGCACAAATACAACACAAAACAGCAAGTTAAAAAAAACGATAAATTTTGGTATATCTATGGTATATATATAACTATATCCTGATGAACAGTCTCCAATCCATTCCATGATTATGGTTCTGTGCAATACACACTTGATACAACTGATATTGATACCCAACATTGTGTTCGTGTTTCGCAATCTCACATCTTCACGGTTGAAGACTTCTTCCTGGTACAATTTCCACGGAATTTACTGATGTGTCACATTCTGTATCAAATTTCAGCGGCAGAACCGTGTAAACAGAGCCTACGAGCCTACAAAGCTCATCCTTCATTACGCCATGCCAACTCAAATAAAACTCGACCTTACAGCTTTTGTTTTAATGGCTGTAATTGAAAGCGTGGGATAACGTAGTTGAAGATACCTTTTGTGAATAGTACTTTGAGGTTTTCGAGGTTCCTTGATAGTGTGGGTTGACCACGCGGGGTAGGACGTGTTATCCGAGCTAAGCTTTTATTACTTGACGGGTGTTATCCGTCACAGGCCATAATGTCTCTTGTTTAGGTTGATTATTTTTGATGTTCCTATAGATTCTAATTGTTTTAGAAGGTTTTTTTATAAACTGTTTGAAAATATTTTTGGTTTATTCACGAAAGTTAAAATTTGTTTTGTCGAGCACCCGTATCTTGTTCAAACTAAATTAACTAACGCAAATTTCAGTATTCAGGCATTCAAAATGATATCCATAAGCTGGTACACAACTAATAGCCTTTCTGTATGCGTCGAAATGGGTCGGCTATGCTTTTAACCTGTGAAAAACAAAAGTTTCGTACTCACAACGACATGAAACGTTTCAGCTCGTGAGCAGGTTGTTATCGTATTGCATATCATATTAATGTTCATCACGAAACGAGAAAATAATGCACTTTGGTTTATTCCAAAATTTATAGTATGCACTATATAATTGTATTTTATTATTGGGCATTTTCTATATATAATAAAAATATCTATCTATGAAAAGTATTGTATTTAGTATATCAGTTATCTAGTACCCATAACACAAGCTCTGCTTAGCTTGGGATTAGATAATGTTTGATATAATATAATATTAAATGCGTATCAGAATCAGTGTTCTTAAAAACAGAAATTGGTGCTAAATTATGAAGGTGTGCTACTATAGAAATAAATAAAAGTACCTTGAACCGAAATACTTACTCAAAACATGTTAGCTATAATAACATAGATAATATAATAATTCTCCGCTTTGTTTATCGGCAAGGTTGTACCGGTGGTCACTTCATACATAATTCAGCTCCGACCGGCCATCATACATAAGTATATCAGACACTGTGTAGCTGTATATCCGTTAATAATAAGTGTGTAATGATTTTCTTTGTTGTACCTGAATGTGGTTATTTCAGGGGATTATAAAAATATGTCCATGACCTCACTGTAGTCTCATTGTTAGTACTAATGAGACTATAGTCATGTGCATTGAGATTTCAAGCAGGTGTAAGAAATTCCCTTTATGTTGTTTTACCTTATTCCGTCCCTCCTGGGCAATGACCTATCTTCATTCCATTTGTCTCTTTTGAGCTTTGTTAATATATACAGCTGTGAGGTGATTGGACAATCTAAGGTTTATGAAATAAGGGCTAGAATAATGGCAAAACGAACGACCATACTTTCATATAAGAAGGTAGTAGGTTTGAATTTAAACTACTATTTTAGCTATTTTAAATGTTACTCAAGCGAGTTCAACTACTTTTTTCACCACTTAAATCTATGAAAATTCAGTTGAACTGAATACAAGAAAGAAGTTAAGTAGCCTGATGCTAGATACTGCGTTATGTTCAAAGAGCGTAAAGATTAGTTAGACTTGGTCAAACTATCAATTTCCTTCAATACAAATAGATAGGTTAGGCAGCGAGAACTTAATTATAAGACCTTGTAAGCCCCAGGTAGTAGCTATTCATCGAATCGATAAATACTTTCGTAGTCTGAATACGAGGAGTAATTTACCAGAACAAAAGAACTATCTTGGGTAAGTAATTAGTTACGAAAAGAACAAGAAAGTAGTACCTAAGCGAGATACCACCGAATATAATACCTACCACAAATTGGATTCAGTAAACCTAACCATACAGTTTGACTGAAAAAATAAACAGGTTTTTTTAGATAACAATATTTATGTCTACAAATGATAAAACAATAAATGGGTACATACAAATCCGTATAAAATCTATGAAACTCGAATAAAATAGTTGAGCTACCCAAAGACCGTTACAAAATACGACCTAAAGATAAATAAATAAATTTAACGTGGGACTACAAACGAAAATTCATTTCTTTTAAATTGTACTTTCTTATTCGCCTATATTATGTACTGATAGGAAATTGGCCTGAGCTAATCGCCTACCTTTTTGGGGGGTGCTAAGTACCCTAGGATTCGTTGCTCCCAGTACAGCATCGAATTTGTCTACTTATAAGTGGGGTGCCAGACTGAATAATCATTTAATTCATCATTCTGATGTAAATTATAATTTATTCTTACTCCTCGCCTAGATATCTTAAGACGACACCACCATCTTAGCCACAATTAATCAGACCTCAAGAAAATAATAGCGCTGCTATGCGCTCGATTTATTATCGCTTTAGACAATCCTTAGCAATTCCCGCATTTCTCTTTGTTGAATATCACAAAAGGGTTTAAACATTTTTCCTCGTTCCAGTATTTTTATTTTTTGTAATTCAAGCCTTGGTTTTGTTTTAGGGCACGTCTTTCATTTGCCAGTGGTAGTCTGAAAATGCAAATTTTTGTTTTTTAAACATCTCCGAATCTAAATGGAAAAGCGCCAAAAGGAGAAGGATCATCTCAGAGCTTTTGCGTATAACCTTAATGCATATTTAGTGTCCCTTCTCGAATATTACTTAGAATTTATATCACTCGACTATAATGAAGAGAAGTAATTGAAGTCTTGAATGTGAATATGGGTGTAAGTTACAAAACTATTGCTAACGCTGGAGTGGCCATGCGAGCTACCACTATTTTAAAAACTGATTCAATTTGCAGTTCAACGACATTTGAATAGGATATAGATTAGTCCTGAACTTATCCTCCTATCTCAAAGCAGAAAAATCAGAGTTCTTTTCTTAACCTTGTCAAACTTTCCGGCTTAATTACGATCTTGATTTTTCAAAAACCAAAAAAATATAAAAAAGATTAAATTCAGCCGAAAAGTTTATTGAGGTGTGGAAACTTGGAAACGTGGAAACTTCAAGGATAATAGGCGTCTTGTATTGTGTTTTATTTGTAAAAAATAACAAAGAAATTTAAATTTTGAAGAAATATTTATGTTTGTTCCATTCTTTGATCTAGATCAGTGTTTTTCAAACTCCACCAGTGGGGTCACAGCCTGGTTCCAGGTATTTTGGAAGGTCTTTGCTTTAAGACCTTGTGAACGAAAGTTAACAACAACAACCAACCTAAACACCGCTGACAACCGTTGGGGAATTAAGGTTCTCGAGTGGCGACCGCAAACCGGATGACGCTGGAGAGGAATGCCCTTCTCTCGATGGACTAAAGACATTATAAAGGTCGCAGGAAGTTTGTGGATGTAGGTGGCTCAAGATCATTCTTCGTGGCTTTCTAGGGGGGCGGCCTATATCCAACTGTGGATTACTACAGGCTGATGATGATGATGAACGGATGTTTAGTTTTAGTAAGTGCAATAACCACTTACTAACTCGGACATCGAATATTTGTCTTCAGTGTTCAACTGCCTATAAAATTAATACGGGTTATAATCTCGAGAATGACACTGTACTAACCGTTAACCTAAAAGCCTGCGGTGTGAGCTAATGCATCCCCAATTTGGACTAGGCATATCTTTGATACCTTTGTAGAGCAAAATGCATAGGCTTTGTACCGTGATGGCATGTGATGGTTCAATTTTGATGTGCATAAGTAACATTTTTGAGTGAATAATTTATTGTGGTGCTAAGTAATATTTTTGTGGTTTTTCATAAATTGTGTCACTTCATCCCGTCACCCTTTCTGTATTATATGGTTGTTTATGATCATTTTGGTAAAGAACTAGCTAAATTCATGTGCGCCTCATTAAGAGGCTTCCATGCATATTTTTGTAATATCTAAGATGTTAAGATTAGCATTTACTTTGGTTTTTGTACCATATTACTATTTAAGCTCTTAAAGCGAACCTTTGGCACACCCTGGATATACATTTAAGCGTGTATAATATAGCACTCAGTTTAAATACTTCTTTTAAATAGATGAAACTTCCACGCAAATATCGGACGGGAACTACCGCATCCACGAGCTGACTTCTATCATTATGCTGCATCATGACTGAGATACATTATACGTTTCAAAATTAGAGCAAAATTCAAATTTTATTATTTTTTGCTAGTCACAGCACATAAACACTTTTTGGTAACGAAAACTTATTTGGGTAAAACTAGGAGATCCAACACATTTATGTTTAAATTTAAAATATCTCATAAATATCACTAGCTATACGAATGTCCCTGAACTAAAAAAAAACACTGTAAAATCATTGTAGAAAATTCGTAGCTAAACTTATTATATTTACAATCAAAACATTTATCTAGCTATCGCAAAATTAGTTATCGCTATCACAAGAAGTGTTGTTGAGCTGTGAGGAGCAAAAAACTAAACGTTCCACCATAACGCCAAAAACAGATGTTTCAAATTGATCATATTTTACTCAATGCAGGGAAAGGGACGACTAACGTGGCCAATTTCAATTTTTATTATATTATTTTATTTTACTATACTATATTTATTTCACTTTATTAAATTATATTTATTAGATACATTTAACAGTTTGTATTTAGACCAGCCACTTTTTAGACCACTTACTAATCAGACCAGCTGCTTTTTTAGACGAAATGATACTAACCCCTACTTTCAACCATGAATTTAGTAGGTAAGTAGTATAAAATTCCATGCTTTCAACTTGCACGAGTCAGTTATTCTGTATGTAGGGCTGTGTAGCGACTGAAAACTAAGTTATCTGCTGTAGTATCCCTATAGCAGATAACTTAGTTTAAGCCGATTATACTTATCGCTAGCTTTTAACAAGAAACTCTCGATCAATTGAATTCTCGCTTAAAAGGAAAACGGTGACAAAAAATGTTTGGCAAAATACATAGGGACAACTCAGGCGCTATTTCTGTTCTAAAAGCCACTCTGCTTTACTGGCAATAAAACAGTAATAAAAGTGAGGATAAAAGTCATTAATGAATTTGAATGTCTTGCTGGATTGTTTTACAGCTGAGCTTAGCAGTAACTTGAAAAATATTATAGTAGACTGGTCTTCATCATGAAAAACATTAGGTGGAAATGTTTAATGAACTAATAAGATTTTGTGTTGGATGTTCAACTTTCGTTTTAGTAAGTGCCATTTCTCCTATGCTTAGATAATGGTTAAAAATAGTGATAGATTTCTTATCTGTGGATATACGAAATACAGAAGTAGATCGAATATAGTACCTAGTAGGTATGTATTAGTGCTCCTTGTAAAACAGTTCGTATTACCGCCATACCTATTTCTGCCGTCAAACAGTAATGCTCAATGAGTGCCGGTGAAATTACAGACATATATGAGACTTATTATTTTTTTGTCTCAGGATGGCGGGCGCAGTGCAATGCCACGTAGGGCAAGGTCTATGTGGATGTGGCCTAAGTTATTACAATTGTAATACGCAGAGTTGAACCACTTGCAAGGTTCCCTTGTTTAATTAAAGAAAAAACATTAAAATAAACTTGGTTGACGATATTTTTTTTTTAAGATTACTTACACTTAATTTTTTTTTGTTTGAAAACTTCCTTAAATAGCTTTCGTTATTCAATAAGCTGCATGCAGGACTACCTAATTTAATAAGTAACTTAAATCATAATTGAACAATTGTCTCGTATGTAAAATTAATTTTACTTGCTATAGAATTGCAAAATTCAGTAGGTCGTCACGCCACATAAAAAGTCTGATATCGAACTACCCGTAAAAGACTTTCAATTTATAAAGGGTACCGATGCCGTTTCTCAACAAAGTATATGGATGAAGTAATATACCAAGAGATATTGTAAGAAGTTTCGACGTTTCTAGAGGCAATGAACCCAATTAAGGACTTAAGGGTCGCATATACTTACATCATTCGTAAGGCAGCGGCTCGTAAAATTAAAAATTGTTTCTTGTATAGTTTGCTGCTAGAAAAGTCAATGGTGAAAGACATGTGTAATTTAGATAACTTTTCATTTAAAAAACCGACTTCCTGTATTCGACTAAATAATTTTGGATGAAAAAAAAATGATGAAAGAACCATAGTGGTGAAAGGATTATGATACTTTCTGAATGCAAATGCTTGGTTTGTTGCTGAAAATATCAAAATCGCCATATGTATGCCTACAATATTTGAGGAGTTCCCTCAATTCCTCATGGATCCCATCATCAGATCTGGATTCTGAATGGGACAAATCTGGAAGTATATCTATTCAAATAAAAAATAATTTTCCAAATCGGTCCATAAACGCCGGAGATAAGCGGTAACAAACATTTAAAAAAACAAAAAAAAATACAACCGAATTGAGAACCTCCTCCTTTTTTGGGAAGTCGGTTAAAAAGAAACATTATTATTACATTATTTGTGTATTTTTACTAATGCTACCTAGTAGCTAAAAACCAAAATTCGTGGAATATTATTATTAAGTACTTACTTTTGTAAAAATAATCCTCTTTCGAGAAAACATACCTACTAACCTGTTGTATTGTGCCACCTTCTGTGATGTGGAGTGTCCAGTCTGAGAAAATACCCCTCCGTCTCTTACTTTACTACATTATTTACACTTGATTACTTTCATGCCAGGGAATGGGCAGCAGCATCCACCTACTTATCACCAATCCGACTGCCAAACGTGGTGATTCTGGAAAATCTCCCCCTATTGCGTTCTATGGGGGAGGCCTCGTCCAGCAGTGGATGTCTAAAGACTGATGGTGATGAACCTGTGTATTATTAAGACACCTTGACTAAACTTTTACAATAACTTGTTTATTGCGTCACTGAAAGACACAATTTATACAAATCCTATATCGGAATATCTAAAGTTTTCGAAAATGAACCTTTCGCGAGTGAAGTTATCAAGGTAGCAGTTGGAATAAATGTTTTATACGTGCTTCGAATACGGATATCTCTTTTCCTTTATTAAATTTGTCAAGTCATATTACCTAGGAGGAACAGAGTTGTTTGAAAATGTCATATGCCAATAATTTTGTTGATTACACAGGATGTTTTTTTGGCGATGCCTTTTTCCACTGTTTACGCCAATAAGAGCCGTAAATATGCAGATATATATGCTAAAATCACTGTTAAGCGAACCAAGGGTCATTGGATCGGGAGGTGTTGGATTCTACTAGGACAGGCTTGTTTGGGTATTGAGGTTCCATGCTGAGTTTTATCCATAAAATCCAAAAGTATCTCAAGTAACCATTTACCAGTCTCAGAGGATACGAAATGGTTACAGGTAAAATTTTGTCGGGGAACCGTTTACGGAGATAATTTTAAAAAGGTCACGGGTTCCGCAGCTCAGTTCCATTAGCGTAACTACTTATCCCTGTCAACTTTTACCAGATTTAAGCAAGTTCTTGGTAGGAAATTTATTTTCTCTAAAAAAATAACATACCTAGATGTATCACATTAATTACCAGAAAACTTTATGAATTATTTTATCATTATCATCCGGGTTACCCGACGAGAAAAAAGAAAAAAAAAAAGCATTATTGTACATTATATGACCAAAGTCATTGACATGGTCCAAAAGGTGTAGGAGCAAGCTGAAGCAGCTGGTCATCTGCCCCAAGAGACCCTATTCTGAGTATTGCAGCGACCATCGTAACGCTCTGACGATTACGACAATCGTCCGTGTATAACGTAATAACTATCTATTAATCTGTGCCATGTCTATCGAGTACGCGCACAGATTAGTTGATTGTTAGTACGTTCATGATCGTAATCGTCATCATACTATAGTTCTGTGAAACGATAACTTAAGAAAGACTGTGGACAGAAAGTGGATGAAAAGAGCCGAACATCGGGCTTAGCCGGGTGTTAGGTGTATTGAAAAACGCTTATGTCTAGCATTGGTGAACAAAGGTAGGTTGATGATGATGATATCCAGTTCGTTACCACTCACTGGTGGACACAGGCCTTTGTTAATTTTACCCAATTATAGTCAACATTGACGGTATTGTCATGAAATTTTATTTGGCTTTTTTGTTCTCTATAAATTAGTGTGTGTTTAAGCAAGAAAACTTCAAAATAGCAATACAATAACAATACAATTCGGAGTCTGCAGCCTACTCTCAGCGTGGTACTTACGTATACAAAAGTGTGGGCGTGAAAGCGTTGGCGTGACGCCTTCAGCCGATTCACGTGAATTCGTTCCAAGTGAGTTGGCCTAAGGCAATTAAACACCTCTATAAATAAGGCAATCGAATATAACCATTCAACCTTTACTCAGAACTAGGGTGACAATTTAGAAAACGTTTGTTAACTAGCACCTAATGCAGAGAGACCAAAATAAATCTTAGTGTGTGGTCAGGAATATGGAGTGGTCGATACGTGATTGATTTTAACTACCTATTTACTGTTCGAGTCAAACTTACATGTGTTTCATTCGTGTTTACTAAACTGCGATGTTTGAGCCTTTTTCATAATCATTTTTTAAACCTATTTTAGTTAAAATACCTCTTGTTTTTTTCTGTCTGATGTAAAAAATTATAGGTCGTAATACGTCAAAACAAGACAAAAGCTATTTTAGCTATCAAAGATTTAAAATTGATAATGAATAAGAAGGTTTGGTTTGGTTTGGTAAGAACAGGTTTCGACCCTAATCGAGGGTCTTCATCAGGGTGGGTATAGGATCCGCGCTACACTCCCTCCTCTTCCCTCCTCGCACCAACATATCGGTACGTGAAAATTTCCCGTTTTACAAAATGAATAATAGCTGCATATCAGTTTTTGTACTGCCGGTGATATTATATTTAGCAAAGAGAAGTCAAAAAACAGTGCAACAGCAATCTCTCTACGTCATTTACCAAATAATGGAGTGCATACAGACGTTAATCGGATGGACAGGAGTGGATGATAAATGACCCTCACAATCCTATGTCACAAGCGCAAACCACATTACAAAACGCTTTTCTATTTTGAACCTTACAACGTGAAACTAAAGGTTAAAATATGAAAGCTTGAGTAGTCTGTAATTCGAAGAGAGAAAACATTGTATTTTTCATTACCATTTGGGAATTTAAAATATTTTGACCGACCAATAAGTTTAATACTTTATCCGTTTCATACTTATACTACATATGTACACTTGTGCTTTTGTATTTAAAATCTACGCAAATTTGATACTCACTTATAGCTGACTTATAGATAGAGATCGTTGTATTGAGGCCTGCCTTCCCCCAATACGTCGGGAAACTAACAAATACTGATGAATGAAGCAGCCTACCCTACGGAAAACAAGCTTGTATTTTTGGGTGTTTATGCTTACTAGACCTTACCTGAGGCCCTTGACATGTGTACCTAATTTGAATCTACCTCGCTCAACTTTTAATTGAATTAAAATCTAATTTAATTTTAATTAAAATTTGCCGGAATACCTTAATTATTTACGCTGGAGCCCAACACCTTTTTTGTTGGTCTCTGGCCGGAAAACTGACCTGTGATCTTTAAGTTTAAACTTAGCACAACATCGGCTTTCTAAGAATGACTTTGCAAGTTTGTGAAGAGTCATGGTGTAGAGTCTGTCAAAAACCGCAGAGATAAGGTAAAAGTCCCATATGATTTCAATGATAAGATGTGAACAACAAAAGAAATAAGAAACAAAAATAAATGGTGTCATAAAAAAAAAACAGTCAAGTGCGAGTTGGACTCGAGTGGAGTGGGTACCGTACAAGTAAGCTACCATAGTCCAATTAAACTCAATTAACACATTATTTCAAATTTACTCTTTACGAATATTTAAGGAAAAAATTACCCCCGAAATCAGAACTCGTACACGTAAGCTACACATCCGTGGCTGTGTAACTTAATTTTTAACCAAATTTCAACCTTTTTGATATAAAGATTCGGAGAAAATAGGCTGTGAAAGACAGACAGACAGACATGAGAGTGATCGTATAATGTGTCCGTTGGTACTTCAAAGGAACCCTAAATACCGAAAAGTTAAAAGAATAACAAAATAAGTCTACACCAGTGAATGGACAAAACATGTTTTTTTCGTGTTCACTTCTCTACAAGAAGAGTCCATGAATCTACATCATGTACCTACATCTGACAAATAAATTAGTGTGACTATGACTATGACTATGCACGTTAAGTTAACGTAAAGTTTTTCTTCATATAAAACCTTGGCCATAAAACACCAAAAGCTCTGGCAAAATCTTGCAGGTAATAAGTGAAAGTGCCCCAGCTCTGCTAAATTAAATATGGATGTATGTGCTCTTTCCTAGTTGAAATATAATCCCTACCGTTCCTTTTGATGTAGGTTTTATTGAGGTTTTACTGCCGCCACGACAATGCTCGCGATGTTGCTATAATTTGTCAGAAGCTTCGAATGTTGCAGATGTTTCAAGAGGCATTATGCCGTGAATTCTGAACGCCCAACTGGGTTCAGCGGGGTGTTAAAGCGCTACCGCATGTAGCGAACACGTTTTAAGTTTTAAAGGGGTGTTTAGTGTTATTACAATAGAACAAAGGTCAGAGAATAAGGGACGGTCTTATTCGAAAAGAAAAGCGGAAATGCTCCAGCAGCTTTTCAATAGTGCTCGCTCAGTTGTCAATTACACTCAAACTGTAAACGCTGTAACTCTGTAACATACACCTCAAAGCCAAACCGAGATATGAGTCTGATGGTAAAGTAGACGGCAGTTTACGTACACGTTAAGAAATAAATCCAAATAAGGACAAGTGCGAGCAAGACTCGCGTTCTGAGGATTCCCGTAAATTATTTCGAAATCATCAGAGCCCTCTTCTAGTTTCAGGCACATTTTCCTATAAATTTTATACCAAAAGGGGTTAAAAAGTCGAAATTCCTCCATTTAAAACGGTTTCCTTTATTAAATTATTAAACTTACTTTATGTTTTTTATTGTGTTTAAGTACAAAAACTCTTAGCATTCCAAATTTCAGAACTCTGATGTTTTTGGAAGTACCCTAGAGGTTTTTCCTTTTTTGCAATTTCCATAAAAAATTAGACATTCTACCATACCTTTTTAATACATTTAGTTAGAAGCTTGATTTTTTTACAGCACTATGAGATCAGTATTTTATGTTTGATATAAATTTCAAGTAGATGTACCTTTAGCCATACCTACCTGGCCATTTTCAGAATCCGCCATTCACCGAAGAAAGGTGAGAAAAAAAGTCTTGGCAGACAAACAGACAGACAGACGGACGGACAACTAACTAATCCTCGTTTTTTCCTATTGAGGTACGCCCATAGGTTAACCCTAAAAACGCCTCGTTTAACGTTCCGCCGTTGTCTATCTACAGCCTTATTATTATTAGTGCGGTGTAATATAAAGGAATGCGGCTTTGATGTCAGTTCTTCGAGACGTATTCCAAACCACAGTACTACTAAGACAAATTGTTTTCTAGAAAAGTATTTTATTGTACCTAAACATAACATAAAATACATAACATAACACCCAACAGTCACATACATAGTCCTTGATCCCAAACTAGGATTACCTGTTGTAACAAATATTTTTTTGTACACCCCTTCCCCGGATTTATCTGTTTCCACATTTTAGTTTGGACACTCCTCCAAAGATGGCGAACGGGTACGTTGTTGGTTCCGCCGCTTCTCTCCAGAGGGCGTTCAGGAACGCACCTCGCCACAAGAGGGCGCTCTTAACATCTTTGAATTAAAATGGGGATTTCTTCTTTTCTTCCAGGAAATATCTACTTTTATTAGTTTTTCAGGTTGTAGAAAAATCCGGTGTATTTTGTTATGGTAATTCCTGAGGAATCCCTTGTAACCAGATTTTCCATAGACAGCTCTATGAGTAGCTGTCAAAGACAAAACTGCCACGTATCCGGAAAACGTCATCGCCTCGGTGGTCTTGTTATTTTTGGAGAAAGAACATTACCTTATTAGGAGATGTTCTAAAAATCGTATCCGGCCAACGCGGCCTATAAATAAGTCGCGTTTGCGCCTCTGAGGTCTTGTTCGGAGCCATCTCGTGCCGCATACAGTGACGTTTGCAAGATACCGTGAGTGCCATAGACCGCGAGGGGCGGGTCCCCGTCTGCTATTCCAACAGTGGAATCAACTTGTGAAATCTAATTCCAGCCTTTCACTCAAAACTACGCAACTGCACCATCGTCCAACAATAACCTAGGACCGCGGCCGAGACGACTTCGGGACACGCCTCGAGCCCACCACCTGGCGACCACAAGATCCCCGGCGACCTTTGCCAGGTCATCTTCCCTTCGAGTTGAGTTGAAGCAAGCACGAGACGCCTCCCCCAAATAAGGAGGTGTCTAGTTTTAGTCTAGTGGTCGGCTGAGGCTTAAGTGCCTCGCTACACTAGACCGAGACGAAACCCGAAACCCGGAGAACGTGCACAGCCGAGTACAGTACGCGTCGTGGAGTCGACGCACGCGGCGGCCCGTTTCCCTGCCACGCGTTACGTTGGATAGTCGGTACTGTAACTCCATTTTCTACCAGTGCAACCAAACCGAAAGCCACGGGTCTCCCTCGGTCTATCATACACTTTTGAACGGGTTAACGCTCTGAAAGAGCTCCGTTCTGGCGCCCATTGATCTTCAGTAGTTTTCATGTCCTACGTGGTAGGAAGTCCATTTAGAATCAGTAATACAACTAAAATCTTTGTCTCATCTTCGTCTAACCTGTACTTATGAACCCACCTGCTCAGCTAGCCAGGTTTTCTCACGTTTGTCTGGTGGGTCGTAGGAAATTGGTATCCGGATGTGTAAACTTAGCTTATAAAGAAATAAGAGTCCATAATTGTAAGATTCACATTGTATAATTGGTACTTCAATAGTTTTAACCTCACCTGTAACTAGTTTATAAGCTAACCAATAAATAATTCAGGCTACGATTCTCTAAACAACTCTTTCTATTTCCACGCCTGCCACTCCTCGTAGAAATTTTGTAACAGTGGCAGCCCAACTGGGGCTTAAAGGCGAAGATACTGACGTGTCTAATTTTTAATTGCTGCGGCAGAAGAGCAAAGATTTTTTTTATTCCTTAATTTTTTTTCTGGTTCTATTACTGATTTTTGGACATTAATTTATTACTTTATTTTAGAACGTGTGGTCGCATATTTTTTATATTTTTATAGGGTGTTATTTTATAAGCGGGCTCGAGTAGGTTAAGTTTTGTTTTTAAGGATAGGTTTTTTGTATAACTTACAAAAAAGTATTTTAACAGGTGCTAGAAACGAATAGGTGGACATTATTACTAGATTGTGAGACCATGATGAGCAAAGTTCATTAGTAGTATCATTAATTTGCAATTTTAAAACTTACGGCTTATGCCATTAATTTAACTTGCTGTGCGCTATAATTATTTTTACAGGATTTCTAGTTTTTTTTTTCAGGTTCGGTCTAACACTAGTTTTGTCTAGTTTTGTGGATAAAAGTTTAGCACCTGTATTTAACTAATTAATGTTTTTTTACAGACAGTTTAGCCGATTGTTTGTTCATCGTTTAGCCGTCTTACCCGACTTTGCGGAAGAGAGGTGCGACTTCGAATATTTTTTTTTTGGTCGTTTTTTTTGTTTTTTTTGGAAGCGTGTGGGGAACCCAATTGTTTTTAGGTTCATCATCATCAGCCCACCCCTAACATTTTATTAGGAATAGGTGGTTTTAATTTTTTCGTAAGAATTTTTTTTTCTCTTCTCTTTTCCTCTCGTTTGCTTAGGTACTCTCACAGAAGGTGCATGCCACATTGTTCTACTGGTTATTTAACGGTTGTTGCTTAGGGGTACATAGAATTTTTTCCCCTTCTCGTGCAAAATATTTAGGTTATTTTAATGATGGCGGTGAAGGAGGAACGCGCGATTTGTTTTCATCTGTTGCACAAGGATGAACTGATTTATGAAGTAACGATTAGGGATGCTGTACCAGAAGAAAATGTGGTCGCTCTCAGGAAACAGATCCGAGTGTTGGCTAGGGAAATTCCTACTGACGAGATAGTGTCGTTCGATGGAGATGTTGGAGCTGAATTGATTATAGTGTCATGTAAATTAAAGGAGTTGTCTGAGAGTGTTGGTTCCACCGGTCACGTGACTTTGAAAAGTCTGAAGCGTGCAGCAGCTGCAGGAAATCATCTGTTCCACCGTCTTTCTCGAGTGGAGGCTGTCACAGAGGTAGAGAAAAAACGACAAAAGGAGTTGACCGATGGCCTTCATAAAGTTTTGGCAAAGTTAGATAGGATGTGTTCCAATTTTCGATCAAGCGTAGAGTCTGAGAACGATTCCGAGTCATCCGAGACTGAGAGCCCTTTCGCTGCTAACGAAGAGTCAAGTCCGGCTTCTGTAGTCAAAGTCAGCTGTGATAAAGGCCAGTGGGTGCATTCGTTAAATTTCAGATTCAACGGCAAGACTTGTGTAAGAGCTTTTATTCAGCGTTTGGAAGAACTATGTTTATCTCGTAATATTTCAGAGGCACGTTTGTTGAGATCGGCGGCTGAACTTTTCGTTGAGGAGGCTTTATTCTGGTATAGGGGAGTCCAGTCTGAGGTGAAATCCTGGGCTCAATTGAAAGCCACTCTTTTAGACGAATATTTGCCAGTAGATTATGATCATAGACTTTTGAAAGAAATACGGTCACGCACACAAGGTCCTGATGAGAGTATCGTAAATTATTTGAGCATTATGCAGAATTATTTTAGTAGGTTGTTGGTACCACTAGTAGAGGTAGAGAGGTTTAATATAGTGTGGTACAATATCCGACCGTACTACACTTCCCGTTTAGCGTTGAAAGAGGTGAGCACCTGGTCAGAATTAAAGAAGATGTGTCGCTTGTTGGAGGAATCCAAGCAACGGGCAGAGATGTTCGTGGAACCTCCAAGAACATCGACTAACTTCCTAGCCCCTGACTTGGCTTACAAACATCCGCTCCGCAGTACGAGGGTTTCTTCCATAGAAGCCGGTATGTTTTGTCCACGGTGCCGAGTAGGGAGTCATTCTTTGCGCGATTGTACATCCAGGGCATTGGTTTGTTTTCGTTGTGGGAGACAGGGTTTTACTTCTGTTTCGTGTCCCGTTTGTGCTCGCCGACCTTCTACTTCCGCGAGAGCTGCTCCCGCAGAACCCTCGGTGGTTACTGAGGCAAAAAACTAACTGCTTCGGATCGATGTATCTCTTCCAGCGTTGATAAGAAGGGTAGTGCTGGTGTAAGTCATTCGGATTCCACCGAATGGAAAAACTATTTAAAATACTTAAAAGTTTTCTTTTCAACATATCGTATAGCGTCGGTCCGAATTTCGTCGGTCAGTTTTGGTCAGGATGACCGTCCCCATCTAACGGTGGTTATCTCTGACCAACCTTATAGTGGGTTGTTAGACTCAGGGTCATGTATATCGGTGTTAGGTAGTGACGCGTCGGAAACTTTTATCCGAGCCGGTTCCTATCTAAATCGTGATTCGGACATTAAAAATATTTATACTGCTAATGATTCTAAGGCTGAAGTGATGGGTTTTATTCACTTGCCAGTCACTTTGTATAATACTACAAAGATTATTAAGTTTTATGTGGTTCCCCATGTGTCTACTCCTCTTATTTTCGGAGTAGATGTCTGGAAGGCTTTTAAACTAGCCCCCAAGATTTTTGGTGGTTTAACCTTGGAGAGGGGTCCTGTTGGCCCTCTTGTTTCAGAGATTCGGCATTTAAATCCTTTTGATCAATTGGAGGAGGGCGAGCGTACCATTGCTGAGAAATTGTTGGCTGGTTTTAAAAACATTTCTTTTGAAGAGAAGGGTTTGGGTCGGACTAGCCTTTTGTGTCATCACATCGATACCGGCAACGCCGCTCCCATAAAACAGAGATACTATTGTTTGTCTCCAGAGAGGCTAAAAGAGCTTAACCGACAGTTGGATGAGATGATCGCGTTAGACGTCGTTGAGTCTAGCTCGAGTGCCTGGAACAATCCGACACTTCTTGCTCCCAAAGCTAACGGAGAGCTGCGGTTTTGTATTGATAGTAGGAAATTGAACGCTGTTAGTAAACATGATGCTTATCCTCTGCCCTACATTTCTAACATCCTAGATCAACTCAGAGACGCTCGTTACCTATCTTCCATTGACTTGAAGGCTGCCTTTTGGCAGATCGAATTGGATTCTTCTTCGAGAGAGAAGACCGCATTTACTGTCCCTGGTCGGGGGCTCTATCATTTCAAAGTGATGTGCTTCGGATTGACGGGGGCCCCTGCCACTCAGCAGAGGCTGATGGACAAGCTTTTTGGTCCCGAATTTGGTGGAAAGGTATTTTGTTATTTAGATGACATTGTCATCGTTAGTTCCACTTTTACGGAGCATATCACGCTCCTCAACCGTGTGATGGAAAAATTGAAGCAGGCTAAGTTGACTATTAACCTGGGCAAGTCACAATTTTTCCGACGAGAACTCAAGTATTTGGGTTATATCGTAGACGAGTTAGGGCTGCGAACGGATCCCGCAAAAGTCAAAGCAGTGGTAGACTTTCCGGCTCCTACCACTCGAAGGGAGGTTAAAATGTTTCTAGGTACCGCGTCGTATTATCGCCGTTTTATTAGGAATTTCAGTACGATTGCCGCTCCATTGAACGCTCTCACGAGCAACAAGAAAAATGCTCCTCCTTTCAGGTGGAATGAGTCCGAAAACCAAGCTTTCAACGATCTTAAGTCCGCTTTGATAACCGCGCCCGTTTTAGCTTGTCCTAACTTTTCAGAACCTTTTACTCTTCATTGTGACGCCTCGGGTTTCGGCATAGCAGGTGCATTAACTCAGATCACCGCCGACGGGGAAGAACATCCGGTGGCCTATGCCAGCCGTTCCTTGAACCGCGCCGAACGGAATTATTCCGCTACGGAACGAGAGGCCCTTGCTGTAATTTTTTCCATTGAGCATTTTCGTCCTTATATCGAGGGCACTAAGTTTAAAGTCATTACCGATCATTCCAGCTTGAAATGGTTTTTAAATTTGTCGAATCCAACGGGTCGTCTGGCCCGCTGGGGTTGTCGGTTATCCTCCTACGATTTCGAAATTGAACATCGTAAGGGTAAAGATAATGTGGTGCCTGATGCTCTATCACGTTCTGTTCCGGTGTTACCAATTCAGGCTAGGCGCGGAGATGCGTGGTATCAGAGATTGTATAATAAATGTAAACAGTTTCCCTCTTCGTGCCCCAATTATAGTATACAGAATGATAAGTTGTTTCGGTATTCCAAGAGTAGGAAAGGTTCCGAT
Organism: Epirrita christyi; assembly: GCA_951392215.1. Taxonomy (NCBI): domain Eukaryota; kingdom Metazoa; phylum Arthropoda; class Insecta; order Lepidoptera; family Geometridae; genus Epirrita; species Epirrita christyi. The sequence goes on along the minus strand of OX595842.1, from coordinate 5,838,342 downwards.
GATTTTGATTGGAAAGAGGTCGTACCGTCGGAGCTGCGTTCCGACTTGGTGAAGAGCCATCACGGAGGGTTGCTAGCTACGCATATGGGAATCTTCAAAACCTATAAGCGGTTAGCCCTGCGTTATTTTTGGCCTTCTATGTATAGAGATGTGGTCGCTTTGGTAAACAACTGCGATGTTTGTTTTGCCTACAAACATTCACAGAAGGCCACTCCGGGCTTGATGGGATCCTCAAAGGTCTGCTCCAGACCATTTGAAACGATCAGTATGGACTTGGTCGGACCACTTCCTCGGTCACGAGCCGGATTTACTTTTTTATTGGTAGTAGTGTGTTGTTTCAGTAAATATTGTTTATTGTTTCCGTTACGGAAGGCCGTAGGGCGCAGCATTTGTCAGAAGTTGGAGGAACAGGTGTTTTTAGTACATGGAGTACCACGCACAGTGATTGCCGACAATGGATCGCAATTCACTGGTAGTGAGATGAAATCCCTGTTTCTACGGTATAAGATTCCTCAGGTTCATCTAACTCCTAGGTACAGCCCTCAAGTAAATACGGTGGAAAGGTATAATCGCACCATAGTCACTGCTATGTCCATCTTGGTAGGCCAGGACCATAGGTCTTGGGACGTGTCCATCCCTAGAATACAATTCTCAATGAACATCTCGTCGAACGAAACTACTCGCTTCACCCCCTATTACCTTATTCATGGTAGAGAGGCGGTTGTGTGCGGTTCATACTTTGGGGACTCTACGAACTCTACCTTGGATTTAGCTTGTGCCTCTAGGGTTGACTTTTCCGATAAACTAGGTGTCTTACAAAATACTTTTTCTAGCGTTCAGTTGGCCATTGAGAAGGCTCATGCCAGAAGTGCCAAGTACTATGATGCGAGCCGTCGTCCTTTGGAATTTGCTCCCGGAGACATTGTATGGAAACGGACGTATCCTCAAAGTGATGCCTCTAAATTTTTTATGGCCAAGCTAGCTCCGAAGTATGATAAGTGTACCATCCTAAGAAAGATCTCGTCATTGGTGTACGAACTGGGTGATTTTTACACTAAGAAGGTGTTAGGATCGTGGCATATAAAGGATTTGAAGCCTCAGTCCTTCACGCCTCCGATGGCTTCTGATTAATTTTTTTTTTTTATCTATATCTAGTTATCCTTAGTAGGATAACACTACTAATGCAAATTAGTATTAAGTGGTTTTGTTTTTTTTCTTGAGTATAGGTTCTCTATGCTGAAGGGAGTTGTTTTTATTTTGTTCTTTTTTAGTTTCCTTAGTTGGCAATAGGTAACGTTGGACCTGCTGGGAGATATGAAGATGTTTTGCTGTTGGTTTACCTTGTTCGCCATAGGGGAATATATTTTTTCTTTTGCCTCGGATGTGAGTTTAAGCATCCGGGAGTTCCTCTTGAACAAGGTAGAGTTTTTTTTTTGGAGTTGGTTCCCCGTGTACTCTACCTATTGTTAGCAGATATCCCTGTAAAAGTTTTTTTTTTAGATTATTTATACGTAGATTGTTAGTGTAGAATTGGTGGACGGCCTATGGGGATTCCTGTACTTCACGCACAGTGGTTCGAAAATTACTCGATACTTCTGGTAGGGAAGGACTGGTGCCTCTCATATACCGTCCACAAAATTTTTTTTGTTGGCAATTTTTTTTTTTTCAGGATTTTCTTTGTAGTTGGTTAAGGTAGTACATCCCCCGGTCCGTAGAGGCGAATTTGGTTGGATAACACATAGACCTGGGTGTTGGCAAATTTAGGAATGAAGGATCTCTTAAGTTGGTAAAGGAAGACCATTCCTGGTCAGTATTATATTTTTGTATTTTTAATTTTTTTTAGTCTGTTTGTTTAGGTGGTCCGATTCCCCCGGTCAGTAGAGGTGAATTTGGTTGGATAACACATAGACCTGGGTGTTGGCAAATTTAGGAATGAAGGATCTCGTAAGTTGGTAAAGGAGGACCATCCCTGGTCGTTAGTTTATTTTTATATTTTTTTGTATTCTTTCCAGTTTGTTAATTTAGGTGTACCGATCCCCCCGGTCAGTAGAGGTGAATTTGGATTGCGAACATATAGACCTGGGTGTAGGAAAATTATGGATGGAGGAATGTCGTTAGTTGGTATAGATGGACCATAGACCGGTCAGTAGTTTTTTTTTTTTTTGTTTGGTTGGCTTTTGTTTTTTTTGTTGTTTTAGTTTGTCAGTGATAGTTGGACTCGGAGATTTGATAGAAGGGTCGGTATGGTATTGATGGTGTTTTCATTTAGCTTATATTTACAGACCTACCTAGCCTGCAAGGTGACTGCCTAGGGCAGGAAACGTCTAGTACCTTTTTATATGATGTTTATAATATTTGCTTTATCTTTTTCTCTATTTTCTTATTTTTTGTTCAGACTTTGGATAAAAAACAAGCCTTTCTCCTCGCGGGTCACGACGAGTAAGCAAGCCTTCGTAGAACCGCCCAGAGCGGTTGAGAACTCTGAACCTTTGTCTTGAACTTTAGTTTTTTTTTCTTTTTATCTTGTGTTGTTAGTTGTTCGGACACAGGTTAAAAATAAGCCTATCTCCTCGCGGGTCACGACGAGTAAGCAAGCCTTCGTAGAACCGCTCAGAGCGGTTGAGAACTCTGTACCTTGTCCAGAAACTTCGTCTATCCTTTCTTTCTTCCTTGTTGTTTTTGTTTCAGAGTCTGTTGTTAGGGGAAAAATTAAGCCTTTCTCCTCACGGATCACGATGAGTACCAAAGCCTACGTGTAAGGCTCAGGGCGGTTGAGAACCCTGTTACCTTAGCTCCAGAACTGATTCAAGCTTCGAGTATTTATAGCAACACATAGTTTATTTTTTTTTATTTTTTTTTGGGATGACATCTTCTTTCTAGCCCGATTCCCTCCCTCCGTAATGCCGAAGTCTGACATCACGTTTTTTTTTTATCCGCGTCTGGTAGGACATGTTTGCAGAGTCCTTGGAGAACTATTTTAAAGTCATTATTACAAATTTATATATGTACACATTCATCTTACACTTTACACTCTTAACACTACGGGTCCATGCAGTAAGGATGCTGGAACCCTTTGTCTCTTAACGGCTTCGAGCTTCTGACCTTATTAAGGCGGAATTCCCTTAGTTCAAATTAGACGGAACACTATACAGTTACACACACACACTATAAGCTTTATTTATTTATCTATCCACTTAGGTGTCAATTCTAGTGATAGACTCCAAGCTCTCCTGCTAAACATCTAGACTCCGTGACAGAACTAGATTAGATTAAATTTAATTTGCAGTCGTTTTTTTTTTGTTTGGAAGTTTTTACTTTCAGAAGTTTGGAGATATTTTTTTTGTTTTCTGAAGGTTGGAGCTAATTTTTTCGTTTGGAAGTTTTTACTTTCCGAAGTCTGGAGTTATATTTTGTAGTTTAGAAGTTTTTACTCTGTTGTTTGGAGACCTTTTGAATGGAAAATTGTTTTTGTTTGTTTTTTTTTTAAGTTAAGGTTTTAACTTTTGTTGTTTGGAAGTTTTTATTTTTTTGTTTGTTTGAAGTAGTTATATGCTGGAGGGCCAGCATCGATTTTACTTCCAAGGACGTAAAATCTGCCGGGTGACGGGGTACTGTAACAAATATTTTTTTGTACACCCCTTCCCCGGATTTATCTGTTTCCACATTTTAGTTTGGACACTCCTCCAAAGATGGCGAACGGGTACGTTGTTGGTTCCGCCGCTTCTCTCCAGAGGGCGTTCAGGAACGCACCTCGCCACAAGAGGGCGCTCTTAACATCTTTGAATTAAAATGGGGATTTCTTCTTTTCTTCCAGGAAATATCTACTTTTATTAGTTTTTCAGGTTGTAGAAAAATCCGGTGTATTTTGTTATGGTAATTCCTGAGGAATCCCTTGTAACCAGATTTTCCATAGACAGCTCTATGAGTAGCTGTCAAAGACAAAACTGCCACGTATCCGGAAAACGTCATCGCCTCGGTGGTCTTGTTATTTTTGGAGAAAGAACATTACCTTATTAGGAGATGTTCTAAAAATCGTATCCGGCCAACGCGGCCTATAAATAAGTCGCGTTTGCGCCTCTGAGGTCTTGTTCGGAGCCATCTCGTGCCGCATACAGTGACGTTTGCAAGATACCGTGAGTGCCATAGACCGCGAGGGGCGGGTCCCCGTCTGCTATTCCAACAGTGGAATCAACTTGTGAAATCTAATTCCAGCCTTTCACTCAAAACTACGCAACTGCACCATCGTCCAACAATAACCTAGGACCGCGGCCGAGACGACTTCGGGACACGCCTCGAGCCCACCACCTGGCGACCACAAGATCCCCGGCGACCTTTGCCAGGTCATCTTCCCTTCGAGTTGAGTTGAAGCAAGCACGAGACGCCTCCCCCAAATAAGGAGGTGTCTAGTTTTAGTCTAGTGGTCGGCTGAGGCTTAAGTGCCTCGCTACACTAGACCGAGACGAAACCCGAAACCCGGAGAACGTGCACAGCCGAGTACAGTACGCGTCGTGGAGTCGACGCACGCGGCGGCCCGTTTCCCTGCCACGCGTTACGTTGGATAGTCGGTACTGTAACTCCATTTTCTACCAGTGCAACCAAACCGAAAGCCACGGGTCTCCCTCGGTCTATCATACACTTTTGAACGGGTTAACGCTCTGAAAGAGCTCCGTTCTGGCGCCCATTGATCTTCAGTAGTTTTCATGTCCTACGTGGTAGGAAGTCCATTTAGAATCAGTAATACAACTAAAATCTTTGTCTCATCTTCGTCTAACCTGTACTTATGAACCCACCTGCTCAGCTAGCCAGGTTTTCTCACGTTTGTCTGGTGGGTCGTAGGAAATTGGTATCCGGATGTGTAAACTTAGCTTATAAAGAAATAAGAGTCCATAATTGTAAGATTCACATTGTATAATTGGTACTTCAATAGTTTTAACCTCACCTGTAACTAGTTTATAAGCTAACCAATAAATAATTCAGGCTACGATTCTCTAAACAACTCTTTCTATTTCCACGCCTGCCACTCCTCGTAGAAATTTTGTAACACTGTGTCGTGGGTATCAGGAACTACGAGTACCAATTGATACCACAACACCCAGATCCGGAACAAATATTTGCAGATCATACAAACATTTGTCCCACAGCGGGAATCGAACCCGCAACCACTAGCTTCTTAGCCGGCTAATCACTCGCCACGACACGGTCCACATATACGTGGTGGATGGTCGTCCCGTGCCATTGCAGTGGTATGTTTGGATGCCGTGGTATGTCTGGCTTTACAATAGACCCCTCCATCTCCTCTCGTGGATAGTTAAAGCTTTACTGTGAGATTACTCTAGGGGATGGGCAACAGCTACTATCTGAGTACATAACACCATTAAGTGGATGCTGCTGCCCATCCTCTGATGTTATCACTTAAACGGTCCTTACGACATCCCCAAGAGGAGGACTCCACGGCAACGTGCTTGATGGTGAATACCATGTGAATATAGAATCATGGAAGGTTTTTTAGGGTTCAGTAACATAAATAATCTTGAAATACCAATCCAAAATTTTGTGAGTCGTTTGTCCACGTGATAGAATCCGAAACGAGGATATTCGTAGAACTACTCAGGTCACTGACATAGTTCTCAGAAATAGCAAGTTGATGGGTAAGCCATATAGCACGTAGAACTGACATCCGCTGGCAGATAAAGGTTCTCCAGTGGCGTCTACAAAACGGATGATGCAGTGAAAGAGTGCCCCTTGTGGACTGACATTAGCCGCAGAATGTCGATGGATGGAAACGGCTCATGACCGTTCGTCGTGGTATTCTTTGGAGGAGGCCTAAACTATGTCCAGGAGTGGATGTCAACCCAACATAGCATACCTTACACCAAAACCTCTTGACCCCCCAACCCACTAACTTCCCTTCACTTCCCCCTCCCACATACATCATCATTCAAATCATATCGACTAAAATTTTCGAATCAAAAGCACAATGCTCGACAACTGAAATAAAAAAATGCCTTTCCTAATTTGACTATCTTACTGCGTCTAACATACCATAAAAATTGATTTCTCATAAAACACTCTGAAGAGATGGGAGTAGCCTAAATCCCAACATTGGGGACATTAAACTGATAATGAAGATCATACTCATAATCTATCCAACAAAGAGATTATAGATAACATCACAACCAAAGCTAAAATAACTTGGCCGAGCACTCATAATTCAATTCGACGACCGTTAAAAATGAAATACAGATTCGTTCCGGCGCCTTTCCAAACAAATGAATGCAAAATTTTGTTACCTCTCTCACAAACAACATAAATAATGCAAGCGGTGTCCATTACATACTTTATCTGAGACACCCAACCATCCAGGCACCTAATAGTACTGGAAAAGACTTCCAAGATACGTTATTAAGAACATACCGCCCACTAACTCAATGAGTGGTCATTGATGGCTATTAGATCTCTGTCCGGTTGGTTTGTACGATTGTAGCTAGTTACATTATGAAAGCGACTTCTTGCAACGTTCATAATGTTTTAGTTTATCGAGTGGAGGGCCTTCCTCTACCACGTAGGTAACACAAACCGGACGATGCGTCGAACGAAGGAATCGTCAGGAAAAAAGTCAGGTTGTTGAGAGGCAAAAGACGTGTCGAATTCTTTCAGAGTTTTCGTTACAGAGGAGCGGAATTGTTACTATGTATCTGTTCGTTTATTCAATATTTTAGAATGGGTTTCCGCAAAGTCAAGCTTGAATTAATTAATTAGATGACTGATGCACTGATTTTTATTTTGATGAGACGTGACTAACAGAAAGCTAGCAGGATTGTCTACACGATAGAATTAGGCTACCAAACAGCAGCTTCAAATTTCTCAGACTTACTAGCAGCCACTTGATCACTTGATCTGGATTTTGATCAGATATTTCGTCAACGTTACCTAGAAGTATTCTCTACATGATTACTAGCAGCTTTTTTTTTTTTTTTTTTATTGTGTTTTTTTTTGTGGCTACCCATTTTTTTCGTGTAGTATAAATAATCCTTCTAGCTTTCTTTTCAGTTGCGTCTCATCAAAATCCAGATGGATGCATTCATCTCATACAATTTTATGGGCAGTACACAAGGTAGTACAGCCCATAAAATTGGATGAGATGAAATAAAATGAGATAAAATTCATGTAATATCAATGTAATAGTATCTACCCAAGTACTGTTTTTAGTACAAAAACATATTTTTGGCATTATAAGTTTTTCTTGACTTACTCTAATATTCAAATGCCTCATCTAGACAAACCCAATACCCATAACGTCCAGGCTGATGAATGGCCAAATGGTCCCTAATTGAATATTAAATGCGGCTGTCTACATTCCCGACAGCGTGACAGGGGTTTAACAGGTCACGAAAATGGCAAAACCCCTTAGCTAGGGATTACTTAGTCGACGCCCAACCGACTCAAGGTAGGTAGCTTACCGAACTGCTTATGAAAAATATACTTACTTTTTTAACCAAAATAACATATGAGAATGAAAGTGGCTGTTTGTAAAATCATCGAACCTGGTGAAGTGGTGACATAATCATAGAGAGTGTTTATCATCAGTCTGTAGGATTCAACTGTTGGACTAGCCTATATATATTTGTTCCAGGCCTGGGTGTTATGGTCTCATGGTACTCGTAGTTCCTGATACCCACAACACAGGGAATTCTAGTGTGGGATCAGGACTATGTATGTTATGTTATGTCAGCCTAAAGATAACTTATGAACCGTTGATCTGATCATCATAAAATTTATGTAAGGTTATGAGCTAAATTGGTTAAGAAGTTGTTGAGATTCAGGTTGTGACAATCAGGTCAAAACTGTTTTTAATTTTATTTTAAATTTAATAGTTTTTGAGTTATGAACCGAAATCGTAAAAAAACCTCTAAGGTTCTTCCAGTAATCCCATAATGCTAAAATTAAGCATGCTAAAATGTAGCTTTGGTGACACATGTACAGGAAAAAGTCCAAAATTTCATAGTTTTGATATATTTTTTCCCTTTAAATGGAAAACTATGTTCTACCCAAAAAAATTTTAAGTCAGTCCGTAATTTTTTACGCACAGCATGCGTACCTTTTAGTATCTATTTATTCAAACCAACCAAAGTCAGGGTATGTCTGCTAGTGAGTATTGATACTTATAAACTAGCAGCTGTTATATTTTATGGAATATAAGGACGGGACTCTTTTCATCTATCGTATATTATATAATGACACTCGTAAAGACGGTCTATCTCTCTTTCACTCGTTACGCTAAGAGTGTTTGGGACATAAAACCACACTGCGTAAAAATAGGATCAGTTTAATGTAATAAGCAAATTTTTACCGCACTGAAAATTGTCTTGAAGTGGACGATAAAATTACAAACTGATCAATATTACTGGTATAAGAAACTTGGATGTTAAAATTTATTTTACACCACACTAAACTTTTTCAATTTAGGGGTTCCAGTTTGACCTTGGAACACTGAATAAGTTTTATTCTCAGCAACTAAACCGTGAAAGCAACTTTTTCTTCGTCGAAAACAGTGAAATCTGGCTAATACGTAAAATGATTTTTTTTTACGGCAAAGAAAACAGACCGTGCCTTTTTTTAAATAAAACAGATAATGCCGACTCATTTACGTGTTTTTTTTAAGTGATGTACATAAATATAATTTGAAATATATACAGTGTTTTATGAAATATAGAGTATTTTTGTTTTTCATTAAAGGTTTTGGACTCCTTACAGGGCGAATTTCCCATATTCCTTTATAACTCAAACACATCATCTAAATCTCTACTCTCTAGATCTAGCGGTTTGGGCTGTGCGTTGCCTGTGTGTGAGTTAGTCAGTGCGTCAGTCAGTCAGTCAGAACTTAGATACTTATACTTGTATTAAGTTTATCTAAAAAAATGTATTGTGTTGGTATAGGGGATGAAGCGATTTTGTTTTGACCTAAGGGCTAAGAGGTAGCTTTTATTTTTTGTAGCTGCTTTTTCACACTATAGATTGCTCCTGGCAAATGGAAGTGGAAACTTGTGTTTTGAGCCTTTTTCTTATTTTACGAACTCTATATTATGCTGTGATAAACTCTAATAGCAGAGATTGCTATGATAATTCCTTCATAACTTTGTGTTAAATCTTTAGATTTTACGTTTATTGTACAATGTTCGTTAACATATTGTTATTATTTTAATAGATATAAAAATGCCCATTAAACTATTCTCTGAATGAATTATACAACCTAAAGAGTCAAAATAAAGTAATTTACAAAATTCCCTTCAAAGAACTAGGTGGGCCTTAAGCCGTTAATATCCCAATCTGAGGCACGAGTCTCGTTTACGACTAAACTTTTGGTGTTTGTTAGCCGCAGACAATGCCCTTAAGGACACAAATTTAACAATAACAGACCCTAGGCGGCTGTAAAGTAATGGAGGTGGTATTACGTTAATTATTTACGTGCTCTGTCTTATACTTAGTTGAGTATAAATTTTGTTCATACATCCATGCACTTTCAGGGTCCCATCAAGAACAACAAATGTTGTTGTTGTTATTATGAAGAGCACAAACAACAACAATATCTTGAATCTAAATACATAATTAAAAAGTTATGCAGATAATCTAATTTAACTAGTCGAAGTGCTGTATCCGATTCAGGATGGAACAATGCGGGTGGCAGATGTCAAAACCTCTGGCGGAAAACTGCATCGATTCATGATCAAACTGATAGACCTTAGTTGCAATTCGACTTGGAAGATAATGGTGTAAAATTATCTTGTCATCTCATCCACCATCGCCAGATAATGTGACTAACACTGTGTAACGTGTCGAAAATCTTCGCATCCATCTGCTGAATTGAATTCTCGGTAACAATGTTTTGTCTTTACCAAAGTATTACTAGATCCTACCTTTTAACAAGAGCCGTTAACACGTTAGCGATGTATCTATAAAATGGTAAATAAATCTGTAGAGATTTGCCCTCCCTAATCCGCCCCAATAAAGTGGCAGCAAGAAGATTAGTGTTCTAACTTCGTTAAGCGTTATGGCATGGTCTACGTAGATACAGATTATAAAGGTGACAGTTATTGCACCTTCTCGATTTTGACGGCTGAATTACGCTTAATTTCTGTCTGATTAATTGCTTTAAAAATATAGAATGCTGCAAACCTTGATAAGTTTTATTGAACGAGCGAAGCGAGTTCTCTGAGTCAAGTTGGAAGAATCGGCGTTAGTATGTATGTATGTATCTATGTATGTATGTTTGTCCGATGATAACTTCCAAACCGTTAATCCGATCTGTATGAAATTTGGTATGAGGGTAGATAGTATTAGTATAATTTGTAGGTAAGGTTATGAGCTATATCGGTCAGGGGGTTGCTGAGATATTGGGGTCCAAGAGGGGGTAAAAAAAATAAAAGTTAGACAGTCAGATCACGTGGGGTGTCTAATGAAAGCGCTTTGGTTGGACATTTCAAAACTGTTTTTAATAAATATTTAAACTTAATAGTTTCCGAGATATTAGGGAAAATAAAAAACGTAAAAATCGAAAATTCTAGGGTAGTTCCAGCAATCCCACGATGCTGAAATTTGGTATGCTTGTGGCTTTTGTATCACAACTACAGGGAAAAGTCTGAAATTGAAGAATTTCGAGACATGTACCCTATAAAACAATAAACCAATATAATATCCGTTGTTGACCTCCCATTTCTAGGAATTTGAATGACGTTGGAGTTCTATGATTTCGTCAAAAGGACGTTACCAATTAATTCGTAACAGGTACTTATGTAGTATCAGAGACAAGTTACTTGTCTTTGGTGGTATGAAAGCCCCGTTGCTTAGTGCTATTTAAAAGTTATTTCGATGATGTGCAGGAAATTACCTCGAAGTGAAAATTAAAAAAAAATGAAATTATGGAAATGTCTTACATTTAAGTAGTCGGGCTGATAAAGGTGTCATCGCGAGGTCTCAGTTCGGGGCGAACCACTAGTTTAATTATATCAAAAAAAAAAAATGAAAATCTGTCTTGTAGTTATTTAATTAATGAGAAACTACGTTTTTTTCCGCCTGGCTCTAGATTTATTTTCATTTAAAAACTACAAGTCAGATCATCCTACAATTTCGTAGATATAATCGGATAAGACTTTGGCCCGTATTCTAGAACTAAACTCAAACTAAATCGAGACTCAAGCATAGATTTTTTGACAGAATTCAATGAAAAACTGTCACCAAATCTATGCTGAGCCTCGATCCACGCTTGAGCATAGTTCTAGAATACGGGCCTTAGTGTTCTATATTTTTGAAATAAAACCAGAAAAAGACTTGAGGGAGGAGTTAAATAGAGGTGAAAGTATAATTTTTAATGGTTGATTTTAATATTAACGAAAAAATCAGATATAAAATCACGAAGTTATAAACCTTTAATTTTAGACCAAATTCTCAGGTCAAATAGATAAATGGATAAATAACTAACAAAAATACCTACAAATTAATGAGAGCTGATAATAGGAATTTTGTGAAACTTGCTTTATTTTCGCTACACATACATATACACACGCCTTTTTTCCCAAAGGGGCACGCAGAGTTTCAAAGGGCTTCTTTTAACCGTGGGTTGCACAATCGCAGGAATATAGACACGACAAGTGGTGAGATCATCGCCGCCATTGCTTTCCACGATCAACTCGGCTAACGCTCTCTTCCAGTAATAACACACTCTTAAATAAGCCAGAAACCAGGACAAATCTTTTACTTCTCTTCTTTTTTCTGCCGCCAAGCAGTAGTGTTCGCATTGCTGTGTTTCGGTTTGAAAGGTACGGGTGCCGGTGAAATTACAGGCACATGAGACTTTTCATCTTTATGTCTCAGGGTCGGCAGCGCACGTGTGATGTCTCTGGTGTTACAGGCGTTCATAGGCTACGGTAACTGCTTTCCATCTGGTGGGCCGTAAGCTTGTCGGCTTGCCAAATAGCATAAAAAAAAACTAGTGAAAATGGCCCAACAAGTCCGGGTATTCTAATAAAATGGCTACCCAATTTGTATGACTGTTTTATTTTAATTAATATGCCTTCTTATATTTCTTATCAGCCTGTTCTTACTTGATAAACACTATGAAGTACTTTTAATAATCATTCACAATAACATCATTAAGGTCGAACACAGTCTTTGTTGAACCACTGAACAATATCGTCAAACACATAATACTCAGGAACCACTGGCACATCACTGAACGGCTTGGCTGTGGTTCCAGCTCCTCCATCTCCCGATAAACCTCCCGATAAACCTCCCGAAGGGTATGAGTGAGACTGCTGAACTGCAGGGTATTTATAATTCATCTTGTATCTCGCCCTACCTTCCGAGTTCCAGGTAAACATTTGCAATTGTTCCTGCCACCTTACAATCACAGAAGGGTAAGGATCTCCTGGCAAAGATCTAAATACACATGGATAGTGAAGTGGTGGTCTTTCTTTAGCTTCACTTGTCACGATTGCTCCTACGCCTGTCTCACTCGAAGCGACTCTCGCTTCGCTCCAATGGAGAATTAAAAACAGAAACGGTAGAAACCTCATCGTGCTGCGCCGAAATAGTAAATGAAGATTAATTTATGAGTCTCTCGTCGTATTTCACCTTGAGATAAACTGACTGGTTAAAGGTCAAGCGATTGTGCAAGATAAACAAATTATCGAAGCTGTTTTGACGAATAAGGGTCAAGCTATACTACATCGTCCTTCCGTACCTAGCGACTGTCATTCCATATGCTAGGTGCGAATTTTGTGAGTGGAATACGATCGCTCGCGTACGCACTTGCGGTGTGATTTCATTGTCATCCTTTATAAACTACGTTCCCAATGTATATGATAGGCTAACAGCCACAAAGTGCGGAAGAATGCGATACAGTGGAGTCTGTCCCAAACTCGTTATTTGCTTGTTGATGAGAATTTCATGCTGCTATCTTATAGTTCACATTAGAGTCACACTCACAAATGAATATATAGAGTCTTAAGCCACAAGTGCTGTAGAGATAAGGAAGAAAGATGGGTTTAAAGAGCAGTCTAATATCTAAAACTAACTGCATAAAATTTAGATGAAGTTCTGGCTCTATTTAGATCACGCACCGATCAGGCGAGTTTGGTATAAAATTGGTCAGAAGAAACTTTAAACTTTAATATTTATGTAGATAGCACTAATATTTTTAATCTTTAATATTTATGTAGATAGCACAAATCTTTGGGCACGGGAAGATGGTGTTAAACAGAAAAATGGACAGAAGGCTGAGTGAGTGCTACGGATCCGATCCTAACTTTTTTACGGTAGTTGGAGAGAACCAATGTATTATTTTACTGTAAAAATATACGGCTTAAAGGCTACGCTAGAAAAGTCAGTACTTATTAACTAAAGTTCGAGTCATCGGCACCCAAGATCAAAGTAAGCTATGAGGGTCGACCAAAATCCACATCTAGAAAGTTTAGATCGTGACTTACTACACTTCGCCTCATAAAGCATCGGGGTCGGTTAAGTTCACTGAGATCAAAGACAGCCTCCCAATTGGGGAAAACAGTTTCAATTAGATAAGGTCTTTGGTCGTTAAACCGCATTTGCCAGAATTAGAACACATACGGTAGGTACTCGTACGTATCCCTGTGATCCCAACTACAGATAGAATGCTCTCATATGGTTTTTAGGGTTCCGTACTACAGCAGGAAAAAACGGAACCCTTATAGGATCACTTTGTTATCCGTCTGTATGTTTGTAACCCTTTTTCACAGGAAATTTATAACTAATATAATATGTGTAATATGTGAGCTTATATTGTAGTACAAAAATTAAAATTATAGCTCAATACCTTAACAAGATATGGCAGTAAATGTCTTATTTTTGTATGGATATCGCAAAAATTCAAAACCAGGTAGGAAAAAGTAACTGCCGATATTTTTTTGAAAGAAAAAAACTATATAATTAGTGTCACTTCCCTTAGGAAGTCCTCCCTTGTATGGTTCTTCTGTAAATAGGAGAAATAATAAGTTATTGCTCCTATCTACAAACGTGTTGTACGAACGCCCTAGAAAATTATACAAATGCCGCTTGCCACCTACTCGTTCATCGTTCAGCATCAAAATAAAAGAATAAAAGTACTTTCATAGTAACAGAACTATTCGATCGCGAATAGTTACACGTCTCAATCTGTGTGTGATGACAACAGAGTGTAGGCTCTAAGGATAAGGAAAAATAGCTCGGAGAGCAAATAATATCTATCTTATTTATGTGCTCACTTTCGTCTTTTATCCATCGAAAAACTTTATCAGGTATCGCTTTGCGAAATGTTTCCCATTTTCTCCGATCAGGTTCTGTGAATAGGCAAGTGTAAGTCTCAGAGATATCAGTATTTAAGAGCTCCACGTACACCTCAAAATACTTTCCGTCTGTTTTTTTTTCTAGTCAATTAATCAAAAAATTATGAACACTGCTGACCGTGATTAGACTTATCTATTATATCTAAGATTATATGAAGATTTGTCCTGTAGTTTTTAAATTAATGAGGAACTTTGTTATTTATATAGCTTAAAAACTAGTCTAAAATTACTGTGAATCCTAAATTAATAAAATAAATAAATAGTATCAGTAGTCAGGCTCTAGTTTCTAATTTAAAACTTTTTGTCCGATCTGCATAAAATGTTGTAGTCAGGTAAATTTTATCAAGGCTTCAAGATTTTAGAAGCCAGAGAACATTTAAAATGAGCGTACGTACGAATACCTCCATTATTATTATAATACTGGCTGACTGGGGAAATACGGTCATCTCATGAATTAAAATTTTTGTCTAGGACACGACATATGCTCATGGCTCATTTTAAAATATTCTACTGAATCCAAAGAAAATTATCTCTAAACTAAATTCTAAGAAACTGCATCTCCAATCTACTTAATGCAAACTACATCCACCCTCAGCATTGTAGTTTCTGCAGAGATTTCCTGAATTTATGTTTATGTAGTTAACTCTTTTGAATTGAATCTTATAAATAGCTCAGCTTACAATAAAGCAATTCTAAGATAACAATGTTCCCTTATTAAATGAAAACAGTTACTTCTCTTGAGTTTATTGTAGTTACTTTTTTCCTTTCAGAGTGTATGTGTGTTTGTGTATTCAGAGTCATATACGCTCACTTGTAGAGATATGCTAACTTTGTGTGATGAATTGAAAGTAGTGAGAATGAATAGTGACTCAGATTTTATGTTCAGCAAATTATGAGCTGATGATGATTATATATTTCGTATTTGTTTTTAGTGTTTTCAGCAGTGTTATCATCACCATCATCATCAGTCGTTTGAATTTCTACTTTCACCAAGGCAAGACAAGGCCTCCCATAGAAATCAATTTGCTATAATCACCACGCTTGGCAGACAATTTGGTGACCGTAGTATTGGTATTGAGTATTCAGGTTGATGCTGCTGCCCATCCCCTGATATAATCCCTTAGTTGGTTTTTATGAAATCCACGGGAGGAGACGGAGGGGTATTTTCTAAGGCCAGACACATCACGGCATAGCAACGATATTATACGTAGCCTTGTTATTTTGAAATAAATCTCTCAAAACAATAATATTACACAATTCTAAACATTTTGAATTTCTGAATTTAGGTCGACTAAGTTCGCATTAGATTCAATATTAATTTCTCAATTCGGCAAGCGGTTATCTTACGGCTGGTACTCCGTCCGGTGTCCGGCAAAGCGGGTCCAATTTCCGCCGCCCGGTTCACTCTAACTAACGATCGCCATTGCTGTGGAAACTCCATCTTTCAACTTAGGTAGGTGTTCTATATCCGTAAACTTATAAGGCTGAAATATCTCTATCGAAAGAATAAATATTGGAACCACATTGTACTTCTACGATTAAAAATTATTTGTTCAGTAAGATGTGTAAAAGCGCTAACCCACTCCATTTAAGACTACACGTTTTGGCTGTATTTTGAATTTAGTTTTTTAAAGATACCTATTTAACCTTTTATAACTGCCCCTGTTAGTTTGTGGTCAAATCTTGCAACTGAATTTTAAACCAGTTTCACTTAACCGATAGTGCTGAAATGTTGCATGTCTATAAAAATTTTATGGCAATACAATAATATGGTGACAACGAGCTAATCTGATAATGGAGACGAAAGGCGGACAACAGAATTTCTTGAAGGAAAATAGTAGACCGGTCGGGCTTAGGCTCATTTTGATCAGCTCACAGTTCTGATTATGTATGTGGCTATTGATGGATATGTTGTGTTACTTTATATTATTACTAATTTCATCATCACCATCAATCGGAAGAACATTTCAGAAAAGCTAGTTATGAAAAATATTTTTTTGTGAAAAAAAATTAGTTTATTTATTTGTGTAAATAATGGAACTGATATGTTGCCTATCTGATGTTAAGCGGTAACCCTTGCCTATTAAAACTTCAATACCTCCTATGTCACGTCCAAGACGTAACCTTCATTGGCATTCCAACGCACTCTGAGGCATAAAGGTGAAAAGTCTCATGTGCCTGTAATTTAACCGGCGTTGCTGTGCTTCAGTTTGAAAGGTATGGATATACCTTTCAAACTGAAGCACAGCAACGCTCACATTACTGCTTAACGGCAGAAACAGGTACGGGGGTAGTAGGTACTTGCCCGGACGAACTCTATCGAACTCTGTCACAAGTAGCTCTACTAGATAAGTTTATCTTAAATAGTTTGACGCTTAAGTACCTACCATGAAACCAATTTGAAAACCAATAATATTTCTGTGGATCATAATTTTATTCACAGCTATTCCTAATAGGTATAACCAAGTTACTCTCCTAAATTTCTGTAACTTTCCTATTTTCATAATTACATCACGCACAAATTCGTTACCAACTCTGATTAATAACAAACAACATTTAAACGAGAAAATGGAGGGTTTTTTGGTATAATTCTTTAAGAAACAATAGCTCTTAGTAATTACTTGTTATTGTTTCTTAATTCACCAACGAGATAGCGATGTGGTGAGTTGCTATCCTATATATTATTTTACGAATGGTTTTTGTTCTTGATAAACAATCCAAAACTAAATCACAAATCTAGACACACGGTAATCATCAAAATCTAGACACACGGTACTAGCCAAGTTATAAAGAAAAGGGTGATATCCTATATATATTATTATTTTACAAATGGTTTTTGTTCTTGGTATACAATCCAAAACTAATCTAGACACACGGTAGTGTACTAGCCAAGTTTATAAAGTAAAGGATGACGCATTCACAATGACATGTTACTTAGTAATAATTATAGAACCATTACGACCTATTTAAAACCATATTTAAAATTTATTTCTAAATTATTAAAAGTTCACTTTTTATGATAAGTTGTAAATAAATGTATAGATAAATGATTCCTTTTAACCTTACCAAATTGGAGGAATTTAATTAAACTTCGCACCCGCTTTATCGATCTTAACTTTTTTATCGCACAAGCCAACAAGACCACATATTCCTTGTAGGTCTGCCGAACTTGGCGTCTTGTTCACTATGGCCTTTTTTAATTTGTTATCAGCTCATCATAAAAAACACTGTTCGAACACAGGCCTACGCGATAAATGCGTGATTGAACAGTACTATGCAGGCCCAGAGACATAACATAACCAAACAGGCACATAAGTACATTAGAGTAATCTTAGTTTTTATCAAACAATTGACATGGACATGTGTGGTGCAGTATAATAAATACCACGGATTTTGTATAAAGACACCGTACCTCAATTTCCATATAAAAGTCAGTGTTACACTACACTACACGTCCGTGTCAATTGCTCGTCAACTTCCTCAGAGCGTTTGGTGCATGCCATGGGACCTGTATCAATTATTCCAGTCGCCGATCTTGATGTAACTGCTATAATATTGTAATGGGTTTGCGTGTGAGATCTTACACAAGCAAACCCATTCCAGATTGATCGGTCCCAAAGTTGTCGAGTGAACACACCAAAGTCATTCAAGCACAATAACATCTCATCAACCGACTGCTCAGTAATCAGAGGAAGAAACATTTTGGTAATTGGAATAGTTGAGGGAAATTGTTCTCAGTTTGTAAATTTACTAACTGAAGCTAACCTAATGAAATTGCTTTCGATTAGAACTGAATTGATAATGCTTCAATTAATTGAATTTAAAATGAGTTTTAATTTAATAATTGATTGGATTGATATTATAAAGCATTATTCAGGATGTAAAAATAATTACGCTAAATATAAATGGAGCCTTATCGATTTTCAGCAAAACAAACTTAATATTTTTATCATAATTATAATACCAACTGTTGAATTTAATAGTCATCGTAGCCATCGATGGCTTCTAATTTATCATAACACAATAATAATAATAATTTGTATTTTTTTTTGTAATTTTTTCTTCAAGCCAACTTGATCAACCTTTTACTTTGGTATTTGAAACTGATTATGTAAGCAGAGGTACTTATATTATCAAACACTTTTAACTCATGAATATTCAGTTTTAAATCAAAGCATTTAATCTAGTTAAACTTAATACCAATATCGACTGTATACTTGTAAGTTGAAGCCTGTTTACACACCTTCCGTTCAGTGTCCCGGACGCTAATCGGGTTTGTTAGATACTCCTTGTTTACAATCAGCAATTGGTACTACCGAGTTATCAAAATTCTGCGGTAGTCTCCAAGTGAGGCGGCTATCATTGCCGTGAGCTAGGTTAACCCAAGGTAATGATAAACCCGAGAGAGGCCAGCCCCAAGCTACGTCGCTGGTCATAGCGAGACGAGCGAATAGCCGGTTTGGTGCTCTATTCCAATGAATGAGGCACATCATCAGAGCGAATAATTCTAAGGATTAACTAAGTGCACCAGCTATCTAGAACAAGTATGTGGCCGAATTATTTAAATAGCTCGGCATGGTCCCCAACCCAATCTGAAGAGTGTAGGTACTTATTAGTTTCTGGGTTATACGAGGACATAATTAATACTTAGCGTTTTCTTGCGTGGGTTTCTCAGAACTCGTTTTAATTAAGCTTATTTTCAGACGTAGACAAAATCTGTTGAGTTGGTAGAGCTGTTTTCCATGGTCTTGTTTCGGATTTTAATCAGGTTTTTGACTATATAGGATAATCTGCAAACGCACATGACTTAACTGGACTAAAGACATTATAAAGGTCGCAAGAAGTCAGTAGTGGAGGTGGCTCAGCAATGGACTTCTACAGTCTGATGATGATGAGGATGATGATGAAACTGTAAACGCAATGAAACTTATTGGCTACTATGGTAAAAATAGTATCAAAATCTTGCAAGAAGAAACTAAGTTTGAACCATACAAAAAATACAGAAAGAAATACATGATATAGACTTTTTATCATAAGTAATATGATATGACATGTAGTAATCAAAGATCGTGGAGAACCTGACATTGCGTGCTATATTCACATAAAACTGTTATTTCTAATTGAAAAAAACAACCTTAATATTGGTAATATCGACGGACTGTCAACGGATCAAATATTCAGTTTTCAATATTGGATCCGTCCATGGTCAGTTTGTAGTCTAGACACGGGACGGGACGTCATGATTCATTATCAGCCCGGAGAATCCCAATGCTGGGCATTGACCCTAGAATGCCACGACGAACAGTCTTGAGCCGCCTCCATCCACCGACTTCCTGCTACTTTAATAATACCTTTAGTCCATCGAGAGGAGGGTCTTCCTCTAGTACGTCGTTCGGTTCATGGTCACCACTTTGGTTGAAACTCTTGAAATCAACGGTTTTTAAACCAACGGTTGTTGGTTTTGCAAGCTATACTTACAAACACTTCAACTTCTGATAGCTATGACGGTGATCTTGGTTCTTCTATGAGCCTTCTTGTTTCAGATTCTACCACCGAAACAAGACTGTGTAAAAACTTAAATATTAATACACTGTGCATCGTTATTCATACAATCTTCTCCTCCCCAGGTTGCACCTGCGTTCGCTTCACGTCAACGTATGCTAAAGAACGTGGCATATTCAGCAGTCCTGGGTACCCACGCGCGTACCCATCGCAAATCGACTGCCTGCTCTACACCTTCCTTGCGCAGCCCCACGAGATAGTCGAGCTCGTCTTCACTGACTTCGATATCTATAAGGATCATCTCGAGTGAGTAATAGATACATTTGAAATATTTTAAACCAACTAAATCTTTATAATTATCACTAAAAACGGGATATTTACCATGATTTTTCGGCACAATTGTATATGCCATGATCACGGGTAAACTGAAGTCTTTGCGAGTAGATGTTGTTGGTAGCAGTAACGATCTACCGTCTTTCTCACTTTTTCATTACGAACACCGCTACCATGAGCTTCATTGTCACAGTTATTATATCTCCGTCTCGACACAACACTAACGGTATCTGAACGCGTAGCTGGTACCACACTATTCTTTCGATTCCTACACATTATCACTACAGGATTCTGGACTCCAGATAACTGAAAACCATCTTCCTTATTTTAATTTCTGTGTTTGGTAATCTCAATTGCATCTTGCAGCAGTCTTGGTATGTAATGTCGCTCTCAACCTAATCTACTTAAGCGTTTTCACTGATACTGAAAAGGAACTATTTTCTATTTTGTTTTATTCATGTCAAGAGTCATGTTGGCATTTGAAAAAGAGAATAGAGTGCGCGTTAGATAATTCTATCCATGCAGATTGGATTCCTGATCAGATAAATCAATCATACAAAGATCTTGGACAACGCACGGGAAACTTGATAGATATAATTATAGCAGCACTCTTTTTAGTCAGGGGGTTCTAGTATCTACGCCCAGTACTCTAGTCTGAACAACCAGTCCTATTTCTGTTCTGTGACTGTTCCCAGTCGCGCGCTGACTCGGCGCGGACTTTTCCACTTATTCACTAGTAGCATTGAAATGTATTTCTGAATAGCGTTCTATCTAAATAAGCACTTTGAAATTTGAACTTTGAGTTTTGTATTGTTTTCTTAGCTATTGTGAAAAGTTTTTTCGAGGGTCGATTATTAATGGATAGACCCGGAGACAAGACTAACAAAAATAAACTTAGCATAATGAGAGATAAATTCAAAGTTTTTGAATAAATGTTATTCGAAATTCACTTCCAATAATGGATCCAGCATCGTTTATGAACTGAAATGTACCTACTTACTATGATTAATTTTGAAACATCTATGAATTGGAACTCTTGTATTTCACTGCTGCTTCATCACCATCATTGGCAGTTAAACGACTACTGTTAGACGAGGCCTCCCCCATATAATGAAATAGGGGGATTTGCCAGAATAACCAAGCTTGCCAGGCGGATTGATGACGCAGTATTGGTGTAGAATCCTCTGGTGAATGCTGCCACCCATCCCCTGTTGTAATCTCTTTATCGGCTTTTACGGCATCCATGGAAGGAGACGGAGGAGTCTATTTTTAGGCCTGACACACCATAGCCGCATGGTCACTGCTCCATATTGTTTTTTTAGTTTCTGTAGGAAATAGTGTACCGAACTAAAAAAATTACAAGCTTTTATTTAAAACTTGCTTTGTATTATTGTCATCGACGACTTTTTGAAGGTTCCATGAAATGAGTGGATGGAGACAGCTCAGCAGTGAACTTTTACAAGCTACTGATGATGTTTATGATGATTCGTGTTCGTTATTGTGTGGTTAAAATCTTTCAGGCGATTTTGATATTAATAACTTTTCACATAAAAAACCGACTTCCGCCATTGTATTCGACTAAATATTTGTATAAAAAATTTATGAAAGAACCATAGTGGTGAAAGAATTATGATACTTTCTGAATGCAAATGCTTGGTTTGTTGCTGAAAATATCAAAATCGCCATATGCATGCCTACAATATTTGAGGAGTTCCCTCAATTCCTCATGGATTCTATCATCAGAACTAAATTCTTAAAAAAATGGGACCAATCTGGAAGTATATCTATTCAAATAAAATTAGAATTTTCCAAATCGGTTCATAAACGCCGGAGATATGAGGTAACAAACATAAACCTCCTCCTTTTTTGTGAAGTCGGTTAAAAATATAATATTATACATTATTTGAACCTAACAATGTATATCTGTGTCTTTTATACATGTTCAGAATAATTTGAATTGCAATGAAACTATAATATCATGCAAAATGAACGAGCTTTATTCAAAATCAACCAAATGTATGCGAATACATGATTAAAATCGATAATTCCTGGGGCTACCAGATGCAGAAATCTACTATTTTTGGAATAAGTTGGTATAATGCGTTTAAATTACTGCATTTCCAAGAACATATTATATTACATAGAATTTACTGATAAGGTCAACATAATTAATATAAAAATCACGTCTGGCAGCCCTAGTTATCTAACCATAGCACGTTCAAGCTTTGTTTGGTTTTTTCAAGCCACATAGCTGGCTGCAGAAACGCACGTAGTCAATCATAGTGCTGCCATTTTTTATCACTATCGGTGCATCGTCCAATGCGTAGTCTGCTTCCTTATCGGTGAATTTGTCGCCCCAGGTCATGAGATCATGGCGTATCCTGGAAACCGTAAATACTTAATTTTTGGAGCCTCCAGTGGTTAAGTCTTTGGTACCTAAAGACTTATGCTTCGATATTGAATGAAGCTGTACCGGACGAAAGAGACTATCTCCCACAACACAGGTTGTACCTAGGGTGGGAGTTAGTGTTCTATTACTGCATAACATTATCATAACATACCTAACCTTAGCATCTATGGTAATTAACTGTTTAAGTTAACATAATTGTATGTTATGTATTTTCATTAAGTTTCAAGTTTCATAAAAAAAAAAAAAAAAATATAATGATTTAATTATATTTTATAGAGGAACCATGAGCCTAGTTTTCTTTTTCTTATCGTTAGCGGAACGTGATGTTCAACTTGTCACTCAGCAGCAATTGTCAGTAGGATCACTGATCAATCAGTCAACATCAGACTTGAGAGACGTTAAAACTTTTACTGTGCCGCGTAAAAACCAGTTAACGTAAATAAAAACTAAAAAGTTTAACCAAATTCACGTAACATTTATGGAAACCCAACTAATAAAAACGATGAATAATGATGCCACAAAAGGCAGTAAAAATGAAGGATGACTGAAAGTTAGCAAATATTTGTCTTGTAAAAACAAAGATTAATTGACTGAGGTTTACAAAAATGTTTATAAATTGCTTGATTTTTTAGAACCTTTTATTTATTATTATAACCTAGAAATGTATGTTATTTATGTTAATGTTTAGTAAAAAAATAGCTAAATTTATATCCAATACGAAGTCAAAACAAGGGAGTTTATCATCAATGGTCTATAGATGCTTGAAATCACACCCAAGCTAGTTATAAATTGCTTTAGTAAATATTTACTATCAAACAAAAATCAATGTATAGCCGAGAAGTTGAAAAACGAGCGCCTGATAACTATGAGTATTTAACTTCAATCGACGATACAATAAAAATAAGAGTGTGAATAGGCATACCTCATTTGATCCCGAAGGTTTATTTGTATTTTACGATGTTTTAAAAATAAATGATACTGAAACAACTATAATGTATGAACGTATTAAAACTAAGAACTGAATGTTGATGTATTCGTAGCATTGTATGAAATAAAACTTAAAAAATATTATGCTCACTGTCGTGAGCTAGGTCCACGGTCGATAAAATATGAGTGTGCTGGCCGGCCTTTTTGGTCCCAATGCGTCACATCCTTCTGAATTATATATTATTAACTGACCTTTACGAGTGCTTACGCAGATATTACCTGCATGAACGTTTATTTAGTATTTATTACTTGTAATGCTGGTAATTTTATCATGGAAATATTTATAAACCGTAAGAAACTATAATATGTTCTTCTGAATTCTATTACGCTGTTAAACTAATTAGCCAACCGCTAAATATCTTGTGTGCTGTTTCATTAGATTAATGTTTAGACATTTGGGAAACGACCATTGCTAAATCAGCAAGACATATTGCTATCTAAACACGTCATGTTATCATGAAAATAATATATTTGTCTCAAGAGGATATCTGAGCACTCCTTGGTACTTTGTTGGAAGGAACCATGTGTGTGCATGATTGAACATGGCTACAAAAATCGAACGCCAATCTTGGAAAAATTAAACAACTGTTCGCCTCTGGAAAGAGCTAAGCTCGGAGTTTTACTACGAGCTAGAATCCGAAATGAACAAAGGAAGGAAGATGAAAATGAAGTTCCCCGAAAAGAGGTTCTCAGAATAAGCATATTGAAGTGTCAGTGGGCAGGTCATAATCGCAGAACTGACAACCGATTGGCCATAAAGTTTCTCGAGAGGCGACCACAAACCGGACACTCAGTGTAGGAAGACTACACTACGACTCAATGGACGAAGGATATTTAATAGGTGGCTCAAGACCGTTCGTCGTGTCATTCTACTACTTCTTGTCAACAATTATTTCATGGTTACCCTGGTCAAACCACCTGAGGGCGTATTACGGGTTTTGCATTGTAAAAACTGGAATGCGAAACGTGAGCATTCAACGTGACTTACCTAGTAACTATTTACTAATCAGAGGGCCTAGCCAAACGGCATTCGCTTCGAAGCAATTCCATTTCTACAGTCGTAATTCAATACAAAAGACCACGTGACACATCGATAGCTAACGTCAATCCCATACATTTTGGACTTTTCTACTGGCGTCATCGCTATTAGAATATTACTTTGTCTACGGCCTCAGTACTGTTTCTACGAACTGCGCGGCACAGAATGATGAATAGTTACTACGTAAGTCACTTTGAATGCTCACGTTTCGTAGTCCAGTTTTTGCAATGCAAAACTTGTAATAGGCCCACAGATAGGTAGGTCACCTCAAACCTTGAAAAGGGCCTAGTGACCAATGAAATTTTTCACCAACAGGGTGAGCTGAGCCTTAATGGGCCTCTATTCACTCAAGGTTACACAATCGTTTACCTGTTTAAAATACTGGACTTATCTAAAGAGCTTTGGAGCCTATAATATTAGTTAGGCCTATAGCTTCTACTCAAACTTTGGAAATATAACGGCGGCAGCGTGGCGAGATTAGGCAAGTTACCCCTATTGTTGTAGTTTGCAAGCCATTACTCACAACTCAAATATATCGCCTATACCTACCTATATATATATATATATATATATATATATATTTACTTATATAAGCCTACTTATCTATCAGTTTTATTTTACCTATAAGTCTAGTGTCTATGTAAAAAGAAAATAGGCGTGGGAAAACGGAACTAACAGTATTTTAAATTAGATTTTCACATGGCAACCAAACCTAGCTCTCATGCTAAAATTCCCTGTATGGACACAATTTGTACGATACAATTTTTTTTATCTAAGAAGCCAAACAAACAACCAAACCAATTTTTTTAATCAAACCTAACTTTTATGGATTTATATTAATGTAATAATTTGAACTCCTCGCCTCTCCTAATTTGAATACATGAAAAAAATACCTTTCCTCAGAGATGTATCCCGTATTGTCCTTATCCCATCGGGACAGTGCAGCTACCAGGGTCTCTTCTGAATCCAGTTCAAGGGTCTTGAATCCGAGGAGGTTGACGAAGCCGTCAAAGTCGAGTGGATTCGGTGCCTGAATTGGAAACATTAATTTAGTTAGGTGCTGACCCTGATTTGATTCAATATGTATATTACTGGCATCTGCCCGCGGTTTCAATACCTACCTACTACGGATAAAAAGAAAATCTTCAATTAATAATTTGCTATTTCAAATTTCAACGAAATCAGTTCAGCCTTTGCAGCATGACGAAGAAAATGCAAACGTCTAAACTTCCAATCAAATCAAAATAATTTTGTTCATTTAAATCACAAGAATTATTTTGAATCGTCTTATAAACTAAAATTACTCCTGTTCCAACTCGACCAAGCCTAGAAGAATCAGGCAACAAACACGGCTTGGCTTACATAATTGATCCACCTACACATAAAGATGTTTTTTTGTGTAACTTGGCACATAACGATAATTTTTCCTTTTCATGTCTTCGTTTCGGTATAAACAGACAAGGTACTCTGCAAACAGACTTACAATTAAGTCCACAAAACCTCTTAATCTCCTGTCTCATGATTGATATAAGAAAATTATCTGTTTTCTGTGAAACCCCCCTCCCCCCATTGCGTTCTACGGGGAGGCCTCGTCCAGCAGTGAGCGTTTAAAGACTGTTGGCTGATTTGTTTCCTATAACCGTAACCACTAAAAATATTTTTTCCGTATAAAATAAATTAACTTCTCAATTCCCCTTTTTAAAGTTAAAAAGTTAAATTGAAGTTTAATACTGAGGTTACCGGGTGCAATAAACGAGTCGACTAACTTCAATTCTTAAACTCGGTAAATATAGATAAAACTTAATGGCCACGTAAATTTATTTATGTTCAATAAAGAATAAACTACGTAGCTCTTATTTTCGACTCGTTTTACCTGCCAATAAGGATTCAATTTTGAGAGACATCAAATATTACTCGTTTCCATTCCTAAGAACTTGTCCAGATGAGGCGATTTACGTGCGATTGATGCGCGTTTTCGCTCGCGCGAGCGGCAAGACGGCGGACTGCATGTGGACGGAATGTATGAAGCTCTAGTATTTAACAATCGCGCGAGTCGAATCGCACGTAAAACCACAGAATAAATATTAGTACGTGAAACGCCTCATCTGTACATGTTCCTACTAGTGGTACCTTCATTGTCCGACTATTTTGCAGAGACTACTTGGAGTGAAGTCATTCAATGCCTCATCATATTATGAATATGATGTTATGAACATCATCATCATTATCATCATCATCATCATCATCAGCTTAATCATCAGGTCGTGAAGATAATTTTCACTAAAACGGGACGTTTATTCATGGCGCATAACAACTGTGCCGAAATATCGGGAAAGAAGTCCACTCATATCGACTTGATGTGATGTGATGTGTAGTGTGATATGAGTCGTGTGAGTTCGTGTGAGTGAGTCGGTATGTGTGTGTCGTGTTGTATATGTGATTAGTGAAAGTTATACTACTATTCCGTTGATAAAGACCACTTCTTGCGAAAAGAATAATAAAACAACAAAGTGTTCTCAAAGAATCTTCAGACAAAATATCTTAGGAACCTTTTCGATAAAATGACACGGCCTTTGAAAGGACTTTGTTCGGGTTTCATAAAACTTTGCTAAACAATACTTAGCGGAATTAAAAGAAAAGCAAACTTTTTGTTTTGAGACACTAAACTTCAGTAAATACATTTTGCGGTTCGTTTTTGTGACAAATTGGTTTATTAATAAAAGGCTTTTGTGAAATTGAGTATTTCACTCACTGCAGTCTTATTGCGGCTCTTGCCGACGTAGTAAATAATACTCTTGGTAACTAAATAAGCTAACTATTATGCATCTTTTTATGACCTTAAACAAAATTGATATTCGAATGACATTGACAGAAATAGCTAAATAATGTTTTAAAGTAAATAAATCTACCATATTTCAATGGCCTATTAATTTGTAATTGGGTGTGCCAACGCGACCTTCGTAGAAGGTAATGCTGTTGAACTTCAGGTGGAATCTGAAGAATTTTGGTTGTTAGTTGGAAGTGTATATATAATAACATTTATAAGTGTGCATATACAGTATATATATAAGTGTATATCCTATGTTTTTTTTTTCTGACATATGGAAACGACCGACTCGAGCAGAGGGGTGGGCCATGGTTTAGTAGAAGATCTCTTTCCTTCGTTCATTTATTTAATTTTTATGTGTAAAATACACAGTGGTGGTGTAGCTTTAAGGGTCAATGAACTACCAACACCAGTATTATACAGTTCACCTATAAATCCTCTACGTATACCCAATTAGCCAGCTGGCACCGATGCCAGATGTTCACGTGGTTGCCGATAGAGATGCTGTATGCGATAAGATGTGGCAAACAATAGTAATCATATTATGTGTAATAGGAATGGCTGAATATGATGTATGACGCAATAAAGATGACAGAATGAGCGGTAAGTAATTCAATTGAATTGCTGTGGTGTGTCCGGTCTAAGAATAGAACCCTCCGTCTCCTCACGTGGATGTAGTAAAAGCCTTACTGATGAGGGATTACACCAGGGGATGGACAGCAGCTTGCACCTAGAGTTCTCAAAACAAATACAGCGATTACCAATCCGCCTGCCAAGCGTGGTTATGATGGCAAATTTCCCCCTTTGCATTCTATGGGGGAGGCCTCGTCCAAAAGTGGACGTCTAAAGGCTGCTGATGTGAAGTAATTTAATTATTGTGTAACCTATTTTTTTTGACACCAATGAAACTGTTATGATCTTAGTGCATTGGCCCATCTCCAGCAGTGGACTTCTAAAGTTCCCTCAACTCCTTGAATGCCATGATAAACAGTCTTGAACCACCTGCATACACCGATTTACGTCGACCTTTTTTTTTTTTTAAGACAAATATACCTTGTCAATTTTATTGCCACCAAATAGTAGTTATCGCACTGCCGGTTCAAGAAATATGATTCGCTAAAATCCACATTAGTCCGTAGCTAGACTTTTGATTTTCCGTGGAATTGCGCGGTATTCAGCTCTTCTCATAAATTTTCTGTCTTTTGTGAAATAGGTACATAGAATAATGAAAATGGATTATGTTATTAGTTATGTAAATTTTTATCGAGGATAGAGCATAGTAGACGAACGGCTGACCCTTTTAGGAAGCAAAGCCAGGAAGAAGGATGCTGATCATCATCATCCGCCTGTAGAAGTCCACTGCTGGACATTAGGCCTCCCCCTTAGAATGCCATGATAAACGGTCTTGAGCTGCCTCCATCGACCAACTTCCTGCGACGGTTATAATGTCTTTAGTCCATCGAGTGGAGGGCCTTCCTCTACCTCGTCGTTCGGTTTGTGATTGCCACTCGAGAACCTTTATTCGCCAACGGTTGTCAGTTCTGGGATGCTGATCACATAAGGGTATAACTAGAAAAAGAGGCGAAGAAAGCTTTGTTACCTCTGCAAGCATACCCCGAATGACATTTTCGTCGATCCTGTCCCCAAGACTGACGAGGGTCGCTTTGAGGTCACTATAGTCGATGCATCCGTCGCCATCCATGTCGAATAGTAAGAAAGCCTAGAAAAATACAAATAGTTTACGAATAACAAATTTGATTCTTGAACAGTTTGTACATTTACCAATACTTTTTGTCATTGCGAAATGTTGAACAAAATTGAGCGCTTATTTTATTAATTTGTTTTCGTTTTAAGTATGTAAGTACCTACGTTTATGGTAGTTTATAATATTATTATGTGAAAGGTATATATCTAGTTATTTTAAGTATGTAATTAATTATGTTAACTTTATAATCACGATCTGTATTATTTCCCTATAGCACTACCACCCACATTACAATACACAAAGGTTAGCTGGAAGATAATCCTAATTAGCATTAAGTTCGTCTATGTACTTGTTTTTTTTTATCATGTGCAATAAAGTATTTTCTATCTATCTATAGACATATGCAACAGCAAAGGATTTTGAATATTAAATTGGCTAATATTGCAGTGCGTCCTAGTGACGTGTGCCAATAAAAACATATTTTGAAGATAAATGGTAACATACAAACAAATACAGAACCTCTTAATACATAATATAACAGCACCTTCGTCACAGGTTAAAGTAAAAGTGAACGATATAACCCGATTGAACTTCCTCGGCACCTTCATGTGGCCGCTTCCTTGGTCTAAGTTAATTCAATTGAGTTTAATTCCTTCAGCCTGTAAATGTAGCGTAGCGACGGCATCGGAATTTACATTTCTTCTTTTCATAAATTATGGGAAAAATAATTCAGCGATGACTCTATATAGTATTGACTGATAGGGACAACCCTCCAACCTCCCATGGTCCTTCCAACCTTGCGGTTATTCGAACCGAAACTGAGAGAGATGCGTCACACAAGTGCGGTTCATCTCACTACAAATGTTTACCTATACACTGTCCCGTCACTCTCCTCTTTCTGGGGAATGACACTACAGAAATGAACATAATAAATAAATAAATAAAAAAATATTGCCTGATAGTAGCAACAAACCTCCTTAAGCTCAAACACCTTATTTTCATCCAACTGAGCCAGAATATTTGGCGGAATGCACAGAGCATCTCTCGCCCGCGACGCGGAACGGGACCGAAACGGCTGCGGGATTGCCATTTCCTCCCTTTCCGCTATTATGGAGCTGGAATAAAAGTAATCAGTGTTATTTGAATACTTTTGGCGCTTTGGTACATGCGTTTGTCGTGTTTTTATTTGTTCAGGACTTTTTTATCCTTTGTTTTTCCTTGAAGGGAAATCAGGTTAAGGTACAGTTATTTTTTTTTCTTTCATTCATTCATCAGTTGTCAGACATCCAGTGCTTGACTAGGCCTCTCTAACAGAATATAATCCTACTAATATTATAAACGCGAAAGTTTGTGAGTATGGATGTTTGTTACTCTTTAACGTAAAAACTACTGAATGGATTTGAGTGAAATTTGGAATGGAGATAGTTTACGCCCTGGATTAACACATAGGCTACTTTTCATCATCATCATCATTATCAATTTTCATCATTATTCACGCGGGTGAACCCGCGGGGCGCAACTAGTTTGCAATAATCACCACGCTTGGCAGCCAGATTGGTGATCGCAGTAAAAGTGTTAAGTACTTAGATGGATGCTGCTGCCCATCTCCTGGCGTAATCCCTTAGTCGTCTTTTACGAAGTCCTTTTCTTAGATCAAGGCCACAACGTTACGGCTACAACAGTTCTTACTCAGTAACAAAACAGAGATAGTTCTCTTTTAGGTTTTATAAAGTTCATTTGGCATATAACAACTCATGTGAAAATCTGTCAAATAAAGAGCAGGATTCCTTGATTATAAACCATAACAATAATTAACAAAAATCAAAATTGATCCAATATAAGAGGCATGTCAAGATTTAAAAAAAAAACGGACAAGTGTGATCGAGTCTCCCGCTATGAGGGTTCCAATCCGTACATTTTGTTGCAATTGTCTGAGCACTTTTCGAGGTTCAGCCACATTTTCCTACAAACTTTACCAACTCACCGATATTGCCAAAATTAAATAACAGTTTTATTATAATTTCTTCAAACTTTTTATCCCTTATTTGCGTCACAAAGCCTCTCCTAGCATTCCAAATTTGAGAATTTTTATCAATTGTAGAATTTATTTTCGAATTGAGTTATAGTGAGGTAACTGGAAGTACCCATAGGTTATTCCTATTCGCAATTTCCTTACAAAAATTGGTCATCCATTTAATGCATTGAATTAGAAGCTTTATTTTTTAAGACACAATAAGCTCACAGACTTTTATTATGTTTGGTATAAATTTCAAGCTATCCCTTTAGCCTTTCCTAAGAAATAAGGGCTTGACATACAGACAGACACACGGACAACAAAGTGATTCTATACGGGTCCCGTTTTTCCAGTTGAGATACGAACCCCTAAAAATTAAGTAATTCCATTGTCTTGGATACACAAGACAAATTATGGGAGATACAGTAACTCATTAATTGGTTTTAAGTAAATTTCCATGAATTTGGATGGATTCAGTTTCAAAATACCAAAGAAATAAAAAAAACAACTAAAATGTCCAACGTTTCATGCAACGAAATTAACTTTTAGTTCAAGCTTTCAAAGGACGGAATAAAAAATTAAGAAACAGTAGAATAATCACGTTGATTGGTCGGGAAAATTAATTTGACTGGGGTGACCGTTATTTTTATACAATAGATAAAATGACACAGTACTGTAATACTCGGCATTCATTGAGTACAAACTACCTACCTGAGGCCTTACCATGAGCTCTTATAGCGATTCAGTTCAAAAACTATTCAGTACAAAATATCGGTTCGTCGTTGACATCCGTCATCATCATTGAATATTCCACGGCCATTTCATATCATGCTTTCAGCGCTTGGAGCAAGGAACAAAATGGAGCGGCAGTAACATTTATTTTGTATGAAAATTGCCCACCATTAGCTTGCCATTCAACCATTCATTTAATACTCTGTGACCTTTGATTGCCTTCATTCAAAGTTTTGTTTACTTTTTGTGTTTTCATAAATTTTCACTATTTTATTAGCAAATACCTATATTTTTTACTACACAAGTTGGATTTCACAATGCCTGAGTGTAATATCGGCCTGGGCTGACTTTACACAAGTGCTTCAACAGTTTTCATTGAAATTGTAGTTTTGCTTCATTATTTTGTTCTAAATGTATGTTTCGTTAGTGAGCTTTAGAGTAAACATAAGGACATTAGTGCCATTGTTGTGTAAAATATCATTATTTCATAGTAATTCATTTATTGCTCACAAGATTGTTTACAACTAGGGCTCGGTCGGGCAAATAGCCGACCCAGTCCGACCCAAAAACCGAGCACGCCTTATTTATCAGAACAACCGCCCTGTGTTTCAGCGTTGAAAATAGATGGCGCTGCTCTGTTACGTAAATGTCAAGTGTCAAAATAAAGTTAAATGTCAACATCAACAACGTAGATATATTTTCGTTTCGTGGTATTTATTTTTGCTTACTTCTAAAAACATCACGAAATCACTAGCGCACACTCAAGATGCAGACACAAACAGAATATCATGACTAATAGCCACAGACTAGTTAGATAATAGCTTAGTATGCGTATACCACAGATATTACATTTGACAATCTTGGCATTTACTGTTGAGTCAGCGCCATCTATCGAAATAATTTGAACTACTTTTTTTTTTTAATCGACGTTGAAAAGCCCTCATTGCAGAAGTCTATAGACGTTCTGCTACTGTGCCTTTAAATATAGCTGCGGACATCACAGAACCCGATATTTTGTACTGAATAGGTTTTGAACTGAATCGCTATAAGAGCTCATGGTAAGGCCTGTTTACTTATTCATTTGTTTTGTATGTTCTTGGAAGGCCAGATTTGATTTTTATTAGGCCCACAGATCTGTTTGTGCTACAACTTCTATTACAACTATATTTTTTATCACGTATCTTATAGCATCTTTTTAGCTGTGGTGTGCCCAGCCTCAAAATAGACCCCTCCATCTTCTCCCGGGGATGTAATAAAAGCCAACTAAAGGATTACACCAGGGGATAGGCAGCAGCATCCACCTGAGTATTCAGCACGAATACTTCGATTACCAATCTGCCTACCAAGCGTGGTGATTATGGCAAATCCCGCGATTGTTTTGGGGGAGGCTTTGTCCAGCAGTGGACGTCTAAAGGGTGTTGATGATGATGATGTTTTAGCACGCCTACTTGAATTTCAATAAAGCTACATACTTACTTTAGTATATTACTTATAGTACTGAAAATAAAAGAATAAGCCCTATTTATTTTACTCTCCAACAATTTCATAATATCCGCTCTCCGATAATATTTTCAATTATTATTTACAGCGAAGTAAAATTCGGCCGTACTTGATATCACAAAAAACCGCTCACTTTTGTCAGTAAAGATAATAGTCGAAGAGGCAACCAAATAAAAGTGGCCTACTCAGGCATGTCGGCAAATTTAATTCAATACAAATTGTATTTTTTTTGTTTGTATTTTATACTAGCGACTAGTTCGCGACTTTATTCGCCTGGATCACAAAGAAAGAAACAAAAATATTTGTTTTGAAAATAAAATATTTTCTCTTT
Source organism: Epirrita christyi (assembly GCA_951392215.1). Classification (NCBI taxonomy): domain Eukaryota; kingdom Metazoa; phylum Arthropoda; class Insecta; order Lepidoptera; family Geometridae; genus Epirrita; species Epirrita christyi. The sequence continues at coordinate 5,804,611 of OX595842.1, read as the reverse complement.
ATAATATTAAGTCCAGATGTAGATGGCCTGCCTCCCAATTACAGTAGCAAATGGCAATGGGGAATGCAACAATGGGGATCATTTTGGATGCCAAATGTTGAGGGGGCAGATCTAGTAAGATGACAATGGCTATATTATATAATTATTCCGCATCGTCATCATCATCACCATCACCCTGTAGAAGTTCAATGCTGGACATCCATTAGAAGTCATTGCTGGGCCTGTCGAACAGTCTCGAGCCACCTCCACCCACCGTTTTCTGGCGACCTTTTAAATGTCATCGGCCCATCGAGGAGGCCTTGCTACACTGTGTCGTTCGCAGTTGAAAACTTTTATTCCCCGAACTTTTCAGGTTGTAAAATCAGTCAAATTTCATGCGGTCGTCTCTTGAAATACAAGTATTCAATTATTTATAACTCACTCTCCAGTGGCGACTGATTGAAGAAGGTTCTCTTTGAATTTTTTTATTTCATCCCTCGCGGATTCTAGCTCGGAGCTTCGGCGACGCTCTCCTTTGGGTTTCTGTATATACAAGATTATTTATATTTTTCATATAGCTAAAAATTTACCAACTACTAACTTCACCATTATCATCATTCATCGAGAACCTAGTGTCTAGTCAAACCTAACTTAGGTTTTAAGACATTACTAACCAAATTTTTTGTAATCAGTTTGTTTGATAAATAAATAAATAAATCACCATCAGCCTGTAGAAGTCCACGGATGGTTCTTAGGTAGGTTTTATCACCACACATCACTGTGGAGTGCTGCAATCTATTGCATCATCTATGATGAAACTCAAAACCCAGCTTATTTTTTCAATTGAATTCTTAAGTTATCTTGTAATTAAACACCAATATCTACCACTATTATATACCATACCACCACTCGTGTTTACTTCTAAAGAGTTAGAATTTTTTAAATATCGTGTGAGTAAATGAGATTTGAATTTACAAAAGGCATTTTTGCTCATCGAAAACTGAGATAGAATTTAAATTCCAAAAATAAACGGGATCGCGAATGGCATTCTTATATTTGAATTTTGAAACCAACAAAAAGTCACGGCGAATTCAAAGCGGAAAATTACTTGTTGGGAGTTTTCTCACAATTAAATTGGCGAAAGGTATTGGAGAGTACTTGTCTTTTTCAATTATTATGAACACCTTTTATAAGTCATAATTGTATGATAACAACTTCAAGTGATATTTTAATACACGCTTATGTTCCATAGGGATAATTTGCTTGCCACATGAAGAGAGAGAACACCAATGAAATAAAAATATTACTCTCTATTATACTGTACCTAATAATCATGATATTAATCGTGCTGTGACTCGTGGCTCACAACTTGTACGTAGTGGTGGATTGATTGAAGTCTTGACAAGCAATAAGGTTATTACCATACCAATCGATCGATCATCGATCGACGGTATCGATCGATGGTAGAATGGATTAGTCGACGTCGATCGATAGTTTCTAGCAGACCAATCGTTGACAAACGACGGCATCGATCAATGGTAGAATGGATTAGTCGTCGTCAATCGAGCTGATTGTTAGCCTCTTGTGAATACATTTCGAAAGAAACTGATGGAATACAGCCGGGGTTAATCGATCAACGTCGACCGATGCCATTGACCGGCAATCGATCGATTGGTTAGTCGAACGGTATCCGTCGATCAATTAAAGCTACCACAACTTATCAACTTCGATCGACGTCAATCGATGCCGTCAATCGACGATCGATCGATTGGTGTGGTAACACCCTAACAGAGTTCGTACCTTATTCATGGCTGGTTCTTCCTCCATTTTTCTAGTTTCGTATTTTCTTTAGCACAACTTTCGCACAGGTGGTGTGTCGTACGACTGAACTGTGCAATTCTCGCATTAGATAAATTAATGTTACATTGCATATTTGTGAGGTAATTATTTATTAGTGGCGGATGCAAGATTTCGAGATTACTCGAGATGTTTCCCGCAACTAATTAATCTTTAGGCTGAAACTGCTCAACATTTCCGAGTCAGTGAGTTGTTTGTGCTTCGTTCACGTGTCTACTTGCAAATTGAAGCGAACAATATTGTTTATGTAACACTTAGTACGAATCTCAATGAGGAAAACAGATTAGGTAGCACGCATAATGGGTTCTTGCGAGTACCTTGGTGGGCCGTAAGCTTGTCTGCTTGACACGTAGCATAAAAAAAAAAAGCACCTACTTAATCTCACTAATATTATATACCTATGCGAAAGTTTGTGAGTATGTTAGTTACTTCTTCACACTTCACGGAATTAAGTGAAATTTGAAATGGAGATACCTTATACACTGGTTTAACAGATAAGCTGCTTTTCATCATTATAAACATCATCAATTTTAATCATTGTTCATGCGGGTGAAACCGTGGAGCGTAGCTAGTAACTGGATAACATTAGACACGGAAGCACTTTTTTTTTCTAGGAATATTCCCAACGAGTAACACCGAGGAAACAGTGTTACTTGATGAAAAAAATGGATATTACTCGTTGGGAACCCTCGGGCTTGTTTGTATAGTTACATTTTGTTGTGTACCGCTAGAAAGAAAAAAAATAACCCTTTCCAAATGAACCACATAAAATCTGAAATCGCAAATCAATGCAACATAAGTATATATCCAAAATTAACCTCAAATAAAGATGATAGTTAACAATTAGGGAACTACCACATTTCTGTGGATAGCCTGTGGTGTTTAATCAACTACAAATTGCAAATGGTAATACCTTAACCGCACAAACCGAGGAAAACCGGGATACATCACTACTACATAATTATCGATCAGAGTTTTTTCGTGTTGTTCTAATATTATCGTCATCATCATCAGCCTCTAGAAGTCCACAGCTGGACATAGGCCTCCTGCTTTGAATGCCACGACACACGGTCTGAATAAATTGGAATGGTTTTCACCATTGGATAGCTTGATTTTTGCCCAAGTTTTAGGAATTCGCGAATACAGTCGCGAGCGGATCCGCTAGTGATCTATAAACTCAAATATGTAATTGGGACTCGTGGTAGCAAACTCGTGGGTGGTATCACTTTGGTCCTACATTAAAAACCCGTGTTCTGTGTGTTCCCGTGTCACACCGCAAACGCTCCGCAAAGTCTTACGGTCTGTCTCATAATCATTTTCTAAACCAATTTCAGTTAAAATAGCTTTTATTATCTTCTCTCTGATGTGAAATATCATACGTACATACAAGACAAAAGCTATTTTAACTAAAATAAGTTTAGAGAATAAACAACAATATAATTATCAATTAATCTAAATATTTAGTCTTAAATCGAGAAATTGTGGTTGTGGACTTGCACTTAAGTTTCTTCGGGATTCAAAAACCTCAATTTATATTTGTAGGTACGATTGAGTGCTCGAAGAGTTTGCTTTTTCTTGGGGATCGCACAGGTTTTAAGTGGATAGGGTTCCACCTCAACAAATTGCATTCGTTATGTGGGGCTTAGTCGAGAAACCTAAGTAGCTTAGAGCTTACCGCTATCTCTAGGTATACGTTCAACGGGTTTTTTCTATTAAGCTGAGTTTCTCTCATCTTCTTTAAGGCTTCATCGTCAACACCTTGATGTTCCACTGTACATCAACTGACTTCATTACACACGGTTCAACACCGGGTAACGGGCGTGGCCCATTGAGCTTTTAGAACATGGTTGGTTGGTTTTTTTTAAAGTAAACCTTTCTACAAGTTTCACCTTGTTTTTAAGACAATCCAAAATCTTCCTTGTGATGTATATGAATTAAACACAAATTTCAAATGTAAGGTTTTACGATTTGACACTAAGGCTTCACTTCACTCTTTCCAGAGCAATCGCAGTGACCAAGACAAAATCAGTGGCACGAGATAAATATAAGTCTTGTCATCTGGCAGTTGATTTTCAGGAACGCTGGATGGCATATTTATTTATTTATTTATTAGGAGGACCAACAGCTTAAATTAGACACAGAACAAGGTAAATTAAACTAAGAAAAAGAGAAGCCAATTACCGGTCCTCACGGATAAACACAGAGTTATAAAACGCAAACAGGAAAGGAATACTAGCAGGCCAAAAAAAAATAACAATAAGAAAAGTCTAGAAGATAACAAATTAATGTCATCATAGTACGCTCAAATAAAAGCACTTACTTACATAAAAACACACAAAATTGTTACATTTATGTAGTTACCTACCTACAAGCTACTTAAAGAAATCACTAGTCAGCAGCCGCCGTGCCGAGCTCACGCTCGTACCAAACAAATCCATTGTTTTCTTATCTTTGCAGATGTTATTGAATTTACTACTCGCTCTGTACATGAATGAATTCTGTTTATAATTTGAATTGACAATTGGGATATGAAGGAGAGGATTATATCTAATGCGCATAAAAACAAAATAATATAAAAACTTTAATTTGAGGTAGCTCAATCTGCTGCACAAATGATGTCATAAAAATACTAATCAAATTTAGTTTTACAGTCGGGGTTCACAAAAGCATGATTTTTAACTGCTTTCTGAATAAAAGTACCTAGTTTATTTCTCATTGAAACAGATCAGCATAATGCGTGCTAAAAAACCAATTTAATCCACATAAAAACGTTATTAAGTACATTATATTACATCAAATTTAATGTAAACCCATAATAATCGAACTTAAATGATTAAGGCTTTACGTACTTTTTGGCAGAATTACGCTTGAATTTTTTCTTGTTCATTATTTCCAAGCAATGTTTGAAAAATAGGACTCCTCCAACTCCTCCAGCGGATATCGTAAAAGGCGAATAAGGGATTACGCCAGGGAATGAGCAGCAGTATCCACCTGAGTATCCACCAAATTGCGAACACTAATTACATGTAACTACATTCGAATGTACTTAATGTGAAATAATTGATAGGTCAGATTATCTAGTTATCGCTGGTAGGGTATTCACAGCTCGTTGCCATTAAGCTCTCTTCAAAGCCGTTTTATCGATACGACACCAAGTATCCGAATACCGAGTTTCGAAAGTCACCGCTGTATAATTTAGTTTAATTGTGCCAGTAACTATCGTTAAGAGGCCTAGCCGACGACACCGACCGTTTGTATTAGACCTCCAAAGTCACTGGAGACTACTTTGATTTACACGGCTCCTATTCTCGTATGGAGTCCAGCCAAAACTGGCGGTCTCTTTCCGGCACAGAAGAAATAATAGTAAAAGAGTACAGAAGTTTCACTATACAAATGTGTGAATCGATCACGTGATTTTTAAACTTAAATTCATTGTGGCACAACTTATTACCAGACTACGGTAAAGCAAAAAGAGGGTTATGATTTAAGAAGTATATGTATGCATGTATGTATGTTTATCTGTTCCCTCGTAGCTCCGACACTATATTTGACGGATTTTTATACCATGAAACGTTTTGAATATCCGCGTGTAAGTTATATGACGCCCGCCACACTCAATTCAATATATTTTTTTATGCTACTTGGCAAGCAGACAAGCTTACGGTCCACCAGATGGAAAGCAGTTACCGTAGCCTATGAACGCCTGTAACACCAGAGGCATCACACGCGCGCTGCCGACCCTGAGACATAAAGATGAAAAGTCTCATGTGCCTGTAATTTCACCGGCACCCGTACCCTTCAAACCGAAACACAGCAATGCGAATACTACTGCTTGGCGGCAGAAATAGGTACGGTGGTAGTACTTCCCCGGACGAACTCTTTCACAAGAAGTTCTACTACTAACCAAATATGTCGAAAATATAACACAATTTTCCAACCTCGATAAAATAAATGAATATGTTATGTAATGATTTGAGTAGCAAATGAAAGGACTCAATGAGAACATTCTAACAATATATCGCACTAATTTTAACTACTCCGCTGAAAAGTTGTAAAAAATAAAGTTTTAATCCAAAAACCCGACTACGCAAAAACTGAAAATAAGTACCAAAACGTTGTAGAGGAAGGCCAACACCTCGATTCAAAAATAAAGGCTTTCAATTTAATTAATAGTTGTAGAAAGAAGCTATTCTAAATAAAAATCGTGGATTTGGTTTGATAGGATTACTTGCTCGAGCCAATAGAATCTCAAGTAAGTGCGATAAAGCTTGTTTTACATTAGAAGCCAATTCAGCGTGACACAGGTCTATTTCCGGTTCAAGACAGAGCCGTTTTCCTTCTCATTATCGTTAACAAAAGGATTGTACTCAATTTACATTTCATTGCAGTGTTACCATGGCTTTGTAACGGTTGGCACCAATTTCGGTGACTATCTCAATTAATCAAAAATCCATTATAGTTCAATAGGGAACTTGGAAGACTATTGAAAGGTTCAAAGGGGCTATTTTCAATGCGTATTTGGCCTGAATGGTTTGGATCATTATCAGCTTCATTCTTTATATGAATTGTATTTTCACGGTTTGTTTTTTTATTAGATCGTTATTTTTTTATCTCATTAGTTTTCTTCTCTCGTGTTACTGATTCTTACTTGGTCTTCTTTATGAGAATGGTGCATGGGTCTAAAAAGAGCCGATTGTTTTGAATACTAACTTAGCGGCCAAACTGTTCATCAGGTAGTGGTATAGAAAAATCTTTGAATAACAACATAACATAACACCCAGCAGTCATACAATACCACCAATACATACCACTTGACTAAAATTACACTAGACAAAGGTCTAATAATAAAACTAATAATATTACCTGTACTAATCAACGCTTGTCCTTCTACGGCGTAGAAATCACACGGATATTGAGTTCGGCCTTGTTATCATTCGCTAAAATGTATGTAGCCAAAATTAATTATAAAAACTTCCAAAGAATTAGTAGCCGCCAAAAAAATAAGCCATACAAAAGGTACTCAAAAATACCAATTTGGCTAACCTATTAAATTACTGGTTAAAACGGGCTCTCTTGTTTCGTGCTTTTCAAAGCACGAAACAAGAGAGCCTTATTTGCTCCTTATCAACTGCAGTACCGGGCCATATATCACGGAGGTTAATGCCAGTGTGTCCTGCACCTATGTAAGCTTACACTCGCTAGTTATTTGACAGTGCTTAGTTCTATTTCTCGGTCTATATATTACCACATCTGTTTTCCACTTGATGACTTTAGGCGGATAAGTAGGTACTGTTGGAATTGCTAAATATAACTTGAAGCTTAGACTTCTTTCTAATACTGTACCGTTGCACCAATCTTTTATGACTCTAGTTCACAATTTAAATGTATAATCATTCAATTTTATGGTTTCCGCAGAATAATTTTCAGACTTTATGACTACTCTATGCATTTAATGTAGAGTTTAGACACAAATAAAAGATTTACCACAAACGTTAGACAAAGCGGCTGATTATACTCTTCAGTCTTCTATAGAATCTGCTGGAGCGTGTAGATGTGGTCTACGGTACTAAAGCCTTTTCGGAACCCACCTGTTCGGTTGATTGTACCTTCAATTAAAATAACCCTTTGAATACAAAACTTCAAGATATTGATTATTATTTATTGTTTTGAGCATGGAAAAAAGATACCAAAACTCTGCCAACACAAAATTATTTTCAACCATTCCCTAGTTTGTCTGTGGAAATTTACTACTATAGCTTTAATTCTATTTCTGGTGCTATGTTAGCTGCCGAGAATTCTCGCAGAACTGAGGTAGCCTCAGGTGCATAATTTTTCTTGACCAGCTTACTGCTTATTTAGCTTTAATAATGTTCCTTGGAAGACAACTATACCCTCTGGAGAAGGAAAACTGTTTTCATATTTTAATGATTAGACAGACTCTAGACAAGATCCATATACCGGGCGCCCCACGGATATGCCACACGGAGGGAAAGTACCTTGAATATTGTAGATGGAACTTGTTACTGAAAGAAGACATTATTTTAATTTAAAAAACAATTTAAGCTGCATTCATAGATATTTAAATAATTACATTGTTGAACCGGGAATCAAACCCGTTACACGAGAAAAATAATCATCCTATAGCTTTATTTATCATACCGATCGGGAAAGGATTTTTTTTTTGCTAAATAACATAGTGTCAGAAATAAAAGGAAGACCAAGAATGTTAACATTAAATAGCATGTGTTTTCAATTGTTTGCTTCGAGCATGCATTTTTAACCGACTTCCCAAAAAAGGAGGAGGTTCTCAATTCGGTTGTATTTTTTTTTTATGTTTGTTACCGCTTATCTCCGGCGTTTATGAACCGATTTGGAAAATTCTTTTTTTATTACACTTCCAGATTGGTCCAATTTTTTTCAGAATACAGTTTTGATGATGGAATCCATGAGGAATTGAGGGAAATCCTCAAATATTGTAGGCATACATATGGCGATTTTGATATTTTCAGCAATAAACCAAGCATTTGCATTCAAAAAGTATCATAATCCTTTCATCACCATCCATGTATTTAGTCAAATACAATGGCGGAAGTCGGTTTTTTAAATGAAAAGTTATTAAGAGCAGAGCACGATTATTTAGAAGCAAATGTGTCAGTTTGAAGAGCACGCTTGTTTTAAGCATGCTAATAATCATGACGTTTTATGAGCATGTGTAACTCTGCCTTTAGTTGCTAGGTAACTAAAAGCAGCCTATTAACTCAAGTTAATTCCTGCTGGAAACTATAATCAGATCAAACGTCAGTGATTGTGAAGGATCAAGAAAGAATGACTGTTGTATTCGTGGTTTTCTACTAAGGACCTGACGCGACAATTAAGCATCGTATTTTTGGGCAGATTTAACGATAAAGCAGAAAGAATGAACGTTGGTGGATAGGCAACTAATACACTGATGGGCAATATAAAAAAGCCCTAAAAAACACATAAGCTAGCTTCATGTAATAAAAAAAACTTGAAAACAGTTTTATATTGCACATAAAAACCTTTATACATACATACACATACATAATTAATCTGACTGCTGTGAGATACGTAAAGAGATTCTCAGTGAATATGCTGGTCCGTATTTGGTCAATTTGGGCGACAATGCATTGTTTATGCACGATAATGCCCGGCCCCACACAGATCAAGTGGTAAACGAGTGCCTTCACGATATTGTTTTTTTGTCCAAATGACCCTTTTTTGTTTTTACCTTCTTTAACACATTTAATGAAATTTGTTTTGTTTCCTTTAGGGTGTTTTTATGCGTTATTGAATACACTTGAATGTTGGTTTTTACTTCAAGAAACTATATTGCGTGGATTCAAAAATAATTCATGATAAGTTTTTGAATTTTTTATATTGCGCGTCAGTGTAAATGACGAGTGGCTTTTTTATATTGCTCGTCAAAAACTGGACGATGCGGTAGAAGAAGGCTCTCCACTTGATGGACTAAAGACATTATAACGTCGCAGGAAGTCGGTGGATGGAGGTGGCTCAAGACCGTTTGTAGTGGCATTCTAAGGGTGTATGTCTAGCACTGGAATTCTACAGGCTGATGAAGATGACGATGATGATATAACACCAACATTTGATTCTCCAAGAACTGACAGGCATTACATAAATACGCTCAATGGGTAATCCAATATTCATCAAATGATAACCATCGGGAATTGCTCTACAAATGTTAATTATGCAATCATCCGCATCAAATGAATTTGTACCCCGCAAATCAAAATGAAAATCGGACTCTTCGAGAAAAGTTGAACTGTATTTAATCTGTGGATAAACTAAATCAGATACAAGTGATCCGTATAAAAATGTAGACCACCAACATACGAGTAGCCCTTAGGACTTGGAGAACCAACAACCTTTGGACGTCCGTGGATGGAGGCGGCTCAAGATCAACCATCTTGAGCCGCCTCCATCCACGGACGACCTTATATCATAGCATTATATGGGTCTATGTCCAACAGTGGATTTCATGATGATGAAACTAAAATATTAGTAAAAACATGCCACGCGTAGCAGAACTTTGCGGTGCGTAGCAGACATCGTAGCGGGACCAACCCCAGTGCCGCTACGTACGATGCTACGATTTGCCTCGTTGGGCAATCTTGCAAGCAACTGTGGATAAAGTCAGATAATTACGGTTGAAAAATATTATTAAAATAAATTACACCGCGCGTAGCAGGTAGCGTAGCGGGACTAAACCCAGTTCCGCTACGCGTCATGCTACGAATCTGCCTAGTGGGACAATCTTTCAAGCAACTGTGGATAAGGTCAGACAGCGGTTAAATGTCAGCCATCTATTATTATTTTTACCGGCTACATACGCAAAGAAACTTGTCTGGCCATTGTTATTGGGAGTGCTTTATTTGAAGCAGTATCATGTTATGCCTTTGTTTCAACGTCTAAAATGTAACGTATAGAATAAAGAAAGCATTCAGAAATGTGTAATATTAATTGATATAAATGTTTTGCTATCACCATCAGTCGTTAGACATCCACTGTTTAACGAGGCCTCTCCAATGGGGGGAATTACCATAATCACCACGCTTAGCAGGCGGATTGGTGACCGCAGTGTTTGTGTTGAGTACTCAGGTGGATGCTGCTACCCATCTCCTGGTGTAATCCCTTAGTCAGCTTTTCACGACACTTGACTTTTGAACGACATTCACGGAGACGGAGGTGTCTAGTATTAGGCCATAAGATATTTTTTTTTTATAGTATTTATAAATAAAGGTCAGACTTGAGTGTACTTGCTGTTTTTTAGTACAAGCTGTGTGTGCCCTAAATACCTACTTTTACGGAGAGGTTTTATTATTTTTTGCTTCTCGGGGTCTCATATTTCTTTCCAATATTTACCTTGTTGTTTTTATTTATTGAAGTACAATATATCCTCCCGTTTCATCATGGACGAGATGGACCTAATAGAAAACGGAAAATCCCCTTCTGGGTTTGTTTTTATGTAAGTACAACATCAAGGTTAACATCAAGTCAACATGGTATAAGTGAAAAGAAAGCTACATCGACAAAAATTGAGATTTTACGAAACAAAGAATTGATAAAACTATTATATTACTATTGGCGATACTTTCGTTGAGAGTGAATTCTACAAAAGTCACAGTAATTTTGTAAGACAAATAAATTTGAACGAATTTATCTTGTAAAATTATTCAATTCGTTAGAAATTGTTTAATTTACAATATTTAGCAATTGCAAAAATCTAAGACGATATAGAAATATCCCGGCCTATATTATATAAGGTTAACTTTCTCGATGGTTCGACAAAATTCATGTATTATTATTTATTATCTAACGTTTTTAGGGTTGTTGACCAGTTGAACAAACTACAAACAAACTTTTAAGTAAACCTCGTTTATTTTGCATCACCAGGGACACATCACTGTAATAAAATTAATATTTCAGAATACACTGTATACGTCGCCATTTCGTTACCTAGACGGTACGAGCAGTGTGAAACAGTGTGAAAACAGACTTCATTTTTGCCCTCGGTATTTACGGCACTCAGGGGGCGCCTCAGTCGCGTAACGTAACTCATTTTTACTTACATATATATAGATAATGTATATTTCTAAACCTTTTGCACAAGAGAGTGCCCAAATATGTAACAGGTAAAAGCTGTTCGATGAGCAGATTCATAGAATTTTGCTTTAAAAAATGAATTATAAATAATGACTACCAGGAGAGACGTTATAGAGAAGAGGCCTTTACTCAGCAGTAGGTTGTTACCGGGTGGATACAAAGATAGATTGATAAATGAAGAATTAACGACCTAATAGCTTCATAATGTTTTACAAAAATAACCATCACCACTATCCTATCATGGTCAACTCCAAACTTTTTAACTCTTTCGTATTTGTACAAAATTTGGTTGAAATTCATTAAACTGTATAAAATATAGAAAGTACTGGTTTTAGGATACCGTAGTCAACGGGAAAAAACGGGACCTTTATAGGATCACTTTGTCTTTCATCTGTTTGTCTGTTAAGACCCTTATCACAGGAACAGCTAAAGGTATCAATTTGAAATGACCACCGACAATCGACATTCCCAATATTAAAGTCTGTGCGCTTATAGATGCCGTATAAAAATTAAGTTTTTAACTCGATACAAAAACAGATGGTCAGCTCCCGTATTGTCTAAAAAACTGATAATCGCTTTCGTTTACAATTTTGCAGTACATTGCACCGCGTGCTTTTGCGTCTTTTCAAGAGCAGATATATTCAATATAAAAAGCGCAATGTGCTTTAAATTCGTAATTGAAAGTGATTATCAGTTCAATAAGGGGGCGGGTACCAGTGACCCCACAATTCTGACATTTGGAATGCTAGGAAGCTTTGTAACACAAATAAAGTAATAGTCTGAAATTGAGGGTTTTTTGTTTTTTTACCGTTACAAGGGTTGAAGTTGAAGTTCTTAGAAAAAAAGTGGCTGGAACTAGAGGAGGGTTTTGACGATTTCCAAATAATTTAATGATTGGAACTCTGAGGGCGCGAGTCTCGTTCGTATTTGTACGTTTTTTTTCATTCTTCGGCACTAAACCTCGTTACTCTATAAACTACATCTGAGAATTTTTTAATGAAAATACTGACTTTATTATTTTGCAACCTCAAAGTGACAGCCTCATCAAACAACGGTGCGACTTTGTTGGAAATTATTATTTTGTGAATTTTTGCATTATTGTGTAAATTATAAAAGTAGCAGTGGTTATGTTAGGATCTCTATAAGAAGTTGTTGAAGAGATGTGATGAGAGAAAACACAAAAAAATGCGCCACTTTCATTTAGTATTTTGAGATCGTAAATACAAAGAAAAATTTTGATTACACAAACATGTTGGGTACAAAATAAACATACAAGTCTGAATAGCTAGGATACCTAATATCTATACCTTCCCTTTTCCTAGCTATATCTCGTATCTCGTGTACCTTCAAACTCATTATGTTTGCAAATATAACAACTCTACCCCCCCCCCTACCTACCCCTTCGGGGGAAAAGACGTGTGTTTATGTATGTATGTATAACAAATGTTTATCTTGATTTGAACCCCTGAGTTCCATGTTCCATTTTGAAATTGGCAAAGCTAAGGCAATGTGCTAAACATTCAGTATTGCAGGTAGGTATAGAATAATCACCAAATAATTTTATGCTTGTACAATTAGAAATGATCGTCACTGCTACTACTTTTGTCTTTTGTGGCTGAAATGCAAGAGATTGCGAGTTCGATTCCCACTGCGGGCCACAATGTTTGTATGATCTGCAAATATTTGTTCCGGGTGTGGGTGTTATGGTACCATAGTACTCGTAGTTCCTGATACCCACGACACAAGAAATCCTAGTGTGGGATCAACGTATGTGACTGTTGACTGTTGGGTGTTATTTTATGTTATTATGCTTAATATAACATACCATAACACATATATTATAGTCCAAACCATAACAAATGCAATACCTCTAATGTTACGTCTACCTAGGACGCGCCCAGTGTGACATTCCACTGCGCCCTTCACCCTGAGACATATAGATGAAAGTCTCAGGTACCTGTAATTCCACCGGCACCCATATCGTTCAAACCAGAACACAGCAATGCGAGCACTACTGCTTGGCGTTAGTAGTAGTTACTGTACTTCCCTGTACAAACTCTTTCACAAGAAACTACTACTAATAAAACTACGAATACGTGCGAGTAGCTAATGTGAGGTAACTTTCTGTAGCGCACACGATCGAACTTAAACAAAAGTTATTTTACTGTAATGTGACTTACTATGTAGCTGAAACTACATAGGTAAGGCTGACGTGGTGCTCGTGTTGGAACTCTGTATCTGTACATTGTGACAGTGGCCTTCAATTAGGCAGCTTACGATTATTGATCTCGTAGGTACACATTCATGTTTGTCTAGGACACCACTATTCTATGAGACGGGTTCAACTCAATGTTTACGGGTTGGTTTACGAACATCTAAATATCACAACACTAAAACATTTAACCTGTTATCTCCAAACCTCAGCTTAGTCATCAAAAAGTATTAGGCTATAACTTAGCCTGTGTCAATCTACAACGTAGTTTGGAAGTATCTCAGGAAATGTGGAAACTTATGCGCATTTATGTATATACTCGAGAATAAACTAATGAACAGTTAAGATTTCGTAGATTTTTTATTAGTTCTGAGTATAACAGAAAAGCCGTGGTAGTAATCGAATAAATAAGAATAGGATTGGATTTTTGTACAAATTTTCCTGTAAACTGTAAAAAAAGCCCTATAATATATCTCTTTTTTCGAAATTTTAAGCTCAACTGAGCTTAAAATTTCGGTTTGGAGATAACCGTATGTCCGATTTTCATGTATTTTGTTTAAATATATTTAAAGCAATGCAGTTATTTTCCTCATAACGAACCCTTTCATTTGACGTTACATGGTGCATTTGAAAAACTTTACATAACATATTTTTTTACAATTGTGTGCCCTAAAGTTAACCCCGAAAATTCGTTTATTTATGCTAAACGTTTGTTATAACGTCACCAAACTCTGTGTAGGAGGCAATTTTTTCTTTGAGTAGTTTCGGGGTTAGTTGGCTATGACAAACAAACAGACAGACAACAGAGTGATCCTATAATGGTTCCGTTGGTACCTTATGAGGTACGGAACCCTTAAAATTAAACTTTTATGACTTTTTCAATATTGATAAATGACGTTTTGCGCGTTGAATTCTACGGCTCAGACATGACTGAGCCTATTTCATTTTTAACATTGGTTTGTGTTAATGTTGAAGATTTGCGTACCTACTTCAAACGTATTTTTGGCTGACTACTTTACATAATTCATGACATTTACACAAAGTGCTTTAACTGAAATTGTGCCATGACCCTTCTGTCATAATAACTCGTAGAATTTTTCACAAAAATCGCAGGTGCTGACGCTTATTTATATTTCATAGTATCTCATTACAGGTCGACGGTAAGTGAGGGCAGATTTATGGGCTTGTTAAAAATTTCACGTGTCGTGCCAGAGGTGCCAAGAGGTTGAATAATAGCCAGAAATGTAAAAAGCAACTACACGGATTTTTTATAGAACTTTGAGGTTCTTGAAGTGTCCACTAACAATATCTTGAAAGTCACTCAGTGACTAACATTTGACAAGTAAAATGACCATCAATTGACAATTCTTAATGGTAATGTTGAGCAATTGATGGTCATTCTACTTGTTAAACGTTAGTCAGTGACTTTCAGTTAGGGAATAGGGGAGCAGAATTACGTATGTGACTGTTGGGTATTATGTTATGTATGTTAAGTTATAACGGACCTAAATATAGGCCTAGCTCTATCCTGCTCTCCATCATCGACGCCTTCGGACACACTTTAACGGTGTTGCCACGAACCCAAAGTCCTGCTCCGTTACTTTAAGGAGCTGGGCTGGCTGGGGTAGGGTTAGCACAGGGGGACAATGCACAATACACCCCACAGCGGGACGTCAGTGTAGGTCTTAACACCCCCACTTAGAATTAGAATTAGGCCTAGCTCGCACGTCTTAGATAGGCAAACAAATGACTAAAACTTCTCATAGAACCTGAAAATATTTCATAAAATTGCAAATTGAACAAATCAAATATTTTCTCCTAAATTGTTTTCAAATCTAGAGTACTCTCAATTTTGCTAATAAAACTGGGTAGGAACTTGACTCTGTAATCCTCTTAATATTTTAATCTAAATTGGCTCCTCAGTAAAATAAAACTCAAATCTGAAATTTTCATGACAGAATGTTGAATCTTTGAGGCTGGTTCAAGCCGGAGAAGCTTAACTCAAGACACTTGTAAGCCTGTACAATGCTTCAGTCAATCACCACTTACTGACTTGAGTTATTCAGTAATTTTCTTAGAAACCATAACAGAAAAATGGGGAGTAAATTTTAATTGGTTATAATCAATCCAAATAACAAGTGAATACGCAGGGAGATTCACTAACTGTGAATCAAAGGACACAGGATGCTGCTTATGGACTATATGGACCTCATTAAATCAAATCAAATGACTTTTATTCATTAAAATCAAAAGGATCATTTTGAATCGTCTTACTATACATTATAACTTTCATTTAAAAAACTGACTTCCGCCATAGTATTCGACTAAATATTTGGATGAAAAAAAAATGATGAAAGAACCATAGTGGTGAAAGGATTATGATACTTTTTGAATGCAAATGCTTGGTTTGTTGCTGAAAATATCAAAATTGCCATATGTATGCCTACAATATAAAAAAAAATAAAAAAATACAACCTAATTGAGAACCTCCTCCTTTTTTGGCAAGTCAGTTAAAAATTACTCCTGTTTCAACGCGACCAAGCCTAGAAAAATCAGGCAACAAACACTGCTTAGCGTAATTTGATGATCCGTCTTACCAATAGGCTTACAAACCTGAATAGCCCCCATGTAAAAGTTTAAGTAAGTTAAAAGAGCAACTTGAAGTGGCAATGGGCAAGTCATATAGCTCGCAGAACTGACAACCGTAGGGGAATAAAGGTTCTCGAGTGGCGACTACAAACCGGATGACGCTATATAGGAAGGCCCTCCACTCGATGGACTAGAGACATTATAAACGTCGCAAGAAGTTGGTGGATGGAGACTGCTCATTACCGTTGGGGTTGGCATTCTAGAAAAAGCAGTATGTCCAGCAGTGGACTTCTACAGGCTGATGATGATGGTGATGACATATACTGGCTCCTTTCGTCGTGGGTAGAAACCATTTTGTATTCGGAGAAGATGATAATATTTTTCATCGGTCAGGCGAGGTACTATTAAATCTATCGGAAATCACAATCTTTGTACGATCAGCCTTCCGTGAAAATATCATAAGATAAGATAACACATTCAATATGCAATATACATCAATATACATTTTCAATAATATTCAATTTTCTGGAAAAGAGAGCTTTATAAAATTATGAAAGAAGCCAAAAAACAAGAGAATGGTAAAATCGATATTTCACCAACGTTCCTCATCCTGTGGCCAACGATATCAAGCTCCATAATTGTAGGCGGAGAGCTAACGGCACTGTACGTACTGTAAACTGATTTGAAAGAACTGTTTTGCTTGCCCACTCCATACATAAGCAAGCAAGCTTATGCTCATTTCGATATTCATTCATTCAAGTCAATTGAATTTTGTAGACACTATCTAGTGACTAATATTTAGGCCTGTAATTTGTCAGTTTTTAATTAAATTGTATGGAATCAAACTAGCATGGGTTAAAATATTTCCATACAAATCTTTAAGCCGTTTTGATTTGGAAACCATATAATTTTATAGGAAACTAACAAACCACGTGCTTAGATATTAGTGTATTGATCATCTTTACAAAATTGGAGTTTGATGAGATAAATCCAAAATAGCAGCTTTCGTTTGTATGCATAGGGATTCAAGCCCCTAGCAGTATACGTGTAAATAAAATGGTTGAAATATTGCGATCCTTGGGCTTTTTAAATAAAAAATACCGACTTGTAGCTTCCAGTATAGCAATTCATAGAGGTAAAAAATCCATGTCTGATTCTTATGTAGTGCAATTATTGTGTGCGTATCTGCTCCTTGTATATGCCGTAGTATACTTTCCTGCTACTCTATTATCTACCTACTTAAACCAAATACTTGTAACGTTAGGACTTACGTTACCAACAGCCAAAAAAAACTATCAGAATAAACATTATCTATCAGATTATAACTTTTTGTTTACCAGAAATAATAGTTTAAAAGATATCCGGCAATTTTTGGCATCCAGCTCCCAGACTACTTCAAGTCTGGGAGAAAAGGATTTGCGGAAAATGCTCTGAGCATTGTTTATTCTCTAGATTATTTATTCGCCGGATATTAGCAGTCAGCGGCTCCGTGATTTACATAAACTGAATCTTATTATTGCTATACAAATTGCTCTGTGTTTTGGTACAATGAAATATACTTGTGTCAATACCTTTCATTGTGTATGCATAGAATATATTTTCCAGAGTGAATGTTTCTATAACCATGATTATTTTGATTTTAGGTTACAGACATTGCTTTGTATATAAGAATTGATCCATCTTTCAGTCTCTTTTTCTTGTGTAACTGAAGATTATACTTCTTGGTCAGGTTTGGCTTCTTGGTCATTTACCCGCGTCTTCCCCATCACTGCCCAACTACTTACATCAAGTTGAGCAGTGGGTAATACCAACGGCTCAACTTGTAATCACTCAACTATGAATAGTTGAGCAGTGAGTAATACCCTTTCATCCGCGTCTTCCCCACTGTTCAACTAAATTGCTCAACTACTTACATCAAGTTGAGCAGTGGGTAATATCAACGACTCAACTTGTAATTACTCAACTATGAATAGTTGAGCAGTTGGTTTGGTGGACCCTTTAATCAACTAAAACTGCACAACTATATTTATAGATCTCAAGCAGGGTGTCTGAGGTAAATTAATAGCATTGTAAGAAGCATTTGATTGTGAATATGTAACCATTGGTTGTAAGAGTGAAACAATGTGGTGGGATAATTAGAATGAGCATGCAAAATCTTGCAGTAATATATAATATTAATGTATTATTGTGGAAGATAAAGTGACATAACTTTAATATAAAGTGAACTAGCTCCAGATTTGCGTCAGAAAGCTGGAATCACACCAGCTGAGCTTATTAGGTCATCCAAGTTAGTACGGCGACACCTTAACCCCGTCTGAAATATGCATGACGGTAATTTCACTTACTATCTTGACCTGAATTGCACAGGGTTATGCTACTGTCACGTTTTATAAATGTTTTCGAACCAAGCATTTTCTATTAGGGTCCAAACGGGCTTGGTGGGTAGAGTCAACGGTTACTTTGAAAAAATGAGATAAATTTTAGTATCAATTTACCTAATGATAACATCAAGAGACAACGAGGACCACCCTATATTTCAACTATCACCAAGTGCTTTGTGAAATAGCACCCATTTTTACTACTTACAGCGCCAGCGTCCGTGTTCCGTATTTCAACTGCTAAGGAAAAACGGACACAGTATATTATATCTATTTCTTCAAATAGAATGTATCATTTTGTGAAATCTGGAATTTCCAACAACCATTATATCGGCGCAGGCACCGACAAGTTTCGACTCAAACGGGAGTCTTCCTTACCAGGGTGATTGAACGCGACGCACTCCCCTCCGCGTCTAATTTACACTCGTTATCCCTAATTGCAATTTGTCGTTATTGTTATTCTGTATCGATAATGAACATATCGTTCTGTTGACACAATGCCAAAATAAACAAGAAAGAGAAGTTTTGAACAGTGAATCTCGCGCGTGAATTTGTTGTTTGAGTCGATTCGAAACTTGTCGGTGCCTTCACCGATAGACCCCGGGAACGTACGTGAAAAATTCCCGTTTATACGAAATTAAAATATATTATGCGCCAATTTTCTGCCACATAATTAAAAATGAGTTATTGGACAATCAATCTCGAGTTCTGAGTTTATTGTGAATAAACAGCAAACCTAATAGTATACTGTTATGATTAACGTTTCATTGTGGTAACTTAATAGCTGCTATGGCAATGTGAGTAAATGCAGGCATTGTTGTATATTGTGCTGATTTGTGTAGAATAGAATAGAATAGAAAATACTTATATTGATGTATAATATAGAACTCAGTGGTAAAACATTCGTGATTTCATGTCACAAAGTACCTAAGTACCTAAAGACGGCGCACCAAAAACATATAATGTATAAAAAAATTGGTTTGGAGTTAAGCACGACGAAAGAAAAATCACGACAACCTACTCCAGATGGCATTATTCGTAAATATATTTACATAATTTATAGTTTCATTTTGTTTGAGAGGTTTTAGACATTAATTAACAGTAACATGACTATTGCAGCGCCCCCTAGTGAAGTGTGGCAAGAAACCTTATCGTGGAACATTCCATAGAGGTATATACAAAACGAATTCAAAAAAAAAGCATTGCAATTTGTTTTGCTGTTAGACAAACAAACACAATAACAACCTCTTAGGCCAAATAAATTAACCGGCTCCTGTCGTCGCTGGTAAAAATAGGCAACATAATTATTCTAGCAATGATATTAGTCGATTTTCACCCCTGCACACAGACCATAAAGTTGCCATTCCCTACCACAGTGCAGCAGAGCGTCCAAAGACAATTGAAATGAAATTGGCTCCACATAATAGTACAGTCTACTTCATAACTGTACGCTTCATGTTAATGACAGAACGGCCACACGAATATCTACAAAGATATGGGCTGCTTTTGTATTCATGAGACTGCGGTGCTCGTTACGTTATGTCAGTTAATAGCTAGGTACTGTGTATGAATGCATCTTGATCAGTAAATGGATCAGCTGACTGTACCGTACATGATGATATGATGATGTGCACTAACAAACACCCTTCCTATGGTGATTTCCGTACAAATAAAATAACATAAACATAACATAACACCCAACAGTTACATAAATATTCCTGATCCCACACTAGGATTTCCTGTGTCATGGGTATCAGGAACTACGAGTACCATAGTACCACAACACCCAGACCCTGAATTAATATTTACAGATCATGAAAACATTCTCAAGCCGGCTGAGATGCAAGAGGTTGCGAGTTCAATTCCCACTGCGGGATAAAGTGTTTGTATGATCTGCAAATATTTGTCCTGGGTCTGGGTGTTATGGTACCATGGTACTCGTAGTTCCTGATACCCACGACACAGGGAATTCTAGCGTGGAATCAAGACTACGTATGTGACTGTTGGGTGTTATATTATGTTATAATTTCAATTCAAACTCGGTAACGTCCAACATTTTTATTGGATTGTACTACTCATAGTTTCCACGAATATTTTTTTGCATTTGCCACTTTGGTTTCTCTCGTTCCAGAGCTCTGTTTAATGGATTGTTTTTATTGCTTTGAATGCTGAATTCGGTATTTTGGTATTGCCTATCCCAGCCTTTGTTTTTGGATGAATTTATTCCTCACTATTTCCGGCTGACTGGTTTGATTGTGTACCTAAGCATTTTGGTATCAGTGTCATCATGATGCCGCAATCGAATAAGGTAATTTTGTAAATAAAAATTTTCTATGTTTTAAATTCACAAAAAGTACTGAGACAGGGGTTTGTTTCTCAAAGGGCCGTGGGACTTCTCTCGTGAGACGGACTCCGTTTGAGGATGGAGTATAGTTTTGTACATATCCATGAGTTTGAGTTTTGCGATGTCACCTTTTGGTAGACCTGCTGGGGCCTTTATTTTCTCTAACAAGTCCACCTTATTGTATCATGAATCAGCGCGGGCCAAGTATGAAATGAATTTACGACTGTCTCTACAAATTGGTTGCCGTAACAACCAATTTTTACAAGGAACATAAATATTTATTGAAGACACATAAAACGTCGTCTTTGATCCGTGATATTAAAAGAAGCAATCACAAAATAAATTGAACAAGATTACTCCACGGTAATCATGGTCCGAAATAATAAAATACCACTCCTCCCACGGATGTCGTAAAAGCCGACTAAGAGACTACACCAGGAGATGAGCAGCTGCATCCACTTGAGTTCTTAAGAGAAGGTTTTTGTACGAGAACAAAGTTTGCTTCTATTTTGGCTATTATTTCATCAAACTCCATGACATTTTGTACATATTATGACCAGTACACTAATATGCATTATGCACCCGTGCTAGCTACCGGCGACCTAATCTTAATACCAATATTGCAATCAACAATCCACCGCATTTATGATTTTGCAAATACATTTATAGTAAAGATTATTATTTTGTTTTTATAGTTATGTAGTACAAAAACTTATTTGAGTTTGTTCGTATTTAGCTTTTTGGATCAGAAGATACAGTGGTCCCATGGCTAGAGTGTCCCTAGCGGCTTCATAGTAGTTAATTTTCTTGTCTCACATGTAATTTTTTTCATGCCTTTTATTTCTTGGAGTATGCTATAAATTATAACAATAGAGCAATTAGGACTAGTCTAGAAATAGATGAACTGAGTTTCAGATCTTTATTTATATATACTTGGGAGCTGAAAATGGCGTTGAACTTGGTAAATTATGTTTTCTTGTTTTGTTTTGTAAGCCAAGTCTTGTTTATTGCTAATCTTTATGGCCCGACTGTACTTAGGGATGGAATACATGTGGGTGAGGATATTGAGGGTAGGTGAAGTGCCTTTGTTCACCGGTCAAAAAGTTTGACACTGACTATCTGTTATTGAAAATGTACTAACTTACTCATCATTATCATCATCATCAGGCTGTAGAAGTCAACTGCTGGACATAATATAGTATGAGTTGAGAATGTTATCTGAAAAATTGTGTGTTTCGAACGGCAGCAATGTTATTTTGCGTCTCGTACCTTTGAAAAAACAACTTTAACTATTATTTTGCGAGAAGTGCTTTTGATTCACATATAGGTATACCATTTTATTACTTTTTAATACTCTTCGAAAAGCAAATTATGAGTTTTATAGTACTTCAAAAGGAAAAAGGTAATAAAGATCACCGAATACCATTCCGGCCACTCGCATCGTAAAGTTCCACCTATCTCCACGGGTCTATCACCACGTACTTTCCGTTCGAGAAGGTCAATTTAGTGAACTTTCAATAAAGATCTCATTGATTCCAATAGGCCATAATACCCATCCATAATACCAGCGACTTTATCGAAGGCCTTTCTCATATTTCCCCCAATTTATACGGGTTGCCTTTTGCGGTTCCCTGACAGTTCTTTTCGCATATTCCGATTGGATTGAATTTATTCGCCTCAGCCACCGATATTGGATCGTCTGCCTTTAATATTCTACCGTATCGGATTTTCTAAATAATGGTATTGTTTTAGGTGTCTTGAGTGTGTATAAGAACCAAGATCTCTGATATAGCTCTCAGAATTAGCAAGTTGAAGGTGCAATTTTTTTTATTATTATTCATATTCATTATAAGGACCATTGTAATTAAAATACATGCCGGTCCTGTTAGGCTTCATATACACGAGCGGCACGATGTCAACGGCAGAGGCAACTGTGCCCGTCGCCAATAAGGTGTGGATGTGGGTACAACATCATGAGGAAACAAGTATTTTCTCTAACCAAAATATCGAAGACAATGACTCGTATGGAGAAACTGTGAACTGTGGGATGCCCCATAGAAATCTTACTTCAGGTTTCCATGGATGCACCCTTGAATGTTTTCACTATTCTGCATCTTTTTTCTTACCATCTTCGTTCTGCAATATTTATGGCTTTCAGAATTATTCTTTAGGTTATAAAAAATATATATGTAAATAATAACAAATAGGTATTGGTTTCGGTTTCATAAACCACGCAGTGTTCCGCAATAGAAACGGGCACCAGTATGCGGCAGGCAAGGAATGCTTGCTCGCCTCAATGTGCACAGACAGTAGGAATGCCTGCTACAACGGAACGAAACAGAACGTTTCACAAACCAGGGGAATGAATCAAATACTTGGATATTGACGATGATTTTTGAGATAACGAGTTATTATATTGCTTTTTGAAGGATTAATCAAGGTTTGCTTCGGTGGTTTGGACTTGAAAGGATGGATGAAAGCAGATTGAACAAACAAGTACATAAGGTGAGCGTGAATGATACAGTTGGAAGAGGAAAATCTTGGCAAACGTATTTAAATTAGATCATTATCACATTCTGGAAAAACCCAAGTTAAGAGAACCCTAAAGTTTAGTGAGAGTGAAGCAAAAGAAGTACCTATGATCTGCAAATATTTGTTCCAGGTCTGCGTGTTGTGGTACCCACGACACAGGGAATCCTAGTGTGGGATGAACTATCTATGTGTCTTTTGGGTGTTATGTTATGTTATGCCAGGATCGTAGGTGGAAATCCGTGGTATCTGCCTAACCCTCCAGAAAACAGTCGTGAGTTTATGTATGTTGTCTTCTTGTCATCATCATCATCATTAACATCAGCCGCAAGACGTCCACTGAAGTACGATGCCTATTAAATGCAATGGGGGAATTTGCCATAATCGACGCTTGACAAGTCGTATTGGTGATTGCAGTATTTTGGTATTAAGTACTCAGATAGATGTTGCAGTCCCCTGGTGTGGTTTCTACTAGAATGTAAAAGCTAATTGGGTGCTTACTCTGGTTTCGAAATCGGCAATCGTAGGCTCGAACTCCATAATACCGCACACATTAGAATAGGGAGGCATTTTGAATATGATAGGTGCTCATTTCAATTTAGTTTCTAATTACATTTGAACAGTTATTAACAAAGTTAGTAGGAATCGATTACAAAGGATGAATATAAAGTGACTCGTATTAAATTTACTGAATGTTAAACGTTTCATGTTCCTGCGAAAATTAATTGAATCACGAGTATTACGACTCATATATGTAACACTTGTTCATGTGAGGAATCCTCAGACATAAGCAAAACCAAGCTCTATGTCAAAGAATAGATGGCTCAAATTGCTTTATGATTGGTTTTGGGATGCGTGCGTGCTTTTGGATAGTAGATCCGTTCAGTAATTTGACGAATGTGCCTTGGAACCTAACCAAATGGATGGAGTGTTGAGGCCAAGCATTTGATACCCTGTACTTGATCGAAGCTTATTATCATGCGTATATACAATACGCATACACTCCGTCAATATATCAATATAAATATCTTTAGTATGTAGGTGGTTTGACCCACATTTTACCGTGGCTGTAGTCAATATTATAAGCGAAATGTGATTGTTGTTGTTGTTGTGTGTGTGTGTGTGTGCGTTTTTCAGAGATCTACTATAGTACATCTCAAAAAACGCTTGCCCAGGTCAATCAAAAATTTCTTACCAAAGGCCATTTCAGTAGTAGTTTTTTTAGAGTCAGGCAGGCGTTTCACTAGGTAAAAAATTATTCAAATATAAATTAAAACAAACCTATTCCATCAGGTGGGCAATGTTCTTGTTCAATAATTTACTAAAAAAAAACTTAAACAGATTACCGTCTAACTAAGGATGCTGAGTTCCGCACTTATTGCAGAGCCCTAATTTTCGGATTTTGACGTATGACCGCGGATCCCAACGTCTAGTTATATTACCTGTCTACCTAAATCACGCATCTGTGGAAGAAATTTACCTTTCCACGTTCTTTCAAGTGTCCAGTGAGCAACAAAAGGAAATGTTAGGAATGAGTTTATACTTGTGAAGGCTTTGTGTGTCATTCTAACTGTGAAATTGTATCTTAGCTCAATATCTTAGCAATTTAATATCTACTACCTAATAGGTACCTGCTATACCTAGTACTTACCTCTAAAACCTTTAATATTATTTCCACCCACGGCTTAAGAAAGGTTTTTGGATATAAGTTCTTTGTGGATATCAAGTTTGCTCCTGTTACTTTGACCAGATCATCGAAGCCATCAACATAAACTTTAACAACAAAAACTCTTTCGGATAACGCATATAAAAAGTAACACCAGCACAATGTTAATGAGCTGTAAAGAGCAAAAAACAGTCATGTGCGAGTCGGACTCGCGTGGAGAGGGTTCCGTAAAATTAAGCTAACATAGTAACCACTCTAGACCTATTAACTTATTAGTCAATTAACACAATTTTGTACACCTTTTCTCATTACGAGTATTTTCTCCCGTAGGAATTTGAAGATTTAGTATTTTAATTTCTCTGGAGTTTTTTAGATTCTTAGTTTTTTTTTTCTAGTTTGCCCTCCAATATTAACCCCCTAAATCAGAATTCGTTGATTTACGCTGTACGTCCGTGATTGGGTCACTTGAGTCTATACCAAATTAATTATGTACTAAATTTCAGCTTCTTTGGTTCAGTAGATTCGGAGAAAATAGGCTGTGACAGACAGACAGATAGACCGACACCTGAGTGCTCCTATAATGGTTCTGTTGGTACCCTTGAGGTACGGAACCCTAAAGCAAAAATACGACGCGGTACTTGCAAACTCTTTCACCGTATTTGGTGATGAATTTCTATCAGGGTACGTTTCTCTACCGGAGCTTGGTTGATTACCTTCCGCCGTCATTCCGGTATGATTTGAATGTGTATGGCGTCGAACTGGAAGCAGAATTTACGTGACTGTAATAATATAGGATTAAGGTTCAACACTGTTATAGGAACACTGAGATTTAGGAGTAAGTGTATGTGAGCCGTTTTGTCAAAGTTATGTTAGAGTGGATCTAATTTAAAAGTGATCATCTCGCTATTCCGTTCTTTATAAGCCGGTAGTCATCTATCGCGGGAGGTATGTACAGTCAGCATCAAAAGTATGTAGTTGAAGATTGCACGTCACAGCTCAATAGATGTAAATGTTGCCAAAACAAGCATGTTTGGCATATTTGAATGTTAAAGTCATCCAACTCCGTTTGTAGACAGTTAGACCAGAGGCAGTAAGATCAGAAGCTCAATTCTCGTGTTACAAAATATTCAAAATAAAGTTCGGATCATATTCCGACCGATGTCATAAATGTCACTAATGGTATTCTACCCAACTGCCAAATACAACACGGAAATGTCATCAGCAGTCCTTAGAAGTCCACTGTTGGACTCACCCATAAAATACAATGTGCCATAATCACCACGCTTGGCAGGCGGATTGGTAATCGTAGTCTGGTGTTAAGTACTCAAATGAATGCTGCTGCTCATCCCCTTGCCTAATCCCTTAGTTGTCTTTTACGACATCCACATGAGTATTCTTAGGCTGAGACTACTACGGCTCCCTCATTCCATTGTGTCAAAATCCATATCCATAATCCGTAACCACCAAGGACCGTTTTTGAACTTTGTCAAGTGCCATAAGTAAAAGAGGTGGAGGAGCGTGCAGTCTTAGACTAGACTAACTATTCATTATTTCATACACTGTGTGAATTAGGTTCTATGTACACTGGTTCCACGATGCTGTTAGTCCTACGATTGTTGTGGGTTGACTGAGTAGCTAGGCTAGGATCTGAGGGGGTGGCAGTAATTGTTTTTCCATGGGTCAGTGGTGGTGATGTGGTTTTCATGCTATGATGGCTAAGAAACTCGATAAAAAATTGCATTTTTGGTCTTGGTTGCCTCTAAACTACAGAACGCAAGCCTGATATTGTAACTTTTAGGTACTTGTCGTCAAACATACCTATACTTACTAAAAACAAATTTAAGTAGTTTCCAAGGATATATTTCCGTTTGCCAAAAACCTTCCATAAGCATCAAATTCTTTGAAATATTAATGCGGTAAGAACAAATCAAAAGAGTTTATCAGGAAATTAAATCTTTTGCGCTTGAATTGCTTCCACCAAATGGATTATTTTATTAAGTAGCGTACTTTATTTGGAGGTTCTTTGTGACTTTGCACCATTTAGATAGAAGGTACATTATAATAATAATATTACATCTTTATTTTACTTTATTTGATTTTTTATTTGCTAGTAATTAGTGTAAGTAAGCTACTCTCGCAACAGTGTTGTTACTACTAAAGACAGCCCTCAGCTTTCTAAAACTTTTTGGTGAATTTTTTATAAAGGAATATCATCTGCAAACATCCTGGCAGCAAGTCCAGGCAATGCAAGGCAATTACATAGGTAATTAATGTAAATGAGAAAAAGCATAGGTCCCAGCGTACTACCTTGAGGTAAGCCATAGGTATACACTTTGCCATTACTGCTTACTTGTGTATGTCCCAATAAGTGCCTAAGACCTGCAAAACCTCAGCTACAAAGCTACGATGGAAAGAGACATGGCATCTCTTGTTTTGTTGTATGTAGTTGCGTTCGCGCCCCATTTCTTCTATCTAATTTGAATATAAGGCTCTTCTCAACCTTCAAAAGGCCTTTTAATAGTTGTGTAGGTACCTTTTGTTAGACAACACAAAACACATGCTTTTGAAACATTTATTAATATTAATGATATCCTTCACGAACTAATTTGTGTAGATAATGGATCTTTTGTATAGGATATGCGTTAGTCGATGAAAAAGTAATCTACCACAACCCTCGGCCGACCAATTAGAATCTGAACGTGTTACGATTAATCATCATGAATTGTAAAAATACTTAATAGAACTTGCTAGATATAAATTAGTCTCTATGACAAGAGGTATAAGGGTGAAATTCCTAACTGAACCTAAGTCTTTTCAAATTAAGATTTATGCCAATGACAAAACAATTATGTATTCTACCAAACCAACTTTCCTTATCATCTATATACTTAGCTGAGTGTTAATTATAAAAAATAAAGTTAAACAAGACTTAAATTAAAGATCTAAATAAATATAAGGGGGACATAATTAGTCTCACTATCATCATCATCATCATCAGCCATTAGACGTCCTGACTGTTGGACGTTGCCTCCACTATAAAATGTGATGCTAAACTTGATATAAACACCATCACGCTTGGTAGGCAGATTGGTGGTCGCAGTATTGGTGTTGATTACTCAGGTGCCACGCTGCCATCCCCTGGTGTAGTCGATTTTTATGACATCCTCGAATGAAGAGGAATGGTTATATTCTTAAATTATTGAGACTATGAGTGTAGTGAGTGCTTTGGTGATTATGATCCATAATGCAATGTTCTGTATTTTATTTTAAGATTTTCTTACCTGTTCATCCCTTAATTAGTTTCTTATGAACAGGCAATACAAATCACTTTTGACTGTCTCAAGTTGTGCATGACAGGAGCAACCCGGAAGGTCTACCTGAATCCTGTCACGCACTCGTTGTTTTACAACCAGCCAGCCAAACATGCCACAGGTATGTTGATCAAGAAAGAACAGCTGCAACAAACAAGATGAACAGATCGTCATTTGTTTTTAAAGTGTTAGCCCACACTTATGAGATATATGAAGATTTTTTGAATAAAACAAATTATTATTATAACACCCAACAGTCACATAAATAATCCAGATCCCACACTAGGATTCCCTGTGTCGTGGGTATCAAGAACTACACTCATAGTTCTTAATGGTACCATGGTACCATAACACCCAACCCGGAACAAATATTTTTAGGTCATACAAACATTTGTCGCAGCGGGAATCGAACCCGCAACCGCTTGCATCTCAGCCGGCTGCTCGCCTTCTACAAAAATCATCAAAAAACTATTAAATACGCAATGCGACAGCTCTCGTCAACCAACTAAACTAACTTTAGTTAATGAAAAACTTTGGATGACTGTAACGTTTCCACTGTAGGTGGAGCTACGGCGCTTTGAGTCGGTAATATCATCCCAAAAATTTAACCTGACGTGGAGACCACCTGTGGCTCAGTGGGTAACGCATCTCAGTGTCAAATCTTGGGGTCGATTCCCGCCTGATAATTTTTGGGATAATATAAAATATAAACAGAATATAGTTTTTAATAACAAAAATAACCTAACCGATTTATTAATCTACTGTTCTGACTCAATCTGTAAACTGGTGGCTTCGTATGTTTAAATGTACAGCTAAAGTAGTTCCATGTCTGCAATTGGAAATCAGACGAAACATTCATGTATGCGATCGTGGTGGACGATAGTTTGCGCTCGTTGCATATTAATGTATACAGTTGGCACTATATCGAGTGATTTTAGAATAGCAACCACTGTTCCGGTATTGTCTACGATAAGATCGTGCTATTGAGAGACGGTATTGTACAGC
Source organism: Epirrita christyi (assembly GCA_951392215.1). Classification (NCBI taxonomy): domain Eukaryota; kingdom Metazoa; phylum Arthropoda; class Insecta; order Lepidoptera; family Geometridae; genus Epirrita; species Epirrita christyi. Next base: position 5,775,096 of record OX595842.1, on the reverse strand, counting down.
CAAATATTGCGCGGCCTAATATTGTTCGGCATGATATTGTGCAGCCAGGGGTGCTATTTTTAAATGTCATCGAATGACTAAATATCAATAAAATTACCTATAATCTCCGATTTCCAAATTTCTATATATCTGAAACTCATTGATGACTAAAATTATTATACCTTAGCGGCCTTATTACAGAACATGGACTAAATCTGAATTTAGTCCAGGCGTACTACTAGTCTAGGATTAAATATCAACATTAGGCATATGCGACTTTAAATACGAAAGCAGATGGTTTGTTTTCTGAAATCAATTCTCGCGCTACTTCGCAAATTTCCAAAGTATCAAACTGACGGATTGTGTCACATCACAATTGAGATGTCCAAATTCTTACCTCTAACAAGCAATCAACTGTCAATTTATAAACCATTGCTAAACTAGGGGGCTGCTTGGTTTTAGATAAACCAGAGATAGTCCAAGCTTATGTCATTTTTGGCATATCTAGCTCGAAAGTTGCTTCTGGAAAACAAACCATCTGCTTTTGTATTACAGTCGTATATACCAGGTCGATATTTAAGCCTAGACTGGTAGTCCTGGTTTAAACCCAGACTAAGGGCATTTTTTATAATAACGCCATAATGGTGTTATTATCATATCAATAAAAGTGCCTCCTTCAGTACATCTCCTGAAAAAAGCTGATCTGCGGGTTTTTTCATGATATTTAGTTACTCAGTGACATTCAAATATCGCTCCCCTGATCATTGGAAGCCAATGACACAAATTCTCAGGGTGTGCATTATCACCATTTCACTATTTTGTACGAATGATATTGATATCAACCGTTGATTGATAATTATGAATTGAGTTGTATTTTTTTTTTCATTCTGTACCCTTCAGAAGGTTTTCCAATCGGTATATCGATATGGTAAGTAACTAAAACAATTTTCTCTAGTAAAACACAGTAACAAACAATAAATCTTACTAATATTATAAACGCGAAAGTTTGTGAGTATGGATGTTTGTTACTCTTTCAAGTAAAAACTACTGAATGGATTTGAGTGAAATTTGGAATGGAGATACTTTACGCCCTGGATTAACACATAGGCTACTTTTCATCATCATCATCATCATCATCATCAATTTTCATCATTATTCACGCGGGTGAAACCGCGGGCGCAACTAGTATTGTATATTACTAGAAAATTGTTAGAAAATTGTTTTAGTTACTTACCACATCGAAATGAAAAACTAACGTATCCGATCGGAAACCCTTCCGAACGTTTTAGAATAGCCTGGATTCCTTGTGTCGTGGGTATCAGGAACTACGAGTACCACAACACCCACAAAGTTGGTACCGCAACACCCAGACCCGGAACCCGTAACAAACATTTGCAGATCATGCAAACATTTGTTGCACAGCGGGAATCGAACCTGCACCTCTTGCGCAGCCGGCTACTCGCCCACTGCACCAACGTTCACATACGAAGTTATTTTTGTGATTTTTGTGACAATTTCTTCTCGTCTCGTTTGAATGCTTAACTCTACTTAGTTACTACTATTTATTCTGCGCTCAATGAAAGACCCGGAAAGCTCGGCCCATAAATATTTTAATAACGCGGAGACGACAAGCACTTGAGTGCCTATTGTTAGATAATAAAGGAATTACTCGCAGACTTTATAGCGGGAACCATTTCTGTTATGGCCCCGGCAGAACGGATCCATCATTCCGTACATTTCAAATCGTTTTAGGATTGTTTAGTCCCATACACCGATGCCTGTAAAACACATGAAAGTGCAATTAAAATTATGTACACAACTTGAAAATAACTATTAAAAATAACTTTTCATTTAAAAAACCGACTTCCGCCATTGTAATCGAAAAAATATTTGGATGAAAAAAAAATTATGAAAGAACCATAGTGGTGAAAGGATTGTGATACTTTTTGAATGCAAATGCTTGGTTTGTTGCTGAAAATATCAAAATCGCCATATGTATCCCTACAATATTTGAGGAGTTCCCTCAATTCCTCATGGATTCCATCATCAGAACTGGATTCTGAAAAAAATGGGACCAATCTGGAAGTATATCTATTCAAATAAAAAACAATTTTCCAAATCGGTTCATAAACGCCGGAGATATGAGGTAACAAAAATTAAAAAAAAAAAAAAAACTAATTGAGAACCTCCTCCTTTTTTGGGAAGTCGGTTAATTATGTACACAACTTGAAAATAACTATTAAAAATATGACAATAAATAATAAGTAAATCAAAGTTAATGGTGAAATACCCAAAGACATTTTGAATCGTCTTGTAAACAGGTGAGTTTACTCCAGAGGCCCAATTCACTAACTAAAAAAATTGTTAAAATAGAGTTTGGATCATGTTTCGATCTTGTGTCGATGTCTTAAATGTCAGAAACTTGTCAGAAATGGTATTCTCCTGGCATAAAATACAACACTGTAATGTGATGATATCGAAATGTGACCGAAACTTAAACGATTCAAAGTTTTTTCGTTAATTTTAGCATAAGTAGACGGAGTCTCTCTTTACTCTTTCCAATTATATGTATAACTATCCTACTCTAATGGTGGTCACCATGAATTGAAAGTATGAGGGACTAGAAATTCAAATTTCAGTCAATTTACAATTCAGTCTCGATTCGGTCAACTTTCAGTGTAGTTTTAAAATAACTTAGAGAATTGGGCCTCAATTCAAACGCAACCAGCCCCCCCAAATACAGTAGTAAATGGCAATGGGGAACGCAACAATGGAGATCATTTTGGCAAACTTAGCGCTGTCCAAATCTTTTGAATCATGAAAGGAGGAATATTTAGTCAAGAAGTTTCCCCTATTTTACATAACGCTAAGTCTGCCAAAATGATCCCCATTCCAATTTGCTGCTGTAATTGTTAAGAGTTTAGACTACTTTGTAGTTCAGGTATAAGCTAAATCGCGGTATAGATGCAATTTTTAAAGCTTCTCTCAATTGGGCCTCAAACTCAACGATCATCAAAGCACCAACCTGACCACAATTGTAACAAAAAAGTTGGTGTTCACGTAGTCTAACTGTTCGCAGAACTACTAGTAATACACTTTTCGATCAGACAAGGATTTTATAACATACTGTATAATTTATTTCAAAATTACCTAATAAGAAACCTAAAAAAATACGGTTACATAAAACAAAATAAACAAGGCACAAAATACTTTACCGCTATTTAGATAAGGATATGACGTTCTTACACAAAGAACAGGACGCGGGAGGTAAGTACAGTCAGCATCAAAAGTAGTTGAAGATACACGTCACGACTCAATAGTTGTAAAAGTTGTCAAAACAAACATGTCCAGTATATTTGAATGTCAGAGTCATCCAACCCTGTTAGTAGAAAGTAATACCAGTGATTAAGATCAGAAGCTCAATTCTTGTAATATAAAATAGTCAAAATATAGTTCAGATCATGTTCCGATCTAATTTTGATGTTATAAATGTCACAAATGGTATTTTCCTCAACTGTCAAATACAACACGGAAATGTCATCAGCAGGCTTTAGAAGTCCACTGTTGGACTTTAAGACTTCACGGTCTTGTGCTATTTGTGTCCAGTCTTCATTCAGCTCGTCGCGCCATCTACGTTTCAGTCTCCCGCGACACTTTCTAGCTGGGTGAGAGCGCCACTCGGTAGTAAACCTCACTACCACTACTGAGAGCTGATTCTAACTATTTTGCACACAATTGACACTGACGTCTGGTGTAGTGTAGTGTGGATTTTTGTATGAAGACACTGATGAGCGCCCCTAGCGTACACTCTGTGAACCTCAGTTTCCATACAAAAATCCGTGTTACACTACACCATACGTCCGTGCCAATTGCTTGTCAAAACGTAGAATCAGCTCTCTGTACTGTAGCGCTCACTCAGCTCACTTGGCATAAGACATGTATGACCAGCCAATAAAACAATTAAAAACAAAAAAATCGATTAAATCGATTAGTTATTATTTATTTAAGAGACATTAACTCACCTACATTTATAACGATTCAAAATGTTCCTCGTGATTTCCACGTATAAAATACTAGGTATACTCGGTTTGAATACTAGGTTTTGACTGCAATCGCTCTTTTCACTGATATCCATCTTAAGAGGAGGTCACCGGTAGCTAACAAAAGGGCGCTTACGCCCTTTCGCACGCGAACGAAGTTTTCTTCTAATTTAGCTATTATTTCAATGAAAATAACTTCCTCTTAAGCTAGTTCTGGTAAATCCTTGTTATCTGCAAATTAATAATTCGTTAAACTTTTGTCGCTGGCTGTACGTAATTAGACGTACATTTTTGTACCCGCAGAGCTATTAAATGAGGTGGAGGAGAGTTCATCATAATTTTTCATCTACAAAAAGAACCGTATTATTTGAGCTCGATCATTATCATTCTTTTGCTTTTATCGCAGTGCGGTAGAAGGGTTGAGAACGTACTTACAGCGTCAAAGGAATAATTTGGGGTCTCTAAAAATTCCGTCCTGTAACGAACTTCGTTAGAGACGTATTTAAGTTTGACAGGAACGCAATGACTAATAAGGCCATAGTCGGTGAATGGAGGCAGTCCAAGACCATTTGTCCTGGAAGTCTATTTTTTATACCACTACGTAAGCAAACAAGCGTACGGCCCCCACCTGATGGAAAACGGTTACCGTAGCCTATCATGGACGCCTGCAACTACAGAGGCATCACACGCGCGTTGCCGAGTCTTTAAGAACATAAAAACGCCCTTTCTGAAGAACCCCATACTGTAGTCACTAGAGAGTACCATGCGAGAGGCTTGTGTCCAATATATGATAAGTCTACGCTAGAAGTATTCACTATGCCATAAACGCAAAACACGTCGAATAACCTCGAATTAGTATCGTAAAAATCTCCATCCTTGATTAATTAGAGCTTATTACAGCAGTTAAAACCAAGCCCCTAACTCAAGTTTTACGTCATAATCAAATTCATTATTCAAGTACTCCAAGTCGTGTTAAACAACAAAAACTTGGCACGTCCTATAACGACATTAAACTTTTAAGAATCCTTTCCACTTTTAAAACGGAACAGATTTCCCAGTTGCATCGTTTGTCCTCAATTTAAGAGGCAAATATACCTATTCTAGTGCCGTTGAGACGACACTAAAAGCACTCTTTTGTAAACTAGCACAACTCCTCGCTATTTGAATGACAAAGTGTACCGATATAACAATTCCGTTTCTAGTACGAACGACTATTGACTGTTTCTAAATTTTAAGTACTGTTTTAAGAGAGTTTTGTTACTTATTTACATACCTTTTTAATTTGGCTCTAGTTTATTTTCCAAGAGATTGACCGTTGATTAAAACTATCTTAGTATTGTGAAAGGATTCAGAGTAGGCTCTAACTCTATTTGGAAGTGTTCAGACTTGTATTGACGTCCAGCTATGGGAAGTATTGCACCACCCTTTATACACTGTGGCCTTATGTATGCCTCCACTCTGCTAGAGTAAGAATGTCTGGTAGAGCTTAGGGATGTTTGACTCTCCGCTAGCAGCTAACACTTTGCTACCAAAAGAGTGCTAGCAATAGCACACCGATTTAAAACCCACCAATGTACCAGCACTCATTTTAGTGCATTGGCACTTGACTGAGTCGCGGGATCCCGGTTGGATTCTTCCGCGGCTCTGTCTGTGCTTGTTTGCCTTTGGTGAACATATTTGTTCTCGTGTGGAGGTGGATGTCTCGAACATTAAGGATAACCCCTGCAATCGGTGTTGTTAGCAGGGAGCAGGTCTTTGGATTTATGGTAATATTATTGTTGAGTGTGCGTCGATGGTGGAGAGCAGGATCCAAGTATCTTCTGCAGATGCAGACCCGTGTTGGCTCTGGCTTCTTTTGCAGCTTTTTAATTTTTATTAAGTTCCTGTATTCTGTTTGCTGTTTTGTGGTTGTGTGTCACTTTGTTTCGTCACAAATAAAATAGAGTAGTTACTGATTTAAAAATAAAATGAACTGAACGGAAGTGGTGGAAGTCCGCCACCATCACAATCATGATCTACACTAAGTTAGCGCAGAACCTAACTTCACATTTCTATGTTTATAAAAGTAACAAAAATGCTGATTTTATGATTTAACTCTGTCCCTGCTCTTTAATATCCGTATCAGATCGTTTTTCTTCGCATTTGTAACGATATCAAAAATAACCAAGTGTCGTGTGAAGATATCCCCGCGGACAGAGTGATTGATCGAAGGTCTATCCCTTCGGACAGAGAACAGCGATCGCTGATCAATCACCATCGGTGACGAACGCACATCTTTGTTTTAATAGTAGGGTTGCCCTAGAATAATAGTTAGTACCAGTTGGCTTAAAGAACTATAATATTATACTCACAAGGAACTATTCAGTAAAATTGAATAATAAAATAAGGTATCTACTAAATGAGGGTAGGATCTAAGATACACCATAGTAAAAAGAACACTAATAAATCAGTGACCTAAAGCGGTACTCAAAATGTAGGTAGGCAAGCAAAATGACACAGTGGCTTAGCACGACCAGCAAGCGAGCAAGTAGATCAACTATATAGAGTTGAGATATTACAGACATGGCACATTTTTTATTGCTATTTTTTTAAATATAGCCTATATATTATACTGTATAATGTATTACACGTATTTAAAAAAAACAAGTTAAGTCAAGTTAAGATGCATGATGGCGATACATTCAAACTCATCCAAACAAATCCAAATCTCATTTTCTTTAAATACAGTTTGCTGTACGTAAGTACTTTACTAACGTATAATTTACTGTAGTTGAGTACAATTACGTGTTGGTAGTTCCAGTGAACGACTAGCTTACCTGGAATCGCTTTGGGGCGTTCGAGCTAAGTAATAACTAGTATATCACCTGTGGCTGAGCTACGTACTAACTAGTGTTTAGTCTGTGATCAGCGCATTGGGCTTGGCTTGCGTCGTGCAGGCTATATATTTTATGAATGTTGGTTTATTGACCGACGATTGCTTTCAAATTAACAGGTTGAAATATTTGTACAAAAACTAGAATAAGGTTTTATTAGCTTGTGAAAATGGAGTTCGAAATTCAAACGAAAAATTATCAGCTACCTATATACATTAAAGAAGCTTCCGTGTGCGGTCAAAAAATTTCTTTCACAACTAAAAAAAAACAAAAAAAATAAAATTAAAATTCGACAAAACGGGACTATGTAGAGGTAATAATTCCCATTTTGTTGAATTTTAATGTAAAATTTTATCGATTCGATGATATCGAGATCCATACTTGCAGCCCTGAGGCCTTACCATGAATTCTTATAGCAATTCAGTTCAAAAATTATTCAGTACAAAATAGCAGTTCGTAGTTGACATCCGTCATCATTGAATAACTTTAATCGCAGAAGTCTATAGACCTTCTATGTATAGTATAGACCTGCTATTTTGAGTCTTTAAATATAGCTGCGGAAATCACGAAACCGATATTTTGTACTGAATAGTTTTTTAACTGAATCGCTATAAGTGCTCATGGTAAGGCCTCTGGTTCTTACTGCCAACAGTCACAGTTCTTGAGTCATGCGGGGTCGTTTATCAAGCAATAGTGGGAACAAATACGAATACAAGACATCCCAGTTAGGTCTTATCATCATCAGCAGCCCTTAGGCTCCAGGTCCACTGCTGGACGAGGTCTCCCCCATACAATACAATACAATGGGGAATTACCATGGTATAACTGGTAACCCCAAGGTTTTTGATTTATATACCGTGGTACTTACTGTCTGATATCGTCATACTGCTTTTTCTGTGGTCGACCTCTTTTTCTTTTTCCTTCTCTATAACCATCGTTTCACAATTTTACGAGTAGTTACTGATAGATCCTGTGGTTCACATCCTTTGTACTTATAGATCCCATAAGCTTATAATTTAGTTACTGATAAATCCTGTGACCAAGGTATCTGTTTAAAATTACTTAATTTGTATTGTCCTCTTATGGATTCGAGATCCGAAAACTTTTTTCGTTTCGTATCGTATTTGTCAGCCAGCAATGTATGCATTTATTCCGGCCGCGCGAGTTTAACGCTCCCGGTCAGCTGATCGACCCGTAGGGCCAATATTTCTCATGTGATTTTCGTTGCTTTTTTTGACGTTTTGACCAAGGTATTTGTTTAAAATTACTTAATTTGTATTGTCCTCTTATCGATCCGAGATCCGAAGTTAACATTATTAATGACCTACTTACAATAACAAGACATAGATGATGATGATGATGGTGATCAGTAATTCTGATTTGTGAATAATAATCGAGAGAAGAGGTATACAACCGGTACTAAGCGGTGAATCACGCTGCATTTCCGACGTTCATCGACATCATTCCGTTTCCGACGTTTGAATATTAATGCCGTTGTGTCAGCTTTAGCTCTAATGAGAGATCGATTCTAAGGGAAATAGACCCTGTTAACTGTTTTGATTAATTTTAATGATCAGTTGCTGGTGGTGTGTTTGGCCTAAGAATAGACCCCCTCTATCACCTCCTGTGGATGTCAAAGCTGACTAAGGGATTACACCAGGGGATGGACAGCAACATCCACCTGTACATAAAAACTGCAATCAACAATCCGAGCGTGTGATTATAGCAATTCCCTCTATTATATTTTATGGGGGAGGTCTCGTCCAGCAGTGAACGTCTAAAGGCTGCTGATGAAGATGAATTGGGCTATTCCCAGTTGTTTTACAGAGTAGTCTTACCAGTTGAACAACTGGGAATTTTCTTCCCAACAAACTTACTGATAGTAGGACTTTGCTAGTTAATCTCTTCCAAAATAAAGAAAATTGATTTAGTTTTTTCAAGAATGTAATTGGTATATAAACACGGAATATTATTTCGAAAGCTAAATTAAAAGTTGGCCCGTCATCATCATTATCAGCAGTCTTTAGACGTCCACGGCTGGACGAGGTCTCCCCCATAAATACAATGGGAGGAATTGCCACGATCACCACGCTTGGCAGGCGGATTAGTTTTCGCAGTATTTGTGTTGAGTATTCAGATAGATGCTGCTACCCATCCCCTGGTGTTATCCCTTAGTCAGATTTTATGACATCCATTCAAGGAGGAGGAAGGGTTTGGTCCTTAGGCCTGACCACTACGGCTAGTTTGCATGTATTCCATTACTATCTCTGAAACTGAATGGAGTTTTTAATTGAAACCGGACGATGCGGTAGATGAAGGCCCTCCACTCGAGGAACTAAATATATTATAAACGTCGCAGGTAGACTGTGGATGGAGGTGGCTCAAGACCGTTCGTCGTGGCATTCTAAGGGGGAGGCCTATGTCCAGCAGTGGGCTTCTACAGGCGGATGATGATGATGATGATGATGAATTGAAATCTGTCAGAAAATCAGAGTACGAGACAAAGGAAGAAGCGGTGCCTCTATTTTTAACAGACTTCAAAAAAAGGAGCAAGTTCTCAATTTGGTTGTATTTTTTGTCTTTTCGACTCAGTCTGAGTTTATTTCAGGAATACGTTCAATAAAAACAAAATAGAGCGAAACCAAATATCAGCAATTTTATGATATTTTTCGATGAAAATAATCAAAACAAACAGCGAAAAAGCTGCAAATATATTGATAAACACTCACCAATCTTCACACAAAACTCACTTGCCAATGGTAAGTGTGCTCACGTTCCAAATAGGCACATAGGTACAAGGCGGTAAACACTAAATCAAACAGTGGTGTATTTACACTTGCATAGCGTCGGCTTCCGCATATTAATGTGTGTGGACGGTCAAACGATTCGGTCACAGGATGCAAAACTGCCAATGCCAACGATCCGTTATCTAGCCAACAACCTAACCCAAAAAAGATTGGTCAACTAGCACAGTTTTATAATATTTGTGTGCCCAGGATAGCAAAATAACTTGGCGAGATGAGCATCATTTTTTCTATTTCTTTTTAAGTATTTGAGTTTTTAGCTCTATACCTACTTTTGCTTTCCATTTTCTTCACACTAACGGTTTGACTGCATTTTTTTTAGGGCTTTAGCTAAACATAACATAACATATACCCAAAAACCTAGTGTGGGACCATACGTAGTCTTGAGCCCATACTAGGATTCCCTGCGTTGGCGTCGTGGTTATTAGTAACTACGAGTACCGTGGTACCATAACACCCAGACCCGGAACAAATCAAACCCGCAACCTCTTGCATTTTAGCCGGCTATTCGTCAATCTAGGTTCTGGCTAAAACTGATTGTTTGAAAGGTAAGCCAAGTGAGAAAGTTGGCAAAGGGTACACAGATAGAAGTCTAAAATATATTTATTACAGACTGCAGTAGGGTATTACAGATTCTGTAACAATCCAAATTGTGTCAAAAAAAAAAAAAAGAATACAACCGAATTTAGAACCTCCTCCTTTTTTGGGAAGTCGGTTAAAAAGACGAAGGCTCGCAACAATGTGACTTAATAAGTATTTAAGCACCTTTGTCGGCAATGTAGAACGCTTTGTCACTTGGTATTTCCCTTATATATTTAAGAGGAGACGAGAAACAAAGGCATTTTCATATAATCACTTTATGAAATTTACTGCTTTCTTGAGCGAATCCTCCTAATATTACAAATAAGCTTACACACACTAATCACCATCATTATCATCAACCTGTAGAATTCCGCATTGTGTATTAAAGCGTTGGGAATCGATCACTTTCTCCCCTCAGTGCACAATGTACTATTTATGGCGTAGTTCAATTTCAACCATTAGCGGGACTAACAAACCAAGCTGAGTTGAATTGAGCAATTCTACTTGTCACTTAGTCCCTATCCCTACCAACGCATTCCCCCTGGTAGATACATGTGAATTTTTTACCACCTATTTTTCTCTAGAGGTATGGGATAAATGTAAATTCATTTCCACTTATCCCCCCCTGGTGGATAAGATACTTAGATAAACTATTTACTGCAAACCGTGCACACCAAATAAAAATAAAAGCAAAGGCTAAAACAAATAAAATAACGTACAATAGGCAGTCTTATCGCTAAAAGCGATATCTCTTCCTGACATCTTTTAATCACCGCGCTTGGCAGGCGAATTGGTGATCGCAGTATTGGAGTTGAGTACTCAGGTGGAAGCTGCTACCCACCCCCTGGTGTAATCCCTTAGTAGGCTTTTATGATATCCACGGGAGGAGACGAAGGGGTCTATACTTTGGCCGGACACACGAACAGCACAATAGGTAAACAATAAGTAGAGATAAATACAATTATTTCAAGTAAAATTTAGTTTATTTTGATTGTTCTGTTGGTGGAAGTTTCAATAACAATTTATAATTTTGAATAACAGTTCCAGAAAGGTAAACATTTATTTGTAACTCGGAAAATATTTATTATCAATCAGAACAGTTAGCGAAAGAACTGAATATTCGCATTGCTGTGTTTCGGTGCTATGGAAGCCAGTGAAATTACAGGCACATGGACTTAACTTTTTGTATCAGAGTGGCAACATAACATACATAACATAACACCAAAGAGTCACATACATACCTGATCCCACACCAGGATTTCCTGTGTCGTGGGTATCAGGAGTTTTTAGGATTTGCATCGGGTTCATGCCTTATCAACACATAACTTGTAAAAATTTAAACAGGCTACCTCTTACGGCTGCTAAAATATACCCTTGTGGCAGAATCCAGACGGGGGCTTAGTACGAGTTTAGATAGGTTTCGAAACTATATGAAGTTTCGTTTCCTTCCATACATTTACTTGCTGCGCCCCTGCAGTGAAAACGAGAAAAAACTAAGGACGCTGTCAGTAAATGTATGGAAGGAAACGAAACTTCATAATAGTTTGGAAAACTATCAAAACTCGTACTAAGCCCACAGATAGACGAATGACCGACGTAGGCTTAGTAATAGGGTCCCCTTTGACACCCTTAGGGTACGGAACCCAAAAACGGTTCTTTGAGTCTCCGACTGAAAGCCAATCGTTGTTTGTCAAAGTAACAACCCTATTTTTAATCAAAGGCTCTGATTAGTGCTCCAGCTGGTTAGCCGCTGCCATGCCACCGCTGCGCTTTTATAGGTCAGAAAAAGTTTTTGTGCAAGCGTCGTCCAATAGCTAACCCTTTTCTAAATTAGTGAGTTTTTGGACATTTTCTCAACAAATTGCTTTGTTATTCAGTATCTACTCACCTAAACTGCGCGGAGAGCAATTATAACAGTGGCCTAATTACACCACGTCATCTACAAACAGTTCTATTATTACAAACATCAGCCACTTTTAGACGTCCTCTATGACGAGGCCTCGCCCATAGAATGAAATGGGGGGATTTGCCATAATCACCATGCTTAATCGCAGTATTGGTGTTGAGTTCTCAGGTGGAAGCTGCTGCCCATTCCCTGGTGTAATCCTTTAGTCAGCTTTTACGAAATCTACGGAAGGAGACGGAGGGGTATATTCTTACGACGGACACATCAGAGCATTTTCTCAATAAATGGCTTTGTTATATTCAATATTCACCTGAGCCGAGAGGAGTGTAATAAGAACAGTGGCCTAATTACACCGTCATCTACAAACGATCTTGTTAAAACTACTCCTGTCGACAAATTGACATCGAAAACAAATTGCAGGACAGCTATTTTCAATGGCTTACGTAGTCTTTTACATACATTTTTCATGTAGGTTTTCGTTTTCAATGTCTGTTGGTCTAACAGGGCTTGATTTAGGTACTAGTATCTTCTCATTCCTTCGTTATTTCCCCCAAGCCTTGTTCTTCGTTGCATTTGAGCTTCATAAAGTTGGTTATGAATTTAGTTTGCCAGCAGTTTATTAGAAGCCAGATGAGAAAATAGGTTGTGGTTTAGGGTCAGTGGTTTCAATTTGTGTTTGCTGAACTTCTAATAACCTTTCTATTTATGTTGTTCAAAAATGTACTCCACATCACAATGAGCAGGTGATTTTTCCTTTTAATATATGGTGACCGAATTTTGCTCGGAAATCTCGGAAAAACGCGTTTTCCCAGAGATGAAACATAGCTAGGTCGAATTTTTGTCAACAACCCCCCATATAGCAAATTTCATAGACATCGTTAGAGCCGTTTTCGAGAACTCAAAACATATACACCTATTTATGCAAACAAATATTACATGTTTAATAGTATAGGATTTTTTGTGCGAACCATGGGTTAACAAGATGATATAAAAATAAATAATAAATTGGTACATCCATATGTTCAGCTTCACAGCATACAACAATTCGATTTAAGCATACAATTATCGATTTAGTAATTTTTTATCATGTCTAGAAAGTTTTGCGACATCTGCAGGTATACCTATATTAAAAAGTCAAAACTAAAAAAACGTTTTGAAGAAATAAAACTATTTTAACAACCTCCTTCTTTTTTAAAACCTTCGATTAAAATTATTTTCGTATACTGAGTAACGTCACAGGATGTCAATAGATGAAGGCGGCTCAAGACCGTTCGTCATGGCATGGGGGAGGACTATGCCCAGCAGTGGACTTCTACAGGCTGATGATGTTATGATGAAGACTGAGTATCGTGTTCCCAGACAAATCAATATTGTCCTCTACCGACCTTTACCTCTATGTTTTTTTTTTTTTTACTTATTTAGTTTACCACATTTGAGCGGTACCCTAATAATATTACGATCTAGCCAAGTAGGCTATGAGCAATTTTGCTTTGACTTATTTTTATAGAAATAAATATTACTAAGAATGTGTCCATTGGCACCTTTCTTACAGTCTCTATTTAAGACGACATATTGTTCATGTGTTAATTATAGCACTATCACTACACAATAATTTAAGTTGAACACTACACTAACTCAAAAGGTTTGGTTCTTTTGAGCCTTCTCTTTACCTCTGAGTAAAAAGTATTAATTACATTATGTACTATTAAAATCTTTATTTCAAACCGAATTACTACTTTTTATTCTTATAGTAATAATAGTATTATGCTTATTTTAAATTGAAAAAACGACCTAGTACCTATTCACCGGTCTACCGTCGAACGCGGTCGCGGGCGGTGCTCATGATGAAGAGGTTTCTGAATTCAGTCTCGAAACGGCAGCAAAAGCGACGAAGAACAGAGGTAATTAGCCGTTTTTTCAATTTAAAATTATTCCCAACCACAAAAGTTTCAATTCTATTATATTTACTGTCAAAAAAACGTATAAAGTAAAAATGTATGGGTAGGTACATGATCACAAATTAAAAGTAAGCAATAAAGAGATTGTAAATCTCACAAAAAACTGTATTGACTCTTTGGCTCCTAAACTAAGTTATACTTTTATTTTAGAAGCCAGTATTATTGTAGGTACGCTCATGGATTTTATTATTCGCGTTTAAGATTTCTATGAGGCATTTTTGCGGTAAGTTAAATATGACGGGCACTTCCGCATAATGAAACGGAATTCCTTCATTATCTCAAGAAGAGAAGCCACAGAGAACATCTGAGAATAATGAAGCGTTACTTAAAAACCTAAAAATTTCGGAAAAGCAGTGGCCGACCTCCGCGGCGCATTGGGCGAGTGGGCTGAGACGCAAGAGGCGCGTGTTCGATCCTCGCTTCGGGACAAATATTTGCATTATCTGCAAATATTTGTACCGTGTCTGGGTGTTATGGTGCCATGGTCCGTAGTTCCTGATACCTACAACACAGGAAATCCTAGTGTGGGGGACTATGTATGTGACTGTTGGGTGTTATGTTGTGGTCAATTTTAGACGAGACGCACCCTACTTTAGTGGGTAATATAATTATACATCAGCGTAGTAGGTACTGATAAAGCTACACCACTTCAAAAATTACCTTTGTACACACGATAACCAAGTAAACAGTTTAGTTAACGATACTATTTAATTATTCAAACAAGATAAGTAGTTGACCCTTATTTAGTGGTTACTTTAGAGATTAGATAGGCTTATTGGATAACAAATAATATGATACAATTTTTGTGTTACCAACTTACCACAATTCAAACTCGTTAGTATATTAAACTTGATGCCAAAATTACGTGGAAAAATCACATTGACCACCTTGCCAAAAGATTGAGTTCTGCTTGTTACGCAGTCAGAAAGGTAAGGGATTTTTGTGGTTCGAATGCTGCCAAGTCTGTTTACTTTGCATATTTTCATAGCCTCATGAGCTACGGCATACTAGTATGGGGAAATGCTGCCAACTCAAAAAGAATATTTATACTGCAGAAACGTGCCGTCAGGTTTGTACTTGGTCTCAAACCGCGGCACACGTGCCGTGAGGCTTTCAAGCAGTTGAATATTCTTACATTTACTGGGGCTTACATCTTGCATTGCTTACTGTATGTCAAAAAAAACTGCAGTGATTTCAAAACTCTATCTGCATGTCACAGCTATGGTACAAGACATGGTGGTAGGCTTAGTACCCAAAAATATAGGTTAAGCAAATTTTCCAAAAGCTTCTTGGGCACTGGTGTAAAATTGTACAATAGGCTTTCCGATGAAGTTAAAAATTTAAGTTGCCATTTGTTTAAGGTAAGAATTAAAAGATTATTGGTGCTTAAAAGTTACTACTCATTGGCAGATGCTCTGAATGATGTTAATTTTGGTTTATTTATGTCCTAGCTATAAGTATTTTTAACACAAATTTATTATTTTTTTTAAAATTTATTTTGAATTGTATTTATATTTTACACATTTGACAAGGCCATTTTACAGCCGCAATTTATTTCATTTATAGTAGAATTAATTAAAACATGACATGGCAACATTATTCTTGACCAATACCAGTATTACCTGTAGCTGGGTAAAGTTGTATTATTAATTTATTGTTTTATTGTATTATTAATTTATTGTTAATTTATTATTTTCTCATGTACCTAGTACTTACCTAATTATTTGAACATTTGTATTCCTTTTTTCTTTTTTTTTGACGTAACTAAGTGTTCCTTGTGATCCTATGGTGGAAATAAATGAAATGAAATGAAATGAAATGAAATATTCTGCAGCTTATGGTATATGGTGTGTAGCTTATGGTGTGGGTATGTGGCGGTCAAATCTTGAAAGCCGATTTGGACCCAACTCCTGTTATCCAATTGTGTTTAAATTTTGCAGACCTAAATAATTCCGAAGACAATGCAAAATTATGGTGACAACGAGTTGATATGATTATGGAGAAGGTGGAAAGTGGAACTTCACGATGGTTATCAAAAGTTTGACTGTGCATTAGCTCATTTTGATCAAATTGCAGAATGATTACATCAAAGACATCAAAGCTAGTTTTAAAAAAAATATTTTTCAACAAAAATCTTGTCTCTTATCCTGAGTACCTAGTTACGCAAAAGCAACAAAAGCCGTTGAGTAAAGACTAAAGTTTTTCAACGAATGGTGTCTATGTCTAGAATAGACTCTGGAACTTTACCCAGACGGAAAAATTATTTTCATTCAAACATTTGTATTGAAAACAAACCTTGATAACAACTTCTTACTCTATTCGGTCACAATCACTTATTTTCAATGTTTTCAAGTTTCAAAACGCCTCAGATCGTTCAATGGGGAAAATAACTTCTGTTTATACCCCGGTCTAAATCCACGGAGTTCTAAAGATCCCGGTTTTATCCGCGCTCCTGAAGCGGGATTTACTTTGATTTACTGACTAGTGTTTGTTGGTTTGCTTTTTGGGCTATTTTCTTGGTTCTCTACAGTACATTTTGTTTTATTTTTTAAAAAGTTCGCCGAAAACATACTTTATTTAAATAGAGCGAGATTTTAAATTCCGAACGTTTTTCACAAAGAGAAGAAGATTCATAATTTGCCTGATAATATAGTTATACTGTGCTCTACTTCACCTGTTTTGTGTGGGTAAAAACAAGCAACTGAATTTGAAACCTTATCAGAATCAAAATGAAATAATTCTGAAATAAATTCTTATCAGAGTTCTCCATAAAATATCCCGAGAAATTTGTTACCAATATAGCGATGATTGATTCATCCCTTTGAAACTTTATACCATGAAACTGCTCCGCAAAGGTTATCCTTATACCTACTATTTAAATGAGGAGTCAAACTGTATTGGATAGGCTTTTGAACAATTTGTAACCGATATGATGTAAGGTTGAAATAGTCTGAAATTTCATTGATCATTTGAAACTCACATATCAGATGAAGATTTTATGCAGGGAAGCACTTCAGGCTACTTTTGAGTGCATATATACAGTTTCGATTGGTACCCAGCTAGGCTGCCGATTGACGAGGTGCCTGGCTTTTCATTCAAAGACGCGTTCTTCACTGGCTGTAAAAAAACAGCCCTCGACTGAAGTTTATAACAGTCCTGGAATATAATTATAGAGTGCGTCCGACTCACCTTCACACTGCTCTATCACACTGAAATTAACCAATAGAAAGGTTGTACTCATGAACCATTTACTGAAAAATTGGCGTATTATGTACACCTACTTACGTACCTTTGTATTGAAAATTATTTATTTTGCGTTTCAGAAAGTAAATATACATACATACATATACTCACGCCTTTTTCTCCAAAGGCGTAGGCAGAGCCTCAAATGGCTTCTTTTCACCGTTGGTTGCACAGTCGCAGGAATAGAGAATTATTTTTGCAATAGAAACCTATCAATTGTCGTCCTGTACAGAATTATTGTAAATACTTATAATAAAATCATAATGAAAGGAACTCTTATTAGTCAATAATAATAGAGTAACAGGAACAATTGAATTTCATATAACTCGATTTTGGGTGTAAGTCATTAAGTACTTTTTAACAATGAATGTAAATTTCAGTTTCGGAAATAATTGCTTTCAAGGAAAAAGCCTATTAAATTATTTTAACCATGATCCCCTCAAATGGTTTCGGAATATCACCCTGAATTTACAATTCGCAGTGTCGCGTTGGCAAACATCCGACCGTTTGTCCAGTATTTGTTATCAAAGGCTCAACATGTTGTTCGGCTGCCGACTGCGGACGATATTTGGTGATTCTGGCGACATGATTTCCGTTCAACACTCATTTCGGGTAGGTAATGTTTTCCAATAGCGTTTCGTGTTGACTGATTGCGAGGGATTTCAGATTTATCTACCACGTTATGTATCTAGTACTAGGTAGTATGTAGCAGCATTCGCGTATTTTGTACGACCTCTCTGGCGCGGGACGACCTCTCTGGCACGGCGGGCGTGTAGGTGGCTGAGATGCAAGAGGTTGCGGATTTCCCGCTACGGAACAAAAGTTTGTATGATCTGAAAATATTTGTTCGGGGTCTGGGTGGTATCATGGTACTCGTAGTTCCTGATACCCATGACACAGGTAATCCTAGTGTGGGATCAAGACTACATATGTGACGGTTGGGTGTTATGTTATGTTACATGGTAGTATTATGCTCCTGCGGCTTTACTTGCTTTATACTGGGACAAAAAGTAGCTTATAGCTCAATCCGGGTCATAAACTATGTATGTACAAACAAATATAATTATAATAGTTTTTTATACTACTTGGTAAACAAACAAGCATACGGCCCACCTGAAGGAAAGTAGTTACCGTAGCCTATGGACGCCTGCAACACCAGAGCCATCACACGCGCGCTGCCGACTGGATGATTGGTTCCCTGGATAAAGATGTATTTTTTGAAAGAGTGAATCAAAATTATCTTATCTTATCTGTTTCCCACAGGCAAAGACGCACTTTCACTAGCTACATTACTGACATCCATGTTTTTTTTCATAATTTTCAGCTTGAATAATTCTGGATTGGTTCCTTTCATGTACTTATTTTATTCATAAATACCATACAGCTGGTAGTGGTGAAAATTTCGAATACAATAGTGAAGAGATAAGCTTACGTACTATCTACTCAAATCACGAACATAAAATAATATGACTGAAATTCGCGTCATAAGCTAAACTGGAATACGTGTTCCAGATTAAACTAATTAAGAGCAACGTGTCCACTTTCATAGTATTCATAGAAACGTTGATAGGGTTGTGACCGAAGAAGCTTTTTAGCACAATTTTAGTAAGGTATAAAACGTTTGACTGTATTTGACTACGAAAATACATAAATTATTCAAATCGGGGCTCCTATGCATTATAAATTTTATCGACGATTCGATTTCTCAATATAAAATTATATTTTAGACATCCCTATTCATAGATCGAGGTCAAAGGGATACGTTACCAAACGGAAACTGAGCTATTTTGCCAGTTCACCCTTTCTCGCTTTCTGCTATCGACAGTAATGATTTATGGAGTACGAAAATTGGAATTGTTGTAAAAATATTTCAATATTTATAATTGAGAAATTCGAAACCGGATTGCGTGTAAGTACCTACTTAGGTCATCCTCATCCTCAGCCGTAAGTTATCCACTGTAAAAAGGCCCCTCAATAACCAACACGCTTGGCAAGCCGATTGAAGGCGCAGACCCACCGCGGCGCATGCTGTGCACGAATACGCGGCGCATTTTAGCTGCGTGGATTTATTTGTTCGACAACGTGGGTCTACGTTTCCACTGCAGTACGCACTATACACGAATACTAACCCACGACTATGTACATGATGAGCGATGAGATACGCTTTGTGGAAGTAGCCGTGTACCGCATGCACAGCGTGCATGGCGTTTGACAGCGTTGAGCTATGTAAGCGCCTATTCGAGCAAACCACGCATGTATCAATGACGTCAATTGATGCGTAGCATGTCCGTGGGTTGTAGTGGACACGATCACATGCATTTTCTAGCAAAGCGAAGCTTGACACACGTGCGTAGCCTCTCTGTGCGCCGCGGTGGGTCTGGCGCCTTGATAGGTAGCAATATTAGCGTTGAGTACTTAGGTGGATGCTGCTGCCCATCCTCTGATTTAATCCCTTAGTCGGCTTCCGACATCCACGGGTAGGCCTATTCTTAGGCCAGACACATCACGGCAACTAGTTACGGTACTTAGTTATGTTATTAATAAACGGGTGTTAATTGACTACGCTAAACAGTTCCTTAAATATACGTATAAATATATTTACACTCTACATCTACACTAATATTAAAATGAGAAAATATTTGTATTTTTAACCGACTTCAAAAAAAGGAGGAGTTTCTCAATTCGGTTGTATTTTTAGCTTTGTAATAAGTAAACTCAAAAACTTATCCAATAAAGTAAACAAAAAAACAGTGTAAGGTATAAAAAATCTCACATTATAAAATTAAATGCGAAAGTTTGTTTGGATGGATGGATGTTTGTTTGTTAGGTACACTTTCACGCAAATACTACTGAACGGATTTTGACGAAACTTAATAATATAATTTCATATCCATCAGAATAAGCTATAATTAATTTATCACTTATTAACTGGACCACGCAGACGAAACCGCGAGCGGGCCGCTAGTATTATATAAAGCTCGATTGCCACTGACTGACAGCGGTGACGTCTCAGAAAAAAAATTGTATCTTTCTTTGTGGTACTTTCCACGCGTACGAAGTCGCGAACGACCCGCTAGTTATTAATATACGTGTACCGTATCCTAGTTTTGATCGGTTATAACTAGATAACCTAAATTGAGCTTCACTGTAACAAAATTGAATACCTACATGCCTTGTCTTTCAATTTTTCTCAATCCTCTCCCGTTCTAGCTTTAACTGTCAAAGGCATGCGTCGAAACAAATTGATTTTACTGAACTTGTTTCAACCGTCAGTGGAGGCTGCTTAGAGAAATCACATTTCACAAATCGTATCTAGAGATTGAAACATCTATTTCGCAATAATACCGTGAAATAAATAGCTGGAACTTGAAAGTAACGCACCTTAGGACATTGTGTATGTCAGAGCGTTCGTTATAGTAAGAATAAAACAACAGTATCACACAAATATCAGCGGATATTTTACCGTCCATCCGTTTTTTGTTTATTTTAATACCTTATCTAGGTACAACGTATCTTTTTAATTAGGCTCACATATTTTACCTAGCTAAATATTTGCGAAATTTTTCGTTTCGTACGGACGCGTTAAAGGAAGGCCCTCCATTCGATGGACTAAATATATTATAAACGTCACAGGAAGTCGGTGGATAGAGGCGGTTCAAGACCGTGCGTCATGGCATTCGAAGGGGGAGACCTATGTCCAGCAGTGAACTTTTACAAGCTGATGATGATGATGATTCATTTGTGTTTGTAATGCTGGACGAAGCCCCCAGCAAATAATTTGCCATAATCAGCACGCGAGGCAGGCGGATTGGTGATCGCAGTATTGATGCTGTACTCAGGTAGATGCCCATACCCTGGTGTGTGGTTAGCTTAGCTTAAATATTATGGTTACCTTTGGTTGGATACCATTTATAAAACTTAATTCAACTTGATTGGTAATTAGTCACTAACTGTTTTACGCCATTTGTTTCGTAAAAGATCCTGCCAAATTATTCATTCATAAGTGACGCATTGAAAATGTTAATACATTTAAAAATATGGCTCCTATTTTCTTATCGGTTAGAGGCCTTCGAGACCATTTTTCCCACTTTTTTAGTTCCATACTTTGAGGGTTATTTCATAATCACCAAATTAAAATATTATACTTTTTGGATAAACTCGTCTTAAGCAACATCGTGGCATTCTAGGGGGAGGCCAATGTCTAGCAGTGGACTTGTACAGGCTGATGATGATGATGATGATGGCAATCATGATGATGAAGAAACATTTTCGTATATGCAACACCATTTACAACTTTACACTGTCCTTGTGTATGGAATAGAGCTCGTCATTTCTGTCCAATTGAGTTAGGTTGGGGAGTCCTTAGAAACGGGTCTGTCACCGCCAATATTGTGATTGCCGCAAAAGATGCCATCTCAGTGTATCTTCACTTACAGACTGCTGTTATTTGATATGATGCTGACTTTTGTTTTAGCGAGACTTATTTACGTAAGAATTTCTTGAGCTGTTGTAACTTTGTACAGGCTTTCATTTTGTTTCTCCTGTCTCTCTGCCTGTACTCTTGCTTGTATGTCCTGTGTGCATCGTGTAAATATACAAGTTAATATTGATCCAATAACCGATTCGAAAAATGGAACTCTTCGATTGACAAAAGGAGACAATGTTTGGGCTAATTTTGATTGAGTTACTGAGATCCCGTGGTTATGTTCCAGTAAACTTTAGTGTTTTATAGCTTGTGGTTTAGATTTATATTTTTATTAAAGTTCGTTTTTTGTTTGTTTTTTGTGTAAATTTACCTAATTAATAGGTAATTTTTCAAATCTCACAAATCTCTCTCCAATCTCTCCATCCTAAGGTTGTCTGAAAGAGACCTGTCGCTTCTAAGCGATCAGACCATTCATTATACTTTTAATTACCATGTTAAGTTTATTTTATAAAGTGTTTTCTATTCTATTCTTAAAATGTTTATTCTATTCTTGTTTTAAAAACAATATTTATAAAATCATATTTCCATACTGTACAATGGAATTAGGTCAGGCATTTACTGCCTGAATAGTTTTGTGTGTAGGTAGGTACTAAAGAATGATCTATCTACAACTGACGTAATGTTTCACACACTGAACAAAGATCGTTGGTTCAGTGGGTGAAACACAACGATCTTTAATATTATAAGATCGTTGCACTGAACGAATGACTTACAAAATCTCTTACATCGAGATAAACTCTTATTTTATCTTGTCGCATAAATCTTACACGCTTGCATGCCGGTTGCGACATTAGATAGCTACATATTTTGCATGAGACGCTAGATTAACTGGTATAAATATAAACTCCAGAACATTTATAGCGTTGTTCAATCACTGATAGATTCGTTTTGATACCTAGATAGATGTAGATAAAAATATAAGTACCTAATGTAGAGCACTAGAAACTATTGGTCGGTATCCATTTCTTAAAACGCCAAAAATGGTTGACAAGTTTTTATGAAATTTGTTAGACAGATAGATTATAACCGGCATTAAAACATAGCATACCTACTACAGGCGAAACAAACGCGGGTGATACAGCAGGCGGCTGCTAGTGTTTATATAAAAGCAGAAGCTCTTAATTTAACCAATTAATATTTAATTATTTTACGGGACTATTATTTATTATTTTACGCATATAAAATTGACAGGTTTCTATAAAAAAAACACATTAGTTATGAGTTTCTTAAAGTACCTAGGTATATTCGTGAAGATTTAAGTTGTGTATTTGCATGTGACAGAATCTAAGGTAGTAAGCACTTTATAGACTTATTCGCCCCTTACAGACATCGCAATTGTTTGAGTCATGAAGGCGGTCGAAGTCCATTTCTTAAAACGCCTTCTTCTTCTTTTCTTTTTGACCAATTCTTGTTAAGGCCAGTATAAATGGATAACTTGCTCATCATTTCATCTGTCTGTACGTAACGCAAAATCTAAAAGATATGCAGGGCTATATTAAGTGATCAAGTGAGCTTTCAAGAAGCTATAAGCTCTGAGAAAGTCAGCGCAACGTGCATTTTCATCCTTCACTTTATTACCCTCTTTATAATTTCATCGGCTACCAGCCTTGTCTTTTAGAAAATGAAGCTCTATAAAATAGCGTCGGCACCATTATATCACAGAATTACCGACGGTAAAACCCCGTAAGGGCGATGCCACACAAGCTTTGTCACTGCGCTGCATCGTTGCGACGCAATAATTTCAACGCAGTGATGCCACACGAGCGCTGCGTCGGTCACCTTCGATAAGCTATTAAATACAGCGCTGCCGCTTCGTTAGGGTTACCAGAGGCCGTAGACAAAGTAACATTCTAATAGCGATGACGCCAGTAGAAAAGTTCAAAATGTATGGGATTGACGTTAGCTATCGATATGTCACGTGGTCTTTTGTATTGAATTACGACTGTAGAAATGGAATCGCTTCGAAGCGAATGCCGTTTGGCTAGGCCTTCAGGATCCCAATTCTACTAAACAAATTGTGTTTGAATTGTTAATGAATTATCTCAAAATGGCCACTTTTGACACATTTGCTGTACAAAAAGTGTCAAAAATTTCAATTTTGTGATAATTCATTAACTATTCAAACACAATTTGTTTAGTAGAATTGGGGCCCTGGATTTGTCCTGATATCTCAGTCAATCATCGTTGCAGCGCCACCGACGACGACGCAACGCAGCGGCTCGTATGGCATCGCCCTAAAAGCTTTCAATAAGAACGCTCGTTCTCTTTAAAATAGAGCTATCTCGAGCTTTATAGTAGGTGTAGTAGAACTCTATCAATATCTGCTATGTGTTATTTTTATTATTAAATTTACTTACTTTTATCTTTAATATGGCTAAAAATTCCAACCATGTCAGCATCCTGAACCGTAGCAAAGTTGGCAAACACGTATCAGTTTATTGAGGCAAGGAAGCCAATTGACTCCCACTCGGAAAATATTCTCCAGTGTAGTGTACATTTTCGTTTTGTTGCAGTTGCATCCGAGAAGACTACCTCAAGGTCTACTGGGAGGTCCAGGGTCCCGGGCCTCCTGGTGCCATCAACGAGCGCTCCGCCTGGGCGCGGGTACTGTGCGGGGGGAGAGTCGACGCGCCTCCCGCACTCTACTCGCCAGGACCGGCGCTAGTGCTGGAATTCCATACCGGGGGGAGGCAGAATAATGCCACTGGATTTGCAGGGACCTACAGCTTCATTGACAAGCGTGAGTTTTTTACTTAGTTTATGACGTTAAGAAAACAACAAGTTTTATATTGACATCCTGATACTACAAGATATGATATATTAATAATATGATGATGAATAATTTTTGAGAAAAATTTAAAAAATAGAAATTTAAATCCAATGTAACGTGAGTTCTTATTTGTTAGAGTTTCAACGACTTTGAGGTTCAATTAAGATTGGACATGCTAAACCGCACTATAGATGCAATTTCCAAAGTTTTTCAAAAAAAAATACAAGAATGTCTGTGCTGGCGAGGTCTACTGTTTGCAGAACATAATACGTATATTACGCTATTATAATTAATCCATCGAGTGGAGGGCCTTCCTCTACCGCGTGGCCCAGTTTGTGGACCGAGAACCTTTATTCCCAACGGTTGTCAGTTCTGCGAGTTACCTGCCCAAAATGCTAATTCTGAGAGCTATCAAGTCTACTTGATGGTCTAAAAACATTATGAACGTCGCAGGAAGCCAGTTGATGGAGGCGGCTCAAGACCGTTCGTCTTGGCATTCTAGGTGCTATGCCTATGTTCAGCAGTGGACTTCTACTGGCTGATGATGATGATGATGATGAAGATGATGATGATAATAACTGTACCTTGGTACACGACAGGGTTTAAACCCACGACCTTTAGGTAGTATCGGAAGTCGGGTCTACCACTAGACCACCAACAACAGACTGCTACAACTTCAACATCAGATAATTTCACTAAACATTTGTCGCTTTATTGGGAACGAATCAAAAACGGAAAATCAAAAACGATTTACCTACTTAATAAACAATAAATACTTGCGAATCAGTCAGTTGAATGGTCTCGGATTACTCAATGAATAAACACACAAAATTTAGCAGATTGGACCAACCGGGAGGTAGATAAGCGAATTTTGTGAAATGTGCCGACAGCAATAATATGCTATTCGGCAATCGCAAAATCAACGGTACAATTTTGCAAATGCACCAATTATACACATTGTTAGTTTTAAAACAATTGCATGCTGTTCAAAAAGTAGGAAATTATAATATGATTCTAATATGAACCACACAACGAAATAAAGAGGAATTGTTAAGGATCAGCTGGGAATTCGAAAAAGGAATTGCTACAGATGTATTGCTCAATATGGCCTTTTTAAACCTGATTAGAAATTCCAGAAACTATTCTATTATAATTCATCATGTTTGTTTTTTACTCGATGGAAATAACATTATAAAGAAAAAAAAAATTGCAACGTGCTCCCCCCCTCTTCTCCCCCTTTCTTCTCCTCCCGTGGATGTCGTAAAACCCGACTAAGGGATAACACCATGGAATGGTCACCAGCATCTACCTGAGTACTCTACACTAATTCTATCACCAATTTCGCCTGCCAAGCGTGGTGATTATGTCAAACTCCTTTATTCTTTGAGAGAGGCCTCGTACAGCAGTGGATGTCTACCAGCTGATAAAGAAGAATAAACTAACAGCCAAGCAGTAGTGCTTGCATTGGGTTATTCCCGCTCGTCCCCACTACCATTTGAATGGGGACGAGCGGTAAAAAAACTTCCCGCTCGTCCCCAAATGGTTCAAGTTCACACTAATACCAAAAGTGAATATCTTAACAGCAATTTTTGCTACTTTCGTTAATTTATACACAGTTTATTTGTTTTTTTATACATATTTCTTAACAAGAAATATATTGCTATGTTTCGGTTTGAAGGTTACGAGTGCCAATTAAATTACAGGCACATGAGACTTTTCATCTTTATATCTAGGGTCGATAGTGCGCGTGTGATGCCTCTGGTGTTTCAGGCGTCCATAGGCACGGCAACTAACTATTTTCCATCAGTTGGGCCGTTTGGATAAACGAGCCCGACATCGAAACATTAATATGTTTTTTCCTGATGATACTTACCCGCTGTCTATATAGTAGTTTCAAAAAATATTATCAGAAGGCCATCTAAAAAAATCTTTAACAAACTTCGACGTCCCGCCAATCCTCAGGGACACATCGTTCACGCCGTATGAGACAGCAGCAGGTCAAATGTATGATATATTCGATCATTGTCAGCGCTCTCCGCGAAATCTTTAGACGGTAACGTATAACAACGACGCAGGTGGCGGAAGTCCTGAACAAACATTTATCTAACTTGGCTTGAAGTTCTGCCAAAACTACTTAAGAACAAACAGACAGCTAGCATCGTATTCTCAGGCAATAAGTCACAATTTGCAATAACAAGTTAGGTTTTGATATGCAATGTTTTTTACTTTTCGCCAGGTCACATAGTTGTTTGTTTGTTGGAGTAGCTTTTGTCACTTTCGATAGAAATTAAAACTGGGCAGAGCCGCGAGCAAATGCTAGTTTGAAAATAAACAGTTTATAGTCAGTTTATACAAAAATATTTTATTGTCATGGTTCAATACATCATTCAAACTGTCATGAAACACTGTAACATTTTATCATGGGCTATACGTATTTAGGAAATAATAAATTTTAGGCTTTTGGTGCTTGAGTTGTTGTTGGCATAAGCGCTTCGAGCTGAAATAAAAAAACATCATGAATTTTTATTCATTAATAAATCACAAGTTGCCGTGGTGTTGTCGGCCTTAAAATAGACCCCTCTATCTTCTCCTGTGGATGTCGTAAAAGCCTATTAAAGGATTACACCAGAGGATGGGCAGCAGCATCCTCCTGAGTAGGTACTCAACACCAAAACGGCAATCACCAATCCGCCTGCTAAGCGTGGTGATTATGGCAAATCCCCCATTGCATTCTATGACGAGTTGTATGTTGACAAACTCTGTGACACGGCTGGTGAGCAGCTGGCTGAGATGCATGAGGTTGCGGGTTTGATTCCAGCTGTGGAACAAATGTTTGTGTGATCTGCAAATATTTGTTCCGGGTCTGGATGTTATAGTACCATGGTACTCGTAAATGCTGATACCCACGACACAGGGAATCTTACTATGGGATCAAAGCTACGTATTATTACTTACCTTGCTAGCATGTATTGCAAGATGTTTTTAGATTTTTTTTAAGAGTGCTTTGGGAATTAACCGTTGACATCGAAATTCCATGTTTTTTTTTTCGCAAACGATATTAAATTATGTTACTCGTCGCGGTGCTGGCAAACTTTTTCGTTAGTATCAACATGGTGGTGAGCTTCCCAATAGGAATCATTTTGGCAGCATTAGCGCTGTCCAAATTTTTTCAAACTTTATAGGAGGAATATTGTTTAGGTCAAGAAGTTTCCCCTATTCAAGTTTCATAAGATTTAGATAGCGCTAAGGCTGCCAAAATTTTCCCCATTGTTGCTTTCCCCATTGCCATTTGCTACTGTTATTTGGGGGGCTGGTCAGGTGGCACACATACCATGAGATGCAACCTTAAAAGTGGTACTTACTGTATCACTGGCTGACTTTACGAAGTCATTGAACCCTTTCTTTATTGTTTCCGGGTTCACATTATCTTTAATTTTTTGAATGTTTTCGTCGATAAATTTCTTGGCTATCGCGCCGTAATTTTCGGTTTCTGGAGTTTCAGATGCGGGTGCGTCACGCTTGACAAAAGCATGTACCTGCCATGGGAAAAAATAATGTTATTAGAGTCTGTTCAGAAAGAAAGCCGTCGTGGAATTCGAGGGCGCAGCTGTGCCTAATTGTAGTAGTAGTATTTTGTTAGTGGTAGAACTTCTTGTGAAAGATTTCGTCCGGGCAGGACCTACCACCGTACCTATTTCTGCCGCCAAGCAGTAGTTTTCGCATTGCTGTGTTTCGGTTTGAAGGGTACGGGTGCCGTTAAAATTACAGGCACATGAGACTTTTCATCTTTATGTCTTAGGGTCGGCAGCGCGCGTGTGATGCCCCTGGTGTTGCGGGCGTTCATAGGCTACGGTAACTGTTTCCATCAGGTGGGCCGTATGTTTTTTTGCTTGCCCAAGGAGTATGAAAACAAAAAATAAAATAGCGCATTGTTCCATTTGAATCCCATTACATAAGAAACTATTTCTTTAGTTTAATTATTTAAAATGCCGACAGAAAGAAGCCTGCTTCTAATTATGGTTTTAATATTAATTTTCACAAACTTTCACAGCGTAAGTTCACAAATTAGCCACGACGGCTCTCTTTCTGAACAGCATTTGCTCCACTTTTCTTTAGTGTTACGGTTCTTTCATTGTCATTAGTACCATGCTTATAAATCTGTGATTGTCATTGTTGACGAGTCTCGCAACATTTTTTTTTTAATGGTATCTGAGGATGTACTCAATTTTGCCAATGTCAAGTAGCATAGATAATTAAAAACAATGTCCAGTTGTCATGTACTCTGTCAAGTCATGTTCTAGTAAATCGATGGCAGTTTACTAGAATGTTCCAGGACAATTTCCTACCCTTCGAAAAGACACGCAATACACTTATTTTATTTAAATTCACTACCATGTGCTCTTTATAAGCTACACCGGTTAAAATGCCACCAAAATTACACGATATAACTCAAAAAAACACTAGAAATTTAAATAAAATAAAAAAGGACGACGTCTCCCCTCGAAAGAGCAGAAAAAGTCCGCAACATTAATTAAAATCCGTAAAGCCGTTTGATTAATATAGTCATGCAACAGATAAACATAACCCTACTCCGGCAGTAGGGAAAAAGTATAACTCCTAAAAAGTTTGTTTTAAAAAAACCATTTCCTTCCATTTATAAAAAGTTATTTTCCTATGGGTATTGTAAACCTATTATCAAAAGTATATTTAGATCGGTGAAGATAAAATGCCGTTTTGCTATTTGGGACATAGAAAAAATTATGGTCGATATTTCATAATTAATTATATGTAACCATATACTTGTATATAAGAAACTAACGCACCATGTGTACTGATCATGTGAACAAAGTTTCATGGAGTTTGAAGAAATAATACCCAAATAGGCAAACTTCTTTCACGTGCAAAATGGCGTAAGAGGTGAAAATTGACCACGAACATAATAGTAAAACTGCTATCGCTTTACTAGAACATGACTTGACTGAGAATATTAACAACTTGATCTGTATATTATATTAAATTGAACCTACTTGACATTGGTTTTTTTTTATTAAAAGAGATTTTCCACATAGGCCATAATTATAAAAAAAATAACTTACGCTGACTAGGCAGACAACCAAAAGAAGAATGATGAGCTTCTGCATTTTGGATACTTGGTTAAACGTCCTTGTTAGTCGAGGAGAGAACACAAACTGTCACGAGAAATGTTCGTTTTATCATGTAAGCTGTATGTTGGTTCAACTTATCGTATGACCCCAGTTCCCGGTACCTAATTAATAAATTAGTTTGCAATGGCCGCGTATGAACTAGTATCATGTAGGTACCTAGTGTAGAGTATTGAAAGTAAAGTATAGGATTTTTAACCAATTTTTGCTGTCGTACAAATAATAGTAGACCTGGGTGGACTAAAATTTGGCTTTATATAAAACTACCTTAGCCTATTTTCACCAACCTACATACATATATATTATGAAAAAATGTGAAATATTACATTTTATGCTGTATATCTCATAACGATTAAACGATAGTTGGTTGGTAAAAGTGACCATTAGGTATCAAGGTTAATAGTCCAGCTATAAATTAAAATATAAATAATATAATAATACTAAGGCAAAGGTTCGCCTGCGACACAGGAAGTTGCGGGTTCGATCCCCGCCTCGGAACAAATATTTGTACGATCTGCAAATAATTGTTCCGGGTGTTCTGGGTATTTTCTATGTACTTATAATAAAGATGACTATCTACTTATGTAATGTATTGTAATTATATTATTACTTAGCCAATTCATTTTTCATTTACGTTGTTTACTACAGAAACCTTATCCAATTAATTATTTTTACAAGAAAAAGACAATCTTTATAACATTGCATCCAAGATAAGTCTAGTAGAAACTAAAAGTAACGTATCATGACACCCAACGGTCACATACATAGTCCTGATCCCATATACTAGGATTCCCTGTGCCGTAAGTAACAGAAAACTACAAGTACCATAGTACTACAACACCCAGACCCAAAACAAATATTTGAAGATCATGCAAACATTTTCTCGCAGCGGGCATCAAACCCGCACCTCTCGCATCTCAGCCGGCTGCTCACCCGTCGCTCCACTTAGGTCAAATAAAGTTAGTCACTATCCCAAAATTTCTCCCAGTAAAATAAGACTTACTTCCTCAAATATAGTTCTGTGGCATTCCTTCTACCGCAAGATAAGGTCAAAACATTCTGCCGGTCGTTCAATCATTCCCTCTCTATAAACTCCTCAATGAGTAACAAAGATGAACTGCATGATAAGAGTAAGTGGAAATTCCATGTTTTATGTTGCGATATTGTAAGGAACGATGTCCACTGAAGTTTTTATATATTGAAGTTTGCAAGTCAGTAGTACATTACTCGTAGTAGTGCCGTGGTGTGTCCGGCC
This sequence comes from Epirrita christyi, assembly GCA_951392215.1. Classification (NCBI taxonomy): domain Eukaryota; kingdom Metazoa; phylum Arthropoda; class Insecta; order Lepidoptera; family Geometridae; genus Epirrita; species Epirrita christyi. Next base: position 5,744,038 of record OX595842.1, on the reverse strand, counting down.
TAAGAATAGATCCCTCCTTCTCCTCCCGTGGATGTAGTAAAAGCCTTTCTAAGGGATTACACCAGGGGATAGGCAGCAGTATCTGCCTGAGCACTTTACACCAAACTGCGATCACTAATCCGTCTGCCAAGCGTGGTGAATAAGGCAAATCCCCCCATTGTATTTGATGGGGGGGGGGGGGGGCCTCGTCCAGCAGTGGACGTAAACAGGCTGGTGTTAATGAAGATGAGTACTCGAAATCTTGCTTTAGCTTTTGTGACGGATTTATTGTCGATTCTTGTTGTTGTCGAGATACGGACTATCATTGTATGGCTCCAATGAAATGCTGTATGACGTGAACTCTGTTCAGAGGCCCAAGCACGAACATCTAACGTTATCGAGACGCTAGCGAGACGATAGTATACGTCAAATATGAACCAATCTACTTTCTAAGATTTCAAGTTACCCTGATGTCATTGGCCAATATTTGACATATGCGATCGTCTCGCTAGCGTCTTGGTGACGTAAATTGTTCGTGCTGACCCCACTGGGCACTAAGTCTGAGTTTTATAGCAACCATCGTACGATGACGATTACGACAATCATCCGTAAATTACCTAGTAACTATCAACTAATCTATGAACGCGCTCTACAGAAATGGCACAGATTAATGGCTAGTCTACATAATTCACGTGCAACAGTCTTAATCGTTACGATGGTTGTTGCATAACTTAGACTAGACCCTCATAGGCCCAATTCTCTAATTTTAAAACATTCCAGTCACAATATAATCTCGTGTCAGTCGCCCTGTCTCGTATAGTAACTATTACTTAATCTACGCGTATACATACGAAGATTAAGTAATAGTTACTATATAGGTGACAGCTGACAGTGCGACTGAGACGAGATTATACTACGAATTGAATGTTTTTAAATTAGAGAATTGGGCCTCACCTGCGTTAGCAGTGTGTGTTGGTCTAGTGCTTGCGCTCTGGCTCTAGTGTAAAGCGACCTTTAGATGCTTCGTTCCCTTTGTTCCAAGGAAATGTTAGAGATATTTGAAACAGGCACTATTGCTGTTGCCGACTTGATCATTTAGTGGTATATTGAGTGCTTATCGTTTTTAATCTATAAATGTTCATCCCTTAGGCATTTGTATCGATTAATTTATTTATATTTCCGTTTCATCTCAATTCTAAAATATGAGTCACAGTGTATTTTAAGGAGTATTAACAATAATGATAATCGCCATCATCATCAGCCTGTAGAAGTCTACTGCTGAACATAGGCTTCTCCTATAGAATGCCACGACGAACGGTCCTGAGCCGCTTCCTTCCACCGACTTCCTGCAACCTGTATAATGTCCTTGGGCCATCCAGAGAGAAGCCATCCCCATCATCATCATCAGCCTGTAGCAGTCCGCATCTGGACATAACAATCCCCCTTGAATGCTACGACAAACGGTCTTAGCCGCCTCCATCCACTGACTTCCTGCGACGTTTATAAGTCTTTATTCAATTGAGTTTTTTCCGGACTTGTTCTGAAATTTTCGTTGGTATAAGATTTGTCATGGCTGCTGGCTTATTTAGGAGTGTGTTATTACTGGAAGAAAGCCTTAGCCGAGTTGGTCTTGGAAAGTAATGGTGGCGATGACCTCACCACTTGTCACGTCTATATTTCTGCTACTTTGCAACCCACTGTGAAAAGAGGCCCTTTGAGGCTCTGCCTACCCCTTGGGGGAAAAGGCGTGTGTTTATGTATGTATGTTATGGAGGGCCTTCCTCTAACACGACGTCCGGCTTGTAGTCGCCTCTCGAGAATCTTTATTCCCCAATGGTTGGGCTATATGACCTGCCCCGTAATTACAGTAGCAAAATGGCAATGGGAAACGCAACAATGGGGATAATTTGGCAGCCTTTAGCGCTATCTAAATCTTATGAAACTTGAATAGGGAAAACTTCTAGACCAACATAACGCGGGCTCGTTACGATATCTGCGTGGAATCATCGCTGAATCGTATGGGTGACGTCACACGTTATTGAAAAGGAATCTCTTAGGTCATAGCGAATAACCACCCTGATCAAAATTATTGGAAAAAGTTTGTGCTCGCGAGTTCTAACTGTTCGCAGAACTAGGTACCAAGGAGTTTTTATTGCTAGGTATATAAATGAAAAAGTTTGTGACAAATGCCAAAAATGGCAAAATTTGTTTTTGTCAAATGCTAGTTTGTATAAAAAATAAATACCACCTTCGAATTATGAATGGTAACGGCCACAGAATAGAAATAAGTGTTTGGCTGTGCCCCGCGCGCGCCTGCGTTAGCCAAACAGGGACAGCAATATGCAGGCCGACTTTTGCGCTATTCTCGAGTTGATTTAGCGTGCGGCCGTCACCGCCACCTTAATATTCCTCCTTTTAAGTTTCAAAAGATTTTGACATCGCTAAGCCTGCCAAAATGATCGCCATTGTTGCGTTCCCCATTGCCATTTGCAATTACATTTATTGTAAATAATACGCTATGTTAGCTGCCTATTGCCACTTCTGCCAACTTACTAATTTTGAGGGATATGTTGGTAAAGGATAACTTAGGTATTAATAATGAAATAGAATTGGGAAATCAATCCAGAACACCTCAAAATGATGGAAAAAATAATGCACAGAAAACCAATAAATAAATAGTTTTTTTTTATTTATAAACATCGTACATAATCATTATCATCTTTAACAGAATCCGTTCAGAAGTCGAAATCTGCGTCGGGTTTTTTGCTCGTTGCTGTTATATCATCGAACTGAAAAATAAAAGAAGATTAATTATTTACTGGAGGTTTATTTATGGGTGGTGTACGTAATATCATATTTTCAGAAAGGCAGTGCGACCGTGTCATGACCTCAAATAAACTCAAATGCAACTGAAAAAACATAATATCATATTTTGAAACAATATTCCACTAATAAGTCGAATATTTTTACATTGCTTTTCCCTTTTCTACAGATTTTTCAAGAATAATTTCAAACCGGAGCGCGTTTGTTTTCGGGGTTTTACTTTTCAAATCAATTCTCGATAGCGAGTATAGATAAAATAACTTTTCATTTAAAAAACCGACTTCCACCATTATATTCGACTAAATATTTGAATGAAAAAAAAATGATGAAAAAACCATGGTGGTGAAAGGATTATGATACTTTCTGAATGCAAATGCTTGGTTTGTTGCTGAAAATATCAAAATCGCCATATGTATGCCTACAATATTTGAGGAGTTCTCTCAATTCCTCATGATTCGGATTCCATCATCAGAACCCAGTTCTGATGATGGAATCGGGAAAAATCCGATCCGATCCGAAAATGAAAAACGGGACCAATCTGGAAGTATATCTATTCAAATAATAAAAGAATTTTCCAAATCGGTTCATAAACGCCGGAGATATGAGGTAACAAACATAAAAAAAAAATACAACCGAATTGTGAACCTCCTCCTTTTTTGTGAAGTCGGTTAAATAATATAATTTAGCTGCGTCATCGAAAATAAAAACATATTCTTCATTCATTGGCTTTTCATATTAATTTTATCAAAGCACGTTAATGAGATGTTTGTTACTCAATTGGACCGAATTCGATAAAATTTGGTACAACATGATGACTTGAATGGAGGCAAAGGCTTCTTTCTAAACCAGTGCCACGCAATAAAAGCCGAGGGCCGATGTTAGTTAAAATTAAGATTATTGGTTTACCATACCGCTTTTGAAAATCTGTTCAGCTGGTCTCCAATAACGTTAAACACAGGCTGCAGGTGCTTCTCATTGACGTCTCCAACAGCAGTTGCTAAGCTCTGGTCCAAGCAGCGTCTGAAGTTATCCAAGTTCTTCTGCAGTGAGACTACTACGTTGTTGTTCGGAGTCGCGCTAGGGACATCTCTTTTAGCGAACGCATCTGCCTGAAAATCGGAGTACTCACTGATAGATACTGTGGACTGTGCACTGTGGTACTGTGTGTGATCTTGTGAACTTTAGTGTTACTAATAGATCCTGTCAATTTTTAGGCAGTTTTCGAATTACTAATACTTAGATCCTGTGACGAACTTGCTATTTGAAGTAGATACAGTCTGCGAAAATTTAAGGAGTAACTATATTGGAATATCTTTCATACCAGAGGGCCTAGCCAAACGACATTCGCTTCGAAGCGATTCCATTTCTACAGTCGTAATACAATACAATAGACCACGTGACATATCGATAGCTAACGTCAATCCCATACATTTTGAACTTTTCTATTGGCGTCATCGCTATTAGAATGTTACTTTATCAAAAGCCTCAGGTGCCTAGGAAGAAGATGTTTTGGGTCAATATTTATGAATGAAATGAATGAAAAATTTTTAATGAAATTTCTCGAATGTCAAATCTCGAATTAAATTTCTCGATATCTCATCATCATCATCATCAGGCTGTTTGACGTCCACTGCTGCTCGAGGCCTATTGAATACAATGAGAGGATTTGCCATGATCACCAAGCTTGGCAGGCGGATTTGTGATCGCAGTGTGGTGTTAATTACTCAGGTGGTACGCCCATTCCCTGGTGTTAACCCTTATTAAAGCTTTTACTACATCCACGGGAGGAGAGAGAGGGGTCTATTCATAGGCCGGACACACCACGGCACATGGTTAGATATCTATAATAATTAATCGTTTTCATCCTGAGTGCGTCTGAGGTATATAAATTAATAATAAATAAATTAGCTTGTTAATTTAACAAACTTTGAGATTAATTTTCCCTAAGTTTATTCCGAGAAGTTCCATCGGCCAGCTAATTTTAACAAACTGTAGCGTGGGTTACGTTTTCAAGAGCTGCCCCCTTATTTGCTATGACCAAACGTGACATAACGCGGGCTCGTTAAGATATCTGCGTGGAATCATCGCTGAATAGCATGGGTGACGTCACACGTTACTGACAAGGAATCTCTTAGGTCATAGCGAATAACCACCCTGGGATGCGATTTTTGAACGTGACTAAATATCACTAAGAAGACGACGAAGATGACGGAGCGAGCTCAGAGACGAAGTGCGAGGAGGGACGCGGAGGGAGTGTAGCGCGGATCCTATAACTACCCTGACGAAGACCCTCGATTAGGGTCGAAACCTGTTGTTGATTCCACCAACATATCGGTACGTGAAAATATCCCGTTTTACAAAATGAATGAAAGTTACATAAGTGAAATCACTAAGAAGGTCGCATATCACCGTTTTTCAGGAGATGTATTGGAGGAGGCACATGTATTGATATCATTGGAATTTTAGTCATCAAATATAAAGAATAACCTATAGTTGAACCCTTAGTTCTTTGCTAGCAAAAAACTAAGACAAAACTGAACAATGTAGAGCAAAATATCTTGACCCATATTTTTTTGATTAGCCCATTCATTCTTAATTAATTCAAGAGACTAGGCGGCTGCCCGAAATAATTTAATTTCCAATATACTTTAAAACTCCATTTTTGTTTGTCCCTCGGGAGTTTTCATCCAGATTGGTCCGCTGCTTTCTAATATCGGCCTATCTACTGAATTGGCTTTATATAGGGTTCCGGTCCGGACCTCAGCAGGAAAAAACGGGACCCGGGGTAAGATATGGCAATGAATGTCTAATTTTTGTAACATAACTTATAAACCAACAGTCACATACATAGTCTTGATCCCACACTAGGTTTCCCTGTGTCATGGGTAGGGTATCAGGTACTATGAGTACCTACTATGGTACGATAACAATCAGACCCGGAACAAATATTTGCATTTTTATAAATATTTTTATAATTATAATGTTTTTAGATCATACAAACATTTGCCCCGCAGCGGGAATCAAACCCGCAACCTTTTGCATCTCAGCCGGATACTCGCCCGCCGCGCCAAAGGTCGTCAAAAAAGAAAAACCTCTAGGGAACTTCCATTAGATTTATTTTAGTAAGTGGCTTTGCAACACTCATAAAGGGAAAAGTATTAAATTAAGGAATTTCAACTTATATGCTCTTTAAAGGTGTAAATAAATTTAAGGATGGTAAAGTTTGTTATAAGTGGCTGGGCTCTGACTATTTCGAAATAATTTACGGATTAGAACCCTCAGAGCGCGAGTCTTGATCGCACTTAGCCGTTTTATCTAAAAGCATCGTGATTGTGTTTTGTTGGTATTTCCTTTATGAAGTTTCTTTATTTTGTTATGCGTTCACTATGTCTGTCTTTGTTGTGCTCTGTTAAATTATTATATTTTAATTCAAGTTGCTGTGCCTTGAATAATCAAATGCTACAATCCAATTTATGCCCCTAGAAACAGTGTTTTTGCAAAAAATAAAGAGTTAAAAAAATGTAGCTGTTGTTATATTGTACCTAAGTTGAGTATAATACCATTATAATATAATATATTTATGCAAATTATAGTAAAATAAACTCGTTTAAGACTAGATACTGTTAATTAAAATTGAAGTTCTACTATACTATATTAGGTTGACGGCGAGCTGATGTGATGATGGAGACTGAAGGTGGACAACGGAACTCCTCGATGATTAATAGTAGCCTTATGTTTATGTAGTAGTTATGAAAAGTACATTTTTCATAACAATTGTATTTTGAAAAATACATTTGTCATATCAATTGTATTTTGAAAAATACATTTATTCAAATAAATTATTGTATAAACATTATTTAATTAACGAATTCATTAATTACAGAAACGAAACGTCAAAGAACATTAGATAGGTATCGAATGATATAATAGTGTAAAAGGTTATCGTTATCTAAATGAGAAACACGGTGTTTGCCTCAGTTTGTTAACACAAGTTCAATTTACAATGTATTTTCAAAGTCAAATCCAATCATTTGGTTGGTCGGAATTATTCTGACCATCACTGGTAATTGTGGTGATGATTGATTACACTAATTCGCACATATTTTTGTCATCGTCAAAAATTACTTCCGTTTGTCAGTTAATTTGACACCATTCTATTGTGATACTGTTTGTATTTTGATGAGGTCATTCAACGTAATTTGAAATGAAATTCTAGGCATTTTAGGTAGGTATACAATACTCACGTCAAACTTAAGTGCATCACACACGTAGCAGGTGCGGTAATATTTTATATGATAAAAATGATACATTCTCGCGTAAACCTTCAAACTGTCTATACTTGTTTCTTGGTGCGGATTGTATACACAGATATCATCCTGTCCATCTTTTGATATTATATGTCGGTACAGATGCTTGACGGTAAAATATAAGTGATTTGCTACGTGTGTGTTGCTCCTTGAGTTTATTATAGAGAGTGATATGGACAGATACGCGCTCAGATACAGATATCTTACCGCATCTGCTACGTGTGTGACACACTTTACACTATGTAGAGACACGTACACCTCGTCAAAACTATTGGGCTAAATTACGCTTCAAGTCGCTTTTTCATACATCTAGAATACTCCAAACTTTATTAAGTCTTATCTGAAAAAGTTTTATGAAGATCTGACTTACATAATTATAGTTTTTAAATTAAAACGAAACAGACTATCAGGCGGTACGAAAAAACGTAGTTTCTCATTAATTTAAAAACTACATGACAGATTTTCATAAAATTTTTGTAGATATTATTTTAAGAGACTTATCTGATCTACATTATGTACCGTTCTAGATTTTTGAAAGAATGAACCAGAATACGTTTTTGAGTTATTTGAATAGTGTTAAAATTCGATACGTTGCTGGACTGTTTGAAATTGTTTTAGCTAGATAGGCTAGCTTATTCCAAGAAGCGCTTTTGGTGTTAAAATTCGATACGTTGCTGGACTGTTTGAAATTGTTTAAGCTAGATAGGCTAGCTTATTCCAAAAAGCGCTTTTGGTGTTGATAATGCTTATTACTAAGCAAAAATGAGCATGACCAAATACAAAGTAGCATATCCTCTCTGATTTTATATTTGAGGATATACTTCATGGAGATCATAACCGTGCAAAAGATAAAATAAAAAAAAAACTATGTTATGTACTCACGTTTCCAATGACGAGCATAGCACAGAACAAAGTGCAGACTCTGTACAACATTATGATCAATGCTGATCAGACGATGGGCCAGAACTAATCGTTGATCAATAAAAGGCCCGCTTATAGAGGCAGTGTTTGACGTAGGTACTCGAACATGCAAGTATACACTGTTTACCTGTATGTTAACGTCTTGGTATTTGACTACACAGTTCAAACCCGAGCTAAACTTAGTTCATTATTTCGCACGCATGTAACATAACACCCAACAGTCACATACGTAATCATAATCCCGCACTAGGATTCCCTGTGTCGTGGGTTCAGCGACTACGAGTACCATAATACCTTAACAGCCAGACCCGGAACAAATATTTGCAGATCCGCAGCGGGAATCGAACCCGCAACCTCTTTAAGTTTGTTGTAAGTAGGTAAGTAGTTATGTTAATTTATCTATTAAATTCCGTTCTTGACAGTTATGTGAAGAACGGAATTAAACTTATTACTGAACTGTATATCTGCCGTTTTAAGAATGCGCCATTGCCAGAATCCGCCATTTAAATAATCGGCCATTTCAAGAATCCGTCATTTACCGAAAAAAGGTTGCATCTCAGCCAGCTACTCACCGTCACATAGTCAAAAGTGACGTCATACATGCATGTAATCACTTGCATAGTGGAAACTGATTTAAGCTGTACTATTATGCTACTGAGCTCGTGTAAGCCTTGCATAATACATCCAAGTGAACTGTAAACTCTGCGAGCACGGTAGAGTGCTAGTATAATTGATTGATCGTATACTAAATCTTGCTCACATAAAATTTACGTTTCGATATATTTGTCGGAAATAAGTAGTCTTAAAGTGCAAAGTGAAATTGATGTTCGAATAATTTATTTAACAAGATTCCTTTAACTTTTCAACATTTAAACTATTTATTCAGCGATTCAGTAGACAATTTTGATCTCTTAACGGGTTTTTTTTACATGTGTGTTGGGGTGGGATTTTGAAAGTCATCCAGCGACTAAACGTAGCAAAATTGCCGTTAATCCCCGATTTTCAAATGTCTATATTTTGAAACTAATTGATGACTAAAATTCTTATTCATATGATATCAATACAAGTGCCTCATCCAGTACATTTCTTGAAAAACGGTGATTTGCGGCCTTTTTGATGATATTTAGTCACTAGGCGACATTCAAAAATCGACACCCCTGGCTGTTTTGATAAGTTTTACCTACTTTCATTGTATTGCTATAGATCAAATATATATTATACTAGTTGCGCCCCGCGGTTTCACCCGCGTGAATAATGATGAAAATTGATGATGATGATGATGATGATGATGAAAAGTAGCCTATGTGTTAATCCAGGGCATAAAGCATCTCCATTCCAAATTTCACTCAAATCCATTCAGTAGTTTTTACGTGAAAGAGTAACAAACATCCATCCATACTCACAAACTTTCGCGTTTGATGATGATGATGATGATGAAAAGTAGCCTATGTGTTAATCCAGGGCGTAAAGTATCTCCATTCCAAATTTCACTCAAATCCATTCAGTAGTTTTTACGTGAAAGAGTAACAAACACCCATCTATGACTTTGACTTTGACTTTGACATCCATACTCACAAACTTTCGCGTTTATAATATTAGTAGGATATGCAATAGATTGCTCTCTAGAAGTGCCACTTACGTACTTCTTTTTGTGCGTGCTCCGATGCCACCGAGATAAATACCTAATTCCCCCCACGCTCCCCGACCGATGCGACGCGACGCCCCGCGCTCGCCCGCAGTGACCGACAGGGTTGTCGTCCGTTATGTTTTATTTTATTTTACTTTATTGGGGAAAACAAACAGTTAATACATTAGAATATTACTAAATAGCATTATTTATATAAATATGAGTAAATGTACAAACCCACGACGTTATCCACGGATTACTAAAAAAGATTATGAAGTTGTTGTTGTTTCGTATGTTTCCTGTTAGGTAATAAATTTATTAAGTGTTTGTGTGTGTACGTGGTTTATATTTTGCAGACAGGGTTGTCGTCCGTTATGTTGTCCTAACTACTTTAAATTATTATTAGTATCTACTTAACTACCTAAGGTGCATACCATTTGTAGGTAGGTAGGTATGATTGCCTTCATGATGATAGAGCAAAAAAATTATGCATATAAAAATAACATGATAATTCATTAATTCTTATCAAAAACCAACTTTCAATCATAGTTTATTACATAAGTAGGTAACATGCACCTCCCCCACGCGCCGCACTCATTAGCTGACTTAGTATATGTGAATAAGTAGGTATTTAGCACGGCTTTGAGTGTGATACTACCGCCAGTGTCAGTTCTATTTGGTTATTAGCTATTCTTAAGGTATTGCCCTGAGTTTGTTTTTTTTGTCTATGTCCGTTTGGTGATTGACAAAGAGAAATACCTAAATGTAAAAGTTTGTAAGAATGGATGTATGGATGGGTGCATGTCAGTATGTTTGTTACTCATTCACGCAAAAACAACTGAACGGATTTTTATGAAACTTTAGTATCATACACTCATACATCAGAATAACTTAAAGTCTATAATTTATAATCATTTATAAATTACTCACAGCCACGCCACGAGGTTCCACGCGGACAGAGCCATGAGCAAATGCTAGTAATTACATAATAGCATGGATTGCAAAATACATGTACCTTATACAATAAGTATGTACTTACATACAAATAAACTAAACATTGTTGCTAAACTCATAATGATCAGACGCTTAGCCAAATAACTATCAATATTCTAGTTAAGAAGGTTATCACGAAGAAAATAAACACATTAGGTACCGGCACAATATTGTAATAACCTTTAATCGGAAAACAAATGGATAATAAGCTCGGAACTACGATAATACCGAAAATAATTAATGTTAATTATGTCTTATAACATAATTACATAACATAACGTCTAATACTTTGTTTTCTTTGTTCTGTGGTGTGACCGACTTAATAAAATACCTCTCCATCTCCTCCCGTCGGTGTCGTAAATGCTGACTAAGGGATTACGTAAGGGGATGGGCAGCAACATCCACCAGAGTACTCAACACCAATACTGCGATCACTTATCTAAGTCGCCATTACTACCAAATCAAATCAATCATTTATTTGCAACACCACTTATTTTAAAATGTCAGGTCTTATAACTAATTTAGTCACTGTATTCAGCCTGCACGCAGGCGTGCAAAATTGTTTGTGAGTCATATTATTATACTTAGGTACTATTAAAATTATTTACTTTACAATTTAAACTTCCAAATATTCCTTTACATTATAAAAACATTTCTCCAGTAACCATCTACTTAACTTTTTAAAATAAAAAAAATAAAAATATCTCCATTCAACTCTTTTATGTCTCCTGGTAATTTATTATAAATGGTGATGCACATATTATAAACATTTCTCTTATATATATCCTTATGGGATTGGGGTTTGTAAAGCAAATTCTCAAATCGAATCCTTTTTTACCAAGGAGAACACTATAACATATGTGGTCTAACAGACCACAGAGTACTTTTATATTATATTTTGATGATAACTGTGTAGTGTATAACTATTTCTTTATATTTCAGTTTGCTGGTGAATTAATTATTTATTTACATAGTATATTTAGTATATTCGTCTTCAACGTTCGTGATGTCACTCGGGCAGGCCCTGTCTGAAAATCAGCGCCGCGCCGTATCTACTTGTAGGTCCGGTGTAGCTGTATGCTGAGACAGGGACCTATTTGATCCCCACACAACATGCATTATGCCATTTAGTGTTTTTTTTTATGGTAGGTACCTATTGTTGTTTTTATTTTGTTTCTTCTAAGTGGGAACAAATAAACGTGTTTTCTTTCTTTCTTTCTTTATCCTCCTGCTATGCGTGCGTGGTTAATTCCCCCATTGCATTCTATTGGAGAACCCTCGTCTTACAGTGGACGGGCAGGTGCATCCACTGCGATCACCAATCCGCATGGTGTTTTGTTTTTTTTTTATCTTTTATGATTTGCATAAGGTTCATGCCTCTACACCACATAATCTGTAAAAATTTCATGGGCTAACTCCTACGGCTGCCAAGATATTCCTAACCACTGTGTCTGAACAAGAGCGAGGGGCACGGGCGGCGCGTAGCGTTGACTTAGTAATAGGGTCCTATGTTGGCCGTCTTTGGATACGGTAACCCTGAAAATGGGCATTTGCCAAGTAAACTGATTGGTCTTTAAGCTGACTGCCCCTTAAGGGATGTCTCTGGCAGAGATGGCTTTTAATACAGTGTATGATGTAGTTATACATCGTACTGGAGTAGATATACATCAACTTTGTCGCTATCATTACCAGTATTGGTTAATGAGCCTACAATACACTCTTCCGATCCTAGATGGATGAGGTCAATCCTTAGTATCTAAATTGTGTCACACACGTAGCAGATGCGGTAAGATATCTGTATCTGAGCGCGTATCTGTCCATATCGCTCTCCATACTAAACTCAAGGAGCAACACACACGTAGCAGATCACTTATATTTTACCGTCAAGCATCTGTAGGCACCGACATATTATATCAAAAGATGGACAGATGATATTTGTGTATACAAATTGAAATACAATACAGTTTGAAGGTTTCCGCGTGAATGTGTAATTTTCGTATGTTATCGTATCTGCTACGTGTGTGATAGGTACCTTCAGATGCGATAAGTTTTTAAACGCATATAAAATACTATCGTATCTGCTACGTGTGTGACACACTTAAGTAACTCTACGAGAATTATGTAGGTAAGGTACTTAGCAACGGATATTGCTTGTCAATAGCCGCCTTGTGTTTGAATACTCTTTGTACAATTTAAACGGTCAATGATATTGGAAAAGCGCCCGATTAAGCAAAAGCTGAATACAAGTAGTATATTGTTTTATAAAAAGTGAGTGATATGTATTTATCAAGCCCTTTCATTTGATACCAAACTCATTATATTTTTTTTTCAAGGTTGGATACCTAAGTGCTTTTTATTTCCACCTTAGGTATTGTATGAAATTATATGAATATGAAATAATGATAAATGAAATTAATGTGACGGCATATTATAGCCATGCGGAACGTCAACACGCTTCAATTTGAATTTGAAGGAAGCTACGAGGGAAGTAAAGATGAAAGTAACTACTATACATAAGACTAGTAAAACCATAACCCTCTTTTTGCTTTACAGTTGGGAAACAAAGAGCTTTTTAGAAGGATAGGTACAAAATATTATTTTTCGTTAAATAAAGAAAATATTGTGGTCATAAAAATAAACTAAAGAAGTGTCATTTAGAAAGCATTGTACTGACTCAAGTGATTTATTTGACGTTTGCGACAGACTTGTAGTCGATTCGATAGCCTAGAAACTAGTGCTGATAGGTATGTACCTATGTGTCACAATAAAACTATGAAACGGTACAAAACTTTAAAAGAAATAGTATAACACCCCGCCCGCGGTTTCACCCGGCATATTCCAGAGGCCCAATTCTCTAAATTATTTTAAAACTACACTGAAAGTTAACCGAATCGAGACTGAATTATGAATTTACAGAAAGTTGGTATTCTGCTCCCTTATAAATAACAATTTTGTCTACTTTCAATTCACGGTGACTACCATTAGAGTAGGATAGTTATATATAATCGCAAAGAGTAAAGAGAGACTCCATCTATAATGCTAAAATTATCGAAAAAACTTTGAATCGTTCAAGTTTCGGTCACATTTCGATATAATCACATTACAGTGTTGTATTTTATTTTTAGAGAATACCATTTCTGACATTTAAGACACAAGATCGAAACATGATCCGAACTCTATTTTAACTATTTTTAAGTAAGTGAATTGGGCCTCTGGTTTTAATCTACATAATATAATGTACCTAATTTCATCAAAATTGGCCCAGCCGTTTTACGTAAAAGTACGACACACATCCTCATCATTTATTTCACTATTTATACTTACATATTAATTTGTATGGCAAGTATGTTTGCCGAATCTGTGTCAAAATCTGATGCACATAACTGTTCAATAATCAATCAACATTATGCAACTGTGAATGAACAGTAAACACGTGATATATGAGTCGATATAGATAAGGATTCCAATGACCTTTATTATCATAGCAATTTCTGTTTATAAGTAAATTTTGATAACCTTTTCAACCAACTCGAAAGATCGTTTTTACACTATCCGCTATTATTTCCATACTACGTAAGTGGTATCGGACGTAAGGGGAACCAATCAATTCATCGGCCACCGTCGTCTGATACGATATCGAATCGGATAGTGTAAAAAATGTGTAAGTGCTGTGGTGTCCAGCCAGAGAATAGACACCTCGGTCTCCTCCCGTGGATGTCGTAAAAGCCGACTAAGGGATTACACCAGGAAATGGGCAGCAGCATACAAATACTGCGATCACCAATTTTGGCAGGCGGTTGTCAAGCGTGCGTTTACGGCAAATCCCCCCATTGCATACTTATGGGGGAAGCCTCGTCCTACAGTGGACGTCTAACGGTTGTTGACGAATGTAAAAACGCTCTGAGCTGAGCAAATTTTTTACTTAAATAAATAAATAACAATAAATAAATAATAAATGCTGGACATTTTCACACAACATTATCTAGCCCCAAGCTAAGCAGAGCTTGTGTTATGGGTACTAGACAACTGATATACTCAATACAATACATTACAAAGATATATATTTTTTATTATACATAAAAATACTTGACTTCAATGTCTATTTTCTTACCATTATTATTAAGATGGCATAGGTTTTATATATTAGTGTACTGATCAGTGTACAAAATTTCATGGAATTTGAAGAAATAATAGCCAAATTAGAAGAAAACTTTGTTCGTGTACAAAAGGGCGTATCCGCCCTACCGGCAACCTTCTCTTAAGCACCCTGCCTGCGGTCAGTGACCTCTGTTTCTGTTTATTATTTATAGATTGTAAATGTCATCTTCATCAGCCTATAGAAGTCACTGCTGGGCATAGGCCTCTCCCCTATAGAACGCCACGACATCGTGTTTTGAGCCACCCCCATTCTCGGACTTCCTGCGAACTTTATAATATCCTTGGTCAATCAAAAGGGGGGTTTTCCTACGCTGCGTCGTGTTTTTTGTATTCGCCACTCGATAACCTTTGTCCCCAACGATTGTCAGTTCTGCAAGCCATATGACCTGCCTATTGCCACTTCAACTTGCTAATTCTTAGAGCTATGTCGGTTAACTTGGTTCTTCTACGGATTTCATCATTTCTTATTCTATCACGTATTGTCACAGAATAAATATTTTGGTAGTGTGACTCCTATTATAGCTCTCTCAATAGTCCGCTGCGCGATTTACTTCTAGCGCAGACTCTTTTCCGCAACTAGGCCACCAAATATATGTAGGTATAGTTCCCTGATTTCATTGCCTGTTTATAATAAATTAAAATTAAACAATTATAGTATTTATTCACGTCAATTATTATTATTTATTAGAATGGCAATTACCCTTAGAAGCCTGACATCATTATTCTAAGGTTTTTTTAAGGAATATAGGTACGTTTATACTAGGCCTTATTCATAATCATTTTTTAAACCTATTTTAGTTAAAATAGCTTTTGTCTTCTTCTCTCTGATGCATAATGTCATACGTCAATACAAGATAAAACATGTTTTAACTAAAATAGGTTTTAAAATGATAAGGGGGTTAGTCGATATAGGTTATCGTTTTCTAAGCTGCTTGGCATGGCGTAGGTGGCCGCTGATAAGCTGCAGAGGTCCAAGAGTCCGATGAATCAAATTTCAAGACGATGTCATCTTCTACTGTCTGGCTAAAAGTTTCAGAATCATATTGCTGTATCGCACGGTATAGCTGCAAGAAAGAAACGTGCAAATTATTATAACAATATCATATGATCCTTGCAGCGGTGTGTGTTTTTTTCTGTCATCGAGTGACTAAATGTCAGCAAAATTTCCGTTTATTCCACGATTTCCAAATTCATATACATCTGAACCTCATTGATGACTAAAATTCTTACTGTGATATCAATACATATCAATACATGCCTCCTCCAGTACATCTTCTGAAAATCGATAATTTGCGGCCTTTGTGATGATAATATTTAGTCACTCAGTGACATAAAAAATATGTTTGTGGAAAAATTAGTTTTTGGGGGAAAAAATCGATCTAGCTAAGGTTTTATCTCTAGGAAAACGCGTTTTCCGAGTCACCCAGTTACTATATCATTATTAATAAGTATAACTAACACTTAATCTCTATGAAATGTTTGATCGCTATGGTATTATAAAGACACATTGTCCGCGCGTAATTCGCGCGTAGTCAGAAACCGTCCCAGGCGTGCGGACAACCACTCGCCATAGTTTCATTGCTGATCGGGATGTTTATTATAGGAATGCATACGGGCAAACATACAAACAGACCAAGAAACAAAGAAACACACAAGCAATTTTTTATACGTAGATGTCATTGTGTTAAGGCTCCTACACACTATGCCGGCGGCCCAGCCGGCGGGCATGCCGGCGGCCCAGCCGGCGGGCATGCCGCCGACAAGCCCGGCGGCATGCCCGGCGGGTATCTCTGTACCCGCGGCGTATATCGGCATACCCGACCCGCACGTCAAAAAGCCGTCGGCATAGTGTGTAGGAGCCTTTATGCTGGCTCTACACAATGCCTACCTACGTCATATATTATAAATATGTATGTTCTAGTTGGGAAAACTCCAGTGTAAGTATTTTCTGTGACCAAACAGGGCACACTCAAAAAGGACAAACACAAATCACTTAAGAATACTGTCGCTAATACCGTGAGCAAACTTGTATAAGCAGGAGATCAAATAGCTAAGTTTACATCATGTATTACGTCAAGAACTGTTTAATATTTGTTTTGCTTATATAACATGCTAGAGTTATTTAATGAAAAATGCAATGAGTTAAACAAATTAAATCTTATAATTGTATATTTTTAGCCACTTCCCGTACAACTCGCCAATCCCCATAGTTGGGATTTCTAAAAGGGATTTCAGGAATAACCTGGATTTAGGCTGAATAGTATTGTAGCGTCTACGAAAAAAAACAATTTTTTTTTCTTAGACGCCGTTCCGCGGCGCCTTGTCTTGTTGTCTCAGGGCTCCAAATCTCGTAATAAAAATTTGACAAAATAAAGTTCAGATCACGTTCCGTTTATTTTTTTACAAAAACAAACGACTTTGTCATCATCAACATCATCATCAGCGTATAGAAGTCCACTGCTGGACATAGGTCCCCCCCTAGAATACCACGACGAACGGTCTTGAACCGCCTCCATCCACTGACTTCCTGCGACTCTCATAATGTTCGTTGTTCGTTGGTCGCCACTCGACCACAAAACCGACTTTGTAATAACTTTGTAATGTCTTTGTAGTTAGTAATATAACATTATTTATTGCAGAAGATAGGACTTGCACTTGTGGATAAATTAGATACTCGAAAATCAAAAACATCAAATGAGTACCTGCCATAAATAATGGGAGAGCAAACGTTTGTCCATGATGGACTCTGCAAAGCTAAGAGTATTTCAACATTCAAATAGATAATGATGACGGTATAGTACTTACACAGAAATTCATATAACTGCCGATTCCATCCAATGTGGTCATCTTCAAGTACTCGCAGTCATCTTCGTTCAAATTCGATAAAAGTGGTGCGAAGTATTCATCGTATGCCTTCTCCACGGCTGTCATGAAATTGTTCATTGGCTCTTGAGCTGATAGAAGAACTTGATCTACTAAAGCGCTCTCTACTGTGGACTCTGCTATAGGATCTGCTGTAACCTAAAATAGTGATTTGTTTTAAATTATATCCAAAACTATATTTGCAGCCACATCGAGAACAACCTTGTTTATCAATCGTTAGTAGGTACCTATATATATTTATAATTATTATTTTATTTCACGTTGATCTGAAATATAAATTGACAGTGTAGTCTTTCTATTCACTACTCTTTGGCATCGCGATACTATTTAGAGAATAGTAAAAAAATAAAATAAAAGACATTTGTTTGTGTCAGCCTTTCATGTCACTTTTTCTTTCGCGACCTCGCCGGCATCGTACGGATCTCTGGAAAAATTTAGAAAATCCTTTAGAATTCAAGTGTAGACATGCCCAGTAATAAAAAACTTCGAAAAAAGATCGAAAAATATGAAAAGCGTATTCACCGGCTTTGCCGAAAACAACGCAAACTTACTCGGAGCAGGAGTAAAAGTCGCTCAAGATCTCCTCTACGTCGTCATCGTGATCTTTCGCCTTCATTGGACCCACCTTCGGATACAACAGGTATTTTTTTACCGTGCTTGTACGAGATACAATTCGGCACGAAGATCAAACTTGGTACGAGATACCATAGCTTTGGTTCGGTACGAGATACCCAAAAGTACGCGTACGAGATACGGTACTCTTAACCTACAAATCAGAACACGTGATGTCCTGGTAGACTAAATTCAACCTGTCTTAGAATACGGTTGATATCTTTCAGTTTTGCACGTGGCGGACACCGTAGTAGAAGCGTTAGACACAGCTGCTGCCAGCACAGTAGCTGTCTTCCAGGACGCCTTAGGCGTGGAATATGAAGACTGCAATAAGTTTGAGGGACAAATTCAAACAGAAATCACCAAACGTTGGAATTACATTTTGGTAAATGGTCTCACCAAAGATGAAAAGGACATGATACTCAAAAGTTATAAACTATCAGAGAACTGCCAACTGCTAGAGGCACCAATCCTTAACGAAGAAGTTAAGTCTGTCATGACAAAGAGCTCTAAAATTAGGGACCGATCTCTTGAAACGGCACAACACCAGCTAGGCATGGCAACAACCATTGTGGGTCAAGTAATGACTAACCTAATCGAAAATAAGGATGTTGACAAAATACAAATGGTAAAGAAACTAACTGACGCCTCAAAACTGCTAAATGATTTAAACTTTCAGAAGACAAGAACAAGAAGGCTTCTAATATCTCCGCTTCTAGATAAAAATGTCAATAGTTCAATTGAGAAAGTCAAGCGTGATGAACACTTATATGGTATCGACCTGGGGGCAAAGATAAAAACAAGCCAAGAGTTAAAAAGATCATCAACGCAAATTAAAAAGATCGTGCCAAGACCCGTACCAAACAAAACTGTTCTTACTAAACAGAAATTTTCGGAAAACCGATACGGTCCACTTCAAACCCAACCCATCCTGCAAACCAGAGCGGCGGCAGCACCACGAAGTGGACCCAGGAACCGTGTGACACAGCCGCCACGTCATCGAGCAGGCCTCAGCCACCCGCGCCCCGAGAGGGCTGTACAACGTGGACCACACAACAAACGCTAGAAAGTCAGGTACACGCTGGCAATGTAGGTCAATATTTTCCCTGTTGGCAACATATTACTACAGACCTGGTCTTGCTACAGTGAGTAAAAGGCTATAAAATTCCTTTCCTTGAAACACCCCAACAAAATATCATGCCTAAAAACAATATACCTGACACAGAACTCATTAATATGCGCAAGGCTATTGTCAATTTGTTAGAATTAGGCGCTGTACAAACATGCAGTCACAGTAATGATCAGTTTATCTCAAAGATATTTCTCAGACCAAAACCTAACGGAAAGTTTAGATTCATCCTTAACCTGAAACCTCTTAACAAATTTGTTAAAGTAGAGCATTTTAAAATGGAAGATATAAGAACAGCTATAAAACTCATTGGTTATGATTTTTATATGTGCTCCATTGATTTGAAAGAATCTTATTTTTTGGTGGCAGTAGCCCCGGTGTGTAGGAAATTCCTACGTTTCGAATTTGAAAAATCTCTTTATCAATTTAATGCCCTACCATATGGCCTTTGCACAGTTCCTAGTGTCTTTACAAAATTATTGAAACCCCGTTGTAACTGTCCTTCGAAAACAGGGGTTTCTATCAACCATTTATCTTGACGATTACTTATGTATTGGTCGTTCATATAAAGAATGCATAGCCAATAGAGATGCAACTCTCTATATGTTTCAATGCCTGGGCCTCATTGTAAACTATGAAAAAAGCAACTTAGTACCCAGTACCTACATCTTGCAAATTCCTAGGATTTGTTATCAGCTCCCACAATATGACTCTTGAGTTACCACAAGACAAGCGTGACTGTATTAAAGCTTTGGTATTCAAATTCAAAAACCTCAGACATTGCAAAATCAGAGAGTTTGCAAAATTACTGGGAACTTTAGTGGCAGCTTGCCCAGCCATACCATATGGCCTGGTACATACTAAAATATTTGAAAGAGAAAAATATTTGGCCTTGATACACCATCATGATAACTATAATGCCACAATGGAATTGAGGTCTACTATTTCTCCGGACCTGGAGTGGTGGTCCCATAACATAAACCTCGCAAATAAAAATATTGGTTGTAGACAATTCAAAATAGAAATATTTTCAGATGCTTCATTGACTGGATGGGGAATTTACTGCAATGGTGAGAGTGTTGGAAGTTTATGGTCACACTCAGAACAAAAACTTCACAACAGCTAGAACTGTTAGCTGCTTTATTTGGCCTTAAATGCTTTGCAAAGTCATTAAGGCACTGTGATATATTACTTCGAATTGACAACACTACCGCCATTGTATGTATAAATAAAATGGACAGTGTTCAATTCCCACACCTAAACAACATTACCAGAAATATTTGGGGTTGGTGTGAACATCTAAATATTAACATTTATGCTTCCTACATCAAATCAAAGGATAATGTGTATGCTGATGAGGAATCTCGTAACACAAATATTGACACTGAGTGGGAATTGAACAATGAAGCCTATTTATTTATAAAAAATCAGTTTGGAGCTCCTCACATTGATTTATTTGCTTCTAGAGTCAACAAAAAATTTTACATTTATTTCTCATGGAAGAGAGATCCCTATGCATTTAATATAGATGCTCTAACACTTAACTGGGGCCAATATTTTTTCATGCTTTCCCACCATTTGCCCTAATTACAAAATGCTTACAAAAAATAAGGAATGATAACGCCAAAGGCATTATGGTCTACCCGGTTTGGGAGTCACAACCCTGGTATCCACTTGCAACAAGCCAGATGATAGCTGATCCAATAATATTTAGACCTAGTACTAACTTGTTGACATCCCCTTTTAGGACAGTACACCCACTGAGCAGTCACCTTACCCTGGCAGCAAGCATCTTCTGCGGCAACCATTCAGACGCCGAGGTTTGCCAGAAAGTTCATTAAACATCATGTTAGCATCCATATCTGCAGGCACTATGAAACACTACTTACTAATTACTTTCAAAAGCTGGTGGAGGTTCTGTAACACACACAACCAGGAATCGATCTTGACCTCTGTGCCATTTGTGATACAATTTTTGACAGAAAAATTTGAGAATGGTGCAGGTTACAATACTCTCAATTGCCATAAATCTGCATTGTCCCTTCTCATAGGTGAGAGAATTGGCACAGATGACAGGATCAAGCGGTTCCTAAAAGGAGTGTTCAGACTGAAACCTGCTATGCCACGATATACGGAGATTTGGAATCCAAGTAATAATTGGAATTGTATTGAACCATCTAGCTAAGCTACCACAAAACTCGGCTCTGAGCCTTGAAATGCTCACAAAAAAGTTGGTCACCCTGCTAGCATTGGCGACTGCTCAACGAGTGCAAACCCTATTATTAATTAAACTGGGTAACATTTCAGTGTCTAATAATAAGATCACCATAATTATTAATGATTTAACGAAAACTTCCATAAGCACAAAGAAGCATATTAGCTTAGATCTGCCATTTTATACTCAAGAACCTAAAATATGTCCAGCCAGCACACTTCAAGATTATATCCAGAACACAGCTGCCATCAGAAATGAGGAAACACATCTATTTATTACCTTCAAAAAGCCTCACCACTGTGCGTCAAAACAGACTATCAGCAGGTGGATCAAATGCACCCTAGTGGAGAGTGGAATTGATACAAGTAAATTCATATCACACAGTACTCGCCATTCTACCACTTCAGCGGCTAATAAAGCAGGTGTGTCCTTGGATGTTATCAGGAAAACAGCTGGCTGGTCAGAAAGCTCACTGACCTTTGCAAAGTTTTATAACTTGCCTACTCAAGAAAACAATAATAGTAATGATTTTGTTCAGTCTGTTTTCAACTTATGCTAGCTTATGCTAAGTTCACTCGTGCTTATAACAACAATGTTTATGTGATCATAAAAATATTATTGAAAATAAATACCCAAGTATATAAGTAACATACCTTATATGATAGAAAAATCGTAGTAAAAATACCACATACGCTGCTGTGTTATAAATTATATCAAGCACAGTTATTATGGTTAAGTGGTATATTAATAAACTTAAGAATTTCATGATTAACCTGTTAGGTAACTAGCAAAGGAGTGCTAACCTTTTTATGTTGAATTTATAATAAACAAAACAATATTAAGTTCCATGCTTTATTATTGCAAACTTAATACAAGTGTAAATTTACATATAACTTGAACCTAGTTATACATAACAATACCCATTAGGCACTTAACTCTGAACAACTACACTGTCAATTTATATTTCAGATCAACGTGAAATAAAATTGATAATTGGACTAACTTACCTAAGTGAAGTCCAATTGTAATTTTGTGAACGTTGATCTGAAATATAAACACCCACCCGACCCAGTCAGCCAGAAGCTGACCCCAAGCCTAATGGGTCGCCCGGACTCAGCTCTAAACCAGTGACATGAAAGGCTGACACAAACAAATGTCTTTTATTTTATTTTTTTACTATTCTCTAAATAGTATCGCGATGCCAAAGAGTAGTGAATAGAAAGACTACACTGTCAATTTATATTTCAGATCAACGTTCACAAAATTACAATTGGACTTCACTTAGGTAAGTTAGTCCAATTATCAATTATGCACCTAGTATTGTTCATGTATACCTATCTTATAGGTATGTGTTTCTATACCCAAGTAAATAAATTACTACCTAATTAACCGACTTCCCAAAAAAGGAAGTTTTTTTTTTATGTTTGTTACCGCATATCTCGGGCATTTATGAACCGATTTGGAAAATTCTTTTTTTATTTGAATAGATATACTTCCAGATTGGTTCAGAGTCCAGTTCTGATGATGGAATCCATGAGGAATTGAGGGAACTCCTCAAATATTGTAGGCATAAATATGGCGATTTTGTCATTTTCAGCAACAAACCAAGCATTTGCATTCAAAAAGTATCATAATCCTTTCACCACTATGGTTCTTTCATATTTTTTTTTTCATCCAAATATTTTAGTCAAATACAATGGCGGAAGTCGGTTTTTTAAATGAAAAGTTATTCTTCTCCACATATTATGCCCCACCTACATAAATTAATTCACGCTACGCAAAGGTTAGTTGGTAGAGAACGCTTCCTAGCATTAGGTTTGCCTGTTTACATTATTTGGTTTTATGCAATATAGAATATTCTATTCAATATGAAGGCTTGGATTAAGTCCCACTTGTCAATACAGAAGCAGAAGTAACATGCTCATTCTTTTCTCTTCAATGGCCTTTAGACTTCGACTGCTGGACGAGGCCTCCCCCATAGAATGCAATGTAGGGATTTGTCTTAACCACCACGCATGGCAGGCGAATTGGTGATCACAGTAATAGTGTGATGAGTACTCAGGTGGATGCTGCTCATTAATAAAGCGTATTTAGCATGGGATGACGCTTCCAGCACTTCACGTGCAATCGCATATCTTGTATATCATCATTATATCATCATTTCAGCTGGTTGTTATCCATTGCTTGACATAGGCCTCCGTGGTCAGCCATAGCAATGAATGGTCTTGAACCGCCTACATCCACTGACTTCTTGCGACTTACAATGTCATCAGTTCATCGAAAGGAGGTCGCCATACACTGCGTTGTCTCCACAGTATTCGTCGCTTCTGCGAGCTATATGCAGCGCAGTGGGTGAGTAACTGGCTGAGACGCAAGAGGTGCGAGGTCGATTCCCGCCGCGGGACAAATGTTTGCATGAGCTGTAAATATTTGATCCGGGCCTGGGTGTTGTGGAACCATGATACTCGTAGTTCCTGATACCCACGACACAGAGAATCCTAGTTTTGGATCAGGACTATAATGTAGGTTTGTGATGGTTGGGTATTTTGTTGTATAATTACAGGCACATGAGCCTTTTCATATTTGTCTCAGGGTTAGCAGCGCGCGTGTAATGCCTCTATGGTGTTGCAGGCTTCCATAGGCTACGGTAACTACTTTCCATCCAGGTGGAGTATGCTTGTACGATAACCAAGAAGTAAAAAAAAAAAAAAAAAAAAACTTACCTGCCAAAGTGTTTCCAGGAACAGACACGTGATGAAAAAGATGCTGCGAGCGTAGGTACCTAACTAAAAATAAACAAGAACAAAATACTTACAAAATACACACACGACGTAAAAAATAAAAAGGTAAGGATCGACATCTTGACAAAGTACTAACAACTATGAAAAATAAAATAAAAAACCTGCTTTATAAACAGAAAATATCAATAATGATATGAAATGATTCAGAAAAGTCACGTCTCGTTCACGATAATGATATTCTGAGAAACGTGGAACTTCTATTAAATTTGCATTTTATCTTTGAAGGAATTAACTTTACTTTGTTCCAATTTGAATCAAGGATTTGTTAAGGTATATTTGTTAGGTACGTAATATTTTTCAATGATAAAAACACATTGATATATCACAGCGCTGACTACTTGAACCCATTTGTCATCATCATCATCATCAGCCTGTTTTTTTTTTATTTATTTATTTAAGTCAAGCAACTACAAGGCTCATAAGCATAACACAAAATAAACACATCAATACAATAAACTACATCTACAACAACCTTAACAGAATATTAAACAAAGGCAACATATAGCTTCTCCTATTGTATTGAATGGGGGAATTTGTCATAATCACCACGCTTGGCAGGTGGATTGGTGATCGCAGTTTGGTGTTAAGCATACTTAGTTAGATGCCCATCCCCTAGTGTAATCCCTTAGCAAGGCTTTTACTACATCTACAAGAGGTGAAGGAAGGGGTCTATTCTCAGGCTGAATTCCCCCTATTTTATTTCATGGGGGAGGCCTCGTCGAGCAGAAGACATCTAAAGGCTGCTCAAGTTGATGAATATGGATTTTAGCCAGACACTGATGAGTGCACCTAGCAGACACTTTAGGAATCTCAATTTCCATACAAAATCCGTGTTATTCTACACGTCCATACGTCCATAGGCCGAAGTCTAAACAAGCAATTAAATAAATAAATAAATAATGCTGGACATTTCACACAACATTATCTAGCCCCAAGCTAAGCAGAGCTTGTGTTATGGCAACTAGATAACTGATATACGTAATATAATACATTACATAGATAGATATTTTTATTATACATAGAAAATACCCAGAACACCCGGAACAATTATCTGCAGATCGCACAAATATTTGTTCCAAGGCGGGGATCGAACCCGCAACCTCCTGCGTCGCAGGACACGGGCACGGAGGAATTGACACGGATGTATATAGTGTAGTGTAACACGAAATTTTGTATGGAAATTGAGGTACACAGAGTGTACGCTAAGGGCGCTTACAGGTGTCGCCATACAAAATCGATGTTACACTACACCACGTCTGTGTAAATTGCTTGCTAAAACTCAAGACTTCGATGGCAGTATAGTCAGACTACTGCCTCAGGTACCTAATTGAGAAAAAAAATACAATTACGACTGATCTGCAGTCGTTTCGATTGCATTGGCAAATCATGCTAGGGGCATAGAATACGTAATAACCACAGGCTAGGTGTACAGATTTATTATCTTGTAAATGGAGAACCTCATGTTGTTTATCAAGTAAACAACAATGAAGTTGCCTAGATTAGAAATAATGTTTTTTTTTATGACTGGGAGTTTTACTACATTCGATGGACCGCAGACATTGTAACGTACGCAGAAAGTCGGTGGATGGAGGCAGTCGGTGGATGGAGGCACTGTTCGTCGTGGCATTCTATAAGTCAAAAATCTACCACGTGGGCATTATATTTTATTTTATTTAAACGACCACCGTGGCGCAGCGGGCGAGTAGCCAGCTGAGATGCGAGAATAGCGGTTTCAATTCCCACTGCTAGATAATGCAAATGTTTGCATCATATTGTGTGATCTTAGTGTGGGATAAGAACTGTTTGTGATCGACAACCGTTGGGAAATAAAAGTTATCGAGAGGCGATATCACAGACCTCAAACCGGACGACGAGAAATCGGTGGATGGAGGTGTATCATGATCATTCATCGTGGCATTCTATTGTTGATTGTTGGGTGTTACGTATTGTTGATAAAACAACCTCTTGAATGTATCTTTAGCTACAATTGTAACGGTTCGATGAAGTGCCCATTCATAACTTGAAATGCGTTGATAGCACACGTTTCGGTCATGAAATTAGACCTTCTGTTAAAATGTGGCTTCTATTTATTTAGGATGTGAAAATTTTGCTCTTATCTTTCACTGCTGGTAGAGTCACAGAGTAAATAATAGTACTAACGGGCAGAAGTTTCACAAAGAGTCAAAAAACTTTGCTTCGAAGTATATCATCATCATTATCAGCCGTTAGACGTCTACTATTGGACGAGCCCTCACCAATGGGGGGATTTGCCAAAGTCACTACGCTTGGCAGGCGGATTGGAGATCGCAGAATTGTTCTTTTTTATACTACTAGGCAAGCAAACATGCATACGGGCCCAACTGATGGAAAGTAGTTACCGTAGCCTATGGACGCATGTGACCCCAGAGGCATTACACGCGCGCTGCCGACCCTGAGACATAAAGATGAAAAGTCTCATGTGCCTGTAACTCCACCGGCACCCGTACCCTTCAAATCGAAACACAGCAATACGAACAGTACTGCGTGGTGGCAGAAATACGATGGCAGTACTTCCTCGGACGAACTCTTTCACAAGAAGTTCTACTACTAACAAAATTGATTGAATTGGTGTTGTACTCAGGTGGATGCTGCTGCCTAACCTCTGGTGTAATCCCTTAGTCGGCTTTTACGACATCATCGGAGTAGATCGAGTGGTGTATTCTTAGGCCGGTCACACCACGGCGGAGGTTTAGTGTCAACTGTATTAGACAAAACTTAACTATCAACGTATGCGTATAAAAATGGTTCATCACCATCATCATCAGCCACTAGAAAGCTGGACGAGGCCTCCCCCTCCCCTATAAATTGCATTGGGGGTTTTCCATAATTAGGTACACGCTTGGCAGATGGATTTGTGATCGCAGTGTCGATATTCTGTATAATTACTCAGGTGGATACTGCTGCCCATCCCCTGGTGTAATCCTTTAGTCGGCTTTTACTACATCCACAGAATACGTAAGGTCTATTCTTAAGCCAGACATAGCACGCCAAGCCAGGCAATCTTGGTAGGCAATGTTTGCAGGCAAACAAGCCAAACTGAGTCTAAAGCCAGAGCGATAAAGCTCATCTTACATTGAAAGCCAATTTAGAGTGAGACAGGCCTGGTAAAGTAAAATTTTTGAGGGAATGACGCAAGAAAAATAACTGTCTTTCTTGGGGAGGGGTGTTAGTTCTCAGGAAAATTCTGCTGCTTTTGGCTTGAAGTATGAAATATTTTCACTTGGAACTTCCCATTCCGGAAGATGTTGTAAGTTCGCTGTATGTTCATTTGCCTTAGTAGAGTCTACCGTAAAAATATGATGTACCTACATGTTAATTTCTGAGAGCTATGTCGGTGATCTTCTCTGTAAGGATTTCATCAATCCGGATACTATCACGTAGTGAAACTCCTAGCATAATTCTCTCCATAGCACGCTGCAAGACTTTGAGCTTGTGTATAAGGCCAATTATAGTTAGTATCACGTCTCAGTGCCGTAAGTCATCACTACACGCCCTGATTATAGACTCGTCTTGAGGCTCTGCGGTATCGTCACAAAATATGTTTGTATGTTAGATTAGTAGATATGGCGTAGTTTCCCAAACTCTGCCAATCCGAGTTGGATTCGTCGGTTGACCTCTTTGTCGAAGTTGGACCTTCCTAGTTGAATTGTCTGACCCAATCCAAATAGACATAGAGGTCAACAACTTCAACAATATCGTTCCCTACATGTACTGGTATAATAATAATCAATAATATATCTATTTATTCGAACAACTCAGATTCAAAATCAAATAAAATTAAATGTCAAAAAATTACAATACTTAAAATTACATTTCTTAAAATTATGTAGGTACCTACTGAAAGCTGATATACTACACTAGTCAGTTATAACTAATCAATGCAGTATATCTGCTTAGAGTTGGGGTTGATAAGGGCCGATACCCAGTGCCTTTGCAGAACAACTATTGTACCTGCCAGCCAGCGCCCCAAGTACACTATTGGAACTCCCCAGCATTCTGCATTTGTATTGTATTTGTGTAGGTGCGACAATAATATTTTTATGTTTATTATTAAAGAAAAAAATAAAGAAAGAAAGAGCATTTATTTGTGAAAAAAATTAAAAGAATGACACGGGAAAAAGACACACATACAAACAGTGATTAACAAAGATTAATAAAACTACACAGAAGACAAGCATTACACTAATAAAAATAGTGTGCCTCTACATGTCATACAACACTGGCACAAATTGGCGTCCAGCTCAGCATTTGTTGTGTTGTGGCAACACAACGCTGATCTTCCGCTGAGACCATACAAATGAAAACATGGATGTCTGCTTCACAACTATACCTATATATTATATTTAATTTAAGAATGAAATAACGGTTATGAAATCTAAACAAAAATAATAATAATATAGAAGTTGAAAGTTATTAAAAAGTTGTACGTCAACAACGTAGTGTAGTATTAGAAATCGTAATATTATTTGCTGCAATGCCCGCTATCTAGAGAGCTCTGTACCTGTTAATATATCTCCATGAAAAACTAACTGAAATGAATGGACCACCTTAGGCATCGTGCACACGTATTCAATAAGCCCCGGATACATATCTTGATACTCTCATTAGTCGTCATTAACTCCTAATGGCTGGGACGTGAGGCGACATGGGTAACCTTTGCGGTTCCATATTTTCTTTCTGTGTAACATATAACTTTTCATTTAAAAAACCGACTTCCGCCATTGTATTCGACTAAATATTTGGATGAAAAAAAAATGATGAAAGAACCATAGTGGTGAAAGGATTATGATACTTTCTGAATGCAAATGCTTGGTTTGTTGCTGAAAATATCAAAATCGCCATATGTATGCCTACAATATTTGAGGAGTTCCCTCAATTCCTCATGGATCCCATCATCAGAACTGGATTTTGAAAAAAATGTGACCAATCTGGAAGTATATCTATTCAAATAAAAAAATAATTTTCCAAATCGGTTCATAAACGCCGGAAATATGCGGTAGCAAACATACAAAAAAAAAAAAAATACAACCGAATTGAGAACCTCCTCCTTTTTTGGGAAGTCGGTTAAAAATATGATATTAAATAAGCGTGTCATATCATTTGCAATTTTACACGTGGTGATAGAAAGTTTACTTTGCAATATTTTAAATAAAAATGTAAACTGGTGTGCAATGAAATAAGGTCACAAAAACCACAATACCTCCCAAACTTTGCTACCTATCGAAAAATAAAAATAATATTAAAATATATTTCATATGGCATTAAATACAATGTTTGTAAATATAATATATTTCAAGGTTATCTTACATAGTTTAGGAGATATCTTGTCTCTTAATTCCAAGTGATCCCTTTTAATTGTACGCCAGTTTATAAGTGCTGTGCTTTTGTGCAAATATGCTTTTGTGTATCAAAATAACGGGAGGGAGGACGACAATGTGGGAGGGTATTCCACTCGTCATGACGATTAACTTTAGTACTACGACATTATAAATTTCGGAATTTTTTATTCATGAAATGCATCGTAAACCTTCCTCCAGAAGTGTATCTAACACAACATGGGGTTGCTCTATTACAGCCAATATTGCATCAGTTTATTTGACCTCTATGCGTGAACTCTGAATGCTGGTGAAAGTCGAATTTGTCATACTAATATTAAAATAAATTATAGTCAAAAATCTCGCAAAAATACATATATGGTGAAGAGGAATAAGATTTCTTTTGGAATAGGGTTTGATGGAAGCATCAAACTCTCCCAACATATTATTGTTTAAAAAAACCTTAATTCCTCTTCAAAGTTTAAAAACGAATAATCGCAACTGATTGGGTATTTATTCGTATAATACCCAATAAGTCGGACTCGGAGTGTATGCTCGAGGGTCGGCAGGTGTTTGGGTTTCATTACATGAGACACGGGAAATTACTACTATGTCGGATTGGCTATTCTGCGACTCCTGTTGTTTATAGCTAGTCGATATTAAAACTCTTTATTTATGGGCTACCAGTGTTTTATATAACCGGTCTTTTTAGGGTTCCATACCTCAAAGATACCAACGGAACCATTATAGGATTACTCATATGTCTGTCTGTACGTCTGTTACAGCCTAAGTAAGGCTCAGTATATTTAGAGAAAATTTCTACGAATATACTGGACCTAAAAAGTTGATATTTAGTACATTCTAACATTATATAGCACGATGTCACGGACGTTTAGCGTAAATAAACAAATTCTGATTTCGAGGGTTAACTATGTGAGCGAACTAGAAAATTAAAAATAAAACGGTTTAGGTCCATTTCGTCTGGTTCCCTGTTCGTCTGACTAGTTCATTCCCCGTTCGTCTGATGCCCCGTTCGTCTGTTTCCCCGTTCGTCTGATGCCCCGTTCGTCTGTTTCCCCGTTCGTCTATACGAACGATTTCTGCTCCTGTTCTACTGTCATCATACATCTAATATATCCCAGAAAAAATAACCTTAACATTGTAGTGTCAATAGCGGACTGGACACTGTCATTAATAAACGTCTTTATTTGCATTATTAAATTCTATTTGTAATGATAGTGTAGGGAGTAGAATAATAGAATGATGTTATTTGAATTACACTACATATCACATATTTAGTATTTTTAACCGTCTTCAAAAAACGAGGAGGTTTCTCAATTTGACCATTATATAATTTTTTATGAGTATTCGCTAATCACTTCGTAGTGAAATTAGTTTTTAATCTTTTGAATCTACTGAAGTCAGTGCCATTTAGAAAAATATTACTTGCCACATGGACGAATGAGGAAATGGACGAACGGGGAAAATGACAAACTGGGAAATGGACAAACGGGCACCGAGTGGACGAACGTGGAAATGGACGAAGGGTGCCGAATTGAATAAAACTTGTGTCAAATTCATCATGTGACATATCAAATGAAAGATCTTGTCAAATAATTTCTTTTACAATGCTAAGTTTAAAAGATATTAAAGAAAACATGAAAAAAATGAGTCCCCACCACAAAAACTTTGAAAAAAGTGCGAGTATTGGACCTCTCAGATTTATATAAAAGTAGATAAATGATTTGTCAAGCAGTGGACTTCTACGGGCTGATGATGATTATGAAATAATTAGTCTTGTGTCCCATTCAATAAATAGTAGATTGTATCATAAGGGAGCAAAATAATATTTTTACGGCGAGGGCGCTTTTTTGAATCCAGAGCGAAGTGAGCGATTCAAAGTACGTCGCCCGAGCCAAAAATATATTTTGCGCCCGAGTGTTACACTCTACTTTTCATCACCCACTATGAGAAAATAAAAGGCGCCTCATATTTTATTTCAAAACAAAACCATGAAACCGTGAATAACTTTTCGTTTAAAAAACAGACTTCCGCCATTGTATTCGACGAAATATTTGGATGAAAAAAAATATGAAAGAACCATAGTGGTGAAAGGATTATGATACTTTCTGAATGCAAATGCTTGGTTTGTTGCTGAAAATATCAAAATCGCTATATGTATGCCCACAATATTTGAGGAGTTCCCTCAATTCCTCATGGATTCCATCATCAGAACTGGATTCTGAAAAAAATGGGACCAATCTGAAAGTAAGTATATCTATTCAAATAAAAAAAGAATTTTGCAAATCGGTTCATAAACGCCGGATATACGAGGTAACAAACATTTTAAAAAAATACAACCGAATTGAGAACCTCCTCCTTTTTGTAAAGTCGGTTAAAAATGACGAAATCGCGGGCCGTAGTCCGCGCGTTTCTAATTTGTTTTTTTTATCAGCCGGTGGCGCGACTATGGGCCGTCGTACCAGCCAGTATTTATTTAAACAATATTTGCGTTCGCCTTCACAGATTTATAAGTATAGTACTTCGCCTTCTTTGGCGCTGAACACTAAGATGATCCAAATTTAAAAAGGGCGCGGCAAAGATAATTGCGGCGCACTTATTTGTGTTTGATTCTTTTCAAGATGTTCCAAATTCAAAAAGTGCGCGGAAAAGATAATTGCGGCGCACTTATTGGAGTTCGATATGTTCCAAATTTAAAAAGTGCGCGGCAAAGATAATTGCGATATCTTTCGCGAATCGCGATTATAGAAGCTTCATACAGAAAACACCACCTTTGGGTGCACTTAAAGGCGAACCAAGTCGTCCTTTTCGAATAGATGGGATGAAAAAAGTATTGGTTACTCACTTTACCACATATTCTTTCTTGCACTATAATTATAGTTAATATTTATATTCATTAATAATTGTAATAAATTATTCGTATTTACTTATTTAAACTATTTTACCCGCAAATACTCTAAATAAACTTTTCATGCAATACCTACTAAAAACCTCATGACTCAAAACCAAATGCTGTTTATTTTCTACTAAAACTCAGTTTTAATTTTCCTCGTTCACTTCACGCCATTAAAACCTTATTTTCCAAACAGTCTAGACAGCAATCAACTATCGACAAGTTCAACATCGAACTTTTACCGAAACGTTTAATTTTTCCCGCCGTTTTTGTATCTCGAGATAGTGGCGCCAACGGTTGCTTGGTATATTGAAAAACTAATGAAAAACTCCCGCTGCTCGACTCAAAACTGCGCGCGTTATTGAAAAACTGTTTTATTTCAAGCGAGAGAAATTTCTAGAAATTTCTTTGTCTTTTGAGTGGACTGAAAATTATTTGTTTCTTTATTTTACAGTACCTATTGTTCTATAACCGAGTAATATTATGAATGCTAACAGCACTGATTGAATATTGGATAATCAACGCAAACTTCACAATTCACATTGCTTCGTAACTTTTGGGTGGATCGCTTTTGTTCCAAAATATTTTGGTAAATACGAAAACAATCAACACCGTAATCTTCCATCAAAAACCTTTCAGCACAGCGCTTAACATTCATTTACAGACAAACAGTTGTGATCAAAGGGACACAAAGGTCAAATAAAAACAGAGACCTTACCATGAGCTCTTATAGCGATTCAGTTCAAAAACTATTCAGTAAAAAATATCGGTTCCGTGATCTCCGCAGCTATATTTAAAGGCACAGTAGCAGAAGGTCTATAGACTTACTACTCTTACTTAGTCCGTTTAAAGTTATTCCATGATGACGAATGTCAACGACGAACAGATATTTTGTACTGAATCGCTATAAGAGCTAATGGTAAGGCCTCGGTTCTGTCAAACAATCGAAGCTCTCAAATAGGCTGCGCAAGTCGAACACACCTGTGGTACTTGCCAATTGCTCATGCAGTCCCGCAGACAGGATTTATTCGAAGGGTCATTTGCTTTTTCACTATTGTCCTAAGTGGCCATTTGGGTACGATAAACTGTGTCAGAATCCCATAAAGAACTCCAAATACCATACTCTAAAATTATATCCACAGCTATTCTAAAAATTTACGTAGGCTGACCTTGTATTTTTTTTATTAAACCCATAACGACCACGAACTAGGACGACCAAGGACGACCTCTGTGGCGCGGCGGGCGAAGGTTCACCTGCGACGCAGGAGGTTACGGGTTCGATTCCCGCCTCTGAACAAATATTTGTACGATCTGAAGATAATTGTTCCGGGTGTTCTGGGTATTTTCTATGTATAATAAAGAATATCTATCTATGTAATGTATTGTATTAAGTATATCAGTTATCTAGTTGCCATAACACAAGCTCTGCTTAGCTTGGGGCTAGATAATGTTGTATGAAATGTCGAGCATATTTTTTTTATGTAACTATTGCGATATACCTCTTAATCACGTCTACATAGGACGCGCTCTACTCGGTATTGCACTGTGCCCGTCATCCTGAGAAATAAAGATGAAAGGCTCATGTATTAATTTCACTGGCACCCATACCGTGTTTTGTCTAAAGGGCACAGTGCAATGCCAAGTAGAGCGCGTCCTAGCGCGCGTGTCAACGTGACTAAGAGGGTTACTGCATTAGTTATGGATTAAATTCAAAAAAAACACGGTCTTTTGATTCATCGTACTTATATCAATTTGTAGAATAGCTGTGGATATCATTTTGGAGTATCTATATAACCTCTCGAAAGGAAAACACGACTACATACAATTTCCTCAATAGAATTATTTTCCAAAGTAGGCACTGTATATTCAAAATTTTGCTCGGCATCTTGAAATGCTAGCAATTTGATCACAAGCATATTTGTGCATTGTGATTGGATAGGTGATCTTCACATCGGTGCTCTTAGTGGAAGGCTTCGTAAAGGAAGTTCTCTCGAAACCGAATTTTATTTAATTAATAGTTAGTTTTTATTTAAAAGCATAATAAGTTGATTTGGCAAGAGCTTTGTCGCTATTTTATTTTTTGCGTACCGAAATTACTGTGAGGTGGGTCATATGAACATTATCATGCCAGTCCAGTAACACACATCCACTGTCCAATGTCCATTAACAGTAACCTCAAATAACAAAAAAATGTCGTTAATTTCAAAGGGTTCGAGGGTTTTGACTATTTATTTTATTTGGGTACGGGTAACTGACCCCTGATTATATCAAGAAAGGAGGAGGCAAGAATGGACTCAGGTAGCAAATAACAGAGCAAGGTGGTAATCCTTAGATGCTTTTGAGGAAGGACAAGCCAAAATATAGTTTATAAAATTGTTTATTTTAGATTAGTTTAACATTAGGTCTTTACACAGTACAATGTTTTTGTGACCCCTGTACTCATCCCTCTTAATGCAGCCCTGTGTGTTGGTACTTTCCAATTGTCCATGGAGAGGTTTCCAATGTGCTTACAAAGCGAAGCATCAAGTGCTCTGTTTTCTCGAAGCGCGCTCGATGCCGTAAGCTGTAGGTACTTAACAATGTCAAAAAAGAAGATTTCTGTTCATACTTTATGAGGTTCGTGTAGTTTGATATAGAATCGTTAGCGTCGGAGTAGGAA
The DNA here is from genome assembly GCA_951392215.1 of Epirrita christyi. Lineage (NCBI taxonomy): Eukaryota > Metazoa > Arthropoda > Insecta > Lepidoptera > Geometridae > Epirrita > Epirrita christyi. The sequence goes on along the minus strand of OX595842.1, from coordinate 5,708,663 downwards.
CTTTTCATTATGAACAAATGAATATAATATAATCCTAGTGTGGGATCAAGAACTATGTATGTGACTGTTGGGTGTTATTTTATGTTATATTATATGTCTGGTAAGGATCGTTACTTAGCGATAAGACCACCCATTGTTTATCATATTAAGATGTTTGTTGTTGAATTGTTATTTTGAATCGACTTAAAAATAAGGAGGATGTTCTCAATTCGACTGTATGTTTTTTTGTATCTTTATTTTTCCTTCAATTTTATGAATTCATTTTGATGATTCTTTTTTTTATTTGGTAGGTAATACTTCATAGGTCGTCCCATATAAATTTTATCGAATTTGATTCAGCGTTCTTTGAAAGAAGTCGGTTTTTGTTGTTTTTTTTTCTAAAATTAACTTTATTATGGTGTGCAATAAAGTATTTTCTATCTTTTATCTATCGATGTTGGCAGCTTACACCCTACACCCTACAACATACTACTTAAAATTTACTAATTCTAGATTAGCTTCAGGATATACAGTTTTCATTCTTTTAGCTGTAAGCAGAGGAATTTTTCAGAGTTTAACAAAAAAGTTTCAGCATCCCCCATCAAAAGCAATTACATAGTTCTTGCCGCGTCATCCCTTTTAGATGAAAGATGTTTCTAAACTTTGAAAAACCTTAGGAATTTTTTGCGTTATTTTTTAGATGTCGAAGGAGCGATTCGTCTACTTCGGTCATTTGTCAAAGTGAGTTATTTCACGCCTAAGGTCACACGATCCTGGAATCTAGACAGACACTTTTTGTTGATAAGAAGACGGAAAGAATACTCAAGAAATAAATAAGCTTTTAGAATGAACCAAGTTGTAGGTTGTAGGTTGTTCAAAGTTCTTGGCTGTAGTATGTTCTGTACCTACATAATAAATATTTTGTATATTTATATCCTAAGAAAGTATAAAATCATCATCGAAATATTTTACACGAATTAAAGTCCAAAGAAAAGCCTCTTCCACTGGTTTACCCTTTTTACAAGCTTTTATTTAACTTGCATTGTTTGTATGTTTGCTTTGGTCTTTGAAACTAATTTTTGAACCAGTTCCACCCAACCGATTGGGCTGTAATTTTACATACCTGTCAAGAAGTTCCAATTACAATACAATATTATGGTGACAACAACCTGATCTGATGATGGAGATGGAAGGTGGACTACGGAACTCCTCGATGATTTATAGTAGCCTGGCAGTGTTTGGGAATACCTCTTAGGTCGCGTCCACCTAGGATATACCCTTCGTGGCATAGCACTGCGCCCGTCTTTCTGGGACATCAAGTCTCATGTGCCTAAATATAGCCATACCCTACAAAACGGAACAAAGCAATTAAAACAATATTTTATACTTGTTCCAGGTCTATTTGACACAGATGGAGTTCAGGTCCCGGGTACGGAATGTGACTTCCAGTTCAGCCGCTCCGGCAGCCGGCCGGCGCACGGGCGCTTCTACAGCCCACGCTACCCGTCCATATATCCGAACAACGTGCGGTGCTCCTATCATTTCCATGCGAGGTTCGTGACCAAATCAAGTATTTCTCTATTCAATCATCAACAGCCATGATGCCCTGATGCGTCCAGCCAAAGAATAGACCCCCCATCTCCTTCATTTTGTAAAACTGGAAATTTTCACGTACCGATATGTTGGTGGAAGCACCAACAGGTTTCGACCCTAATCGAGGGTCTTCATCAACGTGGGTATAGGATCCCCGCTACACTCTCTCCGCGTCCCTCCTCACGCTTCATCTCTGAGCTCGCTCCTCTCGGCTCGTTCGACTCGGGGGTGGTGGGAGTGCTTGTGTCCACGTCATCACGCGTTCTTCGGTGACGTCATTCCGGTCGGGTTGCGCTGCTTCATCATCGTCGCTGCCACTCCCGTCGCAACCACCGGGTGCGCCAGAAGCGGCCAGACAGGCTACACTAACAGTATCTCTATCAGGCTCAATCACTTATCCCATAAAGACAGGATTTCCAAGCCTGTGGTAGAGCCCATCCTCTATCCCTGTTGAAGTTAGTTCCCCATCTCCTCTCGTGGATGTCGTAAAAACCAACTAAAGGATTGCATCAGGGGATGGGTAGCAGATCCACCTGACTCAGCACCAAACTGTGAACACCAAAATCGAGATAGATTGGGAACCTTGTACAACTGGTCCAGCTCTTTAGTCTTCTGCCATTATCATTGGTGCCGAAGAGTATTGGACTAGTTTCTTATAAATAACCTTGTGAAGACGATGGTTGATTTTGTTTTTGTCAAATTACGCAAGTATTTGTTTGTGTTGCAAATATGTATGTCATGATAAGTGCAAGCATAACCTTGCTTAATAAAAAAATAAAGAACTTTAAGAATAAAGGCTTTTTAATTTTTCAGGCCCAAGGAACGCGTGAAAGTAGTTTTTGAAGAAGTGGCTCTCCAGAAAGGTGATGTCAGGTACGTTTTACCAACAATTACTAAAAAAAACTTTAAAGAGTTTCGTTTGCTCCTTAGCCTCATTGGTTCACCAGTTTATTCTGGACGTGATTTCATCTAGGGTTCATTTGGATCAATCTACGAGACTGACCTATTGTTGTGAGAATCTAGGACTACCTTAGGGTTGGTTATCATCATCATCATCATAGGCCACTGCTGGACATAAACCTCTCCCAATACAGGTCTCTGAGACCGGTAATCGGTTCTTCTTGTCCACTTTCTGCTCGCCGCCATTCGTAAGTCATCGTTCCACCTAGCCGAGGGGTGCCCCACGCTAAGTTTGCCAAGACGCAGTCTCCAATCAAGAACTCGCTTACCCCAACGGTTAACAGTTCTTCGGCATATATGGCCCGCCCATTGCCACTTCAGCTTGCTAACACAGAGGGTTATGTAGATGACTTTAGTTAGCTGTCGGATAATCTCGTTATTAACTTGATCTATACAGAAACTCCGAGCATAACCCGTTCCATAGCCCGTCGTGCAACCTTCAATTAGTGGATTATCCCTATTAAGTGTGTGAGGGTTGGTAAAGAATAGTAATTCCATTTCAATTCACGTTTATCAGCAACAAAATAGTAAACCAGTTTTCATAATCTCCTATTCGATCACATTACCATATGGAAAATGGAGATCGGTTTTCCACATAAAATTTATCGTAAAATCCACGAAACCAACACTGTTGCGTTATTACTATGCAGTCTATGCACTTACATTGAAAATACGATATAAAAATACTGTATTGCAATGACTGGAGAGTTTTATTAGGTTCAAAGTGGTTTATAGCTTGCAAGCAATAACTAAATACCTATTTTATGAACTAACTAATGGAACGTGCCCGTGACTTCGTCCGCTTGGAGTTTTTTCCATAAAAACTTCAACACTTCCTCATGCACTTGTCCCTCTGGGTAGCAAGGAGCGAGTTGAACTAGAAACTCTCAGCGAGTGTTCTGACCGCCTAGGGAGTGTCGCTGAGCGAGTTTTTTTCTTTGAAAGCTCTAAAACTATTAATATGTATCTCTTTTACTGACATGGCATGGGACCTATATCTATTGCACGTTTCTTGAGCGAGAAAAGAGTCGATAGCTAATCGTTTTGATGTAATAAGTATTCGCTCGCGGCTCCGTCCACATGGAACCTCTATTTATGGCCTATATATATGTTAATCTTATGTATAAGCTATAATACTGTAAAGTTTCACCAAAATCCGTTAATTACTTTTTGCGTGAAACCAACATCCATCCATCCAATCCTCACAAAATTATACATTTATAATATTAGTAGGATTATCCATAGTGTCCTACGGAATAAGTAGTAAGATAATATTATTATTATGATTTTTACGGCGTAGGTACATAACAACTAACCCGGTTAGCCCGGTAAGAAAAAATTTGCCAAAACTTGTTTCTAAAAATTTAATTTCGCGTCAGTTCTGGCGAGAGCTTATCCCGGAAAAAAGGCTCAAAGAGGTCATCTGAAGCCAAAGGTAATCCAAGGTCAGCTGCCATTTGGTTGGGGGCAAAAGAGGGTTGAGTTCAAAGGTCAAGTTTACTCAAGGTGTACTTTATTTATTTTATTTGTTAAGTACCGTAACAAGCTTAGTAACCTCTGCATATAACAATGAATTACCTCACAGTCCACTTTCACCTAGGACTGAGCCTACGTGACCTAGCGCTGCGCCTGCCACCCTGAGGCATACAAAAGAAAAGTTTAATGTGTCTGTAATTACACCGGCACCCATACCTTTCAAACCGGAACACAGCAATGCGAGTTACCTACTGCTTGGCGGCATCAGAAATACATAAGTATGGTGGTATTAGGACTTCCCCGCATTAAATCATTCTCAAAAAAACACTCAACTATATACTAATAATGTTCTGCGTGGTTTCCCTTAACCTAAATACTTCCACGACAATAGGGAACGGCAGCAGTATCTACCTGAGTACTCAACACAAATGATGCGCCAATCCGTCTGCCAAGCGTGGTCATTATGGTAATTTCCCCCATTGTAGTTTATGGGGGAGGCCTCATCCAATTGTGGATATCTAAAGGCTGCTGATGATGATGATGATACTCCCAAATCCCCCCTGGTCTCTTTTGTCTATTTTCATGAATGCACTAATAATATTTTTTGTAATTTAATTTATTGACTAATAAGTTAAGAAAAGAATTATCTAAATGAATCTAATCATTTCTGAATAAAAAATTTGCCAAATGGATGAAATAGCTTTTTGCTAAATGACTTTATACTTTGGGTTTGAACAAATTATGACCCAAAATATTTGCTAATTGTTTATTTTAAATATTAACATTTGTGAAGGAATGCATTTATGAAGTTGAACTGGCGTGCAATGAAATAGGGTAACTTATAAAAACCACAGTACCTCCCAAACTATTACAGATATCGAATTGTAATAAAAAACATGAATATAAATAAATTTCGTACGGCATTAAATACATTTTTTTTATTATTACTTATAATTTGTTACATCTAAAATAAACTAGTGGTTCGCCCCGAACTGAGACCTCGCGATGACACCTTTATCAGCGCGACTAATTTAAGAGAGGAAGAAAGGGTTTTGTATTTAACGGCTATGTGAGTATGTTTATGGATGATCCATCAGAAATTTAAAACTATCGAGTCAATTTCTCTAACATGAAAGAGATTTTGTGAAGCAAAAAAAAAGTTTTTTTTGTAGTTGTAGTTTTGCTAATTTTTAAAGATTTAAGTTTTATGCTCTAAAATTGGATATTACAAAGAAAAAATCCTCAATTTTCGACTTATCCCCGTAGAACAAAATATACTTAAATAATAAATTTCAGCATTACCAGAGAACTTGAAGTATCTTCGAGATATTTTTTTGCATATTTTACATAGACATACACTATTTAAATCTATGATATTTTACTTTCTTTACCCTTCTAACCGATTTCTAAAAACATTTACTGAGAAAAAATTTAACCTCTATAGGTAATTTTTCTACACATCATCGAAATAGCCTTTGAATAGGACTAAGCAACAGGGCGTAAATACTACATACTTGTTAGTATTTAAAGTACTTGACGAATTAATTGATAACGTCCTTTTGACGAAAATATAGAACTCCAATGTCATTCAAATTCCTAGGGGGGTCAACAATGGATTTATATTGGTTAATGTTTTTTATGGTTCAGGTTTCTAATTTCGTCAATTTCAGACTTTTCCCTGTAGTTGTCACACAAAATCCACAAGCATACCAAATTTCAGCATTGTGGGACTGCTGGAAGTACCCTAGAATTTTTGATTTTTGCGTTTTTTATTTTCCCTAATATCTCGGTAACTATTAAGTTTAAATACTTATTAAAAACAGTTATAAAATGTTCAATTAAAGCGCTTTCATTAGACACCCCACTTGATCTAACTGTCTCACTTTTATTTTTTTTACCCCCTCTTGGACCCCAATATCTCAGCAACCCCCTGACCGATATAGCTCATAACCTTACCTACAAATTGTACCAATACTATCTACCCTCATACCAAATTTCATGAAGATCGGATTAACGGTTTGGAAGTTTTCATCGGACAAACATACATACATACATACATACATACAAACGCCGATTCTTCCAACTTGACTCAGAGAACTCGCCTCGCTCGTTCAATAAACAAAAAATGAGCTTGGTATCGTATTTGGTCTTGGCGTTGTGGTTTTTTTAAGTGACCCTACATCCTGTACGCTAGTTTAGTTTGCGAAAAGAATATTAGAGACACGTTGTTTGCTAAGTGAAAATTTTACAAACATTTTTCGGCGATACATTATTGAACCGTCAACCCTTACTATAATTAGATGCGCGTTGGTTTATCCACTGAAACCATAAGCAAACTTTGATAGTTTCAATGCTATTTTCATAACACCAGTTTTCCAATATGCATAGTTTTAAAAGTTTATTAGAGTGATCATCATCATTATCACTAGCATGTTTACTTCCAATGCTGGACGAAGACTCCCCCATAATAAACACGCTTGGCACGCGGATTGGTGAACGCAGTTTGGTGTTAAGTACACCAAACGGTGCGGGTGCTGCTGCCCACTCCCTGGAGTAATCCTTTTACTACATCCACGGGAGGAGAAGGAGGTGTCTATTCTTAGGCCGGACACACCACGGCATCTAAAATAGAAAAATTAGGTGAGGACCACCAAATCACAACGTGGCACCGAATAGATGCTCCAACTACATACACCATACGCATACGCCTTTTTTTCCAGAAGATGTAGGCAGAGCCTCAAATCTGCGACTCCAAACACTCATTCATCATTATCTTCTGTATAGCATCCCAAAAGTATCTACACATTAACACAAATTCACGCCTTTATGTATATAGGTGTAGGCAGACCAGCTATGGTTAACCATAAATTTAATTGGACGACCGTATAGTTGGAGTAATTAAATTACGGATAACGATCCACTAGTGTAGCCATTAATGAGATCGCTATAAACTATCCGTTTATAAACTGCTTGTTTAATTAACAGAGTAATGCTTGAATGCGTGCGGGTACAATTCAATGAATTTGGTTGCATTGAATTTTAGGACTCGATTTAATTTTAGTACTGTGTATTATTAGGGTTTGTTTTGGCAGTCTAATGCAAATTAAATCTCTCCTATACACTATCGGTGGTGTGTTCGGCCTAAGAATAAACTCCTACGTCTCCTCCCGTGGATGGAAGGAAGTCTAACTAAGGGGATACACCAGGGGATGGGCAACATCATACCTGATCACCAATCCGCCTGCTAAACGTGGTGATTATGGTAAATCCCCCCATTGTATTCAATGGGGGAGGCCTCGTTTAGCTGTGGACGTAAACAAGCTCGTGATGATACACTACTAAATAGGAATACTAATCAAGGTTCGCATCCGTTGGTAATACCAATTAGTCGCTAGGGTTTGTAATTTTATAGTTATTATTACAGTAAAAAAAAGATAGTCAGCAAAATTACTAAGAAACACGACATATTCTGTATATTTTTTAAAGTAGATATTTGCCTTTAATATTATAATCAAATATTTTTACAAAAAACTAAGAATCAACTTCAATTCCTGAATATAGACACTGAAAAATTAAAAATAAATATATATTTATACATATAGTAAATAAAATCGTTTGTCAGCTCCAAGAAATTGTAATGTTTTTTTAAGTTTTACGGGAAAAAATAGCAATGCCTCAGAAATAAAATTTATATGGGGTTTCATATACCTCAAAATCATTATCTACCACGCAGTGAAAGAATCATCAAATGCGGTTAACAATTGGATTTGAGAATATCCTCGCTACTTTGAAGTCGCTTAAAAAGTTAGAGATTATTTATAGTTTCACTTTATAAAGTGGCTTCTCCTTAGTTGACTACACGAAACCTCTTTTGCAACTTGTCTGCGATATGGCACTCCGATATCCGCTAAACATAGGTAGTTCATATTAATAATAATAAATAAGTTTTTAGGTATATAATATGTATGTTAATCTATAAATAAGGTATATATTTCTATATGGGCTTAATGTTTAGGTATAATTTTTTGTACATTTCCCATTTTAACCTGAAATAAATTTATTGTTATTATTGATAAAATACATTATAATTTTAACATAGGTACCTCATGTAACATGCCGTAAAACCATTTAATAACTTTTCAAAGAGGCGCTTTTCATAAATGAGTTAACTGACTAATCCATTTACGGAAGAACACCGTAACTACTTTCTAAAACTAAGAGAATTTAATCGGCTGATGAACAACCTAATTCTCATGAATAACAAATCAGTTGGCGCTTCGAACACGATTTAATAATTAAGGGGCGTTAATCCTAAGGAAATAATCGTAGTGTATAAGATAGTTTGGGAATGGTGCTATAGAAAGTGCTAAAGGTTTCTTATTACTTTAGTAACATAACGGCCGGATGGGTATTAGAGTATAAGGTAAGTGTGATACGAAGCTGAATCCTAGGCTTAGTTATACGTGGGGGTGATAAGACAGGCTCAGGAGAAAATAGGGTCCTGTAAGTATCTTAGAAGAATGAGTTCATTCATTTTGTTTACCTAAAGGTTTTGATCATATAACATAACATAACACCCACGTATAGTCATGATCCCACACTAGAATTTCCTGTGTCATGCGTGGGTATCAGAAACTACGAGTATCATGGTACCATAACACGCAGAACCGGAACTTATATTTGCAGAACATACAAAACTTTGTCGCGTAGCGGGAATCGAACCCGCAATCTCTCGCATCTCACTCGCTTACTCTCCCGCCGCGCCACAGAGGTGTATGAACACAGATAAGCAATAAGTTACCCTTCAATGGTATAATTATATATTACTAACAATAATTTTGTCTGGGGTTAGCAAAGAATATGGCGAATTTCGACAAGTCAAAGTGACTTTAGTTTTTTTACATTTTCTCAGCTCAGCAAAAGTTAATAGCTATTACTGCATAGTATTTTTTAAACTAAAGCGATCAAAACACATTTTTATTAATATTGTCACGGGTATTTATCGCGTGTTACCTTATTATTTATTATTCCCGGCGTTTCGAATGCGAATATTACTGCGTATACTAGAATGGTCCCGTGCATTGTCCAGCCTAAGAATAGACCTCCTCCATGGGCCGGGCGTTTCTCCTCATCCTAAATCACAGTTCTCTTCTGTGTTATCGTTGATGTACTTAATTCTAACAAAGTTAATGTCATTTTCAGCTGCCTGCGGCGAGCAGACATTATCAAAGTGTTTGACGGAAGGGATACCAACTCGCCGGCGATCGCTATGCTCTGTAACGAACTTACTGGTAAGCGAATATTATTTATTTATATTGAACTATGTAATATGATCAATTATTTTTGAAATTAATATGACCAGAGAGCTGATTCTGAGTTTTGACAAGCAATTGACACGGACGTATGGTGTAGTGTATCACGGATTTTAGTATGGAAAATGAGGTTCACAGAGTGTACGCTAGGGGCGCTCATCGGTGTCGTCATACAAAAATCCACACTACACTACACTACACTACACCAGACGTCTGTGTCATTTGCTTGTCAAAACTCAGAATCAGCTCTCATATGGTTTAGGTGTGTCCGGCCCTCAGAATAACGTGCTGAGGTCCGGCCTAAGAAAAGACCTCTCGGTCTCCTCCCGTGAATTTTGGAAAAATCGACTATAAGGGATTCCACCAGGGTATGGACAGCAGCATCCACCTGAGTATTCAACACCAATACTGCGATCACCAATCCTCCAGCCAATTCTCTTGTCTTGATCAGCCGTTAAGACATCCACTACAATGGGGGAATTGCCATGATCACCACGCTTTGTAGGAGGATTGGTGATTGCAGAATTCATGTAGTGTACCTACTCAGGTCGATGCTACTGCCCGTCCCCTGGTGTAATCCCTCAGCTTTTAGTCATAAAAGCTGAGGGTTCTATTCTTATATGCTGGACACGCCATGGCATTACACACAGACAGATATAGATAAATGTATATGTACCAAATATTAAAGTATCCAAACGCTAAATTTGGGTGTCCTATTCGAAATCGAAAGCAAGTTTGTAGTCCAGTTCCAGCATAAAATAGACGCGGTACTATGTCAATACAAACTACCAAAACTTGCTCTACTTTTTCTCCCAGACCTAGATATTGGTCCCGAAATATCCCAGCACTGAAATTTTACAGTCCACTAAACCACAATCCAAAGGGGTGTGAATAATTCGGTGGTCGGACACTTTCAACGTACGGGAAGATGTGGACTGTACAACCAATTTTGCGTTCCGTGAGTTTGGAACTAATACTTTAAAGGGATGTTTGAGTAATGTTAACGCGCCATTGCACTAAGCTTTAGTTAGCGTAAGGACAACATAAACGTTAGTTTTACTATCTCCATCGAAAGATAAAGGAGGTACGAAAGAATAGATCATCGAAAGATAGAGGAGCGTAGCGTGTGCTGTCTTGCATATTTTTGCTGATGTAAATTTTTTTTTGACTATCTTCCTAAGGTTTTTAAGTTCTCATTTACTATGTATCAGCAACTCCTAGCTCCGAGGCATCACACAGGCGCTTCTCACCTAGTAGTAAGACGGACCATTTATGTACTTAAGCCAAGCCGTGTTTGTTGCCTGATTCTTCTAGGCTTGGTCGCGTTGGAACAGGAGTAATTTTAGCTCATAAGACGATTCAAAATGATCCTTGTGATTTCAATGAATAAAGTTCTTTTTGACTTTGACTTTGACTTTGTACCTACTAAGGATCGTTACTTCTTTATATTTTAATGGGTGTCTGGTTAACACCGAGCCGTGGTAGTTTCAGCCTAAGAATAGGACTCCTCCAACTCCTCCTGTGGATGGCATAAAAGGTGACAAAGGGATTACGCCAGGAGATGAGCACCATCCACCTGAGTACTTAACACTAAACTGCGATCACCAATCCGCCTGCCAAGCGTAGTGATTAGGGCATATCCCCTCATTATAAGGAGGTCTCATCCAGCAGAGAATGACTACAAAAATGATGAGAAAGTAAACACCCTATAAAATATATAATTTTTTGTAAGTGGTATTCATAATTACATTGATTTTTTCGCGGGGTTTTATTAGCGCGGCGCAGATGACACTCAAAACCTCGAAACCTCAGTATGTAAAGTCGAATAAAACTAACTTTAAGTTAAACCGGTAAAAACCCCCCTAATTACGGGTAATTACCCTATAAAAGGTTCTTGGATTCAAACGAAAATTGCAACTTTATTCAATTTCCATCTATAGGTAAATAAATTTTAGTTAGGTATGTGTAGCCAAACTTTCAACATTATGTAAAGTATTTCACACGATAAAAATTCTATTCTACAATATCCGTCATATTTTGAAAATATTGAGGAGAAAATTTGTTCGCCGTAGTTTCCAAGCCTTTTGTTCAAAAGTCTCGGAACGTGGCGTAAAGAAAAATCTATTTTGCTACGAAGATCAAAATACATTGACAGTCTTGAATTTTCAACGAGACGTGTAGGTAGTTAGTTTACCCATAGGGCTCCCACGTTAGTTGAAGAAAGGATCTAGAGCTGACCAAGGTTAGAAGAAGATCAGAAGATTATACAGATCTATAGAATAGTTAATAGAATAATAATCACACACATATCCATCATGATATCAAGAAGAATTTAATTAAGTATCATGTATGTCTATGATCAAGGGTGTGGTTGTTTAATATCATCGTAATCAGCAAAATTTCCGAAAATCAGTAATTTCCAGGTGTTTTAATGGAGGAACCACTTGTATTGATATCTCAGGTATGAAAAATTTAGTCATCAATGAGTTTCAATAATGCGAAGTTTTAGAAATCAGCGTCAGCGAACAGACGAACCAACGAAGCTGAAATTCCATCACTCAAAGACATACAAAAATCATACTCCTGCACATGACATTATAGACTGCCAAGATATGTGCAGATAAGATAAATTGCTAACCAGTGTAACTTATTTAAAGAGCAAGTAGAAGTAGAGGTAATAAATTTAAATGTGTCTTTTTAAGTGGATTTTTTTACAAACATTCTAGTAAACTGTCATCGCTTTACTAGAACATGACATGGCTGAAACTTTAGTGACTTGACCCTGTTTTATTGAAGTAATATACCTACTTGATATTGGCAAAATTTAGATAATACACAGAGACCAAACTTAATTTTAAAAAGAAACTCATTTTATGCAACTATAGAGTTCGTTTATAAAACAGGTTTATTTTTGCAATCTTTAGTTATTTCGACGGCCCCACTGAATAAACGTGTAAAGGCAATTACCGTAATTTTTTTTTTTGCTTTTTTAGACTCCCCCCCCCCCCCCCCCCAAAATACACCTCCTTATTTTTTTTCAGTAATATTTTCAGTTTTTTTTTGCTTAAATTGATACTTCGAATGTTTATTCTACGGAAATTAAAAACATCAATCTCGCACGAATATTGCAAGTATGTTTATTGCTCACTTTCTACTCTTACACGTTAATATATATAAGTTGTTTGTTTAATAACACTTACGAGTGCTGTAGTGGCCTAGAATATACCCCTCCTTCTCTTCCTTCTCAACATCAATACTACGATCACCAATCTGCGCACTAAGCGTGGTGATTATGGCGACCCCCCCCCCACCCCCGCCCCCCAATATAGTAAACACAAAAAAGAAACGGCCATAGTCCCCGCCAGCTCCGCTATTCCTAGCAGTGGTAGCAGCCATGGGTACTAAGAATCTCCAGTAGAGATCCTGCTACCAATCCCCCACCCCCACGATCTGTGGAGCAGGCAACATATAATGCCTGCACCCTGAGGACTGACAAGAAGTTAGTTGAGCTGGAAGTGGTACTCGGTAAGTTGTGCTAGGATGTGATAAGATTATCAGAAGTCCGAAGAGAGGGGAAGGACATGATAATTCTCAACTTATTCTACTACCGGGAGTGCGATCAGCTTTCCCAGCACGGTATCGGGTTTCTCGCCCACAAGTAAGGGACTTGTGTGTCAACAACATTGTGAAGATCAAAAGCGTTTCAAGTAGAGTGGTGTACTCTGAATCACCACACGGTATTCGCTGAAGATCATGCAGGGTATATGCCCCGCACTCGAAACACCTAGACAATGAAGTGGAGGCTATGTATAGGTATGACGGCCTATCAAATGCTATGCATGCTTCAAAAACACACTTTACAGTTAAGTTGTCATGGAAGACTTAAACGCGCATGAGGAATGGCGATAAACTTAGAGTACTTACTTACAATTTGGGTTTGTATAGCGGAACCAAAGGAGTCAGTGATTGCTTGACTTCATGGAGAATATAAGGGACTGTTTGCGATGATCTCCTGTTTCTTTAAATATAAAAACTCTGATTTCAGTTCAACTCCACAACCACTTTCAATGCCTGGCTGAATACCACACAACGGGCTGGTGGTTATAATCCAAATGATTGGGGTGATAAAAAATAGGACTAAAAAAATCTCTGAGTGCGCTCTGAAACTCATTGCAGAGCGAAGCGACATGAGACTGCTATATTCAGTCGATATGTCGAAATACGACCTGCTTAATAAATAGATCTTGAAGTCCATGCGGCACGATTTTTGTCTTTTTGATACTTGTTTTAATAAAAGCACCATAGAGCGCAATAAAGTGTTCACAAGAGATCTGTCAATTGGGCGAAGTCTGTTGACGAAACTGAAGACCGACAATGGCAGATTATTTGTCAAAGCTGGAAATTGAGAGACCTTGAAGAGTTCTATGGACAACTCATTGAAAATTCCAGCTCCTAGTACGAATAGCGATGGAAGAGCCCGTTTGACCCACCACTACACCGATAATGTCCCGGACGTCAGCCTAGACGAGATCTGAATGGCTCTCAACGAGTTTAGGAACAATAAGGCAGCGGAACGGACGGAATAACGATATATCTTCTGAAACCGAGTGAAACGGTGGGGCTTGAAAGTTTTTCTGCAGAAATTTAATTCTGTTATACTAGAGTAGAAGGTGTAATGCCGGAGGCGAGGAATAGAAGCGTGGTTTTTCAAAAAAAGGTGATAATCCCCTATTGAAAAATTATATACCACCCATTTCGCTGCTGAGCCACGTCTATAAGCTGATTTCGAGTGTAGTTACCACTCGCAAGTGGGTTCGACGATTTCCAGCCTCCCGTACAAGCTGTGTTCCGAAACATTTTTATTTGTTTTAAACATTGCTATGTGAGCAAATAGTGACAAAACTATTTATTTTATTAATTGGTGTGTACCTCGTAAGTTCTAAGTTAGTTAAAATTATTTATTTTATAAATATCCAGTAGGTTTTAGGTAAGAAAACGCTTATTACGAAACATATTTAAATAAAACGCTAACTGAATAAAATTATAATACATTTTTGCACTTTTCAAATGTATAACAAATTACTAGAATAACCATGTAAAAATAAATAAATAAAATAAAAATAAAAAGCCTTTTATTTCTTGCTTCAAAAAACACTAGGTACTACATATAAATCTTTTATAAAGCTACAATTTAGTATAAAATAAACTTAGTTTAAGTTATTGTAGACATGCTTACATTTATTTATTATTAACATTTATTACATTTTTTTATATTTAGGTATGATATGTTTGTATAGGTATAGTAATATAGTATGTAGTTTGATATTTTAATCGTGTTAGTAAGTGTATTATATTTTAAACATTTAATTGTTCTGCAAGAACCCCTTTATAGGTGAAGGCCTCCTCCAAAGATATCCAATCGTTTCGATCTTGGGCTAGTTGGAGCCAGTGCGAACCAGCCGACATCTTTATATCGTCCTCCCAGCGTGCGTAGGGTCTTCCTTGGCAACGTTTGCCCTGTGGGCCCTTCCAAGTTGTCACTCTTTTTGTCCATCTCTGGTCCTGAAGACGCGCTACATGTCCAGCCCATCTCCATTTTAATTTTCGAGCATAGCTTAGAGCATCTGTTGCTTTTGTGATTTTTCTTATTTTTGTGTGTCGTATTTTTTGTATTTTTTTAATATTGAGCATGCTACGTTCCATACCTCGTTGGCAGGTATTGATTTTGTTTTTTATTTTGGCAGTAAATTTCCACGTCTGGCAAGCGTATGTCAAGCACGGTAAAAGGCATGTGGACATGACTTTTGTTTTCAAATTTATTGGCATGTTGCTCTTGAATATTTCTTTTAAGTTCCAGTATTTGTTCCAGGTACTTTGTATCCTTCGTTTAATTTCCAACTCCGTGTTTTTTTTGTTGAATCCAATTTTGCCTAAGTAGACATAATTCTCAGCATAAATCAGCGGTTGGTTTCCAACTAATATTGTTCTTTTAGTGCTGTTAGTCATTGCCATTGTTTTAGTAAGATTCATTTCTAAGCCTACTTGTTTGCTAGCTACATTCAGTGATTCAATCATAAACTGTAACTGGAGACTAGTTTCGGACAGTAGCACCAGGTCGTCTGCAAACCGTAAGTGGCTCAGACAACTTCCTTGTATATTTAGTCCATATCTCTTCCAATCTAGCTTATTAATAACTGATTCTAATATAGCGATAAATATCTTTGGTGATAAAGGATCTCCCTGCCTTACGCCTCTTTTGATGGGAAAACTTGGGCCAATTGCTTCTAGTTTAACTCTGCTTGTGCTATTATTGTAGATACTTTTTATTACTTGTATATACTCATTTTCTACCTCTTGCTCTTTTAGAGCTTTCCATATGCTTGCATGTGATACTGTGTCAAAAGCCTTTTGATAATCAATAAAGGCGATGTATAAAGGTCTCTGCTGTTCTTGATACTTTTCGATAATTAATTCCAGTGTATGTATGTGGTCAATCGTAGAGAAACCTTTCCTGAAACCGGCTTGCTCAATAGGTTGTTTTGTTTCTAGTGTGGTGCTTATTCTCCGATTTATGATGGAAGAGAAAAGTTTGTATATACTGGGTAATAAACTAATTGGCCTGTAGTTTCCAATATCGTTAGGGTCGCCTTTCTTGTAGATTAGGATAATATTCGATTCCCATGACTAGATTAGAATAACCATGTAACCACCTAATATTTGCATTGCACAAACTTACATTTCCACAGTAAACCAGGGCAATATTATGTTACACATTTAGGTATCTATAACTTTTCCAACGAATAATAGTGTAAACGTTGAATACGAACAGCAGACAAAATTTTTTTGACTAGAATAAAAATATAAAATAGTTTTTTAATAATAACATATAAACTATTAATATTTTCGTATTATTTATTTTGATTAGAGATAGGTTATTTTTTTATCTTGAATTTGGTTGTACATTGTATTTACGTATATCTAATAACTAGCGAGTAATATTTTTTTTTACGTTTTTAATTGCTCCTGTAAAGTTGCAGTTTTGACTTTACACGTTTATTCGGTGGGGCCGTCGATTTATGGTTCACCTAAAATGATTTATCAATTCATTTTATCAAACAGGAATTTTGAAGTATTTACCTACTTGTTATATCGTGCACATTCCCGTGTAAAATGAGTGGGTATAGGTTATATGATAAACTATCAATCAAAAGAGTCTCAATCAAGAAGAGTCAAGAATCTTCTTTCAAAGAGTTTGAAGCTAGGATCAAACGATCCTAACTTCAGATATACCTAAGTACCTAAGTAGATATCGAGTTTACAATTATTGTTTTTGTCAAACGTCCAAATTATACCTTTTCCCCTTTCAAGTACCAACCTACAGAGTACTTTAGATTTTTCGTAAATAAGTCTGTCTTTTACCCTTCAAAAGCTCCGAAGACTTTGTATGTAAAGTCGGTCGACATCATAGAGGGAAAATATACTATAGGTGGAGTGCACAAGACATTCGAGTAGGTTGAGTATTCTAAAGTCTAAAACTGCACACCCCTTGCCCGCTTTTACTTGGCACTTGACACAAGCTTGACGTTTGAAAATGGTCCTTGTGCTTACGGATTATGGAATATTTTATTTTGATGTAATGGAATACCTATTCAGATTTCGATTAGACACTCCTCAGAATAATTTCTGCGAGACACACTCTACAGCGCAACACACATAGATTATGTGAATTCCAATTATTTTCTTACTTGTGTCAGACAATTTTATTTATGTGTTCTGTTTCAGTTTATCTGCACGAGCAATTTATTTTTATGTACCTACGCCGAAGTTCACAACAGCAATCCTACTAACATTATAAACGCGAAAGCTTTGATTATTTATAATCAAAGCGCGAAAGTTTGTGAGTATGGATGTTTGTTACTCTTTCACGTAAAAACTACTGAATGGATTTGAGGGAAATTTGTAATGGAGATACTTTACGCCCTGGATTAACACATAGGCTACTTTTCATCATCATCATCATCATCATCATCAATTTTCATCATTATTCACGCGGGTGAAACCGCGGGGCGCAACTAGTGCACAATATTTATTGAATTGCTAAGTATAGTAATGAATGAGAAAGATTGCGGACATACTGTGGTGTTCGAAATTTATATCACGATGGTTCATATCATGTTTTCGTAAGTGTATAAGCAAGGCATGCTCAACAATCATTGCTCTGAGATCAGCGTCCGATCGATCCTGTTCGAGTATGTATTTCTGTTCTATTCGCAATGGTATTCACTTCGTCACCTACTGGTGTCCACCTCCCCTTTTTGAATGAATAATGCCATACCAAAATAGCACAGGGTTGTCACTTAGCTCTCAAACAAAAAGAACTATAAATAGATTAGTATCTTGATGTACAAAAACACAAGAAGAAGCTGTTGGTTGAGTCGATGAAACATTTGAAAGCAACCTCTCGATGAGTTGATGAGTTTCACGCCACCAACCATGAGTTTGATATCATCAACTCATGGTTTCTAATGTAAATTCTTCACAGACGTTACCTAGGTACTTACGATACGGGGTTCAGACTTGGTCCACAAGAGTTCAACAAAAGAATTAAGAGCGGGACATAGATTGCAATATCTGGGGTTCGATTTTGGGGGTGTGATTTGGGGTTCATCTCAAATGTCTAAATGTAAGCAAAATAGCCACAAACAACCGATTCAATGGAGATCAACTAGAGGAGGCATTTGTATTTGATATCATAGTTATAAGAATTTAAGTCAAATGTGTTTCAAAATTACGATGTTTTTGAAATCGATAATCTGCTCGGTGCCATTCTTAAATCGCATCCTTGGGTAATTATTTATAAGCCTACGTATGTGTGTAAAGGTTATCTGGTGTAAAGCGATAAGACTTCCCATTGTATAAAATAGTTTCAGGTTTGATTTGTAAAATTGTTTCCTTTTTAACCGACTTCACAAAAAGGAGGAGGTTCTCAATTCGGTTGTATTTTTTTTTTTTTGTATGTTTGTTAACTCATATCTCCGGCGTTTATGAACCGATTTGGAAAATTCTTTTTTTGTTTGAATAGATATACTTCCAGATTGGTCCCATTTTTTCAGAATCCAGTTCTGATGATGGAATCCATGAGGAATTCAGGGAACTCCTCAAATATTGTAGGCATACATGTGGCGATTTTGATATTTTCAGCAACAAACCAAGCATTTGCATTCAAAAAATATCGTAATCCTTTCACCACTATGGTTCTTTCATCTTTTTTTTTTCATCCAAATATTTAGTCGAGTACAATGGCGGAAGTCGGTTTTTTAAATGAAAAGTTATTCATCCAAATATTTAGTCGAATACAATGGCGGAAGTCGGTTTTTTAAATGAAAAGTTATTTTTATTTTGATAGATACAGCCCTAACCGGAAATGCTTGAGGCATTCCCGATTCCGTTGTGGCGTGATTACCACCCACCTCCACTAGCTTCCTACTAATTCCAGGTGCTAATACCCAGCTTCATAGCTAGCTTGACAAGTATTTCTTTGAAGGACTAAAACATTAATTTCTTTGCGAAATGTCTATTCAGGAAATTGTCCTCTGCGGATCAGCTCTCCACTTCCACATTTCTTTTAGTTTTATCTCTTTAGTAATTACATAACATATTTTGACGACGTCTGTGGTGGAGCGGGCGAGTAGCCGGCTGAGACGCAAGAGGTGCTGGTTCGATTCCCTCTGCGGGACAAATGGATGTTGTGGTACCATGGTACTCGTCGTTACTGATACCCACGCACGGCACAGGGAATCTTAGTGTGGGATAGGAGGTCTAAAAAGGTCACTTTATATAATAACGTACTACATAATATGAATCATAATACGATTCATATAAAGTAATTGCTTAGGATCTGCTGAGAATTCAGAAAATGAATTGCTTAATGTGGATAATTCATTTGGTAGCAATTCATTTTCCGAATGCTCAGTAGATCCTTAGCAATCTTCTTCTTAATATATATAAATCTCGTGTCACAATGTTTGTCCTCAATGGACTCCTAAACCACTTAACCGATTATAATAAAATTCGCACACCATGTGCAGTTCGATCCAACTTGAGAGATAGGATAGTTTAAATATCAAATTATAGTCGCAATTTTAATTTATTGCTAATTATTTGTCTGTTATTATTTGACAGTCACAATTATCTGTTAACTCCAAATGATTCTAACAGATGTCGATACCTTTCGACTGGGTTGAGTAAGTAATCAATAGATGGCGCTGCTATGGTTAATCTACGAACGTGTCATATAAGCTACATTTTAACAGAATTCGCACACCGTGTGCAGTTTGATCTAACTTATAAGATAGGATAGCTCAATATTATTTTATTGCAAATTATTTGTTTATTATTTGACAGTAACAATTATCTGTTACCTCCAAGCGATTCTAACAGATGGCGGTATCTGTTGATTGGATTGAGTAAGTATTCTAACAGATGGCGTTTGTTAATTTTTTTTTTCTTGGACCAGGTAGAACCGGTAAGGCATTTTTTTTTCTTTGACGCTCCGTTTGGAACCGGTAAGACATTTTTAATATCGTTTTTGGTTATGTTGTGTTCATAATTGTCACGGAAAGGTTTAAATGTACCGGGACCACACGCGAACGAAGTCGCGCGCGGGCAGCTAGTTCCTTTATATGAATCGTCGTATATGATTCATATAAAGTGGCTTTTTTAGACCTCCAGGACTATGTATGTGACTTTGGGTGTTGTGTTTGTGTGTATTTATTTTTATATTCACCTTTTTAGGGTTCCTTACCCAAAGGGTGCAAACGGGACCCAACTATAACTAAGCCGTTCGTCTATTCGTGTTATTTAGGCAAATAATAAAGATATCCTGGGATGAAAACATGTAGAGCTACGTAGTGAAAACTGTGTCGTGAAAACGGAACCCCACGCTATGGGTTTTCCCTATACGCATTTCGCTAGTTTTTTAATTTATATGACTAAGTGAAGGAACTGGCTAATGCCCTATTTGATGTTAAGAGGCAACCTCTGTCCATTACTGTTAATACCTCTCAGGTCACGTTCATCCAGGATGTACCCTCCGTGGCATAGCACTGCGCCCGCCGACAGACATAAAGATGAAAAGTGTCACGTACCTGTAATTTCACCGGCACCCATACCCTCTAATCCAGAGCACAGCAAATACAACAAAGTACCTAAAGGCGTGTGGCAATACAAGCATTACTGCTTGGCGGCAGAAATTGACACTTACGTTTTGATGAGGAAAGGGTGTAGCAGTACACTTTGAGGCACTATTCTGTGCCGTGGTGTTTCCAGCCTGCAATAGATCCTTTCCCCTCATGTGGATGTCTTAAAAGATGACTAAGGCTTCATATACACGAGCGGCACGATGTCAACGGCAGAGGCAACTGCACCCGTCGGCGGCAGCCATTGACAGCTGCTGCAACAACTGCAAGCGTCGCTATTGGTCGACGGCTGTCGCCGACGGGTGCAGTTGCCTCTGCCGTTGACATCGTGCCGCTCGTGTAGAAGGGCACTTAGGGATTACACCAGGAGATGGGGCAACGCCCACCTGAGTACTTAAGAACCCCAAGTAGACCTGCAATTCCATACAAAACGAAGTTGCCCGTTTTTTAGAAAACTAACCATTCTGATCATAAATAAATTTTGTTGATTTTAATCGACTTCAGAAAAGGAGGAGTGTCTCGATTCGGTTGCATTTTTTTTAAATCAGATAACGACATTCCAGGGGCGCAATGTTTTATTTTTTGAAAAACTCAATTAAAATCTGTTTCGAGAGAATAGAGATAGCCTTTGTCCAGCAGTGGAATCCTATGAGGCTGATGATGAAGGCACTTAAGGAATAAACTTAAGAATGAAGGAATTATTCTAGTCATGAAACTGAACAATAATCACAGATGTTTCATTTTGCACAATAAAGTTGAAGCTACTCACACAAGCACAGAATAAATAATATTATATTAGTTGAACACAAACGGTATAGGTAAACCAATCGTGAGTGTAATTAGAGTCAGTGCTAGAAAGATAAAGATAATCATTTATACATATCTATCCAATTATTAAAATGTAATTGTGTATATCATTAGAGATACCCGAAGTAAGACAAGTAAACAAAGCTTTCCTATGACAAACATGTTATTGTAGAGTCGGGTCCAATCTTACGTAATAGAGTCGGAATAATACCTACCTTCCACTGATTAGATGCACATTTGTTAACCTTATACTAACCTACCTAGTTTTATCATATTTATTAGTTGATAATATGCAGTAGGTAATGGCCGTGGCCGTGTCCAGTCTAATGCCGAGATAAAAAGACGTTACTTACAAGCTCGTACTATAATACTTAGACCTGTCACTGTCACACAAATGTTAAAATATGCGTATCAGAGAGAGACAGGGACAATTTCAAAGTAAGACTTAGACTTAGTCACCTATTTATCTGGACGTAAGAATAGATACCTCTTTCTCCCGTGGATGTAGTAAAAGCCAACTAAGGGTGTACTCATCTCTTGGTGGATGGGCAGCAGCATCCACCTGACTGCTTATCACCAATCTGCGATCACCAATCTACCTGCCTAGCGTGGTGATTATGGCTAATCCCCCCATTGTAGTCAATGGGGGAGGCTTTGTCCAGTAGTGGACGTAAACATGGCGATGATACAGTTTTAGCAAACACCACACGCCATTAAGAGTAGAATTACATTGATTCGCAAAAATCACATACTACCTATATATAAAGTTTATTTTTGCTAGCATGCACTATCTTATAAATGGACGTTATATTTCTTGAGAATTTTTTGAGATTAATGTCTTAGTTTTTTTAGAATTAGGACGTTGAAATGGCCATGGGCTGGCCATATAGCAGAACTGACACTTGTTGGGGAATAAAGGTTCTCGAGTGGCCACCACAAACCGGACGATGCGTGAAAGCCATAGACCAATGACATTGTAAAGGTTGCAGAAAGTTGGTGAATGGGAGGGTTCCCAAAGAGTAGCACTCTGTTACTCGTTGGGAATAATTGGAGGTGAATGGAGGTCGTGGCATTCAATGGGAGAGGTCTATGTCCAGCAGTGGACTAAATTTTTTGGAAAATGATTGTATAGGTAGGTACTACATAATATAATTACTTATACCTTTATTTTTAAACCTGCAGTATATAGTAGTTTGAGCAAATCCTACTAATATTATAAACGCGAAAGTTTGTATGGAGTATGGATGTTTGTTACTCTTTCACGTAAAAACTACTGAATGGATTTGAGTGAAATTTGGAATGGAGATACTTTACGCCCTGGATTAACACATAGGCTACTTTTCATCATCATCATCATCATCAATTTTCATCATTATTCACGCGGGTGAAACCGCTGGGCGCATTAGTAAATAAATAATGCTGGACATTTCACACAACATTATCTAGCCCCAAGCTAAACAGAGCTTGTGTTATGGGTACTGGATAACTGATATATACTGAATACGATACATTACATAGATATATATTTTTTATACATAGAAAATACCCAGAACACCCGGAGCAATTACCTGCAGATCGTACAAATATTTGTTCCGAGGCGGGAATCGAACCCGCAACGTCCTGTGTCGACGGCGAACTTTCACCCGCCGCGCCACATATAGGTACTACATATAGTTATACCTTTATTTTTAGATCTGCAGTACTTAGTACCTAGTTTGAGCAAATATACGGGATGTAAACTGTCGAATGATTGGCTGACTCGGTCCAAAGCGTGCCTTTGAGCTGGGAGTCTGTAGGTTCTTGGAAGAACAAAACTCTTTGAACTCTTGGTTTCTGTATTTGCGGCTTATGGCTGAGATTAGCCTATTTTTACCGACAATCGTTGGCTAATAAAGGTTATTGAGTTTGACCTCGTCCAGTCAACCGGCTAAAATGATGATGATGAATGAAACATTTATGTTCCAGGGTATGAGGTGCTGTCAACGGGTCCAGCTCTACTGCTGCAGTTCACAGCTAACTCCGTGTCTCCCGGGCAGGGATTCGCTGCCACCTTTACCTTTCAGCCACCACCTGACTCTACTGCCGCTGGTTAGTACCCTACGAGTAAAAGGCAGGAGAACGGTCACCTATGTCTTAGATCTAGGTAGGTAGGTACTTCGTTTATCCATGGTGTCGCTAACTCTTTCTTGGCGCCTTAGATGACCCAGATTGAGCTATGGTGGCCTTAAAAAGGGCTTGAAATTGATTTTGAAAGCACCAGTGCGTGGAGAAATAATTGAATGCACCTTGTTGATTTTTATATGGAAAATATTAACTGCAACCCTACGTGTCGGTTCTAGGTACCTATTTATAAAAGATGGTGATAAGGAAAATTGCAATAAGTTACATAAATCAGGAGGCGTTAGTTGTTATGTACTTACCAAAAGTCAACATTCTCTAAGTACCTACCTACATGTCTAATTGTCTACCAGCGTAGGATGAATAAAATAATAACTTGGTTATTCGATGTAAGTAACCTACCTAGGTACCATCCGAGGTAAGGTACTGAATCTTACCTACAGCACTCAATCAAGAAAATATCGTTTACATTTTCAATTCCACTTTGAAAATGAGAATTTTTCCCAAATATTTCGCTTCAATTTGTCGGCGCCCTGTAGTAATAAATGCCACCGATCCTGAGTTTGCGACTGTAGCCAACAGTTACCTACTCTATGAATAGTTTTGGCTGGTCTCCAGTTTGTGACGATGGAAATTGCATAGGAATTTCCACTGTGAGCTTACGCTGTACCTACACCTTTGTAAAATTACTTTATGTTAGTTACTTCTCTATATCTAGGTACCGGTACTTATCTAACTACCTATGTAGCTCTACCTAGGTACTTATCTAACTTTTCAATTAAAACCCGACTTAAGTCGTAGTCGAGCAAATGAATAGGTACCTACCTAAGTACTTACCTAAATCATAATGACCACCACGAAAACACTATTCAAAATTATTGAAAAGACCACGGAAATTGCTGTAGTACCTACCTATAGGTACTTAGTTGCTTACAACATAAATAAGTACATTGATAGCTTACGAAATAGCCTCCTCCTTTTTTGTGATGTCGGTTAAAAAAGGAAATTTTTGTAGGTAACTGCAATCAAAAATACAAAGTAACGAGGTGCGGTGATTCACAGCATGAAGCGCCATCTGTGATTATTTGAAGAAGTTTTAAACAAGGGTTCTAAGAAGCGCCATCTATCAAATAGCCTCTAAACTAAAATTAACGTTGGTTTTTCGTTGGCTCGCCTGTCTCAAAATACAAGCTGCTGACTAGAGATGGCGTTGTCAGGCGTAGCTCATCGGACTACAGCGCCATCTCTTCTTACTATGCGAATACCCTGGCTAATTCAACTTTTATAACCATTTTCTCACCGAAAGCTGAGAGCGTGCATTAGTCTAGAATTCTAGATGGCAGATTTGTATTCGTCTGTTCCACTAAACAAATCCATTGATGGATTTGATTCCATATTTTGGCAGTGTATCCCCTAGTACCTACTTAGTAAGTAGTACTACCTAGTAAAAAAACCTAACTAGGGACTCCGTAACTAAGTAGGCTAGGTAGGTTTTTTGATATCTTTTTAAGTACCTCCTTGGCCTGTGTAAAGAATAAAGTACCTATACCTAAAACATGAAAACTAGAGATAAGTAGGTACCTATTAGGCTGGTAGTATGTAATGTAGTTAGGTACCTAACCAGTGGATAAGAGCTAATAGTATCCTAAGTACTTACCTACTTATACAAAAATCAGTGGAATCTAATCCATCCAAGCAATAGATTAGAGCGGATTAAAAAAGCCAGCGGAATCTATTTCATTCAGGAAATGGATTAGTGTGGAATAAAAAGTGGAATCAAATCCATCAACGGATTTCTTCAGTGGATTTGATTGGAATTAGAACAGCCCCTTTTCGCTACTTGCATACCTACAGCCTTATCGCGCAGTACCTACCAAACTTTTTAAAATATTAATTTTATTTTTAGATTCAGATCGCCTCCTGAAGCTGAGCTTCGGAAAAGCGTTCGAGTCCCTCGGGCCAGAAGTTAGTGCAACAAGTAAGTACATAAATAAAGTAGAAGGTACCCACCTCATAGATAGGTATATGTACTACCTGTTAGCTTCTAGCAAATTAGGGTCAATTATTTGACAAATTCATCGGAAACGTCATCTGAAATTGATATTGTGCGCTGGCAGCACTGACGTTGACAGCTAAAAAAAAAAGGAACACATCGATCGCGATCGATGAAAACGGCCATATTGGAGAGTGATCTATGGGAGAAAAAGCACAGGCATACGGAAAAGATATAAGAATTACAGTTTTATAGGAGTTGCAGCTTCAGTTTTTCGTCACCAAACAGTGAGTTGTTAATAGTCAGAAGTGTGACCGAATCAAAACAGCCATCCAGGAAATCCGGTATGTTCAATCAACTAAATTCTAGGTAATTGGAATAACTGAGTTTGCACGTGGACGCTTTCGCTGAAAACCAAAACGTGCTTTAGTCCTTATTCTAATACCAAAACCTTGCGTTTTTCCGTTTGTGTTGCGACGAATGCATGTTATTCACTTTATGCAATCGGTTGATAATTACCGACTCTTAGAATACATGGCCCATGATCAGAGTGACTGGGTACCTACATAGGTACACGGCCCAGAG
Source organism: Epirrita christyi (assembly GCA_951392215.1). Classification (NCBI taxonomy): domain Eukaryota; kingdom Metazoa; phylum Arthropoda; class Insecta; order Lepidoptera; family Geometridae; genus Epirrita; species Epirrita christyi. The sequence goes on along the minus strand of OX595842.1, from coordinate 5,682,642 downwards.
CCCATGCGTGGGCATGTACCTAAACATAACTGTCCACGGATCATGTCATCAGATCTAAGGGATGCGAGGACTTATATCTAAAATCTTGCTGAAAGAGCTTTCCAGTTTTATAGGTATTATTATGCTAGCTATTGCTTATATTATGTGCACTGTGTGTTGATTGAAATTCAAGCAGAATGTTGTAAATAACAGTATATAACCAGAGCCTGAATGAACTGAATAGTTTTTATTGAACATGTCACATCCTCATATCATTTGCTTGCTCAAATACACATTTAGCCATGAGGCAGACAGTGGTCCATCCGACTCAAATCTCATTACTGCATCTCACGGTAATATTTATTATCTTGATTATCTTTTATGAATGTTTATGCTAAAAATAAATAACAAATCTGAAATAATTTAAATAACCTATGCCTACTAACAAAATTAAATAATATTATAAATATTATGGTCTTCGCTCGCTAAACATTTTCTAAATATAAGTAAGTATATTTCCAGAGGTACATTACATTTTGATCTACAGACTCCCAACTAGTAAAGGTTGGATGGGATGGATCTGAACATAGCAGGTATCCTAGTAGAATATCCCTAAAAGTGAAAAATTCATATTACTAAGTATAAGAAACTTCCTCGTTTGGGACAATGTCAGGTAAAACTAATCAGTGAATGACTAAACTTCTATGAGTGTAGTATCAATCGATTCATGAAACATGCAAGTCTACATAAAAGCTACTATTGACGTGAAAACGTCTCTCACTTACATTTTGAATGTGAAAACTTTTTGAAATTTTCACGGTTCTGGTTTGGATCGTGAGAGATGGAATAATGGATACAAATTAACTTAAAATTAACCTTTTGTGTTTATCTGGAGTTAAATATTCTATCGATGATTGAACGATGCACATGTTCACTCGTTATTACAAAATTGTTTTATTTTGTAGAACATTAGCCTGATGTTAAATAACATTGAGACTTACTGAGCGTGATTGTGTATTTCAATATTTTTTTTTTAGTGTGTGTTCTTGTACCCTAATTATTATTTTTTTTCTTTTCTCTCTCACCTCCTGTACCTACCCCTACACCTATTCTATGACAATCTATCCTACAATTTGAAACGGATGTAAAATAATAATAATAATTAATAAATAATAATAAAAATTAATAAATAATAATAAAAATTAAAAAAAAAAAAAAAAAAAAAAAAAAAAAACACAGGATGGTTCGGTCTGCGGAGAGTGCTTCATCTGAAGGCTTAACGCCTCCAAGACGTAAACATTTAACACGTCAGCGAAGCATTTCCCATGATGTATCTTCGGATAATGTGGTTCTTTCAACGCGACGAAGTCGGAGTAAAATACGCAGTGAAATCAGACGACGCAGCAAATCAAACGAGTCGAGATCCCGCAAACGTGACTACAGATGTGCACGGCGAACCAGAAAGAGTCATCGTCGCCGCCGCCGCCGTGATTTGTCTTCGACGTCAACGGCATCATCAAGTGGTAGAGATCGAAAGAGACGTCGTCACCGAACTAGCTCGAGGCGTGATTGTCGTCGGCGGTCGTATTCAACATCGACACCTATAAAAAGCGGTGAACCAAAAGAAAACAATGACAGCATTTTGCTGAAGACTTTTTTAGAAATGATGAAGGAAAAATGTACAAGCAACCCCGTTTCATATGCGGGGGCACAAAACGTCTTACCAATATTTGACCCAAAATCAAAGATTCAATCCGCTGCAGATTGGCTTCGTAAAGTCAACGAAACGGCTGCAATATATAACTGGCAGGAAAAACAGATTATATACCATGCGTTACCTAAACTTTCCGGGCTAGCCAAGCGGTGGTATGAAGGATTGAAGTCAGTGGATCTTACATGGAGTCAGTGGCAAGAACGGATCTCAAGCACTTTTCCTGATGATCGAAATTACGGTGATAAGCTCGCGGAGATGTTAGAGCGTAGAAGCCGACGCGAGGAATCTCTAGAAGAGTATTATTACGACAAAATGACGTTAATTAACACATGCGGAATTGACGGTAAAAATGCAGTTGACTGCATTATCCATGGAATTTACGACAATAACATAAAACTCAATGCACAAGGTGCTAACTTCAAGGAACCAATCGAGGTTCTGAAATTTTTAAGAAGCATTTCAAGAAATCCAACCACTTACCAACAAAAAAAAACATTTATACCGAATAAACAACAGACTGGGGACCGGGCAGTTAGAAACGAATGGAATGACAAGTTTAAGAACGTTAAGTGCTTTAATTGTTCGGAGATAGGTCACGTAGCTATACGATGCACAAAACCACTAACAAAATGTAACAAATGTCTTAAGTTTGGCCATAGCCAGGATCATTGCGGAAAACTAACATCACGTGCGGGTAATGGGAACCTCAAAGGTGAATCGGAACCATATCCTAGATCTCAAAAAGTACTTAAGATTACGGAAACTGATAAATACAAAAGTGAAAAATATTTTAAGATAATAACAGTTAACAAACAACTTCACAAAGCTTACATTGATTTTGGAAGTGAATGTTCGATAATCAAAGTTAGTGTGGCTAGGGCGAAAGGTCTCGAGGTTATTATAAATGATCTTCCGATGCTGAAAGGGTTTGGGTTAGGGAATAAAATCTCTCCAATTGGTAGTTGTGATGTATCTATCACCATCGACGCTGTCACTGCCGATATTAAAGTGTACGTCGTGGAAGATGAATTGCTGAACACTGATTTATTAATCGGTCAAAATTTAACAGAACTACCGGCAGTAGTTGTTCATAAAACCAGTTCTGATCTGTACTTCTATTCTAACGAATCAAGTCTAGAAAAAACGAAGCTCCTGAATGAGTTCGAAACCACATTCTCTGGCACTCAAGCACTAGCAATATATACCGACACAGATCTTACTGGACAAATTTATGTACCGTCAGTGACCTGCTTGAAAGAGAATTGCGAATACTCAGTACTCCAGGGAATCTACACTTTACATAATGGTCGTGGACATGTAATGATAGTAAATCTGTCGGGTAAAGAAATAACACTACCCAGAGACAAATTGCTTAGCAGAGTACATATTTTACCAGACATTGCCAAATTTAAAACAGGTGAGACTGAGGTTAAGCAAATCAGAAGACTTGAACTCTCAAAAGAACTTCCTTTTGTTGTTAACACTAGGAACGATGACATATCATTGGACATGGTTAATATCGGAGAAAACGTGACTAAATGTGAGAAAATAAAACTTTTAGAACTATTAAACAAATACAGAGATGGATTTGCACTAACATCACAAGAATTAGGACTAACTCAAGTTGCAGAGATGCACATTAAACTGACAGATGACAAACCCGTATCGTATAAACCATACAGACTTCCCTTTTCCGAGAGAAAGGTAGTACAAGGTATGGTAGAGGAACTTCTTACTAATGAAGTTATTAGAGAATCTAACTCAGCTTACGCAAGTCCAATTGTGTTAGTAAAGAAAAAGAATGATGATTACCGCCTATGTGTGGACTATAGGGCCTTAAATAAAAAGACAGTTAAAGATCGCTATCCTATGCCTGTTATCGACGATCAGTTAGACAGACTCAGCGGAAACAAGTTCTTCACTAGTCTTGATCTCGCATCCGGTTACCACCAAATACCAGTTGCCGAGGAGTCTAGGCACCTCACGGCATTCGTTACTCCGGATGGTCATTATGAGTATACGAGGATGCCGTTTGGACTAGTAAATGCACCAGCTGTATTCCAACAAATGATCAATAAGGCGTTAGGATCTAAAAGGTTTGAATTAGCTATCCCTTACTTAGACGATATCTTGACAGCGGCACCAACTATTGAACAGTCATTAGTAAAGTTAGAAGCATTACTGGTTTTGATACGTGATGCTCGTCTTACACTGAACCTTTCGAAATGCCATTTCCTTGAATCATCAATCGAATATTTGGGCTATGAAATCTCTGAGAACGGTCTCCAACCAGGCGTTAGAAAAACCCAAGCGGTTTCAAATTTTCCTACACCAACTAATGTGCACCAGGTTCGGCAGTTTGTTGGTTTAGCCAGCTTCTTTAGAAGATTTGTTCTTGATTTTGCCAAAATCGCTCGACCTCTCACTATGTTGACTAAAAACGATGTAGTCTGGACTTGGGGTCCAGAACAAGAGTTTTCGTTTAAGGAAATCAAAAACAGACTCGTATCTCGACCGGTTTTAGCACTCTACAATCCAGAGTATGCAACTGAAGTCCACTGCGATGCAAGTAAATTTGGATTGGGAGGTATACTACTCCAAAAACCAGATGAGAAATCTCCATTACGAGCGGTATCGTACTACAGCCGCCAGACTACGAAAAGTGAAGAGTTCCTACATTCGTACGAGTTAGAAACAATGGCTGTTGTATCAGCGCTCAAGAAGTTTCGCGTGTACTTGATTGGACTGCAGTTTAAGGTCATGACTGACTGTAGTGCTCTGAGATCTACTTTAAGTAAAAGAGACTTAATGCCAAGAATAGCACGGTGGTGGTTACAACTTCAAGAATTTGATTTTACTGTTGAATACCGTCCGGGAGAATCAATGAAGCATGCAGATGCACTCAGCCGTAACCCAATCCCGATCATGGACGAGCCAGATAATTTAGAAATTATGCATATAAGAACTGAAGACTGGTTGCAGACAGTTCAGATGACTGATCCTAAGCTTAAACTCATCCGAGATGTACTGGAGACAAAGGAAAATGATATCAAAGAAATCGTCAACAATTATTGCATGAAAAATAATCGATTATACAGGCGGGTGGGTAAAGATATTAGGTGGGTGGTACCACACGGTGCAAGATGGCGAATTTGTCAGATTTGCCATGATGAATCGGGTCATTTTGCTTTTGACAAAACATTTGAGAAATTGAGCAAAGAATATTGGTTTCCAAAAATGAGGAGATTCATTAAAAAGTATGTTTCAGCTTGTATGAACTGTGCCTATAACAAGAAACCAGCGGGTAAAGAATCCGGATATTTACACCCTATTCCAAAACCTGATAAAATATTCCATACTTTGCATCTGGATCATTTGGGACCCTTTATTAGGAGCAAGAGAGGAAATATCTACATACTTGGGATAATAGATAGCTTTAGTAAGTTTATTTTTGTCAAGGCTGTGAGAAACACAAAATCTAGTACAACAGTAAAGGTCTTAGAGGATATATTTGCCACCATTGGTAACCCGAAGGTTTTAATATCGGATCAAGGTACAAGTTTTACTTCGGAGAATTTAAAAAATTTGCAAACTCAATTGGTACTAAACACATTCTAAATGCCGTAGCTACGCCACGTGCTAACGGCCAGATTGAGCGCTATAACAGAACAATTTTAAGTTCTCTGGCATCTATGAACCATAACCTTCATGAAGCTGACTGGGATTTGAATTTGCCCAAACTTCAGTGGAGCCTCAATAATACTATTAATAGAGGCATAGGAAAAGCCCCAGCGGAAGTCGTATTCGGTCATAGAACAACGAACTCACCACAAGGCATTATTGCAACATCATGTGACCAAGAAAGGGAGGACATTCGGCAGGATGTAAAAGACACAATAAAACGACAACAAACAATTATGAAACAACGTTTTGATAAAAATAGATTACCTACCAAACATTTTAAAGAAGATGAGTTAGTCATGATTCCAAACTATACACAAGAAAAAGGAAAGAGTAACAAATTAGTTCAAAAATTCAAAGGGCCTTTTAAAATAACAGCAGTTCTAGACAATGATAGATACGAGGTATCAAGTATAGAAGGACATGCGATTCGCAAGTATAAAAACATATTCCCCGCTGATCATCTGAAACCCTGGGTAACCTTTTCTTCTTCTCCGACCGAAAGCGACAGTGAAAGCGTTAGTAGTGAAAATTAAGGTTTTACTAATTATAGGTACGTTCAAGTATACGATGATTGTCGAGCTATCCAAAAAGTTGATTTTAACCTATTTCATTATGTCCGATGTGTTTATGTTTTGTGGTTTAAACGAATAAATGTCTTAGTATTAAATTTTTTTTAAATCTTACACGCAAAGAGAAATCCATCCGACTAACTGTTAGTGGCAGTTAAATCCTTTAGAATTCCTTACATCCCATCCATGATACCTATGTAGATCTAGAGCAACTCGTAAAAGTCACGTAAAGGAGACCACAGTCCGAAGAGGATGTGATACATACGTGAATGACTTCATGAAACGAACGGAGGAGGCCGAAACCCCGTCGTGGGTAAGCGGTACCCGTACACAACAAAAGCGGAGGAGGCCGAAACCCATCGTGGGTAAGCGGTACCCGCACAAAACAAACGGAGGAGGCCGAAACTCGTTATGGGTAAGCGGTACCCGTATACAACAAGTGGAGGAGGCCGAAACCCCGTCGTGGGTAAGCGGTACCCACATATTTAAAAAAAAAAAAAACGGAGGAGGCCGACACCTGCAGAGGCAAGCGGTACCCGTGCGAGACGAAGGAGGCCGACTCTGAAGAGGAGGAGCGGTACGCGTTACCAAGGAAGATGGCAAAGAGGTGCATCATATTCATCTGTAAAACTGGTAATAGAAAATTTGATTATTTTATATTACCTGTAAATTTATTATGTCGATCGTCATAATGTAATTGTATTTGGTATTGTTATGTATGTATTTATATATTCATGTATTGTCATATAAATGTATGTGGCCATACATCAGGGTAGATGGCCGGATTAAGGACTGGGGGCAGTCCTTACACCCAGGATGGCCGAACTGTTAGCTTCTAGCAAATTAGGGTCAATTATTTGACAAATTCATCGGAAACGTCATCTGAAATTGATATTGTGCGCTGGCAGCACTGACGTTGACAGCTAAAAAAAAAAGGAACACATCGATCGCGATCGATGAAAACGGCCATATTGGAGAGTGATCTATGGGAGAAAAAGCACAGGCATACGGAAAAGATATAAGAATTACAGTTTTATAGGAGTTGCAGCTTCAGTTTTTCTTCACCAAGCAGTGAGTTGTTAATATACCTATCTATGAGGTGGGTACCTTAAGTAAGTATACCTATCTAGTATCTACCTTTCTACTCTCCTATTCCTATTAACTCTCAAATTAAGCGTGATGCCAGAACAAAAAAACCGATGAATATGCGCCCGGTCTAAAGGCTATCACATACGGGAGCTATAATGTAAAGTTATAATAATATATTATAGCAAGGCACTGGGCCTCGTCTTTTATCAACCCGGAGGCAAAAAAATTTTGAACACTAATTAATTATAATTCTCTTCAATTTCTAATGTAATATGTACCTAATTAAAATCTGAAATTCAGTAATTTGTGTGACAGAGTTTGGATCGTAGTTATCTGAATAAATAAATTATTTATTATACTACTTATATAGCAAGACATATTTCAATACAATATTTGCCATACAAATCCTTCGGGGTCCACGCATGCCAGAGTTAGTAGGTACTTAGCATAATTATATCTTAAACTGAAGATACTGAGATATACGAAAACATACAGGATATATTTTCGTACATTACGATATGTTTCCACAAACAATATGTTCTGCTTCGGATCGGCGCCTGACTCATTACCTACCCAGACAAGCGATTAGTATTAGATTAGGTAGGAATAGTTGGCTCCTGCCATGTACATTTTTATTTTTTTACTTTAGTCGTGCAAATCGTTTTTTCAACCTAGCTTTACTTATTTTTAGAGATTTTCTATCCCCATCATTAAGTTTTTAGTTCCTGATAAAGCAGTAAGCATATAAATATGTGATTCACTATGAGAATCATCTTCTGATGCAAATGGTTATGGACCCATAATAAGTAGGAAGGTCTTAAAATTTGGAACAGCCTGTATAAACGTTCGTCTGCCATAATCAAATGAGGTTAAGATGTAATAAAATTGAAAATTGAAAAGATGAAATTGGAATTTCAAGAATCCTTTTACTTATAACATTCGGATCTCCAATACGTCGATCCATTTTGATTCATTGTTTCATTTAGTCTCTCATTTTACTAGAGAGGTTATATCAAGGTAAAATTATTTTCTTTTCAACACACTTGATAAGATAAGATATTGTCCCCTCTGCCAAGTGCCAATGTGTTTTTTTTTTAACTTTTTCTATGCCACTAGGTACAGTAACTAATCACCAAATCGTCAATGAACAAAAACAGGACTTATAGATAAACTTATTTACCTGCTAACTTTACAGTCAAAATTCAAAATAAAAACTATCAAGATAATAATTTTATTGTGTTAAGTATAGATTTTTTTATTGTGAATTTCTGCAGTGAAATTGTAAAAAATCTGCATCGTCCTCCTTACATAAATTCATTGACTATTTTTTTATTTTATTTTACTTTATTCTATCCGAAGAAGAGTCTTCGTAAATGGCCTGCATGTACCTATCTATTCAGGGTCTGTATTAGGTATATCTACACACTAAACCACCAAAAGTTTGAGCACCTACCTACCTCTAGCTATGATAGCATATCGTATTTGATGAGCTCCTCTGAGAATATACCTAAGATAGGTGTATAACTGGAAGTTTAGAACTAGAAGTTAGCACGAACTTCGGAACATCCTGTATTTCCAATACAAAGCAAAATGAGAATGGAGGTTGGTACTTTACCTACAACTAGGAAGTCCGTACTAAGGATTGGTTCCGAAGGGGGCGGGTTTGAGGGACTCAGTTATATTACCATGAAAACCCAAAGTCAAATGTCTACTCAAGAAAATTAATGTTGTATCAATTTACAAATTAAAAAGCTATTCTTATTAATTTTGCAAACAATGTTTCACATTTTTTTTGTTTTATTTTAGTAGGTAATTCATGGAACTGGCATGCAGTAACTCTAACCCATTCCAAAAGCATTCTTAGGTCACGTGAAGTCACGTCCACCTAGAATGCGCCCTATGTGACATTGTACTGCGTCATCCTGTTATCTCTCTGAAAAGTCTCATGTGTCTGTAATTTTATAGGCACCCATACCCTTTAAACCAGGCAGGTCTATTTCTCCATCTCGCGACAGGTTTGCAACAGGCATAAATTATGCAATCAGGGCTGTCAAACGGTAACTTTTGTATTAGAAAACCGACGTTTGACAGCCTTGATTGCACAATTTACGCCTGTTACAAACCTGTCGCGAGATAGAGAATTGTCCTGCGGGTCGCGCCTTCTTATCATGATTCTCTCTCTATTTAAGGGTCTTCAAAAGTAAAGATACGCCTCTGTTCCTATAGAATGGAACTGTACCTCTCGTATTCTGCGCTAACGGAGCAGAACATGGATAATTATGCTCGTTTATATCTTCTGGTTAGCTAGCATTTAAACGTTGACTGGCAAAGTAAATTATTCCGTTTGGTGCACTTTGAAATGAGCGTTTTAGGCTAATGTTCATTTCAAAGTGCATTGTTAGTGAATTGATTGGGTAGAGGTTAATTTAGTATTCATCATCATCTTTATCATCAGCCGGTAGAAGTCCACAGCTTGGACATTGGTCTTTTCATAATAATGCTAATACAGACGGTCTTAACCAAAATAAGTCGATATGAAAAGTAAAATATTCATCGAGTGTTTCCATGGAAAATCTAGGCCTAAATTGTCATCTTTTTAGGATTCTGTACCTCAAAAAGTACCAACAGAACCATTATAGGATCAAACTCGTGTCTGTCTGTCACAGCTTGTTATTTCCGAAAGTATTCGACCAAAAAATTTAAAATTTTATCACACATAAGATACAGAGTTAGGTGATCCAATCAAAGACTCACAAAAGACACTCAAAAGCATTACCGTTTAAGTTATTCAATATTACATTTTACTCAAGTCTCTTTCGGCTTAAAAAACTAAGAGATCTCATTATTATCCTCTTAACAAATTCCTCGATTGGATCTCTACAGTGTTTTAGGCTTTAGATGAATGTAATAAAATTCACAAATGCACTGCAACAGGCAATCCTGTAGCCACATTAAAATAAATAAAAAACTCGCTTCCAGTGCGACATAGTGTTATAAATGCATTTCTCGCGAAGTAGCCGTGCAGTCAGAATAAAACATGGCGTTTGAATAAATGAACAAACATACACTGAGGCGTGCTTTTGTGGCCTGAAATACAAGGCGACCTACAACGTTTCCACCACTCTCCGAGTGCGAATATAACGGAATACGTATATTCAAACTCGGATATAACATCCGGTACATACTATCCCTCTTATTCATAATCATTTATAAACCTATTTTAGTTAAAATAGCTTTTGTTTTGTTCTCTCTGATGTGAAATGACATACGCCAATACAAGACAAAAGCTTTATAAGCTATTAAAGGTTTAAAAATTGATTATAAATAAGAGGGTTCAAGTAGAAGACCAAGACAGCCCTTGGGCTGAGATGAAAATATTGACGAATGATGAACAGGAAAATGTACGAGATAAAGTCGTCTCAAAACAATGAGATAATAATAATGTTGGACACTTCGAAGCTGATTAAGGGCTGGTTTCCACGGGGGCGGAGAGGAGAGGAGGCGAGAAGAGATGTGCTGCAAAGCTGGCTGGTTATTTCCACCAAAGCGGAGAGGAGAAGTGTAGCAGAGAGGAGATGTGAGCTTTGTGTAGCAGAGATGTCAGCTGTGAGAGATCGAAACTAGTCAAGAGGCGCGGAGGAAGGCTGCGGGGTGCGGGGTGCGCCGCCCGGCTGCCCGACTACACACTTCTCCGCTCTGCCGCGTCATTTGCTCGCTCGCCGCTCAAAATTCTATAGAAAAATGAGACATCTAGTCTCCTATCCGCTTGATCCATTTCCACCGAAGCGATGTGGAAATAACGAAATCGGATTGGTTTATTCAAACACATCTCCTCTCGTCTCCTCTCCTCTCCGCCCCGGTTGAAACCGACCCTAACTTTTGCAGTGTAAAAGCGTACAGTCGACCAAAAAATCAGGATTGATCCGTGTACTTACTGTGCAATGATGCATATTGCATGCTAAAGAGAGTTTATGAGCAGGAATATTTGAACCGTACATTTCAGGCCGTGAGTTTCAGCCCGGAGTGGGTAATGCACAAAGGCCCATAGGATGCATTATTGCTGGTTCGCCCGGGGCCGTCGAGGCCAAAGTTCAGGTTTAGATAAACATAGCCTGCGATATACTGTTTTTATTTACACAGTTGGAAACTGAAAGTTTTAGGAAATTTGAATGAAACCTTTTTGTACGAACCGTTTTATTTGTGTTTCTAAAACGTAACTATAAAAAGGATATTAGATATTTTAAGCAAAACATAAGGAAAGGTCTCAGAATAAGGACTAGCACCTTATTCTGAGGGAAAGGTACATTTTACATTTATTTATATGAAATACCTATACCTTAGATTACATCACTTTGTTGTTTGATGGTTTGTATGTCTGTCTTTGTTGATCTCAGAAATATCATCATCATCATCATCATCATCATCATCATCATCACCATGTAGAAATTCAATGCTGGACGTAGGTCTCCTCTATAGAATGCCCCGACGAACAATATAGAGCCACCTCCATCCACCGACGATAAGCCGTTGTTTTTTTTTAAAACCAAACGTGACTTGCTTTTTACCCCTATTTGTATACTTTTACTCTATAGCATATAACATTTTTGAAAATTTCTATTATAATTATAGATTTTGGGGTTTAGACAAAAATAGACTCGTCAGTCTCCTCCCCTGGATGTCGTAAAAACCATTTAAGGGCTTGCACCAGAAGATGAGCAGCATAGCATAGAGAGCAGAGAATAGAGTCAAAGTACCATACGATTTCTGCCTGTAATAATGAATTCTGTATGCCAACTGTCGTAAGTATAATGTGAAACACTTTATGTAGAGACATGAATCGTTCTCAAACACTACTATTTCATGCCTCAACAGCACCGTGCGATGATATTTAGATGGCGTTACACCCGCACCGTCAGGTCGTACGTCAGAGTCAGATCGAAGGTATCGCTCGGAATTCTACCTACCTACAGGATCTATCAGGTAGAGCTTAACATTTTAAAGGAAATCATGTAAGAAACAAAAATTATTGACACAACACATTCATCAAATTAATTTATATTTACAAAATAGGTACACTTGTTTACAAATGACTTCTAGATTTTTAACTGATATGCTAAACTTTCTTAAAATGTTTACTCCCTGTATTATTATAATATATTTTTGTACATGTCTATCTACCTACCTTGTTTTAAATTTATCATTACTTAGTTAAATATACATGTTAATATCTATTTGGCTTACAAGTTTAAAAAATGTTTGAACCATGGAAAAGAGGGTATTCTACTAATACAGGTTTTTCTAACTTAAAAGAAGAGATCCCAACCCATGTAACCACACCTTGTAATTTATAAATAAATAATTTGAATTTTGAATTTGAATCATCACATCATCACCAGTTTGTGTACATCCACTGCTGGACGAGGCCTCCCCCATAAAATACTATGTGGTGATTGCAACAATTACCAAGCTTGGCAGGCGGATAGTGACTGCAATTTTGTGTTGAGTGCTCAGGTGGATGCTACTTCCCACCCCGTGGTGTAATCTCTTAGACGGCTTTTACAATATCCACGGGAGGAGGCGGTTTTCCGTCACCTCCAGTGGATTCTTAGGCTGGGTATACCACAACATCTCTCTATGAACTACAGTTTAATAAAAAACGGTTCAGCTGCTACGGCATGAAACAAATTAATATTCAAACTTTCACATTTTAATATTGGTAGGATGTGATTGAGTCTGCATAAGATTGATTTCTATAAATTATTATCGCAGTACGGATAGAGAAATTGATATTTTTATGTATTGACAGATTCAATAAGTAGTCCAGTCACTTAAGGGGTTTGATCATGAAGATAATTCCTCTGTCGCTGAAACTCTGCAGTGTGATAAAGTAAAGTTTATAGATTACGGCTGACAAGTTATCTAGAGCTTTTTTATTTTTTAAATTAGGTTAAACATGAAAACCACTAATAACTTTCGATGGAAAATGAATTTCCTCGTTCATCGGACTAAAGATTCAAGAAAATAATGTGCAGTGAATGTGAGTGTGTGTGCAGTGAATTTTATTTTTTGACACACAGTAATACTATATGGATCACTATACATACCAACTTTTCACATGCTTTTGCTAGATGGCACAGCTTCACTTATCAGTTTAATAGTTCGCAGTTTTAACGGTTGTTGTAAAATATCACCCGGTTCGTGTAGTATTAAATTTTATTAATGCAGTATTAAGGCTAATTTACATTAATCCAGTAGTATTGTTCAAACACTGGATTGTCATTGGACGCGTGTATAATATTTAAATCCAGCCGTGTTTACACGCGCTAAACTGGATCAATATACTGAATATAAATCTGACGGTAATTTGATACGATGATAAGATAAAAATGTGTTTTGAACAAATTAATCAAAAATTACGAATTTGTAGAGAAATATTAAATGTCGTTTAGTGGTATTGTTAGGAATGGATTTGGCTTGTAAAATTGAATAGGGATGGAATGGAATGGTTACCTAGTACGTTTAAAGATTTAAGTAGAAACGTAATTATTCTTTTTTTTCTATAGGTACGTTTTCATCACAAGTTGTATTTTCAGCACTAAGTTTCCTGAAAGAAATAAGCGATAAGACCGCTCATTATGCATTTCACTTATTTTTTGTTATTTCGTTAACTTTTTGTTTATAAGTGTGTTAGAACTGGTTTGCGCAATAAAGAGTTAATCTATCTATCTATAATTCATTTTTTTTTGTCTATGTTTATAGACGACCTCTGTGGTGCGGCGGGCGAAGGTTCTCCTGTGACGCAGGAGGTTGCGGGTTCGATTCCCGCCTCTAATATTTTTACGATCTGCAGATAATTGTTCAGGGTGTTCTGGGTATTTTTCTATGTATAATAAAAAAATATCTATCTATGTAATGAATTGTATTACCTAAGTATATATCAGTTATCTAGTACCCATAACACAAGCTCTGCTTAGCTTGGGGCAAGATAATGTTGTGTGAAATGTCTCCAGCATTTATTTATTTATTTATGTGAAAGAAAAAAAAAAATAATTGTCTCCCAATGCGATAGCAAATTTGGCACGCGAAGCGTAGTAACTATTATTCAAACTGTGACGCGGGTGTAACCAATAAGCTTTGTCGTTTTGTAGGTACTTATGTCTTGTATATGGTAATTTATTTCATGTGTCTACATATATGTGGTGTTCATTGGGGAGAACAAATAAATTTTATTTATTTCTTTTTTATTAATGTCTTATTTGGTTACTAGACTAAGTAACGACCTCCGTGGCGCGGATCGATTCCCGCTACATATCAAATGATCTGCAAACATTTGTTCCTGGTCTGGGTGTTGTAGTACCATGGTACTTACTCTTAGTTCCTGATACCCACGACACGGGGAATTTTAGTGTGGGATCAGGACGCTATATGTGTGACTGTTGGGTATTGTGTTTTATGTATTATTTTTAAAAGTAATGGTGTGGTGAGTACGAATTACACTCGATTTCAAAATAGCAACCATATTTTTTCTTTTTTATTGAATTTTGTCCTTGCATGAGCATATAAGGCAGTAAAGAGTACAATAACACCGTAATCTCATTTGTGTCACCTCAATGTAAATATCATCCAATTTTCAGAGCATGAACATTTTATAAGATCACTACAGTAAAATGCATACTACGTGCCAAAAGTTTTTGGTAAAAGTGTAAGCTCGTAAAAAATAATACTTACACCTAATATTATTTTTGAACGAACTTAGGAAATATAGTTCCGGTCTATTGTTATGGTTCCTCATTACAAGTGAGACATGTTTGCCAAGATCAAAATAGCTTTATCATTGTAAGACTTTTTCTGTGTCACATATTATCATAATCATCATCTAATAATAATACCTCTCACCATGAACTATTTTTTCGTGACACCGAGGTCGCGTAAAAATTGTTAATAGCTCTCCGCTTTTTTATAAGAGCGTGTTTTATTTTTACCCGGATTTTTTCTAGGGGTGAAGTTGTAGAACCTGAGTCTTCAGGTTTTGTGTGTAGTCTTTTAACACTCAGTACCTATAGGTTTTTTTTATTCTACTTAGCAAGCATACTGCCCACTTGATAAAAAGTAGTTACCGTAGCCTATACGCCTACAACACCAGAGTCATCACACGCGCGCTGCCGACCCTGAGACATAAAGATGAAAAGTCTCAGGTGCCTGTAATTAATTTCACCGGCATCCGTACCCTTCAAACCGAAACACAGCAATGCGAGCACTTCTTGGCCGCAGAAATAGGTACTATGGGATATATGTTATAAGTTATGTTCCGGTTTAAAGGTGCCGGTGAAATTACAGCCACATGAGACTTCTCATCTTTATGTCTCAGGATGACGGGCGCAGTGCAGTGCCAAGTAGCGCGTCCTAGGTGGACGTGACCTAAGAGGTATTACATTTTGCAATAGGCTGGGGTTACCGTTAAACATCAGGTGGGCCATACGCCAGAACTGTTATTTACTCTTACAAATAAAATAAATGTTGTTGAATAAGTTTAAATCAAACAAATTTTCGCTTTTATTTCAGTTCATGGTATGTGCAAACAAACAATACAATCGTAGCTCCCACGTAAACTCTAACCTGTGTGTGAAGTTGTGCGAGTCAAGAATGCTTTGTAACAATAATAGTTAGTTTGTTCTGTTATGCGAACCTATTCAGGTACCTATTCTCGGGGAGATGTGGACGTTAATGGAAGAAGGTGGATTTGTTTGTTTGTTAGTATCCATCATCATCACCAGCCTGTAGAAGTCTTCTGCTGGATATACACCTCCCCGATAATGCCATGACAAACATTCTCTAGCCACCTCAATCCTACGACCTTTAAAATGTCTTCGGCCCATCAAGCTTTCCTACACTGCGTCGTCTGATTTGTGGTCGCCACTGGAGTTTTTATCTCCAACGGTTATCAGTTCTGCAAGCCATATGGTCTGCCCGTTTCCAACTTGCTGATTCTGAGAGCTATGTCGGCGACCTTGGTTCTTCTATGGATCTCCTCATTTCAGTTTCTATCACATAGTAAAGTTCCGGGTTTAGCTCACTCCATAGCCCGCTGCGCGTCTTTGAGCTTGTGTTTGACGCTGATAGTTAGCGTCCACGTTTTAGTGTCGCAACTCATCACTGGTAACATGCACTGATTCCAGACTTTCGTCCTGAGGCTCTGCTGTTTAATAATTAAGTATATATTTAACCGAACTCTGCCCAGCCGAGATAGATTCGTTGGCTCTGCTCAGTCTGTGGAGCATGAGACTTTGTACCTGTTAGATACTTAATTAATGAATCAGGTATCTAATAGGTACAACTTACCTTACATACGCTGATTTATTCACCAGAGATCATCAAATTTCATAATACCTGTGTCATTTAGAAATTTGACGATCTCAACAAAACCCTGAACTTTTTCGATAAGACGGTATGTCGGCTCAACTTTTACTGGGCTATCAGCTTTTTAACTCCGACATACCTTACAAAAGCTTTAAATAAACGTAATTTAAAGTTGGCACATAAAGGAAATGTAACAAATCTGGGCCATTCTGGGCCCAGTGGGTCCAGGTCACACAATACCCGCCAGTGATTTCAATTATTAAACCTGTCTGCCGCAGTTTGACCTAAATATCAGGTATTCTGTTGATACGCTAGGTAAACTGTCGATCGAAGGCTACAAGTCAGTTATTGCCCATTTTATTTGGATTGGCGGTAATTCGTGCAAACAATGTTGGGTCGGACGTTCTGTGACAAATTGATGATTGATCAGAAAATGTGGGTTGGGTCACAAAATTTAATAAAATGCTATTAATAGTAAGTACACATAACTGACGAGATTCTCGGAGCACACATAGGTACTTAGTGATAGTAAATAATGTAGTCATAAAAATTGGGTTGAATTCAGAGCGCTAAAAACTGTTCTATATTTTTAAATCTAGTCTAGTAGAGTCTAGGTCAGTTGATCTGCCTCTTAGATACAAATATCTTTAACTGCAGAAAGTTTTTGGATTAACTTGCCATTTGACCTATATTCATAGTTCATTATTATTATTTAGTTACTGATCTGTAATTGTAGTTTTCTTAAATAAAGGTTTTTATAGAAAACCTGCCCCTACACATATATTCCATTATCAGCACAAATTAACCCCGCGTTTGCTTCCTGAAATAAACACAATTATTATTTCCCCGACAAACTGCACCGTTGAAGAAAAGAGAAACAAGGGGGAAGGGGAGTTTGCGGTTCCTAACTAGCAAAAACTGCAAGCAATCAGGCGCTCGCCTTTGTTGACAGTTAGTTCCCTTGTACCAGCCATTTCCTGAACTAGAAGCAAAGGTTACTCTGCACTGGTGTCTGCAACTAACTTTTACTATTCGGAAAGCCAGCAAGCTGAAAGTACGGAACGTAGAAAATCATTCTTTATTTCAAAGTGAGAAGGTACAATTTGCCACGTATACAAGTGAATAGGAACAGGCTTACCACACGATAAGGTAAATAAATAATAGTATATTGCATTTTCAAAATGGCTATACCAGGCTCTATATCAAAATGTTCCAACTCTTTTGTTTATATTTCTATAAATCCAAGACTGGGCGTTTTAAATTGCCGAACTGGCTGGTTTCGATTTTATGCCGCATGCCACATCTCATATTATGGTTTCAGAATTCATCATCATCGTCATCATCACAAAAAAAGGTCAAAAGGTCTGTAAAGGTCAAATCTGTCACGGTAAAGGTGTAAAAATAACATGAAATATGTAGTTAAAATAATAGAATAGAAAGTTTGTTATTTTTTTTGTTATTCTCTTTTTTTACAACCTCTGTGGCCCGGCGGACGAGTAGCCGGCTGAGATGCGAGAGGTTGCGGGTTCGATTCCCGCTGTGTGACAAATGTTTGTATGATCTGCAAATATTTGTTCCGGGTCTGGTTTTCATGTACCATGGTTCACGTACTGATACACACAACACAGGGAATCCTATAGTGTGGGACCAGGACTACGTATGTGGCTATTGGATGTTACGTTAACTCTATAAACCAAACATAACAAGATATTTTTTTAATTAAATTGAATATTATTTTTTTAGGATTTATGTGTCGCATTTCAAAGTCAAAGTCAAAGTCAAAAAGAACTTTATTCATTGAAATCACAAGGATCATTTTGAATCGTCTTATATAAAATTAAATTACTCCTGTTCCAACGCGACCAAGCCTAGAAGAATCAGGCAACAAACTCGGCTTGGCTTACATAAATGGTCCGTCTTACCACTAGGTGAGAAGCGCCTGTGTGGTGCCTCGGAGCAAGGAGTTGCTGATACATAGTAAATGAGAACTTAAAAACCTTAGGAAGGTAGTCAAAAGTAAATAAACATCAGCAAAAATATGCAAGACAGCACACGCTACGCTTGTTATACTTATAAATAATAACCTCATACAAACATGTAAATAGGTAAGTACAGATATTGCAAATTTCCATTTTAGCAGTCGAGGGGCAGAGCGACATCAGGCCACGCGGCTTTATCATTAATATAGTCATCAAGAGTGTAATACGCTTTTTTAATTAGATTCATCTTTATGTAGGATTTAAATCTTCGAATAGGAAGTTTAAATGCACCTTCTGGAAGTTTATTATAGAACCGTACAGAATTCCCCATAAAAGACCCACTTACTTTCTTTAATCGAAATTTTGGTATATTTAGTTTGTGTTTATTTCTCGTGTTAATACCATGCACGTCACTTTTTATCATAAAACTATCCAAGTGTTTATGTGTATGTAATAATATTTCATAGATATATTGCGATATTACTGTAAGAATATTGATTTCTTTGAAACGCTCTCTCAAGGAGTCACGCGACTTCATTTTATAAATGGCACGTATTGCCCGTTTTTGCAAGACAAAAATAGCTTGGATATCTGCTGCTTTACCCCACAGTATGATACCATATGACATAACACTATGGAAGTAGCTAAAATAAACAAGCCTAGCTGTAGCTTCATCAGTAAGCTGCCTTATTATACGAACTGCATATGCAGCGGAACTAAGTCTACCAGCAAGAGCCACAATTTGTGGTGCCCACTGCAAGCCCGCATCAATATTAAGCCCTAAGAAAATGGTAGACTTGACAAGATCAAGTGTCTCCCCATTTATTTTAATATTAGTTGGATAATGTTTTACATTTGGCAATGTGAATTTGATGCATTTAGTTTTTTTAGCATTAAGCAAAAGATTATTAACTGTGAACCACTCAAGAACACGCGATAGTGAATCATTTACATCATCGTAATTAGATTTAGATCTATCAACTTTGAAAATCAAAGAAGTATCGTCAGCAAACAGAACTATGTCACATATGTCTTTCACAAAAAAAGGGAGATCGTTAATGTACACTAGGAATAAAAATAGGCCTTGTATTGAACCCTGTGGCACTCCCATGACAATAGTCGATCCTGAAGACCTTTCACCACCAACATCAACTTTTTGGACTCTATTGGATAAGTAAGAATTTACAAGATTAATTGCCTGATTTTGTATGCCATAATGTTTTAACTTGGAAATTAAAGTATCATGCCTCACGCAGTCAAAAGCTTTGGACAGGTCGCAGAAAACTCCGATCGCGTCCTGCGAGTTCTCCCATGCTTCAAATATGTGTTCTAAGAGCATGGTACCAGCATCGGCTGTCGAACGACCCTTAGTAAATCCAAATTGATGACTATGAAGAAGTCCGTGGAGGTTGAAGTGTGACAATAACTGAGTAAGAATAAGTTTCTCAAAGATTTTACTTAACGCAGGCAATATAGAAATTGGCCTATAATTACCTGGATCTTTTTCATTACCAGACTTGAACAAAGGAATTAATTTACTATGTTTCATAAGATCAGGAAAGACTCCCTCGTCAACACATCCATTGAAAATATAGGCCATACACGGCGCAATATCAATAATTATAACACCTAACACCTTTGTAGATATTCCCCAAAGGTCTTCAGTATTTTTAATATTAAGTGACTTAAATGTCTTAACAATATCAATGGCATTAACGTATCTGAAACTAAACGCGACCTCACACTTATCAACACTTAATTCCAATAAAGTAGATGCTCCAGAGGCAGTTGATTTTAAAGATTGAGTCACAATATTAGGTATACTAGAGAAAAAACTATCAAAGGCATTTGCGACCTCAATATTATTTGATAATATTGTATTGTTTACGTTTAAAATAATTTGTTTACTACGAGGTTTAGCTTTACCTGTTTCATTATTTATTAATTTCCAAGTTGTCTTAATTTTATTTGTTGATTTTTCTATTTTATTTCTCAAATGCAATGATTTTGCTGCATGACAAACTTTTTTGAAGGTCTTGGAATAGTTCTTTATGTACAAGATAAACGTTGGATCGTGCAACATTGATTCTCTAGCCGCATAGAGTTCATATAATTTATTCCTACTTCTATAAATACCGATTGTAGCCCAATCAGCTAACCCGACATTAGCTCTAGCTTTACATTTTTTTAACTTAAATATCTCACTATGTTCCTCACATATCAACTTAAACAAACTAGTTTAAAAAGAATTGTCCCATAAATTGCAATAGTGGATTTGCCATGATCATTATGCTTGGCAGACGGATTGGTGATCGTATTATTGCTTTTTAGTACCTACTCAGGTGGATACAGATGCCCATTCCCTGGTATAATCCCTAAGTCAGCTTTTACAACTACGGAGACGGAGGACAAGGCACACGCGGCAATTTTATTTATTTAAAATTAATTGTGAAACGATCCAATTTGAAATTCCACGTAGATATTAAATTAAGTACTTTGAATCCATCTCGGTGTAAACGGAGAACTTCAAACTTTATTATTGTTTAATGCAGCGTAAGAAAATGCACCGGTAAAGTTTAATTGGAAAGGCTACTTCTGAACTTAACCACCTCACGATTTTATATTTATCTTTGTTGCAATTGCCCTTATTTCAGCCTTCCTCGGGAAATGATCTATCCTTAAGTACCCGAAGAAAATACTCTTTGCAATTCCTGAGTTGTAATGTAAAAGAGAGATAGTCAGAGGTAAGTACAAATTATTTATTTGGTACATGTGATCTAGCAGTGGACTTCTAACGGCTGTTTATAATAATACGTAGCGTAGTCGTACTACGCGAAGCTACGACGACAGAAAATAAAACGTTTGAATGTCTCTCTCTTATTTATATTTAGTTTCAATCAAAACAAAACTATAAAACACCAAATTTTATATTGGCTTACACTCCAAGTGCCTACGACTACCTACTTATCCATAAAAATGGTGTATCACATTGGTAACAAAATACGTAAATACAGCAACGGATTTATGACAGAATCTCTACTGAAAATATGTTTCGTATAGATTTTTACGAGTTGGAAATCCACAAAGCTTTTATCAGGTTGTACTTACCTAGCCAAATGGATTTCGCGGAAGTAGAGATGAGGTTGTAGAATTACTGTATCTATTTATAAAGTTTTTGTTCTTTAGTAAGCTAGATACTTAAAGATCTAGAAGATATATCTTTTAGCTAGAAAATACTTTGTTGTACAACACACAAAACAAATAACCTGAAAATTAAAACAAACTTATGACTAGATTTGGTTTTATTTACAACTAGTTGCGGCCCGCGGTTTCACCCGCGTGAATAATGATTAAAATTGATGATGATGATGATGATGATAATGAAAAGTAGCCTATGTGGTAATCCAGGGCGTAAAGTATCTCCATTCCAAATTTCACTCAAATCCATTCAGTAGTTTTTATGTGAAAGAGTAACAAACATCCATCCATACTCACAAACTTTCGCGTTTGATGATGATGATGAAAAGTAGCCTATGTGTTAATCCAGGGCGTAAAGTATCTCCACTCCCAATTTCACTCAAATCCATTCAGTAGTTTTTACGTGAAAGAGTAACAAACATCCATCCATACTCACAAACTTTCACGTTTGATGATTATGATGATGATGAAAAGTAGCCTATGTGTTAATCCAGGGCGTAAAGTATCTCCATTCCAAATTTCATTCAAATCCATTCAGTAGTTTTTACGTGAAAGAGTAACAAACATCCATCCATACTCACAAACTTTCGAGTTTATAATATTAGTAGGATAACACCCAACAGAGATACACACAACATATATACATAGATCCCACACTAGGATTCCCTTGTGGGTATCAGATACTACGAGTACCAATGGTACCACAACACCCAGACCCAGAATAATTCATTGCTGATCATGCAAATATTTGTCCCGCAGCGGGAATCGAACCCACACCTCTTGCGTCTCAGCCGGCTACTTGCCCGTTACGCCAATGAAGTCGTCAATAATTATTTCATAGAAATTATATTTGCCGTTGAGACATAACGTTACGATAAGAGACATATAGATGAAAAGTCTCATGTAACTGTAACTTCACCGGACCCTTCAAACCGAAACACAACAATGCGAGCAATACTGCTTGGCGGCTGAAATTGGTACGGTGGTAGTACTTCTCCGGACGAACAAGACGCTCTACTACCAACAAATACATAATATACTACATAATGGTATTAAATATTTCTTATGCTGACTTTGACCCTAGTTAAGTGGTTGACCTTGGGTTAGTTTGAACATTAAATGAATAGATTTATCTACTTTGTAAGTAAATACTTGGTTAGTACGTGCAGAAAGTAACGAATTAACTGCGTACCGCTAAAGGCAGAGCGGCTGACTCTTATAAAATGAACGTTGCAGAGGTTACGTAAAGTATATTAGAATTCTACTGCCGTATTGCCTGTATATTAGGTACATCCTTGGTATATCGTATGAATATAGCCAAACTTTTGCTCTGATTTATGGGCAGGTTGTATCTAATAAATATCGAGACATAATAATGAGAGCTAATGTTGGTGATCTTGGTTCTTCTACGGATATTTTCATTTCAGATTCTAGCACGTGAAACTCCAAGCATAGCTCTCTCCATAATTGTAAGAGTGCTTCTAAAGTTACTCGACCTTTCGCTGCTGCTGGCCGTTTTAAAAGGCCCCCTGCACTGACTGTTCTATTTCTATGAATACGCTCTCGAATACGAGGCTTTTCTTACGATCGATGAAATGATAGTAAATCTTTTTTTAAAGACGGTGGATGGAGGCAGCTGAATATCAATAGGTAGACAGAAAACTATTATTATTATTTAATGTAATACACATTTGATCGAGTTACCTTAAACGCGAGATGCCAATGAGGGCATTATACATAAACATGAGATTTGCCTGAAAAGCTGTTAACCCTAAACGAATGATGCCAATGAAGGATTAAAAAACCAAAAGGGATTTATAGGTGTTAAACCACGTGGGAGACCTATATGAACAGCGACGGTAAAGAATTTAATAACTATCACATTGTAAGAAAAGTCACAAGGAAAGCGTATTAAAAGCATAAGGGATCTATTAGTACAAGGGATTAACTACAGGATCTATCAGTAACTACTCAAGCGTATATACTCTTCTGCATTAGACATCTACTGTCTAGTAATGATGATTCTTTATTTATTTTAAAACAAACATTGGAGCAATTAAATTAATTGCTGAAAGTTCGAGGTCGTTTTTTAAACCCCAGCCTAAAGAGAAGTAAATTCCCCTTTATGTTCCGTTAGTTTGATTAAAAACGTTGAAAATAGAACATGAAAACAAATGAAATTGAAAAAAAATTACATTCTATTGTTTGATAAATTAATATCATCATAATCGTCAGCCGTTAGATGTCTACTGTTGAACGAGGCCTTCCTCATAAAATGCAATGGAGTTGCCACAATCACCACACTTGGCAGGTAGCTTGGTGGGTCTTGCTACCTTCCTCTGGTGTAATCCCTTGTCAGCTTTTACGAAATCCAGGGAAGGAGACGGATGGGTCTATTCTAAGGCCAGAAACACTTCGATATTAATCTCATCAATTGACAGTAAATCGTGTTCGAAAAGCCTGTAAGAAACTGTTAAAACTTTCGTAGTTTCGCCAAAGGCGCGATCTGAACTAGGAAGTTCCCTTCACAGAATAAATCATAGTGCTTAGGAAATTAGCTCAATTGGTCGACACAGAAGTATGTATAGTATGTACAGTCAGTGACAACAGTTTTAATGGTGGAATAGCTGGTAATTTCTGATAAAAATAGACTTTTACGGCGATTTTTTTTATATTTATCAGAATAAAAGTTCAGAAAACTCAGTTTTCCGCCCTTCAGTGTGACATAGAGCAATTAAAACTTACTTTTGTCGTTGACTGTTCAAGGAAGTTCTTCCAATTGGTCGACACAGAAGTATGTATAAAATGTACAGTCAAGTGACAACAGTTTAAAAGCTGGAATAGCTAGTAATTTCTGAAAAAAAAACAGACTTTAATAAGAATAAAAGTTCAGAAAACTCAGTTTTCCTCTCTTCAGTGTGACACAGAGCAATTAAAACTTACGTTTGTCGTTGACTGTACAAGAAAGTTCCCTCAATTCGTCGACACTCAAGTTTCCATATCAACAAACATTAAACCAAACTTGGAGCATCTTCGGAGGCAATACTTAATTGTGCTGAAGTGTTACACCACTCATAATTCTAGAAAGTTCCATCGAAGTCGTAAACATAAAGTTAGTTAGGTATCTTATTTATTTTCTTTTGCAGCATCTGCTGCCAAGTGTTTGCATGTACATACAGTTTTATTCAACCTTTTTTTTATATAAAAATATTGTTATTTACTAGCTATCGAAAGCCGTTTCTAAACCCAATGGCATCTTACGAAATTATTACTTGCAAAGATTACTAATTGATATTAATAATAATATGTTATTTGTTTGTGTTTACATGGGAAATGTACAATAAATTATACCTAAAAAATAAGCCCATATAAATATACCTTACCTTATAAACTAACATACACATTTATATTAGTGCTTAATATAAGTGCATAGTACGCACTTAAGTTATGTAGAGTTTATTCCTGACTAAACTAAAAAATATTCCAAGTAAGGTAAAGATCAATTAGAGATTTATAAAA
This sequence comes from Epirrita christyi, assembly GCA_951392215.1. Lineage (NCBI taxonomy): Eukaryota > Metazoa > Arthropoda > Insecta > Lepidoptera > Geometridae > Epirrita > Epirrita christyi. The sequence continues at coordinate 5,657,554 of OX595842.1, read as the reverse complement.
AAACTACTCTAATCCCTACCCCATGCAACAAATCAAAACCCACTCAAATGCTTATTAAATCCCAAATTCCCGTGCATTTTTCAAAAATCTTATCTTACGTGCTAAAACATTTTAAATGCGCATACAAACTCACGTAAAACAACATTTCCTGCATCGGCCTTGTTTTAAAAAAAATAAAAAATGTAAAGCTAAGCCTGTGCTGCGCAGTGGTCCACATCTCACCCCCGACACAGCTGGGTGTATAGTTACTACGCCGCTGGCTCAGTTGCCGCTCGCGTGTCGAGGACTCTCGACCCTATAGGCGGTAACTAAAGCTTCTACAGTAATAGGGCCAGCTTAGTTACATTGTGTTCTGTGACGTATGATGACGTCATTGTTGTGAGTGGAAACATGTAAAGTTGTGCGTCATGATCAAGAAAAGTTGCCAAGGATTGTTTCTCAGCTTCGTTTCTATCTCCTTTTGCTGTCAGATCACCGAAACTATTGCGAAAGGCGCTAGCCGATTTATAGGTGAGCTAAAAAACTTTTTTTAACTTATGTATACAAGTTCTTGGGAGACTAGGTACCGGATGATGCAGTGTAGGATAGGCCAATGCCGACATTTTAAAAGTTGTATGAAGTTGGTGGATTGAGGCAGCTCAAGACTGTTCGTTGTGGCATTCTCCAGGGGAGGCCTATATCCATCAACGGCCTTATTGATGATGCTGCATTTTTTTTCTTTTGCCAAGCTTTTAAATTGGTACATTTATTATTAGTACCTGGGTGACCGAGCTTTGTTCAGAAAACTTTTGCGCGTTTTTCCAGACATTAAACCTAGCTAGATCGTTTTTTCCCCCCCCAAAACCTTTTTCGAGATCTCAAACCATATTATATAAATATACAAATATATATTCAAAATATATGCATATAAAACAATTTAAGTAAAGAAATGAGAGATAGGTACATACAAAAATCCTAAAGTAAATTTTACTTTAAAAAACTTTTGATGTAGAATAGAATAGAAAATACTTTATTGTACACCAATGAAAAATAAACAAAATTTAACCTGATAATTAAAAGCACGATAGGTGGTCTTATTGCTTAGAAGCGATTAGTTTTCCAAGCGGATCAAGACAACATTACATACCTACACATCTCGTGCTAAATTGAGAGTATTAATTTTATACTAGCATCTCATACTTCTTTCGATAAATCTTTATAACCATCATTATCATCATCATCCACTGTCAGACGTCCGACCTAAGAATAAATCACTCCGGCTCCTCCCGTGGATATCTTAAAAGCCGACTAAGGGATTACACCAGGGGATTGGCAGCAGCATCCACCTGAGTACTCAACACTAATACTGCGATCACCAATCCACCTGCTAAGCATGGTGGTTATAGCAAATCCCCCATTGCAGTTGTGGCCTCGTCCAGCAGTGCACGTCTAAAGGCTGATCATGATCATCATGACGACCTCTGTGGCGTGGCGGGCGAAGGTTCGCCTGGGACGCAGGAGGTTTCGGGTTCCATTCCCGCCTCGGAACAAATATTTGTACAATCTGCAGATATTTGTTCAGGGTGTTCTGGGTATTTTCTATGTATAATAAAAAATATCTGTTCATGTAATGTATTGTATTAAGTATATCAGTTATCTAGTACCCATAACACAAGCTCTGTTTAGCTTGTGGCTAGATTATGTTGTGTGAAATGTCCAGCATTTATTATTATTATTATGACACTGATTTATTTAAAAACTCGTTATAAAATACATTTTTTACTATAAAGGAATACCTACTACTTATCTATAAAAACAAATAGTATATAAAAAACAGTATAGTAAAAAATATATTACAAAACGGTAAACCACCGACCGCGGAGCAAAGGCCCAAGCGGTCGGAGGCTAGGGCTGCAGAGAGAGGAACCTCCTGACTATGCGTGCCGAGTCCAGGAGTACTGCCTTCTGAATCTGACCCTTGATCCAACCATTTAGTGAGAGCCTCTCAAGGTGTTGGTCGAGGCTCTTCGCTATCAGTCCATTCACAGAAACAACTATCGGGACGATAATCGTCGAATCTACATCCCACATGGCGGTAATCTCGTGGGCCAAGTCAAGGTACTTGCTTAACTTGTCCTTCTCAGCCTTCACAAGATTAGCATCATGTGGGATAGTGACATCAACAAGTATCGCCCGGCGTTCCGACCGGTCTACCAGCACGATATCAGGCTTATTGGCGACAATAGTCCTATCCGTGATGATAGATCGGTCCCAGTAGAGCGTGGCACGGCCATTCTCAAGAACCGGCTGTGGCATGTACTTATAGTACGGCACCTCAGGTCCGACAAGGTCGTATCGAAGAGCAAGTTGCTGGTGAATGATCCTGGCTACTTGATTGTGTCTGTGCAAATACTCCGAGTTAGCAAGATGCGAACAACCCGAAAGTACATGCCTGAGGGACTCTCCGGGACGGTGACATGCTCTACAGATATCGACCGTCCCGTCCTTCATGATGTACTTCCGGTAGTTGTTCGTCTTGACAACTTCATCCATAATTGCACAGACAAAACCCTCGGTTTCCCCAAATAGGTCACCGAAACGTAGCCAGTTCACCGAAGCGAGCAGATCCACATCGGTCCCCATGAGGGCTTTGTAGAACCGCCCATGTAGTTCCTTGCTCTCCCATACAGTCTTGCGGTCCTGAGTACTCAGCACGGGTGGTTTGTGCCAGTTCTTGTTTGCTAAGGAAAGCGGGGTAAAGTTCTTATCAACTGCAACAACATCGTGGTGCATCCCACACTCGACTTGGAGGAAGTACTCCCTAAGATTGTACACCTCGCGGTTGTGGAGGGTCTTGGCATTTAAATTTTTTTTTTTTATTTTTTTTATTATTATTATTATTATCAACTTAGTGATCATTTTCATTTAAACTACTCTCATTTCGAGTAGTTTAAATGAAAATGCTTGTTCTAACATAATTTTAAATCTAATCTCTATACCATACCAGTTTTCCAACCACGCTAACCGAGTTACCTCTGATCTTCACCCAGTAACTAAAATTGGAAGTTTGATTGCGCCTAAAAGCCTCGCGTTTGAAGCTGCATAGCTAGATGTATCACATATAGCTATGTTTATATAATGAATGTATGCATTGTGGATTTCACGGTAATTATGAAACTAGAAATGGAATTGGTTCGTGATGATTGTTAGAAGGCCTTCAAGTCTGCTGCTCATTTTATATATGGTATATCTGCACGATTATGTTTATAAATTAAATTAGCCTCAAAAAAATCATCTATGTCGACCTCGTGTTATTTGTAACTGCCTTCAAAAAAAGGAGGAGGTTCTCAATTCGACTATATGTTTTTTTTTAATGTTAGTTTCGCGATTACACCGCCAATTATGAATTTATTTTGAAGATTATTCTTTTGTTTGGCCACATCCAGCAGTGGAAGTCAACCGGCTGATGAAGATGAACAAGAAATAATTTTACTAGCTGTTTTAGGTACTAATCTTGAATTCAAAGTTCTTATACGTTTCGTACTAGTCATAAAGTATGTACAAAGTCTTAGACCGAGATAAATACACGGTGTCAGCGTTTCATTCCGAATTATTAATTTTCCAAGTATATTAATGTCCACATTAATATTAATTTTACAAATTCTTTTTTTTTTATTTTCTTGATTTTCTGCAATATTATATTTATACATTATTATACAAATTTATAAAATTTTACATGCATTTGCCATAGAGAAAACGTTACTTAGTCCGTATTAATGCACAAATGTAGAGAGTGACAGGGACAATGTTAAGCATTAGTACGTGCTGTAACGTCGATTTATCTCGGCCAAACAGGTGGTACAAGTGTGTTTTAGGCAACTTTCGTTAAATTTTGGAAAAAAAAACAAATATTTTTTTCCTAAACTAAATGTTCGTTATTGAATATATTCGGTATTGCATGTTTTGGAACGTCTTACAATCTTAGTTGTTAATGCTGGCTACCATTGCTTTCATACGAGAAATTCGCTTTGCTTTTCAAAGACATAAACCAATTATTCTGAGTTTGATCATAAATAAATACTGGATACGTTTATTTTTACGTACAGTTGGCCAGTATTTGCATTTGCCCGGGGCAGCTCACGGTAGCATACCTTATAACTGGACCTCGCTGCGGTATTTGCAATGCGACCAAAATTGATGCATATTTTCATGATAAAAGATGGTTATGGATATTTAAACCTATGACAGAATGAGAGGTCAAAATAAAAAATTACCAGACAATACTTATGTTAGTTAATTAAAATACAAGTCAAAGCAATTTAAAACAATGTCATAATCACATAAGAATAGAAATAGGTTAAATTTAATTTCTCGCATATAATTTATTTATTTATTTTTAATTATTTATTTATTTATTTATGTATTTGTAAAAACATAATCATGCTACAAAGTTTACTTATAAACTACAATCAATTAAATTACTAAACAATCAATTTAACCCAGATTATAGATAGGCAGGTATATAAGCAAAGTGGTCTACTAGCCCCCACACTAGGATACCCTGTGTTGTGGGTGGCTAGTCTCTTCCAAGAGTTACAATAATAACAATTTGAGTAGGTAGGTATGTATATAAATAAATAGAATACAAATGCAAAATTTTCTAAAAGAAATAGAATATCCAGAATGTAGTGGGTAAGTACTTACCTAATAATACAATAACATGTCAAAATTAAAAGAAGGTAGGCAAGTCAAATCAATAATCGTATAATTAGACATTCTTCTTTATTGTCTCTTTCTCCATTCATTACAAACAAAAATACAAATCTTTTCTCTTAGTGTATGTGTGTAGTTATAGTTCATTATGACTGCACTTGTCACTGTCATTGTCATTTGAAAAACTTATTTAGCTTAATTTGTAGTATGTCGTAAAAAGAAACTTAAAATGAAAACGTTCATACTGTGTATCTCTCATATATTATGCTACATAATATGTAGTCAAATCTTGCAACTGAGTTTGAAATAGTTCCACCCAACCGATTGGGCTGAAATTGTACATACCTTCCAAGTTCCGATGTCAATACAATCTGATGATGGAGATGGATAACGGAACTTCTCGATGATTATTAGTAGCCTGGCAGTATTTGCGCTTATTTTAATCAGCTCACGGTTCTAAACACAAAATTTCATAAAAACTTTTTTGAAAACCATATTTTCAGTTAAAAAAACATCAAAAAAATCATTTTTAAAATTACATTTCATGGCTATTAATGACTAAGTTTTAATTGGAACTGATATATTTTGTAATGAAAACTTTACGTTTTCTTTTCATTTTTATCACGTTACTGTATAATTTTTTTGTAAATGTTGCTTTATTCCCTTAGAATATGGTATCTCACAGTAATTTGTGGATGACAACAGGTGTTGGTAATAAAATTTTGATGTCCCGACAATTTCATGTGAAACACTCGTAAAACAGCTCGTCTATTTCCTTGTCCCGAACATATGGCATTCCATTCTTTTGCTGTCGAAATAATAATAAAAGGATTATTACTACTCAAAAATTAGTTTTTTGCAGTGTTGTATTAATTTTATATTACTTATGACATTTAGATTTCTACCTAATTATGATGCAATAAAGAAATTAGTTGAATTGAGTTGCCCTAAAAATTTGTAGTTGCCTAATAGCACTCAAAGCCGTGTTGCCAGCCTTACCTTTATATGCAACTCAACAGACTCAACTATAATGAGAGTTTTTAATTAAATTTTACTGCCTACTTTTACTAAAATTTGATTTAGTGACTTTGGCTTATCATGCAGGCAGGAGAAATTTTAGAGTAGAGTTCCTATGAAAGAGTTCGCCCGGTCTACCATATACTTATATCTATTGCTGTTCTGGTTTGAAGGTACATGTGACTTTTCATCTTTAGATCTCAGAGTGGCGGGTGTAGTGCAATGCCACGAAGGGATTCATTTATTGTCATCTATCCAAATAAAAAAATGTCTAAAGAAAGTTTAGCTTGTTTTTTTTTAAAATTCAACTGTACCCGAACGAAAAACGACTCGGGCGGATGATCTCCGACAGACATGATGAAGTTTAAAGCCTTTATTTTTCAACATTTGTCTTCGGAACCATAAAACTGATACAAAATAAAAAATACAACTGAAAATAAGTTTTCAGGAGACTACTGAACTAAAATATTAAAATCAATCAATCACTGTTGTGTCTAGTAAATCCCCATTAATCCTGGACTAAAATTTGTGATGGATTTTTGTTGCATAAAACTCGAGTATAATCTGGTTAATGGAATTAATAAGTTAGTTTTTTTCTACAGTTTCATTTTTAGAGATGGGGTAATAGTACCATAAAAATAACTAATAACCTCTTAAGAGAGATAGTCTGAGCTAAAATGATGCGCTCTTCCTCTACGTTTACGCACACAAACTATAATGAAGATACAAAAACTGTAATGTGAAATAAAAGATGAATAAAAAATATTTGACTTTAACGTAATGAAGTAATTTTAGTTCGGGAGATCTCACGGACTACATTAAAATTCTTAAAACTCAAATGTCGCAAAAATATTTTGATTGCAACATTCTGCCCAGGGGGTCAGGTTAAAACTTCAAATAATTACTTACCTGGAGTCCTGGTAGGCAGATCTCACCTACCATATAGGGTGTAGGTATAGTGGACAGGGCAAAGGGATGAAACACTGAAATGATAATTACGACGACATTAAGAGGTGTCGGCGTCAGTTGATTATTATTTCAGTGGCAACCCTGACACGGGCTCTGCCACTTGAAATAGGGTCAATGTAAAATGAGTTTTATCGCGTTGACTTTTGTTTAAATATGATTTAAGTCCACTCGTAGACTGCCAGCAGTGTACGCTTTTTTGTCTAATCGAATATGAGCTGTCATGCACTAACTTTCGGTTCCATATTCGCTTGCGTTTGTTCTTACAGAATTGATTATGTTGACGTAGTGAGAAAGTGTGATTTGTTTATTCTGTACTGACACAGCGATTTTCATAAAGCATTAACTAATTAGACTCAGTGATGGGGAAGTGAGCGAGCACCTCGTCAAAAATGCAAACAAGTGTATGATATCTTTGTAAATAATTCATGAATACCACGTAAATTATCCGACCATGAGGATTACGTAGTAATTACTGTAATGTCCTGTAAGATAAGCAAAAGTAGGTACCTATCATAATAAAGTTTTTCATTCTCCGTCATTATCTGCAGCCATTAGACACCCACTCACTGCTGGACGAGGCTTCCCCCATAAAATGCAATGAGAGGAGTTACCATAAACACCACGCTTGGCAGGTGGATTGGTGATCGCAGTATTCGTATTGAGTACTCAGGTGGATGCTGCTGCCCTGGCGTAATCCCTTAGTCGGCTTTTCCGACATCTATAGATGGAGATGGAGGGGTCTATTCTTAGGCAGATCACACCACGGCAATTCTCCGTACGTATTTATTCTCCGAACGCATAGAAAAGACACATCTGCATATTCTTTAGCAGATTACTGTCTCTAAAAATAATATTCATATTAAGAGAAATAGTAGCGAGCATAATATAGGTTGTCGATAACGGCCTTATTAGAATAAATTTCCTCAATATAGCCAGCCTGTTCAACATTATTATTTGTTCCATTTGTCCCGTTATTTTTACAATAATACCAGCGAGGTTCATGTCAGATTACGCTGCGTAATTTACGCATAGTGTATTTATAGGGTTCCGTATTTATTTATCTTGATACAGATATTGTAGTTTTTCCATAGTTACATTTTTGACAGTTCACTTTTTACCATAGCCCTTTATGGGTGATTGGAAGGTTCATGGGACAGCATTACCATCAGTCAGAAGAAGTCCACTGCCTTCCCTAAAGATTGGCAAGACGAACAGTCTGGAGCTACCTTCTTGCACCGACTTTCCCGATGTTATGGTTAGACTAATTTAATAAAAGCTTGTATTGAAAAGCTTCGCTTTTTCGACATTTTAGAACTACGAAGTAATTCAGTCCTTCTAGATAAATGTAAATTGAAAGCATATCTATGAGGATATCGCTAACGACAAAATAGGTCTTTGCTTATGCTTCTTAGCGATGACAGGCCTTTCATTCGCTCAACCCTACATGGGACTCATTTTATTTTTTTATGCTTCCGTCACCCACTTGTCTACAGGCAGCTGTATGTTGAAAAGTCACTGAATAATTCTCTTTGTGTCGCCGTTTCGTAGATTGTCTCGGAAATGTACACTAAAATAACTAATCCTGAAGTACCCTGAACCGGGAACAAAGGAATCAATAAAACTGTTTAAGGAATTATTAATGGACCGAGAGACAAGTTGGACAGTCTTAAAAAGAATATACTTTTGTAGGTAACTTATACGTAAGTACCTACTTTTCTTATATTATTCAGTTTATTTAACCCGTTATCTCCGTAGGCACACAAATGGGTGTGTACGAAAACCCACAAAGGATTTTAACAAAAAAACTGAGAAATAGTAATTGATTTTGAACAAGTGCCACTTTTATACCACATATTCCATTTGCTGATCCAAAATTCCAAAATCTAAAAATCATCAGCAACCTTTAGACGTCCACTGCTGGATGAAGCCTCCCCCATGAAATACAATGGGGGGAATTACCAAAATCGCCACGCTTGGCAGGAGGATTGGTGATCTAAAAATACTTATAGTATAGCTATATAGTGTAGTTATAGTAGCTATGATAGTACGCTGTACAGTTCCTATGTAAATTATTTTAAAGTGTAGCCACACTTATGTGTAACATTTAATTAAAATGCAAGCGAAAAATTCCGAACGCTGGTAGGTACTCGGAGGCCAGCGATGCGTTTCTAATTTCTGGTGTCTACTGTTCCTAACTAAGTACTCAACATAATATTATTTTCCTATTTATAAAATGTAATTTTATTTAATTAAAGTGAAATATTATCGAGGCATTCTATGACGGAGGTTTATATCCGGCAGTGGACTTCTATAGGCTGATGATGATGATTTTGATGACATAATACCCCGTATGTAATTTTTTTTAACTTTTTTTTGTGTTGCTTTTTTTAACCCCAAGCGTGCACAGGCGGCCTGGCCGCGGCGGCCACCGAAATGCATTCATTGTATCATAAGTGCGCGCACTTGGTCGCAAGCGGCTGATGATACAATGCATACATTTCGGTGGCCGCCGCGGCCCGGCCGCTGCGGCCTGGCCACCAGTGCGCGCTTGGGCTTAGCGTAATAAAAAACATTTCGAAAATCTGAACTTCTTAAATCTAAATTATTCATGATCATCATCATCATCATCAGCGGCAATAAGACGACCACTGCTGGACGAGGCCTCCTCCATTAAATACAATGGGGAAATTACCATAATCACCACGCTTGGCAGGCGGATTGGTGATCGACATATTCGTGTTGAGTACTCAGGTTGATGCTGCTGCCTTATCCGTTAGTCGGCTATTATGACATGCACGGGAGGAGATGGAGGAGTATATTCTTAGGCCGGACGCACACCACAGCACACCCTTTATGATACATTACTCAAATTTCATCTAACTCGTTAAACTATATAAATATTGAATAGATTGAGCCGCTAAGATCCCTACAAACTGCTACACTAACGTTACTATTTATGCCCTGGAGCATCGATTCTCAATCTGGGGTCTACGGCGTAGACCCCGTAGCCAAGCCGTGTTTGTTGCCTGATTCTTCTGTTTGATTTGATTTGATTTTAAACGGACAAAATAACTATTGTTACAAAATTGTAACAAACAAAAATTGCTACAAAATGTTAAGTGGCATGAAGAGTAGACTAAAATATAATGTAACAAAAATAATGCTTTTTACCATTTCACAAAATATCTGCACAATGTTGAGAGAGCTCCTCCCAATAAGGTTTTATTCAACAGTGTTCATAAAATTTATTTCCAAGCACACCCTTAAAAGGTTGAGAAACAGCCCTAGGGTAACTATTTATAAGGTCTGGCAACAGAGAGTCATTACAACGCCTACAAATCCACCCGTGTCTTTTGCATCGAACTCTATTTCAAAGACAAAAGGAATTGACGTTATATTCATCTAAATGGAAGTGGCATGTATTTCCGCAAAAGTAAATACGAGAACTTTCAATAAAAAATTATATATGATTTTTGTTCTAAATCGTAAGTAGAAGCTTACCCATGATGCTGATTGCCTCAGTTGAAGAAAAGAGGTAGAATGGCCAAATGGCCATGACATAAATCCTGACCGTAGCAATTTGAATTTCTAATGCAATATTTCAAGATTTGTGTGCTACTAACTGATTGGTACTGCAGTGAAATAGTGCAATCAAATTGTAAGTTTTGAACGCTCTCGAGTATCGGAAACTACGTCTGGGGCAATAAATCAAATTAATGAATCTTTGAACGCCTAGTAAAATGGAGAGCATGAAATCAAGAACATAGAAAAAGCACCACCACTGAAGGGTACCTAGTTGACCTATCCAATATCTAAGATCAGTTACAGGAACGTTATTATTTGTATTCAAAACTAGCTGAACCTTTGTCCCCTTGTTTTTATTAGTGTTTTTTTTTAATCAGTTTAGTAGTTCCAAGTAGTATCCCCTTCACCATACAAACGTTCACAAAAAAATTTACCTCTTTATAATATTAATGTAGACGTAGGCTGCATTTAGTGATACACGGACGGTCCGTACGGATGCTGGTGCGGAAATACGTAGTACGGACCGTCCGCACGGTCGACCATTTAGTGCTCCATGCACCACCATACGGCTCGGAAGAGAATAGTCGCGTAAGAAATTAGTTTCTGATTTTGCGTCCACGCAGCACTAAACGCGTGAATTAGATGCACTAGCGCGACAAACTGCCTTCGTCCGAAAGGACGGACGGTCCGCAAGCAGTGCACTTTTAAACGCAATAGTTGATTTGTATACGATAGCTCCGGAAGACGGTCGTCCGGATCGTCCATGTAGGACTATATCCAACCGTAACCATAAAACAACGTTGCGATCATAACTGATCCCGGATCATGGATTGATCAGATATAGAAACCAGCAATAAGACACTGCAGCATTCGAAAGGCACTTCCAGGATAACAATATCGCTGGTTCGTTAACTCATAGTTTACAGAGGTCCCGTGTAGGGTAGCAGCCTTTAGTTATGCATGGCCCGGCGGTTGAGTCCCAGGCCTTTGTTAATTATGACGCCAACAGGACGGTCGCAAAATTGGATATTTACAGCTGAATTTATTATTTTGAATAAGGATTGCGAGAACATATTTGAAAAGTCAAACAAAATAAAAATATTTATCAACAGGTATAAACCAGTACAAAGTTTTTTATATTAGGTACTTTTTTTCTAAAATAACTTTCGTGAATTTTATCATTTATTTTGTATAACGGGAAATTTTCAAGATGTATACTTTTACTCGGGATATTAGGTACCTACTGCACTGTTTGCTACAGCATATAAGTGCGGCTTTTTGCTTGTGTTTAACGTGAACAATTGTAAAATTACTTAGTAGGTGTAAGATAACAAAAATCTTGTTAATTAATAATGCAACTAAAATAATCGGCGGAGCCAGTCCATCTCACACCTATTTATAAAACCATTCCGGAGCGAAAGCAAACGAAAGTCTTCCAAAGTGGGCACATTTCGTATTCAGAAGATAGCGTCGTAAAACGTCGGTTCGAGCAGCCGATGCATTTACTACGAGCCTAGCAGGTATGTTTAAATGCGATTGGAGGTTCTTGGAGATAGCGAGAATAAATTAAGTGTTTTTACGTTTTGTTCTCTTTTGGTTTCTTCTGCATAGGGTATTTCAATCGGAGTCATAGCCTCTTGCTCACTGCTTTTTTAGGGTTTCATATACCCAAAGGCCAAATGGGACCCGTAGAGCTATTTTTTATCTCGCGATAGGTTTGCAACAGGCGAAAATTATGCAATCGAGGGCTGTCAAACGGAAAATTTTGTTTGAGAAAAGGGGCGTTTGTCAGCCATGATCGCACAATTTACGCCTCTTGCAAACCTGTCGCGAGATAAAAAATACAGGGGCCTATATTAGGTCTACGCCGTCTGTCCATCCGTCTGTCTGGATTCTATGACTGATATATCACGGCAGCCGTAAAAGGTAGCAAGTTGAAATATTCATACATTTTATATGCTGTTTGGGCATAACCCCAAAGCATAAAAATCCCAAACACCGAATCCCAAGGTTGGTCCCCGTACAAAACTTCTCCAACTAGGGAATACAGCCGATAGCGCGTTCTGATCGAATAGTGGCGACAATCTAGTCTGGAGTTAGTAAACTTCGAAACCCTACCTATGCGTGGTTTGAGAGGGTTACGCATAAGGTTTGTTATAAGTCTTTTTGTATTATTTGACTTTTCCAAGTGTACTGTGTGCTTTTAAATGGAATCAATTAGTTAAATTGAATTGAACACGAAGCCAATTGCATCATCTCATAAGACTTTTTCAGTTGTTTTTAAGTTTTCGTACCTCAATAGGTACCAAAAGAACCGTTATAGGTTACTCAAGTGTATGTCTGTCAGTCTGTTTTTGTCTAAATCTATTATACTAAAAAAGTTGAAATTTGGAGGCAAACTAAAACTTAACAAAACTTGTGTCATATTGTGTTATTATGTCAAATGAAATAACTTTTTATAATATTATTATGCTTAGTTTAAAATATCCTATCCTACTAATATTATAAACGCGAAAGTTTGTATGGATGTTTGTTACTCTTTCACGTAAAAACTACTGAATGGATTTGAGTGAAATTTGGAATGGAGATACTTTACGCCCTGGATTAACACATAGGCTACTTTTCATCATCATCATCAATTTTCATCATTATTCACGCGGGTGAAACCGCGGGGCGCAACTAGTATTATTATAAAAATATGCGAAGATTTACGAAAATTGAACTGTCAAATGTTGTCGTTTGTCTGTCATAGCACTGATGTTTTAATCAAGATATGACCGTAATTATGGCTCAACTTGAATGCATCGCGGTTTTGGTGTACCTTTTTAGCGAATAAGGGATTTATTCCACCTTCTTTTAAATCTTAGATGAAATTGCAATCAACTTCGAATCTTGTCTTCCTTAGTTATTCAGTGGTAAATCCATTCCTACGTTTTATAAAAGCCGGCTCCTAAATTAGGCTCTTTCATGAAGCTCGAACAATAAACTACGGGAATAAGCTCTACGTGACTTCGCAACTTTGCAGCGGGAATTTTATATTAAACTATCTCTGGGGAACATTCACGTGTCATGCAGGTTGGCGCCGTACCGACGCCTTTCTACAGTAGGTCGTAGTCGGAGTTTAGCACCACCCATCGTATTGTGGTGACGATTACGACAATTTCCATAAATAACGTTAATTGATAGCTCCTATGGTGCTAGAGTCACAAGTGCAGCCGTGTGGCTGATGATTAGAACGCCAAACGTAGCATTTGATGATTGGCGCAACCGTCAAACGATACATTTTGTTCTTGACGCCTTCCACGGTCACCAGCCGTACCTATATGGCAAACACTAATAAAGGTTTTGCCCGAGTTAATACCGACTTAGATAAACACTAAACTACAATTTAAATTATCGTGGCTTGGTATCATTTTAGAAAAATTGCGAATAAGTACGTTTTTTACTATTCTCCTGCAGACGTTTCGTTGACCATTTAGAGATTTCCTCATAATCACCGACCGCAACAACGAATGAATGGTCAACGAAACGTCAGCAGGAGAATAGTAAAGTGCGAGGGTATTGTAATTTTCCTAAAACTAAACTAGGTACAAGTTAGGTATTCAATTTATCTTTGCTACCAGTAAGCACCGGTAGACAGCAATGTAACCTGCTTTATACGTAATTGCGACTTATTTCTTGGCCCTGCACAATTTTCCTCATTTTCTTCGCTTAAAAGTTCCGTATTGTCTTTTTCTATATTGTTACATACGTGAATTGCAAGTTTAAATAGAAAATGTGCATTTGCAATCTAGTAAGTACCTTTTTAGAAGAAGGTAAAAAGTTACTATTATTTAGTCTATGCAGTGTTATATGTTCCTAGATGTGGTTATTGTAAGAGATAAGTGTCAGTTGGGGCGTTATTCCTGAGATACTGAGGTTATTAAGCTGGATATTTTCATATTTTATGTTGGAAAAGCGATTCTATTCTTAGCAGTGTGGGCGAAGGTACTCATACTAATTCCTAGTTGTTGGACTGAGGTGTATTTATTTAAATTCGCCTGAACGGTAAATTAAAGTAAAGTAATAAAAGTAAAAAAAATTAAGTAAAGGTTACCTATTTGATATAGCTATTGGTAGACTTATTACTGCTTGATAGGGTACTTGTGGTAATGAAGTGATACAAATGTTAACTGTGATATAAGGGGTGCTGAACCAAAGGCACATGATAAAAAAAAACAAAAAGCTCAATATTGAAAACTTCTGTATCTAAAAGTTAATCCCTGGGTTAAAAAATATACAGTTTGAGGATCTCCAAAGGCAAGTCTTGACAGAGCTTACACCTTTGGGGGTTGAGAATAATGAACACTGGGTCCTTTTTAAAAATTATGGGTGTCTAATTAATTTGTGTGTGTGGCGCGTGAACTGAGACTCTTATCTGACTCAACGCATTGGTATTGCCATTCATCATGGCAATTACAGCGTCTTAGGGAAGTATTTCATCTGGTAGTGATTTGGATCGGTTGAGCTAAGTTTTTTTTGCAACGGTGTTAAGACTGTATATAATAAAGATAATGAAGAATAATAAAGATTGTATCATATATACAGGAATCTCATAAGTAAGTATACCGATAATTGGCAGCGTGAGCTGGAGTTCGATTATCTCAATTCTGCTGGGTATTTATTTATTAAACCGCACTAGGATGATAAACCAGAATCATTAGTGAGTAGGTAGGTACTCTACTGTACCGCAATTATTTCTTAGGTTACGTAAGATTGTTTTGTTTGCTAGTATCTGCCTAATTATCTAGCTAATGAAGTATATATATACTAGATATCCAAGATATTTGATAACAATGAAAAAGAGTTGCCTTGTAAATGATATTGATGGATTTGAATAGTCTAATTGCCTATGATTAATGGTCGTATTTGGAGCAGGCCTTGTTCGGGTAAAAATAGACTCCTTCGTCTCCTCCTGTGGATTGTAAATTACTCCTCATTACTGAGTGATTACACCAGGGGATGGGCAGCAGCATCTAACTCAACACCAATACTGCGATCACCAATCGGCCTGCCAAGCGAGTGGTTATGGCAAATACTAATTAAATTTAATGAGGGAGGCCTTGTCCATTAGATGATGTCAAAAACCGATGATGATGATGATGATGAATAACAGTATTATAAGGGTTTTAGTGGAACTAAAATTACCCTTTCTCCCGATAAAATAATATTTCAGAGTAGAAATGATTTATATTATACTAGTTGCGCCTCGCGGTTTCACCCGCGTGAATAATGATGAAAATTGATTATGATGATGATGATGAAAAGTAGCCTATGTGTTAATCCAGGGCGAAAAGTATCTCCATTACAAATTTCACTCAAATCCATTCAGTAGTTTTTACGTGAATGAGTAACAAACATCCATCCATACTCACAAACTTTCGCGTTTATAATATTAATAGGATTTAAGAAGTCTAACAGCACGTAAAAACTACTTAAAACCAATAGGTTGACTACAAGTCAATAACAAGTGTGTAACAAGATATTACCTACGTTACTACTACCAACAGTTTTGAAATAAAACATTAACCTGCACCAATTATCCCGGCTATACAGAGGAACCAAAACAGCATTATTATTGCAACCGAATCGACTGCAAAAAATACAATTTCATTTAAATTGTTCATACTACCTGTGTTTTTTCCACCTGTAACCTGAACATTCAGCGCTATTTGTGTTATTGATGACGCTTTTAATAGCTACACGGCCTCCGCTGTTTTCCTCACTGAAAGTTATAACTTTAATTAATAATCTGCAATTTTACCGAAAACGTCAAAACATCGATAATTGGCTGCCTTCCAAAATCAATGGCCAAATTCCTAAGTAAGGTACTCAGTACTCACTAAAAAATAAGTATTTTTTTATTTAAAAACCTCCTGACTATTTTTTGTAACTAAACTAGAGGGCGGTTGTCTGGTTTGAGAAAAACAAGAGATAGTCCGAGATTTTGTAGTTATTGACATAACCTCGGACTATCTGGCTCGAGAGTTGATTTCGGAAAACAAACTATGCTTTTGTATTACAGGCGTATATACCAAAAGTCGTTATATAACCCTAGTCTTAACATAGGTTTAGACCATATTTCGTAATGAGACCCAGTATGTTTACGCCTGGAACATATTTTTTAATCAAAATGACATCATAAAACAACCATCAAATCCCCCACACCGTAACATAGTACAGGAGCAAAAAGTAAACAGAAAACCGCTGTTGACCGTAGACCAAATTGAATTTAGCTTACGTAAGATATTTTCTGAGAATTTCTGTCGAGCTTTTGTCATGTTGGGAACCAGGTGAACCAGAAACTAATAGGCGTGAATTGTTTGTAGGGTTTTATTAGGTAACGTTAAAAAGGCACAAAAACTTGCGAATAATATCAATCACTACAGCTATAAGTTCAAAAGTTTATACTACTAGGTATGCTGTGCAGTTACTTCAAAAACAAATATGTCAAGTCAAAGTCAAAGTCAAAAAGAACTTTATTCATTGAAATCACAAGGATCATTTTGAATCGTCTTATATAAAATTTAATTAAATTACTCCTGTTCCAACGCGACCAAGCCTAGAAGAATCAGGCAACAAACTCGGCTTGGCTTACATAAATGGTCCGTCTTACCACTAGGTGAGAAGCGCCTGTGTGGTGCCTCGGAGCAAGGAGTTGCTGATACATAGTAAATGAGAACTTAAAAAACTTAGGCAGGTAGTCAAAAGTAAATAAACATCAGCAAAAATATGCAAGACAGCACACGCTATGTTATACTTATAAATAATAATCTAATACAAACATGTAAATAGGTAAGTACAGATATTGCAAATTTCCATTTTAGCAGTCGAGGGGCAGAGCGACATCAGGCCACGCGGCTTTATCATTAATATAGTCACTGCAGTATTTTAATTCCAAATGCAATTCATATCGAAATTAGTCAAGCTTTTGTAGTTCGTACTTGATTCGTTTCATTGTCCAACTTCACGAAACATGAAGTAACACAAACACGTCTGCAACTTTCCAAGGAGCTTACACTAGCTAACTTGCGAACTTTCTCCACATATTCTTGACTCTAATTATGTTGAATTACCCCCTAACTGGGCCAAAGTTTATTCAGTATCAGTAATTACTTAATTAGTCATAATGAGGATTCAGCAAAATCTGTGCAGATTCGAAGTTCTGTCTAAGTACAACAGTTGGCCAACTCTGATATCAAAATCACACATTTCGCAAGAAAAGTTCAAAACTTGAGCCAAAGCTAACCGAGCTCGTTTGCGCCAATTGTAGTGCCAGAGGATGTTCAAATTAGGTTTTCTTGAATTACAGCCAAAACCTGATTATGTACGGCTGCTTATTTTGGGAGTTTATTTAATATGATAATCCTAAATTGCGGTTGGTTGTTATGACCCAGCAGCTAACTAGGTACACTGAAAAAAATAAGCAGTGTAACCAATCGATTTTTCGGTAACCTGCTTTGGGCAGTAAAAATGGAGCCAATTGACTTGACAATTAAATTTAACTGGGCGGAAAACAGTTAAGTTGTAACAGTAGATTTTACTGTGTCACTGTAACTTTTTTCAGCCTTACTTAAAGTCAGAAAACGGTAATACGTATCGGAAACTGATTGTTACAGTGAATTGTAATGTTCAATCATTTTAAATAACTGTTATGCTTCTTACTGTTTCTGACCATTTGTTTGCACGTTTTGAGATCATTTATTATTAATTAGAAATCAGTTTTCTTTACCGTTTTTTTTTACTGTCCTCGTACATTTGAAATCCACGTTTTATTTTTTTCAGTGTAATATAAATGTACACTAGAATTTGAAAAAAAATTGTACCTGCGCATATAAATAGTTTTTTTTTATAATTTGGGTACGTGACGTGACTGGCTTGTGGCCCACATACCCTAGCCCATAACAAATGCAATATCTTTTAGGTCACATAGCACTGCGCCCGTCACCTAGTGAGACAAAGATAAATTATCTTGTTCCTGTAATATCACCAGCACCCAGCTTACCCTTCAAACCGGAACACATGCAGCAATGCGAGCACTATTGCTTGACGGCATGAACACTATTGATGAATGTACTCATCAAACCCTTTTATTTGATACCAAACTCATAACGTCCGTAACTTTTTTTTTTAAAACAACAGTCACGTACTTAGTCATGATCCCACACTAGGATTCCATGTGACGTTAGTATCAGGAACTACGAGTATCATGGTACCATAACACCCAGACCCGGAACAAATATTTGCCGATCGAACCCGCAACCTTTCTCATCTCAGTCGGCTACTCGCTCGCGCGACAGAGGTCGTCAACTTGATTTCGAATTTAGAACATTGTGTTTAATTTTCAAGAAATCGAATTAAGTGTGACATTAAGTATCGAGTTAAGTATCGAATTAACTTCAAGACGTTTCATATGATACCCTATTTGTCCTAAATCCGTAAAGTAGTTTCAGAGCTGCAAGGGAACAGATGAAGTTACATACATACATAGACTGCTAAAATCATAACTCTCCTCTACTGCTGAAGTCAGATAAAAAAGCACCTATAGCACTCGGTCTATAGATATTAGTTGTCAACGACTCTTCTATAATAGCATAGCGTGAGTAATCCAATTTGAAAGTTTTAGCGACCGCACTCTACGTCATAATTAACCAGGACTATGAATAACTGAAGCACCCTATCTACCTTGGCAAGTGGTCCGTAAGTTGATGTACAGCCTTCTGATTCAGTGCAGCCCGATTTAGCTGACTTACCTACTGACTAAACGACTAATACTCTATTTTGTACCGAACAACATTAAATTATTTTTAGATTTTGACGTATCGTTTTGGCAAGTCCGCTGAATCGAGCTACCTTGAATCGGGGGGCTGAAATGACTGGTAATAAAATATGAGGACTTTTGAATATAAACACGCTACAGTGAAATTCGCAGGAAGTCAGTGGCATTCTAGGACGAAAGCGTAAACCCAGCAGTGGACTTCTATAGGCTGATGATGGTAATAGTGAATTTCAATGCCCGAGGCATAAGCGAGGCATAAGCGAGTGCAGTATTCGTTGACAGTGATTGTCCTCTGTTTAGCTGCTAATTCAATGACAAAATTACTGTTCTGTACGTCTAGTCCGGGTTTTGATAGTTTTCGAAACTACATGAAGTTTCGTTTCCTTCCATACATTTACTTGCAGCGTCCCTAGCGAAAACGAGAAGAAAACTAAGGACACTATCAGTAAATGTATGGAAGGAAACGAAGCTTACGTTATAGTTTTCGAAAACTATCAAACCCATACTAGAAGTACTGTTTGAGTAAAGCAGCTTTGGCGGCTAGTTTAGTGGTTCGCTAGACCATGTAGACATTGACTTTCGCCAAAGATTAGCATATGCATAAAAGTTCAGTCTGCGTATACAAGTCGTAGGCCATTCGTAGCCCACGATTATCTCGCTATACACCCAACAGTCACATACGTAGTCCAGAACCCACACTAGGATTCCCTGTATCGTAGGCATCAGGAACTACGAGTACCATGGTACCACAACACCCAGACTCGGATGAAATATTTGCAGATCATACAAACATTTGTCCCGCAGCGGGAATCGAACCCGTAACCTTTTGCATCTCAGCCGGATACTCGCTCGTGGCGCCACAGAGGTCGTCACTCTGTACGATAACTGTACGAAGTGTTGCCTCTAAGATGCAACAGTTAGGGTGCTGCAAACTTGCTCAAATACCACTTTTAAACAAGTAAACTGACTTTCTGGACGGTGAAATGGCACGAAGCTGCAATAATAGAAAATGCTCTCTCTCTCTCTCTGAAATTTGTTTGGCAATGTAATGGAATGGTCCCAACTGTGACGGCTAGTTAGCTAGGTATCGTTATTTACGGTACTACAAAATTTATCTGAAGCAAATGGAACAAATACCTAAATCGGTATTGGTCTATTTTAGTGTACAGTTGTGCCGTGATGTGTCCGACCTAAGAATCAACCCGCCCCCCCCCCCCCCCCCCCCCGTGGATATAGTAAAAGCATTAAACCAATGGATCACACTAGAGGATAGGCAGTAGCATCCACCTGAGTACTCAACACCAATACTACAAATCTCGGTTTTCGTATTGCTCGATGTAGTGTAATAAATACCTAATACTACTCCTTGAGTTTAAATTGATTGCTTCAAAATAGTATATTGCAATAGTTAAACTCCATCAACATCTAGTACATATTAAAGCATACAAACAATAAAAAATCAAAAACATTACACCTGAATTATGTATCCGGCTTTGTTCTTTGACAGACGAAACATCATCCAAATATAGATCAGTTTTTCGATGGGGACAATGTAGTCACCGGTGCGGAACCTTCAATATTTTAACACAAAGCTAAGGGGGCTTACCTCGGTGATCCGTTTACTCTTGTGCTCACTGAGGTATACTTTTTGGCTTCCAATATAACATAACATAACACCCAACAGTCACATTCATAGTCCTGCCCCCGTATTCTCTAACTGAAAGTCACTCGGTGACTAACGTTTTGACAAGTAAAATTACTATCAATTGACAATTCTTGATGTCAATTTTGAGAAATTGATGGGCATTCTATTTATCAAACGTTAGTCACAGAGTGTCTTTCAGTTAGGGAATAGGGGGGCAGATTCCCTGTGTTGCGGATATCCAAACAAATATTAGCAGATCATGCAAACATTTGTCCCGCAGCGGGAATTCAACCCACAACTTCTTGCGTCTGAGCCGGCTATTCGCCCTCTACGCCACGAAGGTCGTCAGGCCAATATGAGACAACACCTACTAGTAGTAGTAGTCTTGTTTGAGATATTATGAGGGCATGATATACGGGTGGATTTGAAACGGAGCAGCAACCGTTGTAGCTACAGGAAAACTTTCTCAGGAGACTGTCCATAACTTTGAAGATATTATGACCTGCATTCACAGATTTTGGAAAAAAAAACAGTCAGCATAAAAATGGGTAATTTACACAAAAAAAATTATAAACCAGTCGATTATTTTTCTTATAAAGATCATAAGACTATTAAATATAATATAATATAACACTATTTAACGTTCTCTCTAGCCTCAAAGGTTTGCTGGAAGAAAACTCTTTTAAGGGTTAAGCTCTTCTTTGATTTTCATTATTACTTATTTGTAAATATTTTTCTGTGTGCAATAAAGAATTATAAGAGTTATAAGAGTACATATATCGAAAAAAACTGAGGTTAGAGTACATATATTTCGGAGGAAATCAACGTGGCTTCGATAACCTTGTACAAGGTAAGTATATACCCACTTGTAGAATTTTAGAAGTACAGACTTTCAGGTATAGAAAAAGGTCAACATTTTAAACCTCCGACTCGTTTTTATTAATTTTTCTGGCGTCCGGAGAAGTCCTACAAAAAACATCTATATGTTATCGTTACATTTTCTTCGCCTTGTGCCCTGCGGCGGCTCTGTAAGCACTTTGGTGAAATTTATAAACTGAGGAACAAGGCTATATTGTTTTGTTTCTATTCCATGAAGCCGCTCCTAACTTCAATTTGTAATTATTTTATTAAAATTACCTTAAGTGCTTCCTTTGCAATTTTTAATCACCCTAGGTACTTAAAAAGACAACATAGGTACCTATGTAATGCTTTCTTTGTAATTAGAATTTCAATTATTGTAAAAAATACATCCCACTAGTAATTACCTATAATGGGAAAGTTTGTTTGACGTTTGTTGTTGAGTGAAATGATGGATGGTTGGATGCTTATTACTCAATCACCCCGTAACAGCTGAACCGGTTTTGGTTCACAGATAGATCAATACCTTGATTGAGCCATGGGATATTAAATTTTATCTACAAAAACAGCCCTTAAATGGGGTAGAAACTTGGAATATCATAAGACCAAAACCTGCATACAAATATCGTATAAGTTTTACTTCGAAATTCAGTTTAAATTCAGTTTTTTATGCGATTCAGTTTTTGTGATATTACTAGTAGAACGCTCGCGACTTCATCCACGTGGAAATAATTGACCGAGCGAGCGAAGCGAGCTAAGTCCTTACAATAACTAGTAAAATTTGCTTTCATCTATTTGGGTGTATGCTGTATGTATGTATGTTGGTACTCGCGTATTTTTCAATAAATCTTGACGAAACTTGATATACAGGTTCTACAAAATCATAGGTTTTTTTTATCGCCGGTAGTTTTTGATTGTAAGGGTATTTCCCCCAAAAAGGGGAGAAGTTTGCTGCGACGCAATTTACCATCAAGTGGAGTGTCATAAGAAAGGGACAAAAACTTTGAGGTCTACTCTTCGTAGAAGTACTAGTTTATATACTTAATGGAACTGGAAATTGCTCCAGGAATTGCTATTTAAGTATTCTGTAAGAGAAAATCTAAGGCACGAGAGAGCTGGCATTGCATTAGGCCTTGTTTTCAATGGCCCCTCGAATACTCATACCTCATCTACATGTAAAGTACCTTTAGCTTTTATTAAAATACTGAGCTATTACATTATTTTTTAGCTTTAATTGCAATTTACCTAACATATCCAGCTAACATGTGATGCTATTCGAGATAATTGCATCTCGCGTTGCTGAGAAAGTTTTATAAAAGCGTGTTTGAACAGGTCACACCTTATAATTAACATTCCATTGTTGGGACTCAACCCTATAATTTAACAGTAAAATGTGTATGAATAAGGTATCTGCACACCTCCAGAAAAGTTTATTTATTTTATTTCATTTATTCATTACATATATTATATTGTATAAACTTGTATTTGTTCCGTTGTTTGTACTTGTGTTGGATCCGGTGGCTATGATCCGGTCGACTTTTATGTTACTATAATAGATCCGTTAAATTTAAAGGCAGTTTTCATATTACTTACTGATCCGGTAACGATCTTGCTAATTCTGCGAAAATTCAAGAAGTCAATAATATTGGAACATTTTTCTGCTAACTACCAGGAGACTATAGAAAGCAAGTAAGAAGTAGTTTTGAATTAATATTATTTCGGTGAATAACTTTTTCATTGCATACCTATATAATAAATACTATGCATAGTTATGCTGTTTCTTATTATCTTGTTTTTTTTTAATATTGTTGTATCCATCCATACAAACATAAACACACGTCTTTTTTCCAGAAGTGGTAGGCAGACCCTCAATGGGCTTCTTTTTGCCATCTGTCGAACAACCGTAGGAATATCGACGTGACCAGTGTTGAGCTCATCGCCGCCATTGCTTTGTCACGACCAACTCTGCTAACGCTTTCTTCCAGTAATAACAAACTCTCAACTTAACTCATCTTATTTGAGAGTGTGTTATTACTGGAAGAAAGCGTTAGCAGAGTTGGTCAGACAGCTCACACCGTATATTACTTATATTATAAGTACCAACGAAAGTTGCCGAACAAGTCCGAGTATAAACCGATTTAAATATAAGTTCAGAGGACACCGTCTCAATTCCAATAGAATAGTTTCTAAAGGCAACTTAATGTTGTTCTAATTTCAAATAGCGAATTAAAAAATACACCGAATGTAGGAAAGCTTGTCGGAAAGGTAGCTTTCGTCGTATTTTATATTAATTAAATACCTACTTTGTTTTTACCAATCACTAGTTAGGTTACATTCCATTATGGATAAAGCGCTACGAAGTGCTACGGCCGACCTCTACGACGAAGACTTGTACCGTTATATTAGTAGCGTTTATTTTAAATTAAACTAAAGCGTCTTTGGGACAAATATGAGAAACAAAAGAAAGAAAAAAACATTTTTTACTAAAACTGAAAATTTACATTCTAAAATAATAACTGATAAGATATTTATTCTTTTACTTTATTAACAACTTTTTAGTGAAGTAGTTAATATAAAGAGTTTTTTTAATGTACTCATTAAGCCCTTTAATTTGCCCTCATTGGCATCTCGCGTTTAAGGTAACTCGATCAAAAATGAAACTATGTAGGTTATTTTGTATTCATTTTCCTATTTTTGAAAATTGCGTTTATATTTTGCCGTATAGAATTTATTATGACGTCGTGATATAACTTTTAAAGCTGAAACCTGCTGAAAAACCAACAGACATGCGGTACGTCAAAACGCTTTATAGCTTTATAGGGTACCTTATTTGTCAAAATCAGTCAAGTAGTTTCGGAGCTACGAAGGAAAGATGAACTTACATGCATATAGACTGCTAAAACCATTACCTTCCTAATGCTTTACCGTTGTCGGGTAATAAACAAAAACGCAGACGAGGAAGTTTGCGTAAACTTAATAAAACCCATATACCTACGAAATATATGCTGCACCCCAGATAGTTGAAAGAAATCTAGCGCAATAGGTAGGTTTGGGTAAAATCAACCTAATACCCAGACATTCGGCATGTGGACGTGAACGGGAATCTCTTATAAATATTTGAAACACTTGCCTTGGAGTATTTGCTTGGCTTATGCAGCACCTCGAGGCAATAACGTCGTTCCTCTAGGCTTAATAGAATTTTTATTTCCTCAGCAAATCGTTGAATATGCCGTAGTTAGGAATATTTTCAGGGGTATATTTTTTGTTAAATCACATGTAGCATAGTGGAACTATAAATTAGGCTGTGAAGCAAAAGAAGGAACCTAGTGTTTAACACTTTGAAAACCTGATCTATTATTTTGTATAGTTTACCAACCAACCGCTTAATTTTTTATTTTAATTTTACCATAAAAACTATTTTTTCATCCATTATTTTATTAACTAGCGGCGTATCTACTAATACCAGACTACAAGTAGGGTAGACACGTATATAAGTTTTACTACGCACAGGTGTATCTAACGATAATGCACTAGATAGCACTTTAATAACACCTGAGGATGCACGGGGTTGTAAAATTCGAATTGGATTACGAACGTCTGCGCTAGCAATCTAATTAACACGATCCTACATCCAAAAATATCAGTAAGAACGCGGTACGAGATAGTTTGGCTTAAACCTAGGTTGGTATTTTAGATAACTTATACACAACACAACCCATTGAAGTACCATATCGAATAGATTCACAAAGGGGTGTTCCCCCTTTTGTGTTTTATGTCTTAACCTGAAGTTTATCCCGCTATAACACTTCCACTTGAATCAAACTGTTTAACCGAAAAAATTGACGAGGTATACGTACCTTGTATATCTCGTCAAATTTTTCGGTTAAAACACGCTTAATTTTTTTTCTAGTTCATTGTTTTTTTAATCTAGAACACTGCTTCATGACAAATATAACAATTTTTTTTTAATTAATCAGGAACTAATTTTTTGCGTTCCGCCTGGCTCTAAGTTTCCTTTTAATTTAAAAACTACAAGTAAGATCATCAGACAATTGTGTAGATATAATCGGATAAGACTTATCACGGTTCCAAATACCTGTAAAAATTGCAGAGATGTGAAGCGTAATTCAGTAAAAAGTTCAAAGTAAAAAGGAGTGTTCCTTCAGTGGGTCCGGTATCATACTTAATTTAGTTATTATTGCCTGCAATTCACTATAGCAAACAATATTTTCCAAGGGACAATTAATTCTGACAACTGATAAGCCCAAATCTGAGTGCTGTGATATGGAAAGAGATTTGCCCTGCTGCGGAATCTGATTTGATGTTCATTCAAATTAGGGTAGGTAGGCCAACATCAAGGGATTCATTAAATCCATGGTATTTGCAACCCTTTCTGTGTGTTGTGTTCAAACTTTAATAAAAGCACCGAATGTGAAAAGTTATACAAATAAATATTGCGCTGCTTACAATCCGCCTGGGCTACGCAAGCAAGCCCTTATCCACACACAGGGGCCGCTTATAGGGAACAAGGGGGCTGCATACCCTTTTCCTAACATATAAAATTACGTATACAAGTAGGTGTGAGCTAATTCTCCTCTGAAAACTCGTAAAGTATTATTTACGTCCACTGCTGGACGAGGCCTCCCCCATTGAATACAATAGGAGGATTTGCTATAATCACCACGCTTGGCAGGCGGCTTGGTGATCGCAGTTGGTGATAAGTACTAAAGTGGATACGAGGGCTGCACTAAAAGAATCGGGAATGGAATATTTCCACTGTTTCTGTCATATTAAAATCTTTTTAATTGAAAACTCCTTGGTTTTAAAAATCGAATACCATTTATTTATTTAGAAAAAGATTCTCGGTCTTGTCACAAGATTTTGTCAAACTTGTTTAGACGTTGAGAAAATGGAATTGACTCGAGAAAATTCAAGAGTGATGATTTATTATGACTTTCGAAGTGGTTTAACACAAAAACAGTGTGTTGACCGGATGATTTCTGCATTTAGCGATGAAGCCCCATCCAAAACCACAATTTATCGATGGTTTGCTGAATTTCAACGTGGACGTGTCAAGCTCAGTGATGATCCCCGTCAAGGTCGTCCAAAAACTGCAGTCACCCAAGAAAACGTTGATGCTGTGCGTAAGCTGATTGAGGAAGATCGTCATGTGACATACCGCGAAATTCAGGCAACTTTAGAAATTGGCATGATTCAAATACAAATAATCTTGCATGAACAATTAGGTGTAAAAAAGTTGTTTTCCCGGTGGATACCGCATTCGCTCTGTGAAGAGCAAAAAGCGGCTCGCGTTACTTGGTGCGTCAGAACTCTCGAAAGATTCCACGCAGGATCCTCAAATGCTGTATACAACATCGTATCAGGTGACGAATGCTGGAATATACGCGTACGAACCCGAAACAAAAAACCACTTCCTTGATTCCCGAAATTTTCAGTGCCGCCCTCGTACTGCTGCCCATCCCCTGGTGTAATCCCTTAACATTCACGGGAGGAGTAGGAGGGGTCTATTTTTAGGCCGGACACACCACGGCATAAACTAATATATTATGCACATAAATATATAAGAATCAGCGACGAATAGACAAATAATGTTCCTTGAACATGGATTAAGAAATTGAGAGTGTTTGAGCACGTCTGATAACACGGCGCGTCGCCTTTAGGTACTTTGTGGCAACAAATAGTGCGTTCCATAAAAGGACAGTCTGCACTGTAGAGTTAGCTTAGTTAACCCATTATGAGCTAGTGGTGCCATTTGTACCAAGGTAGGTACCTATACTATTACATCAAATCAAATCAAAATAATTTTATTAATTGAAATCACAAGGATCATATTGAATCAATTAGGTACTCGTGTTCCAACGCGACCAAGTCTAGAAGAATCGGGCAACAAACACGCCGGCTTGGCTTGACTTTAATGATCCGTATAACCACAAGGTGGGAAGCGCCTGTGTGGTGTGGTGCCTCGAAGCAGGGAGAAGCTGATACATAGTAAATTAGTTATAAAGACAAACAACAACATATCCTGTTATTTACGATCTAAAAAGCTAATTTACCCTTCCTCTCCTGGACACAAATCCTGACTACAGTCCTGCTCTACACGCCTTTAAGCTACGTTTCATGTGTTCCCTTTTAAATTTTCAAACATCCCGCACCAAAGCCTCAAGCTGGTATACTCTTTGTGTGTGCAAACAAATTAATTATTAATACAAAACGTGGAGCTTTTTGCGCCCAAATGAACTCGCTGGCGATATTTGCATGAAATTATCACAAGGATTTACATTTTCCGGTGTTTAATGTTTGAAGTCTAGATATTTTTAGATAGTGAGAAGATAGATGGTTTTCGGTTGGATTCACATGTTTTTAAATACTCTATATTTTCACCTCAGCAGCGGTGTGATTTTTGATGTCACTGAGTGACTAAATATCATTAAAAAGGCCGCAAATCACCGTTTTTCTGGAGATGTACTGGGGGAGGTACTTGTATTGATATCATAGGTATAAGAATTTTAGTCATCAATGAGTTTCAGTTACATAGAAATTTACAAAACGCTTATTCCATAAGCGGCAATATAACTGAAGTTTAGTCAGTCGATGACTTTCAAACATCGCACCCTAGAGGCCATAGACAAAGTAACATTCTAATAGCGATGACGCTAGTAGAAAAGTCCAAAATGTATGAGATTGACGTAAGCTATCGATATGTCACGTGGTCTTTTGTATTGAATTACGACTGTAGAAATAGAATCGCTTCGAAGCGAATGCCGTTTGGCTAGGCCTACCTGTCCGAAAAAAAATTGTCAGTTATTGTGTCTTTGAACCTAGAATATGTCTTGTGCTGTGCTTGCATAACCGACAGCCAGACGCAGTGTAGGAAGGCTTATCCTCTCGATGAATCGACATTTTAAAGGTGGCAGGAAGTCAGTGGCAAGTTCGGTCGTCGTGGCGTTATAAGGGAGAGATCTGTGTTTAGCAGTGGACTTCTATAGGCTGTGTGTGATGATAAGACTAAATACAGCTTGAATAGCGATAACTACAAATAATACCATACAATGACTTCCATTGTAGGAAAGGAACCTACCTCTATAATACTGACAAAAGCGTCCCTTGCGGATGCAGGGTGACATGTGCTGTCGGGTTTAGGGGTTTCGAGCCCATTCATGATGTTATCTCGAAGGTTTGTAGGTGTAGCTAGGGTAAAAGAAAGGGAGTGTTATCTAATACCAACTGACACCAACAACCATCACGAACATAGTTAAAACATCCCACACTACCAAGGAGTTTCACGTAAGTTCGACCAATTGCGAGTCAGACACACACATTGAGGGTATCATTGTCCTAATAGATAATCAAAATGTTAAGGGCAATATGGGTTGTAAAGACAATCAAAGGCCTATAGCTGAGGCACCAAACTATAGACCTAACTTTCACCACACATTGATGCCTCCATATCTCACAGTCACAGGGTGTATCGTAACATTTCCTACTCTTCAGAGGAGTAGGTACCTACGTATTTAAGGCCCAGTACCTACGCTAGCGCGAAAATTTCAGTTAGATTTTATTTTGAAACGACGTAGGAGCCAAAACAAAACTTATTTATTAAAAATAAAATTATGTTTCGGGAGAACTTTACAATGTACATAATATTATATACATTTTGTACTTACATCATAAAAATTATAGATCAGATAGCTACAATTTCGAGATGCCGATAGATAGAGGCTACAATGGAAAACAATTCTATCGAGACAATTTTATGTAGTCGTGTTTTCCTTTCGTCTCGAAAGGAATAAAAACTCGAAATTTTAGGATAAAATTCAAAATTCATACTTTAAAATATGATATCCACAGCTATTCTACACATTAATGTAAGTAAATTGAATCAAAACACTGTGTTTTTTTTAATTCTGTAGGTAAGTAATAAATAAAAGCTTTTGAAACAACCAGCAATTTATTAAACAAAAACATTGCGTAAACACAAACGCTTTTACCTACATTATTCAACGATTTCATTTTTCGAGATTATAATTATGTAAGTTTACAAGCAACATCGAAATTTAATGCATAAAATAAAAAAATAATTATAGGTAAAATTGAATAACCAAAATTTACAAAATAGCATAATAACTTGCCCTGTACACTGTACATTCCATTGGAGATTGAAACGCTTTACTCAGAACTTCCGTAGCTATTTATGGATCAACAAAAACAGCGTATTTTGCTGTATCATACAAAACAACATCATTTATACATTTTACAATCCAGTTTTTGGTCACATGTCTCACGTTTGGATGTAGTTTGCTCTTAAGATCCTGCATGTGTCTGAAATCTATAATTTCGTTTTTATGAACGAGGTAATCTACATCTGGCGAACGAATTGATTTGATAACACAGCCTCCGTAAGCTACCCAATGCCTTTCGAAATGATACCTCTCCTCTTCTGAAAAGCTTATAAAATCTGGATAGAAGCCCAATCTTTTATTTATAAAAACATCTGGTAAAGGATTTTGCGGTAATAACTGTAAGTCATCACTATCGTTGATATCGACATTATTTTTACTGTCTCTACAACTCTTCTTTCTCTTTTTACTACTCCTTTTTTTAGAGATATCGCTTTCGTAAATTATTGTTTTATCAGAATCGTTGCTTGAACTTAATGTAGATTCATCAGTTTTCGATTTACGTTTTCGTTTTCGAGGTGAATCAGCTTCATTGGTATCTTTTTCTTCGAAAGATAGTTCTTCCTCTTTGTATTTTAGTTTTTTGGATTCTTTTTTACTGTGACTTCCATCAGTTTCGTCAGACGTATCTAGTTTTTTTTTTATATCAGATGAATAATCATTGAGAGCCTTTTTAGAGTCCTTAATACTAATAAAATTGTCGAGAGTGTTTACTTTAGGACTTTTGACCTCTTTTTTCACTGAACCAGCATTTTTCTTAGTTTTGCTAGGACTTTCTTTGATTTGATTAGGTTCGTCCGATTCGGCTGTAGCAGCTAGTTTGGTCAGAAGTGAAACATCGGTCTTTTCTTTGGACGTTTTGTAGAGATGCACAAGCTCTTCTAGATTAGTGGCTGTTTCCCAGTTTTTGTCTGTGCGTATCTTAGTTACTCTCGGGAAGCGAACTGAGATGCCGTCTGCCGTATGAAGAGTTGCTTTAGTTAGTTCAGTGCCTGTAACATAAAAAATGAAAAGGTTAGAGATCTAATCATTGGTGTCGATTCTGAACAGTATTTGTTATATAGACTCCCCAGCGTGCGATTGTGGAGCCTCAGTGAAGTATGTGGCATACATTTTTAATGACAAATATGACGGCATACCAACGGACTTGTTCGTCCAAAGGACAAATGGGGAATTTGCATCACCACGCTTAGCAGGCGGAATGGTAATCACAGTACTGAAGTTAAGTACTCATATGGATACTGCTGCCCCCTGGCGTAATCCCTTAGTCGCCATTTGCGACATCCACGGGGAGTCGGCGGAGTTCTATTCTTGCACGTCTTACACGAGACCACTACGGCAATCTATCTTATACTTATTTCTTATTACATCATCATCATCATCAGCCTGGAGAAGTCCACTGCTGGACATAGCCATCCCTCTTAGAATGCCACGACAAACGGTCTTGAGCCGCCTCCATCCACCGACTCCCCGCGACGTTAATAATGTATTTAGTCAATCGAGTGAAGGCCCTTCTTCTACCGCGTCGTACGGTTTGTGGTCGCCACTCGAGAACCTTTATTCCTCAAATCAGTTCTTTGAGCTATATGACCACTTCAACTTGCTAATTCTGAGAGCTATGTCAGTGACCTTGGTTCTTCTACGGATTTCTTATTACTACATACACCAAAATTTTTACAAACCTGTTATCTCCCAAACGGGTTGGTCTTTTGGGTCCTTAGCGACATAATCCGGCACCATGCCTTTATTACAGTCCAACCACGGTGGAATCTTGCTGTAATCTTGAGAAATCTTCACCATGAGTGGGTTCAGTTCCTTCTGCAATCGTTCCAATGTGGTGTCGTCATGACCCGTATGCACTTTTGTGACAGTCATCCATTTGTTACGACGTTTGTCTAAGCAGCCCATCAGGAATACTGACATCATTCCACCTTTCTTGCCAGTTCCTGAAATAATAGTTTGAATATTGTATGATGCAGCAAAAGCAGTCTAAGGGATTAGATAGATAGATAGAAAATACTTTATTGCACACCATAGTAAAAATTAAACAATTTAACAAACAAAAACTAAAACGAACTATACAATGAGCGGTCTTATCGCTCTGTAGCGATTTCTTCCAGACAACCTTTGGATGGACTGGACTGTGTAAAATTAAATGGGGCATTTATGGTGTACCTACCTACATACTTAAATATTGATACGATGACGTGAAGCTACATACATACTGATAATACAAACAACAATAAATACCTACCAACTACAATTTACCTATTACACCAGGGGATGGGCAACAGAACCCACCACCAACACTACGATCACCAATCCGCCTGTCAAACGTGGTCACTATGGCATATATGCCCTCTATTACATAACATACCCATACATACATACATACATAACATAACAGCCAACAGTAACACACGTAGTCTTGATCCCATACTAGGATTCCCTGTGTCGTGGTTATCAGGAAATACGAGTACCATGGTACCATAACACCCAGATCCAGAACAAATATTTGCAGATCATACAAACATTAGTCCCGCAGCGGGATGTTGGTAATTATGATGATGATGTATGATAAGGTACACTCAGATATGAGATAATCAAAACTGTGTCTTAAGCCAGACCAGCAGGGCTATTCTAAAACGTCGGAAACGTTTCCGATCGGATTCGTTAGTTGTTCATTTCTGTTTTAGTAAGTTACTAAAACAATTTTCTCTAGTTAAACACAGTAAACAATAATAAACATTGTATATTACTGTGTTTTACTAGAGAAAATTGTTAGAAAATTGTTTAAGTTACTTACCACATCAAAATGAAAAACTAACGAATCCGATCGGAAACGTTTCCGACGTTTTAGAATAGCCCTGCAGACGACGTAGTATAGGAAGGCCGATGGAACGATGACATTTTAAAGGTCGTCGTAAAAAACGTAGCAGGATATGTAAAACTCCTTGTGTTCTTAATCTCTCAATAGATTTGAGCTAAATAAATATAGACCAGGTTAAGAGAATTTACCCTAAGCCGACGAGCATGTATGAAGAATGCGATGAGATTGAATGAAAAGCAGAATAGTTATGTCAGGATCGTATCAAGTGGAAATCCGGTATTACCTTACTCATCTGAGAAACAGGCGTGTTATGGCAGTTTATGTATATGCACAATATTCGCCATCATCATCATCAGCTTGTAGAAATCCACTGATGGACTTAGGCCTCTCCATAGAATGCCATGACGCCCGATTGAGCTGCCTGTATCTGTAATAAAAAGATATGGCGCGGATCCCAGAATGCTGGCTATCCGAGTTGGATTCCTCGGCTGACAAAAACTTCGATGATACGTACTGGTATGGGTGAATGGGTGCAACATAGGCATGAGACATAATTATGACAATATAATAAATTGATAGACTTACCAAACCAAGACCCCAAAACCACAAGGTCAGCTGTGTCGGCCATTGCTCCATCAAACAGATAGTCCTTCTTGACCTTCAGCCAGTGTCGCTTGCCCGGCTCATAGGTGGATTCTAGGTCTTTCAGTACCAAGCCTTCTAGGCCTAGTTGTAGTACCTGGAATAACAAAATAAAAGACAACATTAAAATGTTGAAGTTTACCATGGAGTGTCCGTCCTAGGAATAGATGGAGCCTATTCCTAGGACGGACCTCCTATGGATGTTGTAAAAGCTAACAGGGGATGGGCAGCAGTATCCACGTGAGTACTCAACAACAATACTGCAGTCACCAATCCACCTGCCAAGCATAGTGATTTTGTAACTCCCCTTTTATATCCTATCCTACTAATATTATAAACGCGAAAGTTTGTAAGTATGGATGGATGGATGGATTGGATGGATGGATGTTTGTTACTCTTTCACGTAAAAACTACTGTATGGATTTTAATAAAACTTTACAATAATATAGCTTATACATCAGAATAACACATAGGCTACAATTTATAAAGATATTGTGTGAATTGTCCATAATATGACGATAAGTGTCAAGTAAGTAGGAAAAAATCTACCATCTGCGAGCTATTCTGGCGTGCGCTGCCAAAACCGCTAGAGTTACACATATGTAACGCATGACGGAAATGTTTATCTTAAATAGTCCTACAAAAAAGCCCGCTACAGTACATATCTATATCTTATGTGTAAGCCATTACAGCCAAAATGTGTCTAATATTATAAACACGAAAGTTTGTTACCTATTATGTTTGTTACTTCTTCACGCTCAAACGGCTCAAACGGAATTTGAGTGAATTTTGGAGTGGAGATACCTTATACCCTGGATTAACACATAGGCTACTTTTCATCATCATCATCAATTTTCATCATTATTCACGCGGGTGAAACCGCGGGGCGCAACTAGTTCTATATAAAGGAGGCCTCATCCAACAGTAGATGTCTAACGGTTGGTGATGATGATTAATATTTAATCTTATTATTGTTCAGTACTTATTAAAGTTATGTATGGTGGAAGGTACAATAAAGAATTTTAATTAATTCATTCATTCATTCATTCCTTCATTCATCATCAGCCTGTAGAAGTCCACTGCTGACATAACGCTCCCATAGAATGCCCCGACTAACGGTCTTGAGTCGCCTCCATCCACCGATTTTGAAAGAACTTAAAAATGTTGTTAGTCCATCGAGTCAGCCTATGTCCGGCAATGGACTTCTAGTGACTGATGATGATGATGATTTAAAACACCATACAACCAGTTCAAGTGAGTCTATCCCAATTAAATCAGAAGAAGTTCTATTCCTACCATAGATTTACAAATTAATATAGATTTAATCATTTGTTTGTTTGTTTAAATTGGTAGGTATCTTACGTACCTACCTGCTGATACCATCCAACTCATATACTCGTAACTTATATGTTAGAAGTATATGAGTATGTTAGTTATAACATACCTATTTTAAATTGTTACTAAGATATAATTGTTTGTCTGCGTCAGTGTTGCCAACTTAGTGGATTTTCCACTAAAACTGGTGGTTTCGACCCTCCTATTAGTGGCGAAATATTGATTTTAGTGGTTGGTGGTTTTTTTTAGTTATTTAAAGATGCTCAAGGGGAGTCTAAATTTCAGGAATAAGCGATGTTGAGAGACTATTTAGCAGTATGAATGTAATAAAAAACAAGCAGAGGAATAGAATGAAGTATTAAGAATACGCTGTGGTTTGAGGTTAGAAGGAAAATGCTGCAGTCAATATGAAATGCACATTAAATGTTGTAAAACAAATCGGTACCAAAGAATTGTATCAATCTGAAACTGACGATGATGGTGTGGACAAAAAAAGACTCATCTGAAGAAGACTAAATTATTTTGAATAGAAAGAAAGAAAGAAAGAAAACATTTATTCGCACAAACTGTACACAACAAAATAATAACATATTATTACATACACTACACGAATACAAAAAATAAATAAAAAATAAACATAAGTTAAACAAGTGTATTTCAAATAGCTGTTGTTATTGTGATGTTAATGTTCCTAATCATGACTTGTTGATTTACTGATTGTCAATATTTTACTACATAACAACTAATACTTAATTACTAATAATAAGTACTTATAGTTTTCTTTCGTAAAAGCTAAACTTTGTTTATTGGGCATTTTAGCGATTATGAGAGTAGGGCCATTTTTTGTTAGTGATTTTCTGGTGGTTTTAGAGTTGAATCTGGTGGACAGCTAGTTTAACTGTTGGCAACACTGGTCTGCGTTTTTGAGGCTAATTTGTATCAATCCATGAGGACCATTAGTTAGCTTTTCGGATAGCTATTTTTGTTAGCATTGTTTTTAATTTAAGCTGTTGGTCTTCCTTAAATAAATTAATCATACATAAAATCATAATAAAACTGTTAAAAAATCAACATACCTTTGCAATCATTTTAGCCAGATCGGATGATTTTACAATAAGCTCCTGTTCAGAGAACATGACATGATTGGTGACTTCTACCATATTTTCATGAAGTATCTTTCTTCTCTTTCTAATAGGTACATCTATCAACACATTGCCATTATAATATAAGCAGTCGAACACATACAGACATACTTGAGCACCTTTGAATTCCGATTTCTTGTGAACACCCAACGTACCAAAAGGTAACGGTTTCCCCGTATTCACATCAACCATCAAAACCTCGGCGTCCAAAATCATATCCACCCCTTTAGGGAACGCTTGTGGCAAGTAATCCTTAAAATGGCTGACTTTATGCGACATAACTGGTTTTAAGGCTCGGGAGAAATATTTGAACTCGCTGGCCTTTTTATGAACTTGTACACGCTCGCCGTCATATTTGATTTCTGAGAACATCCCATTTGGACATTTTTTCATTGCCATTTC
Organism: Epirrita christyi; assembly: GCA_951392215.1. NCBI lineage: Eukaryota > Metazoa > Arthropoda > Insecta > Lepidoptera > Geometridae > Epirrita > Epirrita christyi. Next base: position 5,621,481 of record OX595842.1, on the reverse strand, counting down.
AACGGATTTGCAGGCTTCAGCCAACATTGGTAGAACAGGAGTCATGAGAGATATTTTTGCTTCTACACTCTTCTGATTGACATCTTTGTGTTTAACTCCAGTGCTATCTAGCAGTACTCTATTTAAAACCATTTTTAGGTCTCGGGATGTTTGGAATGCTGTGTAAGCATCGGGGTGGACACCTTCTAGTATATGTTTTGGGCCAGCGTTTATACGTAAATCACCTCTTATCAATCTAATTAACATTTTAAGGTCATCCTCAGTGCATTTCTTAACAATTTTCTTGAAATGGTATGTCTGATCCTCTTCCTTTGTCAGTTTTGATAGGTCTTCAAGGAAATCTTCTATGTTGTGTATTGTAAGTGTGCTTTCTGTAGCAGGTACAACAGTTTTAGCTTTAAGGAAAAAATGACTTATTGTCTCGGCAATGTCCCCTTGTTCTAAATGTGTTAGCATATCATCATGGTCCATGTTGAAAATCCTAGAGAACAATTTCACAAGTTGTTTACTTTTCAGATTGTACACTCTTTTAGTCACTTGAGGCAGCAGTAACTTGCACCATAATGCCAAATCTCCTTTGAATGTGTCATCTGTACCTTTTCTGAAGAAATTATTTACTGTAGCAGTTTTCTCTGTGTAAGCATCTACTCTAGATATTTTTTTGCACAGTTTGAAGAATGTAGAGAATTTATTATCATTATTTGTTTCTATTTTTGAATCACTCTTACTTTCTTTGCTGGCCGGTGATGTTGCAACAACTTTAGGTTTGGATTCGTTTTTCAAAACCTTAGCTTTGTACTTCCCACTGTTTTTTTCCTCATACAGCTTCTCAGTTTCATTTAGTTTTTTCAACAAAAACTCTTGATCTTTTTTAGATAAAGTTTCCCAGTTACCAATGTCATCAACGGAATCAACCCGTTTTGTGGCTGGTCTTTGTTTGAGCAGTGCATTCATGAAGCAGTCTACATGATGCCATGACTTCATGGTTTGGTTCTCGCCATATGGACTGGGCATCAGTTTTGCAATGCGCAATTCGCCAGTCGGACAATTACCTTTACATCCTTTACAGTTTGCACGGCCTCCCTTGGCTCTATCCACAAAAAATTGCGTTAAATTATTATCTGACATGATTTCTATATTAAAGTAGCTCTTGGAATTATTCATAAGCTTTACATTTTGCACTGATTTTCGCGTTTTAATTTTATATTGATGAAATGATGAAATGAAAACAAACAACACGGTTACTTTTGACAACTACAAATGTCTACGTCAAAATCGAAATGATATGGGCCACAGACGACTACAAAGAGATAAAGTGACGTTCTTTTAGTGATGCGACGATGAGCCTTCGATGAGGAGAATCAATCAATTTTCCTATTTTATTTTTAAAATTATATAATAAAATCGTTCCAAAACAAAAAACTTTAGCAATTGATATATTATTCTATAACTTCAATCAAACAAAGCTGCCTATCTCATCTTTCTCGCAAGCAGCAAATCCAGCCACAGAAAAATCACGCGCGCATGCGCTTTGCTGTTTATTTAATCGATTTGAAAACTTCCTTTGAGTAGGTCAACTGTTTATCCAATATTATTATTGTTCTATGGTCTCAAACTGTACTTACCTACCCAACTAAATTACCTCTTTTCTTTTATTTCAGCGTCTTCATGCCATCAAGAGTTTAGCAGTGATGCTACGAAGCACGGCACACTCACATCACCGCATTACCCATCGCCTTACCCACAAAACACTCATTGCCACTATGAGTTCTTCGGAAGGGGGAAAGAGCGAGTTAGATTAATATTTCAAGACTTTTACTTATACAAATCCCCGAATGGAGCTTCAGAGTAAGTATTATCTATAAATTTTAATCTATCTAGATATCTAGGTAGGTATCTACTTTTATGACCTAGTTGCATAAATATGGATTGGACATAACGCAGCTGTACCTACACATAATAAAGGTGTACCTACGCTGTCTCTGATTCGTAGGTTGGTCATTATCAAAGTTGGACCTTCCTTAAGCTGAATCGTCTAGTTGAATCGCTCGTTATTTATTTATTTGGAAAACCAACAGCTAAAATTAATTTACATAGGTTACTAACAATAGTATCAGAGAGCCAATTACAGGTTTTCACTGATGGACACACATATAATAATAGGTACATATAATAGCAATGAAAAAGTGAACACTTGCATATTTCATCACAACATGGAAGATAACAATTGTTGCATGCTACTAAGCTAAAATATTACTAAACGATACCTATCACTTTTCAAAAGTACCTGACCTTGTAAAGTGTAGAAATTTTATTACATTTACTTACGAGTAAAAGTAATAACAGAACATTTAGCGGCAATAGGAATAAGCTCAAGCTTATTGATACGACAATATAGTTTTCTAAGCGAACTAAATCAGCTTGAAGAGCAATCGTATCAATATTTATAGAGTGTTTTGTCTTCTTTAAAACTCAAATATAGGTCTCTATTCTTTATTCTGAGATACAGGTAGTATTTGAGTTTGAAAGAAATTGACAGAACACTTTTTAGTAAAAATAGATTCTTTTTATGGCATTTGAGTTTTTTTTAATATAAATATTTTAAATAATATAAAAAACATCTACCTGCGTACTGTTAAATTTAACCAATGGTAGATAGGACAAATAAGCACTGAAGTGACGTACCTACTGTTAAGAATGAAGAATTTAGTTTTTGTATACACAGTTATCGATTTATTATAACGCATGAGATATGTAATGAAAAATGTATTTTTAATTGAAATTTTCAGTTGCACAAACGTGGACTCACTGCAAGCTTTCGTCAACGTGGATGGGCGATTGGAGAAAGTGGAAACGTTTTGTGGAATCAACCTCCCTAAGCCCATCATGTCGAATGGACCAAAACTCATACTGGAGTTCAGAGGAACGCAGTCATCGAGATATTCAAGGGGGTTCAAAATATCGTATTCATTTGTAGAAAGTAAGTAATCGTGTTATTTATGGCATTAAAATAACTATAATAAAAAAAAATTAAAAAAAAAAGCTGGACATTTCACACAACATTATGCCCCAAGCTAAGCAGAGCTTGTGTTATGGGTACTAGATAACTGATATACTTAATACTTAATACAATACATTTATTTATTTATTTCACAACAAAAACCACAGCTCTTAGAAATAAGATAGACCAATGTTCCAAACCGACAGCATTACATAGGTAGATATTTTTAAAATGGTAGTTTGGCAAAATTTGAAAATGTAAAATGCAGAATACGTACCTATAGGGAAGTCCTGGGTGCATATTATGCATGCGTTCAATTTAAACCGTCTCTTTCCAGATTTTGGAATATCCTCAGGGAGACAGCTAAAGGAATTTCCCTGCGCGTTTGTGTATAATAGTAGTGAAGCACACAATGGAACTTTTGCGTCCCCGAACTCTCCAGGACCATACCCTCGTGACACCGAGTGCACGTACTTCTTCCACGGAGGGGAGACTGAAAAAGTTCATCTTCATTTCACGAACTTCGATATTGAAGGAGTTTTACCGTGAGTATCAGTAGCTAGAATCTCTGTGTGCGTGGAAAGAGAATAGTCGTGGGAGATGATAATATGCGGAGCTTTTACCGATTGTATGTTTTTAGCAATACTGTCTCCTCATCTTAGCTCAACTTCAAGATTTTAGTACCTACGTGTAGTAAAAAAGTAAATACTTAATTAAATAATAACCTAAGCGTGAGCAGCCTAAAAGGCTGAATTTGGTTGCCATGTTAAAGGAGATGTTTCATCCTGGGCCTGCTCTAAGTACACTACACAAAAAGATATAAAAAACAGGGGATTTTCATAAAAATACAATTATATTAATTTGAAGCATAATACAGCGGTACAAAAATGTTTATTTATGAGTTTATTCATATGGTCACCCGATTTTCAGAGCAGCCATGACAGTCGAGTGACTTTGACAACTGACAGTTTTGTTGAGTGTCATTGACGCTCAACAAAACTGGTTCCTTGTGTGATTTCCTTGTGTGTGATTGCTCTCTTTGGCGAAGATAATCTTGAATGTACACTAACACGAAGCAATATTATGGAAAATAAACAATAATAAATGGTTTCTATATTGCTTAGCTATATTTATATATACTGTACATAGTGCAGGCCCAAGCTCCATACATTCATGAAACATCTCCTTTAATCTAATAAGATGCTAGTTCCGTTTTTCGATATGCAAATCCTATTTTCCGCGCAGATATTAAGTTGGTCGGCAAAGATTTGTCTTAAATAATTCTCCCAGCCTTTATTCTGTTGAATAAGTGCCTAAGCAAAATTCAATCAAACCATTTTTTTTGCTTTTCAGATGCGAGGCAGTATCAGCAAGTGACTATGTAGAATTTTCAAACTACATGACTGAAGACAACAGATACGGCAGATATTGTGGTCAAATGAAAGAATTCCACGTGGAGTCTGAGAGAAACTTCTTTAAAGTCACGTTTAGGTCCAATGATCGACTGGACGGAACGGGCTTCAAGGCTATATTCCAGTTTCTGGAAGCTACTGACGAGTATCGAGCACCTCCTGTTGAAGATAAAGCTGCGAGTTCCTTGAGTAAGTGTCACAGCAGCTCAGTAGCAGCAACGGTAGTTCCACTTTGACTTTGGAAGTCAATGGATGGAGACGAGCCATTTGCTTAAGGCTTTCTGAGGGAGAGGCATATGTCTAGTAGTGGACTTTTACAGAATGACGTTGATGATTATGACTTGATTATGAAACTGGTCAAAGGGAAAAGACCATGCCACACTTAACAGTTATATCATCCTGCCTGCAGAAGTCCACTGCTGTACAAAGGCCCAATGCCACGGCAAACAGTCTTTAGCCGCCTCTATCCAACAAATTCCTGTGACCTTCAAAATGTCGTCAGTCCATCGAGAGAGGGCAGCGTCCAGTTCGTGGTTGCCACTCGAGAACCATTATTCCCCTACCATTGTTGGTTCTGAAAGATATATCATCATCCTATTCTATATACTGACATACATAATAAGGTTTATATTTTGTTTCAGACGTATTTGGTAATTTCCTGATGCTGATTAACTTTGCTACCATCTTGCTACAACATTATCTCTATTACTAAATAAAGTGATATTAGATTAATTGAATTCCTAGTGTAAATCCTTGTATATTTTGTATGATAGTATGTGCCATACACTTGTAATTAAATTACGTAATCTTAGGAAACATTTTCTATAAAATCGCAACCTATGTTTATCCTCTGTCGAAATAAAGCAATACCTATTTTCATGCGAAACACGATAAGTTTAATTTATAAAGGCACGTTCATTAAGAAATAAATTTATTTAATTTACTCACATAGTTTCTTATTTTACCTAATCATGTAGTTTTATCTAAGTATTTACATAAACAGTATTTTTTATGTAACTCCAAAATAGTCTAGGTAATATTTATTTTGAAACCGATTAGGGCGGTTATAAGTTATAAATACACTTATTGTATAATTTTATGATTTCAATGCAGTAGGTTAGTCTTAGTTCACCCAGCTGAAGTAAAGTGAATTGTCCTTGTCCCGACTATTTCACCAATCTCTAACTCGCAGTATCTACTAGGTATAGGTTGTGAGGTATTTTTAGGTCGAAAGAGTTTGATTAAAGATGAATAAAGTATAGGGAAATATTCATATTAATTTTAATTTACCCGACTAGGTGAATCTAGTCTATCATGATCATGTGTCTATGTGTAGTGTTCCTAATTCACCCAGGTGAGTACCGCTAACAACTAACCACTAACAATATAAGAATGTTACAAAAACGTGAGTGTACTTACTTATGACCGTAATTATAGCTGAACTAATTTCAATGGAGGTCAACAAAATAAAATAAATAAATGCTGGACATTTATATTAATGGACAACATTATCTAGCCCCAAGCTGAGCAGAGCTTGTGTTATGGGTACTAGTAGATAACTGATATACTGATCTGTGTGATATATGTATCTGTGCAATGTATTGTACATTGCACAGATACATATTTCTTATTATAGAAAATACCAAGAACACCCTGAACAAATATCTGCAGATCGTACAAATATTTGTTCCGAGGTAGGAATCGAACCCGCAACTTCCTGCGTCGCAGATGAACCTTCACCCGTCCCGCCACAGAGGTAGTGGTAGACTTTGAATTTGAGGTATTGTCACCTATGCCCTGGTTCAGAATTCGAGATATTTTTTGTAAACAAAGGGGATACCATAGCAATAAATAATAGGTTAAAATAACTAAAAATACGCTTTTTATAGAAAATCCAAGAAAAAAATATTTTTTATTGTAAAAAAAAGCGTGTGGTGCATGGTGTCAATAGTTATAAATATTTTATTGACAGATATGAGTAGAAGGATTATCATTTTGATAATATCTTAAAAAGCACCCCACGCTTTTTTTACAATAAAAAATATTTTTTTCTTATTTACACTATTCTTAATCCAAATTTTTAAAAATTTATTTTCTGTTTTTTAGTTGGATTTTCTATAAAAAGCGTATTTTTAGTTTTTTTAAACTATTATTTATTTTTCATTTTTTGGTCGAATTTTTTATAAAAGCGTATTTTTTAGTTTTTTTAAACTATTATTTATTTTTCATTTTTTTGTGATTATTTAAAGTGGAAATCTTGTTAAAGGAAGGTGCAGATGTTGAAGCGCTGAATGAATAAGGATGATGAGACACCGCTTCATGATGCTATTAACAACGGACGTGTCGAAGTTGTTGAACTTCTTGTTCAACATGGTGCGGATGCTAATTTAGTTGGTCCAAAATGGGAAAATGGGTTCACCCCATTACACAAAAATATTTTGAATATCGAGAAAGAAATTACAGGGATACTAATATCTGGAGGTACTAATATTAATACTGACACCTGGATGTCACCAATTCATTACGCTGCTTCGAAAGGTAGTGGTGAAAAAATCAAAATTTTGCTAGATAATGGAGTCTACGTTGATACTTTAGATCAGAAATGCAGAACTCTAAATATTGCTATCAATGCAAACAGTGCGTGTCTTTTCGAAGGGGTGGAAGTTGTCCTTGAAAATTCTAGTATCCTGCCATCGATTTACTAGGACATGACATGACAGATTAATTGACGACTGGACATTGTTTGTAATTATCTATGCTACTTGACATTGACGCAGACCTTCCAGGTCTCAGGAAATCAAAAATTGCTGATCCTGATTTACCTAGTAAGGATAACAGGTCAAAATGTTTAAAATATTGAATTGTCATCGGTCCTTAATAAGTATGCCGAATTTTAAGTTAATCCGACGTTTTGAAGGGGGTCAAAATCATGTTCAAAGATTCCGTTACATACTAACATACGTCTGAAGCTAATAAAAGCGTATTAAAAAAATAGGTGCTGTATGGTAGTTTATTAAATTAGGCCATTAAACATGCCAGGCATGTTATTCTAACTCAGATCTGATAAACTATAAAGTAATCAATATTTTGTTGTATATATTTTGGAGTTATTTCGGTTATTAACAAAGTTATCAAGTAAAGACAGATTTTTTAGTAGAAAATATTTCATGTTACTTGTAACACTGCAGAAATTCTGAACAATGGGCTTTGTTTTGAAAACCGGTTCCCATTTCGTTAATTTCATTCGTTTCTCCTCATTTGCCGAATACGAATTTGCTTAAACTCTTTTTTACCTGTTATATTGTGGTAGTTGTTGTTAGTTATTGTTATTTTGTTGTTTTTGTGAAGTTTTATTTAGTAAAACTCGAACATTTGGTGGCGTGTTGTGCAAATTGTAGGTAGGTAGTAGATTTGTGTTTATTTGCCGCAAATTGAAGGTACATACCGCGCGAGCATCATTACAAAAAATTTAATACAATATTTAATACAAAAAATAAATACAGAACAATTGGTAAGCCATAGCAGAATCCGCGGGTCACTACTAGTAAAACATGATCCACGTATAAAAAATATTTTTACCACTGGCTTGTCTCTTTGACAGTGACATTTGTTTGTTTACAAAAAATATCTCGAATTCTGAACCAGCGTATAGGCTAGGTACTTTTTATCCCAGTACAAACCACGTGCGCGAAGCCGCGTGTTGGTTCTAGTATGTAGGTACCTACGTGTGTGATTTTTAAGTTAATGTTTATTTATTGTTTATTTGTTAAATTATTTATTTATTTATTGGGAAAACAACAGCGGTTGTTATAAGTTAGTACCTACATCATAATCATCACCATCAGCCTGTAGAGGTCCACAGAGGCCTCCCCCATAGAATGTCACGACGAATGGTCCAGAGCCACCTCCATCCACCGACTTCCTGCAACGTTTATAATATTCTTGGCCCATTCTTGGCCTTCCTACACTGTGTCGTCCGGTTTGTGAAGAATAATGATAATTATTAGTCTGCCCTGCTGGTGTACCTTCTGCAGTTCCGTTGGTTTATCTAACACTAAACAGTTGTTTACCGCCAGTTATTTATTGGTAAAATCAAACAAGTCATTTAAATATCAAGGAATTTAATAGGTACTATTAAATCATGCAAGCAATGTAGAATATGATTATAGGAATGATAGAAAGAAAGAAAATATCTAATTCTCGAAAAAATCCCGTACACGTGATGACGTCAAATCTCGAATAACCATAATTTTGTATCGACGTCATAAGACATGTGACGTCATTAAGTGGACGAGATTTATTCGAGAATACGGGCCAAGTATCCGAACCCAGCTAAACTTTGCCGCGGGTTGAGATTCTTTGTAAGAGATTGTGTAATCGGTAATCCGGAAAATTAATGTTGACGTATTGACATCGATGTTTGTCAATGTGTGTGTTTTGTGATGTTGACGATTCTTGCGACAAGGAAGATTGCGAAGTCTTGAATGCCTCGAAGTTTTGCATTTTACTCTGACTCTGACAGACAGGTGTGGCAGCACTGTGTTGGTCGGTCACAGACTTCCTTCACTGTGACATCACTAGTTGCTCCGCCCACCCCCCGGCCCCCACGCCACAAACAAATGAACGAAACGTCAAACAAAAGTTTGTTCACCGCTCTCTTTGAAACGGGTAAGTCGTGTAACATTCCGTTCGGTTTATCTCCGCGAAATTTATTTCGGCAGTGTTGTTTAAACTAAATTGTGATGTGAGAACTTTGTGTTCTTTGTAACTAAAAGTGTTGGATCGTGATTGTGAAGTGGTTATAGCAGGTGTCGATAGCTAGAGCACGCCGACCCAGACTCCGTACTAAGCAGGTGGACCGCTAGCTACACAACCTTATTGTGAGTACCTACTTACTACCTTCTAGAGTAGAGGATTAATAATTTTGAATACAGAAGCTGTAAAATACTATGCATAAGAACGATATTTTTAGAGTAGATAGATATTATAAGGTCGGCATGTTCCTTGCACGAGAAAGCAAAGTGAGACGCTTGTATACATTCTAAGATTGGTTCTGAGTAGGTAGTAAACCAATTAATAAACTAGTAGCCACCAATTATTACCTTATGTCCACCTGTCTGCATCATGAAACAGATCTATTATCATAGAGGTAAGTGACGCATTTTCCAGCATCTAGTTAAATACATGTTGTACGAGTAGAGTAAGTAGGCATAGGTAGGTAAGTAGGTATGTATTAAAATGTGGAGGTTAGGTAGATGGACGCAGAGTAATAGGTAGATACATAAATTAGCCCCAATACCTTTACGTAAGTACTGTGTTAGATAAGTACCTCCGCAACCTAATTAGAAAAATGCCTACCAATGCCACTTGTTTGTGCTCAGTTGAAAAAGCTTATCGTCGTGGCATCAAGCATTTCCAAGCGCCACCAATGCGTAATGAACTGCCGTTGTTATGGTTGACCTCATCAGCTGCTATGAAATAAATCAAATCCTAGCTAACTAAGTAAATAAGTAAGTACAACCTAGTTAACGTAAGTAAACGTACCTACCTTATTAGTGAGGCGATTGTTGGTTGAGGGAATAGGCTGTCGGTCAATGAAAACTTTAGAATAGATTCAAAAGTTTACAATAGGTAGGTGCCTAGGTAAGTACCTACATTAGTCTGTTATTTACGTCTACCTACACCCTGATAAAACACCTATGTAGAATTCTGTGACTAGTAGTACCTACCTATCTTATGGTGTACAATAAAGTATTTTCTATTCTATTCTACCGACCGTCGCGATCTGCCCGCCCCAACCCCCCGCTCTCGCGCGCTATTTTGTTTTTAAAAATAACAAAATTTTTAAATAACCATATCTCGGAAAGGGGGGGGGGGTTCCGCAACTTCCCCTTCGAGGGGGTGGTCTACCACTCCCATTGCCCTCCCCCCCTTAATTCGATGGTAGGTATACTACATTCCTGCCTGTATAGGTTTAGGTAGGTATAGGTAGGTAGACTAGGTACCTACCTAGGTGTTGCCATGGCGTGCATGCGTGTATGAATTTGCCGTTTTAACGTAGTGGCCACTTTGAAACCTGAATGGTACAAGATTTGTGATTAAAACATTTTTTACACAAATAAGTAAGTACCTAAGTAGGTAGGTACTCAGATGAATGCTGCTGCCCATCCCATGTAATACCATAATCGGCTTTTACGATTTCCACGGAAGAAGGAAGGGTAGGTACCTATATTCTTAGGCCGCCGGACACACCACGGCACCTGTAGGTACCAGCTAAGTACGTCTACCTATCTACTTCTAATTCTAACTAACTTACAAACATTCTTTAGTAAGAATTCGCTAGCAAAAGGCAACTGAGGGCACCTACCTCGCTGCATTACTTACTAAATACGGGCAATTGTGCAAACAGAATTCCTCTAACCTGATTAGGTAAGTACCTACCTATTCATAAATTCAACAAGAACACATTATGGTCGGATGTAATTTAATAACAAAACATTCGAAATATTTTTGAGCGTCATTGCAATGATGAAATTTGAAATTTTGCATAGTAGGTACATACCTAGGTATGGTATAGTGATAGGTTTTCGTAGATATAGGTAGGTTCGCTTTTGTCAAGCAATTTTCATTTTACGTCGATGACGCCGCTATTTATTCCCGCTAGTTCCTTTTGGCAATGACATTTTTTCCCACTGGTTCCTTAGATTATTTTAAAGGAACTAGTGGGGAAAAAAATGACCCATTTGTTTCTTTAAAGGAACTGCTAAAAGGAACTAGTGGGAATAAATCGACGCCGCAACCTTCCAACCTACGCGACACAGACAAAGGATAAGTGCCAACGGAACCTTTAACCCACGTTTTGCCTAGCGTCATTGGATCCCGAAAATACTGAAGCTTATGTGATATAAACACTCCATTTTATGGCTTGAAACTCCAGCCCCCCAATTATAGTAGCAAAAGGCAATGGGGAACACAACAACAACGGGGATCATTTTGACATAGTAACGAGCGACCGACACGTTAGAAATCTCTATCATAGATATTTACAAAATAGTTTACGTCTTGTATCGATTCTTATCAAAAACTGTGATTTTTAACCCATAACCTATTGTAGACAAGGAAATGACAATAGTTTTTCAATTGTTGTCCTGGTTGAAGAGATTAAACAAGGGTTTATGGAAAATGGATAATTCGTTTGCATTCACTCTGTGCAGAATATACTCTTTAAAAACTTAAACCGCGGTCCACGTTGAAAAGGAGTACCTTGTAGATAACCCATAATAATTATGCTAAAGAAAATTAAGTGCGCCTTATTTAACGCGGTAGTAATAATCCGTAAAAGTACACTAGCTTGCAATTTTACTCATGATAGAAAAAACCTTGAGATATCATAGTTTACATGTTAACGAATAAATCATTATGCGTTATTTATCATAATGCATAGAATCACTTGATTGTAACACGATTTAATTTGCAAATGAACATGATCAATTACTTTTTGTTATGTTGTTCTGTCAAATCGAGGTCTTAGGCGCTTATTTTTTAATTCAACACCCTTGAACCATATTCCAGCAAGCTTCGTTCCTCGTACAATACGATTACAACCTACTCAACAAGTATGTGGGTGATTATTAATTAAGTTTTCGACACTTATATTATTATATTAGTTTCGCTCCTGGTGGGAATATCGGGATAAAAGGTAGCATATATGTTAATTCAGGATATAAGCTATTCCCATTCCAAATTTCGAACAAAACGATGCAGCTGTTTCAGCGTGAAGGAGTAACAAACATAATCACAACTTTCGCATTTGTTATATTAGTGAAATTAAATATGAATTGTTGAATGATGTTCTGCGTTGCTGAGCTCTCCGTCTTAACATCATATAGCCATTATATAGCTTGTAATATACCATATATAAATATATATATTTATAGATTAATATATATATTTAATGCCATAGATGGCTCAGAATACGTTACTGTGCCATTCTAATAGTTAAATTCTAATTAAACGCTGTAAAATATAGCAGTCTAGCATAACATGCATAAAAATAAAAAGGACTAAAGAAACTTTTTGGTTACACAACACACTAAGAAAAGGACAAAAAAGCAATGGCTTTAAAATTGCCATGCTCAAAAAACATGCATTGGAATAATTCAAAGTTTATAAACGATATAAAGTCAATTTGAGTCAGAGCCGGCATTCTGTCATCACTATTTTCAGCTCCTTTCGCGTAATAGGTACCTAGGTACATAACTGAATAAGCAAACAATTTCTTCCTAATTTATTACCGCGCAATATTGCAATCTATGTTTGATCTGATCAAACCTGTCGTGGAATGCAATAAGGCCGTGTCGTACTAGCCTTTTGTAAGTGGGACGCAGGACCTAATTTATCTCTTGTGACAGCCCTGAGAATTCATGACTAGCAATGTGTACAAGAATCAAGGGTTAGAGAATGATAAATTGGATAATTACTCAAAATGACGAAGCTCTTTTAATGTTGCTGTTGAAATCATGAAAAATTATGAAAATTTTGGCATACATTCTCAACATAAAGATTTGCCAGCCACTTGCGTTTGTGCTTTGATAATTATTCTCTAAGCGTTGGTTGGTGGCAATAATTTTTTATTACCTGAGTGTAATCTATTCGAAGGCGAGGTGCTTTAAGTTCGCAGTTTAGTTTACCCTTTGAACAGAAGTCAATTTTGATTCGATGCCGTTTAACCTGAAGCAAATGAGCTAATTCCATCTATTACAGATCGATGCAAAGTTGAGCCGAATAGGCTGACTAATGGTTTGCTTTGAAAATCTAACAAGACACGACTCCTGATTTCAATTGTACATTATAAATCCTTAGCTTAAAGTACAAGGCTTGCTGGGAGCGGCTTACCTTTGCTGACGAGGTGAGGTCGGCTAATGTCTGTTACCCTACCTAGGTTTGATAGGATTTGTCGAGAACAAACTGTGTCAGACAGTACCTATAGTGTTAAGTCACTGTTATGTCAGTATCATTGATTAGCATCTGTGTTGCTTGCGACTTTGCCTAATCCCTGGGTACGCGCATGCAGGGGGAGAGGCTCCGGTGCCAAATAGGGATAGCTGATTTTGACCACTCGCTTCAAATTGAATTTGCTTGCGGCCTGGGAAGCCCCTTAAAGACTGTCAAACAAGCCATATAATGTCGTAATTGGCTGCCACTTGGCACAAATCTATGTTAAATTTGCATCTTTAAAACGCGCGTGAAAATGTGTAAATTCTCTCAAAATATTTGCAGGCTTTCGTGACTGGAACTTGGGTATTACTGGTAATCTACGATGATAAAACATCATGATGAAATATTATTTCATCATGATGTTATATCTACGTTGACTTTATAAGCTCTTAAGTTATGACCATACCTATACATAAGTCGGAAACAATTTACCGATTGTAGCTGAATCCAAACATTGTCTGTAATCGTTAAATCTTTACGAAATTTAATTAATTTCTTTAAAGGAAATTAATTTCATATCCTGGAATCATTTATAGGTAGAAAAGGACAACTTGCGTTTGGCGCAAAAGCGATTGGATTTTTACTACAATCAATATGACCAATATTTCAGAACAATACCACGATCATCGAGAAATAGTGAAATGCGTTGTACGTACTAAAGAGCAAAGATCCGTAATAAAATGAATTCGAATGACCCTGCGTAAATTTAAGCTATAAAATGTTTAGTATGACGAAAAATATCACGATCATCGAGAAATAGAGAAACACGTTGCAAGTTTGAAAGAGCAAAGATCCGTAATAAAATAAATTCAAATGATCCTGCTTCAACTTTATCAGCCTGAATAGATCAAATGAAATAATCGAACTCAAAACTGAACTGATATCAAAGCATCGGAATGTGCAGGTAGATAGTTGTCGACCTCAACACTTAACGAGGACATGAAGTGACTTGGTTTAAGCAAGATAATATTTAGCTTTTGTTTTAATTCCTCTTTGATTGAGGTGTTAATAAAATTAATAGTTTGGAACGAGCCCGAAACCGGTTGGGATTGGCTGGTGTCACTCCAGCAACGTTACAAAGAATGCAAAGAGATTAAATCTACATGCGCGCGGCGTTTCAAGATACCCCGATGTGCAGATAGGACATGATGATATTAATAAGGGTTCCTTGTCCATCAGTGATCAGTCCACAAAACAATTTCAGCCTGAGTCATCGCCTTCTAGGTCAGACAAACACTAGGCGGACAGAGCTTATGCTTTCTAACACATTCCTCAAAAATGTAAGTCATATCAAAAACATGTGAAACTTTTATATTATTTTTAATCAAAGCTTCTACCTACCTTTTTAGAATTATCAAAGGATGATAGATTTCGTTCCAAGCAAGGTACTGAGACACACTATTGTGATTTTCGTGACCATCTTGGCCTTGTCAGTCAATCGCTGTCTTTGCTGTGGCACAGACAAGATGTGGCACAGTCAAATGAAGTAATTGAATTTGCACCGTTCAATTCTCCTTCAAAACATCTGGTTCATCAAAGTTCCCTGTTAATTTTGCTTACGAATGTGTCTTAGTTATGTAACTGCGTATATTTATCTACCTACCCCCGCCTTCGTACATAAATATGTATTTTGAACTTCGGTTTTGCTTTGTCTATCATTTAACACAATTCTGTGAGTAGTTATTGGTGAAAAATCTATCTTGGGTTTTTTATCTCCGATCTATTATAAAAAGGGGAGGCCTTTGGCCTGAAGCGGGACAATTACGGCTGGAAAATAAAATAAATCAAAATAATCTGTTGTACCTACAACTTAAAACCATCTTCAACAATACGAGTAAATCGATCTGTGAACCTAAAAAGAACTCAACGTCTTTTATAATCGGCAAAAAATGATTCAAATCAACAGTCAGAGTTGTCAATTCTACTACGTTGTGTTTTTTCTTGCAATGATTCATCTCTTGCACAGGTAATCTTTTTACTCATGGTAATCGTTGCCGAGTGCCTAGTTTATTTCCTTCGGCTGCAATTTAACTTTCTTAGAAATACCAACATTGAACTCGAAGAAATATTGCTCTTTTTTATGTATAATTAATCGCGGCCCTCGACATTTAATGCTTTAAGTAGCCTATGTCATTTAGAATCGTGATTCAGCTTCGTGTCTCAATTTCGTGTTGCATCTCTTTTCTTCTTCAGTTGATTGAAATGATGCCATCACTTTCTGGGTAGTATCCATAGCGTGCACGTATCTTGATTGGAACGTCAACCTGTTTACGTACGTGTGTCCTTTCAAGAGGTATAAGGCTTGTATTTCTAACTCACTTGTCCATAGGAGCTATTACTTACTATGTGTCCCGAGTGAGTGCCGGTCGAGGTTACGACTTACGAGACGTAAATGTTTTAAAAGGAACAGTGCATTCGATCTGAAAGACTTGAGTGTTGTAACGCTGGTTGTTGTGTGTGTGGGAATGTTCTGTTAATTTTGAGGATAATTAATGCGTTCTATTATTCCCACCCTCTGGCTTATTGTTCGTGTTGCTAGTTTATGTAATTACGTAATTAGATACGTGAATCTATGCATCTTGACCAATTACCGCGTAGGAATGTGCGTAGCTTCTGGATCATGAGAACCTAGAACCGACGTAAGTTCTTGAAGAAACTAAATATGTCTTGATGATCTATTTTGTGTGGGCTTTGTTCGATGCTCTCATCGGAACGGAACCACTTTCTGAACCTAATGTTTAACTATACCCTCATAATATATTTTTCTCTAATATAAAGTGCTTATTAGTTTATTCCTTCTTGTTAGGTTATGTTTTTTTTATTTTAAAATTATCTTCTAGGTATTTTTAAGATTTTAGACGACCCTGCTCTCGATGGACTAAAGACTATAAAGGTTGCAGGAAGATCGTAGACGGAGGCGGTTCAAGACCGTTCGTCGTGGCATTCCGGTGGGGGGCCATGTCCAGCAGTAGGCTTCTACAGGCTGATAAAAATGATGATGATAATGAACCAATCTTCCATATTATTAGGCTTAGCTCGTCTCCATCCAAAGGTTGTCTAAAAGAGACAGCTTTAAGCGATAAGACCACCCATTGTACATTTAGTTTGATTTAATTTATGTGTATTATTCTTAAATAATTTGTAAGGTGTAAGTACAATAAAGTATTTTCAGTCATTAATTAATTCATGAATACTTTTCTCAACGGTTCCCGCAACATATTATTTTGATTTCCCATCGGAACGCAACTATAAAGTAAATGTTCCAACAAACCCCGAAAACTACTTCCATCTGATTTCTGTACGGTAGGGTTAAAGGGATATCACTATAGAATACCAAATAGTACGTACAAGCAGTACCACCCTTGTAATAGGTGTAATGACCCTTGTAATAACCAGGATCTATTAGTTACATCAAAGTTCATAGGATTTAAACCACAGGATCTATCAGTAAAACTCATTATTTTGACCAATAACTCCACGGAATAATTTATTATTCTGATCTGTGGTGATTAGTATAAACAGCTTTCGAAATGGATTACCTAAATCCTGTCTCTTTGAATCCATTCCCCAGTTGAATGTCTTCATTATCTCATTAGGGTCAAAAACACTGGACCATTCAATTAACACTGACGACAAATGACGTTCACAGTTCATAGGACAGAAAAAACGCCGAGACATCTTGCTCGCCATTGTAGAGTTGAGAATTATCGTCGGTGTAGAATTACCTACCTAGACTTGGTTAGGTTTTAACGAAAGGTTTGTTTTAACTACAAGAGTCAAACTGGGTACCTATTCGCCAAATAACTACGGGGCTACTTCATGTCAAAGTAACAAAATTGAGCGTAGGTGTTGTAATACTAACGCATCAACTCCCCCCGTTCATAACGCTTCCTTTAATGTTTATGGCTAAACCCCCCATTGCATTAGATGGAGGGGGTCTTGTCCAGCTTTGGACATCAAGCGGCTGATGATAAATAATATTTCCAATGTTATCCCTAATGCATTTACCAACTGCAGCTCTTCGGTGTCAAAATAAAGGGTAAATAGTGCAGGCAGTTGCTTTCAAGGCTCACAAGCCTTTTAAAAAAACTGAATCGAATATCCTGAGTCCCTTCTGACCGCAAAAAGCTCTATCCTGCGGCTTCTTTGAATGCGCTCGCGCAGCGTATCGTCCCCTTCCCCCTTCCCAACCTTTCTATCCCCCGGACTCACGGAACCACGGCCAACTGTCTTTTGTTTGTTGAATGCGGTACAAAACCAACACGTTCGAATACAACGGCCTATTTTTTTTGTTCCGTCATGTCAGGCACCTTGGTACAAATAAAAGTGGTTCGAATCAGATTGATATCTGAATGCAGTGGACTGAACATATTTCTTGAATTTAATAATGTCATTTTAGATAGGTACCTACTGGTTGTTTAAAGATGTAATGAAGAGCGTGTGATAAAAACCGAAATGAAGCCATACTTTGGATAAGTAAAAATAAATTACCTAACTCATAAAAAAGCACTCATCAAAAATGTTCAGCAATAATTCCGTCGCATGAACATAAAAGTACAATGAACTTCTACACTCAAGCAAAACAACAAAATCAATGGTTTTTTGTGAAACAAGAATTTAACGGTGCGTAAATGGCCTAATCAACGCAGGCGTTGGACCGAATAATCGACAAATAAAAATAACTCAGCATTATGCTGTCAATAATCCTAAAACAATTCACTGATTGCTGAAATATCGATAAGCACTGCTCCGTAATTACGCAAAAAAATCGCAAGAAATAGCGTACGAATCCAGTTATCCTATAGATAGATAAACAAACCTTTGGAAAAATGTAAAAGAAGTTATCAGTTTATTAAAAAAGTGTCTTCATAAACCAAATTACACTGTTTTGTAACTCGCAGAAATACGAAGAAAAGGGTTAAGTTTGTGATTTTTCTACTTTTTATAATCGTTTCTGTCGTGTTAACACGAAACGAATAAAAGGTAATATTAATATTCTTCCCACCAAGTAAAACAAAATGTTATCCAAACGTTTACATTTATAATTATATGACAAACACTGAAATACGTAAGTACTTATGTAACGAATAAATTAAATACCCATAAAAATTTCGGATACCCAAGCTCATAAAAAAAACGTGAACATTTTTGTTGAAATAAATTACTACAAACCGAATAGTCCATAATCTGAATCTGGGCATATTCTTGACAAGAACCTTTAAAATTTCTTATTAGGATTACTAGGAATTACCTCTAGGAAACTTATTTTGTATCCCTGTTACTGCAGGTTTTAGGATTTCACATTGTTTATCGTTTCTTCCTTGAGATAGTGGTTAAAAAAAAACGACATGTTTTTTTTTATTAGATAGCTACTTACTCGGAATTTGATTATCACGAAATGATTGTCGATTTAAATGAACGTCTCAATGTATCTAGCTAGATGAACATTGTGATTTCTAATACTAGTCTTGTCTTGACGTTCTCGAGAGGAAATAGAAGATGACAGACCATTATGCATGCCGTAGCTTTCACGACACACCTTGCTCTGTCTCATAATGAAATGCCCTGAGTTGTGTGTATTATTTAAAATACTAAAATAATTGCAGAGATCCCTATCATTATTGCCGGACGCATGGCTCACGGCATCTACCTTAACCTACCTGGTCTCTGCTGGATTTTTTGGAATTAAAAAACATGGAAAGGCGTGGGAATTCCCAAAGATGCTTATTATCTTTTGAATATCTCTTTTAGATTAGTTCTGAGTACTTTCTTCTTAATATCTATAAGCATCATAGAATTCTTTATGGTTTTTGCTTTGAAATAATCTATCTCGTAATTTTGTAAAGATTTCTTCATGTCGTTTGTACCTATTTGTTTTCTATTTAGCCGTTGACGCTAATGACATTTTAGTTTTCCTTCGATACTTATATTTGCCTTGAATGTAGTTTTTATTCTTATTACCAGTGAAACCAGTTTGTCCAATCCAAGCATATATGTTATTGTCTCGTTTTTGTTTCGTCCCATTTGTTTGCAGGTTATGACCATTAGTGCTGATCTAAACGACATGATCGTTAAGACTGGGTGCGGCTACTTGCGGCCTTGAGATTTCGGAGAACATTATAGTGGTTTAAAATTCCAAAATTTGTATCTTTACATCTGATTTTAATAGTTGCTCAAGAATCAAGATTTAACTCACTGTTAACATGAAATGAGGACAAACTATGAGCTTGTATCTTTTAGTAGTTAGTGGTGGAGGCAGGTCAGTGGATAAGGCGGCTCAAAAGCTTTCATCGATAGCATTCCTTGTGACAGCCTATGTCCAGCAGTGGATTTCTTCCAGCTGATAAAAATCAAACAAGACATTACTATTTTCTCAAATAGCGTAAATACATTAGACTTAGATTTAACTATTAATAATCCTTTTCAAAGGAAGATAGGTTATGTTATTTCAAATTTTACAAAGCCATAGGATGTAAAGCTCATATTCGATGGCGCGTCGCTCACACGTTATTATCCTGATGGTTACAAATAGGATTCTCCTCTACCTCAATGGCTTCCTATGGTTCACATTCACATGTTCTATATTCTGTAACTCCCACGTTTGTACTTCCACTGAATGCTATACTAAACACACACCCATCAATCTTGCCCCAGAACAATGACGCTTCTTTTTACACTTAGCGTTGCGAATTTTTGAACGAAATTATGCACGTTTAAAAAGGCTTTCAGTATCGTATCGACGAGTATGAATATGACTTTCGGTTTTATTGTTGTCTAACAATGAGTTTTGTGCAATAAATCAAGCGTGAAAGCGAATGTTTCTATAACTAGCCATGTAAATTCATATATAGGTAAGTACATTATAATTTATAGTTCAGTTCAAATTTATCGCAGGTTACAATGCCTTTACTTTTTCGTGAAATCTCGTTTGACTCCAAATGTGAACAGCTCCAATGTTTTTTGTTTATTTTAATAAGATTTATTATAAATGATTCTGTGCTCTTTGCTGAATGACATCATCAACTTTTGATCACTGCAATACCTACGTGACCCAAAAATAGTAAAAGAGTAAATTCTAGTTTTAGAAGCTCATTAGCATATTTTTGTATAATATGTTACATATGGTATTATGATTGCTGTTGAGATATTCATTACCTAATCAGCCCCGCAATTACCGTAGTAATTTGAATTATTTATTTGCTTGTTACTAAACATTTTCCTTTTCGTGTTTTAAAGTATTTAGTTAGACTATCAAAATGTTCTCCATTAGTTGCGTTCCTCTTAACTTCTATTTACTGCGGCAAGTGGGTAAGTAGTTTTTGTTTTGGTATAGGTACTTACTTATTAAATTAAATATTTTATTTTTTAAGTTTATCAGGCACTGATAAGCTAACAGTAACAGAAAAGGATTTTAACTCGATAGTTCTCACTGAAAATGCACTCTAAGTTCAACACCGTGACAAAGCTCATCCACACATCATAGAACCCTGGATTTATCAAACGACTCCGTTTCTCGAGATCTTTTCTTCCCCATACTTAGGCTGTGGAGCTACCATCTGAGGTTTATATACAATATAGAAAAGGCTTTTATCTTGCAAAAAAGGGCGGTGTGCATTATGCTACGCATTCCCCATGGGAATCATGTAGAGAATCATTTAAAAAATTAAATATACTTACACTGCCTAGTCTTTACATACTGTTACTACTGACTGATATTTTCAAACACAAATACAATTATGAATCCGATGAGCAGATGTCTAGACGATTGGACACTAGAAGAATGGATTTAGAGGCTCCATTCTGTCCTAGGTTGAATATAACGCGCCATTGTAGTAGGTATCAGGCTGTCAGACTATTTAACTCTCTTCCTGCTGAACTGAAAGCTGTTGAGAATTTTAATACATTTAAATCTAATGTTAAACAACTATTGCTGAAGGAATGCTTCTACTCTATCGATGACTTTCTGAATTATAAAGCCAAACTTTTAATTATTAATCTTATTCAGTGTGACAATGAGTATTTTGATTTTGAGTGACATATTTTATATTATTTTATTCCTATTTAGATGAATTTTAGTTTTAGGTTATAATTTTAGTTATAATTGAGTTATAACGAGTTTATAATTGTTATTGAATAAATGAATATGAATATGAATTTTCCCGATTAGTTACGATCTTATGATACGACATGGGCCGCTTCAAGAAAAATGTTAAAATTATTCTTCAGGGTAGGCATCGACAATGCCCCCGGTGTTGGCGGTGTCTATAAGCGACGGTGTCTATAAGTGACAGTGACCAATTTGCATTTAGGTAGGTCGTAAGAAAGTACGTATTATTAACTATTTCATAAAAAAAACATTTAAGTATTTGTGCAAACCGTTTTGCTGTTTCCAAGAGATGGGCCTGTATGAGTTACTAGCAGTTATTTTTTATTGATTAGCGTTAGAGAAACTTGCTGCTCACGGATTGCGTTTGGTAACGTAACGTTTGAGCTTATAATATTTAAGAAAAGACGTCGCAAACGTGCGAAAATCTGTTGAACGGAACGTTTTAAACGTGTGAAAGCAAATATTTGGTGTGGACAAATTCTTAAAACATCACACATACATTATATTTACCTATACCTACATATTTAGTCTGAGATAATAGGTATAAAGAAATCAATTGATTGCACAAAACTGGGGTTTAGGAATTAGGTCCGTTTACCAGATACCTACCTATATTATATTATAATCTTTAACTTTTACTCAAATCAAACAAATTAATTGAAACTGATGTACCCTACGTACTTAAATTATGTTTGACTTTGTTAACTTGATAAAATGCTCTTTAAATAACCTCCATAAGGAGTTAACAACCTTGACATATGCGTAAATTCAATCAGCACAAAACAAAATGAATAATATACCGACAAAATTGAAGATCTCACAAAAACAATCACAAGACATTTGAATTCTATTAAAATAAATAAATTTCATACGTCGATCGTAAAAAAGCTTTTAAAACAAATTGCCTGCGAAAGTAATGAAAATTCTAAAAGGGTGAAAGTGTCGACTGTGATAATGAAAAGATGAAATAATGATGAATTCTCACTGGCATGATTGCAATCAGAAACAAATCTTACATCTTCTCTAAGCTAATCTCTAATGTTCTCTAAGTTAGTTTAGCCACAAGATATTGATCAAAACCTCTTTGGGTGAGAAATTAATATTCACAAATGACAATATGTAGATAGTTTTATACCATTAAAATCTGTGACTTTATTTCATATTCTGACTATTATCAGGTTTTGTTTCTAAATCCACTGTGTCTTCGCTTTGAAATAACATAATTCACATTTGCTTGTGTGCGTAATGGCCTGTCTCAAAATTACCTTGTTTCGATGGAACGATTTGTAAATTGCAAATAGTATAGTATGTCATTTGTATGCGTACCTTTGTAATGTTGTTTTACAGTCGTGCTTCTTTTTTGAGAAAGTCTACTTTTTGTGCTATTATGCTTAACAATAAAAAACTTCAATTCAGACTGATTGACCATTCAAATCCAATAGTTATTATTCATCACAAACAGTTTAGTAACAGTTGTATTATGTTCAAGACTAAAGTACAGATAAGTAACATACGGGCAAGAAAAAAAAACAGTCCTTCAACCATAAATTCTTTCACACTGCCATTGTGAGCCAATTCTCTGCCAATATACGTAGCAGCAATCTGATTCCTTCACTTCACTGGCGAGTAGTGGCTTATCGCTTCCGCCTCTACAACTAACCCCTGGTTGCAAACCCGCAAAATGCATGTAATAGCACACCTTATCTGAGACAAAAGAGCCGACGTGCTCTAACCGTGCTTAGCTTGGTTTACCCTATTTATAAACGCGATAACTGTGGAAACGGGCATGAATTGTCTGCTGTCCATATCATGTCCATATTCGATTTCGTGGTCTCTGCCAATGTTTGCTTTTCCAGTTCTGGTTGAGATACACTTTATAAGAGTCGGGTATATTATGCTCGTATGCACACATGACGGTAATGCTCGTTCAATCTTACAGATTTGTTTTTTCCATTATAATTTCTCTTTAACTTAGAATCAATTCTTGTTTTCAGGTAAGTTATACTTCATACTTTGGTTCGTATCCTAGGTGAATGAAAGGACTCAGGACCCCTATTGCAAGAATATCTGGTATGTATAAAAACTTTTAAAGCTGGCATTACCGTTAATCAATAAAGTCTTCATTTGTAGGAAAAAATATTCGGTCAAGTTGGGACGAAAAATAATATTACTTTTTAGGCTAGTAAAATTTTTTTAAGGGCTGGTCTAACATTTTTTTGATGTCCAGCTTGCATACCCTCCTGATGAAAAGCAGTCACCGTCGCCTATTAAACATCTGTATCACCAGCGGAATTGCAAGCGTGTTGCTTACCATTTAGAACCGTATTGACATTTCGTTTTATTAGTATTTAATAAGTCCATCATTTTACTCAGAGATATTCATCATCATGTTGATTGATTGCCTAATAAGTAATATAGTTTCACGCCTCATTCAAGAAATACCAGTTAGGCTCATATTCGCATTAAAAACTGGATTCGAAACGTCTTCCATCCATCTCACCTTCACAGTTATAACGACAGACTATTCACCTACTTTGCGTTTCCCTACAATGTAAAGGCTAGACGATGTAAGCTTTATTCATTCCCATAACTTCACCGCTATTTTGTATTCAATGCGTGGCTCTTTTTGAATCCTCCATATTGAGATTTTGCTACTCTGATTTTAGTATATTTAATTGGCTTATTTTCATTAAATTCAGTTGTTAGGGTTCCATACCTCAAAAGGTGCCAACGGAACCATTATAGGATTACTCAGGTGTCTATCATATCAAATGAAAGAACTCGTTATGAGAAATACATTTTCTTATTGTAGTTTATAATATTTAAAATATATTCAAATTTTATTTTTTTACTTATTATTGGGCCTTACTCTTAGGTTACTTACACACTTTAATGAAAATCCGAAGTCCTTAAATTCCCACGAGAAACGCAAAAGTCTCGTAATGAGTAAATGCGTATAAAATTGGACTAAAAACTTTATTGGTTAGTGGTTACTATGGTAGCCTACTTGTACGTGGAACCCTCTCGGAACTCGCACTTGGGCGGTTTTCTTCTTTATGACCTCTTTTATATATTATACTATAAATTGATAATTCAAATGACACTAGCTTTCTAGAATCATTGGGTATGGATAAAATTTAAATGTAAACTAATTTTAACTATATCAAACATGCAAACTATTACAAATATCGGATTGACCTCGGCATTGGGTTTGCGCGCATGCACAATATGCACTTATGTACATTCTATGCAACATAATAGTTAATGCCTATAAAGCAGTCTACGCACGTGCCTGGTTAGTTGACATGCACATCGCGTTCTGTGGATAACATCGTGCTTAGATCAGTCAGACAGGCATTCTTGCAGATCTGTTTTACTCACCAGTAGCGAAATATTTCGGTTGCTGTGAGAGAGAAGTATGATGTGTTAAAAATATCTTAGTTATCAAAGCCTGCCTCACTTGATCCTATTTTCTAAGTGTATTGCCAACAGGTACTCCTTGACAATATTTCCACACTCACATGGATTGGACATCTCTTATAGGCTCAGGAAAAACGCTTACATAACAAACAATTTCAAACTCGTCAAACACATTCATAATAATTATGTTTTGTACATCAGCAAATATTTTTTATGTGATCTCATTTATGAATGAAATAGTAGGTGACGTAAAATAATGAAACGGTTGTAGAATTGGCCGTGTCGTCACGGTGTCTGGGG
This sequence comes from Epirrita christyi, assembly GCA_951392215.1. Classification (NCBI taxonomy): domain Eukaryota; kingdom Metazoa; phylum Arthropoda; class Insecta; order Lepidoptera; family Geometridae; genus Epirrita; species Epirrita christyi. Next base: position 5,596,244 of record OX595842.1, on the reverse strand, counting down.
CCGGGTCACCGCCCGTGAACTCTGCATTCCCTATGGTTTACCTACCATTGTTGCCAACTCTTATCAGGGCTTTGTGGTTAGATTAGTTTTGAAATGTCCCCTGAAAATTAACAAATTCTGATTCGAGTAAATTTAAAGCAGTCTTTTTGCAATCCGTAATCGCCAGACATGGAAGAAGTTCAAAGATGCCTTTGAACAACATCTAAAAGTACACTTATTGGAAGCTTGTAAGTGTAACGCTGAGGTTAATAAAGCTCATGTTCTCAAAATCTCCAGCCGATGAGCCTTAATTACTAACGGTCACATGAGATTTGGTATATAAACAACAAAGGTTAGCAGACCGTCTCACCAAAATAGGTACACCAAAAATTTACCGAAAAGTTTTGGAAGAGATTTGGAGTTTTAGATTGTTAGATCTGTCCTAAATTTGCTCTACGTTGGCAATGTTTTCCTTTACTTTACTGGTTTACTAGCGCAGTAACATCATGTCGGCTTATGTAGGACGGAGGGCGTTAATTGAATTGCGTATTGTTTTCAATGAAAATGTGACTACGGTTGGTGAAAAAGCAATTTAAAATAATGAATTTGCGGTCGTAGAACAAATTATAGTTTTATGCTGATGAAGTTTTTGCTAGCGGAAAACAATTTTCTGGAAGAATTTTAAAGGTTTGAACGTTTTACGGTATAGCTCACTTTTGTTCATTTATCTTGGTTGCAATTCACTGCGTTATTCTTTACTATTTTTAATGCCGTGGTGTGTCCGGATCCGGATATCGTGGTGCGTCTGGCATGCCGTGGTGTGTCCGGCCTAAGAACAGACCCCTCCGTCTCCTCCCGTGGATTTAGTAAAAGCCTTACTGAGGGATTACACCAGGCGCAGCAGAATTCACCTGAATACTTAACACCAAACTGCGATCACCAATCCGCCTGCCAACGTGGTGATTATGGCAAATCCCCCATTGTATTGATTGAGGGAGACCTCGTCCAGCAGTGAACGTAAATAGGTGAATGATGATGATGATGATCTAATTTCAAGCAAGCAGCGGCCATTTTCCCATTGCAAAACCTATTTTTTGTCAGTCGCTACTCCATAACATCCAACGTTATCATTACACATAATGACGTATTTGCGTGTTCAAATTATCACCCAATTATCTATTGCATCGTTATCGTGTGCGAAATAGCCCACTCATTCTATCGGGACTGTCGGTGAAACGCGCGACCTCTGACACCGAATTTAAGATGATCACGGCTGCGAGACTAAAACCAGGCCTGTGTCACTCTTAACCAAACATGTATACATAGCTATCAAAATTGGAATTTTTCGTACCGGCTTTATATTGAATATTATTAGGTAGGTACTTCTTATTATTAAGCACTTCAAAATTTTACAATTTCGGGTACCTACCAGCGCTGGTCGTCTAATTTTGACTAATAGTGATCTACCGCTGACTTAGCTTCAATATAGCTCGAATTCATGTCTCATATCCATTTACGTGTTCATTCAGTGAAACTTTTGTGCGATAGCTATTATTTTTTCTGTGCTTTAAGCTCTTACTTTCCTTATCTACTAACGAATCGTATTTACCGTTCTGTTCCTCTTTAGGAGATTCATTGTTCGTTTCACTAATGCCATTGTGAAATCTATTTATTAAAGAATTAGCACTTTTTGTTGCGTGATTATTTATTCTCTTGGGTGGGTTTCGGTTATGCAACTTGCCTTACCTTTCTTTAACAAAGAAATTCACAACACAGATTGATGGATATCCAAACCATCTTTAGCCATTGGTGAACTCTGTACGATACCAGTTTATTAAAAGGCAAATAAGCATGTCTGGTTTTCTTCGCTTGCATAAATAGGTTGTTAACTTTCTTACATCACTGGAGCGTATTCTTCTAACCTCAACAATAATGTCCAAAGCTACTAAAAACTGAATTGAATTTGTTTAAATTGTTTGCGAAAACATGACATTATGCGAATGTTGTTATCATAACTTTTCATTTAAAAAACCGACTTCCGCCATGTATTCGACTAAATATTTGGATGAAAAAAAAATTATGAAAGAACCATAGTGGTGAAAGGATTATGATACGTTTTGAATGCAAATGCTTGGTTTGTTGCTGAAAATAGCAAAATAGCCATATTTTTGCCTACAATATTTGAGGAGTTCCCTCGATTCCTCATGGATTCCATCATCAGAACTGGATTCTGATGGGACCAATCTGGAAGTATATCTATTCAATTAAAAAAAGAATTTTCTAAATCGGTTCATAAACGCCGGAGATATGCGGTAACAAACATAAAAAAAAAACAACCGAATTGAGAACCTCCTCCTTTTTTGGGAAGTCGGTTAAAAATGGTTCATCCTCACTGATGTCAGTAGCTGTTCTAGAGTCACTTTGTTAATTATATCAGTTTATTTTTCAGTTCACCGCAGATAGCGCAATAATGCGCATTGGTGGATCAGAATTTAGATCTATATTTTAAGATCATCATGTCTTAAAATGTTGGGTCTTGGTCATAATGATTTGCTTCTATGGTTTCCTTCGCCTTTTATAATAACGGATTTTTGGAAGTATTCCGCGAAGAGCATCTTGGCATCAAAATTTTAGGTTGGTGGTATTAGCAGGTAAGTAGAAAACTTTCAAATGGTGAATATTTACATGTATATAATGTTTTCGGCACTCTCATACGATATTCAAGCCCGTGACCTTTGAGAAGGCCGGTTCCAATTGGACCGCCACGGCTTGATTGACTTCAGTAGCCGATATAAAATAAGCTGCATAAATCCTAGCAGTTTTAAAGTAACTATTCTATTCCGTTGCAATGTTTCCCGTTAAACTGTCAATTCAGATACGTTAATGTGAGAATTGCGAGAAGTCAGCTCATTACTGAGATTTCTTGTGAACATACAGGCAGTTATTTAACTATCAGCAGCTTTACCTTACCTTTGTTTATTGCATCACATTAAATTTGCATGAGTAAATGCATTATATATACCTATATTGTAATGTTTGCGTGGTACGTACTGTTTTCCTGATTTCTTCTGTTTGTACTGACTAGTCAAATAGCCTACAGTAAAAAGTTATTGGTTTCAATATTGCACAGTGAGACTAAATAATTCATCGAGCATGTTCAGCTTAAAGCCTCGTTTACATTTACATGGCATTTGACTGGTGATAGTAAATGCTATCGTGTACTATGTCGCGTGCTGTTTCGATCCAAGAAGTGGGACTAGGACTGGCTTTCTATTTTGCACCAACATTGTATAGCTATTCGCTTGATAAAGTATACTTATATTTTATATGGGACGCGGATGGTAAATAGATATCGCATTAAGAGAAAAGGGCCTAGAGGCATGCCTTGTGGTAGAAATAATAACTGATTAAATTTGATTTAATAAATTACTTAAGTTTTACTGGTTCTTTAGAGTCTACGTTTGAATAAATATACATTAACCTAATCAGTAATCTAATGTTACATAAAGTCCCTGTCCATTTTATCTTTTTCGTCGGTTATTACATGCTTGAGGTCGACATCTGCCTGTTAAAGATTGTCGGGCCTATTTACGGGCGAGTGGTTTGGTCAGTAATTTTGTTTCTCGTTTCGCTCGGCCCTATTAGACCTGGTATGTTAAGTGTGCGTGAGTTTTGTTTATTAATTTTCGTCGTGATCATAAAATATGGGTACATGAAACGCAACGTTTGAAATCGAAGAAATTAATTTCGTATATTCACAAAATTTCCACACCATGACGAAATTACTCAATGTTAACGCTACAAAGTTAAATACGGAAGCTTAAGTGATAGACGCTTGCGTGCCAAAATCTAATTGGGTCTATTATTTTCACAGGTATAACTATTTTACATCGAAACAATACCGCAATTTAACTGGAAAGCCAACGGTATAGATAGAGTAAATAAATGATTTTAGTAGGTATATTGACATTATGAAACATTCTACTGTCCCCGTGTTTTGTGTTCTTAAAGATAATAAATAAGCTTTGTCAGCTAACTGCTACAGAAACCGCTGCTCCAGTGAAGTCAATAGAAATTGATCTACTGTTGTAGACTGATCTGTACAGCCATGGTTTCTTATGATAGCGGCACCGTTATACAATGGCCGATTGTGTATTGGTTTTATTAGTGATTATGATTATCAGCGCTAATAACGTCAATATGTTCCCAATGTGCTTAGTGACAACACTTGCCTCTATAATATTTCGTCCAAAGATATAATGGTACCGCTATCATCTTAAATCTGGCTTAACCTGATCGGCTAGTGGCGTAGGTTCTAGCTCCGAGACAATTTCCTTTTCTGTCTGTTTATTGGAGCGAAAGAAGCAATACTGGTGCAAATAAATTATCCGTAACATTTCCAAGTTGCGACACCTTTGATTAACAGAAGTCGGTACAACCTGCAAAGTACTGGGTAAAAGTGGTCCGTAACTATACGATCGCAAAATGACTAGCTTGAGGCAAATAGTTCTGGAGATTACGACAATGTTTAAGCTCGTTAGGGCTGACTGCATTTACAGAACCCATTAAAACAAGTATAAAATTCTATTAGGTTCAAAACCTTTCGTGTTTAGCTTTATGTATCTCCTTGTTGATCAAGTAACTTTCCTCGCAACTTGGTTCCAGCTGTTTGGATCTTAATTGCTTCATAAACCGCGCTCTTGATTTATAATATAAAAGTATTGTCCTTCTTTAATTCTTTTTGCGTCATTGTTTTCTTTTACTTCCATTTGAGCTTATGTTTATTGATTTTTAATATTCTTGATGCTTCCACAAAAAACGGTACCCTACGGTACGGTACTGTGCCTATTGCAGGCATTATCATTCTTTGCTATCATTGTCTTTTCCTTCATTGCTGCAACATTGCGCAGCAATGTTTCTGCTATGGCCCTCTGAACCCTTCAACCTACTTATTTCAGTTTAAAACATAAAATAGAGTGCCCTGTTTCGTTTTGGCAGCGTGTGTATACCCCGAGACACGCCGCCAGCGACAAGTTTCTAAGAAGATCTAAAGATTAGTCCACGTTAATATACAGATAACTTAGCCGCCGGTAGTACACCAATTATTTACCTAATACAGTATGAGAACTTTGTGAATTCAAACTTTGTAACGGTAATTGGCGATTGTTTAGCATTATTAGAATTCAATCTCATGATATTTACACAGGATTTTGTGTTGCCCCAGTTTAGACGGAGGGCTATTTGTGATAACCCCAATATCGTGACTTTCAATACATTGCAAATTTTAAACCTATATTAGGATATTTTGTCTCTGTTTGTGAGAAGTACCTAGTCATAATTTCTTTATTCTTCATCGCTACTAGCCTTTAGTTATCCATGTTTCAACGTAGACCTCTTTCAATGTCTTCCTGTCTGTTACTTTCATCATTTTCGCTGCCTTTACTAGTCTTTATTACTGTAGTCTTATTTATGTTTATTATTTCCTTCATAACAAGCAGTTCATCTGCCAGTTAAGCCATGTTGTCATAATATATCCACTAACCGCCCCATCAATAACCTATTATTCAAAAGTAACGTGATTAATTCAATTCTAATCGAATTATCATATCGCCGTAACTCATGTTTGGAAATTAATATATCAGCTGTTTCCTCTTTTCTCACGGGTCTTATTAATCACCAATAACACTGCCCGAACATCATGGCTATTGCGATTGCTGCGACTTTTTTATCCCTATAATGGAATGGTGAAGTTTGTAGGAAAGAGTTTCTGAAACACGAAGCGGCTTTGACGATTTCGAAATAATTTACGGATCGGAGCCCCTCAGGGCGTGCGCGAGTCTCGCTCACACTTGTTCATTTTATTTCATCTCAAGTTGTGTTTTAGCACTAATCTAATAGTGATTGAAAAAAAAATGTCTCTAATCGAATAAGAATGTTAAAAAATTAAGCAAGTACCTAATTTGGCTCGCGGGACTTTATTATTATTGAATATGTGATAACCAATTTTCAGCTTTGCCGTCCGTACATGAAATACGAAATAAGAACAATGTTCATTAGTAGGTAATTTAGTTATTATTCTTATCACAACCTAGTAATGTAATGGGACACCGTGTATACGTGCAGTGGTTCGTGCTAGATTCTAATTAGTATTATTGTATCTAATATACATCGTATGATACTTATCATTTGAGTTTATGTGTCCGTAGTCCTGCACGTTTATTCATTGTTCTATACCTAGTGTGTTGTCGTGTTGTGTCCGGCCTAAGAACAGACATCTTTACGGCATCTCCTCCCGTGGATGTCGTAAAAGCTGACAAATGGATTACACCAGGAGGGCAGCAGCATCCACCTGAGTACTCAACACGAATACTGTGATCACCAATCCGCCTGCCAAGCCAAGCGGTGTGATTCTGACAATTCCCTCCATCGTATTTTATATGGGTAGGCCTTGTCCAGCTGTGGACGTTTAAACAATGCTAATGATGATGTGTGTTGTTGTAGTATCAAAGTAGTTAAAGGTCTCTGTTGGAACAATAACTTGTTACGACGCCGACTATTTCAGAAAAGTCCACAATGAATCTTTCTACTTTAGCCATTACTTTTCTAGTCATACAGTTTCCTTTCACACAATTTCTGTTAAGTTTTGGTACTTATAGAAATTTCTCTTCCCTGCAAACCAGTCTGATTCCCGTTACATGCAAGGAGTAAATCACATTAAATGCTTTTCCTCCGTCATAAGTTGCTATGTAACATGTTGTGTAATTATGTGGATAATCCGTTTCCGACGGCGGCTCTTGTAAGGTATTCGATGCACCTGGTTAGCTACTAATTCTGTACAATTTCAGCTTCCCGATTTCCGGCAGGTAGGTCTATAAGTAATACTACCTACGCGTTTGCCGTTTTGTTACCTATGTCTTTCGACTGCTCACTAGCCTTTTTGATGTAAGTAGACGCTAGAGCTAGAGCTAGACGATTATATGGTCCTTTCCGCGAGGTTTTGTTTGGTTTTTTGCGTCTGCTGGTTTATATTTTTTTTGTCGATGTGTAATCTCTGCTGAATCTTTCAAAATATCATCAGTAACACTAAATTATTCACCGGTATCGGTACTTCTTATTTGAGATAGACTTAGAACTTATTGAGATTTTGTAATGGGAGTTTACTTTAATGCAAGCAAAACGCAAATAGATATCAAATATCAAGTGGCTTTGAAACAACAGCGCAGCAGGCAAACGGAGCCGACGACAGCCGTGAAACACGATATTCCTCAGATTTCTCATAAATTATATTTGTACTACCATAGTACCCATACCTGTACGGTTTAACGCCCATACGATGTACCTGCGCGTAAACCTGAATCCGATTTGATAAACGAAACTGCTTTGACTGGTACAATTTATTGTTTAGTCTACTTCAAAGGTTGTGTAGTTTAAGTTACTTTTGTGGATGCTTACAACTTGTTGCAAGAAACTGCTCTAAATTCATCCTTATCCCTGAACGGTTATAACGTGACATTCGGTTAATGGTTTCAAGTCACAAATGCTAGCAGAACTTAACGTAATCGAAATCATATACTGGACAGGAACGTGAATTATTTTATCAAACCTTCGTTTTCCATCCCAACTCCGATTCTTACACGCCTTATCACTGTCTAATCACAGAATAATTGTACTTACCGCATAAAGGATCCATTCTGAAGATGCTATCAACTTCAACGAAAGACACGCAAGCTACATTGAAACCTTAAATCTGCGCAATACCGATGCTATTCCATTTCAGTTTGACCATTAAGCGATTCTTGGCCAGCAATCCACCGTCGAATGCGAGCCACGTTGAATCTTCAAGCTAGACAAAAAGCTCTCATATTCCATTAAACGCCAATCGGTTACGATGTGAAAATGAACCAAGCCTTGTCTTAGCGGTACATTGGGCGCGGATGCTAAACTGGTTGACGTATGGAACGCTATTAATTACTTAAGACTTTACGTAGGTGGTTTCCATATCCAGAGCCATGGGAAGCTAATGGTTTCGAGAATGCCTAGAGCTCATCTTCGAACAAGTCCTAGGATCAAGGGTTTCTGTTGTATAGATGGTAAATAAATGAGATGTCTTGAGGCTTATAACATTTCTTGAAGATATTATAGTGAATTGGGCACTAAACCAAGCAATTTAAACTTCAACTAATCGATAAATAATAAACATAAGCATTTTTTGCATGCAGCTTTATTCACACTTATTTTACACTTATTGCATGCTCCTATGTATATCCTGCAGTGGTAGGCAGGTCATGTATTGTGTCACTCATCTGTCGGCAAAAAGTAAAACCTTGTGTGTACAGGTGTTTAAATGTCGTCAGGAGGATGCAATATGTATTTATGGCATGAATAAGAATCCCATTATAATAGTTTCATCGTCATTGATTTAATTCCATTCCTTGTCAATAAATCATCATTGTTTTGTCATCTGTTGTAAAAAAAACTAATCGTTTTCTTGTCTGCATGTCCTCAGTTCTAGATTTTAGAAACATTTATTTATAAATCGTGTAGAAGACATTCTATTGCGTTTGTAACCCCTCTGAAGTTCCCGAGTTCCTGTCTGCATCGTCTATTATCGTCATACAGTTCCAGTCCAGCCCAGCCCACTTCAACGACAAATGAAGCAATTAAAATCTGCGACTTATATGATTTGCTTCCAAGGAAGCTTGGCATGTCTTGGCTGAACAGGAAATAAGAGGCGTAGGAATGTTAGACATCCTAATAATTATATCCACTGGCTCGTCTTTGTAATAACAGTATGAAAGGCTGATGATTCTAGGGAAGCTTAGTGACGAGCATTGGATGCACAAGCATGCTGTATTGTATCAATGTACTTTTCTACTTGTAATGCAAAATTAGCAAATTCTAGGTAGTGGTCAGCCCAGTTCAACTGCAACAAGAGTTGAAGTTTTCGTGCGTTGCGTACTTCTTCGAACGACAGCAATAAGAGCTCTACCATAATGTTTCTTCTGTACCCTAGCACTGTCTATCCTAGCTATCCGCTATCCTTTGAACGAGCATTACTCAACCCATGTCTAAATACTTCCTCATACACATTTCTTCACGTGACACAACCAAATCTAATTGTAACGTCTCCTTGGAAAGCACGTCGACAATACGTCACATTCCGACGTGAGTTACAAATCGCTCGTTTTCAAAATCACTCGCTCGTGACGTGTGGTTTCTTGTGTGCTTAGTGTGTTATTGTTATGGCCTATTCTAAACTACTTTCGAAATATGTTAGAACTGTTCAGATTGTATTGTTATTACAATTTCAATTTCTTAAACAAGTCTCTGACTTTCCCAGTCTTTTAAAATATTGAAAATAAGTCTTATTTTTTCTTTATTTTATATTTTGTTCCTACTGATGGTGCTTGGGCCTCTGCAATGAGAATCCATCTCAGCAATTCTCTTTTCTCCTTCTGAAAACCTACAAAGCCATTTGTTTTCAAAGCCATTGCATGCATTCAAATGTATGTTGTATCAATCTGTAGATGTAATACCGATTCCGACCTCGCCTGTTTTCACGTTATCTTCCACAAGAGGACAGTAAGACATTCCCACGATTCCATCTGTGGACGAACAACAGAAATACACGGTCTAAGCTAGTAAAAATTGCAACAGTCTGAAAATCGGTAGCTTTTTTCGATCCTCAAAAGATATGACCCAATGATAGATCATCACCTCGTTCAGCAAAACAAACGTTTGTTTGATAACATAAACGGTAACCACTTACCATCGCATCTTAGTCACGGTATATAAAAGCGGCAAAGTATAAAGCAAATTCTATTTGCACTCGCTTTCGAAATCACGAAGTTTTGCTCTCGGGACTATGCTTGCTCACATAAATTGCTTCACGGCGTGTGTTAAGTAATATTAATTTCAATAGGAAGACATTACTGTAATATGTTGTGTAGCAGCTGATTTGTAAACTGCTTTGAACAGCATTTTTAAGGCAGCAGTGTTGATTATACTTAGTATCCTCCTATTTATACACGGAGCTTAGTTTCGGTTTAGTCCTTTTCTTCAGATGGCAGACATACTTAATACCGAGGCTAAAGCACATTTATAAATACGACGGTATGTGTGAACATGACATATACGTACAAGAGATAAGAAAGTGAAAATAATGGTAACAGTAAACGTAAATATTAGTGATGATAAATCACAAACAGTGATAACTTTCAATTGCAAAACAATATCCAATATTTCCATATAGCATCTTTTGACAAAATATCCAGTGAATAATGTTTCCTTCGTTATTCATCATAGAGATATCATCGACAGAAAAACGAAACTCGAAATACGCATAGTTGTAGCAGAAACGGCATGCGAACCTCGATGCGTAATCAAACGACTGCCCATACATCTTAGTTGTACATTTCATTTTATCAATAAAATAAATCACATTGTCCTATGCAAAGGCACCGCGAGAACTTTTTGCTATAACACAATACAAAGAAAATAACCATACAATACGTTGGGCGCGATGCGCTAATCTGTCCGACACGAGCAGAACGTTGTCTCTTATATTTAATTTTGTGAAGTAACCTTTACAATAAATTAAAACGGATTTACTGGCTAGGTAAATTGATTTTTACGTTAATAGTTTTAAAGTCGGGATTCAAATGAATTGGTAATCAGATGAGTCTTCGATATGCGGCGTTCCGTTAGGCGCTCACCTGCGCGCCCGCGCTTCTCTAGTTATGCTAATGGCCAGCGTTTGCTCTTAGCGTTGTATAAAGTAGAATACTGGGAACAAAATAAGTTCACTGCGTGATTTAATGGTTGCAGTTCGCAGTAGGTGTGTTGAGTGCTTTTAGAATATAATTTGTGCATATTTGTTTTTTTTATTTGAATAAGAATCTGATTAGTTTGTTTTCCTGGTAAGGTGTGTCATGCCAATGCTCATCATAAAAAACTGACCTTAGTAAAAAATTTCTTAGCATTTTGCTGCCTCAGATTCGAGAGACGCTTTTAAAATCTTCATGTTCTTTATAAGCTTGCAATGATAGACAAAATAGTATTTCGTTCAGCCATCTTTACGCCACCGTTAACAGACGTGGGTGGATATAAAACTTTGCGAAAATCGATTCTTCACGAAATGCTCGCATCGAATCCTCGACATCGGGGTTAAGTGCCTGCGTATCGAATAAGTTGTCTTCGGTTCACGATGCGACTACGACTAGAAACAAGTTTATAGTGACTCCTTCGAGTAATTTAACGGTGTCGATTATTCTAATCAATGTTTACGGTGAATAGGTCGGAGTCTATGTTAATCGATTAAACCTGCTTAATAATGGTTTATCTCTTGGATTTCATAGTACAGAACTGTGTCAAAATAGTGGCTTCAAATACCGGATATTTGGAAATTACCGGACTTCTCATCTTTATAAGTAATTAATAAATTATAACCACCCCGCTTGGCGCTAGCTTCTATCATGTAAACGCACACTTAGCTACACTTTGCTTCTAACATACAAATAGGAAAAAAAGGGGCATTTAATTTTGTTTGCACTCAGCCGATGACATAATAGTTAAAAGTTAAAGAAAGAAACGGGCAAGAATATCAGAATATGATCAACTGAAATCGACAAAGGTAATAGCTAAAAAACTAATTAGGTACCTTTAATTCGAAAGCGTTGCATCAGCCGAAGTGGCAGTGGCAACTGTCAAATTGGTGCCTGCAACCAACAGAAGTTCTATAGAACTCATTACGCTTCACAAAGCTCCTATTGTGCAGATTACAGTGGTCAATCGCGCAATCGTGAGACGTCTTAATAGTTCCCTACTTAACGGTCGATACCGAGGACGAAGTGCTGCAAAAACTGGTACATACACAATATTTTGTTTAATGAAAAATTATATATGACGGTACACTACAACAACATGCATATAATGTAAGGCTTCCTTCTTATGTCACCATCGTCCAATGCCGTTTTTCATACATAAAGTTATACATACCTATTAAAGAATAGGTTTTTTAAGTTCTAGTACCAGTAGGTTCTAGGACAATGAGTTATATTATGTTTTTTGGTTTTCAGCACAACTATACAGCTCTACGGAGCTGGTGCATACTTGCTTGGACAAATTTATTGTGCTGTACAAGTGTACTATTAAATTTAAGTCTGCTGTTACGTCTGTAGCCACCTTTACGATTATTGTCGTCGAATCGAGTACATCGCACATCGCATCGTGAAATCAATCATAGTACACAATACGGCCTCGTGATGTAACTTTTTACAGCGGTTTTGTTAGGATCGCCAAAGATTTATTTGTCGTGTTACAAATACTGTTATTGTTGTGATGGTATAATATATATGGGTAGGCCTAACTTGATTGTGTGTTCGAGAAAGTTTTGATCTATGGGTATATTTTTGTTGTAGTTAATAAACACTTATAATATAACTTTTTTAATGCTTTCGAAGGTTCGACAGGAAATCAATTAGAGTATATTCATGTTTGTGAATTTACCGTTTTTAACAATTTGGGACACGCTTGCGCTTCTAGCTCAACGAATTGGCGGATTCGTGCGGCAATTGAAATTAAATCGTATGTTAATTTGAAATTCAAATCCAATTTTGATACAGTTGGGGTTCGATGATCTTATTTGGCAATATTACCGCTAAAATGAAATAGGTTTTAGTCTTACTGATAATTACACAATAACCAAATGGTTATCGTGAAATTATCAGTAGCAATAAAAGCTAAACGAACGTTCGTTTAGCTTTTCATCGATACTGTATCGATGTTTTTGCGTCACTTATGCATTCTTCGAGGAAGCTGTTAGTGCAATGCTTAAGAGTTTTTGTCCTATTTACACTTGAAATGTAAGGACAGTTTATAAATCTAGGTGTTGCTAGTTTTTATGTCAATTCATGCCAGCTTACGATGGATCATGCTTGGAATTCTTGCAAGTGATTCTGAGAAAAACGTTGCTACAAACAACTGGGCACGTAATAAGATTTACAAGTCTAATACCGAATTCAACTACTATTTATGGTTCATGAAAGTTGGTTATTCTACTTTTAATGTAGTGTACAGGTTTTATGGAAGCAAAAAAAATACTGATTAACAAAAAGCGAGCCTATACCGCAGGTGGTCCAATTCATCCATTTAATAAAATCCTGCTTTTATTAAAATGTAAAGACCGTGTCACGATATACACATCTACAGAAATAGCAAGTTCTCGCACTTATAATATTACATTCACGCAATACCAGTGCAATCTTAAATATCACATTGCGATATATCCAACGAAACAGAGGTCACTGAAGAAGAAATAAGAAATAACGTTAAATAAAACTGTTGATTAGGATGGTTCCTGTGCTACCAACCCGGTAAACTTTTAAATATCACACAGTAAGAGTAGGTCAATTTACTTAGTATCATATTGTCCGCTAAGCTGCTCAAACTGGTCTGGTCAAAAAAGTTATGTTCCTCCACAGGTTCTACTACATACAACTCGCATCTCTGTGACAAATAATATTCTAAAATATCACAGGTACTCATAATTATTCAAATTGGTTCATGCCCATCAACTAGCTCCGACAGGCTGGCTTCGGCAGGTAGTCTATCATCGTGACTCGTTGGACACCGTCGTGTCGGCCCACCCAAGCATGCTAACAGTACTGAGCCGAGTTATGATTTTGTTACCAAGCATTTTGTTATGAAGACGTTTAGCTTTAACAGCTTTTCCCCGTTTTAAGTGCGTCTAGCTTTTTAACTGGTTTAGAATTTGTTTGCTACTGGAATACCATCTCTGCTCTCAAATGCTTCAGGGTCAATAAAACTTGAAGTGCTTCCTTCAAATCCATATTAAATTTTCGGACAGCTTTTTAACAGCTTTAAAACAGTATGACGTATGCATTGCTTGGTCTGCAAAATCCATGTTCCTACTTTACTAATATTATTATATTAGTAAGTATAAATGAGAAAGTTTGGGTGTTTGGTTGTTTGGATGCTTTCATACCATAACTGACAATAGTATCAATAAACAAGCATGATCAGATTCATTCACCAACCAAATTTCAAGTGCTTAAAAAGATTATCTTGAAAGCAAAAGTAGTTTATTTATGTTCGAAAAATATAAGACTCCTGGCTTAGACATCGGGCTTCAGACAGTAATTCTCGGAGGAGGAGACGGAACCTTATTTAGCTCAAACTCGTGAGTCAGATGATCAGATATGATGTTTCAAAGTTTACCGGTTAGTAGCGCAGGAACCATCCTAATCGTCAGTTCTATCTTAAGTTATTTCTGATTCTTTCTTTGGCGACCTCTATTTCGTTAGATAATGTTGAAAGTGTGATTTAAGATTGCACTGGCATGCGTACATTTTCTGTTGACATCATTTATTTGAGAAGTTTCGCACTGATTGATAACTGTGTGTCACCAAAAGCTTGAGACGCTACACTCACGAATCATTGCACAATTTTGTACTTTGCTTTTTATCAGCGATGGTTCTATGCTCTCTAAAAAACAGCACTTTTTATGAGTGATCGATAGCATACTAGATTCTTGTCACAGACACTAATGTTTATCTATTCACCTTCCTGCTTGGCTCCGTCTCAAATGAATTAATAACACATTGAATTTAAGTTTTCTAACTGGCTATTGCTCCGGTTGTCTCATGTGTGATGTGTGCTTTCGATACATACAGCTTGAGCTTTAGATGTGCTAAAAAAATACTAGTTGTAGGTTGGGCCCTTAAAGACCGGTCGTGACGGCCCCATTCCTTTTTGCAGAACGCAAGAATTGACTGAGAAAGATGAAGATACCAGAAGTGCTATTTCATAGGTTAATATGAGTTAATATGAATGTCGTGTCTCAAACGTTGGTTAATGCTTACAAAATGATTGTAACTTGCATAATTTTAAGGGTCATTTCGGTAGTACATTATGAAAAACTATATTTCAGAAACAAAATTGTGTGTAAAATGTCACTTGCTATATTTTTTTGTTTTATTATCCTTTTCGATATGAACATTCTTTTCCTTCGCTGCTTCATCATCTATTCACTTTATATTTATTTTTTAAACTTATTGTGAGTTGTGACATTTCTTTCACAAACGGAATGTTTATAAACACCATTGTAACTGTATTAGCGACAATAAATAGGTATACTATTTTTGTATGTAAATACTAGCATTGTATAGAGTTCATTCACATTGGATCCCAATAGCTCTAAGCACTCAATAATGTTCTATGCAAATTGTGTTGTTGTTTCATGTGAATTATTCTTGTCAGGTTAGTTCTACGATACGTTTTAACTAGTGTTACATTTTTAAAAGTTATTGCTTTCCTTATAGCTTTAATTAATCTTTATTGATCTTTTACTTTTGTTTGTTTCCTTTCGGTATTCCGGTTTATTACATTATTTAAGAAAAATAGAACTATTTGTTAAAATTTGTGCGTTTGTGCGGTCATCGTGTCTCAAGTTTTTTCTTAGTCCACCCAGCAATAAGTTAGGTTGTTATAGGATAGCCCTAAAAAGGCTCTGTGACAGAACCAGTAAGTAGGGTTTCTAAAGCTTCGCATTAGTGCCATTCATTTCTAAAATTCACTAATTCTTGTCGTTTTAAATGCACACCTATTATTATTTATAACCTCAATTATTAATCCTAAAATATTTAGTAAACAAGTACCAAATTTCGCTTAAACAATCAATTTGCCACAATACGCCATGAAAAGCTACACTCAAAAGTTGTAAAAGAAAAGGTTAATTCGCTCCACCCAGGCCTTCCACCTCGTCAATTGGCGAAATTACAGACTAAGCTTCTTTGGAATAAAGTTTAAATTGCTTGTGATGCTTTAAAAAAGATGAGAGGCTGCGTCTGCGCTGTGCCATTGACCCAGAAAAGCTTTTTGTGCGTGTAACCAAGTATAACGGTTCGGCACACTTGTCTTATTGATATTCCTGGTAATGATTACCTACTATAGATTTGTTTTGCTGACGGTTGGTTTCTTTGAAGCAAGCGTCGATCAGTCAAAATTACACGAATCAAAAAAGTTTTAGAACACTAACGAAAATTCGTATTTTGCTGCTTAACCTTTATTTTTGTATTTTATTTTTAAAAAAAGTTTAAAAACAAAAAATAGAACTTTATTTTTCTTATTTAGCTGGTTTTCTTAAAAAAACTTTTTATCAATATCGAAAAATAAGTGTTTAAATGAAAGAATGTTTTCTTACTAGTAATTCAAAACCATGCATAAAAAATCAAACGGGCTGAACAATTTTTATAAAACATACACCCGTTATTGTGAGATTGTCTTTTTTCTTCCTTTTTAGGGTTCCGTACCTCAAAAGGTACCAACGGAACCATGATAGGATCACTCGGATGTCGCCTATTTTCTCCAAATCTACTGAACCAAAGGTGAAATTTGGTACATGTATATATATAGAGTTAGGTGACCCGAGAGAGAGATAGATGATGTAACTTCTTTTTCTTCAATAGCCTGTAAAAAAGAGCCATATAATGTAATGGGGGGATTTCCTATAGTCACCACGCTTGGCAGACGGATCGCAGTATTGGTATTGAGTACTCAGGTGGATGCTGCTGCCCATCCTCTGGTGTAATCCCTTAGTCGGCTTTTACTACAGCCACGGGAGGAAACGAAGGGGTCTCTATTCTTAGGCCGGGTACACCGCGACACGGACGTATAGGGTAAATAAATGAATTCTTATTTCGGTGAATAATAATGGGGATCAAAATAGAAAAAATCAAAGAAGAAAACATTCGTCAAATACATCATTTATCGAATGAAGGATATCTTTATGAAATATACAAATGTAGTTGTTTTGTTATTTAAAAATGCTGATTTAAAAAGATATTAAGAGGGCACTATTCTACAAATTAGCTCCCTCTTTAACGTACGCGATAACCCGCGCGCCATCTCGCTCGCGCTAGCGAGTGTCGTGCACAAAAATGAAGTTTTTTGTTTATTATGGCGAAAATAAAGTGTTTATCAAAAAACTGATTTTAGCATAAGAATAAATAGTTATTACCTGCTTGTTGTAGTAAAATTTATCTTAAAAAACCGTAGGGTTCCTGAGATTTCTTTCAAAACGTGTGGGAAACAAGGATTTTTCATTAAATAAAACTATCGAGGTTTTTTTTACATATCGTGTTTTCAACTTTACAAAATAAATGCAAAAATATAAAATTTTCATATTCCAAAATATTTAACTCGTAGAACCCATACATACCGAGTTATAAATCGATTTTGTTGGGCAAAATCACATATTACGCCTTCTTAAAGAAAATTTGCGGAAATTGACCATCTCTGAAACTACTGAATTTTATCAGATTATTATTGAACAGCAATTTTAGATTAACCTAGGTACATTATTAAGTTCAAATTAATGTAATTTAAGCTGTATTAATTACCGAAAACCTCGGAAAAATTCCCCCATCGGAGATCAATCTGTCGTTATTTTTCTACAAAATAATTCAACCGCCATTTCCGGAATTTACTCGAACTCGATAATAAGCGATGATTCCAACAAATTCCCCATTTATAATACATTTTGTATGTCTGTCTGTCTGTAGTAACGGTTACGTTTATAAATATTCCGAGTCGATCAAATTAGTGATTCAAATTAGAAATTCCAAAGTTCCGTATCAGTTAAGTATCACATTAAAATCGGTTGTGTTGATTTAATTAGCCGTATATTTATATTCAAATATTGATCTAACTCATGGTTATTTTTCGTTTTGTAAGTTTGAATACCAATTTACATAAAGACCAGCATTGTTTATGATATACAACATAAGATTACAAAGAAGATTATTTGATCATGTTTATGTTCAATACGTCTTACAATATGTATCAAGACTTATTAAATATTGTTTCTTCTTTGTCAGTATTATTATAGAAAAATCATAATACAATTTTGTCATTTAAGAATTTGGCTCGTTTAAGAAATTGTTCGACGACTTTTCCCTTGCAATCAAAACCATGTTAAGTTACTTTCTTTAAGGGCTACCTTTAGTCATAATGATTTTGAATGCAAGCTTGTAATGACTAGGCATCAACAGAAACCATTAGCACATTCTCGTCTCGACATTTAAATATGAGAGCAACGTGGTAATGTATCGTCTGCTATTAGAATTTACTTCTACATAATACGTTGTTTAGCTGACCTTAGAACCTTTGCATTACGTACATGACTATTACCAACGGTTATAATCTCTATCTCTTTATCGATAAGGTTTAGTTTAGATTCATTTTTGCAATGCTTCGGTAACAAGTCACCTGCCATTCGATGAATATCTTCACCTTCAACGAAAACGGTAATTATCATTACGATGTTTTGTGCCTCAGATTAATCGTGATGTTAGATGTAAGCTTTTTGTTTATGTAGACGGTTATTATTCCTATCAAATGATTCGTTAGTGTAATTATAGATTGACACCAGGAATTAATTAATTTTATGTTTGATTGAAGTTTTGACAAGACTAAAGTTGATTGTGATATGGACAATATAAATGGATATGATGCATCCAAATAATAAAGATTATGTATAAAAACACTGTACAGAAACTTTTGTATGAGTAGCTAACCCATATACATATATATTCTTAGCTAATGTGGGAAAATGATTTTACTATGCGGTTTGTTCAAAAAAAATCCTGAAATTACCTCATCCTCATATTATATGCATGAAATGGTTTTAATGGGATTTTGTTAGTCACGTAGAATTGTGATCACGACAACACGATCCAGACCTCAAAACGGAAGTTTTGAGGTAACTTTGTTATAATGCTGTTATTTGAACACATCCCAAGCTGAGGTTGAGAGACTGAAATTGTTTCCTGCAAAAGCACGAGCGCCTTAATTACTAGCAAACAATTTATTCTTTCCGAAGATTAGCAAAATGTAACATGGCCATTGGCCACCTTATCGTTGTACTATGCATGCCTTCGTACTTCAAATTTAAATAAACAACAAATTCAACGGTTGTTTTAGAATTCTAATCGAGCTCATTAATTCTATAAGCATAGACCAGAGCAGACTTATCACTTGGATTCACTGCATGAATGAATGAATAAATGAATCAGTGTCAGATTTTAATATTTCGCCTAGTCAACATATAAGTTTAGTCAAACAGGGCTGGTCAATTATTGTTCGATATAATCTAGTACTAGTTGACAAACAGCAGCGACCGAAAAGAATTGTGACAGTTTTTTTAGTGACCTAGTTCATTGTAAATGTAGAAAATAAACTCTCGTGTCGATGGCATGATCGTCAATTGAAAGAGGTATCCTTATAGTCAGAATAATGCTTCTTGGAAATGACCTGCCGTTTCTCATTACGAAGGTATTGAAAAAGAAACAGCAAATAAAAGTGTTTTCGCGATGTCAATCGTTGCGTCAATACCATTACGGCTGTAGCGAGGAATTAAATTATTGTATTACCATTTACAAAACCCCTTTGAAAAGGTAACCTGCAAAAAAAGTGTTGCGACGACCGACGGTCTATTTTAAAAGCATTGAATGCTCTAAAAACTTTTCCAATAGCTTTTATATTTTTTGGATGTTTAAGTTTGGATATGACGAGAAATAGATTTGAATTTGGGTGTAATGCAATTGAAATTCAAGACTCGGACGTATAATCTGAAGTATTTGGACACCATTGCGTACATCTGAGTAGTGTTATGTGATTTGAATCTTTGAACCTCATACTTGATAACTGTAAAGTTGATGAATAAGATCTAGGATACTACTGAAGCTGAATCTTCAAGTTCAAGCTTCAAATTAAGACGACATGACATGTCTTTCTACCGCTGACTCCTGTGTCTTATGTTGACTAGCACAGGATGAATAGGATCTAAGGTGCAACGATATGTTTACTTAGGTGTTCAGTTTTTAAAATTTTTGTGGAACACAGAAAATAGTCGGTGTTTTCAATTTTTTATAAAATAACTTCTAGTAAACATTCCTCTGAGACTTTTATTGTAATAGTACTAAATAATATTCATTATATCATTATAAATCATATTATAATATCATTATAAATGAGCAAGTTTTGATGTTTGTTACTCAATCTTGCTATAACGACTGAACCAATATATTAGATTAAACTTAGTTCTCAGTTTTTATTGTAATATATAACACTGTCGCTGAGCGAGCACATCTTCCCGTGAAAACAGAAAAAAACTTAACACCAACAAAACAAAATCAACGGTTATGATCTGACTTGAGACGTAGGCTACTTTTTACTCCGATATAACGCAAGCGAAGCCGCGGGCGGAAACTAGTGTTCCAATAAATGTGCGTTATTGTATACATTTCCTCTTTTTGCTCTCAATGTTGGTAAGAGTATCTTGTCCTTTACTTAGCGTAGTATCCACTGTTTGATTAGAATTGCAAATATCTGTTCTATCCAATGCACTAATGTTTATCAATTTATTGTTTCCAGATTTAAAGATGACAATACGATTATGAGGTTGGAGCTCTTACGATTTTAGGTGAGTTTAATATTAATGATGAGGATGTTACTGCCCTTATTTACTATACTATGAAATTTCCTAGTGTAGGGTGTGGTTTCTTTAAAAGGTCCGACCCACGCTTAGGCAAAGTCATTAAATTATTTTGTCACACCGTTTTGTCAATGATTTAGGATTGGACTACATTCCACATATGGGAACCAGATTTGTGTGTTCAAAGATTCTGTCGACGCGTATTGCAATAGCTCTGCGGTCGTACATTTCCTTTGACTTTAATAGCGAATTGAACTGCTTTGTGATCTTCAATTCGATTTCATCACTTCTATTACTACCGGTACAATATGTTTTGCAGTTGAGAAATCATTGGAAACAACCTGAACTAATGCAGGTTTATATCGCAAGTCATAACCATCTAGCTTAGTTCGGTTATCTGAGATTTTACTGAGACAGGTCCATTTTAAGTGGTTCCAATCTACATTTTTATCTGTTCTTGTTTCATTACTATCTGGCTTTCGAGTAGTCTAAAGATGTTTCTTGTCTTGTAATGGGTTTGATTTGTATTAAGATTCTTAGGTAACTGTTGATGCTGTTTAATTTTTTTTCTTCCGATTTATGTTATTCATGTGAAGATCAATAAGTTAATAGAGTAATGGACTTGCGGTAAGTTTTATTTAAGTATATTTATCTCTGTATAATAAAAACAATTGAAGGTTTTTTCTTTTTTTTTATGTTATGTCTCGACAAACTGGCATACGGCCCACCTGATGGTAAGCGGTTACCGTCGCCCATTGACATCTGCAACACCCGAGGCATTGCCAATGCGTTGCCTGCCTTGGAGGACCCTTTTCACATTTTTATTGAAGATATTGTAGTTAAGCGGAAAACCCTCAGAAGGGAGCTCATTCCACAATTTGCACGTATGTGGGAGAAAAGATCTCGTAAAGCGAGCTGTACGAGATATCCACACATCGATGATGTGTGGATGAGCTCCCAATGAGCTAATTTTGTCGTTTTGTGCTGTAAGGTTCTGTAGAACTCAGAGATTCCCTTCTCTATCACATATAGGCTCTTTCCAATACGCGGCTCCTAATAAAAAGTCGAAGACGCTTGTATATACAACGTTCTCTGAAAGCGCTACATTGTTTACAAATATGTATTATAAAACAATAACTTCATGTTTACCCACAAAAGAGCAGTCGGTGGACTACAATCACAACCGTTCCTTCGCAGATGTGGGAGGTGTTACAAATTCTGCCCTGAGGCTTTAACACAGATTCCTCAACAGTTTCTTAGGCTAACAACCATAGAATATGTACAACAGTCTCTTCGTATCGGCACTAACAATACACGTTGTACCGAAGTGTTGTGGGTATTGTATAAATTGGTTACGCCAGTTAACGTTTGCGTACGCCGAATAGGTAATGCGGAGTCGCGTCAATTTTCTGTTACGGAATTTGCAAGGCAATGATTTTGTGTAACTGTACAAGATTAGTCATTTGTGATTGGTCCGTTTAGTATTCTTGGCATAGTGTTGAATAAATAAACAGTGAGCGGAAATTCAAATGTGCCAGAAATTGGAGTTTCCGCACACTGCAGTTTTTTTTTATCATTTATTAAGTTCAATTTCCATTTTAGGTAACTATCTTTAAGCAATTTGCTGTCAAGTTTGCAATCCCATCCCATTCGCTGAATTGACTTCAATTTGTATATTTGGCATGTTTTATCACCTCGTCTTGTTTTGAGTTTCGGGACTTGTAACAAGGATGATACAGTGTAGTTCATAAACTTTAAGGAGGTTTTGTATGGTAGATCTCGGATCTCAAAAATCGTCAAACCTCTTTACAAAAAAGGCTTGTGCCACCAAGAGATTAAAGTTAAGTCTCTCAAGAATGGAAGACAAGACACAAGATAAGCTGTCTTCGTTGCCGTACGAAGTCGGGCAAGGTGTCATTATTGTGCGTGGTTTCGTGCTGGTAAGCGCTGGTAGACAGGCGCCGGCAATATGCTTTCTAAATGATTGCCGTCATAAACCTTACGTTCGCGTACTCGGTCCAAAATAGCATTAATCTCTCAATGTACATGAACCTTCGCTAATAAGGTGTTTTATAATGGCGTTGCGGTAGCTTGGACTAGAAATCTGGTTGGATTTGTGATTTGGAAAGATTGCTGAAATGAGGATTGATTTCCAGCCAGAACAGTTAATTTTAACCCGAAGTTGTCTATAGAAACTCACTTTAAAAACGTCTCGACGAATTCAAGAATCAACATTTGAAACCGCTACCGCTAGTCTCAATCAACGTTGCCGCAACAACTTCCCGTGTATCAACAAACTTAACGGTACAACAGTACTGCCCCCATTCTGAGGTGATAATACCTCCGTCTACCTCCGTCAGATACCTGATGGCTTGGATAACATAACATGCAATAAAAGTCGTTATAGTCTTCACTGCACAAAATATAATAAGGGTTATAATGTCAATTTAAACTTCGACAATACCAGGTTGGTCAATAATTAGGTTGTCGAATTTCGTCGACGTAAATGTGAGGTTGATATTCGTGAGATAATAAATAACAGTGCGACACGTAAACTGATTTGCATGCTCATGTTTCTGTAATACGATCGTGTTCCTGAAACTGATTAGGCAAGAAT
This sequence comes from Epirrita christyi, assembly GCA_951392215.1. Classification (NCBI taxonomy): domain Eukaryota; kingdom Metazoa; phylum Arthropoda; class Insecta; order Lepidoptera; family Geometridae; genus Epirrita; species Epirrita christyi. The sequence continues at coordinate 5,573,133 of OX595842.1, read as the reverse complement.
ATAGTGTCTAATGCAATGGAAATATACAGTTTTAAAAAGCAGTTATTTTGTTAACAAAAAATAAAATAGGGATACATTGGTCTTGATATCATCTCTTAACTTTGAAATATTAATGATTGGGGCTTGTAGATCAACTATTGGCAAAAGTGTATGCTTGCATTGGTGAAATTATTGAGCTAGCCATTAAGGTACCATGCCATGATTAGCCAATAACTATTACGTTGTGATATTGTTTTTATTTACCAACTCGAGTTCTTGTTAACAAAGATTGAGAGCTTCTAGTTTCTAATATATGTATGTGCATGTCCATAAATTGACATAAAAATGTATGTTTCTGCCCGCTTTCCGGTATCTTTTGTCTCTGTCAACTGTTATCATTAATTCTTTGTTGACACTGTTGACAATACTACATTTTATAAATGAAGTTCCCTAAACTTACTTTGGTATGTTTTTATTTCAAAGTAATTTCATTTCAGGTTTTGTTTTCTAATTATAAATAACAATTCTTTGAAATAACTAAAAACTGTAATATGCTTTTGTCATTATTCTCATCCAATCAATCTCTAGTGTCAAAATAAATTAAGAAATTATCTGTGAAATAAATTGAGTCTAAACTCAGGCTCATATCGTATAGGCTTCATAGAGCTTAGAACCTCATAGACTCTTCTAGGCGCACTGAATCCTTTCACCACGCTGGTTCTTTCACCATAGTTTACATAGCCTTTTCAGGGCCATCATACTCCTAAGCTGGTCTCTTGACTTATAGCAGAAGTACCGGTGACACTAAGTACTAGCAGGCCCTATTGAGAAATATTTAACGTCCCATGCCCATCAATAAAACTAAGACGTCTCGGAAAAAAATACGACTCACTGTGTTAAGGTAACATGATGAGCTTATAAACAGTTGTGAATACATTATTCATGTACTTTTGAATGATGGCTTCAATAACATTATGGTAAAAGCTTTATAATGTAAATCTATAGTTTTATGTCTGAACAATTTGTCAAATCCAGCCTACTTTCTCTATTTTATTGACAAACGTACCTTACATTTGCTCTATCAATATAGCACTCTCTGTGTCTGTGAAGTTCTATAGTAATCTTTGACGAGCTTATTTATTCTGCTAATTGTGTTTTAACTAGCGGTCGCTTGCTGTTTCACCTTTGTTAGTTTCCCTAGGGTACTGAATTTTGCCATAAAAAGTACTCTATATTTAATTCAGGTTTTGAGCTATCTTGATACCAAATTTGATTGAAATTTGGTCCTGCCGTTTTGTCGTCAAAGACTTACAAACATATATATGTTATACGATATATAGTACAATGTGTCAATGTGGTCTTCATTTATAAATTAATAGTTAGCTAGCGATTCTGTGCATCATTCTCTGAATTAAGACGCTAAAATTATCGCAGTACCTTTTACTTCAGAATGGGGGCGCAAAAATTTTAGCTCATTATTAATAAAGATAATCCTGCACATAATTGCTACCATAATCCCATTAATTATCTCTGAAAGTTATTTTTATACGAATAAGTAAAACTTATTTTGAAAGAGTTCGTCCGGTACGGTAAGTACCTACCACCGTACCTATTTCTGCCGCCAAGCAGTAGTGCTCGCATTGCTGTGTTTTGGTTTGAAGGGTATCGGGTGCCGATGTTTGCTTGCCTAACTAGTGCTTAGTAGGTACCTAGTATAAAAAAAATTATGAATACTTAGTTTTTGGTTTTCAAATTAGTTCAGCCATATTGTAAGTATCAAATAATTAATACTACTTAAACATTTATCGATATAAACGTGGCTTAGGCACGGTAAAGTTTAGTTTTGGTTTATTATTCTTACCTACCATTTGAAAAAAGAAATGGAAAGTAAGTCTTGCTTTGAAAAAGTCCTCAATAGTTATAACTGGATGTTATTTCCAAAATATTTGTAAACTCTTTTAATCATAAGAGTTGTTATGTTTGGTTAATAGATAGCAGTAAAAAAGTCAATAGTTTTTACCGCTACGATGCTATGATCGTGGCCCGTTATCTTCGTGGTTGTAGGTCTTAATTGGTAAGCTTTTATGGTGTTTCTATTATTGTAACCCAAAATTGTGGAACGTGGGTGGTGTTTGGGTGTACATGTTCATTACCAAGTTGATTGCTGATAACGTTTTAATTATTGGTAAAATACTGTTTTGCTTTTGCTGCTTTGTTGTTTATGCTTTTTGGGTTATTAAAAAAAAATTACATATCTATATAGTTTAACTAACAATTTAGTCACTTCTATGGCTTTCTCAGAACCTTCTATACCAATAATTATTGCTGTTTAGCCCCTCGATAGAAAACAGTGTGTGACTAGTGTTCGTGGACAGTGTTCGAAGACGACTATTCAGGGGCAGGTATGCCATCATAAAACACATTAAAGTGAAATAAAAGATCCAAATGGACGCTAATTCACATAACACCGTAGAACAACCAAATAAAAAACTTTTATTATTACAAAAGATTTATTTTTATACCTATTAAAATGTAAAAAAAGTCCTTTCGAAATGATCCATTGCAATTTCTATGATCGTGGGCCGATAAACTAAGTGACCATTTACAAATTCGCGTATCGCAAAGTCGCTAACTAAAGTAAGGTGACATAAGTGATCAACAAACGCTGTGTTCTTTTCTATTTCGTTCCCGTAAAGCCGTCCCATTTTTTGCTTAGTTGGCCGGCTGAACATTTCTATAGGGCCTACCTTATATAAAACAACACACCAATAAAGTTTGTGAGTAATCAAAACTATGATAAATCTTGGACTCTTGGACATCAAAACAGAGGCCAAAGAAAAGGTCAAAGTTGTCATCAAAATGATTTAAAGTTTAGCTGATGGTAATTTAACTAAAATTATCGATTCATAAGTGGGTGTGATGTGAATTACGTAATTAATTAGTCTCTTATGAAATTGTCGTTTCGGGGAATGGCACAATCTGAAACGGCTGGACGAGTTTCAATGAGCTTTCACAAAACCGGTTGGTTTTGAGCTGATACGAGGTTCTTTACACGGTAGCCTCAGCGTGAATTAGAAATTACCTACGTATTTATTGATGATCTTTTATTTTATGGCCTCAGGCTGCGCGGTCCGGTCCGGAATAAGGCTGCGTTTCCACCAAAGATGCGCGAGGTAGATGAGCGGTGCGAGGATGCGTAGCGAGGCTGTGGAACGGTGCGTAGATGAGCGGTGCGAGGTTGTGTAACGGGCTCTTTTCAGACTGACAGCTAGTAGTTTCTCTCTTTCTCTCGCGTCCATCCCTCGCGCACATCTGTCACACACATCCCTCGCAACACATTCCTCGCAACACATTCCTCGCAGCACATTCTTCGCAACACATTCCTCGCACGCACCTCGCTTGTTTTGTACGTATGAAAACCTCGCTCGTTTAGCCGTTTCCACCAGAGCTGCGCTGAGCGAGGTTAGGTAAATGAAGTGATTCTATTGGTTCTTAAAAAACACATCCGTCGCTACGCATCCTCGCTCATCTCTGGTGGAAGCGCAGCTTTACGTTGCACAAAGATCATGAAGTCAAAAACTTATTGCATCGAATCGTTTTGCGTGATTGAATAAACTATTCAAGTAATGCTGTTGCTTGTTGTATTTTGACGAGAGAATAATAAGTAAACATTGTTCATTTATTATTCTCTTGGCTAAGGAAAGTAGTGGTAATAATGATGTTTATACAAATTGTTTTTGTTTCACTGCAGATGTAATGATAGAAACACCTGTAGAAACGAAACTGTCCATCTTCATCAGGCGGTTAACATCCACTGCTGGATGAGGCCTCCCCCATATAGTACAGGCAAATTAGCAAAAAGTGTGGACCTAAGTCGTGTAATCGTGGATTCTTATGGAAACGTTAGATGACACGAAAAGAAGCTTATCCTAGGTTTGCACCGTTTCTGGCGCTTACGGAACCCTTTTAAATATTAGGTACAAACTTAAAAAGGCCGTAAATTTTAAAATAGAAAGAAATTACTTCATGCAAGTTAAATTACGTATAGAGAGACTGTCTTAGTGCATTATGATTTTAATAAAAACCACGTGCATGTAGGGAACACAGTGTTGAACAAATGCATTTTCCGTGTAAATACCAGTGTAAAACTTCCGGCGGATGTAGTACTAATTAAATGAATAAGTTTAAGTCAATTTCCAGAACTACATTAATTTTCCCCGAAGTAGAGCGACAATAAAATATGGAAAAGTGCCTTCCGTAAGACGCACCAAGGTGCAAACCGGGTCATATATTTCGAACATTTTTCTGATTATTCTATCAATTTGCAACGACTACCATAATTTTCCCGGAGCCGCAATACCCGAAAAAAGTTTTTTTTGTAAATGATTTTTTTTTGTATGTTCCGTATGTCAGATTTTAAAAATACTAGGTGCAAATGTAGATCATAACGGTTCAAAGTCTATGCCAAATTGCACCGACTACTTCTATTTCCCCCATTAAGTTACGGATATTATAAGGTTTTCACCCTATTTCACCCTGTTCCAGAGGATGAAATTACTGATGCTTATTATTACAGGTGATTTTTAAGCTTTACAAAACAATTAGAAAAGTTTTCATGACTACATCTAATTAGTTCCACACTTGTGCAAAAAATCACCTAATTTGACTGTACTAATATAGCATGCAATAGGGGATATGCCATAATCACTACGCATGGCAGGCGAATTGTGGTGATCGCAGTTTGTTAGATGCTGCTGCCCACCGCCTGGCGTAATCCTTAGTCACCTTTTGCAATAAAATTAAGTATGCAACTGTCCATAGTGTCCATACTTCATTTTAAATTAAACTCAGACAGACCACTCACGTCCCAAATTTGGCCAAACCTGTTGCCACAACGATCACCGCTACTTCTTAACTGACCGTATTTGGAACAAAACACGTGTGTTTGGTCTTGCATGAAGCATGATTGAGTTTTTATGAATTATTTTACTGTGAACGTGTCCAGAATTAATAATCAGCTTCTTTATTTCTCGTTATTTATTGCTTGTTGGTGTACGTATACAGTAGATTGCTACTAGGGAAAATTTATTTAACTGGCTTTTGTCAAGTTTAATAGCTCTGTCTGAGTAACAAAAGGTAAGTTGTAAGTTTGAAGTAGGTAAGTACCTATTTTTCATTATTAATTATCGAGGTGAGATTTGGCAGACATGTGTGGTTCCGATGACAATACGTACAATATTATGGTGAATGAAAGCTGATCATCTGATGATGGAGACGGAAGTTGGACAACGGAACTCCTCGGTGAAAATAGCATGGTCGTGCTTGCACTAATTTTAATCAAAACACGGTTCCGAACAGGTAAATATTTAGAAAAAAAAATATTTTCAACAAATAATTGGTTGGGTCACATTATAAATGTTGGATGTTCTTAGTTATTGTACTTTGTTGCAAAAGTTTCAAATATCGTAAAAGTGCGCCTTATTGAAAGGAGCTCTACGAGGTGGAATAAATCCTTTTACTACACTGGTCCTTTTACCCTTTTTCAGAACCACTATATCTTAAGCTGTGGTCACAGACATAGAGCAGAGTGACAAAGAAAGAACTAAGTGACATCTTAATCTAGATAATCTGCTAACACATCTAAGGTTTTATGACATCTTAGTCTAGATAATCTGTTAACACATCTAAGGTTTTGTACTTTAATACTCTGTGGTGATAAGCTCTATAATTTCATTCCATTTCGATCCTTTTCCGTTCTACCGTTGTTGGAGGATATATTATTTTATAGTTATCATGGCTGGAGTGAATTTCTCTATCAGACTGTTATGCCTTTCGTGATCAGTGGTCAAAGCGTATAAAAATACAGCTGGTTAATTCCACAGGTGATTTTACTAAACTATATATACCATAACTACTGTGTAGTTGTGTACCCTGCGAGCTAGTATAAATTCTGAATGGATGAACCATTAGAAATATCTGTTACCGCTTGTATCTTGGTCTGAATTCTTACTAGTTAAGACAGACATCTTGTCGACTGTACTGTTGACCTTGTGGCTATAAAATCAATTCGCGACGTCGTGGTATCGGACGAAACGAGAACCAATCGATAACACCCAACAGACTCATACTAGTCCTGATCCTACGCTAATTGGATTCCTTGTATCGTGGGTATCAGGAACTACCGAGTATCATGATACCACAAACACCCAGACCCGGAAAACAAATAGATGCAAAACATGCAAACATTTGTCCCGCAGCGGTAATTACATACATCCCAACAGTGACATACATATTCCTGAGGCACAATTCTCTAATTTAAAAACATTCAATTTGCAGTATAATCTCGTCTCACTGTATAGTAACTATTACTATATTATATTAGTAATCTTCGCAAGAAACGCGAAGATTATGTAATAGTTACTATACGTGACAGCTCGACTGACACGAGAATATAATGTGACTGGAATGTTTTTAAATTAGAGAATTGGGCCTCTGATTCCACAATATAGGATTCCCTTTGTCGTGGGTATCAGGAACTACGAGTACCATGGGAACACAATACCCAGACCCGGAACAAATATTTGCAGATCATGCATGCATTTGTCCAACAGCGGGACTACTACTGCAGAGGGGTTTTTGTCTCAGCTTGCTATCCACCCACTTCGCCATGTCTTCTATAAGTCTTAAAGCATGTCAAATGGATAGTTTTGAATTGTATTCTGTTAGCTTATCATTCGTTGGTGAAAATGGGGACGAGTGTCCTAGCCATCTCAGCCTCGCCGGACTTCGACGGTATTCCAACCCTAAATACCAACGGCGATTCGCGATAAAGCGATACGTAAACGATCCCGATTGTCGAGTACCGTTGCAGAGTATCGATAAATTATCGATCACGATTCGCTACTGACGCCTGGCTGTTACGGTATTGGACAAAATAACTAGTTTAATGGAAACGTATTAGGTTTAGGTTGTAGAAGAAACTTAAAACGGATAAGCTAGAACGGAGTTCAGGACTCACAATTTAAACCTCCTCCGACGACCTCCGTGGCGCGGAGGGTGAGTAGGCGGCTGAGAAGCAACAGGTTGTGGGTTCGATTCCCGTTTTTTCTGATTCGGGTCTGGGTGTTGTTGGTACCTTGGTTGGTACTCATATTTCCTGAAACCCGCGGTACAGGGAATCCTACTCATGTGGGGTATTTAAGTCTAAGACGGACTCCGTCTAACTCTATGGAGCTAGTTATAGGTACCTACGTTAATCCAAAACATAAAAGTTGCCGAAACTCTACTTTTTATAGAGTTTCTAATGGATTTCCTATGTAATATATTTTGACTATTGCATACTGTTTTATAGTTATAACTATTGCAATGTTTATAACACGCAGTGGGCGTTTTCGATCAAATTGGTCAATCCGATGTAATGGGAATATAAAAGCCTGCTTATCGAAATTCTATGATGTCATAGAGGTCCATAACCGATTCTATAGTGGTAGGTATTTTGAGAAAAGTATAATTAAGAAATTTTGAACCTATGCCAAAACGTATGTGGCGTAGATTTAAAGTTTCTTACTAAGATAAACTGAAGTTAAAACTGATAAAATACAGAGCTCTTAAGAATACGACTTTTCTATAAACTTTAAACTGATTGAAAACAGTGATTGTGACCTCGTAAGTAACAGTGTCGATACTAAAAATAAACATCCTCGCTTCCTTGTGTAATGTTACACAAAAGTAGATGTTTATCGGATTGTAACTTTCAAAATAACTATTATATTGCATTGTGACCTAACACTCCAGTGCAAATAAGAACTGTTCACAATTTAATTAGAAAATAACTTATTAAATTTTGCTAGAGCTAGACGTCCAGCAGACTTATCGATTGCGATTGAAAGTGATCACAATGAGATTGAATCGTTTATTTCACTCAGCGACAATCTCGGTTCTCGTAAAGAATTTTAATCACGAATTCGGCAAGAATTGTGCAATTGAGATCGAACACGATATCGTTGTTTTTCTGAGAAGCTCACCTTGAATAGGACCAATTAAATTGGTAAATCTGTGACTTTTAACATTTCTGTTGTCATAAAACGAGAAAAGAGCGCGTTGAAGTCTTTTGTATGCAAGAGTGTGCCATTAACGGCTGTAAAATAAAAACTGGTGCAATATGTAATTTTAAACATGATCTCACGAGATCTATAATGCTTAACAGTAATTTAGCTATTTTTTTCTGTTCAGAGCTTTTCTATATATTTTTCATGTTTAACCGACTTCAAAAAAAAGTGTATAGGTTCTCAATTCGACTGAATGTTTTTTTTGTATGTTTGTTACGCGATTACTCCGCCAATTTTGAATTGATTTTGATGATTGTTTTTTTGTTTGGTAGGTCATACTTCTGAGGTGGTCCCATATAAATTATATCGAAATTGATTCAGCGCTTTTAGAAAGAAGTCCGTTTTTGTTTTATTTTTTCAATAAATTAACTTTATTTCATTCAAATATTCGAAAATAGAGAGCATTGTTTAATGTTTAGTTTTTTCAAAACAATACTCAACACAATACTTAAATATAAACTATGATTTACTTGTCAATACTTTTGCCACAAATACGTGCGCAACCTTTTTAGGTTCTGGCTAACGCCGGCTTTGGCGTTCATTCAGGAAACGTGTCTCACGGACTAAATCAGAAACTAAATTGAAAATAACGACTGATATTAAAATATTATTACCGTAGAGTAATGTTGCAATCAAAATCAAATTTTTTTTCGCCGTGTGGCAACCCCAGCTGACGCACGTCAAAAACAGCTGCTCTTATTTATTTTAGTTTTTATTGTAGTTTTTACTGTTAATTACCATAAAACTTACGCTATGTTGTTAAAAATAGTATATTTCACAAGTGTGAGTGTTTGTGTTCTATAAAAACATATGAAAAAACTTTGGCAAATTTCGGACTTGGACACAACGGTTGACGTGTTTGAAAATCCACAAGAGGAAAGCAGTTTGTTTCCAGAGGATGCTGTGAAGTGAATTACACACCAAACTGTTAGCTGGATTACATCGATAAACCTGGGGAGTATTTTTTGTTCTAATAACATAACATTTTTCTCACCTCACACACGTTACCACACATTGACTTGGCTCCTTGTGAGTCACTTACACTACACAATACGAATAGGCAAAGTTTTGCACTCTTTCGCCTTGACAAAGTTTGGAAGATGATTGTAGTCTAAACACTGCCTCACACATACATAACTACAGAGACACATAGAAAATTACAAAAATATTATCATTCTTGTTCACTAACTGGCCCCAAAATACCTACTAACTGTAATCTGTAGGTTGTACTTTCCACAATAAAACTAATTAATTGTACCGGAGTAGTATTTAGTTAAATGCATGAATTTATTGTTCTTTTTTTTACTAATTTGTAGTAACCAGAGTAGTCTTACTTTGTAATCTTTCTTTTACTTGTGTGTCAAGTAATTAGTAGTGAGAAATTCCAAGTAATTTTTAAATTGAGCTGGTAATAATTGGTTAGCTAAGCAAGTGTTATTTTTCTTGTTACTTTTAATTCTATTACTAGAGTCTTGTTACTTTCTACCACCCCCATCTATACTGATTGTTTTTTTTATATTTCCACCTATTCTATACCTGTCACTATATCCATTTCTAGATGCCCACTTGCCTACTGCTGTGTTTCAGAATACCATCTACCATGATGACTCGGAGGGCATGCGACTTGGAAGCCAAGTACAAGGGGGCTGTGGCAGAGCTCAAAGAATCCAATGAGATTCGCAGCCAGCTACTACAAGAACGTGACGAGAGTGAGGCTGAAATGTTGGTGATTCTTGGCAAGAATACATGCCTCAAGAAAGAACTTTCTGAGCTTCACTCTCAATATGAAGCCGTACTCGAGCAGATGGACCGTCTGCAGTCCATGTTACATTCCGTGGACAGCTGCCATGAAACCTACGAGGTGTTGCTTCAGGAAAATAAAGACTTACAGCATGAGCTTGCGGAGTGCAGATGTAAACTAGAACATTTAGAGTCGAAGCATGTGCCCTCAAATAATAATTATAGGAGTCTGGATTTACAGACCGAACTCATGGCCAGTTGTTCTAACATCTCAATGATAGATCTCACTACGCCAAATTGTAAAAGTAAATTTCTACAATTGAAAGGGAGTAAAAGAATAAAAAAATATGTAAGGCTAAGTAATTTTATAAAAAAAACTGAGAAAAAGCTTAAAAAGCATAAAAATGTCCTGAGTTATGCAAAGCATATAAAGCAAAAATGTAATATGAATGAGGAACTTAATTCCTGCTATAATTTGATTGGACGTAATTCAAAAGAGTTACTTGATATGTCAGAGGTAATCAAAAGTTTAGAAACATCACTTCATGATGTAACGTGTAAATATAAAAAAGCTGAACAAGAAGCATCTGACAATATTCAGAAAATGAATAATATCGTAGAGATACTGAGTGATGATAGCACATATGTACAAGTATGTAATAGTAGCTCACAGACGGACCTTCCTGTATCAGAGCCTTCTGGATCAGCTTTAGGTGCTTTAATACACATGGCACCATGTGCATCGCAGAGACAAGCTAAACCTACTGTTCAGGTTGAAGTAGTTTCCACACCTGGTACGCAGTCTCCGGTTAGACAGGTAAAATCCTGTCGGCAGACTCGGAAGACTGTGGTGTTTTCAGATAAGATAGGTGTTGGGATGGGTTTGCTTCTTAGTGATCTGTTAGGGCAAGTTGTGACAAATAATTGCTTTCCAAATGCCCCTATTCACAAACTTATAGATTCTATAAAGAGGGAGGATTGCTTTGACAACGACACCACTTTGTTAGTACAATTAGGTGAGAGTAGTGGTGTCATGCGATTAGATATTATTAAGCTGGTTGAGACTTTGCTACACAAGTTAAATTCAGGATTGGGAAAATTAATTTTATGTGCTTTCCCTTACTCAAAATTTTTGAGTGCCAAAGACAATCAAAAAATATGGAATCTTAATTTAATGCTATATAATTTGACATGTCGTCATAGAGACGTTTTGTATTTTGATACTAATAATTTTATTAGTAATTTTGTTTTGACAAGAGATACTGTGTACCTGAGTAGACATAGTAAATTAATAATTGCTAAATTGTTAGCATTTAATATTTTTGATCCCGTTATAAGTACTATAACGCAGTTCACCGACAAGCCCGTAGTTAGTAGTAGTACTAATGAGGGCAAACAAGTAGGAGTAGCTGACAGTCATTTAAACTGACGAGTTCGACAATGAGACAGCCGGGCACGTTAAATGTAGTACATCAAAACGTGCAAGGCCTTCCCAGCAAAATCTTAGAATTAGAATTATTTTTAATCCGTTTTAATGTTGATATTATGTGTGTAACTGAACACTGGATGTTACAATTTGAGTTACTCCCTTATTATGAGAATTATAATATTGTAAGTTCATACAAACGCAAGAACGCCATACGTGGGGGTTCCTTAATTGTTGTTCGAAATTCTTTAAAATGCAAGGAACGTAAAGATGTTGCAAATCTCACTATTGAGCTATCTTGTGTTGAGCTAGAGCGGCATATCATTGTAAGCGTTTACCGTCCCCCTGACGCAGACTTCGCATTATTTGAATCCACTATGGAAGAAGCATTGCTTAAAACTTTTGTTCGTAATAAAATGCTAATAGTCTGCGGAGATTTCAATATAGATATTCCGGTTAATCCTCTATCTGAGAGGCTGCTTAATTTATTTAAATGCTTTAATTTATATCACCTCTTCGAAGAACCTACAAGGGTGACACTAACAACATCCACCTGTTTAGATAATATTTATTGCAGTAGTGTTCCAATTAATAAATCAGTAATTAAACATTTCACCTCAGATCACTATGGTCACAGTGCTATATTTACTTGTAATTTTGTAGATGAACCTAAGGAATTCACTTATCGGCCTATCACAGAAAGTCGCATTAAGAAGTTCCAAGGCAGTATTGAACTCAAAATGCCCCTTGTACCGTGCGTAGATGATCCGAATGACCTTTTTACTAGTTTGTTTAAGTTGATATGTGAGGAACATAGTGAGATATTTAAGTTAAAAAAATGTAAAGCTAGAGCTAATGTCGGGTTAGCTGATTGGGCTACAACCGGTATTTATAGAAGTAGGAATAAATTATATGAACTCTATGCGGCTAGAGAATCAATGTTGCACGATCCATCGTTTATCTTGTACATAAAGAACTATTCCAAGACCTTCAAAAAAGTTTGTCATGCAGCAAAATCATTGCATTTGAGAAATAAAATAGAAAAATCAGCAAATAAAATTAAGACAACTTGGAAATTAATAAATAATGAAACAGGTAAAGCTAAACCTCGTAGTAAACAAATTAATTTAAACGTAAACAATACAACATTATCAAATAATACTGAGGTCGCAAATGCCTTTGATAGTTTTTTCTCTAGTATACCTAATTTTGTGACTCAATCTTTAAAATCAACTGCCTCTGGAGCATCTACTTTATTGGAATTAAGTGTTGATAAGTGTGAGGTCGCGTTTAGTTTCAGATACGTTAATGCCAATGATATTGTTAAGACATTTAAGTCACTTAATATTAAAAATACTGAAGACCTTTGGGGAATATCTACAAAGGTGTTAGGTGTTATAATTATTGATATTGCGCCGTGTATGGCCTACATTTTCAATGGATGTGTTGACGAGGGAGTCTTTCCTGATCTTATGAAACATAGTAAATTAATTCCTTTGTTCAAGTCTGGTAACGAAAAAGATCCAGGTAATTATAGGCCAATTTCTATATTGCCTGCGTTAAGTAAAATCTTCGAGAAACTTATTCTTACTCAGTTATTGTCACACTTTAACCTCCACGGACTTCTTCATAGTCATCAATTTGGATTTACTAAGGGTCGTTCGACAGCCGATGCTGGTACCATGCTCTTAGAACACATATTTGAAGCATGGGAGAACTCGCAGGACGCGATCGGAGTTTTCTGCGACCTGTCCAAAGCTTTTGACTGCGTGAGGCATGATACTTTAATTTCCAAGTTAAAACATTATGGCATACAAAATCAGGCAATTAATCTTGTAAATTCTTACTTATCCAATAGGGTCCAAAAAGTTGATGTTGGTGGTGAAAGGTCTTCAGGATCGACTATTGTCATGGGGGTGCCACAGGGTTCAATACTAGGCCCTTTTTTATTCCTAGTTTACATTAACGATCTCCCTTTTTTTGTGAAAGACATATGTGACATAGTTCTATTTGCTGACGATACTTCTTTGATTTTCAAAGTTGATAGATCTAAATCTAATTACGATGATGTAAATGATTCACTATCGCGTGTTCTTGAGTGGTTCACAGTTAATAATCTTTTGCTTAATGCTAAAAAAACGAAATGCATCAAATTCACATTGCCAAATGTAAAACATTATCCAACTAATATTAAAATAAATGGGGAGACACTTGATCTTGTCAAGTCTACCATTTTCTTAGGGCTTAATATTGATGCAGGGTTGCAGTGGGCACCACAAATTGTGGCTCTTGCTGGTAGACTTAGTTCCGCTGCATATGCAGTTCGTATAATAAGGCAGCTTACTGATGAAGCTACAGCTAGGCTTGTTTATTTTAGCTACTTCCATAGTGTTATGTCATATGGTATCATACTGTGGGGTAAAGCAGCAGATATCCAAGCTATTTTTGTCTTACAAAAACGGGCAATACGTGCCATTTATAAACTGAAGTCGCGTGACTCCTTGAGGGAGCGTTTCAAAGAAATCAATATTCTTACAGTAATATCGCAATATATCTATGAAATATTATTACATACACATAAACACTTGGATAGTTTTATGATAAAAAGTGACGTGCATGGTATTAACACGAGAAATAAACACAAACTAAATATACCAAAATTTCGATTAAAGAAAGTAAGTGGGTCTTTTATGGGGAATTCTGTACGGTTCTATAATAAACTTCCAGAAGGTGCATTTAAACTTCCTATTCGAAGATTTAAATCCTACATAAAGATGAATCTAATTAAGAAAGCGTATTACACTTTTGATGACTATATTAATGATAAAGCCGCGTGGCCTGATGTCGCTCTGCCCCTCGACTGCTAAAATGGAAATTTGCAATATCTGTACTTACCTATTTACATGTTTGTATTAGATTATTATTTATAAGTATAACAAGCGTAGCGTGTGCTGTCTTGCATATTTTTGCTGATGTTTATTTACTTTTGACTACCTTCCTAAGGTTTTTAAGTTCTCATTTACTATGTATCAGCAACTCCTTGCTCCGAGGCACCACACAGGCGCTTCTCACCTAGTGGTAAGACGGACCATTTATGTAAGCCAAGCCGAGTTTGTTGCCTGATTCTTCTAGGCTTGGTCGCGTTGGAACAGGAGTAATTTAATTTTATATAAGACGATTCAAAATGATCCTTGTGATTTCAATGAATAAAGTTCTTTTTGACTTTGACTTTGACTTTGAAATGTCCTGAAGCAAAAATTTGTCAGCATAATATATTTAATTGGTCCTATTTTTTGGTTAAGTTATCGGGTGCCGATCAAATTCCCAAAGATGAAGCAAACTAGATATAGGAGATAACATAACATAGCGCCCAACTGTCTCATACACCCTGATTACACACTGGAATCCCTGTTTCGTTGGTATCAGGAACTACGAGTATCTGGTACCACAAAATACCCGAACCTAAGACAGATTTGTAAAACATTTTCTTGGAATCAATTGAACTACACGTACGCAGGTCAAGCGCAATCGTAACCGATTCGATGCGTTGAAATAACAATTGTTTTTTTTTGCGACCTAAATATCAATACGCAGCAAAACAGTTTCAAGAATGGAACATAAAAGGTAAATAGTGCAAAAAATCGGTCTATATACTTCGATAAGGGATCGGCGATGGAAGCATCCACCGGTGTGGCGCGTCAAGTAGATTTATGTCGCCATTGTGCACTCCTATGGCTATTTATACGAGTATATGTCGATATAAAAGGGAAGATAGTAATATTGTACAAGTTTCGTACTTAACCCTAAGCCTCGTAACATTTGCTAAAAGGCTTTTGCTGTTGTACAGGAATGTTATATCGATTTCTGTCGCCACGCCCGCTATGTCATGTTAGTGAACGAATTTAGGAACCCATATTGGTAGAGCCTTGTTTGTTGCTTATAAGGAGATATTGTTCATCGCCTATTGTCGCCTTTGTTGGAGAAAGCTCACACGCTTATGGCCTTTTTGGATATAGCAGTTTTGTCTTATCGGCTATAGTAAAACGGGAAAGTTTTTTTTTAAATAAAGACTGTATTGAATTCATTGTCAGCTTTTATGTGTCAGTCTTGCCTCTCATTTTAAGATTGTATTGAACACATTTCCTCGTCCGGTCAACTTAATCTAAAGCCTTCCAAACTGGCATTAATCCTGCGCGTGATAGTTTGAAATTCCATTATGCTCTCTCGCTCCCTCTATATACTTCTAAGATACAGAGGACATGAAGATTTTCTAAGCATCAGTTAAAAGGAGTAAGTAATGGTTGCATGTGAAAGCTGGTTTTGAACAACAAACCATTATTTACCATCTAGAAGTAAACTATATATTGCAACATTGCAACGCAGTAAATTGTATATTATCAAGTGTCATCTTCGCAAGAACAGGGAGCGATGTGCAGTTTTGAACAAATTTCGTGGTATTCTGATATTTTTTGTTTTATATTTTTTATATATTTTTTTTCTTTAGTCTGGAGTGTTTATCGTTTTCTGTCATAAACAAGATTTTAATGTATAAATAGGTGGGCTTAGTGGTGAGAGCATTTTCTACTAGCCGACCTCAAAGGTAGTGAGCATGGATGGCGTGCTAACTTAAAAATAGAACATTAGGAAGCTTATCAATGTAGGTTTTGGTTATCTATCCTAAAATTGCCGTTCTCTCCTGCAACACCCAACATGGATTGTATTTCGAACGGTGCCTACACTATTATACGATAGATGTAAATATACGCTTATCCGCTCGCAGATATCGTGTCTCGCTTTGCATATCGCCCAGGAATATCTTGGAGGTTAATCAAATATCTATAATGAATCAATTTGCGATCTCGTAGTTCCTGGTTGGTCTTTCTTTGGTGTGATTGTTGCTTTCTATTGGTGTATTGGATAGTTAATCGTCACGCGTCTGTCTGTTTGAGCTAATCTCAGTAACGAATGCAAGATTTTCCAATGGAAATATAATATATATCGATACCTATTATATAATTTACGTACCTTACGAAGCCAGCAGTCTGCTAGCTAAACTTTAAAAATGCACGCTACTCAAAGTGCTCATACTACGTACCTAACGGTTCATTACCTTACCTTATATGTTATTGGTATATTAATAGCAAAACTTCGATTTATAAAGTGCCAAATATTTATAAAAAAAATTTTTTTTGTCCAAAAACTTTTATAGTCGCCTTAGCCTGCCTAGTTACTTTTAATTTTAAGCTGTATTTTTACTAAACTGTGTTTAGTCTTAATAATTTGTATAATTTGTAATAAATAAAAACCTTAAAAAAATTCTGCTAGCTATTGTATAAATTAAAATTGCAGAGCATCTTAGAATTACTTAGTAAAATTTTTAGACACATTTTCTTTTTGATCTAATTTACTCGGTTGTCGGTAAAATACCGTTCGATTTAAAGCAACACCTCAATTCATATAAAATAATTCAGGAACAGGTAGTGCAATCTAAATGATTGTACGTACACTACTTACTGTAAGATAAGCAGAGCCGTAACTATCGACTTTTATTTACGGACATCGCGTCAGACCGGCTATCTAAACAGCCACTCTGCGATCCCTATCACTTAGCATATTTGTTAGTTTTGTTTGTCTGTGATTTGACTACGTACAACAAAGTAAAAACTACTGGCTTCATTAACCTCCTAATTTTAGTAACAAAGTTCCCACAGCTGGGACTTCAGCCTACTCTTGATCTATAGGGTTGCATTCAAATCTATAGATAATTATGACTCTAAAATTTCGCATAGTTCCTTTTTTAGAGTCTATAGAACTGCGGTTCTGTAGAAAACGAAATAGTAGAAATTATAATTTATGGGCTTAGCTGGAGGTGTGGCTCTTGTCAGAAATGTGACAAACCTCATTTAATAGCGCTTATCGAACACAACGAGCGTGAAGAGCATTTTAAATGACATAACATAAATCTCTGGCAAAGCTATTACGATCCATTCGCTATACAAGATTGTCCAGTCCCCTTTGTGTACGCGGGTGGAGTCGCGAGTAAAAGCTAGCTAGTCTATAAATTACTGTTCGTTATGCTAAGTCGACGTGGAAGACAGGTGGTCCGTCCACTCGTTCCTGCCATTGACGGAGGAAGCCGTCCTAACTCCTACGTTCCTGGAGTGGACGGACGCATTTGAATATGGTGTTTAGCTGGATTTGTAGGGCCTTTATTTTGTATGTGAGGCAGTTACCAGTTAGTTTGTAGATGCTTTGTGTAATAAATATAAATAGTCAGAGATATTCGTTGCCGATAGGTCTATGCTATGATACTACATATACGCTCGGAATTTCGTACACGTGGTCTATATTAAGCTTAGTATAAGTAGTGTTATTGCTTATTAATTCCAAAGCTTTGCTAAATACGCTGTATTGTCTTATTTTCCCAGGAACTCAATGCTGTAACTCGTAGTGTAAGATGGGAACGGGCCCGCATTTCCATCCTCATGTCATTTGTGGTTAGCTGAATTTGAATTTATTACGTTAGTTAAAATATGTGGTACTGGTTCTCTGTGGTCTACATGCCTATATCGTAGGCGCGTATGTGTCATTTTATTCTTGCTGTACGCCTTGTTGTACTTATGTGTAAGAATTTACTTGTATGCCTTTTGCTTTGAATCATGCATCACGTCAATATGGAAACATCCACTTTGGCATAATTACATCACCGTCATTGGCAGCTAAAATAATGACCCATTCCTACATATTCTCAGCATCAAACGGCATTCCAACGAATCTTATGATTTTTACAACACAAGTCTTGTTATCTACCTTCAGTTATATGTAAGTACTTACGAACTATATGTATACATATAGATACTTTCATCACTTCATGAAATGGCCAACTATGTCGAAATGGTGGCATTTCATGAAATAATACACTGTCTATTGTGGTCCATCGAAAATAGAAAAAACCTAACATCCGTCTATCTTCAGTAGTTTAAAGTAGCACTATGCGTAGTTTTTTTTTGTATTTGACTTCGCTCTGTAAATGCATTTACATTTTCAAGTATTTTTTTTAAATTATTTACTAATTAGCAATGATATACACTTTCACTTTTTAATTAATTTCAGTACACTTGTGCTTTTGTAATAAACCGCATTGGTTAAAATGCCACCAAAACTACAAAGACGTAACTCAAAAACAAACTAGAAAATAAAATTATATAAAAGTAGACAACGTCTCTTTTCGAAAAAAGGTGGAAGAATCCACTTATTTTGTTAGGTTTTTGTAGGTTCCGTGAATAAGTTCTTATTATATTTATAATTTTTATTAAATCTTATCCTTACACCCTACATCAATGATTAAAGCGTTGCCAATTAAACGATTTGGGTATTTTTTTAAATTGCCAAATAGTATATAATATACTTACATTTTTTTTAATATAAGTTATACCTGCTATATTCTAAAATGTTTCCGATCGGATTCGTTAGTTTTTCATTTCGATGTGGTAAGTAACTAAAACAATTTTCTAACAATTTTCTCTAGTAAAACACAGTAATATACAATATTTTTTGTTTTTTGCCCCTGCTGGTCTGCCAAGCGTACAGAAAAATGCTTCTATGTGGTCCTTAGTCGTAATACTGAGTTGGTACTGTTTCAAAGAATTTTGTGTAAATTTTCCGTTAGTTTGGCACAAGACTAGATTTGCGGATGAAACATGTTTTTCATTGGAAAGATAATCAGATACAGCAGGACAGGAGGATTTTGAACATTGGGGCCTACTTCTTACAGCCCTCAAAGTTGTAGATGAGCCAGAATAAAACATAGTTACATTGTAAATGGCTCTGTGGTCGGCCTAGGGTGTAATATTTCTCACGGAACACACGAGATTGTATTTACAAGGTTTTGCGCATTGAAAGATAAACGATAGAAATACAATTGCTATGAATTATTGAGTTACGTTAAAATATCCTATGGCCTAGGGAAAGGTCGGCTGTGCGTGTCCATTCCGTTGGAACTTGCAGTCTTTGTGTATGTTTTCTAAATCTATGTATAATCTGTGGTGTGTCCGGCCTAAGAATATACCCCTCCCTCTCCTCCCGTGAATATAGTCAAAGCCTTACTGAGGGATTACACCAGGGGATGGACAGCAGCATCCACCTGAGTACTTAAAACAAAACTGCGATCACCAATCCGCCTTCCAAGCGTAGTGATTATGGCAAATCCCCCCATTGCATTCTATGGGGGAGGCTTTGTCCAACAGTGGACGTCTTAAGGCTGTTGAAGAAAGCTTTGAATCTATCAAGATATAAAACGAATATTAAACTGGGTGTAGAAAGGCCACAGCACACCGACTGCGTACCATGACGTTGTATGTAATGTATGGAACACGCTTGCGTGACGTGCACGCAAACGTGTACATACGTAAAGACGCGCATGTCTACGTTACGTGCTGCATACGCATCCGGTGTGATTTGGTCTTTATTCTCAATGACATTAAATTCACAATATAATCTCATCTCAGTCAACAATCGATTAATCATCAACCTCTCTGTCTCTCAGGAAGACGTTCGTTAGAGCGAGAAAGATAACGTATGCATGTGAAGATTAAGTAATAGTTACTACGTCTACGCACGCTGTGACAGATGTGACAGCTGGCTGAGATGAGATTATACTGTGAACTTTTCAGTATGTAGACTGATGTAGACACAGCCTAAAACATATCAAATAGATAAAGGGTGCTTTATTCAATATGCAGCTCTGTCGATACGCTTAGCTATGATTTATGGGGTCTAACATGCTTTCCGATACGGTCCTTGCTTCTAAACTGGACCTGATTTAGTATCGTATGGCTTTAGTACCTGCGTCGGCTAGTGGGCCGACTCTAGGTAATCTACCGGCACTAACGGCATAAATTACCGTACCAATAAGTTTTTGTACCTGTAAAAATAAGGTGCGCAATTACCACGTGCTTAAATCCGTGATAATCTCTTTATTTATTGTCACGGTATTTTAGTTTAGGTGTTAGGGATTTGCGCATGCGTAACAGTAACTATGTATATAAGTAGGTACCTACCGTGACCATTACCAATGGTTATGTTTTTTTTTGTATCTAATGTATACCTTCTATTTAATGAATTTCTGATTAATAAATAAGTTATTATTACATTATTGTTATTTTACCCCTCAAGATGGCTGGTTTCTGACCTAACTCAGGGTGCCCAAGAAAAAACTGGTGCCATGAAGTAGTAGCAATGTACTGGTGGTGTAGCCTAAAGAACCCTGACTATCAGTAGATTTTTCAGTTGAAAATGTAATGCGACGTGCTCTCAATCGGTGAAGAAAACATCTTGACGAAACCTGCATATATCCTAACTCCAAAACTTGGAAGTATGTAATTCATGAAAGATGCCGTGATGTGTCCGGCCTAAGAATATACCCCTTCTTCTCGCGTGGATGTTGTAAAAGCCTTACTAAGGGATTACACCAGGGGATGGGTAGCAGCATCCATTTGTGTTCTCAACATGAATACTGCGATCACCAATCCGCCTGCCAAGCCTGCCTAATTGAATACAATGGGGGAGACCATGTCCTGTTCTAGCCTTACATAAGCCAGGGTGACCAAGAGAGAACCATTTAAACAAGAATATGAATCTGCGCACTTCTTAGACATTGTTTGCAAGTTCGTACTGGTAAAAGCCGGTAAATCGGCGGCAACCTGTTTTATACGTGAATACTTCCTTAGTATTGTATGGCTTATTATCATAGGCTTCCTCTTGCTATTGTATTGAATGTAGACGATTAGCATTTATAATTTGCTGGATGCGATCCGTATGTGCTCGAACAGGGATGATAATAAATAATGGTTTCGTAATGTACTGTTTGATAATCCGCTGAATTATTTATTGTCGTGACATTGGATTGTTTATTTGTTTTTGTCTAGTTGGAATTTACGGCACAAACTTAATTTACAGGTGAAACTCTATAATTTTTTTTACAAGATGGTTTCTGTAAAATTTTATGAGTAATGTGCCTGACATAATACTAAATTTTTCCTCATTTTCTAATAATCTTTATTGCAAAACTTTGTTTTTTTTTTTTAATAAAGCCTGAAATGTGACCCTATGTGGTAAATATTCACCTACAAAAACGAAGAAAGAAGCAAGGTAGAAGACGTTAGTCGCCCGAAGAAGCTCGACGACATGGGAAGCCATGTCGTTGCGCCGGTGTTCAACAGGATCAACTGGGAATGGCTAGAGCTGACCGAAGATCGGGAATAGTGGAAAAAAACTGGGGGAGACCTTTGTCCATTAGTGGGACAGTACAGCCCCAGTATTGTCTAACAAACTAGTAATCGCTTTCAATTACGATTTCGCAGTAGTACATTGCACCGCATGCTTTAGCTTATTGCCACAAGGAGACATATTCAAAACATTAAGCGCAATGTACTGTAAAATCGGAATCGAAAGCGATTATCAGTTCGTTAGCCAATAAAGGGGCAGGTTAGAAAAAAAAAACAAGTTATTATTGACAGATAATTTATTAAAAAGTTACATTGAATCTTTTTACCTCTCTGGTTCTTTAAATTAATAAGTACTGGATCTTTTAATAAATACTAAAAAGGCTTCTAGAAACTTATTAAACGGTTTAGCAATAACTTACTGCTTATGTTTAATATCTGTTAATAACTTGCAATCGAGTTTATAATTAACTGCAGGTGAGTGAATTGATTGTACTCTAGTGGAAATTTATTATGGCTATTATCAAACTCTTATGCTGCCACTTCACTTGGTGTATATTCGCTAATGTTTGCGTTATTTTTCCAAGGTAAAATCAACCATGAGTCTATCGGTACATATTGGTGTTTTCCTTGGCAAAATAATGCAAACATTTGCGAATATACACCAAGTGAAGTGGCAGCATTACGGTATAGCCTTATCTAGGAGCTCTAATAAGATATATATAGTTTTGTCAATCTCCACAACCTGCATGTCGCTTAGCGCTTATAGGGGACGCATATTAAGTTTATAGTTTTGCCATTCGTCATGTTAAGTTAAGCGACTAGTCTGCGAAAACGCTTGAAAAGGGGTGTTTTCAATAGCCAAAAATTTCCTGATCTAAGCTTTATCCTTAACAATATTAAGATCAATAGAAAGAACACTTCAGGTTGAATAAAAGTATGTAGACTTTTTCTGTGTATTCTGTGAAATATAAACCCCTCTTCACGAAATTGACCAAAATAGAGGTTATAAACATGTGCCAAAATCTACGGTATTACAGCTATTTCTGAGAAATCATCATCACCAGCCTATTTACGCCAACAGCTAGACGAAGCCACCCCCATTGAATGCAGTGGGAGGATTTGCCATAATCACCACGCTTGGCAGGCGGATTTATGATCGCAGTTTGGTGTTAAGTACTTAGACGGATGCTGCTGCCCATCCCCTGGTGTAATCCCTTAGTAAGGCTTTTACATCCACGGGAGGAGGAAAATAAAACACAATTTCTCAGAAAACACCTTTTAATACCATGTTTTGAACTTACTTTTAAAAGTAGATATTTTTTTTTACTAAATATTTTTACAAAGAAAAACAATTTAGTATTGCTATTTTTGACCAAACCGTCACACATTGTAGTGCTCAAATAACTAACTGAGCTGTGGAACGTTACTAATGAAAATCCAAATTGCTTTAATTTCAGTTTCACTCATTACAATAAAGTAGGTGAAAAACGACGACAAAAACATGAACACGCCAAAACGGTAATATGCATTACGTATACCATACAACTAGTTTTCGCACGCACTCTGACCCAGAACTCCAAATAAGGTAACCGCACAATCACACAAAAACAAAACATGAAAAACTCTGTTTCACCACAGTAATTGAGGCGAATTATCCGTCAAAATTTGGCCGTTTTGCCCGCAAATGTGATTACTAGTCTCGTGACTTTCGCAACAGTTGACATTATCGTTTGGTTCGTGTCTAGCCAAAAGTTAAGAGCCTGACCTCGCGATAGGCGGGTTCGAAATTGCGCCGATAGTTTTTGTGTGAAACGAAATCGAGTTGCAAATGACCGAGATAAGAATATTATATTCACTTTCATCCTATACAAATGTAAAAAAAAACATTGGTGATACTCTCTTTCATTTCTTGCTAAGAATGCATCAGCTACACTGGCCTCCAAAAAAATCGACCCACCTACGTTTTTTCGCAAAAAAGTGTCCCATGGGTTTTTACTGCAATCGATAGATATTTTTTATGTTGATAATGAAAAAATGCAATTATGGGGTTGTAAAAAACCTAATAATCTCGCGTGGTACGGTATATTTTACATACAAATGTGTTATGATAATGAAACCATAACATTTGGCAAAATTAACGATTTTACTTTGAGTGGCAAAATTTATGTTTTTTGACATTTAAAAACATTTTCGCTTCACCTTAGTATGGGATGTTTCCTCTTGCTTTAATGACTGCTGCCATACGCCGATTCAGCGAACGGATCAGCTTTTTGATGTCTTCTTGGGGTATCTGTTCCCATTCTTCCGTTAATGCGGCTTCCAGCTGATCTAACGTCTCTGGAACTGGATTTCGGGCTCTAACTTTCCTTTTTATCTGGTCCCAGAGATGTTCGATCGGATTTAGGTCCGGACTATTGGCTGGCCACTGCATAACTGGTATGCCAACCTCCCTAAGATATCCGGTTACAATTCTGGCGACGTGTGGTCTTGCGTTATCATGCATGAGCTGGAAATTTTCGCCAATATATCCCGCGTATGGCATTACATGAGGTTCCAGAATATCCGTTATGTAATTTTCAGCATTAACCGTACGATTCCGAAAGAAAACCAGCTCCGTACGTCCGGTCAAAGAGATGCCTCCCCAAAACATTGTATAGCCTCCTCCAAACCGGACTGTTTCTCTTATGCAGCACTGAGCATAACGTTCTCCTGGTCTTCTCATAACGTTACGACGTCCGTCAGAGCCTACAAGGGACATTCGGCTCTCATCACTGAACAGAACTGTCTCCCATTGACCAAGATCCCATTGGATGTGTTGCCGAGCAAATTCTAACCTTGCTTGCCGATGAGATGCAGTGAGTTTTGGTCCCGTGGCAGGCTTGTGTGGTTTCAGGTTTTGCTCCCGAAGTCTTCTTCTCACCGTATTCTCACTTACAGCCACTCCACGAGTGTCTCTCAGCCTGCCCTGCACATCAACAGCAGAAAGATGCCGATTTCTCAAGGAAGTCAAGGCAATAAAACGGTCATCCGTCGTGTTTGTGACACGTCCTCTTCCAGATCCTGGTCTCCGGCGGTACTCTCCCGTCTCTAAGTATCGTTTATAAACTCGACGCACTGCTGATCGACTCAAATTTAATCTTCTTGCCACATTTCGCTGACTTAGCCCTTCACGAACGAGAGCTACCACTTGAGCGGCTTCTGCTTCAGTTGTATCCATATTTTATGGTTAAAAGCAACAAATATGATTGTTCTAACAAAAGATTAAATCACTACGATGCACGGTGAATGAATATGCCGCGGCAAAAGTTCGAAATAAACTAACCTTGCACTCTATGCAAAAGTCATTAATTTTTTATCAGTGCTTTTAAAATGTTACAAATACCCACAATAGCACTTGTATTCGTCTAAAACAATGTCAAGTGGGTACTCAGATGTTTATTTATAAAGCATAAGCAAAACATACCAATATGTCAACGCATACTTAAGATAACAATTTTGTTACTCAAAATTAGCGGGTGGGTCGATTTTTTTGGCGGCCAGTGTATATCGATCATACGCTAATAAAGTAAGATGATAGCAGTAGACGGTAGTAGGTACGTTTCGCTTCAACAATTCAGAAGAAAACGAACCATTAGGTACTTTGGAGAAAACGCATGATTGTGGAAGGAAAGTGATGACGGTATTACTAATAATGATCAAGTACAAGCTTTCTTATAGTAATAGATTCTAGATAGAGCAATTATAGGTCTGCCGTGTTTTTTAGTGTAATTGATGTTATGACATTTTGCATGAAAGGAATCGTTGCGAGGCGTATTGAATCCTTTTATCAAACTGGTTTTTTCATCTTTTTGTCATAAGGCCCTTTTTAGAGCCACCTTAATATAACTGGACACTGACAAACCGCATGGTGACAGAAAGCACAATGATTAGTTCTTTAATTTAGACGAAGAACTTTATTTCAATCTAATAATAATAATAAATCTGATAACCCCCAGTAGATTCCATAAAGTGAATGTTACAACCTTAAGAAAGCCAAGTCTTAATCGTCCCATCCAAATATGGTCGTGTACCACTTACGATTTCATTAAAAAGATTTTAATCTAAAACCATTATCGTCTGTTTAGTACGAAAATGGCTATCGCATCTGGGCGGTGTATTTGTGGTTGCCCCTAAAGCAAAATGCCAATCGTATATTTGATTTTTATCCAAGAAAATCAAGTACAATATTAAGATTATAAATATACATGCATACCTACTACATAGATATATTGATATTCTGAAGTTCTGACTCTAATTAAAAACACATTAGGACAGTATTATCTTGAAAAAAAAAAAACACAAAGTTACTTAAAAAAAAAACTGAAATTTTAGATAGAGTAACCAATTACCCAAACAATTGGGTATGTTTTTTAAATAAATACTGTCTGAAATGATTGAGATTTTACTCTGAGGGTTTTTTAAAATGATCTCCTAATTAGAATCACTAAAATAAACAACTTTTGTTCGAATTCTTACTCAATTCAGATGTTTGCACTGCACACGTCATAGTAATTTTCTCGCTCTTTTCTACAACTGAAATCAAGTTCTCTATTATTAAACTATCATTTGATTTCACCAGCAAATTACAAGCAATAAACAAAGTATGTATAATGGATTATTTATTTTGATATCATAAACTAGCAGGAAATTCAACTCCAAAGCTATGACCCTAAGCAATTAGAATAGCAGTATTAAGTGTATGTGTGAATATTTAACGGTGTTATTAGAGAGGCGTCGTAAAATAAGATGTATTGGGGCTTAAGCTTAAGGCCATTTATAGTATATTGTAATGTTGTATTTTCCATTTGAACGCTCAAGAAGAAATTGTTGAATTGAACCAGTATTTTTCACGGCTTTGAACTGTGATTAATTTTGTTGCTCTAGAATCAAACAATTACAATTTACTTCATACAAGTTACACTTTGGGCTCATAACCGCTGAAATGCTTGCTTATTACCTTTAAAAAATCTATAGAGATGCCAAAATATCTGAACTGAACTAACACATAATACATTTATGGAACCTTCCGCCATATGTCTAAAATACAAATACATAAAGACCCAAAACTTTATGATTAAATTAATTATCCAATACAATTGACCTGAAGCGCCATTAATTCATAATAGTAAATCAATTTGAAACGCAAATCAATTTCCCTTGATCAGCAAGAGGGCATATATGCGGTCATTAAATTATGATCGTAAGTCGATGTCGTGATAAATGCGTACGGAAGTCTCATCCAAGATGACAGGCAGTTAAACTCAAACCCCAGCTCATTAATAATAAATAACCAGCAGTAAGCGAGCACCCGTTTTCCATCTCCCAACAAATGGCACCATAAATCTGGAGTAAAACATTAGCCAGCACGACAGACGTTACTAATATCAATCGGTATTCGAGGAAGAAATAACTGGTGTAATAAGCATTCCTTATCTACTTTATTAGCCGGGCTGGTATCCAATAACGCAGGAGATTTAAATCTACCAAACAATCACCTCATAATTACCTGCATTATATCATTATCAAACGGTTGTATTAGTTGATCTTACCCATTTCAGCTTCGCACAGTTTTCTTCGAAACATGCTCATAAAATACAGAAAATAACAGATTGCAATCTAAAAATAATTGAACAAAAACTTCCTTTAACTCATCTTTAAAAATTTAATAAAGTATAATTTACCGAGTCTCAAAATGCCTTTACAACATACTGTAATAGTAGATCTGAAGAAAAATATCCGTACAAAAAAGGTGTTTTAAAACAATAAAGACAATTACTTACAAAAACAGCAAAACATGACTCACTCGTAGACTTTCCTCAGACAATGGAAACCAGTTGCGGCGCATAGAATACTATACCCAGATACTTTAGTACTATAATTCCGTGGCCTGGGTAGTAAGGTGCTGTGAGGCGTGCATCACAAAGGTTCCATATCGTGAGTTTGCTGGTCCGATAACGGAGTCATTTGGACCTTGACTGTTCGATTTGAACTCTTCAAGACCTGTATTGATCTGAGAAAGTATGAGACCTGTTACTCTGTAGTTTGATGTTATTTTCACAAAAAGTCAATAACTTTCAGCTCCGAAATTTGATTTATGCTCTGAATAGATATGAGCATCGCCGGTAAAATTATGTGCCCACGAATTTCAATATGATAAGCGACGACAATAAAACACCTCGTAGCTAAAAAGTCCAATGTGTGTAAAATATTTATTGAAAACAAATTAAAGTTACCACCTACTACTGTAACCCGTTGTCGGTACAAGACGATTCGCGTGGCTGTAAAGAGCTCTTCTATTGGTTTCAAATGTCAACGCGAGACACGGCAGGTCGGCAAGACGTGGGAGATTCACATTTCTACCATAATCACGTCTTATAGACGACGCGCGTGAAATTGCTAGTATGGTCGAAGGCAAAAGTGGCTCATATCAAAGAAGAAACGGGGTACATTGTTAGGCATAGAACAGAAAACATGATTATGGCATAAATATAAGTATCATCAATGTACAGTACTACTACGAAAGTATTGAGCCTCGGCAAACTTCGTCTTTTCGAAACAGAAATAATATGATTCCAAATAAGTAAAAATGCGACAGGCACGAACGAAAGTTGTTGAGGCGCATTACTTTCGTAGTAGTCATATTTATTTATCTATCTTTCACTGGATGTGGTCGCAGTGGTCACACAAACAATGCCACAGAGAATGGGGTGTAGGTTTGATGAAGTATTTTATAACTTTCTGAGAATCCGCTGTGTACTAAAAAATCAAAACTTATTTATTGACGACTTTTGTCATTGACTATCCCGTCTTTTAAGTATAATTCTCGATAATCTGGAAGAATAAATCCAAATCAGGGTCGATCGAACGGGTTTGTTTGATTTGTGGGTTTAGTTCATTAGCTATTAGCATGAGACGTTTGCACAAGTTACTTTGTAATGAAATAGAGGTCTGGTTTTGTAGGAAGTTGATTCGTACCATTCTGCGTCCATGGACTTTGAGGAACTGTTATTTTGCTTTATTTTCATCGTCGTCTTCAGCTTTTATCTATTTTCACCCATTGCTGCGATTTAAATGGTTTTTTTTATACAATACTACACACTAGTTATTATATTCATCTGTTTTTTAAATTCATGTCTCAAGTTATTCCTGAGTCCCTATTGGCGGCTTATTGGCTGGCATTTTTTTGCTTATATTCGAAACCAATTCCATAATTTGCAATTAAAAGCAGCATTGACAAGTGAATGGGACAAGACACGTGTTCCAAGACTTCCAAGTAAAAAGTGAGTGGTTTGCGTCAATCGGGTTTACTCGGCACTCTTGCGCATGCGTTATGCAGCTTTTTTTATGTCGTCGCTTAATTTCGCAACTCGAATTCAAGTAATTATGTGTAATAAGTGAGTTATGCCACACACAGAGATTTCCATTTCTAAATTCCTTTTTTTGCCATTTCCTAGACTCCAAAAATGTTGATCTATGAATTAAAGTGAAATGGAACTTACCATCTAAATAAAATTTATTAAGTTTGTAAAGTTAGAGGAATGGTCTAAAGGTGTAGGTTTAATAAATGCCAAGAGACAGGCAGGTACTGAAATAAAATTAAAGAAAAGGTCAAGTTGCTTGCAAAATATGATATAAATATTATACATGAACAATTAATAATATTCTGTATCTCTGTTCTGGTATATGTTTTATCGGCTGAACCAATATCTTGCATGCAACATTGCAGGTCCGAATTATATTTATATAGGCCTCTACCACCATCCATCTCTGGGTAATGCTTCTTTGAAAGATAAATATCTTATTTATATTTTAAAAACAATCAGTAAGGGAACCAATCATTTTATCTAATGATTTAAATCAGACAGATGAAATGATGATTCAAATGAATGTGAGTTTGCATAGATGGTAGAAAAGAGCCAGAACTGTTAAAAACGTTCCACGTGTTCCAACAGGTTATCCAATCAATTAGCTCAGTGTTGTAATACTGAACAAACTTTACTAGCACCCCGAGGGGTGTTTAAAGTGGTTTCATCAGTACTTAATTGAATCGTGTTCGTATTGCGACTTGAAGGTACCCGTAAACTTGTCATGATCACGATGTTGTTAGTAAAAGGACGATATGGAGATGCGCGATTGTGTTTCTTCAAACGAGACCTTGGAGAGCGAGTTTCGAGTAGTTAATTGTTAAAAGAGCTTTCTAGATCGCGGCATACATATTTTCTTACAACCTCTTTGTTTGGACCTTTGACTATTGGCTGGTTCTTCTACGGAGAGGTGAGGTGATGTGTAAAATTAACAAATAGCTACAATTTGCAAAATGTTACCACGTCACCAACGATTCTTTTGCTCGAATTTACAAATCTCCATTTTTGCTTAGCAGCTGGGTAATATAGCACACTCTGGTACTATACTGATACTGTTTACTGGGCCACTGGGTTTAAGTCTTGACAACGTCCGCTATAGTGTATTCTTTACCTAGTTTTCCGAAAGTACCAAATTTCCATAAATTTGTTTGTTAGCGCTTCTGTATTGACTTTCGCTAGCAACAAAAGTTTGCAGCATCTCTATTCATTGTTCAACAGTCTTGAAAAGTGTTTTTGTTTATGCTATGCACATTAGCTAAACGGTTCCAACATAATTCATGAAGGGTATTGTTCTAGCATGTAGGATATTAGGCAACGTCAACGAGTGGCAATATTGTGGACTGTGTAGTGTATTGACTGAAAATGATCAGGGTTTATGCAAGTTGATTCGCTTGGTTAATGCTATACAACAGGCAGATGAGATGAGACATACCAAGGAAATAAATGGCTAGGTATGGGTGTTATGCATATGCAGAATGATATTGTGTCGGGCAGAGAATTCAGCTAAGTTTTCGGCGAAATACTTGCTAGACTACTACTTAGTCTTATTCCTCTTGTATTTAAGGCCATGAATATAGGCCTGGACGACCTAGCGCAAAAACACCAGAAAGATGGTTAAAATAAAAAGTAATTATTGTTGCATACCGTTTAGCCTCAACTCAGGAATTAATGCTCAAATCGCTATATGCTTGAGAATACTCCAGGATCAAACATCTACCTTTATTACATGTAATATTTAACAATAGTCTCTAGATGTATACTTAGCAGGTGCAAATCTAGTCACGTGGTTGAAACCTTGCATTATTGTGTCAAGTGTTTTAAATTCTATTGTGGCACTTCGCTTACAGTGTTGTGGAAAGGTCAAAATACCAGTTGTAGGTTTGTTATTATAAAGATTGATAAGAATTATCTTGCTATTGATTTGTTAGTTTGTTTTGAATCAAAAATTTTATACCATCGGCAAAAAACCACTTCTGCCACTTCTTAAAATGGTTTACTGTTAAATTTATATAGCTGAAGCAATATTTCTGATTCGGCTGAACTTATACCCGGATAGGGATATGGTAAGAAGTGCGTTGGCTGCCAATTCCGCCATGGATCGAGATGGGACTTGTGGCACTATCAAATCCTCTGAGCACCCAATTATTGATAATAAAGATAGATACGAAATGCTGGAAATTTAAAGCTTGTTTGTGAGAGACCTCCTGTATTAATTCAGTTTGTTTCGAATATCTACTTGTACCGTGACTTCTTATGGCTGACTTTCAAATTAAATAATACTTTTTCAAAATTACGCTGCTGCCTCGTGAATTCATAACATATACATTCATAGCTTTACATAACCTCATTATAGCTGATCTTATTCACTACGTCTACATACTAAATGATGTAACAAAACCTGAACCAATATTCGACATACTCTACAATGTGGATCCGATGTATTTGTTCAACCTGTTCGTGTTTGCTTGACCGAATTTGAAGCCAGTCACTCCCATCGCCTACGCACTACAGCGAAAGCTGATAGAAATGATGACTAATGATATATTTTTTCTCTCCTCTTTTAAGATCCATTGAATTGAAAGTGATCGGTCCTTCGTGACACCTGTTGAATTAACGAGTATACTCATTTATATATTTTTATTTAACACTTCATGCAGATTTTTCATAGCCTTAAAATGTCGTAACTCGTGGAGTACAAAAAAAAATCACGATATTTTGCTTTGATTTTTATGTGATTAAATGACGGATCTGGCTGATGTTATGTGGTAACCCGAGCCCATAACAAATGCAATAACTCAAAGACTGGTGCCTGTAAAGTAGATACAGAGAGATTCCAGAGTAAGGTAGTAATTAAAATGATTAAAGTAATTTTTACTCACGCCTGTCTCGAGTGGATTAATAAAAAACAGTAGAAAGTTATTGGGAGAAGTTAAGTTAAAGAAGGGATGCATCCTGGTATCGTTCGAGTTTTTGCGGCTTACACACACGTTTGCGTTTAAATTCGGAAACTGTATTTACACGCGAGATCGTGGAACACGTTCCGCAGTAAAAGTAAAGAAAGGAAGATGGCCCGAGGGCCTATTAGGAGTTTTGCACTGCAACAATCACTTTGCGAGTCGTGAGTATTCAACGTGACCTACGTAGTAAATATTTATGAACCTGTGCTGTTTCTATCGACTGCGCGGCACAGAATGATGAATAGTTACTAATTAAGTCATTTTGTAAAGTAGATACAGAGAGATTCCAGAGTAAGGTAGTAATTAAAATGATTAAAGTAATTTTTACTCACGCCTGTCTCGAGTGGATTAATAAAAGACAGTAGAAAGTTATTGGGAGAAGTTAAGTTAAAGAAGGGATGCATCCTGGTATCGTTCGAGTTTTTGCGGCATACAGCCAACGTTTGCCGAACGTATGTTGTGTTATTACTACGGTTTTTCAGTTCTTCTGATGGACAAACTCAGTCTGGACACTTACCCTGTAGAGATTTCAAGAAACCTAATAGTATCATGTTTTCTGTTTTTGTGTGTAGTTGTGAAGACTGGAGTGCAAGCGGTGAGAATGCTAAACCGCAACTTGTACTTGAGGTTGCCGTGTCATCGACACCGATGTACGCAGTTCTGCTAAACCTTTGTTATAGCTAGATAAAACTTGTATCTAAAAGGTTCTTTGTTTGCATTTTGGAAAGATTCAATAATAACCATCAGCCTATGTTTCCACAACTGCGAAATAGGCCTAGCTCATAAGTCTAGCAACACTGAAATGAGGGCGTATTACGAGTATTTTGCATTGCAACAATCACTTTGCGAGTCGTGAGTATTCAACATGACTTAATTAGTAACTATTCATCATTCTGTGCCGCGCAGTCGATAGAAACAGCACAGGTTCATAAATATTTACTACGTAGGTCACGTTGAATACTCACGACTCGCAAAGTGATTGTTGCAGTGCAAAACTCCTAATAGGCCCTCGGGCCATCTTCCTTTCTTTACTTTTACTGCGGAACGTGTTCCACGATCTCGCGTGTAAATACAGTTTCCGAATTTAAACACAAACGTGTGTGTAAGCCGCACTATATAAAGGCCGCGTCAAACTGTTGTAGAAAAACATTCCTGAAAAACAAAAAAAATGCAAGCGCCCAAAAACAAAAATACAGACGTCCTGTGTTATCAGTAGGGATAGTGGTGTAACTTCAGTAGGTGTTCCATTCGTTCGTTGCGGAATTCTATGGGGGTGGCTTGTGTCCAGTACTGGACTCCTATGGGCTGATGATGATGATATGATGAGGAGGTGATGTTACCAAATTCACGATTCCACATTAAAATATACTGATATTGACGGGGAATTTTAATAAGTCGGTGGTGCGCTAGGTAATTACATTAATTTAGCAAGATCCGATTACCTAGTTCTTTTGTCTTTCTAAGAAGTGATTTGGGAGGTTCAATGTAACAAAACATACGGTCAGTCAGAAAAATCACTTCATTGAATCGTTTTATAAAATGAACTAATAGTCCGATGAACGAGGCAATTCTTTGTATGCACACCCTAACAATAATTCCTCTGTCGCTGTAACTTTGCTGTGTGATAAAGTAAGGTTTATAGATTACGGTTGACAGGTTATCTAGGATTTTTTTTATTTTTAAATTAGGTATTCCTACCTAAACATGGAAATCACTTATAACATTCGGTGGAAAATTGCTCAGTCTGAAATTTCTTCGGTGTATGTTAGTATACATTAATAAGTATAGATATGTAATGGTATCCAGGAATATTTCGATTTCGGTGAGGCAGAAATTAAAGAATATCTGTTTTTTTATCACAACTTTTTCAGGAAAATTGCTCAGTCAGTTTTTATTTTTTTGTACGCGTAAGGTTGTTTAAACGAATCGCCTTGCAGAGTTATCTAAAAGATTTGCCTTTTCGTTCATAGCTTTATGGTTTTTTGGAAATAACTTTCGGCGGAAAATTGCTCCGTCCTTTTTTATTCATTTATTAGTTAAAGTACACTTAAATACAACAGCATTTTAAAGTATCCAATAAAATTTCGGCGTCGCATACGCATTTTAGACTATCAACATTACGCGCACAGCCGCCGGGAGCTACTTTTACTACTTCTTGAGACAATAGTTTTGATCAATGAGAATCAATATATATATAAGGCAAATATCACTCACCTACTTGCTGACTCATCACGATATCTCAAGAACGAAATAATAATAAATAATGTTTCTTTCGGCTTCTAAGTGCTTGTAAGTTTAATATTTGTATGAAAAAAGTTAGAGCCAAATTGAACCTAACGCCTACGCGTTACAGCATATGACATCACATAGAAGTTGAAAGCCGAAACAAAATCGTATAGTTTCTCAGACGAAAAAAAATGAGAGACAGAGTCGTCGTGAACAAACAGCTACAGAGGGTCCACTCAGAACATAGCGCCATTTCTGGTAAGGACACATTGACTTTACGTTTACATGTATTCTCACGCAATCTCGAGCAGAGCTCAGTCGCGACTATAATAGCGAGTGCAGGCATTTGTAACTTGTTAACAAAATGAGTAGCGGTATTATTACGCTTGCAGTGTATTTGGTTGTTTAAATACAACCAAATGCAAACGTTCTTCACCTTTCCAAACGAGATTGTATGTAACTTGTTCCAACTCCTAATAATCTACTCCTTTTCAAAATTCTGAATGAATACGGTAGCAACCTTAGTGAGTCAGGCAAGTTTAGGTAATTATTTTCAAGGACGGTGGGAGCGGACCTTCTGTCTATTTCTATATTTTGTGGTCTTACCTAAACTGTCAAATTTTGTAACGTGGATCATTTCTTCTTCGATGCGTTGGCTGTTTTTATGACGACTTCTAGGTGGCCAGTATGTTTCAATTGATTTCTAACGAGATTTAAAAAAAGTACGACTTTACATACAAAATAAGCTTGCCAAGTGCTAGTCGTAAGTACTCGAGTAGGTGTGCTGACTGACGGTTTTGAATGTGGTAGTTTTCCATGATTTTGATATATTTTCAGTAAGTAATTTATTTTAATTTTTTATTCAAAAACGAGTTGAGTGTCCCTGGGAGAATTTTCAATAGCGTAATAGTTTTGATTGTTTTAACAGTCACTCGCGATAACTTTCGTTTAATTCTTC
This sequence comes from Epirrita christyi, assembly GCA_951392215.1. Taxonomy (NCBI): domain Eukaryota; kingdom Metazoa; phylum Arthropoda; class Insecta; order Lepidoptera; family Geometridae; genus Epirrita; species Epirrita christyi. Next base: position 5,538,110 of record OX595842.1, on the reverse strand, counting down.
ATCGTGTTCTCAATATTCTTATTTTTTCCACATCTTTTTTACGTTATTTTGGAGATAAGTTTAAGGACAGCTACTTTTAGGCGTTTTTTTTCGGTGTAAAAGTGATAAAAAAGTTGCTCATAGTATCATCCAAAAAAAAACAGAACCTCGATAACCAAAAACGGAATGCGGATCCCTAAGCAAAAAAGCTGTGTCAAAAAAGGAAAAGCGGTATATCTGGCAGCCCTTGCGCGGAGCGCATGCGTGGTGCGGTGCCCCGCTGTATTATCAGAGGCCCAAACACGAACATCTAAAGTTACGAAGACACATGGAAGTAATAAGTACTACGTACAACAGGAATGAGCTGTTGTCGCAAAATTGAAGCCGAACGAGAGCTCAGTAACTGTACCTCTTATCCCTCTCTGGCGATAGTGACTATATTGAAATCGTCCGAGTCGGCGATTTCATGTGGGGTTGTCAGGTCAGGTGTCCGTATTTCATACAAACATGGAAGTAATATAAGTACTACGTACAGTACTTGTTACTTCCATGCATACAAATAAAAGAAAACCTGTACACCAATCGCAAAATTATTGCGAATTTTTTTAATGCTTTACACGTAGCAAAAAATAATATTGTTAAACATGTTGGTAATAAATTATTATTTATGTTTAGGAACATTTTAGAAGTAAATGTTTTTACTTCATTACATCACATCAATCGCATATTTTTCTACAAAATACGAAAGGATGGAAATCAACTTTACTCTGGCAACTCTAAGTCACTGTTAGAACGGGACACAGCGTTCAGTGGTTGCCCTCTCACTTGGCTTCATTTTTAATTAGCGCGCAACAAGACTCTTACGACCTTAGCATAAGGTTTTATTTTCTTTATTTTAGCTGCAAGATGCACAGATAGAGCTCATTCCTGTTGTACGTAGTACTTATTACTTCCATGCGAAGACACGATAGTAAACTTCAAATATCTACTCACAAATATTGAAAATTTCAAGTCACTCCTGTGTCACTGGCCAATATTTGACGTTTGAGATCGTCTCGATTGCGTCTCGGTAACATTAATTGTTCGTGCTGAGCCCACAGAACTCTGCGCGGTACGAAAATTGTCTAAGTATGAAATGTTGATATTTAAAAGTTTATGTGTTTATGTGTTTTGGCGAAATTTTATTGGATAACTTAAAATTCTATTATAATAAAGTATACTGTAACTAACAAATGAATAAAAATGGACGGAGCAATTTTCCGCCGTAAGTTATTTCCAAAAATCCATAAAACTATGAACAAAAAGGCAAATCTTTTGGATAACTCTGCAAGGTGATTTGTTTAAACAACCTTACAAGTACAAAAAAATTAAAACTGACGGAGCAATTTTCCTGAAAAAGTTGTGATAAAAAAACAGATATTCTTAAATTTCTGTCTCACTGAAATCGAAATATTCCTGGATACCGTTACATATGTATACTTATTAATGTATACTAACATATACCGAAGGAATTTTGGACAGAGCAATTTTCCACCAAAAGTTATTAGTGATTTTCATGTTTAGGTAGAAATACAACATTTAAAAATAAAAAAAATCATGGATAACTTGTCAACCGTAATTTCTGAACTTTACTTTATCACACTGCAAAGTTTCAGCGACAGAGGAATTATTGTCAGGGTCAAACCCCCTCACTGACTGGACTATAAGAAATCCGAAAACGATGACTAAAGTCTTGTCAAGTGTTTTAAAGGAAGCAACGTATATAACTTTTCATTTAAAAAACCGACTTCCGCCATTGTATTCGACTAAATATTTGGATGAAAAAAAAATTATGAAAGAACCATAGTGGTGAAAGAATTATGATACTTTCTGAATGCAAATGCTTGGTTTGTTGCTGAAAATATCAAAATCGCCATATGTATGCCCACAATATTTGAGGAGTTCCCTCAATTCCTCATGGATTTCATCATCAGAACTGGATTCTGAAAAAAATGGGACCAATCTGGAAGTATTCAAATAAAAAAAGAATTTTCCAAATCGGTTCATAAACGCCGGAGATATGCGGTAAAAAACATATTAAAAAAAACGACCGAATTGAGAACCTCCTCCTTTTTTGGGAAGTCGGTTAAAAATACCAGTCTTTACATTAAAGTTTACACCTAACGTAATAAAGTAATCAAATCTAATAATAAGTTTTTAATTGGAGTTGTAAATGTTGTAACAAATCAATTAACCGATGACAGCGTACAAAATGGATGTGAGCACGCTTCGTCCGGAAACGAGAAAACTCCAGAAGATTATGCCAAACAAGTATTAATCATGAGGAATTATCCTTTAAAAACAAATTCAGTTTCAGAAAATAACATATAAAGGTTTACCGTAAATCAGAGTTAAACGAAGCTGATTACCATCGTGACGCAAGTGTTTTGGACTACTAAAATTATTATCCAATAAGTGAGTCATTCAGACCGGTTCCCACACCTTGCGCCTACGCACTTTCAGGCAACATTGATGTCACTTGTGCAAGGGTGACATTTTATATTCCTGGATTTAAGATTTAAGATTTAGATCAAGAAGCATGGATTGAAAACCTCAGCACTCTCATTATAAATTTGAAGGAGTCTATTAAATATAATAATGTTGTAGATTAAAAAAATAATTTCAGGAATTAGACAGGTGAGTTAGAGATTCCTTAAAAAAACAATCTTGTCTTTTATTTTGAGTATTAAATATTATTTTATTATTATTATGATTATTAAGCATTTGTTTGACTGTTCCTGTCTGATAGTGATCTGGATCAGTTGAGCTATCTATAGATCCTTTGCAGCGGTCTTTGAATAACTCAACTGTTTAATTTGTATTTTGTGTTATGCCAGTTTTAGTTCTATTACTATTTCTATTAATAAATTAAATAAGTAACGACCTACTTTCGAAATTTTTCAAAGAAATTATAGCCTAGTTAATTTTAACTGTTTTTCAATTGTATCAATAATAATGAATTAAGTAATGGTACGTAATTCATTGTTTCAGTATCTCTAATCGTATTGAATACTTCCTGTTCAATTAGCGCTGATACAATCAATTGTTTTGAATTTCACGGTGCATCTAATTCATTTGTTTTGCTGATCAGGCAACTACCAAACAAATATTGAATTGGTCGGTAATTGCTGAGTTAGTTCTATTGTTTCAAGGGTTGATTCTTTCTCACAATTGCCATTGTGAAAAGACAATGTTGGGAGTTGACCTCAAGGATCGTGATGCAACAGCTACCTTTACTTTATGCCTGTACGCTTGTCGAGGAAGCGATCTGTAGGTACTTGGAATTCTGACTTGGCTAAAACTGTTAAAAACAAGTTTCGCTGATATTTATTTTTAACTGTTCAATCGTGATACCGCCAGTACTATACATAAATTATTCTGTGGTACCATCTTGTAATCGGATGTATTACTACTAAAAACATCTTTCAGCTTGTGCACTAAGCAAGATCAGACAAAAATCAGGTAAATTATAGAATCCTTAATTAGCTCAAATATTATATTTTCTCTTAGAATTAGCAATGTAAAGTGGCAATGGACTGGCCATATAGCTCACAGAACTAGAACCGTCCCCCCCCGCCGGTAAACGATAAAGGTTCTCGGGTGGCGACCATAAACCGGACGACGCAGTGTACATTTTAAAGCTCGCAGGAAGTCTGTGGTTGGAGGCGGCTTACGAGCATTTTACTGGATATTTTATTTGGGAGGCCTGTGTCCTCCATACCATTATATTGTGAAAAAGATGGAGTGAACATTTCACTGGCCACCAAAACACTAGTTAATGCTTGTTAGAGCTCTGTACTTTCTAAAGTGTCAAACGCCAGATAGGTACGTAGTATTGGACCAATTTTGATTACAAAATGATCCGAAGTGCCTATCAAGTGAATGGGACTAATATTGCACCCATATATTTTAAAACATTGTTGTGATGTGGTACCTATAAACAGGCCGAAGTTTCGCATTTCGTCGTGGCTTTCGGTTTTCGACAGATTTTCGGCAGTATGTAGCGAAAAGAAGTGGCAAGTGACTATTAACCGAAAGAGAGTCATGCATTAAACCATATTTAGCTTCATAATGAATGCCCCGCCGAAATTCGGCTTCGGCCTAAAACTTATTTAGTTAATCACTAGTTGTTAGTAGCAATTTTCGACGCGTAGGAGTTCCAAATTATTTTAAAAACATACATTGGAACGGTTAGAAACTTATGTAAGTCTTGGCCAATTAAAGTGGCGGTATTTCAATTGCTGTAATGTATTTCTGAGATAATTACCGAATTAATTATCATCATGTGTAGGTACGCTTTGGTTTTATGGATTTGATTGCGTAAATAGTTCCTGAGTCTGTCATCGATTATTTTTAATTTGCACCTTCGATACCTCTTATTTGAACATTGATAATGCAAAATAATAGGTTTTCTGTATCTACCTACACCACTTCTCCGAAAAGGTTTTGATGAGCTAAAACAAATGAAATTAGTGTTGTACCTAAATTCATCATTCAGTTTATTTGTTTTTCATTGCTATTGTTGCCAGCCACACAACAGACAACGCTTCAAACTTACATCATCATCATAATCATCATCTGCTGGTAGACGACCACTGCTAGACGAGGCCATAGGATGCGGGTAAATGGGGGGATTTGTCATTATCACCACGCTTAGCTGGCAGATTGATGATCGCAGTATTGGTGCTAAGTACTCAGATGAATGCTGCTGAACATCCCCTGGTGTAATCCCTTAGTCGAGTTTTAAGACATCTACAGGAGGAGACGGAGGTGAATATTCTTGGGCCGAACACATCACGGAAAGTTATAAAATCGTGACATGATTGACTCACTGACTGACTATCAACGCACAGTCTAAACAGTAAGTTCCAGAGACCTAAGGCCGTAGACAAAGTAACATTCTAATAGCGATGACGCTAGTAGAAAAGACCAAAATGTATGACATTGACGTAAGCTATCGATATGTCACGTGGTCTTTTGTATTGTATTACGACTAATAGAATCGCTTCGAAGCGAATGTCGTTTGGCTAGGCCTGCTAGAGTTACGAGGGTATATTATTTTTGTAGTCTAGGGGTGCACTAAAAAAGGAATTTCTGAAATGCACGTTATATATTTTATGTATATACTGAGACAGAGATTGTTCCTAATTCCAAGAGTCTAGCTAGAGAGTCTAAGGGTAAAATTAATTAAATGAAACTAATAAATGTATTGTTTTTTGTTACAGATGGACAACCGGCAAACACAAATCGAGTAATGCGAACACTTCGGTGCAAAAACATCTGTGTGAGTACAAGTTTTTACATAACTCCTTGTAGTGAAGCAAGCTATATGATGCTCATAAGTTGGTAGAGTTGCATCCATTTCTTGCTCCACTGTTTTTTTAAGTCGTAATAAAATATTTCTTATTCCGTAACCATAAAGATCAATTTGAAAATGTCAAGCTTGTCTCAAGTAAAAGCGGTGGAGGGGCGCGTTATTTAGTTTAGACAAGCTCTACAAACTGCAACCACTGTAATTTCCGTTTGCACTAATGTCAACAACATAATTTAGGCAACATCTTAGGTAAGTGCAACGCATAAAATTTATCATCGTTAATTGTACGTCCTAGAGAGATAAGCATGAGCTAGCTATGATAAGCTTTGCTTAGGAGCTGTCATAGTTTAGTGCAGGCGGGAATTAGACGCTCCATTTCACCGCGATTTAGATTACGATTGAGAACTGGCCAATAATCCATCAGAAACACTGTTTTTTTTCGGTACAGCACAAAGGAAACGCGCTCACGCACCTGTCGTCCATACTTCCATAGGTGGGCTGCGCAATAACACCACGGGTGGTTCAATGTTGCCAATGGAAAAACAACATGTTATTTATACACAGGTTACGGTATAAAAGAATAATTTGACTGGAATGTTTAAGCGTTGCGTTATTTTAAAAGAAATGTATTTAGAAGACTATGCGCCTGCATATAAAAAAACAGTGTATATTTAATTAATTTACGTCGTATACGGTTTTCTGTCGTATTATCGTGTTAGATCAGAACTCGGAAGCCTCCGCACAGATGATAAAGTGTATTTTTCGATTGGACCCGAACACTTTATAGTTTTTAACTCCTATGTCCATTTTAACCATTGCACATTTTAAAGTTTATACTTTTTGCCAATATACAGCCGGTCCGTATATACATTTTGACCCATGCACATTCCAACCGTTGAACATTTTGTCACGTTAACTACCCAGTCCCGGAATCTGTATTATAGTTCTATCTCGGACTATATTAGACCCAGAAAATTCCTCAAACCTATCTTTATTATTTTGGCTATCTACTCTTTGACCCTTAGTTACCACTCTGTCGGTCTTGTGCATTTTCACTTCTCCATTGATTTGGGTTATTGTAAAACGATGTTTCAATATCGTTATATCTATATTGTACTAATAGCAAAATCTTCGACCTTAGCGCACTTAATCATTCCATAATTTGATATCAATGAGTAATTGGGTAATATTTTACGCCTGGCAACACAGCAGGACTTGCCAACTCGACTCGGCCTTTATTTCGTCACACTAGACTTTGAGTCACATTCCTTAACTGCTCCACAGAAGAACTAAGCACTTTAGTACAGAAGTTTCACTCCGAGTCGTCACTAGTAGTCACTAGAACTCTGATACTATGGCCGAAATAAATATACGTTACCTATGCTAATGTTTATTATTGTCTTTGACACTCAATAGCACACCTGTTTTAACATTTGTGTGGTAGTTAGGACAGTGCTAAGCATTAGTATAATAGAAGGCAATCGAGTTGAAACTTGGAGGGTTAACCACGTCACTTGCGCAGTACCAATTTTTTATACAAAATACTATGATTATATTATGAATTATTAGACGATTTGAAATGATCCTCGTGATTTCAATGAATACAATTCTTTTGATTTGATTTATGCTGCACTGTCACGTGGTACAAGCGGCGGGGCTCAACTTATTTGCCGCTTACTATACTGCTATGTAACGTATTTATCTCGTCCATGTAATTAAATCTATGGAAAGCGCGTGGCATCTCAATTGAATTTTTCGGAATTTCAATTGCTCGTTTCTGCGATGCTTTAAATCTAAAGCCAGCGGTACAAAGCTCATTTTACATTAAAGAGTCGATTTGCAGTTGCCTGGGCACAGCACTGGCATGGCTGTTCCAAATTCAGCGTCAGAGTGTCTAATCCATTCACCGTATTATTGACAATAACTTATCAGTAGAAGTTGTTTTTGTTGTCAGATTATTGTAATTCAATTCAAATTTTGTTTGTACTTCAGCAACTACATTTTATAAAGAGAGAATCAGTGTCTCGGTATATAATAGAGCTTTTGCTACCTATACCTACCTTGGTTTGTGATGTTAAATGTGTTTAACCTATTGATGAAGGCTGCTTATCAAACAGCGCAGTTACATGTTGATTGGTATTGGAAATAGGCATTATAATTATAGTAGCTCACGAAAGAAATATTGATGATACCGAACAGATAACCTAAATCGATCTTTTGAATTTATTCTTGAACTCATCTTCCTTAACTTCTAACTAACCCTTCGAATATTTTTGATCCAATTGATCTATAATCAGACTTACGGCACTGAGACGTGGTCGCTGACTATTGGCCGTATAGACAAGCTGAAAGTCGCGCAGCGGGCTATGGAGAGAGATATGCTAGGGGTTTCACTATGTGTGATGATTGGAGACTACAATTTCTCTACCTCCATTAGCTGACAGTAGCTATTTCTTAATATCATTAACATATGAAACGGAATATTTGCTACGAAACCGTATACACAGTATGTAACCGAACGCCGCCGTGCCGCGCCGCGCCGCAGGCCTCTCGTTTCCCTACGAAACCGATATTTTATGTGTTAAAGCGCTTTGTCATACAAATTGATGTCGAATTTGATGTGGTGTGTCATGGAATTTTATTAGCTCAGTTGTAAAATGTATCGAGTTATAATTTACTTAGAAATACTGACTGTTGCAATCTATAGCTTGTATAGGTATACTACGAAATAAGACGGATTTTGAACACTTTAGAAGTAAAGTTGACCTATTCATATATATTTTTTGAAATACTCCTCTATCTGAATTGAAGACATGACACCAATGCGATGACGATTGTTTAATTTAAACAGCACATTAACTAATGAATGCAAAAACACTTCATAAGCATTATGTATTTAGTAAATCCTATCTTAACCGTGAGAAAATTAAAATGTGCGTGCTGTGAGGCCAAGATCCTTTCTCACACTAACAAATGAGAGAAATAAATTATTGTTCTACTGACACCAAAGTACGACCTTTCCAAGACTTATGAAAAAGCCTCAATGCAATAAGTATTGTAAGTATATATTCTGTATTTAATTCAAGGATATTTTGCAGGATTTTCTCCGAGTGACACACTCCAAGTTTAAATTGCGCTAAGTGATGCCTACATTATCGATAGACTGTTATCGATATCGAGGTCAAGAGTATTAGCACTTATATTGACATACCTGCTAGTGCCCACTCAACTTCCTTTAGAAAGCTTAAACTAACAACTTGTACAAGCTCAATCCACTAATGAAGACGTCGACAATTAATGATACGAAGCGGACAATGCGCTATCATTTGTTTGCTGAGATTGCATCATTTTCAGTGCAGCATTGATTTAGACCTTATGATTGCAGAAATAAGGTTTGAAATAAACATGGTAATTAGCGTCAAAGCTTATAATTTGAGCATAAGTTTCTTAGAGCAGATGCACTTTAACGTGGTTGGGTGTATGTTTTTTCAAGCAACCTACTTGTAAAATAAATACGGAAATCATTTAACAGAAACAAGAAATTTATTAGATGAGATTAAACGTACTGATTCGATCAGCTGTCAATCTCTATCCGATGTGAAAAGTAGATTAACTGTTTCGTAAATTACTTCGAGATAACGCTGGGAAATAACGATTTTGCAATTATGACATGTATCACATATCGATATCGATAAGTTTTCAAATCTCCTAAACTATCAAATGTTTAATTAAAATCGTGATAAGAAGTTTTACTATACCATTAAATACATGATAGATAAAATCTGTACATACATTTTGAATAACAAGTAATTACTCGGTAATGAAGCTGTTACGTGTTACAAAATACCTAATAGTGTATTAAATAATCCAATTCTCTATTCTCATTATCGAATTCAGAGCAGCTTGTTAAGTTTTAATGATTTATATTATTCAAGTTATATTAACATTCGAATGGTATAAATTATTATCGAAGTGTTGATGCAACCCTATGGGCAAGTGTCATAAAGATGACTCTCACCATGTCTCGGTCGGGTTTAACTAAAACCAAAGAACAAGAATAAACATAGCACTTCTCTGCCATTACAAACACCATCAACATCATCATTATCAGTCTGTAGAAGTCCACTGTCTATATTATTATAAGTGTCCCGATCGAAATCTACGACGAACGGTCTTGAGCTGCCTTCATCCTTCGTCTTCAATGTATTACGTATATTACGGATATTTGACAATTAAAAGTAGCAACAACCGTTAAGGAATAAAGGTTCTCGAGTGACCACAAACCGGACGACGCGGTAGAGGAAGGCCCTCCACTCGATGGACTAAAGACATTATAAACGGCGCAGGAAATCGGTGGATGGAGGTGGTGCAAGACCGTTCGTCGTGGCATTCTAGGGGGGTGGCCTATGTCCAGCAGTGGATTTCTACAGGCCGATGAAGATGATTCGCAAACAAAATGGCGGGCGTTTTGTAGTTTTCGGCCAAAAAAGATATTTTGAGCTGCCTGCCAAAGTAAGCTTAGAAATGTAGGTAGTTAATTGATGTCTATGTTACCACACATATTATAAGCATTGTGTGGCTCTTACCTGCACGAGTTTCTAGTGCTATCAAATCAACTGCATCAAATATAAGCATCAAGCTACGCCTGAAAAGGCAGAGGTCATTGGCCAAAATATTTACAATTGCAACTGATGTGCAGTTTGCTAAAGTTTAGCTCCATGATGTATAAACGTGTTGTAAAATAATTTCTTGCGTTTGTCCTTTTAAGTGGACGGTTATTCGGTATTCGATAACATCAGGTGGAGTTATTTAAAAGCTAAGAGTCGCGTAGGTGAATGCCATGGGAATAGTGGAACAATAAATTGAGCGTTGAGTTCTTGGTACGCGGCAGGACTATCGATAATTTAGCACAACATGTTTGAATCGCGTTTTTAAAAGTTGTATGTGTGTGTACCATCTACATTCTACAACATAAGCTGTCTTAAGTTGAATGTAATTTTATGAGCTTTTTAGTCGGTCTAGGAGACCCAATAGTAAGTAAAGACGTTTCCAAAGGTCGTAATGTAGAGAATTTGATTTCCCCAAGGTTTACACAGGTATATCAGTACGAGTCACGACAGTGAAGTCAGTGTGTCTGCTTTGAATATAAGCAGTCAGTATTGGCATATTTATTTCTTTATAGGTAAAGTGTGCAATTCCATATAATTAATAAAAGTAAAAAAACGCGGAAAAACGCGTTTTCCCAGAGATGAAACATAGCAAGATAAATTTTTTGCCCCCAAAAACCCCCATATAGCAAATTTCATCGAAATCGTTAGAGCCGTTTTCGAGATCTCAAAACATGTATTTATATAATATAATACATACAAATATTGCTCGTTTAATAGTATATGTAAATATCATCATGCATCATTGTAATTGAAGCTATTATTGTAAGTGAAGGCTCATTAACATTGAAATTGGCCGAAACATCTGTTGAAAATGTTTCGAAAAAATGCATAAATAAAATGATTATTATGATATATTTTATCGTAACACAATATATTAGCCGTCGTTTGAGCCGGTGTTGGAACTGGTTTAAAATTATACTTGTCGCTCTGTATCCGGTGCGAGGCTTCTTTGCAATTTATAGCATAGCTTTCTAAACTTACGTTTAAATATATTTCTATTGAATGTTCTTTCTACTTTAGTAAGGTGAAGTAACACAATCTTGCGATAAATCGACAAAAATCCTAGTTCAATCACCAGCTTTCAATTTAAGACCATTGAGAGATTGTGGCATTTTTGTAAACTATTTTTCTCCACCATCTTTTCTGTTCCTGTAATTCTAACTCATCAATGGAATATTATGCAACCTAGAGATTAATCATTGAAGGATCGTAGTGACATAATCTTCATCAAAATCTTATTGAAGCGTTACGTAAAGATTAATATGTGCATATTTTAATATTTTATTACAAGTTTCAAGATTTGTATCATTAAATTACGACTAGGCGAGTACTTCCACTACTAGCATTGACATAAGCCATGCAAGATAGAGACTTTCTTCGTTATAAAATGTGTGTGTAAACTAAAGCATTCCAATCTGAATACCTATTATCATCATCATCATCATCAGCTAGGAGAAGACCACTGCTGGACCCATAGAATGCCATGACGAACAGTTATGAGCCGGCTCCATCCGCCAACTTCCTGTTACCTTCAGTCCATTGATTGGCCTTCCTACACTGCGTTGTCCGTTTTGTGGTAAGTGGTAACCACTAGTGAATACAAGTAAGATTGGAAATAATATAGATGCTGTTATTAGAAAGTCCTAATTCACTGTATCTTCCATTCCGACAACAAAACAAAATAGTCAATAGTCAATTGACCCAACAAAATTACAAGTTGGAGCGTTGTTTAATAGCGGTCGGCTAGCTACCTGTTCCGCAGGATAATGAGTGGGTTAACTGGAGCTTTGTGCTCAGGAATGCAACTAGATACTGTTTTAACAGGCAGAATATCCACAGTGAATGTTGTGTATTTTAATGTCCAAGAATATATTCCACATAATATGATACACATTGTTCAGAGTTCCTTTCTTACTATACCTTCGATCGTGGTCGCGGGCGCTGCTCCTGAGGACACTCAAAATGGTCCTGATAATATAACGTTAGCAGGAGAATATTAAAAGCGTGTTGGTCACACATTTTAAAAAACTATTATATTGCTTGTATATTATTATAGTCCAAGGTTCTCCATCAATCCTATTCTAGGCATAAAAACTTTACAGAATATCTATATAAAAGTAGATAGTGCTTTTCATCAACCAACATCGTCTCAAGTTATCGGTGGACTAAGCACTAAAGAACATGATTGTAACTTTTGGATATAAATTGAGGAATTCGCAACCAATTCCAACGTACATCCCCGTCATGTACCTCGTAATAATCACCACTGCACAAGGAAATATCTCTAACCCCGCCTATCTAAACACGTCTGCCATGAAACCAGGATTACAGCTACATAATCTTGTCTAAACCGGCAGCTCACATTTGGCTAGATAGTGAACTGAATATGTAGTCACAGGTAAAATGTTAATGGATTATTTCCTAAAATGGATAGTAAGCTCAGCGGCTGCATGAGAAGCCGCCGCGCTATCAGCGGATTCGAGTTTGACAGGACAATTGCCTTCCCTTAATATTCATGGGATCTGTCAATTATTTTCTCGAAGATCATTGGCTTCATCGATTGAATTTAAAAACGGGATGTTTGATGTGCTTCATTAGATTAACGAGTGCCGTTTCTCGATCAGGGATTCCTTGCTTGCGTCCTCATGATTCGTCGAATGTCATGGCTTGGCGCGTTATATACGATGAGGAGTAGTTTCTGTGTCTTATAAACAGTATTTGATAGCATAGGATTCAAAGTTTTAATTTAATTTTATCAACATTCCTTTTGAAATATCTCGAAGGTTTGTTCATAAGATATTGAAAAGAAATTTTGTGCAAGGAACCGGACCGATCAAAATAAATAGGATCTTGTTAGAATTATCTTGTGAAATCATTAATGTTTAAATGATGTTCTTATTTTGAAAATACCCAATAAATCTCAGTTCGATGCTTACATTGGAGTTTACGAGATCCTGTGTCAACTCGCTTCCCGTTCCATAAATAATAGATTATCCAAGGAGCCTATTACCGCTTTACGATGGTCAGTCATTATTCCTATTTGACATTTGACTTCGTTTAGCATAAATTCTCGCGATCTTAAAATCGCATCTTCAAAATCTGCCGCTGCACCAATATCAACCTTATCTTCAAACTCATAAAGAGCACTTCAATCTGTTTCTATATGGTCAATAGTTATTAGAGTGTGGATCTCCTGTATCTTCAGGTACGTTTTCTGACAGATTGTTATCCGATACCCATAAAGAAGAGCCGCGGTAAACAAGATGTGTTACTTAGTAAAGTCGTGCGTTACAAAGTTATTGCTTAAACTTGATGGCTTTATTTTCATATGGTTGATTGTTTTTACCAGAAAATTTATGATAAACATCAAACAATTTAGTTCCAAAATTGTTCTCAAGCTTCTTTTGAAGCTGATTTTGTATGCTCGATTTGATTAATGCATGTTTCGATGAATTCTTGAGTATGCTTTTCTATAATTTCAAAACAACAAACCTATATTTTATTGCTCTTGTCGTCCAAGCGGTAACATTATTCCAGACCAGCCTACAGTAATCTATTTAAAGACGTAAAAGAAGCAAAGGATTTATTCCAAAGTTCGGTGGCATCTCGATAGCATCTTGATCGCATCTCACTTGCGTGCTGATCGCATCTGAGTTATAATGAGACGGAGCGAGGTGATTCAGCGGGAGTGTCCGCCAGCCGGCTTGTGTTATTACAAATCTGATTTCAATGTAAAATGAGCTTAATCGCGTTAACCTTAGATTCAACATGACTGACGCGAGCAATAATAACAATAGTTTAAATTTTTACCAGTACACTTTATTGGTCTACTGGAGTTGCTCAGTATCGTGGCTTGCTCCGCTTGCAATTAGTCTTGACGTCGTTGACTTCATTCATCTCACACTCTGTATTTGCGCGGCCCGCTTAGCTCGTCGGTTGAGTACTGGATTGCTGTATTTCGTTACACTCGCACTTTGTAACAGACAGTTTCGATTTCAATGTAGTCTACAATAGCATAACACTAAATAGACAACAAATAGTATGATTATTACATTAATCAGTCCTGCAGTCAGAAGCTTCGGTTTAACCTAGCTTACTAGATAGCCCGACTTGTTTCTATCTTTCAAGGTACAAGAACGGTGTCGTGTAAGTGTGAACAGCTTCATACAATATGTTCTGCCGCTAGAGCACCCGACACCTGACAATTGGGAACGGGGTGTATGTAGTGTCTCTAGTGGTTCGGCCGTTATGGCAATTTGTAGTTAACAAACAAACACACACACACAACAAACATATTGAGGAAGATACTGGGTTTTATGTAACGCAGTGTAAACTAACTCAGGAACCAGTGGGCTTAGCACGAATATCTAACGGTATCGAGATGCTAGCTAGCGAGACTATAGTCAGTGTCAAATATTGGTCAATGACATCGCGGTGATTCAATTTCAATTTCGTTTCGATAACGACAGTTGTTCGTGCTTCGGCTGCTGTGTATCATTACTATTTTGTAAACTTCCGCATTTATAACTTAAGTAGGATAGGATTCTTCTTGCTATTCTAACACTGCAGTTCATCTGTTCTTTCTCAGAAAATCATCGTAAGTTCATCATTGTGAGTATAATTTTCCAAATAATCATCATCATCATCATCATCAGCCAGCCACGACGAACGGTCTTGAGCAAATTTCCAAATTCATGATTTAATTCACATAAATCACCGACTTGAACATGTTAATTTACATCAGTCATCGCATCTCACGTTCATCCTGACCCGCTGATCTTTATGTTATTACGTAAAATGCAAATCGAGGATGCACCTTTATATAAACACTTTCTCGATCCGACCGACTAATATCTGTTAAGTATAGGAAAATTATGGGAAATCGTGACGAAATTCAATTCCAATGTATTCATTTTGTTGGAAATAGCATTGTTTAAATGCAATTTTGTTTTACACAGTTTGCATAATCATGCTGTAGGTGAGTTAAATATTGTTGGAGTTTTAATGGCGTCATACCTTAACACTACAGGCTTACCTTTTTACCCACAAGTTTCTGGCGTTATCAAATACACTGGGAATCACCACAATACCTATAGAAATCTTGCTAATTTAGCTGACTGGTCCATTTAGCAAGATTTAAATTTACGCTTCCACCTGACGTTTTAAGTTGGTAGAGGTGTGCTTGGCGTTTGTTTGACTTTGTTACAGTTTGTCAGTTAATTTGTCTGCGCAAGAAATTCGTGCTAGTTGCAGGCATTTTGAAAAACTTCAAAACATTTTAACATTTTATTTGGTGATGAAGATAAATAAATTACCCTCAAAGTATGAAAATTAAAAGTAGCACAAAAATTATCTTTTAACGAAAGTCCCCTAACCCCACACAGAGTACGTTTAATGTTTTCAATTACGTAACAGAATGCTCACAGAAATTTAATGAAAGCAAATCTCTCTACAGATAATCGACAGGCAGGCTTAATCTATACCTGTAAGCTCCAAGATACGTTAATGGCTTCAAGAATTTACGCAGTTTGTCGGTTGATAGCATCGAGACGATGAGCCTACTTTATAGAACCTACAAGTATCGATAACCCGACCTCGTGTCTAGGCTGCATATTAACTGCGCCTTTACCCATTGTTAGGCATTTTCTATTTGTCAGTGTTATCGTAAACCTATTACGATGCACTGATAAGATTAATTGTTGAAAAATGCATTGTCGTAGCTAGCAGGCTTCTGACGAAACTTCAGGCGCTAATAAGAACCTGTTTGTATCAGGGCATCTAGATTGAAAATAGGATCGTATTCCCACGGTGTTAGGGCACGTTTTTATATGCAACAGTTCATGTTTAACACCTGCCCCTGGTAAAGGTTTAAGAAATTGTATATCCAGCTTATTTCCAAAAGATCTTAAATCGCTTGAGAACTTTGTTACTTAAGACGTTGTGCTGTTTAATTTGATCGCAGATAGTTTATAACTAAATGCCATTCTAGTAAAGATACTCTATCTTTACTTGGTTATTGTAAACTAAGTTAGAATTCATACAGCTTCTATCTATGCTTTAGTTTAGTTGTAGTAGTAGTTAAGTTTGGAAACAGTTATGTATCCTTCAAAACCAAAGCCTTTATCCCGTAAAGTACGCGAAATTCCGCTGTAAATGACGCTTCAACACTTAGGGCCTTTTATACAAGGGTTTTCGTTCCGGACGGCTCTAGTTTCTTTTTAATTTTTAAACTATAAGTCAGATCTTCATAAAATTGTGTAGTTGATATGGTCGGATAAGACTTATCAAGGTGCTAAATAAACTATGGCTAGGAAACAATGAACCGATTAAAAAATTAGAGAAGCGTGATTCAGCTGAAAAGTTCGGTACGGGGGGTCTCTTAAGCTAAACAGTTTGATAACAATGGGGAGATTGAGGTCTCAAGTATTAGTTACAAAAAACTGAATTGTTTAAATCAACAACCATTCGAAAGAACTTCACATACATCGATTATTACTATTATAAGTATATACAAAATTTAAAAAATACAAATGAAACAGTTGAGCTATCTAAAAACTTTTGCAAACGATCTATAGATAGCTCAACTGATTCAAGGGATGGAAGCGTCCCCAAGACGCTGGCTGCATTGCCACGTTGAATGGCAATACTAATGCGTTGCGCCAGATAAGAACCAAATAATCATTACTGTTATTATTATGATTTGTTGACTCATACACAGAGTTTGGATTTATGCGAACCTTAGATAGGCCATATATAGACTATATACCATAGATAGCACGCTTTCTATCTATGAAAACAACACGTTCCGCTAACAAAATCATAAATGTTTACCAGGAACTTTATTGCTTTGCATGAACACTAAACTAAAGCTCAACAACTATTTCATAACGTCGTCGTTGGCTTTTGCACGTCACAATCTTCCAATGTATTCGTATCCACGCACGAGCTATTGTAAAGCATAATGGATTTAAGCGCGTGTGGGCTATTACAATAAAGCTCGATCATTTCTGGGCAAGAACAATCATCGCCGTTAGCAAAGTAAATCGAGGGGTGGATGCGGAAATAGATGCGATTCCATTCATCTAACGGGACTTCTTTAGATCGAACTTTTAGTTTTGATATTTTGCTCGAAGCTTTGATGCTCTTGGCGCGTGCTTTTTGCCATGTACCAAGAATCATTGGAAATGTAGAGTTCTCTGTTCCCTTTCTAGATATTCAATATCTGCTCTGTAATCAAAGTAAAGTTTCAGTCCCCGTTGCGGAACAAATGTTTGTATGAACTGCAAATATTTGTTCCGGATGTGGGTGTTGTGGTAATTTTAGTACTCGTAGTTACCATATATTATATAGTACCCATGACACTGGGAAACCTACTGTTGGTTGTTATGTTATGTAACGATGCTTCTTAGTTTGAACTTTCATGCTGTTCTGATTCTTGCGGCTAGAATTGGCATTATATTATTGGCAAAGTGCAGTCTTCGCAAAATTTAAAAGTAGGTCCTTTCCTCGTCTTTCATTTGACATGCGATGTCTTCTCTCGCTTGATGTTTTAGAGCTGTTTTGCAATTTAATTAGTATCCAAATTGTTAACTTCTTATAAAACTACGAGTGTGAGCTGTTCTGTGCTGCCTTTCCAATTTATCGACATTTAATAGGTACAGTCAAAAAAGGTTATTCGAATGGTAATGGTATCCGGCTTCTCCCTTATGTCGTTGCTTATTTATCTCTAATTGCAGGTGTTGATTGGTTTTAAATCCAAAGGCAGGATAATTTTACTACCAATTTTATGTAATGTTTCTTTTAAATCCGGACAGCCGTTTGGTTTTTTCTTATTAAAAATAATTTACATGTATTTAAATCTTCCCTTATAAATTCGGTTGTTGTACTAGTCTTTCTATACACCTGCTACATCTAATAAGTACAGATCTAAAAAAATCTTTCTAGTATTATTTTTTTACTTATTGCTGCAGAGACCGCATGTAAAAGCTAATCGATTCAAACAATAGACGATGGGTAAAAGATATTCCCAGTACAATGTGAATACCGTTCTAAATTATAGTTTTCAATTCTTTATGGTGCATTGTGGCATGGAGCTTTTAAGAAAATTAACTGAAGTATGTTATATGACATTTTAAATACTTCAGTTTTTAGAGCAATCATTAAAATATTGTCATGGACCATGACTTTAAAAAGCCCTTTTAGTAGTATATGATTTATATTTGTGGTAGTTGACATTGAATTACGAGGGAAAGAAGTGGCGTCATAATTTTTAGAGTCTTATTGTGGTATAGTAACAATAATTATGCTTGCACATAGCATGCAATTTGCATTTAAATGAAAACGCGTCATAGTTCCAACCTTGAAATCAATTAATCCTGTAGAATAAGTCCGTAGTTTCTTAATTAATTACTCCCGGGTTAGCCAGGCTATATCGCGACTTAATAGGAATCGGCAAAAAATATAGGCCAAGTATATTTAGTAACCAAACCCTTAACTGGCGTGCGATTTTTGAATGTCACTGAGTGACTAAATATGTATTATCAAAAAGGCCGCAAATCACCTTTTTCCACAATATGTACTGGAGGAGGCATTTGTATTGATATCATTCGTAATAAGAACTTAAGTAATCAATGAGATTCAGTGTATAAAAATTTGGAAATCGGGGATTAACGACAATTTTATTGACGAATCACTCAGTAGTCCTATAGTAACTCGAGCACATTAAAAAATCGCAACCCTGACGCTGTTTATATCATAGGTGTGAGAAGGCGTATGATGAGGTGTTCAAAGATATGTAGTTCGTGTCTGTGATCAGCCCTTTTAACATAACACCTCTGCTTAATTTTTGAGCTGGCAAAAGATTCATCAACGATGTTAGTTCAATGTATGGTAAGCCACAGAAGTCAATGTTTTGTAAAATTACTGACTCGTTTCGTATTGTATTCATATGTTCTCTTACAAAGACGTGACTTCACAGATCTAAGAGCTCATAATAGGATTAGAGCAATGGCTGTTAAGGTGCCCCACTATTCGTAATTCTCCATAGGTAATACTGTTAAAGGATTATTTAGCTTGATCGAGGTTAACCTTAATCGTTGTTTAACATAAATTAGACGTTGGCGTTGTTATAAAATAAGCAAAACTATTTATTTTATTTGTTTTATCAGGTTGGTAATCAATGGTTTATTTGTTAGCTGAAAACTGTGATCACCAATCCACCTGCCAAGCGTGGTGATTATGGCAATTCCGCCTGTTGTATTTTATTGGGGAGACCTTGTCCAGCAATGGATACGTAAACCTGTTGATGAATTCAAGATTTGATTGATGTTGGAACATCTGTCCAGCACTTTTAACTTACATGACCGATGGAATGCTAAGGTAATGCAATAAATCTAGATAGTTTTTGAAAAAACAATCTGACGTCTTATGTGTTTTGAAGCTCTTTAGTGGCAAAATTATCGACACTAAAGAAGAATCACTTCAAAGGTCATGATTACAAGAGATACCTCTGCTTGCCACATCAACCTGATATTTAACCAAAGGATAAATCTACAGTTTATAATATGACCTGGAAACTTGCGGTATCTTCGCGTTGCACTATCTTATTTATTGGCAGCTCCGCCCACCGATCGGGGTACTTTTAACGTTTCTTATGATTTACTCCTTGAGATAATCTATCTTTACGAAGCTACTTTTTGCTATGAAATACGCGGACGAGTTTCCTCCAGTTAGTTATGAGGTAATCTATAAGCTACAGTAATTGGATTTGAATCTATAAAGCTCATAACAGCTTCCGATACTGCTTTGATTTTGATTAGAAAATTGTTTTAATTTCCTTCTAATTCATTTACAACTTCCTCTAAAATCTGTAATAGAATTTAAATTGCAGTGTTTTGTGTAACTTATACCGAGCTGTGTAATTGGATTACAAGTTGTAAGCCATTGTCAAGGCTGTTACATTATCATTGGTTGGGAATTAGCCAACATTTAGATTTGATGTGATGTAGAACCACAAAAGGTACGCCTGCTATATTTAATAAATATTACCCATTTTGCATAAAACCTTCAACAGATATACCTTTTCCACGTTTCTCTAATATACGAAGTCTGCAATATGATCTTATGAAAATGGGCTTTTCCAATCTATCTATACATAATATAATACATAGAATAAGCAAAATCAATAAGGGGCGACTTATGCTCAGATCACCAAAACTATAAAGCTTTAACCTGAAATCTGAAAGACATGAATGTTCCTTTCGGGAGCATTTACCGAAATAACGCTAAAATATAATGATATATGTTGTAGGTTTTATGCCAAATGGGTAATATTGATTAAAATGCTCTAAGCTTCTAGGTGCTTTTACGAAAGTCAACCCCTAAGGGAGTGTTTATGTAAATAAAGTTACTTCGCGCTCATTCAAGCCTACATTGAATCTTACGACTAAGCGTTGTAGTATATTTTACAAAGAAAATTGACTTGAAAGCCCATGCAATTTTGTAAAATCAAAAAATAGTTTTTTTGTACTGGGTAACATTAGATTCGGATAAGAAAAAAAAACTAAATTTAAGTTTATTCGTAGAATACGTAAGAACCACAGGGTTTAGTCATAGAATACGTGGTTTAGTATGAAATAATAGGACTTTAGAAAATTACTCGCAGACGACGTCGCGGGGTACTTGTTTATAACAAATATTGTATTCATATCATCCATACTGCTCAATCATCTACAGATCGTAGCTACCTTCACACTAATGTGCTGTATAAATGCATTGTTATTTATTTGTTAATTTGTTTGTTGCAGTGAGATGGCGCGGTGGAGAGCGCCGAAGTATGGCAGATGGCTCATCTTGTTTGGTATACTGCATCTGGTCACGGCGACCCCTGGTAAGTACAATTTTGATTTACCTAGTTTACAAGTTCTCATGGTTTAACTTTCGAAATTGCCCAGGGTCGAGGAAAATAGTTAACGTGTGAAAAGTATAAAGAATTTCAGAAGTCACATTAGCAATAAAGAGTTTTTAGAAATAAGACTCGACGACTACGGTGTAAAGTTGGAAATAGAAAACAATATTATACTTAAAAGAACAAAAATACAAATCGTTGCATCCAACAATTATTTAATTTACGAATAAACAGCTCAGTAAAACCTGGATTAACATGTATCTTATTAACTCCCGAATTGAGTGCTATACCTCGACTATTTATCGCATTAAAGTCAACATTAACTTTGGTATAGTGAAACTGAATTCCCATGCAAATTTTGCTGCATGCAAATTAGGTTTACTTACTTTATTTACTTTTATCGTCGCCGTTTGCCCTTATTTATCTGGAAAGGGGACATTTTATAAATGTTTATCGCTTGCTTTCATTGCGTTTACATTGTAGTGTATAAGGGTTGATTGTATCAAAGAATGGTCACATTACCACTTAATTTATTAAGATTATTTCTTGTTCTGTCGACTCGTTCGTTTGTTGTCATTGGTTCTTTCTTGATCACCCTAATATAGGCCAGTAAGAGTATGAAGTGCCCCTAGGAAGGTTGGTGGCCTTGAAAAGGTACTTGTGTAACCAATGGTGAAAGAACCGCTCCGTCACATATTATTTTCTCAAGATTCCACATTCGCAAAACGTGTCGACTGAAATTATTTGAACTATTTTGTTCATAAAATGTCTCGACCGTCAGAAAACCTCACGACATAAAAAACACTATTGGTGATTCTGTTTCGTTTCTAGAAGGCGCGTCACATATTTGTTAGTTTATTTGAATGAAATCATTATTTTCTATTGAGTCATTGTTTTCTTGTTGTAAACACATAATACAATCGTGTATTGATTTGTTTGTCAGCACAATCATTGATTTGATCTTGTTACTGTTTCATCACGAAAATTACTTTCTTGTTCAATTGTTTGTTTATGCCCATTGTTTTATCTAAATCAATAACCTGGTTATGCTGCACATTATTAAATATTGCTGCACCTACCAGGAAAACTTACCTATTAATATTATACAATAATAAGTGGTCCCGGTAGTGATACATCAGCTCATTAATAGATATCAAAGACTTTAGATATGATATTAATTTGATCAATGAAGCTAATGATATACTCAACGAAAACTTATTAAAAGAATTCTTTACATTACCAAAACAAGACTTGCTCTATGCTTTCTAATTGGAACAAGTGCGTATAAGGATAACTTGTTGTTACTTTTAAGGAAATCTAGCTAAAATGTGTGCTTATTAGGTGCATTCGTACTAATTAACCAACTCTTACGGTTAAACTCTATAATAATGTCAGATATACCTACATTGTCCTATTTAACTTCTTAATTGAAATATTCTCAGGCACACCCACATAATGGAATTCGGTTTTGTTATGTAGTCGTTAATTACAATAATGATTATATTCTCGCTTTGCTATTATCTGTTATGCGGCTTATCGAAACTTTGATACCTTTGATAGCAATACTGAAACTAATTGTATATTTTGAATGTAAATTCGCGTCTGAAAAGCAATATTTCCTACCGTGTTTGTCGCCTGATAATAAACTCGGTGCTATATCAAGAATCTGGATAAGACATGAAGGGAAAAATGCAAATGAAACTAATGCCGGCCTGGTCGCTTGTACTTTTGATATCTATTTTTGAATCGATATCTCATAAAGCTCCATTATCTCGATCTGTATCAATAAGATCTATAGAAATAACTAAAACAGATTATGGACATTAAATACCGGTTTTATTACTACACTTATCCTCTACAATACCGTTATTTATAATTTCCCTAAAGCTAAGCAACAAACGTTTTATGGTACACTTTATCCTAGTCTTACCGTTAACTCCTTAAAGTAATAACAATTTTTATTACTCCGAGAGTTTAATGTCAATAATTAAATGGATTATCAGTTACATCAGCAGTACGTGTAAGGCCTCAGGCCTTAGCTAAACAGAACGTAAGACGAGTGTGGTAAAGGTTTTTCTCTGAAACACGTCACATTGAAGGCTTCTCCACTGCGGAACGCCACAGAGCAGCGTGCTGCTACCGCTAATGACCATGACTAATTTTTCCGGTTCCTCCTCGTGGTTAAACTCAGTTCTGTGATGTTTCATAGACGAGCCTCTATTTGTCAAATTGATGCTGGGGATGGACGCATTTTCTGTCAGACGTCAGTCGATATTTTAATTTCATACTGCGACGTGCCCGCAACGCTGTGTGGCCAAAGTATTTCATCAAAGGTACTTTAAAATCTGTGGTATGAGCTAAAATAAAAGTTATACTGCTTTGACGATAAGCAATAAATAAACGGCTTGAGGCTATAAATTACGTTTACTTTGTAAGTTGATAGGTAATAAAGTTATTATTCAGTTTGAAGATTGATACAAACATTAGATCCATAGTTGGAATGATGACTAATAGCTGTTGGCATTTAGTCATTAGTTTGTGTCGGATATAAAGAAAGCCATGTTGTCATCGCTCTTGGTACTAATTAGACGTTGCTCGCTCATCTGGCTGTTGGCCAGTTGGTTAAAGTATCAGTCTCTTTAAGGCCTTATTAAATAAAAATGCACATCACGTCATGCACATATAATCGATTCCATTGCTTGATTTTCAAAATAAATATTCGCCGAGCTTTATTTTTGAGGAAACTGGGTGGGCAGGCCTGACCACACCGCTGACCACCTAACAGCGAATCGACACACGGAAATAAGAAATTTCAACATAAACTAAAATGGAATTCAATAGAAATGTAGGCTCCGTTAATTAGTCGCAAACCTTAACGAAGCGAAGTGTCCGCACCTGTCTGCGTTTATTTATGAACCTCGGGCCGCTTTACGTAAAACTATTCTTACTAGGCATGCACACGAAATAGCCGGATAGTGGAGTGAATTGTCGGCTATCCGACAAACGAGACGAATCATCATCCACATGCTCTTGGTGTAGGTAGGCCTTCCTTTGCGTACGCCACTTATCCCGATCCGTCCTTTACGAATAGTCCGTTTTTGTTCTAAGATACCTCAAGCTGGCAAACGATAATTCAGAGATGTCGGCAAATTAGAGATCGTGACAAGCCGTTGACACCCAGATACATTCTCATTCTTTTTGCAACCAACGGTATCTTTAAGACTCACTAATAGCACTATCCCTACAAACCTAAATAAATAAAAAATAAAAAACATATTTACAATTTTATAACTTTTTTAGATTTGACAAGATAATAATCGATAAAAAGACTCTAAATTTATTTGCTTGAGTTCCAGTTGGTGTCTAACTGTACAAGTTTTGCGAAAATAATATACCAGATGCTTTTGTAATAAAATAGTAAAACTGTAAAAGTCGATATTTTCCCAAAAACTAATCATTCCTAATAATTATTAATAACGCATTCATACAATCATTACTATAAGGGAAATATAGGCCCGCCCGGCTAATCGCAGATATCACACAAGCCGGATACTCGATACATCTCTAAGATTACTTACGTTCAGTTTAAAGTACCCCTTTTATAAATGGTAGGTATTTAAATAGTTTTATTCAAATGGCCAGCTTCCTTTCTTTATATTCCGTACGTTTTATCGTTTACCTAGGCTTAAAGATGCAGTTCTAATATAAATAAGATTTTTGTTGTAAAAATATTTTTTAACACAAGCTTTTATTCAATTAGTTATCGAAACCGTGAGCTGATTAAAATGAGTGTGCAGTGTTTGGGCACTGCCAGGCTACTGTTAATCATCGAGAAGTTCCGTTGTCCACCTTCCGTCTCCATCTTCAGATCAGGTCACCATAGTTTTGTATTGTCATTTGTTGTTATTTGTATTGTCATCGGAACTTGACGAGTATGCAAAATTTTAGCTCTATCGGTTGGGTGGAACTGGTTTAAAATTCATATAACTTGTAGTTTTCTTTTTGTTCTTTTTTAAACAAGGGAAGTCAAAAAAAAAATAGCGATTCTATTTTGATGGGTTACAAAGTTAAATTTTCTATTTACAGGTCCATGTGAAGTGGAGACAGGACAATCCAGCATTATAGTAGACATCGAAGAGAGTAGAGGGAATCGTAAGTATTTTTTACACTATTTATGGTTCCGTACCTACCTCAAAAGGTACCAAAGGAACCATAGGAACACAAGGTAAAAATGAAATTTAGTACATATTATACAGAGTTAAGTAACCCAATCACGGATGTCTAGAGTAAATAAACGAATTCTGATTTCAGGGGTTAAATTTGGGGAGCAAAATATAAAAAATAAATTGTGTCATCATGAAATAAAAAATATTAAATGAATGACCTCGATATGAGAAACACATTTTTTTTTATTTTCCCCATCTCGGAAAGTAGTGAGCCAACAATTTTGAAAAAAATGCGTTATATTGGGTCTCACTCATAGTTTACAGGAAACCCTAAATAAAGAAGTCTTTAAATTCCCACGGGAATGGATCAGTACCAGTAACTATTGTTTATCTAGTGTTCCTTGCTCAAAGGATGTCAACGGGATTAAAGCCAACGCTGTGTTTGGGTATATCTCGACAGCCATAAGAGATATAACCAGAAATTGCAAAATACCAAATCCTTGGTACAAAAGTATTTTTTTTTAACTGTCTGTATTTCAAACACTCGTTTTAAACATTTCAGAAGTAAACCAAAGCACAATACCAGTGGACTTGCCGATAGTCGGCGACCCCGATGTCGACGTGATATTGTCCACCGTCTTCCCGAAAGGTCCGACGTTGTTCCAGCTGGATGGAAAGCGGTTGCAGCTCCTCCAGCCGTTAGATAGGGATGCCGATAACCTGTCGCATATGGTGTTTCAGGTGAGAAATGCCATTTTGAGCACATGTAAGAGCATATATACTCAAATGAGGGGGGAACCTGATGGAACAGGAGTAATTTTAGTTTATAAAACGATACAAAATGATCCTTGTGATTTCAATGAATAAAATTATTTTGATTTGATTTGATGTAGGTACTACCGATCTACCAACCATTAACATCGGCCTCTACATATAAGTAAGGGTAAATTAACAAGGGTAAAGTAACGCTGAAAAGGCGGCGGTAGGCTGTTCAGTTCTTCTTGCACTTCATATTTACGAATTGGTCAAATTGCATCGTCATCAAACCAATTGCTTGATTTATTAGCTTAATGAAAATTATGAATGGTGTAAGTAAAGAAACAAAAATTAGTGAAGCTCTTCAGGGCATTTGAGAGCGGAATTGTGTTTTAGCAAACAAATGATTCGACTTATAGCGAAAGTTTTAGACGTCTCGTAATTACATCATTGGTTATCTGATTGGTATTTAATCAGTGAAACAAATTACAACACTAAACATTTGTCTAACAAAATTAAATCGGAAGCATTTATCTTACTAAGACAATAAATCCATGAAATTATTTTGACACCTCATTTATTTATCGTCGTAGCATGGGTGTTACCGTGAAATCTGGTCCTGCCTGCCTCGAGCGATATCCATCGCTAATTGATAGCATCCGTCACAGAAGAAATAATATTACTTGTAGCGAAGTCTCACTCGGATGATATCACTATCAGTTTGAAGCAGTCAGCGCGTCGCAGCTCATATTCCGTTTGATAAAGCGGACGAAGATTAGTGCTGGAAGTTCGCAACCGCTTAGTATTGAATCTTAAATTGGCGCCTAAAGCACATAATACATTGAAAAGCAATTTGGAGTGACATAGGCTTTGCCGTGCCTAACCTCACATTATTAATTACAGCTGGTGTGTCAAGTGAAAGCGACGAAGAAGCGACGGACCATTCCCGTGATAGTGAGAGTCTCGGACATCAATGATAATGCACCGGTCTTTCAGGGTACCCCTTATAAAACCAGCGTCTCTGAGGTAAGCGATTAGTGACCTTAGAGTTATGCTATTAAATTCTAAACGGCTTTAGCTGGGTACATGAGGGCTTGTTCGCATTGCGTATGGTGTCAAGCCAATTATTGTAAGAGCTTTCATGCAGTACAGGTTTCTAACTTTCCTTAATGTTCCTTGACGCGAAACATTGGTGGAGGAATTAATTTTATGTAGGTATTTTGTATCAAGTTAACTTTAAATTGTAAGACTGGTAATCTTCTTTAGTCTTCTGGATGGTTTTAGTATTATTTGTGTTGGATTTTATGATTTTGAAAAAGCTATTATTTAAATTAAATAATTGAGATTCAACGCCACGCCACTTTTATAACTTTTCAGTTAGCACCAATCGGAACAACAGTATTCGACAAGATCCACGCTCAAGATATCGACGCCGGGGTTAACGGCCTTGCAGAATACTTCATAATACCAGCAGATAACAACACTTTAGAGGAGGCCAATGCAGTCGATGGCTATGGCAGGTTCGCAATACCACTGCCCCATCAGGGGCAGGTCACCGTGAACAGAAGTTTGGATTACGAGCGCACGCAGAAGTATCTAGTCACTATTGTTGCTTCGGTAAGATTTACAAACTTATTACATTATCTACTGATAACATTTATCGTAATCCATAACTGGTCGCAGGTCTTAAAGAAGTGATTGTTTCTTCCCGCCATGTCCAATCCAATCATCATCAACCATCACAAAACATACACAACTGGACACATACATATGGCTCTTAAATAAAATGCCATAACGAACTATGTAGAGCCAACATTCACCAAAATTCTGCTACCCATATAAAGTCATCGGTACATCGAGTGGGTGGCCGTCCTACCCTTCGTCTTCCGGTTCGTGGTTGCCACTCGAGAACCTTAATTCAACAGTGTTCGGTTCTGCAAGCTATATGACTTAGTTATTGCCACTTAAACGACTTCTGGGAGCTATATCGGTAATCTTGGTTCCTCTACGGGTATTCTCGTTTCATGGATGCTGTAAGTTACGTTGCGCAGAAGTATTATCTAGCTAGCCGGTTACGTCAACACTGATGATGGTAACAGCGTGAACAGCTATGGTATCAGCTGTTGGATGACTACTGCTGGATGAGGCCTCCCCCATAGAATTCAATGGGGGCATTCGCCATAATCACTATGCTTGGCAGGTGGATTGGTGGTTGTTTTAGTTAACTACAAAGGTGGATGCTGCTGCCCATTCTCTGGTGTAATCCCATAGCTTTAACGACATTCCCGAGAGGAGACGGAGAGGTCTATTCTTAGGCTGGACACTCCACGGTACTATATATCCTTATCCGAACCAAATCTTCCGTGTCGTTTCTCAGCAAGCTACCTACTCGTTGCTTCGTCAAGTTCTTTACTCACTTTTTTCACTATCGTTTTGTATTTCAGGATCGCGCTCGTGACACCAAAAGACGGCTTTCCAGTACAACCACTCTTACAGTGAACGTGTTGGACGATGACGACCAGGATCCCTCCTTCATCTACAAAGGATGCAGTCTGCACGAGGGGGCTTGCTTCAATCCCGAGTATACCAGTTTTGTAAGTGACTATGCTACTAGTTGGTACCTACTACTGCAATGTTAGCGTGATGCCGAAATATGGCTATCCAGTACCACTAACGTGGCAGAGACAAACTTTTGTTTTCGTCAATCTTCTTGAAATCACCCTAAAAATCAGTACTTATATAATTTTGCTGTAAATGGGTTACTACTCTTTTTTTTATACTACTGCGTAAGCATACAAGCATACGGCCCACCTGATGGAAAGCAATTACTGTAGCCTATGGACGCCTGCAACACCAAAGGCATCACACGCGCGTTGCCGACTCTTCTTTAGGATCTTCGTGTCAGATTTATTATGTGATTAAATTATCTCTGGGTGAAAAACGAGCGGATTGATATGTTGTCAGCCATTGGATAATCTTTTTCCAAATTTTTTCGCATTGGGCATAGCGTTTTTCTGACTAATTGAATTATAACAGCATAACAGGTGTTATAACATAAGTCAATTAGTCAGATTTATTAGATTACTACAAAAATCATCTTCAGTATGCTATTCTCGTAATTTCACGAATTTTGTCCTCCAGGTAGACTCTTGACAGTACATGATCCTGACTGCTGTGTAAAAAACCATATACAACATTAAGTTTTCGTAATTTCAGGTAAACAGCGGTGTTCTAGCCGGAATCCTCACTATCGAACCAGAGAAGATACAAGCAGTTGACATGGACACTCTCGACGCTCGGATCCGGTACACAATCGACAGCGGCGAGCCCGACTCCTGGGCGACCTACTTCGCGATAGATCCCAACAACGGGGCTGTGAGGCAGTTGGTGCCGGTAGACACCAATATAGCGAAGAAATTCCAGTTGGTCATCAAGGTTAGTTAATTATCAATCACAGTTTAAACTGAACCACAGTCCATGGATTATTTTTATGCTTCTAAAAGATCGGAACACTTTCTTCGTTTACGGTAAATTCCACAGTGTTCTTAAGAAAGGTATGCTGAAATGGTTTGGGCATGTCCAAACGTGTCCGGTCTCCGTTACGAAGACCCCTCCATTATAAGCCATTATAATGGAAGTCGGTGGATGGACGCGGCCCGATACCGTTCATCGGGGCATTCTTTGAGAAAGCCCTATGTCCAGTAGTAGACTTTTACGGGCTGATAATGATGATCGTTTTTAGGATTTAGACACTATAGCTCCCGAAATACCTCACTATGTACAAAGTCAATAGGCGTAACCAAAGCAGCTGCCCATACCTTTCTGAGCGAAAGAACACCGCGCAAATCATTTTAAAGACCCGATGCGCAGTAATTAAAATAGATACTCTACAACCCGCTACCAGTAGCAGCGAAAATGCTCATCAAAAAACCAAGTCCATGTAATTACGTTCGCCGTATCAGTGGTTTTTTCTTAATTCAGTCAGTGACCAGAAGCTAGAAGCCAGTGGCTCTGGAAGGACCTTGAAAAAACCAGTCTGGTAAAAGAATGAATTGGGCTTAGCAGAGGATCCATTCATGCATAATTCCGATCTAAGTAATTATTAAATAATTTTCAGGCCGAAGAAGTATCAGAAGCGAAACGTTTCACCACAGCTAAACTCACCATCATAGTGCGACCGGTCGACGCCAATCTTCCTGTCGTCAATGCTACGTCGGACGAAGGACAAGTGGAGGAGAACTCACCCAAAGGAACTAAGGTCTTGGACGCTGGAGGCATGCCTGTTCGGCTGACAGTGTCTGATTCAGACTTGGTAAGTGATACAACAGCTCGCAGAACCAACATTTGCAGGGCTACAAAGGATACCACGAACTAGAAGACGCAGGGTTCTTACCCTTGAAGAGTTTTAATAACCCTATGTGTGTATGAGTGCACATATTGTGTGTGTTGTAGTAATGTTAATAATGGTCGTATCCTATACCTTTTGAAAAGCAATGTAAGACAATGCCCCTTAAGGAAGAAATATTAAAATGGAGACAGTGGCGAATCATTGTGATGTCATCTGTATCCAGGGAGCGCGAGACGCGAGTGCGGGGCGCGCGGCGACTGATCTACCAATACGCGCTGGCGCTGGCCGCCTCTCCCGTCGCGTCTCTCTCCCCTCGCTAAACAGACCCAAAAAATTACTACTGCGTATTGAAGGTCAGCGCTCATAACTCGTTGCGCGACCTTTACCTTTTGTAACTTCTCAACATAAGACTTGGGTTATCCATTGAAATTGTGAACTTTGTTCCAGGGCCCAGGTGATCCTATACCAAAGTACACGTTCGAACTGACGACAAACTTCTTCGATATCGACGGTGAAGGGTACCTCGTGGTCAGCGACGAGAACTTAGACAGGGACCCACCCAACCCTGGGAAGTTTAGGTTCCAAGTGAGTCATAAGTTTTTTGTAGCCTAGTTCTTTGATCCAATAGGAGAGACGACGCAAACAACACAATTGTCGAAAGCACTTCATCATCATCATCATCATCATCAGCCTGTAGAAGTCCAATGCTGGACGTAGGCCTACCCCCTAGAATGCCACGACAAACGGTCTTGAGCCGCCTCCATCCACTGACTTCCTGCGACGTTTATAATGTCTAGTCCATCGAGTGAAACTGAAACATCGATGAACTTTATTCAAAAATAGTGTCATAAGTTATTATTTCATAGTAGATAATTTCTTACGAGTCGTTTCTTATGACAAGTTTAAAGTTAATTTGTTTGCTTACATACATTTTAGTCTTTCTACCTTTTTCTTTTTTTTTTCTTTCTTTTTAGCGTTTCACTGTTTGTGGGAACGCATTTAGATCCTGGCTAATGATATCCTATGAACTGTGCTAACCTATTGTTCTTTTCCTATTTCGTTTACTGAATAAATAAATGCTTTATTTTCTAGGTGGTTGCCAGAGAAGCGAACGGCGTAGCAGCATCCGCGCCATTTTCTTTAGCCGTACAGCTGTTAGATCAGAACGATAATGCGCCAACCATACCGAAGACTCAGCCTATCATTGTGCCTGCTAGCTTGGAACCTGCACCTGTGCATAAGGTATTTGCAATAACCCAGTAATACTAATATATTTATTTCAGGACCAGTACACTGACACATCAAAAGGGTAGCTAAATGGCAGTTTAGCTTGACCAACTACCTACTATTATGTAATTAGTATTTATACCTGTCTCATAAATTTGTTAGGTAATTTTAGGTGATTTATTCAAAAACGTAGTTAGATAAATGTTGTCTTGACTCATACAGACAGCTGTAGGTACTGACTACTAGGTGATAGTAGGTGGTTATAGGTAAGCAGCTGTAAGTCCAGAAGCTAGGTATAGGTACATGTTGTTGTCTCATTATGGTATTGTTTCCTAGTAGGAACAAAGCTCGTCTTTTGATCCCAGAGACATGTGTTCAACTCGGTACTGGCGATCCGTGGTGATTTGAGTGGCGACGTCAGCGAAAGTTCTGAAGAAAAAACGTGAAAGGATCGCCAAGTGTAGAACTTGTTAACACAATCTGAAAATGGAAAAGAAAGACATCTTAAGGAGAGAGCGACCTGTCTTAAAACCCATTAAAGGCTCTCATGAAATTTCTGCGTTAAATTACGCTTCAATACTCTCACTCACACGCTCTCTAACTTTTTTCAGTGTAGAAGGTCACCTCTGGATGGACTGATGACGTTATAAAAGTCGCAGGAAGTCGGTAAATGGAGGCGGCTTATGACCGTTCGTCGTGCCAGTCTGTAAGGGAAGCCTATGCCCAACAGT
The DNA here is from genome assembly GCA_951392215.1 of Epirrita christyi. Classification (NCBI taxonomy): domain Eukaryota; kingdom Metazoa; phylum Arthropoda; class Insecta; order Lepidoptera; family Geometridae; genus Epirrita; species Epirrita christyi. Next base: position 5,505,974 of record OX595842.1, on the reverse strand, counting down.
TGACTTTTAGAAGCTGATGATAAGGATGATGTTGATGACGCTTCAAGATTGTTTCTGGCTAACTCCGAAATGTTCAACGATAGGTAGATTGTAACACTTTACTGTACAACATATTAAAAAGAATCGAAATAAAGTGAGGAAGTACAATAGACAACCTTGGGGTTGGACTGGAATGGACTTGAAAAGAATGATGTAGGACAGTGGATGACAAAAAATACAACGTCAATAAAAAATAACGATCCGTGTCCTTGAAGGCATTATTAAATTATCCACAATGTAAAAAGTTAAACTAACTCCCGAGATGTGTACAAAAATTGACGAATAATGAAACTTTCAGGTGGACGCTGTAGACATCGACCAGGGTGAGAACGCACGTATCACGTACAGCATCTATCACGTGTCTAACAATGGCGGAAACAAATTTATTATTGACCCTATCACTGGAGTTATATGTGAGCACTACTATCTTGCACTCTCTTATACACCCCTGTACACAAACCACGCAATGCAAGGAGCATAGCACGTTCTGGAACATGCTAGTACCAGAGTTTTATAACAAATATTTTGTAGTAGAGTTCCTTGTGATGGAGTTTGTCTAGGAAAGTGCTACTAGTATTCTTATTTCTGCCTATAATCATTAATGTGAGCATTGTTGTGTTCTGGTTTGAAGGTGCCTGTGAAATTACAGGCATATGAGAAAATTTCTGCAAAAAAACACTTGCACTATGAGCTTTGCATTGCGTGGCTTGAATGTACGGGCTACATCGGCCCTCACACTTATGCATGTGTTTAGGTACAGGTTTCACTTATCGTGTTGTATCGAGAATCGACCCGAGTTTCGGGCTCATTCAAGAGGCATTTTTTTCTGCACATTTCTGTCCAAGTGTCGATTCTGTGTAGCATTTTCTAAACTTAAATCGCGCTAAATTTATGGCAAGGCCTTACTGATAAACTGAGATAAAAAGGGACCGCTATTAACATCATCATATTGCAGTCATATGCTTGACAAAGGTCTGTCATTGCGCGCCACTGAGCCTGGGGCTCCCCCATCTAGCTGCTGCCAGCCCCCCTAAGCAAGTCGTCGCTCCATCTAGCCGGAGGGTGCTACACTACGTCATAGCGTGGTTTAGCTTTAGAGAGTGCAGCACAGACTCCGCACCATTTTGTGTTAAATTATTTGTTTTGTTATATTGTATTATTGTTGCACGTGTGTGAAATAATATTATTTTTGGCTTACTGTAAAATTCTTTGTTAAATAAAAATAATAAAGGGGAAGCCAGGTGAATTACCTTTATATGTACGGCCTAAGAATACCCCTTTGTATAAAAGCCGACTAAGGGATTGATTGATTGTTTGAAAATACTTTATTGCACCCCTTAAAAACTAATTAAGTGTGTGTGTAACACATCAATAAAATAAAACTAAATGTACAACGCATGGTCTTATCGCTAAAAAGCAATAAGATCTCTTCTAGACAACCTTACACTAGATTACACGCTGGCACGGATGAGAACAGGGGATGGCCATCATCCACCTAAGTACCTAATATCGACACTGAGATTGCCAATCCGCCTGCCAAGCGTGGTGATTATATACCTTACACCAGATTACACGCTGGCACGGATGAGAACAGGGGATGGCCATCATCCACCTAAGTACCTAACATCGACACTGAGATTGCCAATCCGCCTGCTAAGCGTGGTGATTATGGCAAATCCCCCCATTGCATTTTATGGGTGAGGTCTCGCCCTGTAGTGGACGTTTTTCGGCTGATGATGAATGATAAACTAACATCTCAATATTCCCTCATAGCTAGCACAGGCCGCCTCCAAGCTGGCGAGCAATATAGTATGACAGTGCGCGCGATCGACGCGAAAGGACTGAGCTCCCAAGGCATAGTGGAAATATCAGTGGCTCCCGGACCGAACACAAGGCCTCCACAGTTCTCATCCCGGGATTACTACGCGCTCGTGTCTGAAGGCGCCGCTATCAACTCCACCGTTACTACAGTCACTGTAAGTTGTAAAAGATTTTTTTTATACCTCTAGATTAGTCTAGATGGCTAGAGGACATCATCGCCAGACTTCGCACTGTATTTCTAGCGCCATCGCGCGATTTGTTTAACTCATAACACACACACTATTAAATTGCTTTATTTTCAGGCCAAAGACCCTGAAAACGAGCCAGTAACATACTCCATCATGTCCGGTAACGATCTTCGTCAGTTCACTATTGGAGCTAATACTGGCATCATAACCGTCATTCGGAGTTTGGATCGAGAAGTGCTGACTAGGTATCAACTGGTATGTACAGAATTTGTTATTATTTCTAACTAACTGACCCGACCCCAACTTCTTCAGCGCGTATAACCTAAAATCGTGCCCGACAAACTAGCAGTGAAAACCCCCATTCGAAGCCATTCAGTGGGTTTGGAGTAGAAGTGTTACAACTAAAAAACCTTGCATTTATTAGTTTGATTGATCTGGCAGTTCAAAATATTTACATTATAGGTAACTTCAAAATATTTATATTATAGTTATTCGCGTTTCGCGAAGGCTGTTTCTTTTTTGTTTTGTTATAAAACACTTATTTGTTTCTAAGGCTTACCGCAACCATAGATATCTCAAGGGGTCAATCCAGCCTCTTTTCAGTAGTGTTCGAATTATCTGTCAAACCAATGTATCATCGTTTTCCAACTAAATCCATGTCGTTTTCTTATTAGAATTTACTTTTTATATTTTCAGATGGTAAGAGCTGAAGACCCCGGAAAGTTAGCGAGCACTTCGACTGTCAATATCAAAGTGACGGATATCAACGATAACAACCCCAAGTTTGATGAGGACTCCTATGAATTCCTCGTCAAAGAAGGTAACTAAATAACTCATTTATGCAAAAGTCTGAAAATCTCACAACGGGGTTTTCTGTCGTGGGTATCAGGAACTACGAGGGCCATAGTACCACAACACCCAGACCCGGAATAAATATTTACAAATACATCGTGCCTCCCGCATCTCAGCCGGCTGTTCCCTCGCATCTCAGCCGGCTACTCGCCCGCAGCGTCAATAGGCTCGTCAAAGGGTCAAAGTTGTTTTCGAATCGTCAATCATCGCATCGGAAACTACTGGGCTTTTTGATTTTCTGCGTATGCACTTTGGATTAAGACACGCTTTATAGCGCTTGTTACTTCTGATCCCTATACGTTTGCTAATGACTGTTTGGGTGTTATTACAAAACATGCCCTTACTCTGGGTTTAAACCAGGACTACCATTATAGGCTTAAATATCGACCTAGGGTATATAAGACTGTAATACAAAAGTAGATGGTTTGTTTTCAGGAAGCAGCTTTCGAGCTAGATAGTGCGTGCTTTTGCCAAAAATGACATAAGCTTGGACTATCTCTGGTTTATCTAAAACCAGGCAGCCCCCTAGTTTAGCAATGGTCTATAAATTGACAGTTGATTGCTAGTTAGAGTTAAGAACTTGGACATCTCAATTGTGATGTGACATAATCTGTCAGTTTAATAGTTGGAAATTTGCGTAGTAGCGCGAGAATTGATTTCGGAAAACAAACCATCTGCTTTCGTAATTAAAGTCGCATATGCCTAATGTCGATATTTAATCGTAGACTAGTACGCCTGGACTAAATTCAGATTTAGTCCATGTTCTGTAATAAGGCCGTTTAAGTTTGTGCTTTCGATTGCTATTTGCCTGGACTCCGTAATACACTTAAAGAACAATCAAAATTGCCCCTCTCTAGAATAGTTCAAGATCGGCTAGCATGTTGTTAGCTACCTTTTGACAAGTCTTAAACGATTTTTCTTTTAGGTGTTGCCAGCGAATTCGTAGGATACGTCCACGCAACAGATCTGGATGAAGGAATCAACGCTATGGTTAGCTACAGCATCCCTTCTCACCTGCCGTTCAACATCGACAACAGCACGGGTCTGATCAGCACTAACATGGAACTGGATTATGAACATACCAAGGTACATTCTTTATACCTTCCATTAAATTATGCATTAGAAAACCGTACCGGACCTTGGTGGTCTCGGCCCAAGAAAGACTCCTCCAACTCCTCCGGTGGATGTTGCAAAAGGCGACTAAGGTATTATGCCAGGAGATGGGCAGCAGCATTCATCTCAGTGCCTAACACCAATACTGCGATCCCCAATCCGCCTGCCAAGCGTCGTGAATATGGCAAATCCCCCTATTCTACGGGGAGGTCATATCCAGCAATGCACGGCGTCTGCCGGTTAATGAAGATGGATTACAGTGTCCGCCCTCGAATTTGATCATTTTATACTGACATAAAAAGCCTATTCGTTCAAATCCAGGGTCAGGCAGATCAGATATGTGTACAAAATTTCATCGCAATTGGTATTTTTTTTGTATCATTAGGAGCCCAATTCCACATTAGTATTCTAAGTTTCTCTTCCACTCTTTCAGGATTACGAATTCGTAGTGACAGCAACAGATGGCGCTATAGACAAGCGCCTCGGTACAGCTTCAGTCACGGTCCAAGTGCAAGACATCCCAGATGAATCACCCGTGTTCCAGCAAGCGCTGTACTCTGTGCACGTACCGGAAAATGTGCCTAATTACCCTGTTGTTAAGGTTCAAGTAAGTGTACATTCATAATTTGTGTCTTTAGATTCTCCATTGTTCAGGTGATGAGCTTTGATGGCCTCAGGTTTACTCCCCTTACCATAGACAATTACATTGTGGCGTTACTTCAATTTTCTTTACCTTCTGAGTACTACAACTTTTTTTTTTTTCAGAAAAAAATATTTATTTTATAATTCACGTTTCTTGAGGGAAATTTTTTCCATTTTAGTGTGTAGAATTACCTCCTTTTGGGATTGCATACAAGTTCTAACACCTTGTATGGTGCTCAGTTTTACTTTAGTGGTGGGTTATTTCTTACCACTGGAACTCGAACAATATCTCACTCAATCAACACGTTTTCAATACAAACGAAGTTCATCTAAGTGAACTTACGGGTTACGGGAACTAACTGAAAATGTAGCCTTGGTCGTTTTTCATATGACGGTCACCACACGCAATACACGACACACGATCTGTCTGGGTCATTTTTAAACGAGCGACGATTCCAATCCAACCGTCGTTCGCAAATCGTTTGTCGTGGTGTGCGGTGTCTCGTGAGTAAACGGTTCACAGAGATTTATAGAGTTGGGAAAATGTACCTTAATGTTGTTTACCTAACAGGCCGAAGACCCAGACACGATCAAAGAGATTACCTACACGATCTTGATGGGAGACACCGACACGTTCTCGATCGACCGCAAGTCCGGCCTAATACGAACTCTGCACGCGTTAGACCGAGAGACCATGGCGCGGCATGAAATCATAGTGGGCACTGAGGAGACCTATGAGGACGTACCGGGAGCCACTACAACCGTGGAAATACTAGTAGATGTGAGTATTGATGATAACTGACCGCTTGGAGCGCGCTTCCCCTCCAATATTTTGATTGACCATTGCTTATCACAAGCTCGAAGGCTGTAGTTTGAGTTTTAAAAAGGAATTGTCACGGATGTATGCTGTGGATTAATACGATTTTTTTTATGTCAATTGAGCTTAAAGTTTACGGCTAGAGGCACTTATCAGTGTCTACATACAAATTATCCATGTTACACTATGTCCGAGTTTATTGTTTGTTAAATACTCAGGCTCAGTGTGAGAGGCTCGCTGCGCTCGCCAGTGCGTAACAAAAGCATTTGTTTCTATTTAATTCTCAATTCGGCTCACTTTTCTAGCATGATGTCACTGTCTTATTTTGTTGCTCGTACAAGCAACAACTCGCAGAACTGACAATATTTGGGGAATAAAGGCCACAGCACACCGGCTGCGTATGCAGCACGTAACGTAGACAGGCGCTTCTCTACGTATGTACACGCTTGCGTGCACGTCACGCAAGCGGTGTGCCATGTCTTATAAAGTTCCATACATTACAACGTCATGGTACGTCGACGTGCACGTCTACGTCTACGCGTACGCAGCCGGTGTGCTGTGGCCTTAAAGGTTCTCTAGTGGCGCCTACAGACCGGACGATGCAACAGTGGAAGATCCTCGATAGTTTATAGACATTATTAAGGTCGCAGGAAGTCGATGGATGGAGTCGGCATAAGTCTGTACATCGAGCATTATATGGGGGAGGCCTATGTCTAGCAGTGGACTTCTACAGAGCTGATGATGATGATGATCTCTAGTGGCAAAGACGTGCTATAAAACTACATAGTTATGGTTTTGCATAAAATACTTGAATCTCTACCTGTCACTTACTTTACATCATTTTTGCAGGACAAAAACGACAACTCACCAATCTTTACATCTGCCATCCGTCCCATCACTATAGAAGACTCAGCTTCAATCGGCAGCCTCGTCCAAACAGTTACCGCTACTGACGCAGACTCTACTGCCCCTAATAATAGAGTTCGGTATAAGCTCGTGGGTCGAGGCAAGGCGTCGATATACTTCAATGTAGAGCCGGACACGGGCGCTATTAGAGTGAGAGACGATCTCAGAAAAGAGACGGATAGTGAATATACCGTAAGTACTTTTTGGCAACTATTGCTGTCGCTTTCGTTCAATTTGTGACTGGTTTAGACTTTCATTATCAGCAGCCTTTAGACGTCTCATTGGACGAGGCCTTCCTCATAAAATGCAATAGGGGGTTAGTCATAACAACATTGTTTGGCGGACCGTTTTGTTGGTTGAGTAGACACAGGTGGATGGGCTGTTGCCCATCCCCTCGTATACGACATCTACTGGAGGAGGTGAAGAGGTGTATTCTTAGGCCGGGCAAGACGCGGCACGGTGATTTAAGCTCTACTGCACCCAATAAAAGAGTATAGTTTAAGTTAAGTAAAGCTTGTGGCCTTGCAGAGGCCCCTTTCATGCACATATCTTAAAAATTTTGGTTTTAGGGCATGCCGATCAAACCTTTGTAGATTTTTGGGATGAGAAAACGTACCAAATGTGACTTTTTCAGGAAATCTTGTTAAAAGCGAAATGTCTTTTACTACAGTTTTTCGTTTGAAATCGTTTAATATATCACTCATTTTCTAATAAAGGTAAATTAGGTAGTCCAAAATGTTACAAGTATTAATTACTTAGCCACAAAATTCGGCCGCAAAAAAAAACTTTTGTCACAGTTTTTCCGGCCGAGCATGGGTTAAATCTTCATTGTATTTCAGGTGGACGTCCAAGCTTATGATCAAGGAGATCCAGTGATGTCTTCTGTCAACAGCCTAACGGTCTACGTCAGCCATTCGGCAACAGTACCTCCCGATGTAAGTTTAGCCTTGATACTACACGTACCTCGATACAGTCTGTGCGGAAAGAGACTGGTCGTAGGCTTTGAGAGAGTGGCAGTAATTTCCCGATTTTATATTGTTAGCAACACTTTCTCGTCATTATAGCTCTACTACAAGAATTTGATCATCATCATCAGTAAACAACCACTGTTGAACATACCTTTCACAAAAAATGCCACGATGAATGTCCTTGTGCCTCCATCATCCACCGACTTCCAGCGTTACGATATCATTGCCCAATGAAATAGAGGCTGGTTCTATGCTGCGTCGTTTATTTCGTGGTTGCCACTCGAAATTTTTTATGCCCCAACGATTTTTTTTGGGTTCTGAGAGTGATATGACCTTGACACATTTAAAAAGTAACTTATAAAATGAAGTCTGATAAAACCTTTTATTCCTCAGGTTGGCCTCGGTTTCGCAGACATTCTATACACGGAACACGTGGCTGAGAATTCTCCGAACGGAACTCTAATAAGGATACTTCCACTACTGAATAAGAGGGAACACTCTCCAAATACTCCGCTCAAATGTCTACTCACTGAGTCTTCACAACAAGGTATGTACTTTTTTAATGGAAAGGTTTTTCGACATCGATATTTTATGATATAAACGGCTCCTCGGTTTCATCGCGGTGTTTTGACGTGAATACGTCACTAAATTTGCTGCTTTTGTGGGAGGCATTCCAGAAAACTGATGATAACAAAATCAGGGAATACAGTTTTGCGTTGCAGCTACATATCAAAATTCAAAATCCAAAATCATCCAAAATTTAATAACATTACTTCGATAGCCAAATCACAGAATTCGTTACGAGTGAGGACTGTGAAGTAACGTGCGCGGCGTTGGGGGAAGCGCGTTTATTTTGAGGTTTCACTGCGTCACATAATTTCTTATTCACATAAAACTCACGGTCTTGTCCACGACACAGCGACACCCCGATTATTTTCACTGATGGGGTAGGCAGTTCCTCATTGGGTCTCACTTCCAAGAAGAATTACATTGACTGAACAGTAAAAATGAATGCATGTATCCATCTGACTCGAAAATAGAGGCTAAGCTTTTAGCGGCAATAATTTGTTTTCTTGCTGCTGACTACTCACTTTTTTTTTATCTGGTTGATAGATACTCATTGTCTTTGGTTTGTAATTTCAGGAGTGTTCTACGTAAAGCTAACAGAAGACCGTGACTGTGCAATCCACCTCAACACAAGCTCGCTCGACTACGAAACCATCTCCGAATACTCGCTTGAAGTCCAACTCGAGTCCATTCAGGGACTCATCAACCCAGAGAACAGTAAAGCTACGATCAGAGTGCACGTGACGGACGCTAATGACAACGCGCCCGTATTCGTGCTCAACGAGCTGTCTTCGATACAGGCTGTTAGAGGGAAGTACCTCGCGATCGTTACTAAGGACATGCTGTTGGGAACCAACGTGTTACAAGTCAAGGTATGTTTTGTTTATAGCAGCGCCATCTGCAAACTTACCAGTACACTAGAATCGCTGAGCCTGCGCCGAGACATCAGTAGCTCGTCCATACATCGACACGTGTCTATCTAATTAATTGATTCAAGCGTGACTTTGCGGAAATCCATTCTACAATATAAAATAGACGAACAAATATATAGTAACAATTCCGCTCCTCTCCAACGAAAACTCTGAAAGAATTCGACACGTGTTTCGCCTCTCAACGAAGCATCCTCAGGAAACAGTAGGCTCACTGCGTGCTAGAACGAAAAAGACACACTACTGCAAAAACTCCGCAGCCATGTTGCCTCTTCGAACGCCGAACAGAAAGAAGAAGTGACTTCCTGAGGATGCTTCGTTGAGAGGCGAAACACGTGTCGAATTCTTTCAGAGTTTTCGTTGGAGAGGAGCGGAATTGTTACTATATATTTGTTCGTCTATTTTATATTGTACGTGTCTATCTCGCACAGAGAGCTGATTCTGAGTTTTGACAAGCAATTAACACGGACGTATGGTGTAGTGTAACACGGATTTTTGTAGGGAAAATGAGGTACACAGAGTGTACGCAAGGGGTGCTCATCGGTGTCGCCATACAAAATCCTTTTTACGCTACACCATACGTCCATGTCAAATGTGTGTGTGCTAAAAACTTTGAATCCGTACAGCTAGCACAAGTTAATTAACGTCAGTAACGATAGCGAGTCGCTAGTAAAACGATAGTAAATGTCAAATATTAACCAATCAAATTAGAATGATTTCAAACTACCCCGATGTCATTGGCCAATATTACCATTTGCGGTTGTCTCGCTAGCGTCTTGGTAACGTGAGTCAGCCTGTGCTAGGCGTACAGCTCTCAGTTCGCTTTACCTTTTATCTCTAATGAATGAGACGAGGTTTTTTCGCAAAACTCTCTTTCGGGGCATGCAACGCTTCGGCACTGCTCTTGTGTTCTAAATGTCAATAAGCGACGGTAACCGATAACCATCAGCCAGCCAAAGCAAGCCTTTTTGTCTAGCCATTACAAAAAAGAAAAAAAAAGTTGATAAATGTTCGCAACATTGCTTAGCAGCGATAGAAGGGAATAAGAGAGACTTACTAGCCAAGTGTCGCTAGAGCGATGCACAGCAGTGACACTAAGGGCGCGGCCGCACGGGCGTTGCGGCTGCGCTGCGTCGGCGCTGCGACAACGCAGCGACGATGAAGCGGTGACGCTCCGTAGTTCTACATACAAATCTGAATGACATGCCCCACGGGCGTTGCCGGTGCGTCGATTCTAAATTAATTCTTATTATTTTCCATTTCAGGCGAAAGACAAAGATAGTGGTGAATACGGCAAGGTAGAATACCACAAGAACTCCTGGACGAAGGCGGCTGAGCAGTACTTCACCCTCGACGCCGATACTGGCATCATTAGCAACATCAAAACCTTTGAGAATGTACCACAAGACGTGCTTCCATTCAAGTTTAGTGTGACTGCCAGGGATAACCCGCATTCTACGCAGGATTATAACATCGCTAGAGCATCTGTTGTGGTAAGTGAACATTAAGAACTGTTAGTAAACTTTAAAAATAAAATAAAACTCAAAACAATACATTCCATTGTAAAGGCTTGTGCAACCAATACTGATATTGGAGATACTTACTGGTTTTGATATTCAAAACCTTCAAGAATGTACCACGAGACGTGCTTTTGCTAGAGTTTCTGTCGTGGTAAGCACTGTTCACTTTACAAGGGCATGTACATCAAAAAATTAAACCATTTCCGGGTGGAAAAGACACCTTTTATATTTTTTTTATATCTCTGAATTATGCCATAATCATCAACAACATCATTCTGTAGAAGCCCACAGTCAGCGATAAGCCTCCCTCAGAATACCACGACGAACGGTCTTAAGCCGCCTCCATCCACAGACTTCTCGTGACCTTTAAAATGATGTAGGACCAGGATGGTGGCAGGAAAGCTCTCGAGAGCCTTCCTTAGCCTCATACCATTCCATGACTCTCTTCATAGTCCGTTGCGTGACCTTGAGAATGAATATAAACTTTATCTTACAGATAAACCTGCTCCAAGTAGAGAACCAGTTGGTCATCGAAATACCTGACTTGGACGCGGAAGCTATGCGTCGAATGTCACGGGCTTTACTCGGCAGCGTTGAGGAACGAAGCGGCTTAGTTGCTGGTCTTCAGAAGTTGACAGAAAGACATTATAGAGCTGAAAACGGAACGTTACAGTCCGACAGACGGGGTTCTGAAGCCTGGCTGTACTTACTAGATCCTGCTTCAGGGGAAATCCTGACTAGAGACTCTGATCTTGTCAAAAAGTAAGTGAATCTACATAGACGACCTAATTGGCATAGTGGGCGTGTAGCCGGCTGAGACATAACAGTTGCGGGTTTGAATCCCGCTGCGGGACAAATGTTTGAATGATCTGTAAAAAGTTATTCCGGGTTTGTGTGTTGTGGTACCATGGTACTCGTAGTTCCTGATACCCAAGACACAGGGAATACTAGTCGTAAAAAAAAACTAAGGGCCGTATCGACAAACATCGCAATGTATTTAAGGGAGCACATAGAGCCGTGTTAGTTCTCCTCCAGTGGATGTCGTAAAAGGCGACTGAAGGATTACGCTTTTAAGGGGTTGGGCAGCAGCATCCACGTGAGTACTTAACACTAAACTGCAATTACCAATTCGCCTGCCAAGCGTGGTGATTATGGCTAATCCAGCAGTGGATGTCTATAAAATAAAATAATCTTATTATTTATTTTATTTTTTTCTTCTCTCAAGAGAAGAGAGAGGGAAGATGAATCGAATCAGCCAATAGACAGAAGAAAAAATTAATAAATTATAAGATTATTTTATTTTAAATAAATGTTAAGATTATTTTAATTTAGAATCTTAAGAAAACTTACAGCTTGGTACACAGAAAAATAACTATATTTATACTAACATGCAAAAAACATGTATGCTGACGGCCAATTAAAAGTTTCCACTAATGGGTAGGGTAATTCATTAGGTCTTATCTAATAAATTGTCTGGTCTCCTTGTCTTTTTTTGTTGTGAACCTAAAGCCAGGACTAATTTCAGAAAAAGACCACCATTTCTTCCATGGTTTATACAAGACTGTCATTGCAAAAATTAAAAAAAAAAAGAACATATTAAAATATTTATAATTCTTCACCAGCCAGCCTCTCTTAAGTTCTTAAAGGAGGCTGGCCTGGTAAGTGCAAAGGTTGGTTGCCAACACTTTTCCTCTAACCCTTCTTGTTAATTTGAATGATATTAATTTGTTTTTTTTCCACAGAGCTATAGAAAGCGGTGTCCACAAAGCGGTGGCATCGCGTCTGCAGTCACCAGTCAGCAAGATCCGAGCCCCGTTGGAGCCCGCTGAACCACCAAGGAAGCCCCATGTAGCCGCTGCACAGCTGACTACAGCGCTTCCAGCCGCTTTGATAGCGCTGGCAGCGGTTGTACTAGTTGTGGCTATAGCAGCCGTTTTCTATATCTGCGCTTCTTGGAACAGGTGAGATTGTAAAGTATTACATCTTAAGTTGTAAGTCTTCGTTACTTAAGTCTTTTGTTAGTGTTAATTCTTTGCTGTTGACATTGTTTGGGCTGATTTTAATCACGTTGTGAATAATCAAACGATCTAACGCTAACGCTTTTCCTGAAAAATACATTTTTTCTTTATAATGTCTTTAGTTCATCGGGGCCTTCCTCTATTGTGTCTTTTTTTTATAGTACTTGGCAAGCAATCAAGCATACGGCCCACCTGATGAAAAGTAGTTACCGTAGCCTGCAACATCAGGGGCATCACACGCGCGCTGCCGACTCATAATTATTAAAACATAATTATTACTTATAAACATATTATTTACATAAATATTAAAAGTCTCATGTGCCTGTAATTTCACCGGCACCCGTACCCTTCAAACCGGAACACGGCAATGCGAGCACTACTGCTTGGCGGCAGAAATATGTACGGTGGTAGTACTTCTCCGGACGAACTCTTTCACAAGAAGTTCTACTACTAACAAAACGATTTGTGGTCGCCACTAGAGAGCCTTTATTTCCCAACAGACTCCTAATTCAGTGCGTTATTCCAGATACAAGAAACACAAGGAGCAGGCCATACAACAGTACGGATCACTCAGTATAAGCATGGCGCCGCCGCCGCGACCGGCTTCAGGGTACGAATCCAGCGAAGATGATCCGGCTCCTAGATACGAAACACAGGTAAATAATAACAAATAGCTTCAGTAAAAGTTGTAATGTGTTAACGTATTTCGTCTGAGGAATCCGGATTACCGGATGGAAACTGAAATTCGATTGAAGCTACCGGACTATACGATCATTCAGATTGGGTTGGGCAAGCGTTGCCAGACTTTTTTAAAGGGTTTTTATTTATATGACAGCCAGGGCTTTTACCCGATTTAAAAATAACTGATATTAAACTTATTAAACTGGTTTTGAAGATTAAGATTATCTATTCTTCTAGGCTTGGTCGCGTTGGAACAGGAGTATTTTAAGTTTATATAAGACGATTCAAAATGATCCTTGTGATTTCAATGAATAACAATTATTTTGATTTGATTTGATTTGATTTTAAGTCCTTCAGAATGCGTGCGTTTTAAGACCGTTGTTTTAACATATCTATCGAGCGAGTGCGTCGCCATTGATATTGCTTTTATGCCAGTGGCATATCAAATAAAGATTAATTTAATAAACGTAAATAGTTTTATCATACCGGTTTAAAAATAAGTTAAAGGTGAGCGAAATCGAAACTAAAAGTTTTTATGTCATCATCATCATCATCATTATCACCAGCCTGTTTACGTCCACTGCTTGACGAGGCCTCCCCCATTTGAGATTTGCCACAATCACCACTCTTGGTAGGAGGATTAGCGATCGCAGTTGGTGATAAGTTCTCAGATGGATGCTGCTGCTCATCCCTTGGTGTAATCCCTTAGTATGGCTTTTACATCCACGGGAGGAGTAGGAGGGGTCTACTCTTAGGACACACCACGACATCACCAAATATCAGCAAAAAATGTACTACCAACTTACATATTAAACCGGCTTATTTCTCTAAAAGTTGCTAGCTATTGAGATCATTGATGATGCAGTTGTAAGAAATAAAACGCCAAGAAAAATTATATATTTTTTTGTTTTTTTGGGCATACATACAGTAACACAATCCTACTAATATTATAAACGCGAAAGTTTGTAAGTATGGATGGATGGATGGATGTTTGTTACTCTTCCACGTAAAAACTACTGAATGGATTTTAAAGAAACTTAACAATAATATAGCTTATACATCAGAATAACACATAAGCTACAATTTATAAAGATATTGTGTGAATTGTCCATAATATGACGATAAGTGTCAAGTAAGTAGGAAAAAATCTACCATCTGCGAGCTATTCTGGCGTGCGCTGCCAAAACCGCTAGAGTTACACATATATAATGTATGATGGAAATGTTTATCTTAAATAGTCCTACAAAAAAACCCGCCACAGTATATATATAGGTTATATTCTTTTCTACGCCACGCTAATATAAGCTACTCGAAATACTAATCCTGTGCAGACGAAGTCACGGGCACCAGCTAGTATAATATAAACTGAGGTAGTTAAATTATGAAAAATTAGCCAATGTGAGACTAGTACCGTTTACCACAGTTTACTAAAAAGCATAAAAATAGGTTTAATGAGATGTGAGTAATTCTATTCTAAAATCTCAAGAATCTTGTTTTTAAATATGCTAGAACGCGTTACCGAGATATCAATGGAGTTAAAGTTATGTTATATAAATTAACTGAGCGGTATACAGGTGATCGCTTAAATATGAAAATAAACAGCTAAATAAAACGCTTATTCCCAGAAAAGTAAAGCGTGGCAAGGTGCGCCGCCTTACTACCATGAGCAGCAAACTACTTACGGGATTCCTATGCGAAGCGTGAGCAAATATATTTATACCTTCGCATGATAGAGTTTGTAAGGCAAAAAACTTGGGGCTTGAACACTAGAACTATCTAGGTCGCAAATATTTAGAACTGTATTGCAAAATATTCAGCATGACTAAGCCACTCACCCACTGCGGTGTACGGGTGCGCTACGCACGTGTACTAAGCTTCGCTTTGTATAAAAATGGCATCACCCACCAGCGACACACGATTCACACGATGTGTAGTTTGAACGTAGCTCCTCGCAGCTAACAAGTCCGTGCACAGCGTGCGCCGCAGTGGGCTAACGGCCTCATGCACACTGGTTTTCTTTCAATTAATTTACCTTTGCTTTTTTTATAAGTATTTTATAAGTAATTAGTTTGTTTTGTCTCCAGGTCCTCAATATGGCGGTAGATGACGCGGACTTGCAGTTAGACTTTAGTTCAAATAATCACGCTTTCAACATACACAGCGTAGATTATTTATCTAAAAATGGTAAGTTTTCCGTAAAAATCTTCACCATAAAGATTTGAGCACCACTTTCTATGTACGTGGAACAAGTTTGTGCGTTTAATAGTTTCGAAGAAAATCGCGTGAAAGACACCTAAGTTTTTCTAAAAGTGTTCCTATTTTTTAACCGACGTCCCAAAAAAGGAGGTTCTCAATACGGTTGTATTTTTTTTTTTTAAATGTTTGTAACCGCATATCTCCGGCGTTTATGAACCGATTTGGAAAATTCTTTTTTTATTTGAACAGATATACTTCCAGATTGGTCCCATTTCATCAGAATCCA
This sequence comes from Epirrita christyi, assembly GCA_951392215.1. NCBI lineage: Eukaryota > Metazoa > Arthropoda > Insecta > Lepidoptera > Geometridae > Epirrita > Epirrita christyi. Next base: position 5,490,431 of record OX595842.1, on the reverse strand, counting down.
GTTCTGATGATGGGATCCATGAGGAATTGAGGGAACTCTTCAAATATTGTAGGCATACATATGGCGATTTTGATATTTTCAGCAAGACACCAAGCATTTGCATTCAGAAAGTATCATAATCCTTTCACCACTATGGTTCTTTCATATTTTTTTTTTCATCCAAAATTATTTAGTCGTATACAATGGCGGAAGTCGGTTTTTTAAATGAAAAGTTATTTATATTACAGAAATGGCATCTGACCCATTTGTTGTTGAGCGGTAACCCTTGACAATTAAAATTGCAATATCTTATGGCATGCCATAAGGCATCGACTATATTAATAATAAAGCCGCGTGGCCTGATGTCGCTCTGCCCCTTGACTGCTAATATATGAATTTTTAATATCTGTATCTACCTATTTACATGGTTTTATTAGATTGTTATTTATAAGTACATCAATCGTATAGCGTGTGCTGTCTTATAAAATCTTGCTGCTGTTATTTTTACTTTTGACAACCTTCTTAAAATTTTTAAGTTCTCATTTAGTATGTATCAGCTTCTCCCTGCTCCGAGGCACCACACAGCCGCTTCCCACCTAGTGGAAAGACTGATCATCAAATTGAGCCAAGCCGTGTTTGTTGCCCTGATTTTTCTACGCTTGGTCATGTTGGAACAAGAGTAAATTTAGTTTATAAGTAGATTCAAAAAGATCCTTATTTAAATTAATAAAATATGAATTTGAATGTTATGTTATTACAAAATTAAGTTATTTTTAAGGAGAACGCAGTCCAACACTCTCGGAAACAGCTACCACTGCGCGAGCATCCAGCGTCAACGACAACGGAACGCTCAACAACCACTCATTCGACAACATAACGTCCGTTGCGCGCAACACGCAAACTCTTAACCGACGAGTGCCGAACAACCACGCGTTGAACAACGCGCTCGGAACTCTGCCACGAGTGAACAACACCAATGTTGGGGGAGGGATACTCGCGACCACTTTAGGGAGGAAAATGAACGGGAACAATCATAAGAAGAAAACCCACCCTATAATGGCGTATGATGAAATACCCGGATTGCAAAGGTGAAGAATACAATGATATAACTCTTTACTCTCTCTTTATTTGTTTGTATGGGGTATATGTCTGGCCTAAGAATAGACCCCTCCGTCTCTTCGACGACCTCTGTGGCGCGGCGGGCGAAGGTTCGCCTGCGACGCAGGAGGTTGCGGATTCGATTCCCGCCTCGGAACAAATATTTGTACGATCTGCAGATATTTGTTCAGGGTGTTCTGGGTATTTTTCTATGTATAATAAAAAATATCTATCTATGTAATGTATTATATTAAGAATATCAGTTATCTAGTAACCATAACACAAGCTCTGCTTAGTTTAGATTTTTTTGATGAGAAGTGTATTTTAACTAAAGTTGGTTTAAAAATGATTACGAATATGGGGGTAAACCAATATTTTATTTCGTTTCAGGGCGTCGGATAACGATAATGTAACGTTCGGAAAGAGGAATTTCTCCGGATACAGTTACGAAAACTCAGCCGTAGAAAAAACCACTGAACTGTAAAGTGAAACTTAAAACTTAAATTGCACTTCGGTGAGTGAAATCGAAAGACTAAAAGTGAAAGTGATATCCTCCGTCCGTATTGGAATAATAAATATAGCATAATATTAATTAATTGTGTTCAACGAATAATGCATTTTCGCTGGAAAATGTAAAATTACGACTGAAATTAATGCTCCAATACTAATGTGAATTTTTATAATTTTTTTTATGTACTTAGCAAAGGCTAGTCTTTTGTTTTAATTTAAATGTGAATAAATTAAATATGTAAATAATTTTATGATTATACTTTGCTATATTCTAGGTATTCGTATACAAAACGTTACATGAACGTTTGCAAATAGTTGGTGGCCTGGGCCGATAGACAATCGTTCTAATGCTTTCGCTAAATAGCGAAAATATGTATGATGACCTCCGTGGCGCGGTGGGCCAGTAGCCGGCTAAGACGCAAGAGCGGCGTGTTCCATTCCTGCTGCAGGACAAATGTTTGCATAATCTGCTAATATTTGTTCTGGGTCTGGGTGTTGTACCACTGTACTCGTAGTTCCTGATACACACGACACAGGGAATCCTAGTGTGGGATCAGGATTATGTATATGACTGTTGAGTGTTATGTTATCTACATACTTTAGTTAGCGAGTTCGCGGTATACATACATTCGTGTGGTTACTTTGACTACAGGTCAAGATAAAAATTCAATGTCAAAGTTAGCGTAACAAAAAGGCACTAACTAAAGTATGTGAAGTAAGTGACAAACATACCGTGCGCCATCCCTTCTTTTCACATTTTTTCGCTAGTTAGCGCCTTACGCTTTCTCTCGGGTGTACCATTGTCTACGTACGTTGAAGCATTTTAAGTGTGTAAGGACCAAGAATAAACAAGTCTTTTTAAGGTTAGCTTGCAACATAAAATATTCCATCTGTCTGAGTTGAACAAAACCTAAGAAGCCGAACTAGAAAAGAGTGTTTAATGTCTTAAAACTGGCCCCGTCAAACGTCATTTGACAAAGAGGATTCCAGAATTACACTTAAATTGAATCGAGACTCGAGCATAGACTTTTGGACAGTGAAACGCTGTCACCATTTTAGTTGTAACCAATTTTGTATTATTAGACTTCACCTTATTTGAAGTACCTAATATTTCCCATATTTTTTTGTGAAATCAAAGAAACTCTGGTTTTAGTTATTTTTTTATGAATTTTGTGCCAGTTACTTTAATGTAATTGTAAGTTAAAATTATGAATTTAAAGATATTTTAATAAGAATGCTCAGTTTACCTCCCAACATTCCATGCGGCTAAATCTCATGTGCCAAAATGTACCCTTTAGTATGAGTTTCTAGCACTATCGAATCTACTGTGGATCTAACGCAAATGTCAATTAAGCATATCAAATTACGAATTCTTCAACAAAATTTTACACTTTTGCGACTGGTATGGAAATAAAATTTGATTCGATTGCGCAAGAAACTTGTACCAAGGGTGTTGACTAACTGAAATTCGTCCACTATTTTTGTACTATTTGTATGTAATTTATTGGCTAAGATTGTAAAAAGTTACCTTCTATAATTTTGTAAATTTGTACAATAATTTTTTGTCATAATAAGAAAAGTTTTGTAAGTAATTTTTTTATTATTTTGTTATTAAATATCTTTTGAAATAAATTAATTTTATTACACAATACTGTAATTCTTTAATTACTTTATAGCGAGCGCGCCCTTCCGTCCCAGATGTACCATTGAGTTGTACCATTGATGGTACAATTGGTACCAATTTGTCCCACTAGTACCATTGATGGTACAATTGGTTCTGACTTATCCCACTAGTACCATTATAAATGGAAGCTGGCAGTATGCTTGTCTAGTATACAATTTCAAGTAGTTACCGCTCTATACAAACGTTTCGTTATTACGAACACTTAAGGTAAACACGTCATGAAAAAACACAACAACAAAGTCGTGTTGTATGTTCCTACTTTAGATTCTAACTAAAAACAAAGTAATTCGGTAGACACAATCTCGCATTAAGTTTTATTAGAAACCTAAAATAGGAGCATTTCTCGATTGTATGGAAGCTGTTCGCGATAAAGTATTCCTAAATAGTTCCTTAATAGAGATTATTTGTACGGATTTAAACTGTCATGCAATGAAACTCATAAAAACCGCAATACCTCTCAAACTGAATGCAAAAATCATATCCAAATATGTTTCATACGGCATTTAATACAGGGCCTTATTCATTATCATTTTTTAAACCTATTTTAGTTAAAATAGCTTTTGTTTTGACGTATATCATTTTACATCAGACAGAACAAAAGAAGATATTTTAACTAAAATAGGTTTGAAAAATGTTTATGTATAAGGTGGAATAACTTTTGTAAAAACTTAGTTAAGGAGGTATTGTGGTTTTTGGAAGTGACTCTATTTCATTGCACGCAGTTTATTTGAATATTAAAATCATCATCATCACTATCAGCCTGTAGAAGTCCACTGCTGGACATATGCCTCCCCCTTAAAATGCCAAGACGAACTGTCTTGAGCCGCCTCCATCCACCGACTTCCTGCGACGAACAATTATTATTACCATTATTCATTATTTTATTTGCGAATATAACAATTCATCATGGTAAATATAAAGACTTGTGCAGCGTAAAAAACCCAATGTTGGTAATATAAGCCTCCTTGATAGAATAAAATAAATAAATAAATAAATAAATGCTGGACATTTCACACAACATTATCTAGCCCCAAGCTAAGCAGAGCTTGTGTCATGGCAACTAGATAACTGATATACGTAATATAATATATTACATAGATAGATATTTTTATAGAATGTCACTATGAACGGTCTTGAGCCGCTTCTATCCACCTTCCTGCTACCTTTAAAATGTCGTCGGTTCGTGATCGCAACTCTGGGGCCACGATTCCCAACGATTGTCAGTTCTGCGAGCTATATGGCCTGATCATTGCCACTTCAGCTTGCTAATTCCGACAGCTATGTCGATGATCTTGGTTCTTTTACGGCTCCTGGGGTGCGATTTTTGAAAGTCATCGAGTGACTAAATGTCAGTAAAATTGCCGTTTATTCTACGATTTCGAAATTTCTATACATCTGAAACTCATTGATGGCTAAAATTCTTATACCTATGATATAAATACAAGTGCCTCCTCCAGTACATCTTCTGAAAAACGGTGATTTGCGGCCTTTTTGATGATATTTAGTCACTCAGTGACTTTCAAAAATAGCACTCACAGGAGTGCTATTTTTATATTATATATATTTTTATATTTTTAGGAGTGTTATTTAAAGCACCCACAGGGGTGCTTTAAATAACGTAAAATCTTATCTCAAAAATCCGTACATTTCCTCGTCTCGTTTCTTTTAGATTAACACCTGCTTCAATTTAATCTGCCATTGCTAAAGCCGGAAAATGCATATTAAAACATCCCGATATCTACATAAACGAGTCTAAAACGGTACCAATGGTGCCCAAAGCTCCCAAAACCGTTTTCAATGGTCGTGTCAAATTGAATTTTAATGATCAAACACAAAACCTCTCGTTGAAATCTCACAAAGGACACTGAAAGTTGATTATTTAGGCACACTGTCAACAGTAGCGCGACCTCTATGCAGTGGAGTTTAGTGTCTATGCCGTGCAGGCAAATTTTAGGGTTTGATTTTACTGCAGCATATACAAAATCGTAAACATGTAACTATAACTCTGATTTTTAATCTTAGACAATTTTTGTAAACAAAGAAATGTTACTGTGTGTCTCTGTGTGTATAAGTGTCATGTAAGTGTATCATGATACACATATGATACACATACATGACACTTATACACACAGTGGCATATCTTGACATTTGTTTGTTTACAAAAATTGTCTAAGATTAAAAATCAGGGTATAGGTATAATTAATTGCAAAGATAAAGCCTGGTCCGCTGCGCTAAATTTTTTCTAACAAAACATGTTACTTATAGCCTTTATGCTTATAACAGGCTTTATAAACTTACCTACAATCCATTTAGCGTGGCAATGCAGCCCAGCGTCTTGGGACGCTTCCGTCTGGTAGTGATTTAGATCAGTTGAGCTATCTTTAGATCGTTTGCAATAGCTAAACTGTTTCATTAGTAGGTAGGTATTTTATAAAATTTTGTAGGTAGGTACGTTTTGTATTCGTTGTATTATTCTTTCTATTTTAACAAGCAAATGAAGAGGTCTTTGAAACTGAATAACTTGACAATTAATTCAACTTTTCTTTGACGGTATTTTGAATAATCACTAATTAATTGAGTGGGAGACTTGGCTGAGGCGTACGGAAGGCGTAAATTGTTAGGTACACGAACCGTCTATCCAGCGAGCTACAGTAGAAAGTGAGCCTTAGTTGAGTAGAAATAGTACGAAACAATGGAATGAATTATGAATTTATTTGAATAAGCTGTTAAATAAAGTTGGCAATTGTTTTTAAGGGTAGAGTCGAATGCCTACCTTTTTAGTTAGTTTAAATTTGGGTGTTTGACTTTTCCCTTTTGACGTTACAACATTATTTTAATTAATTGTAAGTATGTTTTTAACTCCCGCCTCAATGAGGAGTAATAAGGCGGCTCGCACACAAGCGGGTCTTCATTTTGCATTGCGAGCGAAATGTCCGATTTTGAAAACATTAAATCAATTTCGGCTCCGATGGGATGATCCGACTTTGACCGCGTTTGAAAGCTAGTATTATTTTGTGGGTTTAAAGTTTTCAAATTTAATCTTCCAAATTGTTTCCAACTAGCTCATCTAAACACTACCTACCTATCACTGTTGTTTCTACTTAGGTTTCATTCCAGTCATACATGTTACCTACGCCAACCGGCCCAAAATGTTAAATTTGTGTGTATCCCATAGTATGATTAATCCCATATGTTGAATTCCTAAAATGGACCTCCGTGGAACGGACACAAAAAAGCCAGTAAGTAGATACTACCTCTTTGAAAGCAATAAGTCGTACATACAAATATGTTTTCTGCCTTGAATTCCTTGGATGAAAACCACGGGACGCGAAAATAAATTACGAAGATATAATATACCAGGGATATACTACGAACACCCGATTGCACAGTATTGCACGCCTCCATAGAAACCAGTTAGTAGGTAGGTAGGTACTTCAGAAAACTTAACACTTGGGAACGTCGGGTTGCGTGTTCGTAAAATAGGTTTTTAATTTGACTGCGATTTTCCATGGAAGTTGAAATTAATGGGTGGTTTCTATGCAAAGTCTCAAAATCTTACAAAATTTGGTAATTTCAAACCTTTCGTGAGGCATTTTTTATCATTAATCTACCTTTACTCGTGAGCTAAGCAAACGTAGATTCATTGTAACATTACCACTTCGAAATTGCTTGCTTGTCTACTCGCACGAAGCTTCAATGCAGAATACGTATAGAATCTGCTGGTTTGTATGATACAATTCGACAACATTTTAGATTGACTAAAAGAAGGGTTGAAATCAACAGAATTTCGCGTCTTACAACCATTTCCCTGTCATACACCTGTTCACATAGCAATCCAGCTCGCGTACATTTTTAAATTTAATATCTCTTTGTACCGTCCCCGGCGAGCATTACAGTTGAAATGACTGAAACGCCGAATAATATAAAATTCTATGTTCCTTTGCCTAATGGTCGGACGGGTCTTTCATACCTGTTTTAGGTAGGTACAGTCGCCAACAGAAAAGGCTTTAGATTCTATTCAAGATAGATAGATAGATAGATAGATTAACACTTTATTGATCACCACACAGAATCATTAAACAAGTAATTTTACGATAGAAAGGCAACATATAGGGCGGCCTTATCGCTGAAAGAGATCTCTTCCAGGCAACCTTTGGATGGAACGAAATGAGCAATGCTATAATAGACTGCGGTGTAGGTACCAAGCACAAACCTACAAACTAGGTAGGTACCTGCAAACTAAAAAGTATTCGAAATGAAGGAAATAGTTATGAACTATATTGATTAATACCAAACATTTGTGGACAACGGGGCTGGTTACTCTCGTAGAACCACTATGTTATTTAAGTCCTATATTTAGTACTATGCAAGTATAATTGTTTGTTGTCCTAAAAAAATAAAAAATAAAAATAAGTACCTACATACCTACCTTTGTGTAATCCTAATACTTAATTATAATTACAGAATAAACTTATACATATTATATACTAAGTTAACTGTAACAATCACTATGAAAGAATACCAATTACATATGCTATGTAGGTAGAGCAAGCTACTAAATTCAGTAATAAAGTATTTTCTATCTACCTTTTGAGTTTAAAGGCACTTTGGCTGAATGCGCTAATGCTAATTTAGAGCATAAGTATTCAAAGCTGAAGGTACTTTGGTCACTCGAGTTGTAAAGCAACTTTTGCTGGCGACTATACATAAGCAGTAAAGCTGGTGTTGAATACTGAATAGCTTATTCTATGTTAAATAGGTAATGCTTATTACGTCGACGCAGTGTAATATCGTGATGTCTGGATCTTGGTGAGGGTTGTATTAAATTTTGTGGTTTAGCCCTGAGTAGGTACGGTAATAGGCACATACGTTGTATTGGACAATGTTGATAGTTATAAGATAGGTAACTTAGGTACATACTTACCTACCTATAAAAATATATATCGTCCATAATCAGTGCGTGTTGGTAGGTAACTGGTTGGTGTGATGACTTACGGCACTGAGATATAGGGTGCGATTTTTGAATGTCGATTAAGTGATTAAACATCAGTAAAATTACCGTTAATCCCCGATTTCCATTTCTGTATATTATTACTCATTGATGATTTAAATTCTTATAAAAAAAGAACTCATTCTTTCTTTTTTCTTTCTTTTTTTCTTTTGATATAAATACAAGTGCCTCCTCCAGTACATCTCCTGAAAAACAGGGATTTGCAGGCTTTTTGGTGATATTTAGTCACTCAGAGACATTCAAAAATCGGACCCCAGAGGCCGTAGACAAAGTAACATTCTACTATATAGTACTACTATATAGTCTACTGGCGTCATCGCTATATAGCGATGACGCCAGTAGAAAAGTCCAAAATGACGATAGCTATCGATATGTCACGTGGTCTTTTCTATTGAATTACGACTGTAGAAATGGAATCGCTTCGAAACGAATGCCGACTGGCTAGGCCCACTGGTCGCTACATATTAGCCACATACACGAGCTCGAAGTCACGTAACAGGTAATGGAGAGTGCTATGCCCAAAGTTTCACTACGTGATAGAATCTGAGATCCATAGAAAAATCAAGACCGCCAATGTCAATTGTCTCAGAATTAGCAAGAAGACGTAGGCCATTTACCTATAGCGCGCAGAACCGACAACCGTTGGGGATAAAGATGGTATGTTGTCTTTGTGGCCCACCAAGTTGAGGCCCAACGAGAGGGATCAATGATCATGAATCGGATGACGCAGTGTAGGCTCTCTTGATGTACTGACGACATTTGGTGGATGGAGGCGGCTCAAGACCGATTGCCATGGCATTCTATGGGGACGCCAATGTTCAGCAATGGATATTGATATACGTAGGTATATTATGTGTAGGATGATGTGTAATTGAACGAGCGAAGCGAGTTCTCTGAGTCAAGTTGGAAGAATCGGCGTTTGTATGTATGTATGTTTGTCCGATGAAAACTTCCAAACCGTTAATCCGATCTTCATGAAATTTGGTATGGGGGTAAATAGTATTGGTACAATTTGTAGGTAAGGTTATGAGCTATATCGGTCAGGGGGTTGCTGAGATATTGGGGTCCAAGAGGGGTAAAAAAAATAAAAGTGAGACAGTCAGATCAAGTGGGGTGTCTAATGAAAGCGCTTTAGTTGGACATTTCAAAACTGTTTTTAATAAGTATTTAAACTTAGTAGTTTCCGAGATATTAGGGAAAATAAAAAACGCAAAAATCAAAAATTCTAGGGTACTTCCAGCAGTCCCACAATGCTGAAATTTGGTATGCTTGTGGCTTTTGTGTCACAACTACAGGGAAAAGTCTGAAATTGAAGAAATTAGAAACCTGAACCATAAAAAACAATAACCAATATAACATCCATTGTTGACCTCCCATTTCTAAGAATATGAATGACGTTGGAGTTCTATGTTTTCGTCAAAAGGACGTCATCAATTAATTCGTCAAGTACTTTAAATACTAACAGGTATGTAGTATTTACGCCCTGTTGCTTAGTCCTATTCAAAGGCTATTTCGATGATGTGTATAATAATTACCTATAGAGGTTAAATTTTTTTCTCAGTAAATGTTTTTAGAAATCGGTTAGAAGGATGAAGAAAGTAAAATATGCAAAAAAATATCTCGAAGATACTTCAAGTTCTCTGGTAATGCTGAAATTTATTATTTAAGTATATTTTGTTCCACGGGGAGAAGTCGAAAATTGAGGATTTTTTCTTTGTAATATGCATTTTTAGAGTAGAGAACTTAAATCTTTAAAAATTAGGTAGCAAAACTACAGCTAGATGGCACTGCTTAATTAAAAAAAACTTTTATTTTGCTTCACATTTCTTTCATGTTAGAGAAATTGACTCGATAGTTTTAGATTTCTGATGGATCATCCATACAAACATACTTACATAGCCGTTAAATACAAAACCCTTTCTTCCCCTCTTAAATTAGTCGGGCTGATAAAGGTGTCATCGCGAGGTCTCAGTTCGGGGCGAACCACTAGTAGGTGTCTAGTTAGAGTTTCAGAAGAGCGCAAGGGTCGAGAGAAGGAGAGAATGAAGGAGGAAGGAATTAGATAGGTACATCTAAATTCTCGAACGAGACAAATTGAAGCGACCGTTAATCCGATCTTCATGAAATTTGGTATGGGGGTAGATAGTATTGGTACAATTTGTAGGTAAGGTTATGGGCTATACCGGTCGGTGGGTTGCTGAGATATTGGGGTTCAAGAGGGGATAAAAAAAATAAAAGTGAGACAGACAGATCAAGTGGGGTGTCTAATGAAAGCGCTTTGGTTGGACATTTCAAAACTGTTTTGTAAGTATTTAGCCTTTGTAGTTTTCGAGATATTAGGAAAAATAATAAACGTAAAAATCAAAAATTCTAAGGTACTTCCAGCAATCCCACAATACTGAAATTTGGTATTCTTGTGGCTTTTGTGTCACAACTACAGGGAAAAGTCTGAAATTGAAGAATTTAGAAACTTGTACTCCATAAAACAGTAACCAATATAATATCCATTGTTGACCTCCCATTTCTAGGAATTTGAATGACGTTGGAGTTCTATGGTTTTCGTAAAAAGGACGTTATCAATTAATTCGTCAGGTACTTGATATAGGTACTAACAGGTATGTAGTATTACGCCCCGTTGCTTAGTCCTATTCAAAGGTTATTTCGATGATGTGTAGGAAATTAGAGTAGTTACTGATAGATCCTGTACTGTACTGGTAGACCTCGAGGTGAAAATTTTCAAAAATAATAATACATAATATGGAAATTACTTAGTTAAGTAGTCGGGCTGATAAAGGTGTTATCGCGAGGTCTCAGTTCGGGGCGAACCACTAGTTAGTGAAGATATTCAGATTGTGAACTTCGCTCAAAGTGACTACTTTTGCACTTGTGTTTTAAGACAATCGGAGAAGTCACTTTCCACACTCGGTGCAATAATCTTCTAGTATTGCTTACCTGAGTAACCTCAAAAGAAAATTAACATATAAATGAGACAGCGTAAATGCGGTAGGTAGGTAAATAAGTAAACATATTGTTTCATGACTGTTTTATTAGGTGCACTAATGATAATATCTTTATCGCCATGACTTACAAAGCGACGTAGGTACTCACATAAGTTTATTTTATTTTATGTATCCTACTAATGTTAAAGATGTAAAAGTTTGTGAGGATGGATGGATGGATGAATTTTTGTTATTGTTTCATACAAAAACCACTGAACGGATTTTGATGAAACTTTACAGTAGATACCTAGGTACCTATTTATAGCTTATACCTACATCAGAATAACATATATAATAATATTATCATCATCATCAGCCTATAGAAGTCCACTCCTGGACATAGGCCTCTCCAATAGAATGCCACGACCGGTTACATAATTTATATACTTATATATCATAGGTATTTATAATAATTCAAAAAAGAAATTCTACGCGGGCGGAGCCGCGAGCAAATGCTAGTCAATTATTTTTTACAGTTTGATCAGGTGAAAAGGCTCCAAGTATGTATAAGTATTTTGCTACACATAATAATTATTTATTCACGAATGATAATTACAATCACAAACAGAAAAATATTACAAAAACGCAGGCAATAAATTATGTTCCATACATTTTTTTATATTGTTTTCATTACTTTTGTGTTGATAGAGGCATAGTGTGGTCGACATGTTAGTGCAAAGGCTGGCGTGTTTTTTTGTTATTTTAGGCGTTGTTGTTGGGAACAAGCCTCCAGAGATTTCTCAAAATAAAGGTGAGTTTACTTTACCTTATTGTGCTTACCTACATCTTCCCATGCTTTCTATAGGGAAAATGGTAACATTCTGAACATATGATTGTGATATGACTCATTCAAGGACATCGTCTCAGACCTGTCATGTTTTACCTGTTTCATAAATAAGGAGCTCGAGAGTAGTGAGATATCTAATGAAAATGAGTTACATAGTACAGGTACCTACTTAATATATATTTTATTCATCTTAAAATTTTAATTGCGATTTTTTCTACAGAATCTTCAGTGAGATCTATCTCTCGCAGTCAGAGCTCGTCTTTTGAGACTCACAGTTCCAGTTCGAGCACTTCTTTTTCATCATCAACAGGATCCACTACGCCAGTTGACTGTCATGGAGGTAAGAGACATGTCCACTATTGGGCTTGGCAGAGCACACATTGGTAGAAATACTTGATACTTATCTCTTCCTAAGTTCCGTTTTGTAGTAACGAATTCCAAAGTTATTCTTCAGGCTGCTAACGGTTATTTTTAGGTACATGTGATCGAAACTCGACGTACAAGAAATGCCCAAACCCGTGTCCTGGAACATGCGAGAACCCAAACGGAGTTCCGAACTGCGAAAAAATGTGCGAAGCATACGGTTGCGAATGTAACCCTGGTTATTTTGTTTCAAAAAACGGCAAGTGTGTGAAGCTAGAAGACTGCCCAGGTACTCTTGATTTTATTTAATTTCTGACTATGTTTAATTTCTAGAGTTGGTAGAGTCAAAACATAATTTAAAATTTTAATAAGTACGCTCTGCGAGCAGGCTGTTTCGTCATTCCTTTGCCGCGTACCGTCAACAATCGTTTACACAGATAACCAGTGGCTCGATAATTATCTTATTTTTTTTTTATAATGGACTACTAGATTGTAATTATAGTTTACAATTTATCCAATAGTTCAACTCTGTAATTTTTTAAGTTACACGTTTTTATAGGTACATATCATTACAACCGAAATTATAGCATATGTGTTGATGTGATAACTTAGGTGAAGTATCAAATAAAAATAAAAAACTCCCATTTGAGGCTTTTGAAGAATTAGATGGCTACAGTTCTAATGAAAGGGGGTAAGCATATTCCATAGCTTGATTTCCTTGTATCGTTATAATATCGAAATATTTTTTTAGGCAAATGTGATCGAAACTCAACGTACAAGAAATGCCCAAACCCTTGCCCTGGGACCTGCGAGAACCCAAATGGAGTTCCGAACTGCAAAAAAATGTGCGAAGCATATGGCTGCGAATGTAAGCCTGGTTATGTTGTTTCGAAACACGGCAAGTGTGTGAAGCTAGAAGACTGCCCAGGTATATCTGATATACATAAGTTTCTGACTATATTTAATTTCTTGAGTTGATAGAGTGAAAATAAAACTTTGAACTTTAATTAGCATCTGCTAGCAGACTTACTCGCCACTGTTTCGCTATACCCTTGACCACGGTCCACTCCGAGAGTCAGCGACTTGCCAATATTAATCCAGTAGTTTTCACTCTTTAATTTTTTCACCCCCACTTTCATGTAGGTATATAACTTTACAAAATGAAGATTTAGGTTAGGTAGAAAATAGAAAAAAAACTCCCTCAAAGAATGAATTGGCTACAGTTCTTAAGTAAATTGTTAAGGGTAAGCATATTACCTAGATGAAGGTGTAGTAATAAAACCCTACTACAACTAAACTGCTATCGCTTTTTTTAGGCAAATGTGATCGAAACTCTACGTTCAAGAAATGCCCAAACCCGTGTCCTGGGACATGCGAGAACCCGAACGGAGTTCCGAACTGCGAAAAATTGTGCGAACCATACGGCTGCGAATGTAAGACTGGTTATGTTGTTTCGAAAAACGGCAAATGTGTGAAGCTAGAAGACTGCCCAGGTATTCCTGATTTAGATGACTTCCTGACTATTTTTAGTTTCTGGAGTTTTTAAAGTGAAAATAAGTTTTTAATGTTAAGAAGGCCCTGCTAGCACTTATTCCTCGCCCCTTTGCAACGAATCCTCAACAAACGATACACACACAGATAGTTAGCGGCAAGCTAATTATCTTATTTTTTTTCAGGGGTGTGAGACTGGGGTTTATCTGGCTCACTGCTTACCCTGTAGTTCACTCTTGAACTTTTTCAGTTACACGTTTTCATAGTTAGATAACATAACAAAGGAAACTATCGCATCTTTGATATAGTGAAAACTTAGATGAAATCGAAAAAAACAACGTCTATTTGAAGCTTTTGAAGAATGAGGTGGCTACAGTTAAAGTTAATTAGGTAAGGGTAGATTCCATACCTTGATTTACTAGTATAATTTTTGTATCGAATTAATTTTTAGGTAAATGTGATCGAAATTCAACGTACAAGAAATGCCCAAACCCGTGCCCTGGGACCTGCGAGAACCCAAATGGAGTTCCGAACTGCAAAAAAATGTGCGAAGCATATGGCTGCGAATGTAAACCTGGTTATGTTGTTTCGAAATACGGCAAGTGTGTGAAGCTAGAAGACTGCCCAGGTATATCTGATTTACATAAGTTTCTGACTATATTTAATTTCTTGAGTTGATAGAGTGAAAATAAAACTTTGAACTTTAATTAGCATCTGCTAGCAGACTTACACGCCACTGTTTCGCTATACCTTTGACCACGGTCCACTCCGAGAGTCAGCGACTCTCCAATATTAATCCAGTAGTTTTCACTCTTTAATTTTTTCACCCCCACTTTCATGTAGGTATATAACTTTACAAAATGAAGATTTAGGCTAGGTAGAAAATAAAAATAAAACTCCCTCAAAGAATGAATTGGCTACAGTTCTAAAGTAAATTGTTAAGGGTAAGCATATTGCCTAGATGAAGGTGTAGTAATAAAATCCTACATCAACTAAACTGCTATCGCTTTTTTTAGGCAAATGTGATCGAAACTCTACGTTCAAGAAATGCCCAAACCCGTGTCCTGGGACATGCGAGAACCCGAACGGAGTTCCGAACTGCGAAAAATTGTGCGAACCATACGGCTGCGAATGTAAACCTGGTTATGTTGTTTCGAAAAACGCCAAGTGTGTGAAGCTAGAAGACTGCCCAGGTATTTCTTATTAAAATGACTTTCTCACTATTTTTAATTTCTCGAGTTGTTAAAGTTAAAATAAGTTTTTAATGTTAAGAAGGCACTGCTAGCACTTTTTCCTCGCCCCTTTGCTACGTATCCTCAACAAACGATACACACACAGATAGTCAGCGGCTCGCTAATTAACCCTAATTTTTTTCAGGGGTGTACTTCCACGGTTTAAATAGTTCACTGTTTACCCTGTAGTTCACTCTTTAACTTTTTAAATTACACGTTTTTATAGGTAGATATCATTACAAACGAAACTATCGCATCTCTGTTAATGATAAAACTTAGATGAGGTAGAAAATACAAATAAAAACTCCCATTTGAGGCTTTTAAACAATTAGATGGCTACAGTTCTAAAGTAAGTTGGTAATGGTAAGCATATTCCTCAGCATGATTCCCTTGTATCGTTATAGTATCGAAATCTTTTTTTAGGAAAATGTGATCGTAACTCAACGTTCAAGAAATGCCCAAACCCGTGTCCTGGGACATGTGATAACCCGAACGGAATTCCGAACTGCGAAAAATTGTGCGAACCATACGGCTGCGAATGTAAACCTGGTTATGTTGTTTCGAAAAACGGCAAATGTGTGAAACTAGAAGACTGCCCAGGTATTTCGGAATAAGATGATTTTTTGACTATTTTTAATTTCAGGAGTTTTTAAAGGGAAAATAATTTTTGAATGTTAAGAAGGCACTGCTGGCACTTCTTCCTCGCCCCTTTGCTACGTATCCTCAACAAACGATACACACACAGATAGTTAGCGGCAAGCTAATTATCTTATTTTTTTTCAGGGGTGTACTACTGGGGTTTATCTGGCTCACTGCTTACCCTGTAGTTCACTCTTGAACTTTTTCAGTTACACGTTTTCATAGTTAGATACCATAACAAAGGAAACTATCGCATCTTTTATATAGTGAAAACTTAGATGAAGTCGAAAAAAACAACTTCTATTTGAAGCTTTTGAAGAATGAGGGTGGCTACAGTTAAAGTTAATTAGGTAAGGGTAGATTCCATTGCTTGATTTACTAGTATAATTTTTGTATCGAATTAATTTTTAGGTAAATGTGATCGAAATTCAACGTACAAGAAATGCCCAAACCCGTGCCCTGGGACCTGCGAGAACCCAAATGGAGTTCCGAACTGCAAAAAAATGTGCGAACCATACGGCTGCGAATGTAAACCTGGTTATGTTGTTTCAAAAAACGGCAAGTGTGTGAAGCTAGAAGACTGCCCAGGTATTTCTTATTTAGATGACTTTCTGACTATTTTTAATTTCTGGAGTTGGTAAAGTTAAATACGCTTTAAATGTTAATGGCCTTGCCAGCAGACTTATTCCTCACTCTGTTGCTATGTATCCTCTACAAACGATGATACACACACAGATAGTCAGCGGCAACTTTTTTCAGGGGTGAACTCTTGTGTTTAAATAGTTCAACCATTTACCAAGTAGTTCACTCTTTTACTTTTACAGTTACACATTTTCTTATGTGAACAACATAACAAACGAAACTATCTCTGTTATTGTGAAAATATAGGTTAGGCACAAAAAGAGAATGACTATTTAGGCTTTTGAAGAATGAGGTGGCTACAGTTCTAAAGTAAGTTGGTGAGGGTAAGGGTTCCCGAGCTTGATTCCATGATCGTTAAGTATCGAAATCTTTTTTAGGTAAATGTGATCGAAACTCGACTTACAAGAAATGTCCAAACCCGTGCCCTGGGACATGCAGGAACCCAAACGGAGTTCCAAACTGCAAAAAAATGTGCAAAGCATACGGCTGCGAATGTAACCCTGGTTATGTTGTTTCGGAAAACGGAAAGTGTGTGAAGCTGGAAGACTGCCCAGGTATTCCTGGTTTAATCTGTATTTACTGTGCATTTTATCTATACATTTTACTGAAAAAATCTTCATTATTTCGAAGCGAGCGTATTGGAATCTTTCTGGTACAAATTTGTGGCTGAATGAATAATAAATGAATGGCTATTTCAGAACTTTTGAACTTTGGTTGATTGCTAGATACTGATAGATATTATGATTTGTTAAAAACTTGCAGTCCACTAGGTACTCTTTCGTCTGTTGTTTTCTAATAATAACGACTTTTTCAGACTACTTACGTTGCAATGATTGTAACGCCACCTTCAAAGAATGCCCCAACCCGTGTCCTGGCACCTGTGCCTTCCCTGGCAGAGTCCCTTGCAATAAAGCTTGCTTGAAGAATGGATGCGAATGCAAGCCGGATTACTACTTAAATGAGAAGAACAAATGCGTCCTACTTCAAGATTGTCCAGGTTAGATAAATTTCCACAAAAAGTTTCACCTTCACACATGCAAAATAAATAAGTTTTCAAAATTGATTCAAAAAAATACACAGTAGCAAACAAAGGAAATATGTAACCTCAAAAATTACTAAACACAAAAATTAACTCTAGGCACAAAATTGCAACGAAATTAAAAATGACAGACTAATTAGGACTAACGAACAACGCACCGGCAACGCACGTGTGGCAGCGCCCTATCAATCATTGCACTTTTTAAGATCACAATCAATGACCAATGTCAGGAACGAGCGATGTTTACTCGGCGAAGCCTAGCGTCAAAGTGGAAGTGGGCTTTTTTTCTGAAGGATTTAATGCAGTTGGCCTCAGGTGGCCGATGCTGCGTTACCGGGCTTTGTGGAAGTTGCCATTGGTACCCGCCGCTTTTTATGCTTTAATATTTATATTTTTTTATATATTTAGCCCTTTATTATTTATAACTATATACTACATATATACTACTACCCCACTTTCATACTTTCCCTAGGAGCAAAAACCTGTTCAGTCAACGAGACCTTCGTGTTCTGCGAAGTTGAATGCCCGTCGAATTACTGCCCTACAGATGACAGCCGAGCGACCGTAGCATGCTCAGCACCCTTTCCTTGTGGATCCGGCTGCTCGTGCAAAGGCGACTACTATAGAAGCCGTGACGATGACAGGTGTATCCTATTCTCAGATTGTCGTAAGTATACTACTACGAAATATTTCAGTTATTAGACCATGTTATTGCTCAACTACTGTCTCAGGACAGTAGCTTTGTCAATTCTCTAATATATAAAATATTCAATTCACAGTATAATCTCGTATCAGTCGCACTGTCACGTAGTAACTGTTACTTAATCTTCGCTAATGTAGTGTGTAATCATAGCATGCTCACCACTCTTCCCTTGCTTGGAAGTTGTTAAGTGTACCAATGTTCCTATCCTGTTTTAAGTTTGTCGTGAGCAACTTAGGCTGAATATATCCAAAAGTTTCAGAAATTGGTCACTAGATCAAAAGATGAAATAATAGGGACGATAATAAATCTTATAATAGTGCTATAGCGTGGTGTTTAGACTGTGTTATGTGAAACATCGCTTGCATGTGTAATGCTTTGTTCTTCAATATGTGCACAGTGACGTCGTTCAACGCTATTTCAGGTAGGTATGTCCGTCATATGACGGTAATGCTATCTTATTACACGTTGATCTTGACCTTTGATATTGTCTAGCTAGCTTTTAGTTGCTACGTTTTGACTCCAGAGAGAGAGTTTAAGAGAGTTTTTTCATCGGATCCCAAGCCCGATACTCTAGAACCGCTACGCCAACGTCGAGACATCGGATCTCTGCGTGTTCTGCCACAACGGGAAATGCTCAGACGAGCTTTTGGACTTCATGCCAGGATCGAGATTTTACCAACGCTTTTCCCAGCACTGTGACAAAGCTCATCCACACATCATAGAACCCTGGATTTCTCGAACGACTTGTTTCTCAAGATTGTTTCTTCCTCATACTTACGAGCCATGGCATGAGCTTAAAGTTTTCCTGCTTATTTAAGACTCGGGCCGCTTCGATTAAAATGTAAAAAAAAACATCAGGATAGACATCCATCTACATTGGTGTTTGCCGGTGTCAATAAGCAATAGTGACCACTTTGCATCGTCGGTCGCTTCTGAGCCGCAAGCTCTATTTCATTAAAAAAATATCTTTAGGTACGAATCCCTTCCTAATACCTAGTGGTTTTCTACCCCACTCGAAATCTACCCAAACAATCTAACCCAGAATATTCATTTTCTTATCAGCCAAACCCGAAAGCAGGTTGATTGCGTAATTAAACACATCCTTCCTGTTCAGGTATTCGATTCACGTGAACTTATCAACACACAAGCCACGCAGGAAACAACTATTAAACTTCCCTTTGTTCTGTGCCATAACTCCGTTCCATATAACTCCTTTCAAACATTTAGGTATTTCTTACCTCACGTCTGTTAGCGTCAGCCATGAGTCAGCACTCTTATTTCTAGTTGTTTGTCCGAATGTTTGTTTCACAAACGCTCTGGTCATATTGTTAAGCTGGTTCCTTGATTCGCGGTCATTGTTGCTTATTGCCGTCTGAAATACTATCAGGAGCAATGCTGATGCGTTGCCTGCAGTGAAGGAATCTTGATAAATTAATGTACTTATATTTTCACACCACCTGCTCGAAAATGTCCAATTACATAATTATCATGCAACTCTTGAGTAAAAAAAGTAAAAAAGGTAAAGTTTAAAAAAACGCAAAATGACTACGCGAAGGCAGCCGAATTAGAAATTTTTTGGAAAGATGAAATTGCGAATTTTGGCGGCCACTTGCCATGAGTGTGTTACCAACATCAGATTCATACCAATGAAGAAATTTTACATCAGTGAATTCCAAATCCCTCATAGGGTATGAAAATTGGAGTAAAGAAAACTCAGTTTGGTAATTATTAGAGCAACTTTCACCGGTACCGTGGTGTGTCCGGCCTATAAAAAGGGTTGACCCCTCCTTCTAGTCTAAGAGATTACATCAGGAGATGCGCAGAAGCATCCATCTGAGTACTTGACACCAACACTGCTATCACCAATGCTCAACTGCCAAGGTGAGGTAATAATGGCAAATCCACCCTATTCATTGAGGAGGCCTCACCCATCTTAGGACGGCGGAAGAATTCCTAGTATTCCTTCTCATTGAACTAAAGGAGATATAATTAGATACTATTTATTGGGATAAAAGCCGTGAGAATATGTATGCAATTTGCTGTCACTGTGAAACTCTATCGCTGTACCGTGTTTAATTGCAGCAATTATATTTTCTCTTACAGAAAATGGTTTTTAGTCGAGCACGTGACAAGTTACTAATACAGACGAACAGCCTGGTTAGCACACGCTACGGACAAGTTAAAGAAACATAAGTTTATGTTAACTACACAGCTTAACTTCAATTGGGTCTATATTTTTTGAACAGTAGCTATGCTATTGTTATCTATAATTTTGTTTCAGCCCCCATAATCTGTACTAGGCCGAACGAAGAGTACTGCGCCCGTCCCCCTCCGTGTATATTCGACAAGTGCACTGATATCGGTCAGCCTAACAAGTGCGACTGGCCTTATCCCAACAGACCCCAGTGCGTGTGTAAGCCTGGGTTCTACAGGAACGATAATGATATTTGTGTGCCTCAGGAGCAATGCTGTAAGTATTATTTTATAATAATATTTTTTTTTTTTTTTTTTATATATTTTTTATGTAGGTACCTTAGTAATAATAATTGGCTACCTAGTGGTCAAAACAAGGCGACCATGGTCCAAAGAATACTTAACTGCGAAATAAATATGCAGTTTACTTATTTTGGTGTGTGTTATTACTGATGAAAGGAAGTTTTAGCCGAGTTGGTCGTGGAAAGCAATGACGGTGATGAGCTCACCACTTGTCACGTCTATATTCCTGCGATTGTGCAACCCACTGTGAAAAGAGGTTCTGCCTATCCCTTTGGGGAAAAAGGCGTGTGTTTATGTGCGTATGTCATTTATGAGATCTGTAACGAAATGGATAAAATCTATAAAATAATTCATTAAAAAATCAAAACATTATTTACTGAATTACAAAATGAAATTAAATCACTATTTTCACATACAGGATATGACTGTCCTGCAATTACAGATTATCTTCCCCAAAGTAAATTCTCAATCCTACTTCAAAACACGATCCATTATCATAAACACCCAAATGAAAATATTTAATTAAGTGTAAAGGAAAGGTTCGATTGAGCCGTTTCTTGAACCTTTACCGGTGAAAAGAATTTAGATAAGCACCCATATTGAATCTCTTTGTCCGAATGCCTCGAAGCGGATTCACGAAACTGAAAAGTGGAAATAGATCCCAGCTTTTTGAGAAATTCGGAACTCAGTGCTCCGAATTTCTCATAACGCCGCTTTAGCTGTCGGCGTTGACCTATCAATAGATACTCTGTACTCTACCTAATAGATACAACTTAATAGACACTGTACTACGACATACGACCCCCGTATTTAGAATCGGGAACCTACACTTATTACTTATTATGTACTAATTTATAATTGGCGCATGTGCTGTGGTGTGTCCGGCCTAAGAAAAGATCCCTCCATCTCTTGTGAATGTCGTAAAAGTCGATTACAGCAGAGGATGGGCAGTAGCATCCAACTTACTCAACACCCCCAATACTGCGATCACCAATCCGCCTGCCAAGCGTGGTGAATGACAAATCCCCCCAGTGCATTCTATGTCCACTGCTGGACGATACCTCCTCCATTCAATACAATGGGGGGATTTGCCATAATCACCACGCTTGGCAGGTGGATTGGTAAATAAGATGGATGCTGCTGTCCATCCTCTGGTGTAATCTTACGACATCCACGGGAAGAGGAGGGGTCTACTCTTAGGACTCTTAGGCCGGACACACTACGCCACCTTGAATACGTGAAATACCTTAATTCCTGTTCACTCGGGCTCATCATGATTTTTACAGCAAACCCAACTTGCGGTTTGAACGAATACCCGGTCGAGTGTAAGACCATTTGCCCACCGCAGTCTTGCGATATCTCCTACACAGATTACTACTGCATCAACGTTACAACTTGTGAACCGGGCTGTGACTGTCTGCCGAACTACCTGAGGAATGCTAGTGGAGTCTGCATACCTAATGATGAATGCCCACCACGTAAGCAAAACATTATATGTTCAGCCTTTTATGATTACTGCACTGCAAAAGACAAAAGCTATATCCCAACATTGTTGGCAAATTCACACTAACTTCTCAAAAGCTGAACAGCAAGCACCCTAGCCAAAGTTAAGGCATTAGCCTCACAAGAAACCCTAAGTCAAACTTCTATTTCCAGACATTGTTTTGGGCAAACAATAACTATAGGTTCCTACCTTGTTAATAGTTATTATAATAAGGAAGCATCTATTGTTCCAGCTCCAACTGTACCAATTTGTGAAGAAAACGAGGAGCTATCTATATGCAAAATCGTGTGCCCCCCACAATCCTGTGCAAGCATCTACACATCGTATATCTGTCCAAACAATACACCTTGTGAATGGGGGTGCGATTGTAAGAATGGCTACTTAAGAGATGCTGATGGAGTGTGCATTCCAAGCGAACAGTGTCCTACGAGTAAGTATAGAATAAGTGTTGATGAAGAGCAAATGTGTACATTTTAAGTTTGAGGATTTACAGTTCGGAATGTATCCCTATAACACAGAGCAAAGAATGCTTCGCGTTTTGCAGAGAGCGCTATAAGTAGGCAGGTATAGTAGTATATCTCTCAGGGGGGTTTAGTACGAGTTTTGATAGTTTTCGAAACTATTATGAAGTTTCGTTTCCTCCCATACATTTACTTGCAGTGCCCCTTGTGAAAACTTGAAGGAACTACAAGTAAATGTATGGAAGGCAACGAAACTTCATATAGTTTCGAAAACTATCGAACTAAAGCCTGCTAGTATTACTTAGGTATGTGGAACGTAAAGGATGGGTGAAATATTTATGCCAGATTACTTTTCCACGAAAACACGAGGAAACCCACACGAATTTGACGTTTCAAATTAAAATCACTTTATTCCCTAGGGAGTTTCATACAACTTTATATCCCTAAGGAGATACTTAATTCTTTAGTTTACGTTGGGGTTGCATGATATGTAATTGGACATTGTCGAGCAGGTGTGAAAAAATATGTTTACGGTCGGACCTTACATAACCCTAAAATCTTTTGCTTGCTTGAATGGAATAGTTAGATTGGAACTTATGCAAGATCAGCCTTTAAAACCAAGAATGTATTGTAATCTTGTCAGTAAACAAAATAAAATAGTCTTTGTAGATGTCCTCAAAGGTCCTGAGAGGCTATTTGTCCCAAGAAAAACTTAATCCCGACCTCTCATTTAAATTTTAGATCCCCTGAACCTTGCGATTACAACGAAGTTTCCACTGTTTGTATAGAATAGCTTGCTCGCCGCAGACGTATGACGGTATCTTTATTTATAGTTATGCAGCAATGAAACGTTATGTGAGGCTGGGTGAGATTATATCGATGGATATCTTAGGAATGAGAGCGGGGTTTGTGTGCTTACCTATAGCTAGTGAGGAGTGCTTTCTGGGTAAGTCTTGTAATTCCCTTGTGTGGATTTGAGCTTCACCTTCAATTCGTAAGGACACATAAGGAAAACTTTCCTTATGTTTGCATTTACTCGGAACATCATGATTCATTTGTTTAGGAACTACTATCTTAAATCAAAAGCCCACAGAGAATCTATTTTTTTTCCTATTCGAAGGTAAGGAACAGTAGGAATTTTTCATCATTCTTTGAAAGTTTTAAGAAAGTGATCACATACATCTTTTGAGTGAAAAAATGCCATCAGAAGTTGGGATGTCTTCTGCTTGTCTACCGTAGCTTCAGCAGAAGTAATGAAATATATAATATAGAAGTGTCAATACTTACTAGAGCTATTCTTCCAGGTACAATATGCGACATACCCCCTGAATGTAGGCCAACTTGCGCCAATCCCGAGCCAAGCTGTCGACAAGTGAACCTACCTACAAATGGATTGCAAAACCAAGATGGATGTCGATGTAAACCAGGCTATATTCTTTCTGATACGAATGGAGTATGTATTAGGGTTGAAGAATGTCCAGGTGAGTTTTAGCTTTAGCGTTTCTCTTAGTTGCGAAAACATCATGTTTCCACAGTTGGTCTGGATTCTTAATTGAACGAGCGAAGCGAGTTCTCTGAGTCAAGTTGGAAGAATCGGCGTTTGTATGTATGTGTGTATGTATGTATGTTTGTCCGATGAAAACTTCCAAACCGTTAATCCGATCTTCATGAAATTTGGTATGGGAGTAGATAGTATTGGTACAATTTGTAGGTAAGGTTATGAGCTATATCGATCAGGGGGTTGTTGAGATATTGGGGTCCAAAAGGGGGTAAAAAAAATAAAAGTGAGACAGTCAGACCAAGTGGGGTGTCTAATGAAAGCGCTTTGGTTGGACATTTTAAAACTGTTTTTAATAATTATTTAGCCTTAGTAGTTTTCGAGATATCAGGGAAAATAAAAAACGTAAAACCCCAAAATTCTAGGGTACTTCCAGCAATCCCACAATGCTGAAATTTGGTATGCTTGTGGCTTTTGTGTCACAACTATAGGGAAAAGTCTGAAATTGAAGAATTTAGAAACATGTACTCCATAAAACAAAAACCAATATAACATCCATTGTTGACCTCCCATTTCTAAGAATTTGAATGACGTTGGAGTTCTAAAGTTTTCACCAAAAGGACGTTATCAATTAATTCGTCAGGTACTTGATATAGGTACTAACAGGAATGTAGTATTACGCCCCGTTGCTTAGCCCTATTCAAAGGTTATTTCGATGATGTGTAGGAAATTAGAGTAGTTACTGATAGATCCTGTACTGTACTGGTAGACATAGGTAGGTATTCATTTAATAACTTTTCATTTAAAAAACCGAATTCCGCCATTGTATTCGACTAAAAATTTGGATGAAAAAAAAATGATGAAAGAACCATAGTGGTGAAAGGATTATGATACTTTTTGAATGCAAATGCTTAGTTTGTTGCTGAAAATATCAAAATTGCCATATGTATGCCTACAATATTTGAGGAGTTCCCTCAATTCCTCACGGATTCCATCATCAGAACTAGATTCTGAAAAAATGGAACCAATCTGGAAGTATATCTATTCAAATAAAAAAAGAATTTTTCAAATCGGTTCATAAACGCCGGAGATACGCGGTAACAAACATTAAAAAAAAAATACAACTGAATTGAGAACCTCCTCCTTTTTTGGGAAGTCGGTTAAAAAACCGACTTCCGCCATTGTATTCGACTAAATAAATTGGATGAAAAAAAATGATGAAAGAACCATAGTGGTGAAAGGATTATTATACTTTTTGAATGCAAATGCTTGGTTTGTTGCTGAAAATATCAAAATCGCCATATGTATGCCTACAATATTTGAGGAGTTCCCTCAATTCCTCATGGATTCCATCATCAGAACTGGATTCTGAAAAAATGGGACCAATCTGGAAGTATATCTATTCAAATAAAAAAAGATATTTCCAAATCGGTTCATAAACGCCGGAGATATGCGGCAACAAACATTAAAAAAAAAACAAAAAACAAAAAAAAAATACAATTGAATTGAGAACCTCCTCCTTTTTTGGGAAGTCGGTTAAAAAACCGACTTCCGCCATTGTATACGACTAAATATTTGGATGAAAAAAAAATGATGAAAGAACCATAGTGGTGAAAGGATTATGATACTTTTTGAATGCAAATGCTTGGTTTGTTGCTGAAAATATCAAAATCGCCATATGTATGCCTACAATATTTGAGGAGTTCCCTCAATTCCTCATGGATTCCATCATCAGAACTGGATTCTGAAAAAATGGGACCAATCTGGAAGTATATCTATTGAAATAAAAAAAGAATTTTTCAAATCGGTTCATAAACGCCGGAGATACGCGGTAACAAACATAAAAAAAAAAAAAAATACAACTGAATTGAGAACCTCCTCCTTTTTTGGGAAGTCGGTTAAAAAACCGACTTCCGCCATTGTATTCGACTAAATAATATTGGATGAAAAAAAATGATGAAAGAACCATAGTGGTGAAAGGATTATTATACTTTTTGAATGCAAATGCTTGGTTTGTTGCTGAATATATCAAAATCGCCATATGTATGCCTACAATATTTGAGGAGTTCCCTCAATTCCTCATGGATTCCATCATCAGAATTGGATTCTGAAAAAATGGGACCAATCTGGTAGTATATCTATTTAAATAAAAAAAGATTTTTTCAAATCGGTTCATAAACGACGGAGATATGAGGTAAAAAACATACAAAAAAAAACAAATTGTGAAGTCGGTTAAAAATATGGAAATGACTTAGTTAAGTAGTCGGCTGATAAAGGTGTTATCGCGAGGTCTCAGTTCGGGGCGAACCACTAGTTATTTAGACCAAGAACAAAAAATACTTATGGTAGGTATCGAAATAGACTAATCTCAAAAACTCTGGTGTTCAACTTACTATAACAAACTCAGTTCAGTGGTTTTGGAATAATAGCATTCCTCTCTTTAGTACTTTACCTATGTGTTTTTATGTATCAATGGTTCCTCAATAAAAACATGCATAGATGTCAAATTTACTATCCTTTGTAACTCAATACCTAATCGCACAATTTTTTTACTAAACATTCTGTTGTTTTGAGATACGGGCTGCAAT
The DNA here is from genome assembly GCA_951392215.1 of Epirrita christyi. Classification (NCBI taxonomy): domain Eukaryota; kingdom Metazoa; phylum Arthropoda; class Insecta; order Lepidoptera; family Geometridae; genus Epirrita; species Epirrita christyi. The sequence goes on along the minus strand of OX595842.1, from coordinate 5,463,707 downwards.
GGAGATCCTAACGCTGTAGTGACTGCATGTCCTTGGCCATGCCCATCTACTTGCGAGTCCCCGAACGCAGGCTCTTACGGATACACTTGCGATCCTGTCGGCTGCCAGTGTAAGCCTGGCTTCATCCTGGAAGAGGATAGTGGTAAATGCATTCTTTCTGAAGACTGTGAATGTGAGTAAACTTATCTGAAATAAGTGATAAGAGTTTGTTAAAAATTTAATTTTTTACATATTATGAAAAATAATATTCGGCAGGTACCATAGAATTCCTTAAAGTGAAAATGAGCCTAAATACTCTGATACTAATACTACGATAAGTTCTGTTGTCCACCTTCCAGCTTAGTTGGTCTTCAATCAATAACCACATTATAAAGTAACAATTTTATTTTCATTCGGGGAAAATTCCAACTCAATCGGATGACAGCAACTGCGGTAAAATCTTCTAAAAATAAATTATCTAAACATTTACCTAGATGACATTGTAACAATCCAAGGAATTCAGTGGTCCAAGACTGTTCATCGTTTCATTAACTCTATGAAGGACTAAGTCCACAAGTAGCTGATGATGAAAGTGAAAGTGAGTCTTATTTTGACTAACCTTGTCTTCAGGTGGCAACCCCTGTGGAGCTAATGGTACATTCTCAGAATGCGGCTTTCGATGTCCCAACCAGTACTGCCCTGAAGACGACAGCCTGTTGCAGATAGCTTGCAAGCCGGGCCGACCATGCCCGTCAGGTTGCTTGTGCAAGCCGTATTACTTGAGGAAGAGCTATAATGATGACACTTGTGTGCTGGCTTCAGATTGTAGTGAGTATCACCAAAATCATCTACTATGTCCCCACAACTGTGACTTGAGTATGTACTTAAAAGCACAGTTAGTGTAGTGGCCCCTACTTCCGAGTTTTATGTTCGTTTTCTTCCACTGTGCTCCAAACGGTGAAGAAAAACATCTTGAGGAAACCGGCGTGTTCCAGAACCAAAAATTCAAAGAAATATGTATGAAAGGTGAAATGGATCCTTTCAGCACACAGGTGACTTTTTAGGGGCACCATACCTTAACTTGGTCAAGGACCTGAAGCAGTGACCAGGAAAGAACCAGTGAGAACAAGTATTATGACGAAAAATGTGCACTCGGTGTAACCACATTTAATCATTGGATTAAAAGAAGCGCTGGTTCCCCTTTGGGAGTCTTGATCAAGTTCAATAACTAGTTTCGGGACCAATTGGTGGTAAATAGATGCGAAAGAATTCCTTGCTTGGATACCTTCCTAAGATCCCATTGGAAGAAGCTATAGGACTTCTTTATACTGTTTTTTTCCTTTTACAGCTCCAGTAACATGCACAAGGCCCAACGAAGTGTGGAACCCATGTGCTTCCGAATGTCTAGCAGAGAATTGCGATGATCTGATAACGAAACCTGAATGTTACCCAGACCCAAAGTACTGCCGACCACAATGTGTCTGCTGCAAGGGATATTATAGGAACAAAAGTGGTATCTGCGTGCTTCAAAAAGATTGCCGTAAGTATTAAAGTAACTGTCTTTGTATCTGGTTCCTATCAAAGCGACACGTACACGTCTGGTGGCTTTGCCTACATTCTTGCTTTCAGGAAAACATTATAATATGTGATTTCTTGTAGGCAGTTCCCGTACACATAGACAAAACTTTTGGTATGGCTGTAAACCTACTCTAACGGTCAAGTATAGGCTTAACTATAGTATTTAAGATTGCACAGTATTCCAAATTTCTTTTAACAGCAAGCAAATGTGAAGTCCAGCAAGATTGCCGACCTACCTGTGCCGTTCCAAACCCACCTGATTGTCCATTTATTCAACCATCGGAAATTAACGTGGACAGTTGTAACTGCCAAGCCGGTTACGTGCTGTCCGAGGTTGGAGGAAAGTGCATCAAGATTGATGAGTGCCCAAGTATGTATGAACATCATTAACCTAAATGCCCCACTGCTGGAACTAGGCTGGAGTGATCCCCATACTGGTTTATTGCAGATTGACAAGACTTATCAACTTTTGCTTCTTTTAAACGATTTATGGCCAGGAGTCATACTTCGGTCGAATGCTCGATCTTGATTTTTGATTGTAAACAAAGTTACACTTATCTACGCAATTTTTCGATACATCACAGTAGAGTTACTGTTGTCATTACTAGGGTGGCATTTCTTTTCGAAGTTAAATACTTAAAAACTTGGCTAATTAATGATATAATTTTATAGAAGATCAATCGTGCAACGGCGATCCGCACGCCAGAATAAAAGAATGCCCTCATCCCTGCGCGTCTACCTGCGAGTCACCAAACGCGACACCTTGCAAGAGGAAGTGTGACCCGATTGGCTGTGAATGCGAGCCAGGATACTTGAAGTCTGAAACTGGCAGATGCATCTTACCTGATGATTGCAAAGGTTTGTTGTTTTGAAGCTCATCTTACAATACTGTAGGCTGCAGGGTGGGTTATGCAATAGAAGGCCCAGAAGAGATGACAGTTTGGCAGCAGGCCACCCACGATGAGATTTTAACTGTCTGTGTAGCCTGTTTCATGCATAAAATTGGCGTGAGAAAAGGGACAGGGAATATTAGGACTTTGGTCTTCTTCGTGGTATAATATAAACTTAATCTTGCTGCTATTATGAAGGACTCCATTCTATCATTTACTTGCGTGTACTCCTGTTTGTTCAACTAACTGCTTGTATTCTGCGAATCCCCATTTACTACCATTCTCAATATATTGATGGATACATTTTTCGCCAATAGTACCATATTTTATGTGTGTTATCTACGTTGCTATGGTTTATAACTATCGATAATTAGAAACACGATTGGGAGATTAAAAAACTATTCTGTGACATTTTGTTTTAGGTGGAAACCCGTGTGGAGAGAATGGCACTTTCGTGGCCTGCAAATACAACTTTATTACTAACTACTGCCCGACAGACGATAGCCGAGCTATAATTTTGTGTGAGATAATATATCCCTTCACTCCTTGCTTCTCTGGCTGTGCGTGTCGGCTGAACCATAAGCGACTCAGCAGGGAAGACCCGAGGTGTATCCTGTCTTCGGAGTGTCGTAAGTACCAGTAAAGTTTTTTTTTATACTTCTAGGCAAACGAACCTCTTGCTATTGCTCATCTTATTTACTAGTAGAATCTGGTCAGCAAGAGACCCATCGTGGCCAAATTGTGAGATATCGTAGTGAACTACATAATTAAAACCATTATTAGGAGCTGGTTTCTTTCTGTCGGCATTTTGAATAAAAAACTAAAGAAATTAAATAATTGTAATATAGGAACGGAACAGATGCACTATTTTATTGCTCGCTAACATAAAAAGGTACTTAAGCACAGCAGCGCTTAACAGCGAGTCCTAGTTCTTAGACGCTAGATGATAGAAATAGTCTTTGCAGAAACTGCTAAAAAAGTTATATTCTATCGTAAAAATCTTATTCCAGCTCCCGTAGAATGTACACGACAGAACGAGATATGGAACTCCTGCCCTTCCGAATGTGGATCGGAATACTGTGAAGCTGTGGACTCTCCACCAGTGGTGTGCAATACTTTAGTACTCAATTGTAACCCTAGATGCGAGTGCAAGAAGAATTATTTTAGAAACGATAGCGATATCTGTGTATCTTCGAATGAGTGCCGCAAATTGAATAAGTGGAAGAAAGTTCACGGTGAGGAGTAAAACTAGTCTGCTATTTTAGGCTGAAATTTTTAGCTCTTTAGTTATTACAATGCACCTTAGGTTTGCTGGAAGAAAACTATTAATTAAAAAAATTAAAGCTCCCCTTTGTACATACTATCTTTTGTTAGAAATTGTTTGTAAATTTTATCTGTATACAATAAAGAAATAAAGTAATAACAATAATAATAATTCGTTTATTTTCTCTTCACAAAGGTCATTTAGTAATGAAAAACCTTACTAATTTCAAACCTGTGAACCTGTATAATTTGAGAGACTGGTGCCTAATATAGGTTTATAAAAACCTGTGTTACAGGTCACCCAGGACTCTACTCTACTGATTACATAAAATAACAATAAAATTCGATAAGAAAAGTGAACCTTAATTCAGATAAATGCTAAGATAACATAAGAATCAGGCAATAATATAAAGATACAAAACAAATAAGTAAGTACATACTTAAGTTGGTCAAATATTCTTATTATTATACTTTGCTCGATCTCACCAATTAATTACGGATCACCTAACTTATAGAGATACTTGCATATCTGAAATCTATTAATTTTTCACAGTAACGAATCAATTTGACGTGTATTCAGTGTCTCGTAAAATAAGTGCTGTATCAAGACACCAGCGAGACGACCGCAAATGTTAATATTGGCCAATGAAATCGGGCTAGCTTGAAATCTTTGTAATTTCATTGGATAATACTATATATCGTCTCGCTAGCGACTCGCTATCGTTACTAACATTAGTCAGCCTATGCTAGCCTTACCACAGAATAAATATTAGTACAAGGCCTTACTGCCCAGCCCTCCAATTTTAGTAGCAAATGGCACAATGGGGAACACAACAATGGTGATCATTTTGGCAATTTTAGCGCTGTCCAAATCTTTTGAAACTTGAAAGGAGGAATATAATTCAGGTCAAGAAGTGTCCCCTATTCAAGTATCATAAGATTTAAATAGCGCTAAAGCTGCCAAAATGATCCCCATTATTGCATTCCTCATTGCCATTTGTCACTATAATTGGGAGACTGGTTGGCGTAAATGGGTAAGTGTTAGCCGTTGGTATCTTTCATTCTGAGCCCTAAAATATTGAAGCACTGGCAATTTCTGTATACTTACTTCTAGGTTTTGAAATTACTTTATTGATACACGCTCACAAGGAATACCTAGTTTGTGTAAAAAACTAAGTTAAACTTCAAAAGCTCTCTGCTTATCTATTGTTTTCTGTACATATAGCTAGGTACTATCCAAAAGTATTAAAATGCGGTCAAATATATCCAGTGTTCTACGTATCAAGGTTACAAAAACGCTCCACAAATAGCAATTTGAAAAGGGTTTCGTCGCAAAAACAACGAATCTGAATTCTCATTGGACATTGGATTGTTATCAAATTGCTTTTGTGTCAAACCGCCAAGAAAAATAAAGAAGATAAAGTAATTAGTAGAGACAAATAAGGGTCACAATACAGATAACAAACAGTATCGACACTAATACCATCGTATGTCTGGCCTAGAATAGACCCCCCCCCCTCATCGTGACCTTCACCTTCACCCGTGGATATAGAAAAATGCAGCAGCATCCATCTGAGTATTTATAACACCAATACTGCGATCACCAATTTGCCTGCCAAGCGTGAAAAATCTCGGACCTCGAGGCATTCTATGGTGGAGACCTATATTCAGCAGTGGACTACTAATAGACTGATAATTATGATGATGATGATCGACACTAAAGGTGGATTCTGACCTTACAAACAACAAGCCCAGACCAAGAAATAGATCATTTTTGTTCTATTGTTGCAAGTAATGGAACCATTACAACTAAACTTTACCAATGCTTGCTGTTTCGTAGAGGGAGAAAAATTATATTTTTTGCCTACGTGTTGGCCGTTTAAACTTAACATTCTACACGTTCGCGAATGCGTGCGTGCAGCTAAACAATACGAACAAAGCACTCTTGAAGAAAACTAGAGAAGTGGGGAAAGAACTTGTTCTAAACGAGCTTTAAGAAGGAATTTAGGTGTTCCTAAGCTATGCCATATTAGCTTATTGGCTTTACTGATGCTTGTACAGATTCAGTGGATTGCGACAAAAATATTTTGTAGAGCATTTTATATGTCGCACTTCTAGTATTCTCTGGACACACAGTGCATTTGGAATCGACAATAAGCTAAACACTCTTGTCCACAGTCGGGAAAGTGTATTCTATCTATAATGTACTATACTGTGATTTAAAATAATAACTTCATCAATCTCCTTACTGTTTTATATTCTGTGGGTACTGTGCAAAGGTATTATTGAACTAATTGCAGCAATACTTTATTTTCTATCATGCTGGGACGGAGATAAATCGAAGTCGTTTATCTCAATCTTCAGCAGATTTCTCTTGGACGCGTAGAAAATAAAAAGATTCAACTATATAATTCAAATTCGTTTAAAGTAAAGAAACTGAATTCTGGATTTGACAAACGCTGCTTACTTAGCTTAGTAGAGTAAGATAAACCTACCTACGTACAAGTAGATATGAACATTTAGTTTGATTGTTGAACAATCGGTGATCGGTGGTCGCGCTCTCAAATAAAGACAAATCGAACGTCTCGCTCTAACGCTGTTACTTATAAAAGGTTCTTCATCATTCGGTAGACATCCATTGCTGGATGAGGCCTTCCCCAGGGGATTTGCCATAATCACCACGCTTGGCAGGCGGATTGGTGATACCTACTAGCCGTGCTACTAATAAACGCAGTATCTTTGGATTACATGTGTTTTGTCTCATTCGATAGAAATCGGAACGGCTTGTTTGCAAAAGGCAAACATGCCGTTCCAAGGAAAATCCGAGTTTTATAGTGACACGAAAAACGTTTATCTTTTGCTTTGACAGGCACTTTCAAATTCGATCGAAAGAGACAAAATATGCTGCAGGTACTCTTCTATGGTTACGCCATGTTTAACAGTACCTATACTATCAACAATTTTCAACATTTCATACATGTACCTAAGTACAATTTTTTACTCGTTAATCAAACTACAAGCTCTTTTTTGTGATCTATACCTAGCTAAGTATTACTCCAAACTCACAAGCATCGAACAGTTAACCCTTTTGTTACGTTTGCTTTTGTTGAACCATATGATTTATTATCAAAAAACAAATACCTATTTGCCATTTTTAACCCTCACAAAGACAGAGGGGTATTCTGTTTATTCCAGTCCATCCAAATATTGCATGGCAGAGATCGCTGTTAGCGATAAAGCCATCCATTTTTGCCTTTAATTTTTTTTATATTTCCGTGTGTTGATCTATAAATAGTTGTCTATCTATCTATTCTGTCTGTTAATGCAAACCTGATGAGCTACTAGGCCCAATTATGATAGCCAGAGGGCCTATTCTACAAACAAAACAAGCAACTACACGGTGGTGCAATGTATACTACACAGAAATTGTAGGTAAGCAAACATGCCGCCGCTTTACGTACTTTGTGGTAAAGCGCTAGAGGCGCTTTTGGGTGTTTCCATACAAAAATCCATGTACTATACACCCGTACAGTTGCTTGCTAGCATTTGTATACTTACAAAAATCAGTTACAATGTCACCCTGCTATAGCTTCATATATGCTTTAGGTTATCACTAATTTAATTACTTAGTTAATTTATTTCCACAACCATATTACCAAAATTGTGGTCTAGGGACTTAACAAACATAAGAGCTATCAAACTACTCTATAATTCTCTTTTAAGATCAAAACTGATGGAGTCAAACGCATTTGTATGGAATCCCCATGAAGTGACGTATACTGTAAAGTGGAAAAAGTTTTTACGTTTCCTGTACACTAGAGTATACCTACGGCCTTCGCATATCCTAACCAAACACAATGGGGTTAAATTCCCTAAAAACGCGAAGACACTCCGAGCATTATATGGGGGCTTCTAAACTGCCGATCTTTTTCCTGGGGTGAGTTGGCTGTGTTCTGGAGCATTGCGCCAGATTCCGCCTCAGGCGAGTGCCGCTGCATGTTTGCTCCGAGGACCGCGCGCATAGTAGAGCGTCAACAATCCCCAGTCTGTCTTTGCAAATACAGATTTTGATGTATTTGCTAGGCAAAAGTTGAAAGATATTGCAAATACTTCTTTGTTTTTTTATTCTACTTAGCATTCATATGGCCCACCTGATGGAAAGTAGTTACCGTAGCCTATGGACGCCTGCAACATCATAGGCATCACACGCGCGCAAAAGTGTGTCACACACGTAGCAGATGCGGTAAGATATCTGTATCTGAGCGCGTATCTGTCCATATCGCTCTCTATACTAAACTCAAGGAGCAACACACACGTAGCAGATCCCTTATATTATACCGTCAAGCATCTGTAGGCACCGACATAATATATCAAGAGATGGACAGATTATATCTGAGTATACAAATTGAAATACAATACAGTTTGAAGGTTTCCGCGTGAATGTATCATTTTCGTATATTATCGTATCTGCCTTCAGATGCGATAAGTTTTTATACGCATATAAAAAATTACCGCGTCTGCTGCGTGTGTGATGCATATAAATAGCGCCTTTTTAGATATATACCTCGATAAATATAACAAACTTTATTGCACACCTACAACGCAGTAGAGAAAGGCCCTCCGTTAGATGGACTAAGACATTATAAGTGTCGCAGGAAGTCGGTGGATGGAGGCGGCTCAAGACCGTTTGTCGTGGCATTGTAAGGGAGAGACCAGCAGTGAACTTCTACGGCTGATGATGATGATGATGATTGCGCTTCTTAAACAACAATTCAATAATTCAAAAATTTAAATAATAATAAATTATGTATTATGGTAGGTCTTATAGCTGAGTAGCGAGCACTACCAGACAACCTTTGTATTCAATTTGTAACAGCACAAATTAAATGAATGAATGATTATACGTGTCAAGGGTTATGGCTCTCTTGTAGGAAATACCCATTTACCTAAATAATAAGCAAGATATGAGAGTTTCAAGACTTCTCTTTGAATATAGACGACAATGATATCATGAAAACTTAAAGTTTAATTTAAAATTCTTCAGTGGCATCTCTGTTTAGCGCGGGCTCGAGCCAAAATAACTCTTTGAAAGTTTCCAAAGTTTCAACGAAGTACCAAATGAAAACTTTGCCGTAGTTGAGGCGCAAAATTTATAATTTTAATAACCTCCTGTCAGTCCAAATTTCCTGTGAAACTAAGTTTAACAGTCTCTTTTAAAACCTTCATCAGCCAATGGTGCTATTGTTGGAACTTGGTCGGGTCTTTCTAAGCGATTCAGATTGAACGGACCGTAATGGTTTCAATGTGAATCGGTGAAAGTATTTTCGTAGTAAGTATTTGATTCATGCTAGCTTCATCATCATGGATCATTTTGAATCGTTTTATAAACTAATATTTGTCCTGTTCCAACGCGACCAAACCTAGTAGAATCACAGGGTAACAAAACGCCTTGCCTTTTTTTTGACGATTCCCACTATAAGTGTACACTTTACACTTCTTCAAGCGCTTGTGTAATGTATTATCTTCTATTCAAGGAGAAGCTGATTCATGTCTTTACCTACGTAGCGCAGTGTATAGAAAACAGATCATTTATCTTCATCATCATCATCATCAGCTAGACGTCCGTTGCTGGACCTAAGCTTCTGCCATAGAATGCCACAATTAACAATCTTTAGCCATCTCCATCCACCGACCTTTACAATGTTATCGGTCCGGTTTGTAGGGGAGCTTTCAGCAGCAATTTTAAATGTGTAACACACGGGAATTCAATTTCCCGTTGAGTCACACTATTGCTCACTTTTTTGTTTTTTTTTAATGTTCTTTCCGGGTTGAGTAACACCAATTATTATAATGGGTAGCACGCATTAATCGTAACGGGTTTTTCCTCAAAATATGATTCCCGTGTGACTCAATGGGAATAAAACCCGTTGTTTCACACCATTATGTACTTATCTACTTACTATTGGTATCACTTGCCATACTCAACGGGAACCCACGGCAATATTTAGTAATTAATGCCATACCTACGTCAATTTGTTCGTTGTTTTGTTATTTATTTGTCAGAATGCTTATTCCAGAGAAATCTTATTTAGAACTAAGTAGTTTTGGGTCGCGTGTAAAACGAAAGTGCTTACTGTTATTCCGAAGCGATAAATCAATCCAACGAAGCGGAAACATTCAGAGAACATTCCAGAAAGTTTTTGCTCCGTCTCGGATAAACATAGTTTCATGTAATGCAGAAAAGCTGGGAAAGGCTTCGTACAGACGTAATTTATTTCAATGAAAAAATGCGCTCCAAAGTGTTTGAGGAAATTGTAAAAAGTTTTGTTGTATCGGGTCCCTCAGTGAAGAAGAGTGATGAATCAAAAGAAGGTGGTAGAAAGTGAATAAGAAGAGCTGAACTGATCATTTATCTGAGCTTTTGTTAATTTTGACCGGTGATTCACAGAATTCTTGTTATCAGAGGAAGTTTGAAAAAAGTGCAAGTCACGCAAAAGATGAGGGAGTTTATTAGCGTGGTATGGGCATGTCGTGTTGAGAGAAGAATAGTGTACGCGACTCGTAGCGCCTAAGTAGGGAATTTGTTATTGTTTAGAATCATATAATGTAGTTAGAAATAACGTAGGAATAAAGAACGGTACTTTAGGTAACTAATGGGTTAAAATACCCATAGTGCTTAGTTACTTGAACTTAGGGATTAAATAATGTATGAAACAAAACGGTAGGGATACTAGGCAGGGTTGTATTTATTTATCCCCACCTTAGTAGAATCGTAAAAACCCTAAAACAAAGGTTAGGTAGGTATATAGGTAGGTACTCACTGGTAATGGTCTGGTACTAGGTATGGAGTACCATGGTAATTTAAGGTAATCGGTAAGGGCTCATCACGGAGCCTGGGTACGCTCGCCCAACCAGCTGGGACAGTTGGCTGGTCTAGCGTGAACAGGCCTCTCAATACGTGTGGTCGGTGTGAGCGTCGCGCGCAGAATGGCTGTGCAGCTGCGTGCGCGCTGCTAATATTTATAAACTCGGCCGACGGGGCGACACTGCGACACACTCGCTTTAGGAAAGTGTCTGCCGTAGCGAAACGAGAGGCAGGATTATATTGCCGCCTATTCTAACACGTAGGGAGAAGGTGTCTGCATCTTCGCTGGACCAGAGGATTAAGAGTAGTCTCCGGCCAGTAAAGATGCAAGACAATTTCTATGTACTAGTTTCATAATAGTAAGGATTCAGTTTGGTAAATTAAGGCTACGAGCCAGGATACCTATTTGATAGGCAGGACATAGGTAAAGCTAGGTAGCTACACATAAGGGCTAAGTAAAACGCAAAGTTGTATGTACCTAGATTTATTCTGAATAAAGTTATTAGGTGAAAGGCTGCTTATCCATAAAGAAAACTGTGACCTGGATCGATCAATTTTAACCCGGTCTCCCGACGGTAATGCTCGGAAGTACCTTAGGGAGCCAGGGTTTGTGAGAAAACGATATGTGTGTGTACGTGCGAATGAGACGAAGAAACAAGCCATCCTACAAGAGGAAAGAAGAGAGAAGAAGTCAGCAAGAAAGAAATAGTTTGAGGTGGCGCTGTATAGGGCATCTCGCTCTAACGAGGAGGTCTCCCTCACTCTCACGATCGTCTACGAGGTCGCAATTTATGGTTAGGCAGCCTCGCACCGCACCATCCAAAAGGAATCGTTGTTTCTCTGTCGAGGGACCCCCCACTACCCCTTCACATGCGTGGATAGGCTGTTGCCCACGGCTCGGGATCTTACAAATCCCCTTGAGGTCATCTACCTCGCGTCTTCCACATCCAGCTCCGGACGGCGGTGCAGAACCTGAAACCAGGCGGGCGCAACAACATCTACGCCTCGAGCGACCGCGGTACCTTGAGGACCAGCACCGTACCGCGCTACCGCTCGGCGACACCCCGCCGCCCCGCAACAAATAGCGTGTAGCGATGCTCTAATAATATGAATGTAGATGGATAAAGAAATAGAGGTAGGTCAAGGAAATGTGGATGTATTGTGTGAAAGATGACATGGGTAAGAAAGGAGTGACTACTGAGATGACGGCTGATGGACAGGAAATGGAAGAAAACATGTTTTGCCGAGCCCAAATAATGTGGGATAAAGGCAAGTACTTAACTACTTATATAAGGCAAAGTGAATGTCTCTAATGTAGATAAACCCTAATATTTACCACCAACACAGCGTTAATTCATCTTATTATTGCCTATTGAGTCATGATTGGTGCGTTTCTAACTAAATAATTGGACAGGATAAATGTTATTCTCGATATAATTGACTTGGAGTTTGTTTACTTTTGTCTTTGTCCGGACTTTGCAGTTGTTTGAGAGTTCTTTTTCGAGAAAAGTTATGTGAGTAGGGTTCTACTGTTCGTGTTCCTAGAATACGCAAACCTTACCGTACGGAAGTACCTATAGTTATTTTCTTGTTGTATACATCGTTATCATTTCAGCCAATTGAAACTGCTGTCCGCTGCTGTGCCAAGCTCTTTACAGTTTGTTCCATAGAAAGCCACGATAAACGGGCTTTAGTCACCTCCATCCATCGACATCCCGTGACCGATGTCATCGGTCCATCGAGTGGGTAAGCCATCATATATACTACACAGTCAATACTCTAGAAACTTTATTTTAAATAGTGGAACGGGCCTGCGACGGTCGTCTGCGTGGTGTTTGTCCATGCAAACTTTAATACCTGCTACCCCTTAGGGGGTGAATTTCTGAAATTCCTTTCTAAGATGTAGAGAAAATGTGTCCTCTAAATTTCAGCTCTCTGTGACTTACCGTTTTGGGTTATGTGCGTGTGAGTGTCTGAGTCAGTCAGTCACAAAACGATTTTATTCTAATAATATTGATGGTTTTCGGTTTTGTTAAACATATCTAAGAGAAATAATATTATACAAAATGTTTATTGTGATAAAATTATCTCAATAATCGTATATATGCGCATTCCAGCGTTTTTATTTTGTAAGGAAAGCAGTCGATATTTTCTGATTCATTTTCATTATTAACGGTTCAAAGCATTGAGTTGTTACTTCAGTTATATATAATACATCCATCAATGGTTGAAAGCATCCAATAAGAGTTTGAAAATTGAAAGCTTCTTTAGACGGAATACGGACGTCGATCAACGCGACTTACGATCCAATATGTGCTTATGAACTCCGCTTTTACTGTATAATTGTATCCATCCACATTCTAATGAATGATAATTTTTAATTTTCTTAATAATTTAAGAGTAGAGAAATTCCAAAAAAGAGATGGATGGACTGTGTGAAAGATGACATGTGTAGGATTGGTGTGAGTACTGAGGCCCAATTCTCTAATTTTAAAACATTCCAGTCACAATATAATCTCGTGTCAGTCGCACTGTATCGTATAGTAACTACTACTTAATCTTCGCGTATGCATGCGAAGATTAAGTAATAGTTACTATATAGGTGACAGCTGACAGTGCGACTGAGACGAGATTATACTGCGAATTGAATGTTTTTAAATTAGAGAATTGGGCCTCTGATATGACGGAAGATAAGGAAGAATGGAAGAAAAGAATATGTTGTGCCAACCCCGCCTAAGTGGGATAACGGCAGGGTAATGTTGATGATGAACTCAACATTTACTATACCGAATATATAACATACGTTACTAAAAATTTTCTGCGGATGTTGAGATTACATTCTGGCGCTAGTGAGGATCTATTTGAATTGACAAGAAGTGAAACTTCGGAAGTTCTCAATAGATATTGAGGAATTACCAACAGTTTCAAGACATGATTTTGGTTTTGGTCATAAAAAATAAACAGCCAGATATCTTAAAATACATAAATAATATTTAATCAACTAAAATTTATTCCTTAAACTCTATCAAAAGAGAACCAATCTATGCTACTTTTGACTTACAAAATAGGGTCACTAGCCTTCGATTAATAATTTGGAAAAGAACTTCCCGATAGAGGCTTCCGTTTCACTGTACAAACTTCCCTGTTTTTCTCATAAAATGTTCCTGAAAAAATCGTGTTACGTAAATGAATAAAGAATTCTTGTAATTAGAAAATTGTTTGTATAACAATGTTTATAAGGAAGGTTCAGCAATTAAGAGTGCTTTTCTCGATGCCTGGAAAAGTTTAAACTTGAAAATACTTGGGTAATTATAGCTGTATACATACAGAATACGACCCAAAATTGCGACCACAGTGGCAAATAAAAGTAGTGTAGGTATGTGCCGTGGTGTGTCCGGCCTTAGAAAACACCTCTCCTTCTGCTCCCGTGGATGTAGTAAAAGCCTTAATAAGGGTTGGGCAGCAGCATCCATTTGAGTATATTTATCACCAACTGCGATCACCAATCCTTCTGCCAAGCGTGGTGAGTTTGGCAAATCCCTCCATCGTATGATTGCGTACAATCATGTAATGATTTTATGCAATTTTTTTTATGGATCTCTTCCAGTAGTGGATTTAAATATTTTGGTGATGATTTGCGTATCAAAAAAAAACTAAAATCATAAAAAAAATGTTTTATCATATTCATTAAAATCTATCTTATCTTAGGCATTTTATCATATATTACAGCGCCTCTCCTAGAGATATGTCGTGAGAAATCTTAAAATTTATTTTTGAAGTCATACAATACGATTGCAAAAAACCGCATTTTAGTCGGTTAAAGCCATTTTAACAAGTGTAACATACAAATACACGATACAACCTCTTCCTCCAACAATATATTATACCGACCGGGCTTAAAACAATGCAAACAAAAATACCTTTAACAGTTTTCTGGTAGTACACATTTTTTCGCGTCATCATGGTACACGTGGCCTGGCTTGCAGTCGCAGTTATTGTATCTGTAACACAGCAATGCCATTTAGCTAAACAGAGCAATGGGATATTGAACCTTATAATCTCAAATCTTGGGTTCAAAACCGTGGCAACGAAAAACTCCTGAGGAAACCGGCAAGTACTATAATCAAGTAAATTTTAAAATGAAGTCCGATCAAGACCTTTTACCGTAGTATTCTATAGGGGAGGACTTTTTCCAGCAGTTGGCAGCAACTAAGAAAAAACAAATGACAAGAGAAAGTTGTGACGTTTCGTACCGACAGCCGGAGAAACAGGTCTTGTTCACTTCCTTGTAGTCTGAGCAGCTGTTGCCGCAGTGGTTACCGCAGCCGGTCATCGCATTGCCGTCACCTCCACAAGCGGCTGGAAATAAGCAGAATATATTGCTCAGCAAGTTCTGCAAGTATATTTTTCTTCATCGGAGAATATGGATCTTCTGTCCATAAGCAAGAAGATCAGAGAGGCAACACATCAATGCCGTAGTGTGTCCGGCCAGAGGAGACCCCTTCATCTCCTCCCGTGGATTTTGTAAAAGCCGACTAAGGAATTACACCAGGGGATGGGCAGCACCATCCATTTGAGTATTTCTGAGAGATTTAAATTACGCGTTCATACCTGCATCAATTATTGAAAATGACCTTATAGTGGCTGAGAATATATTGATAATGACTTAATTAATTGATTACCACGTTCCACCGTCGGTATAGACGTCTCATACAAGCCCGTCGATGCAGTCGCATTCTGGGAAAAACAGACTCACCTCGCCAGTGTAAGGTATACGATATCCAAAAACTTCAGCCTTTTATACTCTACTATATTCAACAGTAATAATATTTTAAATCCGAAAGAACCAAGATCACCCACATAGCTCTCAGAATTAGCAAGTTGAAGTGTGAATGGTCAGGTCATATAGCTCGCAGAACTGATAACCGTTGTGGAATAAAGATCCTCAAGTGGCGACCACAAACCAGACAATGCGGTTACGCGGCTTATGCCCAGCAGTGGATTTATACAGGCTCATGATGATGATGTTCAATAGTACACGGCAGGCTCGATAGAGGTACTTACGGCATTCCTCTTTCAGTATACAGGTCCCGTTGACGTCCCGTACAAACCCGTCGATGCATACACATTCTGGGTTGCACAAGCTGGTGCCACCACCGCAAGGGATGGGGTATCCAAGGTCTTCACACGTCTTGGGGCCGCAGTGCGCACACTCCGCAAACATCTCGTTGGTTTTGCATGCAGATCGCTTAACAACTGCAAAATGATTAACGACAATTGATATTTTTGTAAAGGGTTCCTTTACTGTTCACTGATCAAGCAATGTAGGTTGTTTTGGATCCGAGGTTCGGTAAGTTTTAGGGACCTGTAATTTCACACGCTAGTGTAAGCTTCGCGGTACCGTGGTACACTCCCGCAAATGTTACTCTACCTTTAGGTAGAGCAACATCGAAACGAAAGTTTCCTTATGGTAAAGTAATTCGATTTTTGAAAAAGGAACCCTTGTACTTAGGTTCGGGTAGCAGTACAAATTGCTTACCCCTTGCATATTTACACATTGAACTAATAACGATTGTATGATTATTAAAAAAAAAAAATTTTTTTTTTTTAAGTTATAAACATGTTTATGTTATATGATTGTGTTTTTTATTTGTAAATGGCATGTGGGCCCTCTTGATGTTAATCTGTAACCCCATCCCATAACAAATGCCTCTTAGGTCACGCCTACCAAGGTCGCGCCCTTCGTGGCATTGCACTGCGCCCGTCATCCTGAGACATAAAGATGAAAAGTCTCATATGCTTGTTATTTCACCTGTAATCACATTAATTTGGCTCTTGGGGGTATTAGTCCAAAGGTCAGACAGTCCAAGGTTTTAAAATATCCAGAAGCTACGAAGATAATATTCAATGTGATTGAAAACAATAATTGGAAATGTCTACCGACGTGTTTGTAGTTCAAACTTTAAAGACACATGGGGTTAACTTATTTGTGATGCTGACTGTACCTTCGCTATTAATAAACAAAATTGAAATTGTCCAAAATAAACAAATCACATAAACTTTCGCCATGTCCTACGAGTATCACAATATTAAAATTAAATTCAAAAATTCATTAAAACAATTTAAACAAAATCACGTCTGATTTGGTCACGGGCTATAAAATAACTAACTCTTCAATGTTCTCCAGATCCAGAGCAACCAAGTGAATCACGGCAAAATGTTTTTCCTGTTTGCTTCATTTGCAACGCAAGTCAACCATGAATGAATCGAATAGAACAGCTGGATTGCTTTTACTTTACTTCCTTCTGTTATATTCGCTTCCTTCAATTGTACGCCCGAAATGGGCAGACTGTTGATACCACATTACCTGTACGATCTTTTTACACAGTTTAACAATAAATGTTTCTTATTCTTATTTTAGAATTGGTTCTAACGCAAAATTCCGACATTATCCCTTCAAATCTTTCTTAACTTTTTTTATTTTTCGATTGTATCTTTTGACTATTTACATTATACTCTAGCAGTGGAATACATGAATCTCCCCAGTAGGACATACTACACTGATGCCTCATAGGCGATGACTGCTCAAATAGCTTTTTTTCTTGGTTATTGCCTATAAGTAAATACTTTTTATACTTGCTAATAATTTTGAATGAAAGGACTCTATTACACAAAGCATGTTCACCAGAAGCGGAGAATGGCTGCATTTAAATCCCTACAGTACAGAGCGTTGAGCCGTGTTCACGGTAGCCGATGGGCTGCTGGGTCGCCATCAACTGAGTTTTGACGGCTTCTGATTGGTCCATACTCTCATAGTGTGCTTTTTCTGCGAAATCCATGAATTTAGTTTTAGACGCATAAGTAGTGGATTTGACAAAATCTGTTACGGTTTAACGAAATAACAAATATAAATAAAAAACCAAATAACCTACACTCAGAAAAAAATCGGGTGGCAAAGGGACAATAAATGCTTTGTGAAAAAAATCCTGTTGGTGCAACTAAATACTTTGCTAACATGACAAAATGAACTTAGTGCCTAAAGCAATTTCTTTATTGTCGAATGTTTATTGTGCCAGGAACAATTTACCTTTTGTGACTGCAACAAAGTAATCCATAATTTGTTACGGCGACAATGGTATGTTGTTGCCATATTAAAGTAAACATTGTTAGGGTAACAAACTTCTATCTATCAAAATAAAAGTTGCTGTAGTGACTAAATACCCGCTGTGGTATGAACAAAGTGACAATGACACCTTGTTGCCATATCAAAGAGAACATTGTTAGGGTCACAAACTTCTATCTATCAAATTAACAGTTGCTGTAGTGACTAAATACCCGCTGTCGTATGAACAAAGTGACAATGACACCTTGTTGCCATATCAAAGGAAACATTGTTAGGTAACAAACTTATATCTATCAAAATAACAGTTGCTGCAGTGACCAAATACTTGTTGTCAAATAAACAACGTAATTATGACACCTTGTTGCCATATTAAAGGAAACATTGTTAGGGTAACAAACTTATATCTATCAAAATAAAAGTTGCTGTAGTGACTAAATACCCGCTGTGGTATGAACAAAGTGACAATGAAACCTTGTTGCCATATCAAAGAGAACATTGTTAGGGTCACAAACTTCTATCTATCAAATTAACAGTTGCTGTAGTGACTAAATACCCGCTGTCGTATGAACAAAGTGACAATTACACCTTGTTGCCATATCAAAGGAAACATTGTTAGGTAACAAACTTATATCTATCAAAATAAAAGTTGCTGTAGTGACTAAATACCCGCTGTGGTATGAACAAAGTGACAATGACACCTTGTTGCCATATCAAAGAGAACATTGTTAGGGTCACAAACTTCTATCTATCAAATTAAGAGTTGCTGTAGTGACTAAATACCCGCTGTCATATGAACAAAGTGACAATGACACCTTGTTGCATTTCAAAGGGAACATTGTTAGGGTAACAAACTTCTATCTATCAAAATAACAATTGCTGCAGTGACCAAATACTTGTTGTGAAATGAACAACGTGATTATGACGCCTTGTTGCCATATCAAAGGGAACATTGTTAGGGTAACAAACATCAATCTATCACAATAACAAATGCTGTAGTGACTAAATACCCGCTGTCGTATGAACAAAGTGACAATGACACCTTGTTGCATTTCAAAGGGAACATTGTTAGGGTAACAAACTTCTATCTATCAAAATAACAATTGCTGCAGTGACCAAATACTTGTTGTGAAATGAACAACGTGATTATGACGCCTTGTTGCCATATCAAAGGGAACATTGTTAGGGTAACAAACATCAATCTATCACAATAACAAATGCTGTAGTGACTAAATACCCGCTGTGGTACGAACAAAGTGACAATGACACCTTGTTGCCATATCAAAGGAAACATTGTTAGGTAACAAACTTATATCTATCAAAATAACAGTTGCTGCAGTGACCAAATACTTGTTGTCAAATGAACAACGTGATTATGACACCTTGTTGCCATATTAAAGGAAACATTGTTACGGTAACAAACTTATATCTATCAAAATAACAATTGCTGCAGTGACCGAATACTTGTTGTGAAATGAACAACGTGATTATGACACCTTGTTGCCATATTAAAGCATACATTGTTAGGTAACAAACTTATATCTGTCCCTGTGTCGTTGATATCAGGAACTACGAGAATCATGGTACTACAGCACCCAGACCCGGGAAAAATATTTGCAGATCATGCAAATATTTGTTCCACAGCGGGAATCGAATCCGCAACCTCTTGCTGAAGCATCCACCTGAGTACCTACATCATCATCTGTGATCACCAATCCGCCTGCCAAGCGTGGTGATTATGGCAAATCTCCCCATTGCACTATATGCATGCTATGGGGGAGGCCTCATCCAGCAGTGGATGTCTCCGGCTGATGAAGAATAAGTGAAGATTCGTTTGTGGTGAATTTGTTGTTACTGCTTGGTGACAAAAAGAAACGCAAACAGATACTTACGCTAACTAACGCCTAAGGGATCTAAAACATAGGTTCTATCAATAACTACTCCTAATTCCTAGTATAGATGAGCAGAATTTATTTTTTGGATGGTAGGATCAACGAGCATAATACACTCTAACAAGAGAAGGCCACGACGGTACTTGAAAAGTTCACTTTGAGACGCCACGAATGAAACCCACCAAAAAGGCTCAACGTTCCAATAGCGACTGTAAGCTAGGAAGTTCATATTACTACATATGTACATGCAGCTACATGTCTGAATCTGCTCAGAATGACCTAAAGAACAATCATGCCAAGTGGCGTCTTCCGAGACAAAAGTGCAAGGTTGAGTTGCTTATTGCCCCTACCAAAACAGTGTCAGGGTTTCACATGGAAGATCATTCTTCGTTTATATAGGGGGTTGTTTATGCCTGTAGTGGCATAAACCATGTTATTTTGACAGGTTGTTGGCCAATACATTGTTAGGTAACAAAATTTAGTCAATCAAATTAATAGTTGTCAGAAGGTCCCTGTAGGTAGGTAGATACAAAGTATGAAGGAATAAGAGTGATATCACGTTCTTATTTTTCTGTAGCTAGGCAGGTATCACCTCGTCTGCGCCAACAAAACCTGCGTTGTTTCAGTCAGTGACAGTGTAACTTTGTCGAAGCATCGAATAGCACGGGGCGCGAGAGGGAGGGGATCAAGGTGGGGTTCGCGGGAAGGTGAGGATCTGGGCGTTGCGTTTAGACGCGTAGCCAACTCAAGATATTTTCCCCTAATTTTAGGGTATTTTTGAATGCCTAGGCAACGCTGTTAATAAAAGTGGGAAGATGAGGTACGCTCTAGCATCACGTAAACAAAGACTAGGCTAGAGATAGTATCACCAACAAAGATAGAGGGATCCGCTACCTACGCAGACTGTAGCGCGAACGAGACAACAACACTAAAATTTTACTAATATTCCAAACATTACCAACCAGACGGGATTCAAACCCGTGATTGTCTTCTTGTTACGGAGATGCGTTCCCCGGTCCACCTCTGGCTGACTCATCGACTGGATGAATTTATGGGATAGTAAGGTAGTTAGTGGTGGTATGAGTACTTAACCTACCTACCTAGTTGGTGAGAGATAACAATTACTTACTTAATTGTCACTGTTACGCTCGAACAATAATTGAGAAGTGGTTAAATAGAAAAATATTTAAATAGGTATTCAAAATTACATTAAATTGGTTGTTTTTTTGATTTGATGTTTAAAATTTAGCAACCATAATAAGTTAAAATCTAAAGAGACACATATTTTTTTAGTTTCTGTAAAATTTGTAAAAGTGGAAGGTACTTTCTGTTCGACTACTTCTTAATTGTACCTACTGATTCTTGAACATAATATGACTCGGGTGTTTCCCAAAAACGGAAAGTACCTAGGTAGCTACCGTCAACAAATAAATTTCAATTAAATAATAAATAATAATGAATAATAAATAATTGCTGGACATTTCACACAACATTATCTAGCCCCACGCTAAGCAGAGCTTGTGTTATGGCAACTAGATAACTGATATACTTAATACAATACATTACATAGAAAGATATTTTTTTATTATACTTACATAGAAAAATACCCAGAACACCCGGACCAAATACCAGCAGATCGTACAAATATTTGTTCCGAGGTGGGAATCGAACCAGCAACCTCCTGCGTTGCAAGCGAACCTTCGCCCGCCGCGCCACAGTGGTCGTCAAAAATAAAACGGTGTGTTATTAGTATTGTAAACCTACTTGTGTGGATACTTAATCCGGATAAAAAGCTACCTATTATTTCTGTCCCTTTCTGCAAGTGGCGTTCTAAAATAGAAAGTATACCTAAGTAGGTACCTATCTACTTAAGTCAGTAGAATTTAAGATTCATTTTATAGACTTAGGTATGAGTGAAAAGTAATGCCGTGGATTTTTTTCTTGTTTTTGAGATGTTTGTACAGCTTGCTTGCACAGGAAGGCATTTCACTGCTCATTTACCAAAATACAACACTTTTTTATTTTACAAAAACTGATCTTATTGTGACTAAGGCAAATTATGTGCCTTATACCTATTAGAAGCGGTCCACGCCCGAGGAGCTAGTCACGAATCTTCGATGATTTTTAGAAAAAAAAGCACATTGTGAGGTTTATGTATTCTTATGTGCGATCTATGGTAGCCCTAATTCAGGCGAGCGGCAACACTGCGCCGCGCCGAGCCACATTGCCGCATTTAAGCCGTTAACAACGTAACTTTGTTGAGGTATCAAAGTTCGTTACGTCATTTGCGTGAGCGCCGCGTGCGCCGCCCCACACATCAGTCAGTCACTAGTTTTGTTTTATCTCGAGTGGTCGCATACGGCACGCGGTTATGGTGGCGCGGGCTGGGCGGCCCAGCCCGCGCCGGGGTGCCGTTCTGGTTAAAATGCTTACTCCGGGTATAAGCTCGGACTACGCCCACGATGAATTGCGAGATTTTGTAGTAGCAAATAATCTGGACCCTATGCTTGGTGAGTTTTTTTTCTCTTGTTATAACTATTACCTATGTAGCCAGTGGTGGCGATTCTGTGCAGTTCCTTTTATTTTAGTCTATTTTCTAATTAATGGTGCGCAACAATTTTAGTGCACTTTAAATTTAGATAAAAGGTGCACATAATCGCTACCACTGACTGCCATCTTGGTGTGAATTGAGCTCTTTGTAGGAACCTAACCTAACCTACCATGGTTTTTCTGTTTTGAGATCTGTAAAATAAACACTGGACGAATTTATTTCCCTTTCATTAGGTAAGTAGGTACCTACTAAATACCCACGTCCCACCTACCTGACCTACTAAATGCTCTCCCTTTCTTCGTGTCACTTTTTTCGTCACACAGTGACACTACGTTAGGTCTTCTTTTAATTACTTATGGCTCTATGAATAATATAAGCCGTAAGTATGCTACATTTTTATATACCTTGGTAGGTACGAGGTAAATACTTTGTCATCGAAGAAGTTAGTATCTACCTATTGTTGAATTAACAAAACTGTTTTGATAAATAACCACAGCTAAAATTGTTAACCTGACAATTTTACACTAAGACTAGTTACATATCTACTTGTCTACTTCATCATCATCAGCTTACAGACGTCCACTGCTGGACATAGGCCTCCCCCATAGAATGCCACAATGAGTGTTGCCATAATCACCACGCTTGGCAGGTGGATTGGTGATCGCAGTAAGTATTGGTTTAGGAGGTCTCCGGTAGGGCGCTTACGCCCGTTTGCACGCCAACGAAGTTTGCTTTTATATTGGCTATTATTTCTTCGAATTCCATGAAATTTTGTGAACGTGATCAGCCCCCCAATTACATTAGTAAATGGCAATGGGGAACGCAACAATGTAGATCATTTCGGCAGCCTTAGCGCTGTCCAAATTTTTTGAAACTTGATAAGGGGAATATTTATGTCAATAAGTTTGCCCTATTCAAGTTTCAGAAGATTTAGGTAGTGCCAAGAAATGATCCCCATTGTTGCGTTCCCCATTGCCAATTGCTACTGTAATTGGGGGGCTGCAGGTACACTAATATCTAAACCCGTGGTGCATTAGTTTCTTTTAAAATTTTATAGGTTTAGCCTTTAGACGTTCACTGCTGGAAGAGACCTTCTCCATAAAAATCAATGGGGGGAATTGCCGTAATCACGCATCACGCATGGCAGGCGGATTGGTGATTGCATTAATTTTGTTGAGTTTACTTAGGTGGATGCTGCTGCCCATCCTCTGGCGTAGTCCCTTAGTCGGCTTTTACGACATCCACGGGAGGAAATGGTGGGGTCTATTCTAGGCCGGACACACTATGGCAAAGTTACGGCTCCCATACAACAAACGTGATTTTTTTGCCGTTTTTATAGATAATGGTACGGATCCCTTCATGTGCGAGTTTGACTCGCACTTGGCCGGTTTTATAGATAATAATATATTGTACCTATATCTTTTTCAGGAATTAACACCGCTGGTAGTGACTGTGGAACCGCAGTTCGAACCGTCTGAAGGCACTGTAGCAAAACCGCAGCTGCAGTCTTTAGCTGTAGCATGTGATGGACCCGACCTTAGAATAAGGACCAAGGACCCGACAAATAGCTCACTCTTGGTAATTTAATTAGAAATTTTACCTACTGATATTCGTACTGATATTTAATCTGTGTGCATGGGAAGTCGGGCAAGTGAAGCTTAGCGTAATCTTTTCTCTTTGACTTGACATTACAATGAGACATAGTACTACTGTTTGTCAGGTCTGTGACAATCAATGAGTTGTTTTTGCTTTTTCGAAACGAGACGTCGTATATTTTTATTTTATTTCCATTTCTAGTATTTTTTGAGTTATACCGTGTAATTTTGGTGGTATTTTAACCGGTGTAACTTATTTAATGAGCACGTGGTAGTGAAATTAAATATAAGTGTATTACGTGTCTTTTCAAACACGTGGAAATTGTCCACGAACATTCTAGTGAAACTGCCATCGTTTTACTAGAACATGACTTGACTGAGACTGAGACTTTGACGACTTGACCTAACTTTATCAAAATAACTACTTGATATTGGCAAAATTTAGGAAAGTCAGTGGCTA
Organism: Epirrita christyi; assembly: GCA_951392215.1. Classification (NCBI taxonomy): domain Eukaryota; kingdom Metazoa; phylum Arthropoda; class Insecta; order Lepidoptera; family Geometridae; genus Epirrita; species Epirrita christyi. The sequence goes on along the minus strand of OX595842.1, from coordinate 5,439,514 downwards.
TTAAATAGAAGATGAATTTCATGCGTATTTTTTTTAAGGTATGGAATTTGCCGTTCGATGTTGAATAAGTTGGAACTACTGAAGAAAATTGACCTACACCCATTGGGCAAAGAGACTGGGAGTCTTCGCCGCCTGTTAGCCTCGGTAACTGAGGGCAGGTTGCTCCTAGCTAAATCGGAAACCGGAGAAGAGCTAAAGCATCGCGACCGCATGTTTATTGTCAAGCTCATAGTGGAAACGGAGCTGCGGTCTTTAACCAAAATATCAAACACAATCCGAAAGGATATCTGGAATCATTGGGCTAATGAGGTGGTGCGTTTGTTCAAGAACGAGTCGGCTCAACTTTATTACATCCCGTACCGAGTTGTGGAAAATAAAGTTCTCCAAGCTAGTGGCTTGTTCCACAATAGATTGATAACACAAAGAAGACTGCTTTCATCTGGCAAAAAAAGGCGGGCCAGCACCCTAAGCAGTGAAAGCAGTGACAGCAGAGTTCTTCCAAGAATATTTCAGCAATCCGATAAACGAGTGCGACCGCTACCAGAGCTAATAACGTAATAACCTGTTAGCCTCAGCAACTGAGGGCAGGCTGCTCCTAGCTAAATCGGAAACCGGAGAAGAGCTAAAGCATCGCGACCGCATGTTTATTGTCAAGCTCATAGTGGAAACGGAGCTGCGGTCTTTAACCGAAATATCAAACACAATCCGAAAGGATATCTGGAATCATTGGGCTAATGAGGTGGTGCGTTTGTTCAAGAACGAGTCGGCTCAACTTTATTACATCCCGTACCGACTTGTGGAAAATAAAGTTCTCCAAGCTAGTGGCTTGTTCCACAATAGACTGATAACCCATAGAAGACTACTGTCATCTGGCAAAAAAAGGCGGGCCAGCACCTCTAGCAGTGAAAGCAGTGACAGCAGAGTTCTTCCAAGAATATTTCAGCAATCCGATAAACGAGTGCGACCGCTACCAGAGCTAATAACTGAAGCTATTAATGATAACCCACCTGAATCAACATTGGAAGCACAAGATTGCTTAGACTGGCTTAAGGGTTCTTCTTCACTCCAAGACATAAGTTGTAGCAAAATGGCGTGCCACTTTTGATCTACAAAAAAAACTACTAACGGAGGGTCTTTCTTTGAAAGAATATTTTGACTGGTTTCCAGCATTCAACCTGCCCCAATGGTCACAATCTGGTGAGTTGTTTTACATAATATATTGGTAATGTTTTCAGCGGACTCTGACATATTATATATTTACCTACTATTGAAATTTATGAAATTGGTGATCGGAACGGTGTACTGAGCTGACCAGAATGAGCTCAAACACTGCCAGTCTACTATTATAGCCCATATAATACCATAATAATAATTATCCATCGAAGAGTGCCGATGTCCAACATCTGTCTCCATCTTCAGGTCAGCTCACTGTCATCGTACCTAATATTGTATTCTTATTGAAACCTGACAAATTTCAGCGGAAATGAACACCGTGAAGTCGGTCAAATTTAACTTGAAAGGTTTGATTATACCGGGACAGGTGAAACTTAATAAAAGCTTGTAAAATTACTTTAATCTTTTGCCACAACAACGGCTCAGGATGTGTTGTCTAACACACACTGAGCCGCTGGTCTTAGAGATTTGAAAGTTTGAGGGTATTTACAAAACATATAGTTTGTTGGGGTCGTAGGGGTCTGTAAGGGTGTGGAGATTTTAGCGGTTAGATGTTGTAGGGGTTGTAGGGATGTGTAGTAGTTTTTAGGGGTTATAGACATTATCTTATCCCATGCGGACGAAGTCGCGTGCAACAGCTATTCACAATATGTATGGTCATGTATTATTTTTTAACGCGGACGAAGTCGCGGGCTTTTGCTTGTTTGTAATAAGCCTTTCACTAAACAGTCTTATTTTTTTTCAGTCGGAGAAGAGCAGGCATCACTTGCAGCTTTTTGGTCCATCACAAGTCTACTCTGGCAGATGCCATCCATCACAGTTCCAAGAAAAACGGTCTGGAAACTCTCCAGGGAGGAAGTTCGTTCCAGCTTCATCGTTCGTCGTTTCCAGACTTGTGGCAACGGCTGCAGATGTAGGTAGCCATTGTGCAGATAGGGAGGCTTTTGTAACGGCAAAAGGTATTCCAGAACAACCTTACATTCTTGCTGTAGGGTCTTCATGGGCTACGGTCAGTCATTCACAGACTTTGTGAATGACTGACCGTATGCATTTATTTTAAGAGCTGTTGTGTTTGTGTATTTAGTATTATTACATATTTTAATATGTCACAAGTCACAACCTGGATTTTGGCCCAGTAGGAAGTACCCCGACATTCGCCCCAAAGGTCGTGGGCTAAAATCAATTGGTTATTGGAATTGATAAATCCATTATTGCACGCCCGGGCTTTGAACCTACAACCACTGTATCGAAAGTCAGGGTATCTCCTACTGGGCTAACATGACTTGTGCTTTGCTTTGATGATATTAGATGCGCCCTGTGGTTTCACCCGCATACATCTCGATCCGGTGGAAATATCGGAATAAAAAATAGCCTATGTGTTATTCCAGGGGTCCAGCAATCGACATACCAAAATTTTTTGCAATTAGTTAGCAGTTTTTGCGTGAAGAAGTAACAAATATACATACATTACAGACACACAAACTTTTGCATTACATTAATAATATAAATGCGAAAGTTTGTGTGTGGCTGTGTATGTATGTTTGTTTGTTAATTTTTTATGCAAAACCTACTAAAAAAATTGCCATGACATTTTGTATGTAGATAGTTGAATCTCTAGAATAACTGAATCTCTAGAATAACACATAGGCTTATTTTTATCCCGATATTTTCACGGGATTACTCGGAACTTGTGCGTGTGAAACCGCAGGGCGAGCTAGTATATAATATTAGTGAGATGTATGTGGTATTTCATTGATTCTACTGGATCACGAATTAAATCATCATTGAGGATACCCTCATATGCCTGAGAACATTCGATTGTAACAACATTCATTGGCAAAACCAAATTATTGTTATTACACTATTCTTTAAGTATAGGTACATAATTACAATAATAACAATGTAGCCCAGGGGTCTTATTCATAATCATTTTTTAAACCTATTTTTGTTATAATAGCTTTTGTTTTCTTCTCTTTGATGTAAACTGTCATACAAAAGCTATTTTAACTAAAATATGTTTAAAAATGATTATGAATAAGGGGTCAAGTATGTTACTAAAGCCAAGTTTAAAATTTAAGGTTTTAAATGTGATGTGATTGTTTTTAGGTCTTTGTTTGTCTTAATATACAAACATTTTTGAAATTTTGTTGTTGTTATTTCACTTACTTAGCTGTTTTTACCTGATAGGTAATGTATTCTCACTTTGCCATAATTTACTTTGTTCTCGTACCTACTCTCCTTTTGCTTCCTTTACAGTGGGACCCTAGCAAATGCACGCTTTGCTTCCCCAACAAAGATAGTTTATCCTTCTCGATCTTTTGTTTTTGCTCATTATAATCCGGTACGTGTACTCTGTTCAGAAGTGTATAGTACTTAACTGTCTCGAGTACACCTACCCGGATTGTAATGGGCAAAAACAAAAGGTCGAGAGAGACAAACTATCTTTGTTGGGGAAGCAAAGCGTGCATTTGCTAGGGTGACAAAGGTCCCGTTGTAAAGGAAACAAAAGGAGAGTAGTTATGGGAACAAAGTAAATTTGTTGCTGGAGCAAAGGGAGATTAGGAACTTTGTTGGGAAAGCAAAAGGAGAATAGTTATGGGAACAAAGTAAATTTGCTGCTGGAGCAAAGGGAGATTAGGTACTTTGCTGGGGAAGCAAAAAGAGAGTAGTTATGGGAACAAAGTAAATTTGCTGCTGGAGCAAAGGGAGATTAGGTACTTTGCTGGGGAAGCAAAAAGAGAGTAGTTATGGGAACAAAGTAAATTTGCTGTTGGAGCAAAGGGAGATTAGGTACTTTGCTGGTGAAGCAAAAAGAGAGTAGCTATGGGAACAAAGTAAATTTGCTGCTGGAGCAAAGGGAGATCAGGTACTTTGCTGGGGAAGCAAAAAGAGAGTAGTTATGGGAACAAAGTAAATTTGCTGCTGGAGCAAAGGGAGATTAGGTACTTTGCTGGGGAAGCAAAAAGAGAGTAGTTATGGGAACAAAGTAAATTTGCTGCTGGAGCAAAGGGAGATTAGGTACTTTGCTGGGGAAGCAAAAAGAGAGTAGTTATGGGAACAAAGTAAATTTGCTGCTGGAGCAAAGGGAGATTAGGTACTTTGCTGGGGAAGCAAAAAGAGAGTAGTTATGAGAACAAAGTAAATTTGCTGCTGAAGCAAAGGGAGATTAGGTACTTTGCTGGGGAAGCAAAAAGAGATTAGCTATGGGAACAAAGTAAATTTGCTGCTGGAGCAAAGGTACTTTGCTGGGGAAACAAAAATAAAGTAGGTACGGGAACAAAGGAAATTTGTTGGTCGAGCATAGGGAGATTCGGTAATTTTTTATTGTAATGTAATGTAATGTAATGTAATGTAAAATGTACCTTTGTCATGGTAACAAACTGCCGCAGGAACATAATGAATAATGTTACTACAACAAAGTTTCAACTAAGTTGCCCGCAACAATGTTTCAACTAAGTTTCCCTGACAACATTAATTTTGTCGCACAGTATCGTTAAAAATGTTGTTGCACTGACAACAAACACTTGGCAATAAAAAGGTTGCTGCAGGAACTAAGTACCTACAACGGCTCTCCACAGTTAATGTTTTATTGTTGGCCCCAACCATATTTTTTTCTCAGTGTAACATCATCAATCTTTAGAAATACTTTTTTTTAATCCACCACCTAAATAAGTGGAATCAAGCGCGCTCATTGGTCTTCTCAAACCCAATTGGTAGATTTTGCAGACCACGTCCACTATGAGAGTTTAACGACAAATCAGAGGCCGCATTCAATATTCATTTGATGGATTTTACTTAAGGTGCCACTTCACTTGTTGTATATTTGCAAATGTTTGCGATATTTTTCCAAGGTAAAATCAACCATGAGTCTATATCGGTATATAATGTTATTTTCCTTGGCAAAATAACGCAAACATTTGCGAATATACACCAAGTGAAGTGGCACCATGCCGGCATGCTGCCCGTGTCGCGACTGCTGAGATCCGTACGCTACTTTTACAGGGTCACGCACTATTTAACAATAATGAGCCAGCTGGTTTCTACATCAGCTGTGTCACCGAGACAAGGCGTGATAAGAATAGAAAAGAAATAAGTTGCAATGTAATTAATCTTATCCGTTTTAATGATTTGGCATTCGTGAAGAGATGATAGCATAGATAGTAGAGCACGATTGATAGTTTTTCTGAGGTTTTTCTTCTTCGTCATGTGACTGATTATTTCTTGGTTGGGTCTGTTTGTCAGTGGCCTTAATAAGCCTATGATTTTTAACCTATAATAGTTATTCAACCTATTTACTAATAAGATTAATAGGCAAATAGGTATGCACATTTATGTGGGACGGTCTCGAATATAATTTGAAAGAAAGAAAGAAAGAAAAAGCATTTATTTGTGCCAAAAAAAACAAGAATGACACGGGAAAAAGACACACATATACACACAGAGATTAACAAAGATTATTAAAAATACACAGAAGACAAGCATTACATTAATAAAAATAGTGTGCCTCTCAGTACCCACCAGTCATACAACACTGGCACAAATTGGCGTCCAGCTCAGCATTTGTTGTGTTGTGGCAACACAACGCTAATCTTCCGCTGAAACCATACAGGTGAAAACACGGATGTCTGCTTCACAACTATATAATATACTATATTTAATTTAAGAATGAAATAACGATTATGAAATATATACAAAAATAATAATAATATGCAGTGCAAAACAATGAATAAGAACAAAACACAAAAACATTTTATAAAAAGTTGGTCATGACTAACAGAAGTGCTGGGGATAAGAGAAAATAAAATAAAAAATAATAGTGCAAGAGATATACAGAAACTATGCGGCGATCGCGGGCAAGCAACAATTTTAAATAATTTTTAACCTAACCTGAAGAAAAAAACTTAGCACACTACAAGATTGACACCTCGTTTCTCAAAATCTCAAATAAAAACGTGAAGGAATGGAAGTGGGATTTGATAAATGAAATAACGAGTGAACGGGTTTCGAACGAATGTTTGGCCGACCACATAAATGATTATTTTATATCACTTGGAAAAGAACTTCAAAAGAAAAGCCCGCCTTTTCTTGCAGAGGCAATACTGTTCGCGAAAAACTCTACACCTGAACTAAAGGAACTCCAGTTTCACAGCATATCAGAAAACCAGTTGATACTGCTAGTCAATCGTAAGATTCGCAATTCAGATACAAAAGATCTATATGATATATCTGGTAAACTTGTATGCGAAATGATGTGTCATTTGTCTGATCACATCTGCTTCCTTCTAAATAACATACTTCAATCTAATGACTATCCTGATATTCTAAAAAAGGCAAGACTAACGCCATTATATAAAGGCAAAGGTGTTCATTCGGACGTGTGTAACTACAGACCCATTACCATAGTGCCCACATTTTCTAAGTTGATCGAATCGGTAATGTCAGAAACTATTATGAAACATATGATAGACAACAAATCATTATCAGAGTGCCAACACGCATACAGGCCAGGCAGATCCACAATAACCGCCACACAAAAGTGTATAGAACGAATTATAGATCACTTGGAAAACAAGAAAAAGGTTGCCGGAATTTTTCTGGATCTATCAAAAGCTTTTGATTCCGTGAATCATGAGCTTCTCCTAGAAAAGCTTAAGCTGTATGGCATTAGGGGCAAAAGTTCAGAACTGCTGCAATCATTCCTAGAATATAGAGAACAAACAGTGGAAATAAGGATAGATGGTAAACGTTTCCGATCAAAGCCTCAATTATGTCAGATAGGTGTCCCACAGGGATCATCTTTAGGGAATACCCTTTTTCTCATGTTTTTGAACGATATAGCTGCAGTAGACATTGATGGCGAACTCGTTCAGTACGCAGACGACACAACGATCATAGTATCGGCTGACACGAATGAAGAACTATTAAACGTGATAGGATGTACTATAAATGAGTTAGGGAGTTGGTTTTCTATGAATGGTCTTATGCTTAACGAACGAAAAACTAGTATCATGTTTTTCAATGCCGTCTCTCCTTTTCAGGGCCAAATACCAGTGCCCCTGCGTAGTGGCGGTACTGTGAATAGTTCAAGTATTGTTAAGCTTCTTGGTTTTGAGTTAGACCCAGCATTGACATGGAAAAGTCATATAGATTCCACGTGTAAAAAAATGGCAACAGGGATATATGCATTAAAACAACTCAGAACAATGACATCAGATACCAACCTTAAAGAAATTTACTATGCATACATCCACTCGATTATGGCTTATGGCATAATTCTATGGGGCAACTCGACGGACTATGAACGTGTACTAAAAATGCAAAAACGTGCCATTCGTGTATTGATGAAGGCCCATTTCCGTGACTCGTGTAGAGAATTTTATAAAACGCTTCAAATACTTACATCAGTGTCGGTGTATATATTTGAAGTCATAAAATATGTGAGATTAAACTTGGATAACTATAACACTAGAGGTAAAAATAATAACCAGAGTTTCAGACATCCAATGCGTTTGACAGCAATATATCATAGATTACATATATCTAAGAAACTTCCGAAACTAATGGGAATAAATTTATATAATAAGCTTCCACAAAAACTAAAGTCAACTGAAAACTACAACAGTTTCCTCAATAAGGTTAAAATACTTCTTTTAGACAAGACATTATACACCATAAAAGAGTACTTGCATAATGACTATAGCCACTTTGAAGGCAAGTAACAAAGGCTTTTTTTTTTTTTTATGCTTCTGTACAGCACAATTTTATTGTTTTTTTTCTTTTTATTTATTTGAATTTTTAATTTATGTGTACCTACAGTTTGTATGAATGACGAGTTAAGGATTGTTGCACTGACCTTAGTACCTATCGGTAACCTCACTGTATTGTGTCTAATGTAAATGTGTCATCATCTTTAATAATAAATTTTCTGATTTCTGATTTCTGATTTCTGATTTCAGGTAACCATGTTGTATTTGGTGACTCATGAGATACATTTTCAGTTTGTGTCTAAAACCTTGAATACTTTGTAGTTCTCGAATTGGCGGAGGAATGTTGTTCCAGCACTTTGAAGCAGCGTACCGAAAACAGCCTTTAAAGGCTGCCGAGTGATGCCTATGGGTGGCCAGCTGCTTCGAGCACCTACGTAATGTTCTGGTATTAGCAATCCATGTAAGTCTTTCATACAAGTACCGTGGCGTGTGATGTTTAAGCACCCCGAAAAGCAAGCAAGCAAGATGTAACTTTTGTCGCGCCTTCATCCTTAAGATGAAACGTAGATTTAAGAAAGGTGTGACATGACTTCTAGGGGGTATTTTAAAACAAAACCTAGCGCAGGCATTTTGTACTCTTTGTATTACGCGCTGAGTCCGGGCAAGCAATCGAGGACCAACTACGATGTCTAAGTAGTTTAATCTAGAGAGTACCAAGGATTCGACAAGATGTATACGCAATTCCACATTTAAAAATTGTCTTATATTATATAGCACCTTAAGCTTATAAAAACATGATTTTATTGAAGCAGTGATGTGCTTCTCAAACCTTAGATTGACATCCATGTTGAGGCCAAGATTGCGTGCCTCGTATACGCGCTCAATAGGTTCACCCATAAGAGAGACGTGTGAAGGTAGGCTAAATTTCTCAAGTCGTTGTCTTGTGCCAAAGACCATAAATTTAGTTTTAAGTGGATTAAGTACTAGGCTGTTAGCATGTGACCACTCAGATATTCTGGATAAGTCCTCATTTAGTTGCTGGACTGCCGCATTCACGTCTTCAGGTTTAAACGAGATGTACACTTGGACATCGTCAGCATAAATATGATAATAACAGTTTTTAATGCAACGGACGATATCCGCAGAGTAAAGGATAAATAATATAGGGCCCAGGATAGACCCTTGAGGTACTCCTCTATTCATACCTACGTTGTCTGAAAAAATGTTTGTGCCATCAGATTTAACTAACTTTACGTGCTGGCGACGTTCGCTCAGATAACTATCAAACCACTTCACGGTGCCAACATCAAATCCATAGTATCTCAACTTCGATAATAATAGGGTTGTATTTAGTGCATCGAACGCTCGAGAGAAATCAAGGAGTACCAAAAGTGTAACCATCCCTTTGTCCTGTGCACCAAGGATGTTGTCGGTGACATCTAAAAGAGCAGTGGCAGTACTACGCCCCTTTCTAAACCCTCTCTATAATAATTAATATTATATTCATTCGGGTTATATAATACTAATTATAATTCGGTTACTCTTCTTGATTTAAAGGAAAATATCGGTTTGGCAGTCAAATAAAATAAATAAGTATACGTATACCCCGATTTTTTATTTCAGTAAATTTTTGTAAACAAAGAAATGTCAAAATATGCCACTGTGTGAATAAATGTCATGTATATGAATCATATGTGTAAGTACACGTATGATACACAATCATGACATTTATTCACACAGTGGCATATTTTGACATTTCTTTGTTTACAAAAATTATCTAAAATTTTAAATCAGCGTATAGGTAGGTAGTTCATGAGTAAGATTGTTTTATACATAGAGAATTGTATTTACTTGGAACCAAGGAAGCAGGGTCTTTGGAAATAAGGACATATTAAAAGTTTTTTGAGTGTATAAAATCTAGTTTTGTGTATATTTTCTGATATAATAATATAATAATAAATTCAAAAAAAATGTCACTAAAGAATATCAGAAACGAATTCTTTGCACAACATCAGTTAATAACTAGGTATGCCTACATACTAAGTTAATGTTTTTTTGACCATGGATATTTTTTTTTGTATTTCTTTAAACTCATTGTCTCATAGGTAATGTTATGTTAGCTGGTCTACAAGTTAAATAGTAAGATCTACGCCACCGGATCTAAACCACCGGATTTAAGAAAAAAGATCAAGATAATTTATTTGTTTTGAATATGGTAAGTTATTACTCCTACTTCTATACGGCCGGCCGTGCGAGCTCCAAACACAGATTCATCGATAGTAGGTACCATAGTAAAAATCCCATCAAATGATTGATATCCTTATCAATCATTAATATAATAAGAATGTCAGTTTACAACCACACACAGACAAATAACACGATTTCTTTGGTAAATTTTTAACATCTGCTATCGTCTCGATACCGATGTAGATATTCGTGCTAACCCCACCGTTGCTTGGAAGTGAAAATAGAACCAAAAAAACCGCAGGCGTTGCCATGGTCACGGATATAATTGTTTCACCCAATCAACCGCACAATTCACTACCAACCACGTGACTAAACAATGTGATTTTAATTTTAAAAAACCCCGGTAAAATGCGTGTCGGACTCGCGTTGAGAGGGTTCCGTACAAGTAGGTTAGGTACTATAGTTACCACTATAGACATATTACACTTATTAGTCAATCAACACCATTTTAAACTAATTATCTATTTACTAAGGGAAAGAAACTACAAAAAAAACAAATTAAAGTACTAAAACTCCTACGAGTACTTTAATTTGAGTTGTCTTGTAAATTATTTTTGTTTTTTGAAAAATATCAAAATAATATATTTAAATAATAATAAAATAATAATAATAATATAAGTAATAATCTTGTTTATATTTTTTATAATATTATTTGTCATGATGCTTTTGACACAAGTTTTTTTATTTTTCTAGTTTGCTCCCCAGAATTAATCCCCGAAACCAGAATTCGTTGATTTACGCTATACGTCCAGGATTAGGTCACTCAACTCTATAATATACCAAATTTCACCTTTTTTGTTCCTGTAGATTCGAAGAAAACATGCTGTGATAGATAGACATTCAGACAAACACCTGAGTGATTCTGTAATGGTTCCGTTGGTACCCTTGAGGAACGGAACCCTAAAAAGACCAAACTTAACTCAATGAACAAGAAAAAGCATTCCTTGATTTCTTAAATCAATTTTATTGTAACAGGATAAGGTTGATATTCAAATATCTTTCAATATTATGGCATTTATGTCAATGATAAGCGAACATTGGTGAACATTTCAATTCTGAATAGCGACTTTTTTTATTCGCATTCATTCGTTATAGTATGGTTATAATATTGTTACTTAGGTACCTACAGGAAAAACGGCAAACTCAACGGCTATTAATCCTACTAATATTATAAACGCGAAAGTTTGTGAGTATGGATGGATGTTTGTTACTCTTTCACGTAAAAACTACTGAATGGATTTGAGTGAAATTTGGAATGGAGATACTTTACGCCCTGGATTAACACATAGGCTACTTTTCATCATCATCATCATCATCATCAATTTTCATCATTATTCACGCGGGTGAAACCGCGGGGCGCAACTAGTCAACTATAATTATGTACATACCTACCCAGTATCAAGAATGCGTTGATATGACACACCCAGTCGCCGTAGTTGGCGATTTAAGGAAAATGTAGTTGAGGAAAATAACAGTACCTATCTAGGTAGCCCTAGCTATTAGGTAGCCTGTTGTTACCTTAGGTACCCAGGCACCTGCTATTCAATTTGTTTATAATTATTTATCCAGTACAGATTGACCTCACGATTACTAGTGAATTCCATTGTGATACGACCTCAAGATCACAATCTTAGAACCAACGGTCTTGGAATAAGAGGATAAATTCTTGAATCATTATCTCTTGAGATCGGAAACCGCAAACATTAGCACGGCATTTTTTTGCCGATGGCCTGATTGAGCCTGAATGTCATTATGCGCCAGGAATGGGTTTTCAACACCCTTTCCCCCACCATTACACCTCTACCCCCCCACTAAAAGGAATTGTGCTTAGGAGGAAAAGTGAGTGCAGGAGGTAGCTCCTATGAGCTAGTCTAGGGGCTAAGACCTCCTACTCCATGTCCATGAGCTCTTTTTGTGATGTGTTGCCTTATAATAGAACCCTCCGTCTCCTCCCGTGGATGTCGTAAATTACATTACATTACACCAGGCGATGGGCAGCAGCATCTACCTGAGTAATCAATGCGATCATTAATCTGGTTGCCAAGCGTTTATGGAAAATCCACCCATTACATTCTATAGGGGAGGCCTTGTCCATCCAATAGACGTGTAATGGTCAAATCAAAATGAGCCTAAATCTCAATAAAATTGTCTACTATAATATATACTTACTAGTTTTAGAGGAATTTCGTTTAATTTTATTTCGTCCCCATCACCACAGAATAAATAATAGTACAAGTACCATCACTGACTTCTGCTTGTCATGCATGACCAACGCTTATACATAAAATACATTTGGACTTTTTAACACTGCCTACATTTTCAGTCTTTCTTTTTCCTCATACACTGCTTTTTGATAATACAGTTTTATACCTACTTATATCTCAAATGCACGACGTTGACGCGCAATTTTAATAAATTCAAACTAGTTACTTATATTTGTGATAGCAATTGTGATGCTGACATCCGTGTTTTTGCACTTGTACTCCAGCGGAAGATCAGCGTTGTCAAATTAGAATAATGTTATAACACAAAAAATGCTGAGCTGAACGCGAATTTGTGTCAGTGGTGCGTGACTGGTACTGCGAGACGCACTATTTATAATAATAACATAATAAGATCTTGACGACCTCTGTGGCGCGGCAGGCGAGTAGCCGGCTGAGATACGAGAGGTTGCGGGTTCGATTCCCGCTGCGGGACAAATGTTTGTATGATCTACAAAATAATTTGTTCCGGGTCTAGGTTGTATGGTACTCATAGTTCGGGATCATGAATACGTATGTGACTGTTGGGTCTTATGGTATGTTATTATATTATTATAGTAACAAGCGTTTATTTATGTCAATGAATACAAGAATGAGACGAGAAAACACGGAACACCTCTTCTCTTCTTCTCTCCTCACCTGTCATTCTTTCATTAATTGAAATGTTTTCTCTTTCTCTTTCTTTATTTCGTTTCGACGGATCGAGAACCTTTATTTTCCAACGGCTGGCAATTCCGCGAATATATTTATATATGGCCTGCCCATTGCCACTTCAACTTGCTTATTCTGAAAGCTATGATCTTTAGTTATTAATCAATATTTAGTTAGTACCTATTCTGGTTACAAGAAGTCGGTGGATGCCGGCGGAGATTTAAGACCTAAACGTGTAAAATGATGTGTAGGTAGGTATTCTTACAAATAAACGATTGAATCTTGAATCTTGAATCATGCCATGGTATTCTAGGGGGAGGCCTATGTCCAGCAGTAGAATTCTACAGGCGGTAATGATGATGATTCATTGACCTAAGTAGCTCATTGTATAACACTAAGTTAATCCCAAACGAGGTTAGTAATTGATCTATTGACTGACTCATCATCTGGTCATTACTGGTAAATGAATGCTTCAATGAGCGCAAAATTGACATTGGCTGTCTTTGAGGCTCTTAGGCACATTTTTGTGTTTGTTGTTTTTTGTTTTTCATCTAAAGATTCGTTTTAAATATATGTTTAAGAGAAGGTTACTCTATTTGTACGCGAAAGAAGTTTGCTTCAGATTAGGCTTCAAACTCCATGAAACTTTGTACACATGATCAGTACCTAAACTAATATATAAACAAGTGGAGGGTCAGTTTAATTTTTTTTTTTTTTTTTTTTTTTAAATTTATGATTTATACACCCAACAGTCACATACATAGCCCTGATCCCACACTAGGATTAATTGTGTCGTAGTCTCACTCGCACTTGGGCGTTTCATATAATTTTATAAGAAACTAACGCACAGTGGGTCTAGATATTAGGTACGTACTCAGGTATAATGTCAATAAAACTATAAAGAATTGGTATAGTTAAAAACAGAGGATTAAAAGTAAATCAAGAGTAGCCTCCATCCATTCTTCAATTCTTTTACGATCGCTTCAAACTGTAAAATCTTTTCAAATTTTGTTTGAAACCTTAAGTCGACTACGTGGAGGCTTTCGCGGCTTCTCACCATTTGTTTGCTTTTCGTCGACGGATTTACATCCAAATCATTTTATTTATTTTTTTGTTTTTTTTACGGTACTTCGTTCTTGAAAGGGCAGGTAGCTAATACTTTAAAGTATTATATTAGTTTGATGGTACACAGTTTAATACCTACCTTATTTAGGTTACTATGTATCAGCAACTCCTTGCTCCGAGGCACCACACAGGCGCTTCTCACCTAATGGTAAGACGGACCATTTATGTAAGCCAAGCCGTGTTTGTTGTCTGATTCTTCTAGGCTTGGTCGAGTTGGAACAGGAGTAATTTTAGCTTATAAGACGATTCAAAATGATCCTTGTGATTTCAATGAATAAAGTTCTTTTTGACTTTGACTTGTATCGATGTTTTCGTAAATTGATGTAGGTACAAGGATGGCAATATACCAGTGGAGTAATTTTAGTCCTTTACACTATAACGTATAACATAACATAACACCCAACAGTCACAAACATAGCCCTGAGGCACAATTCTCTAACTTAAAAGATAGTTAAAATAGAGTTCGGATCATGTTTCGATCTTGTTTCGATGTCTTAAATGTCAGAAATGGTATTCTCTTAGCTTAAAATAAAACATTGTAATGTGATTATATCGAAATTGTGACCGAAACTGGAACGATTTTTTTTTTTATATAATTTTAGCATAAGTAGATGGAGTCTCTCTTTACTATTTCCAATTATATATATAATAACCATCATACTCTAATGGTAATTTGACAGCTGGCCATGCATGTACGCTATGTAGGTAATAGGACGGTTTCTATGCTAGTCCTTATTCTGAGTAATAGCCAAAATAGAAGAAAACTTTGATCGCGTGCAAACGAGCGTAAGCGCCCTACCGGTATCCTTCACTTAATGATTCTTTTGATTTTTTTGAATCTTAAAATGAATTTTATACTCTTATTAGGGTTAATAAGAGTATAAAATTCATTTTAATATTTTCGTAGATAGTGTTGTGAAAAATGATATTGATAAGTCTGTCGAGTTTCTAGTCGTAATGTTGTTTTCCCCTATGTGCTCTCCGCTACTGCAACCTAACTGACTGCACAATGTCCTTTATAATAATGTTGTTGTGTACGAAAGTTCATATTGTAATAAATGTTTAATTTACAAATAACATTTAATATAATTTCTTTCATCTTCCACACGGTACACTAATTAACATGACCGTGGTGTGTCAGTTTTAAAAAAATAAGTTTTTCTTAGTTTATGATTTGGTAACCATATAATTTTATACGAAACCAACGCACCACGGGTACGCAATATTGGAGTACTGAATATAATATGCACAATATGTGTTTGAAGAAAATATATACAAATAAGAAGCAAATTTCGTTCAGGTGCTAAAGGACGTAAGCGCCGTATTGCCGGTGGCATTCTCTTACCTAAGTTCTTTCATTCAGAACTCAGGACTTAGAAAATAAACGAAAATAAAATATCTAGTTTTGCATTGCACAAAAGCTGCTCAAGCAAAAACCGACGTAAAGCCATCCAAGATTCGAAGACAACGCAAAGGAACAATCAGCTTGCAAAATCCACGCCAATATTCACTTCAGTACAGAAGCAGCGAAATATATTGAGAATTTAGGAAAACTGTAGGTAAATTCAAATGCTGTGAGGCTTATATGTGGTGCGGCAAAATTCTTAAATAAAATAACCTACAGCATAACCTCAAAATATCCCCACTTGAGACTCGGGACTTATTGATCAGCAAGGTAATACAAACAAAACATAACACCCAACAGTCACATACGTAGTTATGATCCCACACTAGGATTCCCTGTGTCGTGGTACCATAACACCCAGACCCGGAACAAATATTTACAGATCATACAAACATTTGTCCCGCAGCGGGCTTCGAACCCGCAACCTCCCGCATCTCAGCCAGCTACTCGCCCGCCGCGCCACAGATGTCACGAATAAACCATCACATGGCCAACAAATTTAATCTAATATTTATATATAGGTTATACCATGGTTTGTGAAATAAATAAATAAATAAAATAAAACAATATGCATCATCATCATCATCATCATCAGTATTTCATCATCATCACCAGCCTGTTTACGTCCACTGCTGGACGAGGCGTCCCCATTGAATACAATAGGGGATATGCCGTAATCATCACGCGATCGGCGATCGTATTTAGTGATAAGTACTCAGATGGTTGCTGCTACCCATCCCCTGGTGTAAGTAGTAAGGCTTTTAATACATCAAAGGGAGGAGAAGGAGGGGTCTATTCTTAGGCCGGATACTCCACGGCACAATATTTGTGCAGTAATATTTGTTTGTGATAATTTTCAGAATAAAAATCTCGTGTACTGGTACCACATAATATAGTATATAATAATATAGTAGCTATTGGTAAAGCTACTGAAGGCTCAGGCAGTCGCTATTTTACCAAAACCTTACCAGACTACGAGTAGGTTACCATATACAAAGGTTTTAAACTTCGAATCCTAAGGTAGGTCTTATTTTTGGAACGCAGTTAAAATTACCTAACCCAAGAATTAGCAAAGAGCAAATGATTATGCAATTAGGTTTCATCCGTTGGAAACTTTTCATTTTGTAAAAGTTTAATATTGAAAGCGCTGAGGCAGAATTTTTAAAGCTCCATCTTTAATTGCATTTGTGAATGTAACTGGGGGATGAAAAAACGCAGAACTTGCATTTTAAAGTTAGCTCGGTGAGAGATCGGAGTCATTTCGAACAGATATTATGGACGCCTGATGGAGATCGATCAGTTGAGCCCTTGATAGATCGTTTGTAATGGTCTTATATAGTTTAACTCAATGATTATATTTTGTATTTTGTTTTAGGTAAATATCATAAAAATAAAAAAAATATCTATCTATATGTAATGTATTGTATTAAGTATATCAGTTATCTAGTTGCCATAACACAAGCTCTGCTGGTTAGCTTGGGGCTAGATAATGTTGTGTGAAATGTCCAGAATTTATTTATTTATTTATTTTATTTTATCATTCAGATGATTATAATTAATATTTTATTGACTTTATTATTATTAAACAAAAACTATAATAATATATATTCAAAAACACGTAAAAAGGTTTTTTTTAACTACAGAGTAATATGAATATTTGTACTAATGTATTCAAATCTTATGTCTTTTTATTTTGATGATTAGTGTTGATTGTGGCGAAGGGCTGCACCATCATCGAAACCGTATAACTTTGCTCTTGGTTTGAATTTATGCCTTGTGTCACGAATGCATATGCTAGTGCCACGGATTACCTATTGAGATTATGATTCTTGACCTTAGCCAACCCATCATTAGAGATAATTATAATGTTTAGTGATGGAAAAAAAATTTGGAGAAGTACGCAAAATACTAATAGATATTTTACTTTAAATGAATATTCGCGGCAGTATCATTAAATGCAGCTCAAAATTCAGTTGAACTATTTTAATGAGCCAATTACCTGGATAATTGTGGTAGCCCGCCCGACCGGAGTGGGTACTTGTCGGGTTATTGCGAACAACCCATTTTGTACGCTTATTTCTGTTATTCGTATTTTGGAGCTTCTTAAAATCTAGCTTGGTAAATAAAATGTTTGGATGTTTTTAGATTTGGTTGCACACGCATTGCCTTTTGATTTATAGGCCTATTGGAGAAGTTGGAGTAGTGGAGTGTGTTCGACTTCTATGAGCGGTTATACTTAGTCGAATCGCTTTGAACACTACATATACTCTGATTTTTAATCTCAGGCATTTTAACAGTTCATTGTTTACAAAAAATGTCTGAGATTAAAAATTACAGTATAGGTACGTAAATTTTACTATTTATTTCTTCTGAGTCTATTTGCTCAGATACTTTTGACGGCGAATGAAATTTAGGTCTTGATGTTGGTATTCTTATTAAATAATAAGGTTATGTAAAAGCTCAACTTTTTATAATTTTACTTAATATTTTTACATACGAAAAATCACTTTGATTTTAAACCAATCAAAAACGTTTATTAAAAAAAACTGTTTCAGTAAAATTGCTCGAAAATAATATTATTATAAAACGCCACCTACTAGGCGACAAGTAAAATGATAAAGTTAATTTTGGGAAAAAACATAAACCGACTTCTAGCCTATACCTATGTTATGTACAAACTCAAACTAAAACGTAGAAAATAATACTTTAATTAGTTCAAAGCAAAGAGCATTAGAGGACAATCAACGAAATTTTTGATATTATTATTAACTATAATGAAAATCTGTCTAACCTGAAATTGAATGCGAATGAATGACATGACATAACATGTTGCAAATTCTTCACAAGTAAAAAGAAACGCATATCGTCAGAAAATATTTTCTTTTACTTAGAAACAAAAACAACTGTCGATCGTCGTCGGCATATTTACAAAAACGTTAGTAAATGTCAACATACAAACGAGAAATGTACACAATACTGTTATTACAAGCAAAGTAATTTGAAAGAACAGAAAACGTGCTCGAAGGGCCATTGTTAAGAATGTGCTGTGGTACTTCTCAGGTCCTTGGAAGAGATCCTACTAGCTTAAACGAACTCTCGGCTACTCGACCGACCATTTATAAAATCATGTATAGTCCTTTGAGTTTTTGTATCTAGCTATAGTTTCTTAGAATATCTATTTCAATTTTTCATCGATCATTTACATTTTGAACATCAAAATTTGGATCGGTACAAGGCGGCCAATCGTCATCGTTACACATCGTCCACTGTTGGATGAGGCCTCCCCCTTAGAATGCAATTGGGGATTTGGCATAATCACGCTTGATCGGCGGATTGGTGATAGCAGTATTGGTGTTGAGTCTGGTGGATACTGCTGCCCATCCCCTGGTGTAATCCCTTCGTCAGCTTTTACTATATCTACGGGAGGAGACGAATTCTTAAACCAGTTAAACCACGATGCTAATAGTTACCTCCTAAGAGTAAGAAGCATTTACTGTTAAACTGTGTAAAAATTTCGTACAGTTTGGACATTTCGGTTTAGTAATACTACTAATGGCAATAGTAGGTACCTACTAATTGTTTATTAATATTGCTAAAACATATTAAGATAATAAAATCGGTTCCGTTGCAGAGTAACACCTAACTATCCATTTAGAAATCTACCATTGGCCTAAGCAATTCAAATTATATGAATAAATAAATGCTGGACATTTCACACAACAATATCTAGCCCCAAGCTAAGCAGAGCTTGTGTTATGGGAACTTGATAACTGATATACTTAATACAACAACATTACATAGATAGATATTTTTATTATACATAGAAAAATACTCAGAACAGCCTGAACAAATATCTGCAGATTGTACAAATATTTGTTCCGAGGCGGGAATCGAACCCGCAACCTCCTGCGTCGCAGGCGGACCTTCGCCCGCCGCGCCACAGAGGTCATCAACCAAATTCAGCCAACATTCATTGGATCTCAATAAAATTTTATTGGCGATCCGTGTATCATACAAAAATCTCACTTCATTGAACCTTCCGAGTCACCTCCAGATGTATCAAATACGGTATTTTCATGGCTCTTTTATCGTTGTTCTTTATGTGACAGTAATAAAATAGGCATGTGCGTGAAAAAGTTGCAATCTCTGTTGTACGAGGCAGTAATGTCCAAATCTTGGCTATCACTTGGCAATTTCTACGAAGAAATCCATTAGTGTTATGATGTTAACGGGGAATTAGACTTTCTGGAAGTGGACAAACTATAAAGACATTTTTAGAATCCCTTGCCCAAATGACTACTGTGGGGTTAGCACGAATATTTAACGTTATTGAGACGCTAGCGAGACGATCGTCTATATCAAATATTGGCTTCAAATCTTTGTACGTAATTTGATTGGTTAACATTTGACTTTTACGATCGTCTCGCTTGGGCATGATAGATATAAATATTCGTGATTATAGGTAGGTTCGATTTCAGCAAGTCGGTACGATCATTATCTACGCCTAGCACAGGCTGACTAACGTTAGTAACGATAGCGAGTCGCTAGCGAGAAGATAGTAAGTGTATAGTTAGTATATAAACCAATCAAATTAGGTACAAACATTTCAAGGTTACCCCGATGTCATTATTGTTTTTTTTTTTTTTTATGCTACTTGTCAAGCGGACAAGCTTACGGCCCACCAGATGGAAAGCAGTTACCGTAGCCTATGAACGCCTGTAACACAAGAGGCATCACACGCGCGCTGCCGACCCTGAGACATAAAGATGAAAAGTCTCATGTGCCTGTAATTTCACCGGCACCCGTACCCTTCAAACCGAAACACTGCAATGCGAACACTACTGCTTGGCGGCAGAAATAGGTACGGTGGTAGTACTTCCCCGGACGAACTCTTTCACAAGAAGTTCTACTACTATCAAAATACATACCATAACATGATTGGTGATTAACATTTGCATTCGTTTTGCTTGCGTCTTGATAACGTTAGTCAGCCGGTCCTAGGTCTTCTGTAGATTCATACACGTCGCACGTCATAAAACAACTGCTAATTTGGTACGTGATTTAAAAAAATACAAATATTCAAAATAATCACATTTAAAACGTTATATTCGCAATGCATTTATACGTTTATATATTTTTTACGCATACATAAACAACTAATTTTATTTACAGACAGAACAATACAATTAATACAAGTCAAATACATAGTATATTACGTTAGTGGAACGCCCGCGACTTCGTCTGCGTGGTGTTTTTCCATACAAACTTCAACACACTCTCAAGGGGTGAATTTCGGAAATTCCTTTCTTAGTGCACCCCTCTAAATTTCAGGTCCCTAAGACTTACCGTTTAGGCTGTACGTTGATAGTCTGTGAGTGAGTGAGTCAGTCATTCACGCAACCATTTTATGTTTATTGATTATTAAACATAAAACACAAAAAAAACAGTAGAACTTTCTAAGGACAAAATCTACGTATTGGGGTCAACGCGTTAGTAGTACCCAATAGGTATTCCTAACGGTATACGATTGGTTACAATCCCTAAGAACATATTCGAGGTTGAAAGATAAACTGTCTACAGTTAATGTAATATAACTGTCTGTAATAAGTAACTGATGATTTTTTTAAAGCAATTCCAATTTCCACGTTGTTCCAGTAATCCCTACATCCTTGTCGCATATGGTAGTACCATATTTTTCGCCCCCGTGGACACATTAAGAGGAAAATCATTTCACTAATGGACCAGTTGTTTGTGTGTACGTGTCCACAAAAAGTAGCGAAACAATTCTCCCTTGAGTTCTTTTGTTGCCTTTAGGTGCTAACGTGAGATATGGGAGTTTGTATTTTAATGTTCCTTGCAGTGTTAATATTTAGAAATTTCAGAGTTTCCCGGCAACATTCAAGGCACGTGTTGGATCATTCAATGAATGAATGAACTAATGAATGAACATGCTATATTTGTACACCTCACAAACTACATAGTTTAAGAATGACATGTACACACATCAATAAAATGAAACTGTTTACAATGAATGGGCGATCTTAAATCGCTAATAAGCGATCTCTTCTGGACAACCTTTGGATGGAGAGAATTCTGAGTTCTAAAATATGGCTTTGTTTAGATACTTTTGAAAGTTTTACAAAGGGAATCTACCTACCTATCGATGTCAGTCTTAGATAAGTAGTAAGTATATACTTACGTATAAATAAATAACATCCAACAGTCACATGTCTACCTCTACACGCCTGATCCCACATAGTATCAGAAACTACGAGTACCATGGTACCCGAAGAAATATTTACAGATCATACAAATAATCTTTACTGGGAATAAAACCCGCACTTGTATTGTCCAAAGTAAGCATTACTTAGATATTTAAACTACAACAAAAATGTGTTGTTCTTTTTTTTCTGTGTTCACACAAATCGTTTGTCTAGCTAGACTCTAGAGGCTCAACAAACATTTCAGAGGTAGGTAAACAGCTGTTTACTTGGCAGTTGCCTGCTACTGTACAGCAGAACACGACGTTTTCGGTATTAATTATACCAGACCTCTTTGTAAACCATCCAACTGAATTCAAATGTAACCAACATTTGGACAGGCTGGATCCGAAATGTCCTAAATATACAACGGTAAAAGCCACTAATAACATCTGCTGTTTGGCAAACAGAGATAAAGCACGTTTATGTAATTTCTTGTGGACTTTCTTTTGTCAAATTAAAAATGGTGAAAAATAAATACAGGTGAAAATATGCAAATTTTTAATTAAGTTGTTTACTTATCATTGTGACCACAAATCACAAAATTATAGCAAATCCCCCCAATGTTTTCTATGGGGGAGGCCTCGTCCAATAGTGGATGTCTAACGGCTGATGACAACATGATTACTATTCATTTAAATTCATCGAAAACGGTTTAGCCGTTAAGGAAAACAACGTAACAAACGTCTATATTTATAATATTACATAGGATGGGATTACAAACCAGATTATTACTCATAAACTAGTAAATTCTACTAAGTTGTGATAATTTTATCTTGTAATTTAAGTAAGCTATTTTAAATACTTTTCTGGTATTCCTAATAGGCGGTTTAGCCAGTACGAACCTAATAAAAACGTATGATATCATCTTGTGGTTATTTTTTGTTTGTACAACTTGTTTATAAGGAAAACAACTATGGCTTTGACCATCACATGAGTTGCTACCTACAGAGAGACTAGACGATCATTCATTTAATTTATAATAATAATGAATTCTCAAATATTTTTTGTCTTTGTGCTAATTGCTATTGCATTAACTGCAGTAGTCACATCACCAGTGGATACGGATAAACCAGCATTTTGTGAGTAGCATTGTTTTCTGTTATTAAGTTTATTAAGAAGTCGGTGGATGGAGTCGGCTCAAGACCGTCGTGGCATTCAAGGAGGGAAGGCCTATGCCTAGCAGTAGACTTCTATAGGCTGATGATGTAGATAATGATTGTTTTCTATCATTATTAAATCTACAAATGTATTATTATCGTCAGTTTATTTCAGTAAATAATAATTGATAACAATAATGTAGCCTGAAATAAATATATTATTGTATATTATTATTAATAATTATTGTTATTATATAAACTGGCTCCCTCAGGCAATCTAAATGAAACGAAGGAAAGAAATACCAAGTTTTTGCATTCGTTAACGCTTCAAGATCTACAGAGGACAAAAAATCAACCAAAATTAGTAGAAAAAACTGTTGTGATGAATAATCGCGCATTTCAGGATAATATCTATGCAAAATAAATAAGATTTTAAAATCACGGCGTGCAAATTGTTAGCCGAGACGCGAAAGGCGCTGGTTTGATTCCAGCCGTGGGACAAATGTTTGTATGATCTGCAAATATTTGTTCTGGCTCTGGGTATTGTGGTACTATGGTACTCGTAGTTCCTGATACTTACGACACAAGGAATTCTAGTATGTATGTGACTGTTGGGTGCTATGTTATGTTAAATCTGGTTGACTGAAGTCTTATTTTCATTTCAGCGTGCCCCGCCGGCGAAATATACGAAAAATGTTCCCAGATACATTGCTACAAGAACTGTGGTCATCTGAAGAACTCACCAGCCTGCCCTTCAGTGACACCGGACTGCTTCAACCCAGCCTGTGAATGCGATGGTGATACCCTACGAAACGCTGAAGGTGTTTGCATTCCAACAAAAACATGCCCCGAATGGAATCCAGAAAAACATTCTTAAAATTGTTAAATATTTGACATATTATCAATATAGTCAATATATAATATTAGTCAAATAAATAAAGGCATAAAGTTTTTTTTTTGTTTTTTGTGTTGTAGTTTGTCTCACGTGTCAAAAATATGAAATACGATGATGTATAACTTTTCATTTAAATAACCTATTTATATACCTATTTATTAATTTATATGACTTCCGCCATTGCATTCGACTAAATATTAGGATAAAAAAAAATTATGAAAGAACCATAGTGGTGAAAGGATTATGATATTAGAATGTTATTTTGCCTACAGCCTCAGATCCTACACTAGCATTCCCTGTGTCGTGAGTATGCAGTAACTACAAGTGCCAAGCCTAGATACCACAACGCCCGCTAATCACAATGCCGATTGTGTACGCAAATAACTTTGTATGCATCACCAATTTCGTGTTTCCATCCCAAATTTCAGCATACTAGTAATATCATATGGCTCTGATATACTGACGAACAGATGGACATGGTGAAACAATAAGGGTTCCTTGTTGGACCTTGGAACCCTAAAAAGGATGAATACGGAGCTCACTTACTTATGTATGATAATATTTTTCGTCGGAAATTTAAAATCACCTCATAATTTTGTTAAAACCTGACTGGAACCTATGATATCATTTTGTGGTTATTTTTTGTTTATATAACTTGTTTATAAGGAAAATAACTATGAAATTGACAATCACATGAGTTGCTAGCTGCAGGGAGTCTTGACGTTCATCCGTTTTATTTATAAAAATATGTATTCTCAAGTAATTTCCGTTTTGGTGCTGATTGCTATTGCATCAACTATAGTAGTCACATCACCAGTGGATACGGATAAACCAGCATTTTGTGAGTACCATTGCTAGAACACAAACTAAATATTCCAAAATTTCGATTAAATAAAGTAAGTGGGTCTTTTATGGGGAATTCTGTACGGTTCTATAATAAACTTCCAGAAGGTGCATCTAAACTTCCTATTCGAAGATTTAAATCCTACATAAAAATTAATCTAATTAAGAAAGCGTATTACACTCTTGATGACTATATGAATGATAAAGCCGCGTGGCCTGATGTCGCTCTGCCCCTCGACTGCTAAAATGGAAATTTGCAACATCTGTACTTACCTATCTACATGTTTCTATTAGATTATTATTTATAAGTATAACAAGCGTAGCGTGTGCTGTCTTGCATATTTTTGCTGATGTTTATTTAATTTTGACTACCTACTTAAGGTTTTTATGTTCTCATTTACTATATTGTATCAGCAACACTTTGCTCCGAGGCACCACACAGGCGCTTCTCACCAAGTGGTAAGACGGACCATTTATGTAAGCCAAGCCGTGTTTGTTGCCTGATTCTTCTAGGCTTGGTCACTAATATTTATTCTGTGGCTTGGTTGCGTTGGAACAGGTGTAATTTTAGTTTATAAGACGATTCAAAATGATCCTTTTGATTTCAATGAATAAAATTCTTTTTTGACTTTTATTCTATTAAAGACATTATAAAGATTGCAAGAAGTCGGTGGATGTAGTTGGCTCAAGAACGTTTGTCGGGGTACTACTACAGGCTGGTGACGATGATGATGATGATTTATATTGCATGATAGGTAATATGCAATATTTCAGAATTCATAGAGTTTCATGTATACAGGACCTTCCTCTACTGCGTCATCTGGTTTGTGGTAGCCACTCGAGAACCTTTATTCCCCATCGATTGCCAGTTCTGCGAGCTTTATGACCTGCCCAATACTGCCCATTGCCACTTCAACATGCTAATTCTCAAGAGCTATGTTAGTGATCTTGGTTCTTCTACGGATTTTCTCGTTTCGGCAATATAAATAAGATTTTAAAATCACGGCATGCGAGTTACTAGCTGAGACGCCAGAGGTGCTGGTTTGATTCCAGCCATATTTGTTCTGGTTCTGGGTGTTGTATCTTGATAGTTCGTACTCGAAGTTCCTGATACCCACTACACAGGAAATTCTAGTGTGGGATCAGCACTATGTAGTGACTGTTGGGTGCTATGATGTTACGTTAAAACCTAGTTGATTTAAGTTTAATTTTCATTTTCAGCGTGCCCTGTCGGTGAAATATACGAAAAATGCTCCCTGATACATTGCTACACGAATTGTAGCCACCTGATGAAGCCACTACCCTGCCCTTCAGTGACATCGGACTGCTTCGACCCTACGTGTAAATGCAATAGTGATACCCTACGAAACGCTGAAGGTGTTTGTATTCCAACAGAAACATGCCCCGAATGGAACCCAAAAATACATTCTTAATTTTTTTTAATACCTGTAATGTAAAGTCTTACATAAATAAAGGCATAACATTTTTAACTAGCGTTAGTGCACTGGTTTTTATTTTTATCCCTCAGTTACGTGCATGGAGTGCCACCCATTTTTTTTTGTAATTTTGATACCCCTTTGTGGAGCTGTTCGTAGAATACACATATATGTGTGTGTGTATATAAATGTATATCTTATCATCTTTCTTCTTAATATATATATAAATCTCGTGTCACAATGTTTGTCCTCAATGGACTCCTAAACCACTTAACCGATTATAATAAAATTCGCACACCATGTGCAGTTCGATCCAACTTGAGAGATAGGATAGTTTAAATCTCAAATTATAGTCGCAATTTTAATTTATTGCTAATTATTTGTCTGTTATTATTTGACAGTCACAATTATCTGTTAACTCCAAATGATTCTAACAGATGTCGATACCTTTCGACTGGGTTGTACTCAACCCAGTCGAAAGGTATCAATAGATGGCGCTGCTATGGTAAATCTACGAACGTGTCATATAAGCTACATTTTAACAGAATTCGCACACCGTGTGCAGTTTGATCTAACTTAAAAGATAGGATAGCTCAATATTATTTTATTGCAAATTATTTGTTTATTATTTGACAGTAACAATTATCTGTTAGCTCCAAGCGATTCTAACAGATGGCGGTATCTGTTGATTGGATTGAGTAAGTATTCTAACAGATGGCGTTTGTTAATTTTGTTTTTTCTTGGACCAGGTGGAACCGGTAAGGCATTTTTTTTTCTTTGACGCTCCGTTTGGAACCGGTAAGACATTTTTAATATCGTTTTTGGTTATGTTGTGTTCATAATTGTCACGGAAAGGTTTAAATGTACCGGGACCACACGCGAACGAAGTCGCGCGCGGGCAGCTAGTAAGTATATATAAATTACGTGTCACGTTGTTTGTCCGCAATGGACTCCTAAACTACTTAACCGATTTTAATCAAATTTGCACACCGTGTGCAGTTTTATCTAACTTAAAAGATAGGATAGCTTACATCTAAATTTATAGCCGCAATATTATTTTATTGCAAATTATTTGTTTATTATTTGACAGTCACAATTATCTGTTAGCTCCAAGCGATTCTAACAGATGGCGGTATCTGTTGATTGGATTGATTAAGTATTCTAAAAGATGGCGTTTGTTAATTTTTTTTTTGGACGCACCAGGTGGAACCGGTAAGACATTTTTAATATCGTTTTTGGTTTTGTTGAGTTTATAATTGTCACGGAAAGGTTTAAATGTACCTACCGGGACCACCGGGAACACCGGGACCACGCGAACGAAGTCGCGCGCGGGCAGCTAGTATATATATATATATATATATATATATATATATATATGCCTACAAAATTCTAAATAGAAAAAAGCTATATCCATCTATGGAATTTGTATAGTTCCAAGAACATCCGAGTGAAATAAAAGTATAAAAAGCATAAAAAGATTATTTTCTGTAACAAAAAACGAAGATGAAACAAATTTTACAAATTAAAGGTAGTACCTACTTACTTAACTTATACAAAATATTACTAAAATAAAATAAAATCTATTACACTAATAATACTGTACAACAATTATTAAATGATGCAGTGGATTTTAATTTGCAAGTACGTTAGCTCCCACCCTAGGAACACCTGTGTTGTGGGTTGTGGGTAGCTAGCCTCTTCCGAACATTGTGACCGTACATTGATGGTTACGCGTAATGAGAGTGCCACATCTATGTACTCAATGTTAAAATAAATAAATATAATAATAAATGTGCTAATTTGGTTAGATTATAGTTAGTGTTTAATAAAATTACTTGGGGTATTTTAATTAGACTAAAAAGAAAAATTAAAATAAGGAAGTTAAAATTAATTCGCTCCCTTGATAATTTAGAGAGCTTAGCCAAACAGATCTGACTTTCCTACACTTTTTTCTGGTGAGTGATACTGATGGCTGTGATATATGGGCAGACGGACGGACAGACAGATATACGGACAAGACGAAACTATAGGGGAAACTATATATATAGGGGTTCGTTTTTTTGCCATTTGTCTATTGAACCTTAAAAAGTAGTTGTTAGCTTGAGTGTTAAAGAAATCTGGCAAATTAAAAAGTCGTGCGACGCCAAACACAATAAAATATTTCGACACAAACGGATATTTTTATTAATAAATTATCATGAGTTTTGGAGTTACATATTCACACGAGTATGTTTTTGTGCAATAATATACATAAACCAAAAACAAACTTTTTCAAACCGCATTCGAATTCAACACCGCATTTAAACTCGGCCTGCACGATTTTTTTATAGGACAGTAAATGAAAAAAGTGTTTCTAGAAAAAAGCTTAAAAAACAATAATAAATATTTGGAACATGAATCCTAACCAGGTATTTGAAACGATTGGATGAGAATCGCTATATGGGTATGTACAAAATCCAAAATATTTATAGACTTTTGTATTTTGTACTAGTGTCCGCTCGCGTTATACGTATGTAAAAAAGGCATATAACTTAATCTAGGTCATAATCTATCTATGTACCAAATTTCATCGAAATCGGTTTAGTATAGTTACGGCATGATTGAGCAACAAAGAAACATTCAAAGATCTAAAGTAATCATATAATATTAAGTAGGAAGTCGGATTTAACAAAACCTCTCTAGCTGTTACTATACACGGATGAGGACAGACGCTGGTGAAAAGAAAAAAACATCGTTTGACAACGCCAAATACAGAATTCAATGATTGGCGTAACCCTTGGTTCTGTATAGGACTGGTTTGGTGCGCCGGCGCCGTGCCGGCGCGCGTCAGCCAGCTATTTGATTCAATAAGTTATACTCTGTATTACTGTTATCTGGAATCGGATTCGAGAGCAGAATTGCCGGCAGGATTCAAATGGGCTTACTAGGCAACTATATTTTTAAAATATCACTTGTGCTTGTGTCGACGACTGTATTCACCAGTGAGCCTTTTAAATATTTCGCCATATTCATAAACAGTCAGTTCTAACAGCGAGATATTCAAATTGCTTCATGAATAGAGAAGGGAAGTTTGCAGTGAATTCACCATTTCTGTAATCGTACCTGTTTCAAGCGACCACGCGTTAAACTACCTGCATTTGTAATTTTACCTGCAGTTTAGTGTTTATAATGAGAATGGAATCTTAATCTTGATTTTAAACGAGTTTCTGTAAATTTTTAAGCGTTTGACCCTCCACCCTTTAATGTTCACCTCTCTTTTTACAAGCTTTTATAATCATAACTCACTTGACCTGTTAGTAAGAATGTCAGTTAGTGAGGAACAAAATATATTCTTTTTTTTTCTTTTCCTTAGCGAACTTTTTCATGTACCCTAATAGCATTACAATCTAGCCATAAGGCAGGCTAATAAGTAATTAAACATTGATAGATTTATAAAATAAATTAAGTATAGCTAAGAATGTGTTAATTGGCACTTTTCTTAATGTTTCTTATTTAATGGGAGGTCACTTTGTTCTTGTGTTCTTATTATCTAGCGAACAACAAATCAAACAAATCTTTAAACTGAATTTTAAACCAGTTTCGCACAACCGATTGAGCTGACATTTTTCATACCTGTCAAATACAGATGACAATACAATATTATAACAACAGCAAATTGATCTGATGATGGAGATGGGAGGTTGACAGCGGAACTCCTCTATGACTAAATTGTAGCCTGGCAGTGTTTTGTTATCATAAAATAATTTAAAAAAATTGTAATAAATTAAATTTTAACTAAACTGGCATGCAATGAAATAGGGTCACAGAAATATCACAATACCTCCCAAAACTATTTTTTTTTAATTTTTTTTATTTAATAAATGTTTAGTCATATTTTTTTTTAAAGTAGCTCTAGACTTTGCTTCGTTGCATTCTGAGGGAGAGGCATAATCTCTAGCAGTTGACTTCTACAGGCTGATGATGATGATGATGATAAAGTCATTTTGTACAAAAATTATTGTATTTATAATGCCGTATGAAATATATTTTAATTTTCATTCGATATCATCCATGGTGGCATTATTTCATTGTATAAGCCACAGTTTATTTTATTTGTGAATTTTAATTAAGGTTAAAGTTTTTGATAATATTCTGGAGTGAATGTCGGTGGGTCGTGACTTGGACCCACCGACATTCACGAAAAAATTGTTTCACGAAAAGTTAGTTTGGAAATTCTATTAAAAATTAGTCTACGATATACAAACAATCAGACAACGTTTTACCTTTTTTAATTTGTAAAAATAAGGATGTGAACTTATAAGCATTAATCAATTCTCTACCTATCTGTACGTAACTAATGCTCAGATAAATAGACGTTACTTAGCACGTAATAATGCTTAGAACTGTACCTGTCACTCTCTAACACGCGAGTTTTCAAATTTGTGTGACAGTGAGTGCTGGGACAGGTCTAAGCCTTAGTACGTGCTAAGTAACGTCTATAACCCTAATATCTCGGCATAAGTCTCCCCTCATCGCTTCTTTACAATAACTCCAACTTGCTTATCTACTGATACTAATGGAGCTTCCAGACGAATCCGAAGTGATAATGGCTTGACGGCTGGAATTCGACGATAGATGCAGCTACCAACGCATACAAAATCAATTTGGCTGTCAGCAATTCTGGAAACTACATACATATACAGTTACATTACAGTAGGTACAGATAGCCCCAAAAGTGCTGACACGTTCCATCGGAAAATCCAAGTTCCGCCAACTGAATAGGCCTATTCCGTTGCCTATTGTTGCGCACCGCAGTAGCCTAGAGGGCATGATAGTACCTTTGGAAGTCCTGTGTCACTCTTAACACTTTTCCCGCTGAAAACACCGGTGTCGTGAGTTTTTCGTCTTTTTGTGACGGCATTGGTGGTGGAAAACGGTCCGTATTCACTACGGAATTTTTTCCACGATTTCACGTGTAGGTAGGGTTTTTTTAATTGAAGCACAGACGTGTGATTGAGCCGCACTGTAGTCGGACCGCGTCAATCACAAACTTCAGCGTATCGCCACAAAGATGAAGGAAAAAATTCGCTCAAAAAATATATCGCAGTTAAAATAAGAAAAAATGCAATCAACCAACTCCGACGACTGCGTATTTGGTCGGAAACGTTTCAATATATTAGGAACTTTATTGCTCCGATTAAAGATTCAATGTGGCTTAGAAGTAAGCAATTTGATTCTAAAAAAGAGTGCTGATCGTGTGTCACTATAAATTTTAGTGCCAAAAACTTTAAGTATCATCGGTATAGTGAGGCCTATATCCTGGAATCACTACAGATGTATACGTATTACGTACCCTCTACACAGAAGGAAATAATGTTTGATTCTAAAACCTCCTTAAATACTGGCTATCCTTGTAAAGTTCTTATTTCTAAATAATAGGAACGCAATGTCTACAGTCTGAGAATTGACAGAAGTGTCACGCGGTCATATCAAACTGTCATACATTATTTATTATACTGACCTACCTTAGTCCTATATCATCATCAGCATCAGCCTATCAAAGACCACTGCTGGACTGCATTCTGCATAATATGCACACTGAAAAGGCAATAACACAGGCTGTAAAAGAAAATCCCTATTGATTGGACTATAAAGTTGAACTGAAACTTTTGTTCTTTTAGTTCTGTTATTTATTCTGTGTCAGTGGTTTAGTTCATTTGCATAAGCAAAGGTGAAATTAAGGTACAATGGTAGTGCCTGCAGCTATTATTCTGATTTAAATTGCTGGTACAAGTTCTATCGCGTTTTGGTTAGTGAAGTTTGTTATCTTAGAGTTACGTAGAGTGCTAAATTTATACTTTAGAGGCGTAGGGTTAAGTTGTAGCTTACATTATAACTATACATACTCTTATCACTTCTTGATCAGCCACTGGTAGATATCCGCTGCTAGATGAGTCTTCACCCATAACATACATAGCGTGCAACTTATAGCGTGCAATGGGGAGATTTGCCATATTCACTACGCTTGGCAGGCGGATTGGTGTTCGCAGTTTAGTGTTAAATATACTCAGGTGGATGCTTCTGTCCATCCCCTGGTGTAATCCCTTAGTCGCCTTTTACGACATCCACAGGAGTTAGAGGAGTCCTTTTCTTAGGCCGCCGAGTCTACCACCCCGTTCAGACCGTGACTACCACGGCTCTACTTGTGTTCTTAATTAATGATGACTATTAAATTACTAATTAGTTAATTATTACTCGTAATCATTGAGTACAAGTCGTTATACGACTTTAATTGGAAACCGGGGTGAAGGCCTCTTCGAATAACGATAGATACCTATCGTTGAAGCTTGCGTAGCTTATTGATTATTATTGACAGATGTTTTCATGTTAATTTTTACGCCTTAACTCTGGTGTAAGTAGGCCATTTAACTGGCAATGGTGGAAGAGACCCTAATCAATTGCCAATTAAGATTTAGATATTTTATGATACATCACTTTGCATTAACTCTGCAAAATCTATCTGCACTGGTTTCCCGTCGTGGATGATTTTATAATGAGGCTCTTGTTTAGAATGCTAGTTTTGTTAGAAAATACCACGTAATAATAAATTACTCGAAAGCAAAACGAAGCGATCTTATAAAATAGATGACGCAGTAACTTTTAATGATGATTTTGAAAGAGAAAATAGATTTTTACCCTCTGTTCGTAGCAAACTTGAAACCTCTCCGGTATTTCTCATAAAACAGCATAGAGAGAAAAAGGTTGATAGAGCGCAAACGGCAGTCCAAACTTGGATACAAACTAGTTTCATAAAAAAATTACTACTCAGCAGTACTTAAATTGTCAGGTTTTTTTTTACAAATTTGGAGAGTGGAGCCCTTGGTTTGACTTCTTGTATATATAAAAAACTATTGTTATTGTACATAACTCTATTTTTATTGTACATAACTCTATTGTTATGGTAGAGAACTCGAAGACTCTTTTATCATTTAAAACATTGCGAAAAGTACCTACAAGAATGTGAACTGCAGAGTTCCAGTCACTCACTATCTACATCAACTTCATCGCTTTTTTTAGGTTACCGTATCACCTAGTGCCCTTTCGTTTATGTAGAAAACGTTGTTTGTGTGAACAATTTTGATCAGCCGGTGTTTACAACCGTGCTTATGGTTTTATATATCATGGTCTAAATTGTCCCTCTGAGTCTAGTTGAGACCCTACTCTCTGTTTGTTAAGGTAAATGAAGTCTGTCGCATTCTTGTCTTCACACGAGCCGTTATGCATTTGTTTATGACAACACCGCCATGACGTTGGATTTATTATAACCTCTCATTGAATTTAATTCACTGGAAATGCCAGTATAACCATTTGGAACCTAAAATTACAAGTGTAGAGTCATGTAGTTTAGCTTTGCAGTAACCTCTAATGAAGTTGTTAGTAACAATTACTAGCAGAGACCAAAAACAGAGGTTCGACAGGGTTACTGCATAATTTAAATAATAAATTATGTTACTCATCAGCTAGTTATCTAATGTGGGGTTTACATGGGTGACTGAAGCCGCACGCCATTTTCACGCCCGCATTTTTACCTCGCGGCAAAAATCGACCGTCTAAATGGCAATTCGTCTAGGTCGCAAGTGACTAAAGCCGCAAGCCCCCAAAGTTGAGTAGAATCCGACTTTGGCCGCGCGGCGATTGGCCAAAGTGGTGGCTAAAATTGACCGTGTAAACGATCAGTTACAGACGATCGCCCGCCGCATGAAGGTGTGTTTCGCGCAAGTTGTTTCATGCGATTTTAGTCACCTGTGTAAATGGGCTAGCGATGCGGCTTGGTGAGGCGATTTGAGAAGCGACTAGCCGCACGACTAAAATCGACCCGTGTAAACCCCACTTAACAGTCACAATAGTCACATACGTAGTCCTAATCCTAGGATTCCCTGTATTGAGGGTATCAGGAACTACGAGTACCATATGATGGTACCATAACACCCAGACCCGGAACAAATATTTGCAGATCTTACTTTTATTTTTGTATTTGTCCCGCAGTGGGTACCGAGACTGCAACCTCTCGCATCTCAGCCGGCTACTCGCCCGCCACGCCACAGAGGTCATCAATTATGTTTACAGTTCAAATAATTATTAATAACAGGTTTTTTTTGTCAGTCTATAAAAATATGAATCAATATATATCAGTATTTGGCTTGTCTAGTACAAAATATGTCTCTGTTGTTTACCAAAGTTGTCTCCTGTGGGCTGCCACGCCATATATTTACAGCACTGAAAACGACGACCAGAAATTATGGTATGCCAGGTACAGAATATAATTTCAAACATTCATAAAGTTCCGCAGACTAGAATTATTATGTGAACTCTACGTAGGAATCGAAAGTTTTAGGTTTGCGTTAAAATTATAAAATGTTTTTATATAGCGTTATTAAACTTTTTCACACTCGTATTAATTTAGTTTTTTTATTATAGTTATTATAAGAAACATTTTAAAAGTTGTTAAAAGTTACCAGAGCGCTTGAAAAGGATCTAAGGGAACGTACCCATACCACGTGACCTGTTTAGGGGGTGAGGGGTTCTTTAAAAATACCAAGCTTGGTCACCGGTCACTTGGTCTTAGGTTTTCGACACGTAGTCAATATCTTCTAGAAAAATCTCACATTTTTTCGAGCTATATACAAATATAAGCGCTTTTTAAACTTATTAGCACTCATTCTGGGCGTCACGCAGCACGCGCCGTATTAATAAAGACAAACGTGAGTCAAAATAGTTTTTTTTTAACTTTCTGTTTGCAAAAAATGATTTAAAACCATATTTCTGAATTACTACGTGAAAACTCGAGCGGGAGGGGGGGATTCTTAGCTAATACCACGGGTGGTCACCGAGGGGGGGCAGGGGGTTAAAAAATTGAAAAAAATGGATCACGTAGTATGGGTACGTTCCCTAAGCAGCTTATCAAGTGATCTTCATAAAAACGGTTCCCAATGACTAAGGGTAAGGTAAATTCATTCCAAAAACAAAACTTGAGTAACGAGATATTTAAAGTTAAATGCAAAAGTACCCAAAGTCTTACTTTGTGAGTTCGGGAGCTATTACAATAAAGTAAGTATCATTAATTTGTGTACTTCCTAAAAGCAAAGACGTTTTAAGAGAAAACATTTCAACATTTCTAATGTAAGTTAAGTTTCCTATAAATATTCATCCGTTTGCGAACAGCCTGTAATGAAAAGTGACGCTTTCCTCCACGTCCATTTTACGTTGGAGGTCTGAATAATTACTTTGTCAACGTTAAGACAAGCACTCAAAAAAAACGAGTCGAATAGACGCCACTCATCCACCAGTCGTGTTTCAATGGTATTGAGGAGATCACAAAACAGCAGCAACCTTTATTCAAATAATAAATAATAAATAAATAAATGCTGGAAATTTCACACAACATTATCTAGCCGCAAGCTAAGCAGAGCTTGTGTTATGGGTACTAGATAACTGATATACTTAATACAATATACATTACATAGATAGATATTTTTATTTAGAAAATACCCAGAACCAAATGGATGGTGCTAGCGATAAAAAAATAAAAAATAATTGAATTACACAGAATATGAAAGATTTGAGTAAGGATAAAAGCAGTCAAAGACGTTGAAAGAATGAAACCAGAAACATTGTTGCATAACTAAATTAACGTTTACAGTATTATTTTTTTTTTTTTTTTTTTTAATCTTCATTTATTTATGAGTGTTTAATCAATAGATTATGTCACCCTCGAAAAGCCACATACTATCTAGAACTACTTTCTACGCTTGATACCAATTTTAACCAAATCAAGTAACATTTTGGCTTGCGCCGATAAGTTTACAGATTTCTGAAAGAGAATAATTATATACCATAATGTGTTAATCGTTGATAGCAGCAATTTGATCAGCCAAAACCAAAACACTATGGCACATCATTGGGGTCAAAATTTTTATTATACTCGCAGTTACTGACGTTGATAATGAAAGTAGGCACCCTGATATACATCGGTTTTCCGTAAAGCGCGAACATCTTCTACCTACATCCATTATCCGTGCCTGCTACGTGATTCGAATACAAGGTACCTCGTCTTTCTATTAACCAATTACACTAATTGGAACAACTGAAACGAATAAAACGACCCTTAAGTAATTGAACAATTAATAAAAGTTTAATTAAAACTATTTATTTGAATAGGAACAAAGGGTGGAAGAGATTGGAAGGCTTTTAGGCAAGATAATAGTTGAATCAGAAGGTAAAACAATTAATTGGTAGGTACATAATTAGCTCGTACATAGCTTAAAATTACCCGTATTAGTTAAAACTGATTTTTATTAAAAACAACCCCGTTTTTTCTGAGTTAAACTTTTGCATAAGATTTGATAATGTACAACATGTACTTGTGTGCAGAAAATCATAGATAATCAAGATGCCGAGCGAAACTTAGAATATACAGAGCCATCTTTAAAAAATAATTATATGGAGGAAATTAGATGTGTGAATTACTAAGTCGTGTTTTCCTCTTTACAGGTTTTAGAAACAAAACTTAAAATTCATATCAGACATACACAGCTATTTACACATTGATGTACTTAGACTAAATTAAAAACCGTGTTTTATTAAATTCTGTGCCTTAAAGTGGACCGTCTCGCGTCTTGGCGAGAGGTGAAAAATATATAAGTAGATAAATCTTTATTGATCATCACACGACAATATACATAATATTAAAAATAATTCCAATACAATGGGCAGCTTTATGGCAAACAGCGATCTCTGCCAGGCAAATAGGTCTAACGAGATAAGAAAAAGACTGTACTATTAAAAAGACCTTGAATCAACATCAAGTAATAATCATAAACAAGATTCCAATCTCTGAAAACCAATCTACTTTCAAATCAAATCCCTCGTTTAGAACATCACGTTAAATCTTTCAGAAACTCTATTTTACGGTCGTTTTGATGAGATAGATAGCTGAGCATGAGTTTCTGGCGCTATCGAATAAACTGCAAGTCCGTAGAAATAGTAAAATATTAGCTAAAGACCAATGTCAGGCAGAGGCACGGATAGAGATCTTGCTTACTTTACTGATAAAAAAAAAAGATTTTTGACTGTCTCGTAGTCGATTCGGTAGTGATAAAAACTCGTGTAAAGTTACCCATAAAAATAAACAGAAATCTGAAATAAATAATTTGATAGGTGCTCAAAAAACAACACAGAAAATCATCTTCAAAATAACTTTCAGACTCTTTGATTGAATTGGTAACAAGTTACGGGTTAACAACTTTGTCGAAGAAAATAAAATAAATATTAGTGATGGAGTTTTTTTGATCTGGGAATAGTCTTGCTCGGTCATTCAAGTTCATTCCTAGTAGATTCATTAAACTTTTGTCAGTGACATTGGCATGCCCCGTTTTGCCAGAATTAGTTGGAATTGTCCCATTGAATGG
Source organism: Epirrita christyi (assembly GCA_951392215.1). NCBI lineage: Eukaryota > Metazoa > Arthropoda > Insecta > Lepidoptera > Geometridae > Epirrita > Epirrita christyi. The sequence continues at coordinate 5,401,964 of OX595842.1, read as the reverse complement.
ATGGAACAAAAGCGTAATGATTCAATATGACATTTACGCGTTCGAGTTTCGAAAAAATGTTCGAAACTTGTAACTATAAAAGAAAGAGTTAGCCAGAATAAAATATTTTTTGACCTTTTTAAATGCCAGAGATATCTTAAAGGTAAAAGCATCCGAAGATTTTAATAGCTTATAGAAAAGTTTGGAAAATCTACGCGACCATCCGATAATCCAATTAACGGAGAGCGAGGAAACATCTCAAGGTAGACTTACGAGCAACGCTATAGTGGAGATTACTAACGCGTGGATCTATTGAGTGATATCGCTTAATGGCCTTGGCGTGGTTGATTACATACATACATACATAAACACAAGCCTTTTTCTACTGACTGACTATCAACGCGCAGCCTAAAACTTTTCTTCTCTAACCCATCCTTCTTATTTCCTTCTTTTTTAATTTCTTTCTTTTTCTGGTCTTACCTGTAGATTGGAGGTTACACACCTTAGGAGGTCTAAGGGTGCACTACTAGTAAAAAACAAAACACCCCCTGATGGGTGTGTCATGTTTGTATGGAAACTCTACGTGGACGAAGTCATGAGCGTTTTACTAGTAAGTATAAAGGTAAAGGGGGTTAGATGGAAATAATACACGCTGTCGCGCGTTACAGACGCTCACTATCGCGATGCTTGGAAGAATAACTTAAAAGCTAAGCTAATGTTAATTAAGTTCCAAAACTCGGATCACTGTCCACGGAATTGAAAAGTACTTTTCACTCAGTTGATGAAAGAAAAGTTTCTTAATTTTCGAGTGCTTTTACAGCGCCAAATTACTTCGCGGCTGTGAATATAGAGACCAAAGGCTTCGCAATGAATTAAGACTACATTAGGATTCCCTGCAGTTGTGGGTATAATATCAGGTACTAAGAGTACATACACTCAGACCCAGACTATGCAAACATTATGGAGAGAGCTATGCTAAGAGTTCCACTACGTGATAAAATCCGAAATAAGTCAAATTAAATCAAATCAAAATAATTTTTATTCATTGAAATCACATGGATCCTTTTTAATCGTCTTATATAAACTTAAATTACTCCTGTTCCAACGCGACTAAGCCTAGAAGAATCAGGCAACAATTAAGGAAAGGAAGGAGTTATAAGGAAATTTGTAGAAGAACCAAGATCATCGCTTTAGCTCTCAGAATTAACAAGTTGAAGTGGCAATGGTAGGTCATATAGCTAGCTAGTGACAACCGTTGGGGAATAAAGGTTCTCGATTGGCGACAAAAACGAGGCGACACAGTAGAGGAAGGCCCTCCTCGATGGACTAAAGACATTAAACGTCACAGGAAGTCAATGGATGGAGGCGGCTCAAGACCGTTCGTCATGGCACTCTAGGGAGAGTCATATTTCCAGCAGTGGACTTAATAGAAGCCAATTAATAGAAACTTTTCTCAAAATCTTAATCAATTTCATTAGTTTACGATTGTAGTCGAAACTGGCCTTACAAAGAAACTATAGTAACCAAAACCAGACCCTTTGGACCGTTTCCTTAATTAAAGTAATATCAGAACAAAAGTAAAGTAAAAGCCAATAAAGTGAGACCAACAAAAGATATAAAAGCTATTACATTTCGGCTTCCAAGGCAAGCCTGTGTCACTTTTAATATGCTGCGATGGGTGCAGGCGGCTCAATACTTTTAACTGTTAACAAAATATTCCTCTGAGGAAAAAGTCTCAGAGCAATTACCAAAAAGTACTAGGATAAGGCTGCGCTTCCACCAAAGATAAGCGAGGATGCGTAGCAAGGGATGTGTTTGTTAAGAACCAATAGAATCATTTCATTTACCTAGCCTCGCTCAGCGCAGCTCTGGTGGAAACGGCTTAGCGGAGTGAGGTGTTTATACGTACAAAACAAGTGAGAAATGTGTGCTAGAGATGTGTGCGAGAGATGTGTGCAAAGGATGGACACGAGCGAGAAACTACTAGCCGCTCATCTGCGCACCGTTTCACAGCGTCGCAACGCATCTTCGCACCGCTCAGCTGCCTAGTACATCTCTAGTGGAAACACTCACATCGTTCCACAGCCTCGCTAGGCATCCTCGCACCGATCATCTACCTCGCACATCTTTGGTGAAAACGCAGCCTTATCCGAGGTTTTGTCATTTTTGACATAACCTCGGACTATCAGGTTCGAGAGTTGATTTCGGAAAACAAACCATCTGCTTTTGTATTACAGTCGTATACACCAAAGTTCAATATTTAAGTCTGAACTAGTAGGCTTGGGGGACAACTCGTAAAAAAGGAAAATCAAATAATAATGAATAATGAATGAACATTTGCGGTTTAGACCATCTTTCTTAATGAGACCCCTCTTATTTGTTTAGAATAGAATAGAATAGAAAACACTTTATTGCACACCACATTAAAAATTAAAACATTAAAACAATCATAATTATAATTAAACGTATGGAAGTACAATGGGCGGTCTTATCGCTGAGAGCGATCTCTTCCAGACAATCTTGGGATGGACTGGAAATTATGAGAACGAACCAGGACGGTGATATCGATATTTGTGGTGATTATCGATACCCTAATATCGATAACCTATTTAAACTAATTTGTGGGTACTCAATTTAATTAGGTACAAACCACAACCGCAGCTCAAATGGAATTGCAACTAACTGGTAGTTAACTGAAAATAGGAAAGTCGAACAAATTACTAACTTTCTCGAACTACCGCGTGATAGCCAAATGGGTTTCAGTTTGTTGCACTAGCTTTGTTAATCTTGTTTCGTAACCGAACAGGGGTCTGATTCTGAGTTTTGACAAGCAATTGACACGGACGTATGGTGTAGTGCATGCATGTCAAACTCAAAGTTATTGGTGGGCCAAATGCTTAAAGACCGTAGAATCAGAGGGCCGCAAAATCCAACCACATAGAAAACAAACTCATTGCATAGATAATATACCTAGTAATACTGCCTAGGGGGGCAGTACTTCTAGTCACTCGCTGACTAACGTTTGACAACTAACAATTGTAAATTTTTCATGATAATTTTGATCAATTGATGGTCATATTTTTACTTATCAGAAGTTAGTGAGTGAGTGACTTTCAGTTAGGGAATAGGGCGCAGGACGCTAATCGTTTAATCATTACTTAATACTTAGTAAAATTACACAAAAAGATACTTTGTTCTTAAAATTGAATGGGGCCGCAGTCAAAGGTATAAAGGGCCGCATGTTTGACATGCTTGGTGTAGTGCAACACAGATTTTTGTATGGAACATGAGGTTCACAGAGTGTACACTATGGGCGCTCGTCGGTGTCGGTCGCCACATCAAATCCTTGTAACACTACACCATACGTCAGTGTCAATTGTGTGCTAAAAACTTAGAGTCAGCTTTCTGGGCCATAGCACAGAATAAATATTAGTACAAACCATAGACAAAACGTCTACGTTTAAGCGTAAGACGGAAGCGCTTACTAAATAGATGGCGTAAGCAAATTACAAACACCGTCACTTTCAATAACTTTCACTAGCGTACATTTTCTGAGCACTTTCATCGGATCAACTCAAGGGTTGGTGGCCTACTTCCAACTTTTATCGAGCGCCACTGATATACCGCGATTGTTTCTAGACGTCTGAAAATAATCGCTTTGATGGATACTTCCACCTGTCATCGATTCTGCTTCATATGATTTGTGATCCGTAAATGGGTCAATCGCTGTGATTAAGGTGAGCGTTAAAAGAATAACAAAATGGCATATCATTGTCATCATCAGCCGATTGATAAAACAAAGCATATGATTGATAGAAAATATGATTCTTCTCAGTTTAATTGCAACAATTAGATAGCAATGCCCGACAGACACCGAAGTCTGAATTTAACCCATAGATTTCATCGATAAATCCATAGTTACAATTGACACGAACGTATGGCGTAGTGTAATTCGGATTTTGACAGGAATATGTCATTCAATTTGCTTCCATAGTGGGAGTCAATCTGGAAAACAGAGGCCCAATTCTCAAACTAAAAAATAGTTAAAATAGAGTTCGGATCATGTTTCGATCTTGTGTCGATGTCTTAAATGTCAGAAATGGTATTCTCCTGACATAAAATACAACACTGTAATGTGATTATATCGAAATGTGACCGAAACTTGAACGATTCAAAGTTTTTTCGCTAATTTTAGCATAAGTAGATGGAGTCTCTCTTTACTCTTTCCAATTATATATATAACTATCCTACTCTAATGGTGGTCGCCATGAATTGAAAGTAGAATAAATTGTTATTTATAATAATAATAATAATGTTTATTTTCTTTAACTTAATATTAACATAGTAATAGCCGTAACTGAGACCACCTTTTAAGTATAAAATACCTGTGTTAGGCGGTCTCGCTCTTCCTTACCATAGTTTTAGTTTCAACAAGGGCGTTACAAATAAAACATTTTAAATACTACTTAATATTACTTATTAGTAAACTTAATATGAATAAGTTTGGTATGTGTGTATGTGTACTTCTACGCTTAGGTATGAGTGTAGTTTTTAGTTTAGAGGGGTAAACACAGGTTTATGCGTTGGTGTCTATGTGTATATATGTGTTGGGGTGAGTAGGCGTATGTGTTGTATATGGTTTTAGTGTGTGATTGTGTGTGGATTTATCCTGCAAAACCTCAGTCTGAGTCTCGGTATTGCAGGATAAATAACAAGTGTATGGATGTAAGAGTGTGTGAGTATGTACAATGAAGGAGGTTGAAAGGTTTTGCCTATTTTTGGCGATTAGTTTTCCCAGTTATTTAATTTTCCCAAAAGTGTTTCAATCTCATCGTAACTTAATTGCAGTAACCATTTACATAGGGTTTCTTTGCAATTATGTTTATTCAATGTGTAAATGTTGATTGTCTTATTTATTTTGTTATAAAGGTGAGTAGATTGACATGTATACTGTCGCGATGCATAAGTTGTGTTAACATGTATTTTCTTAGTAACAATATCATATCTTCTCTTGTCCAGTTTTGTAGGGTCAAATTCTAGAGTATTATGATGTTTCAATACCGCACAAGAGAATTGGGCCTCTGACGATAACAAAATCAGAGAGGATACAGTTTGGTGTTGCAGCTATATAATTCTAAATCCAAAATTTTAGTAGTAAGTAGATAGCTAAAGGATTAAAGTGTTCGTTACGTGAGGACTGTGACGCACCGCGCGTGGCAGATCAGAAGTGCCGCTATTTTGAAATTGTTTCGCATATCATTTCGTATTCACGTAAAACACACTGCCATGTCCCCGACACAGCCACACGCTGATTTTTTGTAAAGAAATTGAGGTTCACAAACTGTACTCTAGAGTCTAGAGGCGCTCATAGTCGTCTCCATACAAAAAAATCATGTTAGGTACACTACACGATAACCTGCTTGTCAAAACTTAGAATAAGGCCTCTGTTCACGCACTCAAACCACTCAATACGATGATTGCTCATAAGCATGAGTCTGCATATTTATCAAGCAACTAGATAGATAGATAGAAAACACTTTATTGCACAACAATTAAAAATGAGAACATTAAAACAATTATAATATTATAAGTATGGAAGTATATACAGGACACCAGACGACGCGGTAGAGCGAGAGCAGTTGACTTCTACAGGCTGATGATAATGATGATGATAATGAAGCATGGAAGTACAATGGGCGGTCTTATCGCTCAGAGCGATCTCTTCAACTTCAACCAGCTAATGATGATAATGATGATGATAATGATGATGATGTAACTTAAGTCTCTGGGCTAAGTTATGGCCTTGTTTGCTAAAATAAGTAACCCTAATAGATTATGTAATAAACTGACGACCCCACGTTGGACATAAACATTCGCCAAATGCGAGCCAACGTGTCCGACCGCAAAAATACGATTACAGGACAAATAACACTTAAATATTACGGAGGAGGCTTATTTTGTTCGGTTTGTCGAGTAATAGAGTTGGCAAGAACTGATACCTGGCTTTTAGAAAAGCATTTAGCTGGGTAGTAATACCCAATTGTTACTACCCAGTGCTTAGTATATCGTAACATAATACCCAACAAGCCACGTTTCAGAGTTCTGACACGTATCAGGACTTTGAGTACCATAGTATAACTGCACCCAGACCTGGAGCATATATTTGCAGGTCATGCAAACATTTGTCCACACCGGGAATCGAACCCGCAACCTCTCGCATCTCAGCCGGCCCACTCGCCCACCGTGCCACAGAGGTCGTCAAGAAAGATGAAGATTGTTTAGAATCCGTTCGATAGTTTTTGCGTCAAAGAGTAACAAACATCCATCCATCCTCACAAACTTTTATATTTATAATATACTAGTTGCGCCCCGCGGTTTCACCCGCGTAAATAATGATGAAAATTGATGATGATGATGATGAAATGTAGCCTATGTGTTAATCCAGGGTATAAGGTATCTCCACTCCAAATTTCACTCAAATTCGTTCAGCTGTTTGAGCGTGAAGAAGTAACAAACATAATAGGTAACAAACTTTCGCGTTTATAATATTATACACATTTTGGCTGTAATGGCTTACACATAAGATATAGATATATACTGTGGCGGGCTTTTTTTAGGACTATTTAAGATAAACATTTCTATCATACATTACATATGTGTAACTCTAGCGGTTTTGGAAGTGCACGCCAGAAAAGCTCGCAGATGGTAGATTTTTTCCTAATTACTTGACACTTATCGTTATAATATTAGTAGGATAGGATAGGATAGGATAGGATATAGCTTTTCCGTGGTGTGTCCGGCCTAAGAAAAGAACGCTCCTTCTCCTCCCGTGGATGTAGTAAAATACTTAAGCAATTACCTGAGAATGGGCAGCAGCATCCACCTGAGTACTTAACACCAAACTGCCAAAAACACCTGCCAAACGTGATGGTAATGGCAAATCCCCCCATTGTATTCAATGGGGGAGGCCTCGATCAGCAGTGGACGTAAACATCCTGGTGATGATGATCATGATGAGGATAGGACGGAAATGTATCATTTCTTGCTAGCACCAGAATAAGCCATAAGATCCTTATCAACGACGCAATAAAGGCATTTCTTGCCCAATAAGGGTGTCCATAAAACTCAGAGCTACATGGCGTGAGGCCCTGGATGCAATTTTTATTGTCTGTGATGGAGTGCTTGTTTAGACAGATAATGTGGGTAGCCTGCAAGAGGTGGGATATGGGGTTAAACTTAGTTTTATCGATATTCCTAAAATCTATCGAGATTTTAGGAGTATCGATAAAATATGTTTAAATTATTGCCATTTCTAGCGTGGCAAACAAATGCAGCCAGCGTTTTGGGGACGATTCCGTCTGGTAGTCATCAGTCTGTAGAAGTCCACTGCTGGATATAGGCCTTCCCCCTAGAAAGCCACAACAAACGGTTTTGCGCCGTCTCCATCTACCGACTTCCTGTTTCTGATAATTTTACGAGTGTCAGGGATGCACCACGTGAGCGCTTGGTGCAAACTTGCAAGTTGCAAAACAAAGTTGTAACTGAGCAGTATGCAGTTAAAAGCACAGTTGCAATTTTTTGTATTTCCTCTATAGCAAAAGTGGAAAGGCTTGCTTTTCAGTTAAAATAATAAGCAATCATACAAAGAAAGGCAGAATAATCGTCCGTACCATTCGTACTTATCTACCATCTTTTACCAAAATACAAACGAACATTCAACCTTTTGCATTAAGTACGGTTGCTAAGTTTATATCGATACAGAATGAAAATACATATCATTCGTGTTCCCGTCCCTATTCAAAGACCTTTTGCAGTGGTTTGTGGTTACGGAAATAGAAAACCGTAAGTGTATCGAATCTATTTCCTGTTTGTCGGTATTCATTTCAGGCGCCGCAATTATTTTAGTTTTATTATTTCTTCACTTTTTGTGTTTTATTGGTTAGCTTTGACCTGTTATTATTCAATGGGGTACCCACTTATTTTTGGGATCCATGTTTTGGTAACACAACTTGTATTTGGTCCGGCCAGGTCGTAAAAAAGTGTCACATTTGCCCATCATCCTTTGGCAGTACAAAATTATCGAACAGTATTTTATAATTCATATCTTTACGCTATATTTTTCTCTTTATTTGCACGTTCGACACCAGTTGTATTGAAATTCAATAGTTCAATGTTAAATACCTACAGCAGAAAACTTCTTGCGACGCTCAGTTAGATGTGAACTGTATTCTCAGCACGAGTTTCTAGCGCTATAAAATCTGCGAGCCCGTTGCATGTGTGTCAAATATTGACCGATGACCTTTGTCAAGTAGCAGAATGTAAATCCTTGCTATTTGACTGGTCAATATTATATGTTTGCGACGGACTTATAGTCGATTTGATGGCGCTAGATACTCCTGTTTTAGCTGAAACCTATATTTAATTTACTGTACCTATTGCGCGTTTATGCTCAAAAGGTACAGGAAGATAATCAAACAAGCGTTAAGTATACCATTTAGGGTGCCTCTACTAATAGCGTGATTATTTTCACTTTAGATACTCCCAGGGTGGAACACAATGGCAGTTTGGTTCGAGGACCTGTAAATGACGTCATTATGACCCTCCTTATTTTTTAAAGCAATTTTGTAATAAAGCGTTGAGCGGGATATAATTCCTATTTACCTAAAGGGAAAATGTTATCACGGTACAGATTTCAAGCAGTAAAGAACTAAAATAGGTACATAGTTTATACCAGAGTTTTTTGCAGCGCACTTGACCATGTGTATTCTTGGATTTAGCGGGTATTATAATGCCAATTTTGCCCAGGATATGTACATCAATAATCCAAAGGTCGCGGGTTCTTGTGACATATCAAATAAAACGAGTTCTTTCACTAGATATGTATTGTCATAATATTTTGAATTTGACTGTTATTATGTTTTTTTTTATTTGAGTGAAAGACGGTTCTTGCTTGTTGCCCACCTGTGATGATAAGCGATAACCCCTGCCCATGACAAATGGAATACCTCTTAGGTCACGTTCACCTAGGACGTGCTCTTCGTGACATTGCACTGCGCTCATCACCCTGAGACATACCTAAAGGTGATGAGTGAAATAACAGGCTCCTGGCCTGTTATTTCACCGGTACCTCTAACCTTCAAACCGGAACACAATAATGTAAAATATATAATATTTAATAATATAATTTCATAATTTTAGAATGCTTAGTTTAAAAGATATTTTACAAAATATGGGAAAATTGCCCAAAACTCTATCACCAAAATAACTGAATCTAAAATATTGAACAAATACGGAATATTGGTCCTCACTCAAAGTTTACAGGAAACCTAAATAAAAATCCGCCAACAGAAAATATTAGCATGAGAAAATGCGAATAAAATGTGATATGTTTTTAAACTTTTTTTATGAGGACGTAGTTTAAACACACACATAGTATTTTTTAAACATAGTTTTTTTATAGTGTTTAAACAACGTCCTCATGGAGAAAATAGTCGAAGAAAAATCACAAGACTTTACTTGCAACCGGTATTTCCTAGCATAAAAAAACTAAGGGAAGGGAAATTAATTACGATCCGTTAAACATCGTAGAGACTCACCCCGCCTCAATCCCAGCATTGGGAAAGAGTTGAGCTGATAATTTAATTGGACGGTAATGTTATTTGACTTGCTTAAGGTTGATTAAATTAGGATAGGAGCGGTGGCTTATATGTAACAGGGGGAGCTCGAAAGGTCAGATAGATGTTTTAAGCCAGGCGCGGGATAGCGGGTTGCCTTCTATAGTAATTATTTATTTTTAGTGTCCTTACTGCTTAAGATCTGAGGCCCAATTCTCTAATTTAAAAACATTCAATTCGCAGTATAATCTCGTCTCAGTCGCACTGTCAGCTGTCACCTATATAGTTACTATTACTTAATCTTAGCATGTATACGCGAAGATTAAGTAATAGTTAATATACGAGACAGTGCGACTGACACGAGATTATATTGTGACTGGAATGTTTCAAAGTTAGAGAATTGGGCCTCAGTATCGTATTGCTACTTAGTGTGCGATGCGTGGTCTGTTCCGTCGAAAATGAGGTCTCAGGATCCTTGATCGAGTTTTTAACGACTTTGTTTATCACAACCGCGGATTTTTGCCAAGACTTTCATTTGTTTTGTTCTTAACATCTACCTTTAAAGGTCTCAAGGCCATGTGTAGAGCATCAGATGGTTTTTTTTACTGTCGTGTTGTGTCCAGCCTTTGTATATACCCTTTCTGTTTCCTCCTGTGGGTTGACTACGGAATTTTACCAAAGGATAGGCATATAGGTGCTGGTGAAATTACAGGCCCATGAGACTTTTCACTTATATGTCTCCGAGTGGTGGGCGCTGTGTAATGCTATGTTGTGTGAGTTCCAGATAGACTTAGCCTATGTAGTAATGCGTTGTTAACTTGTTATAGGCAGAGAATGTCGCCTTACAACAGGAAGGGCATTAGCTTGTTCCTTTAATTGATCAAATAAAATTGTCTCTCTACCTGCTACTAGTCACAAAATCAAAGAAAAATCAAAATGAAGTAGGAACAAACAATTTTTGTAGCTCAACTTGATTCTCTAGAACAATAAACTTTTGACACCGTGCCAACTGAATAAGCACTGTTTATGGTAGATCTATTTTTAATAGATGATAGATTATTTTGTTATTTTCTAGTATTGCACACAGTTAAGCCTGAGTAGACAAACGTAGTAAATGGAATCTGACCACCAAAGAAAATATTCATGTTATGATTGTAATAAGTGATGTTTTAAATCAAAATAATCCCGTAATAAATATTTATCCATATATTCAGTGGTCTTGGAAGTATATTTTTAATGACCTGTAAAAACGGTTACAGGTCATTAAAAATATACTTCCAAGACCACTGAATATATGGATAAATATTTATTATGGGATTATTTTGATTTAAAACATTACTTATTACATTTATTATTAGTTATCAATAAACTACTATGACTATGACTCTATTTCGAAACTTGAATGTTGAGTATAGATTGGTAATTCTTATAATATTATTGACATACCAACTCTAAATAGTTTTAAACCATAAATTTTTTGTGCTGATGTTAACTAGGTACCTACTTTTAAAATTCATATTTTTTTTCATAACTATGAACTTAAATGCAAATTATATAAACTAGAGTCATCATCATCATAACTATGTTATTTACGTCCACTGCTGGACGAGGCCTCCCCCATTGAATTCAATATGGGGATTTGCCTTAATCACCACGCCTTTTTTCTCTCTGTGTGGCAGGCGGATTGGTGATCGCAGTTTGGTGTTAAGTACTCAGGTGAATGATGCTGCTCATCCCTTGGTGTTATACCTTTGCAATTATTTAACTACATGCACGGAAGGAGAAGGGTATATATTATATTATATTCTTAGGCTAGTTACATCAAACAATTAAAAAAACACAACATAACTCCTAAACAAGATTTGAGAAGACTAGGTAATTCCTATTTTTTTTTTAAATCAAACTGATTTTATTGTCATTGCCAACGTGGGTAAGGGGTTTTACTAAAAAAAAATTTGGAAAATTAATAAATTGGACATTAATAGAACTTTGTTTAAAAAATTCATTACGATACAAATATAAATTAAGTACGAAAGTAATCATTTGGAATTAAACCCTGAAACCCTTTCGCCATCAGAAAAGTATAGAGTAAATTCATCATTAGCCAAATATATTGGAATTGTAATTGCTTTCTTGTATTATTCGTAAAAAAACTTCTAATGCAATCATGTGAAAACTCCGTTCTTGCAAGCCCCAGAAGACAAATTTTGTTTGATGCAATTTATTACGGTGCTAAACGACGCGATGCGGTTTTAATGAACGTGCTATTTTCGTTGTCGTCAAACTGACGTTTTTCTTCACGTGCTGGTTTTTTGGAATTATTTATTTTATTCTTTAAGCTTGTGGCGTCCCTCTTGGCAATTATTTTTTTCTTCCATTCTTCAATATTGCCAGCTGTTACTTAGGGACCAATTATTTACATAACATAACACCCAACAGTCACATACATAGTCATGATTTCACACTAGGATTCCCTGTGGGGGTATCAGAAACTACGAGTACCATGGTACCATAACACCCAGACCCGGAACAAATATTTGCAGATCATAGATACAAACATTTGTTCCGCAGTGGGAATCGTACCCGTAACTTCTCGTATCTCAGCCGACCGTTGCGCCACAGAGGTAGTCAAAATACACATCACGTAGGAGTACAACGCCCCATCTTCTCTGTATGGGCCTTCTACGTAGCTGTCAGTCTGTTGTAAAGGACCAACATAATGGTGGTTTTTTTCCATATGCGAAAACAGCATGTTGCTTATTTTTGGAGAATATTCATTTGTTTTTTTATCAAAAAGCCTAATAGCACCTTTCGGAAAACCTACAGGTGCTATTAGCGTAAACAAAATCTGGTTTCGTTGATAAGGTTCAAGCAGTCTTTTGAATCTTTGAATGGAATGGAAATACCATCAGGGAAGGAAAGTATATCAGCACCTAATTAATAAGTTTTCCGGAAATATTGTCTTAATCGGAATGGAAACTTGAGACTAATGAACGGCAGAGAAGGGGATAATTACATTATTTTACTCCGGCATCGTCTTAATTCCTTAATCTGAATAATGTAGTAAAGGAATTTGTTACTTGTTTTGTTTTGGATGTTGATCGTTGATTCTACAGGCGTCTTATCACAATAGTAGAGTCTTTTTTGGGAATCGTTTTAGAACTGATCAGTAGTTATTGGGCATAATTTGGATCTACCTAAGTGACCCTAAAAATAATACCGAGAACTCGGCCCAGCAAATTTGTTTTTTTTTTTAATGTAGGTAGATACTTTCCTTCTTATCCGTTGGGATTATGTGAACTAACTTTATCTTAAATAGTTTATGAACCAAACCAGCCAGGTAGGTAGGTATGCAAACCTATGTTAACTGCCTACCCTAACCTATTTAAACTCGATGTTTTTTATTTGTTACTCTGTGTACCTATTTACTTATTTAATTCTATTAAATGTTTATATACTTACAACCTAGTAAAAAGATGAGGAATTTATAAGTTTTTTAGATGCGTTAGGTTATTTATGAACAATAAAAAATAACTATATTCTACACCTGCCAAACTAATATGTATGATAGCCGAATACACCCCGAAAAGTTTGATGACCACCGAGGTGTGGAGAGCTCGTAGCTAGCTGAGGCAAAAGGCGCAGTAGAACCTGCGCTTTTGCTTCTCAGCTAGCTACCATGTTACTGATTTCTGAATATTTGTTCCGGTTCCCGAACTGCGCAGGCATTTATGAACCTTAAAAAGGAGAAAGTTAAGGACAAGAAGTTTTCCATTTTCAAATTTCAAAAGTATTGTTACATCGCCAAGACTGTAAAAATGATCCCTCATAGTTTAGTTTATCATGGAATAACTGGACAAACCGCGACTTGGACTAACTGCATGTAGGACGAACGGCTAACAAATCATTTAGGGTGATGTAGGTATCTTTGAGTGTGTTTGTTTGTATTACTTAAGTACTGAGAGGTAGAAAATTAAATTGTTTATCACAGGCTTTTTCCCGTCACAAAATATAACTTTCCAACGTAATCTGAAAAAGTTTGGACCGTACCGTAACTCGAACCAATATTATGCAGGTACCCACCTAACGGACATAAATTATACCTATTCGCCCCTTTTTAAATAGCCATATTCTTTTCAAATTTATGCGTCTGATCAAGTAACGCAAAAGTGGATTTTATTAAAAAAGTTTTCGGGACCCAAAAACCGTCACTGCAAAATAGTAAAATGACTTCCTTTTTAACCGACAAAAAAAGGAGGAGGTTCTCAATTCGTCTGTATGTTTTTTTTTATGTTTGTTACACGCGATTACTCCGCCAATTTTGAATTGATTTTGATGATTTTGTTTGGTAGGTCATACTTTAGAGATGGTCCCATAAAAAAAATACCGAAATTAATACAGCGCTTTTTAAAACAAGTCGGCATTAGTGTTTTTTTCTAAACATTAACTTTATATTATTGGCGGAAGCTCCAACTGAGTCGCCAACTCAGTTGGAACTGAGAACAGCTTCCGTTGTAACGGTTATGTACTCAAATCGGAGCGAGCTTGCTTGCTGTTTTGCTTGGCGAGCACTAAATTGTCTTTATACTTATTGTCGAGTAGGTACCATATCCATAATTTGATTTCGTTTACCACTTTTTGTTCTGTTAAGTTTATTTAATCTCATGTTTAAAATGATCTGAGGCCTTACCATGAGCTCTTATAGCGATTAAGTTCAAAAACTATTCAGTACAAAATATCGGTTCGTCGTTGAAATTCGTCATCATTGAATAACTTTAATCGCAGAAGTCTGTGCCTTTAAATATATAGCTGCGGACATCACGGAAACGATATTTTGTACTGAGTAGTTTTTGAACTGAATCGCTATAAGAGCTTATAGGTAAGGCCTCTTTTCGGCCATCGGAGTTTCTTGGAAGTAGAGTGCATGTATCTGACAGACGGACTGACACCGACTTAATTGCAAGTAAACCGTCTGAATCGATTTCTAATTCTGTTTTTAACCCCCGGCTGATGCTTCCATCAATAGTTGATGGAAGTATGAAGGAATTGAATCCCTCCCACGAAAAGATTCGTAAAATTAGTTTGCCAATGCGTTTGTCGGATGTAGCTTATCTATATGGTATGTTAACTGCATCGTTTTCTGTTCATTCTGTGCTTAAGAGCAAGGCTTGTTGTATAATACTGCCTAATTACCATTTACGGCACTAAATCGTAATTATTGGCCGTACACAGGCACAAAGTCGCGCAGTGGGTTATGAAGGGAGCTATGCCAGGAGTTTCACTACGAAACTGAATCCGAAATAAGGAAATCAGTAGAAGAACAGCGATCACTGGATATTGCTCTCAGATTAATTAGCAAGTTGAAATGGCAATGGGCAAGTAGCTCGCAGAACTGATAACCATTGGGGAATAAACTAAGGTTCTCGAGTAGTGATCACAAACCGGACGACGCAGTAGAGGAAGGCTACTAAGGCTAAGGCTGTTAGTAGTAGAACTTCTTGTGAAAGAGTTCGTCCGGGGAAGTACTACCACCGTACCTATTTCTGCCGCCAAGCAGTAGTGTTCGCATTGCTGTGTTTCGGTTTGAAGGGTACGGGTGCCGGTGAAATTACAGGCACATGAGACTTTTCATGTTTATGTCTCAGGGTTGGCAGCGCGCTTTTGATGCCTTTAGTGTTGCAGGCGTCCATAGGCTACGGTAACTGCTTTCCATCAGGTGGGCCGAATGCTTGTCTGCTTGCCAAGTATCATAAAAAAAGGCCCAAATCTCGTAGGACTAAAGTCATTATAAAGGTCGCATGATTTCAGTGGATGGAGACGGCTCAAGACTGTTCGTCGTGGCACTCCAGGGGGAGGCCTATGTCCAGCAGTGAATTTCTACAGGTTGATGATGGTGATAATGAGAATTACTATAGGTACAGGAAATATAATATTACATACACTTCATAACGAGTGTTTTTGAAATGAAGTAAATTGTTTTTTGCGTAGGTAAGTTATTTTAAATAACATTCATAACATAACACGAAACAGCCACGTAAACAGTCATGATCCCACACTAGGATTCCCTGTGTTGTGGGTATCAGGAACTACGAGTACCATGGTACCATAACACCCGGAACAAATATTTGCAGACCATAGAAACATTTGTTCCGTAGCGGGAATTGAACCCGCAACCTCTCGCATCTCAGCCGGCTTCACCCACCACGCCACAGAGAACGTCATAAAGTTACGCAAACCACCATCATCAAAAAAATCACCCACTCAAATTAAAATCAAAAACCTTTTAACAATGTATTTTGTTAAACAAGGCATAGCAGTTAAGAATAAGAAGAAAGATAAACAAGGGTAAGATTGTTTATGGGTTCTATAGTTAATGATTATATAAATAATAAATCGCAATTTCCGACGAAATGAGCATCGGGATTTTGACAAAAAGGAATTAACTGATTATAATAATGAGAAATCCTCTTGGCCCACTCAAGGTATCTTAATCTGAAGAGGGGTTGACGTAGATTCCTTTCAATTCAACGAGAATTTACTGTAGTTTGAAACGCTTTGATAAGGTGACAAAGTTTTCAGGTAGAAAATTCAAGTGGATGGATTCGTAATTGAAAAAGAAAATTTGATTTGAAATTTAGGACAGATTGGAATTGACTTAAATTCCATTCGACATGAAAACGATATATATCTATCCTAAAGCAAGAGGGGCGGGGCTGGGAGTGACCCATAGTACGATAGGCTGTACTTTTAAGGAGCCGCCAAACCGAACGGCTGCTAATGTCACATGTCATAGCAGCACATTCCGGCTGCGGTGGTAGCCGCGACCGCTTTAAGAGATGCCAATTTAGCCCCATCGAGGCTAAATCTAGCCCTTTTTCTGCTTGTTTAGCCCCGTTTATAATGATTTAGCCTTTAGCCCCAAATTTAGTCCAAAATTATCATCTGTCAAACAAAACCATTAACAATTTAAGTTGCAAAAAATACCTACGACGAAGGATCTCTTAAAAAAATTAGATCCAAAGAATGTATATTGAACAGTCTGCACGCAATGAGGCCCAAGCCATCAACGTCGTGACAAATTTGACGAAGAATCATCTGATGAGGACTTACAAACTGCAGCAAAAAAGCATGTTTTATCTAATTTGAATCGTGATTAATAAACAAACTTATTCAAAATTCTACATTTTATTTGTAATCTACACAGTAGGTGACACATTATTTTTACGACAAATCTAACCTAATTCTAACTAGATCTAACCTTTTTAAGGTTCGATCTAGCCCGTAAACCTGACACCGAGTTGGCAACATTGTTGGCGTCTCTCGTTTACTTATATCACAACCAGCCAAGCCGCGTTTGGTGTGGCGAGGCTCACATCTCTGACAGTTGTATGGGACAGATCCTTTCTGTTTATTTTGGTAAACCTTTTGTCTATTAGAATTCTCATAAAATATTTTATTTATTATTGAGAAAGGAACATGACGAAACCATCATTTTAATTTATGAACGTACATGTGCCTGAATGCGTAATCTTGTTAACAATCATCTTTATAATGATGAAATAAATACCATTGAGTACCTGAGTACCTAGTTAAACCTTTGGAGGTTTGAAGGTATAATATTAAAATAAACTCTGTAAGTAATAAATAAAAAATGCATGCATAGGCATGCATACAATAGGCAGAGCCTCAAAGGGCCATTTTTCACCGTGGTTCGCATAATCATAGGTATTAAAACATGACCAGTGGTGAGCTCATCGCCGCCATTGCTTTCTCACGATCAACTCGGCTAACACTTTTTTTAAATCAATGAGCTCCTCAATGAGCTTGGAGCTTTGTCATGGAAAACTGAAAATTGACCAATTTAATCTATTGTCTCTATCAACTCTGTGGTCAGTATGTGCGTATACGTACGTAAATAATATACTCGGGTATTTAGATATCTTATTTTGCATACATACTATCTGCCAGAACGAAACCACGACAGGTAATGTTGGTAAATCCTACCCTGCCGTCTGTGGTTAACCTGTGCACTACCAGTTAGATTTATAGGGTTTTCATACGTGATTTACGAGTGTCATTTATTATTCACTATCTACGGTAGCATCGGAATTTATGACACACTTTTGGGTCATCGTTTTGAACGAATAAATAAACTATTTGTAATATCTTGAATTTGATGGATAAGTGTGGTTTTTCTACAATATGATGAAATTCAAGAAAACATTAGGAGCTCATTACCTTGTGGTTTGAAACGGTGATGGTAGACATTGTGCGGAAACTACAAGTTTAGTGATAAAAGTAGGTAAACAATATGAGAATTTAAAATTACGTTTTCGAAGTATTTAAAGAAGAAAACTATAAAGACTAAAAATTTATTCAAAAACTGGGCTCCAAATGAAGCCCAAATAATCGACAGTATTTTCTAACAGTATTTTCTTTGCCAACTCATTTATTTTTTACTTCTCACCATATCAAAATATATTCAATCAAAATGCTAAGACTGTATGCTGAGAAATAGATCTCAATACAATCAAATGGCTTTTTCCCTCAAACGAATACCGCATTTAATCTGCAAAAGGCACGTAACCAAACCATCTCAGAATATTCAAAGTAAACAAAAATGTATGTTTCTCCCATAGGACATGAAGGAAATCAATTGATAAAGTTTGTATACGAGGATTCCCCGCGGAACGATACGTTTTCATTTGCGTGTCGCATCTAGAAACTGTGATTGGAACACACTGGAACGTAAATTCATAGAGAACGGATTAAATTTGAAATATCAGTGAGGGAAAATTATTTTTGTCTGTGAAATATAATTGAGATAGTACTACTTTTTCGCACAGTTGTATCATAATAATATATTAATTTTTAACAACCTCCGTAGCGCAGTGGGCTTGTAGCCAGCTGTGATGCGAGAGGTTGCGGGTTCGATTCCCGCTGTGGGACAAATATTAGCATTATTTCAAATATTTGTTCCGGGTCTGGGTGTTATAGTAGCATGGTAGTCGTACACTAGGATTCCCTGTATTGTGGGTATCAGGAACTACGAGTACCATGATATCACAACACCCAGTCCCGGAACAAATATTTGAAATAATGCAAACATTTATCCCACCGCGGGAATCGAACCAGCACCTCTTGCATCACAGCCGGCTACTCGCCCACTGCGCTACAAATGGTGTATATGTTATGTTATTATGAATGTTTGTAGAATCAGTCGGCTACTAGCCACGGAGGTCGTCAAAAAAATTAAACGCGCTTTTTAGAGCCACCCCGGGGAGACCATATAACAGAAACCGTGACATGAGTCATAATATTTTAACGGTATGTTCTACAAAGCGCATAAAAGTTTATAAACGAAACCATGAAAACTACTTTAGTTGGTTCAAAATCTCAAAATTTGCTACGTTTGGCCACACACTCCCTAACATAAATCCATTAGTCCATGACGCATATATAATACCGTAACATTTGGCCTTAACGGCTTATAAGGTTTCTACCTGAGCACTTTAACGCTGCAAAAGCAAAAAGGCATCGTAAAAATTCAATTTTTACTCAGTCCTAAAAAGTAAGACTGAAGCATTCAGGCGTTATACAAAAAAACGTAGCAACTAAAATGTAAAAATTATGGTGCTGGAGTCAGATATCAGTATTCATACTCGGACTCGGAAAGTGGGCAACAGCCAGTCTAGCGTGGAATCTGCCGAGGGCGGTCGCTACGAAGTATCTCTCCGTAGCTCGAGCTTCGTAGATCGCTACGCCTCGTAGCAGAATTGAATTTAAAAACCTCTTTGTCAGCGTCATCGATTGGATAGTAATCCAGTGAACTACTTACTTGGTGGTATTAAGGTCGTGCTTGTGTGGGTTCTTTGCAGGGTTTCATTATTGTAAGTATTAATTTTTAAACTTTGTCATACTTTTTAAAGTTTATTTACTGACTTTAAATAAGGTGGTAATTTATATTTTTTAAAACTTATTATCAAACGTAATAGTTATGATAACGAGTATCTTTTCAGGCATTTTTATATTTGAAAATTTGACACTTTAAAATAGCATAGATATAGTTGTCTTTGAAATACATATTATTCACTCATACTTATTATTCGATGCAGTCAATGACGCGGACCTTAAAATGTCTACTAATAAAATACATTTAATTTTAAATTGAAATTGCAACGCACCCGAGGCTCAATTCTCTAAATTATTTTATAACTACACTGAAAGTTAACCGAATCGAGACTGAATTGTGAATTGACAGAAAGTTGGTATTCTGCTCCTTCATAAATAACAATTTAGTCTACTTTCAATTCACGGTAACTATCATTAGAGTAGGATAGTTATATATATAATTGGAAAGAGTAAAGAGAGACTCCATCTACTTATGCTAAAATTATCGAAAAAACTTTGAATCGTTCAAGTTTCGGTCACATTTCGATATAATCACATTACAGTGTTGTATTTTATGCTAAGAGAATACCATTTCTGACATTTAAGACATCGACACAAGATCGAAACATGATCGGAACTCTATTTTAACTATTTTTTAGTTAGTGAATTGGGCCTCTGATTGAGAAGTTTGAAGGAAGGCCGCACGTGCGTGAGATCTCATTAATTCGGAACATTGACTTGCAACTGAATTGTGTACGTCAATTAGTAGCTTACTAACCTATACTGCGTGCGTACATTTATGCATATCTACCTATTTCATGCGTGGCATTTGATAATAAACCTATAAATAGACTTTATACATTCCATAGCTAAATTAAGTTGCCTATGTACTCCTGATGATTTAAAATTTTTAAGAAACTCGGAGTAAGAACCAGTTTCAGTGTGGTGAAATAAATCGGTGCGCTTCATGAACATGATATATGTCTATCAAATGTTAGTTACCTCACAATGTATCACAGTACGTGAGAGCACGTATAGTATAATTATAATTTTTTCGAGTACAAAAATGCTTTCGACCAGGATTTGAACCAACGACCTTAGGCTTAGAAGTTAGGGATACTAGTACACAAAATCACAAAAGCTCTTTACCCAGACATAAATTTGCTCTGAGATAAATAAAGAATTGAAAAAATATAAATATCATATATATATATATATTGCTATATTCATTGATTTTTCACGAAAAATGTGTTAATTTGATTAAGGTGCCTTATAGCCAGGGTTTACAAAGATAGCGGTAGGTGTTATAAGACGGACGTAAAATATTTATATCGTACACAGCTGTTTTACGTTTGTCGTTTTGATATCACAGAAACGCAACTAAGTTCATACATTATATAAAAATATTACAATCCGTTTTTTTTGGAAAAATGGAAAACTTATGAAAACGCTTCGTTGCAACCTAGATCCTTTTTATCCTATGCTGGTCATCATCAGACCCTGGAGCCTAAAGTCGTCGAGAATTAACATTTTGAGCTCAGACTTCAGTTTCTTGCTAAAATGTCTGAGTTCCTTTTTGTTGCGAGCTGATGATCCTGGAAACGGCTGCATCAATTTCCAACAAAAATAAGAATCATCTCAAAAACACCATCTTCCAAACAAAAAAATCTCATTGAAATCAGAGCAGCCGTTTCGGAGCTATGAGGCCACAAGCAAACAGACATACAGACAGACCATCATCTCTCTTTTTAGTCCCATATATACTTTCATCATCAGTTGAAAAGTCCATTACTGGACGAGCAATCCCCATAGATAAGGATATATACCATAATCAGTACGCTTGGCAGGCGGATCGGTGATCGCAGTATTGGTAGTACTCAGATACCCATCCCCTGGCGTAATCCTTTAGTCACCCTTTACGATATCCACGGGAGGAGTTGGAGGTGTCCTATTCTTAGGCCTTATTTTTTATATTTTTTACCCACGGGTTAAAAAGACACGAAATGTGCGGTCACAGTAATTTACGTCCATCAAATCATAGTCACCGTTTTTTGAGAACCCTTGTTTTTTCTGTATAAATAATTAGGTATGTAATATATTTATACATTGTCTAATTTTGTACATCACACGTAGGTGGTTTAATTACCTGATATTTGTCTATATCTCGTTTCATGTTTTTGTTTTCTACTAACTTTCCTAAAATAAGCCTATAAATGAACGTAGGACTTCTTTCGACTCGTTCATTTTCTTTCTCTTTCTCTCTTACATAACTGTAAGCCACTGTGCGTTGGATGTTTTGGCATTATCATGATTTATTATTATCATTTTTCAGCTGTACAAAAAGGTTTGGAGAAATAATAAAGAACTTTCTGACGAAATCGTGTAGCAAAGTAATTCTATTTCAAATAATGGTGTGTAAAAGAAGGCATAGTTATTGTTGGCCGTGGTTGTCTCGGCCTGCGAATAGGACTCCTACAACTCCTGTGGATGTTGTCAAAGGTGACTAAAAGATTATTAGTACAGGAGTACTAATAGTATCCACCTATACTGCGATCACCAATCCACCTGCCAAGCGTGGTGGTTATGGTATATCCCCCCTTTCCAACTGGAACGTCTTTCAACTGATGATGAAAGTACAGATAGGGGTGAAAGTTTTTGGATGTATACCTACATTTGAAGTATCTATTTATTTTAAACAACTCTGTCCTATATGACCTTTAAATTAATTTAGTAATAACAGCGTGTTATTCCTCATTTTCTCAGAACTGAGAACAATTTCGTAAAATAATATTGCGTTACCTGGTAGACAAATTAATCAGTAAAACGTTTATTTATTTTAATAGAATTTGTGAATGATTATTATGCTATAGCAAGATTGCTATTAAACTTATGTAACCTACAGGTAGGTAAGTATGTATATAGGATATTGTAGAGAAGGGAAAAGTTATGTACAGCCGGATATAGGGCCGTGAGCCTGTTTGCCTTAACAGCCTCCTTTATTCGCTATGACCAAACGTAACATAACGCGGGCTCGTTACGATATCTGCGTGGAATTATCGCTGAATCATATGGGTGACATCTCACGTTATTGACAAAGAATCTCTTAGGTCATAGCGAATAACCACCCTGTTTTGACGACCTCTATGTTGTGGCAGGCAAGTAGCGGGCTGCAAGAGGTTGCGGGTTCGATTCCCACTGCGGTACAAATGTTTGTATGATGTGAAAATATTTGTTCCGGGACTGGTGCTATAGTACCATGGTACTCGTAGTTTCTGGTACCCACGACACAGGGAATCCTGGTGTGGGATTAAGACTACGTATGTGAGTGTTGGGTGTTATGTTAGGTACTAAAAAACTCTTGAGCCTTCGAAGCTATCGCCGAGACAAGAAAAAAGTCATTATTATTTTACTGGTGAAGAACATTGGCTCACAACTTCAGTCCCTATGGTAGATATCCTTAGTTCTCTAGTCTGTATTCAGATCATGAAGATATTCTCTAAAGGGATTGTGACAGCTCTCTGTGTCACTGTGCGTATGTATGTATGTATGTTTGTCCGATGAAAACTTCCTAACCGTTAATCCGATCTTCATGAAATTTATTATGGGGCTAGATACTATTAGTACGATTTGTAGGTAAGGTTATGAGCTATATTGGTTGGGGAGTTGATGAGATATTGGTGTCCAAGAGGGGATCTCTCAAAACTCTTTGGCTATTAAATAGGTTACTGTATTATTATATGATAAGTTGTATATAATATGTATGTTGGTCTATAAGGTATACATTTCTATGGGCTTATTGATTAGGTTTTGTACATATCTCAATAAGCCTGAAATAAAGATATTATTATTATAATACTTTTTATAATATGTTCAATCGGGAGGTTAACGTGAGTGAAACCATGGGTGACGTCAAGTTCATCCAATTAGGCGGACGGTCTACATCCTCTATGGCAATTTTGGTACTTATATTCACTTTTGGTTTCAAATTAGCAATCCAAAGTTTGTTTGCTCAAAAACGTTAGTATCCGCAAAATTGATCCATTTAGAAAATATGGCAGAGTCACGTTGAAATTAGGCGCACCCTGTAACGTTATTAATGAGTTTCCGATATTGCCTCCGCTCAGCTGAGCCTATTTCACTTCAAATCTGTTTTTAGGATAAATAGTTTTTATTCGAAAATTACCTATATTTTCAAACAAAGCTTTTGTAAAATTAGTATTACAGCTGATTATTAAAATAATAATAATAATAAGTATTTATTTTCAATAAACGTTAACAAAGTATGATAATGTAGATACGTAAACTTAAACTAAGTAGTAATGGGTAATCTAAGGATGTTACTTTGTCTTTTTTTAATGAGTAATCTAATGATGTTGTTAAATAAGTAATAAGAACCATGAGATAATCAAAATAGGCCCAAATACGGCCAGTGTACCATTATCCCACGCACACACACACACACACACACACACACACACACACACACACACACACTCTCACACACTCACCCACACATCCTTACACGCAAATAATATCTCACCCTTACCCTACTTTGTTTTTTTTTTGTAATCTTTTTGTGTAAATTAATATTTCGAATGTTTGCCTCTTTGGAGAAAACAATATCTCCACAAGTATAAAATTTTTAGTACTGGAGTGAAACGTTTGTTGGTTATTACTATTATTAATTCTGTGGCTCAGCCTCTGAATTTAATAACCCACCCTCAATTTTAGAAATCGACATCTTTTTTATGATCAGCGTTTTTATATTTCCTTCGGGAAGTCTTTGATCCCGCGTAATTTTTGATTTGGGTTAGAAGATTCGGTTTTGTTTTCGTAGATAATAAAGACTATACAAGATTAGAATAAATTCAAATTTCGAACTCATTTTTCAAGGCATGAGAAGGAGTTTGTATAGCTTTCTGGGATCATCATATTATTATACCTACTCGACCAACTCTTGTAAGTACTTACCTACCTACTTCTTTTTCGATACAAATTGGTAATCAATCCAAAATAATAAGTGTGTGCAAATGTCCAAACTAGATTATGATTTTCGAAATCTTTTCGTAGCCATAACAAAGTCTAGCTTTATTTATTAGGTGGATTTTGGGTAAAGCCTCATTCAAAGAAAAAGTCTACGACCTTATATTTATTTTTTCGTACGAGTCAAAACAAAATAATTGACTAGTACCTAATAATATCTAACGGGAAGATTGTTATAAAATATTTTTTTAAATTTATTTACAGGACTTTGTCGCTGAGCGATAACGTTATTGTAAATCGAACAGCTAATAAGTAAATAAAATAAATAAATAAATGCTGGATATTTCACACAACATTATCTAGCCCCACGCTAAGCAGAGCTTGAGTTATGGCAACTAGATAACTGATATACTTAATACAATACATTACATAGATATACATTTTTTATTATACATAGAAAATACCCAGAACACCCTGAACAAATATCTGCAGATCGTACAAATATTTGTTCAGAAGCGGGAATCGAACCCGCAACCTCCTGCGTCACAGACGAACCTTCGCCCGCCACGCCACAGAGGTCGTCAAAGTAAGATTTAGGTGTGCGAAGTGGCCTATAGGTTAGCAAGTAATTATCATCATCAGCCTGTAGAAGTCCATTGCTCGACATAGGCTTCCACCATGAGCCACCTACATCGACTTCCTGCAATCTTAAAAAATATCGAAGGTCCATCGAGGGCAAGACCTTCCAACAACACGTTATCTGGTTTGTGGTTGCCACTCGAGAACCTTTATTCTGTAAATATTGTCGGTTCTTGATTCTTAGGCGAGAGTTGGTTTGTTATTGAGTAATATTGGATGATTGCGACGGACTCGCAGTAGTTTCGATAGCGTTTCCTATTTTACTGTGGCAACCATCCAATTATGACCGTTAGTTCTATGACATGAAGCTGAAAACTGCATACACTTTTTTATTACTTCCGCTATTTGACGATGGCCACATCTTAGGAAACCAAGGGTTTACTAAGGGTAATATCGCAATAAGGACGTCTTGGTTGAGCCTCTGGTTGAATTTCATCAGTGTTAGTGTAATCCAGCGTCCCACTGTGCAATTTTATTATCGCTTTTACGGCCTCATCAAGAGGGAAAATCGGGTAAAACAGGACACTTAATCGACATCACTCGAAGTTAATCGACACATGGAGTTTACTTAGCTGTTTTTCTGGTGGACTGAGAGACAATGAGAACTTTTGGTGATGAAGACTAGTTTTAAGGGTTCCTTACCTCAAAAGACACCAACGGAACCATCAAAAGATCTCTTTGTTGTCCACCTGTCTTGGTGTCAGGAACTATGAAATTAATATCAAGTACTAAAGTCTCTTAATCCTGTAAAAAGCAAGTTTCTAACTAAATGCAAAAAAGAGATATACGGCCTTTCAAAGTGTACTTTTATCCAAGTCACAGATTGACTAAAAGATCAAAGTCTATATGAATGATTTGTAGTTTGTGTGTAGCACAAATAAAATGAACATGTCTGAAAATAAACATGTTAAATTAAAATTGGTTTTTACATTCCGCCTGGTAGTGATTTTTATCAGTTGAAGTATCTTTAGATCATTTGCAACGGTTTTGAGAAAGCTCAACTGATTAATTTGTTTTTTTTTTAATTTTGTATATACTTATATAACGCCCGAATACTGAATCTCCAATCAGATGACTTACTTAGCTGATTGTTACTTATTTTTAACAGACCATTGAGGGGTTTTCACGGCCGTTTCATATCATGCTTTCAGCGTTGAAAATAGATGGCGCTGCTCTGTTACATAAAATTTCAAGTGTCAAAATAAAGTTAAATGTCAACATCAACAACGTAGATATATTTTCGTTTCGTGGTATTTATTTTTGCTTACTTCTAAAAACATCACGAAATCACTATTGCACACTCAAGAAGCAGACACAAACAGAATATCATGACTTATAGCCACATACTAGTTAATAATAGCTTAGTACGCGTACACCACAGATAATACATTTGACAATCTGGGCATTTACAGTTGAGACAGCGCCATCTATCGAAACAATTGGAACTACTTTTTTTTTTTTTTATCGAAGTTGAAAAGCCCTCATTGGAATTCTCAGTAGCCAGTCAATAGTTTTAAGACCATGATCAGCTGAGAGACTCCAATTTTTTTTTATAAATCGTAAAAATAACACAAGAAGTATGGTATGAAAGTTTAGTTTTATGTAAATTTTATGAAAACGAAATTAGTAAATTTGATATTAAATGATAAAACGCATTACTTTAAATCTTTACTGAGTTTTCTGAGTGTGGACAGCAGCATCTACCTGAGTACTTAACATGAAACTGCGATCATCAGTCCGCCTGCCAAGCGTGGTAATTATGGCAAATCTCCCCATTATATTCAATGGGGGAGGCCTCGTCCAGCGGTGGACTTAAACAGGCTGGTAATGATATTATACCTCTGGCCAATCTACTGAAACTAAATTGCTGCACAATTGACTAAAAGATTTTTATCCGTTTTAATTTAATATTTAGCTGTGTTCCAAATGAGTTTTATAATTAAAATAGAGACAATAATTATTCCACTTAGCACCTAATCCAGTCTACCCAAAGATTAAAAGCTTTTGTGTCTAGATAACCTATCTCAAAGGAGTTATATGACGGGCTAATCCCGAGTACATTTTGAATTTGAAACAAGTAAGTAAATTGAATTGGTACATTAGTGAGATAACGAGAGACTAACGAATTTTAATTTAATTCAATTTGTTATGAAACTTTAGATAGTGAGCTGTTGCTTTAGTAAAATATTTAATCCACGTGAGGAGAAAGAGGGGTCTATTCTTAGGCCAGACACACCACGGTACTATTAATAATGGCCGTAAAATATAAAAACACAGTTGACATAATTATTTCTTTCTTGATTTGCTCTCACGCCGCGATTACGTTTCAAGGTCACGCAACGGGTTATGAAGTGAGCTATCCTAGGAGTAACAAAATCCAAAGTGGCAATAGGCAGGCCATATATATCCTGGGGAACAAGTATTCTCGAGGGGCGGTCACAAACCGGATGCAGTAGGAAAGTCCCCATACTCAATTTACCGACTTTGTAGCGATCGCAGTGTTAAATTATAAGAAAACAACTACTACTAGTGCCATCTATCATATTGTATAGGTATTTAATTAGAAACACTGGCATTTCATTATATAATACGTAGAAGTCTGAGGACGGAGGCAGCTACCATGAAGGACCATTCGTCGAGCTATATGCTACATGCTATGGAGGAGACCTATGCCCAGCAGTCGACTTCTGATGATGATGAAGGCCGTAAAACCAGGAAACCCTGGCGTGTTTTAAGATACTAAAAAGATCAACTATATAAAGTTGTTTTATGATGAACTTTGTGGCACGGCGGGCGAAGTTTTGCCTGCGACGCAGGAGGTTGCGGGTTCGATACCCGCCTCGTAACAAATATTTGTACGATCTGCAGATATTTGTTCAGGGTGTTCTGGGTATTTTTCTATGCATAATAAAAAATATCTATCTATGTAATGTATTGTATTAAGTATATCAGTTATCTAGTACCCATAACATAAGCTCTGCTTAGCTTGGAGCTAGATAATGTTGTGTGAAATGTCCAGCAATTATTTATTTATTATTATGAGTTTATGGCTACTAACCATACATAAACATAATAATTTACGACTCTCATAGAAATAGATGAAAACTCTATAAAACAAAGCATCTTTTCCCGCGTATAATTTTCCACTCCAGTAATTTCATAGGTCGTTTTATCTTAGAACATGTAATCCTGATCCTAGTCTAAGCCGTTTTCACGTAAAAAGCAGATTACTGGCGCCTGATAACCAGCATTCACCGGTACGAATTCTACAACTGCAACTGCTTTTTAAGGGTTCCTTACCAAAACGGTAACAGTGGAACCATTATAGAATCACTCAGGTGTCTGTCTATCTGTCTGTCACAACCTATTTTCTCCGAATCAACTGGCCCAAAAAAGCTGAAATTTGGTCCATATTATATATAGTTAGGTGACCCAATTACGGGCATATTTATAGCGTAAATCAACGAATTCTGTTTTCAAGGGAAATTACCGTATATATCTTAGGTTGCCGTGGTATGTCCGGCCTAGAATAGACCACTCCGTTTCCTCCCATGGATGTCATAATAACCAACTAAGAAATGTCACCAGGTGGTAGACAGCAGCATCCACCTGAGTATTTAATACTGCGATCACCAATCCACCTATCAATGATGATTATGACAAATCCCCTCCATTGTATTCTATGGGGCCTCCCCCATTGCTGGCTTGTCCAGCAATAGACGTCTGCTGATGTGTCTGAGATGACCAATCCACCTAGTACTAAGCGTGGTTATTATGGCAAATCCTACCCAATATGGTGACACACGAGTATGTAGTTGCATTATATGTGGGAGGCCTATGTCCAGCAGTAGATTACTTTAGGCTGATGATCATGACGATGATGATGTTGATGATCTAGGTACATATGACGCGACCGACGTCTATGTAGATTGCTTTTGATTGAACTCAAGAAACCGACTTATGCCCTATTGGATTATTCTTCTCTAAGGATGATGTTTTAATTGTTTCAACTCGACGATCACTATACAACAAACCATCCAAAATCTTTTCGTTTATTCCAAACTGTCCTACCAACAGTTCGATGATCTAACTGTTTGGAAAAAAATATTCCAAACTATTAGCCTGACTAGTCGGACAGTTTGTAATTTGGATTTTCGCCCAGTTTTGTTCCATATAAGACCTACCGCAAGTGAGTACAGTGAAATCAAAAATTAGTCAAATTCTCAAGTCTAAGGCGGATCAGACACGCCGGTGTCACCAAACGGCATTCGCTTCGAAGCGATTCTATTTCTTGCACACCACTGACTTTTGATGGCCTAGACTCTAGGCCATCAAAAGACTGTGGTGTGTAAGTGAGGTAAGATAAGATAAGATAAGTACAATTGCGATATTGTAGTACTTCACTTAAAGTAATACAATGTGAGGCAAATTGGCAGTACATTTTGAATGTGGGTCGCAGAGTCGCATAAAGAATTTGGGGCACAAAGCCAACATCCCTCATTTTGCTTGCAGAGCCTTTTTGGAGTACCACAGGTCTGTTAGATCGCGGTTTCATACCGGTTGGCATTCAGGGCAACTAGCTTCACAAGTAAATGTGCCCTCCTAAAATGGCAGTTTAAACGCTCATTTGGCAAGCTAGGGAGATTAATTAAAGTCATTAGACAGTGCCTTACCCAGATGAAGTGAGTCTGGGTCCTCAATTAATGACATGGTATCCCTAAGGTCTTCGCTTGCTAAGGGAATTACTAGTTAGTCTGTAAGTACATTCGCATTCGGTTTTTAAGGTTCCATTATCTCAATAGGAAAAAACAGGACGTTTTAGGATCACTTTGCTGTCCATCTGTGTGGCAGTCAAGACCCTTTTTCTCAGATCTTGACATTTATACCAAATATAAAAGTTTGCGAGCATAAAGGTCTGTAAAAAAAACAAGTTTCTTATCCGGTGCAAAAATTATATGGTAATGAATTTCTTTTTTTGTATAAAAGTAGAGAAATGAAAAATCTAAGGTACGTCCAGTAACCTCACCATTCTGAAATTTGGAATACTAATCACAAAACCTGTGTGACACATAAAGGAAATTGTCTAAAATTTGAAATTTCCTTTTTCTTTAACCCTAATACGGGATGGTAAAAGTCTAGTCTATTATTTGGATGACATTACAATATTTTGTTTTTGTTTTGTGTTTTTTTTGCAAATAAATTGAATTGAAATTGAAGTTTGTAGGAAAAAGTGTTTGAAACTTGAAAAAGGTTCTTACAATTTTAAAATAATTGACGGATTGGAACCCTCCTCTGAACGCGAGTCTCGTTCGTACTTGTCCGTTTTACTTAGTTACATTTTGTGATTCAGTAACTAAAACTATGTTACGGTATACGAGCCTAATTTATAAGGTATAAATACAATACAAATGCTATATTACGTTAAAACTAAAAGTTGCCTAAAGGGTATCAACAGATGGACTTCACTTCAGATAGACCGTGCGTTTGCAGTTTATTTGCACAAGCATAACTGTTCTAAACCCGATTTGCACTTTACGACTACACGCTTTAGAGAAGTCAAATGCATTTGGACATTCAACTGAAAACTGGGTCCGGTAAAATACACGATTTAACATCTCAATTGTGCACCATTCGTACAGTGTTGAACTTGTTAACTTCAAACGTGCGGTAAGGTTAGTCTGTGCGAGTGCAGTCCATCTGTTAGCATCCCAAGTTTTGCCCATTAGATAAATGCATGGAATGGACTATAATACTAATAAATATAAAATGTACTGTCAGCGATGCCTCAAATTTATTAGTTTCCCGGACGACGAAGACATTTTACAAATGAAAAATGGTTCCAGAAAATATTTTCCGTTAAAAATTATAACGTAGTACGTTTATAACTCAATAACCTCGTGGAACGCGCAGCGGGTACCCTCAGGGTATAAAGATGAAGGCGCGGTCAGGCACCCGCTGAATGAAGTAGATGAAGAGTTTCAATAAGCGGTCACTACATGCACTTTATTCGCTCCGGGGTTTGTGTATGAACTTAAAACTTTCCGTCGAAAAGTCGTTTATTCCATACAGTCCTACTAAAAAATCGATCGTATAGTTGGGCTAGAAAAGCAAGAGATAGATCTTTATGGAGAACACTTGGGGAGGCCTATGCTGGAAAGCAAGACAATTAAGAAACCGGTGTCTAATATGTTTACTATAGTAAAAATTATAGTGTACTTACATTATTTAAGATTGTTAATAAAGGCTGTTATTATTATTATATTATATTATTACTAGAAGTTCGATGATCTAACTGTTTGGACATTAATATTCTAAATTGTTTGACTAGTCGGACACTTTGGGCACGCCAGTTTTGTTCCAGATAAGACTACCGTTAGTGAAGTACAGTGAAATCAAAAATAAAAAAAATAATTTTATTTCTTATGTTACTTTCTAAATGCTACTTACATATAGAACAAATAGTTAAAAGCAAAATGGATAATACCAT
Source organism: Epirrita christyi (assembly GCA_951392215.1). Taxonomy (NCBI): domain Eukaryota; kingdom Metazoa; phylum Arthropoda; class Insecta; order Lepidoptera; family Geometridae; genus Epirrita; species Epirrita christyi. The sequence continues at coordinate 5,370,371 of OX595842.1, read as the reverse complement.
GAGCAAATTTTTTAACACTTTTATAACAACGAAAAAACAGGGATCATGAGAACAATCAATTATGCTGTTGGAAAATGCCCTTGGGAACACCAGGCTTGTCATTTGAATAAAAAAGATATTGCATTCATTTTGTAAAAACGGGAAATTTTCACGTACCGATATATTGGTGGAAGCACCAAAACAGGTTTCAACCCTAATCGAGGGTCTTCATCAGGGTGGGTATAGGATCCGCACTACACTCCCTCCGCGTCCTTCCTCGCTACTATTTCCCGTTTTTACAAAATGAATGATATAATTCACGAAAGTTACTTTAGTAAAAGATACTGCATTATAAAATAACTGAAAACATTAAAAACATGGAAAACTGCCACATCGAATACCGTCCGTCAGTACATCTACTCGACGTTTATTCCATCCAGTCCTACTAGAAGTTCGATTTTGTTTCACATAACATAATACAACGGCATACCTAAATTCGACGATCAGCCAACATAAAATGAAAACAATAGGTACAATGTCCTCTATATTGGTGACCCAAACGGCTTCATTACCAAATTACGCACAATCACATTATCATGGTTCAGTGGGATCAGTCTTGAAACCAATCAACTCAGAGCTTCTAAAAGCCGTATTCATAATTTGTTTTAGTCTAGTCAGTAAACATATAATACGAATAGAACCGAATACATAATTGTGACAGTCTGACGGCTACAAACTAAGCTAGATTACATTTGAATATTAACCACTCAATCTGTTTGTTTCAGATTAAAATGCAGCGAACTGGATACAAGAACGTTCAAGTAAGTGTTAGGTACAACGAATGCATCAAGTACGTTCAAGTAGTTATGTATTAATTTATGTACTTAGTTATTTGTTTTTTTTTACTACTTTTGTTTTGATTTTGTTGTTTTTTGTTTTTTTTTAATGTAATGTTTTTGGGGGCAAATAAATGTATTTTCTTTCATTTTTTTCTTTCTTTCTTTTTTAAACCAATTTGAAACTATCTTCCATCAGCGAATGCATACATTCACATGCATAAATGAGCCGAAAATATCCAAAAGTGTTTAATTCCAATAGTCAAAATATAAGTCTCACTCCCGGTGTAGGTATACAATTTCATGAAATTGATATTTGAATAATATATAACACAGTGCAAATAACAAGAGTAAAATTAGTTAATTATATAGGATTTAGTAATCAGCGTTATATCGTTTTTGCAATTAAAATTATGCATGATATTGTACTCAAATCATAACTCTAAAAGTACCTAGATAGATTGATAGCTCTTTTTTGTATGCACGTTAAAAAGTACATAACATTAGATAACTTAAAAACTAGCTCAAGCACGGTTGGTCAATGAATGTCTTTATCGTAAGAGCGATCTCTTCAAATAAAAAAAAACATTTCAGCTCAAAATAGTCAGTATATCAAATGACTACGAGTAAAACAGTTTTGTCTACGGACGGACAGACAAACTTTTTAACTGACTTCAAAAAAGGAGGACGATCTCAATTCGGTTATATTTTTATTAAAATTCAATCAAATAATCACCAAACCCTAAAATAACACAACGTTGCCGGTAGGGCATAAATGATTTACCTTATTTCAGTAATCCTTTGGAAAATGCACTAAGAATAAATGGTCTGGTGCGAACTATGAAGATGAAATACTGTTCTAATATCAGTGTGCTATTAGAAGATAAGCCTCAACCGTTCCGCCATAAATATCTTATCAGCCAACGCAGAAGTAGGTATATAACTCTGAAAAACAATCTTTCGTTTCAATAAGCGACTCGAGTTCATGAGTTTCATATCCTTACTAAAGAGGCGTCATGGCTCAAAATTCAGTTTGAACTAACACAACATAACGCCCAGCTGTCACATACGTAGTCTTGATCCCACACTAGGATTCCCTGTATCGTGGTTGTCAGGAACTACGAATACCATGGTATTATAACACCCAGACTCGGAACAAATATTTGCAGATCATACAAACATTTGTCCCGCACCGGGAATCGAACCCGCAACCTCTTGCATATCAGCCGGCTACTCGCCCGCTGCGCCATTAAGGTCATCAACTAGTTTTACCCACAAGATTTGTTCCACACTAACTAACCAATACTTACAGGTCAAATTAAATAAGAGCTTTAAAAAAATATCATGGAGTTTGATGACATAAACGCCAACATAGGAGCAAACTTCGTTTGTATGAAAAGGGCTCAAGCTCCCTTGTAGTACACTACTCTTAATCGATGAAACGCTTATTTTCTATGCAAAAGTTAAAGTTCCGAGAGTGGCATTGTGCTCAATTCCTATTGAAACATCAACAAAGTTGAAAGTTCCTCTTCTCAATCCGATAAATGAGGGCTTAAATGCGCGTTTTCGCTGACAACTTCTACATAAAGACTTTATTCAATGATTTTAAAGGTTTGATATTCGTCGAGTCGAAATAATTACAGACAAATTCAAATTGGTAGGTATTTCTGAAATGAATTAAAACATCACGAACAGTTAGTACATATTGCCTATCTTCACTCTCTCATACTCAATAGATCTCTCACGTCACAGAGATGGGCGTAAATTTTGACCTTTAAACACACATTCAGAAATTCTGTCCTATATAGATCTTCTTCTATTAATTATGACCTCTGAGGAAAGTCTCCTCAATGTTGCCATCATAAAGGTGTTTTGATAAATTAGGTAAAGTTATTAAAGTTTCAGTCAAATATCATGTTCTAGTAAACCGATAGCAGGTTTACTAAATGATGGTGGTCAATTTCCACCCATTTGAAAAGACACGTAATGCAATATTGAAATTCACTACCATGTGCTCTTTAAAAGCTATGCATGCTATGGGGGAAGCCTCATACAACAATGGATGTCTACCGGCTCATGAAGAAGATAAACTCAATAACACAAGAAATGTAAATAAAAAAAAACAAAATAAACCTTTTTTCAAAAACGCGGAAAAAAATCCGTCATAAATATTAGAAGATGAGTCCACACCTCAGTACCACCGCAGATAGCTGTTAGTAGTTGTTTTGTTAGTAGTAGAACTTCTTGTGAAAGAGTTCGTCCGGGGAAGTAGTACCACCATACCTATTTCTGCCGCCAAGCAGTAGTGTTTGCATTGCTGTGTTTCGTTTTGAAGGGTACGGGTGCCGGTGAAATTACAGGCACATGAGACTTTTCATCTTTATGTTTAAATACCTCTTTTATTAACATGGAATCATACATTTGTACTGTTCTTGAGCGAGAAAATAGTCGATCGCTAGTCGCTTACTCGTCAGCGGTGAAACAATGCCTTACTTGATGAAGAATAAGAATTAAAAGTTTTAATGAACGACTGATCATTAAAACTTTAATTAAACGACTACGCAGTATGGATTTTTGGGGCTCCTCATGACAGTTCATATACTGAACGACGGAACAATCACCTTGAATAAAGATTTCCGTAACACTTACCCTCTTATTCATAATCAATTTTTAAACGTTTGGTAGGTAAAATAGCTTGTGTCTTGTTTTGGCGTATGTAATTTTACATCAGAGAGAACAAAACAAAAGCTATTTTGACTAAAAGGTTTAAAAAATGGTCATGGTTATATTTTAGTTAAAATAGCTTTTGTTTTCTTACTCTGATGTAAAATGTCATACGTCAAAACAAGACAAAGCATATTTTAACTAAAATAGGTTTAACAAATGATTATTTATAAGGGGGTAAATGTCGAGCAGTCTTTTAGAGTTCTATTAAGTGGAACACAAGTTTTGATCCTGACATAGTCATAATAATTATGGGCCTCTTTTCACTGTAGGTCACACAATCTCAGGATTATAGTCGTGAGTGATGGCGAGATTATCGCAGCCATAGCTTTTCTATTAACATTTTAACACATTTTTTCTAGTAAAAACATATTTATAAATAAACTAGCAGCTAGGACAAATCTCATGCCAACGAAAATTGCATAACAAGTCTATCGGCTTGTGTTCAAGTTTTCGTCAAATTCCTGCGGCGCGTGACTTGTTTCCAAGCGTTTTTGTTTTGATACGTGAACAAGGAAGAGATTTAACTTTCAAACATTTTGATTACATTTTCATAATGCGCTCGGGAAATTGATATTTCGTTTGTTTTGAGTACAGATTACGATGTTATGTTATCAAGACCAAAATAATTTTATTAGGCATTATCGTCATTGATCATGCAGCAAAATTTAGCTCTTTTGGCATGTGCTAACGCTACCTAATAAATTAAAGTAATTAATGCTTTCGTTCTCTATTCTCACGATAATATGCAGGGTAGCTTTATTTTTTTCTGTGTTTCAAGCACATGCTAGATGTAGCGCATTCCATGAACAATTATAGTCTGATGATAATGAAAAACAAAATAAAAAAAGTTTTTAAAAAAATGTACTTTTATAAAAAGCTTTTATTAAATTAGTGATCGGAACCGTAAGCAGATCAACATGAGCCCAAATACTTTACTGCCAAGCTACTATTAATCATCGAGGAGGTCCGTTTTCCACCTTTCGTCTCCATCATCACATCAGCTCGCCGTTACCATAATATTGTATTGTCATCTGAACTTGACAGGTATGAAAAAATTTCAGCTCACTCGGTGAAAGATAACTGATTTAAAATTCATTTAGCTACACATACTTTTTAACTTAATAGTGTGATTGAGTTTTGCCTCAAATTTTTTGATAACGTAACTACGTATTCGATTTGAATAAAATTTTCATAGGTGATCCCAGTTAAAAGCCGTCACGTAGAAAATACAGTGTGTTACAAGAACGTGACCGGCATAAAAAAACATTCAAAGGTTTTTGCTAAATAAAAATACGAGCAGATAGCTCCCACATTTTGCTCAAAATGCATCATCAAACAAAATCAAAAACCGGTTCTCGCGTTCGCTGTGCACAGAGCGCACGTTACCTACCCGAGATGAGAACCACGTATGTTTTCCGCTATGAGGCAGTGTTTCTTTGTTTGCATCCCAAACAACAAAAAATGTCGCACGTTCAAGTTGCAAGGTATGTGAAAAGCCTGAAACGTTTATAAACCGATAGTGGGTGAACCGATATTAAAAAGACACGTCAATTATCTACCAGAGCGAGAAGAAATCGTTCGCCGAGAATAAACTGATTACTCGACTGTTTTTGACACCTCTAAGCCTATTTTTCTGATCCTCACAAATATAATTGAAGAAGAATGGACTAAATGTATCTACTTATACCTAAAAACAGAAGCTTAGCGCAGGTTAAGTTGAAATACTAAAGCACAGTGACGAAATCGATCCTTTTAGGAAAGCACATTGAAAAAAGGAGGCGTGGTCACGAGAATACATAGACCCGTGACGTGACTGGAACAACATAATCTTTTCAGACGAAGCTTCTTTTGGGCACCTAGTATTACGCTTCGTGCTTGGTCAACTGCCAATAACAAACTGGTTAAATGAACTGTTTAATTAATATTATAAACTAGCGGCCCGCACGCGACTTCGTTCGCGTGGTCCCCGGTACATTTAGACCTTCCCGTGATAATTAGGAAAACAACACAACCAAAATCAAATAAATCGGCCCAGCCTTTCTCGAGTTTTAGCCAGACAAACGAACAGCAATAGATTTTTATATATATAGGAGAAGAAGAAGGAGATTATAGATGCATGTTTGAGGATGCTTGAGTTTTTTTAAACGCTAGCCTGAGTTTTTCTATTCAGTTTGCCAGCAAGCTCTTGTGTGTACATAGTGTTATCGGTGTATAAAAATTGACGACAAATTATTACATCAAAAATATCCTCATCAAACAGAATACAGTAGTCTTCGTCAAATGTTTGTTATACAATTTTGTAGGCCAAAACCATGGAACATTTTAGGCCTACAATTTGGATGGCCTAAACATGGGCACATTACTTACATGTGGACTTCGGATTCAGGCATCTCGTTGAATTGCACATAAATCGTTTCTCTCCAAATAAGAGCTGAATTCCCACACTTGGAATGAAGCGTTTACCACTAAATATTCCAGTCGAACACCCAGTCCCAATATATCCAGCAAACATCCAAAGTAAACCAACTTGCTAGTATTTATTCGGCTGAAGTTTAGTTTCGCTAACTTTTAAAGTACTCCGACGTTCAGTTTGTGTAACAAAGGTGGTTCTCAAGTTGTGTCTAACAAACGGCCATCCGGAGCAGGGTTGGCATGCATGAACCTCTAAGATCTTGCGTAGTTTTCCATGACATTATTACTTAGATATTCGACAGGTTTGACGTTTGCAGTAGTGGGAAGTTATTCTGTACGACCACGATATCAATAATAGCCAAGTAAAGTTCTAGATTATGTACGGCTATTAGATTATTCGTTGGCAATCGTAGAATGATTCTAGAAAGCTATCTTATCATCATCAGCCTGTAAAAGTCCACTCCTGCCCCAATAGAGTGCAACAACGAACGGTTCTGCGCTGCCTTATCCACCGATTTTACCAGAAATAGCGGACCTGCCGGTGACTATCTTATATTCATGCTTGACATAAATGTGATGGAGTTTATGATAATCTCGACGCGTGGGTTTGTGATCACTATATCGGTTTTAAATACTCAGGATGTTGCTGCCTATCACGTGGTATTATCCATTAGGGCTTTTACGAAAACCACGGAAGGAGAGGGAGGAGTCTAGTTCTAGGCTGGACACACCACAGCTCATGCTACCTTGTGCCTTAAAAACAGTTAGAAATTAATTTCTTCGAAGATTTGTGACCATTTTTTTATTCTGGCCAGAGTATTAATAGTCTCGGGGTGTATGTTAAATAACCATACGTTTGACCTTTACTATCACCTCATGGAAAATAACAATGTGGTCATACATAGAACATACCTATTTACCTTCGTCTTAAAAAGATTAGATTAGATTGTATTTAGCGGGAAAAAGGAAGTTTTTTTTGTGTGGGATCCCCTGTAACGTGTGTATCAGGAACAATGACTACCATGGTACCACTACACCCAGACCCGCAACAAATATTTACAGATAATGCAAACAGTTGTACCGCAGCGGGAATCGAACATCGATTCTCATTGGTTTAACAATAATGGTGTCATTATTCTATGACAACCCTATCTAATGGCAAGAAACGTGGAAGCTGCCAACTCTTGTCATGCTAATATCTGGCCTCGGGCCATGACAAATGGTGATGAATGTATTCAAAAGCCTACTTGCTCATCGTGACTAATGTGGTCGTACCTTAAAAAGTTTGAACCTAAATTTTGCTCTAATGGACTATTCTCTGGGGGCAACGAATTTCTGCCATTTTTGAACTAAAAATTTCAATTATTAATATGACTTCAGTAAATAACAGAGACGCAGCGGCAGCGGGCGTCAAAAACTTCTTCAAAAATATTAAGTATACTTACAGTTATGTTACGGTCGTTATTAGACGGGTACCGCTTCATAGGATACCACTTTTTATAACGACCAAAGCAAAACTTTTAGCCTAAGCTTGTGCAGGAAATACATAATCTATCTATTGGGGGTTGTACTTAAACAAACTAACTTGATCTTATATAAAACTAGCTTTTACTCGCGCCTTCGCGCGCTTACAAATTATAGATATGTTATTATGATAAGCTATAATGCTGTAAAGTTTCATCAAAATCTGTTCAGTAGTTTTTGTGTGAAGGAGAAACAAACATACTCACAAAGTTTTGCATTTATATTATTAATAATGATACTAACGATTGCACCGTGATGATGTTTATGATTTTCAATTGTTATCATATAATAGGACCTATTATAACACGTAAGATTCTATTTTCTATAGAATAATACTAATAATAATACCACTAAATTACAGTTGAATCATAGGTACCTATATAAACGTCTAATCTAAAATCCTTGACGTCTTCAAAGAAGATTTCAAGAGGCGACGAAAATGGATAAAGCTTTCCCGTTCTACGAGTAAGTCCGGCCTTAAGAGATGCAGGAGAAAATCCGGAATGAAACTTATTTGACAAGCTGCTGGGTTAAGTCTTGCTGCTAACATAACATAACATAACATAACATACATTATAACTTAACACCCAACAGTTACGTACATAGTCCTGATCCCACACTAGGTTCCCCTGTCTCGTGGGTATCAGAAACTACGAGTACAACGCCCAGACCAGGATCAAATATTTTCCGATCATGCAAACATTTACCCCGGACCGGGAATCGATCAATGACATTGTAACAGTAGCAGGAAGTTGGTGGATGCAAGCGGCTCAAGACTGTTTATAGTGGTGGTTATCGAGGTCTACGTGCAGCAGTAGATTTCTTTCTCACAGTAGACCATGATGAAAGTTTGCTTAAAAATAAAACGTGAAATATCTGCTGTTATATTATTTTACTAGGGTGAGATTTTTGATTGTTACCGAGTGACTAAATATCATCAAAAAGGAAGCAAATCGCCGTTTTTCAAGAAATGTACTACAGAAGGCACTTGTATTGATATCATAGGTATAAGCATAGACATACACTAAGGACACGGCGGACACTCGCTAGATAACCGCCAAATAAACCGGTGTCAAAAATCAGTTGACTGACACCACGATAATCAGTCGGTGACGTACACCGCGCGCGATCGTTTCGGCCACAAAATGCCGTATTGAGTGGTGAAAGGCTGCAGAAACAACTTTGCAAAGTGTAGCTTAAAAAAATATGGCATTTCTTATCATCGGTATGGCAAAATTTTGTATGTTGAACTTTCCCTAATTACAGAAAACAATTTTATTTCCTTGGTAAATCGCTCTCCAATTCAATAAAGAGACGCCATACAAGCAAAACGCTATAACTTTGTAAGGATGTTAATTGATAAGCGTGCGAGTTTCTTGGTTGTAAATAACCGGACTCCCAATAAGCAAGAAGGTTATGGCGTTCGGGTTTTTGTGTTCATTTCAACGTAGTTATAATGTAATCCGAGAGATGGCGCTGATTTTGCTATAAGGAGACATTGCTTTATTGTTTTGTCTGTCAAGCGTATCTTTACTATAAATCTATGGGTATAAGCATTTTAGTCATCAATGTGTTTCAGTATTATAGAAATTTTGGGGAGTAATGACAATTTTACTGACGTTTAGTCAATCGATGACATTCAAAAATGGCAACCCTGGTTGAGAATAACCTTTTTAAGAAGGTTTTTGTAATTTTAAAAACTATACACTGTGGACGGTACATCTAATACAAAACAGAATAATTCAAGGCAGAGTCGGGTATAGAAGTGAAGTAACCCGACACCCTGGGTCTAATCCTCTTACCCTAATATGAAATGTGCGAAGCCTTTTCGTGGTCTGTATACATACGTGTTCGTGAATAGCGATTTGGAATATTTCACGTAAATGGTCTGTAAATGTATGGATGAAATAGTGTGGAATAAGTCAGTAATGCTGACAGTTGCCGTGGTGTATCCGGCCTAAGAATAGACAACTCCATCTCTTCTTGTGGATCACAAAAGCTGACTGAGGGATTACACCAGGAGATGGGTAGCAAAAGTGTGATGACCCTTGATAAAATAGAATAGGTAGGTAAAAACAGGAACAATTTATCTTCTATATAACAAATAGTGAACAATTCGTAATTATCCTCAATTATCTGATTCAATTTAACGTCATTTGATCCACAACTTGTTTACATATCTAATTGCCAATTTGAAATAGCACTTTGGTGCTTGGATTAAAATGATTGTCTTGGGTTTTAATTGTCGTGAAATTTTATTTGACTGCCGAGAATCGTTCGTTCAGAATTTGTTTTGTTTGGTGAACTATTTTTAGAGCTATATTGATTTAATTTTAGTGAGCTCTTTATTAACTGTATTTATTTTATTGTTTTAGGGTTTTCAATCAAATGATGAAAACAGAACCTTTGTAGTTTTATTACGTTCATTCATGTGTCACGTTTGGTTTACTGTATGTCAAAGTCAAAGTCAAAAAGAACTTTATTCATTGAAATCACAAGGATCATTTTGAATCGTCTTATATAAAATTAAATTACTCCTGTTCCAACGCGACCAAGCCTAGAAGAATCAGGCAACAAACTCGGCTTGGCTTACATAAATGGTCCGTCTTACCACTAGGTGAGAAGCGCCTGTGTGGTGCCTCGGAGCAAGGAGTTGCTGATACATAGTAAATGAGAACTTAAAAACCTTAGGAAGGTAGTCAAAAGTAAATAAACATCAGCAAAAATATGCAAGACAGCACACGCTACGCTTGTTATACTTATAAATAATAATCTAATACAAACATGTAAATAGGTAAGTACAGATATTGCAAATTTCCATTTTAGCAGTCGAGGGGCAGAGCGACATCAGGCCACGCGGCTTTATCATTAATATAGTCATCAAGAGTGTAATACGCTTTCTTAATTAGATTCATCTTTATGTAGGATTTAAATCTTCGAATAGGAAGTTTAAATGCACCTTCTGGAAGTTTATTATAGAACCGTACAGAATTCCCCATAAAAGACCCACTTACTTTCTTTAATCGAAATTTTGGTATATTTAGTTTGTGTTTATTTCTCGTGTTAATACCATGCACGTCGCTTTTTATCATAAAACTATCCAAGTGTTTATGTGTATGTAATAATATTTCATAGATATATTGCGATATTACTGTAAGAATATTGATTTCTTTGAAACGCTCTCTCAAGGAGTCACGCGACTTCATTTTATAAATGGCACGTATTGCCCGTTTTTGCAAGACAAAAATAGCTTGGATATCTGCTGCTTTACCCCACAGTATGATACCATATGACATAACACTATGGAAGTAGCTAAAATAAACAAGCCTAGCTGTAGCTTCATCAGTAAGCTGCCTTATTATACGAACTGCATATGCAGCGGAACTAAGTCTACCAGCAAGAGCCACAATTTGTGGTGCCCACTGCAACCCTGCATCAATATTAAGCCCTAAGAAAATGGTAGACTTGACAAGATCAAGTGTCTCCCCATTTATTTTAATATTAGTTGGATAATGTTTTACATTTGGCAATGTGAATTTGATGCATTTAGTTTTTTTAGCATTAAGCAAAAGATTATTAACTGTGAACCACTCAAGAACACGCGATAGTGAATCATTTACATCATCGTAATTAGATTTAGATCTATGGTCTATGGTAAAATCTTTCATCATCATCATCAGCCTTTAACGTCAACTCTGGACGAGGCTTCCCTCATGGATTGCAATGGGGAGATTTGCCATAATCACCATGCGAAGCAGTCGGCTTTTATGACATCCACGGGAGGAGGAAGAGGAGGCACATTATATTACACAAATATAAAATAATATTAATGCTTTGGTAGATATAAATTTAAACTACAGGAGAATCTTCTTTTTCTAACGTGTGGTTTACTGCATTTTAATAAACTACAGGAGAATTAAACTAGCAATAGGTATTACCAATTATACATTATAACCCAACAAGAAAATTCTTTAAACCTTGCGGATACACTCTTAAGCAAATATAATAATGCACGACTTACAGTTACTTATATTACCCAGATGTTTGTTTTGTAAATTACTTGAAATTACAACTTTTAAGTAGAGTGGTTCGTTAAATTTCCTTTTTGAGCCTCCAGCAACATTGTGTTGCCAAAACGAATTAATCCGGTTCCATTCCCAAGACATAATCTTCCCGACGACGCGACATCACTAAACAAAACAAGCGAATATATACGGAATAATCCGTCGTCTTGGTTAAATACGAAATTAGGGCTTATGTCAACAAAGTTTCAACTTTGCCCCAAGTTTGGGCAAACAAACAAACACATACGTATTAAGAAATCCACACACGAAAGGTCAGATTCATTGTTGATCCGTATTCTAGTCATATTTCGCCGTGAACCAACAATGACTTGGTTAGACCCTCTGGAGCCCTGCTTAAGGGACTTTTGAGGGTTGCGACTTGCGAAGTCCCTTTTGGAAGGTTATACGTTGAAGAATGGACAAGCTGATGAAGTATTGAAGTGGAATCAGGCCATCTTGTTAAGAAGGGTTGTCTGCCCTCTGTAGGACCGTTTATTTTGTTTGTTCATGCTATGTTTACTTTGAAATCTTTTTATTTTGCTTTCAATTACCTGCATTAACTTAACAGTCACATACGTTGTCCTGATACCACACTAGGATTCCCTTTGCCGTGGGTATACTACACTACGAGTACCATGGTACCATAACACCCAGACTATTGGATCAAATATTTGCAGATCATGCAAACATATTATGTATCGGCTTTGTATGTCGTTTTTTGTTTTTTGGTGTGCCAAATAAACGTTTTCTTTCTTTCTTTCTTTTATGTTTCGCAGCGGGAATCGAACTTGCAACCTCTCGCCCGCCGCACCACAGACCTAGAGGTCGTCATTGCATTACAATAGTTTGGAATGAGTGTCTTCAACGGATATTAGGGTCGGTTTGTATGTACCTTGTATGAGAGCATTGCTGTGTTCCAGTTAAGGGTATGAGTGACGGTGAAATGAAAGGCACCTGACACTTTTTAACCGACTTCACAAAAAGGAGGAGGTTCTCAATTCGGTTGTATTTTTTTTTTTTTTTTTTTTTGGCGATTTTGATATTTTCAGCAACAAACCAAGCATTTGCATTCAAAAAGTATCATAATCCTTTCACCACGATGGTTCTTTCATCATTTTTTTTCATCCAAATATTTAGTCGTATACAATGGCGGAAGTCGGTTTTTTAAATGAAAAGTTATTATTAACTGACTTCACAAAAAAGGAGGACGTTCTCAATTCGGTTGTATTTTTTTTATGTTTGTTACCTCATATCTCCGTCGTTTATAAACCGATTTAGAAAATTATTCTTTTATTTGAATAGATATACTTTCAGATTGATCCCATTTTTTTCAGAATCCAATTCTGATGATGGAATCCATGAGGAATTGAGGGAACTCCTCAAATATTGTTGGCATACATACAGGGATTTTGTTATTTTCAGCTACAAATCAAGCATTTGCATTCAGAAAGTATCATAACCCTTTCACCACTATGGTTTTTTCATATATTTTTTTTCATCTAGATACAATGGCGGAAGTCGGTTTTTTAAATGAAAAGTTATTAGCCTTTTAAGTATATCTTAGAACTAGTGGAACGCCCGTGACTTCGGCCGAGTAGAGTTTTCTTTAAAAAAATTAAAAAACATGGAATATTGAGCCAAACAAAATATTTGCAATCATGCAAACATTTGTCCCGCAGTGGGAATCGAACCTGTAGGTACCTCTTGCATCTCAGCCGGCTACTCGCCCACTGCGCCATGGAGGTCGTCAAAGTTATATCACTACAGTTCTGTCACTAACGAAGGCGTTTGTAAGAGCGAGAAAGATAACGTTTGCATGCGAAGATTATGTAATAGTTACTAGGTCTATGCACGGGAAAGCCTAAATGAAAATATACGGGAAACGGAAAATACTCGTAATGAGAAAATGCGTATAGAATTGTGTTGATTGTCTAAATGTTAATTGGTCTAGTAGTTAATATGGTAGCCTATTTGTACGGAAACCTCTCCAAGCGAGTCTGACTCGCACTTGAACGGTTTTGTTTATAAAATTTCAAATCCATTATAGAAAACTCACAGTCACAATCGTCTTGCATAATTTGAATCATACGAACATAACCAACAATAAATAAAATTAAAGATTGTAAAAAAAGAACCGCGTAAAGTTATCTCCTTCTTCTTCGTAAATAAGACCCTTTTTCCGAAGAATGAACGACTTGAAACTTTTAACTGCCGCCATCAATACAACGGGAACATACACGGAAATCCATCTTGAAAGTCAGTTGTCCAAACTTCTCTGTAGTTCCTTATCCCTTGTTCGCTGAAACAGGTACTTTGGACGTAGATAAAAATAACAACAGCTGGATCATTTGACAATCGTTCAGAGATTTCATTGTATAACATCAGATTTAAAAAAAAATGTGGTTTAAACATTAAATTAGCATACAGTGATAAGACGAAAGCTAGCCATAACATCAAGATTAAAGATTATTTAGAAGATTTTAATCATAAAACTATTCTATAGTCTCTTCTCAGACTAAAGCTGTTTCTCCCGTTATCGGAAATCTTTTTTGGTGTAGGTAAAACCTGCGTTTTATTGTCAAATCGTGGTCCAAAAAGTCACTAAAACTTTCAGTTCTTTAGGTAACTTATTATCTATTATTATTGACATATAAGAAACATTTCTTTTAAAAATATCTATATGGCGTGAAGGTTGATGTAGCATACTCATAAACTTAGCTCATTTTTTGTCAAGTTATATACTACCATCTATATTTTTTTTGAAATAAATAGGATAGGCTTTAATAAAAACACAAACCTCCCTTATGTACCTACGTGCAAGGAAGCGGCAGAATGTTATATTTCTTAAAGAGTGGTTTGCAACTATCCAGAAACCATTGACATATTAATCACTCGGATACACTTTTTTTGAACTTTAAACACATTTTCCATATCCACTGAGATACCCCATAACAACAGACCATAGCTCAGAACTGACGACACATGGCCGTGATAAGCAGCCAGCAGCGGCGAAGTTTACAAGCCTACTATGTTGCAAGTGTCTGGAGTTGACCAGCCATTTCCTTTGACTTGTGATAAGTTACGGGCTCAGTGATTTACTTGAAGTTGCTTTTCGAGCGCAACGTAGCGTTCATAATTCGATCCATCATATTATTCTGCTTTTGATGTAGTTTTAGCTACTTATGAAACTATACTTACTTGCATTCTTTGTAAGTTTGTGTAGTTTGTGGAAGCAGTGGCCGGAAATTACATTTGGACTGTGTTATCCCAGGAAATAAATGAACATGTTAGAGAGTTAACCAAACTCTGTGTATTGTACGAAATAATACTAAAACTAAGTAATTTAAAAATAATTAAAATGAATGTAGTATCGCTTTATCGCTCTCTCTTTACTCTTCCAAGTAATGATTTTGGATAAATTATGTCATTAATACCCCCCCCCCTCCCTCCCTCAATGATTATTGCTTCTTAATAATGCAACCTTAAAATTAGGCAATTATAATAACGGTAGAGTTTGCAATTGACTCGTTTGCAAAGCAGTTGCCATATAAAGTGTTGACCTGTTCCACTCATAGAAGTGGCATGGTTATCTAGTTAATTTGACTAATCAATAATTAGAAACCCGTGCTAAGGGTTCCATGGTTATTTAGAAGTCCTGATAAATTTCCTAGAAATTGACCTTAATACAGTATAATTCGAAGAATCAATATTGAAATTCCACTGACAACAAACATAACTATATACCCACACAAAGGGAAGCCTTTTAAGTGCTTGTTCTAGGTGTTTGTGCTAGTTAAGTGGTGGTTTTAAGCATGGTGTTGCTGTTGTGTAACTGGGCTTACAGTTTGAGTATGTATAGGAAAAGTGACCTATTATATAGATACTGGAAGGTATAGATTCATAGTAGAGCCTGTTTGAAAAGAGAATAGTAAGTGTATGGGCGTGACAGTCCCAGGCTTGTGTTGTTAGCAACACACAACAACAACACAACTTTTAACAGGCAAGGTGGAAGGTAAGAGGCTGCGGAGACAAAGCTCCTTGCGATGGAGCGATTCGGATCACTCAGCATCCAAAGCCAGTGTGAGTGACGTCATCTGCTCCGCAAAGGATAGACCCTGATGGAGACAAAGAGTGCAGGTCAAAGTGTTACGATCAAGATTACGATCCTCAGCAGTGAGGATATCGATGTAAGGAGGAGGGTTTCCTTCCTGCACAGACTCTTTCATCATGGAACAGCGTGTATAAGCGTTTTGAAAAGCTGTTTCAACAGTTTAACTATATTTTAAAAGCACTTTGAGCTACATCCACCTCTGAAGTTTCACCGTAATTTCCGCCACCAGCAAATTGAATTACCACGTTCCGGTTGAGCTGTGTTCTAGTTGAGTTAGGCCGCTGAACTTACACGCAGAAATATTCCGTGATATTTACAAACGTGGCAAAGCCTGAATTGTAATATTGTTGCTGTTGAAACTGTAGTTTGAATGGGGTTTACCCAACACCCGTGCTAGAGAGTCCGAGGTTATATCAAAAACTACAAAACTCTGGATTGTTTCTGGTTTTTTCTAAAAAAACCAGGCAAACCCCCTATTTTAGCAATGGTCTACAAATTGACAGTTGATTGGTGAAGCCTATGGAAGACATTCTTCCGTGGTGGAGCCATGTGGAGCTTAGATTTTTTGATGTGACACTTTTATAAAGGATACGTCAGAATAAAACTTTGAAAGTTTGTGTAATAGTTCGAGAACTAACCTTGGAAAACAAACTATCTGCTTTTGTGTTAAAGTCTATATTTAAGCCTGGACTTGTTTAGGCATGGTCTAAAAAGAAATGTTACCATTTGAGTTTTTTCAACTGAAGTTTCTTTACATAATAACAATAAATTAATTTGTGTACTGCACACTATTACTGAGGAATAGCCTCACAAGCAAGAACAGTCAGCATATTGAAGTACTATACATCCAAAAGTTTTTCATTTAATTTTTCATTTCATTACATCTTTGATCATCATCAATCAGGCTTTAAAAGTCTATAATGCTGGATATAAGCCTCCTTCATAGAATGACACGATGAACGGTCTTAAGCAACGTCCTATACATTTCACCGACATGTTCTGATATCTCTCGTATTAAAATAAACTAATTTTAATACCATATCTACGAAGGGATGGCTGCTTCAATCTACAAAAAGGCAATACCCGCGCTGATTTAATTGTGATGTACGAGCGAATCCTCTTAACACTCGGTCAGTGCACAATACTACGAATAAAATGTTAAGAATTCGGTCTATGGCATTATATGACCAAACAACTTCTATTCCCTTTTAAAAACAAGCAGTTAGTATAGAACATAACACATAACATAATACCTAACAGTCACATACGTAGTCATAATCCCACACTAGGATTCCCTGTGTCGTGGGTATCAGGAACTACGAGTACCATCGTACAATAACACCCAGACCCGGAACAAATATTTGCAGATTTTACAAACATTTGCCTCGCAGCGGGAATTTAACCCGCAACTTCTCGCAACTCAGCCGGCTACTCGCCCGCCACGCCACACAGGTCGTCAAGAAGGAAGGTAAGTTACCGCGCTCGTTATGTCGTAGTTATGTAATGGTCCAGCCATTATCGTCCTAAGCTACGACTAAGTGGTTTGTTGTGTACACACCTTAATGTCACTAAATTACTGTTCTAGTTATGCCGACGGTTTAATTTAATATAATTAATACGGATAGTATATCAATCTTACCGCCTTGATTACTAGGGAGGAGGGACTTGGGAAGATTTAGGAGCATCACTTAAGATTTAGGACTACCACGCAAGATTTAAGACCGCAATCTAGGTATATTCGTACAAGGGAAAAAAATGTATATTTGCAGTAAATTAAGTAATCACCTAAGTAGCTAGCATAAGTTAAAGGGCCTTATTTATAATCATTTTTGAAACCTATTTTAGTTAAAATGGATTTTGTTTTCTTCTCTCTGATGCAAAATGTCATACGTCAAAACAAGACAAAACATATTTGAACTAAAATAGGTTTCAAAATGACTATGAATGTATTATGTATGTAGTTACTGTAAATATTTTACGTTTTGAAGAAGTACATCTCCACTCACTTCCACTCCATCACTTGTTGGAAATGACACAGAAACATCATCATCATTATTCCCGTTAGTTGACGTCTACTGCTGGACATACTCATAGAATGCCAAGATAAATGGGTTTGAGTCACCTCCATCCACTGATTTCTTGCAACCTTTACAATGTTATCGGTCCATCGAGAGGTCTTCACAGACTGCGGCGTGGTTCATGGTCACCCTTTATTCCCCAACGGTTGTCGATTTCTGAGAGCTGTATATTAGGTCACATAGGTCATATAACAAAGTATGTGACATAAGACGCAAAAACAAATTAGGATTCGTTTTTTAGCTACCAGTCGGATGTCAAAACTTTCGGAACTGTCTCACTATGAATGAATAAGTGACAGTCAAGTGTTTTGAAGTGTTTTGTGTTTGTGTGTGTGTTTTGTTTGACAACCTCATTGCAGTGGTACGGTGGGCAAGTAACGAGCTGAGATGCAAGAGGTTGCGAGTTCGATTCCCGCTGCGGGACAAATGTTTGTATTATCTGCAATTATTTGTTTCGGGCATTGGTGTAAATAGAAAGATGCGGTCGTTAGGCAAAACAATATAGAAATGTCTCCTCAAAAAAAATCAGCGCCATCTCTCGGAATACATTATAACAAAAAACAAAAACCCGATCGCCATAACCTTTGGCAAGCGGCTTATTTGGGGGTCAAATTATTTACAACCAAGGAATGCACAGCCTGGGAATTCACAACCATGGTATTGATGTACATTGCTTCTGATTGTTCGAAAGCTTATGCTGATTGTCCGTTTAGATGCAACTGCAGCGTAAAATTGTACCACCCATTTTGTGATAAGACGAGCACCACAGATTTTAATCTGTGGTGTTTAATCTTACAAAACTATAGCGTTTTGCTTGTATGGCGTCTCTTTATTGAATTGGAGAGCGATCTACCAAGGAAACAAAATTGATTTCTATAATTAGGGAAAGTTCAATATACAAAATTTTGCCATACCGATGATGAGAAATGCCACCTTTTTTTAAGTTGCACTTTGTGAAGTGGTTTCAGCAGCCTTTCACCACACAATATGGCATTTTGTGGCCGAAACAAACACCACCAATTACGCGCGGTGTACGTCAACGACTGATTGTCGTTGGTGTGACTCAGCTGATTTTAACACCATTTGAGTTGGCGGTACTATAGCTCGCGCCCGCCCTGTCCTTACGCTAGTAATAAAATATACGTCAATGGGTCTAGGTGTTATGGTACCATAGTACTCATAGTTCTTGATACCGATGACACAGGGCATCCTAGTGTGGGATCACGACTATAACGTATGTGACTGTTGGGTGTTATGTTATATTATGTTTTTAATACTGAGTTTCTACGATAAAGATAAAAGATAAAAATATTTATTAGCTACAAAATGAACAGTGTAAAAGGCAAAAAAAAAAGTAGTTATAAAAAACTAAACAATAAAGCAACTAAGCAAATCAAAGAAGTATAGAAAATATCCAGCGCTGATTTTCAGCCAAACCCAGATTTGACCGAATGCAATATTATACAAGTATCTTACAATATTATTGTCTCTATCGAGTTGATCTGAAGTGCTGTTACAGCCACTTTGAATATATTTTTCATCATCTCTGATCCTAAGTCCTTTGCAGGTAATGGATACGCAAAACCTCCATTAGTCATTTTAGACTTGATCCCCGGTTTTTGCCTACCTTTTACCGCCGGACGTAAAGCTTAAAATATATCAACCTTTTACTTTGTTTTAGACAGGGGAAACTTACGTAGACTAAACGAAAGTAACCAGACAATTTATGATATTTTAAGTAATTAGGATAGAGCATGAAAGTTTGTGTTGTAGATACCAAAAAAAACACTAGATAAGAAGGTAGGAAAAACAATTACAAACACAAAATTTAAAGGGTTTCGACCTATATATCCTCATACTCAGTACACAGACAAGTAAAGATATTCTATTCTATTTTTAACCGACTTCCCCAAAAAGGAGGAGGTTCTCAATTCGGTTGTATTTTTTTTTTTTTTTTTTTTTTTTTTTTTTTTTAAATTTTTGTTACCGCATATCTCCGGCGTTTATGAACCGATTTGGAAAATTCTTTTTTTATTTGAGTAGATATACTTCCAGATTGGTCCCATTTTTTTCAGAATCCAGTTCTGATGATGGGATCCATGAGGAATTGAGGGAACTCCTCAAATATTGTAGGCATACATATGGCGATTTTGATATTTTCAGCAACAAACCAAGCATTTGCATTCAAAAAGTATAATAATCCTTTCACCACTATGGTTCTTTCATCATTTTTTTTTCATCCAAATATTTTGTCAAATACTATGGCGGAAGTCGGTTTTTTAAATGAAAAGTTATTTAGTATGCAGAGGCAAGTCCAAACATAAGATTAATGCCCCACGTTGGGGGTTTTTTTGCAAAATAATTCCATACTTGAAAGGTTAAAGGCCAAACACAAAATGGGATACTAACTGAAGGCAGTTTTCATTAATATGTATATTTTGAGAATGAAATAAGTTAAAAAAAATATGGGTTATTAGTGACCGAAACGCGAAGTGATTTTGGCGCAACTATTAATTATTGAGGAGTTACGTTGTCCACTTTTCGTTTTCATAATCAGATCAGCTTGTTGTCAACCACAATATTGTATTTTCATTTAAATTTTATAGGTTTGTATAGAATCGATATTTCAGCTCATTCGGTTGTTTGGGACAGTTTTAGAATACAGTTGCAAGATTTGAACACATACTCGTAGCATTGTGAAATAAGTAAAAATAAATAAAATCTTATATACCAATTCTATAAAATTATACCATTCGGATGTATCGTGATGTATATAAATTACTTTTAAAAAACTATCCTGTTTCAATGTCGATACAAATAAATGGTACATATTACATTGATTTATTTAATTTGATTATGTACCAAATACTTTGATTAAATTTTTTCAATAAATAGCAAATGGTTAAGAACATACAGCTTCTAAAACCATGATCCTGTTAAATGCATTAGATCCCACCACGTAAATACCAATTTTTCTAATAATAAAACGGCAACCCATAATCTTCATACGCTAATACGCGAAAATCCTTTCATTTCAACCTTAAGCCGTCAACGTGTCTTATCGTATAACGCGAGGATAAAATATTCTACGACAAAACCCCGACAGTAAATTGTAAACATAATATTCTCTGCCTTATTATAACCTATCTACATAATGATGGTGGTTAGGTGTATGTGTGGTGAATAATTGAGTATGACATCAAACACCTACTCACAACCACAAAGGCAATACACTCATACCATTAGTAAAAATAACTAGGGTCAAACTTTTCCTTTGATGTAGAGACCGTCTACGTCGTAGACCATCTACGCCGTAGAATATGTCTATACACTAAAGAAAGTTCAGAAGAAATGGGCAATGTTGAAAATGAGCTCTTCCTACTTGATTACTTAAGAATAAAGACCAATCTACTAACACTGGTTTCAATTGAATACATAAATACAATTTCTTTACTGTTATGCTAGCAGGCTGCAATCAATATTTCATTAGTTAAACAAGCACATGTGACTTATCGATGTTTCTCACGGTGATAGTCGTGATTTAGTATACTTTGTAAGCTGAAATGAAATCGTTTCGTTTACTGTTTGATGTATTGTAATTTTTGGTGACTCTACGTCGTCAGCCATATTTGGCTCATATTCGCGAACTGAACTAAATGTGAATCTAGAAGCAAGCGTAGATTTTTTTTAAACTTTTACCAAATCCTTTCTAGAGTTTCCATCACACTTGATCATAATTTTGATACCAAAGTACTAAAATTCTTAAGTGATTTACCTATGTGGTCACTTTAAGTTGATTATTTGGAACCTTTAGATGAGAGTATTATGTGCCTGTGATTTCACATACTCTACCTTTTAACAACGCTTACCTTATTCAAGAATTATCACTTTTGGTGGTCGAAGTAGCAGGTTTCTTATGGCAACTGACTATACTTGTATACGCACCCTAACTTCTTTTTAAAGACTCTCATTTTCATACTTTAAGTGATTCTTCAATTGAGTCTTTCCGTCTATCATTTTCGAACTGAATAAAAGTTAAACCAAATGTAATATAAATCTTTTCTTTCAGACGTCAACGGCGCTTATCCTTCTTCTACACTTATCGCTTCACACGGTTGACGAGGGGCTAGCCATAAACCCAAGTAAGTTTGGAAGCTTACTTTAAGTACTTCGAAAAGGCATGATAACCTTCTGTATGAACCAACCTAGCCTTTTGATCACAATCAAAGTTTTCAATTTGGTTATGCGCGTACTTAATCTTTACCCTTTAATAATCTATACATTTTATTCTTGGTTTTCTTTACCATGCATGATTAAGAAAAATAATCGTAAGAAAACGGGCGTGGCCCGCCAGTGATTGATTGAAAATTTATTGTACACCTTACAAACTAGTTAAGAATTACACTACACATAACAATAAAATCAAACTAAATTGTAAAATGGGCGGTTTTATTGTTAAAAAGCGATTATTTCCAGACAACTTTTGGATTACAAGGAAATAACCCTATAGGTAAAGTTGGCTTGATTATCAATTACCTATATTTTCCCTTGAATTTTCATATTTGAAACATCATACAGCATCGAGGTATTTATGATGGTGTGAGATCAAAGACTAGGATAGAAACTGACCGCGTTCAATTGAAATTTATCGTACATGGATTTTGTTTGGATTTTTGAACTTGGAAAATATAGTGTTAAATTCTACGTGTTTCTCACAACGAAACTACTACTGGCGTGTCCTAGAACCAAACATTTTAAGGCTTATGACTTTCACTTACGATCCCTTTTCCCACACTGGTTGTTTTACCATCAGTCACGAGATCCATTTAACCACCATACTTTAACTCATAAGAACCAGTTGAACCTACAACCATTTGGTTTAGAATGCATGTAGGTTCTGACTAGTCCATCAAGTTGACATACGATACGAATCTTCTTGATACAGTTGACGAAGGGCATGCTAAAATTTTTAGTGAGTTTAGAAGTTTACTTTGTATATTATACTTACCACAGCTTGTGAAGGGTAGCTAGGTTAGTTAAATACCAACATGGTTATACCAACAATGGTTATAGTTAACCCAACCCGGTTAGGAAACAGATGTCTAGATGTCTCTTTCGGTTGCATCCAGAGTCACCAATTGAACTCAGTTAATTTAGTTGTTCGACCAAAAACAAGCGAAGTTTCTTCTTCTTCTTTTATTGGCTTTAATTTCCACAAGTTTGCCAATTTAAAGGTCAAAAAGATTTAAAAAGATAAGACGAGGAGATCTGATTGTGAAATAATATGGTCTGTCTAAAAAAAGAAGACTCATCCAGAATATATGACATAGTGATATAATTACCCTGAAAAACCAGAAAACACACAAAAATATTTTTCACACCACCTGCTCGACAATGTCCAATTACAAATCATGCAACCTCAACGTAAAGTAAAGCATTGTCTCTCTAGGGATATAAAGTTGTACGAAACTCCCTAGGGATTAAAGTGATTTGAATTTGGAACGTCAAATTCGTGTGGAGACTCGTGGAAAACTCTAAGTAAAAAAATGCCCATATGGCATTGTAAAGAGGTTTGTTCGAAAATAGAACTGGCCACCATAAGCAGAACTCAAAAAAAAAAGGTGCGTTTACAAAGAATGTGAACTATGTGGTGCTGTGATTTTCAGTAAATTTTATTGCAATATTCATGTTGATAAAAAATGTCAAACGATAGTGATTCTACTCCAGAGTTTATCAAAACAGACACTTTAGAGATTATTGATAATCTACTACTGCAAAAATCAAAACAAGCCCTGGCTTTTTATTGTCTCGCAGAAAGTGTGAAAAGTAGAGTATGCTCCTCTGGAATAAAGCCTGTCTTCGTCTTGGGCAGCTTGAACCCCTCGCTTCACTCAGGTCTTTATGTAACTCCCTCGCTACACTCGGGAGTTAACTTTAAAGTCCCTCGTTACGCTCAGGGTTCAATATGCCGCCCGCGACATAAGACACTGCTTTATTCCCTTAGTGCATAATCTACTATTAAAAAAATAGTTAGATGATATTATAAGTTCATAATATTATAATTGTACTTACTCTCAGTGATACATTTATTAAATAGCGCTATAATAGGGAGAATAATCTAGGAATGGAAGAAGTTTGGAAGAAAAAGGGCGAGGGTTTTAAAAAGGGGTGCCATGATAAAGGCAAGAGAAAAGTAAATGATCAAGATCGAGAGTATCATGAGCTAATTGCCATAAAAAAGTGACATCTCTAAATATCGACACTTAATAGCAATTTTTAATTTCGCCTTCTCTCAAAAGTCCCACTTAGGCGAGTGACAATCGAATAAAATAAACGTAGGTACTCTTTTAAGGCTGGTTGCAAAAAATAAAGTGCTTTCGTGTCCTTTCCCCTTTTTAACCGACTTCCCAAAAAGGAGGAGGTTCTCAATTCGGTTGTATTTTTTTTTTGATTCTCACTTGTCTAAAGGTCAGCTTGTTTAATTCAGTGTCTTGATTGGATACATTTATGTTCAGCAGAAACGTTTATTTGAAGTGTTCCAGCTGTTTTCTATTTGAATGTTTAGACGCTTCACTGCAGCTATTATTTTGTTTATAGCATCCATTATTTCGTTACTTTGTTGAAGTTTTAAAGAGGGTTTTATGTAGGTTGTGTATATTTTGAAAATGATGATGGTAGAATGAGCAGCACTCAGTTTTCATCAAAGTGAATTCTCCAGTAAAAATAAAGGATTGAAAATAACAATGTTGCAGTGAAGATTGTTGCTTCAAAGCGTGCAAAGTTCAATAGCTATTACAAAATAAATGCTGAGTATGATTAAAAGGAATGTTGAATAAAATAATGCCAATGTTTTGTGAACCGCTTGTCTTTTAATAATTAGCAAAAAAGGGATATAATTCTGAAATCCTATCAGCTGGAGGATAGAGGCGGCTCAAGACCGTTCATCATGGTATTCTTAGGTCCCTGCGGTCCAGCAGTAAACTTCTACAGGCTGATGATAATTATGATGATCAGCTATATTGATAAATACTGTTAAGACTCACGTACCTACATTTTTACATGACACAAGACACACCAAATTATCTAAAGTTTTACCTTACAAAACCCAAATAAACTTATCTCATGACATATATATCACAAGTCCCATTTACATCGATGATTGGAGTCTTTAAAGGAAAAACTGCTGCTTTTCCGCAGAATAATTTCTGAATATTATAGCATTTTCTAGAGGCCCATTTGTTTTCAAGTACACTGACTTCTGCGCCGGTACAGAATCGTGTACAACTTTTAACAACTGAATTGTACACTACATTCAATTTTACACAAATAAGCGTGATATTACAATGGGCAGTCTTATCGCTGAGAACGATCTCTTCCAGACAGCTTTTGGATTTACTGAATTTTATGAGAATGATAAAGGACGGTACAGTTATAAACTGTGTTTAATTTTGACTAACTACGTAAGGTTTTTAAGTTCTCTTTTTCAATGTATCAGCTTCTTCTTGTTCTCAAGGCACCACACAGGCACTTCCCAGCCTCCTAATAAGAAAGATCATCAAAACAAGTTAAGCCTTGCTTGCTGCTTTAATCCTTCTAGGCTTATGGTAGCGTTGAAACAGGAGAAATTATAGTTTTTATAAAAATAATAATAATAAATTTTTAATAATTGACTTAAAAGTCAGTAAAAATAAATGCATACATACGGTAAGAACCGGTTGGAAGTCGGTGGCAACCTGCTCCATACGTAAATGCAGCCTTACACAAGTTTATCTCCAATTCCGACCAAAATAACTTCTTGAATATCTCATTTGACACTGGGAGATTAGGGAAAATTCACCAAGTTGACTTGTACATACAATATTCAACAGATTTGAAGTTATGCTTTCAAACAAGTAGGCCACATTGCGAAAAAGCAGAGTAATAATGAATTCTGGAATATTTGGAAGTGGTACCGATGGTTTAAGTCTGCAACTCATACACCCATGTTAAAGGGGATGATTTGGCAAAATGTACAGATAAGTTATTTCGCTTGTCATCTTTTTATTTTTTTTATCATCCAACATTCAAATATACGTGGGACTACGTATATTTGAATGATGGATGATAAAAAAAAAAACACTAGAATTCACTGCGTCGTGGGTATCAAGGAACTACACGTAACATAATGATAGTAGGTACCACAACACGCAGACCCAGGAATCGAACCCACGTCTCTTGCGTCAAAGCCACATCACTCACTCACTGCACCACGGAGATCATAAAAAATTAAACATATACAACAATTTCAAAAATTTCGTATAGGAGCAATTTTTTTATGTAATAATATTTTTGAAAGTCATAATTTTTTTCCTGCCAAAGCAGTTGTTGTTTCCTGTTGGTGACTTTGAAAGACTAGAAATCTTGTATGACTAAACCAGTTCCTAATAATGACCACTCAAAAAGGTGTCGTCAGAAATTGTACCGATTTCAAGAAGCTACTGGACTTGAGACCAAATCTTTTAAAACTCTTGAACAACTTCTGGAATTTTTTTTATAATCTGGCATTTTTACCATGTTTCTAAGAAGGTATAGGGTTTTCTTTATCGCAATGCGGGTTCACCCTTACTTTTCTGCGCAATATTTTGTTTTAGCCGTGTTACTTTTGTTACTGTTTCTATTATACAGTAGAAAGATAATTAAGCTTCGAATGACTCCTTTGTGATCATTCCCCTTTTAGCGTAAAATTTGTTTTACGGTGTGCGTAAAAATCATAATGGGAGCTTCGGCTTAGAGTTATTGATTTCTTTTGAAGCTGTTTTTATCTCTCTGAAACGTGTTGAATTTTTTCAATTTTGGGAAGGGAAAATATTTGATGAGATTGGTTTATTATTGGATTTGCTGGGTACATAGTATTTTTATTTACAGAAAGTATAATACAACTATTTCAATTAAATAGAAGTATATATAGTAGTTTGTTAGTAGTAGAGCTTCTTGTGAAAGAGTTCTTCTGCGGACGAGATACCACCATACTTTTATCTACCTCTAAGCATGTAGTACTCGCATTGCTGTGTTTCGGTTTCCAGTGCTGACTTTTTTACTCGGTCTTGCGTGTAAATACGGTTTTCTGAATTGAAACAGACGTATTAGCTGATCTGCAGTATGACCACGTCAAACGCAACCGTCTGAGAATAACCGCCTCTATTCAAGGGAAAAATGCAACCCAAGAAAAGTCACAGAAAAAAATAAATACAATGATGCTGTATTTTTATTTTTGTTTTGAACGTGTTATGAATCGTTCTTTGTATAAATTTAGTTAGGTAAAGTGAAATAAATATTCTACATGTTGGAGATGGCTCCTACGCAAGCAATCAACTAACAAATCTTCGACACGTGGTTTGCTTACAAGATCCGAGGAACTTGTTGACTCGAGGATGTGAAGCGAATTGAAAGTTTGTTTGCTGATTGCTTTCATTGGTTCCTTGCATTTTGAAAACACCGACAGTTGTTTACAACTTGGTTACTCTATCTTCATTTGAAACAAAGCTAGGTGGATCCGTGCCTTTAACGGCTTTAAGGCCTTCTTGAAACAGACGAGCGGGAGGAGATGTATATTGTGCATGGACCTATGACATTAAAGGTAGCAGGAAGTCGGTGGATGAAAGACTTCCGTTCGTCGTAGCATTCTATTTAGGAAGCTTATGTCCAGCAGAGGACTTCTACAGGTTGATGATGATGATGATGAATGTGAAACAATACAATCCCTTACAGATTATGTGGATGCCATTGATTCTATTTACATATTTCTTCTCCTTTCCACGTCGTGGTTTAATTGACAGACAGAAATGTGTCTCCTGAAAAATATATTTTCCTTGATTCTATGTTTGGTTCTATAATGTGTATCAAAATACCACAATAAGCCAGAGGGAAGGGTATTTCACACGTTATAGTAAACAACTTTAGCTGTTTATCTGACCTGTATGCTGTAATTGGCCAGCCCCATGTTGTGTTAGGTATGTTTTTGGAGGAAAGTTTATGAGGTAGTTTGCATTTCATCAATGAAAAACTTCAAAATTCATCATGACGTGTGGTATACTTATTTATTTTTCTGGCTTAAAGTGGTTTGATACACATATTATATTGTTAGATCTCCAATTTTCAATTCGTGTTGTATTTCCTAGGTTGCAACTGCGTTCGCTTCACATCAACCTATGGAAAAGAACGTGGCACATTCAGCAGTCCTGAGTACCCACGTGCCTACCCGTCGAGACTCGACTGCCTGCTCTACACATTCCTTGCGCAGCCCCACGAGATAGTCGAGCTCGTCTTCACTGACTTCGATATCTATAAGGAGCATCTGGAGTGAGTTGTTCCTTCTGTGTATGATTCTAAGGTATAATATTGAATGGCAAAAAGTGCTAGTGTTCTTGACTAGTGAGTCGAAAACGTTAACACAGAATTTAAATTCAGAGTACCTCGAGTGAGTTTACTTACTTGCTTCTCTACAGAGATACATGATACATCATGATAGGGTAATATATCGAATGGCAAAGAACGTGGTCTGTTTAGCCATCCCGAGTTCCCGCGTTCGAAATGTGTGTGTTAGTTGAAACACTTAAGTAAGCAAGAACTTGATACCTTCAGCAGACTAGCATTGAAGTTTTCCAGAATTTAAAATGTCAGCTTATGCTGAAAATTAGCAGTATAGAGTAATTTTATGTTGTCAAGGTTTTATTGTACCTTCAGAGGTACCGCGTAACTTCAGTGGTCATCAAAATCAACTTCATTAATCAGTTGCATGGTACAATGAAGCTCATTACTGGGCTTCAAACGTCAAAATAAAGCTCATTACTAATTCATTTTAGACCCGTTGGTCTTAAAACCACAAAATTACAGTTTGGTACAATTAAATTTATACCTAGTACCTGCTATTAGCACCTAAGCTTGTGACAATCAGGGCTCGCTTAGTGTGTTCTATCGAATATATAACAGGGAAGGCTCTGAGGAACGGTTTAACCAACCTCATATCCCATCAACCATCACACCCTCAAGACCGGAATCAATACATCATCGACACGTGGGTATCTTGTGCAACTCGCTTTAGAGGTTTTTCCGCAAAACAATAACATGTAGCGCTTCAAAAAACATTTAAAATGAGCCCGTTAGGGCAAGCAACGTATCGAAAATACGGTGTTGCAAATGTTAATAGGTAACTGCTTACCATCTGGTGGGCCTTAATCCCTTACTCATAAAAAAACAGACATGATAGTTTATATAATAACTAGGTACTCGTAGTTATGTATCCTTTTGTGCTTGTGTTTCTGAATCCAATATATAATATGGAAGCTTTTTGTCAATAACTTCTATTATAAATTCAGCTACCACCGATCGATGATGCTGCGTGGACAGCATTGAACCTATCATTGGAATAGTGAAAATGAGATGCAAATATTCGCGGTATCAACTGATGTTGATTAATGTATCTAGAATCTGGCAAGTGCTGAAATGAAACGGCACAATATGTGATGAATAATTCATTTCAAAGATAAGTACGCAACATAACTTTGTAATTTATACAATCCTACTAATATTATAATTAAAGAAAGAAGAAAGAAAATGTATTTATTTCACCCATAGAAAACACAACACAAGATCAAACAAAAAGAAAAAACAAACAGAAAAAAAATTAATAATTATTAATTATTAATTCGATGGTAAAGATGTTTCGTTGTTACTTAACCACGCCATAAAAACCGCTTTCGATTTGGTACATCGATTGATTTTGACTTGAGCCTCAAGGTCACTTTTACCCTGGTATAAAGTGAACGAAGTCCAAGGCAGACACTGGTTTATTATAAACTGAACATAGTCATCTTTAAATATTATATTACACATTTTAAGTACATTTAAACACTTTTTTTTTAAGCACTTTTATTTAATAAATATAACACTAACCTCACTCAGGACTGTTTTAGTAAATTGTAGAAGAAAGATAATACATTATTCAGCAAACACCAGATGTTTTGCCAACATTAACCAAATTAGTACTAATACAATTTAGAACAAAACTAAGATTAAGATAAACAGTTTTCATGCCTAGTCCGAGGCGAACCACCAACATACCCTTAAAACCTGACGAATAATAAAGTTTCAAGAGATTTTTATTTCTGACGATCGATAATTTGTTTCGAAATAATACGCTAATTTCACTTTCGTTTTAAATAGGCATCAATTTAAATTGAACGATTTCCATTCACTCAAATATAAGGCTTATAAAACAAGAGAATCTTTAGTGCCTAATTTAGAAACGAAAAGGGGCTTTTCCCATTCGTTCTTTAGTCAAGCCGTAGAATATTATTGACCTTTAACTTGACAATAACCAACCAAACGGTTTCTTAAGGCGTATAAAGGCCCATTTACATTTTCGTCACATTTGTAGCAATAAAGTTGGCGATGTAAATGGCCGAAGACAGCAGTATTGGAGGCTATAATCGTTTAACTGTTGGGGACCCCTGAATGTGCGATTTTAAAGCGCGATGTTTGTTTTTAGGCTCAAGTTTAAAGGGACAAAGCAAATAACCCTTTTATGCGTTTGACTAAGTGCCCTTTTTGCGGTGTGATGTGACTTATAATGTCTGAAGTTACATAAATAGAAGATAGATAGAGAATACAGTAAAGAACACCCATATACATAACAATTTAATAGGTAAGTAAATAATCTTAATATGAAACAAAATGGGCGATCTTATCACTGAGCAGCTATTTCTACCTACCTTTGGATATTGGTATTAATGGTGTATTTACAAAAATTATAAGTTGGGTAATGTAGCCATGCCATACATTCTATCCTATCCAGCTTCCTACTAATACTATAAATGTAAAAGTTTGGAAGGAAGATGGATGAATGTTTGTTACTCTTTCACGCAAAAACTGCTAAACGGATTTTGATGAAACTCAACAGTATTATAGCTTCAACATCAAAATAAAATAAAAGGTATAATTTATAATAGAAGTTCCATGCGGGCGGAGACAATAGAAGTTCCACGCGGGTGGAGCTACGAGCAAATTCTAGTACATAATAGAAATAAAACTTACATATATTATACTTTTATAAATTGTATAAGAGACAATGCCTAGTTACCTAATAATCTTAAAATACAATACATAAAATATACCTACCTATTATTAGTTGTTGACCACTATGTCTATTTGGGTCAGACAATAACAACAAAGAAGGTACAACTTCGAAAGAGAGGTTAACCGACGAATCCAACCCGGATGGGCAGCTTTCGGGAAACTTTAATACAACGCTATACCTTCTCGTCACAGATACCGCAAAGCCTCAAGATGAAAATCACTAATCAGTGCGTGTTGCCAGTGATGACTTAAGAGATTGAGACGTGGTCGCTAACCATAGGCAGTATAAAGACAGGGTTCAAAGTCGCGCAGCGGGCTACGTAGAGAGCTTTTCTAGGAGTTTCACTACGTGATAGAATCCAAAATGAAGAAATCCGTAAAAGAACCAAGATCATCAACATAGCTCTTAAAATTAGCAGGTTGAAGTG
Organism: Epirrita christyi; assembly: GCA_951392215.1. NCBI lineage: Eukaryota > Metazoa > Arthropoda > Insecta > Lepidoptera > Geometridae > Epirrita > Epirrita christyi. The sequence goes on along the minus strand of OX595842.1, from coordinate 5,339,099 downwards.
GCAATGGGCAGCTAATAAATAAGGTACGGTTTAATCTGTGACACAGGGTTTAACTAATTAGCGTTGCTGTCTTTTATAGAACCTGTAAATCAGATGTTAGGTCTTCACTTATTTTAAGATTACCAACGTGGCCCTTAATTGGATCACATGACCCCCAACGAAACATTTATCTGATACAATTTATAAGAACCCATGTAAGCAAATTTATTTTAATAATATTGAAATAATGTCGCTCTCATATGCCAATACAATTTCCCAAATTGGCTATTATTTTTCGGCAGAAATATCAAACAGCCAGAAATCTCATTCCGAAATTGCTACATTTACCTACTTCGCATCCTAAACCAATTATACCGAAATTAATACGTCCACACACACATAAACTTTATGAAGGCTTATACTATTGGTTCTCATTTAAAAAAACATATAACTTCAAATTTAGGGCTAGGGGGGGGGGGGGGGACGTAGACATGTACACAATAAGAAAAGGCTGAGTCAGCAACAAACGCATCTTACAACACGCCACTTGTTGGAGCGCAATCATCTCTAATTTAAAATAAATTCACATTTATTCTGCAATGAATTAAACTGAGTTTAACTCCATAACATTGTTTTTTTTAAATCCTGAATATATTTATAACCAATTTCTTTCAAAATAATTAGAGGATGGAAGTTTTTAAGTGACTAAACCTAATTTTGAGCACAGTTAAAACTAAACTTTAAACATAATTTCACTTACTTTCGCAGTTCCATAACAATAACAACAGTAAACCAATGGAGATAAGCCAAACAAAATTACCATCAAACTTTCCCCATTCCTATCGCGTTCTGGTATCATGTGACTTTTGATCGAGTTTTGTTAGTGAAGCCTACAAACAAGCCTGTGTTACTTTGATTTGACTTTCAAAGTAAAATAAGCTTTATTGAACTGATTCAAGATTCAATAGGGCGATGAATGCGTGACAGAAAATTGTGTTGCCTACTAATTGGTTATTTTTGTAAAATGGAATTAAGTTATCACACACTGGTTTTGGACTGAGTTTTTGAACTATTTAAGGTGAAACGTTAGCAAAGTGGCACCAATGTTGTTGTTGTAATAAAGTATCGTATTTTGACAGTTTCATATAGCTGACATTTTATGGAACTTCACTATGTCAAAAAGGATTTGTAAACGAATCCCAAGTCTAAGTCTCGATATGCTTGTGTGCGCGTTTCTCAGTCACCATAGACAGATAGTCTTTTTTAAGGATAAAATACAGACGTTACTTATTAATGCTTGGCATTGTCCCCGTTTCTCTCTAACACGTATACTGTAACATTTGTGTGACAGTGTCAGTTATAAGCATTGGTACGGACTAAGTAATCTCTATTTATATTAAAATAATTTAATTTTTGATCTCAATCTCTATATAATTTAATTTATTTAATCTCTAAATAAATAAAACAAATTAATAAAATAAATAATAAATAAATATTTATCTCGGCCTTAATATCAACGCAGTGAAACTTCTTTACGTAAGTATTATGTCTTCTGTGTTTACAAACTATCTTTGTTTTGTCCTCGTTTGTCTCTGTCGCATCGCAGCTATTGTGGCCCATAAATATGCCGTGAAAGTAAGTGGAAATTGTTCACTGTGTTCAGGACATAAAGATATTTTTCGGTTGTCATTTGCTGTATTTTTTAACAGATTTCCTGGTTATTGTGCTGTCGACAGGGCATTTTTTCACGTTCTCCGTGATAAATTTCGAGTAAATTGGTTGACAAAAAGCTTGCAAATATGAGGTTATTTTAACCCAACATTTTGGCTTGGTACATAATCTTTTTAATAAAGTGCATTGTGTGCTAATTGTTTGTACGCTCTGTAGTCGTATGTATATTCATTTGCTGTGTAGCACAAAATAACAACGCTAAAATGAATTTGGCTTGTGGAATGGCCAAATACATTTATTTTAATTAAAGTTTTCCATAAAATGCTTATAAAATTGAAATACTTATTTATAATATTTATAGCATCTACAGTATCAAAGTTTTTTCAGTGTTGCAACACTAACGTTGTGATGATCAAGAACACAATGTTTTGTGAGAATTGAACAAGAGGTCTGTATTGAAAGCTCCCTGCTGGCGTGGTGGTAATTAATCACACAGGGTATACTTCACAATCAACTATTAATTGTACTTTTTAAAGTGTTTAAAAAAACTAATGTTTAAAACATCCCAACTAATGTTTAAAAACTTATCAGTTCGTGGCAAATTATTTTTTTGTCTTTTTGGTTTTTCTGGCAAGTCTTTTCTCAAGTCTTAAGACATTGGTCTTGTTTTTCGTTATATTACTTTAATTTCGTTTGATATTTATATTATAGTAATATGTTTATGTATACTATGTCAAGTCGTCAAAGTTACAGTCATGCTTTAGTAAAGCGATGTTAGTTTTACTAAAACTTTGGTGGACTATTTCCACCCATTTGCAAAATCCCGCATCGCACTTTATTTAAATTTCACAACACTTGTGCTCTTTAATAAGCTGTACCGGTTAAAATGCCACCAAAATTACACGATATTACTAAAAATATAAACTGAAATAAAATAAAATAGACGGCATCTCTTTTCGAAAAAGGATGGCAGAGTCCCGAAAAATCCGTCCAGTGACAGAATCACGGGAGTCCCTATTAGACCCTTAGTTATTTGACAGCTGTCAAAACAAAACCATCAACATAGATAAAGTAACAAGGATAGGTTATAAGGTTGTACTCAGATGAAATTTTCGAGTCTGTTTTTAAGAGATTAGACAATGCTTTCAGTAGTTATTAAATAGGCCATAAATGACAGCAGACATGTTGTATTTCAGAAGTACAAACACAGCCAGTTGCTAATAAATCGAATTTCAATTTGTCAAGTCACTTCACAATACCAATTTTCCAACAAAGCATTTTCCACATGACAGTACTGTTCTGTACATAATATTTCATACATGAATGGCCTAAACAGGCGTACAATTGAGCACAAAAAGCTTGGCGCTATTCTATCACGTGTTATTTGTTAGGGTTGGGTACACACGAGTTGATATCCCACTGCGGTACAACGCACCGATTAAAAAGTTCCGTGAAAACTAAATTCGTTTGAATTAATATCAAAAGAAAGTGCAATATTAACTAATAAAGAATGTAGCAGACCTAAAATTATATTCACGGAAATTATTCTGTTACGTTTAGGCAGGAAAAACTAAACAGTAGTATTTTGTTTGTATTTTTATATGGGTATTGTTATTATTATTATTTTATTTAACTGGTATGTGGCCCACCTTTTGTTACGCGGTAAACCCAGCCCTTACAAATGCAATACCTTTTAGGTCAAGTCCACATAGGACGCACCCTACTTGGCACTGCACTGCGCCCGTCATCCTGAGATATAAAAAATTACGGTGAGATGAAGTCTCATGTGCGTGTAATCCAAACCTCCCTTTAAACCGAATCACAGCAATGCGAGCACTACTACTCGGTGCAATAAAAAGTAATTTAAACGGTTTCAAACATGCGCAATAATTACACAAAAATCACTCGAGAAACAATACAGTACAATGCAACGGTGTAAACCAAATCAAGTAGTGTAATTTTTTTAGCGAGAAACCCTCTTGTGTGTTACTAGGCTTAGCACGATTAATCGTCACGACACGCTGACGTGACGTCACTAACGCATGATCTATGTCTTGGTTTTGATGCTAACAACGAGTTAAACAGTGCAATACACAAAGAAGATTAATTAGTACAAAATAAACCTACTCTTATCCTTTTTGGAATATCATGAATCTTAACAATTCCGATACTTACACTTTCCATGTATACAAACATAACTTTTCATTTAAAAAACCAACACCCGCCATTGTATTCGGCTAAATATCTGGATGAAAAAAAAATGATGAAAAAACCATAGTGGTGAAAGGGTTATACTTTCTTAATGCAAATGCTTGGTTTGTTGCTGAATATATCAAAATCGCTATATGTATGCCTACAATATTTGAGGAGTTCCCTCAATTCCTCATGGATTCCATCATCAGAACTGGATTCTGAAAAATGGGATCAATTTGGAAGTATATGTATTCAAATAAAAAAAGAATTTTCCAAATCGGTTCATAAAAGCCGGAGCTATGAGGTAACAAACATTAAAAAAAAATACAACTGAATTGAGAACCTCCTCCTTTTTTGTGAAGTCGGTTAATAAAATTACTACATTTGATGCCCTGTGGGTAACAGAAACTAAGTATACTAGGTACCTACCACAACGCCCAGACACGGAGTAAATATTGCAAATAATACAAAAATGCGGGAATCAAACCTATATCTCTCGCATTACAATTTCACTCCCAAGCACAAAGTAATCATCATCATCATCAGCAGCCTTTAGACCTCCACTGTTGGACGAGGCCTCCCTATATTATAATGCTAAAGGGGATATTTGCCATAGTCACCACGCTTGGCAGGCGGATTGGTGATCGAAGTATCGGTATAGAGTACTCAGGTGGATGCTGCTGCCCACTCCTTCATGTAATCCCTTAGTCGGTTTTTACAAAATCAACGGCAGGAGATAGTGGGATCTATTCTCAGGCCAGACACACCACAGCATACAAAATAATACATTTGTCTGAATAATATCGTAATTTCAGCCAGCTCAGTGCAGAGTTAACTCACCTAGAGAAGTATTGATCGCTATTTATACAGATAAATTGAGTGCACGTGCTTCCTTTCCAAAAGATTGAGTCGAGCGAACAAGTTGTGACTTTCTGCTCTGACACCTCGTAAAGGTTTAATGCTAGAGCGGGGAACATTCAAGGGTTTTCATGGTCATCTTGAATCATGCTTTCAGCGTTGAAATAAGATGACGCTGCACTGTGATAAACTGTCAAAAGTATTTTAAATTGATAAAATGGCTAATTCTCACTGTTTTTCGTCACTTTTGCTGACGTTTCAAACACGGTCGCGAACGGTGCTCATGATAAAGAGGCTTCTGAACACAGTCTCGAAATGTTAGCAAAAGTAATGAAAAATAAATAAATGCTGAACATTTCACACAACATTATCTAGTCCCAAGCTAAGCAGAGCTTGTGTTATGGGTACTAGATAACTGATATACTTAATACAATACAATAAATAGACAGATATTTTTTATTATACATAGAAAAATCCGCAACCTCCTGCGTCGCAGGCGAACCATCGCCCGCCGCGCCACAGAGGTCGTCAAAAACAGTGGTAATTAGCCGTTCCCAACCACAAAAGTTTAAATTCTATAATTTCAGAAGAATGTTTGACTTTGTGGCACAATGTAATCAAATCAAAATAATTTTATTCATTGAAATCACATAGATCATCTTGAATTGTTTAATAAACTAAAGTTACTCCTGTACCAACGCACCACTGTAAGCGACCAAGCTTAGAAGAATCAGGCAACAAACACAGCTTGGTTTATTTTGATGATCCGTCTTACCACTAGGTGAGAAGCGCCTGTGTGGTGCCTCGGAGCAGCTTATACATAGTAAATGAGAACCTTAAAACCTTAGGATTAGTCAAAAATAACGGTAACTAAATAAATAAACCAACTAAGAACGTTTTGATTAGTTAGCTCCTGTAATCAGAGTTCGTTGATTTATGCTATACGTCCGCGATTGGATCACCTACTTTTATGTATGTACCAAATTTCAGCTTTTTTGGTCTTGTACATTTGGAGAAAATAGGCTGTGTCAGACAGACGACAGCCAGACAGACATCTGAGTGATCCTATAATGGTTTCGTTGGTACACCTGAGGTACTCTAAAAACGATGAAAATAAAATGTACATTGTGAAAATCCTTCTTGCTCAATAGTAGTCCGTAGCAACGTAGAGAATTTCGTAGTAGCGTAGAGCATTGTTAGCGCTCGTAGCACACGCGTAGCCCAACCGTACCGTCAATTTGGGTAACATTCTCTAAAAGCTAATGCCATAACATCGACGGCGAACTGCTTTTATCTAGTTGTGTACGAAAATAAAAGGCTACAACTTACGGCTAGTGTAGGGTAACCAGGTATAAGATTATTTGCGGAAATTCGACTGGCATAAGCAACATTGATAAATAGTTTTGAACCTTTGTTATCTTGCGCACATAGCACAGTAACTGGTAAACTATTAAATTCAATAAGTGTATGTCAGGCAATGTATACGTCAGGTGGGGTTTCTTTTAGGTTTTCCTTTTGACGAAAAGTATTATATTTAATTTAAATTATGATCAATGGATGGCCACATCTATTAGAAGCAGTTCATTACTTGTTCTATCCATGGCACAGGATGGGTATACAAAGGTTTAATTGGGACATGACATCATGTCAGTTTCAAACCATGCATCAAAAACATCCAAGGAGAAACTTATTTGTCGAAATAATTTTTATTGAAAACGATTAAGTAACAAATTCCTAGATTTTTTGATTTTTAGAACGAACATAAATTTGTATAGTTATTTAGTTTAACGTGTGGTCACCTTAGTTGTAGCTAACACAAGCATGGATAGCGTCCGTATTCCGTACATTTAGGTCTAACGATTTGCTCGTTCCGCACAGCGTAAGCTTTACACGGAAATATACATTAATACCTTTTTTATTTTTATTTTATCGCCCGGTTTAGTCGTTTAAATAGAAATTAAAAACAGTAGCGGTTTTATATGTACAAATTGCGGTGTAAATATAATCTTAAACATGTAAAGGCGAACCAGTTGTAGGCGATTACAAAAATAATGTCAAAAGCTAATACATTTTTACTATGACGTATATTTTATTACACGTATGCTTTCATTGTTAACATTTGTTATAAACATAAAAGGCCCTTTGGAATGCTTTTTTTATATTTGGAATCCCACGAATGTGGTGGAACTAGCAATTTCAAGTATTATTAAATTAATTGCAACATAGCGTAACACTCTTTCAATGTCTTCAAAGTCTCAGTCAAATCATGTTTAATATTTTTAATTCAATATCATCATCATCAGCCATTAGACGTCCCAGCTGGGCGAGGTTTAAAAAAACAAAAGATGATTACCACACTTGGCAGGCGCATTCAAAGTCAAAGTCAAAAAGAACTTTATTCATTGAAATCACAAGGATCATTTTGAATCGTCTTATATAAAATTAAATTACTCCTGTTCCAACGCGACCAAGCCTAGAAGAATCAGGCAACAAACTCGGCTTGGCTTACATAAATGGTCCGTCTTACCACTAGGTGAGAAGCACATGTGTGGTGCCTCGGAGCAAGGAGTTGCTGATACATAGTAAATGAGAACTTAAAAACCATAGGAAGGTAGTCAAAAGTAAATAAATATCAGCAAAAATATGCAAGACAGCACACGCTACGCTTGTTATAATCTAATACAAACATGTAAATAGGTAAGTACAGATATTGCAAATTTCCATTTTAGCAGTCGAGGGGCAGAGCGACATCAGGCCACGCGGCTTTGGCGATTGCAGTACTGGTAATGAACACTCATGTGGATGCTACTGCCCATCTCTTGATGTAATTGTGTATTCAATATTAATTGACATATTATATCAAAGTGCATGTTGTTTAGGGCAGCCCAGTTTTGTAGCAAGAAAAATAAATAGAAAATTAATATAAAATTAATTATAACTAGAAACGGGATATTTACTATGATTTTTGAGCTTTATTAAAATAATATAAAAAGTAATATAAAATTGCTGATTAATTCTATGTCTTTTCCACCAATCTGTGTGTTCCGCTAAAAATATCACAGATCTTTGTGCTGTAATATTCCATCAATTTTGGAAGTCTTCGTTTTATTTTCAGTAGGACGTGAATAACGCCAGCTCATCAATCAGCAGTACGCACCTGCGTCTTTCATAATCATTACTTATTTTGTTTATTTTAGACATGTTTTTGTTATATCAAACCTCGTGCTATTGCGCACGAATCGATTCTAATTTGCCTTTAAAATATGTACTGCTAAGGAGTGGAACTCATTGGTAACTTCTTGTTTCTTGAATGGTATTTTTTTCCCGTTAATTCTTTTCAACAAAGCAATTTTTAAATTAAATAAAAACTTTTTTTTTTCATGACGAGTTCTTTCCTTTGATATGTCACGTGACAGTTTTGAGCAAAGTTTTTTTTTAATTTTCTAGTTTCCCCCATAATTAGCCCTTGAAATCAGAATTTATTTATTATCGCTATACGTCGGTGATTGGGTCATTTACACAGGCGAAGCCAGAGAGCTGATTTTAACTATTTTGAACACAATTGACACGGACGTCTCGTGAAGTGTAGTGTGGATTTTTGTATGGAGACACTGATGAGCGCCCCTAGCACACTCACACCCTAGGTACACTCTGCGAACCTCATTTTCCATACAAAAATACGTTTTATACTACACCTGACGTCCGTGCCAATTGCTTGCTCTCTGGTTTTAGTTTCGGGGGGGGTTCAAGAAAATGAAACAACAAAAATGTACACGAAATGAGATTAATAATCATGTGAAAAACTCTTCAATCCAATCTTGGTAAATCAGCTTCCTGTGACCGTCATATTTTGTGTATTCAACATTTCTTTTCGAACAGATAACGGGAATTGTAATAATGCAAACAAACATTATAAATGATTGTAAAACATAACAAGCATTCTGTTTTATATTTTTGTACGAACAATATTGAGAATAGGGATGCAATGCGTTGCAGTGCCTCGTTTTTAGAAATTATTGCCGAGCGGACTATGCGGCTCTTGCATTGTTTGCGGGATTCTACTATTTTTGCCGCTTCCTAAATGCATGTTCCCAAAAAAAGTACAAAATCCCTTACTTAATTTAGTGCTCAAAGTTTTACTGCTGTAATAAAGCGCCATTTCGCTTAATGGATGCAATTAGTTCATTTTGTTTGTTACTGTGTTGGTTGAATTCGAGATTATGTATGAGCTTTCTCGGATAAGTTCCGGTATCAGCCATAGTGAAGAGGAGAGTCATCATCATTATCATCATACACCTGTAAAAGTCCTTTGCTGGAGCTGCCTCCATCCACCGACTGCCTGGTGACACCGACACAGCTCTCAGAATAAGCAAGTTGAAGTGGCAATAGGCAGGTCATATCTCACAGAAATGACAATCATTGGGAAATAATGGTTTTCGAGTGGCGACCACAAAACGTATGACGCAGTAAAGCCAGGCCCTCCACTCGATGGACCTAAAGACATTATACGAGATAAAAGTGTAAAATCATTTTAGTAGTATTTTAGTGTGTCATGTGTAAAATCATTTTATTTTTATTTTTAGTAATATAAATTAGGCTAAGGTACTTTAGAAGCCGTGGTAGTCTCGGCCTAAGAATAAGATTTCTCTTACTCCTCCTGTGGATGTACAGATGTACGAACACACTTTATTAGTAGGTACTGAAATATGTGATACTCTTCAGATGTGATCCATTTTGATCGGCCCTACTATAGAATATTTCTCGTACAAATTTAATATCAGCTGTCTATAAATATCAGCTGATTTATTTAGTACTAGCATTTGCTCGCAGCTCCGTCCAAGTGGAACTATTATTGGCTCCGCCCGCGTGGAGCCCCTAATTTAAATTATGTTAAATTATTTTACTTATGCCTATATGTTATTCTGATTTATAAAATATAATACTGTAAATTTTCATCAAAATCCTTTTTGTAGTTTTTGCGTGAAAGAATAACAAACTTTCTTCCATACTCACAACTCTTACATTTATAATATTATAGTAGGAAACATAAATTAAATGAAATAAAACAATTATCAAAGAGGCCTCTCCAAACGAAATAAACAATAATAAATAAATAATACTGGTCCCATTAGAACAAATAAATCAAAGGCAAGCGACATCTACCATACGCACCTTTCATGTCCAGAAATCCCCTTTATCAAACATATTTTCATTACCAAAATGCCTGCTCGACGTAAAAAAAGTAAAATCGCCCATTGATGGGGAAAAGTTGATGGAAATTTTGACCCATAAATTTTCCGACTAATTGTAAGCTTGAAAGACTTAGCCGCGAGTCCTCAGCAGTGGTAACTGAGAAAATCATAAAACCCATTTACAAAATGAACACAAGAGTTGTTTACTCCATGTTGGATGATAAGTTCGTATTATGACAGTTTGTAAACTTTCCAGCTAAGTGGAAAGTTTTAATTCAGTGGCAACTTTTAAGATCGTCATTTTGGGTTAATTTATTTGAAAACTTGACGATAGAAAGTAACGAGTTCAGGGAGTACCAAAATCATTTTTCGCATCAAAAACAAACTCGATATTAATTTTATTAAGAAAAATAGCTGATTAGAATTGATCTATAGAAATTGTATGGAAATTATTCATGTTAATCACAAGGATCGCTTTGAATCGTCTTTCAAACTAAATACTTAACCTATGTAATTTTTCTATAGAAAACCTTGGATTTTGTATCTCGCCATTAGTGAATAGAAACATAACAAAACATAACCCTTCCTTTTGCGTCACTATAGTCGGTAACAAAATAGGTAGCAGCGTGATTCGGACAAAGCGTAAACCTGATAATAGAGAAAGTCCTTATCAGAAACTCATCATCGCGTGAGAAAAATCAATATCATTCGAGCCTTTATTAGAAAATTTTCGGACTCAAGCCCTTCGGCAAAAGAAACTAGTAGCTTTGTTTCGCGAGAGAATATCGAAACTTTTACTATTATTTTCTTATAACACATTAAACTTACTTTTTGTTTAATGTTCGAAAGTCTGGAGTTATTACAAAATAGTTTTTTTTTTCTAAATCCGATATTGGCTTGCGCTAGTTTTACTTCGTTGAGTAAAAATAAAGCAGAAAGTACTAACATAAAGTTAGAAAACTCAAGTAAAAACTAAAGTTAGAAACACATTTTAGCACTTATAAACTACACAGCACTTCAAAGGTCTTTGGATACATAGAAGATGGGAAACACTTTATTGTATAACACATAAAACAAATAATGATAACATATTTATTTCAGGCAACATGGAAAATGTACAATCAATCATACCTTAACTATAAGCCTATATGAATACATAACATGCATATTTTGTACCTAAAACTATAACTTTAAATCTTTTGAGGGATATTGCTTCAAAACCGCTTCCCTATAGCGTCAGTAAACATTGCCAGTTGACCAGAAATCCAGATCAAGGGGCTCATCCTTATACTAATGAACCTGGAGAGTGTAAAACTTGATGTTTGTGGCCCACTTGGTCTCCACTCCAGCCTCTGGAAAGACAGTCAAATCGTCCACTGAATCCGGCTCTGGCACCTCTTCCTCACGAATCGTAGGACATTATCTGCTGAAGTCTTCTCACTTATTCGGTGGAGGTACAAATACTGACTAATTACGGAAGTACAATGGGTGGTCTTATTGTTAAAAACGGTCTTCCAGACAACCTTTGGATGGACAGGATATAACAAAATTAAAATACGCCGAAAGAAGGATTATTGTTTTAACGGTACCTTACTAGGCCATTTTAGTCAAGGTGACAAATATACTCAATTACCTATCAAAGGTAGTGGTTACACCTCAGGTAACACCTCAGGTTACACAGTCTAAACAACCTTTAAACGGGCCGTTAATGTGTTGGTGTACTGTGGCCAAATACTAATAAACGTTTGATAGAGCTCTTAATAAATCCTTCTCGGCCCTCGAGCCCTTAAAAAGATCTTGACCGGTCGTAAATGCGTGAGAGTAACTATTTGCGTTTCATGTGTAGTTTCGACCTTAATACCCTGGAAATAAAGCCCAATTCATGTGTAAACTGAATTTAAGAATACCTCTCTCTAAGGGATGGTGGATTCGTTAATTAAGGGCGATGACTTTGGTACGGTATAGTCACTTGGCGTCGCATCTACGCAACTTGTTAATTTTAGATACACACCGTTGTCTATTTTAAAACTCAAAAATCTAAAATAAACAACTTCCCACATCTATTATTTTTATTTAATTAAAACAACTGTCATTGGTTCAATGTTTAAATCATATAATGTTAAAAGCTTTTATTTAACTTGCAATGTATGTATGTTTGTCCGGGTGGAATCTTGCAATTGAATTTTGAATCAGTTATCTTTAACCTATTGAGCTGAAATGTGTTTATACCTCTCAAGTTCAGATGACAGTACAAATTATTATAGTGACGGCGAGCTGATGTGATTATGGAGACGGAAGATGGGCAGTGGAACTCCTCCGATGATAAATAGTAGCTTGGCAGTATTTGGGTCCATGTTGATCAGCTCGCGGCTCCAATCACTAATTTAATAAAAGCTTTTTATGCAAAATAGATTTTTCAAATAACTTATATTTAATAAACCGATTGTTTTTCTTGAGTGTGAAGTAAATTTTTGATCTATATAAAAATGTGTTAAAATCCCAGTTAATAGTGGCATAATGGTGTTTTCGCTTGGTTTTTTTTATATTGCACTAGTTTCTCGCGAATGGTAAAAGAAAAGAAAACATCGCGAGGAAACGCAGCATTTTTAGTTCAAAAAAAACGTAGACTTGTACCACCATTTGATTGATACTGATAAAAATTTTATAACATCCCAAAATTTACTGACCAGGCGATAATCGGTAATAAAAGGATGTTATAAAATCTTAACGTTTCGCATAAGTGTTTAAGTTAACACTTTCAAAATCAATTACCTCATTATATACACTCCCAGCGCCCCCCATCAGAAATTAAACTGGCAAAAATCTATAGATTTATGCCAGTTTAATTTCTTCATCAGCTGATAGATGTGCTGCTGGACGAAGTTTCCTTATAGAATACGGGGATTTGTCGTAATCACCATGCTTGGTAGTTAAGTATTAAGATGGATGCTGCTGCCCATCTCGTGGCGTAATTACTTAGTCGCCTTTTACGACATCCACGGGAGGAGATGGAGTCCTTCTCTTAGGGCGAGAACACCATGCCACCGATTTCGGTTACGTTAGTTTTATTTGAATATATGACCCGAGGTTTCGAGCAATTTAGCTGCTCTGAGTCATGTAAAAAAGTGTTAGCTGCGCGGCATGCAACCAACGAAGTTCATCACCATCATCAGCCTGTGGAAGTCCACTACTGGACATAGACCTCCCTTCTAGAATGCCACGACGAACGATTTCAACGGTCTCAGTTTAATACTACGGTCATAATTTAAACTGGTAAATAACAATGTAACCATGAATACAACTACGAAAGTATACGAAGACCATCAGTCATAAAGCTTTACTAACCTAACGTACAGTGACCATGAAAGAACCAGTAAAACAATGATGATACGAACGCTGGGCTAAATAACTTGATTGTCAGTGTGTCACGTGTACTCAACAATCACTATCCGTTGGGATTGAGCCCACACTTCGCCCGAGGGTGTGTTCAACGAGAATTCGTCCATAAAGTATAATGATTTGTTTCAAGTGTTTAAACACTCTGTTTTTTTGCATGGTGACAAGGTGAAATGGTAATTGTTTAATCCAATTAATATTTTCACTTTAGTGAAAATGTCGTCAGACTAACCACTCTCATTGAATAGAATAGAATAGAATAGAATAGAAAAAGTTTATTTGCAACAACAAGACAGATTTCATAGCCTGAGACTAATCAAGGTTTAAGTAATTTCGTTCTTTTAGCCAAAGAAACAGTGTATGTTAAAGAAGTTGTATCAAAATATCTGTTTTTTTTTAAATTAATTTTAGCCTCTAAAGTCCTTTCAATTGAGGTAAGTATATCAATTTCTTCTTCCATGGTATATTACAACTTGGCAGCGCAATGTTGCCAGCCTAGGCCAACATATTTTAATATGAGTTTTTTTTAAGGTCAAGCAGATGCTGAGCTGTTGACCCATTTTAATTAATTTGGTTTATCTAAGAAATTTAAAAAAATTACCCAAAGGAAAAGACTGTGTTTATAATTTTGCCGACGTTTTTAAATTCTTGCAATCTACTTCTAAAACGTTATAAATATGGATTAATCACAATTGGTCTTTAATATTTAAACTTCTGAAATATTATTGAATACCTCGTCAGGTTTCATAACGTTAGGATAGTTAATTAACTTCACGGCACAGATGGTATCAATCAACGTCCATAGTTTGTGATACGAAAAATATTGGATTGTAAAAAAAACATCATGGTAAAGGTATAGAAAAGCAACTCTACTATAAATTTTTTGTGTCAATAAAAAAATAAGACACAATAATTGTGTCTATGTTATTGACAATTGGACACATATTGACAATATGTGATGTGTACCTAATACAGGGGCCAGTGCAAAGCCACAAGGCGCGTTCCAGATGGACGTGGTCTATGGTAATGTATTGTTGTGGTTAAATATATTTATTTTCAAAGAACAGGGTTCACTTATAGATAAATATTAGATGACATTATTGTATGTAAAAAATGCACTGGTGATATATAACAGTTACATAGTGCTTTGATAAAATTAAATAATATGTATTATATAATGGTAATTTGTACAGTACATAATCTTTGAATCTCTTTTTAAAAATAAAAACGGTTGTCTGTAAAGTCGGTTTACTGACGATAGTTCAACGTGTCAACGTCATTATTGTGCTTCTTTGTCGCTCGTTCCGCGCTCGCGCGCATGCGGCGTTACCGCATGCGCTTCGCGCATACGCATATATATACACTCGGTTCCAAAAATTACGGGTCAGTCACAAAAATTGAAATACCTCCAGAACTGTAAAAGCTAGATCAATGAAATAAAAAACAGAATAAAGACTTTTTAGTTGCGCTTCTAATAGCATATTATTTAAACTGGTTGATGAAAAAAAACTTCATTAGAAAAACAAAATTTAAAAAAATGACTATTTTTAAAAACAAAATTTTTGTTTCATGTCATTATGGATGCTTTCCATTTCTATTCTGCCACAAAAAAAATTATCGTGAACGTCTTCCACGTGCATAATTATTATTCTGTGAGGTGAAGCATGGCAGTCACGCTAGAGGAATGTACCAGAATCCTAACTTTTTTGGAACTTGGGCGGAGCCAGCGTGAAACAGCCAGAAACATTGGTGTATCTTTGTCGACTGTTCAGCGGGTAGTCCAGCGGTACCAAGAGACCGGATCACACCTTAGAAGACCAGGAAATGGCAGACCAAGATGCACAACGGCCAGGGAAGACAGACAACTGGTGGCTACAATGCTCCGAAATCGTTTTCAAACTGCTGTTGGTCTAAAAACTCACTTTATTCGCTTTGGAGGTGGCAATTTAAGCGCTCAAACAGTAAGAAGACGTCTTGCTGAAGCAAATTTGAAACCATTGAGGCCCGCAAATGGCCCCAAACTGGAACGGGGACATCGAATTGCAAGACAGAGATACGTGCGCGAACACCTAAACTGGACACTAGACGATTGGTCTAGGGTAATGTTCACGGACGAGTCTAAATTCATGCTTTATAAGCATGATGGTAGGCAGTTGGTGTACAGAAGACCAGGGGAGCGCTTCCATCAAGCGTGTGTGGAGGAAAAAGTGGCGTACGGTGGAGGCTCCGTACAAGTTTGGGCTGGGATTTCTGCTGAGGCCCGCACCGAGCTGGTGCTCATTCAAAATGGAACTCTAAATGCAGAGAGGTACGTGGAAGAGATCCTCAATGAACATGTAGGTCCTTTCATGGCCAGGATGGACCGGCATGGCATATTAATGCATGATAATGCGCGTCCCCATACCGCCAGAATTGTACATGACTACCTTGAAGAGGTCGGTATCGAACTCATGCAGTGGCCAGCGCGAAGCCCGGACTTAAACCCCATCGAGCACGCCTGGGACGAGCTTCAGAGATGCGTGAAAGGTCGAAACCCCCCACCAATCACGCTTCCCGAGCTCATACAAGCACTGGTGGAGGAATGGGAAGGTATTCCTCAGCACCGGCTCCGAAATTTGGTGTACAGCATGCCTAATCGCCTGGAAGCTGTCAGAAGAGCTCGTGGAGGCAATACAAAGTATTAAATGAAGAAAGTGATGAAAAACAGCAAAAAAACAATCATAACAAAAAATGTAATCTTAAGAAAAATATGACTACTTTAGTTTTTTTTTAATTTAAGATTAATATTGTGGGTGTAACTAAGTTTTATTTTTTATCTGTATAATTAAATTCTCAATTGAACAGTCTTCGTTTCATTAGGATGGCATACGTAGTTCGGGAGATATTCGGGTTTATGTGACTGACCCGTTATTTTTGGAACCGAGTGTATATAGCATATATAGCGCATGCGGTGACGCTGCCTGCGTCACCGCATGCGTTTTGCGAGGTGACGCATGACGAGGTAACGACGTATGACGAGGTAACGACGCATTAGTCATGTTTTTTCGAGCGTGCAGCCGGCTCCATCGATTTATAAGACGTTGACACGTCAAAAATAGACTTATGGCTTGTTTAACAGTGTTAGGTAATTTATTATATAGTTGTACTCCTTCAAATGTTATGTTTTTCTTCCCATATTTTGTTCTAGGCTGAGTTAGTACAAAATTATAGAGTTTCTTGTGTTAAAGTTATGTACTTGATTTTTCCTTTTAAACGTTATGCCCGTATGTATGTCATTGTTATAGACAGAGGCTTAAAACCAGATTGTTCCTTTAAAAAATAAATAATAGTTTAAAAACACTAAAAAAATACGTTTTTTATTGAAAATCCAACTAAAAAATAGAAAATAAATTTAAAAAAATTTGAATTAAGAATATTGTAAATAAGAAAAAAATATTTTTATTGTAAAAAAAGCGTGGGGTGCATGGTGTCAATAGTTATAAATATTTTATTGACAGATATGAGTAGAAGGATTATCATTTTGATAATATCTTAAAAAGCAAACCACGCTTTTTTTACAATAAAAAATATTTTTTTCTTATTTACACTATTCTTAATTCAAATTTTTAAAAATTTATTTTCTATTTTTTAGTTTGATTTTCTATAAAAAGCGTATTTTTTTAGTTTTTTTAAACTATTATTTATTTTTCATTTTTTGGTCGAATTTTTTATAAAAGCGTATTATTTAGTTTTTTTAAACTATTATTTATTTTTCATTTTTTAGTGATTATTTAAAGTGGAAATCTTGTTAAAGGAAGGTGCAGATGTTAAAGCGCTGAATGAATAAGGATGATGAGACACCGCTTCATGATGCTATTAACAACGGACGTGTCGAAGTTGTTAAACTTCTTGTTCAACATGGTGCGGATGCTAATTTAGTTGGTCCAAAATGGGAAAATGGGTTCACCCCATTACGCTAAAATATTTTGAATATCGATAAAGAAATTACAGGGATACTAATATCTGGAGGTACTAATATTAATACTGATACCTGGATGTCAATTCGTTACGCTGCTTCGAAAGGTAGTGGTGAAAATTCAAAATTTTGCTAGATAATGGAGTCTACGTTGATACTTTAGATCAGAAATGCAGAACTCTAAATATTGCTATCAATGCAACCAATTTACAATCTGCAGAATGGGTTTTAAAATACTGCAGGTTTCATTGAGTGTGGTAGAAATACATCAATAAGCTCTTTTAAATTCGTTCGCTGTATCGTTCGCTTATTCAATCGCTGTACAAATTAATAGCTTATTATTGATTTAAAAATTAAAAATACATTCTAGTAATCTGCCATCGATTTACTAGAACATGACATGACAGATTACTTGACGACTGGACATTGTTTGTAATTATCTATGCTACTTGACATTGACGCAGACCTTCCGGGTCTCAGGAAAACAAAAATCGCTGATCCTGATTATCCTAGTAAGGATAACGGGTCAAAATATTGAATTGTCATCGGTCCTTAATAAGTATGCCGAATTTCGAGTTAATCCAACGTTTTGAAGGGGGTCAAAATCATGTTCAAAGATTCCGTTACATACTAACATACGTCTGAAACTAATAAAAATAATTAAAAAAGACGGCGATACTTGTACGTAGAAGTTCTGTCAAAATGTCAAACTTACCCAAGGAATTTTTATACTACGTTACTAAATCCATGAACTTACCACGCTTACCTACTGGCAGATACTTCAAGGAATCAGTCGTGATTGGTTAGCAATTTCAACCTATGGGACTGGCGCTTCTACACAATTTATACCTAAACGTCGTACAGAATTTTACAAATCCACCCGAAAATATCAAACATTCGCAACAAGCATTCTAATTGAATGCTAAATTGGTGGTGTCAGAAAAAAACTCATTTGCCCAGGACAGCGAGATTAAACTTTGCACGTATGACCGCATTCACAATGAAAACAGATTACTGGTGACTGTATGCCATAAAAAACCAGTACAAACATTGACCTATATAATTACTTATTTATATCAATGATTACAAACTAAACGAGAGATCTCTGATGGGAAAGTATGCCATCATACATCCTGCCAACAAGCAGCATTGCTGTGTTCCGGTTTGAAGGTGCCAGTGATTTATCACGAAAATTTAAATATTTTGAGATGCAAGGGGGAGCACGTAGTTACAGGAATATGTAGGTAGGTCACGTTATATTAGGCAGTGACACATTGCAGTTGTCAAAAATGTAGAGGAAATTATTATCTGAACATCAGGTGGCTTAGTTACTAGAGATACTTGTTAGATAAGATAAGGAATGGTCATAACGAGACCATGAAAATTGTACGTATACAGAAAACAACCTGTTTTTATCCCCATGTCATGCGTAGAGACAAGAAACAGGAAAAAGAAGATTAGGCAGTCTCCCAACTACCTGGGTTAGAAATATCAAAAAGGATCTAAATACGATGGGCTTAGATGTAAAAGTGCTTGGAATGCCGTATTGCATCAGGCAAGGAGGGCTGACCCCAAAATAAATGGAATATAAGGCCAGGATAAAAAAGAGGTGGTCTAACTACTAACAGGCAGTTCCATCATCATGTTGCCGGGAAGGGCCGGTACGGTAAACGGGTTCAACCTGTTTTATTTGTGAATGTGCCCGTTGTCCTACATGAAATTTCTCGTTTAACTGTCACGAATGTTTTGTATATTCACTGGTTACTAATTAACTTGAGCTCCGAGCTCGCACCGACTCAATTTGTGAGTCGAGCCCGCTGTCCACTGAAGAGTACATTTGACGGCTAGGACGCCCATTCGTAAAAAAATCGAGTATTTATGATATTGTCACGAGTATTTATCGCGTGTTACCTTATTATAATAAATAATAAATATGTATTCTAATCGCGAGAGTTTAAAAAATACAACGACATAGTTACTCAAGTACTAGCTAGCAAATAGTGGTAAAACTATCATGCACGAGTAAAAAGGAACTTAATAGTTTTTTATACAGTTATTACGTCTGTGAAAAATTATAGAAACTGTGGAAAGTGAAAGTTAAAAATACAACGATGACGCCACGAAAAAAACAAGATTCGAAGAGAGAGGCAGCAAAAATTAAAAAAACTAAGTCTACAAATGCATGTAGGTAGGTACCAAATGAAAAAAAAATATCTCAATCAAAGACAGTCACAAGCTTAGAATGAGGACTAATCCTTATTCTAAGGTCACATGTCACAACGCTGGCTATGGAGGTCCACATGTCGGCGCGCGAACTGAAAACGTGGTATAGCGGTAGAGTACGAATGGCATAGTGTGCAATTCAAAGAGTTGAAAATTGTATATTTATTTTTAAAGTCAATTTGGTTAATTATAATTTTATCACAAAACATGTGCTTTATTTGAAACATAACATAATATTTATTTCACATCAATATCATGTAGGTACAATTAGCTGATACTAACTAAAATAAAGAACATAGTCTGAAACAGTTTTTTTATTATTTACCGTTACTATTAATTATTTACAAGGTTCCCTGTAAAAGTTGAGACACAGTTTAAGCCATGCTTCGATGTTTTGTTATAGAATACTATAGAGTGTTTCAAAGTTTTTATGGAATTCCTTAATCATAAAAATAAACAATACACCCAACGGTCAACATAGGATTCATTATGTCGTGCGTATCAGAAACTATAAGTACCACAACACCCAGACCCGAAACAAATATTTACAGATCATGCTAATATTTATCCTCAACCCGGCTACTCGCCCACCACTCCACTGAGTTTGTCCTTGATTCATGGAGGCAGCAACCATACGTACAAGAAGCATAAAACGTCACAAAACGAGCACTAACGCTATAGTAGACCGTGGCCCTTTTTTTACTTTTGTTTGAGTTCCAGATATATATTGATTTTGCTACCTACCGTCTTCGTTTCCTATTTCTAACATTGAGTAAATATTTTGGAAAGGTGTGTTCAAACTATAGAAGGTCCGAAGTTGAAACAGATTTTAATGTTACCGCAAAGTTTTTAGTGTTGTCGTTGAGTTAAGTTTGTGCTCTGCTAAATAGAGAATGAGCCAAACCAATTAACTGAATTGAGGTTTCTGTGTTAAGGTTTATCAAACAATAGGTTCGTTAAAAGCCCGGTTTGTTAATGAGGTTACAAAAGTTAGACCTGATACCTGGCTATAGGTTCCATTTGGAATGGCATCGCCGTCTTCACGTGTGATCATTAAATAAGTTGTATTTAATATTATGGATGTTATGGTATACATTTATATGGGCTTATTGATTAGATTTTGTACATTTCTCAATAAACCTGATTTATTTAATACAATTATTAGTATTACGATTATTATTGATTACGGAGACATGGCCTGTAGAAATAAATGTACAAAGTTTTTTGTTAAAAATGTATTTATTAAATTAGTCATCGGAATCGTAAGATGCTCAAAATTAGCCCAAACACTGCCAGGCTACATTCATCATCGAGGAGTTCCGTTGTACACCTTCCGTCTCCATAATCAGATCAGCTCACCGTCACCATAATATTTTATTGTTATTGAAACTTGATAGGTATACAAAATTTCAGCTCAATCGGTTGGGTGGAATTGCTTCAAAATCCAGTTTTGAGATTGGATATAAACAAACATACACATTGTATGTTGAAAAAAAGCACAGTTTTACAGAAATAATTAAAGTTATGCTGTGATAAAATTTTGTAAAAAGCGTGGGATTTTAATATTACTGATCAAAAATCTAGTTAAAAGAAAATAAGGCGTTATCCCATTTAAAATAAATCAAATCAAATCAGGTCAGGTTTTATAACTAATTTAGTCACTGTATTCAGCCTGCACGCAGGCTATAGCAATAGCAAAACCAGGCACCATAGTGCTACTACTGTGTGTTACTTTCGACTCCATAAATACCATCTAAAATTTATATGTAAGTAAGAACTTATCGGTGCAAAACAACTTTCAATTTTCGATTAAAAACGGAACGGTTGTAACTCCAACATAACTTTACGGAATTAATTAAAACTATAGTTGCGGCAGATTGCTTTGGATTTAAACAACAACGTTTCCTTTATAATACATGCAAACCAGAGAATTTGTGGTAAACAAGATTTCGGTGACGTCATAATGTTGACACAATGATGTCTTGAATTTGGTACCTACTTAGAATAATGACTAGAGCACGGTACCTATCCATAAACATTGGCCCAAAAGAACTTAGCCTAAGACTTTTCGCAAAAGTAAAAGTGACATGTGTCAAAGGGGCAGGTTGTCCAAGTGACAGGTGTCAAACGTCGATTAGGAGTGTAACACAGGTTAAAAAAATACCCGTGGTACTATTGGATTGCTTGGTAGTTCTACAGGTTTTTTTTACCCTTGGTACTACTGTTAGTAATACTGGTAATAAAAACAGTAAGGTATATAAAAACAATAACAATAATCGACCTTATTGCGTGTGGGACAAACTAATAATTCAAAAAGTATTTTAGTATCTTCGCCCTATAGGGCGACCACACGGTTAGGCAAAAGCATCAAAGATCCGGTAAATTGAATGTTAAACTGCTACAAGAAAATGTCAACGAGCTATTACATCGTCGTCGCATGTAAACAAATCGCAAATACTTTAGTGTTTCCGCTCCTCGTTCCAGGGTCGTTGTGGCTCATAGAATTCTGCTAAATGTATATCATTTATCTAGTAGTTTTCCGACTGAATGCACTGCTTTTAATTAATTTCGTCCACTTATCATGGCAACGTTGACCTATACCCTTATAATTTCCTCGTAAACCTTCATTTATTTGATAAAGTGTTTGAACCTGGTGGTAATGTTTTGCAGATGTGGTATAATAGAAAACACTTTTCGAACAAAAGTAATACTTAGGGAATTGGTAATACTTTAGAAAAGGTGATTGTATAATGTTACATTAAATTTATTCATTTGTAAAACCTATAATCTTGCCACAGTATTTACTTATAAACTACTTAAACTAAACAATCGATTTAAACCAGATAATAGATAGGTAGGTATATAATATATACCTACCTATCTATTATCTAGCTAGTAATAGCTAGTAGGGCTAGTAGACCATTTTGCTTATATTATAAGCAAAATGGTCTACTAGCCCCCACACTAGGATACCCTGTGTCGTGGGTAACAACACAATGTTATACAAATTGTACAAATAATTTAAGTTTTTTTTTTTTTTCCACAGCTGCAGTAGAGGAGACTACCTCAAGGTGTACTCCGAAGGTGGCACCCATGGTCCCGGGCCACCCGGCGTCAACGAGTACTCCGCCTGGTCCAGGGTCCTCTGCGGCAGCAGGGCGGACGCTCCACCAGCTCTTTACTCCCACGGACCACTCCTGGTGCTGGAGTTTCATAGTGCTGACAGGCCCAGCAATGCTACTGGATTCGTTGGGACTTACAGATTTATTGATAGACGTAAGTTTTTTATATGTTTTATTAGTTGTATGGGTTATGGTTAGTATGTTATGTGGTTGCAATCTGTCACGTCTGGAATACTATTAATTACATAACTTTTCATTTAAAAAACCGACTTCCGCCATTGTATTCGACTAAATATCTGGATGAAAAAAATAATAATGAAAAAACCATAGTGGTGAAAGGGTTATGATACTTTCTGAATGCAAATGCTTGATTTGTTGCTGAAAATATAAAAATCGTTATTTGTATGCCTACAATATTTGAGGAGTTCACTCAATTCCTCATGGATTCCATCATCAGAACAAAAAAATCTTCTGAAAAAAATGGAACCAATCTGGAAGTATATCTATTCAAATAAAAAAATAATTTTCCAAATCGGTTTATAAAATGAGGTCACAAACAAAAAAAATAATACAACCAATTTGAGAACCTCCTCCTTTTTTGTGAAGTCGGTAAAAAACAAAAAAAGAACTGCTACTTTGTGAAACTCTATCTTGCATCCCATTTCAGGTCATCAATACAGTAATACGAAACAAAATTACGTTAATTGGATGTTATTGGGTTTTGTATGATTGGATCATAACAACAAGTACCTACTATCTGAACGAATTTTTGTCATTGATAGAAGCTCAATCGTGAAAACAGACTAAGGTGAAGCTGGAAAAAAATGGGGGTGTGGCTGTATCGTAGACACGGCCATGTGTTTTACGTGAATACGAAATTATGTGACGTAGCGAAACGACCTCAAAACAGCGGTGCTTCCCCCTCCGCTGCGCGCGACGCGTCACAATCCCCACTCAATGTAACGAATTATTTGAACCTTTAGCTATCGAGTGGTGAAATTAAATTTTAGGTATAGATGATAGATATGTAGCTGCAACACCAAACTGTATTCTCCAATTTTGTTATCAACAGTTTTCTAAATTACCTCCCACTATGAAAGCAAATGTACGTATTCACGTCAAAACAGCGTGGCTGAACCCTCGACCTTTTAATTTCCCTACCAACCGTTTTTTATTGGTATGCTTGCATTTTTTTCTTATTCTTTCTATTCTATTCTCTTAAAAAAATATATCAAAGTGTATGAAAATAAATGCCTTTTCAAAATTAAGCATCATTACTTGAACTATTCATTTAAAAATAATATCGCTGCTATTCAGAATTTTTAGTAACACTTCTGCGTCGTGGAAAAACTAAACAACAATGAATAAACACTCTGATACAGTCTCGTACAACTATCTGTTCAATGGTACAGTTTCGAAACAAAGTGGCAGTGAGTAAATTCTCTCATTCTGCCATCGCAATCCGTTTTAAAGGATTAAAAGACTAGCTTTATCCTAGATCAGTGGAGCATCAGGGATCTTAAGCTACGACCACACTGACCTTAAATGAGATTACAAGTCCCCAGAAACTAATATGTTAGCTTAAATATTTCTTGCAGCTGGTACGATTTTTTAACTACTTTCTCTCCGTTTTTATTTCGTTCTTATATACAATTTAATAAAAGTTTCCAGTTGGTTAAGGAGTGTAAGGGCAGTGTCAGGTATTTAGGAACCAAACAGTTAGTTCTTAAAAAAAGAACTATCTTCAAACTAAAAGTAATTAAAAAGAAAAGGAAAAAGTCTCTTCTTCTTCTTCTTCTTAGTCGTACACTCTTGACAGAGTGGTCGTGGTTAAGTAGGTCTTGCTTGAGTGGCGGCTCTTGCGATGCGTCTCCACTCAAAAAAAAAAGTAAAATAAAGTAAAAAAAAGTAATAAAAATGAAGTAAGTAGTAATATAGTAGTATATATTAAATAATCTTGTATTAATGATAAAACGCATATAAAACTGCAAAATATTTTCAAGTCGATTTCAAATCTAAGTTTGGATTACTATAAACGGAAGCGGATGTTATAATAGCCACTTTAATGGAAAAACTTTATTTTATAGATGATTTTTGATACTTTTTTGGAATTTAGTTAAAAATAACAGATTTACTTAGATTTACTACTTCAACTAATTTTTATACTTACCTTAAATTATTTAGCAAGCAAAGTTAGCTTTTATGTACAATTTATTTTCATTATTATTCATTCTTACATAAATCCATAAATAACCATTCATTTTGATTATTCCCACTCGAATCCTTTGTTATTCGTCAATGTCTGGTCAAATCAGTGTCTTATTGTATTTTGAGATAGCTAAATGAAATACTACATCAAAATCTTCAACATATATTATGGTTAGGTACATGAAAAATGTGAGCAGAAATGGCGCGGTGCTGGGCAAATTCTGTCCCCATTGAGAAATCTGGTACCGGGCGTAATCTTTGCGAATGTGCTCTTATTACTTTTATCACTTGCTCAAAACGATGCAAGAAAATTACTAGAGGAAACTAAGAAATAGCCATAAATGAAATTTAAAGAAATTTTTGCGCTATGACTTGTTTATGCGTCTAGGTAGATAAATATTCAATGAATCGACTATCCAGAATACTTACTAATTGAATCACAAGTCAAAGGTAGACTCAAGAGTTTCATGATCCATATCAGCACTGCATTAAACGGTCTTGAGCCGCCTTCATACACCGTCTTCCTGCACTATCGACCTATTACAATGTCATCGTTCCAACCGATGGCGGGCTGTCTTATACTAGAGGACGTAGACCTCCCCCATAGAATGCCATGATGAACGGTCCTGAGCCACCACCATTCACTGACCTTCTGTATCTTTTAAAATGTACTTGGTTAATCGAAAGGGAGTCCTTCTCACATGCACTCGTGGTCGTTCGTGGTCGCCACTCGTGAACCTATATTATATATCCTACTCCTACTAATATTATAAACGCGAAAGTTTGTGAGTATGGATGGATGTTTGTTACTCTTTCACGTAAAAACTACTGAATGGATTTGAGTGAAATTTAGAATGGAGATACTTTACGCCCTGGATTAACACATAGGCTACTTTTCATCATCATCATCATCATCAATTTTAATCATTATTCACGCGGGTGAAACCGCGGGGCGCAACTAGTAAAATATAAGTAACCAATGAATTAATGAGTAGGTAGGTAGGTACGTTACGTAGCCGTAATGGTCTAACAGTAACTTTAGCTAAGTAGCTGTTGAACTGTACTTCAGGATGTCTATGAATCTCTTTGCCTTTCTCTCTTTTAACCTATATCGCAGTTGATCTAAGTAACTAAAATGTCTATTTCGCACGCTGACTAGTCATAACGCGACTTAGTCCCTCTACGCTTTAAGTACACCAATTTGAAACGAACAAAGGTTCTCCAAAGGTTTTTTATAAAATTTTGGAAGGTTCTAATTCTAAATTTTTTTAAATGATTTTCTTGAGTCTCAAAATTTTAATCCAACAGGTAACTTTGAGACGGACGGCGTCCAAGTTGAAGACTCCTGTGACTACGTGTTCAGTTCTCAGCCAAGCCGGCCTGTTCACGGTAGATTGTACAGCCCTCGCTACCCGTCCAGTTATCCGAGCAATGTGCGGTGCACATATCAGTTTAATGGAAGGTGAGTTTCATAACAACTATTACCCAGCGTGGTGCTGAAAAATAAAACAGGCAAGAGCAAGCAAGACTCACACCTTGAGGGTTCCGATCTATCATATAACATTATGTTTCAGCAAATTTCTCTTTATCTTTATTATGCGATACGTAAATTATTTCTCAATTTTCCCTTTTCGAGTTGTAGCCACTTTTTCCTACAAATTTCACCATCACAAATGAGGAGGGAAAATTTAAAATTCCTTAGTGTTAGATTGATTCTTTTATTTGTGTCACAAAGCCTCCTAGCCCTCCAAATTTCAGAATTGTGAGGTCAGTGGTCAGTACCCTAGA
The DNA here is from genome assembly GCA_951392215.1 of Epirrita christyi. Taxonomy (NCBI): domain Eukaryota; kingdom Metazoa; phylum Arthropoda; class Insecta; order Lepidoptera; family Geometridae; genus Epirrita; species Epirrita christyi. The sequence goes on along the minus strand of OX595842.1, from coordinate 5,312,514 downwards.
AGTTTTTCAGCGTCTCAGTTTCAGTTCATTTCAGCGATTTCCATACAAAAGTTACACATTTATTTATTTTTGAAGCTTGATTTTTTCACGGCACGTTAGAATTTTGTTTTTGATTTATATTTCAAATTGATAACTGAAGCCATTCCTGAGACAGACGAAAAAACTGACAGCAAAGTGATCCTATCATGGTCCAGTTTTTTCCTGCTGAGGTCTGAAGTACTGAGTCCTAAAAAAACCTCAAGAACTCTCCATAAAAGCAGCTAAAATAAAATATAACAGGATATTATTTAAGGATGTTTGATGAACTTCGCGTGGCGTGGCGGGCAACGAGAGACGCTGAGACGCAAGAGTTCGATTCCCGTTGTGGGACAAATGTTTCCACATTCAGCAGACTTTTGTTTGGGGTTTGGATGTTGTGGTACTAGTACTTATAGCTCCTGATATCCACGACGTAGGGAATTTTAGTGTGGGTTCAGGACTATGTGTGACTGCTGGGTGTCATGTTACGTTCTGAGGCAAATAACTCGATAATTAGATTCTCTTAAAGAGTTACACTTTCAATAATAATCTTATTTCCAGTGCATATTGTTCCCTGATTCATACAGTCCCTTTAGCAAGCAAACATAATTCTCTAATAAACATTGACTCAAATTTACAGACAGCACGAGAAGATGAAACTTGTTTTCGAAGAGTCGTTTCTGCAGAAAGGCGATGAGAGGTAACTTTACAGCCACTTAATCTTTCTTACTCTTGCTGAAGCTAGTATAACTCCCAGATTAACGTGGAAATGTGTATTAAGGACGGGTAAGAGTTTTGAGTTTATGCTGAATAGCGCATATTTAATTGAATTTGGTTACGTGCTCATTATACTTCAAAATTGTATTTATTTATTTATTCAGGTAAAAAGAAAAAGTTATCTTAACTAAGACCTTAACTAAATTATAACTAAAAAACAATATTCAAAATAATAATAAGTTATGCGAACAAACATAATTAAGAAACATATTTATAACCTAATCTTGAACCAGACTTAGGTTATATACTGTCTATCATGGACCATCACATTTTTGGCGCGAGGTAAGTTTGTAGACTTTGTAGCAATAACGATGCACAGTAAAGTGACTACCCTCCGTACTAGTTTGCACTGTATGACGGCAGGGCGTCGTCATTGCTCTTCTATACAAGGCGATTATTCACATACAAAGTTTTATTGTCTATCTAGTCATATAATCTTGAAAATTCAAACAAAAATATAATCTAAATTTTATAATTAGTCAATATTGTTCTACAGAATGTCAATTTCCAGCTTTCGGTAGGTCATCATCATCACCAGCCTGTTTACGTCCACTGCTGGACGAGCCCCCCCCCCCCCCCCTATTGATGGTGGATGTGGTTTGGCTTTAAGTACTCAGGTGGATGCTGCTGCCCATCCCCTAGTGCAATCCCTTAGTTGGCTTATTCCACGGGAGGAGACGGAGGGGTCTATTCTTAGGCTGGATACACCACGGCACCTATATAGTAGCAGTAGGTGCTGAGGTATCGGTAGGTAGCTATAGTTAAATTTTCAGTTCAACATTTGGTTTTATGATTTTTGTCTTCCTCACTTCTACTTCTTCTTTTAATTATGACTTCCTTCAAAAGGTTTCCCTTTTCAACGATGAACTTTACAACTTTGATTGCAGTTGCCTCAACCGTGCTGACATTATCAAAGTGTTCGATGGCAGGACTTCCAGTGCGCCGGTTCTTGCGATGCTCTGTAATGAAGTAGTTGGTAAGTCACTACCGACCTTAATATTCCCACTTAATCTAAGTTGTTAATAAACAGTTAACAAAAATGTATGGTGTAGTGTCTCATGGATTTTGTAGGGAATAATTTTTGACTAACGGATACCTTGCAAATGCTAGTAATATAATATTTGTGTTAACAAAATGTGGTAAATAAGTCTGGCTCTCTTTTTCAAGTTTCAATCTAAGGAAAAACCCAATCATTTACCTCACGGTATAATAACTTCATCATTTCATTAGGGATATTCTTATTTTGTGCTCCTTCACTATCAATACAATACATGATAGTAATAAAAATAACCATTCGTATTTCCATTTACGGATGAGAGAAAGAGCAATATATAAGTAGTGGGAATCGGTTCAATCATCCAGTGTCTCTTTAATATTATCGTATTTGGTTTATGTTGAATAAATATTGCATAAGTTAGTTATTATTATGTACAGAATAGAACAGAAAATACGTATTAACCTGAATATAAAAATAAGAAAACAAACAACATTTTACATTATAACTAAAATAACAACGGATGATCTTATCGTTTAGACGAAATTTCTTCCAGAGAACCTTTTTATGGAAAATAATCTACACGATTAGAAAAACACCCGGGGTTATATAGGACATAGTTTTTACATGTCACTTTCGAAAAACTAGTTTTCACTTTGTGCCTTAGTTAATTTTATTCCTACGATACCGTTGGCAGTCCAAAGCCCTGATCTGAAAATAAGGAGGGTTGTACAAAGTGGACACCAACCCAGCTATTAAGTAGAAACAACGCCGAAGATCAGGTTGTGTTCAATAATCACGAGCTAAAATAGGCCTGGGTTGCCCCCTAGGCCTAAACAACCTCAAAAAGTCCAGTGTGGAATGACATGGGAACCCAACAATTTTGTCCAAGAAAAACTGTTTTAAATGGACTCTATAGACATCGTCATAAAGTCCTACATAAAACCTCAGCAGTAAAGATATCGATGTAAGAAGGAGGTGTATTCCTTCACTGAGAAAACAGTTCATCAAAAAATATGGTGATTTCACGTAAAGTAGGGAGCATACGGAAATAACCATAAAGTACGATGAAACTACTGTTGCTGCTGCTAACCATATATTATGATGAGCTGTCACCATGCATTAGTAGTTCGTATCACCGTATGTCCGGACTTACGGAGGAAAGCACATTCAGAAAAAAGTACCTACGCAATACAGAAAATAACCCTAATAAAGTAGGTACTTCTAGACAGAAGTACCTACTTTATTAGGTATTATTCTAGAACAGTGGATTTGGGATTTGGGGAATTATTTGCTATAATGGAAAAACATATGACGGATTAACATTTTAATTAAAAATTACAAAATATTATTAAATAACGCAAAATATATAATTTAGAGTAACGGAGTAGTAGTTTTGGGGTAACGGAGGCGGGCTCGCACCGTCTCTTGCCAGAGGGCGCACGACCTCCTGTCACGGACCAGCTGAGGGTCGAGACCACTGTCCCAAAGCTGACTGCACCTTATCCGCGTCACCTGTACAAAATTGCAAGTGGTTAGGTCAAATAGATTTTTATATATGGGGGTCGAAAGTAGCTTTAAATTTGGGGTAGTAAATTCTGCCGAAGTCAGCCTACAAAACTCGAAAGGAAATTAGCTAAATTTACCTAAATACAGTATTTTGTGACATGTTTACTTTATGGTACCATAAAGAGTATCTCTAATTAACATGGGCTTTCACATTAGATATTCTACTTAATACGAGACTAAAATCAATACCTTATTCAAATCCCTGGTGATTGATCCTAGAACACGACGCGACTTCAGGCGTGCTGGACAGAGAACGGGATCGAGACTCGGGCTTTGCCAGGATACCCAACGTAATAAGATAGGCACGTTGAGCCCTCCAGGCGTTCACCAACCAGGCAGAACGATGCGTAGTAGAAAGGTGGAGATTATTTTATGTACAACCACATCATTTTAAATGGACATCAGCTGGGCATCAGTCGGCAAAACTGGGTTATGTACTGTCACAAGCTTTTACATCAACAGCTTGCATAAACTGGTGCACTAATCTTAAAACACTTATTTTTGTACACGAACAAATGTTAGGTATTATGAAACCCAGCTGATCTTTGTTGCACTTTGTTGCTTCAAATCACTTCACATTTTGTAACACTAACTATAGACAATCCGTAATATTTAAAATAAAATTACAAACAAAAGGCGGAGCGCATGTGCTTCCCTGCTAACTAAATAGAATAAAATGACCGGGCTAGGACCTACCCGCGTGCCGTTCGCAGTAGACTGGTGATTTCACAGTATTTTAATATGCCGGTCATCCAATATTATGAATCTGTATTCATACTTTAGTAAAACGATAAACGTATTTTTGTGTGACGATCACGGTATTTTGGAGTGCCGCGTCAAATATTATGGTTCCGTAATCATATTCGATGGTAATTTGTTACGTAATTGTATTTTTGTGTACTAGTCATGGTATTTTGGTGTGCGGTGTCAAATATTATGATTCCGTAATCATTATTTGATGTTTGTTCATTTGTTAAAATTAATTTTTGTATGCCCGTAGTCACATAGATAGATAGATAGATTAACACTTTATTGTACACCAGAAATACATTCGATGCAATCCACACTAGTTTTTTTTGAATGGTATAACTATCGGAAAACGATGGTTCTGCTGAAAGTGGTGGAAGAAAACATAACAAGGCAATATCTTATGAACTTTCAAGGCTCTAAAAAACAAGATTAGACTAGCACTTTCTATAGCGTACTCCATACGAACGTTGATTTCAGGATACGAAGTGCTATCAACGGGCCCAGACCTTCTAGTGCAGTTTACAGCCAACTCCAATACTCCAGGGCAAGGGTTCAAAGCCAGCTACCAGTTCCAACTAGACGACACAAGCCCAGGTCCAGTAAGCATTGATAAATAAATATTTCGGATATACCTTAATTTGCACAAAACGCCACGAAGAGTCTATCTAGAGCTACCTCTAAATCATTATCATTTCTCAACATTATCTTCACGACATTCCCCTGAGGCTAAAGTAAGCAAAAAATCTTTATACAAAAAAAAAAGGGATTTTATTTGAATATCTCGTAAAACATACTAAATTTTACACACACATCACCTTGTCGTTACACTTTTTCGATAATTTGATGAAATTAATAATGTATAAAAACACCTGTCAAAATGAATTGGTTTGGCTTAGCATCCTTTTATCCTTTTTTTAACCGATTCTTACGGCTTTTCTGACATACTTCAAAACGTGTTAACAATGTATTTTAATAATAATAGGCCAAACATTCGTCCACTATAAAGTAATTCGTATTTTACACCTACAAATCCATTAAACCGTTATCATTCCCAACAGATGCGGAGGCTAATAAAAAATCAAGTACCACAGAGGCAATATCCGGCTTAGGACCCGCAGTGAGTGCCGCCAGTAAGTACTCTCCTTTAAAATGTTCAAAGAGCTGACATGGACACTGGCTCACTTGAAAATAAGCCGCTGAAATGTGTTTTATTCCTGTCTGAACAAAATATATTATGTTCCTTTTTCTAGTAACTTATACTATTTCATTATTGTCTCTGTACTTGTCAATCAATAGTAATTAGTGACAGTGCCGTATGTCAGCACGCACTGATTATAGACTTTCGTCTTGCTCTTGGGGCTCTGCGGTATCTGAAGTACAAGAAGATATGACGTAGTTTCCCAAACGCTGCCCATTAGTGCCCATCCAAGTTGAATTCGTCGGTAGATGGTTGTGGCTCACGACCACGTCGTGACATTCTAGGGGAGAAGACTTCTACAAGCTGATGATGATGATAATGATTATTCACCGAGATATTTTTATAACTTGACTCAAAATATCCATAAAAACCTTGCTTATTCTGCACAAATTTCTATCGCATCAATCTATACTACAATGGCTGCCTCTAAAAAAATTGGTTTTGTGAATAACTATCTTGCTCGTAGCCCATCGTAGCTAATTAGCTACGCAGGTATCCGTAGCAACGTAACTCGTAGCTCTATAGCTTCCTCTCTATCTTATAACTCAACACCCAGTTTTAATTAGTGATTAAAGCTAAATGTTGATATCAAATTCTCTCAGCTTGAAGATTGATCATTCATTTAGTTCCGATGAGACACTATTGTAATTAGAAAAAATATGTCAGCCTATTTCAAAATGTAGATTTCAGTAGTCCACAGTCACAACACTAAAGGAAGTAAGCTTAAATTTCCGCATTTAAAAATACTGCCTTAGCATTTTTCTAAAAAATAGATCCATATTTTAATATAACAGCCTGAAACTTGGCAACCATGGGCACTTTGAAGATTTAAATTGAAGATTTAAGTTGAAAAGACGAATCAGCTAAAGTTGACATGTGACGATTTATTCCAATATTTTACTGTGAGTGAAATGAAGTCAAAAGTTCTTTGTCCTCTTTGAGTTGGATGTTGTCTTTGTTTTCACAATTCCTATTTTTGAATAGTCTTTTATCTTTTCTCAGAAACATCTATTTGTTTCAAAGGTTTCTTTTTCCGTCTTGTACCAACATAAAACAACTGTGGGAGCTTATTCAATGGTCTTTTTTGTCTTGTCTTAGTTTAGCTAAATGTAAATACATGATATAGTAATACGTATTTTACATTTTTTTTTATTTCACCTATTGATATAAAAGAAAGAGAAAATGGTTACCGCTAAGGTGAAAATTCTCGATGATAAATTATTCAATCAACTTACAAAACAGATCACGCGCGGAGCAGATGATGAGACCCAATAAAATTTGAAAGCAGACGCGTAAGGCTTTTTCACACTCGATGCGAGCTATACTTTTTTATGTACAAAATTTTAGTCTGTATCACTTTTTTTTATATTTTTAACTTTTCGCCCACTTTTAATAGTTTGTCTTTCGTCTATTACAATAATAACTTTTAAAATATAAATAATGCTCTCCTCCGTTTCCTCCCATGAATGTCTTAAAAGGTGACTAAGGAAATACTTCAGCATTGATGGGCAGCAGCATCCACCTGAGTACTCAACACCAATACTGCAATCACCAATTCCCTAAGCATGGTGATTATGGCAAATCCCTCTATTGTAATTCATTGGAAGGCCTCGTCCAGCAGTGGCCATCTAAAAGCTGATGATGATGATGATTAAAATAAAGTTGCTTCATTTACTTTTCCATTGCATAATATGATATGCTTTAGTTTTTAACCGACTTTCCAAAAAAGGAGGAGGTTCTCAATTCGGTTGTATTTTTTTTTAATTTTTTTTAAATGTTTGTTACCGCATATCTCCGGCGTTTATGAACCGATTTGGAAAATTCTTTTTATTCGAATAGATATACTTCCAGATTGGTCCCATTTTTTTCAGAATCCAGTTCTGATGATGGGATCCATGAGGAATTGAGGGAACTCCTCAAATATTGCAGGCATACATATGGCGATTTTGATATTTTCAGCAACAAACTAAGCATTTGTATTCAGAAAGTATTATAATCCTTTCACCACTATGGTTCTTTCATCATTTTTTTTTCATCCTAAATTATTTAGTCGTGTACAATGGCGGAAGTCGGTTTTTTAAATGAAAAGTTATTATAGATTTAGCATAACATAACATTACACCCAACAGTCACATACGTAGTCCTGATCCCACACTAGGATTCCTTGTGTCGTGGGTATCAGGAAGTACGAGTACCAAGGTACCATATCACCCAGACCTTGATTTAACCGCAATGTCACCTGTTTTTAAGTGACTATACGGCCGACAATGAAGCATAAAGCACCTATTCACTCTTACCTTAAAGATAGTTATATAATTCCAGATATTATATTTTCGTCTCTCTCAGGTCCCTGTATCCAAAGGTTTATTGTCGTATGTCCGTTTCAGCGTCCTCTTGCCATCAAGTATTCCGGAGCGATAAGAGCAAAAGCGGTAGATTGACATCACCCCTACACCCGGCACCGTATCCGCAGAAAACGCAATGTCACTACGACTTCTTAGCCCGGGGCAGGGAAAGGATCAGACTAGTCTTCGAAGATTTCAGCCTGCAGAGGATAAGTGAAAATGTTATCGAGTGAGTGAGTCTGCTTATTTTAATCTTGGCTTTACCTTTCAAATAATTTCATGATACGTTTTTGGTTACAACAGAAGTTATTTACGATATTTGATGTTTTTCCATACAGATAAGGTTAGGTTTTAATCCAATAATAACATTAATTATTCGTCTAAATTTATCAATTTATCATCACACTAATAATATAATATAATGCGAAAGTTTTTTACTTCTTCACGCTCAAACGGCTGAACAGATTTGAATTAAATTTGTAATAACTTTATACCTTGGATTAACACATAGGCTACGCGGGTGAAACCGCGGGACGCAGCTAGTTAGTCTATAAAGCTTTCAGAATTGACAGATTGAAGTTGTTTTTATTGTATTTAATTTAAAATATCTTTCAGATCACTAAAGATACACGGTTTCATTCCAAGTGAATAACACAGAGAACTCTAAAAAGTGCTCTTTGAATAACCTATACTTTGTTATAGTTGCGAGAGCATGGACTCTTTAGACGTATTCGTTTACGTAGACGGCCGTCTCGAGAAGATGGCATCATTTTGCGGCAGCGAGCGTCCAAAGCCAATAATGTCAAATGGACCGAAGTTATCTGTCGAGTTCAGAGGACTCTACTCGTCGAGACACAGTAGGGGATTCAAGATTTCATATTCTTTTGTCGAAGGTAAGAGTTCTGAGACTTCCACTTTGCGTTTTTCGTAAAAGTTTTTAATTTGGTTACACTTTAATTTTCTGCTATAAAAATAAATCATTTTACTTAATTATAATACACACACACACACCTACATTGACTGCACATACACACACACCCATACACACCCCCCGCATATACACCCACACACTCATAAGCTGGTGATCAATTTATTGTAGCTAATAAGTTTTGTCTTCCAACCGATCGTATTACTAAGTAGAAACTTTTCTTAATCTTAAGATGTGAAGCCTTAATTTTGTAAATTTCACAATTCATATATTGTATAAAATGCTGTTGGTATTCTGAAAAAACTAATGTCAAAGAATGTACAATAGAAAAGCCCACAACTTCGTCTGTGTGGAGTTTTTTTCATACAAACTCAATACCCCGCTGCATCTACATAATTTTGGAGTGAATTCTGGTAATTCCTTTCTTAATGCACCCTTAGACCACAAAAGGAATTTATCCTAAAAATTTCAGGTCTTCAGGACTTGACGTTGATTGTTAGACAGTGAGTTAGTCACTCAAATAATTGATGTACAAGGCGTAAAACACAGCCGTAAGAACCTATTTTGCAAAAAATCACACTAGTAGCGAAAATAATACCTAGCTACTCCAATAACTTTATCTTTCAAGTCCAGAAGACTGATAGCTACACGTTGAGATAATAAACTAGTAGTAAGGGATTCAAGATATCATATTCTATTGTCAAAGGTAAGTCCATATTATTTTGATTTATTTACGTTCCTATTGTTGAATATCATGTGCTCCTTTGGGTATAAATTTGATGTATGGAAACGTTATCGTAAGAGCCTTCATAGGGCCTTCACTGATTCGAGCTCGCCAACACAAAACACAACCATTACTCTAGTAATATAAAAAATGTGAAAGAGTGGCGTGAGTAGATGTTTGTAATCGACCCAACGGCAAAACCATTTTATTATTATTTATTGAAAATCAGAAGGTTAATTAATTATATTGAGTCATCTAATTAACTATAACTTTTCATTTAAAAAACCGACTTCCGCCATTGTATACGACAAAATAATTGGATGAAAAAAAATTTATGAAAGAACCATAGTGGTGAAAGGATTATGATACTTTTTGAATGCTAATGCTTGGTTTGCTGCTGAAAATATCAAAATCGACATATGTATGCCTACAATATTTGAGGAGTTCCCTCAATTCCTCATGGATTCCATCATCAGAACTGGATTCTGAAAAAAATGGGACCAATCTGGAAGTATATCTATTCAAATAAAAAAAGAATTTTCCAAATCGGTTCATAAACGCCGGAGATATGCGGTAACAAACAAAAAAAAAATACAACCGAATTGAGAACCTCCTCCTTTTTTGGGAAGTCGGTTAAAAATTACTCCTGTCCAAACGTGACCAAACCAAGAATCAGGTCAACAAACGCGGCTTGGCTTGGATGATCTTTCTTACTGCTTCATCATCATCATCAGCCTGGTTACGTCCACTACTAGACGAGGCTTGTCCCAATAAATACAATGGGGGGATTTGCCATAATCACCACACTTGGATTAATGATTGCAGTTTAGTGTTAAGTACTCAGACGGATGCTGCTGCCCATCCCCTAATAGTCCCTTAGTTAGGCTTTCTACTAGGTGGGTAAAATGAGATTTCAATGAGACAGAATTTAAATTCCGTTCATATAAGTAACGAATAACATTACTCATTTTGTTTTATTTTAGCCTACCCATTCTTCAGAAATCACCAGAATGCCAAAATGGATTTAGTTTTGTAACTATACTCATAACTTTCTTCATAATATTGTGAGTTCCAAAACTAAAAATTTGCTACCGATTATTAAGAACATCCCCAAAATGTATTTTTAATTCTATCACAAGAAGGTCCTATCTAAAGAACGCAATTAGGTCATCTCGTTACGGTACCATGTTAGCGAAGCCACGAGCGGATGCTAAGGATTAAACATTATTAATCCTGTTCCTGTTCAGTTGAAGCCAACCATTCATAAACCTATTTCTAGGTAGTTAAATACTTCATGATATCTATCTAAAATTTATCATTATTTTTAATCTTAATCTCGAAAGTATAAAACTTTAATAATACCATCAAAAAACTGTAAATTTTATTACAAATAAATAGACTAAAAGAAAAGTTTGACCCTAATTGATATTAATGTAGTTTTAAAGTAACATTGAGTGCCAGATTAAGGGCTTCTACTTTTCTCTGACAAATTATAGTTTTAATCTTTTTAAGCGACTTGAGTTTTGCTTTGAAATACTTTTTGCAGTTAACGACATCTTTATGACGGGGCTATTTAAGCCAGGCCAGAGATTATTGTCTGTGTTTTTGATTATAAAAGTTTTTTTATGAAGACCGTATCGGAAAAACTACTAAATTCACTTGCGGTCTGTCGAATACTATTTGTCGTCGTTTCTCCGTGCTCACATCAACAGTAGTGACCACACTGAGAAAAAACTCATTTCGACTTTATTATAAAAGTCATTTAAAAATAATGATGAATTGTTCTAAAATAAGATTATTATCAGTTAAATATAATAAAATAGTCGAGTTTAAATAGTAAATAATTTAATATAATGGTGATTATTCTCCGTAAAAGTATCTGAGTTAATATTAATTAATTGATAATTTACGATGCTTTCCTGTTAAAATAACACTAAGTATAAAATTACATTCGATGATACCTAACGGTATACCTAGGTGCTGGTAAAATTACAGGCACATGAGACTTTTCATGTTACGTCTCAGGGTAGGCAGCGCGCGTGTGATGCCTCTGGTGTTGCAGGCGTCCATAGGCTACGGTAACTACTTTCCATCAGGTGGGCCGTATGCTTGTTTGCTTGAGAAGTATAAAAAAAAAGAAAACATAAGGTTGCGGTACGATGAACTTGTCTCTAATGTCAGGTTTCTTTTAGATTACGGGGTCCCAACTGGAAGTCAGCTGCTTGAATTCCCATGTGCCTTCGTCTACAACAGCAGTGAGCGATCCCGGGGCATTGCTACGTCACCGAACTACCCCGGCCTGTATCCCAGAGACACGGAATGCAACTACTTCTTCTATGGGAGCGAGAATGAGAGGGTTCATTTGCATTTTACGCACTTTGACGTGGAGGGTGTGATGCCGTAAGTATTCATATTTCTATGTCTACATTTTTTTGCAATACGATGTTGTTGAACCTTTATGGACAGCTGCATTTATCACAGTCATTACATGTGTGGTGTATTATGTCAAGGTGAAATTTTAAATGTACGTATCCAACAGCATTGTGGTACGCCAGACACGAGTCATCTTGGCAAAGAAAACTGCGGATTCTTAATTATTCAGATTTTAAGGTTCTGAAGAATAATATTCTAGTTAAGTGTCCCCCACCCTCTACTGGCTAACTCGCTTATTACGAATACCTAAAATTTATTTCAAATAGTACCTTGCATACCTATTGATAATGAAACTACACGGAAAATTATCACAGCTAAGGGCTTTATATACTAGTTTACAAGTAGTTATTGGGATTGTATTCCCATCCCATTATAAATACGAAAGTTTGGAACGGCTGAACCGATTTCGATAAAATTTGCTAAACATATAGACGTCCTAGATTAACACTGTTTTCAGACTGAAAGCCTTCACTGTGCATGGTCCGACACGTGCTTGACTGTTTTTATGTGACTTATTGTTAGTACAGGCAAAAGGTCCCATCTCAACTTGTGCCACTACTAAGTGCGTAGATATTATTATTTGTATTTTATAGTAGATATTGTATTGTAGGTTATGGAAAACCACACAAACTTTCTGATTGGATTAAATTTCACTACAAAGCAATTTAGAGCTAGCTGAATTTCAAATTCTTATTGGCTTTTTTATTTGAGTAAATGACGGGACTGGTGTATTATGGCCCACTTTATAGACTCACTTTGTTCTTTTGTGACATATGAATTATTGTGGATAGAATCATACTCTTTCGGGTTTCCATACCAACTCCAAGACTACTTGATCCAACATAAAATTTTTACATCCTCTCATCACTCTTTCAGTTTTACTCAGACACCATTAAAGTCGTTCATTTGCTCTCCGTAGTTTTATACTTGTCTTACTGACCATAAAACTTCTTCAACTTCACTTTCCAATGTTTAAGTTCTTATTGCTAGTTTGAAGATAGCAGGGAAACACATTAAAAGCTGTTTCTTATAGGTACTTAAATTATTTGAAAATACCGAAGTAATCTAAAGTTTTTATGTTTCTTGAATCCTTACATAATATAGTACTACTAGTATGCTACTGTTATAAGTAAACTACTAGAAAGAAATTTGCTTTGACGAAATGAGCACGTTTTTGAGCTGAAAGTTCAAATTACATTATCAAATAACATGCGACCCTATTTGTCACATTCATTTCCAAGTAAGTTCTGTCACAAGTACCTAAAGGCAAGGAAAGGTGGTTCTGTCAAAAAGATTGTCAATATATTATTCTCATTTTGCGGTCAGCAGCGGTTTCACTCGCGTTTTTCATTCAAGTAAACTGAATTTTGAAACGAAAAGTATCCTCAGACTAAGGATAATAGCCAATTTTAATGAAGTTTGAGCCATAGATGAATTAAAACCTGAATTAAAACTGTTTTAATTTAGGTTTTAATTCATCTGTGTAAAAAATTTAAAAAAAAACATCAAAAATATCCATTAAAATTCTTTTAAAATTGGCTCAGTTTTGGCGTGAAAGCACGAAAAACATCATCATCATTAATTTCACTTAAAGATGAGAACCTCTTTAATTTTTTGGTTGTATTTTTATTGATGTATGATTCTTCCCGAGGTTGCAAGTAAACTGCTTATCTAAAACACATTAGTAAATAATAGAGATGAGTACTGATAACTTAGTTGATTAGTTATTTAAACATGGAATTTAAATAATGTACTGAACCTTTTTTTTTATTTGCAGTTGTGAAGCAATATCAGCCAGTGACTACGTGCAGTTCTCCAGTCAGATGATAAACTCACAAAGTCACAGGCACTGCGGTCAACTCAAGGAGCTGACTGTGACCTCAGACAAGAACTTCTTAAGGCTAACTTTCAAGTCAAATGATAGACTAGATGGAACGGGCTTCAGAGCGGAGTACATCTTTCTCAGAGACTCGGAAATGCACAGCATCACAATGCCAGATGAAGATAATGGTGAGATATTGCTTTACGGATGTTGTAACGAAGTGTAAGAAGGTTCTCTACTTGACGGATGATGATATTGTATTGTGCAGGAGTTCAGTGGATCAAGACAGCGCAAAACTTGTACGCGCTGCGGGGCAAATGTTTGCATGATCTGCAAATATTTGTTTCGGGTCTGCAGGGTGTCATGGTACCATGGTACTCGTAGTTGCTGATACACACGACACAGAGAGTCCTAGTGTGGGATCTAAAGGCCTACTACAACACTATCCTTCTATGGGTCGACTTTTTTGCTTTTTTTTTTAACTTTTAAAAATAAACAAGGAGCAGCTACAAAAACTAAGCTGGTTTCTTTTATGTTTTTACATTATTATTAAAATTTGTGATATCAAAATAGTTAGATTTCTTAGTTGTTTGGTTCTTATTAATTCTACGCACCATCGACATCTCTCAATATGGTATTTCTTTTTGTTTCAGGAGCAGCGAACCAAAAATCAGAGTTTAATATACTGTCTTGTTTGTTTATTATATTAATATCATATAGAAAGCAATAACTTTATACAAAAGATTATACCTATTTCTTAAATAAACAGTGAATGTTTATTGTATTTTTATTTACCACCAAACCTAATTCTAGATGACTTGCGCAGTACAATGCCAAGTAGGGTGCGACCTAGGTGGACGTGAACTAAGTGGTATTGCATTTGTAATGGGCTGGGATTATCGCTTAACATCAGGTGGGCCACAAGATACGCCATCTAACGATATAACAATAAAAAAAACAATCAAAATTAATTCATAATTGATGGAGTAATCGTGTAACAAACATACAAAAAAACACATACAGTCGAATTGAGAACCTCCTTTTTTTAAGTCGGTTAAAAATAAACGTCCTTTCACTTTCAGTCTCCCTCTTCCCCTGGGCCTAGAAATGTCCAGCGTGATCATTTTGTTGAGTACTCAGATGGATGCTGCTGCCCATCTCCTGGTGTCCCTTAGTCGATTTTGCGACATGTATGAAAGGAGTCGGGGGGGGGGGGGCACATCATGGCACCAGATATGAGCCAGCTCTTTGGTCATACCTAAAGAATAGGACCCAAAGTCTCTACCCCAAAAGGCTGAAATATGTAATATCTGTCGTGATTTGCATATTAGCGTCTTTTGAGATATACATGGCTACATAAAATATTTATAAAATAAAAAATAAATAGTGAGCACTATGACGTGACTAAGACGTGGTCGTTTACTATTAGCCGTATAAACAAGCTCAAAGCCATGAAACAGGCTATGGAGAGAGCTATTTTAGGAGTTTCACTACGTGATAGAATCCGAAATGAGGAAATCCGTAGAAGAACCAAGGTCACCTACATACCTCTCAGAATTGGCAAATTGAAGGGGTAATGGGTAGATCATATAGCTCACATAACTGACAACAAACGTCACAAACGTCACAGAAGTCGGTGGATGGCGGCGGCTCAAGATCATTCGTCGTGGCCTTCTAAGAGGGAGGCCTTTGTCCAGTTTTGGACTTCTACAGACTGATGATGGATTGATTTCAGAAATGCATTACAATCAGCTTTCTGTAGAAGTTGTTCTCACAGTTTGAAATAGTGAAATGGAATCACTAATATTGAATGAACCAAGCTCTTTGAACTACTTCAAAGTCACTAATCATGGCAACCCACAGAATCAAGTTAAAACTTTCAGTTCCGGCTGACGGCATTGCATCATAACAAATCTGTGCATTCCGGATAGTTTGCTTAGCAAAGCATTACTCAGATGAGTTTATTGTTGCCTTAATATTGGATTACATGAAAAAAGTTCAATGTGTTTTATAAAATATCATCATTATTAAATATTATCATCGTATTGATGACTTCCGTGGCGCGATGAACGAGATGGGTGAGTAGCCAGCTAAGACGCAAGAGGGTTCGATTCCCGCAGCGGATCAAATATTTGCATGATTTGCTAATGTTCGTTCCGGGTCTGTGTGTGTTTTGGTACCACGGTATTCGTAGTTTTTTGTAAGCCACTCCACAGGGAATCCTAGTGTGGGATCAGGTCTTTGTATATGACTGTTGGGAGTTATGTTATGTTATATAGATTAAAAATCTTCGTCAGCCGGTAGAAATACACTGCTAGATGCCCGTAGCAGGCATAGCGTATAACCCATAGAGTACAAAAAAACGTAAATAAAAAATAGTTTGCCCTTCCCAGTACTACTACTGCCATTATGTAGGCAAGGTCTCTACAACCAGTGTCAATACTACAACAATTGTTCAATGTATAATAATAAACACTGAACAATGTAGCAAAAATTTTATAAATTATTTATTATGTTATTTTAAGTATATATTTTATTTAATTTATATCAGTTTTAGATATGTACTGGAGCTTGGAAAAAAGACTTGAGGAGCATGTTTTTTTTAAACCTCTTTCCTTTGTTGTTACAAGACGTAGATTATTTTAGGCGTAATAATATTAGACAGAGTGGAACATTGGTGATGGAAAAACTACTCAAGACTGTACCCAATAGGGCATAGTGTGTCAAGGCTTTAGTGAACAAGTCTCAGTAAAACTTGTAACCCTTAAATCAAGTGATCATTATGTAACCCTACTAAGGTCACCTACATAACAGCAGCGTGTAAACATTTCTAAAAGTGATCAGCACGCTTTGATAGTTCAGACCCTTTGCCATGAATAAATGCTTAGTAATAACCACTGGGCAAGACAGTGTGGAAACTTGTATGATGTTAATGTCCTCTTTATTATTACGAGGCTCTTCAAAGTTAAGACTAAGCTTAGCTGTTAGTGAATGGATTTATTTTATTTTCTCACAACTCACTAATTAAAAACACGTCTTGGCTAACACACTGATGTTTATGTAAATCACCACACTGGGAGGTGTACTAAATCATTTGACCACACTGATTCTCAAATAATTGGTCACACGGCCCCTTTTAAGAGCGACCATATCTCTATATCTACTCACTGACCTAAAGAAAAATCAAAAACGAACTAGTAGCACGGCGAAGAAGGGTGAGTCCCTACACGATTAATTTGGATATCAGCCCAAGAAACACTAGGGAAAAAAAACAAAGTCTAAGTCAAAATTGTTTTATTCATTGAAATCACATAGATAGATTGAATCGTCTCATAAACTAAAGTACTCCTGTTCCAATGCGACCAAGCCTAGCCGGGGCTTTCGAATGTCAACCAGAGTGACACGCGATGGGCCGATGAAATTCAAACGGTTGCAGGAAGTCGATGGATGGAGGTGGCTCTAGAACTTTCATAGTGGCATTCTATAGAGGAGGCCTATGTCTAGTAGTGGACTTCTACTGGCTGTTTTTGAAGATGATTAAGTCAAAAACTGACTGTCACACAAATGTTATAATTTATTCTCGGAAACCCCAAATTCAGTGAATATCTAAACAAACCAGTGAATCCAAGTTCTAAATAAACAAACATTAACATAATTGTTCGTCACGACAAATTCACGGACAACACAAAGCGAGAAATTTACATCTTTAGTCCGTTATCCCCTGAATGTCCGGCTTGGCTAATTATATGTAAACTTTGGCCCAAGATTCTCTAGGCTTTCAGAAATTTGCCCTAGTTCAAACTTAATAAAGATAATAATATGTGCAAACTTACTCAAAAGTTGAGATTCATTGTTATTGAAGTAATTAATTATTATTATAGAAAACTTAAATGTTCTAAAGTGTAGACGTAAAAACTGTTGAAGTTATTTATAGATTTTTTACCATAAAAACAAGAAAATGTGCATTATGTTATAGTTATGTAACATAAATTTGTTTGTCCTTTTCAAGAATTTATATTTTATACAATACAATCAGATATATTTGTGTAAAAATGGGGCACTTATAGCAAACGGTAACAAAATACATTCAACTAACTCAGTATTAGGTCGTTCAGTTGGATAACAGTCTCCATATCGACTACAAAAGGAATTCAGAAGGAAGTAACAACACCGTCGAACAAAGTTAGTAACCAAATCACGTTGAGATTGAAATCGAAATCAAACTTTGAGTTTTAGGAGCTCTCAGTGAATCTGAATAAATCTGAACGCGGCAACTACTCACGGAAGGGAGAGCTTTTACATTTTTCAGAATAGATTTCCGTCGCTGTAAAATGGTAATAGTTAGCTTACCATTCTTAGCTTTATTAGAACACACACTTTTTTTTAAAAGGTCTTTATTACTTATAAAATACACAAATTGTTGAAACACAGTTTAGTAAAAATACAGCTTAAAATTAAGAAGTAACTTGGCAGGCTAAGGTGCCTATAAAAGTTTTTGGACAAAATTACAATTCGAATTAACACCACAGAATAAATATTAGTACAAGTACTAACACTGAGAACCAACATTTACTCGTAGGTACACAAATACTCGTAGCACTCTTGTAGAGGCTCTACAGATCTACAAGTTTCATGTTGGGGTATATCATGGCATTTTTAAGAGATAACAAGTTAACATAATATTCAAATACAACCCTGAATCATCATTTTTTGTTCCGGCTATATGTCAAAAATGGAAATACATACGAATTTTAAATTGAACTTGATTAAAGATTAAAAACAATTAGGACTACAGATTAAAAACAAATACCAAAAAACCGCATAACAGTTCATTTTAAACCAATGAATTATCTTTATTCAGAGAACAAAGAGAAATCCATAAAAAAAGAGAATTTACTCACTTACTTTACTTAGAGTTGACCTTAGATAGTCGAAACCAAAGGTTGCTGTGAGCAATCTGTTTAATTTAATAAATTAATGAATAAATAAATGAATAAAATAAATGAATAAATTAATAAATGAACAAATAAATGAATAAATAAATAAAATTAAAATGTAAAGAGAATCAACAAAAGTACACTACACTGTAAGGTCATCAAATTTGCAAGAAATATTTTGCCTAGTGATCGACTATACCTATTAAAGCTACACCAGTTGACACAAGATTCTGTAAATAATGACGTGCATATGATCTTTAACTGCTGAAGAATGAGCCATTTGTCATCTTAATGTGACTAAACCCATAAAACACACTACGCACGTCGTAAGGGGTTAATAAAGCGGGTGGTTTTGCATAAAGGAAATTAAGCGAGTTAAGCCACTTGCATTGACTCTGATCTTTAATGATTGCCCACATTTGCTAGGGTTGAAGCCATAAATGAAGCAAGATTTATCATTTTAGATGCTAAGTTCAATAATAGAATAGAATAGAAAACACTTTATTGTACACGTAATAAAAAATGTACAAAACTTAACACAATAATTAAAAGAACAATGGCCTTTCTTAACGCTTAGAAGCGATTTCTTCCAGACAAAAAGGTTGTCTGGAACTCTTGTATGGAGAGAGATCTGTAAGATTTAAAAAATGCCCAAGGGTGTAGAATAGAGTAGAATAGAAAACACTTTATTGCACACCACATTAAAAATTAAAACATTAAAACAATCATAATTATAGTTATACGTATAGAAGTACAATGGGCGGTCTTATCGCTAAGAGCGATCTCTTCCAGACAACCTTGGGATGGACTGGAATTGATGAGAACGAACCAGGACGGTGGTGTAAAACTAATAAAAGTGTATGCATACATACATACGTTGTACTACCTGAAGGGCAGTGATTATGGCAAATCCCTGCATAGAATTCTAAGCAGAGACTTCGTCCAGCAATGGACGTCTGAGGGCTGATGATGATGATGCCACATTTTTAGGCAATACTATATAATTAGCAGATAAGACTTTGGTAGGCAGAAAGGAATTATAAATGATTCCTGTTCATCATAAAATCTGCTGTTTTTTAATACAGCAAGATTTATGTTTATTCTGTTGTCAATCATCATCATTTTATTATGAATTAAACTATAATGGTTTTACTGCTCATTTCAACTGCATTATCTGTAAAAACTCACTGCCTGGATACAGACTTCCCCCATGGAATGCCAAGACGAACGGTCTTTAGCCGCCACTGACTCCACTATGGGAGAGAGGTAGCCTTCCTCCGAACCGGCCGTGACATCAATAAAGATACCTAACTTTTAATCTGATCTTGAATGGTATGAATCTAAAGAACTTTTACAATGAAATCTCAAAAAAAGCCAAATTAAGACCACTCGTAGCTACACTTGACGTGACCGTATTAAGACGCTGACAAGAGTTAAGGCTTCACTTTAGTAGAAAAATTTGCGTAGTGTATGGCAGTGAAAATAATTTGATGTGAATCATATTTCCAAGGGCATATAGATGGGCCACAAACTGGATGACGCGGTAGGAAGGCCCTCCACTCGATGGACTAAATCCATTATAAACGTCTCAGGAAGTTGATAAATGGAGGCGGCTCAAGATTCTAAAAATAAATAAATAATTATCGACTTCTACAGGCTGATGATTATGATGATGATGACAAAATTTCAAAACACGATTTATATAAATTTCATATATAGTAAGTATAAATCAATAACTAACTTTTAAAATGCGTTTCTACCGTTCGAGCCGTTTTCGTGATCTCAAATCATAATAATATACAAATATTGCTGGTTTAATAATAAAAAGCTAAATAGTGATAAAATTTGGCTGTTTTCAGCGTCTTAAATCGAATTCATTGACATCAATTAACCAAAATCGATCTAAGTTTACATTACACTCGATAACAATCGATTACTATTCTTGTGTGCACAAATACTCGATTCCTAATACTCGATCGCGAAGTGCTTGCAGGTGTCTCTATCGATTCTACTGTTTCAATCCGTTTGGCAAACACTAGTCATATTGCCGCTGTAATTAACGCTTTGACTTATCGATGTTTGCGGTGAGTTTAAGCTGTGAAGGATATGGTCAGACAGTCAGCGATTTTGGTAACTGAATTACCGTACCGACTTAGCTAAAGCCTGATGACCGAGGACAAGCCGAAGAAGTGTTGAATATATCTTTTGGAATCACATCTTGCTATACTATAAAGCCAGGGCTGCAAGTATGGATCTCTGAATTGATAAAATTTGATATAAAAATTCGACAAAACGGGACTATGTAGATAGAGGTATATTAAGCAAAAGGCAGGTTAAAATAATATATGTGGATACGAGGAAAGGTGAACTAAAGCGGAAAGCTGCACTAAGAGCGTGTCCAGATGAGGTGATTTACGCATTTTTCGTCTCGCGCGTATGATTTTATGTTGCGTTAAACGCGCGACTGCATGTGGACGGAATGTAAGAAGCTCTAGTATTTCACAATCGCGCGACTCGAATCTCGCGAGTCAAATCGCACGTAAACCGCCTCATCTGGCCAAGCTCTTAGTATTATTTCTATAACTTCGTCTCTCCTTACGAGTAGGTAACCTGCTACACGCAACATGGTGCTCACACGTAGGTACCACAGTGCGATTCTTTGCGGTGCTGACAGTTTCTCGCTGATAGTGAAGCTTATCCCTAAATCTAAGTAATTCGGCTGTTATGAGCTTTGTATGATGATGGTCATGAGGTTGTTTCATAGTGGTTGGTAACACTTTATAACATTTTTCTCTGATACAAAGCAGCAGGGCAGATACTAATCTACTATTATTTCATTCACTTTTATTACCGTTATGGTACAACAGTTAAAATTAGATTCAGTTCTGACCGGTGAACAAATATGTTCTGACATATATCTATTCGATTCATGGAGATAGTTTGGCCTGACCTTTATGCGCTTAGACAGCTTACATCACCGAGGATTACCTTCGGAACTGTAGGGTATAAGACGTTTGAATACTAAGCTGTATCGTGGTTGCCATGCAAGCTATTCAATCGTATTGAGACGCATTTGAAATTATATTTGAATGAATTTAGGCTCTATTCTCCATCAATTTACACAAAGTTCACTTAGAAAATACCTATAAACCAATAAAAAAATTATTTTATCCCAGTTTATCTGCACGGAAAAAAGGCATGAATTTGTGTAAAATGAAAAATTTCTTACGATTTTCTTATCTGTTGGACCCCTTACTCCAATATAAATTAACACAACCAGAAGAAACTAACAGCCAAATGTGAAACGGTTGTTTGAAACAAATCCCAACCAACACAATATGGCACGCTAGTGAGTGTGCTCCATTAATCAATCACAAAAACTTCTATGACCAAGGTTGCTTGAGAAGCGGCGGCTGTCATAATGACGGCCGCAATATAGCAGCCAAAGACACATACACATTTGTTATTTCTTTGATGTTAGGTTTACATACCGGTCAACCGTCATATGGCGGTAATTGGCTCTTGAGAAGCCGCGGCTTAAGAACTGGTGGAAAAGGTAAACATGGAAAAAAATCCATCGTATTTTATTCGGTTCGTTTAACAATTGCTGGTAGACGAACACTGACAAAATATGGCGACCGGAAGGTAACTGATCCCTGTGTATCCATAGCCCAGAAAGGGCAGTTTCCACTAAAGTTGAGCGGTGTTCAAAATCAAACAACTTCCGGTAGTGATATGATGGGGAGGTATATCATCCAAGCTCTTCTCGTCTTCGTCTCAGGATGGCGTGGGCAGGGCAATGCCAATTAGGGTGCACCCTTGGTGACTGTGACACGAGAGGTATTGCATTTATAATAAGCTGGGGTTACCGCTTAACATCATGTACCACACCCATCAGTTCCGTCATTTACTCAAACGAAAAAAACCTGTGCCCGGGTGTCTTTTTAGACACCCTGTAATGGGTCAGTGCACATGATTTCTCGAGATTTTAAAAGAGTACAAGAGCCAGTAACATAACGATTAAATTAACTCTCCTTCCCGCTTTGGTGGAAACCATCCCTCTCTTCTATGGATTCGAAGGTTATTTTCCGCCCGAATTAATCCTGGAGATCTATTCTGTTGTTCTTTATAACGCCAATACAAGAAACAAGTTCATCGAGGAATCTCTTTGTTTGATCTTGTTTGAGTTTAAAGTGGAAACGTGATTTTACTGCAGATGGTTTTTCTAGAACTTTAGTTTCGAAAGTAATTTGTACGCTACGGTAAAACCAGAGTTTTCCAGTATCATTATGAAGGCCGTGGATTTGAGGCATTCTAGCGGAGGCCTATGTCCAGCAATAGACTTCCACAGGCTGATGATGAAAATAATAGAATGCTGGGACGAGTGGCCTTGAGCCGCCTCCATCCACCAACTACCCACGATCTTTAAAATGTCGTCAATCCATCGAAAAGGGGCCTTTGAATATTGCGTCACCCGGTTCGCATAACCGATTGTCGGTTATATGCGAGCTATATGGCCTGCTCATTGCCACTTAATGGATCTCCTTGCTCTATTAAGGATATCTTTGGAAAACTGCGCTTAAGTTCTCTAGAACTGGGACTTTTTTGGGATGATGGGGTGAGGTCAGTATTTATGATTTACGAAATAATAAATATCCGTATTACCGAGGTGTGTCTGGCCCAAGAATAGACCCCTTCGTCTCCTCCCATGAATGTTATTAAAATCATATAAAGGGATTACACCAGGGGATGTGCAGCAGCATCCACCTGAGTACACAACACCAAACTGCGATCACCAATCCGCCTGCCGAGCCTGGTGATTATGGCAAATCCCCCGAGTGTATTCAATGGGGGAGGCCTCTTCCAACAGTGGACGTAAGGATGCTGGTGATGGTGATGATAAATATATTTGTTGCTAACAAATCCTTGTGGCTGAGTACTTCAAGTATCTACATGTCTTCATAAATTCTCGTTTATAATAAACCATCGCGCCAATATTTCCACGAGAGTATTAAACCTCTTAATTTCACGCTATCTTGTTTTCTGGGTTACTTTTATCTTCACCGAATAATCTGGTTGATATTAAGAAAATGTTGCTGTATCCCAAAAATACAACGAAAAACTCGGTAATGGACCAAACCACGAAAGTTCCGGTTCATAGTCTTTAATTTGCTTAAGGGCCAAATCTTCTTTACCTCTGCATATCAATTGGACGAATTGAATACAATTGAGCATTGACCGACAAGCTTTGACCATGCTTGTCCTATGTATAGAGCTGACTTCAAAAAGTGTATAAAGCTATTTTAAGTGTATATGCCACGACCAACGGCCTTGTCAAGAGGGGGCATTCCTTTACCACGTCTTCTGGTGACTGGTGGTCACTCTAGGAGTTTTTCCTGTCTGATCACGCAAAACAGCCCCGTCTGATCGCGTGATCAAATCGAGAACCTTTATTCCCCAACGGTTGTCTGACTTGCTCATTGCCGCTTAAATTTTCTAGTGGTTTGATCAAATGCAATATTATGTAAGGCATTTTGTGTTTTACTAGTATCAAGGCTCATAAACTCTTGGGGCTTAGTACGGGTTTTGATAGTTTTCGAAACTATATGAAGTTTCGTTTCCATCCATACATTTATTTGCAGCGCCCCTAGTGAAACCGAGACGAAACCAATATGGACGCTGTCAGTAAATGCATGGAAGGAAACGAAACTTCATATTATGTAGTTTTCGAAAACTATCAAAACCCGTAGGTACTAGACGTAGATTTGCAATCGCAGAGCAATGCTTAGCGAATGTTGTAGAGCGGCTTCCGCTGGATTAAGTCCGCTATATGAGTATTACAGTCAACTCTGGCATTGTGACCAGTTCATTACTTAGTTTTCTAAGTCCCGTTTGTCCCCAGAGAGCTATAGGACGAAAAAGTTTTATATGCGGGCCTCACCAAATTGTCCCGAAACACTGCATTACATCTGATTTACCTATGTAAAGTTTAGTTTGAGGGTGTTTCATTATAAATGAGAATAATGCGGGAAATACACAAAACTATGACTTTTGACGACCTCTGTGGCGCGGCGGGTGAGTAGCCGGCCGAGATGCGAGAGGTTGCGGTTTCGATTCCCGCTACGTGACAAATGTTTGTATGATCTGCAAATATTTGTTCCGGGTCTGGGTATTATGGTACCATGGTACTTTTAGTTCCTGATACACACGGCCAAGGGAATCCTTGTAATAGATTCTTACCCCCTTATTCATAATAATTATTCAATCCTATTTTGGTTAAAATAGCTTTTTCATCCCACCATCTCGGAAAGAGTATTTTTGCTATTCGATATCTGAGTGTAAAAGCCGTTTTTATCCGCTAGAGGATAAAGTATAATTGAATTTAGAACATCGTGTGCACTAGGTTTGTGAATTCAAAACATCATTAAACCTATTTAATTCTACCTCCATGGTGCCGAATTTATCATACAACCTTTTTTAATTTGTTAAAAACTCGGACTCGGAACCGTCTTGGTGTATTACTTTTTTTTAAATTTGCTTTACGCGCGCCATTTTCTTTTCACGTCATATTGTTAAAACCTTAGGTTTAACTTAGAACCTTGAAAACAATTGAAAACCCTAAAATGAGTGATTCTAGCGACGAGGAAGTTTATTTGACGGCAACAGAGTTGACTGAAACTGCTAAAAATGCGCATATGTTTTTTTTTGCATTTAGTCATTTCCTCGCTGAGGTGGGATGAAAAGTTACGTGTTGCACTTGAGTGCAAAGATTTTTCACCTCGTGCTCTTTTGATTCTCTCGCTAACGCTCAGGATTCTAACTTTTAAATCACTCGCTACGCTCGTGATTAAATTTTAGAATCCTTCGCTTGCTCGGTCATCAAAATTGAGCACGCGGTTAAAAAGCAACTTGCACTCTTGTATAACAAATAACTATTATGCACACTTAAAAACACGAACCGAAACACTTGTCACGAGTGGGGGACGTTGGCAATTTTTTCTCCCAACGTCCCCCAGTGGGGCCAGACAGGTGGGAGACGCTGGGAGTAAACGTTTTGTTCGTTTGTTTCGTTCTCTCTGATGTAAAATGACATACGCCAAAACAAGACAAATATGCTATTTTAGCTAACAAAGGTTTAAAATTGATTATGATTAACAGGGTTTATCTATAAAGAAGATTATGTATGTAATAAAAACCATAAACAACACAAACCATAAGTACGCCAAGATATTAGTCTCTAGATTGTGTCTAAAAAATTTAATCGACTTGAATTGATTAACAAATGAAGAGCAAATTTCGGTTTGTATGGACCAAGCAAGCGATACTGTTATTTTCTTAGTTTAATAATAATTTTCAGTAGGTACCATTAATGGGCATTAATCCTTTTATTCATTAAAGCATTTTGGCATCGTAAAACAGAATACTATGTTAACCATTATTTAGTGTAACATTTACCGAACCATTAATATTTCATTTTGTAATATAAGCGTAATGTTTAATTAAAATTGTAATATTTTGCTAATGGACCCAGAGTTTATATAAACAGCCTGATGAAGCTGATTTATAAGCTGATAAAAGGTAATCTAGAATTAAAATAGCTTAGCGTATATATTTGGTCAGAAAAGGTACGTAAAGGGTGACCTTTGGTGAACTTGGATGACCTTTAATGTACCTGATGCCCTTTTTCACCAACCTATTGAATTGACAGGTTTCTTTGAAAAATGGTCCGAATTGATTACATAACATTAGGATTCCTGTAATTAGCTACATTTTAAAATTGAGCATTAGTACATCATCAACAGGCTGTTTATGTTCACTGCTAGATGAGGCCTCACATTGTATTCAACGGGGGGATTGGCCATAATCACCACGCTTGGTAGGTGTATCACAGTTGGTGCTAGGTACTCAGATGGATGTTGTTGCCTATCCCCTTAGTAACGCTTTTACCATATCCACGGAAGGAATAGGAGGGGTTTAGGCCGGACACACCACGGCACTTTTTTGTCAGCTATGTATTATAAAGGTGGGTTTTACGCCCCGTTGGTTGGTCTCCTTCAAATGGTTGTTTCGTCGCTGTTTATTCCCTACATCAAATCGATGGTGTATCCTGCAGGGCGATTCTAAAACGTCTGAAAAGTTTCCGATTGGATTCGTTAGTTTTTCATTTCGATGTGGTAAGTAACTAAAACAATTTTCTAACAATTTTCTCTAGTGAAATAATACAATATTATTATAATAGTATATACAATATTTATATATATATATATATATATATATATATTTAATATTATAATAGTATATACAATATTTATTGGTTTTTACTGTTTTATTTTGTGGTTTTCTAGAGAAAATTGCTTTAGTTACTTACCACATCGAAATTAAAAACTAACGAATCCGATCAGAAACGTTTCCGATGTTTTAGAATCGCTCTGCTGATCTCGAGTTGGTTCCGTAAAAATATTACCTACATTTTTTAAAGTCGTCTAATATAGTAAAGAAAGTAGGTACATTACCTAGATCGCGTGTTTTTACGAGGTATGAATTTGGGGTGAATCACATGTTTATCATGTATTATATTATATTTATTTGATTATTCAGTTTAATAGGCACCACAACTATTCAACCTTCTCCAAAACAAGCTGCGCTATCTCCATGAGTTTCGGCAGGCTGTGATGAAAAATGTCAACATTGTTCTCCGAAAGAACATTAACTAAACGGATGGCGTGTGACATTGGGGCAAATTTGAGTAAGTTTGTTCTAAATATAATAGACATGAAGAAAGACATATAAACCCGAAGTACCTACTGAAGTCACTAAAGTACAATAATGCCACCGCGCCTGCATTTTGAACAGGCTAGTAGAAAGCTTGCGACATTTTCGAATTAAACCAATCTACTAATGCACCGACACACTAAAAACATGTCTGTTGCTAGCTTAGTAACTACTTTGTTATCATGGCATTTACAGTGCGAGGTTTTGAAACATGTTTTACTTAAATACGAGAAATAACACATTTCAAAACTGGTCTAGAACCTTGAGTATGTACTTACACCAATTTAATTAATCAACCGATTTTTTAAATTATTATTATCGAGAGTTATCTTTTACTTCTGAACATTGGACAATTAATTGAGAACGTCCTTTATTTGCCAGAGATGACTCCATTGGACTTGACATCATTGGATATTGAGTTCATCAATTCACATCCAGCCCACAATAACTGACATACATTCCATACAAAATACGACTAGTTGAGCAAAAATGGAAAAAAAATCTGCCCTTTTGTTTATTTTTTATACTACTTTGTTCGCAAAAAAGCACACGGCCCACCTGATGGAAAGTAGTTACCGTAGCCTATGGACGCCGGCATCGGACGCGCGCTGCCGATCCTGTGACATAAAGATGAAAAGTCTCATGTGCCTGTAATTTTTCCTATTCAAACTGAAACATAGCAATGCGAGCACTACTAACTGCTTAGCGGCAGAAATGGTAGGTAGAAACGGTGGTAATACTTCCCAGGACGAACTCTTTCACAAAAAGTTCTACATACTAACACGAACTTGTATATTCATTATCATCATCAGCAGCCTTTAGAGGACTGCCATATAGATGATGAGAGTGAAAGAGGATGAAGATGTATGTCCAGGGTCATAGAAAGCGGAAATCCGTTTTTTTTCAGTGCATGACAGTGTTTGTGGACAACGGGGCTGGTTACTCTCATAGAATCACTGTGTTATTTTAGTCCTATATTTAGTACTATGCGAGTGTAATTGTTTGTTGTCCTAAATAAATAAAAATAAAAATAAAATGACGAAAATTACATATTGTCTCCCATCTGATGTTGAGCGGTAACCCCAGTTACAAATGCATAACTTCTTAGGTCAACCTAGGGCGCGCCCTACGTGGCTTTGGACTACACCCGTCACCTTGAGACATCAAATGAAAAGTCTCATCTAACTGTTTTCCGTATTCTCTGCCTACCTTTCCGGGAAACTAGTGTTAGTTTATGTATGATATCTATTATGTATAATAAAATAAAATAAAATATATTGATGTTTAGGGCTTCTCAGAGAATTTAGTTATGATTTAAAATAATGTAATTCACGAAATTTCTTGTCTCAATGATCGGCTTCCCTTTTGTTAATTTATCAAAATACCTTGCATTTTCTCGGCCTAATTTCATCCCTTTTCCAACCTTCGACCGTGGAGATTGCAATTTAATAAAATAGCGAACGCGTTCGCATGTAAAGTTTAATTTCCTTTGAGCTTCGTGTTCAATTAGAATTCTATGTTCTCTGTTCTTGGTCAAGCATGCACACACCATGAGACTTTTCATTTTTATGTTTCAGGGTAACCGGCGCAGTGCAATGAAAAGTAGGACGCGTCCTAAGTGGACGTGACCTAAGAGGTACCTACGACACCGCATAATATCAGGAGTATATCATCATTAATTAAATAAAAAATAAAAAAGTGTAGTTTATGTAACAATTCATAGTTATGACGTTGTTTTATGCCTGCTTCGTTTTATCATCAGCCAGTAGAAGTCCACTGCTATGAGGCCTGTGTCCATAGGCCTCCCATATAGAATGCCAGGACGAATGGTCCTAAGCCCCCTCCATCCACCAATTTCATGTGACCTTTATTTTTGACTGCTTTGCATTGCATTTATTAGTTTACCATAATGTTGTATGTTTAAGAAAACATAATTTATTATTTAACATTCTAAGATTGTTTGTTCAAAGTTTAACTTGCACAAAAAGTTTAATCTTTGTTTTATGATGTCTTGAGACTCATATAATTATATGTTGCCAATTCAAGATTTAACTGAGTTTGTTTCGCAAATTTCTGTAAAACTATTCAACATCAATCATTATGTCCAAGGTCAAATGATACATAATGATTATGATTTATTCATGAATAAATAAGTTATTATAATAATAACCTGGTCATAAGTTTATTTTTGGCGGAAATTCTGAATCTATTTAGGCAGATTTACATTGAGTCAGTTACTGACGCCGGTAATGGGGTCAGTTCAAAATAAGCCAGAAACTTAAGTCAGCTAACGTGGCAGCGATGCAGTACTGAATTGATGTTATGTGTTTACACAATGCTAGGACGCGTATATCCAAACTCTGTGTATGAACATGAACCAACATTGGCAGGTGCTGAATACAGACATTGGACTGAGCTCTTCGCTAAGCAGTCGTACAAAATCAGTTAGAAGTCAGCGCCTAAGCAAAAAAATCTAATTAAAATTTTCTTTGAGCCCTAATAGATGTTTTCCAATATAGCAATATAAGTAGAATCATTTTCAGTACCGGCTCATACACATATTTTGGATTCAAGTAGCCATGACTCGGTCAGCACTGACTTGTCATGAATTTGAAGTCAGTAACTAACTCAATGTAAATCCGCCTTTAGGCTTTCAGTAAATGGGGCAGTTTGAGACCTATCAACATTCGTTTCACAGCTACGTGTCAGTATAATTCATCCGCGAACCGTAAACACCGTTTACCTTCATCACCGTGAATAATTGGAGCGAGCTAAAATTTATTAGCACAAAAGAATGCCTCGTGGAAGTGGCGATGAGCATACGGTATTCATCTGTTTTCATTAGCCTCACCAGTTATACCTACTACTGAAACTCGAACTCATTTCGAAAATGAATTCACAGTCGTTAACTAGCGAAAGATGATACATTAGTACAACGACTTTATAGAACAGGGGGTGTTATTTTGAATGTCATCAACCGAGTAAACGAGAGCAAAATGGCCACAAATAACTGATTTCCATTAAAACATATTTTTAAAACTCATCATTATCATCCACTGCTTGATGAGGCCTCCCCCATAAATACAATGGGGGGAATTGCTATAATCACCACCCTTGGCAGGTTGATTGGTGATCGCAGTATTCATGTTGAGTACTCAGGTGGATACTGCTGCTCATGCTCATCCCCTGGTGTAATTCCTCAGTTGGCTTTTACGAAATCCATGGGAGGAGATGGAGGGATATATTCTTACGCCGGACAGATCATGGCATAATATTTTTTTAAATCATTGAAGACTAAATTTCTCGTACCTATGATATCAATACAAGTGGCTCCTCCAGTTGATCTGCGGGAGATATTTGGAAACTCGAAGAAATTAAAAATTCTAGAGCTTAAGCTGTAAGTAAATTTGTCAGAGTTAAAAATAAATCAATCAAATATTAATATTTAAATTGTCTTTAAAACTAGATAAAATTACACTAGTTCCAACGCAACCAAACCAAGAATGATCAAGGCAGCACACACAGACTTTTATTTCGATGATCCTTTCAACGAATGAGATCCAGTTTGAAGATACAATTGGTAGAGCCCATACGTATGTACGTTCAGAGATTAATAGCATATTACGCCTTTGTTTAATGGGAATCATTATTCAATTAATATCAGCCGTGAATCCCTAGACATTATCATTACCAATTTATAAAGGTTTCTATCAGCTATGCGTGAAATTACATTTTAATAAGGTTGTAATTGTTGCGACAATTGTACAGTTTTGTGGAGCAGAAAACAAACAATGTACATAACCCGATTTGGTGACTCAAAATGTTTTGATGCCAAGAGCAATTCTGTAGAGGAGACACGCCTTGCCTCGATTTGCCTCGTCTTCTCTCCGCTGACAAGCGGAAATTAATGATACCAGCCCCCTTATTCGCTATGACCAAACGTAACATAACGCGGGCTCGTTACGATATCTGCGTGGAATCATCGCTGAATCGTATGGGAGACGTCACACGTTATTGACAAGGAATCTCTTGGGTCATAGCGAATAACCACCCAGATGTACGAATAGCAACTCGCTGGAAGGCCAATGGACACTCTAGTATAAAAATCAAAAGTGGATATCAAAATATTGTGCAGACGAATTACAGTACGCACGGTGTAAGAACCATCATCATCACCAGCCTGTTTACGTCCAATACTGGATGAGGCCTTGCCCATTGAATACAATGAGGAGATTTGGCATAATGGCCACGCTTGGCAGGCGGATTGGTAATCGCAGTATTGATGAAGTACTCAGATGGATGCTCCTGCCATACCCTGGTGTAATTCCTTAATCGGTTTCATGACATCGATGGGAGAAGGAGGGGTCGAGGCCGGACACAACACGGCACAGCTATGTGAATAATTTTAAATTGAAAAAACGGCTAATTACCACTGTTTTCCGTCACTTTTGCTGACGTTTCGAGACTGAGTTCAGAAGCCTCTTCATCATGAGCACCGCCCGCGACCGCGTTCGACGGTAGACCGGCGAATAATCACCACTGTTTTCCGTCACTTTTGCTGACGTTTCGAGACTGAGTGACGGAAAACAGTGGTAATTAGCCGTTTTTTCAATTTAAAATGATTCCCAACCACGAAAGTTTCAATTCTATGTGAATAATATTACGTAAATGGATAGTTTTTGTTCTATTTTTTTTATCTTATTTTCTAAACACCCCGGTAATAAATGCGTAAAACTCCCTAAAGAATACTCACAATAAAATGTCACAGGAAAAACGTTACAGACCCTACATTTTTGCAAATAAAAACATTCTTTAAATTACAAAGCATCATTCAGATGGGACAATTTGGACAGGGGCGCTTGGGGATGTTTTCATACTTTATTTAACACTGACCGACAAAAACACTTTTTGCGGTTTAATGGGATACGTTAAGATGAAAAATTATGTGGGGAAGCAATTTATTTATGGAAATTAAGACAACCTAAGAAAATGAAAGTCAATACGTGAGGCATATGCAGACCACCAGTGGCCTAGCTTAGTGATGAGGAATAGTAGCGTCACAGGGATATATTAAGGTGGCAAAAAAAAGATTCAAAACGTCGAGGCTGCTGCTAGCCAAGTGGAAAGTTGATATTTTATTCGAGTAATTGCTGGCACAAGCTAGTGGCTTGCCTGATGTTGAGAGCTTCTGCCTGAACTTCTGCCTATTGCAATGCATTACCTAACCCACAGGCCACGTCCACGTGACACTGCAGTGCGCCTGCCACCCTGAGACATAAAGCCGTATCTACTTGTAGGTCCGGTGTGGCTGTATGCTGCGACAGGGACAAATGCCCCTAAAACGTAACACGCATGACATTAATGTTTTTATTTTTTGCTTTATGTACCTACTGTTTTTATTTCGTGATAATATTGTTGTTTTTATTTTTATAAAATGTCATCAAGGGTTTTTGTTTTTTTTTTTGGGTAAATTAACGATTTTTTTTATTTTTTCTTTAAACATGAAATTCTCATATTTCTTTTATTTCACCGGCTGTTTCATTTTGTCGTTTAGATGCTTATAATTTGACTGTTGCGTAAACTTACATCTGTAGACAAAACTTTCCTACAAGTTGCTAGAAATATCAAAAGTCCATACTGCATAGCAACATGATTCTCACTGAATGCTTCTTCTTTATTTTGATAACAGTCGCGGACTCAAAGCATTAACAAATTATGGTAATTTACAGTAGTAATACCTCCTTTTGCGCGGAGAAAAATTGCAATAATCTTTCATGTGGCGAAGCGGACCTTTATTCATGCTCCCATTTGAAGAAATACATTCTATGGTAACGATTTTATTATCAATGCTAAACAGATTTTTTTTCTGTTGAATTGTTTATTTTCTAACACACTTGAAATACGACATTATGAATGTAATAGTGCATTTGATAAAGTGATTTTTTCCTCAATTTTACCAATGTCAAGTAATTATTTTGATCCTATTTGGTCCGGCTATGTCAAAACATGTTTTGACATTTTCTTTCAATATATTTCAATGACATCCAGGCTGTTGGATTATGGTTCAATGTATATTTATTTGCCGTGATATGTCCAGCCTAAGAATAGATCCCTCCTTCACCTTCCGTGGCTTTAGTGGCCTTACTAACGGATTACACCAGGGGATGGGCAGCAGCATCTACCTGAGTACTTAACACCAAACTGCGATCACCAATCTGTCTGCCAAGCGTGGTGATTATGGCAAATCCCTCCACTGTGTTCAATGAGAGAGGCTTAGTCCGGCAGTGGACGTAAATAGGCTGGTGATGATAAATAATAAATAAATAAATAATAAATAAATGCTGCACATTTCACACAACATTATCCAGCCCCAAGCTAAGCAGAGCTTGTGTTATGGGTACTAGATAACTGATATACTTAATACAATACATTACAATAGATATATTTTTTTTATTATACACAGAAAATACCCATAACACCCTGAACAAATATCTGCAGGTCGTACAAATATTTGTTCCGATGCGGGAATCGAACCCGCAACCTCCTGCGTCACAGGCGAACCTTCGCCTGCCGCGTCACAAAGGTCGTCTTATGATGATGAGATATGTATTATTCAAGGACCAGTTAGTAATTTTCTTTATAAAACTACAATTGAGTAGTTGAAGCTTCAAACTAACATATACAGTATCAAAAGGACCCTAATAATTATTCAAAGATCGTCTTTAATGCAAAAGGTTCATACGGATCCTTAGGGACGTTATTGTATCCGAATCACTTAGCCCCAATTCGGTAAAGGTCTTAAATTTTCACTTAATACTTTAATTATAAATGAATTAAAACAGATTTGCGGTGAATACAGTTAGAGCATATAATACATAATTATAGAAGTGGAACATCTGTCAAAGAACAAGCTTCACCGGCAGTAGTAGCATGGAGGGATACACAACAGAGTCTCAACTTATTTGGTCCTGTTTTACCTCTTAGATAAAAGAGTCCTGTAAAGCCCTAAACATCACAGCTATATGAAATATGTAATCATGTACATCATCCTTTAGACATCCACTGCAGGACAAGGCCTCCCCCACAAAATAAAATGAGCGGAATTGCCATAATCATACGCTTAGCAGGCGGAATAGTGATCGCAGTATTTATGTTGAGTACTCAGTCAGGTGGATGCTGCTGCCCGTGCTCTAGTATAATCCCTCCGTTGGATTTTATGACATCCACGAGAGGAGACAGAGGGGTCTATTTTTAAGCCGAAAACACCACGGGCTTGTATATAGTCAAGGCTTTTTTCTAATAGTTTGACGGACAGTTGCAAGTGAAAATGACCACAAAATGTTCTGAGGAGCAATTAGGAGGGTCCGTAATACATCACTGCAGACAGGTAGTAGCATGTTGCTTTGATGGTTCCTGCTCTGAACAGCGGTTCGTAAATAAAAACGCATCAAAGGCTTTTTAAAAACTACATAGACTAAAG
Organism: Epirrita christyi; assembly: GCA_951392215.1. Classification (NCBI taxonomy): domain Eukaryota; kingdom Metazoa; phylum Arthropoda; class Insecta; order Lepidoptera; family Geometridae; genus Epirrita; species Epirrita christyi. Next base: position 5,277,767 of record OX595842.1, on the reverse strand, counting down.
TCAAAAGAAACTTATACTATGTATGTATGTATATAACTGTCATTGTTTTCTATTTCTGTATTCTAGCCAAACACACATTCTAAACAAAACCACAAAGTACAAAGGCGACGCGCACCAACAAAAAGTTACCTGTCACATCTTTTAAATTTAATTTAAATTTAGCTGTTTTAATTTAAGTAGATACAATCATCATCATCATCATCAGCCAGTCGAAATCCATTGCTGGACGTAAGCCTCCACTATAGAATGCCTCGACGAACGGTCCGGAACGGGCCTCCATCCACCGACTTCCTGCGTCCTTTATAATATCTTTAGTCCATCTAGAGGGTCACTCCTCTACTGCGTCATCCGGTTTGTGGTTGCTACTTTAGAACCTTTATTTCCCAACGGTTGTCAGTTCTGCGAGCTATATACCCATTAGTGATTTGCATATTCTGAGACCTACGTCGGTGATCTTGGTTCTTCTACGGATTTTCTTATTTCGGATTCTATCACGTAGAAGATACAATAGGGTTGAAATAAAATGTAATACAAGCAATATCATGTAATGTACCGCAATATAACGAAAACATTATCTACATCGCAAAATCGTCAACATTTAATTCTATTCACAAGTCAGAGTTGAATAATATTCGCATTTTCGGGGGCTTCATTTGAAATAATACAATTTATGAAAAGGGTCGGTATTTTACAGTCGCTAACAGAAGAAGGTTTACAACTCAAGTGACCGAATACTTGCTCAAAACGTCCTGAGCGTGCACCAAGTCAGCAGCGTGTCAAAACTATTGTCACACCCTAAACATATACATCATCATCATAGCATCTAACGGACTCTTAATTAGATTAAAGATTTTTCATAACAAATACTGTTAAATCTGTGGCTGTGGCATATGGCTGTGTGTATGGAAATGTCAATTTCTATTTTTTTTTAGGGTTCCGTACCCAAAAGGGTATAGGTTTATAGGGTACGTTTTACACGCACCCTATAAACGCTTCGAGCATTGCCGTTGCAGGAAAATGTTCAGTGTAAAGCTGTACCTACTTGTCACATAAAATATTCTAAATCAACTGATGGCAACTGTACTTACTTTATTTTACTTAGATAGCTGAAACGTTTTGATGGATTGGACGGGATCCATTATAACAAAAGCGACCTTTAAAATTACCCAGTTAATTTCAGGTAGCAATTAAGATAAAATGGCTGAGTTTGTGGCGTATTCTACTGCATGTATTCACAGCTTAATTGAGGTGAATATGAGGCCACAGGTGTTAATTGTTATATTTTACGCTAACTTCAGAGGTGTCTTACAATTTTTATTAAAAATATTATTGTTTTATGAATGTCGTAGCAATTTGTTCAGATGACAATACAATATTATGGTGACGGCGAGCTGATGTGATGATGGAAACGGGAAGGTGGACAACGGAACTCCTCGATGATTAGTAGTAGCCTGGTAGTGTTTGGGCTCACTTTGATCAGCTAACGGTTCCAATCACCAATTTAATAAAGCTTGTTATGAAAAATTAATTTTTCAAAAAACTTATTGTATAGGATAATATCAACGGAAAACGCTTTTTCAACAATTTTTGAAAAATATTTTTGTTTTGGCCTCAGTCATTTGCTTTCTTGTAAATTAAGCATAACACCTGATACCTGACCTGAATCAGATATTTACTAACATCTGATTCCATAAACAATCACAATATATAAAACAACCATAATCAATAAAGTTTTGAGTTTAATACTTATGTTAATGTAAAATGATTTGTATGAAAATAATTAACCTGATCAAAATTATGGATGAGTGGACTGTTCACCTAAATTTGTATAATCACGGCCAGCGGACGTTCAGTAAGGTCATTACGTTGGACGTTTGTGTCACTAAACAGCTGTGCTAACGACCCACTGTGGTCCGATTTGGTTCCGAACGATCAAGGGAAATTAGAGAAATTGAATTTCAAACATACTAATTTGACGACCTCTGTGACGCGGCGCACGAAGGTTCGCCTGTGTCGCAGAAGGTTGCGGGTTCGATTCCCGCCTCGGAACAAATATTTGTTCGATCTGCAGATAATTGTTCAGGGTGTTCTGGGTATTTTCTATGCATATTAAAAAATATCTGTCTATGTAAATAATGTATTGCATTAAGTATATCAGTCTATCTGTGCACGTCAAGCTCTGCTTAGCTTGGGGCTAGATAACGTTGTGTGAAATGTCCAGCATTTATTTATTTTATTTATTTCAACCGCATGACAATCCTACTTCCTTCTAATATAGTACAGGCAAATTAGCAAAAAGTGTGGACCTAAGTCGTGTAGTCGTGGATTCTTATGTAAACGTTAGATGACACGAAAAGAAGCTTATCCTAGGTTTGCACCGTTTCTGGCGCTTACGGAACCCTTTTAAATATTAGGTACAAACTTAAAAAGGCCGTAAATTTTAAAATAGAAAGAAATTACTTGATGCAAGTTAAATTACGTATAGAGAGACTGTTTTAGTGCATTATGATTTTAATAAAAACCACGTGCATGTAGGGAACACAGTGTAGAACAAATGCATCTTCCGTAAAAAAAAACCAGTATAAAACTTCCGGCGGATGTAGTACTAATTAAATGAATAAGTTTAAGTCAATTTCCAGAAAGTAGAGCGACACGTAAATATGGAAAAGTGCCTTCCGTGAGACGCACCATGGTGAAAACCTGTGGTAATGTATTTCGAGCATTTTTCTGATATAAGTCTATCAATTTGCACCGACTACCTTAATTTTCCCGGAGCCGTAATAACCACAAAAAGTTTTTTTTGTAAACGATTTTCTTTGTATGTTCCGTATGTCGGATTTAAAAAATACTTGGTGCAAATGTAGATTATAACGGTTCAAAGTCTATGGCAAATTGCACCGACTACTTCTATTTCCCCCATTAAGTTACGGATATTTTAAGGTTTTTCACCCTATTTCACCCTGTTCCGGAGGGTGAAATTACTGATGCTTATTATTAGAGGTGATTTTTAAGCCATACAAAACAATTAGAAAAGTTTTAATGACTACATCTAATTAGTTCCACACTTTTGCAAAAAATCACCTAATTTGAGTGTACTAATATTATAAACGCGAAAGTTTGTGAGTATGGATGTTTGTTACTCTTTCACGTAAAAACTACTGAATGAATTTGAGTGAAGTTTGGAATGGAGATACTTTACGCCCTGGATTAACACATAGGCTACTTTTCATCATCATCATCATCATCATTATTCACGCGGGTGAAACCGCGGGGCGCAACTAGTAATATGTATTACAAACGCGAAAGTTTGTGAGTATGGATGGATGTTTGTTACTCTTTCACGTAAAAACTACTGAATGGATTTGAGTGAAATTTGGAATGGAGATACTTTACGCCCTGGATTAACACATAGGCTACTTTTCATCATTATCATCATCATCATCATCATCAATTTTCATCATTATTCACGCGGGTGAAATCGCGAGGCGCAACTAGTAACAAATAAAGTAGGTATGTTGGCTCCGAATAAAGACTTTAATTATTGTAGTAGGTTTTTTGGAGAAAAAAAGTGTCGTTCAAGGTTTCCGGTTCAACACCACGCAGGGTTTTTTAAGTACGGTGAGAAACTGTGGGCTTACCCACAGTATAACCACGAATGGTACCTTGTTGGTGGAGGTTTGGCACGGACCAATGGCAAATGGTCTTGAGCCGCCTCCATCTACTGACTCCTGCAACCGTTACATCGGTCCATCGAGTACGGGCCGTTCTACAATGCGCCATCAGTTTTGTGGACTCGATAAACTTTATTCATTCCACAGTGGTTTCTGCGCGCTATATAGCACGCCCGTTACCACTTCAACTTCCTAATTCTGATGATCCTTTGAGTATTGCCTAGTCCTATTCAAAAAGGTCACGAAGTTTCACTAAGCTCACCGCTATGAAACTTCTGCGAGCAGGCCCGCGTCATTTAAATTATTCAAGTCACGGCCCACTACCTTGTCGCACTTGACTTTGTAGTTTTTTGCTATTTTTATTTATTTAATATTTAACCAACATATGTTTACTCCACACATTTAAAACAAAATAGAAAGGTATTCATAGATCTTAGTATTCTCTTAATTACAGAGCGTCACAGCTTGCGCAACATCATTGACGACTTATTTAATAATAATAATAATCATTTTATTGATACAGAAAAACTTGAATTATATGAAAATAATATGGCGTAGGTACCATATTATAGCTTTGTACACTAGCTCCCACACTAGGATTCCCTGTGTTGTGGGAAGCTTGGCTCTTCCAGTAGAATAGTGACAGGTAGGTACATAATAGGTAGGTAGCTTAGTAGATGTAGGTGTGGTGGTGTACTACCAACCTATTTATAGTATTGGAGTAAATAGAATCCTAAAAGTAAAAGATAAACAAAAACATTAATGTAATAAATACCTGCTACCTTTAGTAGGTATTTATTACAAGAATAATAATTTTACTCAAATAAATCATAGCACCTACTACGCTAGATACCATAGATAGGTACATTTACACTTATGTAGATACTGACACTGATTGAATGCTGCTTATTTGTGAACTTAGTTATATTTTTGAAATGAACTATTTGGTATTATGTAGGTACTTACCGTTTTAATAAAAATGACACCAAAGAACTCAAGACATGATTTATTTGAAATGATTCCTAAATTCAGGTAATGTTTATTTTCTTTCGACTGCCTTTTCAGGTTTTTAAGTTCTCATTTACTATGTATCAGGAACTCCTTGCTCCGAGGCACCACAAAGGCGCTTCTCACCTAGTGGTAAGACGGACCATTTATGTAAGCCAAGCCGTGTTTGTTGCCTGATTCTTCTAGGCTTGGTCGCGTTGGAACAGGAGTAATTTTAGTTTGTTATAAACTAAACGATCAAATTGTTGCGTTTGAACAGGAGTAATTTTAGTTTATAACAAACTAAAATTACTCCTGTTCCAACGCGACCAAGCCTAGAAGAATCAGGCAACAAACAATCGATTCAAAATGATCCTTGTGATTTCAATCAATAAAAATATTTTGCTTTGATTTGGTCAGATAATTATGTCCGAATCACTTCTTATTCCCGAGTTACGTTTTACTTACAAAAATATGTATTATTTGACTTGGATTAAGAAAGATGAATAAATAGTAGATTGTATAATAAGGGAGCAAAATAATATTTTTACGGCGAGGGCGCTTTTTTGAATCCAGAGCTAAGTGAGAGATTCTAGAGTAGAATCTCTCGCTACGCTCGGGATTCTACTCTAGAATCTCTCACTTCAAAAAAAATAAAAACAAATTATTTTGCTCCCGAGTGATACACTCTTCTTTTCATCACCCTCTATGAGAAAATAAAAGGCGCCTCATATTTTATTTCAAAACAAAACCATGAATTTCTAACAATCCGTGAAAATTTTCGAAAAGGAGGGCTTTTAAAATTTTTTTTTTTTTATTCAAACAATATTTTCGTTCGATTTCTTTGGCGCTGAACACTAAGATGTGCCAAATTCAAAAAGTGTGCGGCAAAGATAATTGCGGCGCACTTATAGAAGTTTCTTATAGAAAACACCACCTTTGGGCGCACTTAAAGGCGAACCAAGTCGTCCTTTTCGAATAGATGGGATGAAAAATATATTTTTGCCTTATTTCTAATCTAATCGGCAACGCACTGACAATGCCACTGGTATTGGGTGTCAACAACTAATGATGACCGCTTTAAATCAGGTGAGCCGTATTATGCATTTCATTAAAAATATACTTACTGATAACCGTTGGGAAATAAAGGTTCTCGAGCGGCGACCACAAACCGGACCATGGTAGAGGAAAGCCCTGTACTCGATGGAACATTATGAACGTCGCATGAAGTCGGTGGATGGAGGCGGCTCAAGACCGTTTGACGTGGCATTCTAAGGAGGAGGCCTATGCCCAGCAGTGGACTTCTACAGGCTGATGGTGACACTTACTGGTTTTTTTTTTGCAACTTAATTTTGTTGTCAGTTTTTCGGCTTGGTTTTTGCTAGTGAATAATTACGTATTGTAATTTAATTAGATAGTGCCTGAAATACCTACGTATTTACCAACTGGAACTCAGAATAATGTTAGTCATTCTAAGGGGGGCGGAACGTGTCAATCAAACATGGGCTTGAGATTCAGACTCGTTTATTACTTTAATAGTCCTAACCAAAACACAGTTTTATAATCTCGATTCGCACGGCTTGATCGACATTCCTGACGTCGTTTATGAAAAAATCTATTATTGGTAATCTTTGAACAATACGAGTACTCAATACAATGTCTGTGAAGCTCCAATACCTTTTGTTTCCTTTCTGAAAATAAAAACAATATATTAGCAAACAAATAAAACACAAAAATAAAATGACGTATCTGACGACATTCGTGGCTCGCCAGCTGAGAAGCCAGCTGAGGTGAGAGAGGTACGGTTCGATTCCCGCAGCAGGACAAATGTTTGCGTAAGCTAGAAATATGTATTTGTTCCATCCAAACATTTGGCCCGGGTCACTGTATAGTGGTAGGTAATCGTCTGACTCCCATTGCACGATGCAGGGAATCTTGTGCGTGTGTGTGATCAGGACTAGATTAGTAGATACGGATTTATTTACTGATGTGACTGCAGAGTATGTATTTAGCCTGCCACTTTCTATCACACATAATAAGGGAATTTGCCATCATTACCAAGCTGAGCATAGGCGGATTAGTAATCGCAGTATTGGTGTGAAGTACTCAGTTAGATGGTGCTGCCCTTCTCTTGGCGTAATCTCTTAATCATCTTTCTGACATCCACAAGAGGATTTCAAAGAATACTTTACCGCGGAGATTTCAGCGAGATTTTATTATAAACTAGCTGGTGCCCGCGACTTCGTCTGCGCAGGATTAGTATTTCGAGTAGCTGATATTAGCGTGGCGTAGAAAAGAATATAACCTATATATGTACTGTGGCGGGCTTTTTTGTAGGACTATTTAAGATAAACATTTCCATCATACATTACATATGTGTAACTCTAGCGGTTTTGGCAGCGCACGCCAGATAGCTCGCAGATGGTAGATTTTTTCCTACTTACTTGACACTTATCGTCATACTAGTTGCGCCCCGCAGTTTCACCCGCGTGAATAATGATGAAAATTGATGATGATGATGAAAAGTAGCCTATGTGTTAATCCAGGGCGTAAAGTATCTCCATTCCAAATTTCACTCAAATCCATTCAGTAGTTTTTACGTGAAAGAATAACAAAAATCCATCCATACTCACAAACTTTCGCCTTTATAATATTAGTAGGAAGTAGGATGACGTAGGCACTACACATATGTTATTAACAAATTTATGAAATTAAATTTATTTTTAATAGAACTTTATAATGCAAAAAATGTAGATACTAGTGTACAAGCAAACATTGATCAAATGCTACCATTTCAAGATGCCGAGCGAACTATTCAATACTAGCGTTTGCTCGCGGCTCAGCCCACGTTGAGCCGCTATTGTAAATGATTATAAATTATACCCTAGATGTTGTTTCGATATATAAACTATACAATATCTATTAATACTGTAAAGTTTCATCATAATAACATAACACACTTAGGACAGGATTGATGTACACTAAGGGCCTTATTCATAATACATTTTTAAACCTATTTTAGTTAAAATAGCTTTTGTTTTGTTCTCTCCGATGTAAAATCTCATACGTCAAAATAAGACAAAACATATTTGAACTAAAATAGGTTTAAAAAATTATTATGAATTAGGAGGTACTTAAACAAAAAACTGTGTTTTATAGGCAGAAATCAAGAGCCTTGCCGCTTTCTGAAGGGCGATTACGTAACTCTGTTGCTATATATTTCAATCGATTTCAATGTTGTTTCTATTTGAAATTACGTTAATGCGATTACCTAATTTACGCAGTCTTGTTACAATTAACCTTTGTAAGCAAAATGCGTAAGTTGGGTAGTCGCAAAAGCGCCATTTCGAATAGAAACAGCATTGAAATCGATTGAAAGCAATATCAATAGTACTACGTAATTGCGCCACAGCAACGAATAAATAAAACATTGACCGTGGCACTACGTGGCTCTACCACCACGGCCAATTTGTTATTTATTTTGCAGTTCGTTTACAATTTGTTGTTTCGTTTGCAATTAAAAACAAACGTTAAAATTTGAACCTTGTTTTAACCGTTCGTGTCTGGAATACATACCGAACAACCATCTGTATAAGTTGGCACAGAGTAGTAAAATGGTGAAGATGATGTCGACTTTGGGCCGATCTTCATGTCATTCGACGACAGCAACATCAAAGAACCGTTAGATCTAACTGGGTTGGAGTTTTTACAATGATACCTCATGGTTATGCTGGCTGAGTAGGACTGACGTTGGAGCCAGGTTAGTTGATGGCTTTCCAACTAAAAATATACAAGATTATTTGTTGTGTTCCTGTTCAAATGTTAACCTATACTTACGGAAAATATGAAGATTAATATAACATCAATACCTATGTCATTAAAAGTTTTGTAATTAAGATATAATTACTTATATAATTATGACGATATAAACACATCGAAAATAGAAGAAAAATCATCGAAAGAAGATGTCACCGTCATTATCAGTCGTTAGGTGTCCACTGCTGGACGATAAGTGCAACCAAAAAAAAACCCACGCTGAAAAGAGGTTCTTTGAGGCTCTGCCTACCCTTTCGGGCTTTCGGGAAAAAAGGCGTGTATTTATGTATGTATGTATGAATGCTGGACGATGCCTTCTCCATACAATGCAATGGGAGGATTGGCTTTGAGGTGGATTGTTGATCGTAGTATTGGTGTTAAGTACTTAAGTGGATGCTGCTGCCCATCCCCTGGTGTAAACGCCTGGGGGAGGGGAGGGGTCTCATATTAGGCTGGACACACGGATAATTCTTATGCCGGAAACACTCCACGAGTCTCAGGGTTTGTTCGGTAGGTACTTACACCGTAAATATCTTTCAAGGAGATTTTCTTGTGACTCAGCCAAAATGGTTTTGATTGCTTGTATGCTACTGTTTTGTTGCTTGAATGAACATGGACACAGGTTTTTTTGCTACCTGCGTACCTGAAAGAAAAGTTTTTTCATTACCATGCTTTGGAATGGAATGCATGTGCACGAGCACGCGGCGCATTTTAGCTGCGTGGATTTATTTGTGCGACAACGTGGGTCTACGTTTCCACTGCAGTACTCACTATACACAAATATTAACCCACGACTATGTATATTATACGCTTTGTGGAAGTAGCCGTGTACCACATGTACAGCGTGCATGGCGTTTGACAGCGTTGAGCTATGTAAGCGCTTGTTCGAGCAAGCCACGCATGTATCAATGACGTCAATTGATGCGTAGCGTGTCCGTGGGTTGCAGTGGAAACGATCACATACATTTTCTTGCAAAGTGAAGCTTAACACACGTGCGTAGCCTCTCTGTGCGCCGCGGTGGGTCTGCGCCTTTAGTTTATTCAAAGATTATCGTCCCAATAGTCATGTTAGTGTGGGTGTTTGTCCACTACGACAGATAACGACAACTGACACACATTGGTCCGATAGTAACTAATAATAATAATGCAGAGCATGTCACCGTCCCGGAGAGTCCCTCAGGCGTTTGCTTTCGGGTTGTTCGTATCTCTGACGACCTCTGTGGTGCGGCAGGCGAGTAGCCGGCTGAGATGCGAGAGGTTGCAGGTTCGATTACCGCTGCGGGACAAATGTTTGTATGATCTGCAAATATTTGTTCCGGGTCTGGATGTTACGGTACAATAGTTCACGTAGTTCCTGATACCCACGTCACAGGGATTCCTAGTGTGGGATCAAGACTACGTTTGTGACTGTTGGGTGTTAAATAAAAACAAAAAAAAACAATTGAATGTCCAATTGAGTTAAAAGTACTCACCATTTTTGGTAATGGGTGCATTTCTACAAGTTACATTCCCAGGTTTGTCTTTAGTGCCCCTCTTCAGCGTCTTTCGTTTACCTATTTAGAAACATTAAAAAAAAATGGATCAGAATACACAATCAAATTATTGCCATAAACTGGTCAAGAGCGTGTTCGTATGCGCCTTTAAATAGACTCCCGTTGCTTTAGTGAATGATTGCTGATGATTCTTTGATGAATTTGCCTATTTCTTTCTTGTATTCACATGTGTAATAAAATTTGGGTAGTAAAAAACAAAAAACTTAAAAATATAAATATATCATGCAAATATTTGTTTATTTTATGTTTTTTTTACACTTGACAGCTACGTAACAGAGCAGCGCCATCTATTTTTAACGCTGAAAGCATGTTTTGAACGGCCGTGAAAACCTCCTCATTGGTACCTCTACGAGTATTTGAATCTCTGAAGTAAAAGCAGAGTACTAAGTGAAGAAGGCCAATTCTGGTTTGAATATCTCAACTTGTTTCTTATATGTAGATACTTACTACTTTTAAGAGTTGTGTTCTTACAGCCACACGAACCAGGAATACCAGCGTCTCCCTAAAAATAAATTCATTGTAGGTATTTTTTTTCCATAAAATTATCATAATGATGGATAATTGATATTTCTTTTAGAGTTTAAATTGAAGTTGTAACCGACATGGTTTCCCAGTAATACGAACACAAAATTACTATGGTCAGCTCTCCCGGACTTACCCTACCAAAATAATGAATGTAGGTACTGTTTCTTTGTCCCATTTGATGCGTCTGATAGCGATGAAATTTTGGTGAGTAAAGGCCACAGCACACCGGTTTCGTACGCGTAGACGTACCATGACGTTGTAATGTATGGAACTGTATGAGACATGGCACACCGCTTGCGTGACGTGCACGCAAGCGTGTACATACGTAGAGATGGGCGTGTCTGGTGTGCTTTGGCCTTTATTGTCCTTACGTTGGAGACGGTTTCTGACAAGTCACAAGCGGCCCGCTAGGATTCAATAAAAAAGTACTTGTGTAGCAATAAAAAGCAAAGATAAGATAAAGGATTTTGTACCTTCTGGCCTTTAAATCCTGCTAGTCCCTGTGGTCCCTGTAAAAACAACTATGTTAACGCAAAATACAAATACCATACCTATTTCTGCCGCCAAGCAATAGTGCTCGCATTGCTGTGTTCCAGTTTGAAGGGTGGGCGCCGTTGGAATTACAGGCACATGAGACTTTTCATCTTTATGTCTCAGGATGACGGGCGCAGTGCTATAGGTACCAAGTAGAAGTAGTAGTAGGGCGCGTGCTAGGTGGACGTGACCTAAGTGGTATTGTATTTGTAATGGGCTGGGGTTACCGCCTATACAGATCACATGCCAGTTTCGTAATTTATTCAAATAATTAAAATAAAAACAAATTCAACACATAGGATTTTACACAATGTATCTTAGCGCCATCTATTGACGAGTGGAAGAGAGAGATACAGGAACGTGTTCGTGGATATAACAGGCACCGTATATAAATAAGCTAGCGCCATCTGTTACCGAGTAGTCGCACTGTCGTTTTAGATTCATGAAAGTTTGAGAAGTTTAATAATTATTCAAAAAAAATCTCAAAGTCTCGGTACAAACCTATTCACAAAAATTTTCGATGCGCCTCGCACAGTCGCAGTGAAAAGTGAATTGGTGTTTGTGATAAACTCTTCAATTGAGCAGGTAAATCCTAACTAGGTTGAATTTTGGATAAAACGGACATTCTCAAATCCAAGGTCGTCACGATAAAAAAACAAATACAAAAAAGTAATAAAGTCGCTGACTTTAGGAAAATATTTTTATATGTACTCCTATTGCTCCTGGCAGACCTCTGGGGCCTAACGGGCCCTGGAAATCAATAAAAAAATCATAAAGTGAGGTATTAACTGATGCTATCTATTATGTAGTAATTAAAATAACAATTTTTGTTTTACATAACACAGTTAATAAGTACGTAATAGTAGATTGTTAAATAATGAATGTAAAACGAGATAATATCTATGTGAACGAGCGAAGCGAGCCGCCTATAGTTTGCCATTGGACTTGCACCGAATGTCTTTTGTCAGTGTCTTTTACACATTGCTGTGTATCACTCCAAGAGCAAAGAAATAAAAAAATAGTGTAAGAAGTTACCAAATGACGAATACGAATTGTACTTTTTATGCGAATTTTCTGGCTAGTTTGTCAAGTACATAGTTTCCTCATTTCTAACTTCTCCGCTCGCATTTGTTAAAACAATTTTTGTTTTAATAATACAAAAAAGAAAAAACGAAATCCCAAGAAAGAATAAGAGTTCCCCAAAAATTGTAAGAAAATATAAATTATGTTCTTAAACCTTATTTATAAAAAGATAAAAATACCTTTTCTCCTTTGTTTCCTCTCGGGCCAGTAGGACCACGAGGGCCAACCAAACCCGAAGTGCCCTGGAAAATCAAACAATAAGAATAACTCAGTAATTATTAAACATCAATAATTTAAATAAACAGAAGGGCTCAAAAATTATTCAACCTGGTATCACGGGCCTTTTTGAGATCCATGCCTCGTATTAGATAATAAATTTTCTGTACTCTAGCATGGTGGGCCGCAGTAGTCCCGGCCTAAGAATAGGACTCCTCCAACTCCTCCAACTCCTCCTGTGGATGTCGTAAAAGGCGACTAATGAATTATATCAGGGGATGGGCAGCAGCATCCACCTGAGTACTTTACACCAAACTGCGATCACCAATCCGCCTGCCAAGCGTGGTAATAATGGCAAATCCCCCCATTGCACGCTATTGTACGCTATGCATGCTATGGGGGAGGTATCATCCAGCAGTGGATGTCTACCGGCTTATCAAGAAGAAGAGCCTTTAGCATACATTTAAAATAAAGCATCACTAGGTGCTAATTAATAACTCCAGCTACGTAAAAATATCACTAGCTCGTTTTGATAATGTAATAACAAAAAATTGAATTGTTAAAAGTTTACCGCACTCAGTTAACAAGCACCTTAATTAATTTACCTGGAGTCCTGGGATTCCTGGTATCCCTTGAGGCCCACTATAACCAGGCAACCCCTGAAAAAACCAAAACATATTTTGCCAATATTTACTAGATTATTTTTTTCAAAAATCCATTTATCTAAACGGCTTTGCTCATTTGTAAGTTGGAAGTTGAAAATCTCATGTCATATTTGACGATAAAACTAGTTTGCACTTCAGACTCTATTCATTTATGATTCATTTTGAGGGTTTTTTTTTAAATTCATCGAAATCATAATACAAATCATAGACAAAAATACGCGGTTAAAACTCTATATAACACAAGTCTAAGCTCTTTAATTCGTAAAAAATATTGTGTTTTTGCCCTTCAAAATTAAGAGCATTTGAATGCCAAAGCTTTTTTAGAGTGATGAATAGTGCGTTTTTTTTGCAAAATCTGACTTTTACGACAACAACTAAGTGTTATTAGTATATTGTTCTACCTACACTATTTTTTGCATCTAATTATTTAATCTTGTCACGTCACACTGGGCGTTCAAAATACTGCTTTTGAGATCAGTCCTCGCCGTAAGTACTTACAAAAATATTTTAAAAAAATTACCTGGTTGCCTTTTTCTCCTGTCAAACCACCAACACCAGGCAGCCCAGGCAAGCCCGAAAAGCCCATAGGACCCTAAAAAATATTAACAAACTATGAGACTCTTTCAGTCAGGATTAATTATGATAAAAATATTACTTAGTATAAATGTTTGGGATGTCAAATAATTGGCCGTTCTTGGTTCTTGTCCTTTTTGCACCAATTTTCTTGTTTAATTATAATAATAGGAAATGTGTATGTACATACAACCTAATAATAAAGATGAGGAGTGCATTGCATCTTAGACAAGCCTTGTAAGGTTTTTAAGACGTGTTAAGTTATGTATAAATAATGTATTTTTTACTAATATATTTTTTTAATAAATGTTTGTTTGTTCAATTATCTCTTATAAATGATGTTTAAAAGAGATATAATATATCCTATAACAATGTTTTAATCTAAACATTTATGTCACTCGTTTGGTGTTAGTGGAAACCGAAAATAAAGACGTTTCACGTTAAAAACCTACCGTTTCTCCTTTTTCTCCTTTGATGCATGGTATAGGCGATAAAAGTTGCGCTGAGGATAAAGAAACTAGATTCAATCATAGAATACGTAATAACCACAGGATTAAATCCTCTATCCTCTATCCTCCTCTATATATATAAAAATCAATTGCTGTTCGTTTGTCTGGCTAAAACTCGAGAACGGCTGGGCAGGGTTATTTGATTTTGGTTTTGTTGTGTTCATAATTGTCACGGGAAGGTCTAAATGTACCGGGACCACCGAGAACACCGGGACCACGCGAATGAAGTCGCGCGCGGGCCGCTAGTATAAAATAAAATAAGACAAATTGAGAACCTCCTCATTTATGGAACTGTAATATTTGGTTTTATGATCTAAGTTCTAACTCAACAATGGTGCAGTAGGTACCAAATTATACTACACAGTCAAATTACACATACATAACTACTTAAACACGCATTTTTCCCCGAAGGGTTAGGCAGAGTCTCAAAGGGCCTCTTTTCACCGTGGGTTACACAATCGCTGGAATATAGACGTGACAAGTGGTGAGCTCATCACTGCCATTGCTTTCCACGAAAGACTCTGTTAATGCTTTCTTCCAGTAATAACACACTCCTAAATAAGCCAGCAGCCAAGACAAATCTTATACTATAGGTAACTAATCTCGGTTGGTACAACTAGGTATCAATTATAGAAGTTTTTAGCAATACCTGCTGTTACATTTGTAGTTGTAGCTTCTGTCACAGTCGTCTGATTTGCAAACGAAACATCTAAAAAAAATTGTTATAAATAACAAGAGATCCGCAGAGCTATTCTATATCTCGCAAAGCAGAACTGTCAAAAACTGCAAAGCTGTCGCGAGATAGAGAATAGCCCTGCCGGTCAAGAGATGATTTTGTTGATATATGAGATCGAGAAATAAATAATAAAATTGGGGTTAACGTTAATTTAAAATGTATTGTTTTGGTTAAAAGAATCAGTTTTCTTTGCACAAGTTTATGTATAGGTGTTAAAGAAAATCAAAGATCTATCAGTAACCACGAACCAGTGACAGTCGTCAAACTTGCAATAGCAGCATCTGTAGATTCAAACATATAGAAATCTTTAATTCACATAATTATCACTGTTCTAGAGTTATAGAAAAGTGTTATTTTCTTCAATATACGGATAAATTTTTACTAAAATCATTAAATAAAATAACTAGAAAAATTAAGAGGTAAAACAATATTTAAGAAATGCCTAGACTGCAATGTAATTTGATATTGCTATTTATTATTATTAATAGGGAAGTAGGTATATACCCAGCAAGCATTTACAACCACAGATAACACAATGCAGGATGCTAACCTAAGGTAACTAAAAGTTAAACTTAAGAAAAAAAATAAGAATAAAATACCAAAGTTCATCCCTGCAGGGTTTGGACACTTATAAATATTACAAAATTTACAAATATTAATACTCAATTCTGAGAACGGTCTTAATAATACTAAAAATTACTTTTTTGTATGGGAATTTTGAAATAAGAACAACGCACACTCACAGTCAAGTTCTATTTATTAATATGGGCTAATGATTGGATAAAATACCTACGTACCTGTTATAGTCGTCAGACTTGCATTAGAAGTATCTGTGGATTCACACAATATTATAAATCATTAATTAACATATCACTGTTCTAGAGTTATGGAATAGTTGCGTTTTTTTAAACTACAAGGACTCATTTTTACTAACATTGTTAAATTAAATATATTATGCTTCACCCCCTCCGTTAGTGGACGGGGACGGTACGAAGCAGCTATATGCAACAAAATTAACTGCCTAGAAATTCGCTACTTTGAGACCAGTGGTCAGCGGTGCAAAAGGCGTTTTATGTGTCAATTGTGTTGTTATAACTTTTCATTTAAAAAACCGACTTCCGCCATTAAATTCGACTAAATATCTGGATGAAAAAAAATTATGAAAAAATCATAGTGGTGAAAGGGTTATGATACTTTCTGAAAGCAAATGCTTGATTTGTTGCTGAAAATATCAAAATCGCTATATGTATGCCTAGAATATTTGAGAAGTTCCCTCGATTCCTCATGGATCCCATCATCAGAACTGGATTCTGAAAAAAATGGGACCAATCTGGAAGTATATCTACTCAAATAAAAAAAGAAATTTCTAAATCGGTTTATAAACGACGGAGAGATATGAGGTAAGTAACAAACATAATTTTTTTTTAAAAATACAACTGAATTGAGAACCTCCTCCTTTTTGTGAAGTTGGTTAAAAAATGGAGGTAATTTAATATTTTAAAAAAAAATTACCTGTGATGTTAACACTTTGAGAGCTTGAAATAATAAGAGCACAGAAAACCAAACGCCCTATAAGTAGATCCATTTTCACTAAACATATACTGTAGTATAATGCGGGGCCACAGTGCACTGCCTTATATATAAATTTAGTATTTAATAATACTTACCTAATTAATTTTCCTTATACCTACTTAGTATTTATAATGCATTTTGGTGTTTATCAGTACTATAAGCTTTTATCTACAATATAATAAAATACAAACTAGACGACGCGGTAGAAGTAGAAGTCGGTAGAAGACCCTTCACTCGATGGACTAAACACATTATAAGCGGTCAGGAAGTCGGTGGAAGGACGCAGCTAAAGGCCGTTCATCCTGGCATTCTAGAGGAAGGCAGTTGACTTCTACAAGCTGATGATGATGATGATAATAAAATAACTGTAAAGATTGAAAAGACAGACTTTTCAATCTTTACAGTTATTTTTTTTACCTGCATTGTAAATATTTTCTCATAAACCTCTCAGCCGTTAGGGATACATAACTTGAGAAATATTTGCAAAAATGAAAGTCAACAATATGAATAGGTATTTACTAAATACCCGCCGCGCCACGGAGGTCATCCTATATTACCTACTTACCTACATCATTTTATTTTGGTCTAATAATTACATATTTTATTGATAAAATGTACCTAATATTTCAGGAAAATCCGGCAAACTAAAATTACAAATTAAACACTAATTAGCTGACGCGGAAATCATTATAAGCAGGGGCACACTAACCAATTATAAAAAGGTGATTTACTGAACTTAGATTACAAACCAAGAGCATTTAGAGGACTTACTGGCCCATCAGAATCTCTACCGTGTATCCATAATTGCTATACCTACCTGTGTACCTATTCATAATAACTAATGGTTCCGAATTGAGACCTTGCAAATACAAACGATAAACACTTTAAGCATTACAATTTGACGGGACCACCTCATGATCGGTCCCTGAACAGAACTGAAAGAACCATTTGAATCGAACTAATCTACGGTGACAAGCTCAAAGTCGCGCAGTGGGCTATGGAAAAAGTTTTGCTAGGAGTTTCACAACGTGATAGGATACGAAATTAGGAAATCCGTAAAAGAACCAAGGTCACCGATATAGCTCTCGGAATTAGCAAGTTGAAGTGACAATGAGCAGGTATTATAGCTTACAGAACAGACAACCGTTGGCAATTAAAGGCGACCATACAAACCGGGCGACGCGGTACAGGAAGGCCCTCCACTCGATGGACTAAGGACAGATTATTATTAGTAGCGTTAGGAAATTACTACCATATTATAGAACGGCTAGCAAATGCTGACTAACGTTACCAAATATATGATGGGCTCAGACAATAAATCCTAAAATTCCAATTGCTATCATAGCTTAAATTATTCCCATGCATCCAAAAGTTTCTTTTTTTCCTCTTTCTTGGGAGATAATATGAGAAATTATTCCAAATCCTAGAAACTCGTTTGTTAGTAGTAGAACTTCTTGTGAAAGAGTTCGTCCGGGGAAGTACTACCACCGTACCTATTTCTGCCGCCAAGCAGTAGTGTTCGCATTGCTGTGTTTCGGTTTGAAGGGTACGGGTGCCGGTGAAACTACAGGCACATGAGACTTTTCATCTTTATGTCTCAGGGTCGGCAGCGCGCTTGCTGCAGCGCCTTTGCTGTTGCAGGCGTCCATAGGCTACAGTAGGTAACTGCTTTCCATCAGGTGGGCCGTATGCTTGTCTGCTTTCCAAGTAGCATAAAAAAAAACCAAGGCAGCGAGATGACCGCAAATGTTAATATTGGCCAATGACATCGGGTTAGTTTGAAATCTTTGAAATCAAATTGGTTCATATTTGACATTTATTATCGTCATTGTTATTGGCTAATAGTAACATTTGCGGTTGTCTCGCTTGCGTCTTGGCAACGTTAGTCAGCCTTTGCTAGCCACACTAGCTAGTTTAGAGGATAGTTCCTTCTCAATACCTGGACGATCGTCGTGCTGTTATATCGTAGCGATGGTTGCTGCAAAACTCGTACTACAGCCACTGTACTATGGAATCAATTTGGCGTTTGCTTGTCCGTCCGTCCATCTGCCACACGGGATTTTATCCGAATCTATTCAACGTACAAATGGTACCTATACTCTGATTTTTAATTTTAGTCACTTTTTGTAAACAAACAAATGTCTAGATATGCCACTGTGTGTGTAAGTGTCATGTATGTGTGTCATATGTGAATTTACACGTATGCTACACAATCATGACACTTATACTCACAATGGCATAATCTTGACATTTGTTTGTTTACAAAAATTGTCTGAAATTAAAAATTAGGGTATAGGTACAAACTTTACGTTGGCACGAATTTTGTAAGTATTTATTGAGCCATTATTTATACATATTTATAGATTTCTCACAGAGTGGCAAACATCTCATATCTTCGAATAAGAGTTTAAAAAATCATGGATGCATGGTGGGGATTCGAACCCACAACATTAGTAACGAAAGGCGGGAATTACAAGCCACATAGCACCAGATTTATCGCTTTATCATACTTACCTACCTATTAGGTTTAAGTGGTTAATTTGCAATAACAGGATGCAGACTTATCAACTTCCGGTTGCAGTTTTTAGGTTTCCGTATCCAAATGGTGCCAGCGGGACCCAGACATAAGCTGAAGCTATTATGTGTATGTCTGTCCGTCTAGCTGTCTTTCACATCGGTATATCTCATCAGCCGTAATAGATAAGCAGGACAGGGGTAAGGGCGGCAGAACCAGGTCACCTCGACAGACAATACAGTCCACTCATCCTATAGCGTCACCCCCTGGTTCTGGCTGATCCAGTCCCATACACCCCGGGATTATAACGATGAACCCAAACTTTAGCAAAAAGCCAAAAGACAATTTTTTTATCATAAAACCAGGGTGGTTATTCGCTATGACCTAAGAGATTCCTTGTCAATAACATGTGACGTCACCTTACGATTCAGCGATGATTCCACGATATCGTAACGAGCCCGCGTTGTGTTACGTTTGGTCATAGCGAATAAGGGGGCTGTTTGACAGTGGTGTGTGACCGAGGTCGGCGTGAGACCAAAAGTGATCCTATTTTGCGAACAATTAGGTAGAAAATGGTAAATACATCGGGAGGTCAGAGTTTGAGGCAAACCACTATAGGGGTTACTGTGAAACGGGTCATATCAATGAAAAATAAGTTTAGGGTTCAGACTTTTTATTATCCTACTAATATTATAAAGTTAAAAGTATGTAAGGATGGATGTTTGTTACTCTTTCACGCAAAAACTACTGAATGGATTGAGATGAAACTTTACAATATAGTAGCTTATACTTCAGAATAGCATATAGGGTATATTTTATAATAATTTATAACAGAGTTTCTACGCGGGCGGACCCGCGAGCAAATGCTAGTATTACCTAAAAGGGTTCTAACCAAAGCACAGTTCTTTGATCTCGATTCCCACGGCTTGATCCTCATTCCTGACGTCGTTTATGAAAAAATCAATTATCGGTAATCGTTGAACAATAGGTGTGTCCAGTACGATATCTACGTAGCTCCATTTTTTGGTTCTTTTCTGGGGATAAAAATAATAATTTGTTAAATAAATAAAAACAAAATAAACATCTATGAAACCGATTCCATATTGTTTTTACCTTCGCTTGCTTTACATTAGGAGGTATCGACGGGCAGAAACCTACTAAGACAAGGGATATACAGGTTCGATTCCCGCTGCAGAACAAATGTTTAAAAAAATCTCACGGGTCTGAGTCTTGTGGTACTCGAGGCTTCTGACACCCACGATAGGGATGCCTGTGTATGTGTGTGTGGTCAGGAATAGATAATGAACTTCATAGTAAGTTCATACCTGTGGGCCTAGCACGAAAATCTAACGTACGGAGACGCTAGCGAGACGATAGTCGATGTAAAATATTGGCCAATGACAACGTGGTGGCTTGAAATCTTTGGTAATTTGATTGGTTCATATTTTGTCATTTACACCGCTTGACGATATGACGACCACTGTGGCGCGGCGGGCGAATAGCTGGCTGATTTGCAAGAGGTTGCGGGTTCGATTACCGCTGCGAGACAAATGTTTGTATGATCTGCAAATATTTGTTTCGGGTCTGGGTGTTATGGTACCATGGTACTCGTTGTTTCTGATACCCACGACACACAGGGTATCCTAGTTTGAGATTAGAGACAACGTATTATGTGACTGTTGGGTGTTATGTTGTGTTATTTACAATCGTCTCGTAACAATAACAAAAATTTAGTTGGAACTAATTTTTTTTTCCGCACGTGGTTACTAAGTTTGTTACTTTGTTCGATTCTGGAAAACTTACCGAACAGCCGTCCGTAGGAGTTAGCACAGAGTAGTGGAATGGTGAAGATGGTGTAGGCGTTGGGCCGATTATCATGTCATTCCACGACAGTAGCATCATGGCGGTAGGTCCGACCGGATTGGAGTTCATACAATGATACCTTATGGTTAGGGTGGCTGTGACGGACTCACGTTGGAGCCAGGAGAGTTGGTGGCTTTCCAACTAAAACAATGAGGTTTTTGATGTTTTGATGTCACACGGCATCAGTCAAGGTCTTTTAATTTGAACTCACTCTAAATTCTTCTGTTTTATTTAACAAAGAGGTGTCAGGTTAAAAAAAATTGAATACACTTTAACATCACTACACAGCGCTTGTAGCATTATAAAATGCATCCAAACTTACTTAATATATTCAGCTTAAATAATTGATGGTAACTACTATGATACTACTATGATGTCTACTTCTCGTTTAAATTAGGAGTACAAGTCCACTGCTGGACCATAAAATGCAACGTGGAACGGCCACCTCCATCCACCTCCAAAAGCGTGTTACCTTAAATGTCCATTGTTGGGCCTTCCTACACTGCGACGACAACGTGCAGTTCATGGTGGCGACCATGAACCACACTTTGTCGTTGATCAAGATTAATATTTTTACTCAAATAATACGAATAAATAAATAAATAAATAAAATAAAATATGGCAAGCAACTCTGTATTTTGATTGGTGGCAAAATTAGTGATATATACTAGATGTTATATAATATATAGTAAGTATATAAGTTATGAGATTCATCTATAGATGATTATTGCTGATGAGACCTTCAATACTTGACAAGTGGTACTGAATGGGAACCTGCGTGGTGGAATGGTCGATCCACCACGCAGGCTCGACGACCCTTCCACATTTTTGCAGAGGTCTCTTACTTTAACCTAATAAATTTAACTTTTAGTAAAAAAAAACAACTACCAAGTAGGGCTTGGTGAGAAAGGCCCTTTGTTACATATTGATATTTTATTACACTTTTTGATTGTTTTCGGTACATACTTACACCGTAAATATCTTTCAAAGAGACGTTCTTTTGACTCAGCCAAAATGGTTTTGCTTCTTTATACGTAACATTTTTGTTGATTGAATGAACTTGAACGCAGGTTTTTTTTGTATTGAAGTTACAAAATACTTCCATTGGACCCGGAAGTATGTAATGTGTACCTGAAAGAAAATTGTTTATTTTAATTATCACCATTTAGAATGGATTTGGTTGAGGTGTGTCCGGCTGACAAATAAAAACGGCTGAAAATCGAACTGGCCACCATAAGCTGAACTCAAAAAAAAAAAGAAAAAGGTGCGTTTACAAAGAATGTGAAACAAAAGATTCTTTTGTTTCACATGACATTATGTAATATATAAGTGGTATAAGTATGGTATAACTATGGTATAAGTACATTATCTAAGGCCCCAGAGGCCGAATAACATAAGCATAATATATTAGTATTATTTACATCTCATTGTAAGTGAACTATTTAGTTTGGATGAGAAATAAAGTTCTTTAAACCTATATCTGTAGTCGGCATGTTTCAACGAATGTAAAAGTATATACCTACTCACCGTTTTCGGTAATGGGTGCATTTCTGCAAAGTACATTCCCAGGTTTGTCTTTTGTGCCCCACTTCAGCACCTTCCGATCATCGGTCATAAGCAGCGAGTCTGTGTCTGTGTCAGCAGCACCATCATAGTCCTTTGGCTCATAGTCATCACCACCTGAAATAACTAGTGGTTCGCCCCGAACTGAAACCTCGCGATGACCTTTATCAGCCTGACTACATAAGTGGGGAAGAAAGGGTTATTATGTATTCAACGGCTATGTAAGCATGTTTGTATGGATGATCCATTAGAAATCTAAAACTACCGAGTCAATTTCTTTACCGTGAGAATGATTTTGTATTTAACCGATTTCTAAAAGCATTTACTGAGATATACAATTTTCACCTCGGGCTACTTTCCTACACATCATCAAAATAACCTTTGAATAGTACTAAGCAACGGGCGTTCATACTACATACCTGCTAGTATATCAAGTACCTGACGAATTAATTGGTAACGTCCTTTTGACGAAATAATAGAACTCCAACGTCATTCAAATTCCTAGAAATGGAAGGTCAACAACGGATATTATATTGGTTACTGTTTTATAGGGTACATGTCCCTGAATTCGACAAATGAAAAAATGTTCGGAACAAATGTTTGTATGATCTGCAAATATTTGATCCGGGTCCGGGTTATGGTACTCGTATGTTATGGTACTCGTAGTTTTTCATACCCTCGTGGGTATGAAAAACTAAGAGTACCATAACACCTACACAGGGAACCCTAGTTTGGGATCAGAGGGCCTATTACGAATTTTGCATTGTAACAATCACTTTGCGAGTCGTGCCTCGTGAATGTGCCGCACAGTCGATAGAAACAGCACAGATACATAAATAGTTACTACGTAAGTCACGTTGAATACTCTGAATACTCACGACACGCAAAGTGATTGTTGCAATTCAAAACTCATAATAAGCCCTCAGGACTTAAATAAAAAAAATCTAAGGACAGCTACTATTAATTGTTTTTTTGTTGTAAAAGTGTTAATAGAGTTATCCATATTAGTTATCCATTTTGCTTTTTATTTGATCCTAATTATGTAGATAATACATATATATATATGTTTTACCGTATCGAAGTACGGGTATTCCGCTAGTTATATAGTTTAATCAATGTGATATGTTTTTTTTAATCTTTCAACAGATCTCCAGGGAAGGTTCGTTGTTAAGTTTTATCACCTATGTCACTAGGGGGCGCTTCACTATATGATGAAATGCAAAAAAAAAACCTCGACTTGCGTTTTAAGAAGGTCTTATAAATTGTAAGTAGATATTTACCAGCTGGGACTTCGTCATCTTTATCTTTACATGTACATGATCCTGGAAGACCAGCGGCACCCTATAAAATAAATTTATTTTATTGAGATTTTTAACCCAATCATGTTAAACAAATATAAATTTAAAAAAATTGTTATATGAACCAAAAGTATTCTAAATATCTTAATTCCTAACCTGTTATAAATTGTACAAAAAGCTTCACAAATGCAGATTACAATAATAATATAGTCTTTATGTATGTTATGCAAAATTTAACGAGTTCTCTATTACACAGTATCAGTTATGAGTTAACTATACCAAAGTCAAACAAAAATTTCTGAGAACTCTTCCGGCCATTATCCAGTTACACATTCCTTAAACAAATATAACAATTGCTAACTTTTGAAACTATCATGGTTATTATCATAATTGATGAGTCTTCTCAGGAGGGAGTCTCTCACCGTCGTACAATTTTCTTAAATTCTTTTCTTACCACATCGAAGGCCGTCGTGGGTCACCATATTGTATAGGGACATCTGTCGACGTATATACTTGAAAGTGAAATCACGACGCATAACTTCGATGATGGTTTTCTTATCACTTTTTTACAATTTACCTCTTCCCACCGAAAGCCGTCGGGGTCACCACTTGTGTAAGTTAACACACTGGATATCTAATCAACGTCGAGTGTTGTCTTACGATGATGATACGAGTACCTAGTTTCATCTGCTGTGTTCAATGACCTTCGGTAGGAGGAATTAATTATAAAGTCCGTTCACTCCATAAACGTGTATTTTTCATGTAGTGTACAACTACTCAATACAGATGCTAATTGAAGACTTGACCTGGCGACGGACGGTTAGAGACTGGCTTGCCGGCGCCGGGCCACCTGTTAGCGGAGAGTGAGCCAATTTGCTACATCAGCAATCCGTGCCCGTTCTTAAACTAACTCGTTCTTAAAATTTATAATGGGAAGAATTACCATTACCACCACGCTTGGCAGGCGGATTGGTGATCGCAGTATTGGTGTTGAGTACTCAGGTATATGTTGCTGCCTTCCCTGGTATCATCCCTTTATCAGCTTTTACGACATCAACGAAAGGAGATGGAAAGTCGGACACACCACGGCATAGACGGACACACCACGGTATTATTCTGATGTTTAAGCCTCTTAGTCACCTCTACGACATCCACAGGAGGAGTTGGAGGAGTCCTATTCTTTGGCCGAGACTTCCACGGCTCATTAAATTATAAGGTTCCGTGTACCTAAGGCTACGGAACCATAAAAAAGGTACTTTTGTAAAAATCAAGTTACCTTTTCGCCTTTAATTCCTGCTGGTCCTGCTGGTCCTGTTGGTCCTGCTGGTCCTGGTAGTCCTGCTGGTCCTGGTAGTCCTGCTGGTCCTACTGATCCTTTTGGTCCTGCTAATCCTGCTAGTCCTGCTGGTCCTGTTGGGCCTTTTGGTCCTGCTGATCCTGCTGGTCCTGCTGATCCTTTTAGTCCTGCTAGTCCTGCTAGTCCTGCTGGTCCTGTTGGTCCTGCTGGTCCTGCTAGTCCTGCTGGTCCTGCTGGTCCTGCTGGCCCCGGTGGTCCCTATGAAAATAATATGTGAACGTAAATATTATTATAGACATCTCTGTGGCGCGCCGGGCGAATAGCCGGCTGAGTTGCGTGAGGTTGCGAGTTCGATTCCCGCTGCGGGAAAAATATTTGTATGATCTGTATGGGATCAAGACTAAAAACGTGACTGTTCAAAAAAAATATTATCGAAACGATAATATTTCGTATAAAATAAATAGTGTGCGCCAACTGTGCGCCAACGCTTGTGCGCCAACTAATTAAGAGCATCTTAGCGCCATCTGCTGACGAGTACCGTGATACAGGAAAATGAGCCTGTATCGACACTCGACAGGCAACACAGAATTGCTAGCGTTATTATATGCAGTCTAAAGTTTTTTCAAATAATTGACTAACGTACGGTGCATGTGATTTATATGGAGACACTGATGCCCATCAGTGTCTCCATATAACCCCTAGCGTACACTCTGTGAGGTTCATATTCCATAGAAAAATGTCTGTTTAAATTGCTTCTTAAAACTCTGACTTCGGTCTCTGTTTTCGAGTATGGGTGACTTGACACTGTGTGTTTAGACAAGGACGCATTAATACCACTGAAGTTATTACTTTAAAACCTCAGTGTTTTATACTCATAGAGAATGTTCTAGTTTTATGCAGATTTAATGGCTGCCATGTGGAATAGTCTCGAATGTTCTCAAACTCTCTTGAGTGCAGGGGAGGATGCATCTTAGAAAAAAGGCAGTTTTTTTAAATAAACTCGTTTTCAAAGTTAGTATGCAAGCAGATTTAACAGAAATTATGATTTCTCCACCATGATCAAAAATATAGTCATCATTAAAAAAAAATACGCCAATTCTGTAGATAGATAGACAGCCCATCCTAAGGTTGTCTGGAAGAGATTGCTCTCAGCGATAAGACCACCCATTGTACTTCCATACGTATAATTCTAATTATGATTGTTATAATTTGTAATGTGGTGTGCAATAAAGTGTTTTCTATTCTATTCTATTCTACTTAGATAGAAAATCCATAATTGCACCCATAATACACAAAAAAATTACAATTTCACAAACAAAAACTAATTGTTCTACAATGATCGGTCTTATCGCTTTGTAGCGATTTCAACCAGACAACCTTTACCTAAATTTGGAAAGAAATAACACTCAATTGCTAGAACTCATAGAAATTTTACTCAATTTTCCAAAGATTTTCATGAGAAAAAGTTACACTAGCGAAAGTTGATTTTAAAAAAGCTCGCACAAGTCATAGATATTCTTTGGAGTATGAATCTTTGGGATATTCTTATTAGTTTTAAAGTAAGATAATTTTATTTTTATTCTTATTTTATTGTATATTTCTGTCTACCTATATAGGAAGGCAATTAAAGTGTCATATTGAATAAGCCGACCGACATTGATTATTTTATCCCAAAACCTACTTCATGAGTAACACTGTGATATCCAGTCACTGAAGATTTGAATAAGTTTTTCGTTGCAAAATTTATCTACCAAGCTTTTACAAAATTAGTGATCGAAACTTTGAGCTGATCAAAATGAGCCCAAACACTGCCAAGCTACTACTAATCATTGAGGAGTTCCATTGTCCAACTTCTTTCTCCATCATCAGATCAGCTCGCCGTCACCATAATATTCTATTGGCATCTGAACTTGACAGGTATGAAAACTTTCACCTCAATCGGTAGGGTGGAACTGGTTCAAAATTCAGTTTCAAGATTTGTCCCACACTAACAACAGGTCAAGATAAATAAAAGCTTGTAAGAAAGGATTTTACCTGTATTCCTTTTGCTCCTGGGACTCCTGGCAGACCTCTAGGGCCATCAGAACCCTGAAAATTAATAAAAATTTACTTAAAAACTAGATTAAGTAACAGAAACAAGTTAGAGGGTTATTTTCAATGGCACACTTGAAAGTTCACGCGAATGACAGGGCGAAGTAATCAGGAAGTAAATTCCCGAAAATTTAATTTGTCATTCAATTCACAATATAAACTCATCTTTCGATTAATCAGCAACCGTTCTCAAGCGGTGTTCAGGCTATGGGTTCATTGTTATTCTAAAGGAATGTAGCATTTATTTTCTTCAGTTACATTTCTTTTTCTTTTTTTTATACTACTTGGCAAGCAAACAAGCTTGGCCCACCTGATGGAAAGCATCCGTAGCCTATGGACGCCTGTAATACCAGTGACATTGCATGGGTTCTGCCGACCCTGAGACATAGAGATAAAAAGTCTCATGTGCCTTTAATTTCACCGGCACCCGTACCCTCCAAACCTTGCTTGGTGTCAGAAATAGGGACGGTGGTAGTACTTCCCCGGACAAACTCTTTCACAAGAAGTTCTACTACTAACCAGCAGGAATTTATGTCAGATGGCGCTTGTAACGGTAAAACGAAGGACTGCGTTAGGTACAGGGATTGTTGACGTCTGTTGCCGCTATAGTCCGATGAACGAGGCAATTCTTTGTATGCACACCCTAACAATAATTCCTCTGTCGCTGAAACTTTGCTGTGTGATAAAGTAAGGTTTATAGATTACGGTTGACAGGTTATCTAGGATTTTTTTATTTTTAAATTAGGTATTCCTACCTTAACATGGAAATCACTTATAACATTCGGTGGAAAATTGCTCAGTCTGAAATTTCTTCGGTGTATGTTAGTATACATTAATAAGTATAGATATGTAACGGTATCCAGGAATATTTCGATTTCGGTGAGGCAGAAATTAAAGAATATCTGTTTTTTTATCACAACTATTTCAGGAAAATTGCTCAGTCAGTTTTTATTTTTTTGTACGCGTAAGGTTGTTTAAACGATCTAAAAGATTTGCCGTTTCGTTCATAGCTTTATGGTTTTTTGGAAATAACTTTCGGCGGAAAATTGCTCCGTCCTTTTTTATTCATTTATTAGTTAAAGTACACTTAAATACAACAGCATTTTAAAGTATCCAATAAAATTTCGGCGTAGCATACGCATTTTAAACTATCAACATTACGCGCACAGCCGCCGGAAGCTACTTTTACTACATCTTGAGACAATAGTTTTGATCAATGAGAATCAATATATATATAAGGCAAATATCACTCACCTACTTGCTGACTCATCACGATATCTCAAGAACGAAATAATAATAAATAATGTTTCTTTCGGCTTCTAAGTGCTTGTAAGTTTAATATTTGTATGAAAAAAGTTAGAGCCAAATTGAACCTAACGCCTACGCGTTACAGCATATGACATCACATAGAAGTTGAAAGCCGAAGCAAAATCGTAAAGTTTCTCAGACGAAAAAAAATGAGAGACAGAGTCGTCGTGAACAAACAGACTCAGAACATAGCGCCATTTCTGGTAAGCACACATTGACTTTACGTTTACATGTATTCTCACGCAATCTCGAGCAGAGCTCAGTCGCGACTATAATAGCGAGTGCAGGCATTTGTCACTTGTTAACAAAATGAGTAGCGGTATTATTACGCTTGCAGTGTATTTGGTTGTTTAAATACAACCAAATGCACCAAATGCATGTTCTTCACCTTTCCAAACGAGATTGTTTGTAACTTGTTCCAACTCCTAATAATCTACTCCTTTTCAAAATTCTGAATGAATACAGTAGCAACCTTAGTGAGTCAGGCAAGTTTAGGTAATTATTTTCAAGGACGGTGGGAGTGGACCTTCTGTCTATTTCTATATTTTGTGGTCTTACCTAAACTGTAAAATTTTGTAACGTGGATCATTTCTTCTTCGATGCGTTGGCTGTTTTTATGACGACTTCTAGGTGGCCAGTATGTTTCAATTGATTTCTAACGAGATTTAAAAAAAGTACGACTTTACATACAAAATAAGCTTGCCAAGTGCGAGTCGTAAGTACTCGAGTAGGTGTGCTGACTGACGGTTTTGAATGTGGTAGTTTTCCATGATTTTGATATATTTTCAGTAAGTAATTTATTTTAATTTTTTATTCAAAAACGAGTTGAGTGTCCCTGGGAGAATTTTCAATAGCGTAATAGTTTTGATTGTTTTAACAGTCACTCGCGATAACTTTCGTTTAATTCTTCATCGTGTTCTCAATATTCTTATTTTTTCCACATCTTTTTTACGTTATTTTGGAGATAAGTTTAAGGACAGCTACTTTTAGGCGTTTTTTTTCGGTGTAAAAGTGATAAAAAAGTTGCTCATAGTATCATCCAAAAAAAACAGAACCTCGATAACCAAAAACGGAATGCGGATCCCTAAGCAAAAAAGCTGTGTCAAAAAAGGAAAAGCGGTATATCTGGCAGCTCTTGCGCGGAGCGCATGCGTGGTGCGGTGCCCCGCTGTATTATCAGAGGCCCAAACACGAACATCTAAAGTTACGAAGACACGATAGTAAACTTCAAATATCTACTCACAAATATTGAAAATTTCAAGTCACTCCTGTGTCACTGGCCAATATTTGACGTTTGAGATCGTCTCGATTGCGTCCCGGTAACATTAATTGTTCGTGCTGAGCCCACAGAACTCTGCGCGGTACGAAAATTGACTAAGTATGAAATGTTGATATTTAAAAGTTTATGTGTTTATGTGTTTTGGCGAAATTTTATTAGATAACTTAAAATTCTATTATAATAAAGTATACTGTAACTAACAAATGAATAAAAATGGACGGAGCAATTTTCCGCCGTAAGTTATTTCCAAAAATCCATAAAACTATGAACAAAAAGGCAAATCTTTTGGATAACTCTGCAAGGCAATTAGTTTAAACAACCTTACAAGTACAAAAAAATTAAAACTGACGGAGCAATTTTCCTGAAAAAGTTGTGATAAAAATACAGATATTCTTAAATTTCTGTCTCACTGAAATCGAAATATTCCTGGATACCGTTACATATGTATACTTATTAATGTATACTAACATATACCGAAGGAATTTTGGACAGAGCAATTTTCCACCAAAAGTTATTAGTGATTTTCATGTTTAGGTAGAAATACAACATTTAAAAATAAAAAAAATCATGGATAACTTGTCAACCGTAATTTATGAACTTTACTTTATCACACTGCAAAGTTTCAGCGACAGAGGAATTATTGTCAGGGTCAAACCCCCTCACTGACTGGACTACTAATAGATGGCATCGGAGAGGAAGAGATATAAAAACATCGTTGAGCGCAGTATCCAATACAATAATATTTTTAAGATGATATTTGGGCGCTTCCACGATATTGTGGTGCGTCGGGCATGTTTGCCGACGCAAGAACTGAGGGTCTATTACGAGTTTTGCATTGCAACAATCACTTTGCGAGTCGTGAGTATTCTACATGACTTACATAGTAACTATTCATCATTCTGTGCCGCGCAGTCGATAGAAACAGCACAGATTCTTAAATAGTTACTACGTAAGTCACGTTGAATACCCACGACTCGCAAAGTGATTTTTGCAATTAAAAACTCGTGCTAGGTCCTCTGATAGTTTTCATGCGATTACTCGAAAACTAAGTATCTTTACTGGGTAGATTTAGAAATATAGCCCTAATAACATTCTCAGTATTATGGCACATAAAGGAGATGTTTCATCCTGAGCCAGCTCTAAGTACACTACACAGAAAGATATAAAAAAAACAGGGAATTTTCATAAAAATGCAAATATATTAATTTGAAGCATAATACAGCGGTACAAAAATGATTATTTATGAGTTTTTTAATCTGGTCACCCGATTTTTAGAGCAGCCATGACAGTTGAGTGAATTTGACAACTGATAGTTTTGTTGAGTGTCATTGACGCTCAACAAAACAGGTTTCTTGTGTGATTTCCTTGTGTGTGATTGCTCTCTTTGGCAAAGATAATCTTGAATGTACACTAACACGAAGCAATATTATGGAAAATAAACAATAAAAAATGGTTTCTATATTGCTTAGCTATATTTATATATTCTGTACATAGTGCAGGCTCAAGCTCCATACATTCATGAAACATCTCCTTTGAGTGTCCTTCCTCAAACATTGGGTAAAAACTGTAATATTCGATTATTCGGATTTTATAACTTCCTTCTTATTTTATAGTTGTATGGAATGGTATTAATGCTTGAGTACCTAATAGGTAGAAAGATGTTAATGTTGGTGTTGTTTAAAAAGATATAGCTCTTTTTACGACGTTTTAACTTGACAGGTTTTTAACCGACTTCACAAAAAGCCCTCTGGCCACGTGGTCCTACTGCCTTTGTCCTACAGATCGGACCACATGAACTTTTTTTTCCTATTAGGAGGAGGTTCTCAATACCTACGGTTTTTTTTAATGTTTGTTACCTTATGTCTCCGGTGTTTATGAACCGATTTGGAAAATTCTTTTTTTATTTGAATTGATATAGATACTTCCAGATTGGTCCCATTTTTTTCAGAATCCAGGTCTGATGGAATCCATGAGGTATTTAGGGAACTCCTCAAATATTGTAGGCATACATATACTTAGCAATTTTGATATTTTCAGCAACAAACCAAGCATTTGCATTCAGAAAGTATCATAACCCTTTCACCACTATGGTTTTTTCATAATTTTTTTCATCCAGATATTTAGTCTAATACAACGGCGGAAGTCGGTTTTTTAAATGAAAAGTTATTAATACCTACAGTCTAGACGCAGTATAGAGTCCCCACCCCAGGCTAAAAATTGACGATGAACTCGATGAACCGCTGATATTGTAACGGTCACAGGAACTCGGTGGATGTAGGCGGCTCACCCACGGCTAGAGTAGTGATCCGGCCTAAGAATAGACCCCTCCTTCTCCTCCCGTGGATGTAGTAAAATCCTTACTTAGGGATTACACCAGGGGACGGACAGCCGCATCCACCAGAGTACTCAACACCAAACTGCGATTACCAGTAAAAAGCTGGTGATGATGATGATGATGATAATTAGGTGGATTAAGACCGCTTGTCGTGGCATACTAAGGGAGAGGCCTTTGTCCAGCAGTGGTCTTCTACCAGCTGATGATGATCATGGATACTTTACCTTGGGTCCTTCAATTCCCGGGGCACCCGGCTTTCCAAAGAAGTTGTGCTTTCCCTTGAAATAAAAAAAACATAAATATAACTATGGGTAGGTTACTACAAAATTTTGCAGGAGTCAGTGGATGGTGGCAGCTCATGAACAGCATTCGTCGTGGCATTCTATGGCTTATGTCGAGCAGTGTTATTCTACTGGCGGATGATGATGATGATGATGGAACTTGGCTCAATGTTAACCGTGAAGTAATTTAGACGTGAATACGTCATTGAATTTGCTACCATAGTGGGCAATCCAGAAAACTGATGATAATACTTACTACCTACTACTTAATACAATACATTACATAGATAGTTTTTTTTATTATGAGTAGGAAATACCCAGAACTCCCGGAACAATTATCTGCAGATCGTACAAATATTTGTTCCAAGGCGGGAATCGAACCAGCAACCTCCTGCTTCGCAGGCAAAGCTTCGCCCGCCATGCCACAAAGGTTGTCTATTTTATATCAATTGTGAGATTAGACCGGAGTTGTTCGGAAAAAAATTATGAGTAACTTAGAAGACATACTTACAAAATCCAGCTCACACAAAGCTAAAACAAACAAAAAATAAATTAAGGTAGATAAACTTAGACGGAAGTTATGGCTAAAGTTCACCAACACTATACAAACGGGCAGTTAACAGTTGCTTATTTGATTAGGTACTATTTTTTAAAACAAACTAGCAGTACCATTGTATGACAGCACACAGACCTGGCAAAATATATTTGCAGCCTTAGCAAGGCGCGCTGAATCCTTTCCCACACATCTGCAGGGCGATTCTAAAACGTCGGAAACGTTTCCGATCGGTAGTGCAAGTAAGTAGGACTCGATTCGATAAATTTGACAGGTATTCTCGGTAAAATCAGTTTTTATCGAATCGAATCGAAGTCGCAAGTACGTAACTGCTACTTTAACGGTCGGTAGTTATACTTTAAAATTTTAACGAATCTAACGAAAATTTAAGTACGTAACGTCATTTTGACAGTTGAGATGAGAGAGAGAGAGAAAGAGAGAGAGAGATTTTATTGATTTTAAATTAATTTACTTTATTATATACCTGCTTGACATTGGCAAAATTGAGGAGATTTCACTCAGAAACCATAAATAAAAAAATTAAATAAATCTTTTTTTTTTGCAAAGGACACAACTCTAAAACACTTTTGTACTACCATTACTATCAGTGTACTATCATTTATTCTGTGTTTGTAGGAAGATGGCATATTTTCTGTATTTTTACTAAATCAAACGGCGATTTTGGTAAATACTGGAAGTTTTTTCTGAAATAAATCCTAAAACAAAAAATCTATAAAACTAAGGATTTTCTAAATATTTCAGACATTTATTTATTTATTTATTTATTTAAATTCAACATCAGTCGTGCCACAGAAATCCTACTTTAAATGTTTTGTCAGTGGACGTCCTCAGTGTTTTCATTTGACAAGCGATCCTTATCAACTCGATTCCACGCTAAATCTTATCGACGCGTGTTACGTACTTCCAAATTCGTTAACAATCAGCCAGCCAGCAAACGTTAAATATTACAACTAAACCGTTATAGCGTTGTGACATTTGCCAAAAAAAAGTTTATTTATTTTTTATTTATGGCCTGCGAGTAAAATCTTCTCAATTTTGTCAATGTCAAGCAGGT
The DNA here is from genome assembly GCA_951392215.1 of Epirrita christyi. Lineage (NCBI taxonomy): Eukaryota > Metazoa > Arthropoda > Insecta > Lepidoptera > Geometridae > Epirrita > Epirrita christyi. The sequence goes on along the minus strand of OX595842.1, from coordinate 5,243,869 downwards.
ATATTATTCGATACAATAAAGTAAAGCGATGGCAGTTTTACTACGTAGTAAAAATTTCTTGGTTTTACTAGAATGTTCTTGGACAGCCCCTTCGAAAAAAGATTATCTTCTTTTTCTTCTTTGATCAAAGCGTAGAGAAAATTTGGTATTTTAGCTATTATTGTATTTCAACATAGATAATATTACTGGTAGTATATAATTATATCGGGAATATTTCAGTGTACACGGTGAAGGCTGAATCAGCAATTTGATTTGGAAATTATGGTACCTACACGATATGACGCTGCTTCCGAATACGCGTCACATTGTGATGCTGCAGCCGTTCTTCCTCATCACCCAAAAATAAAATAATAAGTCCGAAATCCATTATTAGCAATTATCGTAAGCTTTTCGGACTTATAGGTGTCGGTAAATTATCTAGCTCGACAGCATAAATTAGCGATCTCAACTGTCAAAATGATGTTACGTACTTGCGACTTCGATTCGATTCGATAAAAACTGATTTTATAGAGAATAAATGCCAAATTTATAGAATCGAGCCCTAAGTAGTTGCACTGCAGCCCTCGACGCGTGTTACGTACTTCCAAATTCGTTAACAAGATCGGTAAAAATGCAAACCTTAGCGATCTCGATGTCGTATCGATGCAAAGTACGTACCTTCTTGCACAGCGGATTCGTTAGTTTTTCATTTCGATGTGGTAAGTAACTAAAACTATTTTCTAACAACTTTCTCTAGTAAACACAGTAATATATAATATTTATTGTTTTTTATTGTGTTAGAGAAAATTGTTTCAGTTACTTACCACATCGAAATTAAAAATTAACAAATCCGATCGGAAACGTGTCCGACGTTTTAGAATCTCCCTGCTGGTCACTAGCCCCTGTTAGGGCTACGGTACATTAAGCTGGGCTTTGACCTAACGAAGAGTGACCAAAAAAGAAAAGGTAACACGAAGTAGTATTGCTTGGCCACCCGAAACTCTCGTGAAGACAAATTGGCGGCAAATGGAGAAAGAATATGCTTACGTGAAATACTCGTAAATGTACGTAATCTTACCTATTTTTGTAGAGCAAGTTTTTCCTGAGTCATCTGTTGTATTCTGAAAAAAAAAAAACACAATATAAAAAAAACTTAAGGTTCAATAGTCCAACAAGGAACACTACGTAACTCTACACTTCGCATAGGCCGGACCTCAAGTAAATTAGGGTTCCGTAAGGTTCCTTGCACTTGCTAGCTTAGATATTGGGGAGCTAAATCTATCACAAGTTACATTTTAAAGCTACGACTTAACCCACAGCGCGCCTTGCTTGCTTGGTCCGACAAGGTCCTCCTAAGGACAGGTGCTCTACGTCCTTCGATGCCCAAACAAGAGTGACATGCCGCGGGCGAGTCTAATTGACACGGACGTAGCGTAACACGGATTTTGTATGGAGATGCCGATGAGCGCCCCTAGCGTACACTCTGTGAACCTCAATTTCCATGCAAAAATCAGTGTTAAACTACACGATTCGTCCGTGTCAATTGCTTGTTAAAAGGCCCAATTCTCTAAATTATTTTATAACTACACTGAAAGTTAACCGAATCGAGACTGAATTGTGAATTGACAGAAAGTTGGTATTCTGCTCCCTCACAATGTAGTCTACTTTCAATTCACGGTGACTACTATTAGAGTAGGATGGTATATATTATATATATATATATAATTGGAAAGAGTAAAGAGAGACTCCGTTAGAAAAATTAAAAAAAAATTGCTAAAATTATTGAAAAAACTTTGAATCGTTCAAGATTCGGTCACATTTCGATATAATCACATTACAGTGTTGTGTTTTAAGTTAAGAGAATACCATTTCTGACATTTATGACATCGACACAAGAACGAAATATGATCTGAACTCTATTTTAACTATTTTTTAGTTAGAGAATTGGGCCTCAGACTTCGGTCTCAGGTCCCGTGACACGTGTGTGTCTGCTAGGGAGTGCAAACCGATATTTTCGGTGATTTGTATTTTTTTTGTACCCCACCTTTAAGTGTGGATCCGATGTATGTATGATAAAACGGTAGTCACTTAACATATACCCCAACAGTCATATTCCCACACTAAGATTATCTGTGTCGTGGGTATCAGGAACTTCACACAACACAACATCCAGACCCCGAACAGCAGCGGAAATCGAACCCGCACCTCTTGCGTCTCAGTCCACTGCGGCGAGGAGGTCATCAAACTTGGTACCGTGACGCGGTTCAAGCAAGTGGAGTTGCGAACAAAACTTAGTTTAAAAATAACCGATTTCTTTCAAAAAGCGCTGAATCAATTTCGATAAAATTTACTATGGTAATAAATTAAACTCTTGAATATAACCTACCGAACAAAAAAACCATCGAAATCAATTCATAATTGGCGGAGTAATCGCGTAACTAACATACATAAAAAACATACAGTCGAATTGAAAACCTCCTCTTTTTTTAAGTCGGTTAAAAATAAACGATACATACCAAATTAACAAATTCTTTATCCTGACACGTAGCGACTGAAATCAAATACAAATAACATTTACAGCACGAATAATAAAAGGTCCCTCCTTCCAGAAATGAGTCAGGACATCTACCGGCTGATGATAACGATTCCGTTTGGTAAAATATCATCATCATCATCAGTCTGTAGAAGTCAATTACTGGACATAAGTCTCTCCCATAGAACGCCACGACGAACGGTCTTGAGACGCCTCCATCCACCGACTGCCCGTGACCTTTATTATGTTGTCGGTCCATCGAGAAGAAGGCCTTCCTAAGCTGCGTCATCCGGTTCGTGGTCGCCATTCGAGAACTATTCCCTACGGTTGTCAGCTCTGTGAGCTATAATAGTACAGCGTGTAAAAGGACGTCTCCCGAATATTTTATTATGTGGTTTTCATTGCTTTTTTGACGTTTTTATTTATTAATATGTTTTTAATGATGGAAATTAGGTTTTTGTGTTCCTTCAACGTTATTTTATGGATATCTATAAAGAAAACATGACAAAAGCGGCCCAAAAGTGAGCATTTTTTTTTCGTACTTTTCCATCTTAAATATTTTCAGAATCATGGTCTGAATGCACTGTTTCAGTTTTCTGGAGTAGTCTTTTTACGCCCTGTATATGCCAACTGAACTGCCCATTGCCACTTCGACTTGCTAATTCTGAGCTATGTCGGTAATCTTGGTCCTTCTATGGATATTCTCACTGCATAGCGTGCTGCTCTGAGACGTAGTCGCTAACTGATGTACTCATTCACCCAAGCTCATAGTCATGTAACAGGCTATAGATTGAGCAATGCTTGGTTCACTACGTGAAGGAAAGGATATAATTGAAGATGGTCGTGATGTCCACACGTGCTCGAGTCTTAATGATAGTTTCAAAGTTTTGGGTTATTGGTCTTTCGCTATAAGGTCATTTCGTCATCGAAAAATATAGGGTAAACTAGTCATAAGTCAAATAAATTCAATATTTTATGGGTAAACTGTGTGACGGTTGGGTCAGCCATTAAAAGCATTTGCGCCCATACAAAACGTACTAATTACAACTTATTGGTAGAAACTTACATGAATTTATCAGAACTGCACATATAAAAACACTTAAAGTTTTTGCAGCCATGTTGGAACGTGTGTGACACTTGACAGTTTGAAATATAGTTATAAAATGAATTACGGACCAACTTATCCTCTATGAAATAGATATTTTAAATGAAATTTAATTTATTTACAATTTTGTCCTTAATAAGTCAGTGATGAGTTATTTTAAATGTGCTATAGGTACCTATGTTCTACAAACCGGATGACGCAGTAGATGAAGGTCTCGGTGAACTAAAGACATTATAAAGTTCGAAGGAAGTCAGTGGATGGAGGCGGTTCAAGACCGTTTGTCATGGCATTCTAGGGCCTATTTCCAGCTGTAGAATTCTATAGGCTAATGATGATGATGATGATGATGATGATGATGGTGAGGATGGTGAGGATGATGATGATGATGATAATGATGATGATGATGATTACGATGATGAGTTTGGAAAAACAAAACACGACGGTCTCGTTGTTCGTCTCTGTCATAGCCTCTAGCTCTACCAAATCTATTAATGAGTTGCTGTTGCACCTAAAGTTATTGATGCCCGGCGTTTATATGATTGTTGGGTGTTATGTTACATAAGTATGATAAAATATTATAACTTAAATTAAAATATCTGAATCGAATTAAGGGAACAGCTTTTTTAATGATTTCTAACTAAATTTAAAAAATATGTACAAACGAACATTATACGAGAAAAATTAATATAATCCGCCATTGTATTCGACTAAATATTTGGATGAAAAAAATGATGAAAGAACCATAGTGGTGGAAGGATTATGATACTTTTTGAATGCAAATGCTTGGTTTGTTGCTGAAAATATCAAAATCGCCATATGTATGCCTACAATATTTGAGGAGTTCTCTCAATTCCTCATGGATCCCATCATCAGAACTGGATTCTGAAAAAATGGGACCAATCTGGAAGTATATCTATTCAAATAAAAAAAGAATTTTCCATATCGGTTCATAAACGCCGGAGATGCGGTAACAAACAAAAAAAATAAAAAAAAGGATACAACCTAATTGAGAACCTCCTCCTTTTTTGGGAAGTCGGTTAAAAACAGGAATAATAGAAAGAAAGAAAGAAAGAAAAACAGTTTATTTATGATCTAACAAAAAACACACAAACACTAAAATATCAAACATATTAAATAAGAATGACAAAATGTGTGTGCCAGTTGCAAACCACAAAAGGGTCCCCAACCCAGCATTTGCTAGGCCGCCTAAACAACCTAGCGCTGGTCTTCCGTTGGAGCCCAGAGTGAACCACGGAAATCCGCTCACCATTGAGCGTCACTATAAAGAAGCGAAGCGAGAAGAATAGGATAAAGAAAACCAGGATAGTGTTTATACCTAGAAATACAACAATATACAAACGGTTAATTTTCCAAAAATGGATTAGGTATTGGTGTATATACCTTTTTTTAATATAAATTTTCCTGTTAGTGCATGTATCATTATTGCCGTCATTTAAACAAAAAATAAGGAAATTAGAACTGATTAACTACATACTACTTTGGTAACTAGCTAGGTACTGAATCCTTAATTACTCGCGGAATAATTTGAGAGGCTTGCTTTAGACTCCAGACACGCGTAATAACTTGAGTGGTACACACAATGTATGGTAATTTGAGGGGCTCGCTAACTACACGCCTAGTTAATACAGGGGCTTGCTCCAACCACGCATAGTAACCGAGGAGCTTGCCTTTTACAAGCGTAATTTTATAAGGAACTTGCTCCAAACACATGTAATAATTTGAAGATTTTGCATTTTGCAATAAACATGCGTAGAAAGTAAATAGGCTTGCTCCAAACACACACAGTAACTTCAAGAGTATGCTTCATACACGTGAACTAATGAGAGGGGCTTGCTCCAAACATTACGGTGTAGACATGCAAGGGCTTGCTCAAGACACGCACATTAACATCAGGGGTATGCATACCATACCATATACATGGGTATGAGTACCATGATACCATAACACCCAGACCCGCAACAAATATTTGTAGACCATACAAACATTTGTCCCGCAGCGGAAATCGAACCCGCAACCTGTATCTCAGCCGGCTACACGCCCGCCGCGCCACAGAGGTTGCTTTCATAATCTGCTTACGTTAATGTAGAGGTGGGTTTGCCATAATCCGCATTGCAGGCGAATTGAGTACTCAAGTGGATGCTGCTGTTACTTACCATACTCTGGTTTACATTCATTTTATTTGATGACGGTTACCAAAGTACTTCCTACAATCGAATAAAAATAAGCTGATTCCACGATAACAAAATTAATTACAGGATAACAGCGCCATCTGTTATAAGCCTTCTTAACTGTGTAGGCAGAATTTTTGGGGCCCTCCAGCTACCCTTACAAATCTGAACAGTTCCATAGATATTGAACAGATGTCGTGAGGATTGCTTTAGAATTATCTTATGAACTGAAAAGATAAGTAGGTACCTAGGTACCTACTTATAGGTAGGTAGGTAGGTAGGTAGGTTGGTATAATTATTATTGTAGGATTTGTAGGATACCCTGAAACACTAACACCTACTTATTACGAAATTCAAGTTTGAAAAACAGATATTAATTATAAGTAATTTTATTAAAGTAACTTTCTTGAATTATATCCTGTACCCACCCTGATGAAGACCCTCGATTAGGGTCGAAACCTGTAGGTGCTTCCACCAACATATCGGTACGTGAAAATTTCCCGTTTTTACAAAATGAATAATTATAAGTAGTTTATGAATGGGTATGTATTGGTATTGTTGAATCAGGTCATCATCATTATCATCATAATCAGCCTGTAGGAGTCCACTGCTGGACATAGGCCTCCCCCTTAGAATGCCACGACGAACGGTCTTGAGCCGCCTCCATCCACCGACTCCCCGCGACGTTTATAATGTCTTTAGTCCATCGAGTGGAGGGCCTTCCTCTACCGCGTCGTCTGGTTTGTGGTCGCCACTCGAGAAACTTTATTCCCAACGGTTATCAGTTCTTCGAGCTATATGACCTGCCTATTGCCACTGAATTGAATTGGGTAAGCATGTTAAAATGTGATGTACACCGGTGCTGACATCTTTTATTAACCCTTGTTCTTGTTTGGAGTAGTATCTAAGGTAATATATAATTTGACTGGATTTTCAGCTTCTTGTCAAGCTTGTCTACTTCCACCAATAGTGCTGCCATCTTTTAGTGACCTTAAACGCTAACTTAGTGACGTTTTCCTTAACCTACCGAGTGGTTGCTCTTTTTCAGTAAATATTTGCTACTCCAAAATACCAGTAGAGGCCGCTGTCACCCATATCAGATTTACTGAGCCGATAAGGTCGCAAATAAATAAACAATTAGGTCAGAATAAGGAATATAAATGAGAGACGAAAAACTTTTCAACGGCATTTATGAAAAATATTTTTCTAAATCACAAAAACTATGGCAGTTTGTGTTTTAGTTCAGTAAAGCACAGCAAAGCACAGAAAATCAAAGCAAATCACAGTCATCATACAGCACACAGCACATAGAGTACATCACAACAAAGCAAACAGCACACAGTTACAGCACACATCGCACGGCACAGAACAAACAACATGCAGCAAGCAACACACGTCACACAGCACATAGCTCACAGATCACAGCACATCACCCAGGATACAGCACGCATTGTACAGCACGCAGTACATATCATAAAGCACAATGCACCCAGCACTTAGCTTAAAACACTCATCACACAGTACTCAGCACACAGTAGATAGCACAAAGCACGCAGCACACAACATTAAGCAAACATCACACAGCACAAAGGGCACAAACATAATATATACCTACCAATCTTACAGCTCTTTACAGAAATACATTTAGAAACCTATTTACTTGAATACTTCCGATCCATTAAAGCCCATTTACCATTATTTATTTCTGAGGCATTTTCCGTTAAAAGCATCCTATAAGCATTAGCTTATCGTAAATCTTTCTTGTGTGCAACTTGAGGTACCTATCTGTTGGTTACATTGGCATTTTACCTTTTAGTTTATCGACTTTGTAGTCTTAAGTACCCGGTGAAAAAGTAAGCATAAGCTAAATACCTATATTAATTGGATTTACCTCTTTTGTATGTTCTTCTCTTTGACATACGTCAAAACAATACAAAAGCTATTTTATCTATCAAAGGTTGAAAAATAGATTATGAAGGTAGGTATAATTTATTGTACATTTCCCATTTAAGCCTGAAATAAATGTATTATTACACTCAGACCCGGAATAAATTTTTGCAGATCATAAAAACATTTATCCCGCAGCGGGAATCGAACCCGCAATTTCCCCCACTACAACCATTTTATAGAGATTTTCATACAAACACGTAACTGTAGGTTGTTACGATATTTTAATTAATTTATTAGTTTTTATTTTAATGACAATTATCAGCATCACCAGCCAGTCCCCCAATTACAGGTAGCAATGGCAATGGACACAACAATGGAGATTATTTTGACAGGCTTATTATGCCATGATGCGCAAGAAAATAGCATCAGTTAAATGCAGAATGCTGGGCAGTTCCAATAGTGTACTTGGGGAGCTGGCTGGCAGGTACGACAGTCGTCTGCAAAGACACTGGGTTTCGGCCCTTATCAACCCCAACTCTAAGCGGATATACTGCATTAATTAGTTATAACTGACTAGTGTAGTGTATCTGCTTTCAGTAGGTACATAGTATTAAGAAATGTAATTTTATGTATTGTAATTTTTGACATTTAATTTTATTTTATTTTGACATTTATGAATCTTAGTTGTTCGAATAAATAAAAATAATATTATTATTATTATTAGCGATGCCCTAATATTTTGAAACTTGAAAGGAGGAATATTTAGGTCAAGAAGTTTCCTCTATTCAAGTTTCAGAGTATTTTGATAACGCTAGGGCTGCCAAAATGATCCCCATTGTTGCGTTCCCCATTCCCATTTGCTACTGTAATTGGGGGGTGGTTTACGTCCACGTCCAGATTAAGCCTTTCCCACTGAATACAATGAGGGGATTTGCCATAATCACCAAGCTTGGTAACCGGATTGGTGATCGCAGTTTGGTGTTAAGTACTCAGGACTCTGATTCTACGTTTTGACAAGCAATTGGCACGGACATCAGGTGTAGTGGAACACGGATTTTTGTATGGAAAATGAGGGTCACAGAGTGTACGCTAGGGGCGCTCATCAGTGTCTCCATACAAAAATCCACACTGCACTACACGAGACGTCCGTGCCAATTGCTTGTAAAAACGTAGAATCAGCTCTCTGTTAGATGCTGCTGTCCATCCCCTGGTAGTGTTTAATTTAATGACAGACTGACAGCTAAATCAATTTTGAATGGATGTGGATTTAACAACAACAACACAACATAACAACACACCCAACAGTCACATACGTATACTATAGTCTTAATCTCACACTAGGAAAGACTATTCAAATTAGTACTCTTTGTGGATTGCTTCTATTCAATATCTCTATCTAAATTAAGCTACGTTTTTGATGAACAAAAATAACACTATACAAAACATTCATTGACATTCGTAGCTAAACTAATGATATTTATGTGATACTTTCAATTAAAATATGTGTGTTAGGCCTCCTGATTCCCGCAAAACCAGTGTTCGCTATCTAAAGAAGTGTTGATAAGCTATAATGTGCAAAAAACACAATAAAATTTGAATATCGCGCCAATTGCGAAACGTTTAACCTTAAGAAGGCGTACTATGTGATTTTGCCCAACAAAATCGATCTAGAACTCAGTATCTACGGGTTCTACGAGTTAAATAATTTGGAATATGAAAATTTTATATTTTTGCATTTATTATGTAAAGTTGAAAACACGATATGTAAAAAACCTCGATAGTTTTACCTATTTAATGAAAAATCCTTGTTTCCAACACGTTTTGAAAGAAACCTCAGGAACCCTACGGTGTTTTAAGATAAATTTTACTACAACAAGTAGATAATAACTATTTATTCTTATGCTAAAATCAGTTTTTTGATAAACACTTTATTTTCGCCATGATAAACAAAAAACTTCATTTTTGTGCACGACACTCGCTAGCGCGAGCGAGATGGCGCGCGGATTATTGCGTGCGTTAAAGAGGGAGCCTAAATTGTAGTATAGTGCCATCTTAATAAAATGAGGAACCTTCTTTGGTAAAACCAACATTAAATAGGGAAAATAAGGGAGAACAAGCCATCATTCCCGACGGCTGTAATAGCAGATTCCATTTGTTGCCGATTGTCTTATTACAGGCAATTTGCTTAAGTGCCAGCAATCAGATGCTTGTGCTGTTAGAATTCTTTATTTTCTTCACAGACCATGTAATCATTTTGAGATTGTGTATCTCAGATCCCAACTTAAAACTGTACATCAGTCGGCAAATCCGACGACGGTCGGTGACGACCTCTGTAAGTTGCGGGTTCGATTCCCGCTGCCGGACAAATGTTTGCATTGATCTGCAAATATTTGTTCCGGGTCTGGGTGTTATGGTACCATTGTACTCGTAGTTTCTGATGCACGACACATGGAAACCTAGTGTGGGATTATGACTACGTATGTGACTGTTGGGTGTTATGTTGTTGTTGGAACATGGTTTAATTACAACATTTTAACTTCAATCAGTACGCGCAGTATTGATTAAAGGCCTATCAAAATAAAGCAACAAAGAGCTAATAATTTGAAATTCGGGGGAGGGGAGGACTTTGTCGGTGTTAACCCTGAACCAAAGCCGAGGAAAAATTCGATTTCACCGGAACGAGATAACGATGATCAATGTGTATTCAGTGAAGCCGTTTTAAAACGTGCCGTGATCGAGACGATCGAGACTAGTGTAGATGTTGGTATCGTGAAACCGTTTTACAACGTGCCGTAACCGAGACAATCGAGACTTTATAGTGTAGGTGTTGGTATCGTGAAGCCGTTTTACAACGTGCCGTAACCGAGACGATCGAGACTAGTGTAAGTGCGTAGATGTTGATAGATGCTTTGAATGAGTTATAGATAGATAGATAGATAGGTTAACACTTTATTGATCCTCACGCAGAAACAATAAACAAGTACTGTTACAAAAGAAAGGCAAAAGGCGGCCTTGTCGCTGAGAGCGAGAATTATCTTATTAAAATAATATTTTTACGGCGACGTAAAAATATTATTTTGCTTCCTTATTATACTTAGAGTTATTATACAATCTACTATTATTTCGTGGTTTAATTATACGTTTATGGCTTATTTCGTGGTTGAATAATTAGTCATGAAGTAATTTTGTGGTGGCGTTACTCGTGGTTTCGTGGATCGTGGTGGCGTTACTGACTACACTCCGATAACACTGAAACAAGCAACAAATAAATCTGTGATATTGAGTTCCAATATGGCTCGCATTTGTGCTAAAGATTCAGCGCGTCACCAAAAAAGGAGGAGGTTCTCAATACGGTTGTATTTTTTTAACCGACTTCACAAAAGGCGGTGGTTCTCAATTCGTTTTTTTTTAATGTTTGTTAGGTACCTCATATCTCCGTAATTTATAAACCGATTTGGAAAATTCTTTCTTTATTTGAATAGATATACTTCCAAATTGATCCCATTTTTTTCAGAATTCAGTTCTGATGTTGGAATCCATGAGGAATTGAGGGAACTCCTCCAATATTGTAGGCATACATATAGCGATTTTGATATTTTCAGCAACAAATCAAGCATTTGCATTCAGAAAGTATCATAACCCTTTCACCACTATGGTTTTTTCATCCAGATATTTAGTCGAATACGCGGAAGTCATTCTTACTGCATCGCGATAAAGCTTATTTTACATTAAAGCCGATTCCGACCAAAACCTGCCACCAGACTTGAATCCGGCTCGGTAGTGTACAAAACGGCTTAAATTGGCTAACGATTCTGGAGTTCCGCCCCGCGCCAGAGGCATATTTAATTTATAACAGGTAAACCTTTTCAGATAATTAAAGATTATTTGTAGTACTCTATTAAATAAAACTAAGAGCAGTAGGTTCATATTAACGACAGTAACACAATCTTTTGCCAAGATAAATTTACGTTAGGTACTTAGCAGAAGCTTAGCACGTACTAATGCTTAGACCTGTCCCTGTCACTGTCACACAAATGTTAAAACACGCGTATTAGAGAGAGACAGGGACGATTTCAAACTAAAATTTAGACTTAGTCACCGTGAAGTACGTTCTATTAATCTGACCGAGGTTGTTGCCCTAGTGTCAAGTTAGATTTGTAGATAGAAAGCCGGACATGTCCATATCCAGCTTTTATCTGTTTGGTTTTTTGAAGAGCCCAGTTAGAGTTCGCGGAAACGTGGTTTTATTTATGTTCGGGTACTCTTTTCGTCCAAAAACCACTGAGTTTATCGCGACTACTTCCAGTTTATAATGTCTTTAGTCCATCGAATGGAGGGCTTCCTCTACCGCGTCGTACGGTTTGTAGTCGCCACTCGAGAACTTTTATTCCCCACCGGAATAAAGTCGGTCAGTGGCGGCTCAAGACCGTGCGTCGTGGCATTGAAGCGTTCCACCGAATTGAAAAGCACCGGTCCTGCATTCTAAGGGGGATGCCTATGTCCAGCAGTGGACTTCTACAGGCTGATAGTGATGATGATGACTTCCAGTTTCCTCTTCCGCACTCTTGCTGCTCTCTTCCACACAAAACACGTATTTTTTCAACGGCTGGCAATTTCTGCCATCTTCTTGGGCCTTGTAACAAAATCATGTCCGGATATTTCAATAGTGATGTCTAGCATTGCAAAAACATCATCTGTCAATTCTAGTGGGATAGTTTCTTTGGCAAACCTTCTGCTTGTATGTTTTCTACCATTTTTTTTACCACGCCCGTAAATTGTGCAACGTAGCATACATTGTTTTTGTCTAATGCGTTAAGTTATGGATTATTAGCTTGTTATTGTTCTGAGGATTAGTTTCATTGATAAATCAATGTGATCTGTGACACGGTCATTTGACCTTTTTTTGTTGTTTTCGATGTTCAGGTTTTTTAATAGAATAAAATGTCAAAGTATTTATTTATCGATAACATTAACGCTATTCGTATTAAAAGTAACTTCTAATATTTCAAAATACAATGCCGAATGTGTATATTGTTGGCCACATATGAGGTAGTGCTATCTTCCGCCTTTTTTTTCTAGACCCGCCACATCTTAACCTTTTTACCTAGAAATATGTAATTTCCCAAGTAAGTGGATCATGGAGGTAACTTACATCAAAATTTATCTCGGATATCCTGTGATGAAAACTGTGAATTGACTTCGGAACCCTACAATAAGCGTGGTCCGACACGCACTTCACCTTTTTTTTATGTGTTTGCTAGTTGTCTATTGTGTAGTTGTTAGGTCTCACCACAAAGCACATAAAGGCGGGCGCGCCGCCAGACAGAGGGTCCGCTCGAACAAAGCGCCATTTCTGGCAAGCACACATGGACGTTACGTTTACAGGCATTCTCACGCAGTCTTAAGCAGAGCTCAGTCGCAACTATCGCAAGTGCTAGCGTTTGTCACGTGTTGTCAAAATGAGTAAGCGGTATTGTCACAAAGTAAGAAGCGTTTTCTATATTTTGCGATCTCACAGTCACATGTTTTTTTTTTTAATCGCATCTGAGGATTTACTCAATTTTACCTATGTCAAGTAGCATAGATAAACAAGCAATGTCCAGTCGTCAAGTCCTCTGTCAAGTCATGTTCTAGTAAATCGATGGCAGTTTACTAGAATGTTCCTGGACAATTTCCACCTCTTCGAAAAGACACGCGATACACTTATTTTATTTAAATTCACTACCGTGTACTCTTTATACGCTACACCGGTTAAAATGCCACCAAAATTACACGATATAACTCAAAAAGAAACACTAGAAATTGAAATAAAATAAAAAAAGACGACGTCTCCCTTCGAAAGAGCAGAAAAACTCCCTGTCACATGGTTAGGCGTAGAAAAAAACCGAAATGGCATGTTTGACAAAAAATACGATTCTCGGTTCTGTAGTGTGACACATATTCAGCTTTTAGTTCTCAATCCCGTTGCATCAAGTTACCAACTTCCTGCTTCGAATCCAGACATTCATATGCGCAGCGTTTACAAACTTTCAACATAAACATTTCATTGAAGAAAAAGTTTGATGTTGTTAGTTTTATTTACTCCACAAGTTAAAATGTTTTTTTATTCATATAGCTTTTACCTACCAGTTTAGCTACTGCATTTTTCTCCTTAGATATTTTGGAAGCATGTACTGTAGTGTGTCCAGCCTAAAAATTGATCCTCTGTATCCTCCCGTGGATGTCGTAAAAGTCGACTGAGTGTTTGACTGAGCGAAAGAGCATTGGCTGCAGCATCAACCTGAGTACCTACTTAACAATGATCACCAATCTGCATGCGTGGTGATTATGGCAAGCCTCCTCCAGCAGTAGATGTAGCAGTTAATGATGATGATGATGATGAAGCATGTGCATTTGAAGGTGCCACTTCACTTGGCGTACCTATATTCGCACATGTTTGCGTTATTTTTCCAAAGTAAAATCAACCATGAGTCTATCGGTACATAATGTTATTTTCCGTGGCAAAGTCACGCAAACATTTGTGAATATACACCAAGTGAAGTGGCACATTATGTTTTCCTTAATTGTGTACATATAACTGACTGACTACATTTTAAAGGTTGCTGGAAGTTGGTGGATGGAAGCGGTTTAAGACCATGGCCATGGTATTCTATGGGGGACGCATTTGTCCAGAAGTAGATGGCTGTTGATGATGGACCACCTGCTATCCAATGTGCTTCCAACCCTGCTGGCAGAACAGAGGGCCTATTACTAGTTTTGCATTGCAAAAATCACTTTGCGAGTCGTGAGTATTCAACGTGACTTACATAGTAACTATTCATCATTCTGTGCCGCGCAGTCAATAGAAACAGCACAGATTTATAAATGTTACGACGAATACTCACGACTCGTAAAGTTATTATTGCAATGCAAAACTAGTAATAGGCCCTCTGTTGGCAACGACAATGGTGCTGATGCTGCTGACTCACGTGAATGGTGTTAAACTCAAACTAAAGCCAATCGTCCACCGCCAACTAAACTAAGTGAAAACTAAGCTCAGCTACCTAAACTAAACTTAACGTAGCTTAGCTGGCATAGTTTGCGGTGGACGCACATGTATGAAAAACTGGCTCAACTATGTGAGCTAAGCTAAACTAACTTAGTTTAGTTGGCGGTGGACGTTCGGCTTTAGGCTTGTGTTTGTGTGTGCAAAGAATAGTGAATGTTATTGTAGAGAAAGTAGGTTTTTGCTTGTCTGTATAATTTACAGCTATTCCATGGCAGGACAGCAGGACACATTAGTATGAATAACAGTTGCACTATCTCAATCCAGCTGGCTTGATCAGCTACACCGTGTTAGTTAATTTTCCAGTCTGGTTTTAAATATTTTTACTAAAACTACGTAGTTATAGTAAAAATATTTAAAACCATACTGGGGTGTAATTTTTGAAAGGTATCAAGTGACTAAATGTCAAAATTTGTCGTTTATTCCACGATTTCCAAATTTATATACAACAGTAGGCAAAATTAAAGTACACGTAAAAACTACTCGGACTTCGCAGTTTTTACGTATACTTTAATTTTGCCGGTTATTCAACAAACGCGCGTTTACGCGGTTGCCACGTAAACGCGATGCTCACACTAGGCCCTCTGAAACTCATTGATGACTAAAGTTCTTATATACCAATGATATCAATAAAAGTGCCTCCTACAGTACATCTTCTAAAAAATGGTGATTTGCCGCTTTTTTGATGATATTTAGTCAATCGCACCCTTGGAGTTTATAAATTACTAGTTGCGCCCCGCGGTTTCACCCGCGTGAATAATGATGAAAATTGATGACGATGATGATGATGATGATGAAAAGTAGCCTATGTGTTAATCCAGGGAATGAGTATCTCCATTCCAAATTTCACTCAAATCCATTCAGTAGTTTTTACGTGAAAGAGTAACAAACATCCATCCATACTCACAAACTTTCGCGTTTATAATATTAGTAGGATAAGATACTTAAACTTTCGTTTTAATTTTATGAACGAGGTTTAGCTTATGTTTAGCTGTTTCTACTTTTTTTCTCAAAATGGCAGACAGGAAAACTATAGGTGCCTACCGTGAACCTATTAAGTAGATAGAATTTTGCAGCAACTCTAAAAAGCTAATATCGAAAAGGCATGAAAAGGTTCAGAAAAAAACACCAGCACCATAAAAACGTGATTAACAAAATTACGGTCAAGGGCGAGCGAGGCTTGCGCCCTGAGAGTTCTGTAAACAATTTCTCAAAATTGTCAGAGCCCTTTATTTTCAGCCAGTTTATGTGACAAACTTCACCATCCCATTTAGGGGGTATAAAAAAATCCTCCATTTTAGACTTTTTCCTTCATTTGTGTCACAAAGCCTCCAACATTCCAAATTAAAAAATTTGGGGTTTCTAGTTTTCGTGATTTCCATATAAAAATTAGATATTCATTGCCACATAATTTTAATGAATTGAGTTAGGATGCACAGACCACGGCCCGCGGGTCGCATGCGGCCCGCCGGTCGAATACTGGTGGCCCGCCGACAGCAACAATAATACTCTCGTACATTCGAAAAATATTGAATTCTATTCCAGAATAAAACCAAAAAAAATATGTTCGAAAAGTAATTTGAATCTCGCGCGCGCGCTCTTAATTGCGCTTATTGGTGCGCCGTGCATGCGTCGGTAACAGCGGTCGGTAATGTTCGTGCCGATCTCGGTTAAATTCGTTTTCTTGAGGAAGCGCCACGGCCGGCGGCGCGGCGACGACGGCAGCGTGGTGGCGGCTTATCCACGGGTTATATTGCTGAGGAGTTGATATACTCAATGTACTTTTGGATGAGTGTTCAAAAACTGATTTGGACTTATCAAAATAATCGGGAGTTGCGACTGACGGTGCTCCTTCGATGATTGGTGTCAATTCTGGGCTAGTTACTTTGCTGAAAAAGCATCTGCAAGAAAAAAACATAAACGCTGAAGATCTCATGCAGTTTCACTGCATTATACACCAAGAAGCCCTCTGTTCTAAAAAAATTGAATTTCAAAATATCATGAAAGTGGTAGTTTCAACTGTAAATTTCATAAAATCACGAGGACTCAATCACAGGCAATTCAAACAATTCCTGGATGACATCGAAAGCGAATATGGAGATTTACTGTATTATACAGAAGTAAGGTGGCTAAGTCGTGGATTGATACTGGAACGATTTCTAAATTTAATAGAAGAAATTGGAATATTTCTGGCGGAAAAGCAAAGGGATGTCCCGGAACTTAAAAATCCTGATTGATTGTGTGATTTGGCTTTTTTAGTTGACATTACAAATCATTTGAATGTCTTGAACACACGGCTTCAAGGCAAAAATCAACTGATATCCCAGCTCTACGCTCATGTATCATCCTTTCAATGCAAGGTGACACTTTTCAGATCGCAATTGAATTCTGGAAATTACAATCATTTTCCGAATTATAAGAAAATGGCTGAAAAATTCAGCAAAACTGCGATTAATTTCAGTTATGAAGAAAAGCTAGATATTTTGATTCAATGTTTTCAAGACAGATTTTCGGAGTTTAAAAAAGTGAAACCTCTGTTGGACATATTCAGCAATCCTTTCACGATTTCAGTTGAAAATGCGCTAGAGTCAATGCAGTTAGAAATTATCGACATTCAAAACGACCAAGATTTACGCAACAAATTCAACGAAAGAGACTTGCTGAACTTTTACCGCTGCATTGATAAAAATACGTACAAAGAGTTGCGCATAAACGCTCTGAAATGTGTCAGCTTATTTGGTTCTACCTATATATGTGAACAAAACTTTTCAAAACTAAATAATAATAAAACAAAAAATCGAAACCGCCTTGCAAACGAAAGTTTGGAAGCAGTTTTACGTGTTGCTACAAGTAAATTTGAGCCAAATATAAAAAAAATATTGTAAGCACTATGCAGTGCCACGCTTCAAATTAATAAATTCTTTTTCAATTTTAATACATTATTATCAATTCTTTATTGTCTTTAATTACCTATACTTCTGGCGGCCCGCCATCAGTTCATAATTTGCCCGAGTGGCCCCTTGTCTTAATAAGTCTGTGCATCCCTGAACTTAAAATTTATAAATGCCTGAGCTTATGCTACTTTCAAAATTAAGCTTCTAACATTAGAAGCTTAATTTTGAAAGTAGCATAAGCTCAGGCATTTATAAATTTTAAGTTGATAACTTTAGGGTCTTAACAGACAGACAGACGGACAACAAAGTGATCTTATAAGTGTCCTGGAGTTTTGAATGTCACCGAGTGACTAAATATCATCAAAATAGCCGCAAATCACCGTTTTTCAGGAGATGTACTGTAGGAGGCACTTTTATTGATATCATAGGTATAAGAATTTTATTCATTTTTATTCAATATACAGATATTTGGAAATCGGGGAAAAACGGCAATAATTTTTTTATATAAAATATAATTTAAAAAAAAAAAAAATATATATTAAAAAAAGCGTACCCTCCTTGCTAGATTTTATCTGTGTTACGGCAGGGTGCATGCTTCAACCTCCTATGCTGGAACCACTTAAAAGTGGAACAGTCAAGCATCAATAAAACTGACTGAATTTTTCTGACATTTAGTCGCTCGATGACATTAAAAAATCGCAGCCCTGTTAAGGTTTGTTAAGGTACGGAACCCTAAAAGTAAAACAAAAGAATCCAAAAGTAAATTCAAAATAAACAATTCGTTTAGTGACAGCGGGCTATCCAACAAAAACCTGGGGGCATTTCATCAATCAACGTCGTTTAGAATCAGACCCCGACGCGGCGTGATCAACCTAATCCTTGCTCTATTCGTGTAACCCTCACAATCTACCACCTCATTGGTGAAAGCTAGCTAAGGTATCAGCTAGATCATTCTTAGGTTGAAATAAATAGAAGTTACTTAGTCCGTATTAATGCTTTAACTGTCCTTAGGGCTTAGCCAAACGGCATTCGCTTCGAAGCGATTCCATTTCTACAGTCGTAATACATTACAAAAGACCACGAGACATATCGATAGCTAACGTCAATCCCATACATTATGGACTTTTCTACTGGCGTCATCCCTATTAGAATGTTACTTTGTCTAAGGCCTCTTGTCACTGTCACACAAATGTTAAAACACGCGTACTAGAGAGTAACAGGAACAATGCTAATGCTAAGTAACGTATATTTATCTCAACCTTAGATTTAAACGAAAGCAACTAGTACTACTACTACAAGCTACTACTTCGAGTCACTGGTTCATTCCTGTTTTGCTGGCGTTAAGTCGGAGACCAGATTATTTTGAAGAAGCATCTTTCTTCTAGCATGTAACTTTTTACTGCTGCCTATAAGCCAGCCTAGAAAAACGGTATTCGCTTCGAAGCGATTCTACAGTCAATACAATATAACATAACTAGTTGCGCCCCGCGGTTTCACCCGCGTGAATAATGATGAATAATGATGAAAATTGATGATGATGATGATGATGAAAAGTAGCCTATGTGTTAATCCAGGGCGTAAAGTATCTCCATTTAAAATTTCACTCAAATCCATTCTGTAGTTTTTACGTGAAAGAGTAACAAACATCCATCCATACTCACAAACTTTCGCCTTTATAATATTAGTAGGATAGGATAATATAATACAATATAATTTAATAGTAATACACAAATACACCACGTGACATTTCGATAGCTTACGTCAATCTAGTAACCTAGACTTATCTAACATGCGTCATCGTTAATACATAACATATCATACATAACATAGTAGTAGCAACTCGATAAGAAGGAGTTCGTCCGGGGAAGTACTACATACTTCTTAGCTTTCTTCTTATAAGTACTGCTAAGGAGTGGAACTCGCTGCCGTCGTCTGTCTTTCCTGAAAACTATAATTTGGGTCTTTTCAGGGCAAGAGTGAATAGGTGCCTTTTAGACCTTCGTGCTCCATCGTCGGCTGCATCATCACTTACCAACAGGTGAGATCGCGGTCAAACGAGGGTATATAATTGTAAAAAAAAAAAACACACCACGATACCTATTTATGCCACCAAATAGCAATGCTTGCATTGCTATGTTCCGGTTTGAGTTTGGTATCGCAGGCACATGAGACTTTTAATCTTTATATCTCACGATGGCGGGAAAAGTGCAATGCCAATGTCCTTAGGATACTTACTGCAGTTGGGGCATGTTAGGCAATTTTTGTTAGTATCAGATTTGTCCTAGCTGCTGGTTTATTCTGGAATATGTATTACTAGAAGAAAGCGTTAGTTGGGGTAGTTATGGAAGAACAATGACGGTGATGAGCTCACCACTGGTCAAGTCTATATCTTGCCACGATTGTGTGACCCACAGTGAAAAGAGGCCCATTGAAGCTATGCCTACCCCTTCAGGGAAAAAAGCCTGTGTTTTTATGTGTATGTATATGTATGTATGTATAAGGCCAGGGGTGACCGCTTAGCACCAGGTAGGTAATATAGAATAGATACTGAACAGATAGTTCAGTAATTTCATCAAATTATAGAAAAGTGTAATTGAGCACATAAATTGATGACCTATCTGTTCTTTTCACGGTTTGCGGTAAGAGACCGTGAAATATGCTGCTGATGGGGGTTATTAAGGCTGCCCATTTTTTGCCGCTAATTTAAATAAATTCGTCAAGGTGCGTGTTCGACTCGCTCACCGAGGGTTCAGTAGTCTTAACAAATTATGAAAATTAGTTCGTTTTGTATTCATTTTAATCTTTATGACAAAGAGTTCGATGGGTAAAAAGCAAATAATATTTTTCTTAAAAACTGTAAATAATAGAAACTGCATTTTATGTTTCCTTTAAAGTTTACGCAATCTTACATCAGGTTTATTTCACAAGTCTAAGTAAATCAGTAAACCGGCGTGATTGGTGCAAATTGTCCGCAAAAGTTATGATATGAATATGATTATGAAGTTATGATGAACTGTCATCACTTTAATAAAACATGACTGAGCTTTGACGTTGCCAAGTGTGGAGTATGTAAAGTTGAACATATTTTTTATCAAATTAAAAAACATGACTCTGGAAAATGACCGAAGCCATGCCATGCCAACACAAAGAGTATGGTTTCATTTAAAACCCTATGGGTGTAAAGGCTGTCCTTTAATGCCCTCATTAGCGACCCTCAAATATATTAATGACTAGTATTTTCTCGCTGGTTCTACGCGTGGAAAACGGTATTATAAATTATAGCCATTCTGATTATTATATTATTCTTATTTAATAAAGACTCAAAATAATAAAACTATTTTGATTTCATATGATTTGATTTTATTATTATAAGCTATATGATTTTTTTTTATTATGATTTTATTATATAATACTGAAAAATTCCATCAAAATCCGTTCAGTAGTTTTGAGTGAAAGAGTAACAAACATCCATCCATCCTCACAAACTTTTACATTAATAATATTATTAGGACAATTCCGTTTTCACACAAAATAACACGAAAACGTTCTCATTACGTAAAATGGCTTAAAAGTCTGGATCCATGGCTTAAATAATTCCAAGTCTAAACAAAACCCAGCTTCTAAATGCTGGCGTCACTTTTTTAATAATAGTTATTAAGGACAACTCCGTTTTCACACAAAATAACACGAAAACGTTCTCATTACGTAAAATGGCTTAAAAGTCTGGATCCATGGCTTAAATAATTCCAAGTCTAAACAAAACCCAGCTTCTAAATGCTGGCGTCACTTTTTTAATAATAGTTATTAAGGACAACTCCGTTTTCACACAAAATAACACGAAAACGTTCTCATTACGTAAAATGGCTTAAAAGTCTGGATCCATGGCTTAAATAATTCCAAGTCTAAACAAAACCCAGCTTCTAAATGCTGGCGTCACTTTTTTAATAATAGTTATTAAGGACAACTCCGTTTTCACACAAAATAACACGAAAAGGTTCTCATTACGTAAAATGGCTTAAAAGTCTGGATCCATGGCTTAAATAATTCCAAGTCTAAACAAAACCCAGCTTCTAAATGCTGGCGTCACTTTTTTAATAATAGTTATTAAGGACAACTCCGTTTTCACACAAAATAACACGAAAACGTTCTCATTACGTAAAATGGCTTAAAAGTCTGGATCCATGGCTTAAATAATTCCAAGTCTAAACAAAACCCAGCTTCTAAATGTCACTTTTTAGAAATATTAATGAATTTTAAGTGCTAGGATACTTTAGAATCAAAAGTACAGTAATTCAGCACAAATGTTACCTTTAATTCAATTTCACAATAAATTCATATTTCAAAAAAAAAAAACAAAAACCAACTTCATTCAAAAAAACACTAAACCAATTTCAATTAAATGTATATGGGACCACCTCTGAAGTATAAACTACCAAATATAAAAATAATCATCAAAATCAATTCATAATTGGCGGAGTAATCACGTAACAAACATACAAAAGTATACTGTCAAATTGAGAACCATTTCCTTTTTTGGAAGTCAGTTAAGTTAAGCTGGTCACTGAACTATCTTAGCGTGACCACGAAAAAACCAGTAACATCAACGAATGTAAGTCACTGCAGATACGTAGTGGCTGGTACTTGGTATGCTGGAAAAAAAAAATAAAGTATATAAATGACAAATGTATGAAAACCTAACAAAAAAAAAACTAAAAATCTAAGCAAAGTTTACCAGCCGCTGCAGATAATGGAAAAGGCTTTTATAACTTCTTGATGGATTAACACCTCTACAAACAAGAAATCATCATTAAAAAACCAGTACCAGTATTGAAGTAGGTAATATTACTATCTATCCCCACAAAATCACGGAGGAAACTGCTCGCTTGACCCACCCTCTGAGATTGCAGCTAACGACCTCTGAGATTGCAGCTAACGAACCGTAGAATTATGGACGTTGCTAACAACGATCACTACCGTGTTTGCATTTCTTGCTTAACCTTGGATACAATTTGGGTACATTTTGGGAATATCTATACTTACCTTAGAATAATGACTAGAGCACAGTCATTATTCTAAGATACTTACCTACCTAATAAATTGTATGACAAAGTTCAACCGTCAAGTTACGAGTTTTGATAGTTTTCGATACCATATGAAGTTTTGTTTCCATCCATATATTTACTGACAGTGTCCTTAGGTTTCTTCTCGTTGTCGCTAGAGGCGCTGGAATTAAATGTATGGAAGGAAATGAAACTTTACAATAATACAGTTTCGAAAACTATCAAAAACCGTACAAGCCCCCTGATGGGAAGCATTCGGGAAGTAACTCAACATCTCGCCACAGATACAGCAGAGCCTCATGACAAAAGTCTACAACCAGTGCGTATTTCCAGTGATGACTTTTGGCACTGAGACATGGTAGCTAACTATTGGCCTCGTCCACAAGCTCAAAGACACGCAGCCAACTATTGAGAGAGCTATGTCAGGGAAAAGTCCAAAATTGAAGAATTTCAAGTCATATATTTTAATCTAGAGAACAAACATCATAGATAGATAGAAAATTCTTTATAACACAACTTAAAAGTACTGTACATAGGCGAACTTAATGGTTATAGCATTCTCTTCCAGCTTACCTCTGTTTGTGTGGAAAACAATTTCACTGTAGTGCACAAAAAATTCAAAATAGATACTAAATAAACTTATTTTTAATAGACATGTACAAAGATACAAGGTAAAATAGGTATATTTTTCAAATTATTCTATTACAATATTTATTTGATAGATTCATAAATTATCATAATATCATAAAAACTATACAAAGACACATAATTTTAGTATATACTCTGATTTTGAATCTTAGACATTTTTTGTAAAGAATGAAATGTCACAGTGGCTTATCTTGACATTTCTTTGTTTACTAAAAATGTCTAAGATTAAAAGTCACGAGTATAGGTACTTATATAGACAGTAAATGTCACGGATGAATATTGGGACACCATAATAACCATGGGAGTAATAACATAACACCTAACAGTCATGTACATAGACTTGGTCCAACACTAGGATTCCCTGTGTCGTGGGTATCAGGAACTACAAGTACCATGGTACCATGATTATAATTTGGATCAGACGTCTAATTTATAACCCCCAGCGCTTGTTAACTAAATGGTGGATAGTAGAAGATTTTTCAATCAAATATAATAGCAAAATAAAGTGCCCATAGTCGAAACAAGAACTGTAAATTCCTCATAAAAATGAATATACCGCCCCGGTGGATACAGAGGGTTAGGATATGAAATGTCAATATAAACGAGACGGTATTACGTGTATAGAATCTGACGATGCTTTGTCAAGTGTGAAAATAAGGTACAAAATCGGGGAAACACAGCAGTTTATTGTGTACTTTCACGTTCTCGATAGCGTCAATATAAAGTAGGGCTTGCAATATTTTATACGACTGGTTTAAATATTATACACTCAACCTTAGATCAACTATACTAAGAATAACTCTGCCTTGATAAATCTTGCCAAATTAGAAAGAGTTAAATAATAAATAATAAAAACTTTAAAATTGTAAAAAAAAAATAACTACAAGTTACTTAAAAACGTTATTTTAATTTAAGCATTGCTTAATTGAAATATGATTAGAAAGAGTTAAATAATAAATAATAAAAACTTTAAAATTGTAAAAAAATAACTACATGTTACTTAAAAACGTTATTTTAATTTAAGCATTGCTTAAAGTTAGTCCTATTAATGTTTGGAATTAACCAATGATGGCAATATTTTAAGCATACACAACACAAACACACACACACACACACACACACACACACATGCGCACATACATACATACACACACACATACACACACACACACACACGCACACACATACACGCACACACACACACTCGTTTTTATGAGCCCATTTATGTAAATACCAAAATTCTACTTGGCTGAAACTATTGAATTACTGTTAAAATTTATATTCTATGCGAACTATCAACATTAATAAAAGAACTTATTTTGATATATTGTAAAACGGGAGCGGCGGAATAGAAAATGGCGGAACTAAGTTTGCAACATAATCAAAAAATGATTTCTATCAATTTTTCGTATATCTGTGAGTAGGTCGAATTCCGACCCGTGTGTCGCCCGTCAAAAGGATGTTTCCACCTGTGCCTTCAGCTATATCCGTGACCGCATTGCAAACGCGTGCTCATATGTTGCCCATTCTCTTTCTGTACGTGAGTGAAATAAACTTTTATACCAACTTTTACTTAGAATTTTTCGCCTTTTGCTGTTGCTTTGGATTCAACTGTAGTATCAATAGGAATGCTAGATTGTTTATTTCTGTAACCAATTGATTAAACGCTTAGTAGGTAGTTTTTTGTCATAAAATATTCTAGTTAAGTAATATAAAATATATTTTGCTAGTACAAGAGGTCCTTCTAATTCTAATTCTAATTCTAAGTGGGGGTGTTAAGACCTGCACTGACGTCCCGCTATGGGGTGTATTGTGCATTGTCCCCCTGTGCTAACCCTACCCCAGCCAGCCCAGCTCCTTAAAGTAACGGAGCAGGACTTTGGGTTGGTGGCAACACCGTTGAAGTGTGTCCGAAGGCGTCGATGCTGGAGAGCAGGATAGAAGTAGCTCCTGCAAACCCGTCTTGGCCCTGGTCTCTTTTGTGGCCGCACAATCCAGGATCACGTGCTCCACCGTCTCTTCTTCCTGCAAGCAGCCCCGACATAGCCCGCTGTCAGTGGCTCCAATCTTGTACAGGTGATGGTTTAAGTCGCAGTGCCCTGTTATGATGCCCACCACCATACGTAGGTCCTCACGTTTCATTTTGAGTAGTGTATTCGTCACTTTCTTGTCAGGTCTGGGGAGCATAGATCTTGAGTGCTTGCAGTCCGACCTTCGCTCCCATAGCTTTTGGTGCTCCGTTTCCGAATGCAGTCTCAGCCTGTTTTTGATTTCCGCAGTTGGTGGTTTCGATAGGCTGATGTCAGCTTGAGTTGGAGTAAGTTTAGCTCCTTCCCTAGCTAGGGAGTCGGCCCTGTCATTACCTAGACAGGGGCCATGGCTATCTGTCCATTTGATTGTGACAGTATATCTATCTGTCAGTCTTTGAAGCGCAGTGTGACACTCTGCGACCGATTTTGACCTGGTGTCCGGCCTCCTCAGCGCATTTGTTAGTGCTGCACTGTCTGTTATGAAAATAAGTCTTATTTGTCCCTCAATGGTCTCCTTACTTGTGGACTCTATTGATGATGATATGTCCGTTGCCGCCAGCTGAAGCCCCAGGGTTTCTGCTTGGAAAGCGGTGGTGGTTTTGTTTAGAGGCTGCGCTCTTGAGAGTCCAGTTTCAGGGCAGTAAAAACCACAGCCCGCTCCTTTCCTCTGTTTGGCCCCATCCGTGTATATGTGGTAGAGAGGCGGGGTGGAAGGGGGAGTCACCTCCGTAACTTCAGCCGCCACTTCGTACCCTTTGTTGGTTAGATATGTGGTGGCTATTCTATCCGTACCCCTTAGGGCTTCCGGGATTATGTCAGTCGCCTTTTCCAGTATCTTACAGTGGTTTGTTATTCTGTAATGTCCCTTCCACTGATCCGTGGACTTTATTCTCAGTGCTGCCGCCATTGCCTCCTGCTGTATGTGTATATGGAGCGGCGTCAGGCCTAGTATGATGTCTAGTGCTGCTGATGGAGTAGATTTTGTGCATCCACTTATGAGCGAGCATGCCAGTCTTTGGACCTGTTGTAGCTTGTTTATTGCCGTAACTAGGTTTGTTCTTGGCCACCAAACCACAGCGCCGTAAGTCAGCACCGGTCGAACCATGACTTTGTACATCCATAGGCATAGCTTAGGTTTTAAACCCCAGTCTTTACCCACAGCGCGTGTGCACTGCCATAACACATTTGTGGCTTTTGTCGTTACATGGTCTAGTTGCTTGCCCCATATGAGTTTGCTGTCCAGCCATATTCCGAGGTATTTTACTTCTTTGCTCAAGTTCAGACTCGTTCCAAACAAGCGTGGGAGTTCCAGTTTTGGCATCTTCGTTTTGCGAGTGAAAAGCACCAATTCTGTTTTATTCGGATTCACAGAAAGGCTGTGTCTGTGGCACCATTCTTCCACGACACGGAGTGCTTTTTGCATCTTCTCACATAGAGTTGATTCGAAAAGTCCCGATATCATGATTGCTAGATCATCAGCATATCCAATTGTGTAAATGCCGTCTTTGTTGAGAGACTCCAGAAGCTCATTTGCTACCAGTACCCAGAGAAGGGGAGAAAGCACACCTCCCTGTGGGCAGCCTTTCGTGACTAGACAGCGTGTTACCTCTGAGTTCTCTATGAGAGCTGCCCTGTTGGCCAGCATTTGCGTTATCCATTCGTTAAGATTTTCATCAACCCCTCTACTTCTTAAGCCCTTTTCAATGCTTAGAAAGGTTGTTTTGTCAAAAGCGCCCTCAATGTCTATGAATGTGACTAGACATGACTGTTTGTCCTGCAGCGCACCTTCAATCTTATGAACAACTTGATGAAGCGCTGTTTCGGTTGACTTGCCTGATTGATAGGCGTGTTGGTTTTTGTTCACAGGATTTTCAACCAGTGGCCCACTGCGTATGTGCCTGTCACAAAGTCTTTCCAGAGTTTTGAGCATAAAGGAGCTCAGGCTGATTGGTCTAAATGACTTAGGCTGTGTGTAGTCACCCTTACCTGGCTTCGGAAGAAAGACTACCTTTACCTCCCTCCACGAGTGTGGTATATATTTCCAGGCAATGCAGCCCCTGTAGATCGCGGTTAGCATTGCTTCGATTTTTGTTATATGCCATTGTAGCAGAGCTGGAAAAATTCCATCAGTGCCCGCCGCTTTGAATGGCTGAAAGGTTCTTACTGACCAAACTAAAGCTTCCTCTGAGACTATAGAGTCAGCTAAGTCCCAGTCAGCTTTCTGAGGTAAGTGACCTTCATTGGTTTCCCAGCTGATGTTATCGCTCAGAGTGCAGTCCGGAAAGTGCGTTTTTAGTAGCAGCTCGAATTGTTCACGCTCTGTTGTTGTGTAAGTTCCATCTGGCTTCTTAAGAGAGCCTAGTTTTATTCTCTTGTCTTTTGACAGTATTTTGTTTAGACGCGCTGTTTCACTCTGAGATGCAATGGAGCTGCTGTATTTTCTCCAAGAGTTATTACGACTGCACTTTATTTCACGTTTGAAGTTCTGTCTCGCTACCTTGTAGTCTTTCCAGTCTTCATCGCTCTTTGTGTTCATCGCTTTGTTAAAGTGATGTCGTGTTTTCTTTCTCAGTTTGGAGAGTTCCTTGTTCCACCATCTGTCTTTGCGATGTGTGATCTGATTATATTCCTTTGTTAGCGGACACGATTTTTCGTAACTGGATTTGAGACTGTTAACCAGTAACGTCAGTGTCTTTTCTATTTCTGATGGCGACAGCTCCGCTGTGCGTTCTACACTCGGGAACTCCCTCAATTCAGCGTCAAGTGTTTCCACAAACAGTTTCCTGTCTGTTTTCTTCGGATTTCGGTATGTGCGTGGTTTGATTTCACCTGACTGAAGGCCGAATCTTATTCTCCTGTGGTCAGCACAGGATGCTTCATTGCTGGCGACGCGCCAGTTGTCTATGTATTCTGTAATAGCATCCGTAACTATTGTAATGTCTACTATGGTCTGTGCCCAGGATGTTACAAAAGTAGGTTCCGATCCTCTATTCAGAATGTTCAGGTTATGTCTCAGTATGAATTCCAGTAGGTCCTTCCCTCTTTCGTTCGTATCAGGACATCCCCAGACTGTACTGTGAGCGTTGGCGTCACAGCCCA
Source organism: Epirrita christyi (assembly GCA_951392215.1). Taxonomy (NCBI): domain Eukaryota; kingdom Metazoa; phylum Arthropoda; class Insecta; order Lepidoptera; family Geometridae; genus Epirrita; species Epirrita christyi. The sequence continues at coordinate 5,215,397 of OX595842.1, read as the reverse complement.
GTATACATTCCATTTTGTGCATTTTACAGTAGAGTAGCAGCTCCTCCAGTGCTTGGGGAGGTGCTTCTGCTGCGCCGTCCATATATGCTGAGGCTAAAAGAATGGTTTTAAGCTTACCTTCTAGTCCCGTTTCTAGCTTCACCACGGTGAGGTCATCGGTACACAGATGAGTAACCAGTGATGCTGTAAGAGAATTCGGCACATAAATTAGTGAGCGCGTTTTGTTTTGCACCGGTGAGGTAAAAACATTGCCTCTGAGGGCGGTAAAACTTACTCTTCCTCGAGCGATGTAAGGCTCCTGGACCAGTGCTATAGTGTTTGGTTCCTCTTCCAGAGTTCTTCTTAGGGCAGCAAAACCTGTGATGCTGTGTTGGATATTGGCCTGAATGATATCAATTTTACTGCGCGTTTGTGCATAAGGCTTTATTGATTCCCCGTTTTTCGCGGGAGTGTTAGAATTGTGTTTATTTGCCCGAGATTCCGTATGGACCATCATGATGAATAAGTTAATAGGGGGGGGGGGGGCTTTTATGAGACAGACGTTACCGACTGTCTTACTGTGACTGTGAGTGGGAGCTGCCGGGTGACGCCACAGAGCGCTCCACGTCCATGGGCGGTGCAGGCGAGGAGAGATTGAGGCCTGAAATGCCTCCAGAAATCTCCCCACCCTCGTCATCCACGTACAGGAGCCGGTCTATGTCATCCTGCGACACCTCCCACTCACCATCACAATTTCCCTGAGTAGGAACGTCCGTAACGCTCGATCCCGGGCCATCGGTCGCCGCCCGGACGTCTCCTGCCCTGGGCTTACGTATGTCGACGTGGACTGACGCTGTTTTGTAACCGAGGCGACAGTCCACGTTTTTTAGCAAATCGACCTCTTCCACTGGTATCCCGAACACAATGGAATGGTCGGTCTGGTGTTCGGTTATGCCATGCGACGTCTCATGGGCGAAGATGGGCCAGTTTCCCACACTAATACCGACACGCTTGTTGGTGTGTCCCAAGTAGGCCTTGAGAGTGTTCGCATCCCCGCTCCAGTCCGGTGCAAACACTCTCCCTGTCACATACCGTGGCATTTGGCCTATAGGGACCACCTTATAACCTGTGGATCCGGGCCATAGGGGTGGGAGGCTCTCGACGGTGGAGGTTAGCCACGACAAGGAGAAGTCGTCGCTAGGCTCCATTCTGAGGCCTCCACGGTCCACCCTAGGCATAGACCTGAACACTGGTCCACAGCTGTCCGGATCGTCTTGGTTTGCCAAGAAGTGCCGCATATGGCAGTCCTCCAAAGCCGTTCTTAGGGCAATGCCGCGGACTTCGTCCATGTTCGGGCCTGACCTGTCCAACACTATCACCCTCAGGTGTGATTTGACAGCCCTAGCGTACGAAACATGTCTTTCCTCCGCGCCATTGCCCACTGTTTTTGTGTGGCCCGCGCTAGCTGACGCACAAGCGGCCGCAGTTCCTCCGCTCAGGCGCACCTTCTTCTCCGCGGCTGCGGTAGAAGGTGACACCAGATCAGTGCTCCGCTGCCGCTTAGCGTTCCTAGCGTTTTCACCGCCTGCCACATTTTCCTTCGTGTCCTGGGCCACCTTCGAGGTTGCCGGAGCGACACCGTGCCCCTCAACTCTACGGCCCTTCCCTATGCCCTTCCCTTTAGAGGTACCGGGACGGGGAAGGGCCCTGGTTTCCGGCGCAACAGGTGCCTCTCCTACAGCTCTCTCTGGTGGTCCAATTTTGTTTTGGGTCTCTGGCGCCTGAGCGCCAGCTTTTGAGTGGGTCCCGCCCCTGCACACAGTCATCCAGCCGACTTCACACTGCTCCGACGGACGAGAGCTCCCTTTTTCAGAGAGGTCAAGGCCGCGTGCCGCCGTAGGTACTTCTCGACACACCTTTGCGGGTGGAGTCGTACCCCGGACTGGGTTCGAGGGCCTACTGACTGCGGGGGACGGGATCGCATTGGACGTTGGGCGTGCCATGACCGCGCTGATAGCCGGTGCGATGGCCACCATGTCGGATGGGAACATTACTCCGTCCAGGAGACGCTGCTTGTACTGGTGTACAAGCTCCGCGGTGCGACGCCTGCGCTCCTGTCGGGATTTCTTAGTACGGCCCGGGCCGCCTTTGGCTACACTACTTACGGACGAGGTGCCGGAGGGCGCGGGCCCACCGGCAGCTCGCTTAACTATGTCGTCCAACGCAGCACCACATGCCAGCCCTGCCGTGTCGTCGTTATGTGCCGCCGCCCTCGCAGCCGCCGCCTTCCTCCTCCTGTTAGCCGAATTCTTCCGGCTTCTCGGCACTGGTCCAGCTGCCGGGTCTCGCGCCGAGGAGAAGTTCGGAGCCACGTCAGGCGCCGATTGCGTTGTTGTCGTCGTCCCAGTAGTAGCTGCGGTAGACGGGGCCTGGGGTCCCACCCCGCCGCCGCCTTCGGTAGCCAACTTCACACCCCCCAGCCCGGAAACAGGAGGGCGCCGGATGCTGGCCGGGTCACATGGCAAATCCTTTTCAATAGTTGTCATGCTCATAGTTGTTTTTTTTTTTAGTATATTTTATTTACACTTCTGCAACGGAATCTGAATGGTTAGTGGGGCACAGAAAATAGAAGATGCGGTTGCCCACACGGCATCCCCCCGTCTTTCGTGTGGTGGGAGGGTAGGGAAGAGTAATGACAACCTAAGTCACTACCTCCACAAACACCCCCATCACGCAGGCTCCGGGTCGCCAAGGTGTGGAGATCAGCTTACCAATTAAACATTGGTAAGGGGAGCCCCACCACCCCTAGTGCCCTCCCTGCTTTATCCGGGCTTGGGACCGGCTCCATACCAGCTATTGGAAGCATACGCAAGCAATATCTACTACAAAGGCGAGGGATCAAGAGGAAAGCTATCCAACATCTACCTATTGATGGTGGACCCGCAGGGCCCCTCTGGCCCTGCAGTGTTCGTCTGGTGGTTTTGGTTACGTCTATTTCTGAAGGAACTAGACCAATAACAGGGGGCAACCACGTGAAGGCTTGCCCACCAGGCTTGTCTTAGGGATCTGGGCAACTGATGTGTCTCTCTCCCCTAAGACCATTTGCACCTTACTTATCTTGAAGAGACAAGTAAAGCAGGCTTGTATCTATACTAGGCAAGCGGCTGAACTAGAGACACTAGAAAAGCAAAGAAAGCAAGCTAGGCAATGCAACTATTAAAGCATGGACACAAACCCCCCCCAAGAGGTCCTTGTGAAGGAGTTCGTCCGGTGAAGTACTACCACCATACCTATTTCTGCTGCCAAGCGGGTAATGATGTGTTGAGGTTTGAAGTGCAAATTACATGAGAATTTTTATCTTTATGGCTTGGGACGACGCAGTGCAATGCTGTCATGTATGTGTATCATATGTGTACCTATATATAGGTACACAATCATGACACTTGTACACACAGTGGCATAACTTGTCATTTTTTTGTTTACAAAAATTGTCTAAGATTAAAAATCAGAGTATAAGTAGTTACCAAATTCGTTTTCCAAATAAAATGTCTTCTTACGGTCATACTGTTAGCAAAGCGTTAAAAAGTGGCTGAAACTGGTTAATGGCTTCAAGAGGATTTGCACTTACAAAAACCAACCAAAAAATTCGCTCTAAGGAATAAACACGCGAAATTGAACCTTGAGTATTTTACATTAGGTACTAGAGGAACATGGTTTCAGCGTTCCTAGAATTTTGTGAAGGGTATTCAGTAAGTAAGTTCGTTTTTACGACGCGTTATCGTGTGCGGTCGGCACTGTGGTGTTAATTTTTGAGCTTGAAGACAAACTGTCATCTAAAAATGCAGTGGGAGGATTTTTTTTATATTAAACCACATTTCCCAACATTTCTTTCTTTATCTGCTCAAACGTAGAAACCTATTATAAGCCTTATGTTCCTATCTCTAAGTTTCTGTTTATACTTTTGAATCGCTGTTGGTTTCTCAATAAATAAATATTGTTTCGTACAATGATGTAATTCGGCAATCTTCTTACATACTTAATTTATTCTATACTTACTAAAAAGGTTATTGATGCACGTGTACCAGGATTTCATTCAACACACTATTTCTGGATCAGATGTCAAAGCTGCTTCCTCCAGACCACCTTGGTTCTCCAAGCTCATTGATACTTGAGTAAGCAGGTTAAGTAACCAACAATTTAAGCGTTGTTTACAGAGAGCGTTTCATGGACGCACCATACCATGGCACTTAAGAGCTAACGCGGTCTGTAAAATAAACAAAAAAGTATTTAGCTAGATTTGTTGTTGTCGCAAGCTTCCTATTTATGTGCAAGAAGGACAGCTGCGTGCGTCTCGGGCGGATTTTGCCTAACCGAAATCGTTAAATCAAGGTCTCGTATTCGTGTTTCTTTCCTCAAAACTGAACCCATTTAAATTGTTTTTCTTAGACTGTATAACAATAAAGTATCCATGTTTTTTTTTTACGTTAGCTGTTACACTTGTTCACTAGAGACCTCTGTTTGACAGTAGTCTAACAACGCAGTTTTAAGGATTTTTGGAGGATCTTATATCATAGGAAGTAATTTATTTCATCATCATCATCAGCTTCAGCTTGACGAGGCCTAATAACCACGTTTGGCAGGCGGATTGGTGATCGCAGTAGGTATTCGTGTTAAGTTCTCAGGCGGATGCTGCTGGCCATCTCCTGGCGTAAAATATTATAGTAATAATTTATTTAAAAAAAAATAGAAGGACATATCTTTTGAAGTTGCCTATGGTAGGTATATAAAAAAACGCCACCCATCTATGCCCTTAATAGGTCACCACGGCAACAACTCGTACCCCTCATGTTAAAAAGTCGTTTTGTCTTTTCACTGTTTTTTTTTGGTCACCCTTCGTTAAGTCAGTGACCAAGATACAGAGTTGCCTGAATGATAGAGCGTTTAAATTTATTTCATGCAATTTAAACTCGGGAAGCGTTTGCTCTTCAAATATTAACTTTCATATTCTCTGGTATAATGATGCTCTTTTAGAATAAGACCTCGGTTAGCTATTATTAGCAAAAAGGTAATGTTAGCACAGTTGATTTTTGACAGACTTCCTTTTTGCAAAGGAACGGCTGTTTGGGTAACTAACTATGAGCTTGTCCAGATGAGGCGATTTACGCGCGATTCGACTTCGCGTTGAATTTATGTTGCGCCCAGATGACGCGTTTTTGGCGCGAGTTACGCGCGAGCGTTCTAGTACTAGTACAGGCAAATTAGCAAAAAGTGTGGACCTAAGTCGTGTAGTCGTAGATTCTTATGGAAACGTTAGATGACACGAAAAGAAGCGTATCCTAGGTCTGCACCGTTTCTGGCGCTTACGGAACCCTTTTAAATATTAGGTACAAACTTAAAAACCCCGTAAATTTTAAAATAGAAAGAAATTACTTGATGCAAGTTAAATTACGTACAGAGAGACTGTCTTAGTGCATTATGATTTTAATAAAAACCACGTGCATGTAGGGAACACAGTGTAGAACAAATGCATCTTCCGTAAAAAAAAACCAGTATAAAACTTCCAGCGGATGTAGTACTAATTAAATGAATAAGTTTAAGTCGATTTCCAGAACTACATTAATTTTCCCCGAAGTAGAGCGACAATAAAATATGGAAAAGTGCCTTCCGTGAGACGCACCATGGTGCAAACCTGGTAATGTATTTCGAACATTTTTCTGATATGTCTATCAATTTGCACCGACTACCTTAATTCTGAAGCGGTTGTCCGTCCACTCGCGGCAACTATCGCGCGCGTACTGGACGGAGCAATGGGGTCCCTAGTATCTAACCTAGCGCATCGAACACGCGTCAGACACGAGAGTCGAGTCTCGTGTATTTTTTTTTATACTACTTGGCAAGCAAACAAGCTTACGGCCCCACCTGATGGAAAGCAGTTACCGTAGCCTATTTACGCCTGCAACACCAGAGGTATCACACGCGCGCTACCGACCCTGAGACATAAAGATGAAAAGTCTCATGTGCAATTTCACCGGCACCCGTACCCTTCAAACCGAAACACAGCAATGCGAGCACTACTGCTTGGCGGCAGAAATAGGTACGGTGGTAGTATTTCCCCGGACGAACTCTTTCACAAGAAGTTCTACTACTAACCGCACGTTCTATTGCACGCGTTTTACGCGCGAGCGGCAAAACGCGTGACTGCATGTTGACGGTATGTATGAAGCTCTAGTATTTCACAATCGCGCGACTCTAATCGCGCGTAAATCGCCTCATACGGACAAGCTCTATGTGTAGTAGTAAATTACTGATTTAGAAGTCATGGCTATGTGTAATTTCTTTGCACAGATCTACAGGAAAATATCTTGAGTAACGATTAATTTTATAAAGAATAAGAATATTTTTATTTATACCAAACGTCTGTTACATATTTACTAGGTATAAGGATATATATCTAAAAACTTCTATTACTTAGTAGTTATTTAAACAAAAACATGATTGAGGGTGCATCAAAAAACCAAAATACCTGTGTTATGGTTTCTGATACCTTCCTTCGGTTGTCACTTATTTATAATGTTAACTTTTGAAGACATTACTATTATAACTATTATTATTTTTTAAGACATTTAACTTGTGCATGTGTTGAGCCTTTGAGAGGTGCGTTGAATCCTTTCATCATACTGGTTCTTTTCCTTTTATAACATACTATAGCTGCGCGCCGAGATTTCACCCGCGTGAATAATGATGAAAATTGATAATGATGATGATGAAAAGTGGCCTACGTGTTAATCCAGGGTATTTGGTAATACGGTATCTCTATTACAAATTTACATCAAATCCGTTCAGCCGTTTGAGCATGATGAAGTAACAAACATACTCACAAATTTTCGCATTTGTATTATTAATTAATTAATTACTTAATAATGTGATAACATAATATAACATCGAAATAACACACGTCAAACTTACATTATAACATAATACTAACTTTAATCATATTATATTTACCGTGTTATTGTATAAATTTAATTTTGAAATGATTTAAATTTTATAAGAATTTTTGGAATTATTATTAGAAAATTAAACATTTGCACGACAATCTGGTCGAGTACAGTGATTTAAATAATAGAGTAAGAACCAATGTACCTGTATTCAAGCAAATAAAACTTTAATTTAATTTCATTTCATTTCCATTTGTCACATTACATAGTATCCGTTTCATGGCATCAAGCTGGTCACATCTAGTCATACCTACCTATTTATTTGGTAATAAAGACATGAATGCGTTTTGTATTTATGAAAACCCACAGTAATCGGTTTTGCGATGATTACAAAAGAAATCCCAAAACTAGAGAAATCCAATGAAATCCTTTCTAGTTAAGAGAATAGATAAAATCTTCAGAAACTAGCGTAAAAAGTTTATCAAGAAGACTTAACAACCGTCACACAAAGTGAATTACGAGCTGAAGGCTATAATTAGATTATTGTTGCGCTTTTTCAGTTGTAAAAGCATTCGTTTCTCTAGCTCTTTTATGGAAAAGGCCTAAGTTATGTGGCTCTGAGAAGAGCCTTAGTTTACGATCTTTAGTAAAAAGAACCAGTTTTGTGAAAGGTTTCATACCCCGTAGGCAGGCTAGCAGGCGCAAGGTTTTTTCGGAACTATGCCGGTTGGCTACATTCAAATATACTTTATAATTTAATAAACGAAAAAGCCTGGTTGGCCAGTAACTGAGACTGATTGACAATGGCTGCACTTGCCACGTTTGTAAATATTTGAAGCCATGGCTCTATAGAACAATTCATTAGTAGTAAATTTTTTGCCAGTTCTCAATTACATTTCCCTCCCATGATTACATCGTGTGGAAATACTATTGAGTTATATATATGGAAGTGTTGTAATGAGGTGTTGGCAGCGGAATGTTTCGCAGAGATATATTTTTTTACCTTTGCAAAGTTGTTTCCGATGTAGTGACTCTTCATAGTATGCAATGCTGCTTTATCAACCAATCCCATTTAGTTCTTAATACAAAGGAAATAACCGTTGGTACACATTCGTAACCTGTATTGTTAAATTTGTAAATTAAAGAGCCAGAATACCGCGAACAGCCCCATAACCCCATAACTTTTATAATAAATTATAAAAGTTATTAAAATTTGAGCGATGCTGAAAATTAGTCCTTTTGCATTGCGTAACTTTTGCCATATTTTAATAAGTAAGCCCAAAGTTCTGTACTAGAAAATCTAGGGTCACTACTTTAAGATACAGACTATGGCTAGAGTGCGATCACTGTCATAATGTGTAAAAAAATTGCATATTTTCATTAAGTTCTGTAAGATTCACTATTTGTGAATTTAATAAACCTGTGTTTGATTTTCAATCAACTTAACTAAAATAAAGTCTCATAAAACATACACGCAGATTTTTACAGGACTTTATTTAATAACTTGATTTTATTTGCGTATTGGTCAATACTATGGTTTTTCAAATGTTTCTTGTTTCAAAGTAACATTTCCAAAATTAATTCTTTCAAAATCTTAACAAAAGCATGGTCAATTTACTTGTAAAACTGAATTTTAGTTACCAGCCGGCATTTTCAGTTCACATTAAAAATTTACTTAACAACGGAGAATTCTCGAGTCTTATATCCAACGGTCTCGAAATATTCAAATGACGTCGCGACACACAGAAATAATGTTTAGGAAACATTGCACGGTTTTTGAAAGACAACAATAAATCTTTAGAAAAGTATCTACTCAACCGATTTGTACAAACATTTTAATCAACATTGAAGGTGTCAAATAAGGAGAGACAAAGATATCGTAAAAAAATTGCTTCATAAATGTAGGAGCTTTAAGGACTCCCATGGCACACACATTCCGGGACGAGGCTGAGATGGGGTCTGCACAATACAAAATTTATCGATATACATATAATTTTGCGGTACATTTTGTGTGGTACATGGCACCCGTTCTTGGTGTATACTTCTTTATATTTCTTTAGAATGTTGAATTTATTTTCTTAATTATTTGAATTTGAGTTAACACTATTACATAGAAATAGTACTTAAAATCAATAAGGTTCGAGTACAAAAGGGTGTAAACACCCCATCGGTAACCTTTCCTTAAATAGAGACAGTAAGAAAAGTTCTGAGCTATTATTTTTAGTTTATTTTACAAATCTAGATCAATGTTAAGTTACTTATTACCCTGCCTTGCGGCTAAATTGTAATGTTATTAGGGTAGTACGTTACTATTATTTTCTTCTTCATCAGCCGCTAGATGTTCACTGCTGGACAAGGCCTCTCCCTAAAATAGAGGGGATTGGCCATAATCACCACGCTTGTCAGGCGAATTGGCGATCACAGTATTTATTTCAATTCCCAGGAGAATTACGCCAGCAGATGGATGCATCCCTGTCGTAATTCCTTAGTCGCCTTTTACGACATCCGCGGGAGGAGATGGAGGTGTCCTATTCTTAGGCCGAGACCACTAAGGCCAAAGCGGCACGATAACTATTACGTACGCTTAGAAAAAAAAAACATTTATCTCAACTCGACTAATCTACAAAACGTATATGTAACTACATACTGGTCCCTAGAACTAATTGTCCGTGAGTATAAAGGTGAGCATCACCAACAGGATTTCTTGAATTTTTAAATTCGTTCTGCGATTTCTACATGAAGACGAATTACCTACTTAAGTTCATGAAGTTTTTGTGAAACAAAACCGAAAATGTTTTACACAATACAAAGCATGATTTCGAAAGCGCTTATTCATTTTCAAAGATTTTGCGTGTTATTTGTATTACACAAAACATTTCTTTTTAAAGGAATTTATTACTTGGTATGAAAATATACCGCTCATTGTACATAAGGTAGGTATATTTATTAGTTTTTTCGTTTATTTTATTAAACGTCTTATATTTTTATTATGTGTTGGCAATATAAAGCATACCTAATCTATCTATCTTAATTTAAGATTAGATTCACAGAGTCAGATTCAGATTAGACCTCATTTAAAAATAAATTAAAGATTCTTAAATCTAATTTTAAATAAGGTAATTCACATCTCTGGCACCGTTACATTTTAATCTAATTAAATCAACTAAGTACCTATTCTGGCTGAAGTGTAACTAAAATGTGTGTACCTACTACATGATGAGTAAGCTTACTAATAATGACGCGAGGCATCCCATTAAAACTTCATGCCAACACTAAAGAAAACGGAAACTTAATTAAGTATGTTCAGCGCAAAATTTACTACAACCACTTATTCTTCGGCTAATGTACTCTTTATTTTGTTACTCTCCCCAAATAATAAATGGATACTTACTTACATAGTTGCATAGGGCGAAGGATCGCCTGCGACGCAGGAGGTTGCGGATTCGATCCCCGCCTCGGAACAAATATTTGTGCGATCTGCAGATAATTGTTCCGGGTGTTCTGGGTATTTTCTATGTATACCAAAAATATCTATCTATATAATTTATTATATTAAGTATATCAGTTATCTAGTAGCCATAACACAAGTTCTGCTTAGCTTGGGGCTAGATAATGTTGTGTGAAATGTCCAGCATTATTTATTTATTTATTTATTTATAGTTAATACTATACATAATGTTTCTTAGTATTAATATGAAAATATTAGTTTCTTTCTTTAGATACAAGAAAAATGTTTCACAATCTTTTACGCCTACACTATTTATGTTTACAACGTAATAACGCAATATTTCGATTCCAAAAACTGTGTTATAAAAACACATCTGCCCACATTTTTATACCGTACAATAATCGTAGTTAACCGTAGTTAACGTGCATACGTTTGTAAATAGGTATGGACAAATGAGCTTTGATCTGGATAAACTGAGAAATGTGATGTATTTTTAGCATGTTTGACAGCTTAGTTCAAACGCGCAACAGTTGCGTGATATTAATAACATAAGTAGCATATTATGTTGCTCACATAAGAAAAACTACGACCATACACCACGTAGGTACTTTAGTATTGTTTGTTTAATTCTTTATTGCACAATTGTAAAAATAATAGTACCTACAAATGGAGTACTTAATGCTATGCAGCATTTTCTATTTACTATTCTCCTGCTGAACCTATATACCAAGCCACTATAATTTAAATTCTATAATATTCATCAACATCAGCCTGTAGAAGGCCACCGCTGGACATATGTCGACGTCTGTGTCTCGGCGGGTGTAGGTTCGCCTGCGACGAAGAAGGTTGCGGGTTCGATTCCCGCCTCGGAACAAATATTTGTACGATCTGCAGATATTTTGTTCAGGGTGTTCTGTGTATTTTTCTATGTATAATAAAAAATATCTATCTGTGTAATGTATTTTATTAAGTATATCAGTTATATAGTACCCATAAGCCAAGCTCTGCTTAGCTTGGGGCTAGATTATAATGTTGTGTGAAATGTCCAGGATTTATTTATTTATTTATAGGCCTCCCCCTTAGAATGCCACGACAAACAGTCTTGAGCCGCCTCCATCCACTGACTTTCTGCGACGTTTATAATGTCTATAATAATAATATGTTGTATAATATTTAAAGCCGGTCAAATAGAATTATTTTATTTCTCATCAGGTCACGAGCTACATATCGTAACTTATCTTAAATTTCATCTAAATCGGTGCAGCCGTTTCATAAAGTGAGAAAATTAGCAGCCTTTGTATCAAAACATTGATTCTAGATATTGGTGTCGATTCTGTTGGCACAAACTAGACTAAACTAAACTAAATTTAGTTTTAGCTGTGTCAAAATGACGTTTTGCTATTCAGACATCGACTAAAATGACAGAACTAAACTAAATCCTAATCTGACTGCACTAAAATTAGCTTAGTTACTCAACTTAGTTTTAGGTGGTCTTTTCCTATTCTGTTGTACGTTTTATGCTATAGAGAATCGACTAAAATGACAGCACTAAATTAAATCGTAGTCCGACAGCACTAAAATTAGCTTAGTTACTCAACTTAGTTTTAGGTGGTCTTTTTATAATCTGTTGTGCAGTTTTATGTCTAATATTAGAAAAATCAACCTAAAATTAGCCTTCATGAAAACTGGTGTGGATTAAATTTAGTGATTCAAAAAAGTGTTCCAGGGGTGCATATTTTTTGTATTTAGGTACCTTACTTCCTATAGAAAGGTGCATTTATCCTGAATCCTGCTAGGTAGAATGGAGGAGTATGTGGTTGCGGCTCTGTTGGTTTCGTCAGAAAGGTAAGTACCTAGTTAACTTACAATTTAATTCTAACCTATTAATAAATAGGAGTCGTTTTATCCTACATGCATGCAAAAAAAATGTTTTAGGAACTATCGCGAAAGAATACGTCTGGAAAATTTGAGGGATCATTCGAATCCATTTGAAATGAACGAAGAAAAGTTTAAAAAACTTTTTAGATTGCCCAAATCTGGCGCTCGTCAATTGATGAGCTTGCTAGATGACCCTCACCTAGAAGAAGGATCTATCCCAAAGCATATAAAGGTTTGCAAAAATTACCTGCACCTACCTATATTAAACTGAATCAAAGTCTATGAGTAGGTATAATTATCTAGTTGTTAATTTACCTTCCTTCTTCCCACTACTTTTCTATCTCCTTCCAGGTTTTAACTGCGCTTCAATTTTTTGCTCAAGGCAGCTACCAGGCTTCTGTTGGCCAAGATAATTTTTTGGGTTTGAGCCAACCATCGGTGAGCAGGTGTTTAGAAATTGTTGCAAACCTAATAGTACAAAAATTAACTCCACGCTACATCAGATTCCCTATTACACACACCGAAAAGGAATCTGCTAAGGCAGAGTAAGTTCAACTTCTTATTTATTCAACCATAGGTCTGTACTTCCTTTAGAGGCATAGGTAGGTATATAGGTACTTATTTGTTTGCTTAGGTACCTATACAAAAACATGGTTTGTTTCAGCTTTCAAGCACTGTATAACATACCCAACACCCTAGGTGCGGTAGATGGGACTCATATAGCAATAGCCAAACCACAACTAAATCACCCTACTGCACCTGGAACCCTTTTTTACAACAGGAAAGGATTCTATAGTATCAACTGTCAGATTGTGAGTGTATCTTACCTAGGTATTTTTAATGGTTTAAGTATTTCTCTCAAATAATTAGGTAGGTATCTACTTACTTATTAAAATTTTTTCAGGTGTGCAGTGCAAGAGGGATGATAATTGGACTTAATCCGAATTTCCCTGGCTCAACCCATGATGCGGCTATTTGGAGAGCATCCACAGTCTACAGATTTTTACGAAATGAGTTTGTGCACGGGGAGAGAGATCAGTGGCTTTTAGGTAATTTTTTGTTAAAATATTTTTATAAGACATACAGCTTAGGAGCTACCTATAAATCTTTAATTTTTGTCAACATAGGGGACAAGGGATACCCTCTACAACCATGGATCATGACTCCACTAGCGGAGCCAACAAGTGTAGCTGAACTAGCGTATAATCGGTGCCACGCTAAGGCGAGAAATGTTGTGGAAATGTGCAACGGCAGGCTTAAAAACAAATTTAGATGCCTTCATCGACATCGCTGCCTACACTACCAGCCAGGAAAAGCAGCCAAAATTATACTATCTTGTTGCACTTTATACAATATGTTTATTGACGCTCTACCAGGTAAGTGAACATTTAGTTCAGTTCAGTTGATCCAAGTTAAAAAGCAAATGGGTTTTTGTTGAGAAATTCATCTTCGCGCTAATGATGATGATATTTGAAAAAAAAACGGGCACTTACAGTCAAATTCTATCCGTTGCAAAGTTTGTCTACCTTCCCTCTCCATCATCAGACAGCTCGCTGTTATCTTGTACCTATACTTAGTTACGGATCTTGATAAGAATTGAGGCAAAAACCTTTCGCATGATTTTTCAAACATACAAACAAGGGAAGTTTAATTATAAAGAGCTTATTTAAAGTAAGTAGAACATAACACAAAATCTTATTTTGCAGATGAGGATGAAAATGATTTCATTGATTTGGACGATCAATTATTAGAGGATGATAACAATATTGATTTCCTCGCTGAAGCAAGAGAAATTCGCAATTCTTTAATAAGCACTTATTTTATTTAGTAAAATAAATAAAATGATTACCAACAAATAACACACAAGATTTTCCTTTTTTTTTATTCACTAAAATAATCTTAAAAAAACAATATTTCATTTTGGCCTGTGTCCAGCATTGGTATGAACTTGGTAATTGAAGCGAGTTCTCCGAGTCAACTTAGAAGAATCGGCGTTTGTATACGCTTCTGACCCACATATATATATGTATATGTGTATGTATGTTTGTCCTATGAAAACTTCCCAACCGTTAATCCGAACTCCATAAAATTTAGTATGAAGGTACAATTATTAGTACAATTATTATTGGTACAATTTGTAGGTAAGGTTATGAGCTATATCAGTCGGGGGGTTGATGAGATATTTGGGGTCCAACAGGGGGTAAAAAAAAAGTGAGACAGTCAGATCAAGTGGGCTGCCTAATGAAAGCGCTTTAGTTAGACATTTCAAAACTGTTTTAAATTAATATTTAGACTTATTAGTTTCTGAGATACTAGGGATAATCGAAAACGTAAAAATCTAAAATTCTAGGGTACTTCCAGCATTCCCACAATGCTGAAATTTGGTATACTTGTAGCTTTTGTGACACAAATACAGCGAAGTCACAAATTAAAGAACTTAGAAACTTGTACTCCATAAAACAATAACCAATATAACATCCATTGTTGACATGGATGACATCATCCATGTCAACAATGTCATCTCCATGAATTCCTACAATGAATTCCATTTATAGGAATTTGAATGACGTTGGAGTTCTATGAATTTCGTCAAAAGGACGTTATTAATTGGCTCAGACCCAGTACAGTCTAGCATAAATTATCGTTTATACTGCATGCCCTCAATGAATCTGTCTCAATTCTCATTGGTGTTGGCTTAGTCTGATGTTTGGTCCACTACTGGCTGGACCACCAAACCAACTGAGCGTATGGCTGCTGCTAAAATTTCAGCAGCCTGAACGATGCTTGCTCTTAGCATTCTACTATTTTCATTGAGGGCATGCACCAAATTGATGTTGAAGTTTGGCCGAGCAGGCCTCTGAAGCCGACGCGGCCGCCGCAACACATGGCTCCTGCTGTTGCCCTGTGATGTCCCAGCTTCTGGTGGCAAATGCAGCTGTTGTTCAGGAGCCATGTGTGGCTGTGGATCTGGGGTCATGTGTGGCTGTGTTGCGCGATTTGTAAAGTGGCAAAGTAAGGCTAGGTGAAATTCCCTGAAAAATAATTTTTTTTAGCATGCAAATTAATTTATATATGTGAGTTTTAGAGAACTTACAGGCACATGAGACTTTTTATCTTTTTGTGATCGATGATTAATATGTCATGCGGCAACAACTGTACCGATTCAATGGAGTTTTGTTACTTGGATTGAGTCGTTTTATCCTGAGGCCCAATTCACTAACTAAAAAATAGTTAAAATAGAGTTCGGATCATGTTTCGATATCTTAAATGTCAGAAATGGTATGCTCCTGACATAAAATACAACACTGTAATGTGATTATATCGAAGTGTCACTGAAACTTGAACGATTCAAAGTTTTTTCGTTAATTTTAGCATATGTAGATGGAGTCTCTCTTTACTCTTTCCAATTATGTATATAACTATCCTACTCTAATGGTGGTTACCATGAATTGAAAGTAGACTAAATTGTTATTTGTGACGAAACAGAAATTCAACTTTCGGTCAATTTAGAATTCAGTCTCGATTCGGTTAACTTTCAGTGTAGTTTTAAAATAACTTAGAGAATTGGACCTCTCGTGTAATGCAAACAAAGTTAAGAGCAACTAAATAATTACCGCTTCAAGGTCGCTAAATCCATCGATTGAGGCAGACCCAACTATGTCAAGAATCTTCTTCTCGACTTCTGTCAGGTCTGCCTCTGCTGATCCTCCACCTGTGGCAGCAATGGAGTCACGAACCTTGCGTGCTTTTGATTTTACTTTAGCCACCCACATATTCCAAACCTAATGAAAATAAATAGTAATAAATTGATAATAATAAGCAGTCAATTTTGTTAACAACATTAAACATTAAACACAACATAACACGTACATGCTGCCACTGCTGTGCAGTCCTGCTGCAGCCAAAATTGTTTAATTCAGCTGCCAAACTATGCCAAAACTCCACCACTTCGCGATCCGCTTGATTTCCTGAAAAATGTAATAGATTTAAAGTACCTGGAAGTACTTATAGCAAACGTATCATTGTTTCATGAAACACGAGTTTATATTCGCGGCAGTGGCGGTCCGATGGGGCTCTTGACCCCTACAACACCCGCCAAAAAATTGCGTTGACAAACCACATAAAAATATTAATTTTACGAAAAAATTCATAAATTACTGAATTCCTCCTTAAAACTTCCTTAAAATTAAATCTAAAAAATTGATTTGATTGATTTTCGTAAAAACCTAACCACCTTAGGTAAATCTCTTTTTCGGGTGGTTTTGTTACCAAAATCACAAAAAATTTGGCAGTTCACACTTCTTAATTACGAATAGTTCGTCAGAGAAATATGAAAAACTGGTCAGGAAACGTCAGGGTATACCCTGATGGCGCCCCCCCCCCCAACCCCCAAATCATTGGCTGCGACCGCGCCTAATGCGCGGGAAAGTAGGTGAAACAAAAATCAATATTCGAAATCACTTACCTCTAGCCACAACAAGATTATCGTGCAGTCTCTCGACCATTAGCACTTGTTGCCTTTTGGTGGCTCGTTTTCTATCTACTCTGACTTCCATTTCGCACAACAAATGATACACAGATTTATAAGTATAGTACTTAAGTACCTTAAAATAAGGAAGTAAAATACAATGATAATTTAACAGTGTTGCAGTGGCCTCTAGTTGGCAGCCCCGTAACTTTGTCATCTATCAAACAGGATCTTGATGACAACTTCAAAACATTTGTTTTTCGAACATCATTCGTTGTTTGTTTTTATTTTGGTTCAATGCTGGCCATGTACCAAACAGGACTGAGCACTCGTAGCTGAAAAGTTTGGATATCAATTCAATTTGGTGGCTGTCAAATTAAAATATAGTCCTGTCGTTTTCAAAGTTTAAATTTAGTCATAATTTAGTTCAGCGTGACAACAGAATAGCTTTTAAACTAAATTTGGCATTTTTTATTTTAATTTTAATTTAGGTTTAGTTTAGTTCGATGAACAACAGAATTGACACCATTGTGCAGTAAATGTTCATTCGAAATATTTACTTCATGAAAACGAAACAAATGAGCTATGGAATTCAAAAGGCTTTTACAGAACCTATTCGTAAAAATGCGAAGGAAAATCCGCCTAAGTGTCTCAAATGGGCAAAATTTGTCAAGAAGTTATAGGCGTAAGTTATGGTATCCATTGCAGACTCAAGAGGCGAGCTTCAGTTATCAAAGCTTAACGAAGATTTATTTTCCGACTTGTCTTATTTCTAAGTCTTATGATGTACCTACAGTCAGCGGCAGAAGTAGCTTTACTACTTATATTTAACTTTTACACACTCTAAGCGGTTCGATAAGCGGCCAGGTTGCCACTTGACTTGGTGTATATTGGCAAATGTTTGAGTTATTTTTCCAAGGTAAAATCAACCATGAGTCTATCGGTACATATAATGTTGTTTTCCTTGGCAAAATCACGCAAACATTTGCTAATATACACCAAGAGAAGTGGCACCTTTAAAAACATTGGTTATGGTTAGTATATACAGGTTAATGGCCTGTTTATGTGTTAGTATACTTAAGCATAAGTCTTTGTGTTGTCTTTAAGTTTTCTGTCTTTGTCTTTGTTTACATGCAGCATCAACACCATTATCACCTTTCAATATTTTTGGCTCTTTGTTTTGTAAAGTACGTGGTGTATAGTCGTAATTTTCTAAAATGATACCAAGCAACAATTATTTCAATTCTACGTTTTGAGTAAAGCTTTATGTATTTGCGTCACTTCAGTTGTGCATTGACCTACTTCTGACGGCAAGTGTACATACCTATCTACGTTCTACAGACTACTCTTTGACACAGACAGATTAGGGTTTTTTTGTGGTTTTGCAGGCGGGCCGTGGTTTCTTAGCTAGAAGTCAAAGCCAGTTCGTTTTAGTAAGAATTTACCTGATGAATGTCAAAGTCAAAACTATTCTATTGAAATCACAAAGTTTTTTTTTGTTATTTATTAAATGGTGAAACTGGTTTGGGGCCTAACTGATGTTAAGTGGTAACCCCAATTGTTAATAATAATAATTTTGTCTTATGAACTAAAATTTATCCTATTTCAACGCAACTAAACTAAGATGAATAAGAGCAACAAACACAACTTAGCTCTTTTTTATGATGATCCTTATTACTATTCGATGGGACGCGTCTGTGTAGTGACAGTAAGTAAATAAATAAATAAATGCTGGACATTTCACACAACATTATCTAGCACCAAGCTAAGCAGAGCTTGTGTTATGGGTACTAGATAACTGATATACTTAATACAATAAACATAAAATAGATAGATATTTTTTAATATACATAGAAAAATACCCAGAACACCCTGAACAAATATCTGCAGATTGTACAAATATTTGTTCCGAGGCGGGAATCGAACCCGCAACCTCCTGCGTCGCAGGCGAACCTTCGCCCGCCGCGCCATATAGAGGTCGTCATATACTATAAGTGAGAATATACCTACTCGTAATCGACTCGACTACGATTCGTGAGAGAGAAGTGCCTGGGTCGGTTTCAGCGGATGGTTCGATGATTCTATTGTCTCTTCAGAGGCTGGAGACCCTATAGGGCCACTGACTTCAAGTCCTACGTTCTCCAAGTTTAGGCGAAGTCCAAGGCGTTTTACCAAGATTTCTGGCCAGCTGGCATTGTTTACCGACGCTATAGAGAAGTGGTTTTGAATTAAAATCCCTCAAAAGATGTAAAGTGATAGTTTCGGGCGGTATACCTTATTCACCTGGGGTAATTCAGCCGGGTGCACTTACATCTTTGTACCGTTGGGAAATAAATGTTTTCTAGAGGTGACCACAATCATGGCGACGCAGTATAGGAAGCCTCTCCTCTCGATTAACTAAAGATATTGTAAAGATCGCAGGAAGTTGGTGGATGGAGGCAGCTCAAGGCCGTTGATCGTGGCATTCTATGGGGAGGCCTAAGTCCAGCAGTGACCTTCTACTGGCTGATAATGGTTATGATAAGCCCCAAACTTTTATAAGGATATTTTTCGTTCCGTCTGACTTTAGTTTCCTTTTAATTTATAAAAAGAACAAGTCAGATTGTTCATAAAATTTTGTGAATATACCTAATTTGTTAGGATATACAATGACTAATACACATTATGACCAATCGCTAAATGACCAACACGCGAAATAACCAATCGCTAAATGACCAACACGTGGAATTACCTACACGTGAAATGACCCACTCGTTTTCACGGGTCGTTCCTCGTGCTCCACCTGAGTTCTTCACCTGGGTGGAGCATGAGGAACTGTATGTCCTCGTGCTCCAACTAATGATATTGTTGTACACTCATTAACATAAGTCATTACATAACTCTTATCACGTGTAGGTACACGTGAAATGACAGCCGACTAATGTGTAATATGGACGAAGAATATTGAATACGACTTATGAAGTTCACAGAGTTTTTTAAGTAATAATGAACCAGAAAAAAATTAGAGAGAGTTGAAGTGTAATTAATTCAGCCCAAAAGTTCATCGATACGATTTTTTTTTACCATTGTACCGGAATTAGGTCAAAGAGTATTGGTATGCTGATTTATATAACAGGCAATATTTTAATTATTACGTTTTTAAATCGTAATTTGATTTTGTTCTAGGTCGAGAAAAAGGCGGTCAATTAAGTCAATTAAGTCAATTTGATGATTTAAGATTTAAATTTAGATTTTCCTGTAAAGTATGACAAGGCCAAAATATTACACATATTTTTTGGCTCAATAGTTTCAGAGATAGGGGTGGAGGGGGGAATGATATACGTCACATGATACATTTGACACATTTTTTTATTTGCTGTTTGTCCCCAAAATGAATCCCTCAAATCAGAATTCGTTTATTAAAACATTAAAACATACATTCGGTTCCTTTGTTGCCTTTTGAGGTACGTAACCCTAAAAAAGAAAATGAGATTGCAGTCAGTAATTAATTGATCCAGCATATAGAAGTCCACTGCTGAACATAGGTTTCCCCAAACCCTACGGCATTAAGTAGTAGCATAAAATTAAACGGAACCTTCAACATCTTGTAGCAGACATTATTGACTGCCCGCAGGTGAATTCGCGGACTTAATTTCATGGATCAACAGTTTTCCCAAGGCGGGAAGCAACCCTACCTAACTTTATCATGAGATTCCGTTTCCCTACTCTGATGTCTTCGTATTATTTAAACATGGACCCCATTCGTAGAAAAACTTTACAATCTGGGCCTTTGTTTCTTTTACTTTAACTTTTTATTTTGAGTTACACTTAGACAGAAGTACGTCTAGTACGGGTTTTGATAGTTTTCGAAAACTATAATAGGCCGTTTCGTTTCCTTCCATACATTTACATACGTCGTTTGTTTTCTTCTCGTTTTCGCTAGGGGCGCTGCAAGTATATGTATGGAAGGAAACGAAACTTCATTATAGTTTCGAAAACTATCAAAACCCGTACTAGGCACCCAGGCATGTCTCTGCATCTGATTTTTAACGTTAACCTCTGCTTTTACAACTGGAAATATATTTAGGTGTCATGCACCATAAAACTTAAAGATGATAAGTCTCATGTATCTATAATTTCACCAGCACCTACCCTTCAAAGTGGAACACCTTTACTGCTTGGTGGCAGAAATAGGTACGGTAGTAGTACATCCCAGGACAGACTCTCACAAGGAGTTCTACTACTACTAAATTGTACTAAAATATGTACGAGTTGTTTCATAAAACAAAGATTAAGTTTTATTTTACTAAAATAACCCGTAACTATTGTACTCGTGTAGTCTGAACAAACGTCTGCAGTCTGTGCCTTGGTGTGTCCGGCCTAAGAATAAATCACTCCGTCTCCTCCCGTGGATGTACTAAAAGTCGACTAACTAAACACTAGGGGATGGCAGCAGCATCTACCTGTACTCAACACCAATATTACATCACCAATCCACCGGCCAAGCGTGGCAAATCCCCCCATTGCATACTATGAGGGAGGTTTCGTTCAACAGTGGACATCTAACGGCTTATGACAAAAAACAGAGAGAGTACCTAGCATAAAACCTTTACTTTAAGATACTTACTTGTATACTATACTAAACTATATTTACATAAATTTCTAAGCTCTCACTTATTGGAATGTAGTGATTTGTATATTAAGTAGGTACAAGAAACAAAATAATTCTTCAGTCAACCATTCATTTCTTGAATTTGAGTCAGAGTATGTTCTTTGAATGGGCTCCAGATGCTGGCAACTGACAAACAAATCAAGTTTGTAATCTTAGTTTCTTGGTAAAGTGAAAAAGTTTGATAAACTTAGGTTAGTCAAATTATTCTGTGAAATCAACGTTTTTGTTAATTAAGTTTAGTAGTACCTGAGTAGCTACATTCAATCTTGATAAGTTTACCAAATTCTTGTTTTCCTAATAAGTATTTAAAAAACCTGAATAAAAATTATCAGCAGTCTGGGTTGACCCGTAGAGGTGAACATAATTTACTGTGACTTTTGTAATACTAGTAAATATTGTTCTGTAGCCAAGTTTAAGGAAGACAGGGCTGGTTTAGCTCGTTAGAGAACTTTACAGCCAAGCCATTACATGACAGAAAGAGGAAGTGAAACCAAACTAGTGGAATGCCCTTGCTTTTGCTTGCGTGAAGATTTTCCCATACAAACTTCATCCCCTGCTACCTCAACCCTTTGGGGCTGAATTTCGACAATTCCTTTCTTAATGCACCCAGACTACAACTGGAATGTACCCTCCTAATTTCAGGTCTCTATACGACATACGACTTAGATTGCACGTTGATAATCCGTCAGTTATTCACCATCATCATCATCAGCCTGTAGAAGTCCACTGCTGGAGATAGGCCTCCCCCTAGAATGACATGACGAACGGTCTTAAGCCGCCTCCATCCATCAACTTCCTGCGATGTTTGTAATGTATTTAGTCCTTCCTCTACCGCGTCTTCTAGTTTGCGGTCGCCAATCTGCGAGCTATATGACCTGCCCACTGCCACTTCAATTTGCTAATTCTGAGAGCTATAATGTCGGGTTGGACGATATCTGTGGCGCAGCGGGCAAGTAGCCGGCAGATATGCAAAAGGTTGCGAGCTCGATTCCCACTGCGGGACATATGTTTGTATGATCTGCAAATATTTGTTCCGCGTCTGGGTGTTATGGTACCATGGTACTCGTAGTTCCTGATAACCACGAAACAGGTAATCCTAGTGTGGGATCAAGACTACATATGTGACTGTTGGGTGTTGTTATGTATAGGTATATAATCAAATCAAAACCAAAACCAAAGCATAACGAAACACAAAAAGTATTCTGCTCGAAGCAAAGCTTACCGTAACGAGAAAAAAATCCTACACAATAGAAAAGCATCAGTTATGACGTGAATACCTTGAATAGGACGTCGAGTTCGACCCCTTTGTCGTTTCCGTTTTCAATGTAACAGATTTATTATGTACGCATCCTTAATACAATGTACTGAGAAATGCCTTTTTATAAAGATTGAAGACTACGATGGATGGACATGGAAATCATTAAAAACATCAAATAAGCCGATTTTAGGCTTGTTCACTGTGAGAATCCTTCTACTTCTCGGACGATATTTTAAAGGTTGAAGGAAGTCAGCGGATGGAGGCGGCTCAAGACCGTTTGTCATGGCATTCTATGGAGGAAGGCTATGTCCAGCAGTGGAACTCTACAGGCTGATGATGATGATGATGACTGGGAGACGCACCTTTCACCGAAATATACTTAAAGCCCTTCTTCCATTACGATACTTGTAGGATACGATACTCGAGTAGAATGGATTCATCCATTATATTGAAAGAAACATAAATTGACGAGTTTTAAATTTATTCCCAATTTCTGCCCAAGTCCTATCTATTGTATTATTCCGCATGTATTCTGGTAATTTGTAGTTATATAAGCAAGCATGTTTTTCAACTTCTTGTACAAACTTAATGTTTTTTTCTTGCTCCGCCGCCGCTGTCTTGTCGAGACGCGCAATAGACGCAACGCACAAGCGACCAACACGGCGAGTCGCGCGATACTAGTCGCGGATGCGTAGGATACCAGTAGTGTAGTGTACGAGCCTGCATTCAAATGTATGTGAGATACTTGGCGGCAACTAGTCTCAGAGACTTGCAGGATACTTGAATCGCCTGTGCGTATCGTAAGGGAGAAGGGCCTTAGTTTTCAAAACTGCAATCGCCCAAAAATTTCAAGTCAACTGCTTTTCATAATTTTTTTGCGACTTTGATGTATAATACTAAATTCACTTTAGACCATAGTCGTGATACTTCAAATTTCAAGTTTCACTTAACCCAATTCAGAAATGTTCCGTTTAACCGAAGTGGTGTTAGATTTACCGGGAATGCCGGTGAAAAGGAGTTACTGTGAGTACTTGTGAATGCAATTTGTTGAATTTAATGACCGTTGAATGCACGGCTCTACTGCCGACAGAGTTGTTCTTACTACAGTATTCTTGGAAAAAGCCGGACTGTTACTTTGCATGTTAAGTTAATTATTGACACTTTAGCAAATAATAAGCCAAACAAATAAACATTGAGACTTTTAGGACGTAAAAAAAAAAATAACGAATAATACTTTTTAATTTTACCAACAAAATCGTACAAAAAAATATAGCAGAATTAGAATAATGAGAAACATAGGAAAAAAACACGGACACTTTTTTAACATGAAAGACCATAAATTCTGCTACGTCGAAATCGCAAAAGTGCAGTATTTATAAGGCTGCGTATGTATATCATAAGTGCTACGCGCACGTAGAAAGCTACGTGCTACGCTGACGAAGCATTTGAAACGCTACGAGCTACGTAGTACCTGTTTCAACTACAAAACGTTGTAGACGAGGCACTACTATCCTCATCTTATCAAGAATTCCTCTTATAGCAAGCCTAGTGTGTTTCTCCAGGAACGATAATGCGTTTTCCGCCGGACGATTCTGGGCTGGACAAACAAAACGTAGGTTCTGACAACTCTATACTTGCAGAGCAATTGTTTCGAGCAAATACAACAGGCCGGAGACATTGTAATGAAGCCGGGTATCCAATCAAACTGTTTCAATACACAGGTTGTTAGCGGTTTTTTATCTGAGGCTCAATTCTCTTAATTGCGATCGCATGCGAAGATTAAGTAATACTTACTACGTGACAGTGCGACTGACACAAAATTATATTGTGATTTAATCGTTTTTTAACCGACTTCCCAAAAAGGAGGAGGTTCACAATTCGGTTGTATTTTTTTTTTTTTTTTTTTTTTAATGTTTGTTACCGCATATCTCCGGCATTTATGAACCGATTTGGAAAATTCTTTTTTTATTTGAATAGAGATACTTCCAGATTGGTCACATTTTTTTCAGAATCCAGTTCTGATGGTGGGATCCATGAGGAATTGAGGGAACTCCTCAAATATTGTAGGCATACATATGGTGATTTTGACATTTTCAGCAAGACACCAAGCATTTGCATTCAGAAAGTATCATAATCCTTTCACCACTATGGTTCTTTCATAATTTTTTTTTAATCCAAAATTATTTTGTCGTATACAATGGCGGAAGTCGGTTTTTTAAATGAAAAGTTATTAAATAAGATAATTGGGCCTCTGGTTGTTTGTATACACTGAAATAAGCGTTTTCTGTATCGAAATCTATTATTGAATTGTCTGTCTTTACGACCAAAGACAAACAATGCGACTCGATGCGTTTCCTTTCAGAATAATGAGTTTTACTAGTGTGACTGTGCAGGTTTCAGTTTTGCGAACGAGCACATATGTAGGCCTTTAACGCTACATGTGTGCCCAGAAAGACCGCATGTCTGAACTTATTATTGTTTTGCTTTTGTTTTTTTATGAAACAAACCACTACAGTTATTGTCTCCTTAATCCGAATCGTAAATAAAAGAAATCGTTCCTATTATAAAAATCTAATAATTGTAACAAACATTTGCTTGTTTGAAGTTTATAGAACTATTTATGTGTACAAAATCACTCAAAAAGTTTTGATCTCCGTTGTTCACCTAGACAACCTGCATTGTCCGCCTAGGTGGGGGGTGGCCAACGCACGCAGCCAACAGGGAATAAATGAAATTCAGATGTTATGTCATTTTTTGAGCGAATTTCCAGTGAAAAGCTCAGTCGTCCGATATTTAATTTTGTAGAGTGAACGCAATTTTTTTTTCTGTTTTACTCAAAGGAAAATTCTAAACAGAGTGATGTAGTCGGAGGTATTCTTTGAATTTTTCGGTGAGATTAAAATCGAATTACGTTTATTTTAATTACATACACAGCATATTATTATGTTGTATAACTTTGTGACTGCTAAAAAGGCTTCAAAATGATTATAAGCATAAATGCCACATACGAAGGACACGTTTAGAATATTTTTTTGACATAGTGAAATTTCATAATTTCGACAGCTATTTGAAAGTGATAAAATTAATGAAGATTTGAATGTCAAAGCATATTAAACCTTGGGGAAAAAACATTTATATTGTAATTAAAAAGTTTAAACACTAGTTTCTTAATTCCTCGAAGAAAAGCATTTGCTAAAAAATACCTTTTACATCCTTTGTATGTTAGAATTTTCGATGCCTCAAACGCCTCGTACCTTACCAACAATCTATCAATCAATTAAGTCATCTGCACGCTCTCCAGAGCTGCATAGGTCTCTGGAATGCGCTGTTTGCGCTGGCTTAAACTCAGGAAGCAACTACTTCCATGTCTTGTGGTTTTACTGAGATGGTGGCCTCCCTTATGGTGGTCCATCTCTGTGGTGGTCTATTTCATGATTTACACTAGCGCCACTCCAACTTCGCCCTATAAGGCGTATGCGCCCAGGATTTCACGGGCAGATACCACCATAGTCATAGCGTAAGGAAGCCGAGTGTGCAGTGGGGCTATAGCATTGTGGCTGTGGCGGCTATTGTCCGAGCGGTCATACATTCGACGCGCCAACTTAGTACAGGCAAATTAGCAAAAAGTGTGGACCTAAGTCGTGTAGTCGTGGATTCTTATGTAAACGTTAGATGACACGAAAAGAAGCTTATCCTAGGTTTGCACCATTTCTGGCGCTTACGGAACCCTTTTAAATATTAGGTACAAACTTAAAAAGGCCGTAAATTTTAAAATAGGAAGAAATTACTTGATGCAAGTTAAATTACGTATAGAGAGACTGTTTTAGTGCATTATGATTTTAATAAAAACCACGTGCATGTAGGGAACACAGTGCTGAACAAATGCATCTTCCGTAAAAAAAAACCAGTATAAAACTTCCGGCGGATGTAGTACTAATTAAAATTTCCAGACCTACATTAATTTTCCCCGAAGTAGAGCGACAGTAAAATATGGAAAAGTGCCTTCCGTGAGACGTACCATGGTGAAAACCTGGTAATGTATTTCGAGCATTTTTCTTGGCATAGACTTTGAACCGTTATGATCTACATTTGCACCAAGTATTTTTTAAATCCGACATACGGAACATACAAAAGAAATCATTTACAAAAAATCTTTTTGTGGTTATTACGGCTCCGGGAAAATTAAGGTAGTCGGTGCAAATTGATAGACATATCAGAAAAATGTTCTAAATACATTACCAGGTTTGCACCATGGTGCGTCTCACGGAAGGCACTTTTCCATATTTTATTGTCGCTCTACTTCGGGGAAAATTAATGTAGTTCTGGAAATCGACTTAAACTTATTCATTTAATTAGTACTACATCCGCCGGCAGTTTTATACTGGTTTTTTTTTTACGGAAGATGCATTTGTTCAACACTGTGTTCCCTACATGCACGTGGTTTTTATTAAAATCATAATGCACTAAGACAGTCTCTCTATACGTAATTTAACTTGCATCAAGTAATTTCTTTCTATTTTAAAATTTACGGCCTTTTTAAGTTTGTACCTAATATTTAAAAGCCTTCCGTAAGCGCCAGAAACGGTGCAAACCTAGGATAAGCTTCTTTTCGTGTCCTCTAACGTTTCCATAAGAATCCACGACTACACGATTTAGGTCCACACTTTTTGCTAATTTGCCTGTACTAGTAACTTACCTTGGTTTCTTTTGCAGCGTCCGTCATATGACCTGCCCCTTATTCGGTAAGACCAAACGTAACATAGCGCGGGCTCATTACGATATCTGCGTGGAATCATCGCTGAATCGTATGTGTGAAGTCACACGTTATTGAAAAGGAATCTCTTAGGTCATAGCGAATAAACACCCTGTTGTGATATATAAGCCGTACACTAGATTTTTACGTTTGGGTTAAAGATATAATTGGAATTTGCCACGTTATCGCCATATTACGGCCAACATACGGTCACTGCTTCTTAGGAAACTAAGGGTTTAGTAAATTTCAGCACTCGAACTCCAGAACAGGGATGTCTGTAAGACTATTATATATCCTGAACACGGTTCGGGCGTTCCACCTTGCCTGACAGGATTATCCTCACAAACTATTTGTTGTTCCAAAATTAGATCGACACAAAATGCTTTTGGGCAAGTAATCTCTGAGAGATTTAAAATCCTTCGTTTTCAGGGTTCTGTGCCTTAATAGGGAAAAACGGAACCTTTATAGGATCTTTTTTGCTGTCCGTCAGTCTGTCGTTGTTTTTCAGGAAAGGCCTACTCTAAATTTATATCAAATATAGTCTGTAAGCAGAAAAATCTAGATTCTTACATAATACATTAAAAAGATGGAATTTATGTAAGCAAAACGCAAAAATTAATAACCTCTGAGGCACTAACCAGTAACCACACGATAATAGAATTTGGAAAGTCTAAAATTGAGAAAGTTAAACTTTTCTCGAAAAGGGCTCCGGCCATTAAAAAAAAATTACGAATTGGAATCCTCAGTGCGCAAACCTCGTTTGCACTATTCTTGTTTAAGCTTAGATCAACCCTTGTCAATGTCTTAAGAAATAAAAGTTTGTTTCGATTTGAGAAAATAACAATTGTTTTTATGTGTCTACTCATTTAAAGTTCAATGAAGCTCATTCGATTTAGCTTTATTTGAAATCGGCTTATAGACTAAAATGACTTCAGTTTCAAAGCAACCAAGCCTAGAAGAATCAGGCAGCAAACACGGTTTGGCTTGATTTGATGATCCTTCTTACTACTGGTGGGAAGCGCCTGTGTGGTGCTTCGAAAACAAGAAGCTGATACATATAATAAGAGAACTTGAAAACCTTAGGTAAGTAGTTAAAAGTAAAGAGAATCATCAAAAGTTCATGGCTCCTCGCTGTACCTACTTAAATAAATACTCTAATCGAAATCTAAAAGTTATACAAACTTACTTAAAACGACGACAAGACAATTTGTTGTTTGAAAGTTTTAAGCAACCTTGTTTGTACTTAATAAAAAAATGTGATCACAGCTCCACAATTTTCTCTAATTTCTTACACAAATCGTAGAAAAATACTTTAAGAGATTTAATAACTTTTCATTTAAAAAACCGACTTCCGCCATTGTATTCGACAAAATATTTGGATGAATAAAAATGATGAAAGAACCATAGTGGTGAAAGGATTATGATACTTTCTGAATGCAAATGCTTGGTGTCTTGCTGAAAATATCAAAATCGCCATATGTATGCCTACAATATTTGAGGAGTTCCCTCAATTCCTCATGGATCCCATCATCAGAACTGGATTCTGAAATGGGACCAATCTGGAAGTATATCTATTCAAATAAAAAAAGAATTTTCCAAATCGGTTCATAAATGCCGGAGATATGCGGTAACAAACATTAAAAAAAAAAAAAAAAAAAAAAAAAAAAATACAACCGAATTGAGAACCTCCTCCTTTTTGGGAAGTCGGTTAAAAAATAACTCGCTTGATCTGTTAGTTAGAAGGTTCTGCACAAGTTTCTTTGTATTATTGCCAGCAACCAACTTTGGATGGCGGCCAGGATAGTCCGACTTGACTTTATGCTCACATAAGGTCTATGAACCTTTAATTATTAACATTATTTTTACC
The DNA here is from genome assembly GCA_951392215.1 of Epirrita christyi. Lineage (NCBI taxonomy): Eukaryota > Metazoa > Arthropoda > Insecta > Lepidoptera > Geometridae > Epirrita > Epirrita christyi. The sequence continues at coordinate 5,186,157 of OX595842.1, read as the reverse complement.
TTACAAGTTGGTAAATATGTTTGAATGGAACCTCCCTGCGAGCCACATCTCCTTTCACCATACCAGTTCTTTAAAAACATCATTATCATCATCCTATAGAAGTCTACTGCAAGACAATAGGCCTCCATCATTGAATTCCACAACAAACTATCTTTGGTCTATCGAGAGGTCTACCTACACTGCGTCGTCCGGTTCGTGGTCGACAATTAAGAACCTTTATCCTCCAACGGTTGTTTGTTCTGTGAGGTATATGGCCTGCCCATTGCCACTTCAACTTGAGAGTCTTCTGACTTTATTTTATTTTATTTATTTCACAAAATCTACAGCTCTTAAATTGTACATGCTAAATCTAACAAACTTTACCTAAGCCAATAACGGATTTACATTTTTAACCGACTTCACAAAAAAGGAGGAGGTTCTCAATTCGGTTGTATTTTTTTTTAACAATAGATACGACTGTCTCTAGATGACTTCTGAGAGTTATGTCAGTGCTCTTGGTTCTTCTACGGATCTTCTCATTTTGGTTTCTATCCGAATTCTATGTGAAATTCCGAGCATAACTCTTTCCATAGTCAGCTTTTAGCTACGCCATTAATAGCGTCCACGTCTCAGTGCCGTAATTTATCACTGGCAACACGCACTGATTGTATAGACTTTCGTTTTGAAGCTCTGCTGTATCTGAAGCGTTTTTTTACAACGTGAATACTTTTTTGGTACTTATTAAAAGATTTCTTTGTTGTTTCTCGTCTGGCCGATGTTTTTTTCCAGTACCTGCGAAGCAAAAAACAAAGTCGTTTATAAGCATGGCTCTTTAATTTGGTTACCGATCGTAATCAAACTTTTTCCAATTCTCGGGCGTGGCTTTGAAAGTTCTAAATGGTTAGAAGTTTCTGGAGTCATAAGTTATGGAATTTATCTTTGTTTTTGCGTTTTCGCTTCAGGCAAATTGCCGCGAAATTTATTAAATTATACTTAGCGTAACTCTTTAGTTTACAACGTATCGATACTTCGTGGGGATACTTTATTTAAAGTGATAGACGTTTCTAGACTCACTAAGAACAGCTGTTCACAGCATTTAAATACCTACTTTAGTTAAAATAGCTTTTGTCTTGTTTTCTCTGATGTAAAATGTCATACGTCAAAACAAGACAAAAGCTATAGGTTTCAAAAATAATTACGAATAAGAAGGTAAGTATTTTCATACAATTTACATTTTGTAACCCTGCTATCAATTTTAATATAATATTAACTGTAGGGCTTACCACCATCTTCTGTAACTTTTTTTATCGAATTAGATGTGCGTACTTCGGGTCGTTTCATGAAATAGTTTCGTTGTTTATAATCCTATCACCACACTAGTAGTACCAGGTTCAGTACCATACCTTAAGCTAGTATCTAACCTAATGCAAAGGTTACCAAGAAATAACTAGTAACACGAAGTAGTCGTATGAAATAAAAAGCAAACCAAACTTTTTTTCTCTTTTTTTTAACCGTGTAGGTAAGTAGATACGTCTTTTTATACCGTTTAAAGAAATAGGTTAGGTATTCAAACTAAGTCTATAATCAGTGCGTAGTTTAGTGATGGCAACCGCAAACCGGACGACGCAATAGAAGTAATAGTCCCCTATCTCGATAGACTAAAGACATTGTAAAGGTCGCAGGAAGTCGGTGGATGGAGATAGCCAAGACCGTTTGTCGTGGCAGTCTAAGTCTTATGTCCAGCAGTGGGCTTGTACAGGCAGATGATGATAATGATGATGTAGAATCAAAGAAAATACCTTCATTTTAATTTGTAAATAAAATTAAGTAAGATGTTGGTAAGCCCCATTATTGTACTAACCACATGAGGCATACCGAACCCCTTTCCCCTTTTTCTTTCTGTTACGGTAGATCAGCAGGCATTTTACAGGACCACCATCCAAGCGGTTACTGATCTAAAGCAACCAAGACAGAATCAGTGTGACCAAGATCAACACAATAGTGATTCAGAAAGTTACAACACAAAATGCGAATAAATTCTGTCCAAAGTCTTAATCTAGCGAGAATGTTGTTTCCCATGGAACCTCGTAAAATTACTCGCTACATTTAATCTTGGGAACGCTCTGTTCCCAGTGAAAAAATATTCAACACTTAACCTAACCATAAGATAAGATAATACATACGAGCGCATAGAACTGAAACTATCATACGCTTTTATCTAGAGAGAGCTGTTATGTAAAAGAAGCTACGTTTTGATCACATTCGGTACTTTTTTTTAATTCAAATATTTACGATATGAAGTAAATGTTACCACAGCTTGTGATATCAATATCAAGAAAAATATTGTAGTGTAGTAGGACCCTAGATAAGTGGGTAGTTTAGCATGTTTCCAACCGTTATTCTCCATGCTCACATCATCATCATGATAGCGCAATGAATGTCACGTAGGGCGCGTCCTAGGCGGACGTTTCGTAAGAGGTATTCCATTTGTTATTAGCTGGGGGTTACCACTTAACATCAGAGGCTCAATTCTCTAATTTAAAAACATTCCAGTCTCGTGTCAGTCGCACTGTTTCGTATAGCAACTATTATATATTCTTCGCAAGAAACGCGAAGATTAAGTAATAGTCACTATACGTGACAGTGCGACTGAGACGAGATTATACTGCGAATGGAATGTTTTTAAATTAGAGAATTGGGCCTCTGGTGGGCCACGAGCAAAGCTCGTAATTAACTCAATAAAAATTGCTTCTACATACGTTAAGTGCTAAGTGTCACAAACAAAGTGCTAATTGCATGTAGATCGCCCTATTCACACATAGGACAAACCATGCTATTATTATTCATTTTAAAAACGAATTGCCACCACATATTTTTAGATACGTTAATTCACAAAGGAGATACGATTCTATACGCTTTTATTATTCAGCATGCCTTGACCCACGGCCCTATTCGTCCTTATTCGTCCTTTATGTCTGGAACCATGAATATCACTTGACATTATATTTCGGAGAGAAGAGCATCGGGTGAACAGTTTTATTAGCTTTTTAAAATTGTGAAGAGTTTAAATACCAAATTATTAATGAAAAATTCTGGCTTTCATTCGTTATTTTTTTTTAATCTAACCTAAAATTACGGGGATTTACCCGTAGTCTCAGTGAATCAACCTATTAAAGGGTTTACGGGTAATTTATTTGTCCGTAGACTAGTGATACTAGAGAAAGCAATTAGATGAAATATAAATGTCAATCATCATCAGCAACCTATAGACGTCCCCTGCTGCACGAGTCCTTCGCCATAATCACCACACTTAGCAGGCATTATTGGTATTTGAATACTCAGGTGGATGCTGTTGGATCTTCTGGTGTAATCCCTTAGTTGACTGTTACAATCATCTGTTTCATCAAATCCACGGGATGCGACAAAGGGATCTATTCTTTAAGTTTGTACGCTTAAGACTTCATATTTTTGTCTTTATAACGATATTCCCTCACTACCCAACTCGCAGAAGCGACGACCACTGGGTTACTTAGTAGAAGCCTTGCGACCCAGAGGTAGTCGCCTCTGTAAGATGACTCTAGCCATATAGTGAGGGAACCCTCGGAGCTAAATGATTCGACAAAAAAAAGAAGCATTAGAAGAAATCCAGTGGATGTTTTTTTTTTTTTTAGTAAACTTTTAAACTTGAGTATTGAAATTGATGAATGCTTGATAGGTACCACAAAAGGTGGTATTTACTTTCTTCTACTAACCATTTTTTTTTTATTCTTACCACATATTCGGGACTGGTATCGATTTTGCGAGCAACAGTCAGAGTGAAACTTCTTTACGATCGTATCTACTATCCATCATATCTTGTGGTTACACTCGTGAGCTTGTGAATCATATTTATTTTGACCGTATGTTCTGATTTAAAGAGACAGTTTAATTTAAATTTTAAAAGAGCTTGCATGCAGGAAATGAGAATTTTCATCTTGTGAACGTGGCTTGCATGTTTAATGTTATAGTTGTTTTTCAGCCATCCTTTCCGCCAATTCGGTGGATGAAGGCAGCTTGGGACCATTTGTAATGACATTCTATGGCAGAGACCTATGTCCAGCAGTTGACGTCTTTCAGCTAATGATGATGATGATTATGAAGTACTAGCTATCGCCCGGGGTTTTACCCACTTCATTTGATCCCGAGTATAGAAAAAATTCCTTCCGGATCCATGGCACAACTATTATGCTCAACTAATTGTGCCGTGGGTACTTTTGATTCCCTTCTACACAACTAATTGGTCCGTTCCGGAAAAAAAATGTACCTATGACCCAACTGACGAAAACTCGAATCCCTGGTTGTGCCGTGGGTGCCTTTGAGACACAATTGAATTTGAGATAAAAAGTAACCCAGGTTTTGAATTACCTTAGTGTGAAATTTTATCAAAATTTGCATAGCCATTTTTGCGTTATTGACCGACACACATTCAAACAAATAAATAAACAGACAACGTTGCACTTTTATTGTATTTCATAGTCACCGCAGTAAGTATAAAAGTACATTGTCGTACGACGAGCACGTTTCCTGTTTTCGAATGTTTCAGTCATGTTTCGTACTAAAATATTTTTACGATTCTTTTTGAACACTAATCTAATATCTCCAACTAAAGGTTGAATAAATGGTTTCCTCCACCTAGTTCACGCATAATGGACCATCCATAGAGTTCAAATGCGGAAAAGGGAGTTCTTTAACATTCCTCCACATAGTTGGTTTTGTGGCTGAATTACCATTCAACAATATAGATATTTATTTTTTCTGGTGCATTGTTTAAAAGATCTAGAACACGTTGTACCTCAGATACCGATTTTTAAAGCTATCGGTCAAGAAACCAAAAAGTTCAAAATGGCGTCCATTTGTTTTAAATTCTGACACCGATTCATGTTCAGTGATCAGAGAGAGCCTCTGAAATCGATTGTAAAACCTATTGGTTCAACAACAAAGAAATTCTAAATATCGGTCAGTTCCATTCAATTCTCACAACAGATTCGTGTTTTGTGGCCTGACGCTGACTGCATTGCCATGTTGAATGGCAACTAATGCGTTGAGGCAGATAAGAGCCAGCTCACGAGTCGACCAACCTTAGAATAATTTTGAAAACGCGAAGAGCCCAATTACCCACGAACCAAGAGTCTCGCTCGACCCAGAAAAAGTCAAATATATAAGGTCTGTCTGTCGAGACTTGAATATTTGCGACTAATAAGATTTAAAAAACTTTACAAAATTATTTAAAGGTTTGTCTAGAGTGCCAGATGGAAAGAATAACGTAATTTCACACAAAATTAAAAACAACAAGCTAGATTTTTATACAATTTTGTAGGTATAAGCTGATAAGACTTACCAAGGTACGAAGGTTTTCTTGATTTTTTAAACAATGAACCAGGAAAAACTTAAGTGTTAATTTAGCCGAAAAGCTAAACGAGGTTTACGTAACCTTAAGAGGAAAATTCAGACAAGGAAACTATGTGCAAAGCTTCAAAATTTTGTTTCAAAGTAAACATGTTTTGGGGTTAAAAAAACTTTTACTACCGCACCACGATTATTCAGATCATTGGTGTGATTTTTTGAGTTTTTGAGTTACTAAATATCAGCAAAATGGCTAAAAGTCACCAGAAGATCAGAAAGAAGAGCCACTTGAATTGATATACATATTTTTATTTGAATAAATGACAGAACAAGCGGTAACTTCATGCATCATATACGATACCTCTTAAGATCATGTCCCACCTAAAGTACACCTACTTGGTATTGCACTGCACCCGTCATCCTGACACTAAGGCCCGTATTCCAGAACTGCGCTCAAGCGTGAATCGAGACTCAAGCATAGATTTGGTGGCAGTTTTTCATTGAAATCTGTCAAAAAATCTATGCTCGAGTCTCGATTTAGTTAGAGTTTAGTTCTAGAATATGGGCCATAAAGATGGAAAGTCTCTTATGTGACAGTAATTTCACCGGCACTCATACCCTTCAAATTGGAATACAGCAATGCAAGCACTACTGCTTGGCAGCAGAAATAGGTATGATCGTAATACCACCCTGGACAAACTCTTTCACAAGCAGCTCTACTACTAGCAAAAAGTAGCATAGGTGTCAGAGTTTAAAAAATTCAAACTTTTGGAAATCGGTCGTTAACGGCTATATTGCTATTTTTTTCTATTTTTTTAGTTACTCGATGACGTAAAAATTGCATCCCAGGGTCTATGGGCGCAATAAAAAATATCATATTCATATAGATACGTGCTTAATAGATAACTCTCCTTCGTCAGTCTGTAGAGCCTTTAGGACTGTAGAGTCCCTGTGAAATAAGAATGTATGTAGAGTTTTCCCTTTTATCGAATCAAGCTTTCAAAAAAGTTCTTTGAAACATTTATCAAAATTCATGAGCAGCCAAGATTTCCTCATTGTTTCGATATTTAAGAAAATTCTATTTTTATTGTTGAGGGAATTTCCCAGGCGGTTCCGTAATCATTTCTTGGAAATAAATTATTTACAGTTAGCTGGTAATCGTCACAATTTTTCACATTTTCGTCTTTATTCTTCCAACAATAAGGATCAAGAGGTCAGAGATGATTTAGTTAGGGTACCTACTGTATTTGCACGGGCCTCATTTATCACAATACGTTTAGCGAAACTTGTTTAACGTATACGAGTGCAATTTTACGAAACTAGCTGGCTGTTCCGCCCGCAGCGTAATTTTTGAAAGTCCCAATACGATGAAAACGTTTAACACCTTAATTTCTATTATCAAATATTAGGGTTTCGCACCTCAACAGGAAAAAACGAGGCCGTTATAGGATCACTTTGTTGTCCGTGTGTCTGCCTGTTTGTCTGTCAAGACCCTATAGGAAATGTATACTAAATTATAAAGGTATGCGAGTTAAAGTGCCATAAAAAACTGTGCTTCTAACTCAGTGTATTAAAAAGATATGGTAAGCAATTTCTTATGTTTATCTAGAAATCGCGAAACTGAAAAACCTATAGGGTACTTCCAGTAACTTTCGGATAGGTTTGTAACAGTTAAGAAAAAAGTATATTGAGAAATTTCGAATGGAACGGATTCTTCGATTGGGATGGTAGAAAAAAGTAACTGAAACTCGAAAAGGACTTTGACGATTTCGAAATAATTTAAGGATCGGAACCCTAAGGCGCGAAGTGTCGATGGTAATAAAATTGTCCGTTTTATGTCTTTATCCGTGACATAAAAATACTATTTTAAATTTGACAGACACCTTACTTTTCATAATTGCACGGCTTCCAAACGTAAAATTACATTTTCAAAATTATTTTGTTCATACAAACTTTTCACAATGAGTTTTTAGTACCTAGAAGCCAAAATAGAAGTAGCAATTCCCTTTTACCAACGTAATACGGTGTCAATGAATCTAATTTTTTGAATTAAATCATTTTCAAGAACGCATAGCATTTTCTTCCGTCCACTCTCAAATAAACTCTGCACTTGGCACGAACAAATAAAGGACGAACCCGGCGATTTGGCTGAGACCCATTATAGAGCGGATATTGCTCTTAGTACTTACACCAACTTTCCAGAAAAAAACCACGTAGATGATGCGTCACATAAAAGTAGCGTGTATGCTGCCAATGTGCGGTGCTACGCTTAAGTGATTTAAGCTGAGTCTTCAAAGAAGAGAGAAGTCAAGCCGTGGGAAAAGCGTCCTATTAAATATCAGATTATTTATATTATGTTAGATGATAATTAAGCTTGTGTACTGAATTTGTTCCAACACAATTATTATTTTGATTTTTTATCTTTTATAATTGACCAAACTTTCCAACGAGCCGTCCAACCAATGATGGACTAGAATCCATCGATGACTGGTGCTGCGAGGGACCAATTAGAGTGATGTAAATGTTGAATTTTGTGTTGCACAAATAGCTACTGACCATTCTAGGTAGAATTTCTATGGTAGGTACGTTTGAAGGTATGCTACATCTATTTTTTTCCTGTGCTGTTCGTGCGTGTACGTATAAGACTCACGAACTTACAAAGTGTTTGAACACTGTTTTATGTGTAGTACCTACAAGCAAAGCAGGGAGTTTATTCATGACTTTTATATTAGCAACTTCGAAGAACTAATTATTATTTTTTATTATCTCTTTTATAAAAACGTACCAAATAGGTAGTCGTACATATAGTAGTACCTACTATCTTATAGTAGTAAATAATAGTAGATTTAATAAATGATTTTTTGAAAATGTACAAAACTGTATTCCCTAAAGAGGTAATCCTCTTAGAGGGTAGTCAAAGGAAAGTCCAAACAATATAATTAGCACTTGTACCCTGTTTGCTTATCGCATCGCATTAAATTATACATAGGTACCTACTTTTGTATGAAACCTTTTTAGATCAATACAAAAATTAAAAGGTACAATTACAATTTAAAGTGTATTTATTCGTGTATTGGATCCTAATCCCTAATCACTTGTAAAATAAATATTCCACAGCAGTTCATAAAATCAAACCTTTTTTCTCAAAACATCCCTGGAACATAAAAACACCGTTCAATTACGTTTTCTGATTACGTAGAGACAGCGTCTGTTTGATGTTTCGACAAATCCTTCTTTTCGGTAGTGGTTTTGTCATGCCCTATACAAGGAACGACTCTGATAGTCTGCTACCTATCTATTCACACACCCCTTAGTTTTATAGTTGTGTATTACAGTGTCTCTTTCGCTCTCACGTAAGCAGAGTACAGTTTTTGTAATTTATTTGATTATGAATTGAAAAAAGATTATATCAGTGAATGTAAGTACTCAAACAAAAACGGAGACGTTGTAAAGAAAGGCAAGGTTAAGTGTACCTACTTTAGAGTAGGTACACTTAATCTTAGGTCTAGGTAACTAGGTTAGGACTTAGGTCGGTTTAGACCGACGATCATAATATAAAAAATAGTATGAGAGCGAATACAACTTACGGTTTCCATGTACCTACACCGTGTCAAACTTATGGGCTGAGTTACGCTTCAAGTTTTTTTGTTTTTGTTCTGATTCATTGGTTCAAAAATCGAAATCTTTATGAAAGGTGTTGTTCCAAGAAGTATGGAGCCTAGCCCTTGTCGGTGTACACTTGTGTAAACGTGGCTAAATATGTATAAAACCTTTTCCCATTGTAATTTTTTAATTATTTCGCTTAATTTAATGCAGGTTCCTAAAATATCTTTCTCACGGAGAGCAACACAAGACAAAACAATATGGCGGGGCGGATACAATTTACTCTGTGGTAAAATGTTTCGACAGCTGTTGACTACTTTGACCAGAACTGCATTTCGTTCGCGTCTTGGCTCCAAGGTCTTGGAGCAAGGAAAATATTTTCGCGTAGAATCGAATGTTGAATTAAAGAACTTGTACTGATGTGATGATCGTAATAAAGCTAGCGTAGGCAACGCATTCTATGTAGACACACTACTTTTAAACATTTCTGTGTAGTAAACTATGCTTCAAATTAGAGTATGAGTATTTTTACGATAATCACTGATTTTTTCGCCATTCTTTGTCTGGTGTACATCGATATAGGCCATTTTGGAACATGTCCTTTGTAACTATAATTGGGTAAACCTTATCAAGGTAAGTACAATAGATGTTTGATATTAGAAACATTAAACCAGAAAAAATGTAAGCGTTATTTAACCGCAATGTTTGTCGAGGTTTACACGGAACCCTAAGAGGAATGTCAGTATCGTAGCAAGCAGAACTCCGTTATCTCTGCCTACCCTTCCGGGAAACAGGCGTCAGTTTAAGTATTTAGTTAGTCTTTACTTTACAAAAAACAATTTTGAGTAGTAAACTTCTACGCTTAGTGAACAATGTAGAGTTGTACAATTTTTCATCGAACGGGCTCCCGAGGCATCATCAGTGGTCTGAACGGTATTATGTAACCATGTAAAGCGTGTGTTGTACTAAGATTTTGTTCTAGGAAAACGCAAGCATTTCATGAATTTCCCCAATATTTTTTTTTACAGTTATATATTTAATAATACATACCTATAGCTAGGTTAAGATAATATGATACCAGTGTTCGTCTTTCTGAGACCTCACGATGATTCAATATTCGCCCCTATCACAACAAATACATTACCTTTACGCTCATAATTATACAAACTTGCCAAAGAGGGGTTTTCACGGCCGTTTCAAATCATGCTTTCAGCGGTGAAAACAGATGGCGCTGCTCTGTACTTATCTTTCAAGTGTCAAAATAAAGTGAATTGTCAATATCAACTACGTAGATATATTCTCAGAATAAGGACAAGCAATTCTTATTCTAAGGATATATTTTCGTTTCGTGGTATTTATTTTATTTTTTTATTTTTATAATAGCTTAGTACGCGTACACCGTACAGATAATACATTTATATTTGATAAGTTTAATTTTATTAAAAAATTGTGAAGAATCTTTAAGAAATTATTGTATTAAGTGTACGGTGAGAAATTTTGTAGCAATTAAAAAAAAACGGTCCAAACACAAACCAGATGACGCAGGCCTCTCGATGGACATAGACATTAGACATTATAAAGGTCGCAAAAAGTCAGTCGATGGAGGCGGCCTGCGACCGTTCATCGTGGCATTCTATGGGGGAGGTTTATGTCCAGCAGTGGACTTCTATAGGCTGATGACGCCGGTAGGCATCCACTCCTGAAAGAGGCCTCCTCCATAGAAAGCAATAGGTAGATTTGTTATAATCACCACGTTTGATATTGATTGATTATTGATTGGTGGATTGTTGATCGCAGTATTTTAGTGTTAAGTACTCAAGTGCATGCAACTGCCTGACCCCCATTTACGATATTCACAGAGGGAAGATAGAAGTTCTGTTCTTCAGGCGGATACACCACGGATACCGAAAGAGTACCTATCACGTACCAGTATAAGTATTTAGGTTTTTTAATATAAAAACTAATTTAATATGGCCTCATTGCATGTAAATAACAGTAAAATCATGTGGCAACATATAGGGCCAATATCGGTAGCAATTACGTTGTCTTCATGAATATTTCATGTGCTGCTGAACATGAACGATATTTATCAGAAAATTAAACGTGACTTAGAGTATGAAATATAAATTACTACTCGTGACTTCGTTCGCGTGGTCCCGTTGATCCCTGTTTTTTTAAACCTTCCCTGGCGTGCTTAACAAAGTTTAATCGCTATTGGCTAGGTGGTTTAGGAATGCAATACGGGACTAACAAACAATTTACAAAGAAACATATGTTCATTTTTGTTAAACGAGCAAAGCTAGTTAATAATATGAACTTGGACTAATCAGCGTTTCTATGTAGGTAAAGAATAATTTACATACTTAATACACTAACAACTTTATGTTACTTAAAGATCCGTAAAATTTTGAACCCCGATAAAAAACTACTGACAAAGGCGAGTAGAACTCGCGATCTGATGCTTCCGGTCAGATATTTTGATGATTCGGCATAGATACAAGGATAAGTACAGACTATAGCATTTCGTAGTATTTGTTCAGGATCTAAGATTCCAGTGACAAACAAATGAAGGCTTCAAAACAAACACCCCTTTTTAGGGCGCCAAACTTTTCCCCACTTTTTTCTACCCTTCGTCACATTTATCATAGAACCGTTTCCTCAACTTGACACACACAAAATGTGTTCTTTCACATCAATCCTTGTATTGATAGCCGTTTTGTCAAAATAACGACTCAACGAAGGTTCGTTTCATCGAAGGATTATTTCACCAAAGTTACGTTTGATTTAAACAAATAAACCTTTTTAATGGATAAAGAGGTATTAATGATTATAAATAAATAATTGACAAAACAGGTTTATGTGAAATTAAACTTCTTATTCGCAGAACATTGACGGCTGTGCCTGAAGCATAATGCCAACCGTAGATTTGATTTTTACCAAAGTTAATCAAAAACAATATTCAGAATACAACATGCATAAAATGTTGCATAATTAGGTTCGCTTATAAAATGTTTGAAGGCTGACTCTGAGGATATTTTCTAAATTTGATATATTTTACGATATACTCAAATGATATGCTTTTTCAAGCGGCAAGGAACGTTGTTTTGGTATAACAAATTATTTCTTGCTGTAGACGCAGTCTGGCGCCCACTAGGCCACCTAATCAAGTCTAAGCTCGTTGAGGCCGTACTTAGTCCAAATTTTAACAAGTAATTGACCCTGACGTATGTTTCACACGGATTTCGTGTAGGGATACTGATGATCGCCGCTAGCGTAGACATTGCGAAACTCAATTAAAAAAAAACTGTGTTACACTACTTTTACGGACGTCACTGTACGTCCGTGTCAGTTGCTGGATAAAACACTAACTACGGCCTCTGGGCGCAGAATTTTACTTTTACTTGCTAATTAACGCAGTTTCTATATGTAAGCAAGCGACTTGATTCGATTCGACTCGGAACATCTGATTCGATTCGGAACATCTGATTCGATTAAACAATGTTCAAGAAAACGTTATTTTGTTGAAATCTTCGATTTCACACAGTCGACCCTATACCTGTCAATTGACGATTTTATTGTAAATCTTCTTATTTTATTGTATCCACGGTTTGTTGGACCATTTGTCTCGCATCGTCGACCCCATATTTCTCGTTTGACACGATTTATGTACTAGGAGGCTTTATGTTTCTCTGTCCGATGTGGCGTTTTTACATTAGAGTTACGATTTATTTTTAATGCGATAAAAGTATCGAGTTTTACAATAGGCACAAAGTTAAGGATAATAATTTTAATGTGCTTATGTACCTACTAATTATCGCACACAGCTCAAATTCGTGCAGCGTGCTGTGAAGAGAGCTATGCTCGGAGTTTTACTACGAGAAAGAATCCAAAATGAGGAGATACGTAGAAGAACCAAGATCACCGACGTAACTCTAAGAATTAGCAAGTTGAAATGGCAATGGGCATTGACAACCGTTGGGGGATAAAGGTTCTCAGGAGGTGACTACAAACCGGCCGACGGCGACGCAGTTTAGGAAGGCCTCCCGATTGAACAGAGACATTATAAAGGTTGCAGGAAGTCAGTGGATGGAGGCGACCAGAGAAGACCTCATAGAATGCCACTGTCATGGCATTCTATGAGGGAGATTAATATTTTCTGTGTGCAATAAAAAATAAGAGTTTCGTATAGCATTTTATTGAAAATCAGAAACTAAAACAAGTCCATAAACTCTAATAATTTTGTGTTAACACAACCTAGAATAAAATATGTGATGAAAAACATAACATTTGAAAAATTACATCCATATAATAAATTACCTAACACTGTTAAAAAAGCCACAAGTCTAGTTTTTATTTAAAAAGAGGTTAAAAGATTATGTACTGAAACAAATTACCATTATTCATTTATTGGTGCTCAAAATGATTTCCCCGAATCCTTACACAAGCACGGGCCTTAAAAAAAACATTTAACAATAAAACTAGCAATTATTAGCAATAAACTGTAAAAATTTGGGTTTTATCACCAAAAAAAAAAAACGATTAAAAAAAAATAGTCTGTCTTCGTCTAACATAACTATGGCCTAAATAGTTCCAAATGGTCTAGACTACCTTCCCCTTTCAGCTTTGCACCCATCTACCAATCACCCTGTATAATACTTATTTAATTTTATCAAAGCACTATGTAACCTATATATCGCCAGTGCATTATTTACACACAATAATGTTATCTAATATTTATCTTAAGAGAACCCTGGTCTTTTTGAAAAAAAATATCTTATACAAATCAGTGCGAAACTATAGTAAATTTTTCTCATGACCAAGGCGCGTACGCTCAAATAATACAAAATCTAATCATCTACGTGAAGACCACGCAAAGCCGTTGACAAAATCGAGTATGAAAATGATTATACTACCTTTAAAAATTTGCTTATGCCCAATAACAACACGTTTTGAAGCGTTTAACGATAACTTCACGAAATTTACTTAGTTAGGGTTCAACAAGCGAAGTGGGTCTTCGAGTGACCGTGCGTGCTCAAGGGTCCGATAGAACACAAGTTATCCGGTAATAATAGTTTATATCTATAGGTATGTAAATTTATCATCAGCCGAAAGACGTCCACTGCTAGATTTGCCATAATCATCACGCTTAGCAGGCGGATTGGTGATCACAGTATTGTTGTTGAGTACTCAGGTAGATGATGCTGCCCATCCCCTGGTGTAACCCCTTCAGATGAACGACATCTACGGGAGAAGATGGACGGGTATACTTAGGCTGGACGAGATTCCATTTGTTTACTCTACCATTGGAATGTACTCTTGATCTACGGCACAGTTACTTAAGCACAAATGAGACATTATGATGTTTTATCATCATCATTACCAGCTAGTTGATGCCAAAGAACTGCATCCGTTGGGGATTAAAGATTCCCGAATCGCGACAATGAACTTCATGAAGTCATTAGGATAATACTCCACGCGTACGAAGTGGCAGGCGATCCATTAGTTTAGTAATGGGTGATGCCTATTTGTATGTCAAGAGGCAAACTCGGAATGAAATATGGTATTACGTACACTTTCGCATACCTTCTGAGCTCAATCTTAGAAGTAATATCTTTCTCAAAAGGCGAATACAAATAAACACGATTCCTCTTTCGTATAACACTGTCTGGAATTCATTCAAGTAAAGCTGTTGTTATTTAAATATGTGCCTTATTTGCAGAAAATCTTAGAACAACATCTACAGTTTTCAATCCCAGAGTGCCTTTGTTAAATTGTGTACAGGGCAAAACTACAAATACATCAAACTTTTCAGTCGGCAAAAATTGGTCCATGTCCATGCAGGGGACTTCTATCGGTTGTAATGATGATGATATCTGAGGGTACGGTAGAGTATAGGTTATAATATAATAGATAAATTTATCTTGTTCAAAAACTGCCGTTATGATTAAGTTAATGTAATTTTAAATATTATTTATTCTGATCGCATAAGACATAAATGAATCCGAAAAGTTTATTAATAGGCATTCTAAAGGTGGACGGTTGCTCTCCTGAAAATCGTGTACTGAATTTATAATAATTTTATCATATTCCCGGTAAAGTAACAGAATTTGCTATACTAGCCTTTTTTACAACCAAAAAAATACAAGTTATTGTGTACGTAAAGACAATAACTAGTTACAATAACTTTTCATTTAAAAAATCGACTTCCGCCATAGTATAGGTACGACTAAATATTTGGATGAAACAAAAATGATGAAAGAACCATAGTGGTGAAAGGATTATGCTACTTTTTGAATGCAAATGCTTGGTTTGTTGCTGAAAATATCAAAATCGCCATACGTATGCCTACAATATTTGAGGAGTTCCCTCAATTCCTCATGGATTCCATCATCAGAACTGGATTTTGAAAAAATGGGACCAATCTGAAAGTATATTTATTCAAATAAAAAAAGAATTTTCCAAATCGGTTCATAAACGCCGGAGATATGCGGTAACAAACATTAAAAAAAAAAAAAAAAATTACAACCGAATTGAGAACCTCCTCCTTTTTTGGGAAGTCGGTTAAAAAATACAAGCAATTGTGTACGTAAAGAGACATGTCAAACAATAACTTTTAAAAATGCTTATAGTTACAGAAATCAAACATGACGTCAAACCCAGAAAATAAAAAGCAAAAAGGAAAGAGTCAGCCTTCATCATCATCCTTCACCACGAATGGGGGAGGTCCCATAGAATGCAATCGATGGATTTGCCATAATCACGACACTTGGATGGTGGATTGGTGATCACAGTGTTGGTGTTGAAGTACTTAGGTGGATGCTGGTGTCTATCTCCTGGTGTAATTGCTTAGTCAGCTATTAGGACATTCAAACGAATTGACGCAGGGAAAGGAAGGAGTACTTTGTTCAATAAATCACTCGCAAAAAGTTCATCTTTTTTACAAAGCTGATAACTTATCATGCTGAATAGCCAATACAGAAACATCTCCGAGAATCTTTTAATCTTATTCCTGTCATGTATGAGCCAGTTGAAATAGCTCTGAACCTCGTATTTCTTGATACAAACTACATCTAAAACTATGATTAAAGACGTGATTCATGAAGAAATCCCATTAGTTATTCTTAAAAAATTGAGAATAAAATTGTGTTGTGTTTGTGTTTACAATTTCATTATCCCTTAAAAATATACCACAATTTCAGAGTTGTTTGTATCAAGTCTTATGAAGCCGTATAACGCTTAACTTAATTAAATTGTTGGTGTTTTTCTAAGCTGGCGCACTTAGTTCAGATGGTCGTGACACGACGATAATATCTTAGATATTATCAACAGTGGATATGAAGTTTTCCTACAGGGCTACCAGCTGTTGCAAGCACTTCGTATTTTGACGTGAATACGTCACTAAATTAGCTTCCATAGTGGGAGGTAATTTAGAAAACTTATGACAACATAACTTTTCATTTAATAACTTTTCATTTAAAAAACCAACTTCCGCCATTGTATTCGACTAAATATTTGGATGAAAAAAAATTATGAAAGAACCATAGTGGTGAAAGGATTATTATACTTTTTGAATGCAAATGCTTGGTTTTTGGCTGAAAATATCAAAATCGCCATAAGTATGCCTACAATATTTGAGGAGTTCCCTCAATTCCTCATGGATTCCATCATCAGAACTGGATTCTGAAAAAAATGGGCCCAATCTGGAAGTATATCTATTCAAATAAAAAAAGAATTGTACAAATCGGTTCATAAACGCCGGAGATATGAGGTAACAAACATAAAAAAAACAACCGAATTGAGTTTATTCTTAGGCCAGACACAACAAGTCAATCGATCATGTTATTAATAGATCTATAAAAATGTTAAGGCAGCTTTTTGCTTATTTGGTGACGATCTTGCATTAGCAAGATCGTCACCAAATAAGCAAAAAGCTGCCTCCTTGAGCTTGACTCCTTGATATATTGGATTAACTTTCTTAAACTATTAGGAGACTAGGAAACAGTATGAAGTTGTTTCTGACTTGTCAATGAAATTTTATGAATGAAAAATCTCGAAATAAAAACAAGTGAAAAATCTCGAATGATCAGATCTAAATCAAAGATCTAGAATTAAATTTCAGGAATGAAAAATAAATAACGATCATAGTCATAGTCATAGTAGTCATAGTAGTTTAGATAGATAGATAGATAGATAAACTCTTTATTGCACACCAAATAAAAAATAAAAAAAATAGAGGAAACAAAAAAATAAAAAAATAACGTGCGGCGCGTGGCGGTCTCATCGCTAAAAGGGATCTCTTCCAGACAACCTTTGGATGGATGGCAGAGTAAAAAATCAAAAAGACGGCGGTGTACAATTAAAACATAAATATACCTACAACTATACTTATACAAGTACCTAAAAATTACAAATATAAATATACATACATATTGATAACGAAAACGGTTACAGGTCATTAAACATATTCATAAGTAGGTAAAGGATCAAGCGACTATGAGCCATAACACTACCAATTTAATCAAATTATTTAAATTATAATTTGATTAAGTAACCGTTATAGCATCTCTGTTAAGTAAAGTTTAAAACTCGCTATTTCTGCCTGAGGCCATTTAAGTTAGAATAATCAATTTTCCATTTGAAATTGTTTCATTTTAAATTTGGAATCAAACTAATTACATTAATTTGGAAAGAAAGTAAAGAGATTCATAAAGAGATGTTTGAATTGTTTTAAAATAATTACAAGTAAATTGTGTACATGACAAAAAAAATATGCAGTTGCAATGCAGTTTTGGCACAAGCGCGTTTCAGAGCCATTGAATGTATGTTTCAATGGATTTATGCGAGCACAATAAATACATCAAAACTATTAGCACATTTCAAAACCATCACAAACATTGTAAATGTCTTCAACTCTCGACAAAGAAAGGCAATAAGGGGTGAACGCCTAGACGCCTATTTAGGGGCTTTAAAACAGATACAGAAATATTCTCCATTCACGCGTCAGGCGCCAAAAGTTCTAGACTTCGATGACTAGGCACTTGTGCCAGTCTGGTTGCCTCATTATTATTTCTTAAGCCTTTGCAAATGATCCTTGCAAATGATGCTTCAAAATGAATAATAAAACGAATGTCCCAGAACCAAACAAACACTGTAAAAAAACATTCATAGCAAAACTTTGATATTTTATAAGATACTATCATAGTAGTGTAGTTATTAAACTACTAACTTGTTATCACAGCTTCAATTGACACGGTTTGATAAGTAATTAGCTTAAAAGACAAAGGTGGTCAGTGGATGGGGGTGGCTCGAGACCGTTCGTCGTGGCGTTCTAATGGGGGAGGCCTATGTCCAGCAGTGGATTTCTACATAATAATGATTTGAGTGTCCCAAACGCATGGTCAATACGCAAATAGCCCTAATCATTTTTGAAATTATTATTTAATTTTTAGATTAATCTGGTGAAATTTCCTTTTTTTTGTTTTGAAAACATAGAAAATAAGCTTCGAGAAATACAAACAGACGCTATGTAAGATGATATTATTTAAAACCTAGTTAAAAAGTATCAAAAATCGTTTCTTACTGTAAAATGAAGATATTTTGAACCCTTATTTATTATTATTATAATAGTTTTAGTAATTAGTAATAGTTGTAATATGTTTAAAACATTACACGCACCTACCTAATGAGAATCAAACTGTCTTTGAACTTATGATGGTGACTGTACGATCTTATATTATAATGATTTAAACAGCTGTTTATATTCGAGGCTTTGTTCATAAGGAGCGAATAAGCCTTTACTAAAACTTTGTTTGTTTAATACTATTTGATTTAAGCAGGCTTCTAAAGCAAATATGAATATAACTATTATTAACCTACTTGAATGTTTAATTTTAAACGTTAATTAACTTGATTATTTACTGTCGAGAATATTAACAGCCAAGCTCTGAAAATAAAGCACTATGAGCACTGATGGCCCGACTCTCGATCCTAAGGTCGTAGGTTTAAATCCTGATCGTGACTTATGTATTTTTCCACCTGAAGTGCATAGCCCTCTTTCCTTGAGTCTATAGCCCTCTTCTCTCGAGTCCATAGCCCTCTTCATTATGCACGCTTTTAAGTGGCATAATGTCATTGCCATTTGCTATTGGCTGCGGACCATCTAAACACCCTGATAGCTTCTATCCACGACTAATGTATTTTTCCACCTCGAGTGCATAGCCCTCTTCCCTTGAGTCTATAGCCCTCTTCCCACGAGGCCATAGCCCTCTTTATTAAGCACGCTTTCCAGCGGGATTATGCCATTGCCATTTACCATTGGCTGCGGGCCATCCAAACCCCCTGATAGGTTCTATCCCCGACTACCCTATAGAACCACACTTTGATCAGTCCCTTTGTAGGTCAAGACACGTTCTTGGTGACCCTGATGAAGAAATAACTGCCGCTAATACGGTGGCGATGTCATCCAATCACGACAGAGGATACACTATACCGATATGGGTTATTCCATACTGACCTCGCTGGCGAGGTCATCGAGTCTCTACAGTACCTTACGCCTACAACCGATACAAGCATGTTCTGTTTTCGTTTTTCTCCTATCCCTCTGGCAACGGCTCATGCCTAGGTCATAAGTGGTGCCCTTGCGCTCGTTGCCCCAACCTAACTTTTAACTGGTTGAACGCCTTCTACGCTCGCCAAAAGCTCGGTAACGCAGCATCGACTATCTGAGGTCAACTGCATTAAAGATAATCCTTTAAAAAACACCCCTTAAAAATTATGTGCCAAAAATATTGTAAGGAAACCGCCATGTCGTAGAACCAAAAATTTAAAGACCTTGCCACGAGCATGAAAGTTTCTTCTGCCATGTGCATTGAATTCACCACACTGGTTCTTTCCCTTTTCAAGGCCACCATAACTGGCCTCTCCACATAGTGACCAAGAAGGAACCGGTGAAACGAGTAGGTGTAGTTTCGAAGATAAACTTTTCTGCTCGACGCTCGGCGAAGTAACACGCTTGGGGAGTCTCTGCGGTGTTGTTCTATACCAGCGAGCGCCACAGATTAAATATAAGTTAGCACGAAACAAGAAAGATATCATTTTTTGATCACCACACGGATATTTTTTGCAAAAGTATTTTTTAACCAATAAGGTGGCTTTATCGCTAATAGCGATAAAGATAAGCAAGTACAAGTTTCCTAAGGAAATCCACGGCTATACGGCTTGAGGCCGTTAAGTAGGTAGGTATGTAGGTGTGGGTCGGGAGTTATTGGCAAGTTTATAAAGATAAACAAATAACCAGAGCGCTCCCACCGGGACAACCAACACGAAAAGCCCAACCGAGTAATGCAGAAAATTTCAGTGTCGTCTGTGATCTCACCCCTTTCACCAAGAAACGATTAGTATTCTCATCCAGTACTGTATCCTATGTCACTCCAAACTTCAAATAGACTCAGTGTAAAATGCGTTTATTCCAATCTTTCCTATATACCAACAGTTCGATAGTGTAACAGTTTGGACAAAATTATTCCAAAATAAAGTTCGGCTACCAGCCGAACTTTATTTTTCAGATTTTAGATATATTTGTTGCCCTATATTTTTATTGTATAGATAATTATTTGATTGCTTTACTACAGTTTTTTTTTGTTTTAAATAAGATTTAGTAATTCGTTTAGCGTTTGGCCGGCATTTCCCCTGCTGCTAATGTTGAGATAAATAGACGTTACTTAGCACGTTACTAAAGCTAAGAATTGTCTTTGTCACTGTCACACAAATGTTAAAACACGCGTGCTAGAGAGTGACAGGGACAATGCTAAGCATAAGTACGTGCTAAGTAACGTCTATCTATCTCAACCTAAGTGTTAATGTGGTAAGATGCCCTTGCCTAGAATTAACCTATTCAGTCTTATCCTAAAACATCCTAAATCATACCGTACCGGAAAGACTGACAACGACAATGAGTTCCACTCCTTAGAAGTGCGAATTATGAGGGTGCATGGATTGGAATCGCTTCGTGCGCGAAGTGAGATATTATCTATCAATATATGGGTGGAACTTCTCCGTAGGACTAGTCGTCAGCTGGTGGAAAGGAGATCGGAGAATGAGATCATGAAGCTCCTGAGCACACTCACCGAAATGTTTCTGTCAAAAACTGATAGATAGGCGATTCTTCATCCAAAAAGTCATTGCCAATACTCGTTTTGGCACGCCACCGCTATATTATAAATAACTATAATTTCGTTGCGATTTTACTTAGGTATACCTACTAAATTACAGAATTACAAAATTTATGAAAATGTTATCGAGATTCCTTGCGTCGCGGTAACATTTGTCGAGATTCCCTGCGTTGCTGTAACATTTGTCGAGATTCCCTGCGTCGCTGTAACATTTGTCGTGATTTCGTACGTCGCGGTAACAATTGTCGAGAATTCGTGCATCTTGATTTATTGCGCTAATGTGCATCGAAATAGTGTGTTTCAAAATACAGTAGTTTACCCGGCTCGATCGATTCTTACGCTTCAAGCTGGTACTTGGCAGCTCCAGTGATTAGAAGTAGTAGTCTCAAATGGAACATCGCTCGCATGCGTACCGCAGATTCATACATAGTGGATAAGGTTGTGTCTTTGGAGTAAACATCTGCAGGTTCGTAAATATTATTTATTCAGTAGAAGCAGTCATATATTAAGATGAATTTTGCACCACTGTATTCAGTACGCGTAGCTCACATAGCAAAATGTAAGTTGTGAGTTTAGAGGAGGTGGGGAAAAATGCATGTCTAGATGTAAGGTAGAGTGCGTCTAGTCTAAAACTGCACGCCTTTCCATCGTTTTTACTTGGCACTTGACATAAGCTTGACATACGAAAACGGTCCTTGCTTACGGATTATGGAATATTTTATTTTGCAAAATGAAAGCAAAATGAGCGTCGTTCAGTTGTTTATTATATGCAATCTAATTAGTTTGCGTGATTCGGGATCTGGCTTTTATCTGCCTCAGCGTATTGATATTGTCATGCAGCGTGGTAATGCAGCCAGTAGTACCAGACAGAAGGAAGCGTCTTGAAGACGCTTCCTTCTATCTGGTACTTATGGTTTTATGAGCGCTGTTAGATATTTTTGTAACATTAAAAAAACCCCATTCCGTAAAAGACTCAGTCAGTTCAGTCTGGTTGTTACATCTACTTTTCTCTAACAATACTTAGTGTAGTAAGTCTGATAAACGCAAAGTTGAGTGAGAGGGTTGAGTGCGTTAGAGGCATTGATATATATTTTACTCAGATCATGATCGGGTATTAATTTCGTGTAGAAGAAATTCGTTTTGACCATCGTCAAATAAGGAGGCAGTAATGAATTCGTCGCCTATTATATTTTGCTACCAAACAAAACAACTTCCAGCTCAATACAAAGAAGCTGGTATTGTAGTCGAAAAGTAATTAATAGTCCAAAAAACTCAGACTGAAGGCTGTAGTTGTACCTACTCTCAACGAACAGAGCCGCGATAACAAAGTAGACAAACAATTCTGATTGAGGTCATTCTACTACTTCGTATCACTTATTCTTTCTTGGTGCTGCATTAGAGCAAAAACTGGTTGAGGCATGGTGGCCTTGAAAAGGGATTAGTGACAAATGGTGAAAAAACCAGTGTGTCGAAAGGCTTCCTTCAGTATGCTTCGCAGAGGCTTTTTCCACGCACAATAAACATAAATTTTACAGGCGTTGCGCACAGATACTTGTCGTAATTAGCAAAATACGTGACATGAGGCACGTCACGTCCCTCGGTGACGTGACACCAAAGTTTTGTTTCAAGAGTTTCCAGACTGAAGCTTCCTGGGCGATAATAATTTGACGATCTCTGTAGCGCGAAGGGCGAGAAGTCGGCTGAGATGCGAGAGGTTGCGGGTTCGACTTCCACTGCAGGACAAATGTTTGTATGATCTGCAAATATTTGTTCCGGGTCTGGGTGTTATAGTACTATGGTAGGTACTCGTAGTTCCGGATACCCACGACACAGGGAACCCTAGTGTGAGATTAGAACTATACGTATGTGACTGTTGGGTGATATGTATACGGCAGTATTTCGATGTAATTTTGATGTTTTTGCTTTTGTTTGATGCTTTTAGGTATAGTCGTGGACAATTTTGTTATTATTCGACGCGTGCGACAGTCTCGACTGACAGTCGCGACTAGGGTTACCAACATATTTTAAATCATAAATAGTATTTTTGAATCTGTTACCAGTAAAAAAGTAGTAGATGTCGAAAAAAAATATAAACGTAATAGTATGTTTCATTCATGTGATTCATGTCAATTGACAAACCAAGTATCGTTCAGAAAGAGATAAAGGCTGCGTTAGAGAAGGAGAAGAAGAAGAAGCTGCGTTCCGTTTCGCTGTTGCATCATTTTTAATTAAAATAAAATATAGTAGTTACCTACCTACTATATTTTGTATAATTATAGTATTATTGACTCCTCATATAGTAGGATACTATATTATATAGTAGGCTTGGCAACCCTGGTCACGACTTGTGCTGAATCTGGTAAATAACATTTAACTTGTTCAGTTGTTGTCACCGTGCAAACTATAAGCAATAATTCGAGGACGTGACCTTGAGTGACCTTGATAGGACTGTGCACACTGTATAAAGTGCAACTTCCTTATTCAAGGTCACGACTTAAATGCGCTGCATACCGCACCACCGAATTTCTACCTTATGCTATCCCCACACATTTTCCCACCCTCCCCTATGTGCCATCGCTAAATTAACTGCTATAACTAACGGCTGGTACATTAAAGAGGTCCATTCAGGAGGTCACGGAAAAGGTTTCCCTTCCTTTATGACACAAGTTGGATAAAAGCCTGATATATTTTGTAGGTCCTACATAATATACCTACCTACCACACAAATACTGAAGTATATGATGTACATAGGACTATGAGGTAGGTGGATGTAAACACGAAGTTTCTTTTAGATTGCTGTCTACAAAAAGTTATTGTTTTTTAGGGTTCCGTACTCAAAGGATCAAACGGACCCTATCACTAAGGCTCTGCTGTCCGTCCATCCGTCAGTCCGTCCGTCCGTCCGCCTGTCACCAGGCTGTATCTCATGAACAGTGATAGTTAGACAGTTGAAATTTTCACAAATGATGTATTTCTGTTGCCGCTATAATGAAAACTAGCAAAAAACAGAATAAAATAAATATTTAAGGGGGATCCCATACAACAAACGTGATTTTTTTGCCGTTTTTATAGATAATGGTACGGAACCCTTCGTGCGCGAGTCTGACTCGCACTTGGTCGTTAGAAAGCAAACAAGCAAACGGCCCAGCTGATGGAAAATATCCTAATCGAGTATACTTACCTAAATAAATACTATCGAGTAGGTTAATTTTAACAAGAGCTGACAACAAACCGGACGACGCAGTAAAGGAAGTCCCAAGGATATTACAAAGGTCGCAGGAAGTCAGTGGATGAAGGCGGCTCAGAACCGTTTGTCGTCGCATTCCATGAAAGCCAAAGTCCAGCAGTGGACTTCTACAGGCTGATGATGATGATGAGATTAACTTACACCAACCATTTACCCACACATTTTACGAGACACTAAACCGCATATAAAATGTAATCGTAAAATGAGGTACTTAGTGCAGATTACCGCCACTAATTCAAAAACATACCTTTAAATTGACAGAATTCTATGACAAACTGACAATTTACTGCGTTAAGCTACCGTCGTCATCAGCTGTTATGGCTCCTACACACTATGCCGGCGGCTTTTGCCGCGCGGGTATGCTGATATACGCCGCATAGTAGCCGGCCGGCGGTGTGTAGGAGCCTTAAGCGTCCACCGTTGGTTGAGGTCTCTCAATATAATGCATAGAATGCAATACCCCCCCCCCCCCCCCCCCCTCCCCATGATTGACCTGTTGTTTTTTTAATGGAATTGTTTTGGATTTATTTATTTTTTAATTGTACCCTTTAACTTATTAGTGTAATTGGTAACATTATACCGTTTTAACGAAAGTAAATATAAATAAATACCAACCTTATCGTTAATTGTAATGGACTGTTAAGGCGTTTTATTTGTCTTCAATGGCAATGTAATTTAATAAATAATGTAAAAAATGTGGCTGTTGGGTGTTATGTTATGTTATAATTATGTTAAATGACATAATTTAGAATTATTCATTTGTACTGATAATATTAGTTGCGACTCGGTCCAGCATCCACAAAGCGCACGAGCAAAAGGTATCAACATTATCTATATTTTATACTTATCCCATCATCATCATCATCATCATCATCATCATCAGCCTGTAGAAGTTCACTGCTGGACATCTCCCCCCCCCCCCCTTAGAATGCCACGAGAACTAAAATCTAGACCGCGCGAAAGTTTTCACATTCAACTGCTTCTACTGCCCATGCTTTACATTGCCCATCAAGTAAATTAGAAGCAATTGAATGTCAATTTGTAGTGACACAGGCTCTTTATTTTTACCGTGGTATCGCTTTGCCTTTGTCAGAAAGTTTATTCATTGTTTAGCTGATATTGTTTAACCAAAGAAAGTTCGAAGATGAAGTGAACACAGATAATAGGAGCGCCGATGAGTTAGTACACTGATCTAATTGGGAGAAATAAAGTTGCAAAAGTTTTCCGAGTCACTGCATCTGTTAATGTTCTTCTTGTTTTATTGGGATCACTCAATAGCTAAGTTATTTTATTACAATGTAATTAATGGGCAGTTATTTCATTCAAATTTTTTTTATTCGAGAACTTTCTTTTCTGTCAAATAATAAACAAATCATTTGCAATAAAATAATATTGCGGCTATAAATTGTGATGTAAGCTATCCTATCTTTTAAATAAGATCAAACTGCACAGTGTGCAAATTTGATTAAAATCGGTTAAGTAGTTTAGGAGTCCATCGCGGAAAAACAACGTGACACGTAATTTATATAACGGGTGTAAAAAGACTACTCCCGAAAACTGAAATAGTGCACTCTGACCATGATTTTGAAAATATCTAAGCTGAAAAAAAGCGGAAAAAAAATGCTGCAGTTTTTTCATGTTTTCTTTAAATATCAATAAAACATCAAAAAAGGAACACATAAACCTAATTTCCATCAGTTAAAACACGTTTATAAATAAAAACGCCAAATAAAGCAATGAAAACCTCCTAAGAAATATTAGCGAAGCGCGTCGATCAACTAACCAGGAGGAGCGTTGAACTCGCGCAGCCGTAGCCGGTGCGCTCTGTGAAGTCGCGCTATTTTATATAGCTATGAAATAGGTAGCTTTACCGGTACCTTCAGTATTCGGGAGCTGTCCTTTTACACTCTCTATATTAAGATAATTCCAAATCGCAATGACTGACCAAAACAAAGCTCAACTGTCTATAACATCAATTGTAATCCCGTAACGAAACCTAAAGAGAGTCAAGAAAATATTGCCAAGCCAATATCCGCCTCAATAAACAGTGTGGTGAAGGCGTCCCAAGAGCTAACTAAGAGATCTCCACTCTATCGACACTAGAATAGACAACAGGTATGGATCTGTGATACATGCGTGTGATATTGAATCTTAAAACCAGAGTGTGACAGATAAATTCCATTTGACAAATATAGATGATCAGCGCGGTCATGCCTTTGAATTTATGAGCGCATGCGAGCCATATTGAGTGTAAACACAGTGTAATAAAGCTCTTTTTACATTGAGAGCTGATCTGTTGTAACATAGGGTTGGCATCGTGACAAGAATCGGTATCAGAGGATTTGAGGCTTGAATGTAGAGCTCGAAACTACACTGTCTTGTTTATCCTATCACAACGCTTTTTGTTGGTAATAAAACAATTTAGGTACTAACAGTAACACATGGTCGCCAGTATATCATCGGCCATTAGACGCCCACTGCTGGATGAGGCCTCCTCCTCAGAATGCAAATGGAGATTTGCCATAATCACCATGTTTGGCAGGCGGATTGGTGATCGCAGTATTGGTGTCGTGTACTCAGGTGGATTCTTGTGTAATCACTTAGTCGGCTTTAAATATCCACGGGAGGAGACGGAGGAGTTTCAGGCCGGACAGAACATTACATTTTACGCCAGCATTTTTAAGGTTCCGTACCTCAAGGGTATTATAGGATCACTCAGGTGTCTGTCTGTCTGTCTTTCACAGACTATTTTCTCCGAATCTACTGGACCAAAGAAGTTTAAATCTGGTACGAAATATATTTAATTATACGGGGTGTAAAAAGACAGCTCCCGAATACTGAAGGTACCGGTAAAGCTACCTATATCATAGCTATATAAAATAGCTTTCGCCTGAGAGGTGATTCATACCGGAGAAAACTTTTTTTTTCGTTTCGTATCGTATTTGTCAGCCAGCAATGTACGCACTTATTCCGGCCACGCGAGTTCAACGCTCCCGGTCAGCTGATCGACCCGTGGGGCCGATATTTCTCATGTGCTTTTCATTGCTTTTTTTGACGTTTTTATTTATTAACGTGTTTTTAATGATGGAAAATAGGTTTTTGTGTTCCTTTAACGATATTTTATGGATACTTATAAAGAAACCACGAAAAAAGCGGACCAAAAGTAAGCATTTTTTTTTCGTGTTTTTTCAGCTTAACTATTTTCAGAATCATGGTCTGAATGCACTGTTTCAGTTTTCGGGAGTAGTCTTTTTACTCCCGGTATAAGGATACCTATGTACGTAAACAAAATCATAAAATATTATCAAGCTAGTAAAACCACAAACTTTACAACAACATTGTTTGAGGCAAGGTACCGTATATAACGGCTTTCATATAAATCTCACTAAGCACTGACCCTCGAATAAATTGAATGGCAACTCAAACGGTTTGTTACCCCATATCCTCGACGACACTTTTAGAGAAATGCTAACTTTTGGTAAGGGTTTCGTTACTTTTAAGAAGATTCAAGCTTTACTTACGGTTTAACTACTTTATAAACACATATATAATTTTCAAACACGCACATGAAACTTTAAAGTATTTGAAATAACATTTCCATACTGCTCATAATAAGGTTGTTCCTATCCTTTGTACAGATTGGACAAAAAGTTATAGAAAAGGAATTTATTTTCTGTAAACACCTAATGCATTTGCAATGAACTCAAAAACATCAATAACCAATAAAGTAACACTAAGTCAAATAATGGTATAAATGTTGAAGGAGAGAGACTAATGAACCTGCGATTTGCTGATAACCTGGCGTTGTTCTCGGAAAGCATCGATGCTAATGTTGGTCATGATTGAGGAACTGAAGGTAAAATCAGGAAAAGTGGGCTATAGAATCTCTCAAAAACAAAAATGATTATCAATATATAACAAATTAAGTCTACTGTCATTTTGCCGGTTGAGATTGCCAACAACTTCCCTATCTTGGCCATAGGATAACATCAACAAACCACAGAAATAGATAAACGTATAGCCAACGTGCCTGGGGCAGCATGTTGGAGCGAACCAACAAATAACTGAGTGAGGGAAACTGCCCCTCAAACTTAAGGCGAAAATCACTTTTGAAACTATCATGGTTATGAACATAATTATCACTAGAAACGAGATATTTACCATTAATAAATTAATTTAATAAAGCTCAAAAATCATACTTTAAAATATTGGCTTAAGGCGAATATTTTAAAGCAGTGAATTATGCCCGTCTAAAGGAATTATGCCCTAGGTAAACCTAGGAAGTGGAAACCATATCGCTCAACGAAGGATCAGCCAAGAAATTCAGAATCGCACAAAGGGCGATGGAAAGAGCAATGCTCGGAAATCTTTGCGGGTCTGGAAAAGGAACGAGTGGATACGGCATAAAAACGAAAGTTAAATACGTAGTTTAAGCCATAGCTGAAAAGAAATGGAGCTAGGCAAGCCATATATAGCAAGACTAGTCAGAAGTCGGTGGACTAAGAAAGTCACTGAACGGCAAACACAGACCACGAAACCGGAGCCAAAGCGATGGACAGACAATATTAAGGTACATCGTACACGGTACCATGGTGGCTATTGCCAGGTACCTATGGAAGAAGTTAGGATAAGCCTACGTCAGAAAATGGACTAATTAAGCTTCATAATGATGATGATGATGGTTTTGATTACGTCTATCATCTTCGTTTTGTCGTCGTATCTATTCATTTCTTTTCCGTTCCCGTAGTCGAGTGTACATCCTTGTTATAAGCTTTTTATCTCTTTGAAGAATAACAATGGGCGAAAACGAACATCTGTTATTTTCATTTTACCATTCCATTTTGAGGTCACTTATTCATTAACTGGGAAATTGTGCTACGCATTGTGTTTTCTTATTCCGATAACAAGGATTCCAGCGTCGCCAAAAATTGGAACACAGAAGCGAGCACAGAGCATTGCTGGACAGAGGCCAAGCTTCATATAAAATCTCGTGATGTTTTGACATCCATCAGTTTTTACTTAAGTCACTCTGACATTATTTTTATCAAAGTATTTCCGAGTCCCTGCTCGTAATTGTTAATTATCATCATCATTATCAGTCACTCCTGGACAAGGCTTCCCCTTTAGAATACAATGGTGGAACTTTGCCATCATCACCACGCTTGGCAGGTGGACTGGTGATCTTAGCATCGCTGTTAAGTACTTAGGTGGATGCTGCTGCCCATCCCTTGGTGTAATCCATGTAATCATGTTAGGAATGTTATTTGAACAAGCATGTTTTTATACTATCGGATTTTGTACAAGAGACTTCCCGCGATCGTAACAATAAAATTGAACGGTGCAATGGGAGCGTCCATCATCATCCACTTTTTAACTGACTTAAGAAAAGAGGATTTTATGTCATCGCTACTCTACAACGGTGTACGTAGGTAATAAAACCAGGAAATACAAATCTGATATTTCTTCCTTGAATATATTTTTTGGAAGCTTCGCCTTTTTTATGGTAATTACTATGTGACCTACAGCGTATGTTTTAGCTACTATGTTTTCAAGTCACGACGTAAACTTTTTTAATATCAGTCCTATTAAAATCACTCACGATTTCACTAATAGTTACCTACTGCTTCGAAAGCTATTAACTTTGATATTATTCTGTCAAAGAAAATATTTCAGCAATTCCTAGTAAACGTTACTTTATCATGATTCTTCATGATTAACCATATGCTTATCGTATATTATGTATGTATGTATGGTACATTAAAGTAAGTACCTCAGTCTCAACTTTTTACGATTGAGTGAAGAAACCATCAGTTTCTGTACGTCATGGTGATGTTGTTCTAACGCCGCCATCCACTTCGTTCGTTCGGTCAGGTTGCTGTTCTACGCTTCTCGTAGACGGAGCGCCGCGCTGCCAACTTTGTTGAGGCCCTCCAACGCTTACGTTTCCCTTGCAGGTTGCAGTGCAGGGCCTGGCTGGGTATGTGGTCTGGATTTCTGCGCAACGTTGCCTGGGTTAAATTTTTCAATTGTGGCTGCTGGGCATTACGTAATACGGATCAACATAATTTCTTGTTCAAAAAGGTAGTTACGTTTTTTAATCAAGACGGTTATGGAAAACTCATAAGGAACTTGACATGTTATGAAATGGCTGCAGTTATGTTATGAAACTGCAGTGCAGTCAAATTTAGTATTCTGCAAAGTGACCCAAGTTTCCAACATTAATCAGTCTTTCAAGTAATGCCTCGTTTGGTTTAAAAAGGCTAAAAATTCGATAGTGTTAGAAACTCGTGGTAAAGGTAGCCATGGTAACCTTCAGGGAGTTCGTATGATTAGTTTAATAACACTTGAGTGAACTTCAACCCGGAATATCCTTATTTACTTAAGCCCGCGGGTGTAGTCAGGGTAGGGCAAAGACAGCTGCCCCCCTCCCAAGACTTATGTTGTTGAGGTTTACTCGCCTGTTTTATATATATCAAAATCAAAGTCAAAGCCAAAAAGAACTTTATTCATTGAAATCACAAGGATCATTTTGAATCGTCTTATATAAAATTAAATTACGCCTGTTCCAACGCGACCAAGCCTAGAAGAATCAGGCAACAAACTCGGCTTGGCTTACATAAATGGTCCGTTTTACCACTAGGTGAGAAGCGCCTGTGTGGTGCCTCGGAGCAAGGAGTTGCTGATACATAGGAAATGAAAACTTAAAAACCTTGGGAAGGTAGTCAAAAGTAACTAAACATCAGCAAAAATATGCAAGATAGCACACGCTACGCTTGTTATACTTATAAATAATAATCTAATAGAAACATGTAAATAGGTAAGTACAGATATTGCAAATTTCCATTTTAGCAGTCGAGGGGCAGAGCGACATCAGGCCACGCGGCTTTATATCATAATAATACCCGACAGTCACATACATTTACATACATATTCCAGATCTCATACTAGGATTCCCTGTGTCATAGGTTTGAGGAATTACAAGTACTATGGTAACACCCAGACCAAATATTTGCAGATCATGCAAACATTTATCTCGCAGTGGGAACCGAACCCAGACACTGAATTTTTGCGGCTCGCTATGTATGGCGTCAGCCTGCTAGATACTTCTCTTAGATCCACTTACCAAAACATGGTTTTTTAGGAAGTATGTTTGCATTATTTGTTTATTCAAACTAACCTGTGTGGTACTCGGTGTCTCTTTAGCAAATTTTATCGAAATCGGTCGAGCCGTTCTGATTAAAAACAATCATACAACCTAATAATATATAATATAAGTAAAGTTTTCTTCATAATACATACCCATAAACTTTACCTCAATATCGCATCCTGATGCAGTAGGTACTCTCGCGGCCTCTTTTATAATGGACTGCCTCCCCAACTCCAAGTTTAAATCCTGGCTAGGCCCATGTTCAAGCCCTGTTATCTTCTGTTGAAAAGGTCAAATCAGTAATCCGCACTTACCGCGTTTTAACAAAATCTATTTATATATAAGCCCAACTGCTTGCAAAAAGAGGGCTATGATTTGTAAATGTAAGAATTTTCTCAGATTATTAAAAATATTATGTATTTATTTATTGCTTGGCTTCGTCAAGCAGTGTTTCGGTAAATGCCCTGAGAGCCCTGTCTCCTCCCGTGGATGACGTAAAAGCCGACTATAGGATTACACAAGAGGATAGGTAGCAGCCATCCATCCGGGTACTTAGCGCCAATACTGCGATCACCAATCAGCCTGCCAAGAGTGGTGATTATGGCAAATCCCACCATTGCATTCTATGAGGGGGGGAGGTCTCGTCTATACAACAGTGTACTTTTATCGGCTGATGAAGAGGTATTAGACTTGGTGAAGTTTTAATTGGAACTGTCACTTGTTTTTGTTGTTGCTTAGAGATTTACCTTGTCTGTTTGGAATACGAATAAGAATCAACAGGGTTTTCAATTAATTAATTTGTTTTGTAAAGAGTAATTAATTGTCAAACAGGATGCTTGATTTAGTGGATTTAAATTTAATCATTATCATCAGCCTGTAGAAGTCCACTGCTTTACATAGGCCTCCCTTATAGAATGCCACGGGGAAAGGTTTCAACCCGCCTCCAACCACTGACTTCCTGCCTTTATAATGTATTTGGTCCATCGAGAGGGAGGTCTTCCTTTACTGCGTCGTCCGGTTTGTGTTCGCCAGTCAAAACACTCTATAGCCCAACGTTGACAAAAATAATTATTATAAAATTGAATAATTACTAGTACTTGGTAGGCTCTACATAAGTACATACACAGATGTTATGTACCTTAAAACCATCTCGAATATAATTCGGCAAATCAGGCGTTGGTGGATTAGCGTGATAATGTGATATTACTTATGTTAGTCCATCAGTGCCTTAATTGCGGCCAATGCTTGTAGGTACATTATTATTTTTCTTAAACAATGCGCGGATATTAATCTATATCATGGACTAGAGAAAGCATGACAGTGATTTTCATAATTAAATTGCCTTTGTGATACAACGAATATGGATTTTCATACTAACATTGCCAGCCTAGGCCGGCAAGGTCTATTTATCTCAAAGAAGTATAATCGTTTTAACCAGATCCCTTAGTCACAGGATCTATCAGTAACTTAATTTTAAAACTAAGGAATCTATTAGTACAAAATGATCTCAACTTCAGGATATATCAGTAACTACTCGGTTCTCTTAATAATGTATGAATATCTAGCATGTTTCAGAAAATAACCTACAAAACCAAGAAAACCACACAGTAGCGGAATTTGAATTTGAATTGAATACTTCATTATCATCAGCTGGTAGATGCGTGGTGATTCGATTTCCCTACTTACACTGCTAGTGTGCGCGTGGTATCACATAGTTAGTAGCGTAATGAAAGAGGTATTTTTCTTGTGTTAACTTTTCATGTAGGTAAACGCGTTATTACTCATTAAGGTAGCTCACCATGTAGATGTTTTTATCATGTGTATGGCGCTAATAAACTGTTCTACGTGTTACTAAAGAAATATTTTTCATTACTCAACTCAACACGGACATACTGAAAAAACTCAAAAGAACGAAACCTTATGAGTTAGTGTAGTGTAAATAATAGTGTAATGTAGTGCAAACTAGAATGCTAGATAATAAGAACACAAGAACAAAGTGTCCTCCCCTTAAATAGATATAGTAAGAAAAGTTCCAATAGACACATTCTTAGCTATAGTTTATTTTAAAGCCAATGTTAAATCAGGTACTTATTTACCTGCCTTGCGGCTAGATTGTAATGCTATTAGGGTAAATAAAAAAGTAAGTTATGAAAAAAAACTCAACTCGTTTGACTGAAATTCCGCTCAGATGCGCTCAGCTGGACACAAGCCTTTTTTTTAGACCCTCGTTTGACCGCGATCTCACCTGTTGGTAAGTGATGGTGCAGCCCACGATGGAGCACGAAGGTCTAGAAGGCACCTGCAGGGCGATTCTAAAACGTCGGAAACGTTTCCGATCGGATTCGTTAGTTTTTCATTTCGATGTGGTAAGTAACTAAAACAATTTTCATACAATTTTCTCTAGTAAAACACAATAATATACAATTTTTATCGTTTTTTACTGTGTTTTACTAGCAATTTTCGCTGTAGTTACTTACCACATCGAAATGAAAAACTAACGAATCCGATCGGAAACGTTTCCGACGTTTTAGAATCGCCCTGCTGTTCACTCTTGCCTTAAAAAGACCCATATTATAGTTTTCAGGAAAGATAGACGACGGCAACGAGTTCCTTCCCTAGATAATGACACGACGAACTATCTTGAGCCTCCTCCAACCACTGACATTCTGTTATACCTTTAAAATGTCATCAAATCCGTTGGCCGACAAGAAGGGCTACTTATTGGTTTCGTAAAAATATGTATCAACTAGTAAACTTGCATAGATTATTGTCATGTTCAGTGATCGCGATCACAGCTCCAATTTAATTGAAACACTATTTGAATAGAAATCGTTTAAATAATGAATCGCTTGCTTGAAATTGTATGAACCTTCTACGCGTGCTAACTGGTACATCGGTTTTGGAGGGGGACCGGCTGGTGCGTGCCATGCGTCAGTCAAGTATTTTATTGCAAAAACCATAGACTGTCTACAAGTAAAAAGAAAGCATAAGGTCTTTGTTTGATTGGCGTGGCATCACTGTCGCAATCGTCCATTAAATTACCGTAAATACTAGATTTTTTTCTCAACTTGGTAAATAGATTTCTTGATTTGGTCGCTGCCTAGGTAATCATTGCAGTACCGCCTGAACTGTGACCAACTTGTTGCATTTAAATCTGCATAAAAAAAAACGTCGCGCGAAGAGGGTATTTCATTTAAATATCTCATCAAAATATAGACCATTTTATAAAATACTCTTGGTAAGTCTTCAGTTTTATTGTACCTACTCATTTATAAACATTATAAGTAATTTATAAAATTGATTTTATTTACTTATAAAAATTTTGACTCAACAATGTCCACCATGTTTTCGTTTCTCAATAGAAACAATCTAACCTATTCTATCGCCAAAAGATTTATAACTTCGTGTTTTTTTTTATTCGACAGAATATTTTTATAACAATGTTTCTGTTTTTGGTAAGAGTGATCGTTCAGAATAATGTAGTATAAGTGAATCAAAAAGCTCGTTAACCGAGTATCCATTCAAATTTTCAATTTTAACATTGCGTTTGATTTACTTGGGTAAAAATATATTTTTTTATACAAGTCAAAAGTCAAAGTCAAAGTCAAAAAGAACTTTATTCATTGAAATCACAAGGATCATTTTGAATCGTCTTATATAAAATTAAATTACTCCTGTTCCAACGCGACCAAGCCTAGAAGAATCAGGCAACAAACTCGGCTTGGCTTACATAAATGGTCCGTCTTACCACTAGGTGAGAAGCGCCTGTGTGGTGCCTCGGAGCAAGGAGTTGCTGATACATAGTAAATGAGAACTTAAAAACCTTAGGCAGGTAGTCAAAAGTAAATAAACATCAGCAAAAATATGCAAGACAGCACACGCTACGCTTGTTATACTTATAAATAATAATCTAATACAAACATGTAAATAGGTAAGTACAGATATTGCAAATTTCCATTTTAGCAGTCGAGGGGCAGAGCGACATCAGGCCACGCGGCTTTATCATTAATATAGTCATCAAGAGTGTAATAAATCTATGCAAGCAAACAAGCTTATAACCCCACACTCGAGCTGCCAACCCTGAGACATAAACATGAAAAGTGTAATGTGCCTGTAATTTCACCGACACCCGTACCCTTCAAACTGAAACACAGCAATGCGAGCACTGCTTGGTGGCAGAAATAGGTACGGTGGTAGAACTTCCCCGACGAAATCTTTTTCAAGAATTTCTACTACTAACCTATACTGGCAGCAATGCATCCAAGCTTACATCAATACAATAATAATGTGCTAATTTGGGTGCCCTACACCTTCGTGCCTAATCGGCAACCATAGAGAAATTATCCCAATAATTAATAATTCATGGGTAATTTCTATACCAATGGGATAATTTCTATCCCAATGGGATAATTTCTCTTTGTCAGCAACAATACCTATGTAGCCGACGCTGGCAACTTGATCGTTCTATGGCCACAAAAATAATTCAAACCAGAAAAATACAACTCTAAAAATGTTTTAACCAACTCGTGCAGTCAAATAAACAAGTGTCAAAGCAAATTAAATAACATCAAAACAGCTCGCGTCAACCTTTACCTCACTTTCACTCAAAACAAAACAGAGTTAAAATAATACTTTACAGGATTTTCTGATGAAGCTAATTGAGAACTTTTCACACTGTACTTTTCATTAACATTCCCAGCGCGAAAAACAGGAGTTACAGGAGTACTTTCAGAGCTTATTAATTTTTTGCGTTGCTTGTCCACAACTGGACATAACAATGTAGTATTTTTATAGTCTTCATCTTGCGTGTCATGAGGTGATAGTAGCATCCTCCAGGGTCTTTTCAGAGTCACACATCTCAGACAAGGTGACCATGAAAGTACAAGTGACACTTCACCAGAGAAGAAGACTTGCCTTCGCCTATTTCACACACGGTACGAGGAAAATTCCCGTATTATAAAATTAGTGAAAGGGTAACATGGGAAATTATGCTATAATACACTGACCTGCAAAAATAAGTATCACACTTTTAAAATTGCAGAAACTTTATAAGTACACAAGATATACTTTCGAAACAAAAAGGACTCGAAAAAGAGTTTAATTTTGTACATAAAAACTTCAACTGCAGACCACCACCTATCACCCTCAGGGCACTAAAACAGACCCTGATAGAAGAATGGGGGAATATTCCCCAGCATCGGCTCCGAAACCCCGTGTTCAGTATACCAAATCGACTCGTAGCGGTAAGCAGAGCCCGAGGTATTGCCATACGAGTTATTAAAAAATAAATAACATGTAAAACATACTTGTAAATGTTAATTGAGTTTTATAACACTAAGCAAATAATGGCTATATTTATTGTTTAAAATGTTACTAATGTATAATTTACTATAGTTTCAAAGAAAGCTTATAATAATAACTGATTTAAATCTCTAACTTAACTATAGTTTAGAAAAAAATAAATTAAAAGTGTGATACTTATTTTTGCAGGCCAGTGCCATCTTCTCTCTTCTTCCTCATCCGGTAGACGCCCACTGCCGGACGAAGCCAGGATTGGGGGGATTTGCCATACCTAATCCTACACTTGGCAGGCGGATTGAGGGTCGTGTATTGGTGTTAAGTACCTGAGTACTAATGAGTATGGATTAATTAAATTAAATTTAAGAATGAATGAGTGTGTAGTGAACTTCGCTGCGCTCGTTCAAAAATCAAGAGCTAATAACTATGCAACATCTGGCTTGCTCTGTAAACTTTAACAGGTCCTGAGTAACTTTATTGCCATTTCATCTTTACGATCGCGGGTTTTGATTACACATCTTTTTGGTACCGGGTTGTAAATCCTTTGGATTTATGTTTGCAATAGGAAAATACCTTTGAAAATACCTCAAGTATGGACATTGTAAATGGTGGGCTAAATTTGTGACTTAAGTAAGAATTAATCATAATAATGATATATACTTATGATAATAATAATAAATAAACATTTGTAATGGTATTATTTATTTCTTTGTATTTTTTGCCGACTGTTGGTGGCGCTACAAGAGCATTTTATGCAGTTTCAGCCACCTGGTAAAGCAACCTAGGTGGTTGGTTGGTTGGTCTTAGTAACAACTTTTGAACAAGACACATTAACCTACAACCAACTGAAAGATTCAATTCTAATTAATACTGAAGATTTTAAGAGTAGAAAATCACTAACTTTTAATGTCAAAGCCGCAACTCTAACACAAATTAGAGAAAGCATTACTAACATCAAATTTCACTATTGATGTTTCACTATATCAGTATTGCAATACGTGGAAATCTTTCGTCTCTGTTTACCCCTTCAGGAAATAGATGTGAGTTTACGTATATTTGTATATATATAGTAGAGCTAACCATTATCATATCAAACGAATGTCGAAACATCAGTATTTGCTGTAAAAGTATTACAGCATTTTCGTTATCAATTTCTTTACACGACACATAAATATTGTCATTATTCCATAATTCAATAAAAACTTTCTATTCGCCTACACAACAGAGGCATTATTATATACTCCTTCCCAATAAAGACATCAATTTTATCCCAATACGAAAGTTGTTGGTTGACGGATTCTTTGTACAACTCACTAACTTGTGTGGGCATAAAATGTTATGGGGCAGAAAAGAAATTAGTAGTGATTATTTTGGAACATGCTTTATTTGATAGACGTTTTTATATAGAGCAAAGTTTTGTTGGAATCTGCCTTTCTCTTGATGGACCAAAGACATTTTAAAGGTCACTGGAAGTCGGTGGATGGAGGCGGCCCAAGACCGTTTGTATGTCCTGCTGTGAAATTCTATAGACTGATGATGACGATGATAGTGTTAATTGATGTCTTAAAAAAATAAATAAAATGAAAATAAACCCAAAAAAAAAAAACTTTGAATTGGTAAGAAATACCAAAGTAATGCGCGATAATTGGTACAATATAAGTTTTTGTAAGCGAAAGTTTTTTTTTTATTACTTGGCAAGCAAACTAGCACACGGCCCAACTGATGGAAAGCAGTTACCGTAGCCTATGGACGCCTCCAACACCAGAAGCATCACACGCGCTGCCGACCGTGAGACATTTTATTTCATTTAAGATGAAAGTGTGCCAGTAATTTCACCGGTACCCGTACCCTTCAAATCGAAAGACATATAGCAATGCGAGCACTACTGCTTGGCGGCAGAAATAGGTACGGTGGTAGTACTTCCCCGGACGAACTCTTTCACAATAAGTTCTACTACTAAACTACTACTATACTCATCATCATCATCACGATCATCAGCCTATAGAAGTCCACTGCTGGACATAGGCCTCCCCCTTAGAATGCCACGACGAACGGTCTTAAACCGCCTCCATCCACCGACTTCCTGAGACTTTTATAATGGCTTTAGTCCATCGACCTTCCTTTACCGCGTCGTCTGGTTTGTGGCTCGAGAACCTTTATTCCCCAACGGTTATCAGTTCCACTATAAATACTAGGTCCTAGTTTTCAAATTAAGCCAATTAGCCCACTTTAGCTAGTTTTCAATTATTAATATAGCTTGTGAATAATCCACAAGGCTATAAGCGTTGAGTGGGGCACATTGTTCTAGCGAGGGACCCAGGGTCATGGCCGCAAAATTATTTCTTGTTAACCCCTTTTTACTGTGTTATTACAACGCTGAAAATGAAATGAATTCTGGGACCTCGAGTTTATGTAACGTTAGTTTTAATTATTCATGCTCCCTCATCTCAGCAGCCTTCCAGTTTGCGTTTGCCTTGCACGCGTCAAGTCCTATTTTTCCTAACCACTGATATTAATAGGAGGTTACCAGTAGGGCGCTTATACGCCCTTTCTTACGCGAACGAAGTTTGCGTCTATTTTGGATATTACTACATCAAACTCTTAACTAAAAAATAGTTAAAATAGAGTTCGGTTCATGTTTCGATCTTGTGTCGATGTCTTAAATGTCAGAAATGGTATTCTCTAAGCTTAAAATACAACACTGTTATGTGATTATATCGAAATGTGACCGAAACTTGAACGATTCAAAGTTTTTTCGATAATTTTAGCTTAAGTAGATGGAATCTCTCTTTCCATTTATATATATACCTAACCATACTACTCTGATGGTAGTCACCGTGAATTGAAAGTAGACTAAATTCTTATTTACGTGGAAGCAGAATACCAACTTTCTGTCAATTAACAATTCAGTCTCGATTCGATTAACTTTCAGTGTAGTTTTAAAATAATTTAGATAATTGGGCCTCAGTTCACATATCTAGTCTCACTATATCTATATACACTTACTGCATCAGTTGTTTTAAATTTAGTTTTTTTTTTTAAATTTATGATTTGTTAACTACATAATTTTAAAAGAATCTAACGCGTCTAGATATTAGTATACTGATCATGTGTACAAAGTTTCAGAGAGTTTGAAATAAATAATAGCTAAAGTTAGCTATTATTTATTTCAAAAAATAAAAAATAGCTAAACTATTAGCTATTATTTTATTCAGTTTTTTTTAGCAAACTGTTTGCTAGCTACCAGTGAGAAACATAAAATTCCTTTTCTGTATAAGTTCTTTTAGTGAAGTTCTTTGTGAAAGTTTTTGTAACTTCGATTGTATTATTATTAGATATAAAACTCTATTGTTATCCACACAAAAATATATTTAAAAAAATAAATTTAGAATAGTACAATGGGCGGCCTTATCGATAACAGCGATCTCCACCAGATAACCTTTGGACGGGCTTGAACAAAAAAAGAGATGAGGCATGTATTGGGTATTTATATGTTCGATTGTTTAGTTGCAATATGTTGGTATTTTTTTATAATTAGTAGGTAGGTTTAATACCTGTATTGGGCTTCTTTGGTGGGATTTCGAGGTAGAGTAATTCGTGATATCGTTATTGGTGATGGCGTTTCTAACTCCTAAGAACTTATTTTCGACTTTTACATACATACATACATAAACACACGCCTTTTTCACCTTTTTACATTTAAATTGTAATCCATATCCATACACACCTTGTATAATTTATGTCGCGTTGAAAAGGTTGCTGTAGATAAGAATGGAATGGACAAAATGTAGGACATGAAATCAGAGGATTTTTGGTTTCAGTACACGCCACGCTGGTTTTCTCTTGACGTTTTCCTTCCTTCTACGTTTGAGCAAGTGATAAATGTGTACATAAATCATAGGACTCATCGGCGCAAGCCTCAAGAAAAACCCTACTTTTCGCAATTATTTGCTTTTTCCTATATATAAAATTTATGGTTGATTTTATGTCATTTTTATAGCTGTTGTATTTTTAGGAATGGATCTGGCTAGATCAATGGATTTACAGTTTCTGTCTCCTGCCATGGATGTCGTAAAGGCTGACTAAGGGATTACGCTAGGCTATGGGCAGCAGCATCCACCTGAGTACTCAACACCAAAACTGCGATTACCAATCCGCTAGCCAAGCGTGGTGATTATGTCGTATCCTCTCATTGCATTCTATGGGAGAGGCTTCGTCTATCAGTGGGCGTCTAATGCCTGATCACGAGTTTAATAGCGGTTGCAACCTTTCACTAGTGAAAGCAATTATCTGCGTTCACTAGTTCCCGTATTATTATGGTTATTATTAAGAGCCTGTGCCCCTATGCAGGGCAAAGGCCCCCTTGTTTCTCTCCAGTCCTCCATTCGGGCCATCGTGGACCAATCGTTTATATAGGTATAAAGTGCGTTTAATCTAAAATTGAACGGAATCACGATGAAATCGTATAATTTTGACTGTTTTATTTCAACGCGGTGTACGGTAATTATGACGCGATATCATTTCGGCGTGATATTATTTGGGTGGGAATAAGAAGCGTTTTTAAATTCTTGTCAGCCCCCAATCAAGATAAGATAAGATACGTTTATTTGCCAGAACATGCCCAGTTGTATGGCTTCATCATCATCAGCCTGTAGAAGTCCACTGCTGGACATAGGCCTCCCCCTTAGAATGCCACGACGAACGGTCTTGAGCCGCCTCCATCCACCGACTTCCTGCGACTTTTATAATGTCTTAATACAATATTGTCACAGTCATTTTGTCCAAATCTGCAGCCACGATGTTAAAATAGTTTACTGATGTCAGTAATAAAAAATGAAATGCCTGTTTATTCTCAGTAGGCAGAGGAAAGATTTATTCTGTCATATAAAGAGCTCATTTTTATTGTTCGCGGTTGTGTAAAAACGTTAGAGTTACTGTACTGTTATTGCATGTTCCATCATCATAAAAGCCGGAATCCACCAAAGCAGAGTCCTCTCTGCTATAAGAGTATAATCATAAAAATATGTACCTACTATCAAAGAAGTTTTCAAACTAAAAGCAGTCGCTAGCAAAACTCCCAAAAGAAAATTGTCATGAATGAGCCAGAATTCCACTGAGAACAAGTTCTTAAACAAGCAAAACGAAATGCGTTATAACTTCCATTAGAAAAACACAAAGATCAGAAAACAAAATGAGCTGCCTACATAGAATAGGTAAGCGTATACGTAGAAACGAAACTTCTTTGCCATGCCAACAACCCATGCCAACAAAATAAAAACCCTGGTCCGACTAACCACACGTCATCGCCTGTTGCTGCAGCCCTCAATCCTAACAGGTAGAACACGTTCATGCCCACTGTCCCTTTGTTGAGCCCCACTGGTGCAGAGTGGGAATAAAGTGCCACTGTCACTTACAACAACGCCAAAAATTCAATTTTTACACAGTAGAACTATTGACTTTTTGTTTTTAATCTGTATCTAAGCTTCACCATTGTGTGCTTGTATGCCACCAAAAGTCACGATTAGTTTATGTTAGTACCAAAATATGTCAAAAACCAAGAATTTTTCAGTCTTTTTTTTTGTGTAAATCACTACCATGCTAAGGCACTTACACACTAACGATCCGTTCAGCAGTAAAGTTGTTAAACCTAATCCAACCATTTTTTTTTTAAATTACTTTATCGGAAGTCCGTTATGTCTATCATAGAAGTCACACGGGCAACATAGTTTACCTACCGTTAGTCGTAATACCATGGTAATACTAGAGTTTCACTTCTGCCCTCAGGTCTTACTCTGTGCTGCCTACGTTGCGGGTTGGTATCACACTTGGAGCCGGGCCAAAAGGATCACAGATATGAAAAGGAAACGTGGACAAAAGAGATTTCGCTGGGCCTTTCCTGAATTTCTAGTATTCGTTAATTTATTGTTTGTTTAAAAAACGCTTGCGGTTTTTCTGCATCCTGGAGTTGTTGTTACGAGTTTGTTGTAGCAAAACTATTCGTGGGTAGGTCAAGCCTTTTTTTCTTACTAGCTGAATCCCCGCCACTTTGTCCACTTTTTAATATAGCCTAAGTAAATTAATCAGGGATAGTGTAGCTTTGACCGTGGTATGTCCGGCATAAGAATAGAACCCTCCTCTTCCCGTGGATATAGTAAAAGCCTTACTAAAGAATAACACCAGGGGAAAGGCAGCAGCATCCGTCTGAGTACTTAAGGCACTGGTCACCGCCGAGTAAGCGATGAGCTATCGGCGATTTTCTCGCCCAAAGAAACGAACAAAAGATAATCGCTCCTGTGTATATAAAAGAGATAGATTATATTTATAGTTCATCGCTGGCTACTCGTTCTACGTACTACGTTCTACTCGTTTATCGCTCGTCGCCGGCGGTGGGACCAGTAACACCAAACTGCGATCACCAATCCGCCTGCCAAGCATGGTGATTATGGCAAATCCCCCTATTGGATTCAATGGATTCCTCGTCCAGCAGTGGACGTAATAGGTTGATGATTATGATAATAGTGAGAGTAGCTTTGTATTAGTGAAATAATTTTTGGAATTAGTTTCGTAGTTACAAATTTTACCTCCATAATAATTAGTATAGAAAACTTACCCTTTTGCCCTCTACAGTCTACATCATCATCATCGGGATATCTGCCGCTGCACATAGACTGGTGTAGGCCATTTAGAACGGGTTTAAGCGGCCTCCATCCACTGTCTTTACTTAACCATTACAACGTCATCATCAAGCTTTTCTATTTATTAACTTCCCTGGTTTGTAGGGTTCAAATATTACGAGACGATTTTAGCACAGTTAGCTAGCCGCTAGCAGTTAGTTACCTATCTGATTGTGCTGTGTGCATAACTTGTCACGTTTCGATGACAATACAATATTATAGTGACAGAGAGTTGATCGGCTGATGGCATAGAAAGAGTTTAGGTGTAGAATCGTCTAGAGACGTGCAGAGTTTTACAGCTGCTGATAGAGGCGCAAGGTTATGACAGCGGAACTTCCTTGATGGTCTCAATTTGATCAGGTGGCGATTACGTAATTCTGTTGCTATTGATTTCAATGTTGTTTCTATTTGAATATACGTTTATACGATTGACTTATTTATGCAGTCTTGTTGCAGTTAATCTTTGTCAGCAAAATGCGTAAATTTGGTAATCGCAGAGCGTCATTGATTTGTTATAGACACCATATTGATATCATTAACAT
This sequence comes from Epirrita christyi, assembly GCA_951392215.1. Taxonomy (NCBI): domain Eukaryota; kingdom Metazoa; phylum Arthropoda; class Insecta; order Lepidoptera; family Geometridae; genus Epirrita; species Epirrita christyi. The sequence goes on along the minus strand of OX595842.1, from coordinate 5,142,115 downwards.
ACATGGCGCTTCAATCTTTACTAGTGTAAGAGCTATTGTTTTTTTTATAAGGTGATGAAAATAATGGTAATTGAATGTTTAAAACATTTATTTCATGCCACATTGTTACTAATCCACACTTTACTGCAAGTAAAGCTTTTTAAAATATAAATATAATTAACATCGAAATAAAACATAAGATTGTTCCATTGATAGAAAAGATATGAAACATTTCACATTATTTTGCTGAAGTACATTAAAAATCAAGAAGTAACACACTGATCGTAGGCAAGCGATTCAATCCTCATCTTCCACATGAGCGTGTGTAAATAAAACATTTGTAAGTTAAAAGGCGGTCAGAATAGAGTTGAGAGTTAATATAGCTTTTACAAAAATTACATTTTATTTATATTTTTACAAATTTGATAATTCTTATACATTTAATGCATCTTACTCTTACTTACAAGAAATTGAGACGCTTAAGGCACAGCAATATTACACCTAACTATAATTTACATTTAACGTAGACACTCTTGGTAACAATTTTATTCAGATTTATATCTCGCAAATTGTGATATGTACAAAAATATTTTTCATTTCTTTACTATCTAACACTTACATCTAGTTCTTTCAAAATAAAATATAGGAATCTGTATTAAAAATATTATTAAAATTAAATGCATAATTGTGATTTGAAACGAATCTACGTTAAAATAAATAAACACGTGTCGAAATTCTGCAGCAGTTTCTAAAGTTAAACTAAATTTGACAGCACTAAAAATATTGCCGTCATTTTCAACTGAAACAAAAATGATGACGATATTTTTGACGCTGTCAAATTTAGTTTAGCTTGAATGGTGCACAGAATTGACACAACACCATTTTACTATGAATAAAACACACCGATAGATCGAAAAAACTAAGGAAACCACACGAATAATTGAGTTTGAGACTCGCACTCGCATTGACATTGGCACAACTTCACTATACAGTGTCAATAATCGGTTCCGCTTCTAGAACCGATACTCCTCACATCAGGCACGCGTGTTGTCTCTCCTCTGTCTCTCCAGCTGTTTCCTGTGACTGTGGCGTTTCCTTGCGATTAACGCTACTAGAACTACTACAACTGTCAGTGCAACAGCTATGCCTACCCACCAGTAAGTGTTGTAAGACGCTTCTTTCAGATTGACGTCTTCTTCCTGATCACCGGCTGCCACCGGGTTCTTTATCTCTAAAACTCCTACAGTCGATGTATCCATACCTTGTTTAGAGTTCGCTTCATAACCGACATCAATTTCATTCTCCATTATGTTTTCATGCGTTTCAACACTTTCTACTATCTTAGGTCCTTTTGATTTTTCCGCTGACGTTGGAATCTCATTATCTTCGGGAATAGGATCAGGTATGACAGGTTCTACGTAATCGTCTGATTCCACCTTCTCCGCTGTTGGGTCCAGTTGATCGTCTAAGTATTCGTCCAGAAGTCTGTAGTAATCAGTTAGTCCAGTGTATTCTAGCCCGTTTTCGCGTTTTGCTAGTAAGTCGCTAACCATTTCAGGCCAGAACGAACCATAACCTTGCATCATCGTGTCCCTGTAAAAATAAAGCAGTTTAGCATATTTGGCAAAAGCCTTATTATCCTCAATATGATGTAGAGTGTACTCACACTAAGCGACCGTTGCTTTCGGCGACATGTTTGATCAAGTCAGATTCATCCGACTCTAGTTCTTCCGCAAACGATTGATAGATTTGATATTTGAGAATCAGCCCCAAAAATTTCCTGAAATAATTACATCAGTTTATGAAAAAATTCTTCTTATAAAGTTTGCGTTTTTTTACCCGACTAACCAGGAGGGTTATTATTTTAAAGTAAAAAAAAGAGAAAAAGGAAGATACTAGCATTATTTCAAATGTTTATCAAGTTCTTGTTGCTTTAATGACGAGACAATGTTGCTAGCAACACAAAATCTACAATCAAGCACTGCAGCGGCCTCATCTACCACGCCCATTTGAATTCTACTCAAACTATAGAACTCTTTACTTCTATAATTTTTTAACTTTTTCTATAGTCCTACCTAAGTGAGCAATGGAAAGCAACAGGTGCCAAATAATTCTATGCGATATTGTACAAGACACGAACGTTTTGGCAGTAGCGTGACTAGACTAGCTTCGGATCACGTTGTGGCTCGCCTATTGTAGGAATTGCATTGTATTTGGTTTCAAAATTTACGTTAGTTAGACAGCTCTGTTCAATTTATTAGTTAAGGGAATGTTTTGGTACTCACCCAATATAAGGTTTGTTAAAAACAATGTAGGGATCACCCATGAAGTCTATGTCAGAGTTTTCAATCAAAGAAAAGTTTTTCCGGAATTCACTCCAACTAGTGCGTATTTGAGCATATGGAATTTTACCCATCAAGACTCGCAACCTCCACTCGTCAGCAGCTAAGTAGAAGTTTAATCTGAAAGAATAGGTATAATAAACTATTTGTTTTCCATTACTAAATTATCAGCAGAAGAATTAAAAACAAATTTACATTCGATAGGTGTCTCGTAAGCGTTAAGTGTGAAGTGAGCATTAGTAAATTTATACTAAATCCCTTATTCACAAACGTTCCGAAACTATTTCGATTACGAGCATTAGGTATGCTTCATTGTTTTGCCATAGCAATGAAAGGCCCGAGATAAACTTTTCGAATCCGTGCGGAAAGTGGTATTCAGAGCGTTTGCGAATTGAATTACGGTCTTTATAACTATTTCAAAGTACTTTTAATAGTTTTATCCAAGTTTGAAAACTATTTTATGCTAATAATTGCAAAAAAACCGGCATAAGAGGAGACTGAATTTATCTGGATTTTTAAGAGACGTAGCTGAAAAGAAAGCTTGAAGTAATTGTCTAAACATACAATATAATATGGTTGCTCCAAACATGCAGGACTTCCCGGCAGCCAGCTATACCCTGTCTGCCTATGTGTTAATCCAGGGTATAAGGTATCTCCATTCCAAATTTCACTCAAATCCGTTCAGCTGTTTGAGCGTGAAGAAGCAACAAACATACTCACAAACTTTAGCATTTATAATATTAGTGTGAAGTGTGATAGTGTGATGAAGGCTAGCAATAATATATAATTTTGTCTCAGCCAGGGTTGAACGTTTCTTTCGCTTCCTTGCTTCCAGGAAACCGAATTTCATCATTGACGATATAATATTTAATCAAAGTCCAGTAGGCTCGGAGTTGGCAACCCTATTCTATCATGTAGACCATACTTCTAGAGTTATTTTCAGCTACGTCTCACTATAACTCAGATGAATGCAGTCTCTTAGGCCAGATCTTGTGCGATTAGTTAACTTACTTCGGCAAATCTCTCAAGGCCGTAATCAGCTGAAGTACAAGACGGTGATAGTTGGGATTGTAGTTAAATATCTCCAACGGGAACAATCCTGCTCGGTTTAATGCATGTGGGTTTAATGCCAGGAGCGACGCAAACCCAGGTATGGCTTCGTAAATAGCTGAAATACGGAAACATATCACATACAGATAAAAAATACAAACTCAATATTCAAACATCAATGAAACCTATGCTAGCAGCGCCTTCAGAAAGTGTTTTTTTTTTGGTTCAATATAAAATCTCTGCTTGAATATATTATCATCTCCCTTTGTTTGCTATGTGCCTTTCCCACCCAGTCTTCTTTGAGTTAAAAGTAATTAATATGCCAAGTAAATATCTTACCCGAGTAGCGAGGCGCATCTCTGAGAATATAAGTGTTGTTACTGTGCAAATTGATGGTCTCTTTGTACTTTATCTTCATAATTACTTCGTGTGCATCTACATAGTTTCCTATACTGACATCCTTGCAAGTGATAACTCTTATTTTATTAGGTTTACACCAGTCTACCAGTACAGTAGGACAGGTGCTGTTGAATACTGAGTCGGTCCAGAATTCCTGCTCGACTTCGCCGAAGAATAAGGATTTCAGTAGTTTTTCAGCCTCTTTAAAAACTTTGCGCCCTCCCATTTCCTGTAAATAAGGTGAAAATCATAAGGTTCGTTGTAAATTGTTAAGACTAATCAATGTGATATACGAACTTTAATAATTAAATTAAATAATATAGTAAATTCTCACCTTCAATTGAAGATTAGCGAGAACTTTTTGGTAAATTCCCGCGTGTTTTGGCAGTAAGCTCTCTATTAAATTAGACCAATCGTCACCAACCAGAGATTCTGAAACAAAATAAACGTAGTATTCTTTAACTCATTTTGAAAAATCATTCTTCAAACTTCCGGCCCGCAAGTCCGTGTTGCTCGAAGCTTCTAACCAACCTTTTATGAAACTAGTGGAACGCCCGATGTTGCCCGTTTAGATTTTTTCATACAAACTTCAACACACTTGCCTTGAATTTCGGAAATTCTTTTCTTAGTGCACCCCTACATTACGAAAGGAATGTACTCTCCAAATTTAAGGTCTCTAGAGAGCTTACGGTTTTGGCTGTGCCAGTCAGTCAGTTCAAGCAACAATTTAATATGTTTTGATTAGCCGGATTATCATGATGAAATTAGTAGTAATTAGAACTGCGATCTGATCATAATGAGCCCAAACACTGCCAGTTATCTTTAATCAGTGGAAGAGTTCCGTTGCCTGTTTTTGAGTCCATCTTCAGAACAGCTCACTGTCACTATAGTATTGTACTTATTGTCATCGGATCTTGATAGATATGCAAAGTCTCAACACACTTGGATTATCGAGAAGGAGTTCCATTGTCTACCTTTAGTCTCCATCATTAGATCAGACCCATGGTCGATAAGACCGCCCATTGTTGTTTTAATTAACATGAACAAAGTTTTGTCTATTTTGTTCTATCAGCTCGTTATCACTATTATGTTATAGTGTTATTCAAACTTGATAAATACGCAAAATTTAAACTCAATCGAAAGACGGGAACTGGGTTAAAATTCTTAAATAAAACCTTGCAACTCACTTCAAAGTTTTCAACATTTACGCTTAGCAAAGATGAATACACTGTATGTAGAGCCTAATGAATTGCATGTGTTACAAAATGTTAATTTAGCTAAAGTTAGTTACTTAGAAACTTTTGCATTGTTACCCCAACTTGGGAAGGCGAATTGCTAGATACCGAGTCATCTCTTATAGCTAAAACTAGTTAGGTACAGAACATTAACTGTATGCAACAGTTAAATAAGTAATGGTGAGGATTTAATGTTGTTAAGATTATGTTATTATGTTTTGTTGGAAATAATTCAATGCGTCTGGGTTCTTATGCTGGCCTGTTTTGAATGTCACAGTCCTTCAATACCTTCAACCTTCAACGCTATCATGAATTGTAAGATTATGTAATTATGTTTTGTTGAAAATACTTTGATACTTTGATTCTGATTTGAAAAATATGGGTTTACCCGTTTTATTTTCAAATCAGGTTTTTAAATCCGATTACTACAGTCCTTCAATACCATCAACCTACAACGCAATCATTATTTGTTTTTTTTACCAACTTTTTTTTAGTTTCGATATTGTCTTACAACCAAATCTTGTCATAGAAATTTCACCCACTTCCTTTGAAATTTTGGATACATATCTAGTTCCGACGTCAAAACTTATGGTAACAACGAGGTGATCCGATGATAGAAACGGAAGGTGGACAAAGGAACTCATCGACGGATAATGTAGACCGATTGTGATAGGGCTCATTTTAATCAGCTCACGGTTCAAATCTATCATCACGAGCCGATAGGCTTGTTTTCTAATAAGAGTTTGATAAAAAATATTTTTCTGAAAACTAATTCTTATAAGAACCTATGGGGCAAAATGTACTATTACTTAAGATGCCACAAATATAGTCAAAATGGAAGAACTCTAGAAAATAGATAGATAGATAACCTGTTTATTGCGCAAACCAACAGTTGAAACACACAGAAATACACAATCTAACGAAATAACAAAAAAGAAAAGAAATGCACAATGCAAAAGCTTTTACGTTCCTAGAAGCAAAAAAAACTGCTTTCATTTGGCCACTGTTTTACCGACAGACTGGATTAGAAAACGACTACTAATTCTTATGAAGTTTTATCTGATTCAAAGTTCCGAACAAAACCGCAAGAGACAGCTAACGCTGGAGTAGTAATTGTCGAGTGCATTAACTGCTAAAGTTAGAATGTCGTTCGTTTTTACTACTTTGTTGTCGGAAGTTTGATTAAGTTCGTTAAGAATAACGTGTCTCTTGCGTCTCGGGAACAAATTGGAGGGAATATCCCCATTTCTATTAACTACGAGTGTCATATAAAATCATCATCTGTTCAGCCGTTACCGTCCATTACTGGACTTAAGCCTCCTTTAAGACTTAAGTCTCATAGAATGCCACGATCAACGGGTTTGAGCCGGCACCATCCACCGACTTCCCGCAGCTTTTACAATGTCGTTGGTCCATCGAGTAGAGGCCCTCCAACACTACGTCATCAATTTACATAAATACACAAACATGCGCAATTTTCCCCGCAACGGTAGGCAGAGCCTCAAAGGGCCTCATTTTCACCGTGGTTTGCACAGTCGCAGAAACATAGAGGTGGTAAGCTCACTGGTGAACTGTTAACCAAGTTAAGAGTAGACTTAGTGAGGGAGAACTATCCAATACGGCTGCGTTAAGACAGCATTGGCAGCCTGTGGACGGAGGCGGCTCAAGACCCGCATTCGCCGCGTTCTATGTCTAGGTTTAAGCCATCATTGCCCATCATTGGACTTAGCCAGCTGATGATGATGATGATGATGATGACAAAGTTGACTAAAAAAAAACTTACTCAAAAGATGAACCGGCAGTGGTTTTCCAACCGAATTGGACCCGCTCAGTCTTAAAGATACATATTTGTGCAGCTTGAGGTAGAGTGGCTTCACGCTGTTCCAAATCTCTCTGGCCTTTAGAATACCACCTTCGTACTCTACCAAGGCGTCCCAATAATCTTCTACGTTGTTAAAATCTGAAACAAGAGTTAGATTTATAGCATCCTTTTCTGCTGTCAATGATTTATCATAAGTAGAAGGAAGAGTCTTATTGATAATCAGCATTGTCGCTTCGCGTTGTCGCATAGTGTCACACGCCTACGACAGTGACTGACGAAAAAATAACAACTATAATTACTATTTGAACTGGCCATTAAAAATAATAAATTATCAACTGTGATTGCCAGTCGACGCATAATATGTACTGTGTAAATCGTTCGCCCGCGATTTTACCCTGGTTTTTATCTATGTATGTTTTAATCTAGGGTTTGATCTATACGTGTACTTTTTATCAAAATCGGCTCAGTTGTGAAAAGGGTGTAAAAAGACAGCTCCCGAATACTGAAGGTACCGGTAAAGCTACCTATACCATATCTACTTATATAAAATAGCGCGAGCTCACAGAGCGCACCGGCTGCGCGAGTTCAACGCTCCCGGTCAGCTGATCGACGCGTTGCGCCAATAATTCTTAGGTGGTTTTCATTGCTTTTTTTGACGTTTTTATTTATAAACATGTTTTTACTGATGGAAATTAGGGTTTTTTCAGCTTAAATATTTTCAGAATCATGGTCTAAGTGCACTATTTCAGTTTTCGGGATTAGTCTTTTTACACCCGTTATAGTGGTAAATATATGGATGGTAACGCGTCGTGTCGCGTCGTTTGTTTTTCGCTTAAGCAACGCAGGGGCATTAACCTTATTCATTATTTTCACTATAATTAAAATCCTACTTTAGAAATACCGAAGATAAATACTAATATTGGTTGCATTGAGTGATCGTTTTACAATTTTTTATGAGATATATTTATTACGATCAATAAAATATATTGGATATATACAGGAGAGGAGGAGTCTTTCACTGCTCCATAATAAAACTTTAGTGCGCTGTTAACAAAGCTTATCCATCGGAAGCGCAAATTTGCTCCTAGTGTGATAGTCATTTTATTGGATAATCTTAATTGGTCAACGAAACAGAATGGAGTTTTATGATATATTAACTCATTGTCTTGTGATCAAAGGAAAGCGACACACCATACGACTAGAAAGATCGTGTAACATCGCAGGAGTTCGCTTCGCAATATCAATAATCTTTTTCTTGTCCTCTACAATTAGTGTTTTTTTCTTATTATTTGTTCGTATATGATATAATGTGATACAATATGTTTCTAGCAGTAGAGCTTTTTGTGAAAGAGTTCGTCCGGGCAAGTACTACCACCATACATATTATTACTGTAGCCAAGCAGTAGTGCTGTGTTCGGCCTATTATCTATCTCGCGACAGCTTTTTGCAATAGGCGTAAATTGTGCATTGCTGTCAAACGGTATGGGCTATGGATTCTATAATGCTATGCATGCTAGGGGGGAGGCCTCATCCAGCAGTGGATATCTATTGAAGAACTCCTTGATAGGAGCACTCTGATTCTTCTCATCACACCGGCTCTATCCATTTAAACTTTAAAATGTTAAAGAGAAAGCTGTCGACAAAAGACTAGTGTTTTTTAACGTGCTGTCAAAAATATCGTTAAAAATACATTAAGCTGTTACAGGATTATGGCACTTTACCATCCTGGTTTTACGAGATGATTGCAAACAGTTCAGTTACGTAAAATTAATGTTTCATTTCATTTTATATTCAAACTCTTTTATGGTTTGAGATCATATTCCAGCTCTTATAATATAATTCTCTATTACACTCGTATACGTTAGAACACAATTGAGTCCATTTTACTCCCTTTTCCATCACCTATGCTTATACCTATATTTGCTATGAAAAAAAAGATCTGTTCTCTCAGCATCTCTCCATAAAACAAACGTATTCATGTATGTAAATTTTAGGCGATGGAACTATATGATACTAGTTATGTTCAAAAATGATTCATAAATAATTTTCATTTTAATAATTCCTAAACATCATTATTCCATCATTTCATTAATCATCTTGATCTCATAAACAAAGCGACACCATTCGTCAATGAACTAAACTAACTTTATTCATCGAGCAGGCTAGAATAACTGCATAACTTTTTCTGTAGCTAGGTAAGGATTTTCGAGCCCATATTTAAGAATTTATTTCATATATTGAGTGGAAAGGTGGTACTGTTGGCAAGAGTATCCTAGTAGTAAGGCTGGTGTCGCGGGGCGATCGTAAGTTAGTTAGCTAATAACCTTTCGTAGAATGAAAGCCATTTATGTCTTAGGTATTCGTGAAAAGCACCTGGAACAGGCCAGATAATGTACGAATACTGTTCCTTACTATTTTGCTTCGTAGCATTCCTCAGGAGTGGTAGGATGTGCTCCAAGTAGTCTTCAAGGTCTGGTAGATTCTTCTCCCAGGAAGACTTCATCCGCCGCTGGGTTTCCACATCTTGCTGCCTGGCTATATTGTAGTGTAACTCTGTAAAGGATAATTTCGTTTTGGATCTTTTCTCATAATATAATTTTATCAAAGGGCTGATTTATCAACAGTCAGATAAAGCAAAATATAGAATTAATTAAAAAAAAAAGAAAAAAAAGTAATTGTGTGTTACCCGAGTCTGTCTATTGAAGCTCAAAATGTAAAAGTAATCAATTCTCTAAGCGCGCTGGCTGAGTGATAGATCTGTCACCGTTCTCGCTGGGCCTTAATCGTGAGTACGTGAATGGAGTCACATGTGAGAATACTAAGAAGCTTAAATGTGTACTAGGTATGTAAGCTTGAAGATTACCTTCACAGACTGTCAAAAAGATTGTGAATCTCATGTGTCATCTTTCAAGCTCAGGAGAATAGGATACCAGCCTGTCTAGACGAACGGTATTCGCTTCGAAGCGATTCTATTCCTACAGTCGTAAAACAATAGATCGTGTGTCATTTAGATAGTTTAAGTCTCTTTCATCATATATTTTCGGACATTTCAACTAGCGTCATCGCTACTATGTATCTATGACTTTGTCTAAGGCTACAGAGATGCGATTAAAAAATCACTTGTTGCCACAAAAGTGGCAACAAGTGATTTAATATCAGCAAAATGCCCTTTTTTAAACTCATTGATGCCTAAAATTTACATACCATAAGTTCCGTTGATAACAATATACAAGTGCCTCCTCCAGTTGAATTCCTGGAAATCGGTGATTTGCGGCCATTTTATTGATATTTAAATACGCAGTGACATTAAAAAATCGCTCCCTAAGGCTGAAAGTTGTTACATTTGAATGCAAATAGGCTAGCTATTCACTTTGTATAAGTAATGGAAATGGTGAAAATATAAAAGAGATTACTTATTCATAAAGTTGTAGCCACATCCTCAAATTTCACGTAAATGCCAAATGCAAATAGATAAAAGCGTATTCACACAGTTTGAACATAATAATGAACTCAAGATTCTATTTTCGTACACCGTTTATTCGGAGCACGAAGTTCTAAAGAGTTATCTCAGATAGAATTTAGATTTTTACTTTTAATGCAGGAGCGAGATGTTTTTCTTAAAAATACAAATTGCCCTTACGAGAATGAGAAATTAACTTTGTTCACAGCCATTCGTCTTTCTGAAGAGTTATTAAAAGTTCTTCCCTACTTTCGTAATAAGTTCGGATTTTTTATAAGAAAACTGTGGTCTCGATTAGGGTTTGTCTTTCGAGTTTTGCCTTACTTTGTGTTTTAATTTCTTAACTTTCTTTAATTGTACGTCTTCTTTAACTTTTTTTTCTTGTCCTTATGGAAAAAAGTTGGTTTGCCTTGTAGATAATCTAACTTTATTGTTTAATCAATTAAAATACAGTCAGACTCGTTCTAAGTACTTACTTCACATATTATATCGTATACTGGTCTTATGACCAGGCGGTGTTTTCATTTCCAGAAATACGAAAAAATATTTTATTGCCATTTAATACATCTCCTAATCAAACAAAAACAAATGTTTGAACCACAAAAAATAATGTTACATTTTAATTACATCTTTAAAAAAACAGAATTTACTCACTGAGCCACCTCAATAACACGCACTTCACTAATAGAGACCAGAGGCCGTAGACAAAGTAACATTCTAATAGCGATGACGCTACTAGCGTGATAAGTACAAAATGTATGAGATTGATGTAAGTTATCGATATGTCACGTGGTCAATTGTATTGTATTACGACAGTAGAAATAGAATCGCTTCGAAGCGAATACCGATTGTCTAAACGGGCAGGGAGTTTACCATGAGCTCATATTAAGTACACAATTTCGGTTCGTCGTTGACATTTCCCATCGTTGAAAAACTTTAATCGCAGAAGTTATAGACCTTCTGCGACTGTGTACTGTGACTTTAAATATAGTTGCGGACGTCACGGAACCGATATTATTTACTCAATTGTTTTTGAACTGAATAGATATAAGAGCTTATGGTAACCCAGCAGTTCTGGGCCCCAATTCTACTAAACAAATTGTGTTTGAATTGTTAATGAATTATCACAAAATTGACATTTCTGACACTTTTGGTATAGAAAAACTGTCAAAAGTGACCATTTTAAGATAATTCATTAACAATTCAAACACAATTTGCTTAGTAGAATTGGGGCCCTGTTGCAGTGCTGATCATGTGTACGAAATTCATGGAGTTTGAAGAAATAATAGCCAAATTAGAAGCAAACTTTGTTCGCAAGGTTCATAAGGGCGTAAGACCTCCTCTTAAATTATTGTTATACCCAACACCCAATTCAACCAGAGTTTACACTTAAAGGTAAAAAAAACAGCGGTAACAGCGGGCTGCCTCGTGTTGTGTTAGGTATGGAGGAAATTAAAATTAAATATAAATCAAAGGTAAAATTAAATGACATATAAAATATAAATGTTTAAAATGAAATAGGTCTGGAGTAAAGTTTAAGAGGCATTTCATGAATATGAAATTTATTAAGTCGTAAAACTAAAGTTCGCCGTGACGTGTGGAACCCCCCTGTATAAGTATATAACAAATGCAATTGATATACTTGGAATAGTAACACCGTGCACCTATTGTACCTGTATCTTTCAATCGAATTTAAAATTTACATTACAAACAAAACACTGATTACTAAGTCTAAGCTTTGCAATATAAAACTTACTGACGACAAAAAACTACAAGATGTAGGAGAACATTTTTCACGTCCTTCCTTTCACAATAAAATCACATAAAGACAGCTTTTAAACTAAATCTCGACTGTTTTAAATAATGCCTTACCCTTGAGTGTGCAGTTCGTTTGCGCTCCGCAGTCGTAATTTGTTGCAAACCTTATTTTGTGCAGTGCTTCATCGCCGAAAGTTACTAGCTGTAACAAAAATAACTTTTTAAATCTGATTCTGACTAACATGGAATAACTGCTTGTTTTATCATCATCATCATCAGCAGCAGCCTTTAGACGTCCACTGTTGGACGAGGTCTCCACTACACACTACACTTGGTGGTACACTGCTGGCCTTACAGAATAGAATCATAGAATTCAACGACGAATGGTCTTTGGATCCTATGGAGAGAGCTGTGCTCGGAGTGAAGTTTCACCATGCATAGATAGAATCCGAAATGAGGATATCCGTAGAAGAATTAAGATCACCGACATAGGGCAGAAAAAGCAAGTTGAAGTGCCTATGCGCATGCCAAGCTCGCAGAGCAAACAACCGTTGGGGAATAAAGGTTTTCCGTGCCAATCATGAACCCGCAGGGCTGTTCTTTATCTCGCGACAGGTTTGCAAAAGGCGTAAATTGCGCAATCAGGGCTATCGGGCGGTAGCTTTTGAATGAGAAAAGCGACGTTTGACAGCCCTGATTGCACAATTTACGCCTGTTGCGAACCTGTCGCGAGATAGCGAATACGGGGGCGGACAACACAGTGTAGAAAGGCCCTCCTCTCGACGGACGAAATACATTTTCAAGGTAGCAGAAAGTCGGTGGATGGTCGATCCACAAAATCGAACGTTCTATGAGGGGTCCAGTGGTAGACTTTTACAGGATGATGATGAAGCTTTTTTACAAACAAACTCACATTATAATTGTTTATGCAAGGGAACTTTCTATTCTTGATCGAAGAAAGGAAACATTATTTTGATTCACGATAACTAATAATTACCCATTAGCCATAGGAAAGCCACATAAAACGTAAATGTATGGTTACCAATAACGCTCGAAGAATAATAAATTCATTTGGTTATTTTTATCACGGTAGATAGATGAAGGTAATTGGACATAAATCCTCTACTATATTTACGAGTTCCAAGTCAGATACAGAGAAAATGTAACAGCTAGTCTAGTTCATAATTTTTATTTGAATACCAGACATAATTACATGTGTAGGATAGCTCCTAACGGAAGAAACTTCTTTTCATTTTAATAAATAAATTTAAATAGAATTTGACCGAGGCTATTGTAACAGTTGCTAAAACAGGTGGATAGGGGCAACTCAAGATTTTTTACCAGTCTATGGGGAGGTTTATGTCCAGCAGTGGACGTATATCAACTGATGATAATGACTACTGTAGTAATCGCGTTAGTGTATTCAGGGTTTGATGGACCGGGTTCGACGGTGAAATTACAGGCACACGAGACTTCACCAGTTAATATCTCACGGTACTGTAGTGCAATAAAGACCGCGTAAATTTGCAAATGCAAATACGTGATGTGGCAGTGGATATTACAGTTATTTATGAGATACGCTGTTAGTGTGACAGTAAAGGTCAGTATTGAACAAAGTGGAGCGAAGATGTGTTAAATCAAACCAAATAATCCCTTGCTGGTGACGTTATGTCACTTCGACATGGTTCTTCCTGTACGCATTAGACCAGTAATTTAGACATTAGACACCAATAGAGTGAACAGTCTGCTCTCTCTAGACTGTGACCATAGCCAAGTGTTATCCATAAAATATACTGTTTCCCCGCTCCCTGTGCAGCCTAGAGGAAATATCAAATAGGTACATCAGTCATAATTTCAGGGTGATGTTATGGGTTTCGTAATACTCTATGATTTATTCTAAACATTGTGGTAGATAAAATCAATAGAGCGTTTTTGGCAAAGTTTAAAGGTGTTCGGTTCGATACCTCGCGCGATACCTCGCGCGAGGTATCGCGCGATATCAAGGTCGACGATTGAGTAGCATTGGTCTTAGCAATGGAGTAATCCTTAGTAATAGCAGGGCGTCCTCCGGCTAGATGGAGAGACGACTGGTAGCAACTGGATGGGGAGAGACGAAAACCGGCAGGGTGACAGGGCTCTATCTCGCAACAGGTTTGCAACAGGCCTAAATTGTGCAATCAGGGATGTCAAACGGTAATTTTTGTACAATAAAAGCGACGTTTGACAGCCATGATTGCACAATTTACGCCTGTTGCAAACCTGTCGCGAGACATAAAGTACGGGGGCCGGCTCAGCGGCGTGCCATGGAAGATACCTATGTCTAGCAGTGGACTGCAACTGATGATAACAGGTAGTATGGTATTGCTCTGACTAAGTAAAGACCAGGAGGATTAAAAAGACAGGTCTTGATACACCTATTACAACGGATAGATGATATCCTTACCTGGATCCAAATTGGTGTCTGGTTAAGCATCAAGCTGATGTTTGGCAGTGGTTAAAGAACCGATGATATTGCAACAGTCGTGGCTAGAGACCGTTCGTCATGGCATTCAATTACTTAATATCACACATAAAAAGGGGAGGCAAACATTTGCTACCTTATTGGGATACCTGTATCCATCACTGACTATCTTTCTACTGATGATGAAGACTTACTCGTATCCACTGCTCAGACTCCAGTGCAGTGTCCCCAGGCTGTATAAGCAGCTTCACCTTCCGCCTAAGCACGTTGTCTTCAGGTGACAGCGTGTGTGCTGTGAGTGCGCTCTTCACGTCTGTGGTCTGCTGCCGGACAAACAGGCCGTATGCTTTATCTCGTTCCAGCTGTAAAAATAAGAGTAGTTAGATCAGATAAGGGATAGTGTTAATGTTAAAGAACTTCCTTTTACACATTCGAACTCTATGGGTGGTTCATTATGCTTGAGCGAATAAGGGATACATATATAATTTTTTTTTTTTTTTTTTTTTTTATTAAGGGATTTTTTTTTTTTTATTTTTTTTTTATTTTTTAGGGAGAAGATTTATTTGGGTAAAAAAGTTACCAAACTAAATTTTTACTAAAAATGTTTTAGTAGCAACAAACATTATAAAGTCATTTATAGTTAGGTTTTAATAGAGACCCATTTTTGACGATAGGTAAGTTTGTTTATCAACGATATGCATACTCAAGTGACTACCCTTCGTCCAGTTTACACTGTATAACGGCAGGGCGTAGTAATACTCTGAGGTCTAAGGGTTGGACCACATTTGCTCAAATCGCAGTTTCCTGTAACTCTATCTGATTCCGCTCTCATTCCAGCGAACGATGTGTCTGAGCGACAGAAAGGGAAGCAAAGTTACGGGAAATCGCGATAAGGCACGAGCATAAATGGCGGATATAACCCTAAAACTCGGAACAATATGGATAATAACACATTTTTCAAGGTGAGCAATAACGTGACACGATTCGGTGCGATACCACACACTTCACCGCTCGAAGAGGTCTAGACAAAGGGTCTCACAAAGAGAGTAAATAAAAATAAAAACTAACCTTTACAGAAAGGCCTTTGTTATCACCAGTCAGCTCACTCCAAGCGGCAGAGGATCTCTCCTCGCAGCTGTCCACGTAATCCAACTCAACAAGGTCTACTAGCGACACCAGCCATCTTCTATCGTCGCCACTCGAAGAGGTCCCGCAGATAAGAGGGCAGGAGAGAAGAGAGAGGATGTAAGAGAAGAGGAGATAGCCCGGTGACTTCATTGTGACAAAACCTGTAACTAAAGAAAATCAAGAATTAGATCATTTTGAAGCAATTTTGGTACAATCATCAGCAGAAGTAGTTTTTAAATTTTCATAACTCAAGTGACTAAATAGTTTCACACCAAATACTCCTCAACTTGACTTGAAATTTTAATAAAAAAACTTGTTGTTTCTGTAACGTACCTTTACATTTCTGTCTTTACTGTTTTTGCTATGAATTAACATTTTTTCAGATTTGATTTGATTTGATTTACATAATCGTTCGTAGTGCGTGCCATTCTATGAGAGAGGCCTATGTCTAGCACTGGACTTCTACATACTGATGATGATGTGTTTGATCATTCTAATAAAGGCGACTGTATTGGGAGTTTGATCTTACTTATCTTAGCTATCTGTAAGCTTAGTTTTGATATAAGTTTTTCTTATCATGACAACTTTAATGAAAATTTAACACCACAATTAATTTTAGGCAACTAAGTACTGTCATGAGGGCAATTCCTACATCTGTTTCGGAAGGATATCAAAACGATATGATTGATAGACATACTGCTCGAAAGCCTGGTAATAAATTGGTGAAACTCGTTACAATATTAAAGGTAATAAATATTATCTGCTTTATGATTGTTAGTACCCAGGTCAACCCTAATTGTTATGAGTTCAGTTCTCAGTGTAACGATAGTCTTGTGATTTCAATGATGAATATTTCTACACTTTCATATGTTTATATTTTTAAGTTGGAAGACGATTGACGATAGCACTTCTACTGCGATACTGGCAAGAGTGACATATTAGAGAGGAAGCCAGGTAAAGTGACAGAGTTCTATGTTTTTCCTTCTGTGGAAGCCGTACAGCGAAGTAATAATAAAACAATTTTCAAACTAATTTGTTTGTATAAGAAGATACCTATCGTCAACAGGAAAACCACAATCCCTTATTTTTTCTTTCGATATTTCCAATATTGATAGCATGACATGTATTGTATACTCGCAGTATAATATGTTTACACAGTTAAACACATACTCACAAAGCGCAGTTTTGGGACTGTCATAAAAAATATACAGCCTTTTTACGAGCCCTAACATACAACAATAAGCTTGTCAACGAGATTGTACCCTGCGAAGATGTTTTGTTCATTGCAATTTGGAATTTCGATCAAAATTGTGTACAGAAAATATAATAAGTTCCGAAGTTTGCTCAACTCAAGACTAGATGTCACCACTAGTAGATTAGAACGCACATTTGGTTTTATTCCTTAGTTTCAACTCTTCTAGGTACCTACGGGTGGACCGTGGGATTTGTTTTTTTTACGTTTTTATTATTTGCACAGGGTTCATGCCCAAACACCACCTAGTAGTACTCTGTGAAAATTTCAACTGGCTGCTGAGTTTATAATATAATATACCTGTGGCAAGATCCAGACAGACAGACAAATATAAATAAGGACGGATGGACGCGGCGTAGGCTTAGTAATAGAGTCCCGTTTGGCACTCTTTGGGTAAAGAATCCTAAAAGTTAACTAAAATCTTTAGCAATTAGAACATCATAACCAAAAATTCAAAAATATGAAAGATCTTTCTGCGGAAACACTGAATCCTTGAATACAATGGTCCTCTATCGATTACCAATGCCCTTTATAGGGCCACCATAATTTAAGCTGACTAAAAACCAAGAAAGAACCAGTACCAGTGATCCTAAAAAGAATTCACTCGAAATAAAATACTGAACAATAAATAAAACATCAATGATAAGTCAGATCCCAAATTCAACTCCAATAATATTAATCAGTAACTTTCGCAATTTGATAGATTAATTAAAATATCATCATTGAACAGGCATTGGTATTGCTCAAGTTTCTCAAAGTTCATCGAGCAGGCTTCCATCGACCAATCATGAATTTACACTTTAACAAATTAACAAGAACAATTCCCACTACAGATGAAACTGACTTAATAATCCTTTACTCAATAGTATGAACAGAAAGTCAAGCTTTAAATGTAACAATACAGAAATGTTTCATTTAAAATTTCGAATACTGAGGGGTTATTTCAATTATCTCAAAAACGACTGCAGCAAACGATATAATGAAAGGAACGAGAAATTAAAGCCTTTTCCGCCATCCAGCCATTCTTGAAAAGGGTCACGGTAATAAAAAGAAAAATTAAAGACTAGGTTTTCAAAGGATTGTTCCTTGAATTTTCCACAGTGACACAGTAAAAGCTCTAGAAGCAGTAGAATGGCTAGCAAGAAATTATACATTTCAATGGCACTCGCACACACTCGGCAATAACACTCGCGTATGAGTCTTCCACACCTGCTTTCAGCAAGCTTGTACAGCTCTTACTTTTTTTTTATCTAAAACTATTAAAATGTGTATGAAGGATGAGCTCGATATAAACCTCGTTTTTCATTAAAAAGCTTGGCAATAAGCACGCGTAGCCAATGGCAAACGGAATTTGATTTATTGGGATTATTAATGAAAAAGTTATGTTGTCTACTTTTCGTCTCCAAGCTTGACATAGGTACCATAATATTGTATTGCCTTCAGAACTTTAATTTGTATAAATAATTTCAATCACACAGAATCTGCGTGAAAATAGCAATATTTAAAACGGAACCGTACAAACCTAAAAGCTTAAAATATTTAGATCATTTAACATTAAAAGAGAAAACTTGCTGAGAGCAGCCGAGGATAAGTTGGTATTGTATTAGTGCAGAACTTAGTCTAATGCTTATAGTTAATATAATATGAATATTTATTAATCTTGAACTCTCCAAGCATATTAAAACTGCATTATGTTATTGCGGAATTTTAATGCAAAACTTTCTGAGTTATGAATGTGGATAGACACTGGTTTGTGAAGACGAAATTAAATCATTTATTTGCACTCAGGAATTAAATCTCGCAAGTTTGTTACTGCAATGCGGTTTTAAATTTGATTAACCTCGTGTTCTGAACGATTTTTCAAAACTCGCAATATTTTTAATCAAAAATTGTATCAAGGACGCTGAAAGCATATACATTTATCGGGAGGAAGCCCCCAAAAAGTAAAAAACCGAAGATATGTGACACGTACATGAAATAAACCTTCAGCAGGTTAGATATTAACCTTCTTCAGTACGATGATTCAATATCAACAAATTTTATAAACAGTACCGAGGGAAAAAACAGGAATGTTCTAACTATCTGTATAACTGTACAAGCGACCACATCGTTGTTATGCTATCTGGCCTTACGACGATCTAGTCCAAACACAATGTAGTCCTAACGCGGTATAGTCATATCGAAATTTAGTCTTAAATAAAGCGATCTACATATACTTACCTGCTGTGTCAAATCAAGATGTAGTCATGAAGCTTCTAACCCAGGTGTCTACGTTTATTTATTTTTTGTTAAACTTTACAGTATTATAACTTATACATCAGAATAACATAATATATAGGCTATCATTTATAATAGAGGTTACACGCGGGCGGAGCCGCGAGCAAATGCTAGTTTACATTACTAGTATAGGAAGTGTTTTTCAATTAGATACAGAACTCATCACAAGACCTCTTGTTTTTCTAATTACTTACAATGCCACGGTTACAACAATCTTAATTACGTCTGCGTTCAAAAGGAACAATTTCCCTGTTCCGTGCCACTGACTGTGTCAGGTCCTATGACCCGTTTCAAAACATTAACAATATAAACACGAATTTCTTCCTTACCCTTATGAAAATAGAGCAGCGATTGTTCTTACCTGACACGGCATGTCAAGTAGTGTAAGTCAGTTGAATTGAGTTCGGTCAGTTAAGCGCGAACCCTATCTTATCTGTGTTCTAATTTAATGTGACAGTTCCTATATTGACGAACTGAAATGGATCTTTATCATACATGATTTCTGTTTTAACACTTTACCTGTGCTCACAATAATCCAAAGAGCAAGATCACATACGCAATTTAATTTACGTCAACAACAAATCCCTCGATTAAATAAAGTGGTACGAACAGGCAAAAATTTAATGAGTATTTTCGTTCGTACCGGTTACACTAAGACATCTAAAGCTCGCGTTTGGTAGACCGCGAAGAAAGTAATTGAAGGAGGTACGTGATTTGGATAGCAAGCCATGGCTTGTAAGGGGATGTAGGGGATACGAGCTCATGTATAACATTAGTCTAAATAAATTGCCTTTTCCTATAAAATGATGTTTGCCGTGCTGGGTCTGGCCTAAGAATATACCACTCTATGTCCTCCCATGGATGCCGTAAAAACCGACTAAGGGATTACACCAGGGTATGGGCTGAGATCCACCGATACTGCTATCACCAATCTGCCTGCTAAGCGTGGTAATTATGGCAATTCTAAAGGCAACTAAAAGGCTACTAATGATTATACAGTAGTAGGGTAGATAGATAATGCTTTATTGCACAACACAAAAAAGAAGTAAGCTTTTGACTGTAAGGAAGTTCCACAAGCGGATCACAGTGACCGTAAAAAAGTCCGTATAAAACAGGTCTTAAAAAGATAGGAACAGATGGCACAATAAAGATGGTCATAGATCCCAGCACTGGGATTAGACAGGCTCATAATGATTAACGCCGTCAAGGCTGAATCGATTTGGATGAAGGAAAGCTATTTATACGTTATACAAGTTCGTGCCTTGGAATAACACTACTTTTTACTCGGGTTCGGGTATCACGACAGCAAGGCTAGTAATAAATCATAAGACAGCAAAATTACACTGTATATCGTAAAAGCAAAATGACGCGTCCCATGCATTCATCTAGTGCAGGGCTATAATTAAACTCCGTTCTCGTTATTTATAAACGAGGTTTAGCAATGTTATGGTATAGTTCGGTTAACGAGTAGACCAATAGAAGAACCAAAATAACCGTCTAGTTTTAGAAGTAGTAAGTTGAAGTGGCAATAGACAGACCACACATAGCGCGCAGAATTGTCAACCGTTAGAGATATAAAGGTTCTGGAGTGGCAACCAGGAACCTGACGACGCAGTGTAGAAAGACCTTGATGCACCGATGAAATTTTAAAGGTAGCAGGAAGTCTGTGGGTGGAGGCGGCTCAAACCATTCTATTAGGGTGGCCTATGTCCAACCATGGACTTCTGATCCGATGGTCAGATTCTTCTGAGCTGATGATGGTAGTTGGGTTCTTTCACCGTAGAAAACAAAAGGTAACAAAGTGTAAGTTAAACTATATCGTAGCAAAGCCACGTTTGTTAATAAAACAGCTATTGATGACTGGTTTCTAATATCTATGTCACTTTAGAGACAGGATTTAATCACTATATTGTGCAAGCTGATAAAATAATATGGGAAATAATAAAGTGAGCATTAATTAATATGATTGGTCATTATAATTTTCGGTTGAGCAATAGATTATTCAGATTTTGAGCGTTAAATAACGATTCTCAATTATTATCATAAAAAGCCTCATGTGCCTGTAATTTCACCGGCACCCTTCAAACCGAAACACAGCACACTGCGTGGCGGCAGTAATAGTGGTAATACTTCTCCATACGAACTCTTTCACAAGAAGCTCCTACTACTAACAAAATGTAAATGTTTTTCTTTCTTTCTTAACATGAATTGGACTTCGAATTTCGTTCGGATACCTAGTCAGACTAAGGTTACCTGATTCGCCACAGTTCGCAACTCATTAGCAGGAATGTCGGCACTCCGATAACTCAGTTCGAATTCACGCTAGAAGTTTTGAACTCCTTCTTTCGTTCAGACGCTTGTTTGCGCGAAGTTTATTCGTGTACATGACGTTTACGGAGATAAAATTACCTTGATTTTCGATGCTCGGTGTATTGTTTTGACAACGTATCTGAGGTTACCCGAATTTGTTGTTTTGGGATTGAATTAAGAAGATTTTGTCGGGAAAATGCTGATTTTTAGAATGTTTACATCTCATGATGTATTTAGAACAATAAACTTAAACTTTTAGGGGTAGAATTCTAAAAAACACGATGTTTTGATTCAGCGTAGGTATACGAAAATGTGTAGAATAGCTTTAGATATACTTTTAATGTATTATGCATTTAAATTGTAAATAAATTTCGCTGAGCACCTCGAAATGATCAATCAAGAATATATATATATAATATGATCAATTTGATCTATGATTCTTTGCAACAGAATTTTATTTAATATTTATTTTAATATTTAAATCAAAATTTAGGGTGCTTTGGCGCATAAGTAGTATAAAATAAAATCTAACTGAAATCTCCGCGCTAGTGTTCAGGCCCTATGGGATCTCTTAGCGATTCTAAATTAAAGTTTTTGTTGTTGCGTTATTTGTCTTTGCTGCCGTCATTTTGCATAAACAAATTAAAATAGCAATTCCGCGTAGTTCAGAAACAACAGTGTTATTATTATTTCTGCATAGTAATAACATTATAACAGAGGCATATCATGATTTTCCCAGATAAAACGCTTGATATTTTAAAGCTGGCTAGAAAATATATTACAACAATTTTTTAGTCAGTATGCGTGGTATGGGCATGTTATGCGGAGCGAAGAAAGCCATGTTACAAGAAAAGTGATGAATATAAATGTGGATGGATACAAGAGTAGTGGAAGGCCTAAAAAGAGATGGATGTACTGTGTGAAAGATGACATGTGTAGGAATGGTGTGAGTACTAATATGACGGATGATAGGGAAGAATGGAAGAAAAGAACATGTTGTGCCGACCCCACCTAAGTGGGATAAGGACAGGGAGATGATGATGATGCGTTCTGCGCCGTGGTGTGTCCGTTCTAAGAATAGACCCCTCCGTCTCCTCCCGTGGATGTCGTAACAGCATCCACCTGAGTACTCAACTAGAATACTGCGATCACCAAACCACTTAGCATGGTGTTTATGGCAAATCCCCTCATTGCATTCTATGGGGGAGGCCTCGTCCAACAGTGGGCGTCTAACGGCTGGCGAAAATGTCTTCTGCAAGTTACATACTCACATACATAGTCCTGAGTCCTGCCTGATAAGTATGGTTCTGATTCCATACTAGGATTCCCTGTGTCCCAGTTGTCAAGAACTACAAGTACCATGGTATCACAACACTCAGGCCTGGAGCTAATATTTGCTTATAACTTCAATGCAATGACATTTATAAACATCGCAGGAAGTCGGTGAATGGAGGCGGCTCAAGACCGTTCGTCGTGGCATTCTAAAGGGGAGGCCTATATCCAGCAGTCTACTTCTACAGGCTGATGATGATTATGCAAACTTCGTTCTTCCTTCTTTCTGAACCGTATTTATTGTATTTGTATTTATTTGTATTTATATCATTTAGAATAACTTTTCATTTAAAAAACCAACTTCCGCCATAGTATTCGACTAAATATCTAGATGAAAAAAAAATGCTTTCATCATTTTTTTTTCATCTAGATATTTAGTCGAACCATAGTGGTGAAAGGGTTATGATACTTTCTGAATGCAAATGCTTGGTTTGTTGCTGAAAAAATCAAAATCGCCATATGTATACCTACAATATTTGAGGAGTTCCCTCAATTCCTCATGGATTCCATCATCAGAACTGGATTCTAATGGGGCCAATCTGGAAGTATATCTATTCAAATAAAAAAAGAATTTTCCAAATCGGGTCATAAAGGCCGGAGATAATATGAGGTGACAAACATAAAAAAAATAAAAAAAAATACAACCTAATTGGGAACTTCCTCCTTTTTGTGAAGTCGGTTAAAAATTGAAAAGGCTTTAAAGTTTTCGGCTCAAACCCTGGGCTTACTCATAAAAATCTGTCAAAAGTTAAACAACGCTTACAATATTATCATCTCTCACAATAGGATAATGTCAAACGGTGACAGTACTGATTTAAAGCAATTTAATTTTAATAGCTTTTACTCTTATTTGTTTCAGTAATCTTCTTTTGACTATTTCTGTTGGAATATTAAAACGAATCCAGGCGAGTTTCGAATTTAGTATCCACGCCTAAGCTGACAGTTTTATCTGGCTGTGTCACTCAAGTTTGCGTTAAAAGAAAATTGAGCTTTATCACATTGACTTTAGATTCAATACGGCTCCGATACGAAAAAATCTAATTCGGAAAATTTCGAGTGCCTTTTGATATGATTCTAATAATTTTAATGTCATGTGTGCATGTAAGCGCTTATTATAAGTCTCGAATGGAATTTGAGCTTTCGTTAGCTATTTATAAGTATCAATTTCGCTCGTAGCTTTATCCAGATGAATCCTTTTACAACTTTTATTTTACTGAAGTAAAATAAATAGAAGTTTATATCAGTTTTGCCGCACCTTGCTTTAAATTTATTCTGCTGTAGCAATTTCAAATGGAAATATACCGTCGATGGCAACTGCATGTTTCATGGATGTAGGTCATCTAGCGATGGGGATTCTGTCTAACTTATCTTCAATGCCGCGTAGGTTACTAACAAAGTGTACGGGAGAACGTTCGTTCGTAATACCAATTAGCCAAGTTAGAACAATAGATCTGAGGCATTTAATTGGTTTGCGGCAAATTAGCCAGTGCCTGTCCTAGCTCAGCTATATATGACGTAACTGTAAAAACAGTGCTTTGGATAATAGCTTTTGATCGCTCGTTGTAGATAGGTACAACATTAAACGAGTAGTCTATTTCAGAGCAAGGTTTATGAACGAACGTTTGTTCGTACGTTCCCTTCGTGAGTATGCGGTTTATTCGTTCAAAAACCGATTCGGTGTTCGTGCAACCGAATATTATTGGTTTTTAAACGTCACACTATTGGACATTTGATTTTATAGTCAAACGTGATTTTAGCCAAAGAGTCCGTATGACACGATTCCTATTTAAAATAATTTTGAAATTAATCAAATTAATAATTAATTAATTGAATAAATTTTTGATAAAATCGAATCCGAATCGGATTTTTGGATTTTCGGAATCCGAATTCCGAAAACATTTCAAGAAAATTCTATAGCTCAATCCAGGTCATAATCTATCAATGTACCAAATTTCATCAAAACCAGCCACCAGCACCACCAGGGCACCAGCAAGGCGCGTGAGTAACAAATATCCACACATCATCTTCATCAGCCGGTAGACGTCCGAGGCCTCCCCATAGAAAGCAATGGGGGTATTTCCCATAATCACCACGGATTCAAAGATTGCTGATCGCACTATTGGTGTTAAGTACTCAGGTGGATGCTGCTGTCCACCCTGGCGTAATCCCTAAGTCGCCTTTTACGAGAAGTCTTCCTTTTGCGATCCAAAGGAGGAGCTGAAGGAGTCGTATTCTCAGGCCGTGACCACTACGGCCGCAGCCACACATACAGACATCTAAACTTTCGCATTTATAGTATAAGTGGGATACTGTGAGGAATTGATTCTGATTCAAGCAACAGAACTATAACTTGTGGGTACTATCAGTACCTATGTATACAGAATTTTGTCTTCTAGGCTCAGTTAATCTCATTGAAGATGAGACGCCTCGCGTTTCAATTAATCCCGTCTTAGTTTAGGCTTAATTAGAAAAATGACTTGGATCAGTTAACAACGGCTTATGCTCATTATTTGAGTAGGAAAATTCAAAGCCTATAGAGATTAGTTCAACATTCGAGATCGTCAATTCAAGACATTCAACGCGGCTTGATAAATACTTGATCTGGCCCTGGATTCACTCAATTTTTTATTTAGTTAGTTACTATTAATTCTTAGGGTTCCGTAACAAAGGGGGCCAAAAGGACCCTATTTACTAACTACGCCGCGGCGAGCGCCGTCCGTCTGTCTGTCACATATATCTAGACAGTCGTAATAGGTAGCCGTGTTGTGTAACCCCTATGCAAAAATTAAAAATACAAGAGAACAAACCTCAAGGGGGGGTACTTGATCCCTTTACAAGAGTTTTTCAACCAAATACTAAAACCTTAGTAATTGTTATTTTATTGAAAATTTAATTCACTTAGGTATGTCATCGATAAATTTAATTATTGTTTTGATTTAATAAAAAAATAAAGTTTAAGATAAGATAAAAGGAGTTAATATGCACGGCTCACAATCACCACATGAAATCATAGTCATGAAAGCACTATATTTAGTTCCTTTATGTTTAGTTTATTAATTTTCTTGTGAATAAATATTATCTTATCTTACCACACTGAGATGCGAATGGATCAATGCAGAATAATTAAAGAAAAAGATTTTTATTAATCCTGAATGTGGTAATATCCGTTAATGCTTCGCGACGTGAATGTTGCGTTAATGTTTAATGTATCTATTTCCTGCTCAAAGAGGTTGCAAACTTTTTACTTAGCTACTTAAACACATGTTACCAACCTTTTAGCATAGGGTTAATATAGTTCAACAAACTCTGCAAGTAACCTCAGACACGTTTCAGACAATCGTGTTTTGTAAAGACTTCATGAAACAAACTATTCGACGCGACAGTTGCGACTGACAGTCGCGACTCATGCATGCGTCCGTAACATTATACCAACCAACGACGACGTGAAAACTATCAGCGATAAGCCGCAGAAGTGACCATCAGCGCACGGGGTCGCCGGATACGACAATATTATACCCTGCACTGTACGCGACGCTCAGTTTTGAACGACTTAGGTCGCGTCCGATATTTTGTTTTTGTATTAAAACCGTAATATATACGTGTATCGCGTCTCTGAGGTATTTGAGGTTTCGAGTATATTTTATGGCAACAATTTGATAAAAACTTTTTAGGTAGGGATTATTCATATTCAATTGATTGAAATAAAATATAATAAAATGGTAATATTAACATCTAAAAGCAATACAAAAATTAATAATATTTTAATAGCAGACACAAATTTACATAGAGAAATATATACATAGAAAAAAATATATTGAGATATTTTACTAAATGGCCCATCGCCTTTAAACGAGACCATAACCAGCCTCCAAAAGTTAAATGATTTATATAACTTCACACAAATTGTATTTGAATCAAAATTTGAAAATCAATTTAGGAGTACAATAATTGCAAGTTCTATAGTAGGTATAAACATTTTTTGAGAATCCTACTTATACTATAAATGTAAAGTTGTGAGATGGATGGATGGATGTTTGTTACTCTTATTTCAAGCAAAAACTACTGAACGGAGTTTAATTAAACTTTATATAAAATAGCTTACACATCAGAATAACATAGAGTCTATAATTTATAATATAGATTCCACGCGGGCGGAGCCGCGAGCAAATGCTTATTATGACAAAGCACCATGCGAGATCTATAGTATACATTCCCAAAAAAACTAAATGATTTACTTCTGTTATGCCACTTGCCATTGTTATTGTTAATAAAGTAAGATCCTATACTAGTTACAAAGTAACAATATCTGCAACATTTGCGCTGAACAAAGTGTAAATTATCAGATCAAACTAAAGGAAATATCTCTTGAGATTTTCGCTACCTTTGTAGCTAGCCTTTGTCTAGCAATTCTGAAATTATAATCAGGACAAAGCGCCTAACTAGGAACGGGATAATAAATGCATAATTCTAGTAATTAATAAGACTTGAGACTGCGAAAGGTCAGAAATTCAAATCCACTAGCAGGGGCCTTACCATTGAGCTCTTATAGCGATTAAGTTCAAAAACTATTCAGTACATAATATCGGTTTCGTGATGTCCGCAGCTATATTTAAAGGCACAGTAGCAGAAGGTCTATAGACTTCTGCGATTAAAGTTATACAATGATGACGAATTTCAACGACGAACCGATATTTTGTACTGAATAGTTTTTTGACTGAATCGCTATAAGAGCTCATGGTAAAGCCTCGGGGCTTCCGTCATTGAATTCGGCTATCTGCATGTTTTTATTTTCTAAAGGTATAAAAAACAGTAACTTGTTGCTGAAAATACCCAAATTGTTATTATGTATGCCTATAATATTTGAAGAGTTCCCTCAATTCCTCAAATATTCCATCATCATACTGGGTTTTAAAAAAATGGGACCAATCTGGAAGTATATCCTATCAAATAAAAAAAGAATTTTCCAAATCAGTTAATAAATGACGAAGTTATGAGGTACCACACAAAAAAAAATACAACTGAATTGAGAACCTCCTCCTTTTTTTGAAGTCGGTAAAAAATTGGGACGTCTTAAAATAAAAATTCGGTAACATGAGATAATGTGCGCATGTAAAGAGCCTCTGTAGCACATCATTATCCTTTCACCGCACTGTTTCTTACAACTAATGGTCATTATAAGCCAAGGATTTTTTATACTACTATATTATATCCATGTTAAAAGCATTGTTAGAGTCAAGAAAGAACTAAATGAAGCTGGATTTCCATTTCAATTGAAATAGTCTACATTTATTTTCAATTTCTCCCTGCAAGTTTACGAAACCTAATTGGGCTTCAGCAGTGTAATTGAATCGCTTTATAAAACGACCCAAAAGCTATAGACTTGTATTTCTTCTTGTGGGCGAATAAAAAACATTACATACACTGGCGTGCAATGAAAGGGGTCACTTGGAAGAACCAAGATATCTTCTAAGCTATGCATGATAGCTCTCTGAAATAAATAGTTAGTGTGACAGAGAATTTATTCAACTAGGTATATGAATACCTGTTGTTCGATGTAACTTTTGAAACTATCGTGGTTATTAACATAATTATCACTAGAAACGGGATGTTTACCATGATTTTTGAGCTTTATTGATTCCCAATATTTCGGCATAGTTTCATGCGCCATGATCACGGCGGGATTTTATTCGATGGCCTACTTCTAGATTTATGATTTTTATTTAAATTGCATAGTTTGGGAGGTATGTGTTTCTAAGTGTTCCCTATTTAATTGCAAGCCAGTTTATTTAAACTATTTTTTTTATTATTTTCTATTTATTTCTTTCGATCTTCAATGGAGGTTATTGAAAACTATCAGCCGGAAAAGATATAGGCTCCTAGATATAGGGCTCCCCTTAAATTACAAAGATGAACGGTCTCGAGCCGGCTCCATCCACCGTCTTCCTGCGACCGTTACAATGTTATAAAAAAAACAACCGAATTGAGAATCTCATCCTATTTTAAGTCGATTAAATTAATTAATTTAAATAGGGTCCATTTCGTGAAAGCAAGTTTTCAACATAAATAAGTATTTTTCTTATAAAAAGTAATCATACTGGATGACTAAGCTGAAAACTTTTAATTACTTACATCTGTTTATTCTAGCTAAACAGGTGCTCATGTACATATTTTAATATTTATACCATCTACGTAAGAAGAAAAAACACGATAAACTAACATAATTGGAAAAATTCCTAAGTTTCCTTATTAAGCAACGTCTAGAAATATCCCATAAAACTAGACCCTTTCTAGACCTATCTCATTGTGATAAGATCGAAAATGGCTTACATTAAGATGCTTGCAGAAGACATGTGGTAGATTAACTAAATTAAATGTTATCAAGCTATCTGAGATTTACTCACTACTACTGAGAACTACACTGTAGCACAGAATAAAAATAAGTTACTTGGTAAATTTTAATATACATATATGAATTTATGAAAGTAAAACGCAGATGAATGTTAGTAAATTTGTTATATTACGCCTTTAAGTAGAAATATAATTTGCGTTTTTTTGATACAGCAAACTTAGAACAAACCGTCCTAATGTAGTTAGTTTTAAACCGACTTCACAAAAAGGAGGAGGTTCTCATTCGGTTTTTTTTATGTTTGTTACCTCATATCTCCGGCGTTTATGAACCGAACATAAATGAAAAGTTATGTTAGACTAAGTTTAATTTTTTTGCAATAAGGTCATGAAGTATTAATAGAAAATATAACCATGATTTTTAATTTTTAGGGTTCCGTCCATATCCGACGAAAAAATAGAACCCATAAATGATCATGTTTTATGCCGTCTCTGCTGCCGTGGTGTGTCCGGCCAAAGATAGAGATGGTGGGGCATCTCTTCAAGCCAACTAAAGGATCGCATCAGAGGATGGGCAGCAGCATCCAAAAGAGTACTGAACACGAATACTACGATTACCAATCTACCTGCAAAGCATGGTGATTATGGTTATTCCCCCCATTGTATTTTATGGGGGAGGCCTCGTCTAGTAGTAGACATTCTAAATGCTGGTGATAAAGATCACTTTCATGACTGCCTGTCTCTCTATCCGGTTTGTTACAGTCTATTTTCACAGACAAGTGCAACCAAGAAAGAACCACGAGCGAAAAAAATATTTCATATCGATTTCAAATTGATTTCTTTCTACTAAAATCATTAAATCAGAGGCCCAATTCTCTTAATAAAAATTAGTTAAAATAAAGTTCGGGTTACGAACCGATCTCGTGTCGGTCTCGGTCGATGTCCTTAATGTCAGAAATTGTATTCTTCTAACTTAAAATATAACACGGTAATTCTTAATTCTTTATTGTACACACAATATTACAGAAAAATAAACTTACATACAGGACATGTACAAAGGCGAGCTTAACCCTAAAAGAGTTAGTAATGTGAAATGTGACCGAAACTTGAATGATTCAAAGTGTTTTTTGATAATTTTAGCTTAAATAGATGGAGTCTCTCTTTACTCTTTCCAATTCTATATATAACTATCCTACTCTAATGTTAGTCTCTGTGAATCGGAAGTGGACTAAATTGTTATTATGAGGGAGCAGAACACCAACTTTCTGTCAATTCACTCTCGATTCAGTCAACTTTTTAAAATAATTAAGAGAATTGGGCCTCGGAGCACCTGCAACCAGCGAACTCCACTCATCCAGTTTTCCCACGATATTTCTTCCTTGTCACGTAGTATATACCTAATCATGAAAAACCTCATGAAGTTTGCCGAAACGAGGTTATTTCCTTATTATTGTTTTTTCACGCGTAACCTATCCATCATGTCTTAACCTTCTAATCTGTAGGTAGAAGGATAATATGGTTTACTCATAAGGGGTCGTGCACATTTAAGCAGGCGAAACGCCACACATTCATCGTTAAGTTTGAACCGCATAATAGTATTTTGTTTCGAGTTTGTGTTTGGGGGAATTTCGTCAAGATGTTTTCTTTTACCGTTTGTGGGCGCGGATTATTTATTAATCATTTTTTTATTATTATTTATTTGTGCACTTTTTTTGGCACGCATATATATTTTAAATTAAAAATTCAATGGCGCACAACCGAAATTCAAACCCTTGATGAGGATCGGACGTCGGAGGTACAATCACAAAGTCACTACACCACCAGAGACAGAAGTCTAAGTTTTAACTAGTAATTGACACAGACTATGCAGCAAGTATGTAGAATGTATGTATGTGTGTTAGTGTAACATGGATCTGTATGGAAAATGAGGTTCACATAGTGTACGCTAGGGGCGCTCATCGGTATTTCCATACAAAATCCGTGTTACACTACACCATACATCCGTGTTTATTGTTTGCAACTTAGCCTCTATTAGTGCTCTCAACGGCGTCTGATGTGAATGGTCTACAATAACTCTGTTTATTTTTTATAATGTAATTTCGATCGCAATTTTGAAAACCTCATTCGAGAGAGAAAGTAATGGGGTGATTAATACTTGAACACTGAAAGCAACTTTATGATTCAAGTTATTTGAAATTAATGGAGTAAGAAATGTTCACATTATTCGTTACTTAAAAGTGATTTCAAATAAAATAAAAAAAAACAGACAAGTGCGAGTGAGACTCTCGCCCTGAGGGTTCCGATACGTTAACTATTTCAAAATCATCGAAGCCCTTTTCGAGTTTCAGACGCGTTTTCCTACAAACTTCACCATCACAATGACCTTTAAGTTGAAATTCCTCAAATGAAGACTTTTCCCTTTATTTGTGTGACAAAGCATTTAATTTTTTTTAACTGTGATGTTACGAAACTACCCTAGATTCTAGAGCATTTTCCAGCCTTCCAGTTTTCCTTGGCCAGTAATTTAGGACCTACAGGTTTTTCGTTTTCGCGATTTCGATACAAAAATTACACATTCACTGCCATATATTTTCAATGCATTAAGTTAGAAACTTGTTTTTATTTTTGATACAGCACTATCATTATCACAGACCTTTGTATTTGGTATAAATTTCAAGTTGATATACCTTTACTCGTTCTTGAGAAAAAGGGGCTTGGCAGACAGACAGACAGACGGACGGACAACAGTAAAAAAGTGATCCTATAAGGGTCCCGTTATTTTCAGTACGGAACCCTAAAAACATATCAGAGTTGAAACGACAACGTGCGTTAGAAAATGTAGAAAAATAAAATGGCGTCATATAATTTTTTCATATAATATACATACATACACAGACACACCTTTTCTCCGAAGGGCTAGGCAAAATCTATTCTGTTAGTAAGAAAACAACGCCAACATGGGTTGTTTCTTTTGTCCCTACTTTTTCGTCCTTTTAGTAGAGTATATTGACTTAGGAACTGTAATTTCTATTCTTGTGTAATCCCACATCTATTGCAAATTCCTTCTGTCTAAAGTTAGTTAAATAGTTTTGTAGGAATAATTGAATCAAGCAAGAAATTAATTTGATGAATTTGAAATTGATTCAATGCAAATGACAAACCAGTGTGTAACTATTCCAAGGATATTTCGCGTTTATTCTTCTGCTTCTTCCACTGCTGGACGAGGCCTCCCACAGAATAGGATAGAATATAGCATTCGCCATAATCACCATGCTTGGCAGGCGGATTGGCGATCGCAATATTGGTTAGGTACTACACAGATGGATGCTGCTGTCCATCCCCTGGCGTATACCCTTACTATGTACTGCCTTATTTTTGTGCAACAAATAAATTTCTATCTATCCATCTATGTAGAGAACGAGTCTTCTAAACCAACATCTAAAAGCTAAATCTTTCTCAAAAAAATGCAGCTAATATGCCATTCAAACTTCACTACCTGTTGAGAAACTCAATTAAAACTTCACGGACTTCAGCCCAGATTTGTAAGTGAATTCTCCAGTGTCCTTTGGGCAGAGCCATTTTTCTTCACATAATAAGATGGAATTGTTGAAGCAGGAACGTTACTAGGAATACCTAGATCAGGGGTAAAATAATTCAATCCCTAAGGATATCCATCTAGACCTCCTCCGCCGATCCGTGAACTAAAGGGTAGTCAGAATCTTGTCCAAATTGTTTATTTGGTATATGCCCACTTGTTTCTGGTTAGTAGTTAGCATTCAATTTTATCCGTAAACCCTAAAAATAATTGCCTTACCAAAACCAACAGCCGGGTTTTCGTTGGAACATATTGGTCCTGGCTGTTTGCTTGTTAAGGAGTATATTATTACTGGAAGAAAGCGTCAGCGTTGCTTTACCATCTTGCACACGTGCGTTTCCGATGGTGGGTGACAGCGAATTCAGTACTCGCCGCCCGTCATGTTTGGTCCCCGACGCAACGCCCTTTGCCTCTAGAAAAGCTCTTGAAACAAAGGTTGTTGGAAGGTCACTAGGAACTTGGTTGCAAACTGCCGTCTACACGGTCCAAACCGATCAAAGTAACCCTTTCGAGAGCCCGGTCCAAACCGACCAAAGTAACCATTGCCGACAGCCCGTTGTCAACCGTGTAGCAGGCACTTAATGATGACGCTACATTGGTGGCCTGGCTTAATTTGTGGCTGTATGCACACAGCTGTATGGCACAGCTGTGTCTGAGGTTATCTCTTGACCGGTTTATACTATGTATTTGAATATAGAACGTGGAGCTCCCTGGCTACAGCCCCGTCTCGAAGCATGTTTATCCTGCGGTTTACGGGTTCACATTTCCGGAGAGATATGCAAGGTCTGGGCGTTATTGAAATGCCGGAATTCGAATTAAGGCTGTGGCTCGTGCGATCTTTGTCAATTGGGATAAAGGTTTATATGGAAATTATTAATATATTGACGACTGTGTTATACTGTGATGTGCCGCATATGGAATGCTAACTACTATGCAAAAATTGGACTTAAGTTCATGTATGTGTGTTTTTATAATGTATGGATTTGCCTCTGACTACCCTTTAGTAGAATATCCGCACGGATATGTAAGTATATTCGCAATGGAGGCTTAAGTCGTGAGCCTGCTTTATTTGGGCTGTTGAGAAAAAAAAACTTTACGGGCTATGGGGAGAACTATGCTCGGAGTGTCACTACATGACATAATGATAAGATAAGAATAAGCAAATTGAAGTGGCAATGTGCAGGCTATATAGCTCGCAGAACCAACAACCGTTAGGCGATAAAGGTTCTTGAGTGGCGACCACAAACTGGACAAGGCAGTGTAGGAAGTTCGTCCTGGCATTCTATAGGGGAATAGAATCCATAGGCTTACTAGACATAGGCCTATGCCAGCAGTGGACTACTAACGGCTGATGACTATGATAAAATATTAAGAAAAAAAAATGTTTGACTCAGTGACTTATAAAATGATTTGGTTAGACCGACTCTACCCTCGAAACAATTTAAGTGGAATGCATTCAATATGAGTAGATTTTCCACTCGGTCTGAGTATACACTCAAGGCGGTGAACAGGATAACACTGAGATAACTTTAGGATTGAGAATAAAATGCACGGCTACTTTATAAAATGAAAGCTGACTGAACATGAAATGTTTGAGAGTAATAAACTTTTACACAAGTGGAATGCGAAATCCAGTGTATACACTTCATACCGTTCAGAAGTTGGACATCGCTGTCACATTTCACTAGGATAATGTCCACAATATGAATAATAACTCAGGAAGCTATACCAACTTTCCAATTCTGTACCCAACCAGCTCAAACGATTTGGTTGGTCTTCAATTCAACATCATCAATTTGTTTAGAATGAGATTAAATAATTAATTCATTGAAGCAGGTAATCAATAAATTAAAGTAATGCAATGCACTGACTACTACCTACATGTCCGGCCCAAGAATAATCCCCTTCATCTCCTCCCGTGGACGTCGAAAAAGCCAAGTAAAAACTAAGGAATGGGCAGCAGCATCCACCTGAATACTCAACACCGATACTGCGATGATTAATCCGCCGGGCTCCGTGATGATTATGGCAATAATTCCCCATATTGTATTTTATGGGGGAGGCCTGGTGTATCAGTCGTCTAAAGGCTGCAGATAATGATTTACAGCTTATTTATGACAGTTGCACTGTTTGATAGCTTGGTTCTTCGGCAAGGTTTGAGGTTTTGATAAATTAGTAAAACTAATCCTTCTCATCTGAACTATAGCAGTATTTTGTATAAATGCTTTAGGTATTCACAAGCGTTACTTCCAGACTTTCCAGAAAAAGGTAGGTAGCAAAGCATAAAAAAAATTTGAACCTCAGGCATACAAAACGATTCATGGACATTGGCGATAGAAGGATCCCTGCGGGGAGCATTTTGCCTCCTTTCAATACACTGGTTCTTTCTAACTACGGCAACCACGGGGCTACCTAGACAAACTAGTAAGTAACAAGAAATATACAAAAGGACGCGTTCCAGGTGAACGAGGCCTAGTAATAAAGAGGTTACCGCTTAAACAGCAGGTGGGCCATATGATTGTTCCGTCATTTAATCAGATAAAATAAAGAGGAATACGTACCGAATAATTCGAATAAAGATTTGAACCAGGTCGACCAAGTCTTTAGAACAATTTGATAATAATGTTCTCAATAAGTTGGGTAGGCAATCGGCTCGTCCATAAAGGTTATTGTATAAAGCAGAGTTTACGAATAATTACGTGAATATTCTATTGTATTCAGTCATATTTTCTTTTCTCTGTCGAATTCCGCTCCGTGAAGTGGATTCCTTTCTCGGGAATCATTTTTGAAGCACAATGCGGTAAGTAGGTATTAAAAAAACAAGCTTTTATTGCTTGAGAAATGGAATGACAATAGGTAATGTTTTTTTATTGAACAAGGGTTGTATTGTGGTGATTTCGTATTCATATTCTATTGACATGTTTATCTTTTTCTATTATATGAACTCAAGCCTAACTGAAGCATTATTAAGATTTTTGTACAAGTGGCCTATTCTATATAATTAACCTGTTGCCAACCGATTGCCATAGATGAGGACTAATGGTGGGGTTCGATGAAACTCAGCTGAAAACTACGCACAGTTGCCGATGGATCTTGAAGAAGCTGATGTTGACCGTTTGGAAGTGGGGCTGACTACCTTAATTTTCCCGGAGCCGTAATAACCACAAAAAGTTTTGTTTGTAAATGTTTTTTTTTGTATGTTCCGTATGTCGGATTTAAAAAATACTTGGTGCAAATGTAGATCACAACGGCTCAAAGTATATGCCAAATTGCACCGACTACTTCTATTTCCCCCATTAAGTTACGGATATTATTTATTTATTTATTTAAAACAATTAGAAGTTTTCATGACTACATCTAATTAGTTCCACACTTGTGCAAAAAAATCACCTAATTTGACTGTACTATACGTATGTACACGCTTGCGTGCACGTCACACAAGCGGTGTGCCATGTCTCATTTAGTTCCATACATTACAACGGCATGGTAAGTCGACGTGCATGTCTACGCGTTACGCAGCCGGTGTGCTGTGGCCTTTACCTGCATTACTATTTTTTAGTCTATTTTGTAAAAGTACCTATATTATGTCTACGAGTTACATACGTAAAAGTTGTATCTTATCCATCTATCATTATTAAAACTTTTTACTCTGTTCACCGCCGCCGTTCTTTACCGCTTTGCTAATTTCTGCCCATCCAAAAGTTGCCTGGAAGAAATCACGTTCAGCGATAAGGCCGCCTATTGTACTGTTAATTTCAATAAATCATATTATGTATTCCTGGTGATCAATAAAGTGTTAATGGTGTGGTCCCTGGTGTGTTTTGTTAATAGTAGAACTTCTTCTGAAAGAGTTCGTCCGGGGAAGTACCGGTCACTGTATCTATTTCTACCGCCAAGCAGTGTTCGCATTGCTGTGTTTCGGTTTGAAGGGTACGGGTACCATTGAAATTATAGGCACATGAGACTTTTCATCTTTGTCTCAGCGTCGGCAGCGCGCGTATGATACCTCTGTGTTGCAGGCGTCCATAGGCTACGGTAACTACTTTCCATCAGGTGGGCCGTATGCTTGATTGCTTGCCAATATAAAAAAAACCCTTAGTGGGTGTACCATGTTATCGTAGAACATCAATGCTATTATTTCATCCGTGAAGCAGCTTTAGCCTTCATGAATCATGTATACGGTAGGGTGTTTGCAAAGTGGGGACTCTAGTGAAACATTCAGAAAGAGCGTGTGAACTACCTTCACAGGGTAGGAAGCCTTAAATTATTCACGAGAATATAAATTATTGTCTATTACGTGAGTTCATTTTAGACAGCGCGCGTCAGTTTTCTTTGCTATCGGGATCTAATTACAGCCTTATTCTAGAACGTTACTTGAAAATTTCTTGTTCGAGTAACTATCAAATTGAAGTGCGTAGTATTATGCATACTTTTGGCTACAGAAATAAAAAACATTCCATTTAATTTCATGCATGAATTGTATGACAGGGACAGAACTATCTACGAAAATTAATGCACTTTATGAGGCCCGATAACCTACGATATATAAATATTTTATGCATCGTAAGGATTATATAAATACCTAAATCTCATCATCATCATCAGCCGTCAGACGTCCACTGCTAGACAAGGCCTCTCCCATAGAATGATAAAGAGGGATTTGCCATAATCACCACGCTTGGCAGACGGATTGGTGATCGCAGTATCGGTGTTGAGTACTCCGGTGGATGCTGCTGCCCATCTCCTGTTGTAATTCCTTAGCCGGTTTTTACGGCATCCACTGGAAGAGACGGAGGGGTCCATTCTTAGACTAGACACAACACGGCACCCGGACACACCAGAGAGCAGAGAGCTGATTCTACGTTTTGACAAGCAATTGACACGGACGTCTCGTGTAGTGTAGTGTGGATTTTTGTATGGAGACACTGATGAGCGCCCCTAGCGTACACTCTGTGAACCTCATTTTCCATACAAAAATCCGTGTTACACTACACCTGCCGTCCGTGCCAATTGCTTGTCAAAACGTAGAATCAGCTCTCAGAGCTCAGCACGGCACGGCAAATACTTATACTTAGCTTATAATTTACTAAAAACAAACATTGTCTGTTTTCTTTCCTAATCTGCCAACTCACTGTTTATTTTCAATTTGTTTACAAAAACAAAGAATCCGGATATAATGAATAGGGAAACAACAAGGCCTTTAGAT
The DNA here is from genome assembly GCA_951392215.1 of Epirrita christyi. Lineage (NCBI taxonomy): Eukaryota > Metazoa > Arthropoda > Insecta > Lepidoptera > Geometridae > Epirrita > Epirrita christyi. Next base: position 5,104,164 of record OX595842.1, on the reverse strand, counting down.
GTTTTATTATAAATAATAATACACAATAGATAGATTTGCACAAAGCAATTTCCGCTAGATACTTAAAGATTAAAGACTTACCTATTTGATATTTACGTAGAGTTTTAGATAGGGTTAAACTGAAGTTTAACCCTAACCCTAGTTGGTGAACCAACAGGCAGTTAAACAATCACAAGCTTTTGATGGACATTTTCGTAGATTTTCTCATCATTCCCTCCATACACTCTCGCACTAATTATAAGTGACAGGAAATAACCACAGTTTTAAGATAAATCAATTTATTTCGACCTAAAGCGGGGTCTCTTGCCGTATATATATTAGTTTATTTAATATCTTAGGCATTATTAGTAGTTACTTAGTTGATAAGACTTTATTTTTGCAATTTTTTCTGTTTAACTGTCATTATTCCTTTTCTGTGCACTAGCGACACATCCTTTTTCCACCAATACACCAAGGTTATCTGGAATAGAATGCTTTTTAGCATTAAGTTCGCCTTTGTACTTCTTTATATGCCATAAAGCTTTTTTTATCGATCTATCTATCTTTCACTACGTTCATTACCAGTAGTAACATGGATAATTCCATACATTTTTCTGAGACATCAACAAAATGGCGTTTTGCGTTAGCACTTCCTGGTAAATTTAGAAAGATATTCTAATAAATTTATATTCTATTCTATTCAATATTATTGAATATATTTTTTATTATTATTTTTATTTTTTGTTAATTATATGATAGTTTCAGTTCTGTATACCTACTGTTTCCGATGAGTTTGTGGCAATTAAGAAGCTTAACGATTTACCTGATAAAAAATTCAAAGTTATTCATCAAGCTATTTCCATGTCCAGTAAGCCCAACACTACACACTTCACAGCGTACACACAACAGGCCAAACAAACAAAGCTAAGTGTTAAGTTATGCGCCCTCAGTCCTCACTGAGAAGCACAAAACCTTAAGACCCAACTCAAATTATGTATTTATTTAAGGCACGAAGTCTTAAGAATCGGGTCGTCTAATTTTGAAGGCAAACAAACATTTGTATGCTTAATTTTAAGGCGTTCAGTGAAAGTTAAGCAGCTTAGAGGTTTACCAAAGTGACACAGCAAATAGATAAGTTTAGACTGGGAACGATATTGTTGAAGTTGTTGACCACTATGTCTATTTGGTCAGACGATTCAACTAGGAAGATCCAACTCCGACAGGGAGGTCAACCGACAAATCCAACTCGGATGGGCAGAAAACTACGCCATATCTTCTCGCCACAGGTACCGCAGAACCTCAAGACGAAAGTCTATAATTAGTGCGTGTTGCCACAGATGACTAACGACACTGGATGTCTACTCTTTTTATATGCATCCGCAGTTGCGGTTCCGAACGAAGAACGACCGCAAAACGTAACTTGTAATTACTCTTGTTTACTTTCTGATCGGCCGCTTTCGTGCGGCGACCAGAGACGAGAGAGAGAGAGAGAGAGGTGCGCGACGCTTGAGCTGTCAAACTACGAACTTCGTGTCGAAGTTTCGGCACGATTAGAGTACCGATCGCACGAAACGAAGCACGAAATTACGTAGTTCGGTGTATTAGAGTAGACCTCCTACTCTAGACCTCCTGAGCCGTGTTCGGTAACTATTGGCCATATAGACAGGCTCGAAGTCGCGCAGCAGGATATGGAGAGAGCTATGCAAGGAGTTTCACTACGTGATGGAATCCGAAATAAGTAAATACGTAGAAGAACCAAGATCACCGACATAGCTCTCAGAATTAGCAGCACTGCTTATTAGCAGTACCTATATTTACAGAAACCGCACGAATTTTCCTCAGTCCTCAACCCATAATAACCATCACAAAATTATCAAACCATCTTAGCTCGTTGCTTATTTATTTAGTACCTGAGGCACGGGGCTTTTCTCGGAAAACTTGGAAAAACGTGTTTTCCCAGAGATAAGACTAGCTTGATCGATTTTTCCAAGGAAAGCCAGATCCACGATTTTATAGTCAAAGCCTTCAACTTAGGTAAGTAACAGCTCCAATAACAATTCAAAGAGTAACAAAAAAATCTTAATTTGTTAAACAAAGGGCGGTCTTATCGCTAAGTAGCGATGATAAGTATCTCTACCACATACATATATACATATTATGTACACACACATACGTGTATTGACTGCTAAAATCATAACCTACCTTTTGCTTTGCTATATAAGTCCGGTAAAAAATTGTGTATGTATGTATTGTACATACCAATACAGTAAAGGCATTAAATACATTGAAGTAATGCAATTAATTCTAACCTCATTGCAGCACAGTGTTCTGGGAGTCACAGAATATCGACAGTGCATAAGTAATCAAGGTACCTAATCAACTTGTCCGCCGCTGACGCACACCAATCAATTTCAGTTTGCTTCGTACTAATCGCCCGAAAATGCATAATGTATTATGTAGCAGGGCGTAAAGTTGAAACAGGAATTTTGTAATAATCCTAACAAAACTATTCTGTATACATAAATATACATCTATAAACTATACTGATGCATTTATGCAATTTGCAAAGATATGTTTAGGCTGTTAGAGCTGTTGAGGATATTCCAGGTTCAGGCGAAGTACAAGGTTGAGCTCCTTAATCCGGATATTTGAGCAGCTGGCATTGTTTACCAAAGCTATAGGGAAGCGGTATTGAAACTAAATCTTTTAAAAGATGTTAAGGTATATTATCATAATGTATGTCTCGTCTATGGGATCATTGTTTAGTTATAATTTTATTGTACATTTCAAATCCAGCTAGAAATAAATATATTTAAATTATGTGAAATATTTACATTTTATAATATCCCATAAATAACCAACCATAGTCGGGAATCAAACGCACAGCGGTTAACGCTTCTCCGTATCAAGGAGACGGACGCGGGTTCAATCTCCGCCTGGTTGGTAACTTTTGGGATATTATAAAATTATATGATAGTTTATGTTGCAAACAACGTGAACTTTATATTAGTTACTTTAAACATTACCCACTTTTATCATAATATGACAACTCCAATGCCTATTGAGGATAACCTTACGAAGTCCAAGAGCATATCTCACTAAAGTCAATCAGAGGCCAGACCAAACTTTATGACCGCGAAACAGTATTTTCCTAGAATAATAATAAAGTTCCCGGTTTGCTAGTGTGTGACTGTGACATCATAATACGCTCCAGATTTCCTGATAGCTTATCTGTGCGCCACTGATAGCCACAAGACCCTTCGAATCCGTTTACTCTTCGTAGGATGGTTACCACTATTGCAAATTAATTCTCGGTTAAGTTAAATGAAATCGGTATATTTAATCAAAAACTAATTCGAAGAATTTAACCAAGCCTAGATGACGCAAATGGAGCAAATTGTTAAGAAAAACTTTTCGCACAGTAACCTTTATAAGAAAATAATATAATAATAATAACAAATTAAGAAAGTACCTTGACTTGGCCCACGAGATTACCGCCATGTGGGATGTGGATTCAACGATTATCGTCCCGATAGTTGTTTCAGTGAATGGGCTAATAGCGAAGAGCCTTGACCAACACCTTAAGAGGCTCTCACTAAATAGTTGGATCAACGGTCAGATTCAGAAGGCAGTACTCCTGGACTCGGCACGCATAGTCAGGTGGTTCCTCACTCTGCAGCCCTAGCCTCCGACCGCTTGGGCTTTGCTCCGCGGCCGGAGGTTTCCCGTTTAGATATATATTTTTTACTATGTTTTTTATACTTATTATGTTTTTGTAGATAGTAGGTATTTCTTTATAGTGAAAAATATATTTTTGTAACGAGATTTTAAATAAATGAATGCCATAACAATAATAAAAAGCCTGTATAAATCTGCTGGACATAGCCCTCCCCCATATATTGCCACGACGAACCATATTGCATATTATCTATTGATATGGGTATGCCATAATCACCACGGTTGGCAGACGACTTGGTGATCGCAGTATTGGTGTTAAGCACTCAGAAGGATGCTGCTACCCATCTAGTGCTATCCCTTAATCGGCTGACACAACATAACATACAGGATGAGAGGGGATAATGTACGGCTATACTCTGAATAATGAATCGGCAACATTATCGCTTCAAACGCACACGGATAAGAGAGTTTCTTACATTTTGCGTTCCAAAAATGTAGGTGTTATAAGTTTCTAAATTCCCGTCACATATCCTGTAATTAACTATTATTCTAGTTGCTTATTAAACCTTACTTTTTGCCTACTATGAAAACGCCAAAATAATGACCCGTCAAACAGAAAAATACTGGCGAATTGACATTTTTCCTTCTCAAATTACTACCAACCAATTTTTTCAGAATTTGCCGTTTCAATTACAATTTTTCCTATAAATATCTTTAGAGTTGTTGGTAAGGAACCAACGGTTCACCAATAGTTTTTCCGTTGGAAAACATTATGTGTATTATATTAAAATAATAATAATAAGAAGCCTTTCATATTCCTTAAAATCCTTTAATAATAAATGCTGGACATTTCACACAGCATTATCTAGCCCCAAGCTAAGCAGAGCTTGTGTTATGGGTACTAGATAACTGATATACTTAATACAGTACATAGATAGATATTTTTTTTGTACAGTGTTCGTTAAAGAGCGGCACAGTATAAAAAAAAACTCGTAAATTATATTATTCATTTAGTTAAAACGGGAATTTTCTATCGTGTATCCGAAGTTTTGACTTAAGGCGTGGATATATTATGTAAATTGGGGTACATTAAAACCTTTTTTCTCCGTAATATGTATCGAAAGAACTTCAAAAAAATATGTTAATCTACATCATAAAATGTATAGTTAAAAAAAGCAGGTCTTCTTTTTTTAAAATTTTTAAAAACAATTTATTGTAACAGTAATAAATTTCTAAAGTACCGTCTGTTTTCGTTTAGTTAAAACCATTTTTCTCCAAAACTATTTATTCTAGCGCTATTCCTTCTTATCTGAACTAGATAGTGACATTTGGCAGAATTATAATGTTTTTTTAGGAGCACCATTCCTTAAGCTAGTGACTTACGTAAAGCAGGCTGACCAAAAAAGAACCAGTTATACTAGAAACGAACTCCTGCTCCTTTTCATTATGAGGGTCACAGATTGAGATACAATAATTCTGTTAGGCCGAGTGAAATCTAATAGATTTCCCTTCAGGAACGGGAAAATTAAATTTTGAAGGACTCCACTTCACTCAATATTGGCAGCACTTATTGGGGACACTTTTCCATTCTAAGTGTTTAATTTAAAAGGCAATGAATCAATTTAATGTAACTGAAAATTAATTCAATATTTGCTTCGGTTTTCCTGTTTTTTTTAAGGCTTCATTTGCAATTCACTGTTTAATTTTAACAGAGAGTACATTCAGTAGTATTTTATTGGGTTAAGTTAATTGGGCATTGGCTGTGTATTCAGTTAAATACCAAAAAAGTGTTTCGTTGCTGGAGGCAATAACGAGAATCAACACTAAGATATTTAACATGTTATTTTTTTAATATCTATTTAATTATAAAGTATTATGACCTTCTTGAATTTAAGAATTTGTTCTAATAAAACTGATTTTAGATCGATAATGTACCTATTTACTAAAACCAACTAATCAAATTTACTAAACAAACTTTGTGAATTTCATCATTCACAATTCATTCTGAATTACTTACACAAGTTTCGACAAAAATTTCGAGTCTTCCCCAAGGTGAATTTGTGTCGAAACTTGTCGGCATTGAATGACCGGTATGGGAAAATTCCTGATTTTACAAAATGAAGAAAATTTACAATGAAAGAAAAAAAAACCTAACTACCTAATAACCTAATTACCTAACGCTAAGTCTGTTTAGAACTAGAAAACATTTATACAAAATTAAACTTGTGGTGGACAACCAAATTGTTGTGGCTAACCAAGTCACTTGGTAGAGCAAATTCAATTTCATGGCTTTTTTTACGATTAACTCAAGTTTTATTAGTGCCCCTAGCATAGTGACAGATAAAATCTCAGATAGCCTAAGCGAAGCCTTTTGACAAGTGTTTTTTTTAATTATCTAACATCTTAACTACCGCACTCCAGGCACTTCACTAACACATCTGTCAATCGAGAAGCTACCCTTAATTGCTGATGTTACCAACAGACTAATTTACAACTAACGAATACATTTTGTAACTTTTGCTGAAGGTTGGTGAAAATTGCGACTAGACATTCAATTTATTTCACCTAGAGATTACCAGAGTCAAGTGTATTAAAGACATTTACACAGAATTATCTAAGCCATTATTGCTTAATGACCTGTGACGGTCACCCGACTCACCAGACTAAACCAATCAATTTATCTATTTTTGCCAATTGGATTACTTAACTGTGCAAAACGTTTATCTATCTAAGATAATATTAAAATTAGTTTTTTATCTACCATTACATCTCATTTTATTTAATTGACATATTTGCCGTGGCGTGTCTAGCCTAAGAATAGATCCCTCTAACTCCTCCCGTGGATGCCGTAAAAGCGGACTGAGAGATTATACCAGGGGACGGGCAGCAGCATCCACCTGAGTGCTCAACATGAATACTGCGATCACCAATCCGCCTGCCAAGCGTGGTGATTATGGGAATTCCCTCCATTGCATTTCATGGTGGAGGCTTCGTCCAGCAGTGGATAGCTTCGTCCAGCAGTACTACCCAGGTGAACTCTTTCACAGGAGCTCTACTACCTAAGAAAGTTTCGAAGTGATACGCGATTTAATAACCATGCGCGGTGAACTTACCACTGAAAAACTCCGTGGTTCCTTGTCTACCTGTAATCAAAAACAGAGGTTATTCAAATTATGCCATAAATTATTATCATTGTAATTAAATAATTACAATGATAATAATTTATAATTAATAATAATTTAAATGAATAGTTAATGAATATTTTAACTTTTATAATTTTTATTATTTACAGTCATCAACTTTGATGGCTGTTTATTATGATGAAGATGATTAAAAAATCTTAGAAAAACATTTTGTCAACAAAATCGTATATACGATACGGGTGTTAATTTTTATTGATATGAAAAAAGTTCACCACCACCACCACCATCATCATCATCGAAAAATGTTAGGTAGGCTTAAAGTAGTTGAATCTCTATTTCCAACCCCTGTTAATATTTAACACGTCCAGAGAACAATTAAAATCGTTTGACGTAGAGCCTGCAATCTTGTCCTACCCCATTTCACCTTGATAAATGTTCGAGAGCGCGCGTAAATCTTATGGACTGGCGTTATGCTCTGTAAATCGATGGTCTTTTGAAAGGAATTTATTTCATCGGTGTATTTTCAATTACCAAAGTCAGTTTCTGTACGCAGTTTTATCGTGCAGAATCTAACATATCGGTTTCCTAACAATGTTTTTCCTGCACCGTTCAGAATACAAATAAGAAGAACCAAAACAAATACTTTACAAAGTCCATCAAAAGTCAACAGATTCAGATTACACCTTCAAAATAAAACGTTTTTCTCATAAACATTACAATTTAAAGCTCTATCCCCTTGTGTTATGGAATAATTTTGCTTAGTGTAAAATGCACATGGAATTGCATACGCGGTAGATAGATTACTTTTTCCAAGACTGAGGATAAACAAGAGCAAGAGAAACTTCAAGTCCTTTGTCGTCGGAACGGTCCAAGTTGCGCCCTGCGGACGGTTTATATTTACAGACTGGACGAAATAAAACTGTGACACAGCCTGTTAACGAAACAGCTAGGTAACTATCACATCACCGTAGCCTTAAAATCAGAGAAAATCTAAAATCGAGATGACGACACTTATCTTATGAAAACCATAATTTTGTATGGGCGTCAAACGAAATGAGGCAAGAAGATATTCATCTAAGAATACAGACCCTTGTAACGGTTGCACAAAGTTAGTGGATGGCGGCGGAAAAACCTTTTTTCATGGCATTCCATGTGAAGACGTAAGTGTACTTCAAACGGGTGATGACGGAAACGACGTACTAAATATAATCAGTCAGATGTGTCTATGGGTACAATAACTTGTCAACTTAACAACTTGTGATGTTAACTATGTGAATTTGGTTTTTAAAATAATTTTAATGGTAACGAAAGCTAACTTTTTTTACCTAAGCATGGCCCGACACAAACTTGGCCACTTTAACAATTGTAGCACAAATTGATTTGATATTTACCTACATTACAACGCGATGCACTTCAAGTCGTATAGCCTCTAGGTCTACGAGAATCCACTCTAGGTTTACGAGAATCTAACGTTAAGAGGCGTAGCTCTGCGTACTGCGGTTACTCAAAGTCAAAGTAGTTTTTATTTCACAAAATCAAAAGAATAATTTTCAATTTACTAAAATGGATGCACCTACATAACTAGGGATTTCAAACTGTTATTTTGATAGATTGACCCAGCTACTTTAATTGTAAGCTGTTTTACAAAGCGATGCTTGTAAAAGATTTTTTATTGCAACTAATCTAAAACTGAACGCCCCACTATTTCATTATGTCAAAATAAAGTATTCCACAGTCCTTAAGCATAAGGACCGTTTTCGAACATCAAGAAGTTGCCAAGTAAAAGCGGTGGAGAGAAAATGCAGTTTTAGACTAGATGCACTCTACTTTCATGGTATAATGGCGTATTTTTCAACAAGGGATGTAATAATTCTGGACCTAAAACTGGCGCACACTGATTGCTTATTTATTTATTTTATTTAAACCCGTACTTTATGTTGTGACATTTGGCTGAAATTCAAGCATTATGATGTCGCAGTAATAAATTAATGGAATCAATTATGAGAGAGGCTAACGGTTCCGTCTAATCTGGAATCAGTCCAATACGGAACCTAGGGTGCCATTTTTTAAAGTCATCGTGTGACCAAACTTCAGTAAAATTATCGTTTATTCCACGGTTTCCAAATTCCTTAAGGTGATTCCTCTCGCATGTGGCGCGAAATTCAAATTTTATTGCGTTTTTGCTCATTACAGCTCATCAACACTTCTTGAGATAGTAAAAACTGATTTTGCGAAAACTAGGAGACCTAACACACATGTTTCAGTTTATAGTTTCACATATAGATCATTACTTCAGCTACGAATACTCTTCAATGATTTTTACAGTGTTTTTTTGGTTTAAAGATATGCGTAGCTTAACTAATGACATTTATGAGATACTATCAATTAAAACATGTGTGCTAGGTCTCCTAGTTTTCGCAAAATCTGTTTTCTCTATCTCAAGAAGTGTTGATTAGCTGTGATTTACAAAAAACACAATCAAAGGACATGTTCCAAAATGGCCTATATCGATGTACATCAGACAGAGAATGGCGAAAAAATCAGTGATTATCGTAAAAATACTCTTACTTTAATTTGAAGCATAATTTACTGCACAGAAATGTTTAAAATTCGTTTTTTTTTACTGTGGTAACATATTTTCTTAAGCAGCCATCACAGGGAATGTCACGTTTATTGCTCTGTAGTTGCTTGCTTTATTCGTTCGTTGGGAGTAGTGTGTCTACATAGATTTTGTTGCCTACGATAGCTTTATTCAATTATTACGATCATCACATCAGTACAAGTTCTTCAATTCAACATTTCGATTCTACGCGAAAATATTTTCCTTAGTCCAAGACCTTGCAACCACGACGCGAACAAAATGCAGTTCTGGTCAAATTAAGTTGTCAACAGCTGTCGAAACATTTTACCACAGAGCAAATTGTATCCGCCCGCCATATTGTTTTGTCTTGTGTTGCTCTCCGTGAGAAAGATATATTAGGAACCTGCATTAAATGAAGTGCAATAATTAAGAAATGACAATGGGAAAAGGTTTTGCATATATTTAGCCATGTTTACGCAAGTGTACACCGACAAGGGCTAGGCTCCATACATCTTGGAACAACACCTTTGAATTTCGCGCCACATGCGAGAGGAATCACCTTAATATCTGAACCTCATTGATGACTAATACAGTGCCTACTACTATACTTTGATATTAATACAGTGCCTCCTCCAGTAACTCGATCTAATGAAAAACGGTGATTTGCGGCCTTTTTGATGATATTAAGTCACTCAGTGACATTCAAAATCACACCCCAGTTCGATACAGACAACCCGACTAGAATACCTAGACAGAGATTTCAACTAAACCCTCCATTGATGAAGAGGCCGTCGTTCAACTACAATAGCTCCGTATTTTTTTAAAAGCTTTTATTTAACTTGCAATGTATGTATGCTTGTCCGGGTGGAATCTTGAAAATGAATTTTAAATCAGTTATCTTTAACCGATTGAGCTGAAATTTTTCATACCTTCAAGCTCAGATGACAATACAATATTATGGTGACGGCGAGCTGATCTGATTATGGAGACAGAAGGTGGACAACGGAACTCCTCGATTAGCCAGCCATTGTTTGGGCACATTTTGGTCAGGTTCCGATAGCGAATTTAACAAAAGTTTGTTATGAATTTTTTTTTTTAACAATAAACTTATTTCTAACTCAACTTAAATTAAATATCGTAATGTGCAGCACTGTTACTCGTTGGATTTGCACACTGGGTGTAACTCGTTGGGAATATTTATCCTAATTTTTTTCCATCGAATAACACTGTTACTCGATAGGAAAAATAATCCAAACGAGTAACTCGTAGTGTTGCTCTTTTTGGTGTTGCTGGTTGGGACCCTCCGTCGTAACAGACCCTCGATATTTATGGCATAAACTCAGCGGTAGTTTGCGGTTCTTAATTACTGTGTTCTTAAATAAATCATAAAAATTATTTACCATTTTTTTCAACAGCATAGATTTACTGACCATCATATTAGAAGCATCTGTTCAATAAGAAAAGGCACTTTGCAAATTCATCGATCGAATAGTAAAAACTTAATTTTAAATACTCCATTAAAATGTTGGTAAGCCCACAAAGCGTTAAACTGCAGCGACCACAATGCAAAAAATGCTTGGGGATCTGAACGAAATCCTTTCGATACGATACGGTCTCATAGGCAGAGAGCCGGGATAGGGTTGTCAGGTTTTTGTTAGATTTTTGTGTTAGATTTTGGCCGGATGTTTCAGGCGTTTCAGACCTTTTTGTCCTTGGTATTCGAGGAACATTAACGCTTACGTAAATATCCAGTAAGTAGGGAGTGAGTAGGTCTACTTACGTGCTTGTAATGATCGACATACCTATACATGATAATATTAAATGTTAAAGTGCAAATAGTAATCAGATCAAACAATGTAAGGAATACTTATTTTTCTGACAGTATCGTAGGTTCGCTTGGGGATTTAAAAGGCATACGAAAATTACACATTTCGAACCATAAACCCATTTTGCGATTTTGCATGCATTTTTTCTATGCATTAGTCATTTTGTTATGAAAATTCATGCAATGCACGTAAGCCTCACGGCTGGGGCCCGACTCGCACTTGTATTTATTTTAATATTTCGAGGATATATACTTTGCAGTAATTGGTGAACTTTCCCGACTATACTTGTCTAAAATGTTCTGACAACCCTACGGAGAGATTACCCGGACAAAGTTGAGAGTCGGCAACCTATCGTTACTTTACATCCTAGGTATCGTATGTGCAAAACTTTTTAAATCTCTTTTTATGTTTAGGCGTTTTGTTTGCCACGTGAGTGTTATGTGCAGACTGTGCAGCTGTTTAGGTATTAAAAGTTTCTTCAATTTGTTTGAAGTTGCGCACAACACGGAGTCCAAAGCCTTACAAAGCACGGGAAACTTTGGTAGGTACACCCTGATGGTGTACCAACAGATGCATTTATATTTTACTAGCTTTTGCCCGCGGTTTCACCTGCTTTATGCTCCTGTAACGGCACTTTTTTATTTTAATGTAGGTTTGGATATATCTGTCTAACTAATAAACTCCTGCAGCTTGCTGCTCGCCTGGTATATTGAATAAATTTCGAATACCTGTATAATTAATACCGAATAGTGGTGCCCCCATTTCACTTCTCTAAGGATTGTTCTCTGGATGAAAAGAATCCTATAGCTCAAACCAGGTCATAATCTACTTGTATACCAAATTTTATCGAAATTGATTTAGCCGTTACTTCGTGATTGAGTTACAAACATACAAACATACTTACACAATTATGATAGTTATTATTATATAGTGAGATATTTGTACACATTTTATGTCACTTACCTATTTGGCACTTACTGCTCAAAACTGCCACAAAAACCCTCAAAGAAATGTGATAGGAACTCATCAAGCTAATGGAGACATCATTTACGATTGGTAGGATAGTTAAAGTTTAAAGGTAAATATATAGTTTGCAGTTGCAAAGCCGGGAAACTAAAACGAACTTCTCGTTTCAATTTTATTACCTGCTTCTTGTAACGACATCCAAGCAGTTACTCAAACTTTAAAGGGATTCAGGAAAACTCACTTTAATTAAAATAACTTGAACTTGTGTTTAAAACACCTGACCTGCACAACACTGGGGCACGGGCCCGCCCCGCATTCAGGTATTTAGGACTGCGGCAAGCAAATTCAGTATTCATTATTTATTTACATTTAACTTATTATTTTCGGTCTTTTTTTATTGTAATTTTGTATTGCACTCTTTATAAGAACTTTAAAAAAACAACAGGATCCTCAAAAAACAAAAATAAACAAAAAAAAATTATATTGTCCCCTTGGGTCTCAACTGGGCCGCGCTGCCCGAAACTCTATGGTTTTTGAAATGACCCTGAGTCTCAAATGGGCCGCGCTGCCCGGTCCGATCAGACCACAAACGAGTCTACGCTACTTTTGCATTTTGTATAAGTTCAGTTGCGTGTTATTGGTTGATTTTGGAATGTGTATTGGTGTTGGACCTACCTACCGTACAAGCCATGAATCAAGCCTCTGCGTTCAATAAATGGAAAGTGGCCACTTTTTTTCCACTTTCCATTTTCCGGCAGAGCAAAAGCTTCTCGCTGGAAAAAAGTGGCGGTTACACGAGGGGAAACATGGAAACATTTTTTTTTTTGAGAACATTTTATCATGTATATTATTGTTTTTTTTAGTTAGTTAATTGCCAATCATTTTATTTGTTATTTTATTTATTATGATTATTATTGTTTGCCTAAATGTTTCCATATTTAATTTTATGACAGGCCGAAATTTATTCTCCAGCAAGAGTTTTCTGCATATTCTACCAAGCGGAACCAAACACCAGACCCATGCCTGTCTCACTCAGACTAGTACTACTACCGAGTATGCATCCATCTGGACAAGACTTCCCTCTTGCATAATTGCAGGGAACAGATGCATGCTCTTTACTAGTTTCGACTCCTGTTTTGTAAATATTTTCCCGATTTAACCGAAGACTATCCTGTCCACGATGTGCCATAGAAACAGCCGTGAATTGCTTCTCTTTATAATGGTCTACTTTTATCATCATAATTGTACGGGGAAGATGCTTTTCCCCATACATGTATATATGCTATGATAATTGATGGGACGCGGATGCGAATGAAACTACCGCTCGCTGCTGCTTTGAGTTTTGAACTGATTTATTATAAAGTAAAAGTACTTGCTATGCACAATGTTTTTATGCTGAATGTGCGGGTTGGCCCGTACATGCTCCCCGCAAGAGAAAATAAAAGAAAATAACAACCAAAAATGTGAAGTTAATTAAAATAATAACAATAAGGTTGATTGTCTGATAATGATTGATTGATTCTTATTAAGCTAAAGTTTAGGTTTTTAGTGCACTGATATCACAACGCGGAATGATAGGCGACGTTGCCTTATTGACTCGCGCACAAGCACATTGATACACTACACTATCACTGATTGATTGCTGAGGAGGTAGGGGAAGGGGGCGCGCCGCGGGCGCTGGCGCCGTGGCTGGTGCTGCGGCTGCTGGTGCTCGGAGAGACCACGCGCCGCGCCCGCGGCGACACCACCACACGATGCCTGCCAGGACACCCAATCCGATAACCACGTAGATTGCAGCATAGTGGTGGATGTCGTGATATGATATTCTTGATGTTGTCGCCTCGTTCTCTTTTACGAACTTGATCTGTTGGTCTATGTCCCGCATCTCCTTTTGGTCTCTTTCGCCGATTCCCATTGAATCTTTCGGTATGGAGACGTTGATAATATGATTGATAGGGGCAATCATAGGGGCTCTGATATTTGATTTGATATACATCTCGCTTGTTTTCAGATCGTGAGCAATGATTTCGAACGTATCCGTTTTTATTGCGCAACCATTATCTATAGTAAGTAAGCCGGAACGAGTCAGCTGATGAATGGTAACTTGATCGCGGCACATCATTCGAAGTTGACATTGATTACAGCAAAAGTATATGTAACTGTTTAAAGAATGGCTTTCCATCCAAATATTCTCACAAGACTTGATAGTTGTTTCACATTCTGCATTCTTCCTCTGACAGAAGTCCTTATCTCCGTTGATTCGGTAGATAGGCTCACTGATATGACACAGGTATACTCCCTCTTCTGCTACTAGACATGATTTAATTCCGCTTTCCGACAGAGAAATATACGTGTCCTTTTTCAAATTGATTGCTACGTAATTTGATATAGGTTTGATGCTTATCATGTTTCTTTGCTTTTGCTCAAGAATTGGTATGATTTTAAATATTTCGAAAAAGTCTCGACTGATCAGTGGGATTCGTAGTTCAAAGATTAGGTAGTCAGTAATTATTCTTGCTTTTGATGTGATAAGTTTAAATATTCTTGCTAAATCGACGTGAATATTGTTGATGGGTAGCGTGACATCATTTGAAACATGGCTTGAAATAATGCTGAGTTGATCCTGCATTTGTTTTGCTGTTATTAAATAGGGACTAAGTCGCCAATGAGAAATGTCGGTGATAGTGTCTAACATCATTCCTTGCATATGTTTAATATTCTGCAATAAATTGCTTGCTATAATCGCTCCCACGTTGAAGAAGTTTTCAGAAGTCTAGCATAGCATATCAGTGAGCATATCATTTTGTTACTGGCTTGGCATCAGCCGCCGTGACGTTCAGCAAAAACTCTTGGCTGGCTTTAGCCGCCGAGAGAAATCATCAGCAAGCATCTTCCCCGTACATATTGGTCCTTCGAGCCTCCAAAGGCAGGATCATCAGCGCGAATGTTTTCTTACAAAAAGTGTTTGTGTGAGTGAACTTGCCGAAGAGCTAGTATAGCAAATCAGTGAGCATAACATATCAGTGAGCATAACATATCAGGAGCATAGCATATCAGTGAACATAGCATATCAGTGAGCATATCATTTTGTTACTGGCTTGGCATCAGCCGCCGTGACGTTCAGCAAAAACTCTTGGCTGGCTTTAGCCGCCGAGAGAAATCATCAGCAAATCCTGGCTGATTAGCAGCCGCCAGGAATCACCACTTGGACAAGCAATCCTCTGGTCACCTAGCAACGAACCCGGGGTCAGCGCAGCACACCAGGTTCATCAGCATCAGCAGAGCAATCAAGTAGGATCTTTCCATTTTATACACTGGCCATCTTAGTAATTTTACGAGATGTCTTCGATGGAAGATATTTTAATCAATCAGCAGCAAATCATAGGGGGCATAAATACGCTCTACTCTAATTTTAAAAAAGATGGGTCTGATCGAAGAACAGCAGATTATATCAAAAGACGCATTGATACGTTAGATGGCTATTGGCAGGAATATAAAACAAATAATGAGCAACTTATGCAAGTTCCTGACAAGAGCAATGATTATTTCGTAAGCAACCATTATCAGCAAGGGAAAGAATTGTATCTATCAGTAAGGGAGAAAATTTTGTCAACTTCAACAGCATCAATCATACGGCCAGCAACGCCTTTATCAATCAAATCAGCAGATACTCCTGAGAGGTTTACGAAATCTCAGGGGGTCACCAGCAAGAAAGATGATTTAATCAAAAAACAAATGAGCAATTTTAAAGCCTTCGCAAGAACGGTTTCCAGCATTAATGTGGATATTATCACGGAAAAATGGGAATTTCAAGATATTCTCAAAAACATAGAGAGCAGGTGGTTAAACATTGATAAGGTTCACTGGGAATTAGACAGTGAATCGGACAGCAGCAATAAGCAGTATGAGGAAACTTTCTCGGAACACGAGAAAACGTATAACGACATGAAGAAAGCCCTCAATAGCAAACTTTGGTCAATGTCTCATAGAGAAAAGACTACTCCGCAGATGGAAGTACCAAATTTTCACGGTAATTATCATCAATGGGTCTGCTTTCAAGATCTTTTCACTGAAGCAATTCATAACAACAGCTTTTTATCAAACGCACAAAAAATGCAATTTTTAAAATCATTGGTTAAAGGTGAAGCAGAACGCCTAATTCAACATTTAAACATTAGTTCCGACAATTACAGCATTTGTTGGAACATCCTTCAGCAGAGATACAACAACAAAAAGATGATATTTTCATCACACATCAATATTCTCATGAACCTACCCGTGATTCAACAAGCTTCCATCAATCACATCAAACGCATTCATGATACCACACAAGAGACTTTGAATGCTATCAAAAATCTGGGAGCTGACGTCACGTCATGGGACCCGTTAATCGTGCATATTCTATGTCAAAAGTTAGACAGTGACACGCACAATGAATACATGAAATCGGTCAAGCAGCCTCGAGAATTACCTGTCCTATCAGAATTTCTTACTTTCTTAGAAAGCCAATTTACGAGCATGGAGTCTAGTCGAAGAAAGCAAGAAAATAGCAATCAGAAACAACAAGTACAAAAATCATTGTACAATTTCAATCATCGAAAATCATCAGATTTTAAACAATCATATCAAAGCAACAACGACATTTCGCAATCTACTTCAAGTAAAAAATTCCTTTCAAGCAAAATATGCCCCGTTTGCAGTGGTGAGCATGGTATATTTTATTGCAAAAGATTCTTAGAAATGTCCCCAGCCAGCAAGATGCAACTTATGCTAAAACATAATTTATGCAATAACTGCCTTTATGATCACAAGGGCAAGGAATGTTTCTCGTTAAAACGTTGCCGGGAGTGTAACGAGTGTCATAATACGATACTTCATGACATGTACAAACAAAATGAAAATGATACACGTTCAAATCAGCGTAACTCGAACTCATACGTGGCGCAACAGGATGAAGAAACCGAAATTCTGTTATCAACAGCCATGATCAAAGTTCAAAAAGTTGATGGCACCTATCAAACAATGAGAGCTCTTATCGATCAGGGATCGCAGACTTCTCTGATCACGGAAAACGCCGCTCAGCAATTAGGATTACCACGTCAGAGATGTAAGGGCGTAATCAGCGGTATAGGAGCGAAAGATAACATTTGCAAGGGAGTGATAAACATTAATTGTACACCAACTAACAATAGTTATCGTATTAGTACAGACGTTTATATCATGAAAACCCTCACAAAGCATTTACCGACTAGCACGTTTTCTAAACCAACATGGGATTATTTAAAAAATATCCAACTAGCAGATCCGAACTTCAATGTCAGTCGTCCAATCGACATTTTGTTAGGAGCAGACATATACTCAAATATCATCTTGGATGGTATATGCCGATCAGATCAGACCGCAGTAATTGCTCAACAGACCCACCTAGGGTGGATATTATGCGGGACCACCAAAACTTTGCAATGTTGTACAAGTTGACATCAACGAGAGGCAGAAGTTTTGGGAGATAGAAGACAAGCGAAGAACCACCATTTTCATCAGGCGATTTGGAATGTATTCGTTTTTATCAAGAAACTACAAAACGCTGTAAAGATGGAAAGTATCAATATCAAGTCAGAATCCGGTTCGAAGGACCACAATATGTACGGGGAAGATGCTTTTCCCCATACATGTATATATGCTATGATAATTGATGGGACGCGGATGCGAATGAAACTACCGCTCGCTGCTGCTTTGAGTTTTGAACTGATTTATTATAAAGTAAAAGTACTTGCTATGCACAATGTTTTTATGCTGAATGTGCGGGTTGGCCCGTACAATAATCAAATGACAAAGAGGTTAATTATAAAAGTGTTTACTTAAAATCCTTTTCCCCCAAATGTTGGAAGAAAGACCATTAGGGTCAAACTACAAGTCATCGCATGCTACAGCACAGCGCAGTTGTCATCCAATACAAAAGTGAGTTTAATAAAAGATGTCGCCCGGATACGATCGCACGTGCTTTGCTAATTACTTAACTTACCCAAAACAGACTTTAAGACCACATCAAAAACAGTACATTTAGGATTAGCGATCAGGGATTTTGCGAGATAACAGCAAATACATCAGAAAAAAAACCTAAACCGCAATATCGCCAATCACTGACTGCTGCTGCTGGCTGCGGGTTCGATTCCCGCCTCAGAACAAATATTTGTACAATCTTCAGATATTTGTTCAGAGTGTTCTGGGTACGATGGTCTATGTATAATAAAAAATATCTATCTATGTAATGTATTGTATTAAGTATATCAGTTATCTTAGTACCCATAACACAAGCTCTGCTTAGCTTAGGGCTAGATAATGTTGTGTGAAATGTCCAGCATTTATTATTGTTATTATTACTGATGCTATAAGAATATCGTGTGTGCACATGGCCACATATATGCATGCTACGGCATCGTACGCATGATAGAGCGCGCGATGCTGAAGCATGCGACGATTATGTAGTTGGACCCTTTAATGGGACAAATTAAAGGATGTAAATAGTCCCATTACGAAGGTTACCCAGTTTACCCCATTTTTATAATGTTTTACGCAATGCGGTTACTTTACCGGCTGGCAACACTGGCAAGCTTCTGTTTAGGCACAATTTGTGTGAAATATTATTTTTACCGATTTTAAATAGCTAGGTACTTCTTGAATACCCTTTTAAAGATAAAGATAAAGATAATTTTATTTGTTTTGAATATGGTAATTTTACATTGGTGGTCATAATTCACACGTCCAACATACTCAATCATACATAACATTTTGATAACATGTTTGTATATTCTCAATGAGCACTGATGGAGTAGGTGGCAAGTGACCCGACTTCCGGTGCTTAAGTTATATGTTAAATTCCGGTTGTGCACAAATAAATTCTTCAACTCAAAACAATTCAAAATATACACAATATCACATCAGCAGTCTTTAGAAGTCCACTGTTGGACTAGGCCTCCCCCATAGAATGCAATGGGGGGATTTGCCATAATCACCACGCTTGGCAGGCGGATTGGTTATCGAAGTTAGTGATAAGTACACAGGTGGATGATGCTGCCTATCCCCTGGTTTAATCCCTTTTACAAAATCTACAAGAAGAGAAGGAGGGGTCTATTCTTTAGGCTGGACACACCACGCCACAAGTAACCTATAATAATAAATAAATAAATAAATGCTGGACATGTTATGGGTATATATTATATACTAGATAATGGTATAGTAAAAGTGTAAAAAATTACAATTTTGTGATAATTCACACAATTTGTTTAGTAGAATTGGGGACCTGATATACTTAATACAATACATTACATAGCTATTTTAGATATTTTTTTATTATACATAGAAAATATCCAGAACACCCTGAACAAATATCTGCAGATCGTACAAATATTTGTTTCGAGGCGGTAATCGAACCCGCAACCTCCTGCGTCGCAGGCAAACCTTCGCCCGCCGCGCCACAGAGGTCGTCAAATATAATATGTTATAACAAGAGTCATCTTCTTACGAGTCACTGGTTCTTTCGTGGTAACGTATGCTTCATTTCATGACTCGTGGTTACCTGAACACGTTTACAGGAATCTGTAGCGCATTGCGATCTTATTGTTTACCGCATTCTGTTTCTGGAATGGCTTTGTTCCAATGTATTGTTTATAATTCCATTGAATTTCCTGAGATGAGAATTAAATACTTACCTGAACAATAATAACTCGGTTTACAAATAATGAGAAATGGAGTGTATTGGTAATCATAAAATCAAAGTGTAGGTTAGACGCCCACTGTAGCCTGTGCCTCCCATATATGTTCATAGTATGTATTCGATCTTTGCTCATTTTAAATAGAGGGTAGATAATGAGGGCTTTTCAACTTCGATTAAAAAAAAAGTAGTTCAAACTGGTTCGATAGATGACGCTGACTCAACTGTAAATGCCAAGATTGTTAAATGTATTATCTGTGGTATACACGTACTAAGCTATTATCTAACTAGTCTGTGGCTATTAGTCATGATATTCTGTTTGTGTCTGCTTCTTGAGCTAGTGATTTCGTGATGTTTTTAGTAGTACTAAGTTTTAGCGCCCTGACGGGGTTCATGTACCTACCTGACTAACAGTAAAAATAAGACCTATTACTAACTATATTGTATGTACATGTGAGCAATAAATAAATACACATACAAATACTAAGCAAAAATAAATACCACGAAACGAAAATATATCTATGTTGTTGACGTTGACATTTAACTTTATTTTGACACTTGACAGTTACGTAACAGAGCAGCGCCATCTATTTTCAACGCTGAAAGCATGATATGAAACGGCCGTGAAAACCCCTCATTTTGTTTGCATCCGCTTTGTCCCGACTACCGTTACTTTTTGGAATCGTTGGACCAGAGCTTGGCGAACGACAGCACCAGATACCAGTTTGCTTGTGCGACTAGGTATCCCGACACGGTCACTTCCAATTATTTTGAAAAGCTATTTTGTGAAAAGACACTTTTTTCGTGTGAGACGTTCTCGCAATTGTGCTGTGCATTTTTATGATTTTGGAACTACAGAAAGCTATGTATACACTCCGGGACACTGAGCTGAGCCAATCCACGAACCTGGGGGAACAAATGGGGGGATTTGCCATTTGCACCACACACTGGGTAGGCGGATTGGTGATCATAGTATTGGCGTCAAGTAATTGACACCAATACTCGTGGTGTCAATTACTTGATTGACTTGGTTGGTGGATGCTGCCGCCCATCCCCTAAAATGTATATATATTTATGTAAATGTATGTCTGGCCTAAAAAAAGATCCCTCCGTCTCCTCCCGTAGATGGCGTAAAAGTCGACTAAGAGATTACAATGACATTATATATTATATACTTACTATATAATATATATGATATATATATTTTCACTCCTCTTGCTCAAAAAAACCGTCATTGTAGCGTACCATCGTACCAGAGCGAAGAATAAGATTTTTTTATTTTTGTCTGTCAATTGACAATGAGCCTCACGGAAGAAATGAGCCTACAAAAACGAAAAAGTCTTTAGTCATAAGTAGAATAATCATGAATAAAGACTCGACTTATTACTGCTTCATAAAAAAAGAACAACATTTTATTTTTGAAATTGAACTAAAATTGGCGATCTCTTTGGTAGAATCATGGAAGTTCTTCCGTGGGTAGAATGCATGCAATGCGTTGCGGCTACAGAAGAAATAAAAAAAAAGACATTGGCGCGAAATCTTTAGAATTTTTCGCTAATTGCAAATTGAAATAGAGACTATTTCATATTGTATTGGATTATTTTATTTTCTCGCACTCGTAGTGAAAAATAGAGTGCAACACTAGGCGCTAAAAACCCATTAAAACTCGGTTTCTATTTAATCCCTCGCTAAAGCTCGGGAGTAAAACTACCTCGTATTTATTGGGTCATTTTAGCTCCTTGTATAACAATCTACTATCAGATAGGTACCTATATAACCATAAACAAAACCAAGAAAAATAAAACAGCAATTACAACTTTACAAATAATGTAGAGTTTTTGTTGCGGTGGTGAACTGTTAATACATTATACATGTATTATCATTGTAACGTTCGAAACATAAATAAACGTACATCAAAACTGTAATCAAATAAACTGCTAAAATTCTATCTAACTAAACGCTGCGAAGCGGTAACTGCAATTACCGTCACATAAAGTCACAGGACGAACTCCCGTCGCGGTTTCCGAATTCAACGCCATTCTATCAAATAACGAAGCGCCCGCGAAAGCTTATTCACACAATTCACGTTTCGTGAACTAGAATTGTACAAGTGAGAGATAAAAAATAGGATCACTCACTCGTGAATCACCCACTAGCTCAGCGAAGCAAACTGTGTTCACCTCAAAATGTATCTTTTCGTTCATAGTGCTTCGATCTGTGTTATTGATAGAGCGAAGCGAGGTCTCAATGTTAACTCAAGGAGTACGGCTTTTGTATGTATGAAGCACCTTGCATGTTTGGTGGGTTTATTCGAAGATAACTTTCGAAGCAATCGCCATGAAGTTTGGTAGGCAAGTTGGTGTTAACAATACAATTGGCAAATACGAGCAAAGTATACCTATGAGCTTAATCGCTAAAGGATTCGTTGAGATAGTCGGGGCGAACTACAGCATGCTTACGCAATACGTAACAGAGCTTGTGATTTTCATCTGTGTACTCCTATATATCTTGTTTATTTGACGTAGTGTGCTCGGCCTGAGATAAAAAACCCTCTTCCTTCTCCCGTGGATGTTGTACAAGCCTTGCTAAAGGATTACATCAAGGGATGGGCAGCAGCTTCCATCTGAGTACTTAACACCAAACTGCGATCACCAATCCGCCTGCCAAGCGTGGCCAATCCCCCCATTATCCCCCATTATAATCAACGGAGGTGGCTTCGTCCAGCAGTGGACGTAAACAGGCGTTTGATTATAATGATGATGAACTTTGATACATTGATACGAAAGATACGGATATGGTTGCTCAATTCAATTTAGTGACACATTTCACATGTTCAGTTCAAACAATGAAAATGTGAAATGTTTAGTGAGTGTTTATAATCAATGGAGGAGGCTTCGTCCAGCAGTAGACGTAAATAGGCTTTTGATGATGATGATGATGATGATGATGATGAACTTTGATACATTGATACGAAAGATACGGATATGGTCGCTCAATTCAATTCAGTGACACATTTCACATGTTTAGTTCAAACAATGAATGTGAAATGTTTAGTGAGTGTCCGCGCGTATGGTACTCAAATACGCGTCACTCAACTGTACTGATTAGGCACAGTGTTGTTACTGCTTAAACAGTAGGATAAACACAATGGTGACAATAATTTGTGGGAACGTCGGGAAAATAAATAATAAGAATATACATGCGATAATCGCATGTATTATGTATCTGCCTGCCAAGCGTGCTGATAATGGCAAATCCATTTCATTTCATTATAGTCGGTAGTGTGATAGTCGGTTAGTGGCGACTACAAACCGGACGACGCAGAAGGAAGTCCTTCCTCAATGGGCCGATGATTTAACAAAGGTCGTAGGAAGTCTGAGGATGGAGGTGGCTGAGGACCTGTCGTCGTGGTGTTCTATAGAGGAGGCCTATGTCCAATAGTGGACTGTTGTAGCCTGTGATGATGATGATGCCACGCGATAAATACCCGTGACAATATATTATTATACTTTTAACACTAAGTTAAAGTAACTTTGAACTAATACTTTTGCATGCTTGTGATAGATACTTTGGTGATGAAAATAAATAAATATCAATAAATAGTTTGTAGGTTTTAAAAACGGTTTAGATTTTAGTAGAGATTTCAAAACGCTGATCACTAATGAAACACTATTTGTATCGAGACAGTTATGCACATAGAGCTTTATATATTACAAGCAAAAAGGAAATATACTACTTTCATTCTTTGATTTCTCATTCATTGATTTCTCCAACGAGTAAAGAGACTGAATATTTAGGATTTTGGTTTGGCTTGTGCATGAGATATTTTGTGAGGAGTTTCAAGTTTCGATCAAATTCGTGCATTCATTGATTTCTTCAACGAGTAACGAGACGAAATATTCAGGATTTTGGTTTGGCTTGTGTATCAGATATATTTTGAGGAGTTTCAATCAAATTCGTGTTAGTCAAACGTTATCCATTAGAGGCTTTCAGTAAGGTAATATATTCTACGTAGGCAAATGCAAGTAGCAAATGCTAGTAATTAATAAAGAATGTATGTGTGTTTGCTAAGTGCATGCTGCTATATAGCAAAAGTTGAATAAATTAATTTTATTTTATTTAAGTACTTTACAATCCTCTTATAGCTTATGTTTGGTTAATACTGAGCCTTAAAATCAATCTGTAGGTATCATTTAGCAAAACAAATTTATTTACCAAACGAAAAACCCGACATTATACGACCAAAGCTATTGACATAAGCAAAAGCATTAAATACGTAAAATCAATTAGTATTCCGAAAACGTTTGATGATCCACACCAAAACCATATTCAATTGATCTAACTTAAGGTTCCCACGTACACCTCGTCAAACTTTTCAACTGAATTATGCTTTTTTTCCTGGTTAATTTTTTCAAAAAACGCTAGAACACGTCGTGCCTTGGTTTTATCCGATATCTAGATTATGTAGATCTGACTTGTAGTTTATAAATGAATGAGAAACTAATACGTTTATACATACAAGCTGACCAGTGGAACGTTTTCCAGCGACTGTTAATGGTGTTTAAAGCATTTTGTATTAAGAGGAGGTCACCGGTAGCTAACAAAAGGGCAGTTACGCGCTTTCGCACGCGAACGAAGTTTGCTTCTAGTTTCTAGCTATTATTTCTTCAAACTCCATGAAACTTTGTACACATGATCAGTACACTAATATCTAGACCCGTGGTGCGTTAGTGTCTTTAAAATGGTTAACAAATAATTAATTTTTGGAAAAAACATAAACCGACTTCAAGCCTGTGCCTATAATGTAGGTAATTCATATTTGAATAAACGCTATCTATCGGCGGGTAGGTATTTAAGTATTTCTATAACGCCACCTGTCGACGTCTAGCAGTATCATCTAGCGCTGACAGAACCAAGAATAGCACAGTAAAATATTAGGATTTTCTATGGGAACCACAAAAAACCAAATTTTTCAAAACGTGCTGAACCAATTTCGATAAAATTTATATGGGACCACCTCTGAAGAATAACCTACTAAACAAAAAAAGAATCATCAAAATCAATGCAAAATTGACGGAGTAATCGCGTAACAAATATACAAAAAAAAAAAAAACATACGTGTCGAATTGAGAACCTCCTCCTTTTTTTGAAGTCGGTTAAAAATAGAAGCAAACATCGTTCGCGTACAAAAGGGCGTAAGCGCTTTACCGGAAACCTTTTCTTATAAGCTTTTCGAAGTTATTCTAGATATACTAACTTCCTTTAAATTATTTAATAGTTAATGAAAAAAAATAACCAGCAAGAATTAAAAGTATTTTGCATTTACGTTCTACCAGAGTACCTAAACTTTACTTTACTGACTTAAAAATTACTTATTACTTGATACTCTCCTTCATCAGTTAGTCGATCACTGTTGGACGAGGCCTCCATAACATAATGCAAATCAAATGACCACAATAATCGCATATAATCGAGCGAGAAGAATATGTACGCTATAAGTACTTACTCAACTCGATTTAGAATGAAAAGGCTTTGTGATTACCAAAGCGGCTCCTTATTTAGACTTTTACGATGTGACGGTTAGTTGTTTTTTATGAAAATCGGATTATACTCTCAGGTAAAGTGGTAGTGAACAGTAAATAAAGAAGGGGAGGAAAATGTTCAAAGCCGTGTTCTAAGTATTTGTTTGTAATTATCAAGTTGTGCCGTTGCGTGTTCGGCCTAAGAATATACCTCTCGGGTCTCCTCTCGTAGATATCGTAAAAGTAGACTAAAGGATTGACCAGGGGATGGGCAGCAGCATCCACTTGAGTACTTAACAAAAATACTGCTATTATGTAGCGGCACGTAAGTCTAACGCTGAAGGAAACGTGGAGGGGATAGTTGCGCATGTTTACTGTCACCCAAGAAATACAATTAGTATAAGATAGACAGAGATAGAGATAGAGACCCCGCCCAAGATACTTAACTTTTGACTTCTGCGCAATAACGGTCAGCGCTAGAGTTTCGTGCCGCTAGTTATATCACCAATCCACCTGCCAAGCGTGGTGATTATGGCAAATCCTCCCATTGCACGCTATGGGTTCAATGCTATGCATGGTATGGGGGAGGTTTCATTCAGCAGTGGATATCT
The DNA here is from genome assembly GCA_951392215.1 of Epirrita christyi. Lineage (NCBI taxonomy): Eukaryota > Metazoa > Arthropoda > Insecta > Lepidoptera > Geometridae > Epirrita > Epirrita christyi. Next base: position 5,078,147 of record OX595842.1, on the reverse strand, counting down.
ACCGGCTGGGTGAAGATGAAGAAGATATATTTTTGTGATGACTGCATTGGAAATTCGAATAATTCCAACTTTTCACAAAAAACTGCTTGATGCAGTTCACTATTTTGTCAATGTTCTTTTACGTGATGCCTTTTTTCAGCAAAATCTATAAAAATCAAAGTATTTCCATTAAGAATTCAAAATTACCATCCCACTCCCCACAGCGAAGCGGCAACGCGACGTGGAAAGCCTAAAAGCTAGCGTTACGGGCTATACGCGCATCTAAAATATTGGACTGGTTAAATCGCCAAGAGGGAAGTGAGGTCTGCAGTTTACTTACGTTACTACTAGCTTCTGCTAGCTGCTAACGTGATAGCTTCCTTCCTATCTTCGGAAAGGTATAACCGTATCAATCTGCATACTGATTTATTACTAAAACCGTATCTGGAAAGCAGACCTAACGTAAATTGTAACAAAAGCCCTCATTGGTTAGCTGTTTAAAGATAATATAAGATAAGATAAGATCAGATAGAAAAGATAAGATAAATGTTTATAGAAAATCAATATTGTAGGTAATATCATTTTCATAATTATATAAACACATACTCGCTGATTGCTCATGAGGTTATCCACTCTCTCTAGAGACTGGCATTATCGTGAGTCAAATAAAATACATCCATATACTCACCCCCACACACACCCACACTCGCTTACATTGCCAATTTTAGTAGAATAGTTATCTAAAATAGTAGTTAGTTCGTTTCTATTTCTATTTTTGTTTTTATTTCTGTTGTATTATGGAACAAATTTTTTATATACTTCGGCAGATATCATCATTTTCCCATTTTAAACCGACTTCCCAAAAAAGGAGGAGGTTCTCAATTCGGTTGTATTTTTTTAAAATGTTTTTTACCTCATATCTCCGGCGTTTATGAACCGATTTGGAAAATTCTTTTTCTATTTGAATAGATAGGTATACTTCCAGATTGGTCCCATTTTTTTCAGAATCCAGTTCTGATGATGAAATCCATGAGGAATTGAGGGAACTCCTCAAATATTGTAGGCATACATATGGCTATTTTGATATTTTCAGCAACAAACCAAGCATTTGCATTAAAAAAGTATCATAATCCTTTCAAAACTATGGTTCTTTCATCATTTTTTTTTTCATCGAAATATTTAGTCAAATATTTACAATGGCGGAAGTCGGTTTTTTAAATGAAAAGTTATACTGTATACCCTGGTATTTTTGTTCCAAATAAACACATTTTCATTTTCAATAAATGTTTTAAGGGACTAAATAGTATTGAGGTTGTATAAGAACGTTACTAAGGCCCTTATTAATAAATCGAACTTGATTCTGAGAACAAGCTTGAGTGTGCTCTAATTTCAAAATTCCCATACACAAATGTCATTTTTGGTGTTCTCAAGATCTTTCTCAGAGTTGAGTTCCGTCTATCAATACATGCCTTAGTCCTCATGAACGAACAAGCAGTTTGTTCATGCAAACTAATTCAGTAATGCGGCTTCAATTTAGTTTTATTGTGCTATTGGACAGACTTTCCAAGCATATGACAGCGTCGAGGGACAATATCATTGCGAAATCAAACGTATTTTAAACGCTTAAGTTTGAAAATTGCAAAACAAAGATACAGCAAACAAGCTGAATTCACATAAAAATGTTAGTAACTAAATTGTTTTTACTAACAGTAGATTTTTATCAGAGTATAAGCTAATGAACTATGTGAGAGTAAAATTGCAATGAGCTAGAGAAATCTCAATGTAGAATTAATTCAGTTCTATTGTAAAACTACAGCAAACTAGTCGTTATTTTTCAGAGCAAAAATTAAACGCGTTTGATATGATAAAAATGTAACTTCATCACTATTCAAAAACATAGTTTGTATAAACCCTCCATTCAATTTACATATTAACACTTTTAAAACCTAGTGCTCATAAAAATAGCTTTATTTTTGCGAACATTAAAATGTCAGTGTGAGGGACAGATTAATTTAAACTACGGGTTTTGAATGTAATTTAAAATAATCTGCCTTTTTGCTAGTTCGACCTCTCTAAGCGAAGAAATGTGTAAACTAAACCCTTTTATATTCAATGCCATTCTATTGTTTGAAATGAAATAGTGTTAGTAATTAACACGATTCGATTGTTTGAAAATAATAGATTTCATAACGTTAATGGCTATGCTCAGGCAGAAACCGATGGAGACTTCCGATAAGTAGTAAGTATGTTATTTGTTATAAATTGACAAAAACTATACACTACACAATAATAACATATTTTACAGACAACATAGGCAAGCAGAAGCCCAATTCTCTTATTTAAAAAACATTCATGTCACATTACAATCTCGTGTCAGTCGCACTATACACATACGCGATTAATAGTTACTACGTGACTGTGCGACTGACACGAGATTTAATTTTGACTGGAATGTTTTTTAAAATAAGAGAATTGGGGGTATTGAGAAGAGAATCGGTGATGAAAAACGGAAATATGACGACCTCTGTGGCGCTGCGGGCAAGTAGCCGGCTGAGATGCAAGAGGGTTCGATTCGCGCTGCGGGACAAATGTTTGTATGATCTGCAAAAATTTATTCTGGGTGCTATAGTACCATGGTACTCGTAGTTTCTGATACCCACGACACAGGGAATCCTGGTGTGGGATCAAGACTTCGTATGTGACTGTTACTACGACCCCATACTTTAACCTGGTCAATGACCTGTACGGCTAACATGCGCAGCACGAGAAAATTTTCTCACAGCATTATCTCGTGCTGATACGTGAATTGACGTGATATGTCTCGTTATGTCTTCATGTCGACCGGTTCGTTTTTCCTAACATGGCCGCCAACTCGAGTGCACTCGAGACAACTCGAGACTATTTCGTTTTCTCGCGGTAAGAAACCGATAACCATAGACTATATTAGCAACACTGTTCATTGTTCTCATTAAATTTTTGTGAAACGGGCCAAAACGGGAATGAAAATATATAACATACCTACACATGACTTACATAATACCCACCTACCCCCGCCCATCCACGGGAGGATAGATACCCATCCATGGGAGGTGAGCCATCCATGGGAGGTGAGCCATCCATGGGAGGTGACCCATCCATGGGAGGTGACCCATCCATGGGAGGAGACCCGTACATGGGAGGTGACCCATCCATGGGAGGAGACCCACTCATAGGAGGTAACCCATCCATGGGAAGATACCCATCCATGGAACGTGACCCATCCATGGGAGGTGACCCATGCATGGGGGTAGATCCATCCATGGGAGGTGACCCATCCACGAGAGGAGACCCATCCATGGGAGGAGACTCATCCATGGCGGTAGACCCATCCATGGGAGGATACCAATCCATGGGAGGATACCCATCCACGGGAGGAGACCCATAATGGAAGGAGGCACATCCATGAGAGGAGACCCATCCAATTTTCAACGCAAACGGTGGATTTTATTTATCTCATATCTAGTCTTCGATGAAAATGATCGACGAGATAGAGGCCGTGAGACATGACAAAATGCTATACAATTAATGCACCACGTTAGGGTTTAAAGACAAAACACCACAGAATACTACAAAGTAGTCGTAGCATTTAGGTTTAAGCCAATCATACGAGTAAGCATTCCGTTTTGTCGTGGGCGCGTCATTAACGAATCGAAATCGACAACGTTTTCTCTCTCTCGCGTGACATATGTCTTTGTCTGCCATCTTAGCCCTGCTGGGGGACAAGAAGAAATAATCCGTGTCACAACGAACAAACCTAACCTACCATACCAACCAACCTACAAGCTACAACTGCAAGAAAGTGATAGCACTATTACTCATCTGACTACGGGAAGAGCTAATGTATAGATTTGTGCCGCTCAAAAGTAACTGGCGTAAGCGACAAATTATAAATCATCGTTTTGCTTAAAAACAAGCAAATACAAAATGAAATTCTTTTTCATTTATGTAGGTACTGTAATTACCTACAGAAATGTATAAAAATTATCCATCAATATTATCTAGATTGGAAGGATGGACTTAAAAAGGGTTTAATGAGAACCGATTTCAAAAAATAAATCTATCGAGAAAAGTTTCACCAATCGTATTTCTGTTTTCGATTTATTCAGATTATAACCTCAAGTAATCACTGTATTAACATCGAGTTTGTAACCTTTACCGTTACTGAGTAAGCATGTAACAAAGCGACTATAAAATTTTAACCTATCACCTTAACAGAAATATTTCAAAGTCAACGAATTTTAACACACGAAATACTTATTCGAAATTAGCAATACAACAACGCTGCATGCTAGATTCAATTATAAGGTACAGAATTCGTTGAACACGTTGGTAAAGGCTTTTCCACTTCGAGATCACAAGAATGAAACGTTTGTTACACCCGTTTGTGAAACGAACGAATTCTAACCTCAAAGAACCTATACAAGCTTTTCAAATTACTTTTAGTGAAAAGGGGCTTTTATACGCTCTAAAAAGGTCTCATACTAGGCGCCCTAAATTGTTTTAAAAATCGAAGCTAAAGTTGGGCGTTTTTTTGTTATAGCCGAGATTTGCTATAGATACAATATTTTGTTCTTTGTTTGAAATTAATACGAAATTTATCGACGCTCCTTGTTTCACTCCAATAACGTTCAACCCGTATTTATATCGACACAACCCATTTTCTTAAATTTATTTTCTTGTTTCAACCCATTCCTAAAATAAGAGTCATTATTGCAAGTTTCTATTGTCTAAATTCAAACATGTGACACAGTGTAACGAAGATGTATTTAGGGGTCCTAAGCGATCAGTTACACCCGATATATTTTGAGAGTCTAGGGTTCGTCGGTGTAATTGATCGCTAACACCCTAGAATAAAACATAACTTTTCATCACGAACGAGAAATTAAAAAAGTCTTATAAAATAAATTGAATTTTCAGTTTGTTGCTAAAAAGTGCGTTCCCGATAATTAGTTTTCTTTTTCACAACCAGACTTTTGGTAGTTCCCTTTTTAAATATAAATAAAAATTTGCCATAAAAATTGTATCTCATTGTAGCATGTTTTGAATGTAATGTTCTATTATAAAATATATTTACGGCCCTGCCGTAAATCGTATCGTTTTTTAGTTAACTACGACCTATTTTCAGAACATGAGTGATGAAAAAACACTTCGTCATGTCCAATATCCCTGCACTGACACACCATCTATCTAGACTGGAGTTAACTTAAGATCTAACACCTGGGTCTAATTCTATCGTCCAACATTTATCTATTTCAAAACTTAGACTTTGAGAGGAGTCTATTAAGTAACTGTGCTTTAAGTTAGGCTATCAATATTGCAAGTCATACAAGTTGCTAATAACTTAAGTTTTGACAGCAAATGAAGTAGTGTTCGACCTCTAAGCATCGAACTTGATGTGTCTAAATTAATTGATTTAACAAAAAGGCGGCTAACGGACAAAGCGCTGTCCGAGATAACACTACTGTTATTTATTTTTTTATTTTATTAATCTAGGCCTCTAAACCAAATCGAATCCACATTTTATGAGCAGATATTTTACACAGTCGTAGGTACGCACGCATGCATTGACAAAATAAAATAGAAAGAATAGAAATAAATTACTTTCGCATAAAGTGTGGGTGTGTGTGTGTGTGTGTGTGTGTGTGTGCGCGTGTGTGTGTGTGTGTATTTGCGGAGTGTGAAATGTGAGTGTAGTGTGAGATGTACGAGTAGGTACACAAAAAGTATAGGTAATATTATAGGTATTATATGTATTTACATGTATTTGGTAATTATAAGAACTTCGCAACAGTATTATAACAGTATTTGAAAGGACTCTGCGCTGGTAATTGTATAGGTCCAATGCATCATCCACATGATCTTGCACTAAGCTGTCTTCTAAGTAGGTAAAAGCTTTATCAGAAGGTTTAAAACTTATAATTGCAATCAAACACTTAAAATGATATAATATAATTGATCCGTGACCTTTCACAGTCAGCTACTTGTCTGACCCAACACTGGAGTTATCATCCTCAGCCGGTAGACGTCTATCTGTTGCACAAGGCCTCCTCCAATAGAATGCAATGTGGGGATTTGCCATAATCACCACGCTTGGCAGTTGGATTGCTGATCGCAGTAATAGTGCTAAGTACTCAGGTGGATACTGCTTGCTGCCCATACCCTAATGTAATCCGTTAGTCGGCCTATTCTTGGGCCGGACACACCACGGCAACACAGCACAATGATTTAATTCATGGAAATTATGTAATTCAATAAAAAGGGGAAGAACAATTCTACTATGGAGCCTGGTATGGCTACTTTCTGACATTTAAAAATAAACTTGAAATGGCGGCTTCGTTTCAAACATTAATAAAAGTTTTTAGTACAAATAAAAACTGTAGCTCGGCATTTGTCGCATATTTACATTACTAATTTACGGGACATTCAGTACTTTCTAGCTCACAATCTACAGATTTATCAATGGTTGAAAAGTCAGTACGAAATCGAGCATGTTGCAAAGTGGCGCAATTTGCTAAATTGGTTGAGCCCGCATACCAATGTGCTAAATTGGTTGTGCCCCTAATGTTAAAGGTATTATTATCGTTCTGAAAGTTACCTTTTAGTCACGACCATAGGGATAAACCGGAAAAATTCCTAGGTATCTCATTGTGCCAGTCTTGCAAAATGCATACTCTAAAACAAAAGGCGCTACTCCGGGCGAATCCGCATTTTTTATTCCCTTTTAAACTGAATATCCTAGTTTTTAGGACACAGACACTGAGGAACTGAAACAGTTGAATACACAAGAAAAGGCCAAATTGAAGGAACCCTTTGGGAAAAAGGCATATAAAAATTCTGCTTTTTTGCGTGCCAGCGGCAATGGAGGGAATAATTACACTTAGGTTAGGTATCTGGGACCCATTCGAAGAAAAACCATAGTTTTCACTCTGGGTAGGGGGCGATCGAGGTCCATTTAGTGCGAGTTCCTTTTTAAAAATATTAGTGGTCAACTCGTACTACGTATTCGTACAAGTACGGGTTTTGATCATTTTGCTTGTTGGTCTTTACGGGCTAGTAGAAGTGTCCTAAAGATAAGGTTCTTTATACATGGAAGTATACCAACGTAAAAGTACCTAATATAAATCAAAAATCTTCGCAGATATATCAAAGCCATAACAACACATCAAAAAGTCATTATCAGTACCGTCATAAATATTTAACCAACGTAACAATACAACGGAACGTCAACCACAAGAGAAGAAAGGCTCAAACAACGAGCTCTTAGACCGGGAGTCATTGATGATTTTCTTACATCATATTTCTGAAGCACCATCTCCGGGCGGAGCGCTATTTGTAACTACAGTAGAGCCAGGTAGCACTTTAGACAAATTGTACGTATTTCGGGGGGTCACCCTCGACTTACCGACTGAGATGAACTATAAAATTTTACAGCAGTGCTGAGTCGGGGATAGATAAGGAACACATTAACTCAACTGATAGTTGTCTAGAGTGATAGCGTATTGCAGCTCAAATGGCTTTAGCAGTATGATGTAAGAAATTCATCACTAACTTCTGAGCTTTTGTTTAACCGTGGAATTACCGCTGAACAGTTCACTTAAGTGCTGAAAACCCTTGTAATATTAAAAATGCAAAAGCTTGAATTTTCGTTTGTTATTCAATGACGCTATAATGACTGGAAGGATGCATAGAGCATCATCATCATCATCATCGGCCTTTGCGTCTGTTACAGACAGTGTCTGTTTGCAAGAAGCCTCTTTTGTGAATGTATCAGCCAATGCGGGAGCGTATAAATCTTACACAGCACAGTCAAAAAACTTGATAAGGTAGATAAGATAAGTTTAAGATAAGTTTATTTCATTCAGCTTGGATACATGACATCTCACAAAACAGATGTACTGGTACTTGATCAAGACAACTCGTTTTTATTATGGAGAACTCACGCTTGACCAAAAAAATAATCGTTTTCATATAAAATGAGTTAATGGTTCCAAAGATAGTTTTCCCGTATCTCTTAAGGATTCGGATATTATGCATACTGAGCATATACAAACACTACGTATTATGCCCATAGTCCAAGTTAAAAAACTTCTTTGGCTTTTTTAATAGCTTCTTTCAATCCAGGTACCAGGTATCCAAGAACGAGGAATACAATGAAAAATTCATTAGTATTTTCCTCAATCATTGTCTTGCCAAACGCCCCCATAGAGTTAACGAAGATCCAATACACTCACGTCCGCAAAATAGACTGATTCACAGGGGACGGTTAGTTTGTGCGTGGTCTCAGAGCACCAAATCGTTTAAGGCAGGCTTTCGTGAGAAGCGCCGGCCATCTAAAGTGCATCACACACGTAGCAGATGCGGTAATATTTTATATGCGTATAAAAACTTATCGCATCTGAAGGTACACGTAGCAGATACGATAATATACGAAAATTATACATTCACGCGGAAACCTTCAAACTATATCGTCAATATATTTGTATACACAGATATCATCAGTCCATCTTTTAATGTCGGTGCCTACAGATGCTTGACGGTAAAATATAAGTGATCTGCTACGTGTGTGTTGCTCCTTGAGTTTAGTATAAAGAGCGATATGGACAGATACACGCTCAGATACAGATATCTTACCGCATCTGCTACGTGTGAGATACACTTAAGGGCCACCAACGCGTGCTTATGTCACTGTTGAAAAATTCGCGTACATACCCCCTAATCATTTTTAAACCTTTTTTTGAGTTAAAATAGCTTTTGTTTTGTTCTCTCTGATGTAAAATGACATACGTCAAAACAAGACAAAAGCTATTTTAGCTATCAAAGGTTTCAAAAAAATGATTATGAATAAGATGGTTATACTTTATGACGGCTATATTATAACAATGACCGTAATTAAGTTGCTCAATTCACAACGAGATGGCAGCGGCCGGTAGCGCAGTCATAACTTATACAGCATTTTGAACTCTATTTTTATTTCCTAAATACATAGAATTGAAGCGCGTGGTGCGAAGGCGCTACCAGCGGCTGCTCGCGAAATGCAAATGCATCCTGGGGTGAATTAGGGAAATGCTTTGACGAAAAATTCTATTTGAGAAAAGGGCAAACATCGGAAATACTTGATGTTGACCACTTTATAGCTTTATGCCGATCGTCATATAATGGCCGCCGCTTTTCAAGAAACCAAAGCAGCATATCCATTTATCAAGTGTCAAAGCCTCTATATCCGCTCTTCTGTATCGGCTTCGGAAACGCATATACAACCAATGTTAAGGTTCCTGTCCACTAGAGTGGTTTCTATTGGAAACTCATCATGTTGTCTTTTCGCTTTGGTGGATAGGCCCAGTACCTACCTAGTAAACTGAGCAGAGGTATGTCTAAATTTGAACGAAAGATTGCATTTTGATTACTGGCGTGACTTAATTTAGATACAATTTTGTCATAGTTGCTGCCAAAGAGAAACTATTCTTAAATAATTGTATTAATTTAAATTAATTATAATATTATAATACTAATAATGGCTCGCTCGCAACTTCATCGGCGTGTCCCAGTGGTCTATTCAATTAGTGGTACCTAAACATAAATTATAGTCTATAGCCTATTCTGATGTATGTAAGCTAATATTGTTAAGTTTCATCAAAATCCGTTCAGTAGTTTTTGCGTGAAAGAGTAACAAACATCCATCCATCTATCCATCCAAACAACTTTCGCATTTATAACATTAGTGAGAAGTGAGATGAGATAAGTGTGATTAATTTGATAAATGCGCTAACGGACGCAAAAACCGTATATTCTATATATATATATATATATATATATATATATATATATATATATGAAAATGGCCGGATTAGCGCTGTAGAACAACAGGTATTTCCGTATTGTAAAAAAAAAAACAAATCACAAATTTTAGCGTATCGTGATTTACCAATATCGGTTAAACAAACCCCTAATATCAATGAATCGCCTGAAACATACCAATTTCATTTGAACCAGCTATTGTTTCATTTTTAGAAAAACAATTTTATTTTCATAGCATCCACTTTTAATAACGGTTTTCCATTTTGCCGCACATAACGATATTCGCACGCCAAACAATTGCTCCTGTGCCAATTGTGTTGCCACCAAATGTTGTCGTAACCTAGATTATGCTTATTGCTTCAACAATCTATTAAAGCCTATGTCTATGCCTTAAACTCAACTCTATTACTCGGAGGAGTATATACAGAATGGATTTTTGAGATGGGTTAGTTAGGATCTAGATGGAAACATTCTTAGGAGACTACTTAAGTTTTAAGACAAATTGACCTGCATTCACGGATTTTGAAAAAAATGTACGGTCAGCAATAAAATGGTCAATTTATACAAAAACGCGCCCTATTTGGCATTGTTCTATGTCGTCCTGAGACATGAAGATGAAATGTATCATGTGAATAGTACGTGATACAAAATATATGAGCTCATTGGGGCCCTCTATCGATGGCTTTTAGTTGGCCCTGTACAAGCCCTGATGTAGTCGCTCATAAAACACTTTCTCTATTATCCATAATCCTTTTTAAACCTTTGCTAAAAGCTGAAATAGCTTTTGTCTTGTCATGGCATTTGTCATTTTACATCAGAGAGAACAAAACAAAAGCTATGGTTTAAAAAATGATTATGAATAAGGGGATTAACCTTTATCTCTTTCCATCTCTTTCATGTAATCAAACATGGCAATTTGTTTTGATATGTAGGTATGTATCGATATTCCATTGTAACATAACACGAACGTAACAATATACATAGCCAAAAAGGATCTAATACTAATACTTGGAATTGGGATTCTGGGAAGAGAGTTCTGCGATGAACAGGCGATTAATTTGTATATCTGCGTCGCGCTATCAAAGAGCTGCTTAATTGATGTCGGAATATTTATTTATTTATTTATTATAAAACTATTATAACACCTTAACAGAGTAGGACCTAAAGCGATGTTATATGCACATGATTATATAAAATAAAAACAAAGAACCAAACTTAAAAATAAGTACCTACTTTTATATTACTAATAGGCACCACTACTATTCAACTTTCTCCACAACAAGCTGCGCTATCTCCATGAGTTTCGGCAGGCTGTGATGAAAAATGTCAACATTGTTCTCCGAAAGAACATTAACTAAACGGATGGCGTGTGACATTGGTGCAAATTTGAGTAAGTTTGTTCTAAATATTGGCTGGCAGAGCAAGGCGGGGGCGGCGGCGCGCGCTCGCGCAGCCATCAGGCGCGCGCAGTCGCAACGCCGCCAGCACTTTCTCGTGGTGCACGAGCCCACTCAATACTCGCACGATGTACTTGACCAGCGCCATAAACTCGGGTACATAAGCGGGTAGTAGGGATATACTCCGTACTCCTTCAAGTATAAAAAACGTGTGAATTTATTTTGAATTTTTTCAATCATCAGTTTGTACTTGGCTTCATGGGGATTCCATATTAAGGCGTTCGTTTCTAGATGGCTCCGAACCAAAGCATTGTAAAGGATTTTGATGATAAAAGTATTATTGAAGTTCGTACTTTGCCTCAGAATAAAACCCATATTTCTGAAGGATTTGGCGCATAGGTTAATGATATGTTTGCGAAACGTTAAATCGGGTAATAATCGTAATAAATAATATAATAATCGTGAGTCAGTTGATGTATTGTTTTTTCTATAGATTAGCTTATTGTTATAAAGACACCCACAGCCGCTTCCCACTTAGTAGTTAGAAGTATCATCAAATCAAAACAAGCCGTGTTTACTGTCCAGAGAACAAAGTCAGAGTTTTAACAAGCAATTGACACGGACGAATCATATGGTGGTAGTGTAACACGGTTTTTGTATGGAAAATGAGGTTCACCATGTGTACACTAGCGGCGCTCATTGACGTGTCTACACAAAAATTCGTGTTACACTACACAATACGTCCATGTCAGTTGTTTGGTAAAACTCAAGACTTCGGTCTCTAGATTTGATCGCGTTGGAACACTCGTATACGTAGTTACATTACGTAGTTCGCAGTTAGAATGGAATATAGAATAGAATATTCTTTATTGCATAAAAAACAAATCATGTACATAGGCGAACTTAATGCTAGGAAGCATTCTCTGCTAACCTTTGTATATTTATTTACTTTTGACTACCTTCCTAAGGTTTTTAAGTTTTCATTTACTATGTATCAGCAACTGTTTGCTCCGAAGCACCACACAGGCGCTTCTCACCTAGTGGTAAGACGGACCATTTATGTAAGCAAAGCTGTGTTTGTTGCCTGATTCTTCCAGGCTTGGTCGCGTTGGAACAGGAGTAATTTCAGTTTATTTAAGACGATTCAAAATGATCCTTGTGATTTCAATGAATAAAAATTATTTTGATTTGATTTGATTTGTAGTGCGAATAAATTTGTGTAGATGGTGCATAATACGTGGAGAAGAATTAGGTAGTACTTTATGTACTTAGGTAATAGTCAAACATCCTCCGATGCAGAACCGAAGAAAAGATAATCCTTATAAAGTGGTTAGTCCGCATTTCATTTCTCTGAAATGCAAACATGATAGTTTGTGTTTTGAGTGCATCTAAGCATCGCGCTCAATTCAATTGAATACAAAATAATAATGAACAGTTGAATTGGAAAATTGCCACCTATTCAGTCTTTAATGGTTGTTCCACTTAGTCTAATGGAGTGTGATTGTAGTTATACTACAAATGGAATTCGCTAAACTGGGACATTTTGTAGGAGGTTGATTTTAGCGAAAATGTTGTTTCTTGGCGGATAAATTATTCATCGGTCTCTAAAGGTATGTAAGTGCCCAACGATAGGATAAGATGTTATAATTCAATCCCACTTTGTAACACGGAATGAGACAAAACACTCAATTAGCTTTGGACGTTTATTCATTTACCCTACGGGGTTGATCCCCTCGTCATCACCGAACCATTAGTGTACCCCACTCATACAAAAGCGCGTTTCGTTATGACATTTTAAAATCAACAACAGTATTTTACGACTGGTTATCCGCCACAGCGGAGAATACATAAAAAGAAAAATAGCACGGACAAGTGCGAGCGACACTCGCGCAACGAGGGTTCCGATCCGTAACTTATTAACGCCCTTTTCGAGTTTAAGCCTTTTTTTCCAACAAACCCATTTTTTCACCATCCTCTTTTAGGGTTAATAAAAAAACCTCTATTTTAGACTTTTTCCTTTATTTGTGACAAAGCATACTTTCTATCTTAGCATTCCAAATTTCAGAATTGTGAGGTCACTTGAAGTTTCGAAAGGTTTTTAATTTTCGCGATGTATATACAAATTAGATATTTACTGCCATATTTTTTTAATGCATTGAGTTGGACCCTTAATTTTTTTACGGCACTACAATATTTCTCCTGGCTACTGGCTTATTTAGGAGTGTGTTATTACTGGAAGAAAGCGTCAGCCGAGTCTGTCGTGAAAAGCAATGGCGGTGATGAGCTCACCACTTGTCTCTTTTATATTCCAGCGATTGTAACCCACGGTGAAGAGGCCCTTTGAGGCTCTGCCTACCCCTTCGGGGAAAAAGGCGTGTGTTTATGTATGTAGGCTCTCAGACCTTTGTATTCGATCAAGTGGGATCAACTTTAGCCGTTCCGGAAAAAAGGGTCGCGACCCTTTTTCTGACAGACGGACAACAAAGTGATCGTATAAGGGTCCCATTTTTCCTGATGAGGTACGGAACCTTAAAAAATTTCTAAGTATTTTTTTTGGAAAAATACCTTACCAAAACTAGCATTTATGACACAGTAAAAAAAAATGCAACGTCAAAAAGAGCCACACTATTATCCATCATCCTCGCTTTTTAACCGACTTCCCAAAAAGGAGGAGGTTCTCAATTCGGTTGTATTTTTTTTTATGTTTGTTACCGCATATCTCCGGCGTGTATGAACCGATTTGGAAAATTCTTTTTTTATTTGAATAGATATACTTCCAGATTGGTCCCATTTTTTCAAAATCCAGTTCTGATGATGGGATCCACGAGGAATTGAGGGAACTCCTCAAATATTGTAGGGATACATATGGCGATTTTGATATTTTCAGTAAGACACCAAGCATTTGCATTCAGAAAGTATCATAATCCTTTCACCACTATGGTTCTTTCATAATTTTTTTTTCATCCAAAATTATTTAGTCGAATACAATGGCGGAAGTCGGTTTTTTAAATGAAAAGTTATCCGTTATCTACCAGACATACCAGCCCGTCAACAGTAGCGAATGGCCATGGGAAACGCAACAATGGGGATCATTTGGCAGTCTTAGCGCTATCTAAACCTTACAAAACTCGAATAGGGAATTTACTTGACCTAAATATTCCTCCTTCCAAATATCAAAAGATTTGGACAGCGCTAGGGATGCCAAAATGATCCCCATTTTTGCGTTCCCCATTGCCATTTGATACTGTTATTGGGGGGCAGGACCTCGCCTATAGAATGCCACGAAATATTCTTGAGCTACCTCTATCCACCCCCTCCTAACTCTCCTGAGATTTTTATATAATAACTTTTCATTTAAAAAACCCGACTTCCGCCATTGTAATCGACTAAATATTTGGATGAAAAAAAAATTATGAAAGAACCATAGTGGTGAAAGGATTATGATACTTTTTGAATGCAAATGCTTGGTTTTTTGCTGAAAATATCAAAATCGCCATATGTATGCCTACAATATTTGAGTAGTTCCCTCAATTCCTCATGGATCCCATCATCAGAACTGGATTCTGAAAAAACAAAATGGGACCTATCTGGAAGTATATCTATTCAAAAAAAAAAGGAATTTTCCACATCGGTTCATAAATGCCGGAGATATGAGGTAACAAACATAAAAAAAAAACAACCGAATTGAGAACCTCCTCCTTTTTTGGGAAGTCGGTTAAAAATAGTTTAAAAGTGTAATAGTTGTTTAGTGTGTAAAAGTGTTTTAAGTGAATTATTATAATAATAATGCTGGACATTTCACACAACATTATCTAGCCCCAAGCTAAGCAGAAGCTTGTGTTATGGGTACTAGATAACCGATATACTTAATACAATACATTACATAGATATATATTTTTCATTATACATAGAAAAATACCCAGAACACCCTGAACAAATATCTGCAGATCATACAAATATTTGTTCAGAGGCGGGAATCGAACACGCAACCTCCTGCGTCGCAGGCGAACCTTCGCCCGCCGCGCCACAGAGGACGGACTATCATTAATTATTACGGTAAGGTTGCAGTTCTGAAAACGTTTAACAGTAAAACAAAGAAAATCCTAAATTTATTGTAAACTGTCACAGAACACACATAAAAGCTTATTCCAAACACCGAATTGAAAACGCGCCTGTTCAGAAACTTTGCTTATTTTCGTTCCATAAAGAAAATTCTTTACGACTTTTGTTAACTTACGCCAGGCGTCACTTAAAATTAGCTTTTAATATAAAATGAGTTTTATCGCGTTGGCATTATGATTCAATATGGCGACGTCTAACATTTTGAATCTTTAATATATGGTGGCGGTGGGGGTCTTTTTTGAGGGGATGGATTATACGGCATAAAAGCATATTCATATATGATAAACATCTCGTCACAAACGAAGTCCGTCATAAATTCAGTTAAGATAAAATAAGATTAAAATATTGAATTGATACAAAAATATTACGCGGTCGGTCAGCACAAAGGAAAATAAAATGAGATAAAACTTAATGAAATATAGGTACTTATAAATTTTATTAGAGATACCTACCTTAATTTAAATTTATAGTAATTTTGTTGTTTTATTTATTGTGTTTTTTGTTTTTGTTGTTATGTTGTTTGGATTTGTAATCTAGATTTTGTTATTTGTTTGCTTAACTAAATTAAATATATGTATAAATTTTATGAAACTAGAGATACCTACCTTAATTTAAATTTATAGTAATTTTGTTGTTTTATTTATTGTATTTTTTGTTTTTGTTGTTATGTTGTTTGGATTTGTGATTTATATTTTGTTATTTGTTTGTATTTAGTTACTTAGTCATAAAAGCAGTTTGTCACAAAAATAGTTCGTCACAAATTCAGTTTGTCCCAATCGCAGTTTGCCACAAACATGTAAATAAATGTAAAATGGAATTTAGCCGTCATCCACTAATTTTTTCGCTCAAATACAGATTTAAACTAAAGCGCGAATTAAATCAATCCAAATCAAATCTGAAATCGATATTTAAAATGCGCCAAAATTTTAATTTTTCGATGGGAATTTTAAAATTTTAATGCAAAGAGATGGGTTTTAGAATTAAGTTTGATTTATTAATAAGGGTGTCTTTTCGAGTCGTTAAAGTGAGACTTTTAAACCAACGTGTTACTCTTAAACATTCTGTGTATTCGCTTTGATGTTCTATAATAACAAAACTGTTGACGAAATGAAATACGTTTAATTTCAACCTTTGCAAATGTCAATCTCACTTCTGAAAATGACATTTTAATTTCGTGTGTGAAATTACATAATTTTACCTGCCTAATGTTTTTTTGAATGAGCCTAGGCTTTGGGAATAATAGATTGCACTGAGCGGAAAATGATCAGCGAGGGTTCTAAAAACACGAGTGCAACAAGATCTCACCCTGAGCGAGGTTCACAATCTTCTTTTCTTTCAACTAAGTACAAGAATTTATTTTTTTACATTATCATGTAATTTTCAGTCGCATTCACTCGATTCGCGCCAATTCATTTCATTCGTGAACAGAGGTCGGACATTTTACAAAATTTATTTTCGGCCAGTATACGTTCTATTTTTAAATCTTTTCAAACGAATACATCCACTTTACACGAAACTAAAGAAAAATGTATGGTCAACTAATAAAAGTCTAAATAAAAACAAAATAGAGTATTGTCTAAAAAAGAATTAAAAAGAGAACATACTGGCCGAAAATAAATTATGAAAAATGTTCGACCTCTTTTTCATAGACTCTATGGAATATAAACCGGTAGGTACTGGATTTAATACAATATACCGCACGGTTTTTATACGAGGATAAAATTCCGTTTTCTGCTTGCAGTTAGGTGAACAATTATAAAGAAAAAGTACACATGGTAGTTTGAACAAAAAGCACTTTCAGAGATATAGTAATAACCTAACTAAACTGAACGTATACTAACCATCCAGGTCCTAGTTTCTATAAACGGGCAAGCCATATAACCCTTGGAAATGCGTTTTATAGTCCACACTAGACAGGCGCGTGATCTCATCCTAGCGGGTGGATGACAGCTGTAGACTATAGGTTCGTTCTCAGGTTTAGTGTAGGTTCCACTTGTACACTGGTCCGATAAGGTTACTTAAACATATAAAGCGACAACATTTTTGTCAAAATTCACGATTTGTGCTAAGTTAAGTCATAATAAACCAAAGGCTCGAATCTGCATAATATGTAACAAGCAACTGGCAGAGTGTGTGGTTATACTACACGGATTTTTGTATGGAAAAACAGAAAAGCGGACACCATGAGACCCTCAATCTTCATACAAAAATTCGCGAATTCGTAAGTATTCAGTTAAATGAACTAAGGATTAATAAAAGATGTTCATAAAAATATCCTTAATTTTTGTTCTAATTGCATTTGAATATATTAAATAACCATAATACCTAAATAATTGATTTGAATAAGGGTTCCGCAGCCAAATGGCAAAAATGGAGCACAGTGTCGTAATGTCCGTCCGTCTGTAAGTATGTTTAAGTTACGTCATATTCTTATAAACAAACTAGGTAAGCTTATTTATTACGTAACACAAACACTTCGTAGTTTAGCGTCATCTTTGACCGCATTCAAATAAAAATCAGGGTTGCGCCTGTATACCGGTGCTAACCGGTTCAAATCCGCGTATACTATTTGTATAGCAGGATCGTAACGGTAAAACCAGGTTTTCCTGGGCCCGTCATATGACGGTCGTAATATTAAGATGAAGTTGGAACCAAACTTAAAGTTTTGACGTGTTCCGGCTACACGGCAAATCAATTTTTCTATGACCAGAACGCGGAGATTTTAATTTGATTTTATTTTAACACGTTTCCCTGCTGAATACAAAAGCGTCTGTGTTTTTGAGTTTTGGGTGATTGCATTTCTTTGTTTTTCTGCGATTTTTTTCTATGGGCGATTTTTTCCCTTCAACTGGGCGGTGGCCATTCGGAAACGTTTGTGTTTCAAGTGTGGCTCACACACACGTCTGCGTTTCAATTCGAAAAACCGAAAAAAAATTCCGCAGTGACCGCAGGAACATAGATGTGACCAGTGGTGAGCTCATCGCCGCCAATGATTTCCCAGGACAAACCCGGCTTATGCTTTCTAGTAACAACACATTCCCAAAATAAGCCAAGCCTGGTTTTTTTTTACCAGCAAACTGACAAACAACTTCGGGACATACATACTGATATACATGCTGAGGAAGAACTCGCGTTTTCGCTTTTTTAGGGCTTTTAAATGCCTTGACCAATTCGGCCATTGATCAATTTAATGTTACATATAAGTCTTCTACACTTAAAATTTTTGAGAGTTCGTTGATTGTGGTTCGTGGCCCTGCTTTTTACGTGTATTAAGGCCATGATACAAAATTGCCATAAAGCGGCGGTGATCTATCTTATGGTAATCACGTCACTTACCATCATCTGTGCCATCGCTGTCTTTCTTTTGTCTTTTATGAAAACTTTTACCTCCTCTGTCTGAGTTTAGAAGTTACCTTCTGTTTATGTACACTAGGTTTTAAAATGCAAAAGCACGTGGTATTTAGTTATATATAAGACAGAAAACCTTTAGGACAAATCGTCTGTCTGTTAGTATTAATATTTGTCGAACTAAACACAAGACATGAGTTTTACGGAGGGATATTGATAAGGCTTGCATTATCATGTAGGCTATTTCTTTACCGGTGTAACCTTAAGTTAATAAATACCTTAGGCCAGAACCGTGGATATCATCATCATCATCGTCTTCACCATCATCACCATCATCATCATCAGCAACTTTTAGACGTCTACTGCTGAACGAGATCTACCCCATAAAATACAATGGAATTGTAAATTGGAATTGTAATTGGGGGAATTGCCATAATCACCACGCTTGGCAGGTGATCGTAGTATCGGTGTTGTGTATAGTCAGGTGGATGTTGCTGCCCATCCCCTGGTGTAATACCTTATTCTGTTTTAACGACATCCACGGGAGGAGATGGATGGGTCTATTCTTAGGCCGGACACGCCACGGCACAGCACTGTGGATACAAGTTAGTGTAAAATGAATCTATTTCTTTTTGTTTCCTTATCCTAGTATTTCATTAGACATTACCGAGCAAATACATCGCATTTGTAATGGAAATGCAGCCGGTATCAGTAGATTTGTGTGCGTCTGCCGTTGAACCAAAAATTTATAGTGGCGCCAAGATACTATTATACTATTCCATCCATTTTATTTCACCACGTACGAGTCGTTGACTATAAAATTCTATCACGGAATGTAGCCCTCCCGTCTGCAATCGCAACTGAGTTTGGCAACCAGTTGCCGAAATCCCCTGTAAGTAATGCGCGTGGTCTATACCGTGTCTATAAGACCTATAAGACCTAGATACACTTTCGAGTCTGTGTGGTCTTATTAATAGGACACGAAAAAACTTTTGAGCTTTTGCGGTCCTACTGATTGGACTACGAAGACACATTTTCGGAGAGTTTCTGAGGCTCGGTTCCATTCTTTTAGGAGCTCATTTTGGTTTGATTATGATGCCTTATTATACAAAGAACGATTGGTACAGAATGCAACATACAGACAGCTATGATCGCCCATAAAATTTACTTGCAGACCCAAACCAACAAACTAAGTTTCATCATCATCATCACCAGCCTGTTTACGTCCACTATTGGACGAGGCCTCCCCCATTGACTAAGGGCGATTAACCATAATCACCACGCTTGGCAGGCGGATTGATGATCGCAGTTTGGTGTTAAGTACTCAGATGTATGCTGCATCCATCGCCTTGTGTAATCCGTTTACTACAACCGCAGGTGGAGGAGAAGTAAGTGCTATGTGTAGATCTGTTTGACTTGTTTTTTTTTTAATAAAATTCTATTGACTATTGAAGGTGTATATTTTTAGGCCGGACACGCCACACCTTTGCTTAAAAGTTTAAACGTGAAAAAATTGTTTCAGTCTGTTGAAACAAAAACGTGGTCTAAAGCCTCCGAAAAAAATATTAAGTGTGGATAAAGGCACCTGTCTAGATCTAGTGTCTTCATGCCTCACTAAGCTCCAAGCTGAAAATCCCAGACAAAGACTCTAATGCATTGTAGACAATGCCCTCAATCTTTTAAGACTGAGAGGTTGAAACTTTATTGCGATTCTTATTTGTCTACTTATACGTGACTCGGTTTCATGGGATTTTTATAGATAAACATTATTTAAAACCAAGATGCATAGGTTTTCATGTTTTGAATTCAGAGGGCATAAGTTCGGGTTTTGATAGTTTTCGAAACTATATGAAGTTTCGTTTCCTTCCATACATTTACTTGCAGCGCCCCTAGCGAAAACGAGAAGAAAACTAAGGACGGTGTCAGTAAATGTATCGAAGGAAACGAAACTTCATATATGTTTTCGAAAACTATCAAAACCCGTACTAGACGTACTGAAAGAATAATACGATACGTAACTATTACGTAGGTTCGTATAATATGTAGTACTGTCTGTGGTGTGTCTGGCCTAAGAATAAGATTGTAAATGTTGTAAAAGCCGACAAAGGGATTACACCAGGGGATGGGCAGCAGCATCCACCAGAGTACTCAAAATTAATACTGAGCCTGCCAAACGTGATGATTATGGCAATTCACATTGTATTTTATGGGGCATCTTTCGTCCAGCGGTGGACGTCTTAAGACTGGGTGATGAGTGAGTGATAATAGGAAGCAAAACAGATATTGATATGCGTCAGGTTATGTATAGGTTTAGTTTCAAAAAACATAAAAACAAACATTGAGAACCTCTTTCCTTTCCTTTTTTTTGAAGTCTGTTAAGAAATGAATTTCTTTTATCAAAATGTTTTGCTCGCGGTTCTATTAGAAACACTTATACTGCGAACATGCGTCCTGTTAAATTACATTGGAAAAAGTGCTTTAGTCGTTTCGGACCATGTAACGAACGCCGAGCGCGCCCATAAGCGCCCAAAGACCCGACAAGTCGTAGATTTTTTTTTTGGGACGAAAAAGAAAAAGAATGTGGTTTTTATCAAATTTGTGAAATCTAATAGATGACTGATTTTATTTCCGTTTGGCAAATATCGAAAGCGGAGCTGAAATTTTAATAAAATCTGAGAGTTTTTCGTGTGGCGCCACAAAGTCTCGCACACAATTTATGAAAGGAAGTCGTTCGTACACTTACGAGGCTCGAGATGGATCATCGTTGTTTATTTGTTTATCAGCATAGTGCACAAATACAACAAAAAAATCCAAGGAAACGAAGCATAACAACTGACCAGAGTACGAATACATCGGCTTTACTGTGCCATTGACCCATTTGGCAAGTATTCAAACGTGCGAAATATGCTTGTTCTAGTTAGAAAAAATAACATTGATTTTGTCTAAATTTTAATTCGACAGCTGATATTATATTTATTTATTCTGGGAGCTGATTCAGTGTTTCAGTCATGAAATTTTACGCGTTTTAAAACTTTGCACCGACCTAATTTCTACCATTTTATACGAATATCACACGAGTGATGCCACAGGGACAGGCGGATGTTAACGTGCTTGACTATACAAAAATTACAACACCCGTAATAAAAGCTCTTAGATATCTTCAGATATTCTAGATAATTATTACGGCCCAGCATAGCATCCAAGGAAGATAGGTTAATAATGTTTGCTTTGAGTATCTAACGTTTCAGAGTTAGTGTCGAAGCTTCGTTACCTTATACTATGTTACATAACACCCAACAGTCACATACGTAGTCCTGATCCTACACTAGGATTCACTGTGTCGTGCGTATCAAGGCACTACGAGTACCATGGTACCATAACACCCACACCCGGAAAAAAATCTTATTCTTATTCTTTATTGTACACACATATAAATAATATGAACACAAGGCAGAATTAAAGGACGTGTACAAAGGCGAGCTTAACCCTAAAAAGAGTTTTCTTCCAGCAAACCTCTGAGGCCAGAAAGTGGTGATTATAGAGGTAGGTTCATGGAATAAATATTTGTAGATCATGCAAACAATTGTCCCGCAGCGAAAATCGTCTATAATTGTAAATTCTGCGCAGCTAATCGGCTAACTTGAGCACAGACAAGATCCATCGCCAGAGCTGGAACTGCGCACCAGCAGAGAACGCAGCACGGCGTGCGAGCCAAAAGATTTTGAATTACTTATAAAAATAATTAAAACTTATATTTAATATTTAAATTAGTCCTGTCATTGTTTGGCATTATACAATATTAAGAGATGACAATATTTTAAGCATTGGGTTAAATACCTAACGTAAAACACGTTACACGGGGGATACGCGTCTGCTTGCGCGCAGGTTTGTTCTGATCTGACGTGAAGTTAGCCGATTAGCAACGCAATAGATTGTTTTTTAAAAAAATCTGTATCTTTTCATCGTGCGAACTTCACCACGGCCTAGATTCATCCACAGAACCACCAGAAACACAAGGCTGTACTTGTGCGGTGTTAGTAATTAACCCTTTGGCATTAATTTCCTAAAATACATTAATTTTAATTGGCCAAAATGCCACTGAGTCTCGTTGTTAAAAATCATAATTCAAAAGTCGTACACACACTAAACATGACACGTTTTGGAATCATTCGGTGCGTGAGATCACGAGCTTTTACTGTACCTTCCCTTCATATTCATAATTCATGCGGTTTTCACAAGATAAGGAATATGTCAAGGATAACCGCATTTACGCACGGCGTGGCGTTTCCTGTACTTCCAGGAGCATTACCGTGCCGTTTATTATTATAAGATAAATATAGGAACAAAGAATAAGTAGAAATTATAAAGTAATATTGGTAGCTACTTTCTGTGCCGTGGATGCCGAGAATAGCCTCTCCATAACTTCCCGTGGATGTCGTATAAGCCAATTTGGGAATGGGTAGCAGCATCCACCTGAGTACTCAACACTAATACTAAGATTACCAATCCGCCTGCCAAGCGTGGTGATTATGGCAAATCCTCCCCCCCCCCATTGCATTCTAAGGGGGGGCCTCGTTCAACTGTGGACGTTTTAAAGCTGCTGATGATTGGCGAGAGACGACCACGTACCGGATGACGCGAAAGAAGGCCCCCCTCTCGATGGACTAAAGACTATGACGACCGCTGTGGCGCGGACGGCGAAGGTTCGCCTGCGACGCAGGAGGTTGCGGGTTCGGTTCCCGCCTCGGAACAAATATTTGTACAATCTGCAGATATTTGTTCAGGGTGTTCTGGGTATTTTTCCATGCATAATAAAAAAAATATCTATGTAATGTATAGTATTAATTAAATCAGTTATTTAGTTACCCATAACACAAGCTCTGATTAGCTTTTGGCTGGATAATGTTGTGTGAAATGTCTAGCATTTATTTATTTATTTATTTACATCCAAGATTACACTCGGCATGTCGCACCTGTTTAAAACCGCTTACTATTAATTAACATATTGCGTAGCGAAAACCCTTTAAAAAATAAAATAAATTAAATGAAAGTTACTTAATTAGTAAAAATAGTTATTCACCATCATCATCAGCCTGAACAGTCCACTGCAGGACTGCTGGCTGTTCCATATAATGCGACGATTATCGGTCTTGAGCCACCTCCATCCACCGACTTTCCTCGACCTTTAAAATGTCGTAAATCTATTTATTTATTTAATTTTTTGGGGAACCAACTGATGGGGCTTCCCTGCACAGCGTTGTTCGTGGTTACCAAATCGCAAACTTATTATTATGCATAGCTATTGTTCTGACAACAATTCCTGCAAGACTAACTGAATATTAACTAAGCTTATTAAACTTACTCAAAGCGGATGAAGGGGTCAGTCCCGTAACTGTTACGTACCTTTACGTGTAAATATTTTACAGACCTTTAATAAAGGTTCTCACGTAAACCTCAACGAACTATTGGCATGCAAAAATCATAAATTAAAGGCACATGAGATCGTCTTTTAGTACATCCACGGGAGGAGATGGAAGACTCTATACTTAGGCTGGATACACCACGGCTAATTAACTGCTCGTCTTGTCATATTGATCTTCATCTCCTATTACAAGCTTTTAACTTCGTGATAATAAATTGATATTAAATATTGACTCCTGTTGCGGATTGATTTGAAATTTTGCATCAAGTTTCGATAACAATACAGTTATTACTAATTTCATAAAAGCTTATTATTTCTGGTTGTATATATTTATATATATTTATTTATTTTTATATATTTCAATTTATATACTAGCTCGTTTACATGAAACATAAACTTTCTTAAGAAGTTTTATGAACTTTTGGAAAAAGTAGAATAAATAAAAATACTTTATTACAATAACTATGTAGTTTTCAGTTAGTTTTTAAGGTTAACAAACCTTACAAGCTAGTTAAGAATTATACATATCAATAAAATAAACCAAAATAATTGTGTAACCCACGATGAAAAGAGACCCTTTGTGGGTCTGCCTACCTCTTCGGGAAAAAGGGGTGTGTATATGATTGTAAATATAAAATAGGCAGTTATATTGCTAAAAAACTATATTTTCCAGACAACCATTGGATGGAGAGGAGCTAAACCTACATGGAAGATTGGTTGGGGTTTATTAACTGTTAAAATAGAAGAAAACAAACTTAACAAGAACGAATAAACATACACATTAGTACTTGTTATTAGAATAAAATAATAAATATTACATTATATACTTACTTAAACAAAGAATTAAGTATATACAGTAGCATTTAAGTAGGTATATATTCCCTAATTTCATCAGAAAAGGGACTATATCTAATCTTAAAAGATTTAGGAGTTAACCTAATAACAATCATCTCACAAAGTAAGCGTATCATAAAAAGGTATATATTACCCAACATGTGCTCGTCATTACCCTAACAGCATTATTTACTCCAACATAAAAGATCCTAAAACAAGTTAAGTGAACTTTCTTTCGAAATTCGAGGTATATTTTATTTTTTACCTGAAATTTCACACAAAATTGCGTTGCTCGTTTACTTGAGTACTTTATTTTAAGAGGACAATTTACTAAGAAGTGTAATTGTTTGGAAAAAATGCTATTCTCAACGCGGTTTCAAATGATATCTACTCAGGAGAACATAAAAATACTAACTTAATTTTACACGACTAAAACGTCTTAGCAAGAATCGTGACATTATATTATTTGTAAGTATCATTTTAATTCACAGAAAGTAGACATTTAATTGAGTGCTTCTTAACTCAAACCAATGAAGGTCAACCCATTTAGGTATTTATATCAACTCAACCTTTTTAATAGAGCCGTGGTTTGTTCGGCCTAAGAATAGACCTGCCTCCTCCAGTGGATGTTGTAAAAGCCTTACTAAGTGATTACACCAGGGGATGGGCAGCAACTTCCATCTGAGAACAAATCACCAACTGCGATCACCAATCCGCCTGCCAAGCGCAGTGTTTATGGTAAATCCCCCCATTGTATTCAATGGGGGAAGCCTCGCCTAGCAGTGGACGTAAACAGGCTGATGATGATGATGTTTAGATATTCAAATAGAAAATTACAGTTTTTCAATCGTAATATTGGTGAAACATTTTATTCGCAACAAATGCGATAGGGTTCTTATGAGAATACCAAATAGCACATTCGTTATTTTGATAGCACAATAACTGTAGTGCCAATAATACACGTAGGGTTCCGTAAAGGATTGTACCTCAATACTAGGGATCAATCGGCAATTCCCGACCGTAATTCATAAATAAATCATCGGTTATTTCTTCTTCGGAATTCCTTTTGTGATTCGAGAATTATTGTTATAGGTATCATGGCATCGAAATACTTTTACTTTATTATGGATAGTAATACCTATTAATTTATAGAAAACGATGGAAACATAATAAAACTTGTGCCTGATATCACCAACAGATTCATAGCAGATAATTTGGTAACTTTACGCATCTATTGAGTGCAACAGTTTTTCATAGAAAACTATCACTTTGACAGGTTTTTTGAATAAGTTAAGGGGACTGACATGCGTATGTTTACAAAGTATTGGTTGGTGCAAATAGGCGCAAGCAACACATTTAAAAAACGCACTCATCTATAAAAATGTATTGATGACGTCACTGTTTGACGAGGCGTCCCCCTTAGAATGCAATACAATTTGCCATAATCAACACGCTTTGCAGGAGAATTGGTGATTGCAGTATTGGTGTTGAGTACTCAGGTAGATGATGCTGCCTATCTCCTGATATAATCCCTTTATCGCCTTTTATAATGTCCACGGAAGGAGAGGGAAGGGCCTTGTTTTTAGTCAGACACAAAACGACACATAGTTGTACTAAAAACTCAAACTATCTTAGCACAAGACAAGTAAGTACCACAATAAAAAAGTACAGTTGTAGTTTGTGGGCAACACGTGAATATAGAAATAAACTTAATAAGACGTGAAACTGCAACGTTCTATGCCAGGCACGATTTTAATAAAACTCCCGTGGGTTATACTTAACCGTGTAGCACCGGTATTTGCAACATCTAACAGACTGCTAGAAAATATACACAGAAAAGGGGCTATCAATTTTCGATATGAAAAAGGAGTTTCAACTGGCTTGATAGATGGCGCTGACTCAGCATCGACTATCAATAAATTTTAGAATGGTATATGTATTTTTATGTAGTTTGTCAAAGTCACAATGTCACAAAGTCAAAAGAGCAGCGTCATCTGTTTTCAATGCTGAAAGCATGATCTGAGACGGCCGTGCAAACTTCATTCAAATACATGTAATGTGTTAACCCTGTGGGTATTTACTATCATTTGTTAGTTGTCAGATTTCACAAAAACATTTGGTGCAAATGGGCATTTGATTCTAACCACAAAGTTTAACGCTAGCTTGGAAACGACTACATAGTGTAGACGAGCTACATAAACCAGCGCGTAGCAGCAATGCTACGCGTCTACGCAGCTACGCACGTAGAAAAAACAAGACGAGCAACGTCAAATCCAGTTTAATAAGAGCAAAAAAAATTTTGCACACACAGATTACATAATTACTGCATGACTGGTATTCAGAAGTAAAACAAATAATAACAAATAAAAAACCGACTTCCTCCATTGAATTCGGCTATCTGCATGTTTTTATTTGCTATCTAAAGGCATACAAAACAATAACTTGTTGCTAAAAATAACAGAATTGCTATATGTATGCCTATAACATTTGAGGAGTTCTCTCAATTCCTCATGGATTCCAACATCAGAACTGGGTTTTGAAAAAAATGGGACCAATCTGGAAGTATACCTATTCAAATAAAAAAAAATCTAAATCGGTTTATAAACGTCGGAGATATGAGGTAACAAACATTAAAAAAAACAACCTAATTGAGAACCTCCTCCTTTTTGTAAAGTCGGTTAAAAAGTAAAGACGTTTCACAAATGCGGCTATAGTTACCGAGTATAGTCCGAGTAGAACTGACAACCGTTGGTGTAAGCAAGTTCTTGAGACCGCATCTTCGCAAACGTAGCAAGGAACCGCCCCCCGGCTGATGGAGCGGTGACTTACGAAAGGCAGCGGGCAGAAAGTGGAGTAGAAGAGCCGAACGCAGGGCTCAGAGGCGGGTTTTGGGAGAGACCTATGTACATCAGTGGACTAATGAGCGCCAATGACGATAGCCCGCACCCCATATCTTTTACTAGCAGCAATAGATACTTGAAACATCATTACAAAGCTGCTGAATCTAAAAGCTAGGTAAGTATCTCCATCAGGATAAAATCCGTGGCAATCCGCTTTTATCTATTTGCGTTGTCACCGTAATGCCAACAGCGTATTTGTTTTACGCCATGATCCATGTTTGTACATCCTCGTGAATAATCCTGTTTTATTTATTGGAATATAGAATGGCTTTTTGCTTTTTTACGTTTGAAAGGAAAAATATAGAACTTTTATTAAAAGAGTAATGCCGTGCCATGGTGTATCTGGCTTAAGAAAAGACCCTTACGTCTCCTCCCGTGGATGTAGTAAAAGCCGTCTAAGGGATTACACCGGGGGATGGGTAGCAGCTTCAATCTGCCAAGCGTGGTGATTATGGCAAATCCTCCCATTGTATTCAATGGGGGAGGCCTCGTCCAGCAGTGGATTTCTAATACAGCTGTGAAGTTTTAATAGAAATTATATGTGACAATTGACTCGACTGGCGAGAGTGAAATGTAAATGAACCGCTCAGCGAGTCAAAAGTACAGAACCACACTCAAAAGGTCAATCATAATGCCGTACCTAATTCAGTTTTGACGTTTTGACTGAAAAGGTTCAAAAAGCTGTGAAATTAGGGTTATTGAGTGGCGACCAAGGAACCGGAATATGTTTAGGACGGACCTTCGCCCAGTAGATATATAGATTACATTGTAACGGTTTCGGGGAGATTGTGGATGAAGGTGGCTCTTCACTGTGACTACTGTGAGGACTGTCAGGAGGGGGAGGCCCTCCGACCCTCTGGCCTAGGTCACTAGAGAGTTGTAAAGCTACTTAGTTTGAATATATAGATAGTAAGATTTTTTATTGCACATAAAATAATAACAAAGGCGAACTTAATGCTAAATAGCCTCTAATTCTCTTCCAGATAACCTTGGTGTATAGCGGATAAAAGATGTGTCGGTTGTGCATATCATTTAATGATGATCCTAGGTACTCGTACATAAAGAAAAGAAAAGCGAGAAACATAAAAAAACATTATTTATGTACAAGAAACACCTTTCCCACTGGCTATTAGGTTGCTTTACCAATAACTTTCTTCCTATTTCAGTTTTGTATTAAATTAACAATAAAGTGATTTATGGAAACCGCCAATTTTGTAATTGTTCATTAGTTAATGTGTCATTACAATACGGTACCAAAAGTAGTTAATTAATACGAAATTTGAAATTGATTTCACGAATGGTCGATACCGAGATAGAAATCATTTTTAACCGACTTCCCTAAAAAGGAGGAGGTTCTCAATTCGGTTGTTTTGTTTTTTTTTTATGTTTGTTACCGCATATCTCCGGCGTTTATGAACCGATTTGGAAAATTCTTTTTTATTTGAATAGATATAATTCCAGACTGGTCCCATTTTTTTCAAAATCCAGTTCTGATAATGGAATCCATGAGGAATTGAGGGAACTCCTCAAATATTGTAGGCATACATAATTGCGATTTTGATATTTTTAGCAACAAACCAAGCATTTGCATTCAAAAAGTAGCATAATCCTTTCACCACTATGGTTCTTTCATCATTTTTTTTTTCATACAAATATTTAGTCGAATACAATGGCGAAAGTCGGTTTTTAAAATGAAAAGTTATAAATGACTGATTTCAATGAAACATCAGCTAGTAAACTACGTAATGCCATAGACAAGCAAACATACATGAAACTCGGTGACAATTATAGCTCTTTTAACTGGAGTTCAATATGGCCCATGTCTTATAAAAATATACCTCATAATACATATATATATCTCATTATTGACACGAATAGAAAAATCAACCTACCAAAGAAACTACGAAACCCAATTCTCACACTTATAAAGAAATATCATTTTAACATAGCATAACACCCAACAGTCACGAACATACTCCTAATCCCACACTAGGATTCTCTGTGTCGTGGGTATCACGAATTACTTGTACACTATAATACCACAACACCCAGACCCGGAACAAATATTTACAGATCATGCAAACCTTTGTCCCGCAGCGGGAATCGAACCCGCAACCTCTTGCTCAGCCGGGTGCTCGCTCGGCTCGGCCGGTTGTACATTTCCATACAACATATATCAGTTTTAACAGAACTTTGAATCTTGTATGAAATCGTGTTCGATATATTATGTCTACTAACATGAGAATTGAGCCCCTGATAAGTGCCCCATTTAGGTGAAACTACAGATATAACCTAGCCAACACAACAGGTAATTTCGTTTATATTACAAAGGATACATAAAATCACCTTTTTATAGCCCACTCAACTAAATTATCTCTAGCTAAAACGTTCCTGAGCACCTCAGACCTCGTTTACACTCTTATTAGTAGAAGTGCAGGTTAAGTGTACTAAAAATTGATGTAGAAGAACGCTTTAATTTAATCGGGTAAGTATATTGGTGCAAGGGCAAACAAAGAGCAGCGATATTGTTGGTGCTAAGTCCTTGCACAAGCCGACGAAAAACGAAGTGTGAAAACACAGCTATAACCTTACGCCAGTTGACAGTTTTAATGGTATATTACTGATGATGGTAGCAAGAATGCATTGAAGGTAGCTGTTACAATATCTTCGATTATGAGAGTCCCTGGTCATTGTTTAGTGGATTTTCCCAACTAATGATGATAATGTTCGAAACTGACTCATGTTCTAAGGTTTAGCGCTTTTTTCCAGTAATTACTAAACAAAGCGTCATTTATTAATAAACTTACCACTAAATCAAACATCGAGTCTAAACGAGGCTCTGAACACTCGTCCGCTGCTTAAGTACCGAATCCACTACTTATTGGTTTTGAATAGGCTCAATTTTACTCTGCGAGAGGGTGAAATTGGCGTACAATCTCGACGAGGTACAAGGTTACCGTAATAGCCCCTTTATGTGATTATATTTAGTAAAGTGATTAAATACGCGCCTAGGAATCTCTTGTACAACTTTAGTGCTACTATAGATACTCTGAACGGTCTCATATATTCTAATTGTTATTATCTGTTTTGCCAACTCAATCCTTTTTCAAATAGAGATTTATTCATTCTGCTAAATACTGAGAAGTACATTAAAAACGGGTACACACTTTCAAAAAATATTACAAAAATTCATTAAAATGTATACAACAGCGTAGCAACAATTTCAGTCAGATACAACATTTTTTTTTAAATTCCCGATCATTGAATGCTATGCTATGACAAAGCAATGAGTGGAGAAGAGAAAGCTATATATATTTTTCTTAACAGACATTACGACGCCACCCATCAGAACTGAGCAGCGTTGCTGAAGCGATCTCACTAAGACAACCATGGGACGGACTGGATTTGACGAAAACGATAAAGAACGGAACAGTATACGGAAGCCAGAAAGCAACAACACGATTAACAGTTCTCTAAATTGTAGATCGAACAGCCTAACTAAATGTTTATTCATATTGTATTTATTATTGTGGGATTGAGTCAACCCGCAACCACGAGTGCTGTAACGCATTCGAAACGTCGGGAATATTAAATAATAAGGAAACAAGCGATTAATACCCGTGACAATATTAAATATGTGTTCTGATCGCGAATGTTTAAAAAAAGCCTAACTAAAACCTTAAATTTTTATAAAATAATATGAGGAAACCAAAGCCAGATTGAAAGAAATCACTGCTAGGGCTGCCGAGATGTCGGCCACAAAGAATATCATAAAGGGGGAGTCGGTAATGAGACACCATTTGTCTTCTTTAAAAGGTTTAGCAAAACGTTCGCAAACTCACAACGTCGTTAGGTAGGCTAGTATGGAAACATCAATTTCAAGTACTAGCTTCCGTGAAAATACTTTAGTATTATGCGTAATGACGTGCTCCTTTATACCGTTGAATGAAAATAATGAATAATGATAACGATCCGCTCAGCAAACGAAGCTATATACACTCGAGAGCAATGAATCCGGGTCACTTAAAGAATCCTAAAAATCTCGGAAACTAAAAATGCTAGGTTAATGCAATAAATTGTATTTAATAGACAATGTAATACTCCTTAAATGAAGGTATTAAAACTTCTTAGTTATTGTAAAGTTATATCATAAAAAAAACAAATTTGAAAAAGGGCCACTTTCGAAGATGGAACTACGAAATTACAGCATTTGGTTTTGCTTTTGTTTGTAATCTGTCATTTATCATTGTTTGATTTCTGTATTTTTGTTGTTTTTTTTCTGCGTAAACGCAGTAATGGAAGCACGAGGAGGCAATACGAAGTATTAAAATTCAAGAAAATCGTAATAAAGTTCAAAAATTTCATGTTTCCTATTTTTGTTTTAAGGAGAGATCAGCAGTTTTTTTCTTTATGTAATTTTGTGTTAATAAAATGTATGGTGACTCATATTTTTTTTACCTTCATTTAAGGAGTCATTGTCATTAAATACAATTTATTGCATTAATCTATCATTTTTAGTTTCCGAGATTTTTAACATTCTTTAGTGACCCGGATTCATTGCTCTCGAGTGTAATTACAGACGGTTGAATAGTACAGAAGTTCCATTCCGTCACTGAAAAAGACACTTAGTACAGTCAAATTAGGTGATTTTTTGCAAAAGTGTGGAACTAATTAGATGTAGTCATGAAAACTTTTCTAATTGTTTTCTATGGCTTAAAAATCACCTCTAATTATAAGCATCAGTAATTTCAACCTCCGGAACAGAGTGAAATAGGGTGAAAACCTTAAAATATCCGTAACTTAATGGGGGAAATAGAAGTAGTCGGTGCAATTTGGCATAGACTTTGAACCGTTATGATCTACATTTGCACCAAGTATTTTTTAAATCCGACATACGGAACATACAAAAAAAACATTTACAAAAAAAACTTTTTGTTAGTATTACGGCTCCGGGAAAATTAAGGTAGTCGGTGCAAATTGATAAGACTTATCAGAAAAATGTTTGAAATACACTACCAGGTTTGCACCATGGTGCGTCTCACGGAAGGCACTTTTCCATATTTTATTGTCGCTCTACTTCAGGGAAAATTAATGTAGTTCTGGAAATTGACTTAAACTTATTCATTTAATTAGTACTACATCCGCCGGAAGTTTTATACTTGTTTTTTTTTACGGAAGATGCATTTGTTCAACACTGTGTTCCCTACATACACGTGGTTTTTATTAAAATCATAATGCACTAAGACAGTCTCTCTATACGTACGGTAAAATTTACGGCCTTTTTAAGTTTGTACCTAATATTTAAAAGGGTTCCGTAAGCGCCAGAAACGGTGCAAACCTAGGATAAGCTTCTTTTCGTGT
Source organism: Epirrita christyi (assembly GCA_951392215.1). Classification (NCBI taxonomy): domain Eukaryota; kingdom Metazoa; phylum Arthropoda; class Insecta; order Lepidoptera; family Geometridae; genus Epirrita; species Epirrita christyi. The sequence goes on along the minus strand of OX595842.1, from coordinate 5,044,950 downwards.
CATCTAACGTTTCCATAAGAATCCACGACTACACGACTTAGGTCCACACTTTTTGCTAATTTGCCTGTACTAACTGTGTATGTATCTGTGACAAACGCAACTCATCGGCAGCTGATAGACGTCTGTACTCTGTACTGGACGAGGCTACGCTCAATTATAATACAATAATCACCATGCTTAGCAGGTGGATTGGTGATCGCAGTATTGGTGCTGAGTACTCAGGTGGATACTGCTACCGATCCCCTAGTGTCCCTTGACACATCCACATGATGACATTGATGACATCCACGGAAGGAACCACAATAGCACGCGCAATAGTGATATTGAATGTTCTGCTAAAGTATCACTGATTATAAGGATAAGTTAGCAACAAAAAAAGCCAATTAACATTGGTAATGAGAACCAGTGTGGTAAAAGGTTTCAACGCGCCTCGCAAGAAGACTCCATTCATGTGTCACAAATGGTTTCGATATTTTCGAATTTCAGTGCGCCTGTCACGTTCGCACTCACTAAAAATCATATTTCTGTTTTGTAAATACGAAGATAGCCGACCTATTGTAAAATATTTGAATATTTTAAAATGAGTGACACAATATGGTGGGCGAATCATCGAATGCAAATTATTCGTTAACGAATGTCGGCTCGCGAGAAATATCAACCCGTTTTGTCAAATGCGAAGAGATATTGAAGAGGAAATCGCTGGAGAAAATGTAGAAAAATATAAACATCACATGCTTTGAAACTTGAAACTGCCACCACCAAAACTCGGGCCTAGAGACTTTACGTGCTAATGCTTAGCTGACCCTAACACTGTTTTAGAAAAAGCTGATGTGTAATTAATTATCGGCCTCTGTCTCTGTACTTTATGACTCTATCAATGTTCAATAGGAAATTATTGACTATTCGTTTTATAAGCTCAAAACTTACCACTCAGTAGATTAATTAAATTTTCGATATGTTTTTACCGCTCAAATTAGTATTTAAATACCGCTCCATTTATTTATATTAGCACCCATTTTAATTATGTTCTTTCACACATTTAAAAGTGGCGTATTGAGGATCTGTCTACTCCTTTGGGGGAAAAGGCGTGTTTATAAAATGCCACAATAACAACTAAAACGCTTATTATCTAATTACTCAGTTTAACAGGCAAGTAAACAGCCTGTGGCACTCAAACTAATAATACCTCTTTATAGCCAGGGGTTCTCGAAGCTATTTCCAAAAACTTATTTTGTGGCTTGTGTACTGTCTGCAAGCAACACTCCATAGAGATACAATAGCGTAGCTATTTGTTGCTTGATTATTCTTTGTTTGGTTGCAAGGAATTGCCCTAGTTACCTAGTTTATTTGACGATTCAAAATTATTCTTGTGATCACAATCAATAAAATTATTTAAGGGCTTCGGTCGAATTGACGGCTCAACATATCGGCATGGCATTCATTCAGTGTGGCAATGTTTAGTGACGCTTCATGAGATCTGAATCAGTTGAGCTATATCTATAGATCGGTTACAACGGTCTTTGGATAGCTCAATTGTTACATCAGTATTTAAAAAAAATGCCGGTATCAAAAGACCTTTGCAAGCGATCTAAAGTCAGCTCAACTGATCCAAATCACTACCAGACGGAAGCGTATACTTATACGATTTTCTTATACTTTTTCGTTCGTCAATAAATTCTAAAAAGTAGTAGGTACTAGGTACCCTTACAGCAGGTGAATTGATTTAATATACGATAGATAGTACGTTTAAGTGATTTTTGGAGTACAAAATGAATAAAACATGTTTATTCTATAGCTTTGGTAACTGATTAAGCTGATTGATGAAGGTAAAGTTACCTAAATCTAAATGGCAATCGAATGTGGTATGTTCCCTAATCCCTACCCATATCATTAATTTATATCCATTCAGAATTTCTCAAGACTTAGTTTACAGCTGAAAATTCTGTTGTCTGATTGAGACGTGATGATGGAGACGGAATCTTCATCATCAGATCACCTCGCTGTTACCACATAATATTGTATAATATTCTGAACTATATAAGTATGCAAAATTTGACCAACCGGTTGGAAGGAACAAGAAAGCAATTCTCGTAATTATTTGACATTCAATTCACAATGTAATCTCATTTCGCATCTGTCACTATTATTACGTAGTAACTATTACTTAATCTTTGCATGCATACGCTGCATGTGTTATGGTTACTATATAATACATTACAATAGATAGTTTTTTTTATTATACATAGAAAAATACCCAGAACACCCTGAACAATTATCTGCAGATCGTACAAATATTTGTTCAGAGGCGGGAATCGAACCCGCAACCTCCTGCGTCGCAGGCGAACCTTACCCCGCCGCGAATGGCAGAATGTATTGGAGACTTTAATTTATATTTATCATCTGTCTTTTACTGTACCTACATTCTAAGCAAATAAATAAATCATTCATTCATTCATTCGCGCCACAGAGGCCGTCGCAAAGATTAATTGATAGTGACTACGTACTAACAGTGACAGATGCAACTGACACGAGATTATATAGTAATTTAATAATTTTTATAATTAGAGAATTGGGCCTCAGGGCTCTGGTTTAATATTTGATCACATGCGCAGCGCTTTTGCTTTTCATATATTATTTATTTTGACTAGACTAACAAGTGAAGTTAAATTAAAAGCTTTTAATGTTTGTATGACTTTGTAACTGTCATATCTACTTCGACCTTGGTAGGATTCAGTATGACGTGCCAAAAAGTTTATAGCCGATAAATCACGATGTAAGCTAAATTGCGAAGTCTCCGACATCGGCGAAAAGTTGCCTGTCTATCGGTATTTTAATAAATGCGATGTTAAGGTCTCTTACATAATTTATAGGATACCTGACCTTGTTCTTTGGACAAAGTTTTGACACTGGCTTTTGCGCTTCAGAGAATGAAGGCAAAAACAAAGAGAAACAAAAACAGAACAAAGGGAATAAAGTTCCTGGTATCGGTTGTCTATTAGGCTAATGAACAATAATTTGACTGACCAATTCTTCTCGTTTCTTTTAATAAAGAAGGACTGTTTCTTTCTTGGTTTTTGTATTTTGGTAGCAGTAAGTCAGTGGAAGGAGGCGAGAAAAGACCGTTCGAAAAGTGACGTCGACAGATTTTACTTTATTTCAATTTCTATTATTTTTTGAGTAATATGGAACCGGAGTTTAAAATTATTTTAAAAAAGTTTTTAAAAGCACATGGTAGTGAATTTAAATATAATATACATATAATGTATGTATAGTGTGTCTTATTCAAATGGGTGACCAACATTCTAGTAAAACTGCCACCGTTTTACTATAACATGACTGAGAATTAAACGACTTTACTTAATTTTATCAAAATAATATCGGTACCTACTTGACACAGGCAAAATTGAGGAAACATTTAACAGAAGCTATATAATTAAAAGAAAAAGGAGGTATCTCCAACAGTGGACTTCAACAGGCTGATGCTGATGATGATGATGATGAAGTTAGATAAATTAGACGATAGAGGTAAACGCAACGAAAGACAACTGAGAGAATGAGCCAAGGAGTACTTACTACCAAACATTAAACACATACACCATAAAGGCTGGTAGGTATATAATATACAGACAACGAAAACACTCGACATGCGTCATAAAGCTGCAGACGTTAATCCGGGTAATGCACACATAAGTATGTTTATATAAACTGAGTTTCTGATATTATTGTTTGAGATTCCGTAGTAAGTATCATCTACGTATTTATATGGACCAAAAACATTTTAAAAGACTCATAATATAGTGTAAGTGTGTAGTGTACTAAGTAAGTTATGTTACGGAAGAGTGAGATCTCCTGCCTCCGTGTCAGTTGTACTAACACTGGTATCTATATAAACTTACTTAAATTTTTTTTTTTTTAATAGAGAAAATAAATATTATTATTATTATAATAGTCGATGGATGGAGACAATTCAACTCCGGTCGTGGCAATCTTAGCGATAGCATATGTCTAGCACACGTAATAGCTATACGTACACGAATAGTCTCGATATTCATCATCATCATCAGCCTGTTTGTCGTCCACTGATGGACAAGGCCTCCCCCACTGAATACAATGAGACGATCTGTCATAATCACCACGCTTGGTAGGCGGATTGGTGATCGCAGTTTGTTGTTAAAAACTCAGGTGGATGTTGATGTTGGAGCGGAGTCAGAAGAGTCTTCTTAGGCCAGACACACCACGACAGATGATGAGGATGAATGAGGGATTCGGTGGATGGAGGCAGCTCAAGATCAGTCGTCGTGATATTATTTGAGGATAGCCTGTCTATTAGCAGTATAGAATTCTACACGTATTCGAATAGTTTCGCTATTACGTTAAGTGTATTTTTAGGGTAAGTAATTACCTTATGAGGCCTCGTCCAGCAGAGGCGTAATGATGACTTACCTAAGGTCAGATGCAATAGCTAGGCTATCAGACTACACAGGCTATCGATTTCCAAATCCTGTTCTCTAAAGTTTGTAGAAATAAAGGCGTCTCGGGAGCAAAATTAAGTTATTTCGCGAAGCTTACTTAGTTTAAGGGATAATTAACTGTTCGTTATATCGAGGCTATAACGGCGAACAGAGTAGGCTAAATTGGAAACCAAATTGAAAGGGTTGGATGGATTGAATTTGTTAGCCTTCTGATCTCTTGACGAGGGATTTGATCAGACAATTAAAGTGCTTGGAACGAATTTAATCTAGTATGTCAACGAATTATTTCCTAACTTTCCACATTAAACAGAAAATACTGACAATGATTTTAACAAATTATTTTTATTTGTTTATCATGACCGTGAAAATTCTATGAAAGTTATTATTTGAATGTTATTTCAAATGAAAACTTTTATTAATTAGACTTTGAAAGACCAATTTGAAATATGATGAATTGCGAGGCAATTAAGGCGAGTACACATTAGGCGCTCGGCGTTGCGTTAGGCGCGCGTTGGTAGCGTACTTACAGCGCGCTTAGCACGGCGTTTTACGAGCGTTAGTAGGGCGTCCATACTAACAATATTTTAATAATAATAATAATTTGATAATATTATATATATATATAATATTATCAAATTATTATATATTATTAAATTATTATTATCAAATTATTAAATTCTTATTATTATTATATATTGATAATATATAATATTTTAATAATATTTTGTTTTTATAATCAGCACTTTCCATGTCCCATATAGCTTAGACGCTTTTGGATTTCGTCGATAAATAAGTCTGTATCGAAGTGCTCGGTTTCCATTTTGATGAATTGCGTCCACTCTACACGAAAGCGCGCGTTCAAATGTACAACAAATGGCGGCTCATGTATCTCGAAGCGCGCGGCTAACGCCCTCCCAACGCGCGTTTCAACGAAAATCTCTAAGCTTGATCAGAAACGCGCGATTGCGTGTGTACACCTAGATAAGAACTACTGGTTCTCAAAACGCGCGTTACCAAAGCGCGCGCTTCAAAACGCCTAATGTGTACTCGCTCTTATGTTGATAGGGCAGAAAGTAAATAAATCAGTTTTAAATCATGTGTAACTGAAGCCCAATGCTCTTAATTAAAATTAGTCAAAATAAAGTTCGGATCACGTTTTCCGATCTAGTGTCGATGACTTAAATGTCAGAAATGCTATTCTTCTTACTTAAAATACAACACGGTAATGTGATAATATCGAAATGTGACCGAAACTTGGACGATTTAAAGTTTTTTCCGATAATTTTTCTTTTTAAATAGATGGAGTATCTCTTTACTCTTTCCAATTATGAATATACATATATAACTATCTTACTCTAATAGTAGTCATCGTGAATCGAAAGTGCACTAAAATGTTGTTATGAGGGAGCAGAATACCAAATTTCTGTCAATTCACATATCAGTCTCGATTCGGTCAACTTTCAGTGTAGTTTTAAAATAATTAAGAGAATTGGGCCTCTGAACTTTAACGGATAAAGTTATAATTTCGTATGTATGCTCCAATAATTATATGTAGCTTTTAAACAAGCAAAACAATAAGTTAAAACCAAAGCTGCCAACGCACTTTGCTAAAGGTTAACTTACGGTTTACTTCGTCGAACTTATCGGCTGAATTAAGCCAAATTTTATTTCAAGTTTGTTTTTAAAAATCTAAATAGCGTAACTCTTGTTAAGTCTTATTTGATTCATTAGCAGCCTTTAGACGTCTACTGTTGGACGAGGCCTCCCCCATAGAATGCAATGGAGGGGATTTGCCATAATCACCACGCTTGGCAGGCGGAATGGTGATAGCAGTATTGATGTTGAGTACTCAGGTTGATGCAGCTGCCCACCCCGTGGTGTAATCCCTTAGTCGGCTTTTACGACATCCACGGGAGGACACGGAGGGATCTATTCTTACCACTTATTTGATTATATCTACAAAATTTTGCCTTTGTAGATATTTTTGACTTATAGTTTTTAAATTAATGAGAAAGTATGTTTTTTAGTTACGTATAGCTCTAGTTTCGTTTTATTTAAAAACATAGAACTCAGATCTTCATAATTTGTAGATATTATCGGATAAGACTATCAAGGTAAGTCTAGATTTATTAAAAAATGAACAATCAATAATTTAATGAGTTGAAGCTTAATTCGACCGAAGAGTTCACGAGGTGTACGTGGGAACCTTAAATAACATTTCGCGCTATCAAGACAAACCCACCCACGAAGGTACTACTTAGGTAGAGTACAGAATAAATACTAGCACTAAATACAGATTGGCTCACAGTAACCACGTGGCTAAAAGCTTTTATAACGCTCCCATTCACGTTCAGTGAACACGAAATACCAAAGAATGTGTGTGACAAGTAATCATTTGATTTTATAAACCCATTGAACATTGGATAATGGACCTTTTACATTGGTACAAATCAATGTAGCTTTAGTCCCTTCCGTTTCGGAGTAGGCTGGGTTTATCTCTGTAAAATATTTTCACATTATCGTAAAATGACGTAGCCTTACAATTCGAGTGACCAAATACAGCTACACCTAAAACCAATACAACCCCCAAAAACCCTTACGAACCCCTTATTCCACATGGAAGAACTACTAGAACACCAAGGCACGAGAGAGATGTCAAAGTAGCATTTATACTAGGGGAAGGTGGAACAATTGGACCAGCGCCTATGTATTTCAAAAACTTAACGAGCTAGCAACACTCCCGATCAAACAGAGTGCGGTGTGTCGTCGACGAGCCCCCCTCTACCTCAGTGCAAAGAGGGCAAGGAGTGACATGCACTGCCGGATCGCCACGCACTATGTACTTAGTCCCGTCAATTAAGCGCTTGCTTGTATATAAACCCTTATATAAATTCCTCCGCCTTTAGCTTGTAGTACTTTAGATACAGTTCATTCTATTGCTTGATGCTTGATGTGGTCGATAATGAAAATAAGCACAAAATAATAAAAGAGACGCGTCACCTTTAGGTTACTTTGTGACTGAAGATTCTAGTTAGATGCAAAAATGCTAGAGTTCTCTTCAAAGAAAGTGCCAAGCCTTCCAATTTCCACCAAATATAGCTAAAAACCATCTCGCAAGCACCATATATCGTACAATAAAAACCGCATAGAAATCGAAGCACCCGTTCAGCTACGAGGGCACAGATAAACATACCAAAACACACTATGACCTTAAAGTTATTAACACCCCTCTTTTAGTTAAGGTTTAAAACCAGTCTCCACTATTTTACCACCTAGTCTAGTCATTATGTTAATCAAAATTCGGTTAGCATAACTTGAGAGCAAAATTAGCTATCACCCCCGCCCTCATTATATGAATATTCAATTAGATTTACACATCCGAGTTTGTAAACTTTCCTTTGAAATCATTCAAGTTTTAATTAAATACGTATTACGACTTTTCACAATAGGTATGTAATTACATAAAGAAGTTATAATAAGGAGTCTTGAATAATTTCCTGTTATAAATCAGTAGGAGAAAACTTTATAATGAAATCGACATGTCCAGAACCAAATTCATGGAGCCTGCTAGCCAGTACGCATCGGAGTCCTTTCACCACACTGGTTCTCTATACCAAAGGTCACAAACAAAGGCTCTTTTCAGAGAGGGTGCAGAAAGACGAAGAATATGTGACACGAGAACAAAGATTTGCCGGATAAATGCGTTTGCTTTGTTGATAATTTACAAAAAAAAACTATTACGGCTATTACACTTTTTACTGGTCACGAATTAGCCTTAACCAAAACTACCTACAAGAAATGTAGAAAAATCCGACTGTTTGCAATTCGTGAGTCGATTGTTGAACAGTTTTTGGTTGTACGCACGCAGTTGAATCCGTAACGAGGTACAGTCACCATTAGATATATTTATTCATTTTTATGTGAGCAACTCAGGTGTTTAGCTTTTTCTTCCATCATAAATAATCAGATTTCAAACGAGCCCAAACACTATCCTAAGTTATCCAATGAAGAGTTCGACTACATAGCCAATTCAGCTCGTTGTGATAAAACAACATTTTGCCATCAGCTATATTACTTGTATATTAAGAAATGCTTACCAGTTATGGCTGAGTGTAGCTTCTTTTGACACGCACGTTGCTACGAATAATTTTTACGCTTTATATGTAAAAAATGTGCGAACGGTCGTTCAGCTGAGCGGCAAGCGGTATCCCCAGCCCATGACAGATGCAATGCCTCTTAGTTCACGTCCACGTAGGATACATCGTACTTGGCAATGCACTGCGCCCGTCCTGAGACTAAAGAATAAGAGAAAAGTCTCATGTGCATGTAATTTCACCGGCACACATCTTTCAAACCGGAACACAGCAATGCGAGCACTACTGCTTAGCGGCAGAAATAGGTATGGTGGTATAGTAGGTCCCCAACCGAACTGTTTCAAAAGGAGCTTTACTGCTAGCAACAAAAGTGTCAAGCAGTAGTTGGTCACTTCAAGCTATATTTGGTCTTTTCAGTTGTTTATGTAATTTTGGTGGCGACTGTACAATGGAAGTAGCTGTGTACAAACATTAGTTTGATTGATTTCGGTGCTCGTTCATTACGGGTCGTATATTTTCCGGAATTATTTCTTTAGGGATATAATAATATTATTTGGTTAGCGTAATCCAGTCAATAAATCGTCCTGGATAAATTAATTTTGCTAATAGCACTCTCGAATGTTTAATATACAGACTTTGTTTTTTGCACTAGATAATTTTGGGCGCATTATTTCGTGCTCAAATCGGCGAACAAAAACACCGTTAGCAAATCTAGGTAGAGATCTGAGGATGTGTCTAACATGGGGTTTAATGTAGTGAGCCCATTTCTTTGACCCTTGGCTTTGTCGCCCGAGACCACACGGTTCGTCTGACTTACACGATGAATACGATAAAAAGATATTATTTTGTACTCTAATTCGCAGGAACGAGCATTTTAATTATTTTTCCATTCATACTGGTATTAAATTCGTGGGTAGTAAAATCCTTTTCTATTTCTGTATTATTATACAACTTCTATCACTTACTTCAACAATCAGTAGACAGCCAGTAGTGTGATCTGTAACAAAATAAAATTGTTAGTTATCTGTATGTGTTATCATCTTCTTCAGCCAGTGGAGTGGCTGGACGACGCCTCCTCATAGAATAGGCGGGATTGAGCAAAATCACGTGACGTTTAGTATGTATTTAGTATTTAGTTACCATCGAGTGTAGGGCTTTCCTCTACCGCGTCGTTCGGTATGGGTTGCCACTTGAGAACAAAAAAACTAAATAATAATAATGTATTTATTACAGGCTACATGGGAAATGTGTAATAAAACTAAACCTTAACAATACGCCCATACATACTAACATGACTAACATACATGTTTTATACATATAATTTTCCCTTTAAATCTTTTTACGGAAAAAGTAAAGTAGTCTCGAGCAAAAGAACATTTTACTATTTTAAAAAAATTGGGCTTTTATCCCAAACACACACTACTATCTCCGTTCCGCCGTGGGTTTACAATTTGAAACACAATTTTAACAAGGGAACTCAAAATAAATACTCGAACGAAACCCAAGGTTAAATTTTTGTAACTAAATTGTTATAAAAGTAGAGCTTAGTATTCATGAAATTTATCGACACGAATATTATAACATTGACCCTGTTGCGTAAAAAAATATCGCCACTTAATCTGCTTATCGGCTCTCGATAAAACGGACGCCGTCTCGTCTCCATTCCGTCGTTAACTTTTTTCACAAACTTTTTCCTTTTGTCAAACGATAGCTCGAATTCTCGGTTCGAGGCGACGAAATGCTTTAAAGCACTTCTGGCCCAAGGCGAAACGCAAAGCCAGAGACGTGAAGATATACTTCATTCAAAATACCCCATAATTTCTAATTATAAAAAAAATAAAAAATTAAATAATATAATCAAAGTCAAGTCAAAAAAAAAGAACTTTATTGAAATCACAAGGATCATTTTGAATCGTCTTATATAAAATTAAATTATGTTAATGTATGCATGTATGTGTATGTATGTATGTGTATGTATGTAGGTACCTATTGTTAATGTTTCATCATCTTTGGTAATAAATATTCTGATTCTGATTTTATTGAAATCACCTTTATATTTACTACATTTACGTCGGCAGACTTTAACTAACCGACTATTAATATATTGATTATTTAATTAGGTAATTACTATTTGAAATTAGAACAATATAATAAGTCAATATTACATGTTTATTATCAGGAAGTATAAAATACTACCTACTAATAATACAAATAATATACCCAATGTTAAATATACGAATGAAATACATAGTTGCTCTTTCTATAGTCAAGTTAAAACAACAAGCAAACGATCTAAAGATTTTAAAGATTTTAAAATACATGAATTGGGCTTCATTTTTAGCCTTTTCAAATTCATCATGTTCCAACCCTGGCAGCATTTTGGACCCCTCCGGACCAAATGTACCATTCATTTCGCCTTTTTTCAAGTTGAGAGAACGAATTTTCAAGTAAGTGGCCTTGTTCCCTTACGATACTGGCAAAGCTAATAGTGCGCTTGTGCATCTCAAACCATGTCAGTTTAAATCTGGTATCGACACCTCGATATTTCAGTACGTAAATAGCCTTTAAAAGTGGAATTGTCGCCACTGGAATGGAGGAAATCGTTTAAACGCAAACCGCAGAGGGTTTTGTTAAAGGATTTGGGTATTCTGAAGCTTTTTGTGATAGATTTACTTCGTCGCTTTGTTGTACGATAATGCCACGACGAACGGTCTTGTTCCGCCTCTATCCACCGACTTTCTGTGACATTTATAATATCTTTAGTCCATCGAGTGGAGGGCCTTCCTCTACCGCGTCGTCCGGTTTGTGGTCGCCACTCGAGAACCTTTATTCCCCAACGGTTATCATTTCTTCGAGCTATATGACCTTCCCATTGGCATTTCAACTTGTTAATTCTGAGGGCTTTGTTGGTGACCTTGATAAAGATAACACATATATAAAAGTTCTTACATTTTGCGTCCCTTCCTGCCACACTTGATTATAGAAATCGTTAGTCGTAACAGTCGTGTCTTGGGAGAAATTCGTGTAAATGTTGTTGCTCGCTCTAAATGTTTACGGTTATCTCCTCCGCAGTAGTAAGCTCTTGTATTAAATTATATTTTACTAGTGGCTCGTTCGCGACTTCGTTCACGTGGACCACAAAGAAAGAAACAAAAATATTTTTTTCTAAAACATCACCCAAAGTATAATAAATAAGTACACTCAGTAAATATACTTATTAGCACCAAAATAGTTGCAAGACAGGAACAATAGACTAACAACAGCTCCTTTTGAAAAGGAGGAAACTGTAACTAGGACAACACAGTATAATTAACCCAGTACCTAGTAGTACCCCAGTATAAGCCTCGAAGTAATAACAAGCAAGCTAAGAGCACAAACGGTTCCATGTTATTTAAGTCAAGCGTAACTAATTAGCTTCGTTAAAGTCTTACATTGTATGGCTTCATAGCGCGATTATGCTGGATAATTTGAAGAAATGGAAGGTTAGGTTTTGATACAATTTTTTTAACTACTCATAGGAGATTGTATATGTCAAATATCATGGCTCAAGAATTTACACCAATAGTTTAATAAACGTATACCAAAAAATATAAAATGCCTATCACAAGTATTACAAAATACTTAAAAGGTGTTTTCAACAACTAGTTATTTTAAGTATCTCTTATTACCAAATAAAACATTTGTATTTGTATTTGTATTTGTATACGCTCTCTCTTCCGCGCTGTAGATGGCACTTGAAAAAGAAGAATCCTGAAAGACATCTTCCCATCATAGGACAAGCAGGACAAGGAGGCTTAGCTCCATCTGTAGGGATGTATAGTCATTAGTATACGTACCCTCTGTTTGCACTACACGTTTCGGTGCCACTAAGGAATGGAGCACACTACAGTTTTCTGTCCACGGGTCTCTGTGAATAGGTGCCTTCTAGACTCCAATTCTCCATCATCGGCCACAGGTTACCAACAGATGAAACGATGTCAAAAGAATGTCTATTATGTTAAAAAAATATGAACAAAGGAGCGACGTGCTTACGTTGCACGTATTGTCTTCGTTAATTTCACGGACTGTTTCATTCATCATCTCGTACATTGACAAGTAAGGAAGCTTAGTTTAATACATACATACATAAAATCACGCCGGTTTCCTGGCTGTTTTTGTTTTATTTTAATTATATATTATTAAGTAAACCGTATGTATGCGTATACTTTTATTGATTTAACACCAGCGTTTTTTATCGTTCTCATCAATTCTAGTCCATCCCAAGGTTGAATTATGATTCTTTAAACGTGTTAATTTTTAATGTGGTGTGCAATAACGTGTCTAATAATCTATCACGGAAGCCTTCTAGACCTTTGAATGAAATTTCTAGGCGTTGTGATAAGTCAGGCGCTAATACAACATCAATTCATATTTTTTTAAATCATAATATTATGTTCATACTGCCATACTCTCTATTATGTTGTTACTCGAAGGTATAAGTATTATTACAAGGTTATAGAGGTCAGAAAATGTTTGCAATTACAACGTAAGCGTACTCAAAAGTTAATTGGGAAGCTAGAGAGGATAATGTAGCAAAATCCCGAAAACAAATAAGGCTTGGACAAAAGAAGTATTAGAGAAATGTCGTTGATTTTGGGAATAATAACGGACAAAGTAGCCGGTTCTTTACAAAGCTTGAATAGGTGTTGTGAATTATGTAATCACTAATCAGCGACTGAAGGTTTTAAAGGTCGCTGGAAATTGGTGGATGGAAGCGGCTCAACACCATTCAGTGAATGGAGGCGACGACCTCCTGGCGCAGAGGGCAAGTAGCTAAGACACAAGAGGCTGCGGGTTCCGTTCCCGCTGCGGACAAATATTTAAATATTTGTTCCGGGTCTGGATGTTGTGGTACCATGGTACTCGTAGTTTCACGACACAGGGAGTCCAAGTGTGGGATCAGGACTATGTTATGTAATGTTAACATAACATAAGACTGTTGGGTCTTATGTTATTCGTCGTGGCATTAGACGTCAAGGCCTATAGTACAGTCAAATTAGGTGATTTTTTGCACAAGTGTGGAACTAATTAGATGTAGTCATGAAAACTTTTCTGATTGTTTTGTATGGCTTAAAAATCACCTCTAATAATAAGCATCAGTAATTTCACCCTCCGGAACAGGGTGAAATAAGGTGAAAACCATAAAAATATCCGTAACTTAATGGGGGAAATAGAAGTAGTCGGTGCAATTTGGCATAGACTTTGAACCGTTATGATACATTTGCACCAAGTATTTTTTAAATCCGACATACGGAACATACAAAAAAAAACATTTACAAAAAAAACTTTTTGTGGTTATTACGGCTCCGGGAAAATTAAGGTAGTCGGTGCAAATTGATAGACATATCAGAAAAATGTTCGAAATACATTACCAGGTTTGCACCATGGTGCGCCTCACGGAAGGCACTTTTCCATATTTTATTGTCGCTCTACTTCGGGGAAAATTAATGTAGTTCTGGAAATCGACTTAAACTTATTCATTTAATTAGTACTACATCCGCCGGAAGTTTTATACTGGTTTTTTTTTACGGAAGATGCATTTGTTCAACACTTTGTTCCCTACATGCACGTGGTTTTTATTAAAATCATAATGCACTAAGACAGTCTCTCTATATACGTAATTTAACTTGCATCAAGTAATTTCTTTCTATTTTAAAATTTACGGCCTTTTTAAGTTTGTACCTAATATTTAAAAGCCTTCCGTAAGCGCCAGAAACGGTGCAAACCTAGGATAAGCTTCTTTTCGTGTCATCTAACGTTTCTATAAGAATCCACGACTACACGACTTAGGTCCACACTTTTTGCTAATTTGCCTGTACTACTATACAGTGGACTTCTAACTGCTTTAAATGATGATGATGATGAATGTGTGTTTCCCGATGGGCTTGTAACGTAAAATGCACTAAAAAACGTGTGTTAGATGTATTGTTTGGACTAGTCATTGACTGACTACACCCCTGAGAGGATGTCAATGGAAAGTACAGTCTTGAGACTGTGTATGTATGTTTGTATTTATCTAGTGCAAATGTATGTATGATCGTTGCAAAAATCAAGGCCAGTGACAAAGACAAAGAAAGAGCGCAAAATATATATATATATATTTATTGAAAACACGGCTTTTTTGCGTCATTTTTGCTGATGTCTCGATACTGAGTTCAGAAGGACATTTTTTTTCCAGTTGATTTGTGTTTATCAAACTAGTGCAAATTTATGTATGATCGTAGAAATAATCAGGCCCAGTGACAAAGAATGAGCATAGTTTTTTTTTTTTTTTTTAAATGAAAACTCTAATTTCCACTGTTTTCTGTCCTTTTTGCTGACATTTTGAGACTGAGTTCAGAGGGTCATTAAATTTTCTTTGGTTGATATTAAGCTTCAACGCTGTTAGAACAAAACACCATTCTAAAGTGTCTTGTTCTATGAAATCGCCTTTCCACTGGAATTCCATCACGTAGCTGACCTATCCCATGGGGATGATCAATAAATTTCTTCCTAATGATGTCCGCGATGTCACGTCTTCAAGTAATGAAATACCAGTATTTTCTTAACCAAAATTGAGTACTTACTTTTTTTTTTTGCATGTTTTTCCTAAATTGTGTCGGTAACATTCATTTTGTAAAACGGGAAATTTTCACGTACCGATAAGTTGTTGGAAGCACCAACAGGTTTCGACCCTAATCCAGGGCCTTCATCAGGGTGGGTATAGGATCCGCGCTACACTCCCTCCTGAAGACCCTCGATTAGGGTCGAAACCTGTTGGTGCTTCCACCAACATATCGGTAGGTGAAAATTTCCCGTTTTACAAAATGAATGATATAATTTACGAAAGTTATTGTGTCTAACACACGTGAATTGAACTCGACCCAGCAGGGCTATTGTTTATGTCGCGACAGATTAGCAACAGGTGTAAATTATTATTGTTAATAATTGTTATTTGTTCCAGTTTCACTGCACACAATAATCTGTTGCGAAGTTCTTATATTTACCAAATAAATACATATAATATTATTACCTACACTGTTTGTGAACCTACTCGTACCTCTCACACTACACTCACATTTCACACTCCACAAATACACACACACTTATTAATAAAATAAATAAATAAATGATTGCACAATTCACGCCTGTTGCAAACCTCTCGCGAGATAGACAATAGCCCTGCCGACGACGCAATGTAGGAAGACCCTCCCTTCGATGGAGACAAGCCAACATAAAGGTCGCAGGAATTCGGTGGGTTAAGGCGGCTCAAGACCGTTTTAACCGTAGCATTCTATGGGTGAAGCCTTTATTTAGCAGAAGGCTTCAAAAGGCTATTGGTTATGACTTTCGTTTGTTTGAACACAACCTCACCACGACGACGATGCAGCCGACATTAGAGCACGAAGATCTATAGGAAGCTCCTATTCACTTATGTCTTGAAGAGACCCAGATTGTAGTTTTCAAGAAAGACAGACGACGGCAAAATGATCTCCGCATCCATACAAAACTGGGTTTTATTATTCTTGTGGTACCGTCACATGACAGCCGTAATTATGTAATAACGGGTTCTGATATTCATGCATTCTTTATCAGCTGATAGACATCCACTGTTGGACGAGGCCTCTCCCATAGAACGCAATGGGGGAGTAGCCATAACCACAACGCTTGGCAGGCAGATTGATGATGGCAGTATTAGTGTTAAGTTCTCAGATGGATGCTGCTGCCCATCTCCTTGCGTAATCCTTAAGTCGCCTATTTATTGATTGATGCTTTATGCAAGTTAAGAAGAAACAAGATTTGGACCTAAAAGTCCAAAACTATGTTGGATTTTATAAATCTCGCGAACATTCAGATGATCAAAAGATTTAAGGATTTCTGAGGCTTACTTTGATAGAAGAAAAGTTGTTTAAGACCTAGATCTTAGAGGATCACTCGAAATAGTACCAAAATAAATGAAACTGGAATATTTGAAGCGTTAATTTGCCTTGATAATTTTAGAGATGTATAAAACGGAGCCAACAAATTCTTTCGTACTCTATAAACATATATAAAAAAACATATAAAGAGTTTTACCGCTTTAACTACAAAGTTTGATAGACCTAAACATGAAATAATATAAATTGAACTCGACGAACCTGAAAAAAATAACAAGAAAAATACCTAGATAAAATGGTAAGTATAAACGCCGTGAAATATACGTGCGTGTATGCGTCCAGGCTAAGAATATAATCCTCCGTCTCCTCCCTTAGATGTCTTCCAGCAGCATCCATTTGAGTACTCAACACCGATACTGTAATCACCAATCCGACTGCCAATCGTGGTTAGCAAATCCCCCATAGCATTCTATGGGGGAGGCCATGTCCAGCAGCGGGCATCTACCGTCTGATGATGATGATGATGATGAACCATGTTAAAGGAGCATGCTTAAGAATTAACACACCGCTGTACTAAAGCCGCAATATGAGAAATCCTAGGAAATAATTTACAAAAAAGCTTTTAGGAAGTTCTCCCAAAACTCAAAAGAACCAACCTGATAAAACTCCTCACCGTTTCACCTTGGAGTAGTTTACCAAAGAGGAACATTGTTGATTCGTTAATAGAGTAGTTAATTAGTATCTTCCGAACTCGATCGACCTTGCTGTTCATTAACTGCTTAGTATCTTTACCTTAGTAGTCTCCACAAGCAATAGAATGACTTGCGAGATGTTTGCAATCCCTTGTTACTTGGTACTAATTTGATATTATTATGCGATAAGGTTAGATATTCTAGTAACTTAAGGCGTTTCTAACCCCAGTCCCTGTAACGATTTAATTATTGTAAGGAAATGTTAACTTTAATAAGTAACCTTATGTTGAAACATAACGAGCGCAGTGATGGTGGTGTATTTGTGAGATCAAGCAATTTAGGTTTCTTAGCAATCAAATTAAATACTGTGGCAATATCTTTACAATATAAAATAGACGAACAAATATATAGTAACAATTCCGCTCCTCTCCAACGAAAACTCTGAAAGAATTCGACTTCTTCGAATTCTTTCAGAGTTTTCGTTGGATAGGAGCGGAATTGTTACTATATATTTGTTCGTCTATTTTATATTGTAGAATGGATTTCCGCAAAGTCACGCTTGAATCAATTAATTATGGCAATATCTTTGTCAAACGTAATTCTATTAGAAGGTGACTAGTGATTGTGCGAGCAACAAATAATCCTATACCTACTGTTAAACAAGCAATATTTGTATGTATATTATGTTTAGAGATCTCGAAGTCGGCTCTAACGATATTTGCTATTTGTGGTTATTTGGGGGCAGAAAATCTATCTAGCAATGTTTATGTCTGGGAAAACGCGTTTTTCCGAGAGTTCCAAGCAAAGCTCGGTCACTAATTAGTAATGTGTGTTCGACTTTGTTAAAATCATCATCATCAGCACAGTTTAGGCTAGCACTGCTGAACGAGTCCTCCCCCATAGAATGCAATTCTAATTCGAGGGATAATCACTATGCTTAACAAGCGGATTGATAAACGCAGTTATTGGTATTGAATACTCAGATAGATGCTATTGCCCATCCTCTGGTGTAATCCCTTCGTAGGCTTTTACGACATACACAAACGGACGAACACAGCAGGGATGTCTTAAGGGGATTTCGGGAATAACCCGGACGGAGGGGTAAATTCTTAAGCCGGACACACCACAGCACTAATATTATATTATTATTAAACATTTTTTGAATATGATTTTGATATTTTCGAACTACTAAGACAGTTGTTTACAGAACAACAAAAAAATAAAATACGTATAACAGATGCCGTAAACTGATTTTAACGAGTTGATGTTTTTAAGTTTAGCAAACAAGTTGACTTTAAAATTCAAATACCACATCAAAGAAAAGTAAATGTAAATCTAATCGCGCTGAAATTTAATTTTGTATTAAACTAAATTCAAAAACTCTGGATTCATCATCTAAAACACTGAACATATTTAAACATCAGACACAAAATGTGAAATTAATAATTTCGATATAAAGCGGTGTGGGGCCTGGAGGCGCTACATGTTCTAAAGCTTAAATAATAATAAAGCTATCATCACCAGCCCCTAGAAGTCCACTGCTGGAAGATGCCTCCTCCATAAATACAGTAGGGAGTATTACCATAATCACCACGCATAGCAGGCGGATTGGTGATCGCAGTATTATGTTGAGTACCTAGTCAGGTGGATTCTGCTGCCATCCCCTGGTTTAATCCCTTAGTCGGCTTTCACGATATCCATGGGAGGAGATGGAGGTGTCTATTCTTAGGCTGGACACTACGCCACTCTATACGCAATCATATAATATTGATAGCCAAATTTGGTTATAGGTTGGAGCTAAATCCACGAGGTTGACCATTGGGTAGCGTTCTAAAAATGTTGCTAGGTCATCATCAGACTGTATAAGTCTGAGCTGGACATAGGCTTCGCCCTTTAGATGCCACGTCGACCTGTCTTGATCCACCTCCATCCACAGACTTCCATCAAAATAACGTTGGTCATTCGAAAGAGGCGCCTTTCTACACTGCAAGTTTCGTGGTCGTCACTCGAGAACCTTCATTCTCCAACTGTTATCAGTTTTGCGAGTTACATAGCCTACTCATTGCTCTTTCGACTTGTTCATTCTAATTTATGTTGGTGATATTGTTTGGGCGTATCAGCCGGTGATAAATTGGATTCGAAGAATGTTTGTGGCTTTGAGAAGAGCCTTTGTTTGTGACTTTTGCTTTGGTTAGTAGAACGCTTCGGACCAGGAATTCTGATGTTTATTCATTCACATGTCTTCGAATATGTGGTTCTATATCATGCCAGTTTCCTTATGCTTTTGATTAGCAAGAAAAATACATAAATGGTTTGCAATGCTAGTGTGCAGAATAATAATTTTTCATAATAACATTGCCAACCTAGGCCGGCAAGGTCGATTTATCTCAAAGAAGGTTCTCTTTGATAATGTATATGAATATCCTATGGTATGTTTAAAATAACTTTTCATTTAAAAAACCGACTTCCGCCATTGTATTTGACTAAGTATTTGGATGTTATTTTAATGGTGAAAAACCAGTGTGGCGAAAGGATTATCGGAAGGAAAATCGCTATATGCCTGTATTATTTGAGGAGTTCCCTCAATTGCTCATGGATTCCATCATAGGAACTGGATTTTGAAAAATATGGGACCAATATAAGTAAGTACCTATATATCCTTTCAAATCAAAAACTACATAGTTTTCCAAATTGGTTTATAAACGACGGAGATATGAGGTAACAAACTTTAAAGAAAATACTATCGAATTGAGAACCTCCTTTTTTTAAGTCGGTTAAAAATCGTTGTTTTACACGCTCGTTAACTGGGTATGAACTCAAGACTTTAGGATCTTCCACAGGGCGACCACGGCGCATGAATATTTTATGCAATAAGTACAATCTTTGTTCTATCTACCTACACTGTGCAAATATTTAGCCAAAAGTGAATTTCAGCATAGAAGCTCTTTAATTTAAGACGGGTACCTTGAAAGTACCTACCTACAGTTAATCAAACTAATGGATGGCTTGAGTTTACTGTCTACTGATTGAGTTTTCGATATCAAGATTTGGAAACATAATTTGAAATTATGATTGAAATTGTGTTACTTGGAGACATCTTTGGAATCCATTCCAGATTATTATGTAACATAGATTTTAGCTTAAGTTAGCTTTTGGCCAGTGGCCAAATATTCCAAATAGTATAATATTTGTAGGCAACGGTTTCATCCTTGTACCTAACTGTGCATAAAATACTGGTACAATGTAGCCTTTATATACACATTCCAATGGCCACTTGCACCAACATACATTAAGCTAAGTTGAATTTGATGCATACGTTTCTTAACTTATCGTTAAGAAAACTCAAAAACTGTCATTTTGAAATGCGTTAATATTTCTCGTAACCCAATTTGTCGGTGGCAAGTGGGTATTAGTCCAAAAAAGTCTAAGCCTGCGAGGCGCACTGAGTTCTTTTACCAGTAATCAAGAGGCCCTTTTCAGGACCACCATACTTAAACATAATGGAGCTACCGCAAGGTGACCAGGAAAAAATCAGTGAGACGAGAAACGAACTAGAGTTCAAAAGATTGAAAGCCATGCAAGACCTTTGGTTTACCACAGTTCCAGGAGTTAACAAATTACCCACTGATGTTAACCTTTGATCAATACAACTGCAATAGCACCTATAATACGCTTCGTTAGTCCCATTAGCGTATTACACTCTTGATGACTATAATAATGATAAAGCCTCGTGGCCTGATGTCGATCTGCCCCTCGACTACTAATACGTAAATTTGCAATATCTGTACGTACCTACCTATTTACCTATATTTATGAGTACAAGCATAGCGTGTGCTGTTTTATAAACTTGTACTGGTTCTTTCTACGTTTGACTACCTTCCTAAGGTTTTTAGTAATCGTTTTCTATGTATCAGCTTCTCCCTGCTCCGAGGCACTAAACAGGCACTTCCTACCTAGTGGTAAGACGGATAATCAACTGTGTTTGTTGCCTGATTTTTCTAGGCTTGGTCACGTTGGAACAGGAGTAATTTTAGTTTAAAAGACAATCCCAAATGATCCTTGTGATTTCAATGAATAAAATTTGACTTCATTTGATGTCTGTAATTTCACCGGCGAGCATTGCTGTAGATTTACGTCAAGGTGATAATTCAGACAATCCCCATGAAACATTCAACACAATTAGCTGGAAGCTAGAAGAAGAGCTTCTTGTGAAAGAGTTCATCCGGGGAAGTACTACTCATCATCATCATCATCAGCCATTAGACGTGCACTGTTGGACGAGGCCTTCCCTATAAATTTCAATTGGGTATTTGCCATAATCACCACTCTTTGCAGGTGGATTGGTGATCACAGTATTGGTGTTGAGTACTCAGGATGCTGCTGGCCATCCCCTGGCGTAATCCCTTTTAATCGGCTTTTACGACATTCACTGGAGATGAAGGAGTCCTATTCTTAGGTCAAGACTACCGCGGGTCAAACATTATTTGGCAATGAGGGCTTTTCAACTTCGATTAAAAAAAAATAGTTCTAATTGGTTCGATAGATGGCGCTGACTCAACTGTAAATGCCAAGATTGTCAAATGTATTATCTGTGGTGTACGCGTACTAAGCATTTATCTAACTAGTCTGTGGCTATAGTCATGATATTCTGTTTGTGTCTGCTTCTTGAGTGTGCGCTAGTGATTTCGTAATGTTTTTAGAAGTAAGCAAAAATAAATACCACGAAACGAAAATATATTTACGTTGTTGACTTTTAACTTTATTTTGACACTTTGACAGTTACGTAACAGAGCAGCGCCATCTATTTTCAATGTTGAAAGCATGACATGAAACGGCCGTGAAAACCCCTCATTATATTACTATAGTATATACAATTATATAATTTTAAGGGATACAATCAACCCCGGTACACGAGGCGTAATTTAATTACTTAAGTAAAGATTTATACATCAATGATTCAAAATAATCTGTAATTCCCATAATTTGAAATTGTACGCAAATACCGGGTTCCATTAGTGACGATAAATTGTATTAATTAATGTCAATATGTTTGTGGTATCAAAACTGGGCTCAGATCTTTGTCTGGTAGATTCCAAAGCTTGTGATATCGGAAACTGAAACTATCTACGTATGTAGGTATACATCGCTCCGTATATACATCACACCGTACTTCTGAATGGGCGTCATCATCAACATTATCATCGGCAAAAAAAAATGGTGAAAGGTTCTGGGTGCGCCCCGCAAGAAGGCTAATTTCATGCATAATTCATTTATAGTTGCAACGTGTGAAAAGCAATTTAGTTTCAAATAGTAGTCAAACAATCTTCTACAAAAGCTTAATCCTAATATGAAATGCAAATCCTTAAGCACCGTCAACTTTCCAGTTAACTAACCCAATATTAACACAGGTAACTTCTAAAGCTCTAATATTCATGTAAAATCCACTTTAAGGAGGATTTATGTCGACAGTGTTGTTTAACTTTCCTTTAATCGGTATCTAAACAGCAACAGGAGATCGATAAACTGTATATGTTATAGGCAATGTGTATAATGCAGGTTTTCTATACAATACCTAGGAAATGTATAGAATTCCGTGGTCGTTCAGGCAATGTATGAAATGATGTTCAATGTTTGAACTATTTTACACTTTACCTAGGAAATGTATAGAATACCTAGTCATTGTACAGAAGCCGGTTGAAGCATAGGTAATGTATGTAATCGAAAAAAGTTCTAATCACAGGCCCTCGGTAGGTTGTTTGGTTTTTTTTTTAATACTATTTTAAAGTATTTGTATGCAAGCAAAACATCTAATCACATGCCATAGTATACACAGGTCCTCGGTAGGTTGTTAGGTTTTTTTTTTAATACTATTTTATAGTATTTGCACGCAAGAAAACTTCTAATCACATGCCATAGTATGTAGAGGTTGTTGGGGTTGGGGTCGTTCATTAATTCATTATACACATTGCCTGATGCGCTTCGGGCATTTTATACAATACCTAGGCATTGTATAGAATAGAATATATTATACACATTGCCTGAACGTTTTTGGCAATGTATATAATGCCTAGGTATTCTATACCCAGATTAATGCCGGATTATACACATTGCCTATAACATATACACTTTTATCGATGTCGAGTTTTTCATCCTCTTAAAATATACGAAAATCTGTGGTGGGTATTTTGACCTATTCAATTTTTTCTTAATATAAAATCTTTATCCAGGCTATATTAACTCGAATAAAGGTCCTACCGATTCCCTATTTTTTGGGAGGAAGGAGATAACCACTTATCCCAGGGGCAGAAAGCATGTTTGCCTAGCAATAACATAAAAAAACCGGTCAAGTGTGAGTCTCCCTGGCGTGGAGAGGGTTCCGTGTCGTACATGTTTTGGTTTATTTACGCTATACGTCCGCGATTGGGTCACCTAACTCTTATTCATTTGTTACTAGTAGTAGTGGTCTAGTAGATTCCCAGAAAATATTAACAGACAGACAGACAAGACACAAGAGTGATCCTATAATGGTTTCGTTGGTACCTTTAGAGGTAAGGAACCCTAAAAACATAAACGTTATCGGTAAAATTAAATAAAAATAATTTATCGATCTCCTATGTTAAGCCTGCTGGATGCCACTGCAAATTCACTGTGACACATACTTTAGGATTGGGTTGAAACAAGAATATAAATTTATTAAATTGGGTTGAGCCTATATAAATACCTAAATGATTTGAAAGTTTTTGGGTTGAAACAAGAAGCACCCGGATATCGTGTATTGCGATCAAAATTAAAATAACATTAAACTTTATACCTAAATAGACCTTACAAATTTACCTCTCTCTGGCAAACACGGCTCACGGTATCATAAACATGCATTAAAAATTACGTGTATGATTTTAATTTTTACTAAAATCTGTTTGTTTTAGTTAAATGGCAATAACAGAGATATAAAACGTAATAAAAGTTCAATTAACAATTAGTGGAGCAATAACGGTTACTCCAATATTTATAACTTATTTCGTGTGCCCTGTTCAGTTAGCACGTAAGGGGTGAGATTTATTCCCATTTCCACCAACCAACAATTAGCTTAGGAGATAATTTAGACCCATTATGCGTGGATTAGATAGTACGAAAAGATGTTTTAAATGTACCAATTTCCAGACTTTCTAAGCATTTGTACCCGGACATTGTTAAGCAATTTTCGTAGGTATAATTCGTCAAGAACCTAGGTACTAGCCAGTATTGATACCTACAGTTAGATCATTTTTATGATTTGATAAATTTAATCCCATAATCGGGTTGCATTCCGCTACATGTGGGGTTTTTCACCAATGTGAATGACAGCCAGATTAGACTTGGCTAGAATTACCTCGGAAGCCTGGCTAAAATGTTTCTCACAAACTATATACAATCAAGCAAACACTTGTACTCGTACGAGTACATTGTTATTCATATACGTATCTTGTGTAAACCATAAATTTTATTAGCTTGGCTCTCCCGAATCCCTTGGCGAGGTGCCATTTCGTGCTTAGTTTTTACGCTGCAAAACGTAAGAGGATTTCAATTCAAGCTTTTTTCGTGTAGAACGTGGTTTTTGCTCATAATAGGCTGTAGCTAAGTTGTATTAATTAGCTAATACAACCTCTAGGGTCTCATCTAGGGTTAGCTAAATTTCATGACTCGACTATCTGATTTATATTTAACTTTTAACAGCCACAGCGATGCAAGGTTTTAAACGACGGCCATATCGAACTATTAAGAATTCAGGTCATATCTTCCCCAGCGACAGCGAGAACAACCCCATGGATCACACAACTCATGGATTATGTCTCTTTTAAGGGGGCTTCTGGAGTAAATAAGCACAGGTATTTATAAACCAAAAATAAGTGAGATAACTCAATCGTAATACAAATCCTTTATTAAATAAAGAGAAGAGTCTCTTTTCTATATTTATAAATGGCTATCTATCTATATTTATGTACACGAACTCAGGTCAGGGGAGCTAGAGCAATATTTGTGTAGGAAGTCTAAGGCAAAAAATCAAAGTTCATTGAGCGAGGCCTGCTTGGATGGTTACCGGGCTCGACCACTTTTTTTAGAACTCTAGTTCGGTTTTTGATACAGCTTTTACTCATACAGAACTTAACGTATAAGATGATCAGTAGGTGTCTCAATCATCCGTGTGAGTACTTAGGTTTCACGTGGTTCAGTAACTAAAATTTTTAATGTCGAACTTGCAGATATCCTTGCTGAAAATAAACCTTTGTTCGCATAGGTACCTTTTAAAACTTAGTTCCATCTTTTTCCAGTTAAGTCTTATTATGTAAAGTAGTTACATTGGAAATAGACTACCAAGAAACGACTTAATATTTATACTGAGCCATTTATTACTTTTATCCTAGAAAGCCACATATATTATACAACTATCTTAGATTAGAAATAGCAGCCAACATATTAAATTAATGGCTGTATTTATAAACGAGGAGCATAATGGCCTCATGTTGCGGTATTTCGATACTCTATCATTGTTATACTGGCCTATTCCACTGTTACGCATTTTATTTTCCTAAACTGTCCCACTTTTTCTTCTAAAGATCACCATTACCATTACCAACCGCTAGATGTCCACTGCTGGACTACTCAGAATTTCCACTACAAACGGTCTTGTAAGCTCGACTGCGCTTTTCAGTTCGTGGCTCACACGAGAACATTTTTTATACAAAGGCTTTCGGTTCTGCCTGCAATATAATGAACAGAGGCCGTAGACAAAGTAACATTCTAATAGCGATGACGCCAGTAGAAAAGTCCAAAATGTATGGGATTGACGTTAGCTATCGATATGTCATGTGATCTTTTGTATTGAATTACGACTGTAGAAATGGAATCGCTTCTAAGCGAATGCCGTTTGGCTAGGCCCTCTGGTCATTATAGAGGCCTGTTCATTGTCTGTACAACTTACTAAAATAACACAATTCAATTGTACAAATCTAAGGAGTAAACCTGATAACTCTTTCCGATCAGCAACAGGGCTGAATAAGTAAATTTTAGTGTGATTCAGGTGGATCTTGTAAAGATATTCACATAATTTCAGTAACAAGCATTTTTTTCCAAGAACTTTCGATAAATAAAAATGATCTTACAGTAATTCAGCCAACAAAAAGTAATATTCAGATAACATAAAAATATGAAGTAATAAAGCGAGAAAATATGGAGAATTTATTAAGTTAGAAGTTACGATACGGTATGTAGGTAGGTATGTGTGTAGATGCTTATTGTTTTCCCTATTATCCTTGAAATTGCGATTCTCCAATACCGCCTGAGGCAGCTGTAGGTAATTTAAGTGGCTTCAAGTAGGAGAAAGCTAAAATCAAGACAGTATTAGATAAGATTATTTCGTTCTTAAGTGGCTTCCCGATCGTATTAATATTACGTTTTTCAATACGTGTACTAAGAAAATAACAATTTTATATTAATATATCTTTATAACACAAAGAATAATACCTACAACGAATAATAAAATATCATAACATAACACCCAACAGTCACATACGTAGTCCTAATCTCACACTAGGATTTCCTGTTCGTGGGTATCAGGAACTACGAGTGCCATGGTACCATAACACTCAGACCCGGAACAAATATGTCCCACAGTGGAAATTAAACCCGCAACATCTCGCATCTCAGCCGGCTACTCGCCCGCTACGCCACAGAGGTCGTCAAACGTCAATATACAACATTATTAAAAAAATCTAATGAAACAGTTAAGCTACCTTAAGACCATTGCAAGCGATCTAAAGATAGCGCAATTCATCCAGATGGATTTTGAAAGTTGAAACAAAATTGAAATATGTAGTAGCCGTGACTTTCAATTTCCATAACAATTTGAAAAAAAAAACACTAAAAGAAACTTTTCTTTATTTTGTTTTAATTTTAGACCAGAAATAGTAACCAGAGAACTTGAAATAAAGAATAGAACGTCAAATTGCCAAAAACAAAAGGTCGAAATGCTTTCAAAATTACGGATCGCCTGCACACCGCTTTACCTGCTGACTGACCACTTCTATGACAGTCACAGAGAAAGCTTCGCGTCACTTTCATATAGAGGCGGCAGTTATCACTATTTAATTTTGTCAGAACTTCACGAATAACGACAGCCATTATTCTAGCATTCTTAGTTTCAAGTTACTGTTTCTGGTCTAAAATTAAAGCAAAGAAAAGGTAAGTTTATTTCTAAAGTTTTTGAAATTGGATAAGTATGGAAATTTAAACTCACTCACAGCTACAATTTTAATTACGTTATAACTTTCAAAATGTTGCCAGCATCTTGGGACGGTTCTATCTGGATGAATTGAGCTATCTTGAGATCGTTTGCAACGGTTTTCAGATAGCTCAACTGGTTCATTAGATTTGTATAGTTAATGCAGCCGCACTGCTTCTTAATTTATTCAGAAAACTCACAAACAATTCTCTTTCATTCTTCCCAATTAATAGACACCGCTTAAACGGAAACAAGGACGAAAGATGTATATCACTTTCTAGAAAGCTCTACGAAATTGTTTTCCCGAGCTTCGACTGAAGTCCGGCTCACGGTATGTCCTAATTGCTTTGTCGTCCGATGACAAAATCAGTCGCTTGCATTGCCGTGCGGTATACAACAGAATAGAGATGGCAATGTTTTAAATTTTTTCAAAGATACTCGTCTTTACGCGGCTAGCACGACTAAATACTAACCGCACCGCTAGAACAGGCTGACTAAAGTTACCAGCAAGACGCTAGCGAGACAAATGCTAATTTTAATTTTGGTTTAATTTTCTTTTGATTTGATTTGATTTGATTTGGCCAATAACATCGGCGTAGCTTGAAATCTTTGTAATTTTATTGGTCAATAATATATTTGACATTTCTCTCAATCGTCTCTCAATCCACCTTAAGAACATCTCTAGAATCGGAACAAAATATACCTCTGTGGTCTACAATATCCGCACACGTCCCGCGTTGACAATGTCCCAATTAATTGCTAACGATCTCAGGCCCTCGTTAAAAGAAATCGGATACTTTCCTTTTCTGGTAGTTGGGTATCGGTTTCATATCCAGTTTTATTTTTGTTCGTAACTTGTTTTGCGGGATAAATGTAAGCGAAACTATTGTAGTTTTTTCGTCGTTATTATTACTGTTAAAATGTTATTTCATTGAATATAATGTGTGTCGAACAATCAACTCGCCTAAGCGGTCAACCCTCTATCAATATCTGTTAATAGGTGTTTTATTCGAAAACCTATTCAATGTCCAAATCTTCGTTTGAACCATTGACGAGATGTCACTTCATCAGCTGTGAGACGTCCGCTGTGGGGCGAGGTCTCCTCCATAGAATACAATGGGGGAATTTGCCATGATCACCATGCTTGGCAGTATTAGTGAACGCAGTACCAGTGAAGCACTCAGGTCAATGCTACTGCCATCTCCTGGTGTAATCTCTTAGGCTTCGGGAGGAGATAGAGGGGTATATTCTTAGGCCAGACACCCCACGTAACACAAGATGTGCCTCTATTTATTTTTATTGTATTTATTTTGCAAGTATAAACATTAGGTGACCGAGCTTTGCTCGGAAAAACGCGTTTTTCCAGGGATGAGACTTAGCTAGATTGATTTTTAGCCCCCGAAAACCCCCATATAGCATGTTTCATTTAATATCAGCTGTTTTCGACATGTCAAAATATATTATACAAAATTTATGAAGGTATATATACAAATATTGCTCTTTTAATACTATTATACATTCAGTGGAAGTTCTGATATAGATAGTCTTATTCAGATAGTCACAGCATTCCCTACAAAATTTTGAACATTATAAATATAACCCATGGAACAGGAGTAATTTTAGCTTATAAGACGATTCAAAATGATCCTTGTGATTTCAATGAATAAAGGTATTTTTGACTTTGATTTTGACACTAAGTTCGTAAACTTGATATTACATTTAGAGCTTCGATTCGAACAATACGAGGTGCGAGTCGTAATACAGTTCCCAGGGCAGAAGCCCAATTATTACCAGTACCTACCACTGAATTTCCATCTTGCTGTCTTGTTACTATTTTAAGTAAGTACGCTTCCAAAGAAACATCTAAAATCGAATGGCTTTATTGAGCAATCCCGTTCAGCTACAATTTTTGATCTTCACCGTTCAAAGAACAAGCCCTTTGTACATTACAGGCTAAATCCCGATTTTACGGACTATTTGCTGAAGAAACCCAGACGCTAGACAGGTTTATCTGTACTAAACTGATACTTTGAAGTGGTTCGGTTTGCGTATCCAAACCTTAATGCAGGTACACTATTCGATTTAACGATTAGGGCATTGTGTTCGAGCCGTTTCTAGTTATTAAAGTACTCCACACTGGTTTTTTTATCATCAGATACACAGAGTCCTAATCAGGGCTTCAATAAGAACCAGTACCATAACGAAGAAAACAGGTTTTTTTACCCGACTACAGCAAAGCAAAAAGAAGGTTATGATTTTAGCAGTCTATTTATATTAATGCATAAAATGTAAGTTGTTCATCAGCTGTTCTCTCGTAGCTCTGAAACTACTTGACGGATTTTGACAGATGAGGTATCAATTGAAGCGTGTTGACGTTCCACGCATCATATGATGCCATATGACGTCACACTCAATATGGCGGAAAATAAAAGCAATTTTCTATGTCAAACAAAAGTTAAAAAAAGCAAACCAGTTTACAAAAAAGCTGTAGAGGAAGGCCAGTTCAACTTAAAATAGTTGTTGTTGAAGGCAAATAAAAATCATATAAACATCTATTTTCATAGCTCTTGTTCCGCAGCAGCCAAGTACAGTGAAAACTAGATAGCTGCATACATTCATAAATTACCATGAAAATCGTAACATGCGAGAGCAGTGTAAAGTTTTCGAAGCATAGACTGAAATACAGGTAAAGTGTTGAGCGAAGCAAGCCGCGACAAAAGTTTACGGAGCATTATACTGGAAACAGTATCATCAAGACAGTTCAGAGGTCAATTGTAAAGGAAGCACCACACATAACGAAAACCTTGGTGAAATTTATTGAATTAATTGATGTCGCCTTACTACAAAAAATTCGCATGCGCCTCGGAACAGAAATCACTTTCTACCAATTGACAACCAGTGTGGTCTAGTCCTTAGTCCAATCTCCATCTAGGGTCTCATTAGATTTAATCATAGAATTGTTTTTCGGAAAACAAACCACCTGCTTTTGTACCAAAGTTGTATTTACCAAAGGTCGGTATTTAAGCTTAGACTGGTAATAGGCTGGATCTGAACTCAGGAGGGCGATTATGTAATTCTGTTGCTATTGATTTCAACCGATTTCAATGTTGTTTCTATTCAAAACTACGTTAATTCGATTACCTAATTTACGCAGTCTTGTTGCAATTAACCTTTGTAAGCAAAATGCGTAAGTTGGGTAGTCGCAAGAGCGTCATTTCGAATAGAAACAGCATTGAAATCGATTGAAACCAATAACAACAGAATTACGTAATCGCACCACAGGTATAAACCATCTTTTGTAATGAGACCGAGTGGTTTACGTTAACCTCGCTCCTGTTGTTAATAGCGCTGTAGAATTTATTTCAATATGCTATTGTTGCGATTTGTTATTTTCTAACATTTCACATTCAGTGTGTTCCAGCTCTTAGATCCAGATACCAAGTGACTTGAGTTGGCCTTGCTGCTCTAATTAATGTCGAGTGGAGCATTTAGATCAATGTGTTATTGTGTGATTTGTTACGGCGTAGTCGGTTTAAATAGGTAATGATGTCCAATGGACATTTTAATAAGAAAACTGAAATAAATAACGTTAAATGAATGTGACTGCAACAGTTTCAATAACATGGCTTTAGAAAGTTTTATGGATTGACTTATGTAAATGGGTATCCAATTGTCGTTATCACTAATGAGATACCTATTTACTCAGAGAAATACCCTCTTATTCATTGTATCTTTGGTAGCTAATAGTAGATTATGCACTAAGGGAATAAAGCAGTGTCTTATGTCGCGGGCGGCATATTGAACCCTGAGCGTAACGAGGGACTCTAAAGTAAACTCTCGAGTATAGCGAGGAAGTTATATAGAGTCCTGAGTGAACAAGGGGTTCAAGCTGCCCAGGACGAAGACAGGCTTTATTCCAGAGGAGCATACTCTACTTTTCACACGTTCTGCGAGAAAATAAAAAGCCAGGGCTTTTTTTGATTTTTGCGGTAGTAGATTATCAATAATCTCAAAAGCGTCGGTTTTGATAAACTCTGGAGTAGAATCACTATCGTTTGTCATGTTTTATCAACATGAATATTGCAATACAATTTACTGAAAATCACAGCACCACACAGTAAACGCACCTTTTTCTTATTCTTTGTAAACGCACCTTTTTCTTTTTTTTGAGTTCTGCTTATGGTGGCCAGTTCTATTTTCGAACAAACCTCTTTACAATGCCATATGGGCATTTTTTTACTTAGAGTTTTCCACGAGTCTCCACACAAATTTGACGTTCCAAATTCAAATCACTTTATTCCCTAGGGAGTTTCATACAACTTTATATTCCTAGAGAGACAATGCTTTACTTTACGTTGAGGTTGCATGATTTGTAATTGGACATTGTCGAGCAGGTGGTGTGAATTTTTTTTTTCTTGTTTTGGCGTAGGTATGTCGTTTTACATCGGAGAGAACAAAACAAAATCTGTTTTACCTAAGATCAATTTCAAAATTGACTATGAATAAGAGGGATAGACGTTAGATACTTACGTATGTACAGAAATGTAAGTACTTGTAAATGTAACAAAAACCACAAGGTAAGTGGAAGTTAATTTCCATTCATCCCTATCAGAAAAATATAATTATATGCAACGGCTTCTCTGTAAAAATTGTCTTATTTATTTAAATTTTTAGTAACGTTATTGGAACCGACAGATTAGAAAGTAGGCGAGTTGGGGAACGAAAAAAGTTCAATTTCGCTATTCCCCAACTGGACAAACGAGGGCGAGTTTTTGTTGAGAGAGTAAGGGAACGACTCTCATTCATAAAATTGCATCAACGTAAAAAAAACTAAAACCTCTTCATTCAGTAGTGAGATAGATTACAATAATAATAGTATGTTTATTTATTCAGACAACAATTTATAGGTCCATTGATAAGTAAGACTTATGTATCAGGTTACTGTTAGACTTGGATTGACACATAGGCTGAATTTGATCCCGTAACCATGCGAGCAGATACTAGTTAGCCAATAAAATTGTATATTAAGTCCGGTTTCTACCTTTTTAACCTACTACTACTCGTGCAATCGAGTCTTTTTTGATCATCCTTCAGGTAATGGTGAACCTGAGAAGGTCCTAGAGTGACGGTTGATGAAAGGATTCAGTGCATCTCACAGTAAATACCTACGACTTTTTTTATTATCTAGTATTTTATACTCAATCTTCTGATAAATAACAATCAATTTCATCAACTTCCCAATTTGTCAAAGTTCCAACTTAAGTAATTTCGCCCATGCTTTATACACACTCTTATTAGTTTTCGACATAAGATTTATTTTTTTGTCTGGCCCTTGAACTTGTCTACAAGATTCATTAACTATCCTTTTTTCTTACTTTCTTTTTAGGTAACTTTACTAACAGCGTGCGTTAGTGGTCTAGAGAGCTTATTCTGAGTTTTGACAAGCAATTGACACGGACGTATGGTGTAGTGTAACACGGATTTTTGTATGGAAAATGAGGATCACAGAGTGTACATTAGGGGCGCTCATCGGTGTTGCCATACAAAAATCCACATTACACTACACCAGACGTCCGTGTCATTTGCTTGGCAAAACTCAGAATCAGCTCTCTGGTAGTAGGGTTCATACCCGCGTGGTATAATTAGCCGTATTGCCGTGGTAGAATAGGACTCCTTTAACGTGGATGTCGTTCAAGGCGACTAAGGGATTACACCAGAGGATGGGCAGCAGCATCCACCTGAGTACTTAACATCAAACTGCGATCACCAATCTTCCTGCCAAGCGTGGTGATTATGGCAAATCCCCCCATTGTACGCTAGGTATGTATGTATGCTATATGGGGGAGGCTTCATCCAGCAGTGGATGCCTACCGGCTGATGAAGAAGATTGAAGTACTTATCTAAAATCATCATCATTGTTATCTAAATTAGTACGTATATAGATTTCACTCGCTCACAAAGGTTTTTGCTACTAGGATACCACGAGAACCTTTAAAGAATCGGTAGATACCCTAGACGAGGATGAGGCGGATTAGTTATCGCAGTATCGATGTTAAGTACTCAAGAGGATGCTGCTGTCCATCCCCTGGTGGTCTTAGTCGGCTTTTACTACATCCATGGGAGGAGCAGGTGGGATCTATTCATAGACCGGACCAATCACGGATATTAATCGATTATCATTCTGCCTTGAAAAGCAACAAAAACACTTATCGTACTGATTCATGGATATAATCAACAATCAAATCATTCATAGTTTCAAAACAACGCAACTATGGCTTCCCATCAAGATCGTGCCTTTGAGTGGTGAGTAATAAATAACGACGCACATCTGCAAATCATTCGGTCATAAAAGATCTACATCAATAGAGTACCGCTGAGTGCGGTTTAGTTCAAAAGAGAGTAGCGTTTTTAGGGTTCCGAGTCTGATAAGGAAAACTTATAAGATCGTATGGGCCGTCTCCGTGCGCTCTTCTCAATCTGTCATTGCGTTATCATTTTAGATAGGTAAAATAGATTTTGAGAAAATAAAACAAAAAAATATTTTATTTTTGCGAGACCTAACTACCTTACCATACATGTAAAGTGGGGATGTTTTTTATTGCGAAACTGCTCCTGTGATATATCGTTAAGAAGGTCTTGTTAAATGAGACGACGTTTTCCTACACCGTTTTTTTACCTTCTCTACCGTTAACGAGATTTGCCATAGTGGTCCTCCTATCATTTCTAAATATTTTTTTCTAGAAACTTATAATTTCCCGTGTAAGTAGATCGTGGTGGA
Source organism: Epirrita christyi (assembly GCA_951392215.1). Taxonomy (NCBI): domain Eukaryota; kingdom Metazoa; phylum Arthropoda; class Insecta; order Lepidoptera; family Geometridae; genus Epirrita; species Epirrita christyi. Next base: position 5,010,761 of record OX595842.1, on the reverse strand, counting down.
AACTTTAATCAAAAGATGCCTATGATATCCTCCGATATTACCTTTCCGAGTTATAGAGGAAAATCTGTAACTTGACTTCGGAACCCTATACTATGCGGTGTCCGACACGCACTTGGCCAATTATTATGATTCGCACAAGATTGATTTACACACAGAGAGAAAGGAAGCTGAGACTATCATCATCATCATAATCAGCCTGTAGAAGTCCACTGCCGGACATAGGCCTCTCCCCCTTAGAATGCCACGACGAACGGTCCTGAGCCGCCTCCATGCACTTACTTTAAAACGTCTTTAGTCCATCGAGTGGAGGGCAATCCTCCTTTCTTCTTCCTTTTTTTTCCATGAATATAAAGTAATTTCTGCGTTGAAAAACGCTTGCAAATGATATATATCTAGCTTAGACTTTGGGATAATAGCTTACGGCGCGTCGAGAATATAAATAATATAACTTTTCATTTAAAAAACCGACTTCCGCCATTGTATTCGACTAAGTAAATATTTGTATGAAAAAAAATGATGAAAGAACCACAGTGGTGAAAGGATTATTATACTTTTTGAATGCAAATGCTTGGTTTGTTGCTGAAAATATCAAAATCGCCATATGTATGCCTACAATATTTGAGGAGTTCCCTCAATTCCTCATGGATCCCATCATCAGAACTGGATTCTGAAAAAAATGGGACCAATCTGGAAGTATATCTATTCAAATAAAAAATGAATTTTCCAAATCGGTTCATAAACGCCGGAGATATGCGGTAACAAACATACAAAAAAAAAAAAATACAACCGAATTGAGAACCTCCTACTTTTTTGGGAAGTCGATTAAAAATTACTAACTGTGACGATATCAATAAATATTGTGTTGTGATCGCGTAAATAACACTTCTGCCATACCGACACTGCCATGGTAATGCTACATCTTCAAAATGTACAAGGAACATTGAGAACAAATGCTTTGCTATCAATTCAAAACCCCAATTTAATTTCCTGCCTCTTAAGGTTAATTCAGGACGAGGTAAAGATTTGAATAGAAACTGAACCAAAACGATTCATCATTATCAGCTGGTAGATGTCTACTAAAGGCATCTCCCATAGAATAACTCCACGAACGGGCTTGAGCCGCCGCCATTTACCGAATTTCTGTGATAAAATGGCGTCGAGTCTCGGTCTAAGAGTCGAAGTAGTTACTGATAGATCCTGTGGTTTAGATCTTGTGAACTTTGATGAAACTAAAAGATCCTGTAAATTTTTATAATTTTAATATAAATAAGCAGCTATTTTATTTTTATTTTTTTATGTTCGTCAGTACCTTTTATTTTGCATACTTTTGGATGAATCTTGAATTAGCTGCATATTGCGGCCACAGCAATATAAGGCCACTTTCAGACCAACGTGAAAAGAAACCATTATGATTCCCCAGCAGCGGTTTTCAGTTCTTCTAGCTATATGTCAAGCCCATTGCCACTTCAGGTTGCTAATTCTGAGTCAACAGACTGGTTCTTATAATAGCCTTTTGCCGGCGCAGAAACAAATGCCTGCAATAACTTTTAAATTAGATTTTTTTTCACCATATCTAAAGGCTCTCCTCACACGCCTCTCACGCCGGCACACTATGCCGGCGGCTTTTTGCCACGCGGGTATGCCGATATATACGCCGCGGGTACACAGAATACCCGCCGGCATGCCGCCCGGCTTGTCGGCGGCATGCCCGCTGGCTGTATTGCCGGCATAGTGTGTAGGAGCCTTAACGTTTGATCACCGTCACATTGTGTAAGTACAGAAATTGTTTGCCGTTCGCCCCAAACAAATACGTTCCCATACAAACGAGTAAATAACGATACGTCCATCAAAAGCGGTAGTAGTACCTAACTTATAATATGGAGGACAGTACAAGCTCATTTTTACAATAATATAGTTATACCGTGGTACAATTATATTAGGCAGGTCTTAATTTTGATAATATTTTTATTTGCGTACTTAATTGAAGTTCAATCACAAACCCATGCATTACCAGAAATACTTTCTCGATGGACAAATGATAAATCTAGTTTTGTTTGCAAAAGCAACAAGGGCGTCCATGAACACTCCAAAAAAACCATTTGGAAGAAATCGCTTCTAAGCGATATGACCTTTAACGGGAGTTGCAATAATCACCACGCTTGGTAGGCGGATTAGTGATCGCAGTAGGTATTTAAGTCGACAATTCAGGTGGCTGCTGCTGCCCATACCCTGCTGTAATCCCTTAGTCGGATTTTACGACATCCATGGGAGGAGAGGCTATCCAGTATACGTATGTAAATATTTCTATCAGTATAAATCCGCTTATCTCAGCACCACGTGACTCCCTAAGCCATTACACAGATGCTTTGTATCAAAACAGAGTACTACTATCTAATCTCGCGATCATGTTACAACTTTACAGTAATTCCTTTGGAAATTACACCGACTCATGCCATACGCGCACTTTGAATATTAAGAGGTGGATGCGGTTCGTCTAATTAAGTAATCGACCAACAAAGCTTCGACGTAGAGTACTTTGTGTAAAATCAACCAAGTTTCTTTATTTTTTATTTCGATAGCGTTATTTTGAAAGATTCCTTTCGTTTTTGCTTAGTATACCGGCCTTCAAAAATTGAAAAGTGACGATCGAGTTACTGAACCGTGACTAATTGTGTTACTATTAATGAATCTGTGCTGTTTCGATCGATCACGCAGTACACAGTAGCACATGTAGTCTAATCCTGCCAAGACATGATACCAGCGAGCGGAGCGAACCGCGGAAATTGTATTATGAGCTAAAAAAGATACAAATAACACAAAGAAGATAAAGGGAGCAAGTCGCGATTTTTTTTGTGTTTTTAGCTCGAGGAAAGTGCAGCAAAAAAGGCATTTAAAACACGCAAGCGGAATGAACATCGATAAATTAAATGACACATCGCCACGCATTTTATTAGTGTATGCAGTGCGAGAAAGCGCAACCCGCGTGGTATAGTCACGGTTGAATGCTTAGGTACTCCTTACAAATCGATAATGCAATGAAAAACTCAGAGGCTGTAGCCGAGTTTTAACAAGCAATTAACACGGACGTATGGGTGCATATAAATCTAAAGTTAGGTGTAGTGTAACGCGGATTTTTTTATGGAAATTATGGTACTTACTTACAAAAAGTATCAGCTAGGGGCGCTCATCAGTGTCTCAATACAAAATCCGTTTTACATAATGCAACCATAAGTCCGAGGCTACGGCAAATTTTAAAACGTTTCTAGCTGACAGTAACTTATATTTGCTGGAAAAAAATATTCAGTCGAGTTGATGACGAAAAGTTGAGGCTGCAATGTTATTATTTGACGCGAGACTGCGAGAGTTTGAATGTTTCATAGGCAAAGACGCAAAATAACTTTGCTGCCGAGCGAAAAACAATTTTTCACCTCGGCAAGGAAAAGGTTTTGTCACAAAATAGAATGCGGGCCGCCGCTTTTCTTACTTTGTGGTTTTGTTTATTATTCGAAATCTGTGTGCATAAGTGCTTTGTATCCGGGTTTTATAATTCGATCCTTTTTATTTAAAATTTTAAAAACCTTTTCCATGCTAGCGGATTAAAAGCACTTATGCACACATTATTCGATTATACATCTAATAATCTAATATTATATTAATAAACAAAACCGAGCTTGTGATGTGAAAAAATATTTATTTTGAATTCGCCCGAAATTGTACGATATCGTACCGATGGGATTTACTCGCCTCAAGCCATTGGTCACCGGTCGTTCCGTGATTTCACGTAGATAGGTATCTTCAAAGTCTTCTTTACTTTACTATTTTCTGGGCGAAAGCTCTTCAATTAACCACTATTTACTTTTAATACTCTAAAAGTCATATACTTCATAGATTTATTTACATTGCACTAGTTGACGCTAGACATATACAATGAAATGACTGCGTTATCGAGAAATTCGCATCTATGTTTTAATAACTCGACCTTGATATAAATTAAAACATTGTCTTTATCAGTCTAACGAGTGTTTACAATCTGATATTAATCTTAATAATGGAGTTGCTGTTCATTTTAAACAAGAGTAAGGTGATACCAAGAATCTCCACCATCTAATCAATTTCCGTTTGTTCCAGTTTGAAGGTTACCGGCACTTTATGTTTTAATGACAGTGGAAACAAGTCATCATTATCAGCCTTAAGACGTCCACTGCTAACGAGGTCTCCCCCATAAATACGATGGGGGGAATTGCTATAATCACCACGCTTGGCAGGCGGATTGGTGATCGCAGTATTGGTGTTGAGTACTCAGGTGGATGCTGCTGTCCATCCTCTGGTGTAAGTTAAAATAAAAACTTGTAAAATGAATTTAAAATCGATCAGATCTGATAAAACTTTTTAGTCATGCGTAGCTTATGCGTTTAACATAAACAAAAATAGGCAAAATAAAAAAAACAAGTACGTACGAGACTCTCTCGCCGAAGGTTTTCTAGAAATCTTCATAATTATCTTTTTAATGGTTTTAGCCACTTTTTCATGTAGTTTATAATTACAGAATTTTTTGTTGATTGTCTGTATTTTTGCTTCGGGGCTATGTTTGGAAAAACTAGAAAGCTAACATACTGATCAAAACTAATGTAAACATTTTTTCTTATCCCGAAACCGACATAATATATGGGTTAACAAATCAACATGAGGTATGTTTTTGCTTTCATGCGAGTTACTTTCTGTGCCTTACTTGTTCTACACTGGCCTCCAAAAAAATCGACCCACCTACGTTTTTTCGCAAAAAAGTGTCCCATGGGTTTTTACTGCAATCGATAGATATTTTTTATGTTGATAATGAAAAAATGCAATTATGGGGTTGTAAAAAACCTAAAAATCTCGCGTGGTACGGTATATTTTACATAAAAATGTGTTATGATAATGAAACCATAACATTTGGCAAAATTAACGATTTTACTTTAAGTGGCAAAATTTATGTTTTTTGACATTTAAAAACATTTTCGCTTCACCTTAGTATGGGATGTTTCCTCCTCTTGCTTTAATGACTGCTGCCATACGCCGATTCAGCGAACGGATCAGCTTTTTGATGTCTTCTTGGGGTATCTGTTCCCATTCTTCCGTTAATGCGGCTTCCAGCTGATCTAACGTCTCTGGAACTGGATTTCGGGCTCTAACTTTCCTTTTTATCTGGTCCCAGAGATGTTCGATCGGATTTAGGTCCGGACTATTGGCTGGCCACTGCATAACTGGTATGCCAACCTCCCTAAGATATCCGGTTACAATTCTGGCGACGTGTGGTCTTGCGTTATCATGCATGAGCTGGAAATTTTCGCCAATATATCCCGCGTATGGCATTACATGAGGTTCCAGAATATCCGTTATGTAATTTTCAGCATTAACCGTACGATTCCGAAAGAAAACCAGCTCCGTACGTCCGGTCAAAGAGATGCCTCCCCAAAACATTGTAGAGCCTCCTCCAAACCGGATTGTTTCTCTTATGCAGCACTTTGCATAACGTTCTCCTGGTCTTCTCATAACGTTACGACGTCCGTCAGAGCCTACAAGGGACATTCGGCTCTCATCACTGAACAGAACTGTCTCCCATTGACCAAGATCCCATTGGATGTGTTGCCGAGCAAATTCTAACCTTGCTTGCCGATGAGATGCAGTGAGTTTTGGTCCCGTGGCAGGCTTGTGTGGTTTCAGGTTTTGCTCCCGAAGTCTTCTTCTCACCGTATTCTCACTTACAGCCACTCCACGAGTGTCTCTCAGCCTGCCCTGCACATCAACAGCAGAAAGATGCCGATTTCTCAAGGAAGTCAAGGCAATAAAACGGTCATCCGTCGTGTTTGTGACACGTCCTCTTCCAGATCCTGGTCTCCGGCGGTACTCTCCCGTCTCTAAGTATCGTTTATAAACTCGACGCACTGCTGATCGACTCAAATTTAATCTTCTTGCCACATTTCGCTGACTTAGCCCTTCACGAACGAGAGCTACCACTTGAGCGGCTTCTGCTTCAGTTGTATCCATATTTTATGGTTAAAAGCAACAAATATGATTGTTCTAACAAAAGATTAAATCACTACGATGCACGGTGAATGAATATGCCGCGGCAAAAGTTCGAAATAAACTAACCTTGCACTCTATGCAAAAGTCATTAATTTTTTATCAGTGCTTTTAAAATGTTACAAATACCCACAATAGCACTTGTATTCGTCTAAAACAATGTCAAGTGGGTACTCAGATGTTTATTTATAAAGCATAAGCAAAACATACCAATATGTCAACGCATACTTAAGATAACAACTTTGTTACTCAAAATTAGCGGGTGGGTCGATTTTTTTGGCGGCCAGTGTAGATGTTATTTCATCATCATCAGCCTGTAAAGTCCACTGTTGGACATAGGCCTCCTCCACAGAATACCACGACAAACATTCTTGAGCCGCTTCCATCCATCGATTTCTCAGTCCGTCGAATGGGAGGCTTAATGTTAATGTTAAAGAACTCCCTTTTCCGCATTCGAACTCTATGTATGGTCCATTATGCGTGAGGGTTAACTGGCTAAATAGTTAGCCAGCCTAACTCCGTCCAGAAGCACAGAAGCTGCCTGGAGTCTTCGCAGGCTTCGCGGAGTGACCTCAGGTTGTTGAGGATTTGTTCACGTTGAGCTACTTCCACGCATTCCAGGACTACGTGGGCAGCCGATTTTTCTTCGGTCAGACACCCCCTGCAGAGTGGACTATCTGTGGCTCCGATTTTATAGAGGTGTTTGTTCAGGAGACAGTGGCCAGTGAGTGTCCCCACGATGGTACGAAGGTCTGGTCTTGAAAGGTTGAGAAGACGACGCGTGAGTCGTGGTAAGACAGCTGGAAGGGCTGCTCTTGACTGTCTGCAGTCCGTGGTCCTTGCCCAACGTTCGTTGTGTTGGTTTAGGGTGCGAAGCCGCATCCAAGTGCGTAGCTGAGATAATGGTAGAGGAAGGAATGGAGATGGGCCCTCTGTGGTTGACCCTCTTCTAGCCAGCTCATCTGCGGCGTCATTACCCAGTGATCCGCTATGTCCCTTTATCCATTGTAGAGTCACCTTGTTTCCTATGGCGATTCTCTCCAAGGCCTGGTGACATTCGTAAACGAGCTTGGAGTTGCAGCTATGGCTCTCCAGAGCTCTGAGTGTTGCTGAGCTGTCGGAGAGGATCCTTACATTGTAGTTTGTGATCCCTCTCCTGTTCATTGCGGTGGCAGCTTCGGTGATGGCCACACATTCACATTGGAAAATGGAACTGTGTGTGCCTAGTGTCAATGATATGTTAATGTTGAGATCCAGCGAGTGTATTCCAGCGCCTGAATCGGAGGCTTACTACACTGTTAATTAAAGATCTATAATTCAGACCTCGATATGAGAATTGTATTAGGTACATTTCCTTACAAATGGGTACTATCATGTTGTAAATTTATTAGTTCTCTTTATGATAGATCGCCTATGATCTATTTCAATAACCATCATGACTCCTCGTTTATATAACAGATTGGTTTGTAACACAACCCTTTTCTTTGTAAATTCTCAACATCAGAGGGATGTTAAGCTACCTATAGGAGTGTTTTATATGAACCGTACATGCGTAAAATAAACCTGTAAATGAAACCTACTTACGCTTGACATAAACCATGCTAATGGTATCTTATCACAACAGGTTAACACACCCTGTCTTATCTTGCCTGATATCAGATATATTTATAAAGCTAGCTATAGAAGTGCCTATGAACTGTGCTCTCCAACTGTAAAATAAAAGATATGGTATGCTTGACATAACAAAAAGCAGTTACATATCTTACATTGCACACTTTAGAGCCTAACAACTTGCATGGCATCGTATCCAAGACCAAAGACTTTGGCCTTAGACTTTCGCTAGTCCTAAACAATTTACCCACAAGTTGTCATACGCTTTTACAGAAATGAGGTTGCCATGTAAAAAAAAACAATGGTCTGTTTTCTTTATACCTGTGGCTTGTCAGACTCTATTATTATTCTAAGGTCTCCCAAAAGAGATGTTCGCAACCAAATACCCCTTTCAAAACTCGAAGTTGAAACGGTTTTAAGCCTTAGAAAATGAATAGATTATGCCAAAGGAAATCCATTAGGAAAACGATGTAAATCCCTGAAAATGTTGAAATGGCGATTGGATAAAGCTTTGTAATTAGAGTAATTCAAGACAACGTTTAGACAATGGAGACTCACTCGCGGTGTCCGCTATACACTCATTCGAACATAGAGGTCAGCGGCTCGCTTTGCTCGCTAGTCTCCCCTTTCTCCTTCGCTTCACGCACTCTGGTCTCTTAGACTTGTTTTGCTGCCGGACCTCATCATGTGCTTCTGGCTCTGCGCTTTGAAATAACACTTTAGGGGTAGAGAGTCGCACTCAAGAAGAACCACGTTTCGTTCAGAAGTCTAACGCTCATAAAAATGAAAAATATATAAAACAATGTACGGACCATGCTCCAATCTAGTGTCTATCTATGCCATGAATGGTATTCTCCTCAACTAAAAATACTTGACAGAAATGTGAATACATATTGAAATGTGACCGAAACATGAACGAAGCTAAATCGGAAATTTCAAAGTGTTTCCTAAAATGTTGGCTAGAATTTTAGCTATAATAGACGCGCTCTCTTTATTCTTTCCAATGATGTACAACATTCTTTCCAATCCATGTGTATGTTATTATGAGGGAGCAGTATACAAATTTTCAGCACAATTCACAATTCAGTCTCGATTCAGTCAACTGTGTGGTTTTAATATAACTAAAATAACTGATTCGTTTACGCATTTCGACCTATATTTCTGACAAAATATTTGACGAATAAATTCCGTTTATCTAGGCGACCATGTCGATTAATCACTGTTACAACTACATTATTGCATTAATGGGCTTACTTATAAAAATAGAGTATTACTGATAGATCTTATGGTTTAGATACTGTGAACTTTGATGTTACACGATCCTGTTTGTGTTTGTTAAGATCCTGTAAATTTTTAGGCAGTTATGTCAAGAGATAAGCAGTGCTTAAATATTGCCACCCCTTATTGTGGCATTATGTCACACAGTGACAGGGCTAATTGAAAGCAATGCTTAAGTTTAAATAACGTTTATAAGTACGTGGGTTAATCACGTGGAGTGGATGGATTACTCTTTTTACAAGAATGGTCCTTTCATTACAGTGACTACAGTAACTTATTAAATATATGTTAATAACATAAAAAGATTCGGCCGACCCAATAAACTAGAATATTCATGAAAAATCTTTGTTTCAACACTGTTTTATATCTCCAGAAGAAATCACTCCCTAGGGAGAAAAATCTTGACAAAATGGAACTAACGTTGCATAATTCACTTCAACCCGAGTATTGTGTCAGAAACTCTTGCATAATTTGCGAAGTACAGAAGTTATTGACGTCAATACCTTGCCCTACTTCAGAAACAGACATGTCCATAAAACTTTGTTTACAAAGTCACAAAGAAGTGATGTAAAAACTTTTTTATAGGTTTACCTCTCCTCTATATGGTTAACCTAACATAGTATATTATGCAATAACAGGTTGCTTTCTCAGTAAGCGGGCTGATACTTAAAAAAATATTTGTCAGAATTTCTACGAAAAGTAAATTTTTATTTTCTTTAATATCTTTTAAACTAAGCATTTTTTTAACGAGTTTTTGAATTTGATATGTCACATGATACATTTGACAGGATCACTCCACACAAGTTTTTTTTTAATTAGTTTGCCCATGTACCACGCAACCAGAATTCGTTTATTTACGCTATACGTCCGTGAATGGGTAACCTATATAACTCTAATATAATATGTAATGTGAGTACCAAATTTCAAAGGTCCGGTAGAAACAGAGCAAATAGGCTATGAAAGACAGACACCTGAGTGATCCTATAATGGTACCGTTGGTACCTTTTTAGATACGGAAACCTAAAACAGCAAAACATACAGGTGGATATTTACCGTAAATATGGCGAGGTGAGTGTCGAAATATTATGTCGATGGGGAATAAAGGTTCTCCAGTGACGACCACGAGGAAGGCCCTCGAAAGACATTATAAACGTTGCAAGATGTCGGTGGATGGAGGCGACTCAAGACCGTGCGTCGTGGCATTCTAAGAGGAGGCCTATGTCCAGCAGTGGACTTCTACAGGCTGATGATGATGATGATGATGATGTTGATGATGGTGAGTGTATACAGGTAACCCTACTATAGATATGTATTGGAATGAGCTAATTTTAAAATCCCACAAACAAACTCGAGTACTCAACAGCACATGAACATACCTGAGCAAAAAACAAAGTACACTACGATAGACGTTTGGATTTTTTACGCATTCTGGCACTTGTCCAAATGTTCCCATAAAGTAGGAGACGCATGGTATTAAGGGAAGAGTTACACGGTTCCCCCTTTTGTTTGCTTTCTCTAACGGCCTGTATCCTGGAAAAATGTCCGCGTCATTAAAATAGGATAAGGAATATGGGATTACAGTAACAGTTGGTACAACCCGCAAGGTCAGATTTCGGGAGATATAAAACTGCACCATTGCGGGAAGTTGAATTATTCCAAGATTTGCGTAATAGCTTTGTTTTGAGAATATAAGGATGATCCCAAAAATATTGCCGAATCAGTGGGCACAGAAAATGTTCTGTGGCAAACATTTCAAGACTAAAGTTTTTTAGTGTTGGGTGAACGCGATCCCAATTACTTTTTCCTACTCTTTTATCTGTCAAAGTAAAGCCTAGACTAGTTATCTCCATATCTTATAGGCCTATTGAAGAAAAACTAGGCCGCAAGTGCGAATCTAACTCGCGTGGAGATGGTTCTGTAAAAATAGGCACTAACATAGTAACCACAAGAAATTAATTAATAAAACTTATTTTAACACATTTTATGCGCATTTTCTCTTTAAGAATATTTTGCGTTTCCCGTAGGAGTTAAAAGATCCCGTAGGATTTTCACGTAGGTTTTCCCGTTAACTACGAGTAAAGTTCATTATTCTGTATTTTTTTCAATAAATTTGTATTGCTCATTTACTTTATGTTTATATCACATGATGCATTTGACACAAATTTTTATAAATTTTTTCTTTATTTTCTAGATTTTTCCCCCCAAAATTAACCTCCAAAATCAGAATTCGTTTATTTACGCTATACATCCGTGATTCTTCCGTGGTCATTTAACTCTGTATATGTACCAATTTTCAACTTTTTTTGCTCCAGTAGCTTCGGAGAAAATAGGATGTGACAGATAGACAGACACATAACTGATCTTATAATGTTTCCGTTGTTATCTTTGAGGAACGTAACCCAAAAAACTACAACAGTCGAAGTACCTACTCATTTGTCAATGTTTAGATATTCCAACGGACTCTATATAGCGACTATGGCTATCAATACACCCGGCCATTCTTGAAACAATAGAACCGTTTTATCTCAATTCCCTGGGATTTGTATCGTCCTGAACAAAAGCTATACTCTTCTGAATTAGCTCGCGATCACGTCCATATCTTAAGAAGACAGATTTCTTAAACAATTCCTAAGATCCTTTGAGCTCCTTATTCCCGTGTTATAAAGTTCTATTTCGCTCATCGAGTTTGGTCGTTGACTAAGTGAAGATGGTTAATTTACGAGCCTGCTCGGGGGGTATTTATCTACGGGACTCGAATGGCTTTCAGAATAAAAATAAATGTGCCTTCGCTGAATGATAAAATTAATTAGCGGCTAGCCCTAATCTTTCAGGCGGTATATGGCATATCTGAAAAGGTTAATAGGCTATTTTGCCAGACACTGAAAGACAAAAGTACGTATAGATTAGAAAGGGTTAACTATGGGTAATACCTTATTAAGTAGGTTGTTGAAGTTAGGGTTGAGATGTTGAAAGTAAACTTCATTTTTTTCTGTATTTCAAAATGTATTAGCTGGTAAAGGTTAGCTGGGAGAGAATGCTATCTAGCATTAAGTTCGCCTATGTACAGTATTTTTAAATTGTTCAATAAAGAATTTTCTATCTATCAATCCATCTATTTAATATCGTACTGTGTTTTAACGTAGAATTGGTCAGATTTTTGCTCGAATACTGTTTTCGCTATCGTTTCTCTGTAGTAACTAAAATATAAGGCCTAGGGTAAAAAGCATTTCATTTTATTTTTTCCCTTGGGGTAGGTATATTGTGTTCTCTAATACGAGGACAGTATTGATCTGTCGATAGTTACATTTAGCAGCGTTGTTATTTCGTAAAATAACAACGTTGTTACCAGCTATCGTCGGAGCATCACTAATGACTATTTCTGGTTCTCATGGACAGGACAGCAGCCTAATTTCAATCGATCCACGTTTCAATTAGTGCACGCATTGCACCACAGTCCGGCACATTTGTCTACCTACTTTGGACATTCAATCTACCTACATATACTCATATATTACTCAGCCAATGAGGAAAAATATACTTAGCGAGCTTAGTTATGTGAGTGCTTGAGGTAGGTACTCAACCACTATCCCGTTCATTTAAGGAACGTAGCGAACGGTAGTGAGGACGCTAAAGAGTTCGAAGGTGAAATTGATTAAACTGAGGCCCAATTCTCGTACTTAATTATAAAACATTAAATTCACAGTATAATCTCGCCACTGTCACGTAGTAACTATTACTTAATCTTCTTTTGAATGTATTGAATGATTTATTATTCAAATACCTTCCTCGATAAATATCCTATTAGAACCACATTCAAATCTGCCCAGTAGAACTAGAGTTATTTTTGTACCTACGTAAAGGCGCAGACCCACCGCGGCGCACGGAGAGACTACGCACTAAGAAAATGTATGTGATCGTGTCCACTGCAACCCACGGACACGCTACGCATCAATTGAGGTCATTGATACATGCGTGGCTTGCTCGAACAGGCGCTTGCATAGCTCAACGCTGTCAAACGCTATGCACGCTGTGCATGGCGGTACACGGCTACCTAGCGCTGTACATAGTTGTGGGTTAGTATTCGTGTATAGTGTGTACTGCAGTGGAAACGTAGACCCACGTTGTTGAACAAATAAATACACGCAGCTAATATGCGCCGCGTGCTCGTGCACAGCATGCGCCGCGGTGGGTCTGCGCCTTAATAATGCAGACCGACAGACGGGCTATGAGTACTTAAATCAACTTGATCTCAAGAATAATATGGCATAATAATGACAATTCATTATCGTTGCGCGTAAAAATTACTTAGGTATAAGCAAATTGAATTCAAATAATATTTTAATTGATTTGAAAACTTTTTCGATCCACTGAATCTCTAACAAATTTGGAATTTATTTTTCCTGTTTAAGAAGTCCAATTTTGCAACTTTTTTCTGGAGCGTTAAGGTTTAATTTGGTAGGATTTTTTTCGCGACACTTATGACAATTTGCAACGCAAGGGCGGCAATCGTTTCGTAGTAATTTTTATTACGCTATGCAGGCTTAGCCCAGCCGTGGGACAGTATATTAGATTTTACTGCTAGACATTTGGTCGCTGGTCATTCAAGATAAGCCACGATATGGCTCGACACGGTTCGGTGAAGTGAGTCTAGTAAATTAAATTATAATCAAATTTTACAGGTTCAGTTATTTTCAACTGTTTTTTTATGTTTATTTTTAATTTATTCTGACGTCGTCGTATAATTTTATGAAGCGGCCGAAATTAATCTAATTTTCGGTGAGGGTTGCAACCTTTATGTTACGGCTCTACTGTGTGAATCTCTCGTGGAGACTTTGGACACAAAATACATACATATAAATACATAATACGCAACCCGTAAAAATACGCAGTTATATAAAATTTTATGTGTGGTTGTTATCGTTAGTAATGAGATAACAATAATTAATGCATTGTTACTGTTTCGAATAAAGTACCTATATATTAATTCTGACACTAATTAATACCTATTTAGAAATACACAATATAAATCCAAAGGTAACTTCACCAACTCAGTAACATTCGTGTATTTCATAAATTGCTTAATTTTTTTTGTTATTAGTAAAATATTATCTTGTTTGTACCTTTTTTCAAATTATACAAACAGAACTAACTTTTGATAATGCTACACAGTAATACAACTTTTGGCAGTGGCATTGCATCTGTAAAGCCGTGTCCGGTGCGCAATGTTTTGGTGTTTTACAAATAATAACATGTTAAGCTAACATGTTTTGTAACAAAATTTGGCGCAGTAGACCCGGCTTAGTTTAGTACGCACACAATATAACTTGTTCTGAACAAATCATTTTTCCTTTTACTTGCACCGGCACGGCGCTTTATTGTATTGTCATCATCACCAGTACAGCCTGATTACGTCCAATGGACGAGGCCTCCCCAAATGAATACAATGGGGGCATTTGCTGTAATTATCACGCTTGACAGCAGGATTAGTTGGTTTCCATCCCCTGGCGTAATCCTTTAGTAAGGCTTTTATTACAACCATGAGAAGAGACTGCGGGGTCTTTTCTTAAGCCGGACACACCACGGCTTACTGTATAACGAAGTGATAATCGATTTAGAGTACAATTTCGCAGTAGAGTAGTTAATTACGCCCACGAGTTTTAGCTTCTAATCAAGAGCAGAAACATTGAAACATTCAATCACATTCACACCACATGCTCCATGAATTATCAAATCATAATGGAAAGCAAGTCTACAAGAGAATCATTCGCGAGGCTATTGAGATCAAGAAGTACCCAAACATCAACCGTGAAATCGGTTATAGACTCTCTTCGTCATGGAATCCCATCATTGGTAAGTGTGCGCGTCGCGATGTTTCATCTTGGGCGTAGATACGGTTTGTGTGGTGTGTCTTACTATGAATACGGACATTTCTAATTCTGAAGACCAAGTGAGGGTAGTTTCTGCAGCTGCCACCACTTGTCGACGGTAGCTCCATGTAAGTCAGCCCGCGACCACGATTGCTGTAAAATATTCGAAACGTCGGGAATAATAATTAATAAGGTAACACGCGATATATACCCGTAACAATATTAATAAATATGTACTTAATGGAAAATGTTTATCAGTTCGTTAAACAATAAGGGGGCGGATATCGAGGATAAGACAACAGATGTTGATTCGCGCTTATATCATGTTCAAATATAAAACTTTTTTACAAAGCATTCAAGTGCAAGATGGTTTATACTTTCCAAAGTAGGTACTTCTTCGTATTTTGTAAACTCTCGGGTAATTTACCCAGTAGTCCCCGAAGTTAGAAGCAACAGTTTGCAAGGTAAGCGAGTTGGTAATCTTCATAACTGTGGCTCAAACAACAGAGAAACCCTACGCAAACAATTTACACAGGTTGTCTAGTAGTCACTATTGGAATTACTTACCCTCGTATAGAAGGGAATTAGTCATTAGGTAGAAGATTTCAAGTGTCTGTCAAACAAAAGTGCGGTTTGGCTCTTCAAGATCTATTAAACAATGCAGATGGCAATAACAGCACTACTATGACAGACGTCACTACTGTTTCTGTCACCGTAGAGTTATTTGACATTACACTACAGTTTGACATTACCCACATAAGACTTAAGTTTTATTGAGGCCAGGTAATGGTTAGGCTTCTGAATAGTAGAAGAATAAGAACAAATTCTCGACTAAATAAAGCATTTTTATATTATTGCTAAAGTGATATTTTTGAAACCGAAAAATATGATATATTACTATTGGCATCAATATCTGTACCATACTATTAATTGAACTACATGCAGCAAACGTGGGTTTCAGTTATTAAAGAAAGAGCAAGGAATTTAGAATGAGTACTTTCACTCGGGTGGTAATAGGGAACCGTGCACGTACTACGGTTAAGCGATCCGTCGCAGGATCAGCTTAATGTTTAGGTACTTTGTGTAAATTCACAATTATCCTATAACTTATATCATAACAACGTTTTTTTTTTTCAATATTAAATATTTTTATTATCGTAATGAGTCAGCACAACATCCAATTATTTTAATTAAAACACAGTCTGAATTACTTCAGCCAAAAAGTTCGACGAGGTGTCGGGGCCTCAATAAATAAAAACGAGGGTTTAGTCTACAAGTGCAACAAGCAACTACACGGATGTGTGGTATACTATACACTACACGGATTTTTGTTTGGAAATTGAGGTTCACAAAATGTACGACGCTTTTCAATTATTTCATACAAAAATCCGTGTTGTGTATAACCACACGCCCGTGTAGTTGCTTGTTACATTTGTAAACAAGGCCATTAGGAGCGGATTAAATGAAATAAATCTGCGTGTCCACTTATTTTATTTATTCCGTGACAAAGACTGGAAGTAACTGGATCTGCGAATGGGACTGCCAGCTTACTTGATAGTTAATGGTATAGCTCTAAAAATATACTGTGTAGTAGACTGGAAATGGCTTCTTTGCTAGGTAAAAAGCTAAACACAAAGAGTATCATTGTATTCGCTACATACGGCAAATAAAATACACTCGAGAGCAATGAATCCGGGTCACTTAAAGAATGTTAAAAATCTCGGAAACTAAAAATGATAGATTAATGCAATAAATTGTATTTAATAGACAATGTAATACTCCTTAAATGAAGGTAAAAAAAATATGAGTCACCATACATTTTATTAACACAAAATTACATAAAGAAAAAAACTGCTGATCTCTCCTTAAAACAAAAATAGGAAACATGAAATTTTTGAACTTTATTACGATTTTCTTGAATTTTAATACTTCGTATTGCCTCCTCGTGCTTCCATTACTGCGTTTACGCGGTTTGGCATGCTGTACACCAAGTTCCTTATACGATTTTGGGGAATATTCTCCCATTCCTCTGTGAGAGCAATTTTGAGCTCACGAAGCGTGATTGGGGGAGGGTTTCGTTGTTTTACGCATCTGCCTAGCTCGTCCCAAGCATGCTCGATCGGGTTGATATCCGGGCTGCGCGCTGGCCACTCCATACGAGTAATGTTCATCTCTTGAAGGTAGTCATTCACAATCCTACCTGTATGAGGTCGGGCATTGTCATGCATAAATATAGCATCCTCACCTAAATTGACCATAAATGGACCAACGTGATCATTGAGGATTTCTTCCACATATCTTACGCTAGTTAAAGAGCCGTTTTCTATGATCACCAGCTCTGTGCGACTTTCAGAAGAAATTCCGGCCCACACAAGTACAGACCCACCACCGTAGGCTACTTTTTCTTCGATGCATGCTTGCTTGAATCTTTCCCCTGGTCTTCGATACACTCTGTGTCTTCCATCGTGCTTGTAGAGCATAAATTTTGATTCGTCGGAGAACATAACTTTTGACCAATCTTCAATACTCCAATTTACGTGGCTCTGGGCATATCTTAGTCTTGAAATACGATGCCCACGCTCCAGTTTAGGGCCGTTTGCAGGTCTAAGGGGTTTTAAGTTAGATTCAGCAAGCCGACGTCTTACTGTCCATGCACTTGGGTTACTTCCTCCGAGGCGTCGAAACTGATTTGTGAGTTCAGTTCCTGTGAGAAAGCGATTTCGAAGCATGGTGTTCACCAAGTATCGGTCTTCTCGTGCTGTGGTACACCTGGTTCTGCCCGTTCCTGGTCTGCGTAGGTTAGAACCAGTTTCTTCGTAACGTCGGAGAACTCTTTGTACTGTTGACAGCGACACACCGACAGTCCTGGCTGTATCGCGCTGACTCCGGCCGGTTTCCAGCATTGTAAGTATTCTGGTGCATTCTTCAGGCGTAAGCGACATAATTTCAGCTTGAATAATGAATATAGAGCACTATCAACATGGTTTATGTACCCACATAAATGACAGATTACAAACAAAAGCAAAACCAAATGCTGTAATTTCGTAGTTCCATCTTCGAAAGTGGCCCTTTTTCAAATTTGATTTTTTTATGATATAACTTTACAATAACTAAGAAGTTTTAATACCTTCATTTAAGGAGTATTACATTGTCTATTAAATACAATTTATTGCATTAACCTAGCATTTTTAGTTTCCGAGATTTTTAGGATTCTTTAAGTGACCCGGATTCATTGCTCTCGAGGGTATTATTGAATCGTTTCGCAGATAACAAAAATTGGGTGTAGCCGAGTCGTGGACAAGGCCGTCTGTTTAACGTGAATACGAAATTAAGTGATACAGCGCAGGGTTGCCAGACGAGTGAGGATGGATTATCGTACTAGCGATCTAAACTTATCGTGCCAGATTTAAAAATAACGTAAGTACTATTATATATGTACACATAATATTAATTTCTATACAACAAACCATGTAGTGTATACCACACGCCCGTGTCGTTGCTTACTACATTTGTAGAGTAGGCCCTCTGTTCTGATTGATTAAGGTTACACCTACGAAATAGCAGCGCTTCCTCCTTCGTGCGATGCGTCACAGGCCTTACTCAACGTAACGAATTCTTTGATCCATTAGCTAACGAGTGGTGTAACTAAATTTCGATGTAGATGATAGATAATGTAGCTGCGATACCAAACTATATCCCCCGGTTTTGTTATTATCAGTTTTCTAGTTTGCCTCCCGCTATGGAAGCAAATTTAATGACGTATTCAATTCACGTCAAAACTGATGATTGAAATCGGTTTTACTACAGGTTTCAATCTAGCAATCAAATACCTAGTCGGTTGTTTTCAGAGTAAACTAAAGAATATTATTTTGATTTTTTTTTCATTGTATAATATCTAGTGCCGTGGCGTCTAAGGCTTAATATACCCCTAAGTCTCCTCCCGTGGAGGTCGTTATGGGAAGCAGCATCCACCTGAGTACTCAACCAATACTGCGATCACTAATCCGCCTGCCAAGCGAGGAATTATGGCAAAACCTCACATCGCCAAGCAATGGACGTCTATAAGCTGATGATGATGATGATGATGAATCTCTGGAATTCAAGCCAATAAAATTCACCAAATAAAAGCAATAACCAACTTATGAATGGAAACCAGTGTATTGTGTAGCCCAATTACCAATCTCAATAGAACGAATGCGTACAATTACGAGTTCTTGTAAATTGAAGATTTTTGTATTATTCAAATGGGATTATGTTTCCCATATTGATCGTGTTCGATGGTTCTACAACAATAAGCAATTTTTTTTAGATATTAAACAATTATTTTTATTATTATTATTTCACGTCATTTATTTTCAAAAGGCATAACTAGGGCCGTATTAGCCAACAGTAAGAGGCCATTTATTATTTTAAAAAAATAATACCAAGAACAAATTACACAAGAGTTTGTGTATACATAATGTAACACAAGAATCTGTTGTGGTTATTTATTTTACTCGACGATCTTGGCGTGATTTAAGTGGCGTGGTGTGTCCGGCTTAAGAACAAACACCTCCGCCTCCTCCCGTGGATGTCGTATAAGCCTACTATGAAAGTACACCAGGGAATGGGCAGCAGCATCCACCTGAGTAACACTAAAGCGATCACCAATCCGCCTGCCAAGCGTGGTGATTATGGCAAATCTCCCCATTGCATGGGGAAGACCTCGTCCATCAGTGGACGCTAACGGCTGATGATGTTGATGATTTTACAAACAATAGAGACAGTTCTATTCTTATTTTAACAATTTATTATGAGTAAAGAAAGTAGTCTACTTTTTTGAATACAATGATTTCCTGTATCAGTCGATTTTATTTTATAAAACCATGATTAAAAATATTATTCAGACATTTCTCAACAAATTTCTTTGATCTTCAGCTGTTGTGATCTTTGGTTGCTCCAGTTTGTCCGGGAACCGGGTGTAATTCCACACTCATATTTATTTGGAGAGATATATAATAGATGAGTGTAATCATACGTAATCATACCTGTTGAATGTATAAGAGGCTCTTTATTAGCCCTATAATTAGTTCGGTAGTGGGCGCCACCGAGACTAATTGAGAGGATCCGGACAAACTGGAGCAATCGATCAGTGGAATTGTAGACTTACTCCACTTGTAATTTGATTCAACAAACTGATAAATCGAACCTATACTAACAACGCTTTTTTTCTTTGAAATATATTAGAATGATGTAATTGTCACATCATTTAAGTAATAGTAGAGCTTTTTTTGTGAAAGAATTCATCCGGAGAAGTAATACCACTGTTCCTATTTCTAACGCCAAGCAGTATGAGAGCATTTCTGTGTTCCACCACTACCTAGGACGCACCTAGGTGACATTTATTGCACCCGTCACCTTAAAACAAAGATGAAAAGTCATCCTGTAAATTCATCGGCACTCATACCCTTCAAAAAGAAACAGCAATGCGAGCGCTACTTAAAAATCAATTTGGGCTATCTGTCATCTTTAAATTTTATACAGTATGCTCTGAACCATTTGACAGTTATTCCAATCCTAGACAATATTAAAGTGACATTTATATATTTATAAAAACATGTTTAACGAAAAAGAAAGATGGAAATTAAATGTCTGCGTGGTACTGCGTCTGACAGCAACGCCAATCGTTACTAACATCTCATTATATCACTGTTTCTAATTCATAGGTACTCGATTTAACACAATGAATATCAAGATTGTACGAGATAACACGATCAAATATGAAATATGTTTCGAAGCATTATCGAAAGATCACACAAATCAAACTAATGCGTATACCAATTAGCAGTTATATCGAAATTATGGTAATACAGCTTACACTAATTGAATCATCCAAGGATTTTTATTAATCCTGTTCAACCGCTGTCCTGTTTAACCATTAAAATAATTCGTGTTTCGTGTAATAAGAGATATTAGGAACAATCTCGGAAACCTATTTAGACTCACAGAGAGAGCACTATGTTGGTGTCCTTCCTTTCGGTTTCCTCGTACTGACATTGTCCTTAAAATAAAAACCAAAATTAAAATTAATTAAATTCTTTTTAGCATCAAAATTAAGCAAAACATTCTTACAAAATATTTTAACGATGACACGTCATTAGCGGTATAAGCCAGATGACATTTGTGACTCACAACCGAAACCGACGTTGTTAAAGATTTAATATCCGTTGATAAAGCGGATTACAACGTGTCATCTGATATACAGTCAGTAAAGAACACTGTTGATTGGACATGAACATGTGTAACATGTCAAAGCGCAAACACTACACGATTCACAACTTACCATGGAAACATGGGGCGAATAGAGGAAAAATCTGAATTCCGTGGGTGTCACAATAGACACGTCAATTTTCTTATAAAAAGTGCGCTCTAGTTTCAATAAAGTTTAATTTTGTTTTCTTTTGTCATTTTGACGGATACAATCGCATCACGGATACAATCGCATTCTTCCGATGCTCTACGGTTGTTGCTTGGCACGTGAGAGGACGAGTAAATGTCTGCCAATTGGTGTTTCTGGTTTGGTCACGGATAGAAAAAAGTTTGAAAAATCACGTATTTCAGTTATTATATTGATATTATTACCTGGTTTACTCACAATAACTAGGCAAATCAGCATTATATTTTCGGAGCACACCCTTAATTTGTCATGTTACATAACATCTTATATATTTTATAATCTTTAACATATAAAGAGAACTGAGGCCCAATTCTCGTAATTATAAAACTTTTAATTCTGCATGCGAAGATTAAGTAATAGTTACTACGTAACAGTAGGACTGAGACGAGATTATACTTTGAATTAAATGTTTTATAATTACGAGAATTGGGCTTTTGGAATATATTAATTTTCAGTAAACGTTTATCTGATCAAGTCCAGCTCATAATAAATAGGTTCCAGCAGAGACCACTTTTATACTAATAGTACACGGTGATCCATTCACCTTTAACCTGTTGCTTAGCAACCACAAAGTATTAACTTTGGCAGCTCTAAGTATCAGCTAGGTAACAAATGGAGTTCACGTGTTCGTCCTCAGTCAATCGCAGCCATAAACTAATTATTCACACAGAACCGTCACATATGAAAAGGGAAAGTGTCAGCGCATAGAAGATTTGTGTCAGGGTGAGATGGTGACCCACGGCGACAGTGAGGAATGGTTATGAACCCTGTGGTCTTCCTATTTACTAGCTATAGGGGATGCTTTAGGGGCTCGCTAAATTTTAGGGGTATTTAGTTATTATTTATCCGGACTTGTTGGGCAAATTTTCGTTGTTATATTATATCCGATGAACCCACCAATAGTCACGTATACATTCCTGCAATTGTGCGACACACGATGAAAAGAGGCCTTTTGAGGCTCTGCCTACCCTTTTGGGGAAAAAGGTGTGTGTCTGTGTTTGCATTTGAATAATAACATAGTCTAGGGTCGTGGTGTGTGCAGACTAAGAATATACCCCTCTGTCTCCTCTCGTGGATGTCGGAAAACCGACTAAGGGATGGGCACCAGCATCTACCTGAGTACTCAACAGCAATACTGCGATTACCAATTCGCCTGCCAAGCGTGCTGGTGATTAAGGCAAGCAACGAGGCTTTTGGAATGTAATGGGGGACCATTACATTCCAAAAGCCTCGTTCAAAAGTAGATGTATATCGATCGGCTGATGATGATATATTACCAAAATTTTCAGTGTTCTATAGTAACGAGTGAAATTTGGATTCACATTTTATTTTCTTATGGTAGGTACTTTATCGTCTGTTTTGTTACTCACGAATTCGAAAATAAGGTTTTTTTTAATCCTACTTACTTGTAGACTGGTAACCCTTGTAATGACTTACTTGATAATCATTTTGTTAGCTTAAATCTATGCTTAAGAATATTTACACAATACTATAAATTTTCAATCTGCAACACTAGTTTCGAAGCAAACAATCTGCAACTCGAACTTTGATTAAACCATCGAACGATTTCAAATAATACGTTGAAAGCCAACGAAGTATGACAATGCATAAACCATATTCCATTTAACAATACCATCGAAGGGTGGTTTCATGAAGCTTGCACTTTTGAAGACATTGATTTATTGACAAAAGTCAAGCTTTATTAAGGAAAACTTTGCCGTTTTTAAAAAGCCAACAACCTTTGGGTAATATAATTTAATAGAGCTATCTCAAGGGTGTTTTTATCCTTCATACGCTAAAGGGATAACATGGCCTCAGCCAGGTTGATAGACCGGTAAGATCACAGATCTTGCGCTCTACACAACCACCAGAGAACATTGAAAATGTACGTGGAAAATGTACCTTGATTTGTTTAAATTATATAGCATGTAACGATGGTACAGAATTGAAACAAAACAAGTAGGTAGTACATAACTTAAAACGTAACGTAAACCATAACTTCACAATATTTT
This sequence comes from Epirrita christyi, assembly GCA_951392215.1. Lineage (NCBI taxonomy): Eukaryota > Metazoa > Arthropoda > Insecta > Lepidoptera > Geometridae > Epirrita > Epirrita christyi. Next base: position 4,987,494 of record OX595842.1, on the reverse strand, counting down.
CTGTAGTCAATCTTCTATTTTGTATTACAAATTTCAAAACGGTGTACACTTATTTTCAATAAAATTTTGACAACAGATTTTGTGTTTGGTGGTCTCCCTCAGATATAGATTTTGAAAGCAATCGCTCCAGAAACAAAAAAGTTCAAAATGGCGGCAACTTTTTCAATTCTGAGTAACAAAAATGTTAAAATGGCGTTAGACTTTAAACTTTTACCTTTTTTGTTATAAATAATATATATTATATAATATTTTATAATGTATATTCTATAATAATTAAAATAATATAATATAATTCTATACTCTGATTTTAAATCTTAGACACTTTTTTTAAACAAAGAAATTTCAAGATATGCCACTGTGTGTTTAATGTCATGTATGTGTACATACATGACACTTATACACACAGTGGCATTTCTTTGTTTACATAAAACTTCTAAGATTAAAAATCAGAGTAGGGTTAAGACTTTTTTCTTTATAGTCGAGACGTGTAGTAACTGTATAAGATGAGAGCAAAGGCAGGAAACTTATTGACAGTAGCTTGAGGCCAAGAATTACGTTATACGAAGATCGTTCCATAGAATTAACAACATGTTGGCAACCATACTATCATAGACATGCCAGCCTCTAGCACAAGTTACATTTTATATGATAATTTTTTTACTAGTTTGTTTTAATTTTTGTTTTCTTCAATAATCTTCTGAAATGAGAAAGTGGGTGCGACTCTGTTCCGTTCTAAAGCTATATCGGTAGTTTCTGTAGCCATATCCTCCTGTAGAGGTTCGTCCTCAACACAACCTCAAACATGGTCTATGAAAATCTTTACTATGTTAAGGTGATTGCTCACGCATGTGGCGCGAAATTAAAATTTTATTGCGTTTTTGCTCATTACAGCTCATCAACACTTCTTGAGATAGTAAAAACTGATTTTGCGAAAACTAGGAGACCTAACACACATGTTTTAGTTTATAGTTTCACATATAGATTCATTATTCATTACTTCAGCTACCACATGCGAGAGCAATCACCTTAAGCAAATAAAAATGCAAATAAATGAAATTAATGAATCATCAGCAGCCTTTAGTCTTCTACCTACTGCTGGTCGAGGCCTGCTCCATAAAATATAATGCCATCACCTCATCATTCATAAGAATAACATATATGCTATAATTTATAACAGAGGTACCACACGGGCGGAGGCGCGATCTAATGCTAGTAATATAATATCCAGATAGGCAGCTCAGGACCTAGGGGCCACTTTATTGAAAATATGGAACGCTTAATGGGAATAAAAGGACTGGCGTAATATTTTCCACCGATAGTTTGACCATAAATTCCTATCTGAGTGTAAGACTACAAAATTAAGCCTCTTGTTTTCAAACCATACATTTTCTTCTCATCACCAACAATGCTGATAGCAGGTGAAGAAGAGCATTAAACTATAAGTAGGTCATTCTTGGAAAAACAAACACGATTTTAAGATAATCAAATTAAGCTATTATTCACTGTCACTAATAATTCATTTATTTCATTGATATTTGTTTACACAGCATCTTCATTATCTGCTTTATTATTATTTACAATGACAGAAGTCCATTTATCTCAGTCACAATGGATGTTATCACCCCTTAATTTGATGTTAATGAACCAGAAAGTTAAATTTATAGAAGTGAAATTCTAAGTTCAATAATAAACGATCTCTCATTTGTTTATGGACGAAAGTTAGTACTTAATTACTGTCAAACAAAAGACAGATGCTACTTCTGTGGCTCGTATTCTAGAACTACACTCAAGCGTGAATCGCATGAAGCGTGAATTTGGCTCAGTAATTTCGGAGATAGGAGAGGAATGGTCAATTATTGCATATTTTCTTTATTATCTTTTAAACTAACCATTTCAAAATTATAAAAAATATGTTAAGTTTTACTTTTTTATTTTCAAGTTTGCCCCTTAAAATTAGCCCCTGAAATTAGGACTCGTTGGTTTACGCATACGTCCGTGATTGGGTCACTTAACTCAATATTTGTACCAAAAATCAACTTTTTTGGTACATTACATTCCGAGAAAATAGGCTGTGACAAACAGACACTTCTTATAATGATTCCATTAGCATTACATTGGAACATTGAAAACGGCTGTTTGATTTTTGATGGACTTGGATGATACTTTAGTAGGTAACAGCATTAAGGCTACTTTATATTCTCGTTTCTCGCAAGCGCAGCCGTGGGCAGAAGCTAGTTTGTTCATAAAAAACGTGATAATATTTAGGTATGGAATAAAGTTTAACATCCTTTTCATATCGTTCAGTGTCTCCAACGCCCTAAAATATGCATTCAAAAAATTCTTACGCATTGCAGTAGTCAAGAAAGAATTGTGAATACGGCAAAACGTATTCATTTTATTATTAGCTCCAAAAACATTATACGAATTCGAATAACTTGCACAGATTATCTTTTGAAGTATTAGGTTCTTAAAAACGTATTTTAAAATAAAAGATTTGAGATAGCATAACTTTATGAGAACTAAAAAGGTTGAAACATTATTTTTGGTATATTTTAAAGCAATTTGGTTGTTGGTTTCTGGAGCAGACATAAAAGTATTTCTAACAGACACGGTTGGTGCGAAATTTTATTACTATTTTAACCATACTGTTTGAACATAAAATAAACATAACACCCAACAGGCACATACGTAGTCATGATCCCACACTAGGATTCCCTGTACCGTGGGTGTCTGGAACTACGAGTACCATGGTACCATTATATCAGGAACAAATATTTGCAAATCATATAAATATTTGTCCCGCAGCGGGAATCGAACCCGCAACCTCCCGCATCTCACCCGGCTGCTCGCCTGCCGCGCCAGAATAAATGTAAGTAAGTAAAACAATTTTTTATCGGCTTTATAACGTCCGTTTTTCTAGTTAGAAGTAAAATTCACATTTCAACTTAATTTAATTTCAATTTTGAAAATATTTAATAAATACTCGTCATAAAATACCTGTCTACCAAATCTTTCAATTCGCCTACACACACACACACACACACACACACACACACACACACAAACACTACACACACATACACACATCCACAAGGACTTTCTTTTTTTTTTGTACACTTTGGCAGTGAAATTGTCAAAAGTTAAAATATCAATCAATTTATGTACAAATACCTAAATACCGTAACTATCCATTCTCTATTTAAAATCCATCATATAAATATTTCATCATCATCATCCTGTAGATGTCCATTGCTGGACATAGGCCTTCCCCCTAGAATGCCACTACGAACGGTCTTGAGCCGCCTCAATTAATAAAATAAAATACAAGCAATAAGATCACAGCATGTATTTCCAATTAAGTACCTATTATGTTGAGTTTTCTTTGGTGTGTGCTAAAGAACTGTCTATTCTATTCTGAACCTGAATATAAAAACAATATAACTCGCCTCTACTTTTTTCAATACCTAAAAGCACTGCAGCTTGGCACATCGGTATGTCTAATAGAGACGGCAATGAAAATGGAATTGCGAACACATTCTGAGAGTATGATCTCGGACAGAAAAATAATAACGGCATAGAAGTGACACTCCTGCACTAGAAAGAAAGAAAGCAAGAAAAAACCTTTATTTATGACAATGATCAAAACGTGGGATACATAGACACACACAAAACCAAGAAAACACAAATAAACATATATATAGTAGTTAGAGTGCTTGGCTAGATACTAAAGACCGCGGGCGTGAAGGTTTTGGTCTAAGAATAGGATTCCTCCAACTCCTCCCATGGATGTCGTAAAAGGCGACTAAGGTATTACGTCAGGAGTGGCAGCAGCATCCTTCTGAGTACTTCACACCAATACTGCGATCACCAATCCGCCTATCAAGCCGGGTGATTATGGTAATTTCCTATTCTTATGAGGAGACCTCATGCAGCAATGGACGTCTACCAGTTGATGAAAAAGGAGATCCTAAAGATAGATACATTTACACTTATTTTCACTGCTTAACATAATGCGTGTCTCGTAAGCGAGTGCAGGCGAGCGGCATATGAAGGGAGAGGGAGACGAGGTTTACAAAAGAGTAACACTTCTATATTACATGTTTAATGGTATGGAGAGTTGAATTATTAGAATATTATGGTAATGCTTCTGCGTCATTAGGCGATAAAACAAATTGAATGTTCCAGTGAAATGGATGACCTCGGGGTCTGATATGAAATATTATTTGATTTATCTTCATTATCAATGAACGATAAGCTACTATGGGCATTGACATACTTTTTTAATTGTAAATAATTTGAGTAACAATTTGTTTCTGTGATACAAGTGGGCTAAATTAAATACAATGTAAGTAGCATGTATGCATCTTTTTGACATTTAGAAGAACAGGCGAAAGACTTAAGGTAAGTATATCTTTTACGAGGCCATAAATATAAGAAAATATACGATCCAGATTCGTAGGTAAACACCTCAAAGTTTAAGACCTTTTGACAATCAGTAGTTTACGACGCTAAGCCTAAACAAGTGGCCGACATTATGACTTAGCAATGGCCATAATATAACGGAGACGCAGTGGACATCCAGGTCGAAGATAACGTTCACCGCTATAACGGTCTCCACAAGACGGCCGCAGCATATTACAAAACCAAGAGGTTTAAATAAACCTATTCATGCCGACTCAAGTATTCATGAAGATCTATATTTTTATCACGTGGAAGGTTATGTAAAATTCAAAGCGCATGAATAGGTCGCCCAGCAAATCAATGGACCGATGATATTGTAACGGTCTTATGGACGGAGACAACTAAGACCGATCTCCGGGTGTCATCTCAGCCGAGGATGGGCTGCAGCATCCACTTCCCCAACTCAATACCAATACTGCGATCAATGCGATGATTATAGCAAATTCCCTCATTGCATTCTATGGGAGAGACCTCCAGCAGTGGACGTCTAAAGAGCGCTGATGATAATGAGGACTTTAAAAAAATAATAAGATCCAATTCCAATTACAAAACTTAAAATGTTCCCCCTCGTTACTACGATGTTGGAATTCAAAAAGCTTTGAAAAACAAGTAAATGTGGAAGGCTTCGGGTAAAAAATACAGATTAAATGAGGTCCCTCTTTAAATTTGCATAGGATGTTATCTGTTGCATCGTCTTTATTCTCTGAATTACTCTTTAGTCTCTGAATTTACTCTGTATTCTCTGAATTTACTCTGTAGTCGCTTTCAGAAAACGGCTCTTTAGAATAAATTTTGGAGGCCTTTGGGGCTTTGCCCACATGCATCCGAGATGAAAATCTATTAAACCTTATGTTTAGAGTTCTTTGTGTGAGCGGGGTTTCCCAAATAGATTGGAAACACTGCATTAAAGACAAAGTAACGCTTTTAATACCTTTGTTCAATTAATAAGATTAGGATAGGAAATCCTAATATTATTAATTCTTTTTATTCTCAACAATCCACAAAATTTAACGAAATACTCTATAAATCAAAACATGTTTGCATTAAACCTTTTCAGTTAGAAAATAAAGTTACTTTTTCATTGCCGCGTGAATCCAAAAGCTAGCTGAATAACAGCCAGCTGGAGTAAAAGAATCAAAGCCTCCAACAGACGTCTTGTACAGACGAGTCAGAGACAGCCCACGTTTATGCGCTAGGAGTTCGATAGCCACTTGCAGTACACAGTCCAAATTTGACTCCAAAATAAGAGTAACATTTTTTTTATTTGTAGCTGTTTTCTTTGACTCGGAAATGCGTGCCTATAGGAAGCCGTGTCGTTGTGTGTCGTGCCGGTAGGTATAGTGTCTCGTGGTGTGTCCGGCTTAAGGTGATTCGTCTAGCATGTGGCGCGAAATTCAAATTTTATTGCATTTTTGCTCATTACAGCTCATCAACACTTCTTGAGATAGTAAAAACTGATTTTGCGAAAACTAGGAGACCTAACACACCTGTTTTAGTTTATAGTTTCACATATAGATCATTACTTCAGCTACGAATATTCTTCAATAATTTTTACAATGTTTTTTTTTTGTTTAAAGATATTCGTAGCTTAACTAATGATATTTATGAGACACTGTCAATTAAAACATGTGTGCTAGGTTTCCTATTTTTCGCAAAACCTGTTTTCTCTATCTCAAGAAGTGTTGATGAGCTGTGATTTACAAAAAACACAATAAAATTTGAATTTCGCGCGACATGCGAGACGAATCACCTTAAGAATAGACACCTCATTTTCCTGTTGTGGATATAGTAAAAGCCTTACTAAGGGAATACCCCAGAGGATGTGCAGCTTAACACCAAACTGTGATCACCAATCCGCCTGCCAATCGTGGTGATTACGGCAAATCCCCCCAATTGTATTTAATGGGGGAGGCCTCGTCTAGCAGTGGACGTAAACAGGCTGGTGATGATGATGATGTGGTAGTATTATCATGCTCTTCTATTGTTAAAGCAAGCCAAGTAATACATTAATATATTATGTATATTGTGTGGTTCCGTGCCAACATCTTCCCGATTTACAGAGCGTGCAAAGTCAATTTGTGGATAAATATTTTAAGCCAACGGTCACTTTTCATTAACTAGATAAAACGTCCCTCGAAGCCTCTTTCCATCAATAATAAATCAGTATAAATAGACGCGGCTCATCTCAGAGCTAGTTTTTATCCTTATAAAATAATGCCTATGTCAATCTTCGTTAGATAACCAAATACACTTAGGCTTAGAACTTTGTATTGATAGTACGAGATCAGAGGCCCAATTCTCTAAGTTATTTTAAAACTACACTGAAAGTTAACCGAATCGAGACTGAATTATGAATTGACAGGAAGTTGGTATTCTGCTCCCTTATAAATAACAATATAGTCTACTTTCAATTCACGGTGACTACCATTAGAGTAGGATAGTTATAATAATTAACTGAACGAGCGAAGAGAGTTCTCTGAGCCAACTTGGAAGGATCGGCGTTTGTATGTATGTATGTATGTATGTATGTATGTATGTATGTATGTATGTATGTATGTATGTTTGTCCGATGAAAACTTCCTAACCGTTTATCCGATCTTCATGAAATTAAGTATAGGGGTAGATAGTATTGGTACAATTTGTAGGGAAGGTTATAAGCTATATCGGTCAGGGGGTTGATGAGATATTGGGGTCCAAAAGGGGGTAAAATAAATAAAAGTGGGACAGTCAGATCAAGTGGGGTGTCTAATGAAAGCGCTTTAGTTGGACATTTTAAAACGGTTTTTAATAAGTATTTAAACTAAGCAGTTTCTGAGATATTGTGGAAAATAAAAAACGTAAAAATCAAAAATTATAGGGTACTTCCAGCAATCCCATAAAGCCATTTCATAAATTTGGTATGCTTGTAGCTTTTGTGACACAAATACAGGGAAAAGTCTGAAATTAAAGAAGTTAGATCCTTGTACTCCATAAAACAATAACCAATATAACATCCATTGTTGACCTCCCATTTCTAGAAGTTTCAATGACGTTGGAGTTCTATAGTTTTCATCAAAAGGACGTTATCAATTAATTCGTCAGGTACTTGATATACTAACAGGTATGTAGTATTACGCCCCGTTGCTTAGTCCTATTCAAAGGTTATTTCGATGATGTGTAGGAAATTAGCCCGAGGTGAAAATTTTCAAAAATTATAATGGTAATATTACTTAAGTAGGTACTTAAATAGTCGGGCTGATGAAAGTGTCATCGCGAGGTCTCAGTTCGGGGCGAACCACTAGTTATATATAATTGCAAAGAGTAAAGAGAGACTCCATCTACAATGCTAAAATTATAGTAAAGGTATGATGGATTTGGGATGCCCGCTCATAAGCTGTCGCACAAGTCTGTAGCCAAGTGGAACTTTTCAAACATGTCTTACAGGCAGTACGTTATCTTCAAAGACATGTTACCAGAGATGACTTACGGCACTGAGACGGATCGCTACTATAGGCCTCAACCTATACACAAGCTCAAGGTCACGCAGCTGGCTATGGAAAGATCTATGCTCGGAGTTTCACTGCGTGATTAAATTCAAAATAAAGAAATCCGTAGAAGAACTAAGATCACCGACAAAGCTCTCAGAATTAGCAAGTTGATGTGGCAATGGGCATAGCTCGCAGAACCGACCGTTGGGGTTTAAAGGTTCCGAGTGGCAACCACGGATGATGCAGTGTAGGAAGGCCATTTTCTGAATGGACCGAATACATTTTAAAGATCGCAGGAAGTCGGTGGATGGAGACGGCTCAAGACCGTTCGTTGAGACATTCTATGGGGCCTATGTACAGCAGTGGACTTCTATAGGCTGATGATAATGATAATCTTCCAGACGAACTCTTTCACAAGTTAAGTTTTTGTATGATTCAACGAGAAAGCGTAAATATTTCAGCCAATAACAGCTAAGAACCTGTAAGTCAGTACACCGAACACTCTTTCCTCATCTCGATACGTTAACCTAAATAAATATATCAGTATTATTACGTGATATAGAATCCAGGATGAAACGTATTATTAGGTTACCGATATAGAAACCACTTCGGTAACCTCTTTCAAAACATTGACCATTCGCCCTATATACTCGAAAAACGAAATTATCTTTTAGTGGTGGATCCTAGAGCTACTGATATGTTAATGTCTTTATATTAAGGTTCCTACGTACACCTCCCCAAACATTTCGGCTGAATTACTCTTCAACTCTCTCTATTTTTTTCTGATTAATTGTTTCAGAAGTCTAGAACACTGGGTAGCTTGATAAATCTTATTCGATTATTATCTAGTAAAATTTATAAAAATCTGACTTGTAGTTTTTAAATTAACGAAATGGAACGGAAATACTTGGCTTCATAAAACTATGTAGACATAATCGAATAAGACTTATCAAAGTACGTAGAGATTTAATTTTTACCTATTCATTTTTCTTTTTAATTTTCAACAATTCCTGGTAATTTTTTTCCCTGTTCCCCAAAATTCCTGTCATCTGGTAAGCTTTAACGCGGAAAAGAGAGATGGATTTAAACCACAGATAAATAGATTATATATACAAGACTGCGATTACCAAACCGCCTGCCAAGCGTAGTGGTTATGGCAAAACCCATTGAATTAAATAGGCTTCGTCTAGCAGTGGACGTCTCCAAGCTGGTGATGATGATACAGCCAGGTTAAATCTTAAAGGTTAAGACTTATTAAGGTACGTAGAGTTCTATATTTTTAAAACAATAAACCAGAAAGTTTTTAGCGTATTTAGGCGAAAAGTTCGTCATGGTATACGTGCGTACCTTAAGTGATCGTTTTCCGGAATGTATAAATTTAATAGTTCTTTATGAGTGCGTGCCGCTTTGGTAGACCACCAGCTTATTAGACATACAAACCACGTTGAAAAAGCGTATGAGCAGATTGTGGATGGATATATAGGTATTGATGACATAACACCCAACAGTATCACATACATAGTTCTGATCCCACACTAGGATTCGCTGTGTCATGTGTATAAGAAACTACGAATACCATTAAGTATACCAAAACACCCAGACTCTGAACAAATAAATAAATACATGTTGGACATTTCACACACCATTATCTAGCTCAAGCTAAGCAGAGCTTGAGTTATGGATACTAGATAACTGATATACTTAATACAATACATAACATAGATAGATATTTTTTATTATGCATAGAAAATACCCAGAACACCCTGAACAAATATCTGCAGATTGTACAAATATTTGTTCCAAGGCGGGAATCGGACCAGCAACCTCCTGCGTCGCAGGCGAACCTTCGCCCGCCGCGCCACAGAGGTCGACAAACAAGTCATCTTGATACACAAAAATGAAAGTCTCATGCATATGCAATTTCACCGGCAACCAAACCTTTTACACCGGAACAGCAAAGCGAGCGCTGCTGCTTGGCGGCAGAATGGTGGTAGTACTTCCGCAGATGAACTCTTTTACTGGAGCTTTACTTCTAGCCAAATATGTTAGGTATGATTTGAGGCTTGAGCTCGAAAGACTATCCACAAAATGAATTTGAAATCGAATCGATCCGTCAGAACAAGATAAATTAGTCAAAATGGCTGACTAACGTTAGTAATGATAGCGAGTCGCTAGCGAAACGATAGTTCGATGGATTTCGCTAGCCGTACCGTACGGCTAGGCTGACTAAAGTAGGTATCTATAGCGAGTTGCTAGCGAGACGATAGTAAATGTCTAATATTAACCGATCTAATCACGAAGATTTCAAGCTAAACCCGATGTCATTATACTAGCCAATATCACAATTGCGGTCGTCTAAGTCTGTGCTAGCCGTACCGGTCTTGCTTACTTGATAGTTTTTCGTCGTGAAACAACTGTATTTCATTGTATGCAAGTAGGGATCGATATTATGGGATTCACACAATGAGTAGGGGCTCAATGGATGCGGGTTGTTGTTAAGTCGGTATAATTGCCCATTCATATGTGGGTATTCAGATCCGATGCAAGCTCATTATGTAGAAACTGATGAATGAATATAATCAGTACGAAAGACTAAAAGCCAGATTAAAGGCTGGTCTACACCTATGCGGATAGGATTACCAGATCCATAATTATTATTATAACCATCATCACCACATGAGACTTATCATCTGTACCTATAACGTAGAGCGCGTCCTAGATGTACGTGACCTAAGATGTACGTGACCTAAGATGTACTTACCTATTGCATTTGTTATGGGTTTTATTTTTGCTGATGTTTATTTACTTTTGACTACCTTCCTAAGGTTTTTAAGTTCTCATTTACTATGTATCAGCAACTCCTTGCTCCGAGGCACCACACAGGCGCTTCTCACCTAGTGGTAAGACGGACCATTTATGTAAGCCAAGCCGAGTTTGTTGCCTGATTCTTCTAGGCTTGGTCGCGTTGAAACAGGCGTAATTTAATTTTATATAAGACGATTCAAAATGATCCTTGTGATTTCAATGAATAAAGTTCTTTTTGACTTTGACTTTGACTTTGGTTGGTGCTACCGCTTAACATCAGGTGGACCATAATTATTCCAGTAATGCAATTTACCCAAACAAAACAAAAAAATCCTGACACAAATTCAATATTTTTTTATACTACTTGGCTAGCAAACGGCCTTCCTGATGGAAAGCAGTTACCGTAGCCTATGGAAGCCTGCAACACCAGAGGTATCACACGCGCTCTGCCGTCCCTGAGACTTAAAGATGAAAATTCTCATGTGCCAGTAATTTCACCGGCACCCGTACCCTTCAAACCGAAACACAGCAATGCGAGCACTACTGCTTGGCGGCAAAAATAAGTACAGTGCTAGTACTTCCCCGGACGAACTCTTTCACAAGAAGTTATACTACTAACCAAACTAACTAACTAACTCCTAACTGTTCACTAGATTTCCTGACAATTTGTCTCATTCTTGTATGTGGTGTGTAGTGACGACCTCTATGGCGGGCGAGCGAGTAGGTGGTTGAGATGCAAGAGGTTGCGGGTTCGATTCCCGCTGACCAACAAATGTTTGTATAATTACCATGGTGCCATGGTACTCGTAGTTCCTGATACCCACGACACAGGAAATCCTAGTGTGGGATCAAGACTACGTATTTGACTGTTGGGTGTTATGTTATGGTATGAGAAGGCAGCGAGATTGAGAGGAGAGAATTCCAGAACTTAACAAAGTTTGCGGTTTAATATTTGCAATCCAAGTACAAAATGCGAACGTGGAGCGAGTGTTCTAATTAAATGGAAGCGCAGTGGACTAAGAAGAGAAATAGACTGACCATAGTTTCTGGCTCTATTCTTGATGCAGTTCAATTTAAAATCAAATCAAAATAATTTTATTGATTGATATCTCAAGGATCATTATAAACTAAAATTACTCCTTTTCCAACGCGACCAAGCCTAGAAGAACACATCATCTGAATAATAGAATTGAAGTTATCGTGGCTTGGTATCATTTTAGAAAAATTACGACTATACACCACGTACTTTACTATTCTCCTGCTGACGTTTCGTTGACCATTTTGAGGTCCTTCCTCATTAGCACCGACCGCGACCACGCTCAAAGTTCGTGAGTTCTCGTCGCACGACCTTTGAGCGTGGTCGCGGTCGGTGCTCATGAGGAAGGACCTCAAAATGGTCAACGAAACGTCAGTAGGAGAATAGTAAAGTACGTGGTGTATAGTCGTAATTTTTCTAAAATTATCTTAATAGTTTGATAAAATGGTTATAAAAGACCAGCAGTTTCTAAAACCAATACCAAGTAATAAAACGTACGAAACTGAAACATATTTGAATACAATATTCACAGTGTACATTAAATTCAACCAGTTATTATTAGATAAAACTCAACTTTTCAAAGATTTTATTCTATTATTTGGGTAACCAAAATTACTCAATAAACATTACAATTCCTATTTTCTATTTTTTGTTTTCGTTTTAAAAATGTTTTTCCACGTTGTAATTAAAAAAATAATCGTTGCATTCTATGAGAGAGGCCTTGTCCAACAGTGGACGTCTTTAGCGGCTGCTGATGATGACATCATCAGAATAGTGATTTTAAAAAATCCTGGTATTTTTTCCCTGTTCGCCAAAGTTCCTGACACATCAGGAAAATTACTCTTGTATGGTAATCTTACATGTGGAAAGGAGAGATGTGTTAAAACCAGGGATAAATAGATTAATCATAGACAGACTGCGATTACCAGTCCGCCTGCCAATCGTGGTGATATTGGCAAATCCACATAAGCCTTGTCCAGCAGTGGACAAGGCTTATGTGGATATGATGATACATACAGGTTAAATCTTAAGGTGATTCCTCTCGCATGTGGCGCGAAATTCAAATTTTATTGCATTTTTGCTCATTACAGCTCATCAACACTTCTTGAGATAGTAAAAACTGATTTTGCGAAAACTAGGAGACCTAACACACATGTTTTAGTTTATAGTTTCACATATAGATCATTTTCTTCAGCTACGAATACTCTTCAATGATTATTACAGTGTTTTTTTGGTTTAAAGATATGCGTAGCGTAACTAATGACATTTACGAGATATTATCAATTAAAACATGTGTGCTAGGTCTCCTTGTTTTCGCAAAATCTGTTTTCTCTATCTCAAGAAGTGTTGATTTGTGTTTTACAAAAAACACAATAAAATTTGAATTTCACGCCACATGCGAGAGGAATCACCTTAACTACATAATGTCCACTCCGCTTAGTATCACAGGTAGAAACTTTACCAGGCTTAGGTACTCGTATAATTTTTGGTATATAGCCTGAAAACGAATGGTAAATTAGGTTTTAAATCAAATTATAATAACATCAACATAATATATACAATAGAAGTGGACGAAGAAGCCTCCATCATATAGCTAATACCAACCTTTACGGTCTGTAAAGACTTGATTTTAATTTGTGTTTATAATTACTTTCTATAACTGCTTTTCTGCAAACAACTTGGCACTTCCGCTACGAGTACTTACCTGTAAATAGAAAAAAAAAACAATATTAATAAAATAACAGCGGAGTTGCAAAGATTGTTGCAATTATACTGTTTTTAACCGACTTCCCAAAAAAGGAGGAGGTTCTCAATTCAGTTGTTTTTTTTTATTTATTTTTTAATTTTTGTTACCGCATGTCTCCGGCGTTTATGAACCGATTTGGAAAATTCTTTTTTTATTTGAATAGATATACTTCCAGATTGGTCCCATTTTTTCAGAATCAAGTTCTGATGATGGAATCCATGAGGAATCGAGGGAACTCCTCAAATATTGTAGGCAAACATATAGCGATTTTGATATTTTCAGCAACAAACCAAGCATTTGCATTCAAAAAGTATCATAATCCTTTCACCACTATGGTTCTTTCATCTTTTTTTTTCATCCGAATATTTTAGTCGAATACAATGGCGGAAGTCGGTTTTTTAAATAAAAAGTTATTCAAATTTATTAAATAAAATTATCTTAGAGGTCAAGCTTATTCACATAAACAATTTATAACTAATTTAAAATTTGTTTGATTAAATACGAATATTTGGTGTCCGAATTAATTAATTAATAATTTGTGTTTCATCCGAAACCAGTAAATTCGTAGAATAACCAAGATCACCGACATATCCCTCAGAATTAGCAAGTTGAAGTGGCAATGGGCAGGTCATTAGCTCGAAGAACTGACAACTGTTGAAGAATATAGGTTCTCGAGTGGCGACCACAAACCGGACGACACGGTAAAGGAAGGCGCTCCACTCGATGGTCTAAAGACATTATAAATGTCGCAGGAAGTCGGTGGATGGAGGCAACTCAGGACCATTCTTTGTGGCATTTTAGGGGGGAGGCTTATGTGGATGATGATGATGATGTTTTGGTGTACCTAAAAATATGCACTTGAATGCTTGAAAGAGCCTCTATATCTCCTGTCAATGAACTAAATTATGTTACAGTAACTTACAATTTTTAACCAACTTCCCAAAAAGGAGGTTCTCAATTCGGTTGTATTTTTTTTTTTTTTTTTTTTAATGTTTGTTACCGCATATCTCCGGCATTTATGAACCGATTTGGAAAATTCTTTTTTTATTTGAATAGATATACTTCCAGATTGGTCCCATTGTTTTCAAAATCCAGTTCTGATTATGGGATCCATGAGGAATTGAGGGAACTCCTCAAATATTGTAGGCATACATATGGCGATTTTGATATTTTCAGCAAGACACCAAGCATTTGCATTCAGAAAGTATCATAATCCTTTCACCACTATGGTTCTTTCATATTTTTTTTTTCATCCTATATTATTTAGTCGAATACTATGGCGGAAGTCGGTTTTTTAAATGAAAAGTTATATAGATTCATTATCTATGCAAAAGGGGTTCCGTTCGAAACGTGAGGTCGTGGTAAAAGTGAAAGAAGTCGTGAGTTCGATTCCTTGTGGGAAAGTCTAGCAATTGTACTAAATTCGTAAACAAAACTACGTGGTAGGTAAAACATGCTCATTTTAAACCAATTTAATCATTCCCAGAACAATGTTATTTAGAACAAAATAGGAGTGTAATTTTTATTTTACCCAACACAAACCAATAAATTAGTACCTATCAAGGTGGCATGATCAATAGACTAACCTGCGTTGACATACCTATAATAGCTTACGAAAGTAAACCTGAACGGATGGAAAACAGATTTATCAGAAACTGATGTGTTTGGCAAAGAGAATGTTTATTTTGTCTTGTGGTTTCACCCGCATTTGGTTTGAGCTTAAAATGTATTTCAGTATTGGCGTTGGTACCTATCAATTGTTATAAATTATGGCTATTGTTTCCGCCTAATCGAAAAGGTTAATAAAAAGGTTATAGGTTAAAGGTTATTTTTATTTTTTTCTTTATTATTTAAAAGGAGACCATTGCACATCAAGTCTAGTAACTCACTTAACACAATTCAAAATAAAGTTTTCAAAACACGCCTCTCAATCGCTTATCTACTTTAACCAATTCTCAGTAGTTCCTTTAAAGCTACTGATGCTTTTTGTCTCTTTAGTTCCTTTTACAAGATGAGATCTGAAAGTACTACTCAGACTACATTTTCCAGTAGTTCATTAATTAATTTGATGGTACTACGTAAACTTTTTGTCCTTTAATTTCCATAAGACACAACTAATCCCAAACTAGGTTGTTTTTTTACTATTTATTAGGAACTCCCAGTATAGTTACGGTGGATAATCACACCTAGTTGTGTATCTCTAATGATCTAAAGATATCTCAGCTAATCACTACCAGACGGAACTATAGAAACACAAAGTTTAAATAGTACCTTCAAATGAATTTAAACGAATTCAAATAAAGAACACACGCAGATCTTGCAAAGGAACTTCATATACTAAAATTATCGGAAGTACCTTCAAAGCGCTAAAGGAACTACTGAGAATACACGGCCCCAATCTGTGCAGGTCATTGGTCAAATGCGACTGAATCGCAGTCTATTTTATAGCGCAGGAAACTCAAATTGTAGATAATATGTGTACAGTTTTGTGGACGATATTATATGCATCACTGAGGACTGCTATGTTTACATTTTGCACAACGCTCGCTTTCATACGAGCTCAGATTTTATAGCGCTACACATTTATATGTATGTCAGTTCCAGTCAAGTCATGATTACAGTATTGGCGTTGACAAGCGACGTGAAAAAGAAAAACAAGAAGATGGCATCATTTGACAGAATCTAGATGGTCATGTCATGTTTGTTCGACTCGAGCTTGTCTCCGTGAGATTCTAGTGCTCTTCTGGAGTCAACACGGGACGTCTTGGAACTGTCTCGTGTTCCGCTATTTAAAAATTGTTGGTCCCGAGTGATTTTCCAATACTTTATAGATTGACTTTCTTTGTTAAAAGAGAAATGATTGTGTAAACCCTGAGTCTGTGTTCATTTTATTAAATGTACCCGATGCTACTCGCTCACAATGTCTGGCAATCGAGATGATAGTCCACCCAGTATATTTCCATATTCTATGGGTGCTTCGTAAATACATAGTCCACTGGCGGGTGTGTCAGGTACACTAAGGCCGAGATAAATAGACGCTACATTTAGCACGCCTTGCTTGGCATTGTCTCTGTCACTCTCTAATACGAGTGTTTTAACATTTGCGATACAGTGACAGGGACAGTTCTAAGCATTAGTACGTGTTAATTAACTACACAAACTATACAGAGCAATCATTGTAATTATTGAACATTCAATTCACAATCTATCTCAGTCAACTGTCACATCAGCCACAGCGTGTGTGTAGACGTAATAACTATTACTTAATCTTCGCATGTATACGTTAATCTATCTCGCTCTAACTGACGCCTTCCTGAGCAACAGAAAGGTTAATGATTAATCGGAAAATGACTGGGATTAAATTATATTAAGAATTGAATTTCAATTAGTTACGTGAATTAGGCTAAACGACTAACCCCTTGTTTCATAACCATTCTCTAAAGCTATTTTAGTTTAAATAGCTTTTTTTTTGTTTTGACGTATGATATTTTACATCAGACAGAAGAAAACAAAAGCTATTTTAACTAAAATAGGTTTAGATAATGATTATGAGACAGACCCTAAAAGTTCAGCCAATAGTTAATCGGTTGCTAAATTAGCAAGAACCCTAGCGATTCAAAGTCGGCGGATAAAAGTACAACAACTATTGGCCGATCGTTTAGCACTATAGTCTGCGATCGCCCCAAACGGCTCTCGGATCTCGACCTATCTCTACCGAACTGTATCTCAATGCTAACGACAGTAGCGCTTACGTTTGTCAGTTATTTAACCCTAACTTACAAACTAATCAGAACTGGTTAAACCTTTACAATCTGATTGTAAAACTATAACAAACCTCGTTATTAAATTTAATAATTAATGATACAATTAAGGCGCTATAGGTTCAACGAACGGTCTGCGACCGGAATGAAGAAAACGAGCGCTCGCTCTGAGGCTCAATTCTCTTAGTTATTTTAAAACTACAGTAAAAGTTGACCGAATCGAGACTGAATTGTGAATTGACAGAAATTTGGTATTCTGCTCCCTCATAATAACAATTTAGTCTATTTTCGATTCACGGTGACTACCATTAGAGTAGGATAGTTACCATTGGAAATATTAAAGAGACTCCATCTATTTAAATCTAAATTATCGGTTTTTTCGAGTATAAACAGTTTTTTAAAATTTTGTTGATGAATTTACTACAAATCATAAAAAAATATTTTAAAAAAATTGTTTATAAGTTACCAAATGTTTTAAAAGATAAGACGTGTAAGAAGTAAGTCTAAAATTGGATTTCAATTTAAAAAGGTGGTATCTTTGTATTTTTTTTATCAAGTGAAGTAATTCAAATTGTGTAAGTATTGATAAGTGATGATTTCACTAGATAAAAAACCATATATTTTTTTTTTCTTCTTGGAAACTTTTTTTTTTTAAAAAACAATCAAAAACCGGTAACTCTATTTTTCACCAGATAATATATTAAATTATTTATTTAACCCCATTTATAGAAATTTGCAAAATAGTCCCAATGTCAATTGGTCTCCATAATTAGTAAGATTACAAGCAGTGCCACTGTCCGAACGAGACAGCTAATTTCTTTGCTAAAATTTGTCACGGCAGATTCGCAGTCAACTCCTTAAGGCCGGCCACATACACTCCGGAATTCCTTTTCGGAATTCCTTCGCGGAATTGCGTACAGACGCCACACACTTGGGTTTTTTTTTCATTCGGAGTTCAGAACTACAGACATTTTGACAGCAAATATGGAAAGCGTTCGTTCGGAATTAAGGAGTGTGTGGTGCGACTCGTGCAAAATCTATGGAAGAGTTGCGTTCGGAACGGTTTTTTCCGTGCGGAATTCCGAACGCACAGGCTATCATGCGGAATTCCGAATCGAAAAAAATTCCGTACGGAAAATTACCTAGTGTGTGTGGTAGGTCCATAGATTTGTATGGACTTACTGCCTTCGATATTTCATTTCGAAATTCCATTTCAGAATTCCGCACGGAAAAAAACCGTTCCGAACGCAACTCTTCCATAGATTTTGCACGAGTCGCACCACACATTCCTTAATTCCGAACGAACGCTAGTCAGTGTCAGTGTGCATCGCACGACCGAAGCGAGTGGGTGTGTGTTTATTTTTAGCTCCTGCGCACGTGACTTTACGCGCTTTTTTGATTTTTACTCTTATTTTGTTCAATAAATCGTCAAAAAATCTCTGGGTTATTTCGTAATTTGGTCGTTTTTATATAGTATTAACTCATTAGCAATCTTTGGGTATTCAGGGGATGCACCCAGTAACGGCGACGTGTTTTCTTTTTATTAGCAAGATACAGCAACAATGCAACCCCAATTAGAAAATCGTCGTCCATATTTGCTGTCAAAATGTCTGAAGTTCTGAACTCAATAGCTGGCGTCGTTCAACTGAGCCTTGATAATCCGAATGAAAAAGAACCCAAGTGTGTGGCGTCTGTACGGAATTCCGCGAAGGAATTCCGAAAAGGAATTCCGCGGAATTCCGAGTGTATGTGGCCGGCCTTACGAAACTCGTGGTAAGGGAAGGTTCCAGAAAACTAATTTAAATAGTTAAATGAAGTTGATGTTTTTATTATTAGTATTATGTCGTAAATGTTTAAAAACTATAACCCTACTACGACTATAGGGCTATAATACAGCGACTGCGCTAAAACTTAAATCAATAATCAAAATGATGCAGATGCCAATTCTTCGATTCTATAGTAAAGGCTACACAGTAAATCTTAATTAATAGGTGTAGTTGAAGTCACTCAGGAACAAGCCATTATTGGTGTACGAGCGAGATTCAAACCCACGACATCGGTGTCATAGACGCTACACCATCATTGCTCTCAGTTCTAAATCCGATAGCAGAAAGTAAATCAAACTTCGAAAGATTTCAGCACAAAAGGAATTTTCTTTTGACGAGAAAACAGGAAAAGTTTAATTTTGTTTACTAAAGAATAATTCACAAGAATTCCATTTATTTAGGCGAAATCCTTTCATCTCGTTTTCGTTAGATTCTGATGAGCCAATTCAGTACAAGGTTACGAGTTTGTATCTACAGCCTAGGTATAGCTAGTCAAATTGCGATGGCGAATAACTAAATTATAGTGCTTGATTACGATTATGGCCGTAAATTTAGATTACAGCTCGTTTTCAAAGTATCTAGAAGGTCCAAAGAAAAATTATCTAAGCCGACTCTACTATGTTTGCGTAGAGTAACACAACAAAACACGCTACCATACAAGAATACACGCGGTAACACAAGAAGACATGCTGTCAAACAAGAAGATACACTGTCACACAAGAAGACTTTGTCACACAAAAAGACACTCTGTCACACAAGAAGATAGTCCTTATTCTGAGAGAAGTCTTCTTACTCTGTCAAACACAAAGATATGCTGTCACTCAAGATGATACACTTAGGTCCAGATAAATAGAACGTACTCCACGGTGACTAAGACTATGTTTCACTTTGAAATCGTCCGTGTCTCTCTCTAATACGCGTGTTTTAACATTTGTGTGACAGTGACAGGGACAGGTTTAAGCATTAGTACGTGCTAAGCTTGTGCTAAGTGACGTGTATTTATCTCGGCATATGCCAACACGCAAGAATATATGCTATTATACAAGAAGGCACCTGTCACACAAGAAGACACATGCAAAAGCAACATTGACTTGCGAATGTGTCAACCTACTTTTAAGTTATTATGACACGATGTCACTTTTTATACCGCTGCTCTCTCCCGCGCTCCTAGAATCTTCTTGTGTGATAGGGTACACCGGTTCTTTCTTAGTCACTCTGCCGTAGGTATGTATGAAGCTGTACAACGAGCCTTTAATTGAGACTGTTCGAGACAATCAATGCAATGGAAGAGTTCGGGTGCGCCAATAAAGATTGTGTTATGAGTGCAATGTCCTATGATTTGCTAAGACTTAAATGTTTGTCCATCTGGTTAACTACATTTACTTGCACAAACTATTAAACTAGATAGATAAGATAAGCGAC
Source organism: Epirrita christyi (assembly GCA_951392215.1). NCBI lineage: Eukaryota > Metazoa > Arthropoda > Insecta > Lepidoptera > Geometridae > Epirrita > Epirrita christyi. Next base: position 4,966,969 of record OX595842.1, on the reverse strand, counting down.
AAGATGGTTAATAAACATCTTTTATCAACAATTAAACATTTCATCAATCTGACCCACTTCAACTATTTCGGTGTTTTTACGATCCTTATCTTTTTACTTCCACAGTAGAAACAATAGTACACCAGTTTCAATGTGACATCATCATCAGCCGCTAGACATCTATTACTGGACGAAGCCTGCCCCAATGAATGCAATAAGGGAATTTGCCACATCATCTACGCTTGGCAGGTGGATTAGTAATTGCAGTATTGGTGCTCAGTACTCAGGTGGATGCTGCTGTCCATCCCCTTGTGTAATCCTTTAGTCGGCTTTACAACATTCACGGGAGGAGACGGAGGAGTCTATAATATTCTTAGGCCAACCATCACGCTCTACGACATCATAAACTTTAAATTTTGTCTTGTCATCGGTAAACGACTGTATGGAACCGGGGGTAATACAGATAGACACTATGGTCGAATCAAATACCACGCAAAACAATTTACAAAACTAGACGATCAACCTAGCTTTTTAAAACCATATTGAATCCAAAGTCCGAGTGATAAAGCTCATTTTAAATGAAAAACAATTTGAAATGACACAGGGACACTGTCGTGACAAATACATTGCTGTGTCGCAAAGGAGTGTTATTGCATCACTGGTTTCAGCACGGTATATGAACACAAACAAGAGATAATAAACTTGGTAGAGTCAACTGAAGCACAGCTAATGAAGAGTTAGTTCACACACAACATTGCCGTAATTCATAAAAACTGGTATATCAATCTAAATATTTGCTGCTGGATAAACGACTGTATAGCGCTGTTTTAAATAGGAGAATGTGATGTATTTCTCCTAACAGAAAACTATTCAACACCGTAGTTACTGTTCCTATTTTCTAGGCTTTATAAATAAGGGCTTTGTGTGCAGTGAAGACAAGTATCCTAATAAGTAATTAATTATTTAAAACCTATGTTTAATAAGTACCTATATTTTTGTGTTCTGTTAGTCATCCTAAAATAAACAAAGACTTGGAAGCTCATAGAAAATTTCTCTGAATTTATCAAGCAATTCGAAGGGTGGAAAACTTCAAAATGTAAAGCTCTGTATCTGTCCTAAATTCATAGGTTATTATCATTATTCGTCAGCACGATTTTCTTGCACAAGCATATTTTATACTATGAATCCGTCGTAAGTGCGAATGCCAGCGCCTATATGTATTGTATAGTATGGTGGTATATCGTATAAGAAAATGTAGCACTAATCAAGGTTACTATATCGCATTTATTTGCTGTGTAAGTAGGTACGAATAAGAGGAGAAGGCAGTGGGTTAAGGGGGTCTTTCGCCATGAGGTAATCGTCAGGGTAATTCGTAAGCAGAAAAATATAGGTTAAATTCGTTATCAGCCAAATAAATTCTATATTTTCAGGGGAAACTCGAACTCGGGAAGAAACGATGTCCTTCATGGCGTGTAGTACAATCAGGGAATTTATGATATGTAGGCCAGGACTATATTTACACGACCATCTTGAAAAAAACATCTTGAATGGCGAATCACGAATAAAAAATCTCGAATCTCGAGTTAAAAGTCCTGAACGCCGAATCTCGAAATAAAAAACTTGAATAAAATACACCGTACCATAAAATTAAATCTCGAATTAAAAATATCTAATGAAAAATATAAGACTGACCTAGCTTTTCTAAACAAGTTGTTAGAAGCGTCACTGGAAAATATAATGTTCAAACACTGGACTCTGGACGCTCGAGATTACTTTGTTTGGATGGAAAAGGTCGCAAGGAAAAGACAATTTTTAGGTCAACGTGGGTTTTTTAATTGGTATTTTCGTTCTGAACTCACAGTAACTTCGCTAATTTATTTTAATTCAAGCTTGATAGGTTCGGAATTACTTGGAGATTCCACCTTATGATTTCGAGTAATTTAATTCACTTCAAATATTTTTATTAAATTTTTACAGTACCTACCACATTATTTGGACCGAGTTATGCAGAAGGCAGCCAAATGGGGCTAACTACAAACCGAAATATGAGCGTTTTTCTATCGAAGGTTGCACTTCAGCTATTTATTAATTAATATTATTTTTTGTAATGTAATTACAAAAACTAAAAAACGTTAATAAATAGCTGAAGTGCAACCTTCGATAGAAAAACGCTCATATTTCGGTTTGTAGTTAGCCCCATTTGGCTGCCTTTTGCATAACTCGGTCTATTTGTAACCAGTGTCTGCCAGCGGCTTCTCTCAAGCTATAAAAGGAGCCTGTCTCTATACATCAGTGTAACAATATCAATTTCATCGAAATCGGTTCAATCGTTATGACGTGATTAAGTAACAGACAAACATGTAAACATTTAAACATGTAAACAATGAAACGTGTAAACATGAAAACGTGTAAACAGCCCATCGAGCTGCGTTCCATGAAACATCCAAATATCCAAGCTTTCGCATTTTAATTCTTTTTCATCTGCCGATAGTCATCTACTGCTGGATAATGGGATATTTGCCATAATCACCACACTTGGCAGGCGGATTGGTGATCTCAGTTTGGTATTTAGTACTCAGATGGATGCTGCTGCCTATCTCCTGGCGTAATACCTTAGTTACCTTTTACGACATCCACAGGAGTTGGAAGAGTCCTATTGTTAGACCCGGAACTACCACGGCTCGTTATAATATTTAAGACTATTTTATTCGAGATACTTCCCTATAAAGAAATAAGCTTAATCCATTTTTATCTTGACTGTACTTATTCCTGATTTCTATTTAAACTTATCCGGCCACTGTGATACAAGGTTTTAAGCGACGGTCTAAGCGGAACATCAGGAATTCGCACCAGAGCGCGCCGCGCCGCCCGGCTTTACATACTTTGTGCCACAGATCGCCTGGCCAGCGTGAAACCAACCCTTTAATCCGTGCAAAGTGCGCTTTCGTCTTCTATACCCAATGAATTCTAAAATGTAAATAAACACAAGGATACATCTCAACTCAATGAACTTAGTCAACGATATAATCGGATCAAGCTAGAATAGTGTCGCAATCAGCCGCTGGTAACGTTCACATTGCAACACTCAACTTTTTGACCTATAACTCCACAATGGTATCGCTTCGCTCGTATTACTTTTTCTACTTGGAAACTTATACAATGGATAAAATATAAAATTTTATTTCCACTTGACAGACACGCTTGGACGTAGAAAATGGATTTTTATTACTTAGACCTAAGGCAGCCGTGGTGTAGTCGGCCTAAGAATAGAACCCTCCTTCCCCTCCCCCCGTGGATGTAGTAAAAGTCTTACTGAGGGATTACACCAGAGGGTGGGCAGCAGCATCCACCTGAGTACTTAGCACCAAACTACGATCACCAATCTGTCTGCCAAGCGTGGTGATTATGTCAAATCCCCCCATTGAATTCTATGGGGGAGGCTTCGTCCAGCAGTGGCCGTCTAAAGGCTGTTGAATATGATTTCATCATTTGCATATGATTAAATTACATTGTACACGATTTGTATCTGTATAATCAAAGACCGAAGGCTGAGTTTTAACAAGCAATTTACACGGACGTATGGTGTAGTGTTACAAAGATTTTTGTATAGAAAATAAAGTTCACAAAGTATCCGAGTCAATTGTTTCTCCTGGTTTATGCCGTGGCATGTCTGGCCTAAAAAAAGACCTCTGTCTCCTCCCAAGGATATCGTAAAAACTGACTCTGGGATTACACCAACGTTTTAACAGCAGAATCCACCGGAGTACTAAACACCAATACTGGGGTCACAAATCCGCCGCAAGGCCGTCTATATGCTGATGATCATGATGATGATACAGGAAATAGTCTATTCCTAATATAGGAAAAAACAGAACACGATTATCGATTTAAAAAGTTATAAAAATAACTCCCAACATTAGTTCCGCAGCGGGAATCGAACCCACAACCTCTTACTGCTCAGCTGACTGCTGGCTACTCGGCTAATGAAAGGATAAAAGCATCAAAGAGCATTATAAACGTAAATTACTTGGATAAATTAATCGTTCACTTTAACGGGTAGACCAACATTTTTAGACGCCGTATTTCATCACACACGTCGATAAAAAATGATAGTGAATAGTTATTTGGCCGGCGCTACTAAAAAAGGAAGCTTTAGATCACTGTTAAAACCATTACCGAACTTCTGGACCGTATAAAAGAATAAAACCCATACGAAACAAATAACAGCCAGAACCGACCGCTCTAAAATTCGACAGGTTACATAAAATTTTATAACACCTCTATAACTCCTATGTTACACCAACAGTTTAAGCGCCGCGAGCGTTGGAACAGGCAAGCATGGTTAGTATGTAGTTATGGGTCAATTTAGTGCAGTCAATAACCAGCTTCGATAGGAGAAACTACTAATCCTCGATCTCAAAACAGCGGTAAGTAATGAATATACTTTTACACATCTCTAGAATTTGTGGTAGGTATGTAGGTACGTAACAATCCTGAATTGTTTTTATATTAGTCAAACCAAGCTTTTTTAATATGGCTGTCACATTTTCGAATTTTGTAGTTGAAAAAAGAATTATTCATTGAAATCAAAATGATCCTTGTGATTTCAATGAATAAAATTCTTTTTGACTTTTGTCTTTGTGTTTTAGGTATGCCAGTTTCTAGATTTTCAATAAGAAGTGCCTGTAAAAAAATTACATAGTACAAAACGAATGAGGCGAATTTATAAATTACCAAACAAAAATCCTGCAATAAACTAGGCCACTGACCACCATCACATTAACAGGTGGTTAAATGGCTGTTTAGCCTATTCAATTCTTTTTTACTGGTTTTTCATACCTAAATGATGTTAGGTACTTTGTCCAATGGTTACACTTAGAGTTAATTACCGCCCGTTTATTATGTGTTCGTGATTTTGGATCGATTTTAAAAGGTAGGATCAAATTGATATTGCTCATTAATGTAATAATAACTTCACTACCATTCCAGCAACTAGCACAATATGAACAGACTTGAAAAGCTTTCGAGAAAAGCCCCTTCAATTTGTCATAACGACGACGGCAATTTGACTTGCCTTCTGGGCGGCCACTCGTTGGTACTCTTTGGTTACGGAAACTGTACCCTTAGCATGAGTTTCTTGCACTACTAAATCAACTGCAAATCCGTCGCATATGTCAAATATTAGTCAACTAACTCTAAGCCCAAGTTACGTTACAATAGACTGCGACGAAAGTTATGCGCCTCGGCAATCTAGGTACGTTTTTTCGCAACAGAGATAGTATTGCAAATGAGTGAAAAAGCAACAATCAGTCACGAACGAAGATTCCCAAGGCGCATAGCTTTAGTCATAGTTTTGTACTAATATTATCTTAGCAATTGTCCCTGTCACGCCCAGTCATATGCGCTGGCGCCTGCGCAAGATTATTCTTTTAAATTTTTCAAGTTTGTCTGGAAGAGATCGCTCTCAGCGATAAGACCGCCCATTGTACTTCCATACATATAATTATAATTATGATTGTTTTAAGGTGATTGCTCTCGCATGTGGCGCGAAATTCTAATTTTATTGTGTTTTTTGTAAATCACAGCTAATCAACACTTCTTGAGATAGAGAAAACAGATTTTGCGAAAACTAGGAGACCTAGCACACATGTTTTAATTGATAGTATCTCATAAATGTCATTAGTTAAGCTACGCATACCTTTAAACCAAAAAAACACTGTAAAAATCATTGAAGAGTATTCGTAGCTGAAGTAATGATCTATATGTGAAACTATAAACTAAAACATGTGTGTTAGGTCTCCTAGTTTTCGTTAAATCAGTTTTTACTATCTCAAGAAGTGTTGATGAGCTGTAATGAGCAAAAACGCAATAAAATTTGAATTTCGCGCCACATACGAGAGCAATCACCTTAATGTTTTAATTTTTAATGTGGTGTGCAATAAAGTGTTTTCTATTCTATTCTATTCTTTTATATAAACGACGATGCAGTAGGAATGCCTTCCTCTCGATGGACTAAAGACATTATAAGCTGTCTAGCTGTGGACTACAGTCTGGTGATATTCAAAAGTAACGGACTTGCAGTCAATTTTATATCGCTAGAAACTGTGTAACAAATGCTAAGGGTACTATAGTAGCTGTATACAGCTGTATATTACAGCTTCAAGTTTTATGATGTTTTATGAGACAAACCACAAGTGTTGTAGATATTTACTGTTGTTCTTTTTATGTCGCATGGTCCACTTATAATGTTGACTTGCTATTCTTCTTGCGTTGCCAACATACTTCGATTTACTCTTTGGTAACCAATACTACGCAGCTTCAAGTATCATGATGTTTAATGAGAACGAGTGTTGGAGGTATTTATTACTGCTAAATATTACTGTCTATCACAATAAGAAGTATCGACATCACAAGAACCCATTCTGCTAGTAGTACAGTCAAATTAGGTGATTTTTTGCAAAAGTGTGGGACTAATTAGATGTAGTTATGAAAACTTTTCTAATTGTTTTGTATGGCTTACAAATCACCTCTAATAATAAGCATCAGTAATTTCACCCTCCGGAACAGGGTGAAATAAGGTGAAAACCATAAAAATATCCGTAACTTAATGGGGGAAATAGAAGTAGTCGGTGCAATTTGGCATAGACTTTGAACCGTTATGATCTACATTTGCACCAAGTATTTTTTAAATCCGAATACTTGTTTTTTTTTTACGGAAAATGCATTTGTTCAACACTGTGTTCCCTACATGCACGTGGTTTTTATTAAAATCATAATGCACTAAGACAGTCTCTCTATACGTAATTTAACTTGCATCAAGTAATTTCTTTCTATTTTAAAATTAAAAATACATATATATATATATATAGTACCTAATATTTAAAAGGGTTCCGTAAGCGCCAGAAACGGTGCAAACCTAGGATAAGCTTCTTTTCGTGTCATCTAACGTTTCCATAAGAATCCACGACTACACGACTTAGGTCCACACTTTTTGCTAATTTGCCTGTACAATACTCCTCACGCAAACGAAAAAAACACATCCAGGGTAACGATCGACAAATTCCACAACTCTGTGCGATTCGCAGATAGTTCTTTTTGGGAGTGCTGTATCGTTCCTCATTTCTTTGATGCTCTTGCTTGCTCTTGGGATGTGTTTTAAACTTGGTTTTCTTTGTATATTTTATTTTCGTTATTCTCCTGTGCGGTTTACTGTTTGCATACACTCTACTTGAGGTTATGATCTAGCTAGGACATTAGTTAGGTTATTTAGAGGAGGATGGTGGAAGATGTTTTAGTTTAAAGCATTTTCTCCAAAAGTTTGGCGTATTTTATTATTTTTTCAAGTGTTAGCCATACCTTGTGAAAAACATTAAATTTAAATCATCATAATCATCATCATCATCATTAGCCTGTAAAAGTCCACTGCTGGACATAGGCCTCCCCCTTAGAATGCTTTGACGAACGGTCCTGAGCCGCCTTCATCCACAGACTTCCTGCGACGTTTATAATGTCTTTAGTTGTCTTTTTCTTTTGTTGTGTGACCCATTTGATGTTATGCGGTAACCCCAGCCCAAAACAAATGCAATACCTTTTAGGTCACGATCTCCTAGGACGCGCCCTATGTGACATTGCACTGCGTCCGTCACTCTGAGACATAAAAGTGTAAAGTCTCATGTGCCTGTAGTATCATCGATTCCCTTCAAACCGGAACACAGCAATGCGAGCACTACTGCTTGGCGGCAGAAAATTGAATAGGTATTGTGGTAGTTCTTCGTTCTTGTCGAGCTCTTACACAAGGAGTTCTAACTACCAATAAATTAACGCAGTTTTTCGTCGTCACTGCATTTCTAACCATAGCGAAGATAGCAACGCTTCGCCGATCCATGACGAAGGTTCGTGTGCGCTGGTTCGAAAATTCGAATTCGGTTTGGGTCTCATTTACATTTATTAAGGAGTACCTTTTCTATACTATCAAATTTAGATCCCAACTCGTCCCGTTCTTTTAAATTGTTTCCCTTTCGACCTGTTTCTCTATTTATTCGGTTATCAACACAAATATACAGTTCGCATTTCGCACCGAATCAATCATTCATTGAGTAAAATTGTCACCACACGCTTCATAAATAAACCTCGTGACTTGCCTGCAAATTGACTCTTTCGCACAAAATAGAGACGGTAGCGGGTATTTCGTAAGCAAACATTTCATTACTGATCATTCCGGTGGAGATGTACTGCAGTGAGTTCTTCAATATGTGGTTTTTAGGGTTTCGCAGAAAAAGGAACTCTTATAACATCGTCTAGGTAGCTTGTCCGTCCCAGTCTGTCACTATCTTGGGATTGTATCAGACTGGGAAGTCATAATTTGTTCAGGTATGAACTAAAGCGCATGTTTGGCAGGATTACAGAAGTAGATTATCTATAAAACATCATTTGCTTTCTACAACTCCCCATACATGGAAAATTACCACCCATACATGGGGCCCTACTAATCCTACTACGTGCGTCGTCTGTATGTCTGTCAATATGTTTGTTTGTCTATCTGTACTCTGTCACAGGGGCTACAAGCCGTAAGAGGTCTGGACATACACATAATGCTACGACGACCAGTCTCGAGCCGCCATCATTCACCGAGTTCCTGCCAACTTTAAAATGTTAGTCCTTCCCAGACTGCGTTATTAACTTTCGCGCGAGATCACGACCTAAGTTTCAAACTTGTAGGAAGTCGTAAAACGTATTCCATTCAATAAAATCGACGAAAGGTAAATTGGATGAGTTCGATTTTGCTATGGTTTCTTTCATATGAAATTGTCATTTTATCGAATCAAATCAAAAATCCGAATACCTATGTATTTTCGTAAATCTCTTGGGGTGATTTACCATATCTATCAATTTTTTGCCCAGTACCTATTGTCATCACAACATCACACACACAACGAATTCCACTTCCACATAGAACACATAGACGAACGGTTTTGAGCCGCCTCCAGCCACAGTCTTCCTGCGACCGTTAAATGTTGTCGGTCTATCACAACATTCTATTTTTTTATTTCTAAAAATTTAATTTATTGTACCACTTTTGTGTTATAATCTCAAGATCAGAGGCCCAATTCTCTGATTTAAAAACATTCAATTCGCAGTATAATCTCGTCTCAGTCGCATTGTCACGTATAGTAACTATTACTTAATCTTCGCATTTGAGGTACAAGACAGTGCGACTAACACATTATATTGTGATTGGAATGTTTTTAAAATTAGAGAATTGGGCCTCTGGGATTATTCAAGTCAATACAACATAGTTAAAGGTACGAAGGGGGAATGTAAATTACTGTTTTCTGTAATCTAACTCTTCAGTTGGAGCACGGTAAAAGCCGACATATTGCAGGAGAACATTTTGTTGCAAGACTTTACGATTGCGGAAAACTAGCTCCGATATCAGTCGATTCCAACAATAAAAGCGTTCAGAACTTGTAATCTAGGTTCATTACAAAGTCAGTCCTAGATCTCACTTAGCTTGCACCACACGCGATCACAAGTGGTCATTGCTTTCAGAGAACCGACTTTAAACCGTGTGCGGCGCGCAGCTTATCAAGCACTACATGGCTAAGAGTGCGCGTCACATAAGTTTGCGCATGCTTGGGTTCGTGGTCGGATACAAATCCGTCTCACCAAGATCTTGGAGCACACACGAAAAATTTATAAAAAAAGAACAGCCCAGTATCTACCCCAGTATAGGTACTTTAGTTTGTACAGCCAGCCCTATTTGTGTTCATCTGTGATTCGAGTACGCTACCTTCGCGCTCTGATTTATCTGGCGCGCACTCAAACCATTTTTACATATAGGTCTGTACGGAAAGAGAAAAGTCCCCTCCGTCCCAGATGTACCATTGAGTTGTACCATTGATGGTACAATTGGTACCAGTTGTGGGTGCGAGTCTTTTCATCTCTTTCCTAAAATAGGAATCACAGTGTATTTGTACACTATTAGAACTATAATCATCATTATCAGTTCTTTGAAGTCCACTGCTGCACATATAGATATCCCCCATAGAATACCAAAACGCACGGTCCAGAGCCGCCTCCATCTATCGACCTCCTGCGATCTTTATAATTGGTCTTGGTCCATCGAGGAGTGGGCCTTTTCACACTGCGTCGTCCGGTTTGAGGTCGTCACTCTATTCGTTTCTTTAGACTCTAAAGAGTCTAAAGAAACTCTACAGTGGAAGCACCAACAGGTTTCGACCCTAATCGAGGGTCTTCATCAAGGGGTGATGGGGGGGTCGAAACCTGTTGGTGCTTCCACCAACATATCGGTACGTGAAAATTTCCCGTTTTTACAAAATGAATGATATAATTCACGAAAGTTACTTTAGTAAAATCGCAGTATTGGTTTTGAGTACTCAGGAGGATGCTTCTGCCCTTCCCCTGGTGTAATCCCTTAGTCGGATTTTATGACATCCACGGGAGGAGACTGGGGGATATATTCTTAGGCCGGACACACCACAGCATAATACATACAGCTTGTTACATATTCCTCTCTAAAGACTTTAGCAGTTCGTATAAAACAGTTACCAGAATGTTCTCCAAGTGCTGGAATATTTACACACTTCGAGAATCATTTCAGCCAGACCCATCAATCATTGTTACTTACTAAGGTAGAAAAAAATTCGGTCACTAAGCATTTTACCATTACGGTCCCTTGACGATCAATCTAAATTCCGACTGAAACGTTCTGCCCAATTTATCAACATTTTAACCCGATATGTGACCCTTTAGCCATCTAAATATTACATCATTGGTATGAGGATGGCAAATATCACCTGACTTTTTTCAATGTGGTTATCAGCAGTCTTTAGAGTCCACTACTGGACGAGACCTCTTCCAATGCAATGGAACATAAATAACACCCAATAGTCACATACATAGTCCATCCCACACTAGGACTGCCTGTGTCGTGGGTATTAGGAACTTCGAGTATCATGGTACCACAACACCCAGAGCTACAAACATTTGTTCCACAGCGGGAATCGAACCTACACCTCTTGCGTCCCAGCCAGCTACACACCCACTGCGCCACGGAGGTTGTCAAAATCACCAAATATCATTTCCCATAATCATCTCTTGCATCCCAGCTAGCTACGCACCCCCTGCGCCACGGAGGTTGTCAAAATCACCAAATATCATTTCCCATAATCATCTCTTGCATCCCAGCCAGCTACGCACCCACTGCGCCACGGAGGTTGTCAAAACCACCAAATATCATTTCCCATAATCATCTCTTGCATCCCAGCTAGCTACGCACCCCCTGCGCCACGGAGGTTGTCAAAATCACCAAATATAATTTCCCATAATCATCTCTTGCATCCCAGCTAGCTACGCACCCACTGCGCCACGGAGGTTGTCAAAATCACCAAATATCATATCCCATAATCATCTCTTGCATCCCAGCTAGCTACGCACCCCCTGCGCCACGGAGGTTGTCAAAATCACCAAATATCATTTCCCATAATCATCTCTTGCATCCCAGCTAGCTACGCACCCACTGCGCCACGGAGGTTGTCAAAATCACCAAATATCATTTCCCATAATCAAACGGATTGATGGTGATCGCATTAACATAAATCATAAATCATAAATCATAAATCATCTTTATTTGGAACAAGTTAAGATACAAAAACAAATGAAAAACGATGATACCGGCAGAAGTAAAAAATACTGTGTCGCAAGTATCAACGCCCTCCTCCATATTGTGGAATAAAGGGTTCCAAAAATATCAAATGATAACAGAGCAAGGTAATGCTAGAAAAATTTAGAAAAATACAAAATAATAATATTAAAAACTGATTAAACAGTACGCATTACTAGTACTCAGGTGGATGCTACTGTCCATCCGCTGGTTAATCCATAGTCAACTTTGTCATCCAAGGAAAGAAACCGAGGGGTTTAATCTTAGGCTGGACTCTGATCACACCACGTTCAAGAAATGTTGTTAGTGAAGGTTTTTTCACGACCAAGACTAGTGCAAACTCCTTGCCGCCAAATCACGGAGGCTTACAGAAAACGAGTCTTCATGGTTACATTGTAAACATGTCGTAATTACTGTATGATCCGATGAATTAGGCGCGGTTCGTGCGTCAGCACAGAGAGTTAACCAGGGGTCTTTATATAATTAAAAATTACAAGCAATGATTGCTAAGATTAAAAGTATTAAAAAAACGTTAGGTATCGAGAGCAAAACGGCTGAAGCCAGGGGATTGGAGCATACAAACGAATAATGCGCGGAAAGCTGTCTCTATAAAGGTAAAGGTTTTCGAGCATACCGGTTTTAACTTTTTTTTGGCAAGAAAACAAGCATACGTCCCACCTGATGGAAAGTAGTTACCGTAGCCTATGGACGCCTGCAACACCAGAGGCATCACACGCGTGCTGCCAACCCTGAGACATAAAGATGAAAAAATTGATTTGAATGTAGTTTCACTGGCACTTGTGTCCTTCAAACCGAAACAGCAATGCGAGCACAACTGGCTTGGCGGCAGGAATTGCTACGGTGGTAGTACTTCCCGGACGAACTCACTCATAAGAAGTTCTACTACTAACCACTACGTTTACTTACGGAATGGAGATTTGCGCAATGAAGAGTTATTCTATCTATCTATCGTACCGAACGGTCAGCCGAGATATTCAGATTCGCGCAAAGGGCGATAAAGAAAGCTAATATGACGTGATTGTAAGTAGTATATGACTATACAGCTCCATTTGACTTTATTGTTTCGCATCATGTGGCCGTCAACTTCTGTCGATCTATTGATTTGTGTCATACTACAGATTTGAATCACACCTTCACAAGTCACATGCGTGTTCCTAATTAAGATTGATTACATCCCAGTTCACGGCGATGTGACAACAGTGTCACATTGCTATTGGATGAATTGATATTATCGGTACTCAGATTGCGTTGCTGATTGACTAACAATCAACGCATAGCCTAAACCAATCCTATAGAGATCTAAAGTTCAGAGGATAGAATATTCCTTATTCCCTGAATCAATACGTGTTGCCAGTCATGTCTTACGGCAATGAGACGTCGTCGCTACCTATTGGCCTCATATACAAGCTCAACGGCACGCTGCGGGCTATGGAGAGTTCTATGCTGGGAGATTCACTACGTGATAGTATCCAAAATTAGGAGATCCGTAGAAGAACTAATTTGACCGACATAGCTCTCAAGTTAAAGTGGAATGGGCCATATAGCTCGCAGAACTGACAACCGTTGGGGGATAAAGTTTCTTGAGTGGCGACCACCAAGGTATGTTATGGGCCCGTCTCTCGATGAACCAACGACATTTTCGCAAGACATTTAAATGGTCGTAGGAAGTCGGTGGATGGGAGGCCTATGTCCATCAGTGGACTTCTATAGGCTGATGATGCTGATGATAATGATTTATTTTTTGGTCTAGAGGTGCCCGAAGAAAGGAATTAATTACGCTTCAAATCTCTAAAATTCAAGTTCATTATTTCAAAAATCTAAGAACACTCTCCGTCGCGTCGGCCCTACTTTCTATAAGGTCAGATCTTCATAATTTTTTTAATTGATTATACGTATCTACAAAACTTCATACATTTTGTAGATCATAGTATAATCGGATAAGACTTACAAGGTAGATACGTTAGGTTTTATATTTTTGTAACGATGAACTAGATAACTTTTCATTTAAAAAACGGACTTCCGCCATTGTGTTCGACTCAATATTTGGATGAAAAAAAATGATGAAAGAACCATAGTGGTGAAAGGATTATGATGCTTTTTGAATGCAAATGCTTGGTCTGTTGCTGAAAATATCAAAATCGCCATATGTATGCCTACAATATTTGAGGAGTTCCCTCAATTCCTCATGGATTCCATCATCAGAACTGGATTCTGAAGTACCAGGGGTACCAGTAGGGACCAATCTGGAAGTATATCTATTCAAATAAAAACAGAATTTTCCAAATCAGTTCATAAACGCCGGAGATATGCGGTAACAAACATAAAAAAAACAACTCAATTGAAAACCTCCTTTTTTGGGAAGTCGGTTAAAAATAACTCCGACGAGGTACATGAGAACCTAGGGAACCTAACCTACCATTGCACGGTAGGTTGAAGTTTGTTGTTTGTGAAACCACAACGCAGTCAAAGTCACAGACGTTCAATTAGGAATAATAGAGGCGATAGTGGATCGCATGCCTTTTGTTACACACAAGTTTACATAACGTTTTCATTGGCACGGCTCCAATACACAGAGGATTATCCCCGTTAGGGTCCGTTTACACTCGAAGACAAACCACATTGTCTGGGATATTAATTGATAGTTGGTTGGGCTTTTTGCTTCGAATGTCTGATATACCTAATGTGTATCAGTGCGTTATATCTAGAACGCGTGTGCTAAAGTTACGTAATGTATTGCTTGGTGAAATTGGACCAAGCAATACTGATTTTTGCCTTGGTGTGTTAGACCTAGAATAAACGAATAGTCGTAAAAGCCAACTGAGGGATTACACCAGGATATGGCAGCAGCATCTACCTGAGTACTCTACACCAATACTGCGATCACCAATCCGCCTGCCAAGGGTGATTATTGCAAAACTCCTTATTTTATGAGAGAGCCATTGGCCAGCTGTGGACGTCTACCAGCAGATGAAGAAAGCTCACTTTCACGAACCACTTATAAGCTATCTAACGCTTACGAGACACTTAACGAATGTCAATTTATAAATCTGTCAATTTGATACTAAATATTACGTTAGGTTTTCCTCAAAATAAGTAAAAAAGGTGTTCTTTTGCTCTCTTGAGGCGTTTAAGAGCACCTCAAAAGGAAAATACCCCCCCCCCCCCCCCCCAACAAAGTAGCAAGGAACAAAGTGTTCCTATTAGGCACCCTAATATAGGAACACTTTGTTGTCCTTCTGTCGGTAAGACTCATGATTAGCGAAGGTCAACGTCAGACGAATTTAATTAAAATTGGAATGCAGGAGCCTTGTGACAAAAATAAATAGAGGAATTATGACTTTTCAATCCCTGAAATGGGAGGGAAAAATCCTGGAATATATTTCAATTCAGCATAATAGGACAAGTTAAGCCAATGTTACGGTACGGAAGCCCAGGGCGCATTTTACTCGCACTTGTTCGTATATATTTGAATACCGGAAGATTGTCTTTTTCATCATTGGTGCGAGGTCGTAAGATCATTCAGAAACCCTTCAAAGAGAAATTACCTACACCGGTATTATGGATCAAGGGGAGATTACACTGGTATCAAGGAAGATAGTGGATAAACAATGAAAATGAAAACTACAACAAAAACTTCAAAAGCCTACGCTTATGTTTTGTTTCAGAGTACCAGTAAAGTACCCTTAGCACGAACGAGCTTTCGACAACATCGCAATTCAAATATTGGTCAGAAATTAGCAGGAATTACTCCACGCCTAGCCAGGTTATTGACAAAAATCTGACATTTGCGATGGACTCGCTGTCGATTTGATTTGAAAGATTCTGTGCTAACGGCAGCAGTCTGCACACAGCTAAAGCCTACCGAAATCCAAGCTTTATATTTTTTCATGACGATTATTCGATGGCAAAGAAACGGATATTTTTTGTTCCGGAAAATAACAAAGGATTGGAATCGCGATTGACGTCAGGGACTGAAGTTAGTTACCTTGTTAGATGTTTGTTTTGTTCCGAGTTGAGAGTTCTTTTCCCCAAACAGTATACAACACCTAAAGTTACTGTTGTTCGGACGACTGAAAATTAAGTCTTAGTCAGCAATACGATTCTCCAACACCATTCTTCAGATCATCATTATCATCAGCCGGTAGAAGTCCACTTTTAGATAAGGCTTTTCCCATAGAAAGTACTGGGTGTTTTGCCATGATCACCACGCATGGAACGGGGATTGGTAGCAGTATTATCCAGTTTTAAGTTACTTAGGTGCGGATGCTCCTACCCATTTCCTTGTGTAATCCATTAGTCGGCTTTTTGACATCCACGGGAGGAGACGATGGGGTAATTTTAGGCCGGACACACCACGGCAGTCCACCTATTCAATACTAGTTGCGCCCCGCGATTTCACCCGCGTGAAACATGATGAAAATTGATGATGATGATGATGATGAAAAGTATCCTATGTGTTAATCCAGGGCGTAAAGTATATCCATTCCAAATTTCACTCAAATCCATTCAGTAGTTTTTACGTGTAAGAGTAACAAACATCCATCCATTCTCACAAACTTTCGCGTTTATAATATTAGTAGGAAGTAGGATAGGATCGGATATTTCTTACAAACGTCAAATTTTAGTTAGCTATGTCGAATTATTTGAATGATGAATAGTAATACAAGCGTCAAGCATTTAACGGTTATGACGTCAAAGTCAAGAAAGGTCGCAATGGAACAGGAGTAAATTCACCAAAAATTAACAATAAAATTAAAATAATCCTTGCGATTCCAATAAATATACTACTTTTAATCTACTTTTTTACTTTTTTTTACCCTACGTCATTAGAGAAGTATCCTCAATCATGTCACCACGCTTGTTCTTCCTATTGTCGCGTCGATCACAAAGTTTATTTTCAGAGATATATACCAAGAGAGAACCAGTACCACTAGAGAAGATTTAATTAACGGTAGACGCTTCTCATAAGTTCGGTAAAACTACGGATTTAGGTTAAAATTATCCTCCAAACTTCCAGTCACTATCTGAACAAAACTTTCTATCAATTAAGCTAAGTATCATCAGGCAAATCGTCCACTCCGCTATTCAGCGTGTGAAGTACTTGTTGGACACTCGGCAATTAACTGAGACTGCTAAATTGGAGGTAAGACTCTTTGAGGTTCGAACGCGGTCGCTTCAGCACGTCTATAGTACGGGTTTTGATAGTTTTCGAGAACTATGATTATGAAGTTTCGTTTCCTTCCATACATTTAGTAACAGCGTCCTTAGTTTTCTTCTCGATTTCGCTAGGAGCGCTGCAAATAAATATATGGAAAACGAAACTTCATATAGTTTCGAAAACAATCAAAACCCGTACTAACCCCCCTGATCGTGTGCTTTCTTAATATCATTATCATCAGCCGTCAGACGTCCACTGTATGATGAGGTCTTTCCCAAAGAATGCAATTGGAAGGATTTGCCTTATTCTGTAATATTTAGAATACTTTCAATTTCTAGAACGCCCAAATGTTCTTTGTGTATTATTATTGACTAAAGGTTGAACCATGGAAGGCATGGGTTGAACCATGGAAGGCATGGGTTGAACAGAAATCAAATCGGAAGGTTTGACATATTGACAGATAGCTGCAAGTGATCGATAACTTATAATTACTTTTATGGCGATTTGTCTATTTATGTGGTTTGTTGTGCTGTTTGATCTTTCTAGCTAGGATAAGGTAGGTTGAACTTGAATATTAGGTAAGTAGACGATCAAGCTTTGCTCGGAAACTACCAAGTTTTTAATAAGGAATTGACACGGACGTATGGTGTAGTGTAACATGGATTTTACATGGAGCGACCAATGAGCGCCTCTAGCGTACACTTTGTGAACTTCATTTTCCAAACAGAAATCCGTGTTACAGTACACCATACGTCCGTGTATACTAAGGTTTTTCGCAGCTGTGATCGATGTGATCTTTTTATTGTCCCAAAATCTTCAGGTCATTTTAATTTCATCAACATTTACACACACTCACACACTTACTCACATAATGTCACATTTACTCAGGTATATCTAAGATAATAGAGAGCTGTAAAGTACCTATTTGAATTTTAATTTACCATAGGAAGAACTATTATTGGCCTTTATAACGGATTTCACAAAAAGGAGGAGATTCTCAAATCGGTTGTATTTTTTTTTTGTTTGTTACCTTATAGCTCCGTCGTTTATGATCCGATATTTTTTTTTTTTTTTGAATTTATATATACTTCCAGATTGGTCCCATTTTTTTCAAAATCCAGTTCTGATGATGGAATCCATGAGAAATTGAGGGAACTCCTCAAATATTGTAGGCATACATATAGCGATTTTGATATTTTCAGCAACAAATCAAGTATTTGCATTCAGAAAGTATCATAACCATTTCACAACCATGGTTTTTTAATTAAAAAAAAACATCCAGATATTTAGTCGAATACAATGGCGGTAGTCGGTTTTTTAAATGAAAAGTTATTATAGCATAAGTTATATGTAACAATCTAAACTGTTATTTGCTGTTGATCTTCTAATAAATAAATAAATCAAAATCAAAACCAACTTGCCCTAAAACTAGTAATTCAAAGGCTTGTGACATACACCAACCCGCACTGGCACTGTCCCAGCTGTGGGAACATTATATTGGGCTGATAACTTTTATAGAATAGTAGGTATGATCCTAGAGTCGTCTGAATGGCACGCGGCACGCTAATCTTCTCTGCCTCATAAGACAGTTCCATTGTTATTTCAATAGAGCTTGGCGCTTCCATTTCAGTGCACAATTCAATAAGATTACTACCACAAACTCGTGGTAGAGGCCACCTCGATCGGATACGAACGTTAACGAACCGTTTGGGTTTAAATTCATTTTGACGACAAGGTTTTTTCGGCAAATTTCCCGTTTCGGAACAGAAAACCGCACGGGAATTCCTATTAAATTAAATTCTATTATCGGTGTTTTGTTCTGTGAACTATAAAATTTAGGTCATTGATTTTACGGAAATTACTTTTGAAATGTGAAAATTAGTGTAAGTAAGTGTAATGTTTAACCTGAATTTACCAAAATCGGGAATTTAAAAGAAATCAATTACTTACAGCAAACAAAATTCATGAGAACAATGAAAATGTTGAAAGTTTAAAATTATTCAGTTAACTAGTTACCTATGTAAGTTCTAGAGAACCGAGATCTGTGCCCTTAGGAAGATTTTCTAGCACTATCGAATTGACTTCAAAACCCTCGTTTTTTAGAAGGATTATTTTGAATCGTCCTATAAAGTAGGTGAATTTACTCCTATTTCCAACGCAACCAACCCTTGAAGAATTAAAGCAACACTTTGGCTTTTTTGATGATGCTTCTTACTGGCAATTACCAGTCAAATTGATTAGAATTAGAATTAATTAGTAAGAGGTATTTGGCATAAAAGTATGATATTGTAATGGAATCACAGTCGCTTCTATAGCGCTAGAAACCGTACTTTGTTACTGGGTTCAGAACAAGACGATGCAGAATCTACATTATAAATCAAGAAAATGTTTCGCAAAGATATGAATTGTATTTGAAAAGTCCGCATAGAATGTCTGAAACTTGAGAACAGTACGGCATATTCTTCTCAAGTTACAAACGAACCGGACGACCATCAAAAGTGAAAGAAAATACCTTAATCCCACCAAGGTGCAATTGGATAAGGTTGTTTCAAACAAGCACGTCAAACTTTTTCGTCCAAAAGGTAACTTAAGACTTGACTAACATACAACGAAGTGGCTACAACCCGCATCGCTGGCGTCGGTCCCCCAGCACCTACTAACTAGATTTTCTGCTTGTTGGAAACACTACCGAGTTATACAGGCTGTCTGACAATATGTATGGTATACCGAAATGGACTGATTCTGCACACAGAAGAGAACAATAACTTTGGTTCAACATTTCAGTACCAGTGTAATTTTCTATTGTTTTAGCCGTGTTAGAGATACACCAAGCTAAATTGGTACTTGACACAAAATTGACGTTCAAAAGTGATCCTTGTGATTAGTAAGGGATATTATGACGTAAGAAAATTGTGGGCTCGCAAGTTTAACTTGAGAAATAACCTCTACACTCGCGAATTTAATTACATGAGGAACGCCTGCGGGTACGTCCGCGTGGATTTTTTTGTATGATTTAAAAAAACGCACTTCTACACCCCGCTGCAACCGTGAATTATGGAAATTCTTTTCTTAGTGCACCCTCACATATATACAGAAAAGTACTTACTTACCTTTACTTACTTAATATTTGATAGAATATCCATATTTCCGGTCTCTATGTACTTACGGTTTAGTTAGGCCATACGTTGTTAGCCAGTCACGCAACGAATTTATGATAAACTAGTTGCGCCCCGCGGTTTCACACGCGTGTATAATGATGAAAATTGATGATGATGATGATGATGATGATGAAAAGTAGGTATATAGGTAGGTAGGTATTATATTTTAATACGACGCGGACTTCGCAAACATCTTGTCATTCATTATCTATATCCTCGTTCGTTTGATTATCTACGAAACTTCGAACTATGACGTAAGTAATTTTGAATCCCTTTACACCTTGAATGAAATTTTCGAGGTGAGTAACATTTTATGTGTGTATATTCAAGTGTTAGGGTTTCATTATATTTTATGTTTAATTGTTATTGATTCCTAATTTATTTATTTATTTGTTAATTTATAAGTATAATAATAATGAGTTTATTATTATTTTGTAGAATTGTATTTGACTAGTTACGATATATTTTTCACTAATTGTCGAATAATGGTTGTTGACTAACGGGAAGTGCTCGACTCGCCGTAGCCAATCGGGTAGGTTCGGGGGACCGACGGGGAGGATCGGAGAACGGTCGAACATGGCGGTCGGACACTTCACGTTGAGATTGGAATGAGGGAACAGCTGTGGAAGAAGTGTAATTAAATTAAGTGTATTTACTACGTGTTTTAATTCTCCTGACCTTGCCCAAAAGGTCAGAAGTGGGATAACCAAGGAAATTTCATATTTTCTTGTCACGCTCACGGCTCGGAAAAACGTAAGTAACACCCTCTTATTTTATTTATTTTGTTCAAAATAACACGTGGCAAATTTTTTTTTGTTGTTTCGTATTGTTTCTTAATTCGTTATTAGATACTTTTCAAGTATGAAAATTGAAACGAGTTATACAGATCAAACGTGGTTACTTTATCTTACGTCTGTTTATATTAAGGTGGTAATGATGGTATCCAATGTTTTTTTTAATCGTAATTGAAGAACCTTAACTTGGTGTACAGGCCAATTTAAATGTGTTTTTTTGGTCTCATTTATTGGTTGGGTTGACCACAGCTCATTAGTTGTAGACCTACATTGATTTATTTTATATTAAGTAAAGGATCAAGACTATCTATTTTCGTTTGCGTAGGTGATATATCGAACACCTTCTCCTACTTATTGAACTTACTGTTTTTGTAATACATTCAAATGGCATGTCATCATCACCATCATCAGCCTGTAGAGGTCCACTGCTAGATATATCAAGCAGCCTATGGCCTATGGGCCCCCACCTTAAATGCCACAACGAACGAACTTGAGCCGCCTCCTTCCACTGAATTGCTACGTCTTTTACAATGTCTTTAGTAGATCGAGTGCATGGTTTTCTTCTACTGCGTTGTCAGGTTTGTGGTCGCCACTCAGGAACCAATAAATGGCATGTATTAAGCTGATAAATGGAAGTTTCAGATCGCGTTGAGATGGATGATGACGATGGACGTGCCCGAGGTAACGGGCCTAATGGAAAGGATACCCGAGGTAACGGGCCTAATGGAAAGGATACCCGAGGTAAAGGGTGGATAAATTCTGGAGATGTGATCAGTCGAGGGGAAGGGCTGACACATTTAACGGAACAAGGTGAACCCGAGGTAACGGGTCAAAATTGGGATGAAAATGATTCTGAAAGGAGTGTGCGATTCTCGAGGCAAGAGAATGTACACACAGGTATGGATAAGATTTACAAAGGGACAAGGACAAGATGTAAGGATCGGAAAAAGTCGGAACAGGAGACTTCTGCGTCACTACCAAGAGGAAGGAGACGCCGCTACTCAACATCTTCAGGAACGAGAGATGATTCATCACCACGGAAAAGAGTAAGAAGATCGAAGTCCAGGAGAGGAGGATTGGATAGACCAAAGGAGCGGAGGCGCCGCTATTCAACATCTTCGGAGTCTAGGGATGATTCTCCACCGCCAAAAAGGGTCAGAAGATCGAAATCCAGTAGAAAAGAATCGGACAGCAGTTTGATGGATAAGTTTCTTACTATTTTAGAAAAAGTTAAAGGCTCGGATAAACCTAAAATCACTTTTAGCACAAATGTCATACCGGAGTTCGACCCTTTAGTAAAAGATCAGACTGTTTTGACATGGATAACCAAGGTTGAAGAATGTGCCGAGATTTACGGCTGGGAGGAAAGAGAGATCATTCACTACTCCCTGCCTAAACTAACTGGCGTTGCGAAAACGTGGTATCAGGGTCTAACTTCGATATTACATACGTGGACGGAATGGAAAAGAAAATTAATCGAATCTTTTCCTTGTAGAGAGGATTATGCCGAGCTTTTAACTGAAATGTTAGCTAAGAAAGTAAAATATGGTGAGTCTTTAGAACAATATTATTATGCAAAAATTAATTTGTTAAATAGATGTAAAATCCATGGCAAGCAAGCAGTAGACTGCCTTCTGTATGGTGTAGAGGATCGTGCGGTGAAAGTTGGTGCTCAGGCGGCACAGTTCAGAGAACCAGAAAAAGTACTGCAATATTTTAGGACTGTTAAAGTTGGACAGAGTAGAGACTTTCAGGACTTGACGCGGAGACACACGCAACACGATCGTCGATTCGGAACAATCCCGAATCGGCTAGATCCATCAAAGTCAGTTAGGAGTACAAATTTCAACATAAAATGTTATAATTGCAACGAGGCCGGTCACCCAAGTTTTAAATGTGAAAAACCTCTTGTCAAATGCACGTCTTGTGATCGGATGGGTCATTTAGCTTCTAATTGTAGAAGTACTAAAATGATAGGCGAACCCGATAAAAATAAAACTCTAGGTGATCAGAAGCAAAAACAGGTATCTGAGGTTACTACTGAAGAGATGGGAATAAACAAGTACGTATTAGACATTAAGGTGAATGGATCAGTGATCTCTTGCCATGTTGATCTGGGGAGTCAATGTTCTCTTATCAGGGTAAGTGATGCCAAATCGCTGAATCTCCAGATTAACACACGCCCGAATTTACCCATACTCAGAGGTATAGGGGCCAACTTGATATGTCCATTAGGAGTCGTTATGACTTCTGTAGAAGTCCAAGGACTGAAAGAAATTATTGACATATATGTCGTAGAAGATTATGTTCTGGTACACCCAGTTTTATTAGGTCACTCATTTACAGAAAGGCCCGACATCTTAATTATAAAAACCCCAGGTGAGATCACATTCCAAAGAATGCCACCAAATAAAATAAATTTGATAGTCACTGACGATACTGAAATCCCTTGCGACACATTGCGAGCTGTAAAAATCTCTACCGATACACAGATGAATTGCGATGTTATTGTGAATGGCAATCTACGAGGCCCCGAAGGTAAGGAATATTATTTGCTCCCCGGTCAGTACGAGATCAAGAACGGACATGGTGCAATACTGCTCTACAATGTGTCGTCAAATGCTATGTGCATTACAAAGGGTACCCTTTTAACCCGTTCTCTATACAGAAACTCTGTCTCATCCAGCAGCACGTTGAACTCGTTTAGCGTTACATTTGATGATGCTGAGATGGATACTTCTGTGAATTGTGGTCCTAGTTTGAACGAAGATCAGCGTCAAGAACTGCAAAGCTTGCTTGCAAAGTATGATAATTGTTTTTCTAGCGGATTACATGATTTAGGTTATACATCGGTTACTGAAATGACAATTGAACTTAACGACGCAGACCCGGTAGTTTACCGCCCATACCGAATGTCGCACGCCGAAAAATGCTTGGTAAGGACTATGATTCAAGATATGTTAGACGGTGATATTATCAAAGAATCGTCATCACCATATGCGAGCCCAATAATCATGGTTCAAAAAAAGACGGGAGACAAGCGCCTATGTGTTGATTATAGGGCTCTCAATAGGAAGACTAAGAAGGACCATTATCCAATACCACGAGTGGAAGATCAACTAGATTTACTTGCAGGCAACACTTTATTTACGTCCTTGGATCTAGCCTCAGGCTATTACCAGATTCCAATATCTGAAGAGTCTCGCCCTAAGACTGCCTTCGTGACGCCTGAGGGGCAGTATGAATTTAAACGCATGCCTTTTGGGCTAGTCAATGCACCGTCGGTTTTCCAACGGACAATAAATAAGATCCTTAGGGAAGCCAAAATAAAATACGCCATTGTGTACATGGATGATGTACTTATTCCGTCCAAAGATTTCAATGAGGGCATAGAACGGTTAGAAGAGGTTCTACAGTTACTCAAAAAAGGTGGGTTAACTTTAAAACTCAGCAAATGCCACTTTTTTCTGGAGTCCATAGATTTTCTCGGATTTGATGTGAGTGCCAGTGGTATACGTCCTGGCAGCAGAAAGAGCGAAGCAGTCTCTAAGTTTCCCCGGCCTAGCAATCAGCACGAGATACGTCAATTTCTTGGTCTTTCTGGGTTCTTCAGACGCTTCATCAAAAGGTATGCCGTAATTACGGCTCCATTGACGGATCTGCTTAAGAAAAATTCAGGATGGGTTTGGAGTAACGAACATGAAGAAGCATTTACTAGGGTAAAAGGGTTACTTATAAGTCGACCGATACTTGCTCTGTATGACCCCCAAGCAGAAACAGAGCTGCATACGGACGCATGTAAGGAAGGTTTGGCCGGGATACTACTCCAACGTAACTCGAAGGGGGTATTGCAATCAGTATCTTACTTCAGTCGCAAAACTAACATTGATGAACGTAAGTTACATTCCTACGAGCTTGAAACTCTGGCGGTTATCGCCTCGTTAAATCGTTTCAGAGTTTATCTCTTAGGTATACCGTTTAAAATCCTGACTGATTGCAATGCGCTCAGATCAACTTTAGTGAAGCGAGACCTTATACCACGAGTTGCGCGCTGGTGGGTGCAACTCCAGGAGTACGACTGCACAATAGAATATCGCCCTGGAACGCGGATGGCGCATGCAGACGCACTCAGCAGGAATCCAGTGGATAATTCTGTAAGTGAGCAACATGTTCTGGACGTCTTACCGATACAGCAGGCTGATCAGAGCTGGATTTCTACTGTGCAGTCTGCTGATGACGAGGTCAAGAAAATAAAGGAGATTCTATCAGATCCCTCCACGGTAGAAGCTGTTGAGGTACATAAAAACTACAAACTCAAGAATAATGGAGTATACCGCATTGTAGGAGAAGAAATTAAATGGCTAGTGCCTCGAGGCGTGCGGTGGCAAATCCTAAAAATGAATCACGATGATGTTGGACATTGTGGGTTTGAAAAGACTCTACATCGTATTAAAGAACATTACTGGTTCAAAAAGATGCGCCGGTTTATAAAAAAATATGTTTCTTCGTGCCTAGAATGCGCTCATCACAAAACTCCTGGTGGTAAACGAGAGGGTGAATTACATCCCATAGAAAAAGTAAGTTCACCCTTTCATACAATACACGCAGACCACTTAGGACCGTTCGTAAAAAGCAAGAGAGGAAATTGCTACTTACTGGTAATCGTGGATGGTTTTACAAAATATATAAGTATCAATCCGGTAAGGAACACAAAGTCCGTAACTTCAGTACATGTGATGAAGCAATACGTAAGCTATTTTGGGGTTCCTACTCGTTTGATTACTGACAAGGGCACGAGCTTCACTAGCAAAACATTTCAGGACTTTGTCGAATCCTACGGCATAAAGCATGTTCAAAACGCCGTTGCTACTCCCAGAGCAAACGGCCAAGTAGAAAGGTTCAACAGAACAATTTTAGATGCATTGTCAGCCTCTAGCCACGGTGGAGATGACAAGTCCTGGGATGACCACATTGCTGATGTACAAGTCGGTATAAACACGACAAAACATAAAACTACTTGCAAGAGCCCATCTGAATTACTATTTGGGTTTAACGTTACCAGTAGAACAGAGGGCAAATTAGGTGAAATCATTAACGAAACCCTAAATAGGACCCCAGTGGAGGATTTGGAGGAATTAAGACAAGATACAGGGGAGAAAATAAGAGCACAACAGCTAAGAGATGCTGCCAATTACAATAAGCACAGGAAGGCTCCGACACAATACAAAGAGGGAGACTTAGTGCGAGTGGAGAGACAGGTCCAGCATGATGGTAAGTCGCAGAAACTGTCCGTAAAGTATCAAGGTCCCTATCGCATTGTAAAATTACTGCCCAATGACAGGTTCTTAGTTGAAGACACACCTCTGACTCGGAAACATGGCAGGAAATATGAAGCTGTCGTTGCTATAGACAAAATTCAACCCTGGTTAAATTTTAATAGAGATTTAGAATCAGAATCATCTGAAAATGAATGTCCCAGTGATGATGAGTAAACATGAGTCCGAATATAAATTGATCAATTTAGATTTCAGTAAAATTATAAATTAAATAACAGTAATAATATGTAAATAATCTTAGTTTAAATACTAACCATAATTTCATGTAAAATAATAATTGATGTAATGATTAAAAACAATTGATAATAATTGATTGGTGATTGGGTTCTTTATGCACAAACTCATTTTTTTTTTCTCCCAGTTAACTGAGTATAATATTTTCAATTATCATTGTCTTCAATAATCCTTAGTTATATGTAGCCCCATATTTAATTAATGTTTTCTATCTTTAAATTTAATAATTTTGTATACATACATGTTACCTAAAAAAAAAAAAAAAATGTTGAGGAAAAAAATGTTAAGTTTACTCCAATAAATATAATGGAAAATTTAATTTTTAGTAAATATGGATTTAAGTATAATCCTGTAAATAAAGGATATCAATGTATTGTTTACTGTATAAACCTGCCTTAACATAAAAAGCGATGGGACTCGCTTAAACAGGATGGCCGAGCTGTTAGGGTTTCATTATATTTTATGTTTAATTGTTATTGATTCCTAATTTATTTATTTATTTGTTAATTTATAAGTATAATAATAATGAGTTTATTATTATTTTGTAGAATTGTATTTGACTAGTTACGATATATTTTTCACTAATTGTCGAATAATGGTTGTTGACTAACGGGAAGTGCTCGACTCGCCGTAGCCAATCGGGTAGGTTCGGGGGACCGACGGGGAGGATCGGAGAACGGTCGAACATGGCGGTCGGACACTTCACGTTGAGATTGGAATGAGGGAACAGCTGTGGAAGAAGTGTAATTAAATTAAGTGTATTTACTACGTGTTTTAATTCTCCTGACCTTGCCCAAAACAAGGTATGATTTAACCTCTTTTATTTGTAAATTTAAATTGTTTTCTGGTATGGATACCTATTTTTAATTAATAATTATTTTTAACTAGTTGTGCCCCGCGGTTTCACCCGCGTGAATAATGATGAAAATTGATGATGATGATGATGATGATGAAAAGTAGCCTATGTGTTAATCCAGGGCGTAAAGTATCTCCATTCCAAATTTCACTCAAATCCATTCAGTAGTTTTTACGTGAAAGAGTAACAAACATCCATCCATACTTACAAACTTTCGCGTTTATAATATTAGTAGGAGTAGGATAATTAGTAGGAGTAGGATAATTCTTGTAGTATGTATTAATTCAGTAATTACTAATTATATTATAATTGTCCAGTAGTAGATGTCTACCGGCTGATGAAGAATATGTCGTGGAACAAAAGTGGTTCCTTTTCGTAGGATGTATATCGAAGGAACCTCGTTATCAGGATGAGACAGTACATCAACGAGACATTCCGTTCCGGCCGGTTTCATTAATTGACCAGACCTTGTTTAATAACAATCTGTCTCCATAGTCGTAAGGGAGAGAAAAACTAATTTCACTTCTGGCTATTCCGAGATAATATTTCCTGGTTTGTCTCTTGCCAATCATGAAGATTGAACTATCTTACTGGGGTGCGTTTTCGTAAAGTCGGCATTTGTACGAAATACTACTTTGCTCATCAGGGTTTTCATCAGACGGATTTTTGTACGGAAAATGAGGTTCAGTGTACGCTAGGAACGTTCATCGGTGTCGCCTTACAAAATCCGTGTAACATTACACCACACCTCCGTGTCACTTACTTGTTAAGACTCAAGACTATAGCCTCTGGACATTTTAAAAGATAACGAATCTTTGTATATTCTTGCTTGACGAAAAGGAGCCAGCAAGTTTATGCCAACGTTGTAAGAGAACGCACCCTATTATTTTTTCCGTGATTGTACTTCTAGTTGGTTAGTTTTATTTGCTCTCGTTCAACGTGGTATGAGAATCACCGAAAGTTGGAACATTGCTGACGAAGGTACGATAGGTATTCCTACGGGGGTTCCTATCATTTGTATGACAAACAACTGGACAAATTTAAATGTAATATCAAACTTTCTTACTTCTGAGGTTCGATTCGTTTAACCCGTGACAGAACGGATTAGGTACACCTACCTAGGTTTTTTAATTGTGTGTTGGTTTGCTATAATTTATCTCCAAAACGGCTTCACCAATTGTTATGCAGTTTTTTGTAATCGTGTTGTGTGTCTTCAAGAAACATTCTTTCTTAGATAAGTGTTTACCGCAAATAGGGGGCGCTGCGTTAGAAGATGGAATGAAAGCGGCTGTGGTTTTTTCTTTTTTCCTAGTATTGTGTGCCTTCGTTCTTCACTTCACTGTGGTCTTGAAGGGAGTTATTCCATTCCATGTAACTGTGTAGGTAGGTATTATGTTATGCGTATTGCCCTTTCTTTGTTCACTATTTCAAAAGAGCCGCGAATTTGGCATCCTTAGGCCATTACTACGTTAGTACTCATATTTTATACTGTGCCATTAGGTACTAAAGTAGTTAGCTGAGACACTTAGTTATACCGCATGGCATTGCATATAGTGTTATATTCTATGGATTTTTGTCAATGAGTTACTGGCATCCATTTCTTGGCGGCTTGCATCGGATGGACTGCAAATCAGGTCAATACTTTACATTTTTGGATAGGGACAGCTGTACAGAAAAGGCGTTGGTTGAAATTTTGCTAATTTTACTGGTCATAATGTATGTAATGTTTTTTTTTTGTAATTGTTTGTAATTTTTACGCTTTACTTTCTTCGTCTGTTCTGTGTAAGTATCTGTGTGTAGTCAAACAAATCTGTTTCATTTTAATTTCATTCCATTCGTTTCAGTTTATTTTTGTATGCAGTTTTATATTCTACAACATTTTATCTTCGACCTTATTTGGTAACTAAATTATATTTATTGTCGACTGATATACAAGCATATTGTAATGTTTTTGGCGTTGTACCAACGTTTCCAAATTTTATGGAATAGTTAGGATTTCTGATTCATCATCATGGTCTTCCTGCAACCGTCATTATTTCATCATCGTCTCGGCTAGGGTTGCCAGACAGTTGCTGGCTTTAGTGCTGGTTCTTGTTGTGTGTTGGTCCGGGAAAAATTTCGAGTATCCGGCTATTTTAACGGGACACGATTTTAATTTGAAAATCACGTAGTTTTCTTTGTGATCATTATATTTCTTCGTTTTTAACGTCCAGCTGTCGGGTCTTCATGTCCGGCAAAGTTCGCCTTCATGTTCGACTTTATGAATGTTCGGCCTTCGGAAGAAACATCTAGAAACCGCGCGTGCGTCTTTGGCGTCGCATCGGGTGGGTGGCTGACTGGCTACCCTGAATCTTACAATCCTCTGATCACTTTTGCAATACCTATACCGGCTTCTACTCAATATTGCCATATAGCTCTCAGAACTGACAATCGGAATAAAGACTCGAGTGGCGACTACAGACCTGACGACGACGCGACGCAGTAAAGGAAGGCTCTCGATGGACTAAAGACAGTATAAAGATAGCAAAAAGTCGGTGGATGGAGGCGGCTCAAGACCGTTAATTGTGACATTCTATGGTGAGGAGGCTCATATCCACCAGTGGACAGGCTGATGATAATAATTATGATGATGGCCCTATATTATTTCCCAAATGTATGTCCACATCCGACATTGTCATTGCATCTAATCTGTAGGTATTTGTACAAATATCGAGTCCCAGAGGTATATTAAGTACCTGTTCTAAAATGCAATCCAAATATGCCATTATTCCAAAATAACACAGAATTTGCCTCTGAATTAATCCTTTCAAACAAATACTGTTTGTATGTCAAGGCCTTGAGTGAGTCAATGTTGCCCTACACCTTACGTAATGTTTCAAAGGCTTGGATCCTTGTTTAAGTGTTTTATAGACAGTCTCGACGATACCAATTTCACTAACGGCATGTAACTAAACAAGGAAATGAGCTCATTTAGACACGCTGTGACCTGATCCTGATCTAACCTCATTATGTTATCTATACTTTCCTAGATAAGCTCCATGTATTACACTATCATGTTTGTGATTATTAATATTGGTAATAATCTTATAATAATTTCAATCTAAGCTCTTTAATCGTGTGATTGTGAAATTTTAAACCAGCCACCAATTATATTTGTCAGTAATATTTTTGTTTGTTGCACCTCGTTTATTATAATTAAATGCATGTAAACTATAGACTATATATGTACCTCGAATTTAAATCCAGTTACGTATTCGTTAGCTATGTCATGCTATGCTTTGCTCTGTATTTATTTGCTATGGCGGACTATGCGGGGTATGCTAAGAGTTCCACTGCGTGATGGAATCCGAAATGAGGCAATCCGTGGAAGAACCAAGATCACCGACATAGCTCTCAGAATTAGCAAGTTGAAGTGGCAAAGGGCAGGTCAAAATACATATAGCTCGCAGAACTGGCACCCGTTAGGGAATAAAGGTTCTCTAAAGGCAACCAAAACCGGACGACACATTAGATTTAGATCAAGGCTCTCGATGCGCTAAAAGACACAGGAAGTCAGTGGATGGAGGCGGCTCAAGACCGTTTGTCGTGGCATTATAAGGGGGAAGCCTTTGTCCAGCAGCGGGCTTCTATTAGCTATTGACGTATTGCTTTTTAAATGTTTAAATTATTATACTGGACAGAATTGATCTAACTTATTTACAGGTGAGTAGTTTTAACAGAGAACGATCCTGGAAAATATCTTATCATTGTTTGCAACGATTAACAGTGAGTAGGTAGGTATTACATTTTAATACGAACGCGGACTTCGCAAACATCTTGTCATTCATTATCTATATCCTCGTTCGTTTGATTATCTACGAAACTTCGAACTATGACGTAAGTAATTTTGAATCCCTTTACACCTTGAATTTATTTTTCGAGGTGAGTAACATTTTATGTACATATTCAAGGTATGATTTAACCTCTTTTATTTGTAAAATTAAATTGTTTTCTGGTATGAATACCTATTTTTATTTAATAATTATTTTTTAATAAGTATATATTTTGAGGCTCGACAAAAATCTTTTTTTTCTTACAACGAAAGACGCTATAGCTTAAAATTGTGTTTTAGTGTTCTTTTTTTGTGCAAGCCGCATTAATAATGCAATAATTATCATAAAAAAATAGTTTAGTTGGAACTTAATTCGATTATGCAAGCGGTGGTATCTTTTTAATAAATCATCATCATCATCATCACCAGCCTCTTTATGTCCACTGCTGAACGAAGCCCCCCCAATGAATACAATGGGGGGATTTTCTATGATCACCACGCTTGACAGGCGGGATTGGTGATCGCAGTTTGGTGTTAAGTACCTACTCAGGTAGATGCTGCTGCTCATCTCCTGGTGTAATCCCTTAGTAAGGCTTTCATTACATTCACGGGAAGAGAAGGAAAGGGTCTATTCTTAGGCCGGTCACACCAACGGACAACTGGAGTTGGACTGTATTTATAATAATAAATAAAATAACTTTTCATTTAAAAAACCGACTTCCGCCATTGTATTAGACTAAATATTTGGATGAAAATAAATGATGAAAGAACCATAGTGGTGAAAGGATTATGATACTTTTTGAATGCAAATGCTTGGTTTGTTGCTGAAAATATCAAAATCGCTATATGTATGCCTACAATATTTGAGGAGTTCCCTCAATTCTTCATGGATAATATGATCAGAACTGGATTTTGATGGGACCAATCTGGAAGTATATCTATTAAAAAAAAAAAGAATTTTCCAAATCGGTTCATAAACGCCAAAACCGGGTTACTTTAACCCTAAGAGCTAACTTTGGCCCGAAGTTTGAACATCCCGCCCTGCAGTGTGAGCGTAAAGTTTCTACTTAAATTGACAGATGGCAGGTCCTGTGCTCGCCCCGGAATGATTTCACACGATTCTGTCACGATTCGTGTGAAATCAAACTTTTTCCCGATTTGGGCCAAAGTTACCTCTTAGGGTCAAAGTAACCCGGTTTTACGGTACCTAGTTTTATTTATGCAACAACGAGTCACAATTGCAATGATCATCACCATGACTCACTTTAGTGAATGAACAGCACTTTTTATCCAAAAGCGATTAATTCTCTTACAACTCTGGCAATGTCTTGCAACATCGTTTGCACAAATATATTACAGAAAGATTATTTATCAAACATGGCCAATGCCTTAACTGGAGGATACTTGCATGATGCCATGAATGAATCACATTCATTCATAAAATAACAACGCCCAACAGTCAGTATACAAAGTAGGGTTCTGTGTCATGGGTATCAGAAACTACGAGTAACATAGTACCACAACATCTAGTCTAGGAACAAATATTTGGAGACCATAAAAAAATTGTTCATACAATTCATTTATTAAAATTTTTTTGTTAAAACTTTTGACCTGTCTTTTAATGTTTCTCTCACGTACAACATATTTTTATTTTACACAATGTAACAGTAGATATTCATTAAATAAGCCGAGCCGAAAATATTTCGTTGTTTGTTTATGGTTGCTCTCATAAAAACAATGAAATATTTAATCAGATACTCTGTCGAAATGCAACGTGATCATGGTACAAAATTATGTCTGACTCTCAATTACTTAGTTTATTTGTGAATTCAATATTCATTCGTGTTTTATTTTTTGTATTATTGCAGTATTCAGTGAGTAACGTGAGTGTACAATCCTATACATTTATAACTGTCTCCCGGAGAAGGCCGTAAGTATGTATTTCAAACTTTTCACCATCAGAGGAATTTCGACTTGACGTTTGACGCAACATCGCATCCCATCACGAAACAATTTAAGTTACTTTTTCAACAAACACTTTTTTAGCAATTTTTTTACGGTGAATATGATTATCATAGAAAAATCTGCGACGCTCACGAAAACAAAGTAGTTTCCTTTTGTGGAGTTTGTGGGTTTACAAACAAAGTAAAGTCATTCTTTACTTTATGTTATGGTATAATTTACTATAAAGTTATTATTATTATTTATTAAATACTCCTTGTCTGAATATATCGGGTGTCTCAAAACGTACTCAAATTATCGAGTACGTCTCAAAGTTAACTAGCCACCAAAATCATGTGATCTGACACCTCTGGACTTTTTTTCGTTTCTGAAAGGGAAAGTTTATGCAAATAATCTACAGACAATTTCAGAGCACAAAACGGAAATTCGAAAAGTTAGATAGTTATTGTCGAAATCCATCCATAATTATGTCAAAATGTGATCGAAAATTTCGTGAAAAGGGTGAACGTTTGCCAACAAAGCCAATGCGGATATTTGTCGGATGCTGTGGTCCACACGTAACCTCCGTGTCCATAATTACATTGAAAAGAAAACACTCAAAATTCAACTGCAATAATGTGTTTTATTATTAGAACAACATTCAAGTAGGTTTAGAGACAGCCTATACTTGTTCTGACATTTGAGTAACACTATAATAATTATATTATATCAATAGAAAAGCTCAACACCACAAAAGTGTCTCGGTTACAAAATGTTTGAAACACTTGGAAAACCAATACGAAAGACCAGAACACTAGTTCCTTTGCAAATTGTTCAGATAGTAGGTAAAACTGCATTCTCCAAAGTTTCGATAAACGTAAGTAAGTGACCACAGAATAGGAATCTGCCTGTACACAGCGTACACATAGCATTGTGCTACGCTTTTCTTTCATATCATAAGGAAAACATAAGCGACTGAGTCGATAGCGCAAAAGTAACTCATGCTAAGGTTGCTATAATATAATTGAATGCTATTAGTTGCAGGGCACTGAGGCCATGTCCGAGTTTTAACAAGCAGTTGACACGGACAATGTATGGTGTAGCGTACTTAACATAGATTTTTGAATGGAAATGGGAAGTTTTCAGGGTGGCAATTAAAAAGAAAAAATAGTTCATAAAATTCCGGTAGATGGCGGTTGCTCGCAATGGTTGTGTCTTCTGAAGATTTTGCAAAAGCACCACAGGGAACAAATTCTCTTTGTTTTATCTTTTTTTCCTCCAAGTTTCGCGTTGCTATTCCGAAGCTCGTTTTTCAAGTCTACAATAGGCCGGTCTACTTGGTCCGGCTTCAAAAATAACAACAAAAAAATATTACAATAACGTAACACTAACAAATACTATATCAGAATTTCAACAAAAACTTTACGTAGATACTTACTTTACTTCACCAACGAACAGCATGAGCGAGTGAAGTCAGTGACACTGACAGTTGGTGGCTGACTGATAAAATTTAGACAACCATTTCTGGACTGCGCCATCTATGCATGGATTTAGAACTATTTTCTTTCAACTGTCAGAAAACTTCCCATTGAGGATCACATATTTTACGCTAGGGGCGCTCATCGGTGTGTTTACAAAATCCGTGTTAAACTACACAATATATTGTCCGTGTCAATTGCTTGCTAAAAAGCCTCTGCTGCTATGTATTGTATAGATAGATTAAAACTTTATTCACCAGGAATACTAACTAGGATATATTCAAATTAACTTTACAATGAGCTGCCTTATTTTTGAAGGGAGTCCAGGCAACCTTTGTTGAGACAAGATAAGTGTAAATAGCCTTAATTAATGGGTTTTATGGTAATGTTAAAGAAGTAGAGGTCGATTTCGGCGATTCGGCAAGTGGTAAAGTCAGATAATCTGCCTCCAGCCCATTGACTTAGTTATATATATATAAGTAATATATATATATATATATATATTACTTATCAATGCTCTAGCCCGAGATCGTTAAGGTCATAGCGTCTCTAGCAGCAGGAAGAAAATTGACGGTACATTATCTGTGAAGCAACTGCGAGCTCAAACTATTGTGGTAGCAACACGACGAAGTTGATAAGATAAGATATTGTGTTGGCGTTGGATAAACATAGTATGATAGTGCATACTGCATTAGCTGCTGTAATCCAGTGATTATCGACACGTGGATAAAAGGATAAGGAACAAGCTTAGGTCCAGATAAATAGAACGTACTAAATACGTACTAAATATATAAATAAAGTAAGGCTTAGAGACACCGTGAAATACGTTCTATTTATCTGGACAAAAAGGTCCAACTTGAAAATAGCAAATATAAAGTTATGTAAGATTATAGTGCCGTAATATTACGCTTATTATATTTATTACTATTATTTATTATTATTACTCAATGCAAAAAGGTATGACAATGAATATGTAATTTTTGTATGAAAATCGTGAAAACGAAAAACCTCTAGGGACCTTACAATTCCAAAATTTTTAATGCTAAGAGGCTTTGTGACACATATAAAGGAAAAAATCTAAAATGAGTTTCAACTGATTTAGGTATCTCTAAAATGGGATGTTAAAGATACGATAGAAAAAATACGATTTCGAAAAATATTAGGGATCGCCCCTGGGCGAGTCTCACTCGCAGTTTTCTATTTTAACAGCGCGTGGGCAAAATTTTTACATATTATTATGCAATCGACAAAGTTTATTCGATAGTGTTTGAAACTTGTGCTATGGGTGCAGATCGATGTGTGTTTTATTAAGTTTACTGCTTACTACAACAATGTAAATATTAAAGGATTTTAAATTTAGTTGCTTAACATTTTTTAAATTAAAATACAGTATAAAGATAAAATTTATAAAAGTTAAATTAAAATTCCAAATAAAAACATGAAAAAGAAAACACGAATCGGATTGAAAGCAGAATTACCTGGATCAGTACTGCCATAAGAAAATCCATTTGGCATTTTTCCGGGTATTATTCTAATGTTTGATATAAATCAAGTAAATTAATAAAAATATGCAGGACTGTGTAACAAATAGATGTGATTTGGACAGAACAACGAAAACAATGGTGAATAAATTAGATTTTTTTTTGATTGATCATTTTCTGGCTTTTATTACAAAAACTCATTCATTGTGTTTCTATGCGATGTTTTAAGAATTTCATTATTGTTTAGTACTTATTGCAAAAAACGTTGGTAATGTAATTACATTTTTTTGGGGCTTATGTGTGCTTTTGTATATGTGGAATTGTGAACTGTAAATGTATTTCGGCTTTTTTGCGATATTTTTGGAATTTGATTTTTGATTTAGCATCCTAATGTTATTAAAATAGGTAACTATAAGTTCTTAAAACAGATATGTAAAACAACAATAAAATACATACATACCTACATAAACACACGTATTTTTCCCCGAAAAATATCGTTAAAGGAACACAAATACCTATTTTCCATCATTAAAAACACGATAATAAATAAAAACGTCAAAATAAGCAATGAAAACCACATGAGAAATATTGGCCCTACGGGTCGATCAGCTGACCGGGAGCGTTGAACTCGCGCGGCCGGAATAAATGCGTACATTGCTGGCTGACAAATACGATCCGAAACGAAAAAAAAGGTTTTCTCCGGTACCTTCAGTATTCGGGAGCTGTATTTTTACATCGGTATAATATACGAACGAAACTTGCCCAACTAGTCCGGGTTATGTACTTTTTAACACTGTTTCTAAATAAAATTACAATTACAATTTTTATTTAACTTATAATATGGTACTTCGAAAATGAAAAAAAATTATGAAACAAATTCGATTTGTTTTCGCAATCACGAAATATCGTCGTGGTCATTGTATCGGTCTTTATGAGTAGGTACCTAAAAGGGTTGTTCTTTGTCTTATGGCAGGGTTTTAGTTAAAATCGAAATGAAGTCTTTGATAAACTTTTCGATTAATGAATCAATAAGGTTACGTATTCGCTTAGTAGCGAGAGCGGGACCAGAAAGTTCTCTTCCATAATGAAAGCGTTGTGTGATGACAGGTGGCTGTGATGGCAGATAGATTATTTTAACGAGGCACGCCCTAAGGTACTATTATTCATATCCATGCGCCCATTTACCCTCTTATTCATAATCAATTTGAAACCTTTGATAGCTACAATAGGTTATGTTTTGTTTTGGCGTACTTGTGTCATTTTACATCAGAGAGAACAAAACAAAAGCTATTTTAACTATAATAGGTTTAAAAATTTATAAACGCGAAAGTTTGTGAGTATGGATGTTTGTTACTCTTTCACGTAAAAACTACTGAATGGATTTGAGTGAAATTTGGAATGGAGATATTTTACGTCCTGGATTAACACATAGGCTACTTTTCATCATCATCATCATCATCAATTTTCATCATTATTCACGCGGGTGAAACCGCGGGGTGCAACTAGTTATGAATAAAGGGGTTAGAATTTTTCGCATTCGCTTCTATCGCCGTGTGGGGCGAACGCGGGCTTTCTTGCCTGGTAGGTAGCAAAAGGGCGCTTACGCTTTTTTTGCATGCGAACGAAGTTTGCTTCTAATTTGGCTATATTT
The DNA here is from genome assembly GCA_951392215.1 of Epirrita christyi. NCBI lineage: Eukaryota > Metazoa > Arthropoda > Insecta > Lepidoptera > Geometridae > Epirrita > Epirrita christyi. The sequence continues at coordinate 4,929,388 of OX595842.1, read as the reverse complement.
TCTTCAAACTCCATGGAACAATGTACACATAATTCAGTCACTAATATCTAGATCCGTAGTGCGTTAGTTTGGTGTCAGCGATAAGTTCCAGCGATAAATTCAGGTTTGTCCACATTATATATTTTTCAATTTCTTTCTAATACATTTTCTTATAAAATTATATGGTTACCAAAACATAAATCTAAAAAAACTAATTTTTAAAAAACTGACGCACCACATGTCTAGATATTAGTGTACTGATCATGTGTACTAAACTTCATGGAGTTTGATGAAGTAATAGCCAAAATAGAAGCAAACTTCATTTGCGTACCATAGGGCGTAAGCGCCTTACCGGTAACCTTCCCTAACTCATAAATAAGACAACCCGCGCCCGCTACCGCTTCCGCTTCTTACTGTGACCACGCACTAAGTAATGAATACCTTTAAAACTCAATTTCTTTGAACGTAACCGAAGCCATGGCCACGTTATCAAGTTACTTCATTAGGTCGATGTTCAACGAGTGACGCCTGACTATCGATATAGATAACCCATGACGCTAACAGAACCGCAACAATCAAATGAATACGCTTTTTAAAACATTATTTACTCGTACACAACTAGTGTCCAGCCGCGACTTCTCTCATGTCTAATAATAGTTACTTATTGGTTTTTAAAGTGTTAACCCACACTTATAGATAACTTTTCATTTAAAAAACCGACTTCCGCCATTGTATTCGACTGAATAATTTTGGATGAAAAAAAATTATGAAAGAACCATAGTGGTGAAAGGATTATGATACTTTCTGAATGCAAATACTTGCTGTCTTGCTGAAAATATCAAAATCGCCATATGTATACCTGCAATATTTGAGCAGTTCCCTCAATTCCTCATGGATCCCATCATCAGAACTGGATTCTGAAAAAAATGGGACCAATCTGGAAGTATATCCATTGAAATAAAAAAAGAATTTTCCAAATCGGTTCATAAACGCCGGAGATATGATATGGTAACAAACATACAAAAAAAAATACAATATAATTGAGAACCTCCTCCTTTTTGTGAAGTCGGTTAAAAATAAAAAGATTTTATGATATCCCAAAAACAAATCGGTCAAGTTGCGAGTCCGAAACCATTATATATAAAAACGGTAAGAAAATCACGTTTGTTGCATGGGAGCTTCCTTAAATATTTATTTTATTGTTTTTTAGTATTTGTTGTTATAGCGGCAACAGAAATACATCATCTGTGAAAATTTCAACTGTCTAACTATAACGGTTCATGAGATACAGCCTGGTGACAGACGAACGGACGGACGGACGGAGCCTTAGTAATAGGGCTAAGTATTTTATTCATTGAAATCACAAGGATCATTTTGAATCGTCTTACTCTTATAAACTAAAATTACTCCTGTTCTAACGCGACCAAGCCTAACCCGTAGAAGAATGAGGGCAATAAACACACATGTCAGGAGATAGGCCTATGTTCCCACAAAACGTTACATTTCAATGTAACATGACATAACACGGTCACAACCCCGTTATGCTGCCTTTCTCAACATGCCATTGCCAGTTTTACTCAACAATTTGTGCATCCAATAGTAAACGCCAATTATATTCCCAAACCAGAACCCCTGGGGTGGAACACGCTATAGAGCTTCAATATTATACATTTGTGTTGCTGCTTCCTGCAACGGAGGGCTTCCGAGATCCGATCCATTAGAATCCATGCGGTAGATTTAATTTAGGATAGGAAATAATATACTTAAATATAGAAATAATTTGCGCAACAGCCACTGCAGGGCAGAAATGTTACTTTTTTATTTAATAAATGCCGTGTTGTGTCCGGTCCAGCCTTAAGTTAGTGCCGTAAGTCATATCTGGCAACACACACTGATCTTCGGGGTACATTTAGGACCTTACACATAACTGAGTCTTAATGAGTATAGAAAATTCCGTGTTGTCCGCTCCAGTGATCGAATTTGCAACTGTCTGTGAACAATGCAGAAAATCCGGCTCGTTCAAGTTTATTTGTAAGGCTCTTAAAAAAATCCTAGCTCAATACCTTTTTTATTTAATGGTAGGAAGTGACGTACTTAACAATAAAATTGGCTACAAAAAATCTTTCAATACCATCTAGGAAGTGACTAGTTTTTATAGCATTGTTTCCGTCAATCCAAGACATTGTTGAAAGTTTGTTACAAGTGCATACCATTTGCAATTTATTCGCATTCGATTGGATAGCGCAAGGAACTCGTGTTAAGGGAACTGTGGTGCGATTACGTAACTCTGTTGCTATTGATTTCAATCCATTTCATTACGTAATGGCCCTCCTGATCTATTTCCGCCATCACATTCAACACCGCTCCATACAAAACGCAATTTGCTCCTCATTATTCAAAGTCAATTTACATTTTATAGATACATAAAACCACACAATACCACAGCCTTGATAGATCTAGAGGCTATCAAGGCTTTGGTTTATCAGTTTCCCATTTAATTGTATAAAATCAAACAAGCATGGGTTATATGATTTCCATACAAATCATTAAGGAGGTGTGATTTGGAAACATAGGAACCTAGTTTTATAAGAAATTGACAAAGCACGGGCCTAGACATCATATTTACAAAATATCACGGAGTTTAATGAGATATCCAAAGTAGGAGCAAACTTCGCTTTTATGCACTGGGTATTTTTAGGGTTCCGTACCCAAAGGGTAAAACGGACCCCATTGCTAAGGCTCCTCTGTCTGTCCGTCCGTCTGTCACCAGGCTGTATCTCATTAACCGTGATAGTTAGACAGTTGAAATTTTCACAGATGATGTATTTATGTTGCCACAATAACAACAAATACTAAAAACCAGAATAAAATAAATATTTAAGGGGGCTCCCATACAACAAACGTGATTTTTTTACCGTTTTTATAGATAATGGTAAGGAACCCTTCGTGCCCGAGTCCGAATCGCACTTGGCCGGTTAATTTTCACTGTAGGTCGCACAAACGTAGGAATAGACGTGATTAGTGGTGGAGATTAGTCCTAAGAAAAGGACTCCTCCAACTCCTCCCTTATGGATGTCGTTAAAAGCGACTAAAGGATTATGCCAGGAGATGGGCAGCAACATCTATCTACTGCGATCACCAATCCGCCTGCCAAGCATGGTGGTTATGGCAAATACCCCCTACATCTACATCTACGCATCTAAGGGGAGGCCTCGTCCCAGTGGACGTCTACCAGCTGATGGAGAGTGGCGAGCTCACCGCCGCCATTTCTTACCCAAGACTAACCGGGCTGACGATGCCAGTAATAACACATTTCTAAATAAGCAAGCAGCTATCTTATACTAACAAAAATTTACAACAATTTTGAATAGACGAACAAATTTAGTAAAAACTCCGGCACTTTCTACCGAAAAAAAATATATAAGTACTATAGTATAGTTAAAATCTCGCTGCAGACTCGGTCATAAATCATTCGAGTGTTTCGCTCTCTTTCCCACTCACGGGCCTTATGGGCAGGCCACGCCCACACGTAGTCCTGTGCATTACTGCAGTCGATGAGTGATATCGATAGTTTTATATATTTATAAATGGGTGACAGAAATAAATACACATTTTTTTTATTTTATTACCAAATTTACTACAAAGCATATTAAATATATAAACAAAAGAACGTATATATAAAACTAAAAATAGAAAATTAAAATTCTTCGTCTGAGTCATCGTCATCATCATCCACATGAATGATGAACTCTTCGCATAAATGTGCTTTTCTGAAGTCTTCATCTTGCAGCAATTCTTACTGATGAGACTTACTTAATGAATGCAGTATGTTTACGTGATAACTTTAATGATTCTGTTATCGATAATGGCCTTGAGCGCGCGCAACTAGCGCACATCCCTACTCCGATTATGATTTATGACCAAGTCTGCAGCGAGATTTTAACTATACTATAGGTAAGTATATTTTTTTTCGGTAGAAAGTACAAAAATATACCGGGCGTAAAAAGACTACTCCCAAAAACTGAAACAGTGCACTCAGGCCATGATTCTGTAAATATAAACAGGAAAAAAAACGTTCACTTTTGGTCCGCTTTTTTCGTGTTTTCTTTAATATCCATAAAATATCGTTAAAGGAACACAAATGATTAAAAACACTATTAAAAAACTATTTTCCATCATTAAAAACACGTTACAAATAAAAACGTCAAAAAAGCAATGAAAACCACATGATAAATATTGGCCCTAACGGGTCGATCAGCTGACCGGGAGCGTTGAACTCGCGCGGCCGGAATAAATGCGTACATTGTTGGCTGAAAAATACGATACGAAACGAAAAATAAGGTTTTCTCCGGTATGAATCACCTCTCAGGCGAAAACTATTTTATATAGCTATGATAGGTAGCTTTACCGGTACCTTCAGTATTCGGGAGCTGTCTTTTTACACCCCGTACCTATACAAATTGACAAACAATTCCCTGCCTAGGCCCTAACATCCCTTAGCCCTAACATGGCCTTTACGGCTCTGTGTGAGGAAAACGTACTTAGGTAAGCCTTTAGCCTTAATCTTCCTTTATCATATTTCGTACGTTCCTTACCTCAAACAGTTTTATCATTTTCCGAGGCCTCTCCTTTTAAGCCCTCTCCCAGAAACCTGTGCTAACATTGCCTCACGTTTCGTGATAATGCAAATAGCCTGCACAAACACCGCATATCTATCTACCTACCTATCTAGTATCTACATACTTTTAGTCATAATATGCCAGTCTATACTTGGACAACAACATATATTTTTACTATGTCCAAAAATAATTATGTCTAGCAGTGAACGTTAATCGGCTGATGATGAGAATGATGAAGTAAAAAAAACACAATACTATTGCTTTGAATAAATAAAATAATTTCAACGCAAACATAATTTAAGCCAACAATAACATTACATTAACATATAGGCAACTATATAAATAATCAAATCCCTTCAGACTGCCACCACAGTGCAAAACGAAAACGGCTGGTTCAATGGGAAGTTTTCTGACAGCTAAAAGAAAATAGTTCTAAATCCATGCATAGATGGCGCCTGTCCTGATTTGGTTCTCTAAATTTTGTCGGTCAGCCCCAACTGTCAGTGTCACTGACTTCACTCGCTCAAGCTCGTAGGCGTTCGTTGGTGAAATAACTGCGTAAAAAGTTTTTGTTGAAATTCTGATATTTGTTAGTGCTACGTACGCTTCCTCGTTCTCTGCAAAAGAATTTGTTCTCTGTGGTGCTTTTGCAAAATCTTTAGCAGACAGAACCATGTCGAGTCACCGCCATCTACTGGGTTTTTAAACACTATTTTTTCTTTTTAATTGCCTCCCTGAAAACTTCCCATTAGCTAACGACTTTCGACAACGAAGCGTCATTTCGTCAGTACCACTGACTGAATGACAAATATAATATTTACTAAGCTGAAGTTACCATAAAAAACAATAACTTAACTTAGTCTATTTTTCTGTTCAATAGTGCATTTCTACTCGGCACTTTTTTTACAACGTTCAAAAGCCTACTGTACTGATATTTACACAATGAAACGAACTTACTTTATGTAAAGTTAAATTATTGTTGTTCAAAAATGTATAGGTTCCGTTCGTTGTACATTTATTTACTAGATACCTTTTTGATAACGTTCAAACCCTAGCCTAACCTACTTACTGGTCTGATATTTACTCAATTAAACGAACTTACTAATAGATGAAGTTTAATTATTGTATTTCTAAAATATGTAGGTACTTTACTCAGTCTTTCTTTCCGTTCATGATGCATTGCTACAAGGTACCCACCCTTTATTATACCTCAAAAAGCCCGATATTAACAAAGTTAAACGAATGTAGGTAAGTACTTAAGTTTAGCTAAATTATTGTTGTTCAAAAATATGTAGGTACTTTTCTCAGTCTTTCTTACCGTTCGTAATGCATTAAATAAATAAATAAATAACTAAACTATGTTAAACTTTTAGTTCCGGGCACCACGATACACGATGGCTTTAAACGACAGCCATGTCAAAACATCAAGAATTCGGGCCACAACTGTCCAGGCCATTGTGAAAACAACCCATCTTTACGCAATAAAACAAACTTTTAAGTGAAGTTCAAATAGTTTTATAGTAATTTCACAGCCAGTGATTGTACATAATGGCTAGCCGACTCGTCAGTCGACTTAAGCTATTTTTGAAAGTCACTCATTTACTAAATATCAAAAAGGCCGCAAATCACCGTTTTTCAGGAGATGTACTGCACAATGAGGATGCGAGGAGGCACAATATCATAGATAAGAATTTTAGTCATCAATGAGTTTCAGATGTGTAGACATTTGGAAATCGTGGAAACGGCAATTTTAATTACGTTTAGTCACTCAATGACTAAAAAAAAAGCACCTCTGTAGTATACACTTTTTAGCTGCACACCCATTCACTGTTATCGCTAAGTGCCTCGTATAAAGTCAGCGAGCACATTCGCTAAGTTACGAGTCTCGCTAACTTCACAAATTTTACAATTTCCCCCGCCTACTGAAAACTGAAGTTTTTTATAGCCATACTAATGACACCCTTAGTAGGTGTCGCTTTATCGCTCAAACTCGCCTAAACTTTCTTGAACGAAACTCAAATTAAGTACTTAAGTAACTGAAAATCACTTCAAGATAAAATAATTGGCTTAATGCTTTGCGTGATATTTTGTACATGGAAAAGATTATGCATAGTAAAGTATGAATATTCAAAGATGAATTACTTAAGTAAAATGTGTGTGTCTGGTAACTTCAATTAATTAAAACGTTATGAAAATATTAGCTCTGATGATTTCTCATATTATCAAGTTCATTACTGCTTGGCGGCAGAAATGGTAGTGCTTTCTGGAGCAAACTCTTTCACAAGGAGAAGAGGTTTTCGGTAGGGCGTTTACGCTTTTTTTAGGTACGCGAACGAAGTTTACTTCTATTTTGGCTATTATTTCATCAAACTACATCATGTTTTATACACATGATCAGTGTGTATTACGAGTTTAGCATTGAAAAAACCGGAATGCGAAACGTGAGCAATTGAGCATTCAACGTGACTTACGTAGTAACTATTCATCATTCTGTGCCGCGCAGTCGGTAGGTAACAGTACAGATTAGTAAATAGTTACTACGTATGTCACGTAGAATGCTCACGTTTCGCATTCCGGTTTTTGCAATGCAAAACTCGTAATAGGCCCTCAGTACACTAAGACCCGTGGTGCGTCAGTTTTTTTAAAAATAAGTTTTTTTTTATTTATGATTTGGTAATCATAGCATTGTATAAGAAACTAACGCACCAAGGGTATACGGGTACACATAAAGAGTACACTAGATATTAGTGTACTCTTCATGTGTACAAAGTTTCATGGAGTATGAAGAAATAATAGCCAAGTTAAAAGCAAAGTTCGCGTGCAAAAGGGCAATGACCCTTTTGCTAGCTACCGGTGACCTTTCTTCTTCACGGAGGCCTCCCTCACAGAATAAGGGGGTTTGCAATAACCACCGCTTGGCAGGCGGATTGGTGATCGCAGTATTGATGTAGACGAGCAAGCCTCAGCTTCAACAAGCTGTGTAAGCCAATGAACATGGACCTATTCTGTGCTAGTGTAGCCTCAGCTCGGCAGCGGCTCAGCAGTGACTTTTTCCTTGGTTAGTTTAGTTTTAGTTTATATTCATAATAACCGTACAATGTATTGCTAGTGTTACCTAGTTAATTGTGTATATGTTACTGTTGACTATTACTCGTACTTTCTTTTGTTATTTGGTTTTTTATACGTGAAAACCTATAATTGGCTTCCTGTATGTATTCCTGTTTTTATATGTATTTATTATTAGCTGTTGGTTTTCCTACAAAATAAATAAATAAATTGACTTGTACGGCCTTATTACAGAACATGGACTAAATCTGAATTTAGCCCAGGCGTCTAGGATTAAATATCGACATTAGGCATATGCGACTTTAAAAACGAAAGCAGATGGTTTGTTTTCCGCAATAAATTCTCGCGCAAATTTCCAAAGTATCAAACTGACGGATTGTGTCACATCACAATAATTGAGATGTCCAAATTCTTACCAATTAACTGTAAATTTATAGACCATTGCTAAACTAGGGGGCTGCCTGGTTTTAGATAAACCAGAGATAGTCAAAGCTTATGTCATTTTTGGCATAAGCGCGGAATATCTAGCTCGAAAGTTGCTTCTGGAAAACAAACCATCTGCTTTTGTATTACAGTCGTATATACCCTAGGTCGATATTTAAGCCTAGACTGGTAGTCCTGGGTGGTTATTTGCTATGACCTAAAAGATTCCTTGTCAATAACGTGTGACGTCACCCATACGATTCAGCGGTGATTCCACACAGATATCGTAACGAGCCCGCGTTTATGTTACGTTTCATAGCGAATAAGGGGGCTGGTTTAAACCCAGACTAAGTGCATTTTTTATAATAACACCCGTAGAGTACTCAGGTAGATGCTACATTTTACATATACGGTAGGAGACGAAGGCGGCATCTAGCTATCATCATCATCATAGTAAACCTGTAGAAGTCCACTGCTGGACATAGACCCTCAACCCTAGAATGCCAAGACGAACGGTCTTTGTACGGTTGAACGGTTTGAAAGGTCTAGCTAGAGGTAGATTTAAATGCTTAGGTACAAACAGAATCCCTAAGCAATTGCAAAACAACATTAGTGTCAAGGTATACTACTTGCACGCACAAACGTTTTGCAGTTAGTACATAAATAACTCCTTTGCAAATACTAAGTATTGTTTTGAACAGTTACAAGAAATTATGGTCAATTAAGAATCGTTCAGAAATAGATCTTTTATTCTCAGGAAAACTGAGTAAGTATACGTGTTTTATCTAAAATGACCTCAGCCAATGAGAACATAGCGTCATCCTCAACTTTGAGTAAAAATTAATGAATTAAATGTCTGCAAATTATTTTATGTCAGTACTAGCTGACCCGCTAGCGACTTCGTCCGCTAGTACATACTGCACCTACTGTAATTAACTGTAATTTACTTTTTATTGATGACCACACAAAAATTATTTTACATTAAAAAGGCAGCCTTATAGCTTTGATTATATACACACTAGAGAGACTTTCGTCCTGCAATCACTACAAAAGAAACAGGCCAGCCTTTGCTAGCGCGTGTGCGTGTCTACACACACAAACATGCGCGCAGCTTTGTCTTACACTCGCGTCACGTCATTGCTTTTGTGTCTGTTTGCGTGCGTAAAGATAACAGCTACTGACATATTTCCCAATTTATTGGGAAAAACCAACGATCTCTAATACTCACATAGATATCGGGTCGGCGCAATAAAAACGTCTCGGTGAATTTAAGCTCACTTGAAAAGTGAGTTTGTATTTGATTTAGTTCGCTTCAAACAAAGCCAATGTAAACACGTGTCACAATGCCGCAATGTATATTTAAAAGTTGCAAAAATAATCCCCGAAAAAACAATTTAACGGCCGGAGTGTCTTACATAAGTACATGTAGAATAAGTTGTATTTTAAGCTTTAAACTAACAAAAAGTATGAAATTTTGATCAAAATTACCGATTTTAAACCACCGCTACAAATGTTTGGCCAACGTTGACGCAAAATTGTCTGTAACAGAACAGTAGATGCATGGAGTAGATTTGTATTGTAATAATTTGTTTTTACCAGAACTTTAAAAAATTTTAATATTACTTTTGTGTCTGTTTGTTGAACTCTCATCAGATACTTGGCTTTCCTTTTTTTTATTTTAGCTTTCCGAGCAATCCATTTACGCTACTGTTATTTAACCAAATCTTTGGTTAACAACCCCTTTACATCTATACCAACTGATAATGAGTCCTCTCGCTTTGTTAAAATTTATGAACCAGAATCACTTATAGAACACATTATCGTAAAAAAACAGTACTTTTTCAAATTCTTTTATCATATTATAGGTATATTTCCCAAATATCAAATAAATGCCCAACCTACGGCAGGCGCCTGTACGCCCGCCCTCAAGCACTTTACGGTTTTTGTTGGAAAACTTTGATGGTCGATATCTTTTTTTATTATGAAACGAGACAAACGTAACAGAACATATATTTTTTATATTTGAGCTTTTTATAACTAGGGCTTCATTATCAGCCTGTAGGTACGCAGAATGGAATTTTTTTAATGTTGAGCTGTTTTAAACATTTTGGGTTTTGATCAAATTATTGCACTAAACTGTACTTGTATTATAAAGATTGTAAACATGAATATAAAGATGTGGAATTTAGTGATATTTTTATTTGTGACATCCAGCGATAGACATCTTGGCCAAAAACATAAACATACACATAAATATACACACAACAGAACGTTAATAAAATAACAAGTATATATACTATCAATATCAAACATACATGCCCAAAACATAAATAATTTTAACTTAACTTTAACGTGCATATTATAAATTATTTAAGTGATCAACGCGACTCCATACCTTCTGTAGTTAAATTTGAAGAAGCAAACAGAAGCGAAACCATGGAAACGGATGGATGTAGCTCGCAAGGTAATAACGGGAAAAAGAACTTTATTTGTAGCTCTTTAAGGTTGATTTCACACTAGTTGTTTAACCTATGTCTTTTGATTTGACAAGTGACAGGAGTAATATAATTGCTTTGCTCGTTTTTTGTGACGAATGATCGTAAGTGTAAGATAATATTTTGAAGATTTGCTACTTTTTTGCTAGGTGTCATGGTTGTAATTAGGTTGAACTTAGAACTGTTTTAAAACTTTCATCTTTGTTCGTTAGTAAACAAATGTAGCTGTATAAGTATGTATCCATGCGGACAGTTTTTAGCTTTCATTTTGTACGTGACCCTGGATCTATTGTGAATTATAAGATCGTTGGGAAAAACTGACTATGTTCGGGTAAGTAAGTTTTGCCGGTTACTAGAAAACAAACAGTGAAATCTGTTGATTTTTTACTGAATTAAGATAGATAGAGTAGCGATATTGTGATTAGGTCGCCACGACTTCGTGGGCTAGTAGTCATAACAATAAATAAATAAAAAGCAAACTTGCTTTATTTAATAATATTAACCCAGTGACTGTGAACTATGGGATCATTAGGTAGGTATTCTGAAAAAAACAACAATTTGAGTGTTAAAATAAACTGCCTAAAAGTCGTTCAACGGACATAATATATTTTCAATTTTCAACTCACAATATAATCTCATCTCAGTCATCTTTTGATTAATCATCGCTATAGGCGTTCGTTAGAGTGGATAAGATAAAGTATGTATGCCTTCGCCCGCCGCGCCCACAGAGACTGATATATTGTACATACTATACTTTTCATAGGTAAAAGTGAAGTAAAGTAAAAGCAGGTGAACCCAATCGACGTTCTCACTTTACAAGAAATCATTTGGTCAGTCACCATAAGGAATTTAGCATTCAAAAACTGGCAACACAGACAAAAGTGCCAAGCTTGAGTTAAATAATCAGGGCTAATAAGTTCATTGTTTTTATTGAATACTTTTGAAAATACTATGAATTCTGGATACTAATCGATGGTAGGTGATTTTACTAGTCGTTTTTAAACGTCCTTTGTAATTTCTGCACACTTTTATGGCGCAACTCGTCATTGCTAGCACAAATTTCAATTTGCGTTGCGACCGTTCGCCTTGACAATACAATAAACAATGAGGGGCGGGAAGCGACTTATCAGTTAACAGTTAGCTGATATTTTTTTCGACGCATTTGTGTCATGAAGCTCTATCTAGTGTGTATATAATCAAAGCCTTATAGTTAAGAGCAATCTCTTCCAGGCAAAAAATATGATGTGGATGCAACAAATGGCCGGGCGACAGAATGGAATAAAAGCAAAATTTAAAATTGCAAATCTGCTGTCTGCTTTGTCCCGAATTGTTATTTGAGACGTGCGGAACATGTATGACGCCGGAAAAGGATACGAAATTCTATACCTACTTAATATTATAACGCTATTCAAATAAAGGACATTAATTGAATAGCGTTTAAAACTATTTGGGTAGGTGAGTTATCTATATAATCTGTTATATTACACATATCTGATGAAAAAAATGCTAATATATGTGTACTAGTATCTAGCTACTATAATATCCAGTTCAGCGACTTCGCTGAAGTAATGAAAGCCCTAGAGGTACATCCCAGACACAGGTTGCTTGCTAATGACAGTAATGTCAGGACTTTAGACACAGAATACATTGATGTCAGTATGTTACAGAATAAAATAGCAGTAACTAAGTCGGCGGCCACAACGGGGTTAACCCTCTTTGTCTTACAATATACGCTGGCTTTATTAAAACTAGGATAAAGGAGCAGATAATACCGTAACTTATGATGAAATCTAAAGCAAGATAATGCAAATAATATAGTATATTACCTAGTTATAGTTTTTTATAGTTATAACCGAGTATGCTTATTTCAATGACGATACTGGCACCAAAAAAAAGATAAAGGTTCTCGTGTGGCTACCACAAAACGGACGACGCAGTAAAAGAAAGTTCTCCTCTCGTTGGACTAAATACATTATAAAGAAGGTCCACATCCCATTTGTGTGTAAAAAAAAACTTGGAAAAGTTGTAAATAGTAGATTGTATCATAAGGGAGCAAAATAATATTTTTACGGCGAGGGCGCTTTTTTGAATCCAGAACGAAGTGAGGGATTCTAGAGTAGAATCCCGAGCATAGCGAGGGATTCTTTAGTAGAATCCCGAACGTAGCGAGGGATTCAAAGTACGTCGCCCGAGCCAAAAATATATTTTGCGCCCGAGTGTTACACTCTACTTTTCATCACCCACTATGAGAAAATAAAAGGCGCCTCATATTTTGTTTCAAAACAAAACCATGAATTTCTAACAATCCGTGAATAACTTATCATTAAAAAAAAAGACTTCCGCCGTTGTATTCGACTAAATATTTGGATGAAAAAAAAATTATGAAAGAACCATAGTGGTGAAAGGATTATGATACTTTCTGAATGCAAATGCTTGGTTTGTTGCTGAAAATATCAAAATCGCCATATGTATGCCTACAATATTTGAGGAGTTCCCTCAATTCCTCGTGGATTCCATCATCAGAACTGGATTCTGAAAAAAATGGGACCAATCTGGAAGTATATTTATTCAAATAAAAAAAGAATTTTCCAAATCGGTTCATAAACGCCGGAGATATGAGGTAACATTAAAAAAAAATACAACCGAATTTAGAACCTCCTCCTTTTTGTAAAGTCGGTTAAAAATGACGAAATCGCGGGCCGTCGTTTCTAATTTGTTTTTTTTTATTCAGCCGGTGGCGCGACTATGGGCCGTCGTACCAGCCAGTATATTTTATTTAAACAATATTTGCGTTCGCCTTCTTTGGCGCTGAACACTAAGATGATCCAAATTTAAAAAGGGCGCGGAAAAGATAATTGCGGCGCAGTTATTTGTGTTTGATTCTTTTCAAGATGTTCCAAATTCAAAAAGGGCCGTAAAAGATTTTTGCGGCGCACTTATTTGAGTTCGATATATTCCAAATTTAAAAAGTGCGCGGCAAAGATAATTGCGGCGCACTTATAGAAGCTTCATACAGAAAACACCACCTTTGGATGCACTTAAAGGCGAACCAAGTCGTCCTTTTCGAATAGATGGGATGAAAACAATTATATCAAATTGTTAGTCCGACCGTAGTGAAGAAATCGGAAACCAACCACAAAGACAATTTGACACCGTGAGAACACAAAATATATCTAGGTAAGTTAGATGGCGCGGAATGACCTTAGTCTGGGTTTTGCAGCAAATATCGTCACGATGACGATTACGACGATTGTCCGTGTAGTATACAATAATAACAAGCAAATAGACAAGCGTGTGGACGGATATTTTAGTATGGAAATTGAGGTTCTCAGTGTCCGCTAGCTAAGTAGTAGTGCTAGTAGTAGCGCTTTTCGATATTCTTATATTTCGATATTCCATCCGTGTGGTGTACATAGGGCTGCCAACCCTACTATATAATATAGTATCCTACTATATTAGGGCTCCAAATAATATAATTATAAAAAAAATTAGGACGCGCGAAACTACTAGGTATATTTTATTTTAATTAAAAAGCGAACCAAAATTATTCGTTTCAAAATGTTTAAGCGTAAAATGGAACGCAGCCTTCTTCACCTTCTCTAACGCAGCCTTTTTCTCTTCCTGAACGATACTTGGTGTGTCAATGTCAAGTTGACATAAATCTCATGAATGAAATATGTTTTAAAAATTTATCGACATCTTCTATTCTGTTAAAGGTACTTAAATAGCTTCGAAAATACTAAAAGTTGTTTTTTAGAGATACGAAAAAACAAAATCAAAGCGTCGAAAATACAATATTTGATTTAAATAAGTGGGCAACCCTTGGTGTACATCACACGCTCGTGTTGTTGCTTGTTGAATCTGTAGATTTAAGCTTGAGAGAACCCAACACAGAAAGTCTACCTACTCTTAAAATAAATCATCAGCATACCTTAAGTGTTCCCATCATAAAAGTGATAATTGGTAGATATAATATCCTACTAATATTACACAATCATACAAAAGTCTGAAAGTTTGGTTAAGAACTCAGATGGATGCTGCTGCCCATCCCCTGGTCATCCCTTAGTCGCCTTTTACGATATCCACAGGAGAAGTTGGAGGAGTCCTATTAGGGCTTAGACTACCACGGCTAGTATTATATAATATGTAAACAACTGTTTACATAATATAATGGAGAAAAGGGTCAAGCAATAATCAACGACATACATACATAAACACTTTTTCCAAAGGGGTAGGCAGAGCTTCAAGGGGTCTCTTTTTACCGTGGGTTGCACAATCGCAGGAATTTAGACGAACAGGACAAATAGTATTTCTTGACCATGGACTTGAAAATTGAAAGCGATCGAGCACACCTAATAGCAGCAAGCAGTGCTAAGATAAATGTATCATTATTTATTGCACAACTCAAAAGTACTGTACATAGGCGACCCTACAGAGATTGCTTAAAAGCATAAGAATTCTCTTCCAGCTACCCTTTGTGACACAGACACAGGCTACTTTTAAGCTCGGTATCACGCGACCGAATCCACGTGCGGTTGCTAGTTATCTTATATTTGAATCCGTGGCCAATACTGTCTGAAATATCAACAACTAAAACCACAATATCTGATCATACTCGTATCCGTTTTACTGAATTATTAGTCAAACTATTTATTACGATTAGGGCTGATACGAAACGTGAATATAAATTAAATAAACAATTGGTTTACGGCTAACCGATTCAAATACCTCACGATTAAATTACCTAAACTATAATTACAATGTCATGAATATTTAATTAGTTGCTGGCTTATTGACCCTCAATTGCCGCGTGGTTATTTAACACTTCAATGGGTTGGTTTTAAAGTCCTATTCGACTAGTCTGTTCAGCGAGAGAACCGTTGTGGATTTGGAGGGCGCTGCTGTGCTTGATTACCTTTTTAACCGACTTCACAAAAAGGAGGAGGTTCTCAATTCGGTTGTTTTTTTTTATGTTTGTTACCGCATATCCCCGGCATTTATGAACCGATTTGGAAAATTCTTTATTTATTTGAATAGATATACTTCTAGATTGGTCCCATTTTTTCAGAATCCAGTTCTGGTGATGGAATCCATGAGGAATTGAGGGAACTCCTCAAATATTGTAGGCATACATATGGCGATTTTGATATTTTCAGCAACAAACCAAGCATTTGCATTCAGAATGTATCATAACCCTTTCACAACTGTGGTTCTTTCATATTTTTTTTTCATCCAGATATTTAGTCAAATACTATGGCGGAAGTCGGTTTTTTAAATGAAAAGTTATTTGCTTAGCGGACAATACAATAGCGCGTTTGTTCCTTTTTGATCCTATTACAACTGTTACTATTTCTTTAGTTTTCAATTCAAAATGCCGACAGAGAGAAATAAGCTCCTAATGGGTTTAATAATGTAGTTAACAACGTTAGTTCACAATTTGGCCACGACGGCTCTCTTTCTGAACAGACTCTAGTTTATAATGTCTTTAGTACATCGAGTGGAGGGCCTTCTTCTTCGTCGTCGGGTTTGTGGTCGCCACTCGAGAAACTTTACTCCCCAACGGTTTTCAGTTCTGCGAGCTATAAAGTCGGTGAATGGTGGCAGTCGGTGGATGGAGGCGACTCAAGACCGTTCGTCGTGGCATTCTAGGAGGAGGCCTATGTCCAGTAGTGGACTTCTACAGGCTGCTGATGATGATGATGATTTTTTATGTTAAACTTGATTAATACAAAAACGCTCCATCAAAATCCGCTGAATGAAATCAAATAAGAATTCAAGTAAGGATACTAAACTACTATTAACTACTATTCTAGTACTATTAGTACTATTGGTATAAGTAGGTACTATAGTACTGAACTAATATAGTAAAAGTCACGTTTGCATGTTGATAACGTACCTACGACTACGAGTACTTATTCCTAACCTTTCCTTTCAGCTTATAATAAACTTTTCGGGTGGTAGCTATTTAGTCCATAACTTATTCTAAAGTACCCACATTATATCGAGTAAAGTAGTGTTACTATTACCTATTCCGTGGTAACAAGGTACAGGCAAGGACTGAAGTCACAAAGACAAATACTAGTAAGATTATCTATTGCAATTTGCAAGTCACTGTTTTCAATTCATACAATTTAAATTGCCATCTTGGTAATGATGATGTCAACGATGTATTATTTGATTTGTTTTACAATTTAACACAATTCTTTTTTTTTTATAATTATATATACCCGCTTCTTACTTTGTGCTTTGGTACACACATAATTACCTATGTGTACACGAGCTAATTAATTGCACGGTTTCATAGTCATAATTTAATACAATACGGGACTCTCGCGATTCGGTTTTATATAAACACCGTGACGTGAATTCACAATTTAAATTTAATATACATTTAATATTATGACGAGAATAATTCTAATGTGTGCCGTGGTGTAAGAATAGACCCCTCCTCCTCCCGTGGATTTAATAAAAGCCTTACTACTTACTAAGGGATTACACCAGGGGCTGGGCAGCAGTATCCACCTGAGTACTTAACACCAATCTGCGATCAACGACCCGCCTGCCAAGCATGGTGAATATGGCAAATCTCTCCGTTGTATACAATGAGGCACACCTCGTCCAGTAGTGGACTAAAACAGGCTGGTGATGACGATGAATTCTAATGCTAAATGATAATATCTTGAAAACACGAGTAGAGTAAGTGTTGAAGTAAAAAAAAAAAAAGTAAGTAAGTATATATAAATCTGCAGCGGTATGAAAATGGTTGGAAAAATATCCAAATCTTCTACGTATTTGAAGCTAGGCAAAATATAAGGCTAAATAGGCAAGCACTTAGGCAGTTCATTCAATATTTTACAAACTTTAGTTCCAAAGCACTTGGGACTTGTCAAGTCTTAGAATAAACATGATTTTTTACACCAACATATTTAACAAGATGTTACTTTATCAAGATAAGGGGTCACTTAGCCCGCAAGGGTCTCCGAATAACATTTTTAAAACAAAGATCTATGAATACATTCAGACGACTAAATTGCTAAAGTTAAACGAGAACCCGAGTACAGTGAATACATAATTGAAAACATTACATTATCAGTCATGAATAAGTTACGATATCATTGTTGACAAAGTTACACTTTCGTACGACAAAGAATCGATGTTGTTGACGAAATTACAACACGCGAATGAAAAAAAGGGTTATACGAGTTTTTGTCGTTCGCAAAGATGAGTGTTTCAAGTGTATAGCAGTCTATTCTTATTCATATGACGTAAATGCGGTCCAACTTTTTCTCTGAAAATCATATAGAGGAAAAAATCTGCCTGTATATTGGCCTGTATTGTGTAAACATCGGACTTTAAATATTTACATACAATATCCCTCCAGGGTACTCCACACCTGAACATATAGTTTCAGCGTCCGCGAACACTATTTTATATTCCCTTGGTATTCGCTGTATCGAACAAAAGTTTGTATTCAAAGATCAGTAAATATTCCGTTTTGATTTTAGCAAAAGACCGAATAGTACCATTGTATTTATCATCCGTGGTGTGTCTGTCCTGAGAGTAGACCCCTCCTTCTCCTCCCGTAGACTCTATTCTTAGTCCTGGCAAACCACGGTCACCACGGTGTTGTATTTTACTTGTAAAAAGTTGCATCTACTGATAGTATGTTTAGGAAAAAAAGTGTTAAATTATGCAAGTCATGATTATCCTTTGCTAAAAACCTTAAATATAATATATGTACGTATATTTGTAATAGCTTTTTAGGGGTAAGATATTACAAATATGTACAAGCAATGACAAACAGCGACGACAACGCGCGACGACACGTCCCAATAAAATTGAAACTTGCAAGACAAAGACCCAAGTCTGAGTTTTAACAAGCAATTTACACGAACGTATGGTGTAGTGTTACACGGATTTTTGTTTGAACAATGAGGTTCAAAGAGTGTACGCTAGGGTCGCTCATCGATGTCGCCATACAAAATCCGTGTTACACTACACCATACGTCCGTGTCAATTGTTTGCAAAAATCTTAGACTCAACCTACTGAAGGAATTGCCCCAAATCGAATAAGTTACGCCTTTTAGAGCCCTTTAGTTTAGGGAGAATTTGTAGTTTTCCCAAATCTACGGTTATCTCGACATGGCTTGCCGACAGCTTTATTACCTACTGAGTTTTAGTTTTATTTGATTTCATGTAACTCTGGAACCTTAACTTACTTATCTACTTTTAGTAGGTATATAGTTACGTTTGGTTCCCACATCTAGGGTGAGTCTTAAGTTAACGGTTAACCTGACCTACGTGGTATTGCATATTGTTGAAAAACTCGACTTACGCCATTGTATTGGACTAAGTATCTGTATGATAGTTTGATGGTAAAAAACAGTGTGGCGAAAGGATTCAATCAAGGCCACACATAAAATACAACTCAAGTAGTGACATTACGTCAAAGTAAAATATTCCATAATCTGTAACCACAAGGACCGTTTTCGAACGTCAAGCGGTCTTGAGCGTGCAGTTTTAGACTAGACGCACCCTATACATTATATTTACATATATGTAGTTATATATAATAAACACTTTCAAACCAATCATTTATCATTTTAATTTTATTTGTTATTAAGCACATGTTTTCTAATTTGACTATGTCTTATTATGTACTTAAGCTACAATATTTTCCTTACTTTGAATAAGATGTCTCTTGAATTTATATATTCGGTTTTGAACATGACGTGAATCTTGGTTTATTCATGGAATCAAATATACATAAGGTCAAAGAAGGTTCGGTCAATATATTCAGTACTAAACAGTCGCTTTTTGTTTATTTTAGGGTTCCTTTCTGATGTAAAATAGAAAGATGATTCCTTTTAAAATCTATCTGCAAATATAATTGCTTACATCTATGAGTTTGACCTCACATGTTTTTGGCTTCAGAGTGGCGACTTCGTATTCCTGTTGCTCTTGATTTCAATCGATTTCAATGTTTATTCTATTTGAAATTACATTAATGCGATTACCTAATTTACGCAGTCTTGTTGCAATTAATCTTTGTAAGCAAATGCGTAAATTGGGTAATCGAAAGAGCGCCATTTCGGATAGAAACAGCATTGAAATCGATTGAAACCAATAGCAACAGAATTTCGTAATCGCACCACTGGTCACATAAATAAGTATAACCATTATGGCGGTAAAATTAATTTCCTAAATACACTTACCTATTTCAAAAAGATCGCGGCGCGGTAAAAATGTCGGTGTACTTATTTGAAGCTAAATTTTCAGATTCGTTCGCTCATCGTGTACTCGCTCTTTCTTGGACCAGTTAGGTAAGTAACCAATTTGTGGTATGATATGGTGGCATTGAAAAGGACCTTGTGACCGATGGTTCAGCTTGTGAAAGATTTCATGCACCTCGCAAAGGCTTTTTTCGTGCACACTATTTTAAACGGACGACGTTAGCACATTAAAAGGCGACTTTAAAATAAAATATGTCATGGAACTAAAAATGATATGACATTGCGGAAATTGTACGCTGAGACTTGCAATTGGCCGGATTTTCGCAGTATACTCCGAATGGAGGAGACAGGCACAGTGTTGTAAAAAAAAGCTGGATCACAAACAACCCATTGCATGCACATAGCGAGCGCATGTCATCCTGATAAAGTTGCGTCTAATCTAAAACTGAACGCGTTACTAATCTATTAGGTCAAAATAAAATATTTCATGATCTGTGACCATAAGGACCGTTCTCGAACGTCAAGCTTGTCTCAAGTGACGCATCCTACATGCCAGTACCAAAATAACATAAGTATATAAGTAAGTACTTATATTTGCTTTCATTTGTTTGAGTGCACGGTCCAAGCCATCGACAAATGAAATTAAAAATGTGAAAGAGTTAATTTTGTAAAACGGGAAATTTTCATTATTGGTGGAAGCACCAACAGGTTTCGACCCTAATCAAGGGTCTTCATCAGGGTGAGTGCGATTCGCGCTACACTATCTCCGCGTATCGACGCCAGACGAGCCGAGAGAAGCGAGCTCAGAGACGCAGTGCGAGGAAGGGAGAGAGTGTAGTGCTTACATCTCGTGGAGTAACCCCTTAGTCGGTTTTTAAGACATCCATGGTGGGAGACGGAGGGGTATTTTGCTATGCTGGACACACTCCGGCAGTTTCAATTTAAAACTATGTAATAACGCAGCTGTTTTTTTTGAGCTGTGATACCAAAGCATAACTTACGCTTACGCGCGTTGAAATCTTGCCAAAAAAATAAAACGTGATCTTTTCAACGATATTGTGTATGGTTTCGATATCTGCAGTGGAGCGAAGACAGGCACTTCCGAATAATAGGTTATAACTTATTCTAAGCTCATGTTTATCTACTGACTGAATTCTGTTGTTGCATACAATTTTGTATTTTTGGACCTTTGGTTAAAAGAACCAGTAGAACTTGTTTATTTTTTATTTTTAATGAAATAAGAATTAGATATCATTAAGTATTTCGCCGCCTCCATCAACAGACTTCCTGCGACCTATAAAATGTCTTCGGTCCATCCCTTTTCACTGCGTGCGTTGTCCGGTTCGTCAAGAACCTTTATTCCCCAACGGTTGTTGGTTCTGCGAGCTATATGGCCTGCCTATTGCCACTTTAACTTGCTAATTTTGAAAGCTGTGTCAGTGATCTTGGTTCTTCTACGGACCCCTTATTTCGGATGCTATCACGTAGTGAAACTCCGGGTATAGCTCTCTTTATAACCCGCTGCGCGGCTTTGAGCTTGTGTAACAAGGCTTAGGTAGGCTTTAAATTAGGTAGCGACCACGTCTCAGTGCTGTAAGTCATTACTAATGATGATGATTCGATGATACTACATAGTTTAATAATAAACTTTGAACCATAGTTACAAATTAAATTATAATGCTTTCAAACATAGGCTTATAGCACTAATACTAAGAGACTTACGCTTATTATTCGTGTGCAAATCTCTTTGTATTTTAGCTTTTATAACCTTTGAATTATCAAAACTTAGCACGTATTTAGTTTGTAGGATTAACCTTTTGACCGACAAAAGCTCTATTGTTTACAGAAGTATAAAGCCTTCTCCACACAGATCATGGGACTGGTGCGAGTCAAGACGGGCAAGCACACAAAAATCTTTATAAGTACTTACAAGAAAAGAATTGTTCCACGAAGAGCACCTATCTGAGTAGCACCAATTGACAACCTCTGTGGCGCAATGGGCGAGTAGCCAGGAGTTTTTACAAGCAATTGAAACGGACGTATGGTGTAGTGAAACACGGATTTTTGTATGGAAAATTAGGTTCACAGAATTTACGCTAGGGGCGCTTATCGATGCTTGTCAAAACTCAGAATCAGCTCTGAGGACTACGTATGTGACTGTTGGGTGTTAGCTATGTTATTTTATGTTTATAATTATTATTAAATTATTACAATTATTTTTATGAACATCTGATTAATAAATAAATAAAACTTCATTGACGTGTACAAAAACAACCAGTAAAAAGTTACCGCCAAAGATATAAATCTTTGGATAAATCTTTGGTTACTAGATAACGCTAACGCTACACGGTATCGAATCCATGCCTGCCCGCCTGCGTCTGTTTGGCAAAGGCCTTATTTAGAGTTATCAAGTTTGCGTCGTCAAATTACATTATGCGTCAGCAAATAACATTGCTTTGTCAGCAAACTGGATCATAATAAACTGTAATAACGAGTTAGCAAAAAAATCTTATTACGCTGGATGTTGTTCAGATAATTTTGATAATAAGGGTAATTTTTAAGTCTGGGTTGACATGGGTACCTACTTGAAAACGACACTCGGTATGAGTACACATAAATAGGTAATTCAAACGGTAAAAAAGAAAGAAAAGTAACAATATAATGTTAGAACGAAGTTAGCAAAAAAGTTATTGATCCAACTCAAACCAATGGTCAGAAAGAACGCGTTTGAAGATGGATGGACTATTACTAAAGAGATCTAGATCAGGGAAGTCAAGTTTTTTCAAATACTTACCTTAAGTTCAATTTTTAAAGTTCTTAGAGAGAGTAATAAAACTAACGACAAGTATCAACGACAACTGAAGAACTAAACTGAAAAGTATCTAATAAAACTTGGAACTTGTCCTAGAAGGCACTAAAGATTTACCTACAACTTTCGATATAAAAGTATATATATCTATATGTGCTACTCATAAAAGTGCTTCCACTTGCTGTCAGACATTTTTAGGTCATCGAGTAACACTGTTACTCGATAGGAAAAAAAATCCCAACGAGTAACAGTGTTACTCATTTGTGTGTTACTCGTTGGGAACCCTCCACAAAATATACTCAGTAGTCTACACCAATACTGCGATTATCAATCCGGCTGCCAACCGTGGTGATTATTTGACGACATCTGTGGCGCGACAGGCGAAGGTTCGCCTGCGACGCAGGAGGTTGCGGGTTCGATTCCCGCCTCAGAACAAATATTTGTACGATCTGCAGATAGTTGTTCTGGGTATTTTCTATGTAAAATAAAAAATATCTATCGATGTATTGTATTGTATTAAGTACATCAGTTATCTAGTAGGTAGGTACCCAGAACACAAGCCCTGCTTAGCTTGGGGCTAGATAATGTAGTGTGAAATGTCCAGCATTTATGTATTTATTGCAAATCCCCTTATTCAATGACGGAGGTCTCGTCCAGCAGTGGACATCTATCGGCTGATGATTAAGAAGGCACATAAGAAATAATAATAGAGGCTCTCTAAAAAACTTGAGTGGGACTTTATCTTACAGCGGAAATCGTACAAAAACAATCATAAACTTTTATTTCCTTCGGGATTCAAGATTATATTTCGGCCCAGGGCGTGTAAGTACATAAAGTTAGTTAGCTAGTTGGTAGGTCTATTTGAGTAGGTAGTTCCCGAGGCGTTCAGTGTTCTGTTTATCATTCATCATCATCATCGCCAGTCCACTGCTGGAAGATGCCTCCCATTGAATACAATGTTACAATGATATGCCATAATCACCACGCCAGGCAGATCACAGTTTGGTTTTATGTACCTACTTAGGTAGATGCTGCCCATCGCCTGGTGTAATCCCTTATAGTAAGGTTTTTACTACACCCATGGGACCGCCCACATTCTTAGACCGGACACGATGTGTATGATAACTGTTTTTATTCTGTGGTAGGTCCCCAGTAGAGAATACAATCCCGACCATGTTTTTCAATCCCGGGATTACGGGATTTTTGATGCGTAATCCCGGGATCCCGGGGCTATCCTGGGATTCGACTATGTGGTATTATGGACAAAATAATAATTTATTTCGACTGTGTAGGTATGTGAACGTGCGCGTTGTTGCGAGTCGCCGAGTTAGTTTTGGGTACAATTTTATTATTTGTTATAATTGATCGTTTTTTTGTGATGAAAAAAATTTGAACATTATTTCCATTATTTTCATCACAAAAAAACGAACTAGTAGTATTTAATACTCATTGTCTTTGGTTGGTTTTAATGGGTTTTTTGACCAATAAACTGAAAAAAGTGTTTAGGTCGAATTTCAAATTTTAATTTTATTGCAAATAACAACTTTACTGATTCTTACACATCTAGTTAGCAAATTTCAACCCTATATTCCAACGACATAAGTGTTTTAGATAGTTTCCAAATAAAATATTAGAAAGATCGTAAGTTTAATCATGCGCGCCGGTATTTCGCTAGTTCGTGAAATTGCCGCAACTCAGACGGCATGTAGGAAGCCAGGCTAAATGAAAAAAATAAACGGCGTATGTAACGGTTGTTTTTTGTCGTTATGTACTAAATGCTATTATAATCTAGGCAAGGTTATTGTCAAGGCGCAACGGACTACGGAATGCAAACTAGACCTGTTTGTGGCAATCCCGAAAATCCCGAGATTAGCCAAGTACAGTCCCGGGATTTCCGGAACCAGAAAACGGCCGGGATCCCGGGGATTGTATTCTCTAGTCCCCAGTATGGTGTATGTATTTTATATAGATACTTACCATTATTTGGCGGTATTTATAATTTAATGCCATATATCCTATGGATGATTTCACTGTTGGATGACTATGCCTACACTCTCTACTCTCATTTTCCGGTTTGTGGTAGCTACACTTTCTCCCCAGGCGTTATTAGTTCTGCGTGCTATATGACCTGCCTTGCCCGCTGTACTTGCTAGATTTTCTAAAATGATGACTTCAATATCTGACAGATTACAATACATAAAACACGCCTTTTTCCGCCTCAATGGCGGGCCTATGGCCTCTATAACCGTAGATCACACAATCGTGGGAATTAATAATTAATAATAATTTATTTATTAATCAAAAATTCATTAAATAAAAGGTATACATTACAAAAATAAGTAACCATTGACAATGACTACGGTAGGTACATACTATATTATAGTTACTGTTACGCATACGCAAATCCCTAACACCTAAACTAGGCCGAGCCTGTATTATAGGTATTAGTGACTCCCATCGGACACAAGAACAAAAAAATGTAGTACAGTGTAGCAAAAAGTATAAAAATTGCAACTACCCACACTCCGCACAGAAAAATAAATTGCAACACACAAACTTGTTCGACCATACGGAATATCTACATTCTTGCGGCCACCTCCACAACATTAGTTTATTTTAATAATACGACACAGTGCAACGGACAAGTAAATGAGTACATAAATTAACAATTTCCACACAATGCACAAGAGAAAAGGAAAATAAGCTCAATTCACCTCATCCAAATGAGACAAAACGAGGGAATATAGTATACACGTGAATAGTGGTGAGCTCATTGCCGCCATTGCTTTCCAACGGCTAACGCTTTCTTCCAGTAATAACACATTCCTATTATGCCAGGACAACTCTCGTACCAACGAATATTGCCAAAAAACTAATGGGCAATTTTCGTTGCTCGCGTTGTGTACGTAAAGTGCCTGCCACACGGTTGAAACGGTTGACAATTTTTCTCGACAAAGGCTACCTTGGTTGATTTGGAGCGTGTAAATGCCAGTTTACACGGCTAACTTTGTTTTAAGATCTGTTTAAATGGCAAGAGGGCGTTGGGTTGGGGGGACCAACCGTGTAGATAGTGGAAAGAACTGCATTCGCTGTCAACCACCGTCGGAAACGCACGCGTCCAAGACTATGGTGAGAACTACAGAGAGGAAAATTATTTCTGAAATAATAGATTTATAAGACTTGCCGTGTCTCTGGGTTCTAGGCTGCGAGAAATGTAAGGACAATTTATTTTATAAATATTTTTTTTATTCTTGTATTTTCTTCACTCGCTCACTATAGTGCCAAAGCCACTCTAACTTTTTGTAACTTTGACAAACACGGTGCCATGTCACCGCCTCAGAGTCAATGGACCTCAAACCTTGGGCCACAACATACCGTCGTCTTTATTCCTCGAATCTTGTTGGTGACCGTGTATTAGACCGTCCAAGTTTACCTCTATCGCGAGCCCGTTGTCAACCGTGTAGCAGGGGCTTAACTATAACTACCAAACGGAACAGTTTCCTACCTAATTCAATTAAGTACGCCAACTATGTTCTACAGCTGCCTTACTAGTTATAGTAAGTACACTTGGTTACATTACAGAGCAAACAATGATGCAAATACAGTTTGAGCTCAGCTTATATAATTTCTCAACTACGCCGACAATGAAGTTAGCTACGAAGTAACTCCTTTTATACAGCGTGAGTAGAAAAATGCGTTCATCAGTAGCCAGTCTTCTTCAGTTGACGAGGCCTCCCCCATAAAATACAATGGGGGAATTGCCATAACCAACACGCTCAACAAGCAGATTCGCAGTGTCGTGTTGAGTTCTTAGGTGGATGTTGCTGCTGATCCCCTGGTGTAATCCCATATTCCCATAGACATCTTCGCAGGCTGGACACACAATAAAACATAAAAAGATTTTTTTTCAGTTAAAAAACAAATACTTTCTTATCTGTAAACAATCTAGCATTGCGAGGAAAAGTATAAGCAAAGTTTAGTAAGTGTATCGAACAAAAATGTACCCAAATGAACGTATCAACTACATTCAACCTCCAAGAAATGGGAGCTCAACTATATTGTTTTTTTTTATTTTATGAATAAAAATGTCGCAATACTTCGATTTTGAACCCTGTATGTATGTGTAACAAAAGTTAATAGCAAATTTCAGTATTGTGAGTAATTGTGGGATTACAAAAGGTAATTTTGTTTCTTACTTTTAAATAAGTCTTAATATTATTAATTACTTTAAAATGTACAAAGCCCCACTTCTTGACCAGATTGTTTAACTTTTTTCCCCCTTTTGGACCCCAAAAGGATCTATTAGTAACACCAAAGTTCACAGGACCTATCAGTAACTAATGAATATTTCAACAACCCCCGGACCTATTTATATAAGTAACTTTACTTACAAACTGTACCCGTGCGATCTACCCACCTACCAAATTTCCTAAAGATCGCCAGACTAGATAATTGAGTGTGTTTACCTAGTTTCATAGTCACGAACCGCACAGGTCATTCAACCCATTGCTATTTCTAAGGTTCGAACTAATCTTTACATGAGACTGTTTTAGACCAGAATTAGGTAAGTACCTACCTACAATTGAATTAAGGCCACCCAAGGCTTGGCAAGTGACAACACGGAACCCTTTGAAGATCGGGCAGTGTGACCGAAATTAGTTGCACAGTTAGTAAACAGTCAGTGGCTTGACACTGCTGGGGCCTGGGACAGACTGTCTTATTTCTATGGGGATACCGATGGTGTTTATTTTGATGATATAGGCTGCTAGTAGAAAGGCCGCAACTTGTCGTTGAGTTTTTCTCAACAAACTTCACCCCTCAGATGCACCCTTAAGAGGTCACCGCGCCCTTTTGCACGCGATTTAACGCACCACGGGTCTAGATATTAGTGTACTGATTATGTGTACAAAGTTTCATGGAGTTTGAAGAAATAATATCCAAATTAGAAGGAAACTTCGTTCGCGTACAAAAGGCCGTAAGCCGGTGACCTCCTCTTAAGGGGTTGAATTTCTGAAATTCCTTTCTTAGTGCTCCCCTAGACTACAAAAGGAATAACCCTCCAATAATTTCAGATTTCTATGACTTACAGTTTAGGCTATGCGTTGATGATTAGTTAGTCACGAAACGATTTTTGAACGAGCGAAGCGAAGTCTTCGTTTCTATCTTAACGAATTTTACACAAACATGCTAATTTTATTGGTTTCACCAACCTACCTATCAAAATTTCATGGCGATTGGATAAACGATTCGAAAGTTCTCGTCGAACAAACTCCCATCAAACATAGGTCGATTCGAAAGTTCTCGTCGAACAAACTCCCATCAAACATAGGTAGATACTCTCGAGTTTACACTCAGACATCGCTTCGCTCGGTCAAATATCTTCTTTTCTAAGCTAGGTATAATAACAACCATTCAGCTAACATCTGAAAGCTTTCAGAAGTTTCCGATTTATGATTGAATATTAACGTAAATTTTTAATCAAAAATTTCAGATAACATCTGTTAGGAGTGTCAGGCTAGCAATATCTTACCCATAAAATTCAAATGAAATCCGATGCAGCCTGTGAAATTAATATTAAATCAACATTCTGCTGGAGGTCAGATTGTATGAGAGAGGAGATGAATAAGATAAAGCGGGTGACCAACTTGGAAATTAATTTTTATAATCTATAAAGAAATTCAGTTTTTTTTTTCTCTTTTAAATTGTTTTAGCTGGTAGTTTTGAAGCAATTTCGTAAGATGATATAGGGTACCCAAAGGGTTACAATTATAAATTGATTTATAATTGTAACCCTTTGAACTGCAAAGGCCTTATTGCGATCATTCTGGGTGGTTATTCGCTATGACCTAAGAGATTCCTTGTCAATAACGTGTGACGCCACCCATACGATTCAGCGATGATTCCTCGCAGATATCGTAACGAGCCCGCGTTATGTTACGGTTGGTCATAGCGAATAAGGGGCAGCTTGTCAGGATTTAAACTACTAATCATTACATACATACGTCATAAACACACGCCTTTTTCTCCGAAGTGGTAGGCAGGGCTTCAAATCCACCATGGGTTGCCACAGTCGCAGGAATATAATAAATAATAAAATATATATATATATACTATCCGATGCCATCCTTCCTTCCTTTATATTCTTAGTTATATATGGTGGTTTTCTCACGATGTTTACCATCATCGTTTTTAGATACTTAGGTGGGGTTTTTTTGTGTTTATTACGATATACTTAATAGGAAAAAAACACTTGTGACAGACAGACAGACATCGGAGTAGCCAAGGTGATTTCATAAATTTCAGTTTGTGTAAACGAACTAAAAAAAAGAATGACTGACTGAAAGAAGCAGTGAATGACTGCTTGCTAGTCATCCTTTCAGAAAAAACAAAATGAAAAAAAGTGTCAAATAAATTCTTTCTTCCTTTTCTTTTCTTTCAAAAACTAAATGTTTTCAAGTTCTTACATTTCAATGTTCCAAACGTAGGTATCGGCAAAGTGAAACTCATCGGACAAGCTCTCAGGGCTTTTCCAGATATCAGTTAGTATTCTCGTAGGACTGGATGGAATAAACGAATAAAAATTAAACAGAATTAAGTTTTTTATTTTTGACTTCACTGTAGTTTCACTTACGGGTAGTTCTATCTGGAACAAAACTGGGCGAAAAAACCAAATTCCAATTTGTCCGACTAGTTTGGGAATATTATTGTCCAAACAGTTAGATCATAGGACTTCTGGTAGGACAGGATGGAATTAACGTAATTTCCCCCCCAATTGCATTTTATGGGGAAGGCCTCGTCCAGAAGTGGACGTCTACCACGTCCTCTGCTAATGTGATAAGTAAGTTAGGTAGTTAGTTCTTTTATTAACCGACTTCCCAAAAAAGGAGGAGGTTCTCAATTCGGTCGTTTTTTTTTTTTTTTTTAATTTTTGTTACCGCATATCTCCGGCGTTTATGAACCGATTTGGAAAATTCTTTTTTTATTTGAATAGATATACTTCCAGATTAGTCCCATTTTTTCAGAATCCTGTTCTGATAATGGAATCCATGAGGAATTGAGGGAACTCCTCAAATATTGTAGGCATACATATGGCAATTTTGATATTTTCAGCAACAAACCAAGCATTTGCATTCAAAAAGTATCATAATCCTTTCACCACTATGGTTCTTTCATAATTTTTTTTCATCCAGATATTTTGTCGAATACAATGGCGGAAGTCGGTTTTTTAAATGAAAAGTTATTTTCATCAATACCTATCCGTAAAGATAAGATTTTACACCTTGAATAAATTCCCGCTAAATGACTACTACAACACTCACTAAAAACAAGAATGTAGGGTAAGTACTAACTAACTAACTTACCTACTTATCACATCAGCAGAGCACGTGGTGGACATCCACTGCTTTTAATGCTAATAATTTATAAATGCTAATGGCAAAAAAACCGACTTCGTTGTTTCAATCGATAGAATTAATTATTAGGCAATAAATATGCATTAAAATATCTTATCTCACTGGATAAGATATTTTTGTTGTTTCAGTTGATTGAAATACCATATAATGTGTTTTTATCTAGTTATATCCTAATGGCTTTGATTATATACACACTAGATAGAGCTTCATGACACAAACGCGTCGAAAAAAATATCAGCTAACTGTTAGCTGATAAGTTGCTTCCCGGCTCTCATTGTCAATTGTATTGTCAAGGCGAACGGTCGCATCGTGAATTGAAATTTGTGCTAGCAATGACGATTTGCGTTATAAAAGTGTGCAGAAATTACAAAGGACGTTTAAAAACAACCAGTAAAGTCACCTCCCATCGATAAGTATCCAGAATTCATAGTATTTTCAAAAGTATTCAATAAAAATAATCAACTTATTAGCCCCGATTATTCAACTCAAGCTTGACACTTTTGTCTGTGTTGCTAGTTTTTGAATGCTAAATTCCTTATGGTGACTGAATAAATGATTCCTTATAAAGTGAGAACATCGATTGGGTTCACCTGCTTTTACTTTACTTCTCTTTTACCTATGAAAAGTATAGTATGTACAATATATCGCCCTCTGTGGCGCGGCGGGCGAAGGCATACATACGTTATCTTATCCACTCTAACGAACGCCTATAGCGATGATTAATCAAAAGATGAGATTATATTGTGAGTTGAAAATTGAAAATATATAATGTCCGTAGAACGACTTTTAGTCAGATTATTTTAACACTCAAATTGGTTTTTTTTTTCAGAATACCTAATGATCCTATAGTTCACAGTCACTGGGTGAATATTATCAAAAAAACAAGTTTACTTTTTATTGACTTTTTTCCTACACGCTATTGCCAACGAAGTCGTGGGCAACAGCTCGACATAATCACAATATCGCTAGTCTATCTATCTCGATTCTGTAAAAAATCAACAGATTCCACTGTTTGCTTTCTAGTAACCGGCAAAACTTACTTACCCGAACGAAAGTTTTTCCCAATAAATTGGGAAATATGTCAGTAGCTGTTATCTTTACGCACGCAAACAGACACAAAAGCAATGACGTGACGCAAGTGTAAGACAAAACTGCGCGCATGTTTGTGTGTGTAGACACGCACACGCGCTAGCAAAGGCTGGCCTGTTTCTTTTGTAGTGATTGCAGGACGAAACTCTATCTAGTGTGTATATAATCAAAGCCTAATGGTAAGAAAACGACTAGAGTTACTTAAATAACAGTGTGGGCAGCGTTCGGGAAACCACGCTATTCTCTTCTCGACACAGATACATACCTCAGCTTCAACTCAAGATGAAATTCTGGCTCAAATTCGTATCTGTCGTACTGTTCTTTACCGTAGACAAGTATCTAGCTAGTAATTCTGAGGTGGTAAAAATAAATGGCACGATTAGTGCGATTAGTCTCCTCACCCCGCGTGATACGTAGATGTGTGAAAAGCTTTTATGAAGGCACTGAACTACCACAGTGCCTAAGTAGTTACCTAATCTAATCTGTGAAATGGTACCATCTGAGTACCCTAAGTTACTCCTCAGGTCATGCCCTGGCGTAGGTGAAAAGATACCTGTGCGATGCGATTTGGGTATTATGATAAATGACTCAGAAAGATGAAAGATGAATGTAAATATTTTAGTTTGAATATGCTCAGATTATTTTTTGGGGTTCAGTTCAGTGCCTCAACAGGGAAAACCGAGTAGTAACCTTCTAGGACTTGCAAGGCTATTCTCTCTCTCGCGACAGGTTTGCAACAGGCGTAAATTGTGCAATCAGTGGGGTCAGCACGAATAATTTACGTTAGACGCTAGCGAGACGATCGCAAATCTCAAATATTGGCCAATGACATCAGGGTAACTTGAAATCTTAGTAAGTTGATTGGTTCATATTTGACGTGTAATAACGTCTCGTTAGCGTCTCGGTAACGTTAGATATTCGTGCTTGTGCCTCAGGGCTGTAACTTTTGTATGAGAAAAGCGACAGCCCTGAATGCACAATTTACGTCTGAGGCCCAATTCTCTAATTTAAAAACATTCAATTCGCAATATAATCTCGTGTCAATCGCACTATCTCGTATAGTAACTATTAAGTACATATTCTTCGCAAGAAACGCGAAGATTAAGTACTTAATAGTACTATATGTGACTGTGCGAATGAGACAAGATTATAACTGCGAATTGAATGTTTTTAAATTAGAGAATTCTGATGATGCAAACCTCTCACGAGATAGAGAATAGCCCTGCCGGGAACCTTAATAGGATCACTACTTACAAAAGTAAATTTAAAATAAATACTTATTTACGAAACATCGTAAGCCTTCGCCAAAAAATAACCAGCTTACTCGTCTGGAGTTAGTTCGGCTTTTGAATGCACAGTGTAATTTTTGAAGACGAAATTTTTAAGGTTTATATTGTATTTTTGTTTCAAGGGATTTTTTGTATTGATATTAAGTATGTAGGTAGTTTGTATTCATATAATAAGGTAAGTATATCAAACTACCTACATTTAAGTTACTAACAAACATAATAAGGTACATAATTATAATTTGTAGTCATGTAGGTATATATATTTATAATATTAAGTAGGGTATGTAGTTTTTTGAACGAGCGAAGCGAGTTCTCTGTGTCAACTTGGAACAATCGGCGTTTGTATGTATGTATGTGTATGTGTGTTTGTCCGATGAAAACTTCCTAACCGTTCATTGAAGTCCGTTTCATGAAATTTAGTATGGGGGTAGATGGTATAGGTACAATTTGTAGGTTATGAGCTATATCGGTTGGGGTGTTGATGAGATATTAGGGTGGGGTAAAAAAATAAAAGTGAGACAGTCAGTAGTATGCTTGTGGCTTTTGTCACAACTACAGGGAAAAGTCTGAAATTTAGAAACATGTGCCTTATAAAACAATAACCAATATAACATCCGTTGTTGACCTCCCATTTCTAGGAATTTGGATGACGTTGGAGTTCTATGAATTCGTCAAAAGGACGTTATCAATTAATTCGTCAGGTACTTGATATACTAACAGGTATGTAGTATGAACGCCCTGTTGCTTAGTCCTATTCAAAGGTTATTTCGATGATATGTAGGAAATTACCCAAAGGTGAAAATTATATATGTACTTACCTCAGTAAATGTTTTTAGAAATCGGTTAAATACAAAATCTCTCTCACGGTAGAGAAATTGACTCGGTAGTTTTAGATTTCTGATGGATAATCCATACAAACATGCTTACTAGCCGTTGAATACCTACAATAATAACCCTTTCTTACCCACTTAAGTAGTCGGGATGATAAAGGTGTCATCGCGAGGTCTCAGTTCGGGGCGAACCACTAGTATTAAGTAGGCAGGTAGGTATGTAGTTTTGTACCAGGGCCTTTGTACCAGAGTGACTCCTGGCGGCTCGCCCAACCAACCCCGGTAGACTTTTCAATAAGCTTAGATAGCCTTTATGGCTACTTTTTATCTTAGTTCTACGAGAGAAGTCGCAGGTAGATGCTTGTAGTAAGTGTATTAAGTACCTAACAGGTACCTAAGTCTTACTTAAGTAACATATCTTCTAGTTGAAGGTTATTTTTCCGGATTTGCAAATTTCTTTCAGGCAATGGAGTGAGCTTGATATTTCCTTCTTTCAGGCAATGGAGTGAGCTTGATATTTCCCGGAACATGGGCAACATTTTACTTTTTACGGTTCCCTTTAATCCGTCTTATCTACGTACCCTAGTGACTACTACGCTGTCTGTGACTGTTAGGAGTCTTTCGAGTAGTACTTAACTTGAACCTTTTTCAGGAGATTGTAAAACCCGTGTAGGTACCTACTTACAAAAATAGTGTAACACTATTGTCTTTCTTCGCCTGAGCTAGTAAGTAACTATTTTGTTTAAATTAGTAAGTAAGTAATTGTAATTTTTGCTAGGAGGATGGGCCACTAGGTGTTTTAGAATGTACAACATTGGTTTTCATTAAAATACATGATAAGTAAGCAAACTACACCGACAGATAAAAGTAAGTAGGTTAACCCATAGGTAGGTAAGTATTCGGAATACATACCTAGGTGCCTAATTATCATTATTTTACTAAAGTAGGTTCCTAGTTACTTCCTAAATCAATACTGCACGAAATATTTATTTTAGATAATATAATAAGCACCTACAAGATAGGTACCTACTAGGTACTACCAACTAGGTATAAGTACCTACCGAGATTCGATTTAGATCAGATTTAAACCCCACAAGTAAACAACAGTTTCGCAAACGAGGTAACGTAACATATGCCAGGGAACGCGAATAGGTAATTCTAATAACCTGCATTACATGATAGGTACTATCTTAATAAGTAGGTATTTACAGGTACATACAGATACGTAGGTACCTACCTAGCTATTAGTAGTTAGGTAGGTACCTACATTAGTACCTAAGTATATTAGGTATTACTTACATAAATCTTATCGCATTTATGATAACACGTGATTCGCATCGCATAGTCCAAAGACGTAGAGGTATATAATAATGCTTATTGAACTTTACTCCCTGCATCCGCCGTTTGAACATTACTTACGGTACAGGTCAGAGACCCCTTCAAACAAGTAGGTGAGTAAAATAGGCACTTATATAATCAATAAAAAAACTGAAGAGACCGAATGCAGTTCTAATCTATTCAGTAAACAGTATCAAAGGAAATAATAAGATACCTTACTCCTCATAGCTAGCAAAATCCATTAATCTGTTTGAATCGAAAGCTATACGAATTGTCCTAATGCCTAGGGTAAGGTAGGTACTGTAATACCTAGCTCGGATGAAGATTTTAATTCGTCCGACTGTAATCAAGAAAGAATCCCACAAATATAAGTAACGCGCGAAAAACATATCCTTTCCGAGGCAGTCGGGCAACAAACTGGCCTCGTAAACGCTTGTCTAACCTTGAAGTTAATAAAGAGAATTTTAAAAACATACCTATATAGGTAACCGTAATTCACAGCAAACACGTCAAAATACTTACTCGAGAAAACGCCGGTAAACTTGTCAATCCACTTGGGACGCAAATAAACACTAGAACTTATTTTTCTATGCTTGAAACACGATAAAGAAACACTTTAGTTAGGATCACAAAACTTTAACACAGAACAACGTCATTTTAGAACGAAACATCACTGTTTAGAAGTTTTTTCATTTGTCGTAAGTCGCGGGACACACTTGGTATCGCGACACGTACGTATCACACGACGCTCGCTCGCAGACTGACCGACCGAACCGAACGAACGAACGAACGAAACGAACATCGCGGCGCGCAACTGTCGAAAAGGGAACCGGCGAGAATTAAAGAAAATCCAAAGAATATTTCACTGAGAATAGTTCACTACCTACCTTTATTTACTAATTTGAATTCTATTCAACAAAGAAGAATGATCCATACTCGAAAATCACAAACGAGTTCAGCAAGTAGGTAAGTCCCTGTTTACACACCCATGTCCAGAACTGATACAATAGGTAGGTATTGGTAACCATACCTATACTATCATATACTTAACTATTATGGTACTTAACTGAGTAGGTATATTTATTCTATGCCTATGTTATGTGGGGCTAGTCCAGGTCCCGTATCACCCTGGAGTAGGTAATTACCTACCTAGATGGGCAGTTTTAGGTCCATAATACCCCATTACCATCATGTAGATACCTATAAAAATTACTTTATATAAGTACATAGACCGTATAGCATTACCTATTATGTGAATCGACATAGATTACCAAATAGTTTCTATGCACCACGTTGATGCCGGTAGGTACTGTTGCAGAAAAAAAGAAAGACAGAATAGAACAAAATCGTGATTCATGAGTAGCCTCTAAACTAAGCCTGGTTTTTGCTGTTTTTTTGTGCCAATTGAATTCGGAAGACCAGATTGCGATAAAAAGAAGTGTAAAGAATCTATGCAAGGGTTTTTGTGTAGTTACCAACTGAGCCTAGTCTTAGCACAAAAACATTTCAATAGTTTTTTTTTTCTTTATTATATAAATTCCGATAGATAGAGTCATAACAAAAAAATATTAATATTATCTATCTATCTATCTATCAAATCACCAATCCGCCTGCCAAGCGTGGTGGTTATGGCAATTTCGCCCATTGTATTTATGGGGCACCCTCGTCCAGCACTGGATGTCTAATGGTTGGTGATGATGATGATGATGATGATGGGGTAGATAGTAAGTACTACTCTTTCTTTTGCGAAAATAACAAGAGTTGAGCTACATTTACTTGCCTTGCTAGCATAAGGTTGTCTGGAAGAGATCGCTCTTAAGCGATAAGACCGCCCATTGTACCTCTGATTTGAAACATTGTATCTTTATTTTTGTTGAATTTTTGTTTATGGTGTACAATAAAGTTATAATCTATCTATCTATCTATCTATAACTATTTGTCTACATAACGAATAAATAAAGCATTACTGCATTACCTTACACTGCAGTATGTAGATAGTCATTGGACATTTTTCATTTTCAGACACCCCCCAGGAGGGGAGACCACTTACCCATTTTTATCTTGACTGTACCTCTTCCTGAGACCCATCTCTAATTTAAAAATATTCAATTCGCATCAATAAGTATATTCTCGTCTCAGTCGCACTGTCACGTATAGTAACTAATACTTAATCTTCGCGTTTCTTGCTAAGAATATGTAATAGTTACTATAAGTACGGAACAAAAGATTATATTGTGACTGGATTGTTTTTAAATAAGAGAATTGTGCCTCTGATTACATGACGGCCAAAGCAAATCATCAAAAGTTCCGGCCACAAATGACCGGCCCTCGTAGGTATTCTCTATATCGCGACAAGTTTGTAGCAGGCGTAAATTGTGCTATCATGGCTGTCAAATGTCACTTTTCTTATACAAAAGTTACCTTTTGGCAGCCCTGCAGGGCGATCTTAGGCTGGCCGCAGACGCACGTTTTCCGTATTCAATTTCCGAATTCGTTTTCCGTATTCGGACATCCGAATGCATAGAAGCAATATAAAATACATTAACTGACGCACACGTTCACTTTTTCTCCGGACGGAACAAATTCCGTACGTACGTTTCGAATGCAAGCCGGTGCGTTCGGAAAAACCATCTGGAAAAAACCTAATGACGTCATGCGGAACGCAGCGCTTGCATATATTTTGTTTGTGCTGACGCACACGTTCGGAAATTTCTATTCAGTATCGCGTCCGCGCCGCGCGCATCGGACGTATTCTTTGTATTTGTTACGCATAGAATCGCACACGTGCGTTCAAC
This sequence comes from Epirrita christyi, assembly GCA_951392215.1. Lineage (NCBI taxonomy): Eukaryota > Metazoa > Arthropoda > Insecta > Lepidoptera > Geometridae > Epirrita > Epirrita christyi. The sequence goes on along the minus strand of OX595842.1, from coordinate 4,892,011 downwards.
ACGCTATCACTATCCGTACTGACGTGTACACATTCCGAATGAAGAAAAACGAACGTTTGCGCTAGTCACGCGGAATTCCGAATCTGAATTCCTGATTCGGAAACCTAATCAGGAAAACGTGCGTCTGCGGCCAGCCTAAAACGTCGGAAACGTTTCCGATCGGATTCGTTAGTTTTTCATTTTGATGTGGTAAGTAACTAAAACAATTTTCTCTAATAAAACACAGTAATATACAATACTTATTGTTTTTTACTGTGTTTTACTAGAGAAAATTGCTTCAGAAACTTACCACATCGAAATGAAAAACTAACGAATCCGATCGGAAACGTTTCCGACGTTTTAGAATCGCTTTGCTGATTGCCCAATTTACGCCTGTTGCAAACCTGTCGCGAGATAGAGAATAGCCCTACGCCGGCCACCTTGAAACTAACTCCAGGGTACAGGCAGACCAACGTTAGGTAGGTGCATAGGGGTAATTCCAGCATACATTTATATAGATGGCAAGAGGTCTACAGTCTACAACTTAGATACCTAGATGAGTCAATCAACTATTATACCCACACTTTATAGGCTGTCAGGTTTTGACAAGTTTAATTATTGTAAGATAATTTTATAAAAAAATTATAATCATTCTGTTCTATTCAAATTGGAAAAATGGAACGAAGTTACGGGCGTTCCACTAGTTGTTGTATAAAATATTGTCAAACCTGAATATACGAGAGTAAAAGTTAATCAATACGTCATCTCTCAATACCACCTGCTGGAAACTAATCAAATCACTTTATCCAGACTCATTACTTGGGCGGCTTCCTCGTCTCTCGACTTTATAGACCAGAAGCCAGAGTAATAACTTTCTTACTTCAAATTATTCAGCACCTTTCCATAACTTCTGCTAGAACCTAATCAAACCACTTTATGCAGATTCGTTCCTTTGGTGGCTTTTGCCTCTTGACTTTTATTTATTTATTTATTTATTTATCCAGACTCGGTCCTTCGGTGGCTTGCTCGTCTCTCGACTTCTTGGCCCGGAGGCCAGAGAAGACTTCCTTACGTCAATTTAATCAGCACCTTCTATACCTTCTGCTTTTTTTTTTTTATGCTACTTGGCAAGCAGACAAGCTTACGGCCCACCAGATGGAAAGCAGTTACCGTAGCCTATGAACGCCTGTAACACCAGAAAAACTAATCAAACTACTATATCCTCAGGTAGCTTCCTCGCCTCCTCGACCAGCTTATACATAGCCCTGAAGTCCGGGATAACTGTCTTAGGTCATATTTTTATTAATCAACACCTAGCCACAGCCTGCTGGAAGCTAGTTGAATTACTACACTTTCCTTGTTGACTATTTTTCCGCGATTTCGCGTATAAATATGGTTTTTTAATTTTATTTTAATAATAAATTTAAATACAGTTATTTGTTTGAGCCGCTCTGAAGTAAGGCCGCGTTAAACAGCTGTGAGCGTATCACCACCCCTGTTGAATGAAAAAAAACCCGAAGAAAATTATCATAGTTTTTTTTTATCACCAACTACCGATGAACACTGTCGTGTGACTATTATACAAATGAATGATTTGTATAATAGTGTTATTTAGGTTCATTGACATTCGTAGCTGAACTAATGATATTTTTGGGATACTTTCATTCACATGTGTGTTAGGTCTCCTGATACCCGCAAAACCAGTGTTTGGTATCTCAAGAAGTGTTGATAAGCTGTAATGCGCAAAAAACACAATAAAATTTTAATTTCGCGCCACTTGCGCTTTATCACTTTATCTAAACAAAAAACTTTTGAATTTTATACCAGACTCTATCGATATATAATTATCACGAGAAAGAGGATATTTACCATGATTTTTTGAATTTATTAATTCTAGATATTTCGGCACAGTTTCATGCGCCATGATTACGGGTAATTGATGATTTACCCGTGATCATGGCGAATTTCTAGTGATAATCATGTTTATAACCATGATAGTTTCAAAAGTTCTACCGATATAGGTTGTAGGTAGGCATAGCTACTAGCTACTACCTATTTCTATGGATTCCTGCCTATTTTGCAGTTCTTAGAACAAGCATGAATGACGTAGGAAAAACCACACTGACTCCCGGCCTCTTTTCTTTATCAGGAAATATCTCCATCAGTATTCGAGTTTGAGCGTCGTTTAAAGGATTAAACTAAGTATAATTCGACATTCATACACCGCGCTGAATTTAATCAGGTCCCAGAAAACGTGAGCGGTGGGCCTAATGGATCAAAGCGGAATACGGAAGTGCTGGTTGACGTTTCGCTTTTACTTTTAGCTATTATTTATTCTGTGCTTTTAGGAATAAGTAAGTAGGTACCTACCTTTGCTACCTACTTTCGGATGCAATGCCAAATAAGAACCTTTTTATTATTCAAGACACGTTACAAACCTACCCACAACGTTACGTAATCTTAAACTTGATTTGATATATTTTTGGTCAAAATCAAAACAAACATGGTTGGGGTAGGTACCTCTCTCTCTCTTTGCGCACTAAATCCTTTCACCACACTGGATCTGATTACCAACGGTCACTTTTGGCTCTTCTGGGCCACAATATCACAAGAAGGAAGACCAGCCCCTCTTTTCCTTCTGAAAGTCACTCGGTGACTAACGTTTGACAAGTAAAATTACCTACCATCATTTTGACAATTCTTAATGATAATTTTGAGCAAATGATGGTCATTTTACTTGTGAAACGTTAGTCACTGAGTGACTTTCAGAAGGAAAAGGGGGACTGGACTCAATTACACTGTAGAAGAAGTAAGAAACAATAATCTATACTGAAATACCTACCTATTGGTTATTATAACATCCACTTGTTGCGCCCCGCGGTTTCACCCGCGTGAATAATGATGAAAATTGATGATGATGATGATGATGAAAAGTAACCTATGTGTTAATCCAGGGCGTAAAGTATCTCCATTCCAAATTTCACTCAAATCCATTCAGTAGTTTTTACGTGAAAGAGTAACAAACATCCATCCATACTCACAAACTTTCGCGTTTATAATAGGTATTAAAAAAATAGGAAGGATAGTAGGAAGTAGGATAGGATATAAAAATATTTGTATGTAAGTATAGTTAGATAACACCACCTTGATCATGTCATGACTGGATGAATGCACCAGGAAGTCTGCGGTGCGAGACGAGTGGCAAAGTTTTGTAAAGCGAGACATACCCCAAAGACCCTTGTCGGTTTTGCAGAATCTGTGCCGTTTTAGTCCAGCGCGCGCACAGTTTAGTTGATAGTTACTACGTAATACACGAAGATCGTCGTTATCGTCATCGTAGGTTGCTGCAAACTCGGAATGAGGGCTATAAGGAGGCTTAGTCAGAGTTTTTTGCAAATAATTGACACGGACGAATGGTAGTGTAACACGGATTTTGTATGGTGACGCCGATCAACCCAAGCGTACACTTTGTGAACCTAAACACCACGACTACGAACGCCACTACGTACGGTCTTGAGCCTCCATCCACAGACTTCCTGCGACCTTTTTATAAAAATTATAATGAATGTAGATATATAAATGAGGAAATCCGTAGAAGAACCAATGCCACATAATCATATGAGCAGTTACAGTAGCTCGCAGAACTTACAACCGTTGGGGGATAAAGGTTCTCGAGTGGCGAACACAAACCGGACGACACAGTAGAGTAAAGCTCTCCTCTCGATGAACTAAATACATAGTTACTTAATCTGGTCACAATCCATACCTCTGAGGACAATCTCGCTGGTACTATTACCTAAGTAAGTACAATACAATACAATTTATTCATAAAGCCGATTTATAAAGCCGATTATAAAGCCGATTTATAAGTATGTTGTATCTAAATACAATTCATTGATTCTAGAATCTAGCAAATCTGAGGCCCAATTCTCTAACTTAAAAATAGTTAAAATAGAGTTCGGATCATGTTTCGATCTTGTGTCGATGTCTTAAATGTCAGAAATGGTATTCTCTAAACATAAAATACAACACTGTAATGTGATTATTTCGAAATGTGACCGAAATTTGAACGATTCAAAGTTTTCGATAATTTTAGCATAAGTAGATGGAGTCTCTCTTTACTCTTTCCAATTATATATATAACTATCCTACTCTAATGGTAGGCCCGTGAATTTAAAGTAGACTAAATTGTTATTTATGTGGGAGCAGAATACCAACTTTCTGTCAATTCAAAATTCAGTCTCGATTTGGTTAACTTTCAGTGTAGTTTTAAAATAATTTAGAGAATTGGGCCTCTGATATCCGAGTCTAAAATCCTACGCAATCCACACTAATTGCTCTATTCTAAGATAATAATAGCAACATTAGCACTGATAGCTGTTCTATTACCACAGAAGATATAATGGTTACGTAATTGGCCTTTTCAATTGCTAGTTTAGGTTTCGCTAATTGTGCTCGAAGAATTTTAGTGCTTAGGTGTTTCGTATTGTTCCTGATAAAACTGTTACAAGGAGCAATAAATGTCTACGCCATTTTGGCACACAGACACACGAGTCGATTTATTTAAGCCTTTTTTTATTAATTTGAAAAACGGCTAATTGCCACTGTATTTCGTCACTTTTGCTGTCGTTTCGTGGCTGAGTTCTGAGTCCTCTTAATCATGGGCACCACCCGCGACCGCGACGGTTCTCTAGTAGGTACCTATGTTATTAATTAGTTGTTGGATTTTTGGTATCGGCTTTGTATGTCGTTTTTTGTTTTTTGGTGTGCCAAATAAACGTTTTTTCTTTCTTTCTTTCTTTCTTTACTTGATAGTAATAAGCTACTAATGGCTAAGAATGGACCCCTCCGTCTCCTCCCGTGGATGTCATGAATGTCGACTAAGGGATTACACCAGGGGATGGGCAGCAGCATCCACATGAGTACTCAAAAAAAATACTGCGATCACCAATCTGCCTGCCAAGCGTGGCGATTATGGCAAATCCCTCCATTATGGTAAACATAGGCGTACCTATGTCATGGTACTCTATGCGAGAAGCCTATGCCCAGCAGTGGACTACTTTATGAAACTCAAAAATAGCAAAAAAAAAATTACCTACAAACCCCTATTTTCGTTAAAAATCATTAAGTCCTTAGACATTCTTAGAACCTTCCTAGCTCAGCCTTTGCACAAGCAGCCACCAAGCGTTAGGGAAATACGAAAGGGTACAATTAATACGTTAGGCGTATTTCGTCACAGGGTAATTTCGTCAACGGAAATATGTATATGGGAAATTTCGTCATTACTCAAATAAACCTACAGTGCCTATGTCATCTCAATACATTCACTAACACTTTGGAATTGCTATAACGCAGGGATAAAGCCTCATTTAAGAGGGTTGATGACATCGTAGTTAATTTCGGTTCTAAATAAAACACCTCTATCAACAATTTTAAATTGGATCTAACAAAACTGTCATCTTGCATTTAAATGATTCGTTTACCGTGGAAAAACGGGTCACCTATAAAATATTCTGGTACTGCCCTTGTCTCCGCTCAGGGCCTTGTTTCGGAATAAAATGCAGACTCGCGTCACTTCCAAACATCTTACAAACGGGTTTCAATTTCAAGTCACCTGAGTGTACTTGAAAAAATCGTTTCATTTAGGTACTGCCCTTTCAGCCCTTTCCCATCTCAACCATCTAAAGTATCTAAACTGACGGGGCCGTGGCGTTGATCGTGAAACGGAAAACGAAATATTACGTGCTTGCAGAGTGCCACAGAATCATTAGTACTTACTAAAGTAGCCACAGAATACAGCAAGCAGGTCATATAGCTCGCAAACCTGACAACCACGTTGGGGGATAAAGGTTTTCGAGTGGCGACCTAAACCGAACGACGAAGTAGAGGGAGGCCCTCCTTCGATGGATTAAAGACATTATAAAAGTCACAGGAACTCGGTGAACGGAGGCGGTCCAAGACCGTTCTCAAGGCATTGTAGGGAGGAGGCTCAACAAGCTGATGATGATGATGATGAAGCACAGAATACACAGCGTGTGTTAGTGACGTTAGAGAGAAACTTCTATGCGTCCGTTCTGATATTGGTAACGTTTTTGACTTTGATAAATTCTTCATACCTCACTACGTGCGCGGAATAAATGGATTCGTAGCAAATTGAACGCACAGGAATCGGCTCCAATTACCTTTCTTAAAAGGGTTATCTTCTTTCAAACTGAAGGCTTAAGAACAACAAATTATATAGTAAATAATACTTATTATTAGTTTTTTGTTGAAAATTTATTTTCCAAAACATGTTTTTATTAAATTAGGTATCGGAACCGTGAGCCCAATAAAATGAACCTAAACAATGCCAGGCTACTATAGGCACCTAATATACTGTTAATTATTATTGTAATTGTCATCTGAACCAAACAGGTATGAAAATTTTCAGCTCAATCGGTTGAGTGGAACTAGTTCATAATTCAATTTCAAGATTTATCCTACACTAAATAACTCACTAGATACCTACGTCAAGTTAAATTAATAATAAGTTAAGTTAAGTTAATAATAATAAGGCAGAGTTTAATAAAGGCACTAACTGATGTAGGTACCTACCCTAGGTACTTACAATCTTGATTGAAACCCTAATACCCGCTATATAGAACAAACCGTTTTTTTCGATTTTATGAATTTTAAATTCGATAAGTACTTTAAAAAACTCAGTAAACCAAATACACGCGTTTAATCGTATAACCTTGAATTGTGTCTCTACTGACTGAAATTCTGTAATTCTAAGTGAGTTAATTAACTTAACCTGTCTAAGTTATTTACAGGAAATTCTTTTAAAGCGTCTTTTCCCAATTGTCAAGTGACTGATGGCAGTCAAGAATAAAATCCCAGTATTATAAAATATTACCCGACCAAGACGAGCTGTTATTAAGAGGAGGTCGGGCGCTTACACCCTTTTTCACGCGAACGAAGATTGTTTCTAATTTGGTTATTATTTCACCAAACTCCATGAAACTTTGTATACATGATCAGTACACTAATATCTAGACTCGTGATGAATTTTTTTGACCGCCCTATTGTGTTTTTGTGTGCCTGTTAATACAGAATTAATTTTACGTGATGGCCCAAATTTATAATATGTTAATAACCCTGCTTTGGCGCAGTCGGGTAAAACGCTTTCACGATATAGGAAAACGTTTCTACGTGATGGGGAAAGTTACTTGTACGCAGTTTTATGGGTTTAAGTTTTTAAATTTCATTTTAAGCCGCATTAGAGGTACGGTTTGGGAATTGGGGAGTCTGAAACGTGTGCTACTTTAAATGTTTCCTTTTTTAAAACAGTACCTACAATATTCATAGTGAATTAACAAACCATGCAAAATGTACGACAAATTGAGCATGCAGACCAATATGGGCAAAATAAATAAAAGATACAAATTCAAAAGCATTTTATTAATTGATTTCACAAGGATCATTTTAAATCTTTGTCTTATTACTATCTTTCATAGTGTGACAGTTAGTAACAGTAACTGGGATGTTTGCAGGCTGTTCTTTGATTTTGGACGTTATTGGCCGTGGTTGAACTATAAACGGCAAGGGAAAGATATACATGAACAGGAGTAATTTTAGTTTATAAGACGATTCAAAATGATCCTAGTGATTTCAATGAATAAAATTATTTTTGACTTTGACTTTGACTATATACTTATAGCAAATAAAGTGTAAAGTGTTGCAAAATGTCATGACTAAGACTAAAGGTCGCTACAAAAGGATAAGACCACCCTTTTCATAACATAGGTAGGTTTTGTTTGTAAAAGTGTTTTTATATTCTGGTGCTCAAAAACTATTTTCTATCGGTCTATTCTACCATATTTTTGATGAACTCCGTGGTGCGGTGGGCGAGTAGCTGTAAAGACGCAAGTGGGGGTTTGATTTGCTGTGGGACAAACAAATATTTGTTCCGGGTCCAGATGTTGTGGTACCATGGTCAAGTAGTTCCTTGATACCCACGAGGCCACGACACAGGGAATCCCAGTGTGGGATTAGAGGCCTTACCATGAGCTCTTATAGCGATTCAGTTCAAAAACTATTCAGTACAAAATATCGGTCCGTGATGTCCGCAGCTATATTTAAAGGCACAGTTGCAGAAGGTCTATATAGACCTCTGCGATTAAAGTTATTCAATGAAGACGGATGTCAACGACAAACCGATATTTCGTACTGAATAGTTTTTGAACTGAATCGCTCATGGTAACTATGTATGTAACTTTTGGGTGTTATGTTATGTTATTCATATTCATAAATGTATACGCCTAAGAGGCCTGTCAAATTGTTATCAAAGAATGCTCGCGTTTTAGGGTCTCCGAGTTGTGAAATGCAACAAGAAACGGCTGTAATTGAAAAACTTGAATCGCAACAAAGGGCGGCGGAACTACTCGGTCGGCAGAAACTGTGAAGTTGTGTGTTTCAGTTATGTAAAGTTACGGAATAATAATGGTTTGGTTCGGTATAGCATGTAGGTAAAAGGTAGGAAAGTATTCCGGGAAGCACCAATACAGACTATTTTTGACCATCAAGCAAATGCTTGCAGCTTTCAAAATTCAAATATCTAACGTACCTGAGAAACCAGCCCCTTTACCAAAGCAACTTATCGCTCCCTATCTTTCACGTACTTATGAGAAACCAGCCCTCTATTTAATTACCGAAGCAACTTATCGCTCCCTATATCTTTCACGTACCTACCTGAGAAACAAGGCCCTTTACCGAAGCAACTTATCGCTCCCTATCTTTCACGTACTTGAGAAACCAGCCCTCTATTTAATTACCGAAGCAACTTATCGCTCCCTATATCTTTCACGTACCTACCTGAGAAACAAGGCCCTTTACCGAAGCAACTTATCGCTCCCTATCTTTCACGTACTTGAGAAACCAGCCCTCTATTTAATTACCCAAGCAACTTATCGCTCCCTATCTTTCACAATGCAGCCTCCGAAATCAGAATTCATTTTATTTACACGTGATTGGGTCACTTAATTCTACGTATGTACCTTTCAACTTTTTTAGTCCAGTAGATTCGTAGAAAATATATAGGCTGTGACAGACAGACAAACAGACAGACTCCTGATCGATCCTATAATGGTTCCGTTAGTACCTTTTGAGGTACGGAACCCTGAAAACACAGTCATTCATACACAAAAAGCATTTTCATGAAACCGACACGATGTTGATGCACTGGTTATAAACAGAGTTCTAATACTTCCTAATTCTGTGGTTAAAAGCAAAGAGTTCTGAAAACCCCAAAATGAAGCTCTTCTTGTGTCACTGAAAAATGAGCGTAGTGAAAGGATTCAGATATTCTGCAATCGTTCATAGAGTGGCTACCTTGTAGGTGGAGTGTGTGCGGAATTATAAATAATACCTATGTGTGGGCGATACGCCACTTCAACTTCACCTAATTTTTATTGTTTGAAAAACTGTTTTGTCGATATATCTGGACTAACAAGATCTTGATACATGTAATGAGAAGGTAATACCTACTAGTTAATACAATTAAATTATTTGATGCCTGCAATCTGAAAATCTAATCACCAAATGTAAGTTCCATTGTTAGCCACGCGACGCCTGTTATTTTTCCACACAGACTATTTACAGCTTAGTACCTACTATACCAAGTAGGTATATTATAATATAGACTCTGTACTTATACTTAGTCAACTTTTCTTCCAGTTAGCACAGTATGTTCAAATATATGTAAGTATATATGTGCTACTGTGATAAGTACATACATAATTCGACTATTCGTCCTTATTAGGCATAAGTGGTATTTTAGCAGTGCTATAAGTTCGTATTATCATTTTGAGCCTCAACAGACTGAAATACCAGGCAACACCTACTTATTTACATATAAACAGAGCCGAGTGCCGAAATTAATACGAATTTATGGGCCTTTATGTTTGAATACATAATTAATTAACTGTTCCGCAGTGTTGCCAACTTAGTCAGTTTTGGTCGGATCCAACCAATTTTGAGCACTGACAGCCACTCTTTCACAAACGGTAAGTACCTCAAATATTGTTCAAGATTTTTAGTTTATGGATGTCGTTTTTTACACGTTTTGTTTCAGTTTGACCTCATCGAATATTGGGACCAATGGGACGAATCTTCAATGGGAAAAACTTTCTGATTTCTTCATCAGCCAGTAAACATCCACTGCTGGATGAGGCCTCCCCCATAGCTTGCATAGCATATAACCCATAGTATTCAATGGGGGGGTTTTCCATAATCACCACGCTTGGCAGGCTGATTGGTGATTGCAGTATTAGTACTCAGGTGGATGCTGCTGCCCACCCCCTGATGGCGTTACCCTTAATCGGCTTAAAGAGGAGTTGGAGGAGTCCTCTATTCTTAGGCCGAGACAACCATGGTTTATTTTGACTTTGTGATCATAAAGTAATAAAAAATCCTGACGCATTTATCATACGTACCCTTCGCCTGGAAAGACCATTATTTTTTTTTTGTAATTTAAATTTTGGAGAAACTATATTTTAATTTGATACGTACAGTTTATAAAATAAATATCATGTATTGAAACATTAGCGATACTTTAGTTTTTTTTTTTTTGACTGTATGTAATCTTTTTATCGGTCTCTTGCCACTCTTTGTATTCTAACGACACAACTTGCCATTACTTGGCAACACTGATACCCTCAGCTGTGCAGATTCAAAACTGTAATTATTGCCAGCCGTGTAAATACAGCCTTATGAATTCGTGATATTGTGAATAATGTGCGAACGCAGCCTTTGTGAATTTGGCAGTAATTTGACAAGACTAGCTATAGAATTAATTATGAATGATGATTGAGTTGGAAATGCAATCAATTTGGTCTTAAATGATAATTAAGGATTTAAATAGTATTTATCCATTTTTTTGATCCTAAATAAATAAATGCTGGACATTTTCACACAACATTATCTAGCCTAAGTATTACAACTGTAAGTTTTTCTTTATTTTACGATTCAAATGCCGACATTAAGAAACCAGCTCCTAATTATGGTTGAAAAGTAAGAAATAATATGAATTTCACAACGTTAGTTCAAAATTTGGCCACGACTGCTCTCTTTAAGAACAGACTACCTACTGTTTCTAATAAGATCGGATCATCATCGTCATCATCATCAGCATGTAGAAGTCTACTGCTTGACATAGGCCTCCCCCTCAGAGTGCCACCTCCATCCACCGATTTCCTGAGACGGTTGTCCATCGAGTGGAGGGCCTTCCTCTACCGCGCCGCGCCAGCGCGGTCATCCGGTTTGTGGTCGCCACTCGAGAACCTTTATTCCCAACGGTTATCAGTTGTTTGACTAAGATTCAAGAGGCAGTTCACGCTTTTATGTGGATTTTAAGCGCCAAACTTACCATGATAGGAATGGGTTTAACACAGTTAAATAAGTGCTAAATATAGCACAATCTATTGTGTTGATTGATACCAAGTACCTATTGCCACAGAATAAGAAGTAGGTACCTACCACCGATCGGCGAATCTTTCCGAGCGCGATTTTGTGTACCGGCTCTTAATAAGATCATCAATGTCTTGCCCTTATCCCAATTGATTTGGGGTCGGCACAGTATATTATAGTTTTACTAGTCATACTGCAGAAAGATTTGGCTAGTTTTTTACAGTCGGCCGCCTGCCTGACACCAACCCTCCTTGGGAATGCTTGTATAGGTGGTTTCCTCGTCACCGTGCGGTGGACCAAAGGTGCGAAAGTCTGCACAAGGTTCCAAAACTCCCTTAGTCGCCTCCTACAACCCCACGGGATGAAATGGGGTAGCCCTAATCGAGAACGGAACTACACGGTTATTTTACTTATACTATCGTATAAGTAAAATAATTAAATGTTTAATATTAAATATTGTATGGGACTTCCGAAAATTATTCGCAGAGTCGCGGGCGGGTCAGCTAGTAGTACCTACTTTATCCTTTTAATTTCCCATTCATCCTGTTCAACAGACGGGTGGCGTTTTCAGCTAACCACGTTAAAACTTCGCGTCAAATCAAATGAGCAACCGGCTGGAATCCGAACTAGTCGTCAGAACTAACTTAATTTCGGCAACTATTATAATTTCTGTCGTCAGCTACATGCTACTTGCCTTGTTCCAATATTAATAACCAGGGTTCAAAGTAGGTACTTACCTACCAAGTCCTTGTGTTTGTGTGCGTAGGGTTAAGAGGTTACCGGTAGCTAGCAATAGGGAAATTTCATTGAGTTTATATAGTATTTTTTAAACTCTTGCGATTAGAACACATATTTATTATATTGTCACGGGTATTTATCGCGTGTTTATTCATCACCTTATTATTTATTATTCCCGACGTTTCGAATGCGTTACAGTAATCATGGTCTAGGGCTGACTGGAGTACATGGAGCTACCGTCGAGAAGTGGTGGCAGCTGCAGAAACTACCCTCACTTGGTCTTCAGAATTCATTGAGTTTGAAGAAATAATAGTCAAAATAGAAGCAAAGTTCGTTTGCGTTCAAAAGGGCGAAAGGGATCTACCGGTAACCATCTCTTAAGTAGCTTAACAGGGATGGTTTATTTGTTTGTTGAATAATCTAACGGCCATTTGAAGAAGTCTGATTTTTGTCTTCATCGCCATATGTTTCTTGTTATCCGAACCCCAATCGTAGAAAAATGTATATATCGCATTAAGATAGTCACTTACAGTTACCCCAACTGTAAGATAGTCACATATATTATTGTTTTGTATTTCGAGTCTATTTTCCCAGAAAGATGGACATTTCACTAGACAAGTCTATAGAAATATAATTTTAGTCAACTTGATTAAATTGATTTACAATATACGATGTGAGAGGGGACGTCGAGGAGGAAGTGAGGGGAGAAGGGTGAAAAAGGGGATAAGTATGGAGAGAGCGTGTAAAATAGAGGGTGAGAAGAAGTGAAAAGGGGATGTGGTGTGGGGTCCCCCACACATAGTGTCCATCATGTTAGTCAGTTTATTAGGTTGTAAAGTTTTTTTAAATGGAAAAATCTATCACCTCCCCCCCCCCCCCCCCCACGTCTCATCAAATCCTCCACCAAACCACCTCTAAAAAATCTCTCTTTGTAAATCACTCAAATCAAGTTGACTAAAATTGTATATTCTTATGCCTAGTAAATATGTAACAGACGTTTGGTATAAGTAAAAAATATTCTTCTTATATATAACTAGGTACATATATCCCATATAGTCAGAAATGGCCTTCTTAGGAAAATTTAATCCAAATCGAAAAAACACGTTTCGTCATTATCTCACTGGAGATAAAAGATAGGGAATAGTTCCCTAAGGTGACTATCCTAGCGCGACATAATATCTACTCTTCATTCTGGCGGCTCATGTTTCTTTTATCAGGTAGGTAATAAAAATTACAGGACTGAATAAAGTAGAGAGTATGTAGAGTTTTTCTTCAATTTACTCTACCAATGTATGACACAATTAAAATAATCATTGGGTTGTGGTAATAGATTATGATACAAATTATTAGCAATAGAATAACGGATTTTTATAAGTAATTTTATTTACTGAAAATTCATCTGTTACCTACCTGTTGCTAAATTACGAAGAGTGGAAGGAGGGAAAGTGCTATATCACGAAGAGTAGACGGAGGAAAGGGTGGTTTTTGCCCTGCAGCACAAAGTACATAAAGGTGCGCCGACCCAGCTTGCAGTAAGTCATACACAACTGAAATCAATACAAATAGTTAACTTTTTCACCACTTAGCCGCTAGTATTCTGTGCGCATGTTCTCAAAGTAAGTCATAGTTAACTTTAAAACTGCTCCTTGAATGCGAATTACGGCATGCGGCTAGGACCGTAAGTAGATTCGAAAATAGAACAAGGCTCCAAGGACCAAACCCTATAATGAACTACAATGAAGTACTTAGGTACCTAATTCATGACAAACCCATGTTTCTATCTAAAAATGGCCACAGTTAGGTTGCGAAAAAAAAAACAAGGCACGAAACCGGGAACGTAGGATGCACTCGTCGTGCGTCCGCGTGCCGACGTGCGCGGCGACGCGTTTCCAGTCATCGCGTGGAGAAATTTTATATTTGGAAACAAACTGTTATAAAAATTAAATTAAAAAAGGACTTTTTTAATTTTCTCGCATTCGTGATCACAAGTGTAAGCAATGAATTACACCCTCGGACTCTATAGCATGCACGTTGCTTTCACTGACTGGTACGCTAAAATATCTTGGGTGTAATTGATCGCTTACGACCTTTTATAACAATATACTATTAATATTGCTAAAACAAACAAAACCTGTAATGTAAATGTCATACATAGGTACAAGCAATTTAGTCACAAGCTGTGTAACATCATTAGACTCGAGGGTGCGCTAAAATCGCTCTAAATCAAAGTGCATTTACGAAACAAACGAGTATCTAACGAGCTTGCCGGATTCATGCGACGCTTTTTCCCAAATTCCCATATCTAATCAGTAATTTTATTACTTGAATGTGCGATGCAAAAATATTTATTTATTTAAAGGAAAACCAACAGCAAAAAAACGATAAGAGAAGGAATAGATACATAAAAATGTGAACAAAATAACTTTTAATTTAAAAAACCGACTTCCGCCATTGTATTCGACTAAATATTTGGATGAAAAAAAAAATATGAAAGAACCATAGTGGTGAAAGGATTATGATACTTTTTGAATGCAAATGCTTGGTTTGTTGCTGAAAATATCAAAATCGCCATATGTATGCCTACAATATTTGAGGAGTTCCTCGATTCCTCATGGATTCCATCATCAGAACTGGATTCTGAAAAAAATGGGACCAATCTGAAAGTATATCTATTCAAATAAAAAAAGAATTTTCCAAATCGGTTCATAAACGCCGGAGACATGCGGAAACAAACATAAAAAAAAAAAAAAATGCAACCGAATTGAGAACCTCCTCCTTGTAAAGTCGGTTAAAAATAGTACCTACTCGAGAAGAAAGATAGTAGAGAGAAGAAGAGCAGAAGTTATGATAGTCGATAAAAAGAAGAAAACTTATTTAACATTAGAGTAGCACAATAGGTAGGATTTAACAAAAAAACAAAGTACATACATGAATACAAATAAGATACAAAAAAGTGTGACGAACTAATAATTATAATGTACCTAATAAGAGTCTCACAACGAGAAGAAGAAGTCATTCAGCCGCCGTAGTATTATAAGTACGTAGTATTTAGCTGTATTAGGGCCGTCTCCTCCAGTGGATGTAGTAAAAACCTTACTAGATTACACCAGGTGATGCGCATCCACCTTACAATGCTGCTGGTTGTGAAGTTATGGAATATGCTTCCGTTTGATATTAAGAACGTTGACTCCAAAGTGTGTTTTAAAAGGCTGACTCGTGAGCATTACCTTAAAAAACTGTATAAGTAATTTTTTTTTTCTTTTTTGTTCTTCCTGATTTTATTATTTAAGTTATATCGTATTTTTTTTTTTTTTTTTGTGCTTTTTTTTAGTTTTCATTGTGTTAGCACGCCTTAATTGTTACCACCTTCTTGGTTGGCAGGTAGAAAATGACTTTGGCATTATGCCCTCCATTTGTACATTTACTTTTAGTTTTGTGTGCAATAAAGTATATACAATACAATATAATACAAGCGTGGTAATTAATACGGCAAATCCAGGCCGCAGGCCTCTTCCAGCAGTGGACGTAAACAGATTGGTGATGCTTGCAAAGAGTTACATTTGAGGCAAGATATTTCAAGATATAACAAGCGTAGCGTGTGCTGTCTTGCATATTTTTTGCTGATGTTTATTTAATTTTGACTACCTTCCTAAGGTTTTTAAGTTCTCATTTACTATGTATCAGCAACTCCTTGCTCCGAGGCACCACATAGGCGCTTCTCACCTAATGGTAAGACGGACCATTTATGTAAGCCAAGCCGTGTTTGTTGCCTGATTCTTCTTGGCTTGGTCGCGTTGGAACAGGAGTAATTTTAGTTTATAAGTCGATTCAAAATGATCCTTGTGATTTCAATGAATAAAATTCTTTTTAGCTTTGACTTTGACATTGACAAGAAGGAAGAAATCTAGGTTACTTATATATTCCCACGACATAGGGAATCCTAGTGTAGGATCATGACTACCTATGTATTTGACTGTTAGGTGTTATGTTATGTTATGTTATGCTGCTGCTCATACCGTATACCGTAAAATCCAAATATTCGCAGAACACAAAAAAACATTGCAAGTTCTATAACTTTTCATTTAAAAAACCGACTTCTGCCATTGCATTCGACTAAATATTTGGATGAAAAAAAATTATGAAAGAACCATAGTGGTGAAAGGATTATGATACTTTTTGAATGCAAATGCTTGGTTTGTTGCTGAAAATATCAATCATATAATTATCAATCGCCATATGTTTGCCTACAATATTTGAGGAGTTCCCTGGATTCCTCATGGATTCCATCATCAGAACTGGATTCTGAAAAAAATGGGACCAATCTGGAAGTATATCTATTCAAATAAAAAAAGAATTTTCCAAATCGGATCATAAACGCCGGAGATAAAAAAAAAAACAACCGAATTGAGAACCTCCTCCTTTTTTGGGAAGTCGGTTAAAAACTAATCAATGTTTTTCGACGTGAACAGGTAATTATTCATTCATTAACGTCTTCACGCTTCAATTAGTCGGCTAAGGTAGGTTAGAAGATTTTAATTGAAACAATGTGATCTTGCTGTTAAGAGGCCGTCATTACTAAAGTGATCTAATCAGGCGCTGTCGAATTTTTACGGTATTCCCAAGGTTTATTTCTGTCATAGAATTGATTATCCTAGGTACTAATATTATATATATAAAAGTTTGTGAGGATGGAAGGATGGATGTTTGTTACGCTTTCACGCAAAAACTACTGAACGGATTTTGAATAAACTTTAAAGTATTATTGCTACATCATATCCTACCAATATATAAATGTAAAAGTTTGTGAGGATGGATGGATGTAACTCTTTTAAACAAAAACTACAGAACGGTTTTTGATGAAAAGAATAACATAAAGGCTATATTTATAATAGAAGTTCCACTCAGGAGGAGCTAATGGAAGTTCCACAAGGGCGAAGCCGCGAACAAATCCTAGTTTGACTATTATCAATTTATAACTAAATTATTACTAAATTTCTTGCTAGAAATTTAGCCATTATACATAATTTCCAGAGATTATATTATTGTACTTAAATGTAATCTCATAATCATCATTTTGGCTGTAACTTGTCTAAAATATGTATGAAGAAACGTCCATCTTTAACATCAAGTTGTTGTTTGTTGGACCCCTCTCATAGAATGCAATGGGAGGATTTGCCATAATCACAACGCTTGGCAGGCGGATTGGTGATCGCAGAATTGGTGCTAAGTACTCAGGTGGATGCTGATGCCCCATCCGTTGGTGTAATTCTTTTACGCTGCTTTTACGACATCCACGGAAGGTGACTGAGGGTTCTGTTCTCATGCCGGACACACTACAGCAATTCTCATCTTCTATATGGAACACCATAATAAACACAGCAGTTAGTAGCTCAGAACAATATCATTGCTTTAATTGATCTGAGTCAGTAGGGTGTAGTCTAAAAATAAATAAAATAATTAAATAAAGAGTTAATTATATGTCATTGTAGGTATTTATTGTGGTTTAATAAATAAATAGCCCTCTTATATCTTAGTGGGGACGAACGCTACTAAAACCTTCCCGTTTGCCCCTTCAGAGAGGAGCTGTAAAAAAACTTCCCGCTCGTCCCCAGTGGGGACGAGACGTGGGGACGAGCGGGAATAACCCAAACTGAACGCACCTCCACCGCTTTTACTTGGCATTTGACACAAGTTTTACATTCGAAAACAGTCCTTAATCCTTATGTTTACGGATTATGCTCTGAGAGATTACGTTATGAAATAGTAGGGCGTACAGTTAATTAGACCAAGAAAAAATCCTTGGATTAAACACACTCTATCTAACTATTTTGTTTATTGCAGTTAGTATGATGTGTAGGTACCTAAATAACATCGTTCAAAGCATTAAAACGTGTCAGAACACAGACGTCAATGAAACCTTGCGATGCCTCGAGTCTTGATAACAAAACAATGGAAATCTTTGGACCGAAATAGAAACTGATGTAAAAACTAGCTTAGGTACCTTTATTGATTTGTATTTGTTTACCATATAAAGTCATTTGAAATAACTAACTTATTATTCAGGATAGATAGAAGAATAATCCTACTATCCTACTTCCTACTAATACACTCGAGAGCAATGAATCCGGGTCACTTAAAGAATGTTAAAAATCTCGGAAACTAAAAATGATAGATTAATGCAATAAATTGTATTTAATAGACAATGTAATACTCCTTAAATGAAGGTAAAAAAAATATGAGTCACCATACATTTTATTAACACAAAATTACATAAAGAAAAAAACTGCTGATTTATCCTTAAAACAAAAATAGGAAACATGAAATTTTTGAACTTTATTACGATTTTCTTGAATTTTAATACTTCGTATTGCCTCCTCGTGCTTCCATTACTGCGTTTACGCAGAAAAAAAACAACAAAAAAACAGAAATCAAACAATGATAAATGACAGATTACAAACAAAAGCAAAACCAAATGCTGTAATTTCGTAGTTCCATCTTCGAAAGTGGCCCTTTTTCAAATTTGATTTTTTATGATATAACTTTACAATAACTAAGAAGTTTTAATACCTTCATTTAAGGAGTATTACATTGTCTATTAAATACAATTTATTGCATTAACCTAGCATTTTTAGTTTCCGAGATTTTAAGGATTCTTTAAGTGACCCGGATTCATTGCTCTCGAGTGTATTATAAACGCGAAAGTTTGTGAGTATGGATGGATGTTTGTTACTCTTTCACGTAAAAACTACTGAATGGATTTGAGTGAAATTTGGAATGGAGATACTTTACGGCCTGGATTAACACATAGGCTACTTTTCATCATCATCATCAATTTTCATCATTACTCACGCGGGTGAAATCGCGGGGCGCAACTAGTCAAATAATAATATTGTGATAGTTCCAATGTAAGATTTGTATCTGTGTATGTAGAAAAACTACCTGACATTGAAAAATCTTACAAAACTCCCAAAAAAATGTTAACAGTGTAAGTACCTCAGGACTAACATGCGGATTTATATCAATTTGAAAATTTACAGCCTCATCTGCAATGACCGCCGTAAAAGATTTTTATTCTCCTCCCAGCTGTCGAGACTTGGTATCCAGGGAATACGTAATGTGGCTAACGACGTGATGAGATGGTAAAAGGAATATACATTAAACTATGCATACCTAACTACTTCATTAATAGTTGATTAATCTATTACGTGCCGCGGTGTATCCGGTCTATGAAGACCTCCGTCTTTCCCGTGGATTTGGTAAAACTCTTACTGAGGATAACACCAGGGGACGGGCTGCAGCATCCCGTTAAACTGCAATCACAAATCTGCCTGCTAAGCGTGGTGATTATGGCAAATCCCCACATTGTATTCAATGGGGGAAGCCTCGTCCAACAGTGGACGTAAACAGGTGCTTGAATCCTTGGTAACCCCTACATATGATTCAATACATAATTTAAGTCCAATTAGGGCGTCACTATACGTGGTTTTTATGTACTGCGCCCTCCAACAAAGCATTTGAATAGTCTCATGTGCCTGTAATTTCACCGACACAATTATACCCTTCAAATGATGCAAGCATTAGTAATGCTTGGACACACAATAATTACCTAGAACCTACTTCTATAGGTAAATTCCTCCTGCACTGTCGCCTTTGATCCATCGACAGGCTGACAGACTATGGACCTAAAATACCAGCTGGCGAGCGAACCTAATTCAATTACTAAGAATTTATATCTGTTGCTTGTTGCTAATAGATTTCTATCGATAGTTCCGATCACGATCTTTTCATGCTCATTCATTCGGTATCGATAAGTTACAAGTTGTTGACAAATCATGGATAAACCGGCCAATTTATATAGTACTATTGTGCTATGAACCGTGCATAAAGTTAACCATTTTTAAACATTTGTATACTACGATTTTTTTTAGTTAGTTCAGGATAAGCGGTTTGCCAACAAACCAAAACACCGTTCCACAATGTGTTGGTACTGCGTGCAATGTGACATGCTGACATGGTAAACTAAAATCCTACTAATATTATAACGCGAAAGTTTGTGAGTATGGATGTTTGTTACTCTTTCACGTAAAAACTACTGAATGGATTTGAGTGAAATTTGGAATGGAGATACCTTATACCCTGGATTAACACATAGGCTACTTTTCATCATCATCATCAATTTTCATCATTATTCACGCGGGTGAAACCGCGGGCGCAACTAGTGAAAGATATATCTAGAGTTCGCGCCTCCAGAGATGTCCCAGGGACATTTGAGGAACTAACTTTTTACCTTTTTAACGTTTTAAACCGATTTTAGCTTAGACCTTTTCGATTAGACCTTTGAGCATAAACACCTAAACACGGGACTTCTTTCGTGGCGCTGACTCTCAATTGTTTTTTACGAACTTAATACTTACTAAATGATTTAATTTAATTTGAAATGTAAAACAATGAACAATCCACTTTTAATACTTACATTTTCGATTTATATCGTTTCAAAGAACAATTTACTTGTTTCTATTGCAAATGATCTTTATACAATATTGTCAGTTAGTATTAAAGAAACCACAGGTACATAATATAAACACTTTATACCAAAAACGCTTCTGTAGTTATCGTTGCAATCAAGCTTTGTTAGCACCTGCGTAAATTATGAAGGTACACCTAATCGCTAAAACGTAATTTCAAATAGAAACAGCATTGAAAATGTTTAAAACAGCTCAAGGCTGTGATAGTAACAGCAATTACGTAATCAGAGGACACTTCAAGAGGGAGAGGGGGGCAAGAGGTGCGGGTTCGATTCCCGCCCGGGACAAATGTTTGCATGCAATATTTGTTCCGGGTCTGGGTGTTATGGTACCATGGTAGGTACTAGTAGTTCCTGATTCCCACAATACAGGGAATCCTAGTGTGAGATCAGAGAGCTGATTCTAACTATTTTGCACACAATTGACACGGGCGTCTCGTGTAGTGTAGTGTGGATTTTTGTATGGAGACACCGATGAGCGCCCCTAGCGTACACTCTGTGAACCTCATTTTTCATACAAAAATCTGTATTACACTACACCAGACGTCCGTGCCAATACGTAGAAGACTGTATGTGACTGTTGGGTGTTATGTTATGTAGTTATAGCAAGCTATTTCCAAATTTCACCGGTAGCCAGCAAGGGTGCATAAGCCCTTTTGCTCGCGAATGAAGTTGCTTTTAATTTGACTATTATTTCTTCAAACTCCATAAAACTTCGTACACATGGTACACTAATATCGAAACCCGTGGTTCGTTAGTTTCTTATAAAATTATAATGGTTTCCAAATTATAAATTAAAAAAAATAGTTTATGAAAAACTTTCGCATCATTTTCTTTATTCTGTGCTATTATATTAGTGTACTGGTCATGTCTACAAAATTTCATGGAGTTTGATGAATTAATAGCCAAAGTAGAAGCAATCTTCGTTCGCGTATCAATGGGTGAAAGCGCCCTTAACCTCCTCTTAAATGAGAATATTAACAAGAATACAACTTCAAATAGAAAATACAAAACTAAAATTACACGTAGAAAATGGGTCTCGCAGTACCCAATAATGAAATGCCATTTCTGTTTATTCTTTGAAAGAACAAGATGAAACACTGTTGTGATGAAATAGGGGTGAAAAGGTGTAGGTATTCAAATGTGGATATTGGATATTGATTTTATGATAATGCGAAAAGTTCTTTAGTATTGTGTTGAATGAACTTGTTGACACGCTTTGAATAAGGCCTTATTTAGGAACGTCGTGGAAAATAGGGGTGAATTGGATGGATATGGTTTTTTACCGCCTATCATCATCATCATCATCCGCAGGCTGACTCCCTCCTCTGCTGAGCAGGTATAGATCCTTGTACTCGTAGTTCCTGATATCTAAGACAGAGAATCCTCGTGTGGGATCAGAATTATGTGTATGTGACTATTTGGTGTTATGTTGTGATTTCAATAAATAAAATACTTTTGACTTGACTTTGCTCACTAGGTACTATATCATCAGACCACTTCGCTTCTTATTCTTTGAATAATTACATTACACGCGATTACGTCACGTGGTCGAGATTTATCTCGAAAATATGGGCTCACCCCCCTATTCCCTAGCTGAAAGTCACTCGGTGACTAATGTTTGACAAGTAAAATTACCATCAAATGCTCAAAATTATTTTAGGCTCGTAATTGGGCCGATCTGCCCAGGCTAGACAAAGAAAATCAAATTTCCTTTACCTTTATTCTATTATCAATAAAGAATAATTTTGAAAATTTACGTCATTTTGTCGGTTTTCCCGCCATTTTCCGTAGCTTAAAGGCACGGAAGAATGAATGTCAATCTTCTTCCATGCTTAAAGGGTAAGAATTTTGTCAATTGACGGTCATTTTACTTGTCAAACGTTAGTCACCGAGTAACTTTCAGTTAGGGAATAGGAGGGGCTGGACTACAGCCAGCTCTGTCTTATCAATTCTCAATGAATCATTCTGTATAACTGCGAGTAGATTTCCTTGCTATGATGTTGGCTCCTGAGTTCGAAAAGTGTTTTGTCCTTCGATTATTTTTTTCGTTTATTTACCTCAAACTACCCAACTTGTTTTGGTCTTGGTTCCCCTATTTACAAACATTTCCCCCATAATCCTTGAATGTTAGTGAAGTTTAGCCCACATTGCACAATACAGAGTAAGGCGACATTCACGTAGGAAGCTGGCTACCAACGCTTATCCATCTATGTATGAGCCTGCTAGCAAAATCATAGGTCATAGCCGGAAGTCATTATATAACTGGGCTTTACTTGCGACGGCGCCGGGCAGCGCTGGCGTGGCGTCTGGGTTGGAAGGTCAAAGTCAAAGTCAAAGTCAAAAAGAACTTTATTCATTGAAATCACAAGGATCATTTTGAATCGTCTTATATAAAATTAAATAACTCCTGTTCCGATAAGGAACGATGACTTCCGAAAGGCGGCTGTGAACACCGGTCTGCTGCATATCAGGGCGGTATAACCAGTGGACTAACTAATGAACCTACCGTAGCTTATAATTATCGGCAAGACGCCGGTAACCAGCTTTCTCAATGAATGCTGCCGAAGTTTGCCACTCATAACTAAAACTACTTAGCGTGCGTGACCGTAAATTCTTGTTTCCTAACTGAGGAGTGAGGGTTCTGGCATTCCGCCAACTGCCCTATTTCGTCATCTAGATAGTGGCAGTTCAACTATTAATATTGATTTCAGTTGAGGCGTCTTAGAGAAAGGATGGCGATTTTCTATAACTGTGGAAAGCTTTGTTGACCTCAAATTAGGACTAACATGGGTTCGTGGTATCTCTTTGTTTGAAGGATTTGTTATTTCGTAGAAGTAAATCCTTCCAAATCTTAGAGTCAAATTGAAAGCTGTCAATACTTCCCAATGTAGTAATGTAGGTAGTAATTTCTAGAAAAAATCTTGAAATGATGATTCAATTGTATTATTTTTAAGTTTGTAACATACATTTCACATTGGCCTTTTCGGGGCCCCCACTAACAAACCGTCACTGACCAGGGAACGATCCTTGAACGATCGATCTGCGTTTACTATAAAAGATTTGTGTCGTTGGCTAGGTTGGTAGCTTTGTGTGTATATAATCAAAGGTTGGTAGTTTAGTTACTTATCTAGAAAAGTTGAATTAAAACTGTACTTGAAACATCTGGGTCGGTAATATTACTGAACCAGTTCCGAGTGAGCTACTGTAATGAACACATCTCTGCTCTTTGTCCTTTGATGTTTCAAATGAGCATACTCCATTGATCAACTCTTTGACTCTTTGGCTTGTATACTTTGTAGTCTGCTTGATAATGGTAATACTGTGTCGTATGAAACCTTTCAGTGTTTGAGTAGCTTTGAGCTTGGTTCTTTTTGTTCTCAGACCTCTACCTTTTTTGACGTCATTAAATTTGCTTCCGTAGTAGAGGGAAATTTAGAAAACTGATGATAACGAAATCGGGGGATATACAGTTTGGTGTTGCTATCTATCATCTACATACAAAATTAAATTACACCACTCGATAGCTAAAGAATCAAATAATTCGTGAAGTTGAGTGAGGACTGTGACGCAATGACGCAACGCGCGCGGTGTAGGAGGAAGCGTAGCTATTTTGAGGTGGTTTCGCTGCGTCACATAATTTCGTATTCGCGTAAAACACTTACTTTACTGCCGTACTTTGTGGCCGTGTCCACGACACAGCTACACCCCGGTTTTTTCACCCCGAAGCGTCTCGAAGACCATGTTTTATGTTTCACTATTTCCTCAGTAGTAAGAGGACATAAGAAGAATAACACAAGGTACATAGACAAGGTATAACAAAATACGTAGAAAGTTAAAAATCCTCCCTCTACGATAAACAAGATCAATCAGGAACTTAGACATACAAGGAATAAAGAGCGCGTAAAATAAAAACTTTATTTCGATAGTAAAACCTTGTCACAACCATAAAACAGATACTTTTCATTTTTTAAATTTCGAACAAATGGTTATCAAAGATAGTTTGACATTTTTACTAGACTGACATAACTGCATGACGGATTTTTGAGACGTGTATTTTATAATTTTTTGAGTGTTTCTGTTTAGTTTATAAAATTCATATTTTTTGTATTTAGCTTGTAATTTATTGTTAACTTTTGATAAAAATGCAGTCTGTGGTAACGTTTGAGAAGCCATTGCCGCATCTAAGTTTACCGGATTGGGACGCACGGCTTTACGGATTACAGGTATTTACTATATTAGGAACTTCCTCAGGGACTTCCTTCCTTCCTTTCCTAGCATAGGTCTAATAGCTTGTCTTCCAGCTAAATATAGATTTGGGATGGAACTAGAGGTGAACGAAGCTTAACTCGGAGTAGCTTGGTCTCCGGGTTAGGTCACCATAATCATCATCTTAGGTCAGAGCATCATCTTAGGTCCTGTTTACATTTGTCAAAAAATGGGATCTGACATAACCTATCATGCCTACGAGCACAGGTACAATAAGCACCTAATGTAAACTCCACCTAATGTTTAATTTTAGACAATTTTTGTAAACAAACAAATGTCAAGATATGCCACTGTGTGTATAAGTGTCATGTATGTATGTCATATGTGAATTTACACGTATGCTACACAATCATGACACTTATACTCACAGTGGCATATCTTGACATTTGTTTGTTTACAAAAATTGACTGAAATTAAAAATCAGAGGCCCAATTCTCTAATTTAAAAACATTCAATTCGCAATATAATCTCGTCTCAGTCGCACTGTCAGCTGTCAACCTATATAGTAACTATTACTTAATCTTCGCATGCATACGCGAAGATTAAGTAGTAGTAACTATACGATACAGTGCGACTGACACGAGATTATATTGTGACTGGAATGTTTTAAAATTAGAGAATTGGGCCTCAGGGTATAGGTACCTGGTCGTATTCTCTTCCCGTGAGAAGTCACGTGATTGGCCCAAGACTACGTCATCGGCTGTGGTTAGGGCTGCCAGATGGTTGTGTGAATGTTCTCCTGATAAAACTTGGAATTCCGAAATATACTTACACTAATGCATATATACTATTTATAGGTAGGAAAAAAATTAAAATCACATTCTCAGATAATTTTGATTTACTTATTATTTAGGCATAGCTTTTAACTTCAGTAAACATCGCCTTCAGTGTCAGTTCCATTTGAAACACTAGAAAACTGCCATCGCTTTACTATTATCATGACTTGACCGATTGAATAATAATATTATCTACTTGACATTGGTAAAATTGAGATATTCCTCAACCCCCACTCCCCCACTGTTATATTTCTCTATTTACTTACAATATTGCGAGGATCCAGACTTCAACCAAATAAGTTATAATTACTTCGCTTACCAAAACTGTTAGGACCGGGCCTTGTAAAGCCTTTGGTAAGCTTATTCGGGACTATCCCGTTTCTAATTATGAACTCGATAACCGCTTACCGCTAAACACTTTCCTTCGATCGAAATAGTTAATTTTGTAAAAGCTATGCGTCTATTATTTTAAGACGGTCCAGCAGGGCGATTCTAAAACGTCGGAAACGTTTCCGATTAAGTTAATAGAATTCAAGTTTTCGTGGCTTGGTATCATTTTAGAAAAATTACGACTATACACCACGTACTTTACTATTCTCCTGCTGACGTTTCGTTGACCATTTTGAGGTCCTTCCTCATGAGCACCGACCGCGACCACGCTCAAAGGTCGTGCGACGAGAACTCAATCTCTCATCTCATCTCTCTCGATCTGTTCTCGTCGCACGACCTTTGAGCGTGGTCGCGGTCGGTGCTCATGAGGAAGGACCTCAAAATGGTCAACGAAACGTCAGCAGGAGAATAGTAAAGTACGTGGTGTATAGTCGTAATTTTTCTAAAACCGATTAAGTTAGTTTTTCATTTCGATGTAGTAAGTAACTAAAACAATTTTCTCTGGTAAAACACAGTTGAAAACAATAAATATTGTATATTACTGTGTTTTACTAGAGAATTTTTTTAGAAAATTGACTCTTAATTGATTTCTCCGGCTGAAATGCGTGAGGTAGTGGGTTTGATTCCCGCTGCGAGACAAATGTTTGCATTGTCTACAAATATTTGTTCCGGGTCTGAGTGTCTTGTTCTCTGTTGTCTTGGTGTGTGTAGTGGGAGAGTTCGTTGGGGAAATACTACCTACCATACTATTTTGAGCCGCCAAGCAGTAATGCTCGCATTGCTGTATTCCGGTTTGAAGGGTATGCCGGTGAATCGAAATTACTCAGGCACATGAGACTTTTCATCTTTACATCTCAGGATGACGGGCGCAGTGCTATGCCAAGGGTGCGTCCTAGGTGGGCGCAACCTAAAAGGTATTGCATTTGTAATGAGTTGGAGTTATCGCTTATCATCAGATGGGCACAAGGCAGTTACTTCATATAAAAAAAGATGCTTCTAAATTTTTCTGGTTCTTTGATTTCTGTTCTTAGTATTTGGGAGTAGTGACTTACTATCGAACCATTAGTTTTCACGGAAAATTTACACTGAATCAGCCTATTTTCTTAGCAGGCTGTTACCAATTTAGTTTTAATTTAGTTACGCTTGAAATCATATCCAAATCCGTGCCTTGCCTACTACCAATCACCGAAATACAATTTACTTTGAGTTACGGATTTTTAACTTTTTTAACTAATTTCGAATTGGCCCGGCGAGGGCTATTTAAACTTTGTATTGACTCGGATGACCTATTTCAACATATTACAAGCTGATTGATTTTATTTTATGTGAGTAAGGTAGGTACAAAAATTTCAACGAAATAATTTCAAAGCCTCACGAAAACTCCCCTTCGGCCGCGTTGACAACTAAGTTTCGCAACCAGTTGTGAAAGAGTAGTTAGTCTTCTTTCTTGGCAGCTGGTTGCGATAGAATTGCTGTTTAATGTAGGTTTACTAGGTACTTCAGTAAATAGGTTTCGGAGATAAGGTATTTTCATGGAATTAAAAAGATATCAATCATTAGTGATTTCTTTTACACCACATTATTGATTTAATGTAGGTCATACGTTTAGGTACGTTTAGGGGTTTAATCACATATAAGTATGATCAAACAAACCTACAAAATGAAGTTTGATCGATATTATAAAAGTGCTTCACTCTTCAATACTAAAAATTCTCATTGTAGTCCTATTAAAGTACTTACTACTTACTGAAACTTCGCACTATTAAAAATAAAGACAGATTATTAGAATTTTTTGCTTTTTTGTTACCTTTATAGAATATACAGGTATTGTTTTGATGGACAGGTCATATCTGACACCCGAAGAGCTGATGCTTTTGACCTTCGGCACGGAGCCTGCCAACTCCGCAATGAGACGAGGATCAAGACCGATTGGGACAGCTACCATAACAACAATCGACTCAGAGCCAGGTTTGCACTTCACTGTTAGATTTCTTCCTACTTCACTCTTCCTTGCTCTTCACTTTTAGATTTCTTCCTATCTCTTACGGCTGAGCTATCCCTGTGAAAAAAGACAGACAGACAGACGGCGTAGCTTAGTAATAGGGGGGTTCCCTTGGCACCATCTAGGTACGGACGGAACCATAAAAAACTCTATCTTACAGAGTCTACGAGATTGAGCAATGGAAGTCCCAGCTCCAAGAGCTGCTTGACCGTCTCGACAAAGAGATGGCAGATCTGAAGGAAGAGAAGGCTTCTACTGAGAGGGAGCTGGAACAGCTGAACATGCCTCTTCTTGTGTGCTCCGAGTGCCTATCGAACAGAGATGGAAGGAGCAGCACTGAGCTGACGTACGATCTTGCTGATACCGAGTTGAAGAAGGTACCTAAGTTTTTACTTTCGTGTTTGTGATGCCTTTGGTGTTGCAGCCGTCCATAGGCTACCTACGGTAACTACTTTCCATCAGGTGGGCCATATGCTTGTTTGCTTGCTAAGTAGTATAAAAAACGATAATTGTTCGATCAGCGAGGACGACAGGACGCAGGAGGTTGTTGTATGAAGGCGACCCGCGACCGGCCGTTGTATCATTCCATATATTATAAATGATAGAAATGCATACCCTTGCACTATTCCTTCCTTGCGCCAAATCGCAAGCAAACTTTGTTTTCCATTTATTTCATTGAGCTTTTTGCAATCACACCTTATTTTTTTATCATTGCGAATATAATTACATCAAATACAATCACACTCACAGGAATTATGCGTTACGGAGAGCAACAAAAAAATGCTTATAGACCGTTGCCAATCAGCCTGGGAGAAGATCAACAAATTGGAAGTCGTAAAGTTTAAACTACAACTTGACTTGAACGATAAAAACGAGGCTCTCCAGATAGACAAGGACATGCTCGGATTGGATAAGGACTGCGCGAACATAACGTATAAAACGGATTCCCTGAAGACCCCTAAAAGGTAAGATATATATATGAATTTATTTGGGTTGTTTGATAGCGCGTAGATGTCAAATGTTCAGAACACGATTGTTCTTGTCTTATTGTAGCCAGGAAGGCAATTATCGTAATTATTTGACATTCAATTCACAATTTAATCTCATCTCAGTCATCTTTCGATTAATTATCAACCTTTCTGTCGCTCATGGGGAAAGGTCGAATATCTAACGGAGGTATCGAGACTATATTCGGTGCCAAATATTCGTTCGTACACCGTGGTACCATTAGATACTTAGTACCACTGATGGTACTGTGGTAATTTTTATTTGCCGTTGAACCATTAATGGTACTACGGATTCTTTTTTTGCCGTGGTACCATTGATTGTACTATGCTATTTTTTATTTACCGTTGTGCCATTACCACAATTCAATGCCATTATTATTTTAATTCAATTAAAAACATTTAGAGCGTTGGTCTAAAATATCAGTTTTATTTTAAGTTCGCCATACATTTGTTTTTACGTTGATGACAATAACAATATCGAATTACATTTTGGTTTTTGTTTATTTTCTGAATGTACTACGGTTTAATAACAAATATTATTTGCAATGTTACCATCGATGTAATGGAACGACGGCAAACAATAATTGCCAAAGTACCATTGATGGTACTACCTAATGGTACCACTATGAACGAATGCAAATATTGACCAATCACATTGCGGTGACTTAAAATCTTTGTAATATTTTGACATATTTTACGATCGTCTCGCTAGCGACAAATGTTTGTGTATGGGCCTGAAGGCGTTTGCTATAGAAAGTAAGCTAGGTACTACGGCTACGCACGCATAGTGATAGACGTGACATTTGACCGAGATGAGATGGAATGTGAATTGAATGTTCCATAATTACGATAATCGGGTCTCAGATATTTGCTATTAATTTTGATGTAAAAAACTTTTCTATAGGTACGTAAAAACTACACGTAAAACAGATTTAAAGCTACGGTACTTACTTATCCTGGATTGTAGAATGAATTTTCTTATAAATAATGCTCGTTGATGTACAATGAAATAGCTGAAAGTTACAACACTTCCTTGAGGCTTGTTGCACCTGAGACTTAAAAGGAACACTCTAACCAGGTTCCGTTAAGTTTCATAAATATGAAAAGATGGAGTTAGGCGTCTAAAAGGCAGCCTGAAGCTTTTTTTTATAGTTAGCGTTGAGGAAATTCTTAGCTGTGCTGGCGTAATGAGACTTTGAAATTTTAAACGCGCTCCCGACTAAATTTCCTACTATTAGGTACTCAGATGGACCTTCAAGTTTTATGATCACAGCTTCAACTGTGAAATAACCCTTGAATTATACAATATAAAACATTATCACACCTGAATTCTTGGAGGTAGCCGTTAGCCGTAATAGTTTAGTTTACTTCTTGCTTTCTATATTCTGTGTTAGCTGCTATCCAATGACATTATATACACGCCCAAAACCACCGAACGATGTATCCATAAATATACTGATAGGTATCTGTGTCTGTAGCTGCATAATAGTAGTATCTACCTGGTAATTTTTTGTAAGGAAATTCTAGAGTAAGACAAACCACAGCACAAATAATGTAAACCTTTTGGGTGGCCATCGGGCTATGGAAGCTATGCTCAGAGTTTTACTACGTCATAGAAGCCAAAATGAGGAAATCAGTTGAAGAACCAAAATCACCGACATAGCCCTCAGAACAAGCAAGTTGCAGTGACAATTGGGCAGGGCGTATAGCTCGCAAAACTGACAACCATTGTGGGAAATAATAGTTCTCGAGTGGCGACCACAAACCAGGCGACGCAGTAAAGGCAGTGGAGGTTTGAACCGTGCCTATGGGGGAGGTTTATGTCCAGTAGCGTACTTCTACTGGCTGATGATAATGATGGGTAGAAAGAAAACTTCCTTATCCAAAAGTGAGACTACAGCTTCCTTGCAGAATGATAACATACGACCAATGGCTGGGGAAGTGCGAAGCGACTTTGAGAATGGCAGTAACTGAATTGCAAGACACCCTCCGTCTCCGTGAGTCTCTCTTTGTGGCCAGAGGGCGAGCCAGAAATGCATTGAGAGCTCAAACAGACGTCACTAACTATATGCTGAGAAGGAGGATCTATGAAACGCAGAGAGCTAGGAACGAGCTGAACTGGCAGAAGTTTAAGGTAAACAATGAATTGTAAGCCGGGTCTAGCCTTTTTTTGCTTGACTTGGTAAGTTTAATTCAGGTATAATACGATAACAGCTCGAGAGGAATTTTGGTGCATGATCCTTATTCTGTTCTGTTTGAGAAATATCTGATTTACAAACCGACACGTACTATAAGGGGACAAGGGTTTCCGAAATCCGAGTACCTACTTAGTAACACGATGTAATAGAATTGAATGAGTCCTGAGTGTGAAGGGTATAACAATTTCAAACAAGTGAGCTTGTATCCTATTGAAATAATTGCCTTTAATTGTGAGGTCCAGACCAGACAGTTCAAGGCAATTCTGTAGGCCTCTACAGAACTATCCCTGAGGTGCGAGTCTCCAGACAATAGTAATAATACTTATTTACAAGATCCCAAAACATTCAGTACAGCGGTGTCGATCCTGACGGGAGCGAACGTGGTCTGCGTTACAACTAAGTTATCAATATTGAATATAATATATTTAGTTTTACATTAAATCTGTCGCAAGAATGTTTCTTTTTAACCTATATCAGCGAACTTAGGTATGCTAGTGTTTGTAGGATTTCGACACCTAAATGGTAAAAATAAATGAGAAGTATTGTTTTGTGGAGAATTCTTTGTCCGTTTATCCGCAATGTGTGTTCTCAGCAACTGCAAAATTCTGCGGGGTCAGTGGTTACAATGGGTGTACCACAAGGATATATACTCGTACCATAACTATTTTTAATTTACAGAAATAATAATAATAATAATAAAGTTTTTATTAAGACAACTACATAGTCCAATAAATCCACCACATCTTGGAAGGGATGATCACGTGATTGTATTGTTTGCAGATGACACGTAACTTTGATTTAAATTAAAGCGATGACATGCTATTTTTGACGATGACCTAACGTTGTAAAATAGTTCAATGTAAACAGTTCAATGCTAAACGAAAAGAAAACAAAAAAAATTACCTTGTTTAAGTACTAAAAATGGCAACAGTCATAATGTAAATACGAAAAACAAAGATAAACTTGCTTTTCCCACTATTAGGCTCCATAAAGTTAATAAATAGTTTAGAAGGCATTGTATACGTTTCTTTAACAAAATCCCAAGCGACGTGCTAAAATTGGCGATTTACTTTAAATCGACAATTTTAGCACTATTTTTATTTTTTAATCTGTCTCGCACTTGTCCGTTTTTATTATTTGCTTCTTGACAATGTGGAAATTTGGAGTTATTTTTATTTGAAAACTGGTATCGCGAAATGGTTAATTTACCTATATATGTACCCAGCAGCGATTTGTACCATTTATCCGTATCCGTAACAGAGTTAAAAAGGTTCCCATATATTTAGATTCATTCCCACTAGTTCCTTTTGGCAGTCCCTTTAAAGGTACTAATGGGACTTTTTTTTCCCACTAGAACTTCCCTGCTAACTTATGCTTCCCACTCTCTATCTCTCTGTTTCTTTGTTTTATGAATCAAGAACACGTTGTACCTTAAAGATTACATTATAATTTTAATAAACACATTTTAAAGTTGATGAAAATCGGTTCAGCCGTTTCCAAGACATTATCACGTTTGTTTTATAAATAAAACTCAAAAAACTTTTTTTAGATGGAAGAAAATATGGAAAAGCTGGGCACGGAACTGAAGATTTTAGGTGAGCAGTTTGCCGATAAAGTAAACGCACTGAAAGTGGCCGAAACTCGCTTGGAGACGCGAGGGTACCGGCCTGGTGTCGAACTGGCAGCCGATGAAGCAGACACAGGGCTGAAGGAAGAAGTCAGGAACTTGAGAGAGACCATCCGACAATTGCAGGAGAAACTGGACTGTGCCAAGTAAGTACTACTAAACAAAACAACCTTATCTTATTTTACTTAACTATTTTTTTATTGTAAAACATAGGTATTAAGATGTTAAGTAAGAATTCAAAACTATGTCCACTATGTTACCAAGATTGGTGTACAATATCAATTAAGCTAGGCATGCCTATATAAGAATTTCAATATCAAACAAATTACACATATACGTACGTCAGACTTTAAATTAATCAAAATATATTCAATTACATAAAAATTATACGCACAATACACAAATTAATTGTCAAAGAAGCTATAATACCTACCTAAAATTTACCTAAACCCATGAAAATCTTGGATTAAGTTTACCGAAATAAAATATTTGTATAAAGACCGATGGAATGAATATAGCATATTGCTAATGAAGTAAATGCACTGAGTGTGACCAAGACCCGCTTGGAGACATGGAGGTACTGGCTGGGAGTGAAACTGGCGGCTGACGGAGAAGACGTAGGGCTGAAGGAAGAAGTCAGGATCTTGAGAGATCCGGCAGTTGCAGGAAAACTGGATTGTGGCAAATAAGTGAACGTGCGTAAATATGCCACGCCACAATTTGTGTTGTTGGTGATGAGTGGTTTTTGTCGAGCCAAAAACTTCTCAATTATACTAGTGAAGTACTCATGGAATCTACCTAATTCCACATTCATGAAATTCACCTTTTGGAAAACAATTGAGTGGAGTCCTTTGAAGCCATAAAACCAGTGTTATTTTAGTTATTACATTGTAAATTCCCGGCTATCTGAAAACAATAAAAGGATGAAACATTCCAAAGGGGAGTAGTTACTGATAGATCCTGTGGTTTAGATCAATTCAATTCAATTCTTTGTTGCATCATAATTAGGTAGTAAATGTCATGTACTTAGTAAACTTATTCTACTTATAGGTGGTAGGTGTCATAATTATGGACCCCGTCAGGGTGTTTCAATTTTAACTTAAAAATAGTAGGTAAGTAGGTAAATAAAAATAAAATAATGACAATAAAGTACAGCAAAAAAATACAATAAACCTAATAAGTAGCACCCAAACGGTGTTGGGAGCTACTTATCAGGGTTCCTTACCGAAAGGGTGCCAACGGGACCCTGTTATTAAGAAGACGCGGCGTCCGTCTGTCTCTAGTTGTTCACTTTTTTATATGATAATAATACTAGTGTACCCTACGAACAGAACAAACTTTTGTATCGAAAATCAAAATGATATCCATTCCAGGGCAACATACAATGCGCTGGAAGCGACATGTATCAAGATCACGATGGATCTAAACGACAAGAACCAGTCCCTGCAGACTGACACGAGAGCCCTTGAAATGAGGGCTGCTTTAGAACCCAAGAAGCCTCAAGGCACTGATAAGAACCTGGTTCTGGCCAGTATGGCCGACGAGGTTCCAAAGACTGAAACTTAATTTTTGAACGAGCAAAACCTTTACAAAATTATTGGTGAGACTAACTACTATTTATAGATTTTTTCTGTTTTTATATTGTTTATTTTTTAGTTCTCGTGTCTAAAATTTTTAATGGAAATGTAATTTTGTGCTGGTTTTATAATTTCAACGCGGAATAAACATTATTAAATCCAACATTATAATGTTTTCATGTTATTTATAAACGTGGTTAAACTTCCTTTATGAAAAGATTGAATCGGTCTCGTTAGTAATTATTAATATATTATTCGTTATATTGTTAACTTTTTCAAAATTATTTATGTAACTTAACTTCAAAGTTAAGTTACATAAATAATTTTGAAAAAGTTAAAATATGTTTAATTAAGTTTTGCTGTCTTTTTCCATTACACGTAGAAGAAACGATAATCTGAAGGAAAGTACTTACCGCAGATGTAACTGTTTGTATCAGTTATTAGATATTATATGACTGTTATATTATGATATTATTATGACCGATATATACCATTGCTAAACGACCTTTATTTATAAACGTCGTTTAATACTGTGTAGTGCCTGATATTTTTCTCATAGCTTTCATCAAATAATCGCCTGATAAAACTACAATACTTCACAGATCGGCTTATAAATAACTATTTTATCATCATCATTATCAGCAGCATTTAGACGTTGACCTGACGACATCCGTGGTGTAGCGGGCGACAGCTGAGACGCAAGAGTTGCGGGTTCGTTTCCAACTGCGAGACAAATGTTTGTATGATCTGCAAATATTTGTTCCTGGTCTGGGGTGTTGTGGTACCATTGTACTCATAGTTAAGTTATCCACGATACAGTGATTGCTAGTGTGGGATCAGAGGCCTTACCATGAGCTCTTATAGCGATTCATTTCAAAATATCGGTTCGTCTTTGACATTCGTCATCATTGAATTACTTTAATCGCAGAAGTCTATAGACCCTCTGCTACTGTGCCTTTAAATATAGCTGCGGACATCACGGAATGAACTGAATCACTATATGAGCTCATGGTAAGGCCTCAGGACTATGTGCGTGACTGTTGGGTGTTATGTTATGTATGTATCTTATGTTCACTGCTAGACTAGGCCTCGCCCAAAGAATGCAATGCGGGAATTAGCTATTGT
This sequence comes from Epirrita christyi, assembly GCA_951392215.1. Lineage (NCBI taxonomy): Eukaryota > Metazoa > Arthropoda > Insecta > Lepidoptera > Geometridae > Epirrita > Epirrita christyi. Next base: position 4,856,354 of record OX595842.1, on the reverse strand, counting down.
TATTTAACCCGCATGCTTCGCAGGCGGATTGGTCATCGCGATTGGTGAATGCTTAGGTGGATGCTGCTGCCCATCCCCTGGTGTAATCCCTTAGTCTGACATCCACGCAAAGAGACGGATGGTTCTATTATTATATGCTGGACTGGACACGCTACGGCACTAACGACGAACTATTGTATTTTTAAGCAGAATTAATTATCTTTGATTGTATTTGAGCTTTTGACTTTTTCGACTTTTGAGGTCGTGGTGTGTCCGGCCTGAGACAACTCCATCTCCTCCTGTGGATTTTGTAAAAGCCAACTAAAGGATTACACCAGGGGATGGGCATCGACCCAATCCATCGATCGTGGTGATTATGGCAATTCCCCCTTTTGTATTTTATGGGGGAGGCCTAGTCTAGTAGTGGACGCTTAAAGTTTGCTGATGTATTTGAGCTTTCATGAAATTATTCGGGTAAAGCGCCTATTTGTTCGTTTTAATTTTGAACAAATACCTACATAAATAATTTTCTACAAAAAAATGTATAAAAAATAACCGGGTTTATTTTTTATAAATATATACGCAATATAAATAGCGAATTCATGTATCGTCTTCCCATTTCACAAACCTAATTATCAGATCCATACCACAGCTAATGGAAAGACAGCGTCCCCCGTTGTTTCCCGATATGGTTGGTTTGAGTGAGTGATTGAGCTACGGTATAAAATCGTGGGATTCCTCCCATTCTTCACATTACCAAGCCTGCTTCATCAGAACCAACTTCGGAATCCAATAAGTGAGTATAAACATAAGTTTCTTTTCATCACTTTTATAAAGTTATTCGTTATTTGTAATGGAAAGTTTTTAATATTTTGTAATGTTGTGAAAAACTTTAATATTTCTGCTTTGTAGATTACACGTATATACGCTACTTAAAAAGTAGCTCTATGTTAAGGGTCTTTTGATAAATTTCCAATATTAAAGCCACTAGATGTAACTATAGAAACTTATATTAGATTTAGGTAAAATATGAGCTTTTTTGAAGCTTGCACAGATTTTCGACTAAAAAGTCTAAAAACTGTTATGGATGGTGAGTGATTGCCTCTACGTGTCACATACAACCACACGGCTGACCTCGTGGAAATAAATCAAATTAGTTTGGTAGTGAGTAACGTAAATCTTTTTGCCATCCAAAAGTCCACCTAATGACCTTGCCTTTGGGCTCTTGAACACGTACACCCCGTTGAACTTTACGGCCGAATTTTGCTTCTACTCTTTTTTTGCTATAGTTTATTGTTTCTTAAATTTAGAATATGTCGAACCTTGACAAGTCTTATCCGATTATATCAACAACATTTTATAAATATCTGACTTGTAGTTTTTTAATGAAAGGGAAACTAGAGGCAGACGAAACGAAAACAGGTAGTTTCTCATTATTTAAAAAATTACAAGTCAGATCTTCATAAAATTTTGTAAGGGGTTATTCATAATCATTTTTTAAACCTATTTTAGTTAAAATATAGCTTTTGTTTTGTTCTCTCCGATGTAAAATGTCATACGTCAAAACAAGACAAAAGCTATTTTAACTAAAATAGGTTTAAAAAATGATTTTGAATATGGGGGTTAATCTACAAAAATTTATGACGACAATAAAGAAGTATAGATTTTTGAAACAATTTACTAGAAAAAAATAATCATAACTCAGTTGATTCAACGAGGTGTTTGTGGGAAAACAATTCGTAATTACAATATTTGGACGTGATTAGCAGTCACGAGTTAATTTTGGAGACACCATAAATAAAACAGACAAGTGCTTGCGCGACTCGCGCCCTGAGGGTTCCAATCCGTAAATTATTTCGAAATCGTCGGGAGCCCTTTTTGGGTCTCAGCCATTTTTTCCTACAAACTTCGGTAATAAACAACTTAAAACAATAATAATTAAACAAATTAACAACTTCATTATATTAGGCCTAAAAACGTCAACTTCACTTCTAACTTTACTTCTTTCTTTTGACTTCTTCCTTTATTTGTAGCGTAAAGCCAACAAATCTGAAATGTTTAATAACTAAGACTACATTTTTTTAGAATTGTGATGTTACTGGATGTACCCAGAGGTTTCTTATTTTCACGGTTTTCATACAAAAATTAGACAATCACTGTCATATTTTTTTAATGCATCGAGTTACAAGCTTTTTTTACGGCACTATAAAGGCACAGACTTTTATATTTGGTATAAATTTAAAGTTGATCCAATTAGCTGCTGTTCCTGAGAAAAAGGGTCTTGACAGACAAACAGACAGACGGACAACAAAGTTATCCCGTTTTTTTCTGTTGTACAGAACCCTAAAATGAATCCGTTTCGCTTTGTCGTAAACTTTACGCACGGCAACTTCTTAGCGCATGGTCCATAATGCGGAACTGTTGTTTTTTGACAGTCTCAGAGCAAATATCAATCATAAGCAAATCCGGCAGGATTGTTTCAATTCGAGTTTAGGAAGTGTTATTAACAATTATCGATACGATATTAAGATCCGCTTCCTAAAGCCAAAAGAGGCTTGAAAGTACATTAACTTGAAAATTTTCCACGTTTCCATTGCTCGGTCGACATTGTATTATATTGAAGGCTTCCCTAAATGCGCGCCATGTAGGTAAATGAGAATGAAACGATCGGTTATGTGAACTCAGCACGCGCTCCGGGCCTAGAGGTTGTTTACATTTGACTTTTGTTCTTAGGTGCGGAAGTATGATAATGTCTTTTATGGGACTTGTTAAGCAAAAAAAAAAAAACATTAATCGAACTCTACATGGCTTTTCAATAAACAATTTAAGTACCTACATATTTATGCATCACATCGCGTCCAGTTTCTTGTCCAATTATAATAAACTCGACGCATATAAAGTTATTTCAAATGATATCACCAATGTTAATAACAATTTATTTTCGACAATAGAACCAAACGTTCTATAGCAGGAAGAAAACCAGTTTTTAATCTGATACAAACAGGTTTTTTTTACTAAAAGTACATCACATTCTTGTTCTTTACGATAACTAGATTTACTCGAGCAGGAGATAATTTTATTGACGGTAAAATAAATTGAATTCACGAGTATCATCCATTTTGAGGCGACCACACAAGGGGCATGTTTCGGTTTAATTTTGAGCTTTATTTCCATGACTATAGGGCTTACGAGGGTTTAGTTTCACGTGTGATCAGTAGCAGGCATTCAGGCGCCTCCGGCTACCACTGAAGGCGACCCGGTTTGTTTACATCAGATATAATAATGTGGACAAGACTTAGTACTTCTTAGTCAAAAATAGTCAAATACTTCTCCTTATAAAAATATATTGTACTTTCGGCTTCATATTGCAACAACGTACATGTAACTTTCTACGAAGTAGGTAGGTAGACAAGGTATTGTGAAATTTTTCGCATCTATTTGAGTAATGGCAATCCCCATGATGAGTCAGTTAGCCTTTGATAGAATTGAAATCCGCAATAAGTAGTAGATATTGCACCTTATTCTTTGGTAAGGTAGTTATGAGTTTTTTAGGGTTCCGTGCCTCAACAGGAAAAAACGGGACCTTTATAGGATCTTTTTGTTATTCATCCTGTCTGTCTGTATGTCGGGCCCTTTTTCTCAGGAACGGCTAACTTGAAATTTATGTTGTTCTTTTTTGTGTGGAGCTTTGTGTCGTAAAATATAAATGATGAATCACTAGGTAAAATTTACTGTAATTACCAAATTTTACAAAATTTTAGGGAAGTACTTCCAGTAAAATTTTGTCAGAAAGTCAGAAATTTTGACTTATTTGCATTAAAAAGCCTCGTAGCATTTTAAATTTCAGAGTTATGATGTTACTGGAAGTACCCTAGAAGTTTATCAACAAACACATAAGCTACTCACTCGTTCAGCCATTTCAGTTTGCAGGAAAAGTGGCTGAAACTCGAAAAGAGGTTTGATGATTACAAAAAAAAATTGCAGATCGGAAGTCGGAACCATCAGGTTGCGAGACACACTAGCACTGGTCGGTTTTATTTAAATATAATTCAACCATTTATAATTTGATGTCCTCTTGATAGATATTTTAGTTTGATATATTTTTTTTTTAATTGAGGCTGTCCTATTTTTTTTTGGTAAGTTCTTTTTGAAATTGGAGCAGTATCCATATTATGCTAAACCCAAAGTGACAGACTTCCTACTTAGAACTTTCGTGCTTTCGCAAAGGCAGAGATCCATTTCCTGAGGTGTCCCATGCGCACGCGGCGATGTTACCCCCACTTCTGTCATGCAACCACATTGGTTACATATTTAAACAAGTTCCATTTACGAATGGTCGTCCATAAAGAATTTTCCGTTATTATTTTATCTGGTCCTATTTTTGATAATCTATGGAGTTGTGGGATTTCCAGGCTTGTCATTGTTGTAGTGTTGTTAAAATTACATCTTTGTGTATTCATAGTTAAGGCTTTATAGGGTTAATGAATGTGGTAAGTTTTGTCGCTTTTTTATTTCTTTTTTTGTTTTAATGCTTCGAAATAAAACTTGTCTAGGTATTATGTTTTTATGTTTTTTCACAAAGCTACAGCAGTGAATGATTATCTTGGTTTTACCCATTTTATCTTATTTCTATTCTCGTTTCATCCCACACCTACTTAATGCAAATTTCTATTGTCTAAATTCAAACATGTGATACATCGTTACAAAGAGGCAGAAGTACTATTCCATGTACACACATGCTATGTAAATGAAAAATAAAAAATGAAGCGAAGCATGCCGCGGCAGCGGCTGGCGAGTGGCCCAAGTTAATTTTTCTATTCATTTAAGTAAAATTACTTGAATAATGTAAGACTAGTTAAAATAGTTTATTGGTAAGAAAAATTCAATCAAGCAAGAATTTAAATGTATTTTTATAGTTTAAATACTACTGCAAATACACCATAACTCACATTTAAGGATTGGGATGAAACAAGAATAGAAATAAAATAAAATGGGTTGAACCAAGATAAATTAACACCTGTTAGTTGGCATGAACATTCGTGGGACAGCGAAGCACTTTAAAAACTATTAAACAGTAATGATGTTTAGACAGTTTCATATTTATTTAAGCCCGGTGCCATTTACAGTAAGTATAAATAATAGCTTGTTATGTTTAAAGATTACAGAAAAATGGCCGGTAAGATGACCGCTACCTTCGTCATGTTCGCACTCTTCGCCATCATGCATTTCGGATACGTTCAGAGCAACCCTGCTATCGGTAAGAATGAATTAATTTACAGATAATTTCCCATTTTTACCGACCAATACTTAATTAAACACTTTAGGCACGAAAAATTTAAAAGGATGTCAGTTTTGACATGCGTGAGTAGTCACTAATTGTTTGAAATGCGAATGATGTATGAATGTGAACGGGATGTTCGAACAAAAGAACCGATTCGAAGTTTTTTTTTAATTTAATATTGAATTATTGAGATATATAGAGTGCAATGAAACGACCGTAAGAATACTAAAGTCATTAAAGTCTAGTTTTGTACGAAAGATGATCGCGCTGCGTTTTGCGTATGCATCAGTTATAGGTATAGGTAGGTGCCCCTACTTTTTATCCCAGTTTATATAACACAAACGAAGCCGCGGGCGGAAACTAGTCGCTTATTATAAATAATGATGTCTCTCTTTTTGCTAACAAGGTACTGCGCAAAAAGTAGGATGTACCAAATTAATAACTTAAAATTGGATTTGCCTCTGGCTACTCCCTAAAAGATATGCTCCACGTGGAATGAAGTTGTGAGCCTATAAAAAGAACCCTTATGCAGGTGAAATGGCAGCCAACAGCAAAGCAAACTATCTCGGAAAACATTGTTCAGAAACACGGTTAAGTCATTTCAGCGGCGTTGGACTTTTAACCTGTCACGTAAATACCAACTAAGCAAAACTACCCCCAAGCACCCCCAAATAGGATGTTACTCACTGTCTGAGGGTATCCTCCATGTCCTATGGATTCTAACGCATATTGACCAAATACGCAAAATTACCAATCGCCAGTACGCATAATCACCAATCGCCAGTACGACTAATACACATAATGACCAATATGAAAATAAACTACGACAACATCAGTACTTTAACTTTTTAACCGACTTCCCAAAATAGGAGGAGGTTCTCAATTCGGTTATATTCTTTTTTTTTCTTTTTTTTAATGTTTGTTACCGCATATCTCCGGCGTTTATGAACCGATTTGGAAAATTCTTTTTTTATTTGAATAGATATACTTCCAGATTGGTCCTATTTTTTCAGAATCCAGTTCTGATGATGGAATCCATGAGGAATTGAGGGAACTCCTCAAATATTGTAGGCATACCTATGGCGATTTTGATATTTTCAGCAACAAACCAAGCTTTTGAATCCAAAATTATCATAATCTTTTCACCACTATGGTTCTTTCATAATTTTTTTTACATCCAAATATTTAGTCTAATACAATGGCGGAAGTCGGTTATTTAAATGAAAAGTTATTATAGTAAATTAATTAAATTCGTGTAGGTTCATTCTTGAGTTTCCTTTTGGATTGGGTAAAATTGATTGAAATAACATAGCAACGTACCTAGTGACCAAATAATATAAACATGAAGTCGTTGGGAAAAAAACTTTATTATTATAAATAAAGATTTTTTCCGGCAACTTAGTCCACTTAGTGTTAGTAAGCTTATGATTTAGGGTTAGTACATAATAATAACTAATACAGATTTAGTCTGGAAGAGCTTCCACACCAGATGACTATGCGTAGGGCTCAAAGTCGCGCAGCGGGCTATAGAGAGAGATATGCTAGGTGTTTCTCTATGTGATAGAATCCGAAATAAATAAATCCTTAGAAGAACCAAGAGCAACGGCAAAGCTCTCAGAATTAGCAGGTTGAAGCGGCAATGGGCAGGTCATATAGCTCGCAGGACTGACAACCGGTGGAGAATAAAGGTTCATGAGTGGCAACCACAAACCTGACAACGCAGTAGAGGAAGGTCTCCCTCACGGTGGACTAAAAACATATAATTAAATAATAAATAAATACATATTATAAAGGTATATCAGCAAAAATTTCGGCAGAAATTCGGTGGATGGAGGCGGCTCAAACCCGTTCGTCTTGGCATTCTACTTCTATAGGCTGATGATGATGATGATGCGTATTGGTCGTTGGGCGTATTAGTTAATACGCGTCTGAACAAGCCGTACCTATGTTGGTTCATCTATTACCTATGTTCATTTAGTTTTTTTTCATTATGTAAATAAGAAAAGTTTGAAAACGTTCCAGATTTTCTTCTCGCATTTTATTAAATGAAATACCTACAAGCATCTACTTACTTGTTTCGAGGGAGCTATTCTGACACATTTTCATGTCTTGAGGGAAATTATTACGTGTACCCACGCGTTAAATATTAGACGATTTCCTTCAGACTGAAGAAATACGGTCTGATTGGTAATTTCGCTAAGTTGTACCGAATCGTGTAAAAGTATATTTATACTTGATATCTTCTCATCGACGTCTGTGTACTGCGTCCCAGATTATGTAGGCATGCTATCCCAAGGGAAGGGAGCGATCTTGGGTACACAACGATTTTTTTGTGAGACTTTTTTCCTACAAGAAAAATAAGTTTTCGGCCTGACATAGATGCTTACTTTTGGGGCAATGTACATAGAAATATAATTTAAGTAATATGTTAATATTATTTTCCTCATGTTGTTGAAGTTTCCGTAGAATACGTTGCGTATAGTGTCTAACTAAACACGACATTCGAATTTACGCAACCCTCCGCCAATCTTTCATTCAAGCCATTCGAAGGTTCTACTTCTTTCACAAGCAGCGTCATCAGTATTGGGTAGGTATCCCATGAATACCTAACCATTCCTCACCATACACCCAATGTTGTCATAGCTTGTTTTTTTATCTATGAATATTTTCAAGTCAGACATTTTCGTGTTCACAGTCCTATATCCATCAACTTTCTTGGTTTCCTCTAAAGACCATAATATCAGACGGTTCATGACGAGGCGAAATAAAAAATAAATTTTAACAAAAATTATCTGATACCGCCAATAGAATCGAATTTTGCTACGCTGTGCTAGCTAAAGTTGAATGTAGAGTTACCTACTCTTTTAGTAGAGGCATAGTTTTTAATCGTTTCTCCCGATGATTTAATCTACTAAATGAGACGGCTGTAAAACATATTTTTATTCATATTCTCGTACAAAATACTAAATTACCTTACAATTATTACGTCACGATACTTCTCAGCTTCTATTAACCAAAAATACTACTCTATTTCTGCGGTTTGGAAACCAGTTCCATGCACGCCTGGGCTAACCCGGAAAACATTATAACGACCAAAGTAAAGACTATCTACGTAAGAGTAGCTCGTTAATGGAAATATTAAATCAGGATCTTGCGGGCCAGAGAGCCTTAATATCTTTACGACGTCAAATTAGGGAACTTAATGAACGATTAAGAATCTGACCGAGCTTATTTCCTTTTAAATAGATTTATTAGAAGGAGTACCTACCGGTTTTATTGCTGTGAATCCCTACAGATCAGTTCCAGAAGTTTGCAAATACTTAAAATAATGTCCTTTGTCATATTATGCCCGAGTAGTTTGGCTCGGCGGTTATCCTCAGCAGCTGTCGTGGTTAGAGTTTCAATTAGCTAGGCTTTGTAGATTAAGTTCATTCGTAAATTTAGTTTTGTGAGTCACAGTTGCTTTATGTATTCTGTGATCATATGCGTAGATTTGGGAGGGAACATCGCTGATTTGCAAACCCCGTATGTGACATTATAGGCATCTCCAAAAGTGGTCAAACCTCAGCCGTAACTTATTTGGCGTGCAATAAAATAACGTCAATTTAGGTGGCAAAGTCAATTAGGGTTCCGTGCCCCAAGGGGGCAAGAAAAGTTAAGTTACGTCTGTCCGTATTTCCTTAAAGATGCTTATAGTGCACAGAATGCTCGAGATAAGTACGTACACCGTGAGCCGTAATAAAATTTAAGAAATATTTTTTTTAAAGTTTTCATTACGTTTTAATTTAATGTATTGATAATAGTTGTCTCCATTTAAAATGTATGCAGATAATACTTAACAAGGATAATTTTGTTTTTACCATTGAACTTTCATATGGCAATAATACTAACTTGTCCATGTTACGGACGGAAGCTTCTGCGCACGAATCCAACACGCACTTGGCGAATTTATTGTAACTTGATACAAATGAGAATCACCGAAGGAATTGTTTATGAAGACGCGGCCACCGAGGCAATGACCCCAATCCGCGATTCGGCCGGCTCACTTTCGCCCTTACGCAATTTCACCTTAGCCGCTTACACTTGACCTCGTGATGACAGTTCGCGTGAATAGAAACATCCATTATGGATGTAGCCTTCCAACGTGCGTTGGGTGCGTACACACGTGCTCGCTTCTCGCATTTACTTGCAAGTTTGTGTGCTATAGGTAAGGGCATGAGTTACTGAGGACAAAAAGGGCTAAGTGGAACTTTTACATACACAAAAACTACTTCTAAAAATAAAAAAAACAAAATTATGGTGCCTAGGTGCAACGAGTTATGAGCGCTCGGCAAACGTGGTAGGGTTGATTACGCATGTGTCCTCTCTTTCTCTCCCGTCGCGCGTCTCTATATAGACCCAAATAATTACTACTGCGTATTGATGGTCAGCGCTCATAACTCGTTGCGCGACCTATATTCTACTTGCATAAATATTTATCAAGTACCTACGTACGTAGTGATTAAAATCTCTTAGTTTAAGTTAAGCGAATCGGAGTGTCGCTTCTATGTATGCATCACTGCCTTGCCAGAACCTAGTACTTGACAGTGAGGTACGAGATGAGACCCAAGAGTGCGTGTGTACGCGGCGGTATGGCCATTCATAATGTTAACGAGATTGCAGAATATTACAGCGGGTATTTTGCGTTGGTATAGTGGGGTAGGGACACGTAGGGAGCGTAATATGTGACGAATTGTTGGAAGATTTATGAGAGCTTACGCCATAGAATAAATAACACTACCGCCTACGCTTCGTTTGGTTATAACTATGCCGTTCTAGTGTGTATTTAGTATTAGGTACCTACCTCACTGAACTGTTTTGTCAAACTCAACATTACGGTACATTACCTACGTGATAGAGCCTCTTGGGAGCTACCCCGACATAGGTTTGAATCTTCGGCGTGAAACAATGGAAATTCCACTCAAAAAATTCATGTGCGCATAACCACGTGCTCAAAACGGTGAAGGGGAACAAAGTGAGGGTTGTTCATCGTCGCACCGTGAACCAACCGTGATGTTATGTTATGCAAGGCAAGCACATTACTGGAGCGACTAATAAGCATCGCCAAGGCGTCAACGTTATGGGCAGGGCATCAGCTCGTTGACGGCTTGGTGAAAGAGCGGGGGGACTACCAGTCGTTCCACGTGCCATACCCTTGGTGACCGCGAGTCGTAAGCCCGGTGACGGCGAGCTGTAATCCCGGTGAGAGCGCTGGCGTTGACCACGGACCGCAAACCGTTCACTTGTTATGGTGGCACTTCACTTGGTGTACATTCGTAAATGTTTGTTATTTTTCCAAGGTAAAATCAATCATGGGTCTATCGGTACATAATTTTGTTTTCCTTGGCAAAATAACGCAAACGACTGGATGTCTGCGACACCCTTAAATTCGAAGGCATGTGATGGGAGTCACCAACCCACATTAGACTAGCTTGTGGTTTCATCGAGAGTTTGCGAGTCCCAGTAGTAGAAAATGTATAACTTTAAAAATTATAATATTTATTAACCCCGCGACTTCATCCGCGCACATAGTGCACTGAGGGATAATGTAGCTTCCTATTAGTGAAAGAATTTTCAGAATCAGATCGGTAATTCCGGAGATTACCTCCTACATCCAAACTCATAAACATTACCTCTTTGGAGATTATAGTATTATTTATTATAGGGTTGTAATTTTCCCATGGTTTTAATAGTACCTACCTGAATGTGAAGTTATAAAAACGGCAATCGCATTATTTAAAATTAATGAACCTGTTTCTCGAGTTTTTAAGTCGTTATTAGGTATTTATGCAGTCTGTCACCGTTTACTACGTAGGTACTACCTATGTATATTCTACACACACGTGCTGGCGTCTTGCTGATTGCCGCGAGTTTTTCGTTGGTTAAAAAAAGTTGCGGCTCCAAAACTATCACACAATTACACTGTGGGGTTTATTGCGCATTGTCACTCTGTGCTAACCCTACCCCAGCCCTCGAGTAGAGGTCCAATTACAGTAGCAAATGGTAATGGGGATCATTTTGGCAGCCTTAGCGCTGTCCAAATCTTTTAAAACTTGAAAGGAGTAATATTTAGGTCAAGAAGTTTCCACTATTCAAGTTTCACAAGAATTAGATAGCGCTAAATGCTGCCAAAATGATGTTGATGGCAACACACACTGTTAAAGTGTATCCGAATGTGTCGATGATGGAGATCCAATCCAAGTAGTTCCTAAAACCCGTCTTGGCTCTTGCCTATTTTGTCTTGCCTTTATCTGGTTGTAAATAATAGTTAAATTTAGTAGAATAGATCTGTTTTGTGACCGTGAAACAGGCATGTTATGTATGTTTATAACTTCTATTGTATGTTCTAGCTACAGGTTACGAGCCGATGGAGGCCTGCATCGAGAACTGTGCTCAATGCAAGAAGATGCTGGGCGCCTGGTTCGATGGACCATTGTGCGCAGTATACTGCATCAAGTTCAAGGGAAAACTGATCCCGGAATGCGAGAACCCCGCCTCCATTGCACCATTCCTCACAAACGCACCACATCACAAGATTAATAACGAGATTGGATTTGAATAAAGGGATAATCTTTGAATAATAGGACTTGCAAGCTATGAATAACGGGAATCGATAAATACATGCGTGGATTTTAGACGATTTTTCGCCGATAACATTAATTCTGTTCAGACAGGCGTATGTTATAGCTGAAGGTTCAATACGCATATACTAAACATCCAATACGCATGTCGTCTATGCTAAATGACCAATACGCATGTCGTATCAGCTAAACCTGTAATACGCATATTGTATTAATTAGGTTACTAGTAAGTAGGTTACGTTTTTTAATTCAAACATTTTTACCCATGCCTAAAGGAAACCAAAAATTGATTTGAGTTGAACTTATTCACGATATTAAGTTAGCACTGGTGGTGCCTTAGTTAATTTTCGTATTGGTTATTATGCGTATTAGGTCGTTTAGCTTATACGTCATTATGCGTACTGGCGATTGTTCGTTTTGCGTATAAGTCAATATGCGTCTGAATCAAATTAAATTACTTAATTGAACCAATGAGCCCCAATACGTCGCAGCTCGTTGCCTTGCCCATACAAAATAATTTATGTATTTTTTCAAACCACAGATTGTTGTCAGGAAATATTTAGTTGTTTTAAACTAAGGAAATGATGAATGGAACTTGACTCCGAGAGTGATCATTAATAATTTTGAGAGTGTACCTACTAATAATTTTTTCGCTGTGACATTGTAAAGCACATAAATCGCTTTTGGAGTCAAGTTCGATTCATCAAATTAATGCCTATGATACTAGGTAAGTTACATTAACTATTAAAATACAAAAGCGGCATGTAATTTTCTGTTTTAAATATTATCTAAAATCCATGCATTTTGCGATAATTGTAAACGAATAATCAGCCGAATAGATGCCAAAGTAATTAATACTCTATAACATTTAGTTTTAAGCTTATTTTCGCTAGTTAAGTTTTATACTCTTGTACTTTTCATACAGGGACTTAAGTTTAAATTAATTCTAAAATAAAAATATTAGCAATGAGATTAAGTCAATATTTTGTTTTATTTTGGTTGTTACCTATAGATGATACGAATTTACCACCTGAAGCTAAGGATACCCCATTTTATTATTTTTATTTAATTTTTATATTTTTAGCGGGTAAGAAAGTATTTTTTTTTTTAATTACGTTTATACTTGCTTCTTGAGTACTAAACATTATCTATCTTGATTAAACCGAAGACCAGCTTAATAAGCTTGAGCGTCTCCAAAACTTCTCAATTAGATTCGTATTTGGTTTACGAAAGTATGATCACGTTTCGGAGTACCGTAACAGGCTTAAGTGGTTACCTATCCGCCTTCGCCGGAATGTGCACATTCTTTCTCTCCTATACATATAGTTTCTCCACCTTTCTCACCCTTTATCCTTACGCTCTTCTGAAACCTTTCAATTGAAAACTCTTGCTCATACCTCAAAGTTCTACAGTAGTTCTTTCACACTGCAGGCTGCTAAACTCTGGAATGCATTACCTGTTTCGATCCGGCATGCTAAATAAATCTCTAATAAGGCTAAATCTCTTCACATTTTCAAAAGCATGGTCACTCAACATTATTTGTCATCACTCTGTACGTCATCTTGACATTCTTCTAATATCACCATTATGTATTATTATTGTATTTAGGTTTATTATTTATCAATAATATATATGTAGGTACTTATATAATTGTGTGTATTATATTATACTGGTAGAATATATTTATAATAATATATTTATTATTTTGTTTTTGAAATCAATTTGTTTTACTAGGTACTTGTCTTTTTGTGATTATACTAAGATGTACGCCACCGTCCTTATTTGTTAAATAGTTTCTGTCCATCCAAAGGTTGCCTGGAAGAGATCGCTCTTAAGCGATAAGACCGCCCATTGTACCTCTGATTTGAAACATTGTATCTTTATTTTTGTTGAATTTTTGTTTATGGTGTACAATAAAGTTATAATCTATCTATCTATCTAAACATTAACTGCGATCGCCAATCTACATGCCAAGTGTGGTGATTGTCAAATTCCCCCATTGCATTCGGGGGAGGCCTTTTCCAGCAATGGACATCAACCGGCTGATCATGGTGATGATGATATACTTGTATTAGCTGTATTATTATTCCTTTAAATAAAATAAAATAAAACAATAAAAATAAGTAAGAAAGTTGATCTTCACAATTTGTAAATTAATATTAATTGCAATACTATTTCATTAATATTCACTAAAATTATTCTTACAGTTAACCTAATTAATTAATTAAACATTTAACTATTCAATTCATATGCATTTATCAATATTCACTCACTCATACTTCATTAAGTTCATGCAAAAATATCTCGGTGAGTTCTAGCTACCGAGTTCTATAGAACGGGAACGTCCATAGCTGACAAATCCATTGCCGGCATCTCCATTGCTGGCATGTGCATTGCCGGCATTTCTGGTGCCATTAACGGCACTTCTGGTAGCTCTAGCTGAGGCTCCGGTGCTGCAAGTAAAAAACATTTATTTAACATAGCTTATCAGTTATCACCCAACAGTCACAGTGATCCCCAAACTATTATTCCCTGTGTCGTGGGTATCAGGAACTCCGAGTAACATATTACTACCATAACACCCAGACCCTGAAAAAATAAATATTTGCAAATCATGCAAACATTTAACACGCAACGGGAATCGAACCCGCTACCTCTTGCATCTCAGCCGGCTTCTCGCCCGCCGCGCCACAGAGGTCGCCAACCTATGCGGTGTCTCCTGTCAGGCGTCCCATCAACTTCCTGAATTTGATTCCCCTCGGCTAAAACTCCTCGCTCATATGAATTTGATAGTCGGCACACCATAAAGTAAATAAATGTCATGTTATGGCGAGACTCCAACTCCTCGACCCTCGTTAGACCGGTCTTCTGCCTTTACGGTGTAGTGGACCCGCGAAACGTACTTTGGAGTGGTGGGTACCTCCGCACGCAGCAAGAATTGCTGGCTCAGTCCAGTCAGCACGGCGGTTCTAAACTGGTTTCTGCAGTGCACTTCTTCCTTTTCTAACTATGAGCGATCCATATTGCTCGAACACAAGCTCTATTTCTATAGAGCTTGTGTTCGAGCAATATTGAGCCGCTTCCATCCACCGACTTTCTGCGACCGAACAATGTTATCGGTCTTTCAAGTGGGGCCTAGGACCTTTATTGCCCAGCGGTATATAACGTTTTCCGTGACGTGTCCAGCCTAAACGACCCCTCCGTCTCCTCCCGTGGATGGACAGCAGCGTCCACCTCAATACTCAACACACCTGAGGCCCATTGATGCTCTGCCTATCCCTTTAGGGGAAAAGGCGTGAGTTTTGTATGTATTTAAAACTGTAGAAGGTGGGTAGCATTTACCTGGTGGAGTAATGTCCTGAGACAGGTTTGAGAGCGTCTCTCGAGAGGTTTCCATGGGTGTGGGCTCCAACTCAGGTTCTGGATCCGGTGGGAACTAAAAACAATTTATTAAATTACTCTTATAGCATTTGAGTAAAATAGTGAAGAAAAACACCGTGAGGAAATGCTGCTGCCCTATGTTTTAAAAGGCGAATTAACATTAATTAGAACAAGGAGCGGCAACTAAATATCATAATGATGAAAAAAACCCATTTGGTACTCTAAATTAATAATTCAGCGGTAAATTTTGAGCAATAATATAATAATCTTTGTTAATCTCTGTTTGTGTGTGTGTGTCTCTTGTATTTTCCCGTGTCATTCTTGTCATCTGCATTCATTGGCACAAATAAATTATTTTTCTTTCTCAATAAAAAAATGCTTTGGGCTACAAAATATTATCCAAATGAGACTTTGTTAATCTAATTCAGCATGCTTCTTCTGAATTTATAGTTTGTCAATAATCGGCGAGCCATGGAATAATTAAAAATAAGCATTAATTAATTTTGTGGACTTCTTAGCAAACATTTAATCTTAGTAAGCATGACTAATTTACAAACTCTACACATTGTGTTTTTATCATTTTATCATTTTCGAATACATGCCATTCGAGACTTTTACTTGGTGATTTTGCATTCAATACTTATTTATTTTCTTCATTTTTATTAGACTTTTTCATTGAAGATATAACAGCAGGCCCATCAATTCAACAATGTTACTGGTACAAAAAGATCTTAAATCTAGTTAGCTCTACCAAAACTCTCCTAAATCGAGACTAAATATATAGTGTTCTCAATCATCACCAGTTTGTAGAAGTCCACTGCTGAGCATAGGCCTCCCCTCTTGAATGCCAGGACGAACGGTCTTGAGCCGCCTCCATCCACCCACTTACTGCGACCTCTAAGTCACCTACAAGAGTTTACTAACCAAAGAATAAAACCGATAGCGGGTTCTAAATTCTAAATCTAGTGGCGACATCTAGTCTTAAGTTGAGTTAACTTCGGAACCCTACACTATGCGTGGTTCGAAAAGCGGCGTATGTCTGGTTTATTTCTAGTTGCAATTCATCTTTTCTGTACGGGGGTGACATAGTCACTGTGTGGCAAAATTCCTTTAAATATTTTATTTCCTCACCTGTTTCGTCCTTATTAAAGAAAAATAACATATTAGACAAGTGAAGAAAAATATTCAAGCATTTATTCATGTACTTACATCAGGAGCATATCTCGGCATTTTCCCAGCAGTATATCGGACACTGAACGGCACGCACTGCTCGTAGTAATCAATCACAAAATCTGGGAAGGCTTCACTCAATTCCTTTCCGGCCACTACATCAAACTCCAAACAGCCTTGCCTGTAAATAGAGATTGAACATTCCTTTTACAATCTCTTAATTCAGAGGTTTTTTTTAAAAACCTGCTGACCTGCGAGCCTCTATGTGGCTCAGTAATGAGGTTTTGTAACTGTTTGTAACAATCTCTCATATTAATGGTTCTTTTTTAAAACCCTGCTGACCCGCGAGTCTCTATGTGGTTCTGTAAAGAGTTTTTGTAACTATTTATAAGTAGAAATGTTCTGATTTTAATTCCGTTCTTCGATCTGTATTATTTATTTATTAGGAAAACCAACAGCTAAAATTAATTTACTTAGGTAACTAACAATAGCATCACATAGCCAATTACAGGTTTTCACAGACATATAATAGCAGCAACAATTGCAAACTTGCAATTTAACACTGCATGGAAGATGACAAATGTTGCACGCTACTAAAGCTCAAATATTACTAGCCCAGATCAAACAGGTATCTAGTTGTGTCCGCAAACTTATTTGGATTTTCAAAAACTTACGATCAGTTGCCAACTTTGCTCTAATAAAAACAATATACTATGCGCTCTGCCTTAGCTACTGTGTTTCTGTATGGGGTGGTGAGTGCAAAAAGAACCTGATTATAGTTGAGCGCGCACAACGTTCCGTGCTTAAAGTCATGAGGTTTAGAGAGTTTCGATATCCTACCACCTCTCTCTACAAAGAATGTGTCAGTTCGGAAATTGTTTATCCTTTACACTATCGTAGCATATCATAAAAATCTTTACTGTGACTCTGCGCATGTCACTCAAGCAAGATCATTGCATAACATTATTTTAGTAAAATGTAACACAGCATTTGCGAGAAGACAGTATTATTATATGGGTTCTTATTTGTATCAGAAACTTAATAAAAATCTTAAATTCTATACCCTAACTACGTTTCAATGTAAGCAAGTATTAAAAACCTGGCTTTTGGACCAGGACTATGCTTCTACAGAAGCTTTATTAATTGCCTTAGTGTAATTTTTGTCCAAAAATCTAATTAATTTAGTATTATTATATTTTCATGATATGCTTTCTTTTACCTAGTTCTATATAAATTTAGATACACATTTGTAGTTCTATATTTACATTTAAAATTTAATTTATTATAATTTTGTAATTTTATATTCATTTAGTTATTCTCATTTATTATGAAAATTCTAATAATTATGCATTTTTTCAACTTTGTCCGGCGGAAGGCATTAGTACGCCATATCACAGGTCTCCCTAGTTTGGGTACTAATGTGTTTCCAACCAGTACCTACTAGTGACTTTAAAAATGTAACTATTAATTATTAATTGTACTTTTTGTGATTTTTGTAATGTTTGTTGTTTTTTAATATATTTCATTTCATTAAAAGATGATAAAAATAAAAACAAACAACCAGATAAAGCTAACAAATAAAAAATATAAAATAAAAAAAACCTACCTAAGTACTAAAAAAGTTACATAATATTGACATAGTTTTCTTCTTCATCAGTCGGTAGACTTCCACTACTGGACGAGTCCTCCCCATAGAATAGAGGAGATTTCCTATAATCACCACACTTTGCAGGCAGATTGGTGATTGCAGTATTGGTGTTAAAGTACTCAGATGGATGCTACTGCCCATTCCCTGGCGTAATCCCTTTTAATTAGCACAACGGCCTAACATGTAAATGTTTTTTTGTCCATAGGACAGTAAATTAGTAGAAATATAAGATTTCAAGTTGACATAAGACAATCGTCCTCCTGACGAGTGAAGAGGGAAGGGGTTAAGTCAGAGTACATTTAATGTACAGCTATTTCACGCCATTGTTAAGTTATTATTAGTTAACCTAGGGTTAAAAATCTTACTCTGAAAGACGTAAGTGGCACTAAGGAGAGGCTTACCATTGGACCAAAAAGTAGAGTACATTGTGGAACAGCTGACTGGCCAGAATTCTCTCCGGGATGAGATCTCGAGCAAGTCCTCTAGGCTTTTCTATTTCTTGCAGAACACTTTTCTCAGTTTCCTGAAAAAAAAGTTTAGGTGTAAAGCAAGCCAGATAGAAGAGACGTCAGGCAAGGACGCGACTTTTTAATCTATACACGAGATATACGTGCCCGTTTCTGTTGCAATAGTCCTAATTTTTACAACGGGAATGCCTGGGAAGGCACCCCGCACCCAGCCCGCACCTCTGTAGCAAAATCAGGCGCAGACGACGAAGCGTCGCGTCGCTTCTATACATTTTGTATGAAATAACAGTAAAGGGGCGCCATGTCATCGCCCTACGTTTCTCACGGCTTGCGTCTATTGATCTATTAATAATGAAAGTAACTATATTAGCAGTTGCTGGCTTCAAACAAGAAACCGCGGCAACAAAATGAGGAAATGTGTGGAGTGCGATTTTCGATCGCAAAAACAAGCAGAAAAATGCAGGGATCAGTTTCACATTGATTCTTTGGTTGGCTTCAAATTGACACACACTGAGTGGTCCGGTTTGTGGTCGCCTTGCAAAAACCTTTATTCCCAACGGTTCTGTGAGTTATGTTGGTGATCTTGGTTCTTCTACAGATTCTGCTGATGAATCCATGCATATAAGCCACAACCTTTGATTTGACAGAAGACGGTTGATTTCCACTGGAATACTATAATCTAATCCTAATTGCGAGTGGTGTTTAGACCTGCGGCACAATTCTAAATGCATGTATACATGAAGATTAAGTATGTCCCCCTGGGTGAACCCTATTCCAACTAGCTTGAAGTAAAGGAGCAGGACTTGTGAAGTGTGTTATTGTGCGTCAACTTTGGAATACACAACACAATACAAGACATTGTAAATAGCTGACCGCTACGTAACACCCATGAGCATGCCATTAGCTCTTACTTACATCAGCTGCTCTCTTCTTCTTTTCCCTTCTGCTTCTCTTGCGACCAGCCAGTGAGTCATCAGTTGCATCGGGAACAGAGGCAGCTGCAGCGGCAGCAGCAGAAGCAGCAGCAGCAGCAGATGCAGCGGCAGCAGCAGCAGCAGCGGCAGCCGCTACTGCCGCCGCCGCAGAAGCAGCAGCCTCGGCATCTTCTCTCTCCTTCCTGAGCCGAGCCTCTTCATATGCGGAGATCAGCTCAGGACAGTCGAGATTGTCTTCCGGCTCCCATGTGTTGTCATCACTGGAATTCAAAGAGATCATTGATAAATTAAAATAATTCATTGCTTTTTCTATTCTGTGCTCTGTAACTTGAATCATGAATCACTTTTTCCTTTTAAATTGAATCAGTTTAAGATTAATTTGTTTGTGATGTCATTGGTTCTCTCTTGGTAGCGTTAGGTCAGTGACCTGAAGGGCATTTCTTATAATTCACAATTATAATGTCATTTCAATCATCTTTCGATTAAGCATGAACTCAACAACACATGTGGCTCCGAAAGGCATTTGTTTGAGCGAGAATGAAAAATATACAATAGATTAAGTGTAATCTTAATAATAATCAAAAATTACTATGTTAACGCATGCCGTGACAAATGTGACAGTTGACTGAGATGAGATTCAATTGTGAATTGAACATCAGCAGGGCGATTCTAAAACGTCGGAAACGTTTCCGATCGGATTCATTCGTTTTTCATTTCAATGTCGTAAGTAACTAAAGCAATTGTCTCTAGTAAAGCACAGTAAAAAACAATAAGTATTGTATATTACTGTGTTTTACTAGTGAAACTTGTTAGAAAATTGTTTTAGTCACTTACCACATCGAAATAAAAAACCAACGAAACCGATCGGAAACGTTTCTGATATTTTAGAATCACCCTGCTGATAATCAGGAAAATTGCACTAAAGGCTAGCCCTAAAAAGCTATGAGACCAATGGTAAGACAACCATTGTGTTGAAAGGATTTAGGTTAAATATTTATTTATTAGGTTTACAAATTGTTAAACTGATTCTAAGAAGTTTAAATGCAGCCGTAAACATTTAAATAAGTACTTACTTAGAATAACCTTTCCACTTCAAAAGATATTCCACTTTTTCATTCTTCACTCTCCGATCCAGGATCTTTTCGACAGAGAACTCTTCATGCTTACCACCAATACCAGGGGTGGGGCCAAGCTGCATCGGCATACCCACAGGTGGTATTGGAATATCCATGTTCTGAGGCTCGGTAAATGTTTGAGACATTTCTCCTAGTGACCCATCCATGGTGATCTGGGATATGAATTTGATTGGTCACAAGACAATGTAAATTTTTGTGGCAACAAGCGTTACGAAAGCGAACTAAGCACTCTATACTACTGAATGAATTTTAGAACGCAACACACGCATAGTTGCAATTTAGAACTAATGGGTGGAGTGATGGAGTGGAGCATTAAGCCTCCCATGGGGAATCTCCCTTTCAGTTGTAAAAAGTTTGTAACTAACTGCACTGCAATTCGTAAACAGTTGCCAAGAGGCGCGGCGCGCCCCATCGGCATCACTCAAAACAGCAACATTGAAGGATATCAAACAGAAAAGTTGTAACCCTTTGTTGAAGTAAGTATCTCAAGCAGTACCTATAAGGAAATTACCTGGGTGAGAAGAATTATCCTTTTTATTTAATAAATAATCGAATCTAATCTATTTATTATAAATCTATAAATGTAACCAAAAAACACAACATTGAACAAGGAACTTTTAATTTGACACTGACTGAATGAATTAATATTATTCTACACAACAACTCCACCACCACAGAGCATGTAAGTAGGTAAGTGAATAAGGACTCAAGAGGTAGTAAAGTTGAACTCACATGAATTCCCTCAGAGGAAATACTATTATAGAGGGATAATTTTAAGCAGGGACAGTAGTCGTGTACACGGCCCTCTTCTGACTAATACGATAACTCTGTAACAAAGTGAGATAGCGATAGAGTTCCTGCACCATCTTGAAACGCTGCGCGCCGCCAGCGAGTTGTGTATCATCCAGCTGGAGGTATCGGTGCGTCATGTTTGTTATTATTTATTGTGCACATAGAAAGATTACTATAGGTACTGTGTGTAGCTGAAATGATGAGCTACCGGCTGAAAAAAGCCGGATGGGTGTTTTGACTGAGAACGGTAAAAAAATATCTTTCCATTGGTAAGTACATCATTGTTCTAAATCTCTATGAAAACTTCCCATTATGTTATGACGGGATAATGTCACTGCATAAGGTTGTCAATATGCCTTACCAATTTCATCCTAAAATGGCTCAATGACTCAGTTTTCGAAAAGATTTGCGATTTTTCCTAATTTGGGATGTTTAGATGGATGTTTGTCTCAACCAATAGTTAAATATGGCAACTAATGGTTAAATTTCGGCAAAATGCGTTTTTTGATCAATGGTTAGCTTAACTAATGGTCAAATGATTAACTATTAGTTAAAAAAAGTAACCACCCAATGTTGGAGAGTTAACAATATGGTGGCTGGTAAAACCAACCCCTAACAGATGTTTTGTGAAAGTTTACTTGTTGTCAACGTCTTATTTCTCAAATAATAATGAGTAGTTACTGATATATCCCTTGGTTATGATCCTGTGGACTTAGGAGTTACTATTAGATCCTTTAAATTTTTAGGCAGTTTTCGAGTTACTAATAGATCCTGTGACGAACTTATTATATCATGAATATACCTACCTTAGAGAATTTATAGTAGGGAGATGGCAAGCATACGCTTTCCCCTCTGCCGAAGTACATGAACGGTCGTTCGTGTCAGTTTATAAAAACTAGTTTAGCCGCGATCGTTCGCCATTCTGCGTTCATACCTGTCGCTATACGGAGCTCCTAAAAATGGTTGGGTGTGCTGTGATTTCGTGTAAATGGCGGTCGGAAACATCAAATTTAACAAAATATGGAGTTTCTTATCACATTTAAGTAATTGAAAACACAATTAGGCCATTAATTTGACCGTAAAATATATTTTCTTAGTGCAAGCATACGACAGAAATAACGATACGTAATTTCTTGGTACGGGGACAAGTGATGTGAAAACAACGAACAAATGAATGAACGAAAGAGGCTGCAACGATTTTTATCAAATTAACAGGATAGGGAGTTTTCAGGCCGAAAAAACGATCTCAAAGCTGTAAAAAAAAACCTGTTTCCAAAGAAAATATCAATACCTACGTCGTTCAATACCAGCCTAAAATATAGGTTAAATGGGCTTGATTAGCTGTTTTTCGGGTTTAAAGGGGTTGTAAGGTTAATTTAGAGGTTTGTATTTCCGATTTTTTTACGGTTTTAGGGTTATTTCGTCAATCACAATATTAAATTAGGAAGGTATGCAAAAGTATACGGATATTTGAATCTCGTTTCGTATGAAAAAAGCAGATCCACGAAAAAATTAATCCATTTTAAAACCAATAGCTTATATTTTCATTTAAAAAATACAATATAAAATGTAATCCCAGCTTATAATTGTTAAATCTATGTATGTGGCACAGAATCATAGACTTTCTTATAATCAATACAAGCAGCCGAGAGGTTTCCCTTGCTCCTCCTGACCTTCTGTCTGATGGCCATGTCAATGAGGAGGAGCTCCTTATTACCACGGGACCCAACCTTACATCCATTCCGTGCAGGAGCCAAAAAAATATTGTTTTTTTTAACACTCAACAGTCACATACGTAGTTTTGATCCCACACTAGGATTCCCTGTATCGTAGGTACCTATCAGGAACTACGAGTACCTGGTACCATAACACCCAGACCCGGAACAAATAATTGCAGATCATACATGCCTGATGCGTGTGATTTGGAAACCATATAATTTTATAAGAAACCAACGCACCACGGGTCTATATATATTAGTGTACAAATCATGAATACAAAATTTGAAGAAATAATAGCCAAAATAGAAGCAAACTTCGTTCGCGTGCAAAAGGACGTACGAGTCCTACCGGTGAGCACTTAAATCCTAAAACAATTTTTAACTGACTATGTTTTTTTATGTTTGTTACGCGATTACTTTTGATCAGCATGAATCAATTCACCCATTCAAACATACATCCATAGACTAGATCCCTAGACAATTAATAATCTTAATTTCATTCAATCTTTCACACCCCATCACTAGTTTTTGCGCTAGTGTGCAACTAACCAATAGTGTAATTACAGAAATTATTTGTGTGCTTGTTTTATGTTTGTGTGACAGCTTTTATTTCCGTGTGCGTTTATAGAGACGCCTCAACTTTCTGCATGAGTGTGCGTGAGTATGCAAATGTGTGCTGTACGTGTTTACCTCGCCTCCCGCAAAAAGTGGCAGAAATAATTTAGTACTAGAAGTTGAGCATGCCATCTCCCCAAATAAATTCTCTAAGATACCTACTATGATGTTACGTCGGAAAGTTTATCAGACGATGATATTTTTGCGGAGTAGGTACGTTTTGATGAGAAAGCCGAACATTTTTAGACCACGTAACTAACCCTTGGACACCTGGGATAGTAAAGACTTTTGCCAACTGTATCAGTAATCAAAGGAAACAGTTATGTGGTTAGTCGGAAAAATTGGAACCATTGGAAAACTCCCACCACAAGGTTGATACCTAATGTACCCATATAAAGTATATAATAATTGCATGTTTTAATTTGCAAACTCATCTTATAACACCACTACATACTAACTTTAATTAACTAATAACTTTAATGAAATACCATTTACGAAACCATTCAGAACCTATTAAACTTTTTTGGAAGAGGTTAGTCTTGAGAAAAATTTTGATAAAACATTTGGTCACCAGATGTAACAGCTTCTCTAGCAAGAGTCAGCTAATTCATTTCCCCTGTATTATTTCTATACAATTTGACAGATTTGACACTAGACTGTCAAAAAAGACATGGTATCGATTTATAAGATTTGGATAAGATTTGGTATCGTTCACTCATTATGGCCAGTGTTGTCAAAAAGAAAAATATTACCCACAAAAAACTGTAGCTATTTTTAGTAAATGATTTCTCATTACACTGGCAATATAATAACCAATGGTTGGATTTGACTGTAGAACAGTTAGAATAGACATTGAAAAACGTAATAGCCCTTTTAACCATTGGTTAGCGAGACGACTATTTTTTTTTTATATGGCATCTGAGGATATTTACCACAGGGCGGTTGTTCTGATAAATAAGGCGTGCTCGGTTTTTGGGTCGAACTGGGTCGGCTATTTGCCCGACCGAGCCCTAGTTGTAAACAATCTTGTAAGCAATAATTGAATTACTATGAAATAATGATATTTTACACAACAATGGCACTAATGTCCTTATGTTTACTCTAAAGCTCACTAATGAAACATACATTTAGAACAAAATAATGAAGCAAAACTACAATTACAATGAAAACTGTTGAAGCACTTATGTAAAGTCAGTCCAGGCCGATACTGGCTTTGCCTCGTACCACAATGCACAATATTACACTCAGGCATTGTGAAATCCAACTCGTGTAGTAAAAAATATAGGTATTTGCTAATAAAATAGTGAAAATTTATGAAAACACAACAAGTAAACAAAACTTTGAATGAAGGCAATCAAAGGTCACAGAGTATAAAATGAATGGTTGAATGGCAAGCTAATGGTGGGCAATTTTCATACAAAATAAATGTTACTGCCGCTCCATTTTGTTCCTTGCTCCAAGATATTTACTCAATTTTGCCAATGTCAAGTAGCATAGATAATTAACAAACAATGTCCAGTCGTCAAGTACTCTGTCTAGCAAAGAAAATTAATACTGTCTACATGTTCTAGTCAATCTAGTCATGGGTAGCACGAACTTTTTTCGCGAGGATCGTGCGAGGCACTCATTGTGACAAGTGTGGCAGGCGAGCCTCGCGAGTATAACTCACTCGTGTTTTCTTTCTCTGCGACCGACTCCCTCGCACGAACGCACAAGGTCGCCTCACTTCACTTCGTGTTTTGTCGGAAAATTTTTGCAGAAACTCAAGTTCAAGAAATTCAAATTGTAGATGTACTTGTTTAGATATTATTACAAATAAGACTTTGTTTTGTAGTGTTTATATACTGGTAATTAAAATTTATCGAGGCTGTTTTATTCGGTTTGATTTTCAAAAAGTAAGTTCTATGACCTTATTAGTAGGTACCCATCGCTCCATCACTTCCGTTAGCGGGACTTTTAAGTAAAAAATAAAATTGAAATCTAGTGTGTTTTGTAAATTTAAGACTATAAATATTATAATCAGGAAATAAAGATTAAACACCACCACAACCATCAATCAATCAACCACATGCTCCAAGTCCAAGATCAACCAGCCAAGCCAGTCAGTGAAGTCAAGCCACAACACGAATGAGAATGACATAGACGTCAAGCACGACACTGACTGACAGCACAGTGAGTGAGGGAGGCTGCCTTCCCACTCGCCTCAATTCAAGCCTCAATTACACAACACAATTGTTGGCACTTCTAGAATTTCCAACAGTTTCTCCAGGATGCGTCAGCTAGGATGGATGGTAAAATAAAATAATAAAAATGGATAATACTCAATTTTAATATACTCCTTTAGTTCCTTAATCACCAATCCGGAAATACAGAACACTTCTTCACTTCACTACTAAACAACTTATTCCTTCCAAAATCAACGATAGACTGAGCTGTGAGCTACCGATATCACAGCTACGCAATGTCTCATCGTTACCCCATAATCATACTCGGTGGTAGTCGGCTAAAGCCGTACCACCACCGGCTACGATTGGTCGAGTTAGTTCACTCAGGCAGTCGCTAATAAGGAAGTCAAAACACTGCTATTACATTAATTATTAAGCAGTGTTTTGTATGGTTTACATAAGCTTTGTTATCATAAAATAAACTCTATTTTAATACAACTTTAAATAATTTACAACAGTCGGCCATCCAAAATTATTTTAGCACGCCCTCGTGCTTTTAATTTAATTATTTATTTATATTTAATTACTCATTGTAATAGTTAATTGCATGAACTTAAAACTAGTAATAATACTAACTTATAACTTGGCTTAATACCCAAGTAGCAACTCTGAAGTATATTTCAATCGACAGAGCACAAACTGTAAATAACATCAATTTAAATTTTATTTGTTTATGCTTAATGTAATGTTAAGCTTACATCCAATAGTAGGTATAGCTACTATGCTAGTACATAGCCCCTGTTATTATAATTACCAGTATTAGTAGTATAAGTATTGGCACCGCATGTTATTATAAATTATTAGATCGATTACAATATTTAGAAGCGACTCGAGATTACTCACTTCTTTATGAGACTAACAGTAACACTAACATTCTTCAACATGATTATTATCTTACATAATCAAAACAGAAAGTTAAGTTTTAGTTTGTATGACATCTTATTAACATGTAATTCAGCAATAAATATACTCTTTTGACTTTTCTACGATGCCAAGATAAATGATAAAATATATATATTTTAATATATGTGGTCAATGTTTTCAAATAGTTTCAAATGGCTTACATCTAATGGGTCTCACTCATGTAAGCACTGTAATACATATAATGGTTCGAGGAAATCCGTAGGTATAGGTGTACCTTCAAAATTCTTGCTAATTTAGTTTGGTTCCAAGTCTGTATTCTTCAATAATATTGAATACAATGAAAGTGTGCTTATGGTTGAATGTTTCAAGGCTATCTTGCTACTATGTTAATTAAAATTTTAATTTAGCAGAATTACGACTATCCACCACGTACTTTACCATGCTCTTGCTGACGTTTTGTTGACTGTTTTGAGGTCCTTCCTCATGAGCATCGACCGCAACCACGCTCGGAGGTCGTGAGACGGGAAATAGCTCTGCTTCGTCGCTCCACACGCTCAGCCCGGCTGGATAGTGGGGCAGGCGGCGGGGGCGGCGGCGAGAGGCAGTAACTCGTTCACCGTAGCTCGCGTCAGTCGCGTTTTTTCTAAAATGATACCAAGCCACGATAATTTCAATTTTATTATAATTATATTGTTTTTACCAAGTAGTACATAAGACTGTAGTAGTGGTATGTGATATATATTGAGTTTTAAGAGATGGAACAGTTACTTCCTGATTGTCATTTATTTTCAGTGTACCTCACCTAATTCAGGTACCAAAGCATTATAGTAGGTAGGTACTGTGTCATCTAAAAGTCATGTATACTATAATAACATTTTTAAATCAATAATTGTTTAACATTAGCTTTAAATCAATTCTCATTAAGGTTTTTTTTTTACAGAGTTTGGTATTTTATTATAAATACGTACTGCCATGCAGACTACACTCTTTTGCAACAATGCTGTTTTGTAGTTGGGTTTTTATAGTCTGTTTCCATCTCGTCTGTTCCGGACTGCAACGTCAGATATACGTGGAAACAGATTAGGATTATTTCTTACAAAGAATGCCATTTCACAAATATATAGGGACGGAAGTGTTAGAATTTTATATTTTAAGAATAGTGGCACGCAGCTATCAGTCGTTTGCATTCTAAACATCGATCGAATGCACCGCTTTTGCATTTTGAAGATGATGTCTTTGTTGGTTGAGTTTCCCCAAAATATTATTCCAAACCTGAGTATGGATTCAACTATTCCATAATACGCCGTGATTAGTGACTATGTTGACAGTTGAGGATAATTTGTATAATGCATAGGCTGAACTGCTAATTCGCTGACTTAGTGCCTCGATGTGTTTTTTCAGTTTAGCCGCTTATCAATGTCTATACCCAAAAATGTTGTACAGTCAGCCTGATTTACGTTATTGCCTCGAAATTCTAGATTTAGGTTAGTTTGATTTTGAACTCTTTGGCTAAAATGCATAATATTTGTTTTTTGTAGATTTATTTTTAAATTTATTTATTTATTTATTATTTATTTATTTATTTTTTTGAGATTTATTAAATTATTATTGTAAAGCCAGGAAGTTATTGAACTAAGAGAATTATTTATGTCAGATTTATCTGAATGAATACTATTACATTTTAAAGTCACTGTGCTGTCGTCTGCAAATAATGTCAAAGGTTGTTCTACAGCATTTGGCATGTCATTCAAATATATGATAAACAGCAAAGGACCTAATAAGACATAATTAATGTGACAAATAATGTATGAAAGCATCTGTCAAAAGAATTAGCTAGGCTACAGGCACAGTTAGGTTAGACAGTCGTTAAACCATCTGTTCATGTATTGGTGAACAGTGGCCTAAGAAGTTAAACAGCCACTTGACTGGCTTATACTCCAGATGCAGATTTCAGTAGATTTACGTAGTAGATTATTGTTGTTATTATTATTTGAAAGAAATCCTTTGAAATTGTGGAAAAGGAACGTAATCGATGGATGAAACGAAATGTTTTGCTACGGCTATTGGTTTAGTACCTATATGATTGGGGAATACTCTTATCGCCAATTGGTATTTGTAGCTATTAAGCAGTCAAAAATGTTGATTGATAAGGACCCACCATTTTCGGTTTTCGTTATGGTTTTAATTTGAGACTTAAATTTATTTTGCATTGTAATATTTTGTTGTATGTACTTATCATATTTTGTGTGTCGTAAAACTCTAGAACTGATTGTAGGTATTCATATTTAAGCTATTCAACAGTTTATTAAACATTTTTAAGTGATCACAATTAACTTCAAAATATGTTGTATTTTAGAATAATAGAGAGACGATACATCAGGCAGGACAGGCAGATCAACTCCCATGAGCCTCTCGACAGTCTAGATGTTTGTTCTGTGGTCAAGTAACCATGTGGACATGTATCTATGTAAAATATATGTATATGTATGTTGTAAAATATATAAATCATCATCATGAGAATTTTATTATTTAATGTATGTGCAAATTGTATGAATTATGGCTGCTTGTCGCCTTCACTATTAAGTGAATGCTAGTTTTTTGTTGAATGTACCTAGTAGTATTTTCTCTTTCGAGAGGATTTAGGATAAAAGCTTAAAATGCAGATACTTAATAGTATATTATAATAACAAGTTTTAAAATAAAATAAAATACAATACCTATCAAAAGAATAGGTGTAAGTATGTGGATTGTATCTCTCCATCGTAATAACCGATTCTCCAAAATAATATTTTGATGCCGAGTGTAAAGTCATGTTGTTAACGATAGTCATGTTGTTAACGATAACAGTCTAGTACTGTTTAGTTTTATGTCACTTTCAAGATTAACTCAGTACCTACCAAATACAATAATTAGTTACAATGATAATGTTGGGTCTATAAACATCATCAAAGTAAAATAACTTCACAAATATTAAATTTAAAACAAGCAGTCATGTTTTTTATTCTCAACTTGTAATACTTCTAGACGTAAGACTGATGAGGATAATCTCCAAACGATATTATTTTCTAAGTGTAGGTATTTACTACTTATATTCTGATGTACCAATCCTCAGTCGACATGTTTATGGCACATGTTAAGTACGCCTGATATTGATTAAGGTACCTTTCGATCAAAACAAAGTTGAGCCAAAGGAAAGTTTGGACAAGTAATACTAATGCATCTTTATTTGTATCATTCTAAACTTGGAGAACTACATAGATACATTGATCACAAAAAAGTGCAGCTAGTAAAATGCGTTCAGTGTATACGGGCCTTTTACAAATGATTGAATTTAACTCTTAAGTCATCAAAATAATGTCAGTGGACCAAAGTCGAGCTTCAGGAAAACTTCCATTTCACACCTCCAACCAGAGACAATAAAGTGCAAAGCTTTGCACACTTTTTATTTTAGTGTAGAGAGTAATAGAGAAATTATGAGAACGATGGTTACTTTTAAACATCATTTAAAATTGATTACTAGTATCACATAGCTGCACCAAAGCTACGTCATTCACTGCAAAAGAAGAGGGTTGTGCCTCTATTAGTTTACTCAATGGCTGATACCAACGCCAGATATAAGGCTTATAGGGTACTTTATTGTTACCAACACCAGATATTAGGCTTAAAGAGAGAAATTATGAGAACGATGTTTACTTTTCAACATGTTCATTTAAAATTGATTACTAGTATCACTTACCTGCACCAAAGCTACGTCATTCACTGCAAGAGAAGAGGTTTGTGCCTCTATTAGTTTACTCAATGGTTGATACTAACGCCAGAATTAGGCTTATAGGGTACTTTATTGTTACCATCGCCAAATATTAGGCTAGAGGGTACTTTATTGTTACCATTGCCAGATATTAGGCTAGAGGGTACTTTATTTACCATTGGGTACTTTATTTACCATGGGTACTTTATTTACCATTGGGTACTTTATTTACCATTGGGTACTTTATTTACCATTGGGTACTTTATTTACCATTGGGTACTTTATTTACCATTGGGTACTTTATTTACCATTGGGTACTTTATTTACCATTGGGTACTTTATTTACCATTGGGTACTTTATTTACCATTGGGTACTTTATTGACGCTGCGTGGTGCACTGGGTGCACCGGCTGCTGGTGCTCTGCGTGGCGCGCTGGCTGCACCGGCTGCTGGCACGCTGCTTGGTGCGCTGGCTGCACCGGCCGCTGGCACGCTGCGTGGCGCGCTGGCTGCACCGGCTGCTGGCGCGATGCGTGGCGCGCTGGCTGCACCGGCTGCTGGCGCACCGCTTGGTGCGCTGGCTGTACCAGCTACTGGCGCGCCGCGTGGTGCGCTGGCTGCACCGGCTGCTGGCGCGCCGCGTGGTGCGCTTGCTGTACCAGCTGCTGGCGCGCCGCGTGGTACGCTGGCTGCACCGGCTGCTGCCGCGCCGCATGGCACGCTGGCTGCACCGGCTGCTGGCGCGCCGCGTGGTGCGCTGGCTGTACCAGCTGCTGGCGCGCCGCATGGTACGCTGGCTGCACCGGCTGCTGCCGCGCCGCATGGCACGCTGGCTGCACCGGCTACTGGCGCGCCGCGTGGTGCGCTGACTGTACCAGCTGCTGGCACGCCGCGTGGTGCGCTGGCTGCACCAGCTGCTGGCGCGCCGCGTGGTGCGCTGGCTGTACCAGCTGCTGGCGCGCCGCGTGGTACGCTGGCTGCACCGGCTGCTGCCGCGCCGCATGGCACGCTGGCTGCACCGGCTGCTGGCGCACCGCGTGGTGCGCTGGCTGTACCAGCTGCTGGCGCGCCGCGTGGTACGCTGGCTGCACCGGCTGCTGCCGCGCCGCATGGCACGCTGGCTGCACCGGCTGCTGGCGCGCCGCGTGGTGCGCTGGCTGTACCAGCTGCTGGCGCGCCGCGTGGTACGCTGGCTGCACCGGCTGCTGCCGCGCCGCATGGCACGCTGGCTGCACCGGCTGCTGGCGCACCGCGTGGTGCGCTGGCTATACCAGCTGCTGGCGCGCCGCGTGGTACGCTGGCTGCACCGGCTGCTGCCGCGCCGCATGGCACGCTGGCTGCACCGGCTGCTGGCGCGCCGCGTGGTGCGCTGGCGGCACCGGCTGCTGGCGCGCCGCGTGGTGCGCTGGCTGCACCAGCTGCTGGCGCACCGCGTGGTACGCTGGCTGCACCGGCTGCTGCCGCGCCGCATGGCACGCTGGCTGCACCGGCTGCTGGCGCGCCGCGTGGTGCGCTGGCTGTACCAGCTGCTGGCGCGCCGCATGGTACGCTGGCTGCACCGGCTGCTGCCGCGCCGCATGGCACGCTGGCTGCACCGGCTACTGGCGCGCCGCGTGGTGCGCTGGCTGTACCAGCTGCTGGCGCGCCGCGTGGTGCGCTGGCTGCACCGGCTGCTGGCGCGCCGCGTGGTGCGCTGGCTGTACCAGCTGCTGGCGCGCCGCGTGGTACGCTGGCTGCACCGGCTGCTGCCGCGCCGCATGGCACGCTGGCTGCACCGGCTGCTGGCGCACCGCGTGGTGCGCTGGCTGTACCAGCTGCTGGCGTGCCGCGTGGTACGCTGGCTGCGCCGGCTGCTGCCGCGCCGCATGGCACGCTGGCTGCACCGGCTGCTGGCGCACCGCTTGGTGCGCTAGCTCGCTCTCCACGAGGTTGTACTGGAGGAAATAAAAATAACTCCGAAAGTAAACTTATTAACACGTGCTATTTTAAAAGTATGAGCAGCAAGGCGGGTTGTTAAAAGTAAAATTAAAACTTCATGATCATGCCTTGTAACCAGTCGTTAATTAAACGGTAATCGGAGGGTACAAAGAGAGAGAAAAAAAAAATATAAATCTAATTCTTCGTTCGAATCGCACTTCTGAGATGTTGGCACTTCTAGAATTTCCAACAGTTTCTCTAGGATGCGTCAGCTAGGATGGATGGTAAAATAAAATAATAAAAATGGATAATACTCAATTTTAATATACTCCTTTAGTTCCTTAATCACCAATCCGGAAATACAGAACACTTCTTCACTTCACTACTAAACAACTTATTCCTTCCAAAATCAACGATAGACTGAGCTGTGAGCTACCGATATCACAGCTACGCAATGTCTCATCGTTACCCCATAATCATACTCGGTGGTAGTCGGCTAAAGCCGTACCACCACCGGCTACGATTGGTCGAGTTAGTTCACTCAGGCAGTCGCTAATAAGGAAGTCAAAACACTGCTATTACATTAATTATTAAGCAGTGTTTTGTATGGTTTACATAAGCTTTGTTATCATAAAATAAACTCTATTTTAATACAACTTTAAATAATTTACAACACAATGCACAATACACATCAAGCAGCACATCAAAATTGTGGTAGCACGATTTGAAAAATTGTGCGAGGGCCTCTTTTCAGAAAGTGTGTAGATACAATCGTGCTGGCACGTGTGCTGAGGACCCACCTCTAAGTCACTCGATGGCAGTTTTCTAGAATGTTCCTCGACTCGACAATTTCCACCCTTTCGAAAAGACAAGCAATACATTTATTTTATTTAAATTCACTACCATGTGCTCTTTATAAGCTACATCTTAATGCCACCAAAATTACACGATATAACTAGTCTAACAAATGGTTAGTCTGTGAGTTACTACCTCTCCTTAGTCTGTGGTTACTAAGGATCAATAAACTGGCCTGGCCCTTAGTCTGTGGTTTATTTATTTTGACTTTTGTTTTGTTTTGGAGAAAATAAAACAAACAACGTGAAAGCGTGCTTGCGGTGCTTGGCTTGATTGAATTTTGCATTTGATTTTGCATTGAGATTGATTTATTTTTCTCAGCAAAGCTAATTCAAGTTTTATAATTTAAGTCTACTTCATCGAGTTTCGTCGTAAGTGTTATAGGCAAAGGTTAGAATTTGAATTCTTTATTTGGCTTTATCATTCTTTGTAGATAGGTAGGTATTTATTTTTCTATGACTCTTATTTGTAGATATGAAAAGAATTATCTCCTTTACCGACTATATAGCTCAAGGCTTGCTACATACATTTCCAGATGGAAGAATCCAGTCCTTTTACAAGCAGCACTGCGTTTTGTGCTCGATGCGGCTCCATACTGCCATTGCTGCAAGAATTTAGCTCTGTGAAATGTTACTCCTGCAAATCCTTTTACGAGGCCGACAGTAAGTAGATATCAAATACCTATTTGGTATGAGTAGACTGGCTGTGATTATCCCAATAGCTATTATGTCATCACAGCCATTGTATTTGTTGTGGTTTGTGTGTTTTTTTGTTGCATTGTGTTTGTTGTCATTGCAGTTAATTATTATGTATTATGTTAGTAGGATAACTTCTTGTGAAAGAGTTTGTCCGGGACAGTTCTACCACCATACCTATTTCTGCCTCCAAGCAGTAGTGCTCGCATTGCTGTGTTTTGGTTTGAAGGGTGCCGCTGAAATTACAGGCACATGAGACTTTTCATCTTTATGTCTCAAGGTCGTCAGCGCGCGTAGGTATAATATAGCGCGTATAGGTGGCGAAAACAGCTAATGTACAATATTATAGATTGCTATACTTTCTGCCAAAAAGTTTATACAACTTATCCTAGAAAAAAGATGCTGTACTAAAAGGCGTCATTCTTCACTAATTAGGGTTTTTTCTTTTTACATTTTGACTTTCTCAAAGTCTGAGTAAATTGTTCAATATGAAATTAAGGCACGTACATACATACCTATCATACATTTTGTTTTTGCCAGGTTTCAGTAACCTGAAGTTTGAATACACCATACACTTCAACACTGTGTCGGTGACGACTGCCAAAGATGTACTGAACACTGATGATCCGGAAGGTCCTATTGTTGAAAGGAAATGTCCTAAATGTGGGAATGACAGGATGTCCTATGCTACACTACAATTGAGATCCGCTGATGAAGGGCAGACTGTTTTCTACACATGTATAGAATGCAAGTAAGTATATTTTTTGACCGATGACATTATAACCGTCGTAAAACGGTAAATGAAAGAAAGAAAGAAAGGAAAAACTGCATCGGTGTCACCGAACCTGCAACCGGTGTCAATATACTTGACAATAGTGTTGTTGAACCTGGTTTCAATATACTTGACAACTGCAACCGGTTTCAATATACTTGACACCTGCAACCGGTTTCAATATACTTGACACCTGCAACCGGTTTCAATATACTTGACACCTGCAACCGGTTTCAATATACTTGACACCTGCAACCGATTTCAATTTACTTGACACATGCAATCGGTGTCGCCGAACCTGCAACCGGTGTCGCCGAATCTGCAACCGATTTCAATATACTTGACACCTGCAACCGGTTTCAATATACTTGACACCTGCAACCGGTGTCGTCGAACCTGCAACCGGTGTCACCGAACCTGCAACCGGTGTCACCGAACCTGCAACCGGTGTCACCGAACCTGCAACCGGTGTCGGCGAACCTGCAACCGGTTTCAATATACTTGACACCTGCAACCGGTTTCAATATACTTGACACCTGCAACCGGTGTCACCGAATCTGCAATCGGTGTCGCCGAACCTGCAACCGGTGTCACCGAACCTGCAACCGGTGTCGCCGAACCTGCAACCTCTACTTTTCCCCAAGAACACAACACAAAAGTAGTTACATGAAACAAATTAACAGTAGAAAATATTGTATAGCGATAAGATAAACAAATAACTATTTATGTAGTAGGTAGGTATCAATAGAGTAGTGTGTTCAAATAAAAAAAAACAAATTCAAATTTAAAATGGGGGAGATAAGATCTGCACTGACTTCCCACATTGGGGTATATTGTGCATTGTCCCCCTGCCTGTTGTGTGGGGTTAAATAGCTCTGCTGTCTCAGGTATAATATGGTGCTGGTTTCCAGACAGGGTCTAGGTGATAACTCAGATCAATAAACTTTGGGGACATAAACAATAATAAGTAGGAAAGAATAGAGGCAGCCCAAGATAGTTTATCGTGACATTCTATGGAAGGCCTATGTCCAGCAGTGGACATCTACCAGTACTCGTTATGATGATGATGAACTCCCAGGGTGTTTGCCCATATGACTCATTTTTTGGTCATGAGGAATAGGCGTGAATTCACTCCTGGTTTGCTTGGTGCTTCTACCTGATAGAAACTGAATCAAGCAGATCTGTAGAAAAAACAAGATCAGTGACATACCCATAGCTTTCAGAATTCTCAAGGTGAAGTGGCAATGGGCAGGCCATATAGCTTGTAAAACTAACAACCATTGTTGGGAATGAAGGTTCTTGAACAAACAGAATGACACAGTCTAGGATGACCCCCAACGCCGGTGGATGAAGGTAGCTCAAGCCCATTCACCATGGCATTCTTTGGGGAGGCTTATGTCCAGCGGTGGACCTGCCAACCTGCTTAAATGGTCATGATAATAAGACAAATCAAAACTACCCTAGTGACCTCAAAAAAAAAACTTAGAATAAAAAATCTTGACTTTAACTGGTCTTTATTTGTAATTTTTCAGGTATAAAGAAACAGAAAATTCATGAAGCAGCAGACAGCATAATACTATTTCTGGTATATTTCTAAGGTTATTATGTTTTCAATTAAAATTAAATGTCTATTACCTATCTATTTTTGATCAGTAGAATCACCGTAATTCTCATTTTCACCAACTTATTTAATGGATCACTTAATACATGTTAAATTGAAATTCTATAAAAAAAAACTTACTTGCGTTTTGTGTCTCGTGTTTGGTGCCCGGTAATTAATTGTTGAAAGTGATAATTTAAAACCAATAACTAGAGATTTTAGTAAAGGAAAAGATTTTTTTACTTATTTTCTTTATTTAATGGCCTGTGAGGAGTTTTGATAAAGTTAGGTCAAGTCATCAAAGGTAAAGGATGGTTGTAGCTAGTAGTTTAGTTCTTTTAATTCTTTTGTAGAATTTAGAACATTATTTTGTATTTATTTTTATTTGCTAGTAACCGACCAATTGTAAACGCTATAAAACATATAACTTAGCTCAAATATAAAATCTGCCGCTTACCTAATTCAATTTATTAATCCAAGCGCTGCTTTATCATAAAATTGTGGCTCGTCATTTTGGTACAGCTACGATTTAAATATTTTTTGCTCATAAAAAGAAAATCATTTTGTATATACAACGCTGACTCGGAATCTTACCGCTCAATCATAAATAAAAGGGTTCCAATAGTTGCCGCTAATTCAGAGTATTTGAGTATTACTTAATTATTTCCCTTTTCTTTCAACTTCTCTTAAAACTTCACTAGTGAACAATAAAGCTTCTGGAAACTGGACGACCTTTGTGGCGCGGCGGGCAAGTAACTGGCTGAGATGCAAGAGGTTGCGGGTTCGATTCCCGCTGTGGGACAAATGTTTATATGATCTGCAAATATTTGTTCCGGGTCTGAGTGTTATGGTACGTAGTTCCTGATACCCAAAACATATATACAAACATACTTCCAAAAACTCATACGATTTCTTAAAAATTTCCTAAAAATCTCTAAAAACACTTCAACCTCTAGAGATCCTTAAAAACCGTTAGAAATCCCTACAAACAGTAGAAATGCTTGCGACGCAGGAGGTTGCGGGTTCGATTCCCGCCTCGGAACAAATATTTGTACGATCTGCAGATATTTGTTCAGGGTGTTCTGGGTATATATGTATCTGTGTAATGTATTGTATTAAGTAGGTATATCAGTTATCCATAGTACCCATAACACAAGCTCTGCTTAGCTTGGGGCTAAGATAATGTTGTGTGAAATGTCTCCAGCATTTATTTATTATTTATTTATAAATAGGCTATTAGGGGTTTGTGGGGATTTTTAACGGTAGTGTAGAAAATACAAGTAATTTCTTATTTGAGTGACAGAATTGACTTGTGACTCTCCTTATGTTACGCCCCCCCCTGCCCATAACAGCTTTGATACCTCGTAGGTCATGTCCACTTAGGAGGTGCCCTATATAACGTTGTACGCTGATACATACATTTAAAAAGTCTCGCAAGCCTTTAATTTCACCGACACTCTTAAACTGGAACATAGCAATGCGAGAATTACTGTTTGGTGGAAGAAATGGGTATAACGTAATATCTAAGTCACATACATAGTCCACTAGGATTACCTGTGTCGTGGGTATCAGGAACTACGAGTACCATGGTACCACAACACCCAGATCAGGAACAAATATTTGCAGATCATGCAGACATTTGTCCCGCAGCGCGAATCGAACCCGCAACCTGTTGCGTCTCAGCCGGCTACTGGACCGCCGCGCCACCGAGGTCAAAATATACCGTATGAGGGTATGGTCAAAGTCAAAGTCAAAGTCAAAAAGTCAGTCAAAAAGAACTTTATTCATTGAAATCACAAGGATCATTTTGAATCGTCTTATATAAAATTAAATTACTCCTGTTCTAACGCGACCAAGCCTAGAAGAATCAGGCAACAAACTCTGCTTGGCTTACATAAATGGTCCGTCTTACCACTAGGTGAGAAGCGCCTGTGTGGTGCCTCGGAGCAAGGAGTTGCTGATACATAGTACATGAGAACTTAAAAACCTTAGGAAGGTAGTCAAAAGTAAATAAACATCAGCAAAAATATGCAAGTCAGCACACGCTACGCTTGTTATACTTATAAATAATAATCTAATACAAACATGTAAATAGGTAAGTACAGATATTGCAAATTTCCATTTTAGCAGTCGAGGGGCAGAGCGACATCAGGCCACGCGGCTTTATCTATGTATGAATCAGTATGGTATACTGATTCCGGCTTCTAATCCAGATGTTGTCGTGCAAATTCCCACGATAACATTTGTTACTATCAGTGAACGAGTTAAGTTGGGGCCTGTGTCATGTGTGTCAGCACATACATACATAAGTACATGAACACACGCTTTTTTTTCCCCGAAGGGGTTGGCAGAACCTCAAAGGGTTTCACCGTGTGTTGCATAGTCGCAGCAATATAGACGTGACAAGTGGTGAGCTCATCGCCGCCATTGCTTTCCACGACTAAATCGGCTAACGCTTTCTTCCAGCAATATTATTATTATAAAGCCCTTTATTCTGAACTACAGTGTTAATATAGGTACATTTATAAATATGTTTTGGTTTCCCTATAAAATGTCCTCAGCGTGTCTCTTGACATAGGCCTCCTCTAAAATTTTCCACTGGATTCTGTCCCTCGCTACCCTTCTCCAATGATGTCCCGCCGTGAGTTTTAAATCATCTTCCCATCTCGTTTGTTGGCGTCCTCTACTGCGTTTGCTACTGCGTTTGCCAGCAATAACACACTCCTAAATGAGCCAGGACAAATCTTATAGCAACGAAAATTGCCCAACAAGTCCTAGTAATGTTGCCATAAATCCATAAGTCCTACTCCGTTAGGTACTTTAAGGAGGCCGGGTAGGGTTAGCACAAGGCTGATATTTTTCCGACTCTAGCCCAGCCCAGTTACAATGGGTCATACATTAAACAAGAACGTCGAAGTTTCATTCACAAGCAGGTGAAACTCTCAACTGGCACGCGCTACTGTCGAAGAATTTACACAAGCGGAAACGAGACATCTGTATGTTGCCAACTAGGCCCTGACTCTTAGTAGCTAACTTCGCCCAAATCGGTTTTATGGGCGAAATTACAAGCAATAGGTGCTTACGCTGATATGGCTGGTCCAGTTTAAATGGTTATTTTTTTACATTGATGCGTAGGAAATTAACCAAAGAATGGTAAAAACGTTATACTTAGTATAACGTTTTTATTAAAATAAGATGTCGACTTAGCTCGCCGAACCGAAAACCGTTGAGATTAAGGTTCTCGAGTGGTGACCACGAACTGGATGACGACGCAGTGTAGGAAGGCACCACTTAATGTGACATTTTAAAGGTTGCTGGAAGCCGTTGGATAAAGGCGGCTCAAGAACGTTCCTCATGGTATTTTTATGGCTAAGTCTAGCAGTAGACTTCTACAGGCTAAGGAGCAATCGGTACTTTTCGAAAAATCTGAAGAAACCTACATTTGTTTACTAATCAAATTATCATTATTATGAAATTCGTTACATAACGCTCGTACGTTTAACGAAAAGTTGCTAGATCTAGCTTTTAATTAACTAAGTTGGCAACACTATAAAGCTGGAAATGAGCGTGAGTGAGAAGCAAAATAAATTTTTTGATCAAGAGCGTGGTTTCGAGATGAGATAATTAATTTGATCAGTCCGTACGTTGGCTACGTACCTATGAGTGATGTTGTTTGTCGATAGTTTTCGATTGTCGATATACACAATAATTAGCCGTTGCTATGGTATGTGGGTACAATTGGTAGGTACTGTTATTTTTTCTCTATCATCACTTTGCGAACTGGTTTTATCTATTCCAGTTTTTAAGTTTAACCCTACTAAACTATTGATAGAAAATGCTTTATTGCACTAAACAAAAACTACTTACCGAGTACCTACTACATAGGTAAACTTAATGCTTATTAACACTTACTAGTGACTAACAAGTAACCATTACTTAACTGTTCAACAAGGAAATTATTAAATAATTATCTGACTTCCATGGTGTGTCCGGCCTTGTATGTGTCCCACCTGATGTTAAGCTGCAGCCCCAGACTATAAAAAATGCAATACCTCTTAGTTTACGTCCACCTAGGACGCGCCCTACGTGACATTGTACTGCGCCCGTCAGGGTAACCACCCCCGGTGAGAGGTAAAGATGAAAAGTACCATGGCTTGTAATTCATGGTTGGATGGCTTTTGCTCTTAGTAAAAAAATAATAGATGAAAGAATAAAACTTTGGTAGAGACATTAGGGTCAGAAAGGATAATATAATGGCATGTTTATTCGGACGATACCGCAAGATGCAGACCAACACCATTTGAAAACTAGCCATTAAATCAAGTCGTTACTAATAAGTTGTTCTGTCAATCCACTATTGGAAGCCTGTGGTCTCAGTATCACGTATTTTGATTTAGCTAAAGAATAATACCATTTTGTACTCAGTATAAAGAACCTGTACTGCGGTTACAGTATCACGTATCTAGTCTACATGGTGCTCCATCAAGCCTTAACTATTGTTAACGTCTTGTTTATCGATATCGATGGTGCTTTTCACCTGCCAGCCTGTCATTGGCCTGCTGGATTGGTACTGGGGAGATACGTATTTATTTTTAGTTCACAAGAATCAACAGTCACAGTTGTTCGTATAATCCACAGGAGTCGGTGCTCAGCACAGCATTAAGAAGTCTACCATACTCTACATCTATGTATAGGGTGCTCAATCAAGTCTTATTGGTTGGAGGCGTCTTGCGGTCGCGCTTTATCGATATCGATACTGCTTTTCACCTGCTGCTTGACACTACCCGCGGGGGCCGGGCGGGCAGGTGCGTCCAGACGCGGCGGCGCGTCAGTCTGCCGCGGAACGCCATCCGAACACACGCTCGCGCCCCGCGCTTTCGACACCACTCTATCGACACGTGCGTGGCCAACCCTAATCGTTGTTCTATATTTGAATGTGTTCTGTGGACTTGTGATAAGGAATTCAACGAAACTTTTACCGGTGAGTTTTTTTGTTTTATTTGAAGAGTAGGCCGTTGCTCTGGTATTTGGGTTATGTTTTGGTTTCAGTGTGATAATTCTGTAATGCGTTACCGATCGGTACCATAACGTGTTCCGATTGTTGGAAATTGTGGAAAGTGTTAAGTGTGTCACTTCATAAGGTGGCATAGCGTTTGATTTTATAAAAATACCGTTTTGAGTTGGAATGATTTATAAACAACCCGTTTTGTATAACCGTTCAGCTTGCGGTTCATAAAGTCTATAAAATATGACAGGAGATTTGAGATTATAGAAAATCTTAAGGTAGACTTAAGACCACCTGAGATAACGGAGACAGTGCATGCCCGCCATACAAAAGACATGAACGCGCTACTCGTGCTTTCAGAAGATTTTACTGTGTCAGTGTCAGATCTTGTTAACATGAGCACTCATTTTAATACCTAACTTAGAATAATAATTTATTTACACAACACAAATATTTCGGAAATTAAGGAGCAAGACTTGCCCTATAAAAGATTTTGAACGCGCTACATTTTTGCAAATCAGCGTTTAAAGTTAGTTTTGGTGTTAAATATTATTAATATGACAGGAATTTTGTATAATGTCATCATAAGGATAAAACCTTAATTATTCCATCATAGTGAAAATAGCGAAAACTTGCTTTACCTACCTACTGAAGGGCTTTAGTTTTTAAGACCTTCAACATTTTGAAAAAGTCGATTATTTGTAAGTATTTCTGAAAATCACGTAAAAGGATAAAAAATTTCAAGAAATAACGGTTAGTCTGTTGTCACTCACGCATATTTATATTCGTGAAAGTTTTTCACAGACAACTGTCAATTTGACATGCGTTGGCCTCAGAAGAAGGAAGGTGTTGGCCCGTAAGCCAGGGATCAGTTTGTATAATCTAGAGTAAGATTCAAGTCAGCCATTCAAAAGACTTCAACGCGCTACTCGTGCACAAAGTTAGCTTTCAGTAGTGTAGTAATAGCCAATTAACTTTGCGTTTATAAACTGTAAGCAACTCCCACGTAAGTAATATTGTGCATCCCTTGACTCTCTTAAAATTGGTTTTTGGTTTTTAAAGAGTTTAGGTATACACAATGATTAATCGTAAAAATAAATTCGTTGAAAAAATGGCTATGGCCGGCGGTGCTTCAAGCCTATACCATCCTAAAGGCCTTAGACAAAGTAACATTCAACAATAGCGATGACGCTAGTAGAAAAGTCAAAAATTGATGAGATTGATGTAAGCTATCGATATGCCATGTGGTCTTTTGTATTGTATTACGACTGTAGAAATAGAATCGCTTTAAAGTGAATACCGTTTGTCTAGGCTGGCAGGAATTTAGAACTGACGTGGAGTGGAAAGCAAAGTGGAGAAGTTGGTTAGCGCATCATATACGGATCTAGGGGAGAGTCGAGGATTCGATTCGGTCGTTAATAGGATGTTATACCCGGAATTGTTAGGGATATGGTAAGAGATTATCCTGGCTTTTGCCTTATTTAGGAATGCGTTATTACTGTACGAAAGTGTTACCCTAGTTGGTCGTGGAAAGTCAATGGCAACCTTGAGGTCACCATTAGTCACGTCTATATTCCTGCTTTGTGCAATGTAAAGTGGGGGGTTTGCAGAGCAATCAAACAAGCAACCACTTTCAGTAAAAGTCGTATATTATCCGAATAATTTATTAGTGATACATTGCGGTATATAAAAGTACTTGGGTCATCACATTACAATGTTAAGCAGTAAACGCTTAGGTATTTATTACACACTTCAGCGACACAGTGAAAAGAATGTCCATTGAAGCTCTACTTACCCTTTCGGGGAAAAGGCGTGTGTTCGCATGTATAATGTATTTTTAAAATCTAGAAAAATGCTTCAAGCTCTCTGCGTACAAACGAAGTTTGCTCCTATGCTAGAAATTATCTAATCATCTCCATTAAATTTAATAAAAGTTACCGGTAGGGAGCTTAGGCCCATTTGTACGCGAACGAAGTTTGATTCTATTTTGGCTATTATTTCATCAAACTCCATGAAATTTTGGACACATGGTCAGTACAGTTAATATCCTAGACCCGTGGCGCGTCACTTTTTTTTATTTATGATTTGGTAACCGTATAATTTTATAAGAAACTAACGCACCATGGGTCTAGATGTTAGTGTACTGATTATGTGTACAAAGTTTTATGGAGTTTGAAGCAATAAAAGCCATTGTTAGAAGCAAACTTAGCGCCCTTTTGCTAGCTACCAGTGACCTCCTCTTAATTTGAGTAAATAAATGAAGCCTTCCACTAGAGCACCGATTTGAAGAGCACCGATTATATCCAATTCAGGAGCAAACTTCGCTTTGCATGGAGTGGGCAAGCAATACGGTACGACGCGCCGCATTTGACATTAATACTGCAACCTCATACTTATTTGGCTAGTATTGTGGAATATACACGGTGTTGGTGTCAAGATCGTGTTAACATGAACGCCGGCTTCGTAGAAATACATTATTGAGTATTGCAAACGTGACTCGGATATTTAAGCCAATAGCATCTTGACAATAGCGTAGGTATATCATTCTAAAAAGATTCTGATTAGAATTATTGATTGACTAGTGAAGGCTTCAAATTGTGATGACGATTGTGA
The DNA here is from genome assembly GCA_951392215.1 of Epirrita christyi. NCBI lineage: Eukaryota > Metazoa > Arthropoda > Insecta > Lepidoptera > Geometridae > Epirrita > Epirrita christyi. The sequence continues at coordinate 4,812,318 of OX595842.1, read as the reverse complement.
TTCTGCGTTCATCAGATTTATCCCCTATCTAATTCTAATTCTAAGTGGGGGTGTTAAGGCCTGCACTGACGTCCCGCTGTGTTGTGTATTGTGCATTGTACCCCTGTGCTAACCCTACCCCAGTCAGCCCAGCTCCTTAAAGTAACGGAGCAGGACTTAGGGTTGGTGTCAACACCTTTGAAGTGTGTCCGAAGGCGTCGATGATGCAGAGCAATATAGAAGCTAGAAGATATCCCCTATCATTCCCTATCATTGTTTCTGTTTTGGTTTCTGAGGTTTTGAAAACAGCCTTTGATTGTGGCCGTTGTTAGTTGAAAGAACTAGAGTAATTAGAGCGCGTCCCGCATGGAAAATAAACTATTCTAACCAATAGGAACCTATCGTTTTGCTAAAACATAACTTCTTGAATCTTGTGAAATGGCGCACATATCGTAGAAAGTTTGATGGAAATATTCGAACAATAGATCGCAGTTCTTAAAACTGTAATTAGCTACTGGAAAAGCAGCTTGATTGGAGCGAACCTTCTCACGTGATAATCATTATTATCATCAACATGAGTCGCAATGGTCACGTGAACGAGCCAGGAATACCCTGACTTCTGACCCAAAAGTAGTAAATTCGAATTCGGGTAACAGGCATGCACCAATGGGCACCACTAGAGAATTGTTTGTATAAGTGACAAAACTTACAGATAGCCTGATGTTAAGCTACACGCTTGCTCATTACTACTGCAATATCTCATAGGTCACATCCGTCAGACCCTACGTGGTATTACATTAACAAGACATAAGACAAGTCTCATTTGCATGTAATATCACCGGCACTCATACTCTTTAAACTGGAAATCAGCAATGCAAGCAATAGGTACTCCTTTGCGGCAGAAATAGAGGTAATAGAATTGAAATTATCATGGCTTGGTATCATTTTAGAAAAATTACGACGATACACCTAGTACTTTATTATTATTTTTTAAATAAAATAGAGGTATGTTGGTTGTACTGTCCTTGGACGAACTCTTTCACAAGAATCTTTACTAACTACTACGATAAGCTGTACTACTACACTGAGAAAAATGTCATTTTGGCTTCATTATAAAATATCAATACGTCTTTCAAAAATACGATGAATTGTTCTAAAATAAGGTTGTATCATCTATATATAATAAAATAATCTAGTTTAAATAGTAAGTAATACAATATTATGATGACCATTCTCCGTAATAAACGGTGACAGAATATAAGAAGATTAAATCGATACTTTACGATGCTTTCCTCTTAAAATAACACTACGTAATATGAAATGGTCTGCTGGATGTCTGCTTGGCAGAAATTCGATGATACCTAAGATATAACAGTTTTCGTCACTTTATTTTTGTAGTTAGCATCAATTTTCTTGAAGCTTCTATGCATAAAATCCTTATATTATACGACTACGGACTATATCTTCCGCCGTTTCGTTACTGCTTCGCTTGTTACTGTCCATCCAAAGGTTGTCTGGAAGAAATCGCTCTCAGCGATAAGGCCGCCCATTGTACTGCTAATTTTAATAAATCCTTTTATGTATTCCTGGTGTACAATAAAGTGTTAATCTATCTATCTATGTGACTACGGGCATACAAAAATTAATTTTAACAAATGAACAAACATCAAATAATGATTACGGAATCATAATATTTGACACCGCACACCAAAATACCATGACTAGTACACAAAAATACAATTACGTAACAAATTACCATCGAATATGATTACGGAACCATAATATTTGACGCGGCACTCCAAAATACCGTGATCATCACACAAAAATACGTTTATCGTTTTACTAAAGTATGAATACAGATTCATAATATTGGATGACCGGCATACTAAAATACTGTGAAATCACCAGTCTACTGCGAACGGCACGCGGGTAGGTCCTAGCCCGGTCATTTTATTCTATTTAGTTAGCAGGGAAGCACATGCGCTCCGCCTTTTGTTTGTAATTTTATTTTAAATATTACGTATTGTCTATAGTTAGTGTTACAAAATGTGAAGTGATTTGAAGCAACAAAGTGCAACAAAGATCAGCTGGGTTTCATAATACCTAACATTTGTTCGTGTACAAAAATAAGTGTTTTAAGATTAGTGCACCAGTTTATGCAAGCTGTTGATGTAAAAGCTTGTGACAGTACATAACCATGGCTGGTTGGTGAACGCCTGGAGGGCTCAACGTGCCTATCTTATTACGTTGGGTATCCTGGCAAAGCCCGAGTCTCGATCCCGTTCTCTGTCCAGCACGCCTGAAGTCGCGTCGTGTTCTAGGATCAATCACCAGGGATTTGAATAAGGTATTGATTTTAGTCTCGTATTAAGTAAAATATCTAATGTGAAAGCCCATGTTAATTAGAGATACTCTTTATGGTACCATAAAGTAAACATGTCACAAAATACTGTATTTAGGTAAATTTAGCTAATTTCCTTTCGAGTTTTGTAGGCTGACTTCGGCAGAATTTACTACCCCAAATTTAAAGCTACTTTCGACCCCCATATATAAAAATCTATTTGACCTAACCACTTGCAATTTTGTACAGGTGACGCGGATAAGGTGCAGTCAGCTTTGGAACAGTGGTCTCGACCCTCAGCTGGTCCGTGACAGGAGGTCGTGCGCCCTCTGGCAAGAGACGGTGCGAGCCCGCCTCCGTTACCCCAAAACTACTACTCCGTTACTCTAAATTATATATTTTGCGTTATTTAATAATATTTTGTAATTTTTAATTAAAATGTTAATCCGTCATATGTTTTTCCATTATAGCAAATAATTCCCCAAATCCCAAATCCACTGTTCTAGAATAATACCTAATAAAGTAGGTACTTCTGTCTAGAAGTACCTACTTTATTAGGGTTATTTTCTGTATTGCGTAGGTACTTTTTTCTGAATGTGCTTTCCTCTCATTTCCGAGTATTTCCTGTTATTTCATCCTACTATTTATCCATGCTTTCCTACTATTATTGATGTGCTTTCCTATTGTTTATTCTTAATAATTTTCTACGCCTCCTGTTGTAGCATGGCTCGGGTATTTTTCCTTCTTCTTAAATATGTGTGGGCCAATTTATAAAGATAATTGACACTTAGTAATCTACTCTGACCCATAACCGTGCAAAAGTACGGTTACGGGAGTGATGACGATGAACGACTATACATCATCATCATTCTCTTAACCGTACTCTTGCTTATTCTATGTGTCAATTATCTTTATTAATTGGCCCATACATATCTAAGAAAAAGGAACAATACCCAAGCCGAATACAACAGGAGGCATAGAAAAATAGTAAGAAAAATCAATAGGAAAGCACATCAATAATAGTAGGAAAGCATGGATAAATGGTATAGGATGAAATAACAGGAATTACTCGGAAATAAGAGGAAAGCACATTCAAAATTGTAGTAAAGCATACAATAATAGTAGGAAAGCATGGATAAATAGTAGGATGAAATAACAGGAGTTACTCGGAAATGAGAGGAAAGCATATTAAAAATAGTAGGAAAGCATACAATAATAGTAGGAAAGCATGGATAAATAGTATGATAAAATAATAGGGATTACTCGGAAATTAGAGGAGAGCACATAAAAATAGTAGGAAAGCATACAAAAATATGATGACAGTCATATGTAATGTTATGCTCTCTCTCAAAAAGTAATGGTCCATTACGATTACCGTCACCGTAAGTCCGGACATACGGTGATACGAACTACTAATGCATGGTGACAGCTCATCATAATATATGGTTAGCAGCAGCAACAGTTGTTTCATCGTACTTTATGGTTATTTCCGTATGCTCCCTACTTTACGTGAAATCACCATATTTTTTGATGAACTGTTTTCTCAGTGTATTCCAATCAAATCAAAAGAATTTTATTTATTGAAATCACAAGGATCATTTTGAATTGTCTCATAAATTAAGATTACTTCTATTCCAACCAGAAGCTTCTGTATTAGAAGCTTTTCTACTATTTATCCTCGTGATATAATCAAATTCATTGCCAAATGACAGTGAAATATATTGGAGATCTCATTAGTTAATTTTTACTCAGCAGTGGAAAATAATCAATCACCGTTTCCTACTCTTAATAATCTTCCGTATGTACTCAATTCAAAATTTTCAGACCCACTTCCGTAAATGAATCTAATTATAATGTTAATAAAAAAGCGCGTAAAAGTAGGTTGACTATAAAAAAGCATAATTGACTTTGTATCTTGTTGCTCGGTTTCACGCTTGTGGACATGTAAGCGAATACGACTGTGACTTTAAGTGGGGTAATAGAGTAATGTGTGCCATAATTGTAGTAAGGGGTGTTTACGTATCACATTAAATAAGCTAAGTAGCTAGCAAGAACTGCTTTTTCGCGGAAACGCTGACTCTGTATTCACTTTGATTCCTTGCTTCGGAACTCGCCGATATCTTGCTTTGCAAAGGGTCATTAAACACACACAAATAGACAGGTGATAACATCACTGTCCGTTCTTCTAAATATTCCTAAGGTTGTCTGAAAGAAATCGCGGTAAGCAATAAGACGAAGAGAGAAGGCAAGAAGAGATTGTGCATTTTTTTTGTTTTTTGTTATTTCGTTACGTTTTTGTATATCTGTGAACTGTTGTTTTGGGCAATAAAAAACTTAATAGAATAGAAAATACTTTAATGTAAGTATAAACATATACCCTAAGATAATAAAAAAAAACAAAAAACTAAAATGATAATTAAAATTACTGTGGGCGGTTTTATCGCTTAGTAGCGCTTGCTTCCAGACAACCTTTGGATCAAATAAAGTTTTTGGGGTTAATCTAATATCTCATCTATCTATTTATTGATGTGGGTTGCGCGAGAGTTTCTAGGATGAAAGACAGAATTAAGGCCCTGCGGTTATATTTAACTTTAAACTCACTAAAAAAAATAACACAATATAATTTTCTGCGTATTTGGCTTGACTTGTAAATTTTATAAAAATATTAGCAATACACTGCTCTGAGCATGAGTTTCTAAGTCGAATCGAATGCGAGTGCGTAGCAAAAAACAAATGATTAGCCAATTGCATGTCAGGCAGGGGCGTGACTTTGATATATTTTTATTTGATACTTGCAGTAGATTTGATAGCGATAGAAGCTAGTGCTAAGGATACTCTTGATAAATACAATTTCTAACCTCTTACTGCGTACGACGTTGCTGCGTCATAAAACTCGTAAATTCAACTCATCTAAATGAATTATCGTCCGCCTCATAAGACTCTTTAGAACAAATTACTTGGAATCACGGTTACCAATCAAAATCTCAATGATATTAGAATTTGAATGATGCTACTTTCGACCGGTAAAGACAAGTCCGTATTTGAATATTAAATTTGACCCCAAGGTTTCTACTTTAATCGATAGCCATGATAGTATAAAAAGTTATGTTTACTTTCAAGTTTAGATCTTCCACCATGGAGGGTTACCATGAGCTTATTGCCATTCAGTTCAAAAACTATTACAACACAAGTTTCAGTACAAAATATCGGTTCGTCGTTGACATTCCCCATAATTGAATAAACTGTGGCATAGCTGCGGACATCACGGAACCCCGATATTTTGTACTGTATATAGTTTTTGGACTTAATGGCTATAACAGCTCATGGTAACACAGCTGTTTTGACAACCCCCTAGTCATCATCATCATCAACCTGTAGAAATACACTGCTGGACATAAGCCGTCCTCCTAGTAGAATGCTACGATGAACGGTATGGAACCGCCTCCATCCACCGCCTTCCTGCGACCTTTATAATGTCTTTAGTCCATCGAGAGGTGGGCCTTCCTCTACTGCGTCATCCGGTTGGTCGCCACTCGAGCACCTTTATTCCCTAACGGTTGTTAGTTCTGCGAGCTATATGACCTGCCCATTGCCACTTCAACTTACTAATTCTGAGAGTTTTGTCGGTGATCTTGGTTCTTCTACGGATTTCCTAATTTCAGATAGTATCCCTCCCCCCCAGTAGGTAGGTACAAAATCCTTACAAATCTTAGGATATCTTATGAGATTTATGTATAAACAAGTATGTTTTTTTATCTTATTAAATGACGGCACTGGCTTGTGACGTCATACCTTGTATCCTCAGCTCATAAAAATACAACATCTCTGATATTTCATTTCGACCTAGGTTGCACCTTATACGTGAAATTACACTGCGCCCGTCACGACAAAGTCTCATGTGCCTGTAATTTCACCAGCACCTACCCTGAACCGGAACTCGAACTCTGCAATGCGAGCTCTACAGCTTGACGGCAGAAATAGGTATGATTGTAGTACTTCCCCGGAACAACTCATTCACAAGAAGTTCCTACTAACAAAATTGGGCTTATAGTAAAATTCCCAGACTGTAACTTTTCTAGAATAACAAAAATTAATGGACGCTCTCAACACACTGGTTCAAACACATCAAATGCGAAGTTGTTCTTAATTATTGTCATATAATAGACGCCGTTATAGCTGAAACGGGTACGCTTAAAGTTTTTTGCCCTATTAGCTGTGAGCTAAACGCTACCTTTTCTTATTCTAAGACGAAAAGTTGTCGGAAATAATCTCAAATCGATTTATCTTATAAGAACTTATAAATTCTTAAATTATCTTGAGTCAATTTATCTGCTTAGTACTTATAAGCCCTTTAGTTTTTATCAAGTTTAACAATCGTATAGCTTCATACGGTAGAGTGGGCGTAAGTTATAGCCATATCAAACAGCCATTACTGTGGTAGTCTTTATAGTTACCGGCTGTTGTAATGGCACATCATTGACATATATAAGATATTATGTTCTTCAAAATCGGGCAGTTTCAGTTTTGTAGTGCGATTTCCTAGATAAATTTTACTGAAGTTCACAGTATACAAGCCATACCTAAGCGTATATTATATTTACTTGTTTTTTTGCCTAATTAGGTAATCAATTGGACTTGCCTCTGACTAGGATGTCCTAGCTAGAAGATAACAAATAGGTATATCCTGTCGAGTTAAACAACAAACAAACATAGTTGGTACATGCACCAAAAGAATAACAATTAATAGAGAAACTTAATCTCCAATTTCATGACTTATTAATTAAGCTAACGGGCGTGCAATGAAATAGGGTCACTTATAAAAACCACAAAACGTCCCAAACTATGCAAGATATCGAATATAAATAAAAAATATTTTAAAATATATTTCATACGGCATTAAGACAATAACTTTTGTAACAACTTAAAATTTATTGATTTTAAAATAAAAATAAACTAATAATGTGTTTGGGAGAGAATAAACTAATAATGATCCTATTGCATTGCACGCCAGTTGAGTAAGAAATATCTAAAGTGATTATAAAAAAAAAAAACCTTGGTACCTACTTAATATGTAGAATATCAAATGGTTGGTTTAATAATGTTAAAGCACAAATTATAAAAGCAATGTCTTTAAATTAGCACACAAAAACTTTTTTTAAAAATATTTTGTTAATGTTAATACGCGAGGAAGGACGCGGAGGGAGTGTAGTGCGGATCCTATACCCACCCTGATGAAGACCCTCGATTAGGGTCGAAACCTGTTGGTGCTTCCACCAACATATCGGTACGTGAAAATTTCCCGTTTTTACAAAATGAATAATGTTAATACTTTGAACAAAATCTATTACATTAGAAATAACACTAAAACAACCACTAAGAAGCATTATCCTTACAAACCTTAGTGCTATTTCTAATAGTTTTAATTCTATGTATAAATTAGTGAGTCTTTTTGTAACCGTTACCCACTATTTCTTACTCACTATATCCTCCATTGTGATTGTGAAGTCGTAAGTGTAAGTAGTGTTCCTTTTTTGCGTGTACCTACGATGTGCTGTACCAAAAGTCGGGATCTATACTTCTTTTGCAGTCTCCTTTTGGTTTGTGGTTCTTTCATGATTGGAGATACCCTTTTCAGGACCACTAGCGTCATCATCATCATCATCAGCCTGTAGAAGTTCAAGCTGGATATAGGCCTCCCCCTAGAATGTAACGACGAACGGTCTTGAGCCTCCTCCATCCACCGACTTCCTGCAACTTTTACAATGTCTTTAGTCCATCGAGAGCGTCTATTACCAACCGACCAACCACGCTGTCCACCTAGTTGGACGATTAGTATATATTTTTCTTAACCGACAAACTATCTAGTTTGTACATTAGTAATAGTAAAGCCTTCCTCTATTGCGTCGTCCGGTTTGTGATCGCCACTTGAGAACCTACCCCAGTGGTTGCAAGTTGCCTGCCCATTGCCACTTGAACTTGCTGATTCTGAGAGCTATGTCGGTGATCTTGGTTCTTCTACGGTTTCCTTATTTCAGATCCTATAACGTAATAACCCCCGTAGCATAGATCTCTCCATAGCCCGCTGTTTGATTTTGTTATTTCTTTTGTAGTAGCTTAAAATAATATGTCAACCATTCATAATCCGTGCACATATTTTTTGCTTCGAAGTGAAATCGTCAAATATGAGATAAGTTACGCTTTTTTTTCAATCACGAAATCTGGAAACGAAAGTGGTACGAAACTTATAAGTACAGTTGGTTTTAAGTGCTATATCAAATCAATTTTGCTGTTCTTTTTCGTACCGTCTGATTGTTTGTGAATCTATAACGTTCGGTTGTTTTCGCCAAAAATAAGGCGTAAATTTGACTTCCTTTCAAGTCAAAACGGCTGGCCTAATTTTGATGGTAATTGGTACACAGTTAGGATACTTTTTTTATGAAAATTTCGTTCAGTTAAGAGAATGCCTTCTCTTACCACTAATAGCAATATGTCAAGCAATGATACGCTCAAACGGGTGACTGAACGGATTCGAGTAAAAGAAATTGAGATACCTTATACCCTGTGGAAACCGAGGGGCGCAGATAGTAATTTAATAAAATAAAGTTTTGAAAAAAAAAAATATAAATCTAATTCAATGACTAGAAAATATTAACACTCTTAGCATCTCCGAGGCAAAAGTGAGTTTATTAGCGTGTAAGATTTCCAAATACCAAAACAATGCATTTTGCAGATTGGTAACAATCACTATGAATTTAAATTGTACCATCGAACACCATCACCGTTACACACATAATCTTAATCCGAACTCTCGCTGGCAGCAAAAATGGCGGCGGCTAGCGGAATTCCATAAAATCATTATTAATTTATTAATGTTATACGGACCGCTGTGGCGCGCGCTCTCTCCGCTAAATGGAACTTACGCTTCGGTGCTCATAACTACGTGTCCTCGTATGAGCGAATTTCCTCTTATGTAGGCCGAAGTATCGTTTGCCGAATCGATTGTCGTACTTAATTATCTGTTTATGGACCGCTATCATTTCTCGTTCCAGACAAAGGTATAAAAATTAATTTAATTTTAAACATCCAAAGCTGGACGAGGCCTCCCCATAAAATTAAATGGGAGGAATTGCCATAACCACCACGCTTGTGAGGCGGATTGGTGATCGCAGTATTCGTGTTGAGTGCTCAGGTGGATGCTGTTGCCAATACCCTATGGTGTAATCCCATAATTGGCTTTCACGACATCCACGGGAAGAGATGGAGGGGTCTACTCTTAGGCCTGACACACCATGGATTTAATTTTAATGTGACCCAATAATTCTAATATAGCAGGACGAGCACGCATCTTCGCCTATAATCGGCGATGCTTAATAAATCATATGTTATTCATATTATATATCTACGGCGTATGTACGCCGAAAAATAGTTTCTTAACATTTGTCCAAACACTTGTAGATTGAATTCCTATAGGATCTGGGTGGTCAATGCGTTTTCCCAGAGATGAGACCTAGTGAACGATTTTTCGTCCCCAAAAACCGTCCTAAAGCAAATTTAATCGAAATTGCTACGAGCCGTTTTGAGATCTCAAAATATACTGACTTATAATATATATCTGTACACAAATATATTGTTCGTTTAATAGTATTAGATAAATAGATTAGATAAAAGAGTCTGCAATAGATAAGGTACATAATATAATGCGTGCAAGCATATTATATAATACCTTTAATATAAACAGTAATTTGCCGAAACATAGTCATGTTCGCCCGCTGACTTTGACACTTGTACAACTAATAGTGACTGTTTAAATGTAAAAAAAATATCTAAACAATATCCACCGTTATAAAATTGTATCCCAACTCGTTATTTTAATTTCTTATTATCCAGTTTGCTGACTAAGTAATGTTAATTGCTGACGCATAATGTAATTAGCAATTAACTCAGAATTAGCAAGTTCACGCAATGGCAATGGGTTAGATCATATAGCTCGCAGAACTGACAACCGTTTGGAAGAAAGAATCTCCAGTGGTGACCACAAACCATCGATAAACAATGACATTACCGATAATGCTTTAGCAACGTCTTTCTGGCTCCTATCTCAACCCCCCTTTATTTCTCTTTGTTCTGATACTTACAAACTAGTCACTTCAATATAATATACCAGTCTTCTCAATAAGCAGTCAGCACACATGGTAACATGTAGATAAATAGTGTAGGTATTTGTATACATAAATATTTTAGATGTCAGCATTCTGGTAACATAGATTCTATGTTTGGTTTCTTTCTCGTTTTAAAACGACCATGTCAGTTTCATAACCACACTCCGAACTCTATGATAACGGCGTACATTTTAGTATTTAACGGGTTCTTAATCAGTGTTCCGACGTATTTTATGGAGGAATTTAACTTGAAAAACCAGCTTATTATAAAGAAACGATGTATTTAGACGTTCGTATTTTATTTCTGCGTCTAACGGTGGTGTTACTCTAATGAGTTATTTAAAATGGTACCACTTAATAATTGTAATACAATTTTCTCGTGTTGTGTTTTAAAATTTGTATTTTTTATCTTATGTTATTTTATACCATAACATAACACTCAGTCAAATACGTAGCCCTAATCCCACACTAGGATTCCTTGAGTTGTGGGTATCAGGAACTACGAGTACCATGGTACCATAACACCCAGAACCGGAACAAATATTTGCAGAGCATACAAACATTTGTCCCGCAGCGGGAATCGAACCCGTAACCTCTCGCATCTTAGCCGGCTACTCGCCCACCGCGCCACAGAGGTCGTCAAACTTTTGACATACAATCTCTAGATATATAAAAAAAAAAAAAAAAAAAAAAAAATTAATTTGTTTGTGTTAGGTATGGTAGGTTACTGTAGGCTGTCGGTCCGGAGAGACGTGGCGCTGGTTAAATACATGGTGCGCGTGCTGCGTGGAGAGCTGCACCACCCGGCGGTTCTGGCGGCGCTGCGGCTGCGCGCGTCCAACAACTACTTGGACGCGCGCCGCCGCCCCGCCATGCTGGAGGTGCCCACTTGTAAGACCAACCTACTTAAGTTTGCCCCCTGTCACTCGCTATCTATTTACTAAATTTTCTGTCCCAAAACAGCGTAGATATATTTTTTCTAAACCTGCCGAAAGCCATGGAAATGGCAAAGCTTTTGATTGAAACAAAATTATAATTAAGTTATATTTATATTGTAATAAGTTAATAATAAGTACTTGCATTTAACATCGCCTTAGGGCTTACCTGTAATGATGTTAAAGTCTCAATAAATAAATAAATAAATAATAAATAAATATGTCTTGTGTAAATGTGATGAAGTGTGGAATATATTTAGGAGGGCAACGCTATTAAATGAAATACGGATGAAATCACGCCAAAATGGAGCACTTTTTTGTTGAATCAACTCTCTAGATTTATTTAATTGATCAATTATAAAATTAACATTATAATGGCATTAGGTAGCAATAAATTGTTTATTAGCTCATAAAGAGCGATGTACAACCTCGCTATCTACATTATTATGCATTTTAATTTGTGCCGTGCGAAGCGCATGCGCGATATCAAAATCGCCGGCACATTATTGATTTGTTGATTAAGTACCTATTTCATTTACATATTTAATTTTTTTTTCTTTGCTGGGAATAATAACGATAATAGTGATTTGTGCGGTAAAATATTTAAATGTGACGAATAAAACCTGCGCTGTAGCACAAAATGTATAGATACAGAAGGTCGGCTCAGTACAACAAGCGATAACAGGCGTATGCACGCACACATCTATAGACGCGTATCCACGATGATCTCGGTATAACTCGGTCGTTTAAGTAAAATTGATGTCTCATTTTTCGGCTAATGATTCCCAACTGTAGAGGCATGATCGTCAGTGGTTCATTAACTGATGGTCATGATAATAATTACATAACATAACATGTTAATGACACCCAACAGTCACATACATAGTTATGATCCCACACTACGATTCCCTGTGCCGAGGGTATCAAAAACTACGAGTACCATCGTGCCACAATGCCCAGACCCGGAACAAATATGTGCAGATCATGCAAATATTTGTCCCGCAGCGGGAACAGAACTCGCACCTCTTGCAATTCAATTAATGTAACTTGTTCTGAATAAACAATTTTTACTTTTTACTTTTTACTCTTGCGGCTCAGCCATTTACTCGCCCACCACGCCACAGAGTTCGAAATGATAGCATTGTATACAATAAGGTCTTTTATCTTTGGTATTATCTTTAGTTTCCGTTTTCAAGTCGATAGCTAGCAACCCTATCGACATAGTATTGCCAAGTGCAAAAGTGTTCCAACATACTGTATCTTGAGAACGCATAGAAATGTGTTCAGGGTCAGGTGTGTCACATGCTTTATGACGCTTCTTTCGTAGATAAGGAAATATTCTGTCTTAAGTTTATTGCATGTGTAGGTTGTAAGATAATGTAAATCACATAGATGGTCAGCTGTATTGATCATTGGCCATACAGTATCCGATTTGTCCCTTATTCAGAATCTAAGTAAGCCTTGCCTACTTAGAATCTCAAATAGGAAGACAGAATATTTATTTCTTAAGGTTTCAGAAATAATTGTTGTAGATTTTTAAAACAAAAACCGACTTCTTTCTAAAAGTGCTAAATCAATTTCGATAAAATTTATATGGGACCACCTCTCTCACCTACCAAACAAAAATCAAATTTTTTTTTTTTATTTTTTTTTTTATTTAAGTCAAGCAACTACAAGGCTCAATACAATAAACTACAGCTACAACAACCATAACAGAATATTAAACAAAGGTAACATATAGATAGGAGTACCTACCTACATGTTACCCTTGTTCAATGGGAGGGCATGCAAGCACGCAAACTATCACCACGCTCTTTTAAACGGCTTGGGCGGCACATGATACCCACAACAGTTATTCATATAAGGACCATCGAAGCGGTTTGCAATTACGATGAGGGTGTTGGCGCTCGCCCGCACCCGCCGCACTAAAGACGCGCTGCGCAGGCGCATTGTTGCATAAAAACAATTAACGCGCGCCTCCGCGAACATTCCCGAAGCGCTGCAGAAGCGGGGGAGCCCCAGCATCATCCTATAAGCGTTGTTGTATTGGACTCTGAGGTCTGAGTACGATTTATTATTGACAGAGTAATTAACAACAAACAAAAAAAAACATACAGTTGAATTGAGAACCTCCTCTTGTTCTGAAGTCGGTTAAAAAGGTTTTGCAACATTATAGATGAATGTTGGCTCTCAAGAAAATTATAGTCATATTTTATTGCCGTACTTATGTAAATGAGCTGTTTATTTTATATGCGATAATAAACTGGCACATGCCAATTTGTGCTTATAGATAACGCCAAATCAACAAATTGTTAAATCAACGGTTATGATGATGATGATGATGATGATGATGATAAACCATCCACAAGCGATTAAATTGTTTGGTTAAACTCATCTACGCTCCTCCGATTAAAATAGTTGAGGAAATCACAACTTTTTTTCAAAGACCTGTTCAACGATACCCAACATAAAGCGATGCTCTATAAAAAAAAACACCCGAACTTTACATTTACCGGATTGGTTTTAAGAAGTAAATTTTTTTCTATATTCTATCCCAAAGAACTCGAACCCAAAGGTTCGAAAAACACATGGATACAAAATTCTGACAGAGAAATCGAAGTGTGACAAGGACAGACAGAACGGCAACCATGCTTGACAAATTATAAGGGTTCTGTTTTCACTATTTGGCTTCGGAACCCTTCATCAGTAAATTCAATTTTATGGACGTAAAGTTACTTTGTTTTGGTTCGTAAATAATTAATTGATGCTCATAAACTCCCAATCCTTAGTTATTTGAAACCAAGTAGTTATTCCATTTTGCCGTGGTGTGTCCGGCTTAAGAATAAACCTCTCCTTCTCTTCCCGTGGATGGCGTAAAATATATTACAACTTAGGCTCCCTCTTTAACGCACGCGCGCGCCATCTCGCTCGCGCTAGCGAGTGTCGTGCACAAAAATGAAGTTTTTTGTTTATTATGTCGAAAATAAAGTGTTTATCAAAAAACTGATTTTAGCATAAGAATAAATAGTTATTACCTACTTGTTGTAGTAAAATTTATCTTAAAACACCGTAGGGTTCCTGAGATTTCTTTCAAAACGTGTGGGAAACAAGGATTTTTCATTAAATAAAACTATCGAGGTTTTTTTACATGACTGAGTTCTAGATCGATTTTGTTTGGCAAAATCACATAGTACGCCCTCTTAAGGGATTACACCAGGGGATGGGCAGGAGCATCCACCTGAGTACTCAACACAAATACTACGATAACCAATCAATTTGCCAAGCGTGTTGATTGTGGTAATTCCCTCCATAGTATTTTATGGGGGAGGCCTCGTTTAGCAGTGGACGCCTAAAAGCTGCTGATGATAATGAATTATTACATAATATGAACACAAGACAGAATGAAAAGACATGTACAAGTAGCAGATGCGGTAAGATATCTGCATCTGAGCGCGTATCTGTCCATATCGCTCACTATACTAAACTCAAGGAGCAACACACACGTAGCAGATCACTTATATTTTACCGTCAAGCATCTGTAGGCACCGACATATTATATCAAAAGATGGTCAGATAATATCTGTGTATACAAATTGAAATACAATACAGTTTGAAGGTTTCCGCGTGAATGTATCATTTTCGTATATTATCGTATCTGCTACGTGTGTGATACATTCAGATGCGATAAGTTTTTATACGCATATAAAATATTACCGTATCTGCTACGTGTGTGATGCACTTTACCCTAAAAAGAGTTTTCTTCCAGCAAACCTCTCAGGCTATAGAGTGGTGAAGTAATAGTATATTTCATTGTATGATTCCGTTATTCTACGAAACCTGACGTCCTATCATTTCAATCAGAGGCAATATCTCTTTACAATTGATCATTTATTTTCCTAATGCCTTCATTGGTTCTCGTTGACAGGCCGTCTTTGTGTGGCTTACGGGCTTTTATCAATCGCCTCTATCGTGCCGCCTACGTCATTGACGAGTACTTCAATGGTAGACTTACCATGAGCTCTTATAGAGATTCAGTTCAAAAACTATTCTGTATGAAATATCGGTTCGTCGTTGACATTCGTCATCATTGAATAACTTTAATCGCAAAAGTCTATAGACCTTCTGCTACTGTGCCTTTAAATATAGCTGCGGACATCACGGAACTGATATTTTGTAATGAATAGTTTTTTAACTGAATTTCTATAAGAGCTCACCATTTTCAACCAAAATGGTCCATCAAAATAAAGCAAGTAAGAAGAGTTGGTGTTTTTTTTAAAATTGAAAACGTGTTTGTATAATATCCAAAGATATCCAGTGAGGAAATAAGTGCGTTATGTCCGTACCGTTTTTTTCGTCATAACCTAAGGCGTTTCGGAATGAAGAAATTAATCGCCGTCCGCAAGAATAAATGGTGTCATTATTATTTTAATTAAGATACCAGCTGGTGTATATTGGATGAGTAATGGTATCGGTATCAATCTTTTGACCTTATAATAGATTACAGTGTGCATTAGCAGTCATTTATTTTACTTGCGGTGCTTCGTCGCGGTTTAGTTCTAAGAGGCCGAGAGTTATTCGCATATGGAGACTTCTCCACCGTAGGTGCTCTACGTGGAATCATTTTTAATATGTGTTCTACTATTCCACTTAGAGCTTCGATCGAAAATATTCATAGTTGCTCAAAGTGGAATAGGATCGATGCTTTTCAAATCGGTGCGCTAAAGTGGAATGCTTCGAAGTTTCGTCATACCATTTGGTGTAATGGGGTTAAAGGACGCGTGGAAATTTTGTTCTGGTTCATTCATGCCTTCTCAATTCTCAAGCCATCTATTAGATTAACTCTTTATACACACAACAAATATAAAAAATAAAAAAAAACAATAGAAATAACGTACAATCGGGCGGTCTTATGGCTAAAAGCGATCTCTTTTTTAGGGTTCCATACACAAAGGGTAAAACGGACCCTAATATTACTAAGGCTCCGCTGTCCGACCGTCCGTACGTCCGTCCGCCCGTCTATCACCAGGCTGTATCTGGACGGACCCTATTACTAAGGCTCCGCTGTCCGACCGTCCGTACGTTCGTCCGCCCGTCTGTCACCAGGCTGTATCTCATGAACAGTGATAGTTAGGAAGTTTAAATTTTCACAGATGACGTATTTCTGTTGCCGCTATAACAAAATAATAATAATAAAAGAAATATATAGGGGCAAAAATAATAACAAAAAAATATTTAAGGGCAAAAGTATAAAAAAATCACGTTTTTTGTATGGGACACAAAAAACGTGTTTTTTTGCCGTTTTTATAGATAATGGTCCCTTGGTGCGCGAGTCTGACTCGCACTTGGCCGGTTATTATTATTATTTTATATTCCACTACCTTTATCCCTCTCCATAATGAACAACAAGTGATCCCCAAAAACACATTCATTAAGTTATCAAACACTTCAGCGGTTCAATACAAGTGTTAATAACAAACTGAGATACGCATTCAATGTATCAAAGAGATAATATCGAGATCGTGAGATACCTTTATTGATATAGTCCGTAATGGTATTTTATTATTGTAATTTTGTAAAAGGTGAAAACGGTTCGTGATACTTTTGAAATGAATTGGAAGATACTCTTCTTGATAAATGAAATGTGTGACGCATACAGTGAAGATAAGAAAGTTTTTATAATATGTTGAAGGCGGGTCGGCAAAGCAACGTACATTACCAAAGATGAGAGTACCTTATTTGAAAGAGATCATTAAGAGGAAGTCACTGGGCGCATACGCCCTTTTGCACGCGAACGAAGTTCGCTTCTAATTTGGCTTTCTTCAAACTCCATGAAACTTTGTACACCATGTACTGTCTTTATTCTGTGACCATGATCAGTACACTAATAGGTACCTAGACCCGTGGTGCTATTGTAAAGGCGTCCAACTCAATTAATATTAGTGTAGACGGAAGTGAAATCTATTTTTACTAAGCCTCAATCTTCAACCCCCTAAAACAATTTAATATCTTTACTCTGATTTTGAATCTTAGGCATTTTTGTAAACAAAGATATGTCAAGATATGTCACTGTGTGTATAAGTGTCATGTATGTGTATCATATGTGTATATACATTTCTTTGTATACAAAAAATGTCTAAGATTAAAAATCAGAGTATAAGTACCTACTTACTTTCAGCTTTGACGTTGTTGGGATTTATAAATAAAACTTTAATTTTTATATTCGTTAAGTTTTCTGTTCAACATTCTGCTAAATACTACTTTTTAGTTACATTCGCACAATATTAGCTTACCACGGCTCACCGTATGCTTTCATCTAGCATTAATTTATCTAAATACCGCAGCCTGCCACGGCTAACGAGCGACGCTCGTGAAATCGCTTTATATCCTGCGATAATTACCTATATTCACACAGATACTACACGCCTCTAAAGTTTTAGTTGGGATTATTGGCCCACCAGGCCTTCTGAGTCATTATATATTTTGTTGTGTGGTTTTGAACGTGGGCGTGGGTGATTATCATCCAGAATCTATAGATTACTCGAATTACCCCGGAATAACTTTTTCAAGTTAACCTTAAACACCCTGTTTTAACCCCTCGGGGGCTGAGTTTCGTAAAATCCTTTCTTAGTTAGTATCTATAGAACCCGAAGAAATGTTCGTGGCAATTTTCAAGTATGTAGATATTCGCTTATACATAAATAGATATAAGTACATAGATTAATTCATAGAATAATACCTTAGTAAATATTCTAATCACAAAACGGGAACTTTAAAAACTGCCGTAATTAACATACCTTAACATTAGTTACCTATTCAAACTTGTTATAAGAAAAACTATTAAAAGATATCTCCACAATAAAAACCCAATATAAAGCTCCCAGAAACCGTGACCAATCAAGTATTTTGTATGATATCCCAGAATGGTTGTATACCGAAGACCATTGTAATAAGATCGTCGATAAGCTATTCAATAGATAGACGCCTGTAGATAAATGTGTTGGTAAAGCGTAAAAGGTTTTACCTTATACGGGTAAATGGTAAAGTTTGTGTTATTTGATTTAGTTGGTCTGCGTTATCGTCGGTTGACTTTTAACCCGGGAGATCTTATTCTTTTACACTCTGCCTAAAGTAGAAAACTAAAAAATGCAATACTTTGTTGTAAAACTATCAACCGTTGGGAAATAAAGGTGCTTGAGTGGCGACCACAAACAAGACGACGCGGTAGGAAAGCCAACTCGATGGACTAACGACATTATAAACGTCACAGGAAGTCGATGGATGGAGGCGGCTCAAGATCGTTTGTAGTGGTATTCTAGGGTGGAGACCTAATGCCCAGTAGTGGACTTCTACAAGCTGATGATGATGATAACAACAATGAAGTATATACCTATTGCATTTTGCCATGTTCAAGTGTTTTGTTGCTTAGCATGTAGATAGTTATTTATTACATTTTGTCATAGTCATGTGTTAACAATAATTTACCGCTTTTTGCCGAACTGCTGTCCATAACTTTACATGTGTTGTGTATTGTATGTTTCTCATCATTACCGCGTATGTCTCGTCAATATTTATATATCACCACATATTCTCTATAGCGGGTGGACTTGCGTGGTGATGATAACAGCTCTAAAAAACAGCTTTTAAAATAAAATAAAATAAAAGGGCATTTATTCACTTACACTAATCTTAGTCACAAAGGTACAATTATAATAAGGTTTAATAGTTAGTGTACGAGAAAAGGACGAGGGCTCAGCCACGCTGTTTTTCAGCCTCACCTTAGAATGCTGCTTTTGGCTCTCCTAAAGTTTACTAAAACCGACTAACGTTGTATGTTCAGCAAATACTAGTTATTTGTCTGTGTGTAACATGGTACTCTTAGTTCCTGATACCTACGACACAGGGATTCCTAATGTGGGATCAGCCCCCCAATTATCAGTAGCAAATAACAATGAGGAACGCAACTATAGAGATCATTCAGGCAGCCTTAGCGCTGTCCAAATCTTTTAAAACTTGAAAGGAGGAATATTTAGGTCAAGAAGTTTCCCTTATTCAAGTTTCATAAGATTTGGATAGCGCTAAAGCTTTGGTCTCGCGATCGTAACGCACAACGCTGCGGTATGCGGTATGCGTTGCCGGACACTCAATCATATGAAAAACGTCGAGAATGGTCTCTTGTTCCGTCGCAGTATGCGTCAGCGGCGAGGGGCAAGCGCGGTGAAGTGGGGAGGTGTACTGCCGCACAGCGCGGTTCTCGGTTCAACGCTGCAGTGTGCGGTGTGCGTCACGGGTCATTATGGAATTTTTCGAAGACAATTTAATAGAATTAGTTCGCAAATATCCTTCATTATATAAAAATAAAGATAAAAAACACAAAAGTTTAATAGTTAATAGTTTGATAGTTAGAAAAATTGTTCATGTTCACGTCTACCTTGGTAGCTGCGGCAAAATCAACTGACCACCTCTCCGCAGGGACGCTAAATGCTGCGTCGTGACGCTGCGTTGCGCCGCATACCGCAGCGTTGTGCGTCATGATCACCAGACCAAAGCTTTAGGCTGCCAAATTTATCACCATTGTTGCGTTCCTCATGGCCATTTGCTACTGGCAAGACTTAGTATGTGACAGGTGGGTAAAGTAAAGGCAGCGACCGACGTAAAGTACCTATCTAAGTCAATAAGGAATTGTTAGCTTGCCTCTACTGAGTACCTAACGTATGAAAAGCATCTAAGAGCCAATACCTTGCAAAATCGTGTTGTAACTGACCGCATCATTTTAAACAATGATCGACCTCATCTTAGAAGCCGGAGAGAGTTAGGAAAATCTTGTTTAATATAGGAAATGGTTTTTACATGGAACAACTTAGTTTGCTGTGGGTGTTTTTGTGGTTAGATTTTGCTATAGTCATATATTACGTCTGTCGGTAGGTAATCATCACCTACCATGGGCTCAGTGATCATCATCATTATCATCAGCGTATCAGACATATAGGGCTCTTCCAATTAGCATCACTGATGTTTGATTCTTCTTATTCACTTTCTGCCCGCCGCCTTTCGTAAGTCATCACGCCATAATGTTTGCCCAGGAGAGTGATACTCGGAAAAATCTCGTATACGTAATGACGTCAAATCTCAAATGATAACCATAAAATTTTTCATGGGCATTCATCTCGTGATAGATTTATACGAGATACAGCTCAGTATAATATAGCTCAGGTCTCCCTGTTTTATACACTGTCAATAGAAGGGGCGTAGGTGCACTGATCTTCATCGCTTTTGTTATTATTCAATCTTGTCCAGGGTTTTTGCCGTAGGTATCAAATTGCTCTTTATTGAGTATATTGTGTTCTTAATTTATATTATGTTGCATTCCAAGCTTAGCACCTGTTGCATAAAAAAACCACATAGGCGGCTTTGCGGTGCCCAAATAGGTAACATTAATTTTAATACTACTAATAGTTTTGATTAATACTAATCCATAAACTAAATTATACTACACAGTTTCACTTCTAAACGAGTGACGCATCATTAGGAAGAAGATTCATATCTTCTCCTGTTAATAAAATGTTATTAGAGTCCTTCTAGCTTTATAAATAGGGTTGAAATTGAATAGATTGCTGAATGTACTTACAAGTTAAACCAGCCTGTTGCGCTTACATACACGCGCGCCGTATGAATACATTTCACGGTAAGGCATCGGGGACTGGGGCAATGTTTAATACCGTTTATTACTGTATGCTTACTGACCATTATAAGATAATGGCTGTACCAATTTCTTTGCCTTTTTGACAGGTCATGATGAAAAAGCTATTTATTTGTGTTGCAAAGTTAATACAGTCAAAGCGAGCGGCAAATGAACGGGTTCGAACAGAGCCACAGTAAAATCAATACTGGTAAATTCTACAGAAGCATATAAATTAATATAGCAAAAGAAAAATCTATAGAAAATACAAATACTTTTGCTGAACTCTATCAATTTACCTAATATACATGAAATATGCAATGAAAAATAAATAATACGTACAGATAGAAGTGTCGTAAAACTCAATGCTACTTGTATAAATACAGTAGTCGGAGACCGGTTAAAAGTCGTGTCTCGAAACTTCGCGCGACTGTGTACCGTAGTAGCGTCACATGTGAGTCCCGTTACACGCCGTCCATCAACTCTTACGTGTTTCTATTAGTTCTGATCTCAGGGCAATAATAAGTGGGCTACAAAGATGAAACGTGTGTATTATACTCGCCACAAGTTTGTTAATGTAGTGATATAGAAAGGCGCCGCAGGGCGCGTCGTTGACAATTTTAGATGCTTCGACAGATGCGCAACGGAATGTGGGAAGTGATTCCAAGTTACACATCCACAGTTATTTTGCAAGCATTGTCGGTACGTGTGTGAACACTGCTGTGAACACGTTGATGTTTATAATAATCTCATACATATCATAGATAAAGCTATAGTTTTCTTTTCTTTTTTTGTGTAAATCATTTTGCTGAAAGAGTTCTACTATTGTATAGATGAGCTCAAGTTCTAATTATTAGTATTACTAATTACTTACCTACACCGCAAATACATTATATTTTAAATGTTATTCTGACATTTACAACTTTTTTGTGACATTTCGAATAATCTTTGAACGTGAATCTTGTAAAATCTTGTAATGTGGTAATTCTTATTGCTATTTCTTATTGTTTTTTTTTACTATTATGTTTTGTTATTTTATAACGTCTATTCTATAGATGAGCTCAAATTGTAATTAATTTTAATACTAATTACCTACACCGCAAAGACATTATTATTTTTAATGTTATTCTAACATTTACAACTTTTTTATGACATTTTGAGTAATTTTTGTTCGTGAATTTTGTAAAATCTTGTAATGTGGTAATTCTTATTGCTATTGTGTTTTTATTATATTTTGTTATTTTATAACATTCAAATACATTTTTAAATTGTTTTATGAATACATTAAATGAATCACGGAACTTGCTGTTGACCACCCGGCGATAACCCTTGCCTATTAGGTACAACTGCAAATACCTTAGGTCTCGTGCACCTATGTTGGGACATAAAGGTGCAAAGTCTCATGTGCCTGTCATTTTACCGGCACCGATACCATTTAAACCGGAACACAAAAATGCAAGCATTTCTACCACCTATTGTACCAAATTTTAATTATCATGTTAAGTTTTGTGTATTTTTTATAATCTTATGGTGTAAAATAAAGTATTTTCTATTATATTCTATTCTAAGCGGCGGAAATAGGTGTTGGTAGTACCTACATCCTCGAACTCTTTCATAAGGAGCTCTACTACTAGTCACCATTACTGAGTAGCCCTTATAGCACTTCATGAGGATATCAAAAACACCAATTTAGGAAACTTTAAATTACTGAAGTTGGATTGCAAATGTCGGCGCAAACGCTACCCGGGCAAGAGTGACGCGTTCGAAGAGGCTTTCAAAAAAATGTTTGCATATATTGCCTGCGCACCATTATTGTTCTAGTTTCTAAAAGCCTATGAGATCATTCGTGTAGTCATGTAAAAAGTGTCAGTTCACCACCTCCGTTATTTATTAACGTGGTCTAGCCACGGTATTATATAAATAAATAAATAAATGCTGGACATTTCACACAACATTATCTAGCTCCAAGCTAAGCAGAGTTTGTGTTATGGGTACTAGGTAACTGATAAACTTAATACAATAACATTACATAGATATACATTTTTTATTATACATAGAAAATACCCAGAATACCCTGAACTGTAATTAATAAATAATTAATTATAATTAATAATAAATTAATTATAATTAATAATAAATTAATTATAATTAATAATAAATTAATTATAATTAATAATAAATTAATTATAATTAATAATAAATTAATAACTGTAATAATCTGCAAATCGTACAAATATTTGTTCCGAGGCGGGAATCGAACCCGCAACCTCCTGCGTCGCAGTCGAAACTTCGCCCGCCGCGCTACAGAGGTCGTCATATCGCTTTGCTTAGCTTTGGTTTGGCATTTTTATCCCTGTCTGTTATTTAAAAATAAAAAGAGAATTGAAATCAAACCTAGGCTAAGCCATGTTAATAAACCATGGTATAGATGTCGAGTGAAATTGAACACCTCGAAATTCAATCACAGAATATTGGCAGTTTCCACTTGATTGGAGTACATCGACAACTCGATTGAATTCACGCCCAAAAAGTACGAGATGGTGACTTTGAAATAAATATCATTTTAATCTTTGATGTCATTCCAGATTTTTAGTCAAGATATTTCATAGATTTTTCAGTCGAGAAATCATTAGAGATTTTTAATTTTCAGACGAAAGACCCCTAACCCATTTTTATCTTAACTGTACCTTTTCTTGATTTCTATTCAAACTTTTACATCACGGCCAAAGGAGAACACCAAGAATTTGGACCACAGATGGCCCGGCCACCGTGACACTACCCTTTTAAATCCAGTCACTCTCCTACCCTCGCTCGGCTTATATGGTGGAGACAGTAGATGTAGAGAATCTTGAATGACACAATAGTACAGTCAAATTAGGTGATTTTTTGCAAAAGTGTGGAACTAATTAGATGTAGTCATGAAAACTTTTCTAATTGTTTTTTATGGCTTAAAAATCACCTCTAATAATAAGCATCAGTAATTTCACCCTTCGGAACAGGGTGAAATAGAGTGAAAACCTTATAATATCCGTAACTTTATGGGGGAAATAGAAGTAGTCGGTGCAATTTGGCATAGACTTTGAACCGTTATGATCTACATTTGCACCAAGTATTTTTTAAATCCGACATACGGAACATACGAAAAAAAAACATTTACAAAAAAAACTTTTTGTGGATATTGCGGCTCCGGGAAAATTAATTTAGTCTGTGCAAATTGATATACTTATCAGAAAAATGATCGAAATACATTACCGTTTGCACCTTGGTGCGTCTCACGGAAGGCACTTTTCCATATTTTATTGTCGCTCTACTTCGGGGAAAATTAATGTAGTTCTGGAAATTGATTTAAACTTATTCATTTAATTAGTACTACATCCGCCGGAAGTTTTATACTGGTATTAATTTACGAAAGATGCATTTGTTCAAAACTGTGTTCCTTACATGCACGTGGTTTTTATTAATATCATAATGCACTAAGACAGTCTCTCAATACGTAATTTAACTTGCATCAAGTAATTTCTTTCTATTTTAAAATTTACGGCCTTTTTAAGTTTGTACCTATTATTTAAAAGGGTTCCGTATGCGCCAGAAACGGTGCAAACTTAGGATAAGCTTCTTTTCGTGTCATCTAACGTTTCCATAAGAATCCACGACTACACGACTTAGGTCCACACTTTTTGCTAATTTGCCTGTACTACAAGACCATCGTCGCTCTATGTGGGCATTTACTTCAAACTTGATTCATAGTAAGCATAAAACTAAGTGCTCATACAACCAGTCCTTTCCCATGGTCAAACACATTAATTATCCTTCAAATTAGACGTCCCGTAGAGTTGAAAGCGTTTTACAAATTAATTTATCGATGAAAGATGTAGGTGCTACGCTTGTTAACTTGGTCATATCGTGTCGGAGATGTGTATCTGTGATAAGTAAATAATTTGGACGTACATTCGCCAACAGAATTAGTTTTACGACTGAGTCGACCAAAAACAGCTACGCACCTGATACGACTATTACAACCAAAATTATGAAAACGTTCTAGGCTTCCAGCAGCGTTAAAAGCACTTGTTTGTCTTCATCAGGAACTGCTTAAAATACTACAGCACTCAGATCCAGTTTTAATATTTGCACTAAGCTTTAGGCGGCAATCGAAGTCCAACATTCCAAGAGTTCACTCGAGATACAGGCGGAATTCATATTTAATTCTAGCGTGCAGATGTTTATAATGAAATGGCGCGAGAGGTCGATATTGACTTGTTCAAAACCTCCTCCACAACTTTAAAGCGTATGTTCTATAATATATTCTTTACTACCTAAATAATTAATCTCATTTGTTTGTTTCTCATCTCAGTTGTGTACATACTTAATAGTGTTTGTCTGTCTACTTTTAAATTCTTAATTTTTAGTTAGTCAGAAACTGTTACGACTATACACCACGTACTTTACTCTTCTCCTGCTGACGTTTCGTTGACCATTTTAAGGTCCTTCTTCATGAGCACCGACCGCGACTACGCTCAAAGGTCGTGCGACCTTAAAATGGTCAACGAAACGTCAGCAGGAGAATAGTAAAGTACGTGGTGTATAATCGTAAATTTTTTAAAATGATACCAGGCCACGATAACTTCAATTCTATTATATTTACTTGTTTTTTTTTTGTTTAGCTAGCTGTAAGTTTTCCAAAAATTAATAAAAAAAATAAACAAACTTCTAGCGTCACAGCCGGCTAGGCCGCAGAGAAAATGAGTCCTTGAGGGACTGATAGATCCTGTGGATTAGATCCTTAGAAAGATGTGGTTCATGTTAGACTCAAGTACGATTTAATTTGTTTCAGATCCCACCGAGTGCAGTGCTTCATAGTAGTATGTTAAGAGACAACACCTCAGTTATCGGGGGGAGGTGACAATTGTGTAACTACATGTTAGTTCTGTGAGCAATGAACGTTTGGCGGATGAATACTAGTCGTCGGAAAGCGGAGGACTGGTAAGTTATTTATTTATTTATTTACTCACACACTCACAAAACTTACAGCATAAGCCAAAACGTTTTTGAGGCAGCACACAGAATTACATATAAGTAGAAAAATAATAATAAAAGTACCTATAACAAATTGGTAGGTAAGTTAAATGTGTTTTTTTTAATGTAGGTACATAAAAAAACACAATTAACTTAATAAACCTACACAGAGAACAATAAACATTCGCAGTTTCATGTGAAACACATCTACTTCTGGTTCCTGTGAGTAATTATCCTGTTATACTTATTTATTTTTATATTTATTTATATTTAATTTTAAATCCATTTCATGAAGGCACAAATAGAGTCTTGATAGAGCTTTGGGATCTAGACTCTGAGTCCGTGGGGAAACGGATTTCTCTTTTTCAAAATTCTTTCATCGAAGCAACGCGTTACCTCTCAGACGAGAACGAAGAATCAGCAAAGCGCGTGTGATGCATCTGATGTTGCAGGCGTCCATAGGCTACGGTAACCACTTTCCATCAGGTGGGCCGTATGCTTGTTTGCTTACGCAGTAGTATAAAAAAAAACCTCTCGGTTCACGGTGGCTTTTATCTGGCTCTACGCATTAGTATTGCAATCCAGCGTGGCAATGCAGCCAGCGTCTTGGGGACGCTTCTGTGTGGTAGTGATTTGGATAAGTTGAGATATCTTTAGGTCGTTCGCAAACGGTATATATATCAACTGTATCATTTTTATTTTGAAAAATTGTTTATACTTGTGTTAGTTGTAATATTCTTTCTGTAACTACTATTTGTGTTTTTAATTCATATAATTACAAACTGGAAACTGGAAGAAATAGAGGCAGTCCTTTTAGCCCGGGACTGTTTAGGCTCACAGTAGCTGTAATATTTACTAAGGTGCCGTAAGGTAGTTTCAACTTTCCAACTCGGAGTATAAGCGCCTCGTTTCTCACACTTAGCATAGATATTTGACCTCTGCCCTCCTTAACACTGCCCTATGCCTGCCGTTGCTAACTCGGTAGCAAAAAACGAATTTTATAATTATTTTAAATTCAGTTTTTTAACAGACTTCACAGAAAGGAGGAGATTCTCAATTCAGTTGTATTTTTTTGAATCTCCTTCTTTTATAAATCGATTTGGAAAATTCTTTTTTATTTGAATAGATACTTCCAGATTGGTTCCTTTTTTTTCAAAACACATTTCTGATGATGGAATCCATGAGAAATTGAGGGGACTCCTCAAATGTTATAGTCATACATATAGCAATTTTGGTATTTTCAGCAACAAGTTATTGTTTTGTATGCCTTTAGCAAATAAAAACATATAGATAGCCAAATTCAACGGCGGAAGTTGGTTTTTTGATGAAAAGTTTTTTATTTTAGTATTTTTATTAGTTTTATTTTGTAAAAGTATTTTATAATCTTCTCAGTACATACAGTGTGTGTACCGCACTGTACCTGAATGAGGAAAAACTGTCTTCTTTTCAGTTCGTGCTTTTTAGTCTTATTTCAGTTCAATTTCATAAAAGAGACAAATCATAGCTAATAGGCTCATGCAGTGATACAGTAAACTCATATTATTTCTTCAGAAAACGATAAACATTACCAATCATGCTTCGACCCTGAAACAAAACCTATTTATAAGTTTTCTTATATATTTGTTAGAAGTTCATGATCATTAAAACACTTACCTCACTACGAACAACTTTGGTCTGCTTTATTGAAATGGCTCAGAGGTCCAATTCTCTAAATTATTTTAAAACTACACTGAAAGTTGACTGAGTCGAGAGTGAATTGTGAATTGACGGAAAGTTGGTAATCTGCTCCCTCATAATAACAATTTAGTCCACTTCCCATTCACAGTGACTACCATTAGAGTAGGATAGTTGTACATATATCATTGTAAAGAGTATTGAGAGACTCTATTCCCATCTATTTAAGCTAAAATTATCGAAAAAACTTTGAATCGTTCAAGTTGCGGTCACATTTCGATATAATCACATTACCGTGTATTAATTAATGCTAAGAGAATACCATTTCTGACATCGACACAAGATCGGTACGAGACCTGAACTTTATTTTAACTAATCTTTAATTAAAAAAAAAAAAAAAAGGTCTTTTATTCACTTACACTAATCTTAGTTACAAAGGTACAATTATAATAAAATTTAATAGTTAGTGTACGAGAAAAGGACGAGGGCTCAGCCACGCCATGTTTTTCAGCCTCACCTTAGAATGCTGCTGTCGTCACAGCAGCCATGTACTCGGAAGCTATCTGCTGTTTTAGCAAAGGAAACAGCAAAACAACCACCGAGAACTCGTTAAAGAATAATAATTAATAATAATTAATTAGTTAATTAGAGAATTGGGCCTCTGAGCTTACTCACACCAGTACATGCACAACAGCCAAACGGACTTCGTGAAATAGAATATCTGTATCATAATGATATCGCTCGTTTAATTTATTAGAATCATAATTTTACATTTGATTATGCCTCAGATGAATTTATAATTTAATTTGACCCCGAATGGCAATATAATAACTGTGTTTTACATATTTTGTCATTTTGAATACGAGTCGTGTTCAGTAAATATTGATATTATCTGACTTTATAACGCAAAATATATATTACTAGTCGCGCCCCGCGGTTTCACCCGCGTGAATAATGATGAAAATGTATGATGATGATGATGAAAAGTAGCCTATGTGTTAATCCAGGGTATAAGGTATCTCCACTTCAAATTTCACTCAAATTCGTTCAGTTGTTTGAGCGTGAAGAAGTAACAAACATAATAGGTAACAAACTTTCGCGTTTCTAATATTATACAAATTTTGGCTGTTATGGTTTACACATAAGATATAGATATATACTGTGGCGGGTTTTTTTGTAGGACTATTTAAGATAAACATTTCCATCATACATTACATATGTGTAACTCTAGCGGTTTTGGCAGCGCACGCCAGAATAGCTCGCAGATGGTAGATTTTTTCCTAATTACTTGACACTTATCGTCATATTAAATTGTAGCCTATGTGTTACTCTGATGTATAAGTATTAACACATGTATAAGTATTGTAAAGTTTTATTCAAATTCATTTAGTAGTTTTTACGTGAAAGAGTAACAAACATCCATCCATCCATACTCACAAACTTTCGCGTTTATAATATTAGTAGGATTTAGGTATGAACGCTTGATGTTTTAAATTCATTAAATATTATACTTGTACCATTTTATGCCGTGGCGTGTCTGGCCTAAGAATATACCACGATACGGTATATTTGTACGATCTGCAGATATTTGTTCAGGGTGTTTTTGGTTTTTTTCTATGCATAATAAAAAATATCTATCTATGTAATGTATTTTATTAAGTACTAGTTGCGCCCCGCGGTTTTACCCGTGTGAATAATGATGAAAATTGATGATGATGATGATGATGAAAAGTAGCCTATGTGTTAATCCAGGGCGTAAAGTATCCCCATTCCAAATTTCACTTAAATCCATTCAGTAGTTTTTACGTGAAAGAGTAACAAACATCCATACTCACAAACTTTCGCGTTTATAATATTAGTAGGATATCAGTTGTCTAGTACCCATAACACAAGCTCTGCTCAGCTTGGGGCTAGATAATGTTGTGTGAAATACCTAGTATTTATTTATTTATGCCTCTCCATCTCCTCCCGTGGATATCGTAAAAACCGTGACTATTAATAAATAAATGCTGGACATTTCACACAACATTATCTAGCCCCAAGCTAAGCAGAGCTTGTGTAACGGGTACTAGATAACTGATATACTTAATACAATACATTACATAGATAGATATTTTTTATTATACATAGAAAACTACCCAGAACACCCTGAACAATTTATCTGCAGGTTGTACAAATATTTGTTCAGAAGCGGGAATCGAACCTGCAACCTCCTGCGTCGCAGGCGAATCTACGCCCGCCGCGCCGCAGAGATTGTCGAATATTAATATTAGTAACTATTAATCATTCTGTGCCGCGCAGTGGATTGAAACAGCACATATTAATATATAGTTACTACGTTAGTCATGGTAATCGCTCACGCCTATATACGTTAGTTGCAATGATAAACTCATAATAAGCCCTCAGGGTCATTATAGCTCGCTGAACTGATAACCGTTGGGGGATGAAGGTTCTCAAGTGGCGACTAAAAACCGAATGACGCAGTTTAAGAAGGCCTCCCTTTCACATGGAACAAGGTCATTATAAAGGTCGTAGAAAATCGGTGGATGGAGGCAGCTCACGACCGTTTGTCGTGATATTCCATGGTGGAGGCTTATGATGATGATGATGATGGTGAAATGTGTAGGTTTGTTTAAAAGCAAATCGATGACAGAAATGCGATTTAAAAACGGAACAATAATATGATGTCGTAGTAAATCGCTAGTAAATTAATTCAACATATGCCATAGCAGTAGACTTCTAAAATCTGATGATGATGATGATGAAATGATGTAGGTTTGTCTAAAAGGAATTTGATGAGAATAATGCGATTTAAAAAAGAAACAAAAATTCTGTAATAAATCGCTAATAAATTAATTCAAGGAGGATAAAAACATGACAAGACCGCGTTAAGTTTTATGGGTTCCTTCGGGTAAAAATAAATTGATGGGTACAGCCATCGTCAGAAGTACCTATCTAACTTGGCAACTTTGTTGTACATAATTCCATAATCGCTATCGCACTCAAAATTGTAATTAGCACCTATGCAACCATAGTGTCATCAACACATTCAGTGCGTCAAAAAAATCTCTTCACTCTAAACGTCATTTCTTCTTTACAGACAAGATTTCGAGTAGTTCCTGATTACTGATAGATCCTGTGGTTTAGGTCCCTTGTACTAATATATCCCTTATTCTTATTGAACGAGCGAAGCGAGTTCTCTGAGTCAAGTTGGAAGAATCGGCGTTTGTATGTATGTATGTATGTATGTATGTATGTATGTATGTTTGTCCTATGAAAACTTCCAAACCGTTAATCCGATCTTCATGAAATTTGGTATGGGGGTAGATAGTATTGGTACAATTTGTAGGTAAGGTTATGAGCTATATCGGTCAGGGGGTTGCTGAGATATTGGCGTTCAAGAGGGGGTAAAAAAAAAAAAATGAGAAAGTCAGATCAAGTGGGGTCTGATGAAAGCGCTTTGGTTGGACATTTCAAAACTGTTTTTTGTAAGTATTTAGCCTTAGTAGTTTTCGAGATATTAGGAAAAATAAAAAACGTAAAAATCTAAAATTCTAGGGTACTTCCAGCAATCCCAAAATGCTGAAATTTGGTATGCTTGTGGCTTTTGTGTCACAACTACAGGGAAAAGTCTGAAATTGAAGAATTTAGAAACTTGTACTCCATAAAACAGAAACCAATATTACACCCATTCTTGACCTCCCATTTCTAGGAATTTGAATAACGTTGGAGTTCTATGGTTTTCGTAAAAAGGACGTTATCAATTAATTCGTCAGGTACTTGATATAGGTACTAACAGGTATGTAGTATTACGCCCCGTTGCTTAGCCCTATTCAAAGGTTATTTCGATGATGTGTAATTAGAGTAGTTACTGATAGATCATGTACTGTACTGGTAGACATTGAGGTGAAAATTTTCAAAAATAATAATACATAATATGGAAATTACTTAGTTAAGTAGTCGGGCTGATAAAGGTGTTATCGCGAGGTCTCAGTTCGGGGCGAACCACTAGTATAATTTAGTTACTGATAGATCATGTGACCAAGTGATCTGACTAAAATAGTTATTCTAATAAAAAATTTGTTACTAATAGATCCCGTGTGGGTTTTCAGATAAGTTAAGTACAGTCAAAAAACAAATATCTACCTTTAACATCATCATCATCATCATCAGTCTGTAGAAGTCCTTTGCTGGACATAGGCCCCCCCTTACAATGCCGCAACGAACGGTCCTGAGCCGCCTCCATCCACAGACTTCCTGCGAGCACCTTCCTCTACCGCGTCGTCCAGTTTGTGGTCGCCACTCGACAACCTTTATTCCCCAACGGTTATCGGTTGTCAGCAGTTATCGATTATCTACCTTTATACATATTAAAATCCTACTCCTACTAATATTATAAACACGAAAGTTTGTGAGTATGGATGGATGGATGGATGGATGGATAGATGTTTGTTACTCTATCACGAAAAACTACTGAATGGATTTTAATGAAACTTTACATTACTAGTGGTTCGCCCCGAACTGAGACCTCGCGATGACACCTTTATCACCTTTATGCCTGACTAAAGCAAGAAGAAAAGCCCGCCTAAGTAAGACATTTCCATAATTTCTATTTTTTATTTTTATTTTCACTTCAATGTTATTTCCTACACATCATCGAAATAACTTTTGAATAGCACTAAGCAACGGGGCGTTCATACCACCAGAGACAAGTAACTTGTCTCTGATACTACATAAGTACCTGTTAGGAATTAATTGGTAACGTCCTTTTTACGAAATCATAGAACTCCAACGTCATTCAAATTCCTAGAAATGGGAGGTCAACAACGGATATTATATTGGTTTTTTGTTTTATAGGGTATATGTCTCGAAATTCTTCAATTTCAGACTTTTCCCTGTAGTTGTGACACAAAAGCCACAAGCATACCAAATTTCAGCATAGTGGGATTGCTGGAAGTACCCTAGCATTTTTGATTTTTACGGTTTTTATTTTCCCTAATATCTCGGAAACTACTAAGTTTAAATACTTATTAAAAACAGTTTTGAAATGTCTAACCAAAGCGCTTTCATTAGACATCCCACTTGATCTGACCGTCTCACTTTTATTTTTTTACCCCCTCTTGGACCCCAATATCTCAGCAACCCCTTGACCGATATAGCTTACCTACAAATTGTACCAATACTATCTACCCCCATACCAAATTTCATGAAGATCGGATTAACGGTATGGAAGTTTTCATCGGACAAACATACATACATACATACATACAAACGCCGATTCTTCCAACTTGACTCAGAGAACTCGCTTCGCTCGTTCAAATATAGCTTATACATCAGAATAACACATAGGCTACAATTTATAAAGATATTGTGTGAATTGCCCATAATATGACGATAAGTGTCAAGTAATTAGGAAAAAATCTACCATCTGCGAGTTATTCTGGCTGCCAAAACTGCTAGAGTTACACATATGTAATGTATGATAGAAATGTTTATCTTAAATAGTTCTACAAAAAAGCCTGCCACAGTATATATCTTTATCTTATGTGTAAGCCATTACAGCCAAAATGTGTAAAATATTTTAAACGCGAAAGTTTGTTACCTATTAGGTTTGTTACTTCTTCACGCTCAAACAGCTGAACGAATTTGAGTGAAATTTGGAGTGGGGATACCTTATACCCTGGATTAACACATAGGCTACTTTTCATCATCATCATCATCAATTTTCATCATTATTCACGCGGGTGAAACCGCGGGGCGCAACTAGTATAATATAAGCTAATTTAAAATAAAATCTCGAATAAAAATCTCGAATTGTCTTCACCACGCAAGATAAAAACATCGAATGCATATAAAACACGTGCTCACATCCAAAATACCGTGCCGGGTTTTGGATAAATTATTATTTATCGGGACGTTTCGAGGGCAGAGAGCCTGCCTTATCGACAGGCTCCTTTGAGTGGCCGCCACCAGTTAGGGACCAGACAATGTAGCGCAAGCGCATATACTCGTAAACACAAGGAGGGTCAGAATGGAAACCCATAAATAAATGTCAGTTGTTGGCAAAGTACATGAGTGTAAACTGTAAATTGTTATCCATCAATGTTTCAAAATACTTAAGACGCTTTTTTTTTATCGAGTGGAGTAATTCAAATTGTGAACCTATGTTCACAATTTGAATTACTCCACTCGATAAAAAAAAAATTAAGATAACTCCTTTTTAAAATTGTAATCTAATTTCAAACTAACTTTTAACACGTTTGAATTTTTGGAACATTTAGTGACTTATAAGTTGTAAATTGGGTTGAATTCATCAACAAAATCTAACAAAACTTTAAAGGGATTTTTTTTATTATTATTTTATACACAAAATGGCTGTTACCAGGATGGAGGTGGTTTAAGACCGTTCGTCGTCCTCTGTGGCGGGCTAGTAGCTGGATGACATGCTAGAGGATGCGGGTTAGATTCCCGCTGCGGGACAAATGTTTGTATGCTCTGCAAATCCCGTAATTGAATTCAATGGAGGAGGCCTCGTCCAGCAGTGAACGTAAACTGGCTGGTAATGATTATCATGACTGACATTCTAAAACAACAAAACAAGAAAAAAAATCGCAGGATGTTGGTGGATGGAGGCGGCTCAAAACCGTTCGTCGTGGCATTCTATGGGGGAGGCCTATGACCAGCAGTTGACTTATGCTGATGATTCTAGAGAAGGTTGAAGATTGTGTATATAGGTAGATAGGTGCATAGATAGGCTCTCTTATCGCATAAAACAAAATTTACTATAACATAGAAGTAATATCCAGACATAACAAAAACCACAAAAAAACGACAAAATTCACACGATACCAATAAACAAGTTGCATTCACGATTTCATTGAGAATTCCACGACTGGATTCGATAAAATTGTAATTTCTCATGCATTTTCAATCGTATGTATTGGTATTAGGGGAAATCGTATCAGCGATGTTGCGACTAATCGAGCGCGGACGCCGCGCCGCGTGCTTCTCATCGGTATGTGAGTATAGGGCTGCCAACTATAAAATAAACAAACTAAAACAGTCGGAACATAATACTCTCTTATTCTTTTATCACCCTGGGTTCTTTCTACCAACGGTAACACAGCCTCCAGGGGTTATGTAAATCGGGCAGACCAAGGTACGAGCAGTGTTGTGGGAAAAGTAAGCTGCGTCGTGGGTAACATTACATGAGTAACTAGGAACATGGAAAAGAAACATTAACTCTTTAAACATTCATTGGAGATGGAGATGTCAGTTCAGCCTGAAAACAAAGGAAACTGCTAAAGAAAATACTACTGCTAAAGAACTTCAATCCAAACGATTGGATCTATTTATTTATTTACACGCACAAAACACATTGCAACCATAAATAAAAATATGAGATACCAAAATTGTTTTGAATTTGGTAGCAACATAAATATATGTGTGCGTGCACAATGTGGACATCTAAAATAAATAACCATATCGAGCAAGTGATAACTGGTAAGGTTCGAAGACTTACGAAATTATACAAATAAAAATAACAAGATTTTATACATAGGCATACACAGTCACAGATCACAATGAAAACACAAATAGTTGTTAGAAGGGTATGAGTCTGCATACCCTTCTAACAACTATTTGTGGGTTAAACCAGTGGAGCCCATATAAATTCAGTGAGAAGGTATTTTATTTTTGTATAAATAGATCAGTGAAAAACTCTACTTAAGTTTAATTGCCAACCCTGAAGTCTGCAACTGAATGATCATCGACACGCCGCTGTTAATAGCACACTTTCGACTACGCAGTAAAGTTTTATAGATCAAACTCTCGACTCTTATCTTAATCAAACGAAGCTATCCGATGAAACAAAATTTCAAGGATCAGAAAATTCCAATAAGCCCAAACACGGCTATATTGTTTTATGATGGTGTTCCGGTGCCAACCTTTCAGCTCGGTGGTATCATTGTTATCAGAATTATTTATTTAATCGCATTTTTTTTCTTCATAGTCGCTTAATTGTCTTAGTTGAGTTATCTTATCGGCACCCGTGAAATAATTATCATTGAGGAGTTCTGGTGGCCATTTGTTAGTAGTAGAACTTCTTGTGAAAGAGTTCGTCCGGGGAAGTACTACGACTGTACCTATTTCTGCCGCCAAGCAGTAGTGTTCGCATTGCTGTGTTTCGGTTTGAAGGGTACGGGTGCCGGTGAAATTACAGGCACATGAGACTTTTCATCTATAATGTCTCAGGGTCGGCAGCGCGCGTGTGATGCCTCTGGTATTACAGGCGTTCATAGGCTACGGTAACTGCTTTCCATCTGGTGGGCCGTAAGATTGTCTGCTTGCCAAGTAGCATAAAAAAAAAATTGTAATCTTCTTCATCAGTTCCACTTCACAAAATGATAGTTTCTGAATGCAAATACTTTACTTGTTGCTGAAATTACCAAAACCACTATACATACTATGCCAATAATATTTGAGGAGTTCCCTCAATTACTCAACGGATTCCATCATCAGAACTGGATTTTGAAAAAAAAAAAAACAAATCGTTTCATAAACGCCGGAGATATGAGGAAAAACATTTAAAAAAAAATACAACCGAATTGAGATCCTCCTCCTTTTTGTGAAGTCGGTTAAAAATGAAAGAAACTGTTTCTTTTTATTTTTTTTATACTACTTTGCAAGCAAACAAGCGTACGGCCCACCTGATGGAAAGTAGTTACCGTAGCCTACGGACGCCTGCAACACCATTGCAAATTGCAATTGCGAATTGAACCAAAAAGAAAATTTGCGTTTCCGGTTTCCTCGCTTGTTTTATTGATTTTTTCACAACCGGAACCTAGTTCCATTTTTAAATAGAAATAAGGATTTGTCATGGAGATTGTATATCATTGCTGAATATGAATGTAAACAGCTTCGTGTCGTCAATGAATCGTTCGTTGAACGTTTGCACCATGCGTTGTATAAAAGAACGCTCACCGTCGTTGGTTCGGTGAGTAGGAGTTTTGCAAACAAACGCTTCTTGTTCACTTAACCACATAAAGGATACACAGTATATATTTACACATCATTAACAAACCTCGTTTGTCTCGGATCCCCGTTATACCATTTACGTATCGATGAAACACTACGGACTGTTTGAGTAGCAAAATATGCTGACATTTGATATAACCAATACTTACAGTAACGGAATACGGTTATTATTATGTCGCGGAAACGCAGGCCATTCGTACAGGTACTATCAGAAGTAGCTGAACAACTCACTCGAAATTACCACTAACACGCGTCAATCATCTCTCTTCCAATTATCGCGAAGCTACTTCAGTGGAGATGTTCAAGTGTAGAATCTATGCTCATTTCCTCAGTAAGATCGATTAATGAACAATTTTGTTTTTTCTTTCTCCAATAACATAAATGATATTGTATATTTACTTTGAGTATTCATTTTAGTAGTTTAATTTATATTTTAGGCATTAATAGTAATAATTAGTATTTTTGTTAAATTTTTTATAAAAAATCAAAATTAAATAAAAATACAAAGTCACTATTGCATTTCTGAGCATTACCTACATATATTTTTTTCCGCAATACACTAAAGTTATCTGCAAGTGAATATTTTTAGCATTAAGTTCGCCTATGTACTACTCTTATATAATATATACATCTATCAAAAACATCTTCAAGCTTAAAATGCCACTGTTTCTATCAAGCCAATTTTTTTTGCAGCCGGTACTAAAATTACTTACTTCGTTTATTAATCGTGACTTAAATGTTAAATTTGTGGTTTACATTTAGTCAAATTGTTTGTTGTGCTCAATGAACATTTGGCTGTAAAAGAAACTATGACTAGATGATTTTGCTTGGTCATTGGTAATTTTGGGTGCGTACTGTGCGTAGGTGTAGGTTGGACACCTGAGTTGCTAAGCTATTTCTGCATGATGTTCGTACATAGTATTCGAATGGCCTCCTATTACACCGTAGCGTAATGACGTAAGTATCTGCTTACAAATGTCAGTCAAGTTTCTCGGACGGACCTGAAAATAGATGGGTACTAATTTTGCGCTTCCTAGATGGTCCATGTAACTGTAACGGATATAATCTTATGGAATAATGTTTTGACATCGAAACGCATGTTGCATCGTACTATAAAAAAAAATAAGTGTGCGTTTTGCTGGGTAGATAATTGATTGTCCGTTTGTAGGTATAATTTCAGGTAATAGCCAGTTGCAGTGTTGAGATAGGGAATAACCCAGCGGATAACGATCTTTCTAATGAAGTCTGCGAAATTACGCGGGTGTTACCTTGTAGCAGGCTAAATCTAGTTACATACAAGATGTCTTACCTTTTCGTCAGCGAGCAATGATTCAGTACATGCTCATAGGAAATGCGTAGACCATAATAGTTATTTGTTATACAAGAGTGCAAAGTTGCTTTTTAACCGCGTGCTCAGTTTTGATGACCGAGCAAGCAGAATCCTGAGCGTTAGCGAGGGAATCAAAAGAGCACGAGGTGAAAAATCTTTGCACTCGAGTGCAACACGTAACTTTTCATCCAACCCATCCCACCTCAGCGAGGAAATGACATAATGCAAAAAAAAACACTTACAATCACAAGATACTTTAGCGCATTTTCAACAGTTTTAGTCAATTCTGTTGCCATCAAATAAACTTCCTCGTCGCTAGAATCACTCGTTTTAGCGTTTTCACTTGTTTTCAAGATTCTTGTTTTTAACCTAAGGTTTTAACAATATGACGTGATAGAAAACGGCGCGCGTAAAGCAAATTCATAAAATAGTAATACACCAAGAAGGTTCCGAGTCTAAGTTTGTAACAAATTAAAAAAGGTAGTATGATAAATTCGGCACCATGGAGGTAAAAGTAAATAGGTTTAATGATGTTTTGAATTCACAAACTTAGTGCACACGATGTTCTAAATTCAATTTTACTTTATCCTCTAGCGGATAAAAACGGCTTTTACACTCAGATATCAAATAGCAAAAATACTCTTTCCGAGATGGTGGGACGAAAAATACATTTACTTGCGCTGTGCGAAGTAATCTTACAAGCAGATTTT
Source organism: Epirrita christyi (assembly GCA_951392215.1). Taxonomy (NCBI): domain Eukaryota; kingdom Metazoa; phylum Arthropoda; class Insecta; order Lepidoptera; family Geometridae; genus Epirrita; species Epirrita christyi. The sequence continues at coordinate 4,773,465 of OX595842.1, read as the reverse complement.
ACTTAACGACTTACGTTGAAACACCTATCATTGATGTTTAAATAGTCGTTGGAACGGTAGGTACAGCTACTGTTTAAATATTGAAATTAATTATACCGTTGTTGCAGGTACAGAAATTAACATTTAGTCGTAAAATTACTATAATAGCTATTTCCTTCAATGAAATTTCAATTTGTTGTGTTGATCATTTGAAAGCCTTTAGGATCGCATGCTTGTATTCTATTATTTGTTTAAGTATGTTAAAACTGTCTTATATATTTTTTTTTTATGCTAACTTGTCAATCAGACAAGCTTACGGCCCACCAGGTGGAAAGCAGTTACCGTAGCCTATGAACGCCTGTAACACCAGAGGCGTCACACGCGCGCTGCCGACCCTGAGACATAAAGATGAAAAGTATCATGTGCCTGTAATTTCACCGGCACCCGTACCCTTCAAACCGAAACACGCAGCAATGCGAACACTACTGCTTGGCGGCAGAAATAGGTACGGTGGTAGTACTTCCCCGGACGAACTCTTTCACAAGAAGTTCTACTACTAACAAGTGTATTTAGTTTTTTAGGGTTACGTACCCAAAGGGTAAAACGGACCGTATTTCTAAGGCTCCGCTGTCCGTCCGTCCGTTCGTATATCCGTCCGTCCGTCCTTCTTTCCGTCCGTCTGTCCGTCCGTCCGTCTTTCCGTCCGTCCGTCACCAGGCTGTAGGTATCTCATGAACCGTGATAGTTAGACAGTTGAAATTTTTACAGGTGATGTATTTCTGTTGCCGCTATAACAACAAATACTAAAAAACAGAATAAAACAAATATTTAAGGGGGCTCCCATACAACAAACGTGATTTTTTGCTGTTTTTATATAGATTACGGAACCCTTCGTGCGCGAGTCCAACTCGCACTTGGCTGTTTTTTTTTTAATTTGAGTACCTGCTGGCATGTTGCCCACCTGATACTAAGCGGTAACCGTAGCTGTGTGTATATCAAATGCAATACCTCGTAGGTCACTTCCACCTGGAACGCGTCCTATGTGATATTGAACTGTGTCCATGCAAACACATGGAATCTTAGTGTGGGGTCTGCCCCCTTATTTCCTAACTGAAAGTCACTCAATGACTAACGTTTTGACAAGTCAAATGACCATCAATTGTCAATTTTTAATGATAATTTTGAGCAATTAATGGTAGTTTTACTTGTGAAATGTTAGTCACCAAGGGTGTTAGGGCAGGACCTGGACTATGTATGTGACTGTTGCTTTGTTTGATAAGTACCTATACTACAAAATATACAAAAATATTTCTTGTAATTCCCCCCAGATTTCATAGATAATTTTACGTAGCGTTTCAGTGCCATGTGACAGTGTTACTTTCATGGTTGGCTGCTGCAGTAAATTGTACGACAAATGAAGACGTTGTTGCATTATTGTCCGAGTAATATTCTAGTCAAAATAATAATAGAATAAGTTGTTGCATAAACCACTTTGTAACTTGATCCAACCTACGTGGGTGGTGGCTTTTATTTACATACAGCTTGAGGCTTCCACATAGGTGGTAGAGTAGTATGGGAGCTTTACCCCCATTAAATAAAATGGGGGGGATTTACCATAATCACCACGCTTGGCAGGCGGGATGGTGATCGAAGTTGGTTGATAAGTACTCAGATGAATGCTGCTGCGCTTAGTAAGGCTTTTACTAAATCCACGTCCAATCCATTTCTGTGGACGAAAACACTGGATTTTATAAATTCATAGAAACTGCCTTAACAAATAAATGCTGCAGTAAAAGCCGGTATCGTAAATTTTCCGAGAATTAATTGTAGCATAGCACCTTTATTGGTGTTATCAATGGGCTATAAATATATTTAATTGACACTCATGTGTTCCGCGGGGCGGGAAATAATTTGTTATGTTTATTTTAATTGGCTGATCCTTGATCAAGCAGTATGGTATGATATTTATTGAAACAATGTGCTCAGTGGATGGATATTCAATTACCTCTAAGTAAGAATAGGTAAAAAAAAAAATAACCTATGGATGCCTGCAACACCAGAGGCATCGCACGCGCGCTGCCGACCCTGAGACATAAAGATGAAAAGTCTCATGTGCCTGTAATTTCTACGGCACCCGTACCGTAACCCTTCAAATCGAAACACAGCAATGCGAGCACTATTGCTTGGCGGCAGAAAACGGTATACGGTGGCAGTACTTCCCCGGACGAGTTCTTCTAAGTACTACATTTATTCGAAAACACACAATACAGACTGGTACACTGAAAAACCCTATAGTTGAATTTTGTAATGTTGATTCCATTTAAGTTGATTCAACACTAAATAATGTATAAACAACCGCAGAATGACATTTGATTCCACAAAAAAAATTGATTTAACAAATCATGTAGGTAGGTGCTATATTAACCCATCAAAATGGTTGAAAAAAGGTTAGATCAACCTTTTCGGTTTTTCAGTGTAGGTAGAATAAGAAAGGAAAGCGTCGAAATCACAAATAATAATACAAACAAAACAACATATGCACATATTTATGTATAATAAACAATAGTGCCAATTAGTCCGCTCTGTGCGATGCGTGTGAGGAGCCAAACAGACCCTGTCTCAGCGTAATGCTGCTCCACATGCCTAAGCATTATGGAGCAGCGCTGGTCTTTAGACAGAGCCCAAGAAAGTGCGACTTTACGGATAGATCCGCCATTAATAAATAGTAACATACATACGTAACAAAAAAATATAAAAATAGTGTGTCCTGTGTTGTGTAAAAAGGTAGGTGTTGTTTTCTATGGTTTGTCGTTTGGAGGTAATGAGTACCTAAGTCAAAAAGAACTCATGTCTGTTTGGAATGCCTGATCGCATACTATCAAACCGAGCAGCGTGTATCCAAACTCTGTATGAGTCAGCGCTGAACGCGTTCAGCCGCAACATAATATATTTGTACTGCACTCTTCACTAAACAGTCGTACAAAATTATGATCAGAGTCAGCGCCCTAGACAAAAAAAAACCTAACAACCTACCTAGTGAATAAATATTAATGGTTATTAGGTTTTTTGTCTATAGCTCTATATTCTCTAGATCTCTTATCTCTAAACGTATTTTGTACGTCATCATCATGATCATTATCAGCCTGTAGAAGTCTACTGCTAGACATAGGCCTCCTCTTTAGATTGCAAACGGTCTTAAACCGTCTCCATCCACCGACTTCCTGCGACGTTTATAATGTCTTTAGTTCATCGTGTGGAGGGCCTTACTCTACCGAGTCCGGTGTGTGGTCGCCACTCGAGAACCTTTATTCCCCAACGTTTGTCAGTACTGCCAGCTATTACGTTAAGTGTTTGATCGTTATTTTGTACGTCATAACATTTTATTAGCGGCTCGGCAAATCTGTTGCAGCTCAACGCCTTCAGCGCTGGCTAATACACATAGTTTGGGTAAGCGCAACCGGACACCGCATAGTTCACAGAAACTAGAGGGAAATATCATTTACATAAGTGAAAATATTTGAATACCGCAGCAAACGGGTTTGAGACGCGACAATTTGCTTTCTAGCACTCGAAGCTCTTGTCATTCAGATGTGGAAGTTAATATTTTTTAGAGAAAGAACAGTGTTATTTACCGAAGCTATATAAATAATTTGATTGTTATTAAAATTATATCATACCAAACAAAAAAAAAACATGCTAATGTTTGATATACCGAAAAGATTGGTTGTCGTTTCAATGTCCAAAAATTTACTCTGATTGTACGGTGACACCTTTATTCTTGTTTTTAACAAACTTCCCAAAAAAGGAGGAGGTTCTCAATTCGGTTGTTTTTTTTTTTATGTTTGTTACCGCATATCTCCGGCGTTTATGAACCGATTTGGAAAATTCTTTTTTTATTTGAATAGATATACTTTCAGATTGGTCATATTTTCAGAATCCAGTTCTGATGATGGTATCCATGAGGAATTGAGGGAACTCCTCAAATATTGTAGGCATATAATATATAGCGATTTTGATATTTTCAGCAACAAACCAAGCATTTGCATTCAGAAAGTATCATAACCCTTTCACCACTATGGTTTTTTCATCATTTTTTTTTCATCCAGATATTTAGTCGAATACAATGGCGGAAGTCGGTTTTCAAAAGAAAAGTTATAGTCTTTGCCATCCACTGTAGTCATTACCAAACTATTCAGTACGAAATATCGGTTCTGTGATGTCCGCAAATATAGTTAAAGGCACAGTCGCAGAAGGTCTAAGGACTTCTTATACCTTTCAAAGTAATTCAACAATGGGAAATGTCAACGATGAATCTATGTTTTGTACTGAATAGCTTTTGAACTGTATGGGTATAAGAGCTCACGGTAACCCCCCTGAAACGTGATATGGCTCATTCTGGCCTTTACGTGGACTTTTAATGGTTTTCAACCCTTTGTAGTGTGAGACACGTTTGGAAACGGGACATACTGCTTCACTGTGATTTATCTAAGCGTTATCAAACTATGCGCTTCTTAAACCCACTTTAGTCTTCACACGATTCAAACGAGTTTTTCTACTAGAAAACAAAAATGTGCTCATTCCAGAGTTCACTAACTCAATAACGGCTTTTCAGCTTAACCAATTCTCTTTGACAGATGCTTTCACAGTATTTGTCATCATAACCAAAGGTTACTAATGACAGCTCTTAGGATTATACTAATGATTTGGTGAATAATAATATAACAATAGTGGATTATGCACTAAGGGAATAAAGCAGTGTCTTATGTCGCGGGCGCCATATTGAACCCTGAGCGTAACGAGGGACTCTAAAGTTAACTCCCGAGTGTAGCGAAGGAGTTATATAGAGTCCTGAGTGAAGCGAGGGGTTCAAGCTGCCCAAGACGAAGACAGGCTTTATTCCAGAGGAGCATACTCTACTTTTCACACCTACTGCGAGGCAAAAAAAGGCCATATGGGCATTTTTTTACTCAGAGTTTTCCACGAGTTTCCAACACGAATTTGACGTTCTAATTTCAAATCACTTTAATCCCTAGGGAGTTTCATACAACTTCATATCCCTAGAGAGACAATGCTGTACTTTACGTTGAGGTTGCATGATTTGTAATTGGACATTGTTGAGCAGGTGGTGTGAAAATATCCTTGCGAACCTTAAACGTTAAGACACGAGATATAATTGTTCACAATATTTATAGCTTCCTCCGTCTATATCCGCACAGCACTAATATTATTAAACTTAAAGCCTTGCTCTTGACGTTGCCACTGATGTAAATATCTATTTACAGTCATTCCACGTCATTCATTCATCAATGGAAGATTGTGCTCTCGCAGCACAGTACAATTCATTTTACTGCATCATCATTATCAGCCTATAGAAGTCTACTGATAGACTAGGTCTCCGCACTAGAATGCCATGACAAACGGTCTTGAGGCGCCTCCATCCACTGACTTCCTGCGACCTTTATAATGTTTCTCCTCTAAGCTTCTAAACATTATATACTTTCGCCGCCTCTAGGTACTTTGTGGTACTTTTCTAACCAGAATAATCATCATTTCGCATAACGAACATGCCGTAATTTACACGCGCTGGCCCAATGAGGATTAGTGCATGGTTTCGTGTATTTAGTTCTATAGATCTTGCCGATATCATATCTTGCATAATAGCGTATTTGAATATACATAATTCAGCATCCTAAGGTGAGGCTGAAAAACAGCGTGGCTCGTCCTTTTCTCTTACACTAACTATTAAATTATATTTTACTTGTACCTTTTTAACTAGGATTCGTGAAACTGAATATTTATTTTATTTTATTTCATAATCTTGATGTATGCAAGATTTTCATTTGGTATTTTGTTTTTCAGGTCCACAATGGCATCAGATGTGACGTCACACATACGGAGAACCATATTCATTTGGTTAATACTAGCATTAACCAGTGTGAGTACAAACAAATCATATCAAAACACTTTCAATACTATTTCTTTTAGATTGGTTATATTCGGGTTTTGACCTTTATTGGCGCTGTCATCTCCATACATTTCTCCCGACACGTGAAGACCCTGGAGACCCTGAGTACTCCTCGATGCACCAGACTCCTAGGGTGACCAAAGTAGGAAGGCATCTTGGTGAAACCTGGAGATAGTTGCTTCTAGAGTTAAAGCTAAGGCAAATAGCGCAAACCTAAGGCCCGCAGTCGCACCTTCAGATTTTAAAAGCTTGATTGACTAAGCATTCTAGCAGAGGCCCAACTCTCTAATTTTAAAAACATTCCAATATCAATAATAATCTCGTGTCAGTCGCACTGTCTCGTACTTTGCATGCGAAGATTAAGTAATAGTTACTACGTGGCAGTGCAAACACGAGATTATAAATTGTGACTGGAATGTTTTCAAAATTAGAGAATTGGGCCTCTGGTGGACAATTTGCAAGTTCCGTCACATTCTCACATAAAAAAAAACTTTTGTTCTGTCGTTTTTCTTTATAAGTAGCCATGATTTATCAAAATTAGTATCTAATTTACTATTACCTTATAAGTATTCCGTTATTGAATAATCTCTATATTCATTATTCTCAATAGTATCGTTGTATCATCACACATGATGCGTTTTGAATTATGTGTAATGATGATCTATACACAATGAGTATCCTCGTGTCTAGACACAATAATTCTAGAAATCTTTTAACCATGACAAGCATTTAGCTTTTTTCGGTTATCGATACTTTCATTTTCAGTTTATAACGTGGGAATTGATCTTTACGTGCTGCCAATTTGGTATTGAAAAGCGAGATCCATTGGTTTTTTTGGAGGATTTGTATTTTGTGAGTTTATTGTGTTTTTTGGGTAGTCAATTTAGTAATTGCTGTTATATTGACAGTTGAATTACAATGATTCCAATTCTTTATTTGGTGGCAGTATTGCCTGTATTGTATAGATAGTTATAGTTTTGAAGATTGGCGCCATCTCTATATTTTTTTTTGGCTTTTGCGGTTCGTTTGCGTTTTGTTTCATTTGCAACGTCGAAGCTTCCCAGTATCAAAAGAGTCGAAGGTATATTTAGATTTACTTTTGGTTCCGTATCTCAAAAGGTAACAACGGAACTGTTATATTTCGAAGACGTCCAGAGACGTCGACTATCCAGTAAGATCTAAAACCGTTACTAAATTGCATGTTTCTTCTGTTTATAATGTTTTAAGTACTATTTTTAAGTAACAAAATTAATTTGAACTCCATCAATCATCAGCTTCTGCTCATAAATTAAAAAGTAAATCAGCTAATCGAAGCTCCGTCTCCAATAAAAAGCTCGACCTAGCTGCGTTGAGTAAGCAGAAACGAAACACCGTCCTTGCGAGGTCGAACATCACGACCAGTTATCAAGACCTATACCTACCTTATATTGATAAGACTAGTCGGTTCTTTCATTATGGCCGTTCAAACGCCTATGTCCGTTCATGACCAGCTTACACAGATCCCTAGCTTAGTTCATCTTGTAAAATAAAGTAGGTTTTGTTGTCTGGTCGGTTGTGTCCGCTCCATTTGATCGGTTGGCAGCGCTCACGCGTCCGGTGGCACACATAGCGGACATATCGCACACAACTGGACCACGTTTGTAAAAACATACGGATGGAGAATTGTACGGTTCGCAGAATAGTGCAAGTTCTGGTTTCGTGGGTTGGTCTAGCTAGCAGATAGTCTTCCTAGAGGATATAACCGGTAGGAGGACATTATTGTAAAGAGACATTCAGATTTACGAAATAAGTGCTTTATACAAAGTCTTGCTAGATTCCTATATATTATATACTTTGTTAGTAGTAGAACTTTTTGAGAAAGAATTCGTCCGGGGAAGTACTACCACCGTACCTATTTCTGCCGCCAAGCAGTTGTGCTCGCATTGCTGTGTTTCGGTTTGAAGGGTACGGGTGCCGGTGAAATTACAGGCAAATGAGACTTTTCATCTTTATGTCTCAGGGTCGGCAGCGCGCGTATGCCTCTGGTGTTGCAGGCGTCCATAGGCTACGGTAACTAATTTCCATCAGGTGGGCCGTACGCTTGTTTCCTTGCCAAGTAGTATAAAAAAAACTAAAAAAATACTACAGCTTCTAAAAGAAAACTGAAGTTTCTTAATTTCGACTCGTTGGTCACTATGCCACTATGCAAATTTTCAAAATGTTGTACTGTTTTATGCGTGAATGTTATCAGGTATTTTAACCGAAGTTCCAAAGAATTATTCAAAAAAAGCTTTTCTATTCATTTGAATCGAGAAGTTTCAGTCATAGTAGACTTCGTCTGACCGTACATAACGGACTAGCATCTTAATTGCTTTGCAATAACTTTCAATGGTCTAAAGTAATTTTTCAACTTTATCTACTGCACAAATATACTTTGTGGTAAGTATATGATACTTAGCAAAATTATTTTGTTTCTAGCCAGTATTGTGTTTTTACAATTTGTTCTTATTCGATTTAAATGGTCATAACTTTTCATTTAAAAAACCGACTTCCGCCATTGTATTCAAATAAATATTTGGATGAAAAAAAAATATGAAAGAACCATGGTGGTGAAAGGATTATGATACTTTCTGCATGCAAATGCTTGGTTTGTTGCTGAAAATATCAAAATCGCCATATGTATGCCTACAATATTTGAGGAGTTCCCTCAATTCCTCATGGATTCCATCATCAGAACTGGATTCTGAAAAAAATGGGACCTATCTGAAAGTATATCTATTCAAATAAAGAAATAATTTTCCAAATCGGTTCATAAACGGCGGAGATATGAGGTAACAAACATAAAAAAAAACATATAACCGAATTGAGAATTCCTTTTTGAAAGGCGCTTGATTGAACGTCAGCTGGGGTATATTTTAGATTATTCTAGAAGATAAACAAGCGTAATATCAAAGACCGTAACTTACAGCACAAAAAAATCCATCTGTTATTTGTTGAAAAATATGGTGGAATAAAATATATATTTGCATTTCAATGATTTACTGTATAATTAACAGTTATTTATAATAAAACAGACTGTGAGAAATCAAGCTTATCTCAGAAATCGTAAAATTCCTCCATCTTGTGTTGTTCGTTATAAATCATTTAGCTACTTATAAGCCAACTGATGAGTTGGAGGTATTTTTAACCGACTTCCCAAAAAAGGAGGAGGTTCTCAATTCGGTTGTATTTTTTTTTTATGTTTGTTACCGCATATCTCCGGCGTTTATGAACCGATTTGGAAAATTCTTTTTTTATTTGAATAGATATACTTCCAGATTGGTCCCATTTTCAGAATCCAGTTCTGATGATGGGATCCATGAGGAATTGAGGGAACTCCTCAAATATTGTAGGCATACATATGGCGATTTTGTTATATTCAGCAACAAACCAAGCATTTGCATTCAAAAAGTATCATAATCTTTTCACCACTATGGTTCTTTTATAATTTTTTTTCATCCAAATATTTAGTCGCATACAATGGCGGAAGTCGGTTTTTTAAATGAAAAGTTATTATTGCTCTGTAAGAGAAATCATTAATCATAAAATTTTTGTACAGGGTTGATTTCACCGTGATTGGTTCTGAAAGGTTACAATAAACCCTGGTTTTACGACAAAATTACCACGACATCGCATCATCATCATTTGAAGACCTCTGTGGCGCGGCGGGCGAAGGTTCGCCTGCAACGCAGGAGGTTCCGGGTTCGATTCCCGCCTCGGAACAAATATTTGTACAATCTTCAGATATTTGTTCAGGGTGTTCTGGGTATTTTTCTAATGTATAATAAAAAATATCTATCTATGTAATGTTATTGTATTAAGTTTATCGGTTATCTAGTGTCCATAACACAAGCTCTGCTTAGCTTGGGGGCTAGATAATGTTGTGTGAAATGTCCAGCATTTATTTATTAATTATTTATTTATCATCATCATTAGCTTGTAGAAGTCCACTGGCTGGACAAAGATCTCCCCCAGAATGCCATGGCGAACGGTCTTGAGCCGCCTCCATCCGCCGACTTCCTGCGACCTTTATAATGTCTTCAGACGATATAGTGATAGGTATGTCTTTAGTTAGAGATGTGTTTTTATGACATCGAATATACTTACGTAAATTTGATCTAAATTTCCGATAACTACGCTATAATTTGATTGGCAAGAGCATTAATTTAAGACATCTCTCACTAACTTTTTATAGAAAATACCACTACTACTAATTCCACAAGTTGAACGTGAGAGACAAGACGTGCACTCACTTGCAGTAGTGATTTTTTTACGCGTACCTAACTTTTGACGCTAGAACCATTGACCACGGTATAGCTGAACGTATCCCTTATGAGTGCCACTTCACTCGGTGTATATTCGCTAATGTTTGCATTATTTTTCCAAGGTAAAATCAACCATGAGTCTATCGGTGGCATAATGTTATTTTCTTTGGCAAAGTAACGCAAACATTTCCGAATATACACCAAAGTGAAGTGGCACCTTAACATAGATACCTACGGCTACAAAAAAAAGTAAAACTCATTTTCGTATAGAGACAAATGCAGAAGTGTAATTTTGTTCAATAAATCATTCAAGCTAAGCCCTATCAGAAACGTTCACATTCAGTAGTTCCTGTGTGTAATAAAAGTCTAATGAAATCAATTGTCTATCAGTAAGCACGTTCCTTTCACCGTTCTATGCTTTTAAAGTAATAAAATATTAATTATACGCCATAATCTTTAATTTTGCTATAGTCATACAGCTTTAACGCAGGTCCGAGTAGCACTTTATGTTTCATTTGATACACGATGGATATCTTTTGTGTTCTGCAGATAGTCAACTCGGATTCAAATCAATTTTATTAATTGAAATCACATGAATCATTTTGAATCGTCTTATAAATTAAAATTACTCTTCCAACGCGACCAAACCTAGAAGAACATTTCTTTTACTATTCGACTGTTACTGATAAGAAGTGGTCTTTGTTTGCGGTTTAATCGCATCTAGCACATCTCTGAAAGCATTGAAAAACCGTGAAAGAAAATCCTTATTTCATTTCAAAAGAAGAAATCAATAAAAATCATGAACTGAAAACACGGAAAAACCCAGTTCTTACCTATATAGGTATCTGTGTTCGAGTTCAGCTCGCCCCATAAACCAAAGTCTCACGTTTAAAAGCGAAGGAAGTCCGACAAATATCTGCCGTTTAGCGCAAATCAACGTGCCATTATCAAGGAAATGTTCTAATCGCGGCCGACCGACGGGTAATTATACGGATAATTGAACCAATGGTACGTGACACTGTATAAACTGCAACGCTCACAATGGGTCATGTGTGTTGGCGGGTTCACACGCCTTTCACAATCCATTACATGTTAGTTTGCCAGGACGTGTTCAGACGCTGACAGGGAGACGTGATGTTGGATCTAGGGCTGGGCTAAAAATTTGTGGTCTAATAAATAGGTAAAAAAAAGTATTTTTTTAAATAAGTTTCTATGCAGTAGTATTCCTATTCAGAACAACAAGCTGATTAAAATAAGCCCAAACACTGCCAGTTTCTTATTAACTGTCGAGGAGTTCCGTATTCCACCTTCTACGTTTTTTTTTCTCCGTCGGATCTAATTGCATTGCTATCAGAACTTAACAGGTACCTATACAAAATTTCGGGCTCACTTAAATAAAAGAAAGGAAATAATTTTAAAGAAGGTTAAAATTATTGATAGATAATAGTATAATTCTAGCAAAATCAGCACTAAGGAACACAAGCTCCATTCCTTTCCCGTGTATAACTCTCATACAAAAGGAAATAAAGTGATGACAAAAAGAAGTAACAAGGAATGATGATAAATGATTTGGATGATAAGGTCTTTTTGACAAATTGTATGATGTTTGTATGTCTTTATTTGATACATTCATAATTTTATTAAATGATAGTAATCTGAGGATAGTCACTGCACCTTAATTTTGGGGTCTGTCTTAGCGTTTCGTGGTTTTAAATCGAAACCATAATAATGCTTTGCAAAAGTTTTTTGTGTGCAGAAGTTAATGTTGGGTATTTATTTCAACTTTGGTACCAACCCTATGCAAATGGCAGTCGTATTTTCTGTTCCATAGCTCAAGTTATATTTTGCAAATCTTTGGTCATTATCTGATTGAATGGAATCGCATTGCATACGTACTCGAAGTACTTGCGGGGTAGTTAGAGGCAATTCCAAACATTGTATTTGGCATGTGCTCTCTTTTTAACCGACTTCACAAAAAGGAGGACGTTCTCAATTCGGTTGTATTTTTTTAATGTTTGTTTCCACATATCTCCTTCGTTTATAAACCGATTTGAAAAATTCTTTTTTTATTTGAATTGATATTCTTCCAGATTGGTACCATTTTTTTCAGAATCCAGTTCTGATGATGGAATCCATGAGGAATTGAGGGAACTCTTCAAATATTGTAGGAATACATATAGCAATTTTGATATTTTCAGCAACAAATCAAGCATTTTCATTCAGAAAGTATCATAACCCTTTCACCACTATGATTTTTTCATCATTCTTTTTTCATCCAGATATTTAGTCGAATACAATGGCGGAAGTCGGTTTTTTAAATGAAATGTTATTGCATATAGTAGCTAGCATTTCTTGACAGCCAGGTGACAGGTAGCAAGTTCAAAGCCACTCATTGGAATACTAACTGTTAACCCATCCTTCTTGCTAAATTAATTCTAACAGCCGTAGGTGGTCTAGATCGGTATTTAAGTCCGCGAACATCTAGACAACAATACCAATGCAAGCATTTCAATGCAGGGGTCACTAGTTTATAGGATGTCTTGGATGCAGGACCAGTGTGCTGCATTATCCCATGCATAATGCAATAGAGAGCTCCGATAACAAACGCAGACTGACGTGATTCGAATGTTGGAATCGTAACGGTCACGAATTTGCCTTTCCACGGTGATGAATATGCAGATTTGATAATGACGACGATGTCCCGGAATTCTAACGGTCAGCTCATATCCACAAAAGTGGTGCTTGTCTCATCCCACGAATATTCATCCCAGTATTTATTTATGTATATTGGTTCAACCCATTTTATTTATACTATTCTTGTTTCATCCCACATCTAATTATTTCAAATTTCTATTGTCTAAATTCAAACATATATGATACTGTGTAACAAAGAAGCAGATGCCCTTATTGCTGAGAAGCCCACCCTTTGTTATGTACTTACTTTTCTGCTTATATTTAAATCAGTTGCTTTGGTTAGCTTTGAATAGCAAGTGACCAAGCACAAGCCGAGAGAAGCGTGCCGCGGTAGCAGCTGGCGATTGCCAGAAACTAAGTAATTTTTTCTATACATTTAAGGAACCAAAAAGTTGCACGTTAAAGTATTTTAAGAATAATTTAATCAAGGTTGAATTTAAAAGTAACATTACAGTTTTAATATAGCTGCAAATACGCTCTGTGACTCATATTTTAGGATAGGGATGAAACAAGAATAGAAGTAAAATAGAACGGGTTGAACCAATTTAAATACCTAAACATAATACCTAAATGGGATGAATATTTGTGGATTGAAACAAAAAGCACTCCTCAAAAAGAGGTTCGGTTTTCATCCATCGAAAGTAACACTGATCCGGTCTGAGGGCTTCTTGTTTGCATCTGAACACCTTTGCATTTAATTGATCGTAAACATACGAGTGACCGACATAGAAATGTTATCTCAAGATACTTGTAGTTGGCGGTACTAGCAGTTCGATCTGGACGAAATAAATAAGTATCAACACCAATGGATATCATTTAAAGCAAGAAGTTACTTTCATGTTGTTTTTCTGGTTTTGTTTTTTGCGTTTTGAGATTTTTAACCTTATCAATTATGCAAAAGATATTAAAGTAGATATTTTATACAACAAAACTACTATTGCTATGCTTATTTCATCGGTATTATACATTTTGAAATGCCTGATAATGTAGGTGAGTTTCAGACCATTTAATCCCTAGAAATATACATAATAGTGCCGGTCGGCCTGTGTTCTTTAACATTGACACTTTATTTGACTTAATTCCTATAATATTCTCCGCGTTTATGATTCACACATTAACATTTCTCCGATAACTTTAATTGTATAAAGTCTAGTTTATGTTTCCTCTTTACACGAGTTAGATTTTATCAAAGCGGCTTGCTCACCTGTTGTGAGTACCTGTGAGGTTTGTGTACAATCCATTTAGAGCTATCGCCTGTGTTATCTGAATAAGTAATAGCTTAGTCTCAATCATGCTAATAAAGTTGATTTTCTATTTTAATATGAGGAAAATCAAAGGGGCATTTAAGTTCAATGGCAAAGTATGTATCTCTACAATGTCAAATCTATTCCTGTAACGAGAGGTACATGATCATTTTCATCTTTATGCCTCTAGAGAGACGAACGAGTGCAATATCACGTAGGCCATGCAGGGTCGTGTTGGTCTTAAGTCAAGTCAAAAAGAACTTTATTCATTGAAATCACAAGGATCATTTTGAATCGTCTTATAAAGTAAAATTACTCCTGTTCCAACGCGACCAAGCCTAGAAGAATCAGGCAACAAACACGGCTTGACTTAAAATAATAATAACTTTTCATTTAAAAAACCGACTTCCGCCATAGTATTCGACAAAATAATTTTGGATGAAATTTTTTTTATGAAAGAACCATAGTTTTGAAAGGATTATGATACTTTCTGAATGCAAATGCTTGGTGTCTTGCTGAAAATATCAAAATCGCCATATGTATGCCTACAATATTTGAGGAGTTCCCTCAATTCCTCATGGATCCCATCATCAGAACTGGATTCTGAAAAAAATGGGACCAATCTGGAAGTATATCTACTCAAATAAAAAAAGAATTTTCCAAATCGGTTCGTAAAAGCCGGAGATATGCGGTAACAAACATAAAAAAAAAAAAAAAAAAAAAAAAAAAAAAAATACAACCGAATTGAGAACCTCCTCCTTTTTTGGGAAGTCGGTTAAAAATGCATTTCTCCACTAGATGAGAAGCGCCTGTGTGGTGCCTCGGAGCAAGGAGTTGCTTATAGAAAAAGAATCCCTCCTCTCGTGGCTGTCTTTAAAGGAGACTAAAGGATTACACCAGGGGATGGGCAGCAACATCCATCTGAGTACTTATCACTAATCCGTCTGCCAAACGTGGAGATTATGACAAATCCCCCCTATTCTACGAGGCAGACCTCGTTCAGTAATAGTGTTGTACCAGCTGGTAAAGATAAAGATATATCTGAAACCAGTGATTGACTGACAACTCAAAGATCTTTTGCACTTTTCAAGGCGAATTCGGTTTGATCACATCAAAACGATTTATTAAATCATCGTAACGATACAGCAAGCTTTGTTCCTATATCATCAACAGAGGATTCTCCACTCAATCTATAGACCTTGTAACATTGTAAGCAAATTATGGCAGGCAAACCACGAACCTCTCAGATAGCAGTCCTCGCAATGTTTATTGGATCAAGCAATACGCCTGCTGGTCGCAATCAAAACCAATTTATCGGTGGCACCTTTATCTTTACATCTTGTATCATGATTGCGATTGGAGTATGATTTTCCGTACAGCGAGAAATAATCTGATTTAGTCTGTATAAGAACTGACCAGTCTAAATTAGAATATCACACAATCTCTGTTATGTTATTATTAAAATATGTTATAACTAGTTGCGCCCCGCGGTTTCACCCGCGTGAATAATGATGAAAATTGATGATGATGATGATGATGAAAAGTAGCCTATGTGTTAATCCAGGGCGTAAAGTATCTCCATTCCAAATTTCACTCAAATCCATTCAGTAGTTTTTACGTGAAAGAGTAACAAACATCCATCCATTCTCACAAACTTTCGCGTTTATAATATTAGTAGTAAGTAGGATATATTAGTAGGATTATTATTTCACGTCATTTATTTTCAAATACAGGCTTAACCTAAACCTTTATGGGGGATTCCTCATCATCTTCAGCCTGTAGAAGTTCACTCTTGGGCATAGGCCTCCCCCCTAGAATGCCACGACGAACGATCTTGAGCCGCCTCCATCCATCGACTTTTGCGACGTTTATAATGTCTTTAGTCCATCGAGAGGAGAGCCTTCCTCAACTGCGTCGCCCGGTTTGTGATCGCAACTCGAAAAGCAAAAGTATAGTGCCTCTTAAAATGTCCGACATCAAAGTCAAAGTCAAAAAGAACTTTATACATTGAAATCACAAGGATCATTTTGAATCGTCTTATATAAAATTAAATTACTCCTGTTCCAACGCGACCAAGCCTAGAAGAATCAGGCAACAAACTCGGCTTGGCTTACATAAATGGTCCGTCTTACCACTAGGTGAGAAGCGCCTGTGTGGTGCCTCGGAGCAAGGAGTTGCTGATACATAGTAAATGAGAACTTAAAAACTTTAGGAAGGTAGTCAAAAGTAAATAAACATCAGCAAAAATATGCAAGACAGCACACGCTACGCTTGTTATACTTATAAATAATAATCTAATACAAACATGTAAATAGGTAAGTACAGATATTGCAAATTTCCATTTTAGCAGTCAACATCAATGTATTTCTCCACCTAAATATCAAAATCACTTCAACCTTTTGAAGAGTCTTGTGAGAGCAAATCTTTCGATGACATGCAAATACGTTTAAATACCGAATAATGAAATAGACTCGAACTTGCAAAAAACCGGGCGCAATAAAACGTGTGGGTGTCGAACAAAAAATGTTTCGAATCATTACTTTGGAAATGAAAAGCCTCTAAAACCTCACCTGAGGCCTCAATTTGTACGTGATTATGAAACCAATATGCCGATAAGAGCGACCAGAACATATAATTTCATCTCATAACACAATGTAAGCGGCACGGGATAAATAGAAGAAATAGAATGATAATCGACAAATTACACATTTACGGTACGCGTTTAGGTCGGTTGGTTATAAAAAAAATGTCGGTCAAGTTTTTGAGTGTCGTCAGATTTCGAGATTGAATGATACTCTTTCTGTTCACAGTTTTAACAATCAAACCAAAGCACAAAGAACATAAAATACCGCAAGTCTACCAGGGGGCTTGGTACGGGTTTTGATAGTTTACGAAACTATATGAAGTTTCGTTTCCTTCCATACATTTACTGACAGCGTCCTTAGTTTTCTTCTCGTTTTCGCTAGGGGCGCTGCAAGTAAATGTATGGAAGGAAACGAAACTTCATATAGTTTCGTAAACTATCAAAACCCGTACTAAGCCCCCTGGTAGACTTGCGGTATTTTATGTTTTTTGTACTTTGGTTTGATTGGACTTCCAACATCAATTATCTGCAGATCGTACATATATTTGTTCCTAGGCGAGAATCGAACCCGCTACCTCCTGCGTCGCAGGCGAACCTTCGCCCGCCGCGCCACAGAGGTCGTCCACATTCGTCAATAGGTTTCATAGCATTGACTTATAATATATTCATAGATCAATTGTTACAATCTAATCTATGATCTGATAATCAGCGAAGGTATGTTATTACAAGTAACACTATCTTCAAAATCCCTGTCACTTCGTCATCGTCTCGTCTGTCAGTCTGGCTGTACAGCAAATGAGCTTTCACACAACAGAAGGCTAATTATGTCAGTATGGACATGAGTTTTTTTTTGTCGTTTAACAGTAAAATAATTATCTATCTGGTATTCAATTAACATTGTGAGAAAATGACATGTCTATAGGAGGCCGTCGGCGGTTCTACTATTATGATCATTGCCATAGATGTAGAATGACTAGATGAGATACCAACTAATCCTACTAATATTATAAACGCGAAAGTTTGTGAGTATGGATGGATGTTTGTTACTCTTTCACGTAAAAACTACTGAATGGATTTGAGTGAAATTTGGAATGGAGATACTTTACGCCCTGGATTAACACAAAGGCTACTTTTCATCATCATCATCAACATCAATTTTCATCATTATTCACGCGGGTGAAACCGCGGGGCGCAACTAGTACAAGATAAAGATATTATAATCTGCGGTGTAGTCTCTATTATTAAATAACTTGTAACTTATTTGTGATTCGACTTTTATAAAAAGTTAGCTAGAGTTATGTCATTCATTGGTTATTGATTGGATATTTGTACCAGGTCTGGGTGTTATAGTACCACGGTACTATTCCTGATACCCACGACACAGGGTATCCTATAGTGTGGGATCAGGATTACGAATTAACTATACACGTATTACGTATTACTGTTGGGTGTTATTTTATGTCATAATTTGATGAAAGAATATTAAAATACTATGACGAGCTATTAAAAATATGAAGTATTTGAGTTGATGATTTTGTGACCCTTCCATTCAATTTACATCTCCGGTGAACACCACCTGTCGTAATGCCACAGAAGAAGCAATAGTAGGTACAGTGGCATTGACCGTCGCAGGTTAGAACATAATGTAGTGCCAAAAAACTCAATATACCTACACTTAATTATTGTTACTCATTCGGATCTTTCTTTCTCTTTCTCGCGTGTAGTTGTAGCCGTTGCAATTGGTCGGAATTGAAAACTGGGGCCTTTTGATTAAAATGGGAGGCGTGTACTGAGATCAGAGCACAATAACTCATAGTTTTGGGAGATATCAGGTACATAGGCAGATTTCTAGATACATTCTTAGTATATTTTTTTCATTGAAATCTCTTGTATTTAAATTAATTGAAGCTTTTTAAAAGCTTCCGTTTTCCTATAGTGACGCTCCCTTTTGATCGATTTATCTTAAACGCGAGATGCCAATGAGGGCATTACACTATTTACACTCAATTGGTGAGCGGATTTTCGTGGTTCACTCTGGGGCTCAATGGAAGACCAGAGGGCCTAGCCAAACGGCATTTGCTTCGAAGCGATTCCATTTCTACAGTCGTAATTCAATACAATAGACCACGTGACATATCGATGGCTAACGTCAATCCCATACATTTTGGACTTTTCTACTGACGTCATCGCTATTAGAATGTTACTTTGTCTACGGCCTCAGGGGTGTGATTTTTGAAATCACCGTTTTTCAGGAGATTTACTGGAGGCATTTGTATTTATATCATAAGCTATAAGAATTTTAGTCATCAATGAGTTTCAGATGTATAGAAATTTGGAAATCGTGGAATAAACGGCAATTTTACTGACATTTAGTCACACGATGACTTCAAAAATCGCACCCCAGCGCTGGGTTTCCTACGCGACCTAGCAAACGCTGCGTTGGGAACCCTTTTGTGGGGTGCAGTAGACACACATTTTGTCATTGTTATTTTGTACGTGATTTTTTTTATTTTAGTTCTTCTATTCTTATTCTATTATATTCTTATTCTATTAGGAGGATGCGGGTTCGATTCCCACCTCAGAACAAATATTAATGCCAATAATTAATTATTTTTTAAGTAATTTTTCTGTGATAGATACCATTAAAAGGTCAGTCATTTACAGAGGCACTTATGCCAATGTTCTTGTTGCTATGTCCATTTATGACGTCATAGAATTGGGCGTGTTATGTACATAGCGCGGTTAGATACTAATGACGCATCAAGACGATTTTCATTCATTGTTTGTGTTCCCTTTTAAATGAATACCTTCTGCCAATCATCATCATCATCAGCAGCTGTTAGGCGTCCACTATTGGACGAAGCTTGCCCCATAGAATGCAATCAATGCTATTTGCCATAATCATTACGCTTGGCAGGCGGATTGGTGATCGAAGTTAGATGCTGCTGTCCCATCCCATGGTGTAATCCCTTAGATGTATTTACGTCATTCAGGGGGGAGACGAAAGGGTCTATTTTTAAGTCAGACACACCATGACAATGCGCCATCTTCTATAGGTAGCGGCACGTAAGTCTAGCGCTGAAGGAAACGTGGAGGGGATAGTTGCGAATGTCGCGGAAGCAATTAGTATAAGATACATAGAGATAGAGGTCCCGCCCAAGATACCTTACTTTTGACTTCTGCGCAATAACAGTCAGCGCTGGAGTTTCGTGCCGCTACTTGAACCAATGCCTGAGGGCCTAGTGTGAGCATCGCGTTTACGTGGCAACCGCGTAAACGCGTGTTTGTTGAGTAACCGCGTAAACGCGCGTTTGTTAAGTAACCGGCAAAATTAAAGTACACGTAAAAACTACTCGGACTCCGCAGTTTTTACGTATACTTTAATTTTGCCGGTTACTCAACAAACGCGCGTTTACGCGGTTGCCACGTAAACACGATGCTCACACTAGGCCTACTGATGGCATTCTTTATGTGCTATGCCAATTCACTCCCAATGAAGGCCCCCCACATGACCACGATGGTCTCGGCCTAAGAATGAGATTCCCCAAACTCTTCCCTTGGATGTCGTAAAAGTCAACTTAGGGATTACGCTGGGGGATAGGCAGCAGCATCGATCTGAGTACCCCTAAGCGGTCCCTATGTAAGTACTTATTACCAAAACTCTAAATCGTAGTATCGTATAAAGTGACTTATTGAAATAGCTTTTACTATAAGTCATAAATATATAAATTTTGGTAATTTATCACCTGCCAATATGAATAATTTGATTAAAACATCTCCATATCCGGAAGAAATCCACATTTCTTGCATACCACAGCCTGTGTCACAGCCGAAGTCTGTATTTAAACATTATTTTAACGTGACTCATTCACATAAATCGCTTTCTTTTCGTATTTACCGACTACTTATACCCACCCATACGTGAAATATGTCGTAGCTACCTAATGATAAAAACTAAATTTGAATGTAGGTAAGATGTGCAAATATCGTAATTTTATGTGTAAGTAAATAAGCTGAAAGTTGTTTACGAATGCAATTTATAGGTGTTTGCATAGTTAGTTTTCGCGTAAAACTACTGTACTCTCCAAATAAAACATATTCGCAAATATAGGTAAGTTTTAATAACAGTGTTAATCGAGCTGCAATTGAAATTGATTTAAAACTTAAAAATAAATAATGGAGCAAAAAAAGAATTAGTTGAAAATTTAGTTTTTAGTTGAAGTCCACTTGCTGGACATTAATACTCCATAAAATTCCACGACGAACGATTTTCAGCCTTCCATTCATCAATCAAGCAGTCACATGTAGAGTACGTCTAATGTAATCCATAATCCGTAAACACAAGAACCATTTTTGAACGTCAAGCTTATGCCAAGTAAAAGACTAGGGTACACGCACCCTTTCGTCTATTTACCCTATTATTTTATTTTTATTTATTGAACAAAATCCACAGCTTTTAATATAAAACAGAACATTCTTATACAGAAAATCTTATGGCCAATAAAGGATTTACATTTTATACAATTATAATATGCCACTTCTTTTTTTGCTTTCTGTATTTAGATTTAAAGAACTTTATTTCTCATAAAAACTAAATAGTTTACTTACAATGTTATTTAAATAATACTAATATTATGTTATATTTGACGTCATACAGCTTATGATTTTACCAGTTTAAGAAGTTATATTACCAGAAGTTATATTAGAATAATTAACAATGTGCAATGTTATATATACTCTTTGTCGTTAAAGTCTCAGTCAAGTCATATTTTGGTAAAGCGGCGTCAGATTTACTAAAACATTAGTAGACATTTCCACCCCTTTGAAGTCACGCAGTACTTAAACTAATATTATTTCACTACACTTGTGCTTTCAAAAAAGCTACACCGCCCGGTTAAAATGCCACCAAAAAAAAATGCCTAAAAAAAATTACAAAGGAAAGAAGGCGTGAAGAGTTTAATTTTTTGTACTGTTTCCTGAGGATGCTTCGTTGATTGGCGAAACACGTGTCGAATTCTTTCAGAGTTTTCGTTGGAGAGGAGCGGAATTTTTACTATATATATTTGTTCGTCTATTCAATATTGTAGAATAGATTTCTGCAAAGTCACGCTTGAATCAATAAATTTCCATCTATATTATAACTTGCCAGCTAAGTACAACAGTTTCTTTTTTATTTTCTCGGCATATTCCTCCCTACGCTACGTCACTAATGTCAATGACATGCCTAGACTATGAGTAATTTATGAATGAAGCGGAGAAATCAGGTGTGCCCGTTTAGCAGGTTTTTCGAAATACCAAAACGGTACTATAAACGTGTTGATAGGTTTGTGAATGAAGCTAACAATGTAAATTTTAAAACATGTGACCTTAAATACACCCATACCTCCTATGTCTTATGTTATGTGTTCACCATCATCATCATCATCACCACCACCACCATCATCATCATCATCATCATCATCATCATCATCATCATCATCATCAGGATCAGAAGTGAGACGTTCATTGCTGGACGTGGCTTCCCCCAACGAATGCATTGAGGGATTTTCCATAATCACCACGTTTGGCAGGCGGATTGGTTATCGCAGTATTGGTTGTTGTAGACTACTAGATGCTGCTGGTTTAATTCCCTTGCCGACTCTTTCAACCCACGAGAGTAAACGGCTTCATGGTACCCTAATCTCTTCCTACATGATAATCACATTATTAATAGTATCCGTGACAATGTATGAATTTATAATATTGATCGATGAATGCTTAAAACGCGGTATCAATATAGTTTGAGTAATTGAAAACTATAAGAATAAAAAATTACCGAGATGATGTTAATTTGTCAAGCAAAATAACCTTTGAACTTACTACTATTTAGAAACCCAAGTAAACAACAAAACCAATGTGCATTTGTATAGACCATAAACTATAAGTCTCAGTCGTTATCCTGTATACAACAACTGCTTACGAGAATAAAACTTAAAACTAAGCAAAATAGAGTTCTTATTGGGATTTCTCGATCTAAGAATAAGGTAGGTTGTTTAAATCAAATGGTTGTTCAGGTGAAAGATCTTTCTTTTGTTGAGAATCAGTTGTTGATAGCTTGTGGAAAATCGTGTTCTATTGATAACAGCTACAATAATTTTTTAATAGAACTTCAACGTTTTGTGTTTATTATTGGCAATATATTGTAACGGAATTCGCCCAGTTAATTCATTTCGATATTGGTTTTCTAGTCCCTATTTTGAAAAGTTTGTAAACTAGTAGTTCGCCCCGAACTGAGACTTCACGATGACACCTTTATCAGCCCGACTAATTTAAGAGGGGAAGAAAGGGTTTTGTATTTAACGGCTATGTAAGTATGTTTGTATGGATGATCCATCAGAAAACTAAAACTATCGAGTCAATTTCTCTAATATGAAAGAGATTTTGTGAAAAAAAGTTTTTTTTAATTAAGCAGTGCCATCTAGTTGTAGTTATGCTACCTAATTTTTAAAGATTTAAGTTTTCTACTCTAAAAATGGATATTACAAAGAAAAAATCCTCAATTTTCGACTTCTCCCCGTAGAACAAAATATACTTAAATAATAAATTTCAGCATTACCAGAGAACTTGAAGTATCTTCGAGATATTTTTTTGCATATTTTACTGTCTTTACCCTTCTAACCGACTTCTAAAAACATATACTGAGAAAAAAAATTAACCTCTATAGGTAATTTTTCTACACATCAACGAAATAGCCTTTGAATAGGACTAACCAACAGGGCGTAAATACTACATACCTGTTAGTATTTAAAGTACTTGACGAATTAATTGATAACGTCCTTTTGACGAAAACATAGAACTCCAATGTCATTCAAATTCCTAGGAATGGGGGGTCAACAATGGATGTTATATTGGTTATTGTTTTTTATGGTTCAGGTTTCTAATTTCTTCAATTTCAGACTTTTCCCTGTAGTTGTGACACAAAAGCCACAAGCATACCAAATTTCAGCATTGTGGGACAGCTGGAAGTACCCTAGAATTTTTGATTTTTGCGTTTTTTATTTTCCCTAATATCTCGGAAAGTACTAAGTTTAAATACTTGTTAAAACAGTTTTGAAATGTCCAACTAAAGCGATTTCATTAGACACCTTGATCTAACTGTCTCACTTTTTTTTTTACCCCCTCTTGGGCCCCAATATCTCAGCAACCCCCTGACCGATATAGCTCATAACCTTACCTACAAATTGTACCGATACTATCTACCCCCATACCAAATTTCATGAAGATCGGATTAACGGTTTGGAAGTTTTCATCGGACAAACATACGTACATACATACATACATACAAACGCCGATTCTTCTAACTTGACTCAGAGAACTCGCTTCGCTCGTTCAATAATTCATTCATCATTCATTCATTTATTCATTCATTCATAACATCTATGGAAGACGATTTAACCAGGCGTTAGGGTTATCTAGTTACTTGATTTTGTGAGTGCTTCTTATCTCAACCCAATGAAGGTCAACCTATTTAGGTATTGTCACAAGTAATAGGCCTAACTGGGATCGCTAGCCACAGCTGTACTTTTGTACTTTTGGCAAACGATTAGAGCCATGTTATTAGTAACTAGTTTTAGTTGTGTTTTTTTAGCAGTTTTCTGAATAGTATGTGGCTTACCGGTGATGTTAAGCGGAAAATCCCAGCCCATAACAAATGCAATACCTTGTAGGTTACTTCCACCTAGCACTGCGCCCATCACCCTGAGAGTGTCAGGCTGAGACAAAAAGATGAAATGTCTCATGTGCCTGTAATTGACGACCTCCGTAGCGTGGTGGGCGAGAAGCCGACTGAGACTCAAGAGTCGTGGGATTGACTCCCGCTGCGGGACAAATGTTTGCATGATCTGCAAATATTTGTTCCTACTGATACATACTTACCTACTTGTAGTTCCTGATACCCACGACAAAGGGAATCTTGTTTTGTTATGTTCTATGGGTAAAATTCAAAGGAGGAATAATTGATTCTAGTCCTCACTTTAAAGAAGAAGCATAAAATTCTTCCAATCATTCGCCCTAATACCATAAAAATTAGATCACGCGAAACTGTTAGAAACTGAGTGCCTCCTATTTCTACGTGTAATAACTGTCTATATAGAAACAGCTGCATAGGTGATTACTGTATATTTTCTATATGAGTCCGTCATTATAGTAATGGCGTGAGGCACGCGTCTGTAACGCAGTAGAGCTCACCAGTAGCGCAACTGCCGTGTCCTTATGATACTTTCTACATTACTTGCACTCAGCTATTTAGGATTGTAAGGCTTGCAACACCAGCGATACTATTTTCTACGGTTTTCCATAAACGTTATGGTACTGGTATCATACCTACTTACAACTAAACAGGGCGAACCTCGAAGTAAGATATGTAGTCTTACACCATGGCGAAAACAAAAGAGATGACCAATATCAATCAGAGGAGAATAGAAGTCAAGGATGTGGTGATTGAATATGAATACATCTATCTGGGACAAATAGTACTGGGCTGGACTGAGTGGGACTGGGCTGGACACGTTAGGCCGTATGCCTGAGAATCTCTGGGCCAAGATAACCATTTAGTGGGATCTGAGAGCGCGGCAACACACGTGGAGGTCTGGGCCTCCACGTGGGCAACGGTAAAAAATAAATGAACTTGACTCCCATGACAAGGACTGGCCACAAATAGCTCAGGGTATTAATCATTGGAAGGGGAAACATCGGGCTTATAAATAAAAAAAACAATCAAAAAATAAATTGGTAATAAAACCTAAGTTTTCCTAAAACTACACATGTATTTTTTTTATTGATTGCTCTATTGATTTCACATGAACAAAGAAACATTTTGCTTCTTTCTTTACTTTGGAATCTCACAGCAAGAGCATCATCGCCTATACTTAGTTTATCGAGTGTGTCGCATCACTTAGAAACACTTAGGTAGGTCTATTTCCCCTCTAATTAAATAAGTAAAAGAACGTCATGACTATTTTTTTTTCATTAAATAAGGAGCGAGACGAAACGCGGTGCCCTGACAAGACGGAACTGACTCTAAAGAAGACCTTCGATGGGGGTAGAAACTGTTTTTCGACTCATTCCTAACTTCCAACCTAACTTTCCACCCTAGGTTGGATGTTAAGAATTTTAAGTGTCATCTTCCAACCTCTGTCAGGCTGGATAGTGGGAGTACATTATCTTAATTATTCTTGTTCCCAACTTCCATACTGTCATTGATGTTCGTACAGTCCCTGAAGTTAGCCGTATAACTGCGCAATATAAATTTTAGGAACTAATTTGTTAATGCGCATCGTAACGGCCAACTTCAGATCGTCAGAACTGTACCGGTACTTGGAAAATTCCCGTATAAAATATACTGATATACCCAGTTTCAATTCAAAGCAGCCACAACACTCTCACTACAGAACTGTACTTATCGCGTCACGGTTGACATAATTTCAGTGTTAGTAGAGGAAAGCTCGTTAATTCAATTTGTTTTTCCGTGAGTCTAATGCCCTGTTGTTAGCTTCGCGGCTGCGCACGCGATTCTTTCACGAACGAATTAGGGTTGCCGATTGTATTTAAACACCTCGTTATCGTGAGATTTTTGTTTGTCACTTCGTATTGTCTTGGAAATTGGGCAATCGGTTTTAAATATTTGAATTTTGAATAGGTTTCTTTGGTGTTTTTCCTTTTTGGGCGAGTATTTTATAATTGATGCTTTTAGATACATAACGTATCTATCGTACTCTGTTAATTTGTGCGTCATCTCGGTTAACTTGTATGATTTAATTATATCAGCGTTATCTGAACGCTTATGACAATCAACCCTATTTTTCGTTGTCACTATCGAAAGCTCCTCTTGAGGGACGATTTTTCGAGGGCGATATTGAATTTGGTAGTCTATAAAAACTAGCTCTGATTAGTGCCTATATAGCAAAAAAAAGAACAATTGGATGATTACTTTATTATTGTAAAAGACAGGACAACAAAAAAATATTACAAAGGTTATCGCTAAAGAATAAATAGAAAGTTACCCAACGTAATAACCCCTTTTGTTTAAATGATTGAGAAGATAGTTCCTTAAATCATTCCCTAAGAAATATTCTGAACAAAAACTATTCCATGATATACGTAATATCTAATACCAAGGATGCGTAGATTGTGCCTTGAGGCACTATTATAAACTTGGTAATAATAAACTATCGAACAATCAAGTATGAACACTTACCAAATGATTTGGATTGCATGCGCATTCAAACACATGATATAGAGAACACAATACCACATTATTCTCCCATCTACACTCTATTAAGTCTTGACGGGACGCGTCTATACGTAACACTGCACGGATGGTTGTAAAAAGACATTTATAGGATACATAGATTGTATCCTAAAGTGCTATTAAAGTCGTATCTATTGGATGCTATTATTTCTTCTAATACCTCGAATAACCCATTGTAAAGCTATATCTTTAACATTAGTTTAACGATTCGCGTTCGCACTCAGTTTATCGTGATGTTTTATGTTTGATTTTAAAACTGATTTAGACAGCAGTTCCGAGTATTGTGTTTCGGAAACGATGTAAAGTCAGTGGAAACATGGAGTTTAGTATCAAATTATCCATGGATAGAATACTTATTGTAAGCAAAATCGTTCAGTAACATAGGTTGAGATAAATACACGTTACATAGCACGTACTTGTGCTTAGCATTGTCCCTGTCACTCTCTAGCACGGGTGTTTTAACATTTGTGTGACAGTGACAAGGACAGTTCTAAGCATTAGCACGATCTAAGTAACTTCTATTTATCTCGACCTGAGTCTTCTTCAAATGCTACGCCTGTAGTTAGCTGTGATTGCTCTTAGTGGTATAGTCTGAAATTTGTCTCTATTCATTATCTACCTCACTAAAAAATGTTGTGAAATTACAAATTCAATAACAAAATTAAATTCTATCGCTGATCAATGTCTATGAGAGTTTCGGAATTAGCCATTAATCCATGCCAGTTTCGCTTACTATTACAAATTTCACATCGAATGCAATAAATATGAGTTTCATTAGGATTCAATTTATCATAATTTAAATCCCTTCCGTACATGAAAAGCAATAGATCTTTCATCTTTTGATTTGAGTCGGGTCAAAATTTCACATTGCATCAGAGTAAATTGCATTTCAATAAATTATTTCAGAATAGGCTGAGTAAGAGTTGCTATCACTTTCTATATAGCATATTATCTTTCTCGAGACTATAAACTGCTAAGTGTTTTGGTTTTGCATGAGGTTCATGACGGATAATATCCAGTCAACGATTGTTTTTTTCTCGTCACCGATACAGCAGAGCATCAAGACGAAAGTCTATAATCAGTGCGTGTTGCAAGGAATGACTTACGGCACTGAGACGTGGTCACTAACTATTGGTCTGATATACAAGCTCAAAGTCGCGCAGCGGGCTATAAACAGAGCTATGCTCGGAATTTCAATACAAGATGGAATCCGAATTGAGGAGGAGACCCGTATATGAACCATGCATAGATGAGCTCTCAGAATGAGCAAGTTGAAGTGGCAATGGGCAGGCCATATGGCTCGTAAAACAGATAACCGTTGGAGGATAAAGGTTTTCGAGTGGCGACCAAAAACCGGATGACGCAGTGTAGCAAGGCCCCTCCTTGATGGGAAAAAGACATTATAAAGGTCGGTGGATGGATTTAAAACCAAAACTGTTCGTCGTGACATTCCATGGGGGTGGCCAACGTTCAGCAGTGGACTTCTTTAAGCTGATGATCATGATTTATTTATTTTATTAATTAATTAGCACGGCCTAAACCATTACACTAATTAACATACATTACTTATAATACAAGCAAAATACGTAGCAAGTCAGACATTAAAGAAGTATAAATATTTAAATATTTAGGTCAAATTATCTGAATTATAGAACATGTCTATTAAATTACAAATAACAATAAATAAATTCAAAAAATAAATAAAAATCGAAATATATATATTTATGATGACCATGACGATACTCAACCACCGCACCTAACTAAGAAGAGAACAAGAGAAAGTTCTTGAGTTAGATTGTTTTACACCTATAAAGAGGGTTGTATACAACATACTTCGAACAAACCCATAAGGACATTTTTAGTGTATAAAAACAAATTTTGTTTAAATTATTTGGCAATTAAAACTGAAACTTGACAATTGATTAAACGTTATTATAATTATTTTGCTCGATGTTACCAAAATATCCCATAAACCTTTAGATAATTCACTAGTAGACTGATATATACTTACTACTTAAATTTTCGCAGACTGTGACCTACTTCAATTGAGTTCGTCTTAGGATCTATTAGTAATTTGAAAACAGCTTAAAAATTTACAGGATCTATTAGTAACATCAAAGTTCACAGGATCTAAACCACTGGTTCTATCAATAACTACTCGATTTGTTGTGTTTCTAAATTTTTTACCCTCCAATGCTTTAGCTACCGTTGCACGAAATGCTGTTAACACAGTTGACATATGTCATAAACAGGCTGAGTAAGATGGATGTCACTTTCACTACCAGATTAAGATATCAATACCTACCTTACTCTGCATAATCCACAAGCCGTGAAACAGCTGTAACCGATTAATTAAGAACACGGTATTACGAAATTTAAATAAAATTCTGACACGGCATAAAGTTATCAGGCGTACAGAATGTTCAGAATTTCAAAGGGCTTTCGTAAAAAATGTAAATTGCGGCAGACAAAAACTGGTTGTCTCGCTTGCACTCATTGAAAGTTGCATAAGTGTGTTATAGTTCGCGAATTCTTCTTTAGCGCGTGGGAACGAAATGCGCCTGCGCCGTTCCTGGAAAACGTGCGCTCGCGATTTATCAAATCACTTGTAACAAAGAGCAGTTAAGGAAGGAAGTGGTGGGAAATTATTTACTCGGTATACTGTTATCTTATTAACTACTGATGATTTAAATGCTAAATTTGGGAATACAACGGTAACAATAGTGCTGGTACACAAAAAATAGAACCGAATTAGCAAAAATGTGCGTGCTGACAAATTTGCGACACACTTTTGTTACCGAGGGTCTTTGCATAGGAATTAAAACATTATATCAACGACTTCGATAAATGTAAGCACAGTAAATTGATATAGCTTTTGAAACTATCATGGTTATTAACATAATTATCACTAGAAACGGGATATTTACCATGATTTTTGAGCATTATTGATTCCCGATATTTCGGCACAGTTTCATGTGCCATGATCACGGGTAAACTGAAGTCTTTGCGAGTAGATTTGTATCAAATCAATCAATAAAATTGTTTGTTTGTTGTGTTTACAGTAAATTGACTCTGCTATCTATCACTGTTTTGAAGTATTCGTATATCTACACTGTTTTCTTAAGAGTAGGTTACTGGTAAGGCGCTTACGCTCTCGCGAACTATTTGCTATATGCTTCTATTTTGCATATTATTTCATCAAACTCTATGAAATTTTGTACACATTATGATCAGTACTCTAATATAACATAATATAATTTTATAAGAAACTAACGCATCACCAGTCTATAAATATTAGAGTACTGATCATTTGTGTATAAAATTTAATGCAGTTTAAAAAATTAGAAGCATACTTCATTCGCATGCAAAACCACGTAAGCACCCTACCGGTGACCTGCTCTTAAGTTTGTGTGCAGGCATAATATGTCACTTCTCTCCATTCTAAAGGGTGTATAAGCGCCCTGTTGCTAGCTACCAGTGACCTTCTAGAAACAATTGTGAACAACTATGGCGACATACTCTTAATTCGTAGCTTGTAGGTAACCTACGTTAGGCAGACCTATTCAATGTGTATGAAAATACCCCTATATGCCCAAGGGGAGGATATTCCACCGAACAAATTTAGTTCTACTACTAAAAATTTCAGAGTTTTTCATTCATGAAATGCCACGTAAACTTTCCTCCTGAAATGTACCTAATTCAATATGGGGCTGCTCTATTACTACTGTTTATTTGACTTCTATGCGTGAACTCTGCAATAGAGCCATGCCTTGGGGAATACCCTCCCCTCGGGCTTATATAGGGGTATTTTCATACACATTTTAGATAAAAGACTACCTATCTTAGTGAAAGTTTTACTGTGAACGCGAATAAAGTTCCATCAAAATCTCGCACATCTCTTCTTTCCCATGTTTTTGCTGTTATCCGAAGATTGTTTAATGATTACCGGTACTCCATTTCTATCAGCCAGTCTATTCACAACGTTCACAATTAACTTTGTATCATTAAAATCAGTTTATAGCATTCTCGAAAGCCTCTAATTGCACTTCAACTCTGTGATCTTCATAACAATACAAATATTCCACATAAGGAAACAGATATCAAACAGTTTCCGTATATAGCAATTAAAGATCTTCATAGATACGCAAAAAGCTCATAATTTTTTTCTTTTCTATCAACAAACGTACATATGTATATAATGTAGCTTAGCCTGAAATTGATTAGTCCTTATACACGTCCAGATAAGCGTTGAAATTCTTTAAATACCCAAGTTTCGAAGGTGATGTCGGTGTTTTGTATGCACATTCCAACAAGCTGCGGACATATAACGCGGGTTTTCTGAGAATGAAAACAGTGTAAACATAATAAATGCAATTTCGGCATGGAACGTTTACGCCAAAATTGGATGATTGGCGGTTCGCGGGCGGACAAAGATTGAATGGAGAGAAGTGACATATTATGCCTGCACACAAACTTAAGAGCAGGTCACCGGTAGGGTGCTTACGTGGTTTTGCATGCGAATGAAGTATGCTTCTAATTTTTTAAACTGCATTAAATTTTATACACAAATGATCAGTACTCTAATATAACATAATATAATTTTATAAGAAACTAACGCATCACCAGTCTATAAATATTAGAGTACTGATCATTTGTGTATAAAATTTAATGCAGTTTAAAAAATTAGAAGCATACTTCATTCGCATGCAAAACCACGTAAGCACCCTACCGGTGACCTGCTCTTAAGTTTGTGTGCAGGCATAATATGTCACTTCTCTCCATTCAATCTTTGTCCGCCCGCGAACCGCCAATCATCCAATTTTGGCGTAAACGTTCCATGCCGAAATTGCATTTATTATGTTTACACTGTTTTCATTCTTAGAAAACCCGCGTTATATGTCCGCAGCTTGTTGGAATGTGCATACAAAACACCGACATCACCTTCGAAACTTGGGTATTTAAAGAATTTCAACGCTTATCTGGACGTGTATAAGGACTAATCAATTTCAGGCTAAGCTACATTATATACATATGTACGTTTGTTGATAGAAAAGAAAAAATTATGAGCTTTTTGCGTATCTATGAAGATCTTTAATTGCTATATACGGAAACTGTTTGATATCTGTTTCCTTATGTGGAATATTTGTATTGTTATGAAGATCACAGAGTTGAAGTGCAATTAGAGGCTTTCGAGAATGCTATAAACTGATTTTAATGATACAAAGTTAATTGTGAACGTTGTGAATAGACTGGCTGATAGAAATGGAGTACCGGTAATCATTAAACAATCTTCGGATAACAGCAAAAACATGGGAAAGAAGAGATGTGCGAGATTTTGATGGAACTTTATTCGCGTTCACAGTAAAACTTTCACTAAGATAGGTGGTCTTTTATCTAAAATGTGTATGAAAATACCCCTATATAAGCCCGAGGGGAGGGTATTCCCCAAGGCATGGCTCTATTGCAGAGTTCACGCATAGAAGTCAAATAAACAGTAGTAATAGAGCAGCCCCATATTGAATTAGGTACATTTCAGGAGGAAAGTTTACGTGGCATTTCATGAATGAAAAACTCTGAAATTTTTAGTAGTAGAACTAAATTTGTTCGGTGGAATATCCTCCCCTTGGGCATATAGGGGTATTTTCATACACATTGAATAGGTCTGCCTAACGTAGGTTACCTACAAGCTACGAATTAAGAGTATGTCGCCATAGTTGTTCACAATTGTTTCTAGAAGGTCACTGGTAGCTAGCAACAGGGCGCTTATACACCCTTTAGCATGCAAACAAAATTTGCTTTAAATTTGGCTATTATTTGTTCAAGCTCCATGAAACTTTGTACACATGATCAGTACACTAATATCTAGACCAGTGGTGCGGTAGTTTCCTATAAAATTGTATGGTTACCAAATCATAAATAAAAAATAAAAAATAAAACTGACGCATGACGGTTTAGATATTAGTGTAGGTACTGTGTTCAAATTTCATGGAGTTTGATGAAGTAATAGCCAAAATAGAAGCAAAATTCCTTCGCTACAAAATGGCGTAAACGCCCTACCGGTAACCTTTCCCTTTATAGTTTTGATCATACTTCATGAGATGGTAAAGGACATGTTCCAAAATGGCCTATATCGATGTACACCAGACAGAGAATAGCGAAAAAATCAATGATTATCGTAAAAATACTCTTACTCTAATTTGAAATTTTTATAATGGTAACATATTTTCCTGAGCAGCCATGACAAGGAATGTCACGTTTATTGCTCTGTGGTTGCTTGCTTTATTCGTTAGTTGGGAGTAGTGTGTCTACTTAGAATGCCTACGCTAGCTTTATTACGATCATCATATCAGTACAAGTTCTTCAATTCAACATTTCGATTCTACGCAAAAATATTTTCCTTGCTCCAAGACCTTGGAGCCAAGACGCGAACGAAATGCAGTTCTGGTCAAAGTAGTCAGCAGCCGTCGAAACATTTTACCACAGAGTAAATTGTATCCGCCCCGCCATATTGTTTTGTCTTGTGTTGCTCTCCGTGAGAAAGATATTTTAGGAACCTGCATTAAATGAAGCGAAATAATAAAAAAATTACAATGGGAAAAGGTTTTACACATATTTAGCCACGTTAACACAAGTGTACACCGACAAGGGCTAGGCTCCATACATCTTGGAACAACACCTTTCGTAGTTCATAAACTTGTATCATTCATGAAACATGGGCTTGATCGTATAGGCAATTACGTCCATTCAAAACTTTTCTGCTTACATAATAATATCATAACTTTATACAGTAAACCTATTTCAATAGCGTGTTGACAAGTCGTAACTAACCAGAATAAGTTAGTTTCTTCACAAGTTAGTAACAATAGCTTATTTTACGACTCCGGGAATTGGTGTGATAATGTCTAGTTTTTACCCGACTACGAGAAGGGTTCTTGTTTCACTTTGTGCAGAGTTATGAGACTGCCCACACACTCGTAAAGTCAGTAAAGTATGATGTAGGGTTGCCAGTTGCCTCATGCTCCTTAAATTATGGGTTACTAACATAAAAATAGTAGCTAATCGAATGGATTAGCTACTATTTTTATGAAAATCTTTATTTGAAAATACAAGTATAACAAATTAATGTTTTTACTGTCTATTGTAAAACCCGAGTAACCCGTGTGTTTGTTATGTGTGACCCGTAAAATACGCAGCTATAATATAGCGGGGGATCACCCCTAATCGGTTTGTTATTGCTTATTATTGTGCTTTATAAATCTTGCTATAAATCGAAGAATTTGTCGATTCAGGTTTTATTGTGAGAATGTGATTGCATTTATTTTATGACTAATAATTTTAATTCCTCTTTCATCTCCATCGTATTTGTAATTGCGGAAATGTTTTATCGTCAGATCAAATATTAGCAATATCTGTATGATTTATGATCTGTTAGTCGGGCTTGCGCCAGCTACAGGGTTAGCTTAATTAACTCTTGAGTTAATTTACTGCACAGTTATTGTATACTGCGCCATCGTTGAATTAAATCTTTATTTCATTTTAACTACGGTTACAATGCTATGGTTCTAGATTTTAGATATTACATAAGTTTAGGCTCCTTTTAGAAAAATAACATAACATTACACATAACACCCAACAGTCACATACGTAGTCCAGACCCTCAATAACAGTACCCAAATATTTGTAGATCATAAAAACATTTGTCTTTCAGCGGGAATTGAACCCGCAAACCTCTTGCGTTTCAGCTGGCTACTCGCCCGCCGCACCACAGTGGTCGACAAATTGCTCTTTTAATTTCCTCTATAATTTAGTTCTCATTTAGATTTGAAATTACCTGAAATAGAACACGTGAATCTAGAGTATTTACCGTCTGCCTAAGGTTTCCTGGGAGAAACACACTATTTCTTTTTATCTAACTATCAGAGCCTCATTATATAGACAAAACTGACAGTAGAGAAGAATTTGTCTTTATTTAGAATGTGTTCCTTTTCAGACAAGAACGAAAGCGGGAGAGCTATGGCCAACGGAACGGCCAGACGGCATGCCAGTCATACAGTCACTAGAAGTCATGTGCGGGAAGGACCACATGGACGTACACCTGACTTTCTCACACCCGTTTGAAGGCATCGTTTCATCGAAAGGTATTTCTTCCAAATATAAAATTAAAACCGAGGAGTTATGGCCAACGGAGAGACCATACGTTATGCCAGTCATACATAAAAAAATCCCAACGATACCAAGTGTTACTCGTTGGGAATCCTCCCATTTGATGACCTCTGTGGCGTGGCGGGCGAGCCGGCTGAAATGCAAGAGGTTGCGGGTTCGATTCCCGCTGTGGGACGAATGCTTGTATGATATGTAAATATTTTTTCCGGGTCTGGGTGTAATGGTACTATGGTACGCGTAGATCTTTGATATCCACGACATAGGGAAACCTAGGGTGGGATCAGGGACTATATATGCGACTGTCGGCTGTTATTTTATGTTATGTTATGTTCACTGCAATAGGTTGATTTTTATTTTCGCACTTAATTGCGGTTTTTATTCTGAGCCTCTATAATTTTAGTCGTCATTTAGACTTGAAATTACCTGAAATAGAAAACGTGAATCTAGAGTACCTACCTGTCTAAGGTTGCCTGGGAAAAATCGCTTTCAGCCATGCTCGCCATACGAGTCTTACATTCACTGCAATAGGGTGGTTTTTAAGGGAAGTGCGCGCGCATCGCTTTGCTAAGTTAAACTTAGCTCTACATTTTGTAGAGTAGTCAATAGAAAACCCTGGGTTTCAGTCGCCTTTTGCGTGTTGCAATATTTAGCTCTGCGTAGACCAAAACGAGGATCTGTTGATCTGAGGAGCTTTGAAGATATTTGAAATTCTGTTTTTGGTGTTACGTAGCTCCAAAATGAGATTAATAGTATCTAAATAATAATAATAATAATAGTTGTAGTAATGACGTCAAAATGACTGCATGCTGATTTCGAGAAAAAGTTATATATGACACGGTGTTAGAATTACCATTCATCATCATCATCACCCTGTAAAAAAGTCCACTGCTGGACATAGGCCTCCCCCTTAGAATGCAACGACGAACGGTCTTGAGCCGCTTCCATCCACTGACTGTCTGCGACGTTTATAATGTCTTTAGTCCATCGAATGGAGGACCACCATTAAATAAGAAAAATAGAGAATTACCATTTGTTGTATGAAAACTATTTTGGATTCTACACAACAATATAAGTCGATTTCGGTTAGCACTTAATGTGTTATGTTCATGGAAAAATTCATTGAATATCAAAATCTGACTCATGATTTTGCACGATACTAACCTATATAGGTGCAAATTCTTAAAATAAATACCTACTGTCAATATAACAAAAAGTTTTAAATATAAATATTTTATTGTAAACTGTTTTAGTAACGGCTAACAAAATCAATAAAAGTAAAAAAAGCAAATTACAAAAAGTAACATCGACCGTGACAGGACTCGAACCTGCAATCTTCGGATCCGAAGTCCGACGCCTTATCCATTAGGCCACACGGTCGCATAGATGAAGCCTTCAAATAGGAGAGCCGGTTTCAGTGAAGCGCGCGCAATGAGCCTCTAAACGTTCAGCGATTCAATAGAGCGGCAAGTAATTACAGAGTTTACTCAAGATTAGATTATGTAGGGTTTGTTTA
Source organism: Epirrita christyi (assembly GCA_951392215.1). Taxonomy (NCBI): domain Eukaryota; kingdom Metazoa; phylum Arthropoda; class Insecta; order Lepidoptera; family Geometridae; genus Epirrita; species Epirrita christyi. Next base: position 4,736,752 of record OX595842.1, on the reverse strand, counting down.
AACGAATTTGTTCAAAAAGTTTTCTAGATTCATAAAAAATAATAGAAACTACACAAATAAAAAATACCTGAATCTGTTGAGCAATCTAAGGATCGTTGCATAATATCTAAAGATAGCTCAACTGATTCAAACGCTCGCTGCTATAACAATACTAATGCGTTCAGCCTGATATGAGTCAGTCTTCGGGTCAAGCATAGCTTTCTTCACCCCTGAAAGAATTTTGAAAACTCGAAGGGCCCCGCTACCCCACGGACCCAGAGTATCGACCCCGAAAGGCGTAAATATGTGAACTCTATCAAAACTTCATCTTGCACCCTTTGAGTTCCTCAGCTGAATCCCGAACCTAACTGATATCCCGGACTGATGAGATAGCGTAAGGGTATCAACGCACGTAGCGTCCCACACCTAGATTTTATTCAGATGCATATCAAAAGAGGAAGAGGAAGTAGAGGAATACCCTAAAGATGGACTAAAGACATTATAAAGGTTGCAGGAAGTTGGTGGATACAGGCGGCTCAAGACCGTTTGTCATAGCATTCTAGGGGGGCTCATGTCCAGTAGTGGACTTCTACAGGCTGATAATGATGATGACATGTCAAAAAAACTTAAAAAGTATTATAATAAAAACTTCTTACCACTGAAAATGTCTCCCCTATAACTTCAAGACACAAAAACGAACCTTTAATACATAAAACGATAGGATAAGATTTCAATTAATCTATAGGTATCTAATTTAACTGCAAAACATATAAATAACACGTATTTATGTCGTAAAGTTAGGCAGAGGCCACAGATATTCCATACATCTTTCCTCAGCAGTACATCAAGTCCTCAGTTCTCAATAACCCACCTGTGCCGGTAAGTCTTCACTTAGCCGTATTCAGACCGCTTCTAATTGCACAGTAATTGCCAAGGTTTCACTAACAATTATGACGGATACTGAATTAATAATACTGACATGCCCCAGTTAAGTTAGTTAGAGTCTACGGTTAACATTAACCGTTGATTTTTGAGTTTTTGAAAGGAAAATGTAGATAGAAAGTGCTGCGATATTGACCGATTCTAAAATATGTTAGAGCTTCTCTATTAGAATGTTTCTTACGCGTGCTCTGTCCAATATCTTATACCTCAAATCTTATTCTCATCTGCTAAACGACAATGTATTTAACAATTTTACATTGGCCTATATTTGAATCCCAATGGACAATATCAAACATCAGAATTTCTCATCTTTTAAACGATAAATAAATAAATAAATAAATAATGCTGGATATTTCACACAACATTATCTAGCCCGAAGCTAAGCAGAGCTTGTGTTACGCGTACTAGATAACTGATATACTTAATACAATACATTACATAGATAGATATTTTTTAATGTACATGGAAAATACCCAGAACACCCAGAACAATAATCTGCAGATCGCACAAATATTTGTTCCGAGGCGGGGATCGAACCCGCAACCTCCTGCGTCGCAGGCGAACATTCGCCCGCAGCGCCACAGAGGTCGTCAAAAAAAAAGTATAAAGTAAACAATACAATACATTAGCTCTTATTTCAATCCCCATGGAGAATATCAAACCTCAGGATTTCTCAGTGTTAAACGACAATATACATTAGCTCATATTGTAATCCTCATGGAGAATATATCCTTCAGGTAGGATAGGAAGATATCAATTCACATCCAAAGACACATTAATTTGCCAAAATACGACAAGTACCATTGTTATTTAGGAGCTACGAGAAAACAGATCAACAGACACTCTTTTTTGGATTAGCATAGTCGAGAGACCATATTCATAATCATTATTCAGTTTCTCGTAAGACTAGTATGCTTCAGTAAATAAAGTTACTCTCTCTATACAAGCTACAAATGTAACATTTACCATATTTTCATCTCTACATTCCTCAAACGGTCGGTTTCACACTCGCGTGACAAAACGTTACGTATTAGCATTTCACAAAGACTTTACTGCGACTCTTATATACGTCTTACAGAGAATACATGTAGATAATAACTTCTACAAGTAGTAGGCCCACTGAAAATAAATACAAATACAAATACATATCAGAGCGGTAAACCGAGACACGAAAGAAGCATAAGAGAAGCTTACCGGTAGGGCGCTTACGCCCATTTGCACGTGAACGAAGTTTCCTTCTAATTTGGCTATATTTTCTTCAAACTCCATGAAAATTTGTACACATAATCAGTTACACTAATATCTAGACCAGTGGTGCGTCAGTTTTTTTTAATTAGTATTTTTTTATAAATAGTAAATAAATGATAAATTAATTTATTGTTGATAGAACTAGGTGGTAACATTATCCTACTAATATTATAAACGCGAAAGTTTATGAGTATGGATGGATGGATGGATGGATGTATGTTACTCTTTCACTTAAAAACTACTGAATGGATTTTAATGAAACTTTACAATAATATAGCTTATACATCAGAATAACACATAGGCTACAATTTATAAAGATATTGTGTGAATTGCCTATAATATGACGATAAGTGTCAAGTAAGTAGGAAAAAATCTACCATCTGCGAGCTATTCTGGCGTGCGCTGCCAAAACGGAAATGTTTTTAATAGTCCTACAAAAAAGCCCTCCACAGTATATATCTATATCTTATGTGTAAGCCATTACAGCCAAAATATGTATAATATTATAAACGCGAAAGTTTGTTACCTATTATGTTTGTTACTTCTTCACGCTCAAACAGCTGAACGAATTTGAGTGAAATTTGGAGTGGAGATACCTTATACCCTGGATTAACACATAGGCTACTTATCATCATCATAAATTTTCATGCGGGTGAAACCGCGGGGGCAACTACATAGTTGGTGTATAAAACCATTTTGTGTATCTCTGTTCTGCCATGCCAGGCTTCCAACATTAAATTTGTATATTTAAACAAAAAATTGCTAAGACCAAATTCTAAAATTACATAAGTCAAACAATAAAAAAATATAAAACAATGCACATAATAAATTGAATTAAATGTCAAATAATATAAGAATGTAATTGTAAACAATGAAATAAGTAGCACATAAATAATTTATGATTTGGTAACCATATTATAATTTTATAAAAAACTAGCGCACCACGGGTCTTGATATTAGTGTACTGATTATGTGTACAAAGTTTTATGGAGTTTGAAGAAAATATAGCCAAAATAGAAGCAAGCTTCGTTTACGTACAAAAGGGCATAAGCGCCTTAACTGTAGTATCTTAAGGTCAAGCAAGACCATTACCCATTTCCATTCCGATTATAAATGAAATGATACGAACCACCTTATAATCCGCAGGTCAGCACGGTGACCCAAGGTGTGTCTACGTGCCACCATCGACCGGCCAGACCTACTTCTCATTCAGGATCGCGTATGCGAAGTGCGGCACCAAACCAGGTATGTAGAATACATTGTATTTTCATTTTGTGCTTTATAACTTAAATGAATAGGTACAAAATGGCTTAGATAATTGCCACTCAAAAAGAACACCTTAGTCTGATCTAAGTTGATCCAACTCTAAAGCTAGGGATATACTGCCAACACCCGGACCCAGGACACGCCAAGATACAGTTTCTGAAGTATTCGTTTCAATAGGCGTGCTTACTACAAAGACCCTGCTGGATCTTTGTAGTAAGCACGCGACACGACACACCACATGCCATTATTCACGGCTCCACAGAAACTAATAAGCCAGAAAACTTGTTGAGGCATGTCCTCGGACTGGGTGTTGGCCGTATATCCCTAGCTTAAGGATATTCTTTAACCACCTAGGTTGTTCTATCTATATCAAATCCACGCCGTTACGTGAATAATCTCCAAAGGAAAGTGTCAAAAAATTGGGAGCGGTATTGCGATTTCATCGTAGAGTTTTTGATGTAAGTAGGTATTTTTTATTATGTTATGTGTGTCGTGGTGTGTTCGTATTAAGAATAGACCCCTACGTTTTAGAAGGATCTGGGGGATGGGCAACAGCATTTACCTGAGTACTCAACATACTAAGCACCAATACTGCGATCACTAATCCGCCCTGCCAAGCATGGTAATTATGGCAAATCCCTCCCCATTGCCTATGGTGATGATGATTATTCCTTAAGACGTCCAGCAATGGACGTCTAATGACTGCTGATGATGTCAAAGTCAAAGTCAAAGTCAAAAAGAACTTTATTCATTGAAATCACAAGGATCATTTTGAATCGTCTTATATAAAATTAAATTACTCCTGTTCCAACGCGACCAAGCCTAGAAGAATCAGGCAACAAACTCGGCTTGGCTTACATAAATGGTCCGTCTTACCACTAGGTGAGAAGCGCCTGTGTGGTGCCTCGGAGCAAGGAGTTGCTGATGCATAGTAAATGAGAACTTAAAAACCTTAGAAAGGTAGTCAATAGTAAATAAACATCAGCAAAAATATGCAAGACAGCACACGCTACGCTTGTTATACTTATAAATAATAATCTAATACAAACATGTAAATAGGTAAGTACAGATATTGCAAATTTCCATTTTAGCAGTCGAGGGGCAGAGCGACATCAGGCCACGCGGTTTTATGGCTTTATATTTTTGGATGAATGAGGCATTTATCCAAACCATGTGAATACGAGCTCTGAGGCCTTACCATGAGCTGTTATAGCGATTCTGTTCAAAAACTATTCATTACAAAATATCGGTTCCGTGATGTTCGCAGCTATAATTAAAGGCACAGTAGCAGCAGGTCTATAGACTTCTGCGATTAAAGTTATTCAATGATGACGAATGTCAACGACGAACCGATGTTTTGTACTGAGTAGTTTTTGAACTGAATCGCTATAAGAGCTCATGGTAAGGCCTCTGCTAAACGATTACGTTCCGTCTAAACGTTAATGGTCCGGGACGAGTGTGAAATCAATAAATACATTCAAATCCATCGGAATTGTTCTGATGAATAACGCTAACGAATTTACCGGAACGCACTGCTCTTTTAAAATACCGAAAAAAGTATGTCAATGAAACTCGAGTGGAGTAAATAATAAATTCTTGCAATTTATCACACTCATACATGAAGCTCTCGCTATCACGTCCGAGATGGATTAGCGTCATTGACATATAATATATATATATTACATTTATATCAATGATACATACGTACATGCGTACAAATTTTTAGTTTCGTAACGCAGCCGATTTTTGGTGAAAATCAGCTGTAAAAGGAATATGATATACTTACCTTAATAATATATAATCATCATCATTATCATCATCATCAACCTGTAGAAGTCCACTGCTGGAATATAATAATAATAAATAATATAATATACCTGTTATATTTCGTTTAAAGATACCAAGTGCTATGATTATGGTGATGTTGATATACCTAATTTAGAAATTGTTTTGTTTACGAGAACGTGTGCATGTGTACCTCTTTCATATGATGAATCATGTGAGTACCTGTGTCAAACCTATGGGGGTTTTTAAGGTACGATATTATAATCCATTCTGTAAGTAAATTATTTATATTTGCGTAAAATTTTATAACTTTATTTATAGAAAGAATAATACAAATATTATTAATATATATTATATTATAATTAATATTGACGAATAAAAAAAATACAACCGAATTGTGCACCTCCTTCTTTTTTGAAATCGGCTAAAATGTCTATCTAACGCGCCTAAGTTTTTTTAGAGTTTGTTCGGGGAAGTACTAGCCATACATTTTTCTGTCTCAAAGCAGCAATGCGTGCATTGCTGTGTTTCAGTTTCAATAAGTGCTGGTGAAATTACAGGCACATGAGAATTTTACCTTTTTGCCTCAGTGGGCGCGTGCAATGCCACATAGGGTGCTTTTCAGATGGACGTAGCCTGTGTTCTAATGCATTAATAGCCATAGGTAGCTTAACATCAGGTGGACCATCATTCTGGTAATTTCGTTTGTCTATATATCATGTAGACAAACATCAAACAATAGAACTGCGCGTAGATGAAGTGTTTCCATTTGTACTCAATTCTATTAGTTAGTTACACAGCTCCACTTCGCTTATCTTCATACGATTCTGAGCCTTATTGAGAGATAGGTATCCATTCAAATTGAATGTCTTGAGAGGACCTTTTGAGATGAGGTTAACCTCGCTATAATTATTTGTGTAGTATCTAAGTTGTCAACCAAGTTTACTAGATTTTAATACTAGTCATTACACACTGCACTCCAGTTAGAAAATGTTATACAGTGGGTGTTTATAAAGTCACAATGATGATTTGGCACGACTAATGTCAAAAAAGAAAAATTAAAATTCTCAGGCCCATTGGATAAACGTCGATCCAAAAGTTAGCGTAATACAAAAACTCTGCAACCTTTTGTTCATCGTATCTCAAAATCAACGAAAAATACATTATAAAGTTAGCAAGAAGTCGGTAGATGGAGACGGCTCAAGAATGTTCTTCGTGGCATTCTAGGAGGCATTTATGTCCAGCAGTGGACTTCCAATGGCTGATGATGATGATGATTCCCTTAAAATCAGTGTTGAAACCAGTCGATCCTGAAAAAGGCCACACGAGTTTCGATCATAAATATCTAAAAACAATCAAACAAACATCAGCATCAGCAAAAAACTAGTTACATTGAAATTGAAACACCTGTTTTAAAACTACGAAGTCACAGACAAGAAGACATACACTAAGAGCGCTGCCACACGGGCGTTGGGGCAGCACCCTAATTTATAACACTAAGGGCTTCTTTCACAACCTTCAAGTAAAGTCTCGAGTAGGCTAGTTGTCGGTTAAAGTCCCATGTAACTGTGCATACAAGTTTCACAAAGGCCGAGTAGCACTAACCAGGAAGTAAAGTATCCTGTAACTTACTTCTTGCTTCATCTGCCGATTAGCCGGTTTAACAGACAGAGTAAAGTCAAGTTTCGTCTGGTTTTGTGTAGACAGTATCAAACTGTTTCGAAAAAACCTATTAGACAGTGTTAGAAATGGACTTTTTTGATTTAATTGATCATCAAATAGAGGAATTAGAAAATACATCGAGACAAACAATTCCGAGAGACGAACTCTCGGAATTGTTTGTCTTGATGATTGTAATTCATGTTCGTGTAAATTATTTTGCCGAACTTGATGAATATGTCTTTTTTGGCAGATTTTGCCTATCTAAAAATGCAGTGAACCAAGTGCATAGTCTAATATAATAATATAGTCTTTTAGCTTTATCCATTATAATTTTCAATTTTACACGAATTGTATTGTGTATCACGAAACATGCTTGCCAAGCAGTTTATAAAAAAAAACTTGCAAGAAATTACCCGTGACTGCCGACATTTGTCGTTGATGACAGCGTCTATTGAACGGTTAGATTGAATTATTTTTTAAATCATTCAGCTAACCACCGAGTTACTAATCAGATCTCAATTTTCTTTTGTGAAACTGATAAAAGTTAATCGACACTTTTACTTGCTGGTTAACGCTACTTAGGAAGTAACTAATCAACACTTTACTTGAAGATTGTGAACGAGGTCCTTAGTTTAATATTAAGTCAGAGGTTAGTCAAAATACGAACTCAGTTTATGACGATCATATTTTATTCTAATTTCATTTTTGTTTATTTATAGTAGCTGTCATTAATATCCATAAAAACATCCTGACACTAAAGACTCTAGTATATCGCTAAGAGCTTTAATTGTTTACTGCAAGACGAAAGATCATGGCGAGGTGCGGCATCAAAAAGTCAAACAGTCAAAGGCTATCACGTAATTATTCTTATTTTATTAAGTTATAAATGTATCTTTAATCAATTTAATTGAAAAGCTGCTAAAAGCTTTCTCAACTATCGATGATGCAGCAAGCAAGAAGATAGCAACATAAATGTGCCATTTAAAACATATTGTACAGTTTTAATAGAAAATGAATGCAATAAAACTGTGTAATTCCCCCTTTTCTAAATAAACCGAGAATTGAAATCTTCGTTCGTATCGAGTCCGCAGCGTTGCGTCCATATTGCTCGATTCCTAGTAACTATCGGTAATTCGTAACAATTTAGCAATAAATCGCATCAGATCAAGTTTTACGGCAGGTTGGTCCCATTGCTACAAAGTCAGTGAGTTTTTCACATTGCAATTCCTAGTTGTGTCCAGTACGGGCGTGTGTGTATAACGGACGGCGCATACATCCCGCTCCTTCTGCGAAGCTTGCGCGTGAGCATTGTTTCTCGGAACCACTGCTCGCCTGACGGCATAGCGAAGCACACAAAGCACATTTTCCCATATCAACCCGACCTCGAGACGCCGCCATCCCTCAATCCACACATCCAAACGTATTTCCTTCCTGAGACCACGCACTATTCGCGACTCTAAGTGCCACCGATCCGAAGCGTCTCGTCTCCGCCGTCCGCGATGCGAAAACGATTTTAAACCGTATGACATAGAGTCTGAATATGTCAACCGCGATCAAACTCTGAAGATTAATGTCCTAATGGTTGACGGCGATGGAAGGGTGTTAGCTGGCAGCTCTTAGGGGTCAGTTTCGCTTGTGAGCTCTCGACCTAAGAGTACTGGTTCGATCCGCGTTCTTTGAACAACTTCCACTTTTTGCGTGAGTACATCCGCGTAAAGCCTTAGCAATAATAAGGATTTGCGAGTTAAAATTTCCACTGCGCGCGTCGAACAGTTACACTATTGCAAAAATGCTGTACAATTGAAGAATTAATGTATTTTCAGATCTCCACGGCCAGTTCTATGAGAACACGGTAGTGGTCCAGTACGACAAAGATCTTCTTGAAGTGTGGGACGAGGCCAAGAGGCTGCGGTGCGAGTGGTTCAACGACTACGAAAAGACGGCTTCCAAACCGCCCATGGTTATTGCTGACTTAGACGTCGTGCAGTTGGATTTTAGAGGTGAGTTCAGGTTTTTGTATGTTAACTCGACTCATCCTTAATTGATTCAATGTCCTGTTGTAGAAAGGTTTCCTTAGTATACCTTAATTTCACTCTGTTGAGCTACCTTTTTGGCTTTGATCCAGGTTTTGCCAACGTTATTGGCCTCCGCCAAAGCGGAAGTCTGCTTTAGATGTTGACGCTTTCTTTTGAAATATTTTATATAGTGTCTCCGCAGCGGAAGTCTTATCATTTGCTTTTTAAATTTAAAAGCATTGCTTTGACAAAATAACTACATAAATTGGTTGTCCAATCAACCGACGAAAGCTGGTCGGATTTATGACCTAGAAAATAATTATCTAGAAAGAAGTTGCGGGGTTTGAAGACTTCATTAACCATTCACCCCTAATGATAAACGTTATTTAAATGAAAGCAATGCTAAAAATTAGTCCTGTCACTGTTAGACATTATCGAATAGTACGGGGTGGCTATATATTAAGCATTGCTTAACTATTGACAGATTTTTATAAGTAAGCCCATTAAAATAATAATAATATATTTAATACAGGCTACATGTGAAATGTACAATAAATTATACCTAAATAATGAGCCCATATATATATATATATATATATATATATATATATACCTTATAGAACATACATATTTTATACCCAAAGCTATCACTTTACATCTTTTGAGGGATTTCGTTTCAAAACCGCTTCCCTATAGCGTCGGTAAACAATACCAGCTGGCAAGAAATCCGGATCAAAGAGCTTATTCTTGTACTTCGCTTGAACCTATATAATTACTTATAAGAATCAGTCAAAAACGAAACAATGACACTGCAAATTTTAAGTAGAGCTGTTATTTAAATAGTTTTTTTTAGGGGACAACGTGGACTGTTGGATGGAGATCCAAGCTGGGAAGGGACCCTGGGCGGCGCCAGTATCGGGGATTGTCCCTTTAGGATCAACGCTCACCCTTGTTGTGGCTATCAACGACTATCGAGGTGAGACACATATTTCCAGGGTAGATTTCTTTATATCTGAAGATCGGTCCAATACTAATATGACATTACAGGCACATGAGGTTTTTATATCTCTAGGTGGCGTGCCGTGATTGTGTCTGGCCTGAAAAAAGACCCCTCCGTCTCCTGCCGTGGATGTCCTAAAAGTCGACTGAGGGATTACACTGAGGGGTAGGCAGCAGCATCCATGCACCAGAGTATTTAGCATCAATACCGATCACCAATCCGCCTGCCAAGCGTGGTGATTATGGCAAATCCCCCTGATTGCAATGCGAAAGGTCTCGTCCAGGAGAGGACATCTACCTCACTGATGATTATGATCTTTGTGTGGCAGGCGCAGTGCAATGCTACGTAAGCCACATCTTAGGTAGACGTGACCTACGAGGTATTTAAATTTTATTTTAGGTTAGCAGTGGACCGACAGGCAGTTCTGTCATTTATACAAACAAAAAAGCTGTCTTATTTTTTTTATACTACTTGGTAAGCAAACTATCATACGGACCACCTGATGGAAAGTAGTTACCGTAGCCTATGGACGCTTGCAACACCTGAGACATCACACTTGCGCTGCTGACCCTGAGACATGAAGATGAAAAGTCTTGTATGCCTGAAATTTAACCGGCACCCGTACCCTTCAAACCGAAATACAATGAGAGCACTACCTGCTTGGCGGCAGAAATAGGTATGATGGTGGTAGACTTTCCCAGACGAACTCTTTCACGAGAAGTTCTACTACTAACAACTTTTAAGGACTATTAGCGGCTTGTCCCTATTATTAATGGGTCATTAAAGCAAAATTAATGTAGATAATTGTCGTGATTTCATGACATAATGTCTGAGGCAATTTGCATGAAATTTGGTACACAAGATAGATTAAAACTAAGATTTTATACTTTCCCCTATTAATTCCCTTTGGTAGAATATCGCAGGTGAAACCGAGAGGAAACTATATACTTAGATAATATTAGCTATAAATCTCGATCCAACATACAACACCAGGATACTGACATTGTTCGTATAGAAGTTATGTCATATTGTATATAGAACACTGACCTTTAGCTACGTGCCACATGTCTCAATTTGTCCCAAAATACTAGTTCACACTAGTCATAAATTCTCTTTCTCATAATAACTCAACCTGTTATTTGTTATTATACTCAAGTTTGGGCTTCAAATTGACCATTGTTTGAAGGCAGTTAAATATTTTTTGAGTTTTATAGTCTTGCCGAGATGCATCATGTGGAATTTTGTTTCATTAGGTTTTAGTGTTCCGCAAAAAGTTAAATAATATTATGTAGTTTGCTATATTATAATACTTGCACCTGAAATGCGGGCTTACATTAGTAGGTAAGTAACGCTTTCATACTTTAAGACAATGCAAATTAAGTACAATGCAAACATTCAATACTTTTATGAAAATTAAAGATCCATACAGCCTCACTGCCGCCCGTGCCGTGGTGTATCTGGCCCTTAGGCCACGTAAGGATCTCCTCCCGTGGATGTCGTAAAAGCTGACTAAAGGCTTACACCAGGGGATGAGCAGCAGCATCCACCTGAGTATTCAACACGAATACTGTGATCGCCAATCCGCCTGCCAAGCGTGGTGATTATTGTAATCCCTCCCATTGTATTTGTGGGGGAGGCCTCGTTCAACAGTGGACGTCTAAAGGCTGATGATGATGATGATGGTCTCACTTGCGACAGAATTGCCTAACTGTTACTTTATTTGTAGAGCCAGTCACAATCAGAATTGAAAATGCACAATTTTTTCAAAGAAATAATCTAGATAGATAGATAGATTATAACTTTATTGTACACCATAAACAAAAAACAACAAAAAAATAAGAATACAAAGTTTAAAATCAGAGGTACAATGGGCGGTCTTATCGCTTAAGAGCGATCTTCCAGACAACCTCTGGATGGACAGAAACTATTTAACAAATAAGGACGGTGGCGTACATCTTAGTATAATCACAAAATGACTAGTACCTACAGTAAAACAAATTGATTTAAAAAACAAAATAATTAATCCTTCCTACTAATATTATAAACGCGAAAGTTTGTGAGTATGGATGTTTGTTACTCTTTCACGTAAAAACTACTGAATGGATTTGAGTGAAATTTGGAATGGAGATACTTTATGCCCTGGATTAACACATAGGCTACTTTTCATCATCATCATAAATTTTCATCGTTATTCACGCGGGTGAAACCGCGGGGCGCAACTAGTATATTATAAATACATTCTACCTATTCTATAATGCACACAATTATATACCTACATAAATATTATTGATACATAATATACATAGGTACAATAATAATACATAATGTGAATCTAGGTTATTGTGAATTGATTCGAACATGATGGGCGTACATCAAGACGTTTTAAATGCACTTGGCTGATTCATTTTTACTTACTAAAAGTACTACCGTGCAAATTAACCGTCCTGTTGAAATAACTACTTTTAAAAATATTTTATTTTGTACGGAATTCTCACAAATCTATACTATCCATGAACGGATAATCAAAGAAAAGTGCGTGGGAGTACCGACATATTCGTCTATGATAAAAATTCTATTAACAATACAGTTTTATGACAACAAATTAGAGCTCTTAGCACCATGTTTGTAAGGCAGCATTCACACTGACCTATTCACCTGGTTTTTAAAATACTTTTTAATCTCACTTTATCATTTTCCCACATCAACATGATCGCGTCTTAAAAAAACGCATGAATAGTTACAAATGCGGTACTTTGAAGTGATGGCTTATGACCACGTACAAGTTGAGAACGATATTGTGGAAGTAGTTGACCATAAGGTATGTCTATTGGGTCAGACGATTCAACTGGGAAGGTCCAACTTTGAAAAAGAGGTCAGTCGATGTATCCAACTCGGATGGTCAGCGTTCGGGAAACTATGCCATACCTTCAAGTCACAGATACCGCAGAACTTCAAGACGAAAGTCTATAATCAGTGCGTGTTGCCAGTGAAGACTTAAAGCGCCGAGACGTGGTCTCCCTGAATATTTGGCCTTATACACAAGCTTAAAGTCGCGTAGCGGGCTATGGGGAAAGCTATGCCTCGAGATTCACTACGTGATAGAATCTTAAATAAGGCAATCTGTAGAAGAACCAAGATCACTGCCATATCCCGCAGAATAGCAAGTTGAAGTGGCAATGGGCAGGTCATAATGGCTCGCAGAACTGACAACCATTGGTGAATACATGTTCTTGAGTGGTGACCACAAACCGGACGGTGCATTAAAATGCGTCCGGTTCCCAGTTACGGTACTGTTCCTAAAGGAAGGTCTCGGTCTCGATGGACCAAGGATATTGTAAAGGTAGCGGAAGTTGGTGGATGGAGGCGGCTCAGGACCGTTCGTCTTGGTATTCTATGGGAAAGGCCTATGCCCAGTATATGGACTTCTACAGGCTGACAATAATGATAATGATGAATCAACCTTTTAATACTGGCGATGACGCTAGAAAAGTCCAAAATGTATGAGATTGACTTAAGCGCGCCACAGACCTGCTGATTCTATTCTGTTCTACCTAGAAAAGTAAAGAACAGAATTGAAACCGGGTTCATCGTCACATACTTGGTGGTGATGGACCAGTCGCCGGGCTATGTTGTGTATGAGTCGTAATCTAGTGCTTGTGTGTAACGACATAAGGCTCTTTCTAAACTGCTAGAACGTTTGCGATGAGGACGGATACTTAGGTTAGGTTCGGTAGGTACATTTTGTATTGCATTCTAGCCTCCCGATTTCAATTGTTTTCTTTGCTGTTCTAGGTTGAAAATAATAGAACCGGCAGGTCTGTGACCGCTCTTAGCTATTCAAATGTCACTGGTCTACTGTATTGTATTACAACTGTATAGACATGGAATAGGGTAGTACGTATACCAAAAATAGATTTTGGCAAACGAGTTTTACAACTGTGCCTTTAAAGTCTACAACTATGATTGCTGCTGAAAAACGCACACTGATGTATTTTACCAGGATTTCTACCTTTTAAGCATAGAATATACACTTGACATGTATATATCTAAGCTTTTAGGTACAAAAGGCAATGAAAAGGGCGACCTCATCGCTGGGAGTATTTGCATTGTTGTAACTCTTGAGTTCTACAATATGCAAATTTATGTTTTAGCCTTGCGCTTTGGGTGGCACAACAAAATCTAACTTGCATAGACCACCAACCTTTATAATGAGTTCTGTTTAACTGCTATGGTTACTGTAACCGTGTGGTCACCAACATAATGGAAAATATGACCACAGAAAGCAAAGCGTGCAAAGTGTTTTCAATGTAATTATAATGTTTATTTTACCAGCTTTTTGTTACTTTATTTTGAAGATTTAGGTTTTCAGTAAAGCTGAATTTTGCAAGCATAATATGTTCTAAGAACATATTTACAGAAACGTAACATCAAAATAAAAACCCTTCTTTGATCATCATCATCAACATAATAAGTCCAATGAAGCCGTGTCGTGGCGTGTCCGGCCTGAGAATAGACCCTTCCGTTTCCTCCCCGTACAAACCAACTAAGGGATTACACTTAGGGATGAGCAGCATCTGAGTCATCATCATCATCATCAGCCTGTAGAAGTCTACTGCTGGGTATAGGCCTCCTCTCTAGAATGCCACGACGAACGCTCTTGAACCATCTCCATCCACCGACTTCCTGCGACCTTTATAATGTCTTTAGTCAATCGAGCCTTCCTCTACTGCATTGTCCGGCTTGTGGTTGCCCCATTATTCCCTTCTATCTTTGTTTATATTTGAGCCATCCGGTGTTAAGAGTGTAGCCCTATTGACCAGGGGCACATAAAGATCTGGTGGAGTGATAAGTCCCTTTATGAGGAGTGCATATTTACGTCGCTTGTGGGAATCCGTTACTTATTAGTTAGATACTCTGTCATATCTTAAGGTCTATTTAACCTAAAAAAAACTCTTATTTTCTATCTTGTCATGGCCTCCTTCGTTTTAGTCGAACCGAACAAAAGCTAGTTGAGATTTGGTTTTTCAACAGCCATTCGTAGTTATGCAGGGACGTAATAAGTTATTGTCGAAAATCTCTATTTTTTACAACATCATCCAGACATAAATGTAGTTACCAAGTAATAGTGAAGAAGTTTAAATGGAATGTATCTTCATGTCCAACAATGAAAGTCTGCTTCCGTTCACGACAAAACATTTAACTATCCTCAAAGCTATAACTTTGACACTCTCTGTAACAATGGACAGGGCAGAATAGCTGGAAAATGTCTCTATTACTATACCCCACGTTTAAAGGTATGCCTGTTTACCTACATGAGGACAAATAGCTTTTGCCAGTGGTTTCGTTTGCGTGGCTATAAAGTAGCCTGTGTGATTTGTGGTCACGATCTATGTCTAAGCAAAGTTTTACCTAAATGTTTAGTCATTACAAACGAAGATAAAAAAAAAATAAGACATCATGACCATCATCATCAGACTGAAGAAGTCCACTGTTGTATACATAAGCCTCTCCTTTAAATTGCCACGAACGGTCTTGAACCGCCTTCACCCACCAACTTCCTGCGACAAGACAGGTATGCGAGTGGGTGACAGTAATAATAAATAAATAAATGCTGGACATTTCACACGACATTATCTAGCCCCAAGCTAAGCAGAGCTTGTGTTATGGGTACTAGATAACTGATATACTTAATACAATACGTTACATAGATAGATATTTTTTATTATACATAGAAAATACCCAGAACACCCGGAACAATTATCTGCAGAGCGTACAAATATTTGTTCCAAGGCGGGAATCGAACCCGCAACCTCCTGCGTCACACACAGACAGGTACAGTGATAAGACTTATCTATTTATTTCTTTATCTCATTTAATTGAATTCATTTCATCCGGTGGGATTGAATAACAAACAAACAACCAAGTTTTGCCCATATTTATATTAAGGGTAGAAGCAGGATGTCAAATGGCATGTCGGATAAAATGGGATATTTTCTTGTAACAGTAACAGAAGTCATCTCCAAATGTCGTGGGAGAAATGGACATACTTTTACTTTAACGCAAGTAATTAAAACTATTGTATGATTTCCAAAGTTGAAGGTATAGATACCTTATTCGTTGCCCGTTCTCCAGTCTTCTTGGCGTGCCTCTACGGACCCTTAAAACTGTATAAATTGCAACACAGTTAGACAAAGTCACGGCAATTAAAGTCAGTCCGCCTTTCTTGGACGCATGTCACGGTTTGTTTGACACAGTGGGTGGCACAGAAATGACTTTTAATGTTTCCAAATTAGTTATTACACAATTGCTTTACCTTATTTGTAGTTTTGATATTTTTTGGTTTAGTCCAACTTAGTTCTTATTGCAGTTTTTTTTATAATCGTTCAAAAGAAACTTATCTACAGCTTCCAATTTATATAAGATCGTCAACTTGAGATGAGAGAGATATTCTTTAATCGCAACAGTAGAATTACAGGCTCGTTATAAATGAATAAAACAAGCTGGAAGGCCCAGCCACGAGCTTGCCATCTGTCATTATCACAAAGTGAAAATTAAACCGCTTGAGTAGAGGAAACATAAAATATTAACGACAGTGTAATATCAAATGAATAAGTCGGAAACTTCCTGTCGAGAGACGTCTCGTGCCTGCCTAAAGAAACATGTTAATAATACCGTCGTCCCGATTTAGCATCCAATTTGTAGTGTCAATCAAGCTGAGAGAATAGGAGAAATTGGCAAATCCCTATATATAATGATAACGAGTGCGCACAACTTGTAATACGATGCGATTACTGACAAAAATCTAATCTATCACACACACACATACACAAACATTCTACAATTATAATCTAAAATTGTTGTCACAGAACACCAATTAGCGATTGTAGGTAATATCGTCCGGTCTGTAGCATCCATTGCCATAGTATTCTGCACCGAAACTGGTAAAATGTCGGGCAATAATGGTGCGCAAACACGCGTTAACGGTACGGTGAAATAGTAAAAAGTAAACTGGACAAATATGAGCGAATGGGTTTGCTTAACGGGCCGGCCGCGATGCGTGGAAGGACGACCGAGCTAGAATGATTTATGGAACGGATAAAATCGAATCGACGAATGAAATCAATTTTGAAATCGAGAGAAAAATCGAACTGTAAATTACTTTCACTGTGTGAATTTAGGTCCTGACATTGTGAGCTGTGAATATTTACGAGAATTCTAAAGTCTAATGATAGTATTGATAAAGATTGCGTATCATAGAAAGTACTATGTGTTACCACATCTTAGCCTGTAATAGGTATGAAAGAAAGAGATTTTATTAGGGTTAAAAAAGTAGTTAGTAAAACTGTAAATTCAAATCTTAAAGAAAATGCAGCACCACATATTTTATTTTATTTTACTACTCTCGGAAAAAGTTCAACATTACAACGCAATAGTTAGCTAAATAGTGTTAATTTATTCATATAACCTGAGAACTGGTATCATTTAGCAGAGATCCGATAAGAACTTGTAAATACTATATAGGATACTCCAGTGGAAACTATTTTAAAACTCAACACAATACACAAGGTAGCGGACGTTGCCAGACGAGTCGCTCTCCAAATGAAGTTTAAAGCTCGGCATAACTCAAAACAGGAAAATTTATTATTCCTGTGAAGAAATATTTTACTTACAGAAATAAATACTTTATTAAAATGGATTATGCATTTCACTAACACCATTATTGTCAGTGCGTATGAATTCGATGAATGTAGACCAGACCTCCTAGTCCCAGAACCTGTACTACAGCTTATGCCAAATCTCTCTGCCTCTTGAGCTGATCCTATCCATCAGGTATTTTCAGAAATACGCTCAAAGTCTCCAAAAAAACTGGTAGTCAATCGTTGGCAGGTGGGCTGCCAACACTTTGTTTACCTAATCTTAACAATTTATAGTAAACGATCCAGACTTAACTGGACAAACTTTAATTAGGTAGGTAAGTTATTTTTGACTATAAAAATCAAACCAAGTTTGTTGTATTGTAAGGTAATTTAAATTTCTCTTCTGACCAAAAATTCTGCTGCTGATTATATAGCCTTAACTGGAAAGTGCATTGATACCATAAGAATAAAGATGCGTTCAGAATTTGTGATCCCAGTTCAACGGGTTGATAAAAACTATAATTATAGTTTTTACGTCTAATCATGCGTTACTGTTTGGACAAGTAATTTTACCCACCGAATTTAAAATCATTTTTATTTAATTTCAAGCCTTCTCCGAATCTAAACATCAAAAATTCCGCTACTAGCTAATCCTCTAGCTGATCGTAGAATCTAAATGTAAGAGCGCACTAGATTCCGAGATGTCGTAAGATTAAAGATGAATTCAGAATTCTTAATTCCGGTCCAACGAGTATAAACGAAGTATAAGTGGGCGTTTCTGTAAACAAACGGTCTGGTTTTAAACTAACTGTTTATGTTAGCTTAGCTTTCCTTGTTTTCCTATATTATGTTGTTTGAGTAAATAATTGATTTATATTATCGCTACTATTGTATAGCTGCTGTTGGTCCAGAGGGAGACATCCCAACTTTGGAGCAAAGGTCGTGGGTTCGAATCTGGGTAACAGTAGATGCAGCAGCAATGGCTGTTTTCCACTCAAAAAATTAATAGTGCCCAAAAAGGTAAAGGAAACTTGAAGAACCCAAACCAAAAAGTTGAAGAGCGCAAATAGCTCCCTCTAATCCTTTCGCAACACTGGTCCTTTCCTCCAAAAGTCACATTCAAAATGCCAGTCCCACCAGCCACATCAGACAAAAAGAAGATCAATGTTTATCAAAAATGTAGCCGCAAAAATTCTTCTAAAATTTACAAATAAAATCCTAAACGTTCAATCAGCTCTACTCTAAAATATATTTTATTTTATCACTTTTCGAATTTCATGTATATACACATATAGAGTAAAGTTAGATTAATATTGGCCTGAGGTACGAGGCTTTGAGTACCTAGTCTTTGATTGTGATCGTTGGAAAAGAGAACCAGTGTAGGGATCAATGGTATCGGATGCACTTCGCAGTGGCTCTTTTCAGCAAACCAAGAGATGTGCCGAAGAGTGCGTGAAGTTCTGGAACTGCCTTACAAAATCACACATACGCGCTACTTCTCTAAAGCAATTACTTTCTCGATCATTGCCCTATTTAGTACCGCGTGAAGCTTTTGATCTACCTTCAAGATATTAGCATCATAGATTAGAATGCCATAAACGAATCACACGTTAAATGAGGACCGACAGCGGGCATTGATGATGCCCAATCGTGCGTGTGCTTTCATTGCCAATCACGAAGCTAACTGAATTAGATGTGGTAACAATATAGTAAATTTCCTCAGTATCTAATCTATTTCGAAGTTCCGGGTGAAATGATTATTGAACGAGCGAAGCGAGTTCTCTGAGTCAAGTTGGAAGAATCTGCGTTTGTATGTATGTATGTATGTTTGTCCGATGAAAACTTCCAAACCGTTAATCCGATCTTCATGAAATTTGGTATGGGGGTAGATAGTATTGGTACAATTTGTAGGTAACGTTATGAGCTATATCAATCAGGGGGTTGCTGAGATATTGGGGTCCAAGAGGGGGTAAAAAAAATAAAAGTGAGACAGCCAGATCAAGTGGGAAGTCTAATGAAAGCGCTTTGGTTGGATATTTCAAAACTGTTTTTAATAATTATTTAGCCTTAGTAGTTTTCGAGATATTAGGGAAAATAATAAACGTAAAAGCCCAAAATTCTAGGGTACTTCCAGCAATCCCACAATGCTGAAATTTGGTATGCTTGTGGCTTCTGTGTCACAACTACAGGGAAAAGTCTGAAATTGAAGAATTTAGAAACATGTACTCCATAAAATAGAAACCAATTTAACATCCATTGTTGACCTCCCATTTCTAAGAATTTGAATGACGTCGGAGTTCTATGGTTTTCATCAAAAGGACGTTATCAATTAATTCGTCAGGTACTTGATATAGGTACTAACAGGTATGTAGTATAACTAGGCCCCGTTGCTTAGCCCTATTCAAAGGTTATTTCGATGATGTGTAGGAAATTAGAGTAGTTACTGGTAGATCCTGTACTGTACTGGTAGACCTCGAGGGGAAAATTTTCAAAAATAATAATAGAAAATATGGGAATTACTTAGTTAAGTAGTCGGGCTGATAAAGGTGTTATCGCGAGGTCTCAGTTCGGGGCGAACCACTAGTTTATAAGATGACATAGGAGCTCTTCATTTGATTCGATATTTCAATTAACTTGAAATGCTGGAGCGGTATAGTTGATAATAATAATACTCTTCTGGTTGTCAAAGGTTAAATAGCGGGAGTACATCAAAAATTGTTTCCGACTAGACACTTCGACTGTCCAATTCGTACTAGGATAGGACTACTCTCGATAGGAAGTAGGTAAAGTATAGAAAAGGAATGCAAAGGAAGGAAAAGGGAACTAAATCTGCTTAAGATATTGATCAGCTCTGATTTGCCGTAGATTAAGGTTTCAATGGTAAACAATAGCTTTAAAATGGCATTTGAAATGCATAGGTGTGGTTTTCCTTATCTTTGGTTAACCAATGGTTACTATTGTTTCCTGCTTTCTTCGTTAATGGAATATTTGTTTACCTGTTTCTCAGTTGTTTGGTTTACATATTTAGTTAAACGATCTTTGTATGTTAACGTTGTTTATTTTAAGCTTATCTTTATGTTAATGGATCGTCTGTTTACTTATATAGGTAAGTATTCTGTAGGGCATTTTGTTTGTACGCTGTAAAGTACCGACTAGTACGATACAACCTTTATTTGATTATTTTTATTGATTGGAGTGTGCGGCCTTTTTAGAAGTTATTTTACTGCAAGTTTCAAAGCTGGTTAGTGTACTTATGTTTAAAATAAACGAAGAATACACGAGTTGGATTGTACCGATTTATACCTAATGTACCTACTGCCTTGAGAAAAGTAAAATTCCATTCTATGCTCAAGGCACGACGTAAAATGTTCGTCCGGAGAAGTGCTATTACCATACTTATTTCTGCCGCGAAGCAGTAATGCTCGCATTGCTGTGTTCCGATTTGAAGGGTATGGTTGCCCGTGAAATTACAGGCGCATGAGACTTTTCATCTATATGTTGGAACATAAAGATATAGGGTTGCGCGTGTAGTGCCACGTAAGGTACGTCCTAGGTAGACGTGACCTGCTAGGTATTGTTACTATAAAGTGCTTACCCCTTATCATCAGGAGGCCAAAAGCAAGTTTTTTCACCTTCTAAAAATTCTTAATTGTAGATAGAAAGGACCAAAATTCAATGATTTTAGCTTAAACCAATTCTATTTTCAGGCGAGTTTGACATGAGAGTGAAGTCATGCGCGGCCTCTGACGGTTCCGAGCATGTAATCCAGCTGTCGGACGAATACGGCTGTGTACTGCGGCCTAAGATGATATCAAGGTAATATGCTCATCATGAAAACAACTTATGTCGTCACCATTATGTCTTCATCATCATTATATTACCACCGACAGATTTTACCATTTGCCATCTAAAAATCTAGTCTGCCATTCTGTGTACACACCTGTACCCTGATTTTTAATCTTAGACATTTTTTGTAAACATAGAAATGTCAAGATATGCCACTGTGTGTATATATGTCATGTATGTGTATCATATGTGTATATATATGTGCTACAAGTATCTTTAAAATATGTATTAATAAAAAAAAATAAAAAAAAAACTTTTTCAAATACTCAATTTACACAATAATGTATACGTTAAAATTATTCTGATGTTATACCCTATTGGATTTTGGCTAGCCAAAAATCCTACCCATTTTTTTTGGGATAATTTAGTAACCTGAACGTTTATTTTTAGCTCTGGTATCCCCTCCGTTTACAAAAAATGTCTAAGTTTAAAAATCAGAGTATAGGTTTGATTCGCGGTGCACACAGACTCTAACCAGATATGCCCTACCATCGACTATAAAACAATTATACGGGTTCAAAATTATAAAAATGAGCCCAAACATTGTCACCATTATGTCTTCATCATCATTATATTACCACCGACAGATTTTACCATTTGCCATCTAAAAATCTAGTCTGCCATTCTGTGTACACACCTGTACCCTGATTTTTAATCTTAGACATTTTTTGTAAACATAGAAATGTCAAGATATGCCACTGTGTGTATATATGTCATGTATGTGTATCATATGTGTATATATATGTGCTACAAGTATCTTTAAAATATGTATTAATAAAAAAAAATAAAAAAAAAACTTTTTCAAATACTCAATTTACACAATAATGTATACGTTAAAATTATTCTGATGTTATACCCTATTGGATTTTGGCTAGCCAAAAATCCTACCCATTTTTTTTGGGATAATTTAGTAACCTGAACGTTTATTTTTAGCTCTGGTATCCCCTCCGTTTACAAAAAATGTCTAAGTTTAAAAATCAGAGTATAGGTTTGATTCGCGGTGCACACAGACTCTAACCAGATATGCCCTACCATCGACTATAAAACAATAAAACGGGTTCAAAATTATAAAAATGAGCCCAAACATTGTCACTCTCAGTCTACTATTATCCAAGGAGGAGCTCTGTTGCCACCATAACAATGTATTTCGATCGAAATTTGACCAGACGGTTATGCAAAGCGGGAAAATGTTCTCGCAAGATTTAAACCATTGGCCTGTCCAGTGTCCATTGCTAAGCATAAGCAAACATACGCCACGACGAGCACGGTTTCGACACGCTTCTATTCACCGACTTATTGCTACTTTTAAAATATCGATGGTCCATCAAAACGGGGCCTTCCTACACTGCGTCACCTTTACCCTCCAAAAAATATACAAGTTAAACAAAAACTTGTAACAACATTATATTTCAGATTCCTCAAAGCAAAAGCAGCAGACGAGCGTGCAACAGTAATCACCTACGCTTTCTTCCACGCGTTTAAATTCCCCGATGCCCTGAGCGTACATATCCGGTGCAAGGTGGAGATCTGCCGGCATGGCTGTCTTGACCACTGCCAGCTGGCTGGCGTGACGCCGCACGGGTCCGGTGCTTTGGACAGGAAGGACGATAGAACGCATCAAGACCACAACGACTTAAGGTAAGGAATAAGGACACCTTAGGTTAGTCACAAGGTGATCTTAGATAAGTCACGAGGTGACCTAAGGTTAGTCCAAAGGTAACCTTAGGTAGATCCAAGGTGGAGATCAGCTGGCATGGTCTGGACCACTGCCAGCTAGCAAGCGCAACGCTGCATGAGCTCGGGGCCAAGAAAGGACGATGTTTTGCATCAGGACCACCATAACCTTAGGTTAGTCACAAGGAGACCTTGCGTATGTCGTAAGGTGACTTTGCGTAAGTCGTAAGGTTAGAGATTTCACAAAAGTGACTAAAGTTATCGAAACGTTAATTTTTGATGAACTCAAGATTACCTATCCACATAAATGTTGGTGTAGACATAATATAGACACAGAAACATGCCTTTTCCCCCGAAAGAGTAAGCAGAGCCTCATTGGGCCTCTTCAGCGTGGCTCTACAACCTTGGAAATATAGACGTGACCAGTGGTGAGCTCATCGCCGCCATTGCCCTCCCTCGACTAGCCAAACGCTTTCTTCCAGTAATAAAACCAACCCTTAATTATGCTACCCAGGACAAATCTTATACCAACAAAAGCACATAAAGTCCAGCCTAAGCTGGGTTAAAACTCACTAATGAGGTAGGTTTGTTATATCATTTAGGGGGGCTAAATGGGAGCAGCTCTAATGCACTTATATGTAAATAACCCCCTCTTGGGGGTATTCGTCCAAAGGACAGAATCTCCAAGGTGTAAAAAGAGTATATTGGATAGTTGTCTTTGTAGCATCTGACAAAGATAACTATCCAATATACTCTTATCAAAAAGGAGGCCAAAATAGCGAACAGACCAAGGTTGGTATTGAAGTAGTTATTTGTTTAACATTGTGTTTGTATCACCAGCGACCCCACGGCGGAGGACATCGATTCGTCTATGGACAACGAGCCACTGCTGGATGCGAGCTTCGGCGACGCGGTGTCGGGCGACGTGGTGGAGGCGCCAGCTCCACTGAAGCAGCGCGCACCCGCGCCCGTCATTGAGGCCGAGTCCGACCACTCCGCCGTGGACGAACTCGTGCAAGCGCTCTCCAGGCCCTTCACTGTGAGTACACATGCAACTAAAAAAAACAAACCAAAAGGGTCATCCAAAGGTTGTCTGTAAGAAATCGCTTCTAAGCGATAATACCGCTATTTTATTTTTCATTATTATGTTAAGCTTAGTTTTCTTTGTTATTACCAGTTATTTATTTTATTGAAGGAGTACAATAAACATATAAACATCAGTAATATAATGTGTAATAATATATTGTGTTTATAATGTGTATTTTAAACGTCGCAAGAAGTCGGTGGATGGAGGCGGCTCTCTTGACCCGCCTCCTCCGACCGACTTCCTCTTACGAACTTCCGTTCGTCCGGGCATTCTAAGGGGGAGGCCTATGTCCAGTAGTGGACTTCTACAGGCTGATGATGATGATGTTGAAGGTGTACTTAAAGTATTTTATATTCTGGTCTATTCAAACGCTCGGCTACTGGGAGTGGCAAGCTTTTTGCATAAACTGTTTTATTTTAAAGAGATTGCTTTTGAAATTTAGCTACTTTCACTGTCACAGATACAGGCAGAACATAAGAGCGATAGAATTAGGAAGTATTTAAGAAACACTAAGCAAAAGTGGACTTTTACAAACTTAGGTTCAATGGTCGGACGATGCAGTGGAGGAAGAAGGAAGAAATTTTAAAGTTTGTAAGAAGTCGGTGGATTCAAGAATGTTCGTAGTGGCATTCTATGGCTAGCACACTTAGTGGTGAACTTTTAAACGACTTGTGATCATATGGCTGATGATGATAGGTTCAAAAAACTTTATTCTCAGTATTGACAAACAATAACGGTCACTTACATAAGACATGTTTCGTTCCAGGATCGTCCCACCGACATAGAACGCGAGCGATTCCCATACGGCCCACGTAATCTACCCGACAACGTGAAGATGGAAACTGTGGTGTCTGCGACACAGTCGGGCCCCGCCATAGCTGGACCGAGGTACGTGCTTAATGTCCCCTTGAACTCACTCTACAACAGTTCTACTAATATTAAAATTTGTTTGTTACTCAATCATGTCGTAAACGGCTGACCACATTTTGAAAAAATTTGGTACACAGATAGATTATGACCTGGATTTATATATAGGCCATACTTTTTATTCTGTTACCAGTTAAAAGTGCGCGTTAAGTGAAGTCGCGGGCAGACACATGTTACTACTATATCTTTTGATTATTTACATGTTTTTATTTATCTCACCGTGCTAGTAGCTTTGTATGTTAATCAGTGTGTTATGATCAAAGTTCGCAAGCTAATTTTGAATCAGTAGTGTATTTAGGTCAAACATTGCAAGCAGATTTTGATCCGTTAGCGTGTTTAGTTAAAATCTTGCAAGATAAATATGTTTGGTCCATTATTGTGTTTTGACCAATTTGTGTGTTTAGGTAAAATATTCCGTTTGTTTTTTGTATTTACGTCAAATCTAGCAAACCGATATTGACCCATATTATGTGTTTTTCTCAAATCTTGCAAGCCAATTTCAACCAATTAGTGTGTTTAAGTCAAATCTTGTAATTTGTTGACCTAGTTCCCGTTATCCGATTAAGTTTAAATTTTGCACATGGAACTCCTCGACGGATATGGACAACGGATAGTCTGGCGTTTGGATTCATTAAGATCAGCTCACAGTTCCCACAACTAAGTTCATAAAAGCATGTTTTCAAAACAATACTTATTTCAATATTAAGGTTAAATTTTCTATATTCACAGATCTCTGCGTAAGCGTCGTTCAGTTCGCGACGCGCGGTCTGCCGACGTGGGGGTATCGGGGATATACGAGGTAGTCTCGGAGGCCGACCTGGACTTCGGACCATCCGGACCCTCCACCACGCGGGAACCTGTCACCGTCTTCAGCGGCAGGATACGGGAAGAGGTGAGATTTGACGACCTTCAACATCACACGAAAGAATAATACGCACTATGGCATACAAAGGTCCATGGTTTTCGTGCGATTCCTTTACAAACATCGCTATAGTTCTCTTACCTTACTCTTACCTGTAATCCACCAGATTTCTACTTGAATGCTTAGGGCACAAGTTGTTGGAGGTTCGACGGAAAAACTATTAAATAACAACTGTCTGCAAAATTTTCCAAGGCAAAATAGACGCTTTGGACTTAGCGATGAGCTGTGTCGATTCTTGTCCCAAACAATTGTAGTGCAGTCTGTAGTATGCATAAGTTTTTTGCCGTACTGGGCCCCAATTTCAAAATGGCCACTTTTGACACTTTTGCTATACCAAAAGTGTCAAAAATTACAATTTTGTGATAATTCATTAACAATTCAAACACAATTTGTTTAGTAGAATTGGGGCCCTGTTGTCGTGCACAGTGGCTTCTAGCCTCGTTAACCCCCCCGCGTGTGTTCGTCGTGCTCAACGCTCTTCTGGACAGTGTCCAGGTGTGCAGAATGTCACCCAGTGACTAAATATCACCAAAATCGCTGCAAATCGCCAATTTTCAGGAAATCCGCTGGAAGAGGCACTTGTATTGTTATCATAGGAACTTTAAAAATTAATATAAATAAAATAAAACAAAAGAGCATTTTACTCACTCACATTATCATTAATTTCAAATTGAATATTAAAGACATGCTTAATATTAAAGATAAACGTAAGAGAAAACGTTTATGAGGTTTGAGAAGGGTTTATTAGTAATCAATGAGTTTCAAAACCACGAACTTTTTGAAATTGGCGTTTTGTTGAAATTTTATCACACGATGACATTCAATAATCGCTCCCCAGGCTATTTTGTTTTACGCCATCTTTGAGCTAGATTTTTGCACGCAAGTGGCAAGTGGTAAAACTATAGTTCACGCTCTCTATTAGAGGTAGGGGTGGTATGTGATACATTTTTCTTGCTTGCAGGTCGTTTACGGGATCTGCATGGGCGCCGTTTCCTTCGGAGCACTCTTCGCGTCGGCAGCGGGCGCAGCCGCGGGCGCAGCACTAGTCGCTGCCTTACTACTGCACAAGCTGCGTTCTAAAACCTCCGCGCAGTGTGCCGCAAACGCCCCAGCGCCCGCGGCACACTCCCTCGCTGCGTGGATGGCACTGAGGCTGCTAGGGTCACCACCCCACCATCCACACACGAGGGACGGCTGATAAGTGACTTTCATCTACAATTTCTTAGTTAAAATGTTTTCAGTCAACAGTTTTTGCACTCTAGAACATTCTAGAGTAGAAAAGTGTCGATAAAAAAAAATACGTTACATATAGCCTTGGCGAAATGTACCGTAAACAACCTACGGATCATTCACTTGCTGTGTGGATGGCACTGAGGCTGCTATAGGCCGTCCGTTTAACAGGCGTATCTCCTGGGCGGTAAGAAGGGAGCGGGGGGAGATATTACTGGGTGGGTGAGAGCGCACCCGGAGCAGAGAGCTCGCGTCAAGCGCGGCAGTGCGCTGGCGGTGCTCGCAGCGCGCGGTTGGTATTTTTTTACGGACGCTTGGAAATAAACGCACAAGGTAAACGACTTGCCAAGATGAATCCCAAGATAAACGCTCTTCCTGTTTTGTGAAAAAAAAAATAACAAGCAAGGTAAACAAATATTATTTGTTTTTGTTTGTTTTTATTGTTTTTTTTGTGTTTGTTTGTAGAAACAAACAATTTCTTAAAAATACAGATGCTACAATTATATTTTATCCGCTTGTGTGTTTTTGGTCGATCCATCTACCAGTAACGCGCGCAATCGCCGCGCAGAAAACGATTGAGCAGTTATACTTTGCCAACAATGCCTATCTCGAGATAAGTGTTTGGATTATTGAATCCGTGTGTAGCGCTACCCGCCCCCGCTCCCTTCTTACCGCGCAGGAGATACGCCAGTTAAACGGTTGGCCTATAGGGTCATGACCCCTCCATCCATATAGCGCAAGAACTCAAAATACCCTTTTTCTAGCTTTGCTTTAAAATATCCTGGAATTATAATTAAGGAATAAATTGTGCCGTAGGTGTCCTCTCCCTTCGCTAGAGCGAGAACGGAATTTCATTAACTTTTGTTCTAGAGCTTCACACGATGAGTATCAAACACTTTGAATTATGAAATTGTATAGGAAAGCCGCTTTAGTAAAATTAACCTAAGACTGTATAGATTTTCAGTTTTTTAAAGTACCTACTTAGGACATTTAACTTAAATGTGCTAACATTAATAATTGGGGCAAAACATGGATATGGAGTATTCTCGCTTACAATTAAATTAGCTAGAAAACATTGTTTGCACCGATTTCAATTTAATTTTTAATAATAAAAATTAGGTTTATACTTAAAGTATAATGGCAATAAAATACTGCAAGTTTTATATAAAAACATTAGTAAGAATATGAAAACCGAGCTTTCTACTAATAAGGGTTGCTTTTAAAAAATCATACTTGACTAAATTGTGAAAATTATTGCATGATTACTCAAATAATTAGTACGAATAATAATATATCATTTCTATAATTTAGTTACGTAGTGAATATAATATAGTAATAATACTATAACATCATAATTTTAGGTGACAATGGTTCTAAAGTAATGTTTGGTGCTAGGTCGTGCTACGGACTAAGTCCAAGAACCTGATATTTAGATGTTTCACTTTTGTGAATAATATTTTAACCTAAGTTTTGTACAGATGTCTCTATTTTTGATACTTTACTAACTTATTTTAATTGTTTATCATGCAATAATTGTGTCTCTGTCTACGAACTATGATGACATAAACGGAAAATTAACGATTTTTTATCTAATAATTCTAAAACACGAATACACTTTTTAACCGATTTCAAAAAAAGGAGGAGGTTCTCAATTCGGTTTTTTTTTTTTGAGTAATGTGGTATATTCTTCATGCACTTATTGGTACTGTATAAAATAAAATGCCCAAAATATAATAGGTATTAAATTTTTTGGTTGTCAAAATATGTTCAGTAGACACAGGCACAATTATAATGTATTTTTTTTTATAATAAGGATAAGTATCGAGTCATGCCATTAGAATAAGTTTAGAAACAATCGGTTCTCGAGTCCCAGTCGCTAAAACTGGCGATTTTTCTTGCTCAGTCTTTTACGAAATTAATTTTATTTATCTTAATTTGGGTGTGTTGTATTTAGATTATAAAAAAAAAAATTAATGTCACAAAAATTAAATAATTTCAAAACAAATACTGGGGCATTGTATTTTGTAAATGTTCGAATACTTAAAAAAAAAAACAAATTGGTTTTAGTTAAAGCTACTTAAATTATTTTTACTTTTACGCGTAATTTTATTTTTATCATATTGTAGGATTATGACGTCACTGTATAATATATGTATTAGAAAATAAATAAAAGTATTTAGTAATATTAATAAGTTAAGGATTTTGTATAATAAATGAAAAGTTAAAACACCAATGAAAGCTATGTTAGAACTTTCTGTCTTTTAAAAGATATTCTTTAAATATTTATTAAACATGTCACGTATTGCTCAAACGTAAAAATATCTTGTGTTTTATGCAGCTATGATTAGATTAAGTTTTTAGTTACTTAAGTTAGAACAAGGGGGTTAGGAGGACTAAATAAAGTATGATAAAAATTGTATTGAACTAACTTGCGTTTGCAAAATGAACACTATGTTAATATTATGTAGTGTTTGGTCGCCAAGCACTGACTCTTGATTGACCAATCAAAATATCGAATTCAAATCACAATTTTCCAATTAGATATTTTTTATTATTATTTTGTGTGAATTAATTGTTCTCCTGACCTCAGTAAAATACGACACGCCACCCAAAAATCTTGCATTTATTAAAAAAAACCTATTAAAATAAGTTAAGTACATAGTGTTTTCGTTTAGAAAACGAACTCTTTAAGTGCAATTTTATTTTTTAAACATTCCAGTCCTTAAGGTTGCGGTACTTTTAATTTATTTAATACAAAAACATGTATTCTTTATTATTCTGGGGATTATATTTAATTTGTTTTAGCCAATTTTTGTTTATTTTAAGTTTCTGTAAGGATGCGGTAAATATTTTTAACGCGTAAGCACCTGTTAATTTTGTTTAATGGAATAAAATTATGTTGAAATACAATTGTTTTATTGTTTTATTTTTAATATAAATTATCGGTTGCCCGCGTTTTAACCCGCGTTACCGCCCCCAAAGTTACTAAATTTAGTTTAAATAGTATATATTATAGTATTTTTAATAAATTTTAAAAGTTAGCCCATCCTTAGTTGCCGCAATAAAACGATAAATAAACAAATAAACTTACTCAGAAACAGTCAACGTTCCCTTTTATTTATTTGTAGGAAATTCGTAGGGATAAGCCATTGTTTATTACCAAAAAGAAAAAAAATACCACATTAGGATCAAAATAAGGGGTGTCATCAAACTACTTAGTTTGCATCGAAATGGTGGTTACGTAAGGTAACTAGAACAAGGCTACACTTCTAAAACGAAGATCTAAGAAACGAAGGGTTTGTCGAGTGCTTTGTGCTCAGAATTTTCAAAAGATAAAGATAATATAACATGAAAATAAAAAGTTATAAAAAATGACTACAAATTCCCTTACAATTAATAAAAGGGGAACGTCTGTTTGTTTACAAACAAACAAACAAAAAGTGCATTTGTATGGTAATGGTGGTCACATGGGTGCATGAGTTTCACTAGCTACGAAACAAAAAGTTTGTGGAGTGCTAAGAGCTCGTAGCACTTGTTGCTAGAATAGCTACACCGCGTAGGTAAGTTCAACCTAAACCTAGTTTAGATCGCCCTACAACGTTCCTATGTACCTACCTATTCACCAGTCTTATTTGTTTTTACAAGCTTTTATTTAACTTGACCGGTGGTAGTATGTTAGTGTGGGACAAATCTTGAAACTGAATTTTGAACCACCCAACCGATTGAGCTGAAATCTTCCATGCAGTTTTTTTTAAATTTTTTAAACGTGAAAAAACGGGACTTGTCTTCTTATTTTGCGTCCTGTCACTGGTTCCTTATTGGTCACTATGCTTAAAGTCAGTAACCAGAATTACTTATACCTGGTGACCGTTCAAGAGGCCCGTGGTTGTAACCGGTGGCAAAATAAAAAAAAGAAAGGAGAAAGGACTACTAGGTGCGCGATTGAAGCCGAGGGCATTGGGCATTGGATTGAAGCAGATAAATATTGTAGTTAATATTGTAGCGTTAGTACACGAAAGTTCACTTCGGTTAAATAACTTCCAAAACTAGCACTAGATGGCGCTGCTAATTTTTGCTCAAAGATTGAACGCGCTATCGATTGTGTTTTCAAAAGTTGATAAAATAATATAAAATAATAGGGCATTTTTTCACTGACACTAATATTTATCCAAGTATAATATAAAAGATAAAGGTAGTTAGTGTAAGAGAAAAGGACGAGGGCTCAGCCACGCTGTTTTTCAGACTTACCTTAGACTTAGGCCCGTATTCCAGAACTATCTTCAAACGTGAATCGAGACTCAAGCATAGATTCGGTGACAGATGTTCATAGAAATATGTCAAAAAATATATGCTAGAGTTTAGTGCTAGAATACGAGCCTTGGAAAGCTGCTATCGTCACAGCAGCCATGGTGATGATTATAATGGAATTGAATAAAGCAGTTAAAGCAATCTGTATAACATTAAATTATAACTGACTAGCTGGTGCCCGCGGCTTCGTCTGCGCAGGATTAGTATTGCGAGTAGCTTATATTAGCGTGGCGTAGAATATAACTAATATCTTACTTTTTTGTAGGACTATTTAAGATAAACATTTCCATCATACATACACTACATAAGTGTAACTCTAGCGGTTTTGGCAGCGCACGCCAGAATAGCTCGCAGATTTTAGATTTATTCCTACTTACTTGACACTTATCGTCATACTATGAACAACTCACACAAGATCTTTATAAATTATAGCCTATGTGTTATTCTGATGTATAAGCTATATTATTGTAAAGTTTCATTAAAATCCATTCAGTAGTTTTTACGTGAAAGAGTAACAAACATCCATCCATCCATCCATCCATACTTACAAACTTTCGCGTTTATAATATTAGTAGGAGTAGGATTATAAGAAGGCTTGTATGGATGTTATGTTCGTTTTGCTTTGAGTTTGAGGTTTTGTTTAGTCAAAGAGAATGTAATCATTGTTTTGATCTTGGTTAGTGTTAGTTAAGTAGTTAACTACAAACTTTGGTTTAATAATGAATTTAATAAACTTAGTTTTCTTGTTCTTGTATCAGTCAGTCATCTCATCTCCGTGTAACTACTAATAAATTCAACTAAAATGTACCTTTAGCTGTGTCCTGCTTGACCACTGATTTGAGATACAACTTTCCAGTACGCTTTTAGGTACAGTGCGAAATCCTTAGGGGGCGTGTCTCGCTAGCGCTTGTCTGTTTATTTTAATCTAAAATGGGCTTGCGTTTGTCTTCATCACACCTGATGAAGACAAACGCAAATGTGAGCAGCTATTCCGCACGCATGCTAACCGTTATGTTCATAATTCAGACATTCCTAACTTTATGGATGAAGTATCAATTATGACGAGGTTTTGCTTGGGCAAATAAAATGTTTGCAACTTTCTTCATAACTTTAATTTTCCAAATTCACAGTCACATGCTGGCAATGATATAAAATTCAATTCAATACAGAGCTATCAACAATGTTCTTAACAATTCGTAAAATTTACTGTAACATGAAGAGAAATAACAGATAATAATAATAAAATAAGAAGAAGAGGTACTCAGGTGGTATAAAATAAATAATAAATTACACGTAGATAATGACTACAACGATAACTTAACCAAAATAAATAAAATTAATACTAATGACAAGTTATTTAAAACTATAAATGCTAGCGGTTCACCTAAATGTTGAATTACCACATTACTATTTTCCGTTGCCCCTATTCCAAACACCATTTGAAAAGAGGTAACAGAAGATTTTACTTATCATATTTATATAACTAAGTTTTGTATAAAATAATTTGTATCGACTCCACTCTCAATAATATAATATGAAACTGTGTAAATAAACATTCAAATATTTCAATAGGAAACAAACGATTTAACTGAAGCTTCATTAGGCACGGCATTTGTCATTATAATATTTTCAAAAATACTACTATTATTAACTATTTAATTAAATGCATAAATTGTTACTAATAATATACTCATTGAGCACACTGACACGCAAATAAATATTGGCATGTTCTAACTTCAGTCTCATCACACTAATATGTACAAATTATGTTACAATACGCGTCGTTACGAGTAGAAGCGGCTTTTTGAAATGATATGTGCTGTCGGTGGGTGCGGCCGCGGTATCGTTGCGACTGCCGCATTCTTCTTCTTGAGTGTCGTGATCGGCCTTAGTTTCAAGAACAAGACCGCTGATACGGCACATGAGCAGAGCAGCGTGGCTAGTAAAGCACCGAGAGTAGCGGCAAAGCCAGGAGTTGTCATACACACTAGCCCAGGAGCAGGAGTTATCTTTGGAGCAGCACTGTCCACAGAACTGTCCATGTTCAAATCGCCAGCAGACACGACACGAATCACCCTGTTCACTCCGACTTCTTTCTCGGGAGACGTTGCTCGGCGCTGCCTCCTCACTCTACCGTCCCGTCTCACTTCAACTCCGACTGGGTAGGAGTCAACTCCAATTTGAGGAGGACCGTATTCCGCATGAGGAGCTATCACATTCGGTCCGTCTTCTGAACATTGCTCTGGGCACCGGTATCTGCAGATCTGGATCGTACATTGGAAGTGAACTTCCATGGAGTCGGGGAATTTAAAAGCTTGGAAGTGCGCGTACGACAGTACACTGGCGCTGGCTCCGAAGTTTTTGATCTTTGTGAATCTTGACATTAGCTTGGGTCGGGTAACGCAGCCTCTCCTATCAACCAGTTGAATCGGAGCTCTTTGTCCGTCGTGTGCCACACAATCTCGGACTAGCATATCGAATTTCGCGTCGTCGTCTTTGATAGCCAGCACCATAGTCATCGTCTGTCCGATCTTCACGAGTCCAGATACCTCAGAGGCCCAAGGTCCTTTGCCAACTTGGATTTGCATCCAACAACCAACATTGTCTCCGGCAAAGTCTGCCCGAACTACGTCTAGCATATCCACAGGGAACGGTCTGAAAGTAACAGCCTTTTCGTACTGGTCGTGCCACGTGCAGCGCAGTTTGCGAGCTTGATCCCAAACTTCTTGGACTTGCGGGTCGTATTGGATCACAATGACGTTTTCGAAGTAAGTGCCGGCGGCCGCTACGTCGCCTCTATACCTTGGGTCTCCACTGCCAGCGGTGCCACACGCGTGAGCACCAATTTCAAAGGAAGCTGATGTTCTTCCTAGACTTGGTGGGAGATGCACGCACTGGTGGTTGGAGTAGTGTCCTTTGGAGAAAACAATGCCGAAGAAGGGTTTGTCAAAGCTGAGGAAGACACGCATTGCGTTCTTTTCGCACTTAACGTCTAAAGAGACAATTTTGGGCATGTCCGGGGCGGGGGCTGGCCAGACATCTCCGGCACCGCTAAAGACCTTCTCACTGGCGGATATCTGAGTATCGGCAGGAGGCGCGGGTGGTGGAGGCGGGCCTCGGAAACTAGGGTTGAGCTCGTTCTTGTGATGGTTCACAGGAGGACCGTGGGCAAAAGGCATCCCGTGATGATGGTTCGTTATTCTGGGCATGCCTGAAAATTAAAGAATAATTGTATGAGATGTGATTTACGGTTTTTTTTTCATAGAACTGCTCAGTTTATATAGCTCAGGTGCGACATGATATGACTTGATTTTGGGCAAGGTGATGATGTGCAAGATTAGATATGTGGAAGAGTTTGCCTTCTAGTATTGTTAAGCTCTTTGATTGCCTGTATGTGGATTCTGGATTCAGTTTCTGGAGAACGTTGTACCCAAGTGTGGCGTTTCTTGATAATGTAATCATGGCATTTGGTCTGAAGTCGGCTCATACTATAACACACTAACTAGTTTGTCAATGATCTTACCAATAGGATGATGCGGCTGATGATGTGGTGGGGTCTGCCTCCTAGTATGCGGGGGAGGCGCGGGGGGAGGAGGGCCGTTGTACGCGTGACTAGGTGTCTCCCTCTCCTGGGATTCCATTGCCATCTGATCGGAGGAAGGCTCTACTGCAGGAGCCTCGGCTGCGTTGCCGCCGCCACTGCTATCGTTTGATGACTCACTGAAGGCGCCGCTCTGAAATCGGAAAGAAATGATTGTAAAAAAAATGTGGAGAGTGGAGATGATAGTGACTCTAGAGTAGAGATATCTAAATAACTTTGGCCTGAGCCGTGGACGTATGGTGTTGGCTAGGGGCGTCGTCTTTCCACACAAAAATCCGTGACCAGTGACTTTAAATTCAAAATAAGTGTAAAAATAGTGTGATAAAGTAAACTCGAGGCTTATATACGGTTTTTGCCTTACGTAGGTATTATGTAACTAGCAAAATAGGGCAAACAAACAAAAAATGCACATAACGGCTTTGGCTGGCACACCGACGATATGCTCTCGGACCTTGACAAAAGTTTCTAACAATTACAATGGTTTTAAAAGCCTAGTCATGTTCTAAGTAAACATCGCATAGATTTTTGCAAACAAAATGATTTGAAGTATTTACAAAAAAGTCTGCATTAGAGTGTGTGACATGGATTTTTATTGCTTTTCTCTACATATTTCTGGGTCCCAAAACTACCGGTTCCTAAAATTAGAAAGACTGTGAAAGTTGTGTATAAGTTCTCATTTTGATAAAATCATCTAATCATCATTCATGTTGCTACTTATCAGCTCTGGAATTTGTTTTCTTTGGAACTGGTTTGATTATGTTTATTTCCTTTTGATGACTGATTTGAATTATTGTTTTTTTTTGCTTTTTTCACATATCCTGTTTGGGTCAAAACCAAAATTAATCAAACCTACATAATCAAACAGGTGCATATAAAAATCTTACTGTGGGGCCTTATGTACCATCACACAGGTACAAGGAAATCATCCAAAGTTTGTTGCTAGTAGTAGATTATTAGTAGTTATTTTGCTAGGAGTAATTAGTAGAGCTTCTTGTGAAAGGGTTCAACCACGGAAGTACGGAGTATTTATAGTGTATTATTATTATTGAGTATTATCGAATTTGAATGTATGTTAAAATTATGGGCTTGAAAAATTAAGGCTTGAAATAAACGATTTTTTTTATTTTTTTATTTATTTAGTAGGAGCACGAGGAGGAAGCGCTATTTCTAGCGCTAAGCAGTAGTGCTCGCAGTGCTGTCTTTCGGTTTGAAGGGTGCCGGTGAAATTACAGGCACATGAGACTTTTATCTTTATGTCTATGATGATGGGCGCATTGCAATGCCCAGAAGGGAGCGACTAAGATGAACGTGACCTAAAAAATATTGCATTAGTAATGGGCTGGGGTCAACGTGGGCCACATAACAGTTATGAAAAAATAAAAAACAAATAATAATAATACAATTAAATTAAAACCAGTGAAAACTTAGAAAAGTAAATAAACTAAAAAAAGAACAGTTCCAAAAAAAACAAATGCCAGAACTGAAACAAGTAATTTTCAAGTCCAAGATCACCAAAATATCTTGCCTTGAATTTGAGCACCCATTTAACTGACTTTCTCTTCTACCTTACATAACTTTCTCTATCCATAATATTTCATCCCAGTGCCTTTACCTCGTGTAATTACCACCTAGGTAGGTACTTCTATCAGTTATTGAAGGTGAACAAGTACATTGATGCCCACTCGTAAATCTTTTATCGAAAAAATAAAAAGAGCATACACTTTCTAATTTCATAGCCCGGGGCGAGCCGGAGCGGCTTTTGTAACATATCGATGATTGGGTTTATTTCAGTTTTGATAGCTGACAACTTACTAACTACGATATTTAAAAAACACAAAAGATAAGGAGAGTTGGTACTTTTCAATGCGTCCTCTTACATATTTCTTCTTTGAGTGCCTTTTAGTAAGTCGTGGTAGATTCGGAATAAGAATGGACTCCTTCAACTCCTATGAATGTCTTAAAGGCCGACTAAGGGATTACGCCAGGGACATGAGCAGCAGCATCCACCTGAGTCCTTAATACCAAACTGCGCTCATCAATCCGCCTGCCAAGCGATGCAATGGGGGGATTTGATTATGGCAAATGCCCCCATTGCACGCTATGCATGCTATGGGGGAGGCCTCGTCTAGTAGTGGATGACTAGCGGCTGATGAATAAGTGCCTCTTTCTACATCTCTGGCTAACTCTTGATGAGTACAAAATATTATTTTTACGGTTACCCAAAGGGTGCCACTCTGGGACTCTATTAACCCTAAACCTGCGCTGCTCGTCTGTTTCTTGTATTTACCAACATTGCATTTTTTTTTGTCAAGTTTCATGTTGCTACGATTACGTAATAGGTGAAAATTCCAGCTGGCTACCTCTTACAGCACCCGAGATAGACCCCCAGACAGTCAGACGGACAGTCATGGCTTAGGACCCTTCTGGTCCAGAACCCTAAAAACAAGTATATAGATTGTCTGGAAGAGATTGCTCTCAGCGATAAGACCATCCATTGTACTTCAATACTAACCTCCTTATTCATAATCATTTTTA
This sequence comes from Epirrita christyi, assembly GCA_951392215.1. Taxonomy (NCBI): domain Eukaryota; kingdom Metazoa; phylum Arthropoda; class Insecta; order Lepidoptera; family Geometridae; genus Epirrita; species Epirrita christyi. The sequence continues at coordinate 4,699,088 of OX595842.1, read as the reverse complement.
AACCTATTTTAGTTCAAATAGCTTTTGTTTTGTTCTCTCTGCTGTAAAATGACATACGCCAACACAAGACAAAAGCTATTTTAGTTATCAAAGGTTTACAAAATTGATTTTAAGATGGTTATAGTATTGTGATTGTTTTAATCTTTTAATTTTTAATATGTTTATAAAGTGTTTTCTATCTAGGTAAGCACGTATGACCTAATAATCTCAGTGGTAGGAGAGAATCTGTAGGAAAAAGCGAGTCGTCCACACCTCAATGCCACACATGAGTATCAAGCAACATACAAGATCCGCGCAACCGTCCAAAAGATTTTAAAGCTTAAAGCTCTACAGTTAGAGTCCAAAGCTGTGTAAGGTGAATAGCGTACCTATTCTAAAAGGCATCCGAGGTGCGGCGTGAGTGCAGTGTGTCACACTCAGGTCGTTGCACTTGGACTAGATTTTACTTTCGTTCTATGGACGAGGATGTTGTACCGTGTCACGATCGAGATTATTTCCGAATTGTGAGTTATGATCAGAATACAGCCTTTTGTTTGCGCGTGGTATAACTATTACTCATAGGAAATCATTAGCTTTAAATAATCTGTAAGTAGATAATAATAATAATAAATGCTGGACATTTCACCCAACATTATCTAGCCCCAAGCTAAGCAGAGCTTGTGTTATGGGTAGTAGATAAATGATATACTTAATACAATACATTACACAGACAGATATTTTTTTATTATACATAGAATACCCAGAACTACCAGAACAAATATCTGCAGATCGCACAAATATTTGTTCCGAGGCAGGAATCGAACCCGCAACCTCCTGCGTCGCAGGCGAACCTTCGCCCGCCGCGTCACAGAAGTTGTCAAAAGATGAGTAACTAGACCAAAATGTAATGAAAAAAAATATGTCAGGGACCTAACTGTCACTAGCAAGACCTCGTAAGTCACGTCCAGCTAAGACTTACACTACGTGCAATGCCATGAACAGACCAGACTGTATTTGTCACGCTAAAACATAAATATGAAAAGTTTCATTTATGCCTGTAATTTATCCAGCCTTCAAACCGTCACAGCAATGCGAGCATTACTACTTGTCGGCAAAAATAGGTAGGTATAGGTGAAGAAAAAATACCTGCCTAATTTTACTTTTGACCGCAGTACCTAATTGTATTTGATGGATACTGCTGCCCATGCAGTTGCATGCTGCTGCATGCTGAATGCTGCATGCCCTGCATTAAGCATAAATCATAAACACACGTCTTTTTTCCGAAGGGGTAGGCAGAGCCTCAGAAGGCCTCTTTTCATCCTGGGTTGCAGTCGCAGAAATATAGACGTGACAAGTGGTGAGCTTATCGCCGCCATTGTTTTCCATGACCAACTCGGCTAACGCTTTCTTTCAAAAACACACAAACACACACAAACACACAAACAAACACACACACAATTTTTTGCAAACACACTCCTAAATAAGCCAGCAGCCAGGGCAAATCTTATACCAATGAAAATAGCCCAACAAGTCCGGGTGCAGGAGTACCTAACTTTCGTCTAATGTGCAACAACCAGTTTCGTCTATAGAAGTTGAGAATAACATCTGCTTCTGAAAAGATAGGGCAAGCAAACCAATTGTCGGCCGGTCGTAAAACTGAGCAGGATTTCAGTGATGTGTGTCGTCGCTGTAGGTCGCTATGTGACCGCGGCGGGCCGGGAAAGCCGCTTTTACTCTTTCCATCGTCCATTGTAGTAAATAAACATCGCTTGGTCAATTTCATGACAAGCCGCAAATCGGTACATGCACCTCGTAAATAAGGCTTCGTCGTTTATGATTGCGTTAATTTATCGTTCGGACGAAGTGTTTGTCGATTGTCAGTGTTATTTATTGTTTATTATTGTTATTATATTTACTGGTGTTGTTTGTTTATTGGTGTAAGTATATTTAACTATACCTAAGTGCACAAAGTGTTACCTAATTGTTCTCTACGTATTATGCACCACCTATACATAAATTTATCCGCACTACACAAAGGTTAGCTGTTATTGAATGCTTCCTAGCATTATGTTCGCCTGACTACATGTTTTTATTAAAGAAATGGCGCCCTGACTCAGCATGATTTATAAGCTGAAGAAAACATTTTGTGAAATCAAGTAATTCACTTCCATTCAGAGAATTAAGTCAATCGAAGCGTTTCCGTCGTACAATGTTTACTTGGTAGTAGGTACCCTTCTTACTTTCCACAGTAGGGTAAGCAGGTAAATAGTAGACACAGACGGAACTGGCCATGTCCATCAGCTTAGTGGGTCGACTTGTGGCCATATTTGGCCGCTCTACCTGATGGTCGTGTTAGATTTTATATCTCTTTCTGTTTCTTCAAATCGATACGCCCTAACACAATTCCGTAGTGCCTACTAGTAGCGAATAATATCTACTTGCTTGTTTGTTTAAAATAATAATCAATCATATATAATAAGTAATAATAATTATATAATACACGAGAATGAGAAGAAGAAAAAGAAGAAGAATTTCGTTATTTGCTTGAAATAGGTAACAAAACAGGCTGTTAAAATATAAATCAATATGCCGCTACTTTTTTTTTACTGAACCATAGATCTCATTCAGATATCTTTAGATTGAACTTATCCCCACTGAGGATTTTAATATAACATAGTCCTGATACCACACTAGGATTTCCTGTGTCGTGGGTATCAGAAATTACGAGTATCATGGTAGGTACCACAATACCCAGACCCAGAACAAATATTTGCAGATCATTATATACAAATATTTGTCACGAAGCGGGATTCGAACCCGCAACCTCTTGCATCTCAGCCGACTACTGGCTCGTCGCGCCACAGAGATCGTCAAAAAGATATCTTTAGATTAAACTTATCCTCCTTGAGGGTTTCGCGTCCTTCATATCGTTTTGCTAGAATCTGGGAACGCATCATGGAGAAGAAACTCCGTCGTGTCTCACATCGGCGAAAACCTTTCAATGAAGGCTCCACACCTCCAACGGTAATACAGTGTGTGAAGTATGTATTTGGGTGTGTAAGTAAGAAAAAGTAAGAACTTTCTTTATCCAAAGTATACTTTTTTTAGGGGTCCGTACCTAAACAGAAGAAAACGGAACCCTTACAGTAACACTTCTAGTAAGTTCAAGTAAGAAAAAGTAAGAACTTTCTTTATCCAAAGTATACTTTTTTTAGGGGTCTGTACCTAAACAGAAGAAAACGGAACCCTTACAGTAACACTTCTATTTACCTGTCTGACTGTGATCTGTCTGTCTGTCTGTCTGACAAGACCCTTTTTCTCAAGAACGGCTAAAGGCATATAAACTAGAAATGTATACCATACAAAAAAAAGCTCTGTAGACATGCCATACATAAATCAAGCTTCTGAGTCAATGTATTTAAATATGAATGAGCTATGAATGTCTAATTTCCGTATAGAAGTCGTGAAAATAAAAAAACCTCTAGGGTACATCCCTCGCAATCCTCTGGAATGGGTGCCAACTCGCGGATTCAAGCGAGTTGTGACTCAATTATAAGAAAAAGTCTAGAATTGAGTTATTTCGTCTTTTTTTACCACTAAAATGGGATTGTTTGTGGCTCAAACTCTAAAAGGGCTCTGATGATTTTGAAATAATTTACGGAATCTTCGGGCGAAAAACGTGTCCGTTTTTTTATTTATTTTCCCAACTTCCTGAATCGACTTTTCGCCTCTCTCATAAATACAATGGGGAGAATTGTCATAATCATCACGTTTAGCGTTAGGTTGACGTTTAAGAGTCCATCTAGATATCGAAGTAAAATAAATGTTGTTACTTTCTGGAAAAGCGAGAAAATAATGCAAAAACACAACTTCTATCGGCGCGACGGTAGAAACATGCGCATTAGACAAAACTGAGCTTAATAGATCACAGTAATTTAGTTAAACTAGTCCAAGAGATGTCGATTTCTTGGCGGGCACTTAGTGATGTGTGAGAGTCGATTAAAAATCATTAACTTTCAAGCGCCGTTCTACTTATACCTCTAGTTAGTGTAAATGGTTGTAGTAGGCTACAACTTGTAGTCGATGCCCTCATCCATTCATGTTTCACGGTTATGAACTGAGCAGTGATTGCACTCGCAACATACATAAGATAGCACCCTAGCTATAGATAAGAAGCACAGACTTACGTTACACCTTTTTAAGATGCCAGTACAGCCATGGCACATCTCAGCTATCGTGTGTGCTCTAAAGCTTGCTTATTTGAGAAACTAAGAACCTGAGTAAATTTATTTTAGAGGTAATAGGCATTTAAACTAAGGCAGAACACTGTTTAATTACATCACAATAAAATATTCTAAAATCCGTAAAACCACAAGGACCGTTTTCGAATATCAAGCTTGCGTCAAGTGCCAGGGTAACTAAAGAAAACGGGTTATTCCTGAAATCCCCCTTAGACATTCCCTTTAAAACGGGTTTTGTGTTTTTTTTCCTGAAATCCCCTTTGAAGCTGTAAGTACAAAATAATGGGGATTTCGGGAATAAAATAAAATATTTAATAAAATTCCCGAAATCCCCTTTATTGTATTTATAAGCAAAATATCATCTCGAATATCAAATCTTGCATAATCGGTAACACAGCACACGCAAAAAGATCGCTTTATAATCAAAAGCAATTGATCACCCTGGTCGCATGCCCTGGGGTTGACTTTGATTTAATAAACTAATCAATTATGTTCCATAAGTGGTATGAATCAATTTTATTCATATCTCATAACTTATCTTTTCGCTCCCATCTTGGTTACAAGCCGAAAAATCAGCGTCACGCACGCTTTTATTTTAATGTAATTGAATTATTCATTATTATGTTCATACTACTTGTGTTTGTATAATTTTTATTATTATTATTTCATAGATAACTAATTATATATACCTAAATGGTAGTAACAACTATTAATAAACTAACTATGAGCTTCGACAAGCTGTTTATGGTCTGTTATTTGTGAACCATATTTGATTCGAATGAATGACCGAATGATGTATGTCGGTCATTCATTCGAATCAAATATGGTTCACTGCGAAACTAATGGTAGAAAATAAATTTCTGACTTCAATGTTGCAAATTGTGATTATTTTAAACAAGGAATATGATCATAGTAGTTAGCCAGTCTTGAAAATCAGATAGATAATGAGCAATTGCACGGCATGTAACAATCAAGAAATTGTACTAGATTGTAATGCTTACAACGCGGATCCTATTTACAATTTTACAAACCACATGCTCCAGATATTTTGATCTGTGGACCACTCTTGCGCAAAATGGCGAATATATTTGATAAATACTACTCGACTACTCCACCGATAACTAGGTTGGGTATTGACATTTCTATTGTAGTTTTATTTGAACTCATCGATTTTTTTTCTTTATTATTATATTAGTATAATGTATGAAATGGTTTTGTCCTTTCTCCGTTTGTTCTCAATAATTTCTTTAAAGGAACTACTGAGACCGATTGTTCTTCATAGTTCCTATAGCAGTTCCTCGAAGGAATTACTGAGCCTTTTCTTGTCCCTACAGTTCCTTCAAACTAAAGGAACAGTTGAACCTAACCATCAAGTTCCTTCATATCCTCCTTTATGTTCCTTGTTTACATGGATATCAATTTATAAATTTACATACATATTGTTATAATTATATTATAGTCACGTGTTCACAAACAATAGACTGCCCCTTTCTACATTCACACAATCCATTGGACGAATTAATCCAATGAACTATATATGTACATAGCGTAACAATATATAATTTGATGCCGACTGATTATTGGTTATTGTTATATGCCAACTTCCGGTTTCTATCAACCAATCATTGTTAGTTGTTAAACGTGATTTTCATACCGATTTGATTATCAAGCACCTTTGAATGGTTACCTCCCTACGTGAGTCCGAATTCTTAGTTTTCCTGTTTAATTCAATATTTTTCTTAGTTCAGATACCATAGAATATACTGACACAGAAATAATGAAACAGAGAGCAAGTTTTTAGTTTAGTCAGTATACTTATATCATAAATTCAATATAATATTTATATTCAATGGGGGAGGCCTCGTCCAGCACAGCCTGATGATGATGATGATAATGATGATGATGACTTAGTGGTGACAATGGACAACAATATACAAACATCAAACTCGAACTACACCACAAATTTCAAAGAAATATTAGTTTTGTTGCTCTCTGTTTCATTATAGGTACACAATGTTCAATGGTGCCGTTGTGTGTCCGGCTAAGAATAGATTCCTCCATCTCCTCCCATAGATGTCGTAAAAGCCAATTAAGGGATTACAAGGGCAGCAGTCTCCATCTGAGTACTCAACACCGATACTGCGAACACTAGTTCGCTAAACGTGATTATGCCAAATCCTCCCATTGTATTTTATGGGCGAGACCTTGTCCAGCAGTGGACGTCTTAATGCTGCTGATGATGATGTGTTCATTCTTCTCTTTTTCTTCATCAGCTGGTAGTCATCCACTGATGGATGCGGCCTCCCACTATCATGCATAGCGTACAACGAGGGGATTTCCCACAAACATCACACTTGGAAGGTGGATTGGTTTTCGCAGTTTGGTGATAAGTAGTCAGGTGGTTTTTGGATCCTGACGTAATCCCTTAGTCGCCTTTTACGAGCTTTTGTTATTTACTAGCATGGAAGGATGGGACAACTAAATTGTTAAGAAAGCATTACGACACCTTTGACACATCAAGACATAAAAGTAACCACTAACCTCAAACTTCCTACATCCGTTGCCAGCAAGAAATGTAATACTGTGAAAGTATATGGTAAAATTCTTACCATGTGTAATATGAGCAGGACGCCTGTAGCGACCACTCGTCTCAGCCGCATCTCGACCTGTGGACAAAGATAATGATATTGTCACTTTCTTTGTAAACTTTGCAGATCATTCAACACAGTTAAACGATTGTCGTGTAAGAGGTACATTTGTTAACAAAAGTAACTTGAGGACACTTGCAACTTTTAGAAAGATAATTAAAGATGAAACGATCGACTGGCAGTTGCTTAAAATGATAACCATTCGAAATCTGTTGTTCGCACTTACATTTCATGGGTACCTATAGATTAAGATTTAAAATTAACATTGCAACTTTGCAACCAAACTTACTTATAAAAAGCACCATAGAATACATACAATCACTCGCACCGCACAAATACACATTCATTTAAGCAGAAAATACCTTTCAGTTTCAACCTTTCCTGCAGTTAGTAATTTTTCAAAAATCCGACCTTCGTTAAATTGGCATTCGAGTTTTCGAACTACACCATTAAGTGTAAAAGTAACGCGCTGGGTGTAAATGTTTTTGTGGTAAAGATTTTGTGGTGATAATAGTTTTGAGTGTAAAACAAATTTTGATGGTGACTGTACCGAAATTTCGCACAGCTTTGCAGAAAGATTGTCACTTTCGTGGTCTTGTCACTTGTGTGGTTTACTTTAAAGACATGTCATTAACTATTATGTGGCTAGCAGTTTTCCCTTGGAAAAGCAAGGTGACAGTACCTCTCTGTGATTACATGACGTGGTTTCTAAATCTGCATATTATCAAGCTACAAAAATATTAAAGAAAGCGACATTTGATACAATGGCTAAGATCTACCTTAATTTGTAGTATCCAAAACATCAACAAAGATCAACCTTCAGTGTAGTTTTAAGAGAATTGGGCCACAGGAATGCTGACACATATTAAAAATAACAATGAGTTCTAGTTATAGCATATATAACAACTTTCATCTCAGGTCGCTGGTTAGCCAATGAAGCACCTCCTTTAGAAACCCGGGTTCATGGGTGAGTGGGTCGCATCGTTACACTCGGGATCCTTTCACGAAAAGTGAAATTATTCAACGTTTGGTAATACAAACGTACGTTTTATTTATTATTAGGTAAGTGACTGAACTGGAAGTTCCACTTCTTCCTATAACATTTGAATCGTCCAATTTAGCCCGCTAAGTTAAAAACCATAACACAACAATGCAAGCGTACTGCTATGGCGGCAGAAATGGGTATGGTAGAGTACTTCCCCGACGAAGTTTATCAGAAAGAACCTAGCTAATTAAATACCAAACAAAGTATTCAAATATAGTCATAATAACTTTTCATTTGAAAAACCAACTTCCGCCATTGTATTCGACTAAAATATTTGGATGAAAAAAAAATGATGAAAGAACCATAGTGGTGAAAGGATTATGATACTTTTTGAATGCAAATGCTTGGTTTGTTGCTGAAAATATCAAAATCGCCATATGTTTGCCTACAATATTTGAGGAGTTCCCTCAATTCCTCATGGATTCCATCATCAGAACTGGATTCTGAAAAAAATGGGACCAATCTGGAAGTATATCTATTCAAATAAAAAAAGAATTTTCCAAATCGGTTCATAAACGCCGGAGATATGCGGTAACAAACATTAAAAAAAAATACAACCGAATTGAGAACCTCCTCCTTTTTTGGGAAGTCGGTTAAAAAGAGTGATAAGTCCTCTTAAGGTCCAATATTTATGGACTTTTAGTTCCAAGTATCTTTAGAAAGTGTCATCAGACTAATTTTGATGAAGGGAATTCCTGATGGTAGCGAGAGCACTAAATAATTTTCAGTTTATTTCATCAGCGTCAGACGTTTGAAACCTGATATGAAGGCAGCGCCTTTACACCAAAAACGTGTTCCGATTTTTAACGCACCTGTCTGCTTTAACACCAAAATGAAGTAAAGGTCACTAGCAGAACACGAAGAAAGGAAACAGAATTACTTTTCAAAATAACATCTCATTTAGCACATCAACAAAAAGCCGCACAATCCATCGCTGCTGTTGCAGCGGCTTAATTGGCTGGAGTTGGAAAGTAAAGACGCGGCCACACCGGCTTTAATCACCGAATATTTTGGGCGTTCCCGACAAGTGAAGTCAGTGCAAGTGGGCCGTGGGACCACCGGGAGAAAGTACAAATTCACGCAACTGCTGGAATGCACCGGAACTTTGAAGGTACTGTTTTTGCGATGCATTATGGCCTGCGAGTATGCAGTCGGCGTTGTGCCATTGTGGCTGTAATTAAAGGGCGCGGTGTGCCCACACCTGCCCCCGATTTGAAACTGTTCGATCCAGCTGACTTGCTGAACCAATATTCCAAAAAATAAAAACAATTGAAGCTCTTATTCCGTTGTTTTAGGGCTTAATATTGCTTCAGTAGGCGTGGTTGTGGAGTTTGTTTTATATTTTTTTTTGTGGCGTCAGGTGCTGAGGTTCAACGCTTGGTACAAAATTACAGCCGGTAAGTCAATCGGATTGGGAAGTTGATGAACAGTTTAGATGACGGTTTATTTTTAATCCCCCTGGAAGTAGTTAAAACTGATAACCGATGTTTGCAAATTTAAACAAGCTATAAAACGATCCATTAACATTTATGAACTCGGTGGATGAGCGTAGCCGATTAATGTCACGCCATTTCGCCAGTAAAAGTTATGGCAATCATAACAATTTGTTAATTATATTGAGAAGGTGCACGGAATATTGTATGATTCTTGTTTCATCTCATGAATGTTCATCCCAATAGGTATTTATCTTGGTTCAACCCATTTTATTTTTATTTTTATTCTTGTTTTATCCCACATCTATTTATCAAATTGATAAAAAAAACGAAATGTCTATATTCAATAGTGTGGCACAGAGTAACAAAAAAGCATTATAAACCCTATCCATGCACACCCTTTGTGATAAGTACTTACTTTCAGCTTAGCTTGAAATCAGTTGGATAAGTTAAGTTTGACTAAGCACGAGCCGAACGAAGCATGCCACGGTAGAAGAGGCTGTTGAGTGTCAGGACCTTTTGGGAGTTTTTTTTAGTACATTTTAGCAATCGAATAATTGCTTGTATTGAAGTGAGGTTAATTAAAATAGTTTTTTGGTTAGAATTATTTATTCAAACAAGAATTGGAAGGAATATTAAAGTTTTTTTGACTTTAAAACTGCTGCAAATACACTGTCACAAATGTTATGGAATCGAGATGAAACAAGAATATAAATAAAAAAAATGGGTTGAACCAAGATGTTGGCATGAATATTAATGGGATGAAACAAGAAGCACTCGGAATGTTTTATAAGCTTTTGAAGATTATAGTCAGGATAAATTTGTTTGCATTATTGTATTTTGTACAATTGGGCACAAAAGTGATTGGCCGGTACCTATGAGAGAACATAATATAGTCGTTTTGACAAACATTTTGAATGACTGTGCTTAAGATTTTTTTCGCCAACTTCATCTCTAACTATCTTGAGCAACGCATTGCTGATTTAAAGCAAAAGTGCGGGTTCGAATCCAACAGGATTAAATATATTGAGTCGCATTTTAAAATGTTAAAGTGAGTAATAACTTACATCTACGTGGTTCTTAAAACGAGTATTTTCTAATAGATTCAATGACTATGATCGGCTGAACTTAGATGTTACTAATAGATACGTTAAATTTGTATTAAATTTATATAGGCAGTTTTGGAATTACTAATAAATATATCCAGTGACGAATAGAATAGAATAGAATATAATTTATTGAAAAAGTATAACACAATTACAAATTTAACCTAATTAATTAGGCTAGTGTGATCTTGTTATAGAAAAATAAAGTCTGCGAAAATTCAAGGAATAACTATGTTAGAATATCTTCCTCTACGTGAAACAATACGTTCAATAGAGTTCGAATCAATTCCTATACTCAAAAAGAGTTTTTAAAGTTAAACAAGATAGGTGCCGAAAAATTAGAAAATAAAAAAATTAAAGTTTTATATATCTACATTATTTTATAGGAAAAATAAAACGAAGTGAGGCTAACGTTACTTAATAGTGTTCTAAACAAAAACAAAATCTGTTTTTTCTAAAGCCACGGTCCGACTTATTTTATAAAAAAATAATATTATTGATGGCTTCGGTACGAGATTCTGACTCGCACTTAGCCGAATTTGTTTAAATCAAAAACTACTAGGTACCGCAGTCATTTCAATTTACTAGTCATTAAATCATCATACACGTAGCAAAAAGCGTATCTCAAAACGCCTCTAATACCATTGCATAAAGCTTATTATCTAGTAAAACACAGCATCCAATTTGAGATGCCTCTACTTTCACTGCTTGACCCGATTAGAAGGCCCTTCATACAAATTTATTATCTGTATGATTTGTGAGAACTTGAGATTGGATTTATGAATGGATGTCAAAACGTAGGCGTTGTTTTTTACTGATTTATAGAGCATCAAGCAAAAAATACAACCATTGATGAAAGTGAAGATAAACATAAATTATGTTATAATATTATTATACTATGTATAGATTACAATTTGGGAGCAAAATTTTGGGTCCAATTTTTTTTTTTTTTTTTTACCCAGGCTAAAGTCTCGAGACCATCCGCCTTGTTCTAAGTAGGTCTACGTCTTTCGTTTAGTTTTTCTTCTTCAAATTATGTTATTTGTTTTTTTTCTTTATTGTTCAGGTCAAGTCGTCAAAGTCTCAGTCAAGTCATGCATTATAAAGCGGTGGTATTTTCACTAAGGCTTTGGTGGTAAATTTCCATTTTACACCTATATAAAAAGTCTCACAATATACAATATTTACTTATATTTAATTTCATTTAATTTTTCTTTAAATAAGCAACACCGGTTAAAATGACACCAAAAGTACACGATTAAAAAAAGCACTATAAAGAAATTTAAATTAAATAAAAAAATACAACCTATTTGACAACCTCCTCCTTTTTTGAAGTCGGTTAAAAATAGACAGCGTCTTTTTTCAAAAAAGGTGGGAAAAAAGACTTGGTGGTGCTTTAGTCATTACTTGGGTGCATAATTAAATGACATCTGGCAAAACATGATTTTATGTCAGTTGAAAAATCTAGAATTTGACTACGTATGTATAAAAATTCCTTGATCTAGAGCTCAAGAAGTAGTTAACATTCAGTTTATCCGTAGATAGAGTAACCAACATCTGGTTACTCTTTCTACGATTCTATTAATCTTTATTAGTTTAAAATATGAGTAAACAATTAAACTGATAAAATTAATTAGTAAGTGCTTCAGGTACAATCATCGATAAATTACATTCGGATATTAGCATCCGTCAGTAATTGACAGCTCAATCGCTTGTCTAGCCCCAGTCTAGACCCAATGTAAACAATATCAATGACTAAAGTAAGGCCTATCATCGCACTAGATCTGCAGAGCGTTGACCCTGCGCCGGCGCTGGCTCTATGAAACTGAAAGTAAATCGCGACAAAGAGGCACCACAGAATACTATGACATTATAATCGAGTACTTGCAAATTAAACTATGCAGCAAACATCAAAACTTAAAGCTCAAAATCAAAACAAGTAGTTTTTCATGTTTGATATTATTGCAAAGGTAATATTTTTATTATACAACTAAATCGTCCACTACCTGAATCAATAATGTTTTAACTATATTATTATAATGACATGGAAGATTCTTTTATCATTATAATATTTAAGACTGTTTACTTTATATTTAAATCTATTCAAAATCATTTAAGTAACTAATTTCTAAACACTTAATTACCATAGAAAAGCTGGTATCACACAAAAAAGCGACTCAAGGTGCCACTTAATAGAAAACCAAACTGAATTTATTTCTAAACAAACAGAACGCACCCAGACGAAAGTTTTCGTTTATTTACACTTTCACCGCGACTGTCACTTCTAGGATTTTGAGGATCTATCTCTGAGTGTCACGTCATGTCAACCTGTCAAACTGAGCGCAATGTGTCGTGCGTAACGTGTGAAGAAGACAGTTGAACGACGTTGATTGCGCGTGTAAAAGAGACACTGCGGCGATATTCATTCACGTTACATTTTGACGGTCAAATCTCGTGACAACGGTCAATGACACTCGTGATAGAACTTTTGCTTTCGCTTATACTTTTACTGAGCTAATTGTAGTATCGTGTAATCGAGTTTTATTTTGTTGAATGTTTCGAATCACGTCATAATGAAAAGTTAAAAAACATTTAGCATGAAGAAATGTACGTATAGGGTTTTCTATGAACAGGTAGGTATGTATAACTTCCGTTATAATTATCAGCTATCAGACGTCCGCTACTGGCCTCAAGGCTGCAAGGCTTCTCCCATAAAACGCTAAGGGGGGATTTGCCATAATCACCACGCTTTGCAGACGGATTGGTGATTGCAGTACGGTGGATGCTGCTGGGCTATCCCCTGGTAATCGCTTAGTCGGCTTTTATGACATCCATGAGAGGAGATGGAGGGGTCCATTCTCAGGCTGGACACACCATGGATACATGTCTCATCTGGCCAACAATAATCTTTATCATGTCGTGCGTATCACCATTGCTGGCTGATGCTGAGAGTTGATTCTGAGTTTTGACAAGCAATTGACACGGACTAATGATGTAGTGTACCACGGATTTTTGTATGGAAAATGAGGTTCACAGAGTGTATGTTAGGGGTGCTCATCGGTGTCGCTATACAAAAATCCACACTACACTAACACCAGAGGCCCAATTCTCTAATTTAAAAACATTCAATTCGCAGTATAATCTCGTCTCAGTCGCACTGTCACGTATAGTGACTATTACTTAATCTTCGCGTTTCTTGCGAAGAATATGAAATAGTTGCTGTATGAAACAGTGCGACTGACACGAGACTGGAATGTTTTTAAATTAGAGAATTGGGCCTCAGACGTCCGTGTCATTTGCTTATCAAAAGTCAGAATCGGCTCTCAGTTGTCTGTAACCCAATGATTTTTTATAGGGTACTATATCCATGCTCTAACCTCCGTCAATTTGATGTATACAAACTGCTATAATATCTATGTCGTCGACCGTTATCAACCAACTGCAATACCTTGTCATTTGCAACTTGTTTATTGACGAGAAAAATGAAACAATACATGTTCTATGTTCGAACCTAATAAATTCTATCCGACCCAGTATCTATGCCAGCGGGTCTGCGATCTGGGTTTACGACGCCAACGCCTTATTCCCAGTGACAGTATTGTTAGGTACCGTGACAATTAACGGAATGTACGCTGGTTCCTAGTACACTAAGAGAATAGAATTGTTTTAATTACGATAGTTAACTGCAATTTACGTTTCTTAATCTCAAAATCTGTTTTTTTGTTTACTAGACTTTTCTGTCTGTTTTACAGATTTTTCCGGGCAGTAAATAAATAGGAAATATTGTCTGTAAAAATAAAAACACCATTATGTCTCAGGATGGCGGGCGCAGTGCAATGCCACATAGGGTGCGTTCTAGTCGGGCGCGGCCTGTGAGGTAATGCATTGTTATAGGCAGAGGTATACCACCTAACATCAGGTGGGCCATTGGTTTATCCCGGCACTTATTTATATAAAAAAATAATAGAACAAAATAAATGGGCTCTTTTCTCAGAATAAACCATTATTCTGAGGCTCTTTACGCCTTTTTTAAAGAGCGTATATTTTTATTTAAATTCGATGTTTTTTTTGAGTCATTTTATGTCATTTTAACAGGTGTTGCTTATTTAAACAACACAAGTGTGGGGAAATAAAAAATAAATTGTATTAGTAAAGTCACGCTTTTCAAATTGATGGAAATTGTCCACCAAAGTCGTAGTGAACTGCCACCGCTTTACTAAGGCATAAAAAAACTGAAACTTTGACGACTTGACTTGACCTAAAACAATAAAGATAAAAACGAAAGACTTACTTTGAAGAATAATTCAAACAATTGAAAACGAAAGACGAAGTCCTGCGTAAGACAAGGCGGTCTGGTCTGAAGACTTAAGCCTGCACGAAAGGGCGAAAAGAAAAAAAAACAATGCATCAGCGGTAGTCAAAACGAAAGTAGAATTGATCTAAAATCAGCTCCGAAACTTTGGATCGGATTTTGGTCAGTCGGTCGGTAACTTTCTCCGTCCGACTAATTAGCGGGTATCGGCTGTCGATGTTTTCATGTCGATATCGATGTTTACATGTCGATGTCGATGATCGTATGTGATTATTGACCGGTCAGATGATTGGATTAGCTGATCGCTGTGACGTTTATTTGTTGTGTGGAATGCTGGTTAGACGTTTTGTATTTTGAATTGTTGTTTTAATGTTGGCTGATTAATAATTAGTTAAAAAATAAAACCTGAACACACAAAAGCTGAAAATAAAATATAAAATGGGTATAGTGTTGTTATTTTTAAACTTTTATATATTTTGAACTTTTTAGTAGTGCAGTTAATATTAGTGTAACATATTTTTAACAAGTACTTTTATTTGTTAGGTACCAAATTAATTTATATTAATTATTATTTATATCAACTATATTTTTCGTATGGTAAGAAAATTGCGTTTTATATCAGACTTATTAAGTGTAGTCCAAATAATAGACCCCTCAATGTCCTCCCGTGGATGTAGTAAAAGCCTTATTAAGAGGATTAGACCAAAGGATGTGCAGCAGCATCCACCGCTTATATGTGGCAGTTAGGGAATAGATAGATAGATAGATGAACACTATAATGTACACTAGGAAAAATTATAACAAAACCAAAGATACATAATTAGCTGGGTAAATTGTGTGTAAGGACACCCATTTTACCTATTTTTTTCATTTTTTTTACGGCAGACCTATAGCAACGATTGCAGTTATTGCAGCAGCTGTCAACGGCTGCCGCCGATGCGTCGACGGCTGCCGTTGACATCGTGCCGCTCGTGTAGAAGAGCACTAAGTGAAATAGTCATATATTATGTCAATGTACCTAAGTGAAGCTTTTTGTCAGATGTTTTCCAAATAATGTTTTTTTTTAGAAATATAGATTTCTTCCAGGAAACCTTACGCAACAGGTAAGATTACTTAGACGATGAAGGACAAAAAGCTTCACTTACATTGACATAATACTACTACATACTACCTACTACATACTAGTTCACTTAGTACTCTTCTACACGAGCGGCACGATGTCAACGGCAGAGGTAGCTGTCGACGCGTCCACACCATCTGTCAACGCGTCAGCGGCAGCCGTCGACGCGTCTGCGGCAGCCGTTGACAGCTGCTGCAACAACTGCAAGCGTCGCTATAGGTTGACGGCTGCCGCCGATGGGTGGAGTTGCCTCTGCCGTTGACATCATGCCGCTCGTGTATCGACATCGTGCCGCTCGTGTATATGAAGCCTTAGCTACCCGTCGCATATACGTGTAGGTACAATATATACGCATATATGGTGGTAGAGGCATATAGTGTTCACTTTCAAAGATCGATGGTTCTACAATTGGTTATCTATCCCAATCATAGATCAATTGCCTATCACCCCGTGTGTGACCGTCACGTTGTTCAAACTAAAGATTGTTTGTTATGTCAATTAGAGACTTGGGATTGGACAGGCACGATGCAGCTTTCCCCGAAGGCATGTAGCTTATTACTCACATATCATTTCCTATGTGTAGTAACATTTATATTTTTTGTCGGGAATTATACTCAAATCAACCAAAGATTAGGTTTGAATAGCAGGGACGATTAACTTAATGGTCAAGAGAGATGACTGCAATCAAAATGTATCCGTTTCCATACATTTTTATCGATTTAATTCAAACAAACAAGATTTTTCAGTGTTATCTTTCGTTTTCACGAGTATTATATTACCAAGATGTCAAATTGTATGAGTATTAAAAAAACTATAAAATATTTTAGTAAATGCGGGAATTAGGCACGTATCTATGCTAGCCCTAACGAGTAGCAACTCAAATGTCAGTGCCTTCACCGATATAAATATATGAATTCGCAATATTCTCATAAATCTAAAATGAGGATTTTTTCAATATAGAGACGTCATGGGACATGTTCTAAAACAAACCGCAGATTTCATTAATGTACCACACCGTTCCATTCCAATTAACACGTTGACGTTGGAACCCATCGACTTGCCTAGGGTTGGCAAAAGTTAAACTTGCGGCGAAAAAATTTGCAATTTTAGTAGAGCCGTTTCAGAGAAATCTATTAGAGAGAAGAGTGAGAGTGTTCAAGAAGAGTGATCAATTTTATTTACGCGTCAAGTTAACGTTGTCACGAGACATACAAGCATGGAAAAACATGTTTGTTACTATGGAGATTCGCAAAATACTTATTAGGGGTTTTTAAATCGAATAACGAATCAATCTTTAGTGAGACAATGAATAGCTTTAAATTGTATGATTTGTTCACATTATTTTTAAACTACGAAAACTTTTCTTGTTAACTTTAGTTCGATATTTAATATTACTGAGCTTAACCTTATTAAAAGTCAGAATTATAGCTGATTTGGTAACCCTATGGACGTTGACAGTGACATCGCACCAAAAAGCTCTTTGTATGTAGGTACTATGTCTGTACGCGCACATTTGATAGCCTTTCTATTATTTTATTGCCTCGGGATATTTTCATAATTTTAATTGTTTCTTTTTCTTCTTTTTGCTCACACATTTTTATGTTAGTGGTTTTACTTTTGTTTGCAAATATTGCTGAGTAATATCTAATGATTTGAAATAAATGTTGAATAAAAAGAAATTAAGTAGGTAGGCGAAGAAATATTCATACGCTTCATAAAACGATAAATTCTGATTATTTACAATGCCTTTTGTTTGAAACTTAATTCAATGAATCTAACGAAAACTATAGAAGGATAGAAAGACAAATGACTAGACACATTTTTTTTATGAGTAATTGACGGCACTGGTGTTTTGTGGCCCACCTTATGTTAAGAGGTAACCCCAGCCCATTACAAATGCAATACCTCTTAGGTCACGTCCACCTAGGACGCGCCCTACCCGTCATCCTGAGACACAAAAATGAAAAGTCTCATGTGCCGATAATTTCCAGGAGCAATGCTACTATACAACAGAATAAATATTAGTACAAACTATACTGCTAGTTGGCAGAAATAGATTAAAACACACATTGAAACAAAAACACATAGGTATCTATTAATACCTATATATAGGTTCTTACATCAATGACGCGACATTTATCATGACATTTATCTTGTTTGGGTTCTAATAAAAAACAATAAAAACATGTTATTATCCTGTGACAAAATGTTATTTGCATAAGTTTCGGTTTCATTCAATCGCGGGCCTCCAAACTGGTCCAGATTACAAGTGACGGCGAAAGTGTTTGGGCCAACATCGACATTTCGGCGTATTTACGACGGGTCCCGTACTATTTGCAAACACAGTGCTTCATTTTTTATTACTTTTTAGAATGAATACCATTGGAAGGAATTATCATCTTCATCAACCTGTAGAAGTATACTGCTGGACATAGTCCTCCCCCTTAGAACGCCACAACGAACGGTCTTGAGACCTTGAGTCGCCTCTATCCACCGACATCATGCTATTATTATAATGTCTTTAGTCCATCGAGAGGAAGGCCTTCCTACCTCTACTTTGAAGGAAGGAATATAAATTATAAATTATAGAACCTTAAAAAAAAAAAAATTAAATCTGGGTTTTTTCGTTTATAACATGTCTCATAAATTATGAAGTTTGTGCCGTGGTGTGTCTGACCTTAGAATAGCCCCCCCCCCCCTCTCCTCCCGTGGATGTAGTACAAGCGTTACTAAGAGATTACACCAAAAGATGGGCAGCAGCATCCATCTGAGTATTTATCACAACAACTGAGATCACCAATCGCCTGCCAAAAGTGGCGAATAATCACCACATTTTTTTTTTCTTTTTTTTTTACATTACACATTGAATACAATGGGGGATTAGGCAAATCCCCCATAAGACAAAATTGTATTCAATGTCCTCGTCCAGCAGTGGATGTTTAAAGGCTGGTGATGATGATGATGAATCTTTTCTCGGTGCCACTGCTACCTATATTTGCCATTATACAAATCAGTATAAGTGTATAGGTATGTTTTTAGTTTATGGCAAGTGGCTAGTGATCAAAATAAAAATATATTTATTTGCTTGAATATAATGTGATATAAAGAAAGGTCTTAAATAGACAGGTAGGTACCTAAGTTGCAATTATGTAGCATGCAAATTTAAAAATACAAAAGAATGTAAAAATTCAATAGAAATCATCAAATTAAAATTAAAATCATAAGGAACAATAAAATTACTACGGAGCCTCAACAAAAAAAAATTGAATACTGTAATGTTAATGTTATTTCGTATTCAAACTGTACATGAATATTGTAATAACATTTACTTATTAATCATTGAATGAATACATTCTTATTGCTGATGAACTAAACGCACTCAAATTAATAGGGTGCCTCCGCTTTTACTTGGCACTTTACACATAAAACTTGATGTTCAAAAACGATCCTTGTGGGTACGGATTATGGAATATTTTATTTTGACGTACTGAAATAGTGGGACTTTCAGTTTTAGATCAGACAACATCAACAATTATTAGTGATTCCATCTAGCAGGTTCAAATCCCACCTAAATCCAGATAAGTTTTTATGTTGCAAATAATATTTTTGTCGAAGTTTCATGAAGCTTGTATACCACAGAAAATTTCTCAATTTTGCTTCTAGCTGTTTTGACCTAAATAAACCGATAGAAGCCCTCATAACAACAATACCTTGAATAAATGTCATAAAATGCCTCGGAGTTGAGAAATATTAAAATTTTTTTACTCATTGTAGGTATGCACAATATGAAACTTAACGTTTTTCCATTTCATCATCTCATATCATCATCATGATGATACCGTATGCTACCGGAATTTACCGTTTTTCCGTTTGCCTACTTAAAAATCTCAAGAAGCGATCCTGCATTCTTTGATGAATTATCTATAGTCAGTTTTTTTCTTATCTTAGTTATTATAAATAACTTTTACCTTGACCTAGTAAATCAGCTCATTCGATGAAAGCCAATAAAACTAGTTTAACAACTCTTAAGAATCGTAAAATTTTCTTTAAAACAACATGTTTAATATTAATCAAAATGCCATCATCTATAAAGTTAGTCTATTAACACCAATATATTGCTTACGAATCGTCTGCCTGACCTGCCATGCCCAAGACTTTCTCTCTACCTGCTAATAGTAGATATTATTCTAGCTTGTGTCTGACTGTGAGTATTTAAGTGTAATTTTTCGTAAAATATTTGAGCCTTTGACTCTTTGAATGCAAATAATGTAAGTTTGCTTTTTCTGAATGAATACACACTCGTAACTGACAACTGTTATTCATTTAAATGAGAGAGAAAAAAGAAAAATATTTTATTTATAAAAAAAAACAGATCGATAAAGTAAACTAGAAATAAAAAGGGGCTAGTATTGCACCCTGTGGCACCCTCATGACAATAGTCGATCCTGAGTCTTCAGGATTAAGTATTTGACCTACAAAATAGACAATTACCAATCCACCTGCCAAGCGTAGTGATTATGGCAAGCCCCATTGGATTCTATGGCGGAGTTCTCGTCAAAAGGCTGCAGAAGAAGGAGGAATGAGGTAACTTTATCACGAATTTTAATTGCTATACTTTTATTATCGACAGCAAGTCAGTCGCAAATTTGTCATGCAAAAATGTTGTATTTACAAGCCAAAATTTTTTACATTGTTTTTTTAATTTAATTTGCAATGGATAGAAACTTGTCAACGTAAATAAAAGGTTCTCATTGCTTCTGGTATGAGAATGCCACCCACGTTTCAACCAAACGCGACACTCACCACGACAAATACCGGAATCCAGCTAAGAGCATAAGTAGAAGTCTTGACAACAATTCTTAGAAAATCCAATGTGAAATCAAGCCAATCATGTCTATTAATTTAATTACACAAGTGTGCTTAGACTTAGAGCCATCGACCGTCATTATCTCACATCTAAATGAATCAGGCATGTAATATAATGTTTGGGAATGCCTACCTAGTTAAAGTTCGACTTGTTTTACAACTTTCCCTTCTACAGTCTCAAAAAAATTAAACCTTAACAAAAGTTGCTCCCAACATTTTGATGTTAATTAGCATAGTAGTTTTCCCACGTCAAAGAAAATACTATGTGGTCCCAGAGCGTTAGGTGAGAATCTGAAACTTTTACTAGATTGTTGTTCAGCAAATGGTGTGACGTTTTGTTAATCCGTCCCCATTGTCTGGTTAATAAACATAGCTATTTTTACTTTTAAATTAGCTGACTGCTTAACGATTGAAATTTGTACACAGAAAGTGCTATGTCGAGACTCTGGTGTCGAATCTATTCAAGTATTCTAAATGGATTAATTTTATCAAAATGTTATATAACTCTTTTTTTCTATAGCTGTTTTCAATAGGTATTGAATTTGTGTTTAGTTGCTGAAAAAAGCTAACATATTTTCTCTTCATTTTGATTACTTGTATGATCTTAAATAACGTCAAAAAGCCGAGCATCTTCTCGCTCTGTTAAGCTTGTAAAATTAATTTATGAGTAGTGTGCAAAAAGCTTTTGA
This sequence comes from Epirrita christyi, assembly GCA_951392215.1. Taxonomy (NCBI): domain Eukaryota; kingdom Metazoa; phylum Arthropoda; class Insecta; order Lepidoptera; family Geometridae; genus Epirrita; species Epirrita christyi. The sequence goes on along the minus strand of OX595842.1, from coordinate 4,677,649 downwards.
AATGGTGCGTGCAAATTGTTCACAAAGAATATAAAAGAAACTTCTTTTCAAAAATCTTAGATGTATAATTCATTTAGGGATTAGTCAGTAGACCTTTGTACAGCATCAATTGAATAAATTACATCCTCAGAATGATAACAGATCTGAATAAATCATAAGTCATTTATCTTTTTCTAAATGGAGAAAGCGCGGATGGATATAGATAACTATAGATGAGCATAGATATGTTTAGATGAGGCTTAGTCTAAGGTCCGATACCGGAGGTGTTTCACCTATTAATGACCATTAACTCTTAGGTAGATGCCGACTGCTTGGTTCCAATGTTTCATGTTTAACTACTTAGGGTCTGTCTATACATATTATGTACTACATAATATTAGTGAAGTGTGTGTTTTATGGTTTGTAATAGATAATTAGATTTAGATCAATTAAGAGACTTATTTTTAGATTTAGATTCGAAAGAAAATACAAATCATTTTTATTCAATAACTACCTTGTATTATTCATTATAATTAAACATTGGTTTAATAAAACACTGTTTGTGCATTGATTGTGGCATTTACTTCTTGATGAAGATTTATTGTACGTAGCTCTATGAAACTTAAGCAGAGTAAACATTAAAAACCACAGTTTTATGTAAGCTAATCCGGTGTTTAATCATTCAAGCAATGTTAGCGATTCTGTGCACAGTATTAGGTATCTAAATTTAAAGTGCCTTGAAATTTTCGCGCGCCCTTTCTGATATACTAAAATGAAAGGGACCGCGATAATTTTAGAGAATGATGCACACATATTTTATTTGGTTTAACGTTCGATAAAATTGATGGCGCTTATCAAAACAGGTTCAAACAGATTATCGTTATGCAGATTTCTGGTTAGTTTTATGCAACAACATTCTATCCAGCTAAGTTATAAGCTCAAAGTAGGTTGCAGTAAAATAGGTTGGTGCTTAGCAGTTACTATAAGATCCAGGTAGGTTGTTCAGTGAATTTCGATGTTACCACAGTAACAATTTTTAGGCAGCTTTTGCTATCGTGACGATTCTGTTAGTGACATACAGCTGGCGAAAATTCAAGGACTCGATAAAATGAACATCTTTCTAAAACTACCAGAAACACTTATCCTATCATTCAGAATCAGTTTCGAAACCTTTGTTTGCTAAAATAGCTTATGTCTTGTTTTGACGTTTGTCATCTTACATCAGCGAGAACAGAACAATTTTAACTAAAATAGATTTGAAGAATGATTACGAATAAGAGGGTTAGTAAGCAGTAAGAAGTTGCATTGACTTATCCTGTCTGCTTTTCTCAACCTCCTATCTGAGGTCATCTTTAGTTACAAGTTGCTTTCTTATGTACAGTCAGCTATAGCTATAACCTGCGCTGTTCGTATACTTATAAAGATGCATAACGAACTAGCTATTTTGTGTTTTTAGATATATTTTTCTGTGTTTGTGTATTAGATAGATCTACCGACCTAGTGTGCCTAGTGTGTCGTGTACCTGGCCTAAGAAATGACCCCACGGTCTCACGGTCACGGTCTGACTACGGTGAGTGTTACTCGTTTGGGTGTAATGGTTCCCGTCCCGTGATTATGTCAATTCCCCGTATTGTATTTCATGGGTGAGGCTTCATCCAGCAGTGGACGTCTAAAGGGTGATGATGATGATGATGATTAAGAGTAAAACTTAAAAAGATTCAAAAATATAGAAGATTTTGAATAGTAGTTCACGGAGAATTAGATTATCAAAGTTTCACGTTCATAATTAATCAAAACTAATCAGCCCATTAGATTCCCACTAATGAGACTTGGGCTTGTTCTCAACGTGAGTTTAATGGGCTTTATTCGACCACGCTAGCGCAGTTTGGGTTGGGATGACATGCTATTAAAATTGTTGGTCCTAGTGTGGGTTCTATAGTATCGGTTTCTCACGATGTTTTCCTTATCCGTTTTGAGCAATCAATCATGCGCAACTTGTTCTAAAAAGTAAGTACCATAGGACCAAGACGGGGGCCTTAATCATGAATATGTTTTTTTTTTAAATTAAATGACGGAAATTTCTTTGGGCTCACCTTATATTATGCGGTAACACAAGCCCATTACAAATGCAATACCTCTTAGGTCACGTCCACCTAGGCCGCGCCCTATATGGCATTGCAATGCACCCGTCATGCTGAGGCATAAAGATGAAAAATCTCATGTGCCTGTAATTTTACCGGCACCCATACATGACACAGATACATATGACAGCAGATATAAGTTTGGTGGTAGTACTTCCCCGGAAAAACTCTTACAGAGTGCTCTACTACTAACAAACTAAGTTACCTATAAGTGTAGGAATATAGGAAGTCATTTTGTACCATTGACAATGATGGTGGAATAAGTACCTTATAATCACCACCATAAGTACCTTATTATTACCTCCATTGTAACTATTTTAAATAACTTAAAAAGGGTAATCATCGTTCCTTTAACATTTCGTCCTTTCTCTTCACGTTTCGCTTAATTTTCAACTTGTAACATTTGGTCTTAACTTTCTCTCGCTCGTCGCTAAGTTAAACTAAAGTTCAAGTTTAAAGTTTCGTTACCGTCACTAATTGTTAATATCTTGTAATAGGTATAAATTGAACGTTCGATCTTAAAGCTTGGTTAACACAGAAAACAGCAAGTTCACTTCAAATTGCGCGACATTGCAAACGAGCTTCAGTATCGGAAGATCAATATGTGGTTTTTATTAGAAAACTGCTTTTAGGTTATTAATTCATGTATTCTAGGTAGTGTCAAAACTAAAACTATTGTTCGTTTAAATTGAAATGGTTTAATTGGATGGTCGTTTTAAGTGAAATGTTTTCAGACTGTTTCATAAATTGATTATTGCTAATACGTGATACGCTAAGCAATTTATTTTTAACGAGCCTCAATTCCAAACTTTTGTATTCACAAAATGATATTGATTGAATGATACAGAATAACAATTCGTAAAGTTGCCTATCTGTACGTGTATCTAGCGGTGGTTTAACTACCAAAAGGGCTACATATAAAAACCTGACAAAAGTTAAACAATGCTTAAATTTAGATAATGTTTATACTTCGGTAAGGGGGTATTTGGTAGCGATTCTGTATTATCTTAATTTAAAGTGCGCTAAAATTATCGCAGTTTCTATCTAATAGACCAAAATAAAGCACAGTTTAAATTTTGAGAATTATGTACAGAATCTTTTCCAGTGTTTAGTTTACGTAGCGTCGCCCATATCCCGAAACATTCGAAGAGTACAAGCCATTTATTTTATAAGCTGTGTCTGAGGCTTGAAGCGATTACTTCGGCTCATCATTTAATTGATCAAGATTGAAAGAATACAATTGGTTACGCTATCATTATTAGTTCATGTTAGAAAAATAAATATTGAGAGAAAGTAACAGATAAATAAATCATTTTTCGGTTGTTACAACCATTAAAATCATTGTTGTGTGGGTGTTACTCAATTCCATTTTGTTACAAAAGTGATGTTGAACCTACCTAGTTAAAGCAGACCGTGAAATTTGACGTTACTTAAGAAAGTTGACCGCGTCTCGAATGCCAATGTCATTTGCTTTTCACACCATGGTCAATGCTTTCGTGTCACTTCATTTACGTAATGCGCACGCGCCGTATCATCTTGTTAATTATGTTCGATTACTTTTTAACTGCCATTACTGATGTAATCGTTTGAATAATCAGGTACCAAGTAATAAGTAGGTAGGTGTGCAGTGTTATTGGTAGAAAGCGTTGGTTATGGGAAAGCAATGGCGGCGGTGAGCGTACCACTCATCATCAGCCCATATTAGTCCACTGCTGGGCATAGGCCACTGAGCTCGGTGTTCAGCTCACCACTGATCACATCCTCACGTCCAAGAAGCTCTGCCTACCTCTTCGGGGGTAAAGGCGTGCTTTTATGTATGTAAGTTGGTAACAGAAGTACGAAATAAATATAAAATCTACAACTAAAAATAAGTAAAAATTTTAATAATTTTTGAGCATAAAAATTGTTTTTACATTGCACCAACAAACAATTGAAAAACTATTAACATAAATTTTTCTCCGGTCTTCAATTATGTTAATCGTGATTTTCTTTAAATCAGTCGCTAAAACTATTATTTTAATTTATTTGTTGATGTTCATCTATCGACTCTATCACAACACTAGTAAATAACACGATATAAGTAGCCATAACATTTTCCAACGAGCCATAAAAACTAGTTGTCAACGGAAGTTTTCCAGTTAGGGCGGGCGGTACAATACTTGGAAACACAGCCTCTCTCCTCCTGAACTTTACGTCTTGTTAATAGGGTTCATATTGGCGTGTTTCTTACCTCGCCTCACTGACAGACTGACACACATCTTAGGACCCGCTCTGAATAAAACACACATGTTTACGGATACGGACGCTATCTGGAATCCGAAATCCGGAAAGTTCGGATCTTATGCTAATAGATTACATTTGAAATGTAGATTTTGTTGATTTCGCTACTTGGTTTTGTAGGTTTATTGAACGATAGATGTGGTTTGCATACTATGTTATCGCTCTCATTTTTTTTGTTTGATCGGTCAGAAGGTCAAAGGTTGAAAAAAAACAATTGAGCGTGTATCTATTGTTTTTTTTTAGTTTGCTTCAGAATGTTGCTGCCTTCATGGCCATATTGGATGCCTAAATAATGATGATCTAACAATCTAAGGGCGATTTCATGATAGATCAGGCAAGGTCATGGTCATGGTTCATATTAACAGGTTAAAAAAGGTCAAATCTAGAAGAATCATTGATCTTATTGCTGAAAACATATTTCAATCAATGTGGGTAGTCTGAAAATATGTAATTGTTAGTTGATTGTTCTTTAGTGGTCCGTGCCATGTTTGGAAAAATGGAACACTTATTTCAGTGTGCGAGGACATCAGACAAATTTTTGAGTAAGAGTTAGATAACATTCCTGAAAAATGTATTGATTTATCTAGTACATAGTAATCAATAAAATAAATAAATAAAAACAAACAAACATACCGATTAGTCTTCCAAAAATCAAAAAGCACAGCAACAAGGTCCACCACAATCACAGTTCGCACCAAAAAAGTTCCACTGTTCAAAATAAAAAAAAAACGTCAAAAGCACGTGTTCCCACACACTAAAGTGTTAGTATGGTTTCGACGGGCGTGCGCGCGCCAGACTAAGTGACAAGTGCTGTGAGCGCCCGCGCAGGTGCCAACCTCCCTCTAACAAGGTCGCTCCCCCCTACACCATTTCACCGGGAGAAAGTCTGCCTACATACATACCAAATTTCCGAACTGATTGAGTCGGATGAATTAAGTGTGGGATGATGAATGGAAGGGTCAGTTTGGAATGTCGGCGGCTTTGTTGCGATAGGTCGGTACGATACCCATCTGAAGGCTACTGTCTGCTTGCGAAGGGTTGCGCAAGAGTTTACAAGGGTCTGAAGGTGGACCGTGTATATGAGAACTTCATGCCTTTATTGTTTAACATTAGTTACTTACAATTTTTAAATATAACACGATTTCAGTTACATAACATGTTGAGAAAATTTTCAATTTATTTATATTTTTAGGGTTCCGTAAATCAGATGAAAAACGGAACCCTTACAGGATCACTCTCTTGTCTGTCTATCTGTCCATCTGACATAGCATAATTTTTTGTCTGACGTAATGGATGAAAAAAACAATTGTTACTTAAACAGTGTTAGGTGACCCAATCACGGACGAATTAGCGTTGATAAATGAATTCAGATTTTGGGGGACAATTTAGAAAAGAAAGCGAAAGGGCTCATTATGTGAAACACAATTATTTTTAATTATAATTTTAAAATGCATAATTTAAGAGATAGTTATTCATAAAATATACAAAAATCAAGCAGTTCATTTAAGAAACAACCGAGAGTAAATAAACACATAAATGAATGTATTGCAGTGTTGCTCAAATTTATTGAAGACTTAAGTTGAATTTGTCTTGTGGTTACTATGGTAACCTGTATTTGTACGGAACCCTCTTTTTTTTCGAAATTCTAATTAAGGAATTTGTACGATATTTTAAACTCTTTGTAACCCACTTATTTTTATTTATGATTTGGGTTTTGGCAAAGTGAATACTTAAACTCTGTGATACCATACTATATAGGTGTATTTTCACAATGGACAAATACATCAGCAAAGGAAAGTTCACAAAGAAGTGATTTAATATTATGTTTGTACGGGTACAAAGAAGGTTCCTTTTGATCTTGGAAGAATACACAGAATAATACAACGCTAAATCTTACTGGAAATACGTTACTTACGAAATAAACTTTTTACCCGACTGCAGCAAAGCAAAAGGAAGGTTATAATTTTAGCAGTCTATAAAATCTGTTCCCTCGTAGCTACGATTGATTCAACTTGACGGATTTTGACAAATTAAACGCTAGTGGCATATTGTGACGGCCTCTGTGGCGCGGCGGGCGAAGGTTCGCCGGGGACGCAGGAGGTTGCGGGTTCGATTCCCGCCTCGGAACAAATATTTGAACGATTTGCAGATATTTGTTCAGGGTGTCTGGGTATTTTCTATGTACCTATAATAAAAAATATCTATCTATGTAATGTATTGTATTAAGTATATCGTTATCTAGTACCCATAACACAAGCTCTGCTTAGCTTGGGGCTAGATAATGTTGTGTGAAATGTCCAGCATTTATTTATTTATATAGTGCTGACCACATACTAGAATTTCCCGTGTCGTGGGCATAAGAAACTATGAGTGTGTATGGTTCCACAACACCCAGACCTGGAACATCATCATCAACATAATTAGCAGCGTTTAAGGCTTAAGGTTTAAGGCTGTGGGTTTGAAACCGATATTGTGAGTGCACAAAAATTTGGTTGCTGTGTGTTCTAAGGGCGGATTGACGATCCGTGGCGCTGCGGGTGAGTAGCCGGCTGAGACGCGAGAGATTCCGGTTCGATTTCAGATGCAGGACGAATGTTTGCATGATTTGAAAATTTGTTTTAATCGTGCAAACATGATCATCAAATCAACAAACTGTTCCAGGTTTGGATTTTGTGGTACCATGGCTCCCGTAGTTCCTGATACAGGAACACAGACACAGAGAATTCCAGTGTGGAATGAGCACTATGTTTGTCAATGTTAAGTGTTATTTATTTATTTACGAATTACTCCAAACGGCAAATTTTTTGATTCTAAGATGTTATTAGATTAAAAGGAACGGAAAGGAAGGAAGGATTAGAAGGAACCTTTCAAATTATTAACTCTTGAATTGCATACCAACCTTCGAAATTCACAGACACTGCACTGAGACAGCTAGGTGGATAAGATACATAACACCTAACAGTCGTATACATAGTTGTGATTAGTTAGTTGTGACCAGGCCGACCCTTCACTCTCCCTTGCTATAATAGAAAGATGGTATTGATAAGAAAATCTTACGCCCATATGGTCCAATGGACTACGTGGATACGCAGACGCACGCAAGATACAAAGCGGCAAGTCTATCGTTCATCAATCATCACTATCAGATACAGCCGATTAATTTGACTGTGAAATGCAATCTTTGATCTGCGGATTGCGGAGAATTCGGAGATTTTATCTACTGTCTGCAATTGTGTTTCGATATTTCATTCATGTCATATTTTATGCTTTGTCTAAGATATGATGATATGATACTAATGTGAAAATGTTTATATAAATTAGGTGACAAAATCGTTTGGAGATGGAGCATCAAAAACTATGGGAACGAAGGTTAGACTGTAAGTACACATAACTTTTCATTTAAAAAACCGACTTCCGCCATTGTATTCGACTAAATAATTTTAGATGAAAAAAAAATTATGAAAGAACCGTAGTGGTGAAAGGATTATGATACTTTCTGAATGCAAATGCTTAGTGTCTTGCTGAAAATATCAAAATCGCCATATCCTACAAACACCCACACAATAATACACACGTGATAGTGTGTTGCCTACAATATTTGAGGAGTTCCCTCAATTCCACTTGGATCCCATCATCAGAACTGGATTCTGATGAAATGGGACCAATCTGGAAGTATCTCTATTCAAATAAAAAAAGAATTTTCCAAATCGGTTCATAAATGCCGGAGATATGCGGTAACAAATATTAAAAAAAAAAAAAAATACAACCGAATTGAGAACCTCCTCCTTTTTAGGAAGTCGGTTAAAAATCAACGTTTGCAAGATCTGACAGTAAAGTGACGAATACACTACTCGAAATAAAAGTCGAGGAGCTGCGTATGTTGGTGGGTATTACGACACTGCAACCTCAACCATCATCTGCACAAGATTTGGACCATGTCGGAGCTATTTGCATTAACAGAAGAGAAGGTGATATTAAATGTTGCAGCCCCAAAACTGGCTAGAAGCTATACTTGGATCCTGCTCTTTATCATCAATGCCTTCGGACATACTTCAACAGTGTTGCCATCTACCTAAAGTCCTGCTCCGTTACTTGAAGGTGCTGGGCTGGCTGGGGTAAGGATAGGTTTAGCAAAGGGTATCAATGCACAACCCACAACGGGATATCAGTGCAGGTCTTGATACTTAGAATTAGAATTAGGTAGGTTAATACATACAAACGTACTTACGTTTGTATGTATTAACCTACCTAATTCCAATGAGATTACTTAATCTCATTGGACTTCTAGGAAGGTATTAAGAAGGGAAGGCAAAATAATTGCTTTGCTTGTTAATAAATCCCGTGACGTAACGTTCTGTCACTATATGTAACTCGTTATTAGAAAGTGACAGAATAGCGCTCTCTAAACGACGAGTGAGCGAAAATCCTGAAAAACAATAATTTTAGTAAAGATATGCTGCGTAATCGAAAATATAAATTTAACTTCAAAACTTATGTTTTGCCTAAATATAATTCCCATTTACATCTAATATTTACACGTTATACGCCAGATTAACCGGCTCAAATTGTTTTATGTTACCTCTCGTGCTGGCACAAGTATGTATTTACCTACCAGGTGTAATCTGCGAACCAGTTTGTGCATATTTCATCTGCCGACGGGTGGTCTGCCGTCCCAGATAGCATCAGTCTTCGTCAACATACCGTGTAGGATCATGGGCTTTCTAATATTGATAGCGTGCCGATAAACAAAGATTAGTAATTAGTTTGGTGGGAAAGAGCAAACTCATTTGGGGAAAATGATAATAACTACTCTAGTTTTGATGGTTCATTTGTTTCTAAGTTATTTGTAACATAATAGGAGATCACTGGTAGCTCACAAAAGGCCTTTTACTCTTGAACGGAGTTTGATTGATAAAAATATCTAAATCTTAAATCTAGTATTTCTAAAAATATTTTAGTATCAGGTTTTTCGCTGAATTCTGACGCTAATGGATGCTTTGCCACCGTGCATCGTGCCGAAGTCCGGAAAAAACAAATTCATATTTCAGCAACCTATCTATGTTTCAATGTTTCGAGTCTTCTTCTTCATCATCATCATTATAATTTTTATCTACTCTTATACTGAAATATACAGATTAAAAAACTAAAAACAGAACTAAAATGACAGTTTATTTCGACATGCCATCGAAATAAATTAAAAAAATTACATTACTATACAGCTCTTATATGGACAACTGTATTATAATATAACTTTTTTTCTATAACGATACAACTTCACTTGGACCAAGGAGGTTGCAATGCAGTTTTTCTATACATAATCTGTGGACGCGGCGCAACACACTCGCGCGTATGGATTTTGGCGCTGAACGTTTACAAATGAATGCAAATATAAGCAGTAATTTTACGCAAATTTAATTGTCAAATTAGTTTTTGTTTTAAAAAATGTCTGTAAACGACAGTAGCGACTTATTCTGAGAGCGATACTGAAGAAAATTTTACACCACCGGACATTCTCGAAGCTGCAACGAACAAATGAACCTCTTCGGCGAAATCTAGGTATTGTTACCAAGACTTTAAAATGTAATATTACCTATTTCATGAGATTAGATAAGTAGTGTATTTGAAACTGCACATAATTTGGTCTTAAAACACTCGTGTTTTAAGAACCCTTATTATGCAACAGTTTCATAAACTACTAATAAATGATAGTAAGTATTAAATATATCATAATTGGTTATCAATCACACAAATAAGTTTGAGCCGCCTAATAAAGTAAAAGGCTAATAAAATTGTCCCTTAGTCAAAAATTTCCTTGTGAAGTTATTTTTGCACCTATAGATCAAAACTAAGACATGTGCATAATATAAATGAGAGACATAGGAGAACGCCTATAAATAACCACGATTGGCACATTTACATACATTTTCATAGATTAACAAAACACGATGAATATGAATCTCATTTGGTTTAATGAATTCATACTTAGACTAGTGCAACGCTCGTGAATTAGTGTGTGTACTGGAGTATTTTCCATACAAACTTCAGAATCCTTTTTTCCATTTAAAAACGAATTTTCTCAGTGCAATGCTAGACCACTAAAGGAACCTACCCGCCAAATTTCAGTTTCGGTCTCTAGGAATCCTACTAATATTATAAACGCGAAAGTTTGTGAGTATGGATGGATGTTAGTTACTCTTTCACGTAAAAACTACTGAATGGATTTGAGTGAAATTTGGAATGGAGATACTTTACGCCCTGGATTAACACATAGGCTACTTTTCATCATCATCATCATCATCATCAAACGCGAATGTTTTGTGAGTATGGATGGATGTTTGTTACTCTTTCACGTAAAAACTACTGAATGGATTTGAGTGAAATTTAGAATGGAGATACTTTACGCCCTGGATTAACACATAGGCTACTTTTCATCATCATCATCATCATCATCAATTTTCATCATTATTCACGCGGGTGAAACCGCGGGGCGCAACTAGTTAGGAATATATGCCAGATATGGTCAACTACCGGCTCGCAGGTTTGTTTCCTAGGTTAAATCTCAAGATGTACATTAATTTCTACTAATATGCTTAATATACTATAATTATAACTTTTTATTAAAATTGCTTTTTTACTCAACTTTAAAAAAAAACTTTATTATGCTTATGTGAATTACTAACGTTAGGGCTAGTCTCCATAGTACTCAACGGTTCAGGTAGCTGCCTTTCGTGCCTTAGCTGCCTTCATCTACTTTCCACCCTGTATACATGAACCCAGATATATACAGGTGCTATATTACATAGGACGCGTTTGTCGCATCCGGGGCGACAGGCACGCGACTAAGCGCACGCGCACTACTGGTAGTACAGCGCGCTCTATTGATAACAGTACGACAAGTATTTAATTCTTCTTTGCCTCCCTTTGGGGCTCACTTGGTTCCATTCTCCGAAATTGTTTTTTCAACCTAATCAAAGGCACTTTTCAGAGCCACCTACCTTCCTCAGTGACCAAGAAAGTACCAGTGACACTGGTTTACGACAGAGCTTTCTGGGAAAAGTTACTCTTTGAGAAATCGAATCTAGCTACAATCTAAAGAATTTTTTGTATTGTTTTTTTGCTCGTCACAGCTCGTTTTCTTGAGATAGCGAAAATTGATTTTGCGAAAACTAGAATATAATATGTAAATAAATGCTGGAAATTTCACACAACATTATCTGGCTCCAAGCTTAGCAGAGCTTGTGTTATGGGTACTAGATAACTGATATACTTAATACAATAACATAACATAGATATATATTTTTTATTATGCATAGAAAAATACCCAGAACACCCTAAATAAATATCTACAGGCTGTACAAAAGAAGAAGACACACATGTTTTCAATTTCGCGCCAATTACGAAACGTTCGACTTAATTGTATTCTTAAATTTCATTCAATAAGATACAAAAACCATAAAACATTGTTTTTTTTTTAAACAGAGGTACTTAGGATTTAAATATTACTTCCTATTATGTGCCTGGTCCACTAGTTTTACCTGTTGTGCAGCTAGTATTAAAAATAAATAACACTTTATAATAATAATTTAAATCTTGCATTTATGTAAAAACCCAAAGAAGTAAAAGCGCTGCACTTTTACTTTTTAAAAATTTATTAAAAATTTATTATAATATAGTTATTAGAACGAATTCTTAAAAATCTTGTGTTAGCTTCCGGGTCAAACAAGGATTCTAAATACAACAATATTATAATGGCCAGACTAATCGCATAATTCAAAAGGTTATCGCCTTAGATAATAACTTGTATCTTAATAGTGAAAATTGAGATATGGTTAATTCGACGACCTCTGTGGCGAGGCAGGCGAGTAGCCGGCTGAGATGCAAGAAGTTGCGGGTTCAATTCCCGCTCAAATTCCCGGTCAAATGTTTGTATGATCTGCAAATCAGCTCATACAAACAAAGCTGAGCAGAGCTGTGTTTGCTTGATCTGCTGAGTTGGGGCCTTTTTGCAACAACATTTTTATTTTATTTTATTTTATTTTTTGTTTTGTATACTGTTTGCTAAATTGTATATATAATGTTGTTGCAAATAAAATGTATTCTATTCTATTCTAAATATTTGTTCCGGGTCTCGGTGTTATGGTACCATGGTACTCGTAGTTCCTGATACCCAAGACACAGGGAATCCTAGTGTAGGATCAAGACTACGTATGTGACTGTTATGTTAATTTTATTTATGGCATCGAATAGTTTCAAAACTCATTGGTTTAAATTAATATGAAGAACTTAGATTAAACTAAAGTTTAACAAAATAAACAACTTACATTATAACCGACCCGTTGGTCGGTCGTGGCCAAATTGTGAACTAAATAAATAAATAAATAAATGCTGGACATTTCACACAACATTATCTAGCCCCGAGCTAAGCAGAGCTTGTGTTATGGGTACTAGATAACTGATATAATTAATACAAAACATTACATGGATAGATATTTTTTATTATGCATAGAAAAATACCCAGAACACCCTGAACAAATATCCGCAGATTGTACAAATATTTGTTCTGAGGCGGGAATCGAACCCGCAACCTCCTGCGTCGTAACTGTCCGTAACTACATAATATTAAAACCATAATTAGGAGCTGGTTTCTTTCTGTCGGCATTTTGAATAAAAAACTAAAGAAATAGTAGCAGTTGTAATAGGATCAAAACGGAACAACCACGCTACTGTATTGACCGCCAAACAAAAAAGATAATTAAGCACAGCAGCGCCCTCCTATCCCACGACGGGCCTCTCGCTGAACAGACTCTACCAAGAATAACTTTTAAGATAAGTAAATGTTACCCTCTAGATGCAGTCGAGAATGATACATTGAGTAACACCACTCCTTGGGTGTTACTCGTTGGGAACCCTCCATTTTAATGACGCACACCACGGCCAAAATTGCGTATTCATAATCACTATTTATTAATTACTAAGCCAGACACACTATCTCCAGGCTAATAATATAACCCTCTGTCTCCTCTCGCTAAGAAATTACACCGGGGATGGATCCAACATCATCCACCTGAGTGCTTAACACCAATACTGCTATTACCAATCAATCTGCCAGGTGTGGCAATTATGAGAAAGGCCTCGTCCAGCAGTGACAGTCTTTTTTTTTTTTATATGACCTCTGAGTTAACTAAATTTTGCCAATGTCATGTAGAGATTATTTCAAATAATGTCAAGTCGTTAAGTCCTTGTTCAAGACCATGTTCCAGCAATGCGATGACAGTTTTATTAGAATGTTCCTACTACACCGGTTAAAATGCCACCAAAATTACACGATATAACTCAAAAGAACACTAGAAATTGACATAAAATAAAAACGGACGATGTCTCCTTTCGAAAAAGCAGAAAAAGTCCAGTGGATGTCTACCAGCTGATAATAAAATGACTTCTAGCCAGATTTGACACCTTAACTTGTGCCTTAACTATGCGTATACGCAGTCCACGCACGCGCAGTTACAGCCCACTTGCGCATCCTACTAGCGACCTTGCGGCCGACATGCGCCCCGAGAGTTTCACTTCCTCTACGCATGCGCAGAAAAAACACCCAGCTTAGACGTGTTTAGTTTTTTGACCTTGTTGGGTTGAGTTGGCTTTTGATTTACGGTTATACTTAATACAAAGTGAAAAAAACATTTTGAAAAGGACCAAAATGATTAAAATACTAATGATTCATTTGGTAATTTTTCTGGTTATCCTTGGCGTAGCCGGCTGAGATGCGAGAGGATGCGGGTTCGATTCCCGCTGCGGGCCAAATCTTTGTATGATCTGCAAGAATTTGTTCTGGGTCTGGGTCTTATGGTGCCATTGTACTCGTTCCTGATACCCAAGACACAGGGAATCCTAGTGTAGGATTATGACTACGTATGTGATAATGTGACTTTTGGGTGTGTTGTGTTATTATGTGTTATGTATATACCTAGGTAGATACATATATTATAGTACCTACCTATATACATAACACATAGTGGTAGTGGTAGTAGTGCGTCTCCGTAATCTTCATTCGTGTCTGACTGTCGCTTTTTCACTCACATGTTATCATTATTTCTGTTTTGAAAATACGAAGATTGCCGAAGTGCAAAACTTTCGTCTTAGTTACAATGAAAGTTGACTGTGGACTTGATAAAATTTCCAGTTTAGAAGATGCCTCCAAGGAAAAGAAACTTTAAACCAAACATCCGGAGCAGCATGTCCTCGGAAGATTTAAAGACGTGGGAAACTGTAACTTTAAGTAAACAATTCACGATTTGGCTACAAATACCTACGTGTTTTGACGAACTCGTATGTTTGCCAACTCTACGGCAAAACTGCTATTGGCTATACGGAAATGGTCTTTGAAGTAAAATTAAAAGTGATTTTCTAATCCAATGCAAAAATTTATTTTCATTACCATTATCCCTACAGAATACCACGCCAAACTTTATTGTGCTGCATCCATCCACCGACTTCGTGCGACTTTACGTCGATTCATTGGGAGGCCTGCTTTTTATTTGCTTAAATTGTACCCATATTGTCATCATCACTACGTGATTGAATCCGAAATGTGGAAATCCGTAGAAGAACTAAGATCACCGACATAGCTCTCAAAATCAGCAGGTCGAAGTAGCAATGATGCAATTGTAGTGCATGCATTTCGTTGAATTTTTGCATGTAAAATTATAATTAATATTATTATTACTTTTTAAAAATTGTATGCCTGAATGAAGGCGATACATGGTGAATCCATAAATTAAATAACATATGTATTAAACTGTACCTACCTGTGTTTCGAACAAATAAATATTGGTATTTGTATTTGTATTTGTAATGAGTAGGTCAAACTGAAAACCGTTGGTGAATAAAGGTTCTCGAGTGACGACCACATACCGGACGACGCAGTAGAGGAAGACCCTCCTAGACAGACTATAGCTAGCAGACTAGGCTAGATAGACAAAAGACATTATAAATGTCACAAGAAGTCGGTGGATGGGGGAGGCTTAGGACCGTTTCGTCGTGGCATTATAAACGGGAGGCGTATGTTCAGCAATGGACTTCTACTGGCTATATGATCAATCAATATGAAAATGCAGCAAGACTCGCCTTTGTCTAAAAGTCATCTCGGAGATGAATTTACAAGGTCTTATCCACTCAACCTGAATACTTCCAGTAGATAATAAGGTCCATAGACCTACGTCTTCCTGAATCAAACTTTTGAACTTTATCTCTTTGTAGATAGATCTTAGATTTGATTGGAGATCGAATGTAAAAATTCAAGGTGACTACTTTCGAACATGTCAATAAGAGCTTTCGCTATCGATGACCGAAACGCACGTTTTATTTGCTTTACTTGTTTGAACATTCTTTTTTGTGCTATGACGATAGGTGGCTTTCAATGAATGTGTTAATACGTTGGTTTTGGTTGTCTAAAGGGAAAGCTGTTTATGATGAACAGGAGAACTAGAAAACCCTTTCTGAAACTCTAATCAGTCCCAATGCTGAAGGTATGCATAGTCTTAACCAAATTTCTACATTTATAACATAAGTATGTTTGTATGTTCTTTAGTAGTATGCTAAAAAAATAAAGCTAATTGAGATTAAAGCCCATAAAACACCAAAATTATGATTATCTTCTTCTAAAATAAGATTTTAGACGAAAGAAGTTGCTTGAGTAGGTAAGTAGTCAGAATAAGTGATTAGATGGACGTTATAAATCACAGACTGACTTTGATTGTAACCCTTCTGCCTAAGAATAGGACTCCTCCTGTGGATGTCATAAAGGACGATTTAAGGATTACGCAAGGGGATGCGCAGCAGCATCTACCTGAGTACTTAACACCAAACTGCGATCTCTAATCCGCCTACCAAGCGTGGTGATTAAGGTGAATCCCTTAATCAATGGGTGCAATGGGGCCTCATCCAGTTGAGGATGTCTAGCGACTGATGAAGATGATGAACCTTTCTGCATCAGCTGCCACTGCCTGCACAGGGATAGGAGGGATTTGCACTAACTACCACGCAGCAGATGGATTGGTGATCGCAGTATTGGTGTTATCAATGTATGCTGCTGCCTATCTCCTGGGTAATCCCTTATTAACCTTTCATGACATCCACGGGAGGAGTTGAAAGAGTCCTGTTCTTAGACAGAGACCATCACGGCCCCGAGACTAAGTTAAAATATACGTTAGCTTATTGAGGCAATGACCGCTATCTCTTAATAGAAAGTGATGATATGGTTGAGGATGGGAGCTACTCAAACCAGAAACTGTTAGAATGATAGTTATAATTATGTTCTATAAGGACATAGATAATTCAAGAGGTATCTATACTTATACATAAAAAAGATGTACCTAGCTTGTTGCTGACGTTGGTCAACTTACTGTGACTTAGACCACTGTTCACCAAACACATAATGGTAAACAACATGGTTAAACGACTGTTTAACCTATCCAATTCTTTTTGACATATGCTTTCATACATTATCTGTCACCTTAACCAATGTTTAAGGTAAACGCCTTATATTTTTTCGTGAACATGGGCCTTAGCAGTTAACAACGGTTACTTTTTTTATTACGTCAATACCACACGTACTTTATTATTCTCCTATTGGCGTTTTGGTGACTGTTTAGAGGTCACGATGGGCAGCAATGAGGAAACGATAAAGAAGTGGAGAACAACCATAAAACAGATGCGTCACCTCTCCAACCACACATAAGGGTTTCGAAGTTTACTGAACTCAAGACTAGATGTCACCACTAGTAGATTAGAACGCCCGCCGTATCCACGGATTTGGATTTTTGCACTTTTTTATAATTTGCTTAAGATTTAGAGCTTGGAAAATATAATCTGGCTTCCTCACGGCGGCCGAGATATGCCCCTGTGACAGAATACAGACAGACATACAGACAGACAGGTGGACGGCATAGGCTAAGTAATAGGGTCCCGCAGCCGTATTATCTATCTCGCAACAGGTTTCCAACAGGCCTAAATTGCGCAATCATTGCTGTCAAACGTGACTTTTCTAATACAAAAGTTACCGTTCGACAAAGTAATCCACGCTTATAAACTGAACCTCCTTGCTCGAGGGTGATGTTGATGATTGTGGTAATCGTCATTGCAGACAAAGATTAAGGTTGCGTTTTGTTTCGGTAAATAAGTAATGTAAGTTGGTGTAATGATGAATTTCCCTTTTATTTCCGGAAAGTAGGTCCTGACAGATATGGCAGTAGCCGGGTGGTGAGATTTTTTTCAGTCCGATCTCATTATTTCCCCGAATACATTCTGCGAGCCCTGCGCGAGCGGCTCTCGATTTTAAATGTCAATTAACGTCGTAAATTTTTATCTCTGCTCTTAGTACGCCGATTTAATTTCAGATAGCCATACGTCTTCTTTGTTTTTAATTTGTAAAATACACCGTTAAATTATTTTTTTATGTTTATGGACTGTGGGTAGTTCTTCAAAAGTGAAATGATACAGCGACTTGACATGACAACTTTCAAACTTCGGTTTCTGTTGGTCGGGATCAGTAATGTCTTTTGAGAGTGAAAATACTCGCACACAACCATTATTTATTCGTAATAGCATCATCGTAATATCGTGATAATCATTATGTAAATAATTTTTAAGGTTCCGTACTCGGTGCCAAGTGGCAGGTCTATTCTCATAGACAGGTTAGCAACAGACGTAAATTGTGCAATTATTTGTCATGATTTCTAATTTAATAATTATTTTGTAAGCCTTAAAGTTAGTTAAAGTTAAAGTTATTTGATTTGACTTCCTTTGCTGTTACAATTTTACTTTATTTAGCTTCTCAATTTATTTGCCTTCGGAAATGTTTAGCTCCATTTTGGTATGGAAAAAGTGATATTGTCGAGCGGGTGGACAATTCTAGTTTAGAAGTCCACTACTGGACAAAGCCCCCCCCCCTCTAGAATGCCATAAGAAACGGTCTTGAGTTGCCTCCATCCACCGCGACATCATGTTCCAGCAACAGACTGCCTGCTACCTTTTATAATGTCTTCATCAAAAGGTCTCTCTTTCCTACTCTCTACTGCGTCGTCCGATTTTTGGTCGCCCATCGAGAACCTTTATTCCCCAATAGTTGGCAGTTTTGAGAGTTATATATGACCTGCCCATTGTCACTTCAACTTGCTTAGTCTGAGAGCTATGTCGGTGATCTTGCCATGGTTTTTCTACAGATTAATGAAATACTCATGAATAAAAAACATAATTCCTATGGCTTCATAATGGTGCTTTATGCCGGAGGTGACAAATACTTTTTTTTATGCAAATTTTGAAACCATAAAAAAAAACCGAAGATAAATATTTTCTGTATTAGCATTTTTTTCAAAATATTTGGAGTTGACTATAAAACGATCAATAGTTCGGTAATTTATACTAGTCGAACTGAAAAGTTGACTTAGTTCGGTCAACCAGACTAACAACCGGACTATTGCTACTAGAGGATACAACGAAGGCTCCACCGCTTAAACTTCAAACATAGTATAGGTACTAAATTAATTAAGTAAATTAAGTTTTTTGCTACGGATATTGCTAAACGAGGAAACATTAAAGCATTAATAACACTTTTTAAAATCAAAACAGCCCGATGGGCCAATACCATCGTAACGGTTGCGAAAACACGGAGGATAGAGGCGGCTCTAGATCATTTGCCATGGCATTCTTTGGGAGCAGTAGGTTTTCCTTAGACCGATTAATTGGCGTTAAAGATCTTCTGTCTCCTCCCGTAAATGTTGTAAAAATCGTCTGAAGGATCTCACCAGGGCATGGCCAGAAGCATCCATCTGAGTACTACGATCAACGATCTGCTTGCTAAGCCTGGTAATTTTGGCAAACTCATAAATTGTATCCTACAGAAGAGGTCCAAATCTTTTGAAACTTCAAAGGAGGAATATTTAGGTCAAGAAGTTTTCCCTATTGAAGTTTCATAAGATTAAGATAGCGCTGAGGCTACCAAAATTATCCCCATTGTTGCATTCCCCATTGCCATTTGACGACCTCTGTGGCGCGGCGGGCGAAGGTTCACCTGCGACGCAGGAGGTTACGGGTTTGATTCCCGCCTCGGAACAAATATTTGTACGTTCTGCAGATATTTGTTCAGGGTGTTCTGGGTATTTTCTATGGACAATAAAAAAATATTTATCTATGTAATGTATTGTATTAAGTATATCAGTTATCTAGTATAACACAAGCTCTGCTTAGCTTGGGGCTAGATAATGTTGTGTGAAATATCCAGCATTATTTATTTATTTATTTGTAATTGGGGGGCTGTAGTGGAGTCTATCGGCTGATGATAGTGAAACTCTTCTCTTAAAAGGAATAATTAATTGAAGTCCATCCATTGAAACGAAGAAAGAAAGTCTGTAATAGAGATTACACAGGCACCTACTAATTTTCACAATATTTATAAACCTCATCACACCGTCACCTAATAAAATACACTAATGAACAAAACGATGTTAAAACATTCACACGAATATCACCTCTAACCTGAATCTGTTAAATTCCATAATTGCATATCCAAACTGTTAATCTTCTTAAACGCTGTAAGTATAGTAATCAATAAATCGATAGAACATTTACGCCATAAAAATGGCGATCCATTTAAATATCACAACCTGTTTATTGAAGGCATTCGCAATAAAATGATTCACTTTCTCTCGGCTAGTACATCGGATTATTTCGTCGGTATCATGTTATTATT
Organism: Epirrita christyi; assembly: GCA_951392215.1. NCBI lineage: Eukaryota > Metazoa > Arthropoda > Insecta > Lepidoptera > Geometridae > Epirrita > Epirrita christyi. The sequence continues at coordinate 4,657,501 of OX595842.1, read as the reverse complement.
TTGATTTATTGAGCGTTTCGATAGGAGATCAATTAGTTTGTACCTGTTCCGTTTATTGGACGTACCTAAGGTTCCAATTAGATTCGCTGCCTACCAGCAAAACGGAACTAGGTAAATATCAGAGTTTTGTTAAAGTACTAACAAGTGATTGAAATGCTCGATTTTACCAAACGCTAACCTTACATTAAGCACATGTCAAAGTAGTTTTTTGTTGTAGAAAACGGTCTTGAGCCGCCTCCATGCACTGATTGCCCGCAACCATGTCGTTGCAGTTGGGGGCCGCCCTTAAGGGGGATGCTTTCGATTACTTAAAGCTCGTTTCACGCTAGATGGCGTGGAAAAACAGATATTGACTTTTTTATTTTTTATTCAAAACTCGAGCGTCTTTGGTGAGTAATTTTACCGTTTGCGAGCACGGTGTAGGTCATAGAATTTGATGCTGGATGAATTTTCGTTAAAGAGTCGTTAGAAATTTCAAATTCACTATAAATAAGATCTGTCAATTTGCCTCATGTAATTACACGCACGCACACTTCTACATTCACTGTTTTGTTTTTCACTAGATGGCGTAGTCATTATCCCCAGATGTTATATAGATGGCGTTAAAAAAATGTTTATAAGGTATCTCGATATTGATTGTTAGAAGGAATGAGCCGCCACCATCCACCGACTTCCTGCCATCCTATAAAAAGTGCCGTGGTGTGCGGCGTAGAATCTATAATCCTCCTCCCGTGGATGTCGGAAAAGCCGACTAAGGGTTTACACCAGGGCATGGGCAGCAGCATCCATCTGAGTAACCGATACTGCAATCATCAATCAGCCTGCCAAGGGTGGTAATTATGGCAAACACCCCCACAAAAATTAATGTCTTTACAGAAATGAATAAAAAGAAAAAATAAACAGATCGAGTATTTTTATTGGTTTATAATTACAAGTATTTTCCACTAGAAATATCATACACTGTCAACAAATACTCATCAATAGGTAAGCGATCAGTGCAACTGCACATTATGCCTTCGTATTTTGTATTCATTGTTACCATTAGTACCCATTGCATCTCTTCTAAATATAACTTTTCATTTAAAAAACCGACTTCCGCCATTGCATTCGACTAAATATTAGGATGAAAAAAAAATTATGAAAGAACCATAGTGGTGAAAGGATTATGATACTTTCTGAATGCAAATGCTTGGTTTGTTGCTGAAAATATCAAAAACGCCATATGTATGCGTAAAATATTTGAGGAGTTCCCTCAATTCCTCATGGATTCCATCATCAGAACAGGATTCTGAAAAAAATGGGATCAATCTGAAGTATATCTATTCAAATAAAAAAAGAATTTTCTAAATCGGTTCATAAACGCCGGAGATATGAGGTAACAAACATAAAATACAACCGAATTGAGAACCTCCTCCTTTATTGTGAAGTCGGTTAAAAACCACTTTGACTTCAAGCCAATGTAGATCATCATCTTCATCATCATTAGATGTAGTTGATCATCATCATCATCAGCCTTTAGAAGTCCACTTAGGTGTCCCCTAGAGTGCCACGACGAACGGTCTTGAGCCGCCTACATCCACAGATTTCCTGTGACGTTCATAATGCCTTTAGTCCATCGAGTGGAGGGCCTTCCTCTACAGCCTCGTCCGTTTTTCGGTCGCCACTCGAGAACCTTTATTCTCCAACGGTTATCAGTTCTGCGAGCTATATCACCTTCCCATTGCCACTTCAACTTGCTAATTATGGTTGATCATCAGTGGCTAGAAAAAATACATTTCTTGATATAGTTTTGTTTTAGACAATATTGTAAGGGATTTTTATAAAAAAATAACCTACATGATGTCATTTCATTGAGATCTATGCACTTTGCATTTTTCCGAACACGTCTCAATATAATTTCCGGTAAAATCGCATTTTTGAAAAATGCTACCAGCTTTGGCATCATGCTGCTGATAAACTCATCATCACGGCAAACCTCTATGACAGTTACTGGTGCTGAGACTGATGTGAAGCAAACAAAATAACATTTGTGCATTTTGGTAACGCGTAATTGACCCTGAACCTGAAATAAAAAGCAATTGATTAGAAAATAAATAGATCAGTCGGAAAAATAAAATAATTGCAGCAACATTATTGATCGACTGACTTGATAATAATAATTATGTTTTTTATTCATAACCAAGACATTATTCTGCAGTTGTAAAGAAAAAGATCTGTTTTCTTTTGCTGCAGTATTGAGGCTTTGAAATTTTCTCAATAATGAAGGAAAGCACTTTATCTCTACAATAGCATTTTCTTCTTCTATAATACCTGTAAATGTACATAAGTATGAACATAATTATCACTAGAAACGGGATATTTACCATGATTTTTGAGCATTATTGTTTCCCGATATTTCGGCACAATTTCATGGGCCATGATCACGGGGAAAAAAAATATCCCGTTCGTTGTTTCGGGGGGAATATCGGGAATGAATAATGCTCAAAAATCATGGTAAATATCCCGTTTCTAGTGATAATTATGTTAATAACCATGATAATTTCAGAAGTTGTACATAAGTATTGTACATTACTGCCAAAATAATTAAGATTTTCTAGAAATAAGTAAATAAAATATTTACCGTCAGGGCTAGCAGCCATGAATCCGAATTCTTCATCAATAAAAAGACCGGCAGGCCTAACAGTTTTATTGCATTGTTGCATGAATAGACTCTTTGCGACAGTCTCATTTTGCTGTCCATGCAACATGTCTTTGGTAGTAATATTATTTTTATAAAGCACAGCTTTTACATGGTTATGACATGGTGTGGTGATACGGCGTTTGCAAACCTAAAAGTGTACAAATATTACTTACTGTGTTAAAAATGTATGATATTGGATAAACAATCAACAATCTGCCCCTCTCACCATTCCAAATTGACTCGCAGTCAGACGATCCGATCTGTGAGTAACGTATAATTCATTTTCATGCTGTCCCACGGTAGCCACTTCAATAGAAGCTATGTCCTCTGGAGATTTTTGGTATTCCAATAATCTGTATTTGCAAAGTTTTTTTAGCTCCAACACATCAATGTCAACCGGGTCACAAGCATCAGGGCCGTAGTCCTTGTCGTGTTTTTTCTCTCTTGCAGTAAAAAGTCGTTTCCTTATCACTAATTTTTGTCGCAATCTGCTCTTCTCCCTACGCTGTAGGTACTTCATGAAATGCAGTCCTGGGCTTTGTGTGGTATGTTTCTTCCACGCAGGAGCATGCCATTTATATCCAGCTGTGTGGGATAATCCTGAAAATATGGGAAACAATGCTAATTTTTGGTTCTATGTCTGATGTTGTAAAGAATTGTTGTTATATTTGCATCACAATATTCACAATAAATAAGTAAATAAAATTTTGGATTTATTTTTACCAGCCACATGCACTCGCCGTTGGTAAGAGCCACCTTTTCCAAGGTTTAGTCGTTTACCACAGTTAAATATGTTGATCACACTCATCAAATTTTCAGCGACATTCGTTGTCTCATTAGTCAAACGTCCAGCTTTCAGAGCAATCCTCTCATTGGCTGCATAAATCAGAGCCCAAACTTCTGGCGCTTTTTTTTTCAAATTATCAACCACATTTTCATTTTTGTCTTCATCGGTTGAATTATTTTTGAATTTGCAATAATATTGCTTGCATTTGTCATGTTTTCCAAATACATGTTGTGGACCATTTCTCAAATCTTCTGCCATCAAACTAGGCTGACTACTGTTGTGCATTATTATCTTTCGTGCAACCAGAGTCAGCTTCGTCAATTTCGGCTTCAAAATGTTTCGTCCATAAAATGGGAGCTTGGTATTAGCTAAGATCTGAAACATTACATATTTATTACATTTTCATTCATTCAATTTTTAAAGATGTTTCTAGTTATATAAATAACTAGCTGCGCCTCGCGGTTTAATCCGCGTGAACAATGATACTGTTATTATTATTATAAGGTATCTTCATTCTAAATTTCACTCAAATCTGTTCAGCCGTTTGGGCGTAAGAAGTAACAAACATACTCAAAAACTTTCGCATTTATAATATTAGTGTGATCTGATGAGATGAAGAGGTCAACCGCCGAATCCAACTTGGATGGGCAGCTTTCGGGAAACTACGCCATATCTTCTCGACACAGATACCGCAGAGCCTCAAGACGAAAGTCTATAATCAGTGCGTGTTGCCAGTGATATGATAACTTATGGCACTGATGTGGTCGCTAACTATTGGCCGTATGGACAAGCTCAAAGTAGCGCAGCGGCCTATGGAGAGAGCTATGCTAGGAGTTCACTACGTGATAGAATACGAAATGAGGAAATCCGTAGAAGAAGACCACCGAAGAAGGTCACCAAATAAACCCTCAGAATTAGCAAGTTTAAGTGGCTATGGGCAGGTCATATACTTAGCTCGAAGAACTGATAACCGTTGGGGAATAAAGGTTCTCGAGTGGCGACCACAAACCGGACGACGCGGTAGAGGAAGGCCCTCCACTCGATGGACTAAAGACATTATAAACGTGCGGGGAGTCGGTGGATGGAGGCAGCACAAGACCGTTCGTCGTGGCATTCTAAGGGGAAGGTCTATGTCCAGCAGTGGACTTCTACAGGCTGATGATGTGATGACAATAATAATATATTATAAATGTGTTTATTTACCTTGTAAAGTGCACCAGTATAGTTTTTAATCACGTGATTTTTGCATTCATTTTTTTTTATATGTTGCCCGTAAGAGACTTTGTCTTTTAATTTTGCAAAAACTGAAGAATCTCCATCTCCAATAAAATTCAAATAGCGGAGTCCATGTAGTTCCTCGCTCTTTTGAAAGCCTTCGACAATCATTTCAGATTCCATCGCTGTAGATGATCCAGTGTAATTTTTACAACATTGATGTGCTTTTACATCGGTATTTTTTTCTCATAATATTGACATGTGTAACAGTATTTATTCCGGACACCAAGATATAAACATTTCTTTGTTTCTTTTCCAATAATGCAGGCTTGGAAACAAAATTTTTAAATATTAAAACAAAACAAAAAGCTTGCTAGCAGCATGTTCAGCAGTAAATAGATAGTCCCTCTGTTGTGGGTATCAGGAAGTATGAGCACCATGGTGCTCCAACACCCACACCCAAAACAAATTATTATTATTATTATTTATTTATAGACGAGCAGCTTTCGCTGATGTGGTTACGTCAACAGTGTTAAAATTTAGTTGAAATATTGTCTCTTAGGTTTGGTAATTTTTTTTAATATTTGCAGATCCTGCAAACATTTGTCCCACAGCAGGAATCGAACCCGCACCTCTTGCGTCTCAGTCGGCTACTCGCCTGCCACCCAACGAAGGTCATATTATAATTTATAATACAAGAACTTATCATTCCCGATGATGAATCAAAGTTGTGTCCATATGAACGTTTTAGCCATCCACCATCGACATATACTGAGATATACGGAACACCATCTGGGGCAACGTGTCCTTTTTGAATGGCAATCGATTTTTCTAGTTCACCAGCATCCTTTATAACTTTTGTCAAATGACTGTGCCACACATTGCCCAATTCCTTTTCAATGGCACGAAATTTATTGGATGTCATTGTTGGTATATCCATAAGGCTAGTAATATGAGCTGCTTGAGAATAATAACTGCCAGCAGTCACAGTCGCCCACACAAATGATGTATTTATTTTATTATTATCTTCAGTGCTATGTTTCCACGTTTTGTCACACATGCTGCATTTGAATGTAATGTCACTATGAAATCCATTTCGATTTTCACTCACAAACTCAATTTGTGATGACTCGCATACATTTCTGTGCCTTTCCAGTAGAAAAGCCCATTGAATGACCTTCTTCAGGTCTACAATGCGGTACCCAGATATCCCAGATAAACAATCTTTTGAATCTACTTCTACAGTCAATTGAAAGTTTTCAGTTTCTGGATCAGGTTGAGGCCAATTGATCTCAATAGGCTGAGGCTCTGTCAAAGTTTCAGTTGTGCTGGTACTAGGTGCAGAGAATTCAGATTCCAGTCTAAATTTAGGTCTTTTTCGCTCATATGTTTTAATTTTTGGAGTATCCTGAGATCTGGAAAAGAAAGAATTCTTTATACCTATCTAAGATAATACATGTGTTTATAAGCTGTTTTCGAGAGTAGTTAGTTACCAATGTTCGACGACTTCCAGCCCCCCGAACAAGTTGGGTTCCGAAAAGGCTTTAGTACCGTAGACCACATCCACACGCTCAGGCAGATTATACAGAAGACTGAAGAGTATAATCAGCCGCTATGTCTAGCGTTGGTGGACTACGAGAAAACCTTTGATTCATGAAGAACCATGATCACCGACATAGCTCTCAGAATTAGCAAGTTGAAGTGGCAATGGGCAGGTCATATACTTAGCTCGAAGAACTGATAACCGTTGGGGAATAAAGGTTCTAGAGTGGCGACCACAAACCAGACGACGCGGTAGAGGAAGGCCCGCCACTCAATGGACTAAAGATATTATAAACGTCGCGGGGAGTCGGTGGATGGAGGCAGCTCAAGACCGTTCGTCGTGGCATTCTAAGGGGAAGGTCTATGTCCAGCAGTGGACTTCTACAGGCTGATGATGATGTTATATAAGTAAGTAAATATTTTATCTTCATAAGCTACAGCCACGATAATTGAACGAGCGAAGCGAGTTCTCTGAGTCAAGTTGGAAGAATCGGCGTTGTATGTATGTATGTATGTATGGATGTATGTATGTATGTATGTATGTATGTTTGTCCGATGAAAACTTCCAAACCGTTAATCCGATCTTCATGAAATTTGGTATGGGGGTAGATAGTATTGGTACAATTTGTAGGTAAGGTTATGAGCTATATCTATATATACGTTTAATTTTATACCTACTTTGATTCATCATGGTCATGGACAACGTTTACATTCGGCGAGCTATTCTCCTTGCCTTCTTTTCGCCATACAACCGCGCGACTGCAATAAAAATTTATGAAAATAATTACCAACGAAACAAACGAAGGCTTCAAAGGGCAGGCATCTTGTTTATTATATTACTATTCTACTAACACACTAGTAAATATCTGTTTACTTACGAAATTTCACCGTGAAACCGTTTCAAGCCGGCTTGCACTCGTTTCAAAGACTTCCGTGGGCCGGAGTATGTGTGGCGTTTATACGCCGCCCGATCAGTCGGCGGCGGGGCAGACATGTTTCCTTCCAAAGTTCTAATATTATACTTTACGAGATATTTGTTCTGTGTTCAATCTAAAACGTAGTGATATATTTGCACGTTTTGCAACAATTTGGTGTTAGATAAGATCTGAAAACATAACATATTTACTTATTACATTTTCATTCATTAAATTTTTAAAGATATTTTTTAAGTAATATAAATATCGAGCTGCGCCTCGCGGGTTCACCCGCGTGAACCATGATATTATTATTATGACGTTGATTTATTTTAAAACTCGTTATAAAATACATTTTTCACTATAAAGAAATACTACTTATCTATAAAAACAAATAGTATATAAAAACAGTATAGTAAAAAATATATTACAAAACGGTAAACCACCGACCGCGGAGCAAAGGCCCAAGCGGTCGGAGGCTAGGGCTGCAGAGAGAGGAACCTCCTGACTATGCGTGCCGAGTCCAGGAGTACTGCCTTCTGAATCTGACCGTTGATCCAACCATTTAGTGAGAGCCTCTCAAGGTATTGGTCGAGGCTCTTTGCTATAAGGCCATTCACAGAAACAACTATCGGGACGATAATCGTCGAATCCACATCCCACATGGCGGTAATCTCGTGGGCCAAGTCAAGGTACTTGCTTGCTTATTATTATTATTATTATTATTAGGTATCTTCATTCCAAATTTCACTCAAATCCGTTCAGCCGTTTGGGCGTGAAGAAGTAACAAACATACTTATAAACTTTCGCATTTATAATATTAGTGTGATGTGATGAGATGAAGAGGTCAACCGACGAATCCAACTCGGATGGGCAGCGTTCGGGAAACTACGCCATATCTAGTTTGTTGGTTTTGTGAAAACTTCTTGTGAAAGAGTTCGTCCGGGGAAGTACTACCACCGTACCTATTACTGCCACCAAGCAGTAGTGTTCGCATTGCTCTGTTTCGGTTTGAAGGGTACGGGTGCCAGTGAAATTACAGGCACATGAGACTTTTCACATTATGTCTCAGGGTCGGCAGCGCGCTTGTGATGCCTTTGGTGTTGCAGGCGTCCATAGGCTACGGTAACTGCTTTCCATCAGGTGGGCCGTATGCTTGTCTGCTTGCCAAGTAGCATAAAAAAAAATCTTCTCGTCGCCGATACCGCAGAGCCTCAAGACGAAAGTCTACACGCCAGTGTTGACTTACGGCACTGAGACGTGGTCGCTAACTATTGGCCGTATAGACAAGCTCAAAGTTGCGCAACGGGCTATGGAGAGAGCTATGCTAGGAGTTTCACCACGTGATAGAATCCGAAATGAGGAAATCCGTAGAAGAACCAAGGTCACCGACATAGCTCTCAGAATTAGTGGCAGTGGGCAGGTCATATAGCTCGAAGAAGTGATAACCGTTGGAGAATAAAGGTTCTCGAGTGGCGACCACAAACCGGACGACGCGTTAGAGGAAAGCTCTCCACTCGATGGAATAAAGACATTATAAACGTCGCGGGGAGTCGGTGGATGGAGGCGGCTCAATACCGTTCGTCGTGGCATTCTAAGGGGAAGGCCTATGTCCAACAACAACAACAACGAAGGCTTCAAACAAAGGGCAGGCATCTTCTATAATAGTACTACTCTACTAGTAGGTAACACATTAAAATTATGTAAATATCTGTTTACTTACGAAATTTCACCGTGAAACCGTTATATCCTGGCTTGCACTCGTTTCAAAGACACCGCCCCAAAGAAAATTAATCGCATGACACCCACAGTGCACCATAGACAAGGACCATGGAGAAAAAAGTCAAGGAACATATAGGGAGAAATAAGTGCACTAGGCTAGGTAACCACAGACAAACAGAACACCTTAAATTCAAAAGAGCCACAAATCAAAAAAAAACAATATCGTTTTTAATGCAAAAATGGCATATAGATGATTCCAATTTTTATATTCGAAAAAGACACCCATGGTTTTAGCGTTAAAAATAGTTCAATCACACAACTACCCATTTAGCATTTTGAGACTTTGATGACTAACTTCACAGCAAAGCAGCCATCTTTCCAGTTAATAATAATAATAATAATTTTATTACGAAACATAAAAGTTTCAGGTTTTGGAATGCGTTTCTTTTGAATGAAAGTTCAATAAGTTTGATTACTATTTTATTAAAACGAACCCGCAGTACTTGGAAATGTGTCTGTTTTGCATATAAGATTACCGTGATTATGGTTGTAATTGTTTAAACAAACATGCAATATTTGTTAAATGACTGTTATTACAATCAGTCCGTACAATCAGTCTTAAAATACAGTGTTTCATTATCATACATAAGTATCCTTTGAAATAAATAATCACTTTTAAGATTATTAAAATTACTTTGGGATCACATCCTTTTCAATCAGTTTTTGGATGCCTTGTTTTTTGTCTCAGCAACTTGTAGCTTTTTGATATTATTTTATTTTATTTACTTGGGAAAAATCTGTATCCTGAGAAGTTTTGTACAAAAATATATTTTTATGTTGTTGATCAGTTTTAATAACTTTAAGGTATGCCTTTACGACTCTTCCTTTGAAAATCTTTGCCAAGAGGCTGAACACTAAGAGGTTCTGAATCATAACTGATTGGTAATCAATCGTCTGTACTGCTGTCTGAGCTTATAGATGAGGATTTACTGGAGTCTCTATCTTAATCGCTTCATCAAAAATGGTACAAATTCCATACCAGACAGACAGCCAACACAATCCTAGCCTATCGTTACTTGATGAAAACATTATCTGATTTTTGAAGTCCAGAGCAATGAATAAATTTAGTTATTGAGGAAAGTACAGACAGCGATTCAGATATACTCAAGTGAATCCTCATCTTCAAGCTCAGACAGCAGTACAGATGATTGATTACCAATCAGTTGATTCAGTACTTCCTAGTGTTCAGCCTCTTGACATAGATTTCCAAAGGAAGAGTCGTAAAGAGCAGACCTCAAAGTTATTAAAACTGATCAACAACATTAAAATATATTTTTATACAAAACTTCTCAGGATACAGATTTTTCCCAAGTAAATAAAATAAAATAATATCAAAAAGCTACAAGTTGCTGAGACAAAAAACAAAGCATCCTAAAACTGATTGAAAAGGATGTGATCCCAAAGTAATGTTAAACTTTTTATACTTACTTATTTTAAAATTGATTATTTAAGCTAAAGGATTTTTATGTATAATAATGAAACACTTAATGAGATTACTGCGATGACTTAGATATTATTGATCGTAGATCTCATCGTTACTACTAGTAAGTCAAAGATTTATGGAGTATTTTATTTTGTAATATTGCTAGATGAAGAGGTGATAGTTATGGATAAGTTTCATCCGCATTTAATTACATTGATCTCAATGTAAATTTCAAGGTAGTGTAAGGTTCAAAATACGCATCTTATAATATACCATACATATATGTAGAAAAAAAAGATTTATAAAGTAATACAAAAAAAACTACTATCAAAACTTTGATAGGCTTTCCAGTAAAAAAATGAATTTTCGACTTGTGGCTCTTTTGCATTTAAGGAGCGAGATGACAACTTCATACTACACTTTGATATTGATATATTATCAGGGTTGCTACACCGAGTTTCTGAATCACAGCACGATTCACGGTCGGATTATAAAAACTAGTAGTTTTGCGAACAGAATACCTCAAGAGCACAAACTATCTTGTTTTGCGATAAAGTTTAAAAATCGCATCCATAGTCCGATCTAGCATATACCCAATCTTACTTGAACCACAAGTCGTTGAAACTCTAACAAATGAGAGCTCACGTAATATTGGTTTTCATTTTTATTTTTTCTCAAAAACTATATTGTAAAATAAATATATAAGTAAGTACATATATCAAGTTTCATCAAGATTAATTGAAAAATGCGACGTACGCGAGTACTTACGTACATAGGTACATACATCCGAACAGACGATAGCAAATTTTGCCATATTATATTGCAAGGACTTACCTTGCTTTGCTCGCTCGGTCAATGACTAATAATAATGTTTTTTTATTGCTGCGAATGAAGTTACGAAAGTATAGTTTTTACATATTCTTTCGTTGTTTTATTTTTATTTTATAAAACTGAAACTTGAGTTTCAATAAAGTACGTTACAATAAAGTATTTTCTCGAAGGTACCTACTTTGTTGATATTGCAAAGTATAAAGAACATAGCCGCAAATAACTTTGTAAACTATGATTATAACGAACGGTTGGCAACCCTATCAGAGCCAGCTCATAAAGCCTAATAATTACGGGTGACTAGCAAGCACTAAACTTGTGACGTAGCGTTGCCTGGCAACGTCGTGTTTCGCAATTTTGGTGACAGACCCGAAAATAACGCGAGGCATACTTTTATTTATTTAGCGCCATCTTTCACTATCTTTCTCAAAACTCGGTGCTCGAGGTCCATTTAACCGCCATCTCTGTCAAATTAAACAAAACAGGGTGCTCTGCGTAAAAATATCACGCTTCGATGGTAGGTGGCGACTCAAAATGGACATTAAAAACACTCACACATACGTAAAATTGGTCGTATTTCAAACTAATTTTAAAAATTACCCTTAGTAAATTTTTATTTGAAACAACCATTTGCGAGTACGATAATCATTAGAAAATCGAAAAAAAAATACGATATAAAGAACGACAATCTGTGGATTGAAAAAATACTTAAATTATTTTGTATGGGCAAGGCAACGAGAGCATTCACCTTAAGTGGGTGGGCTATTGGGTTCATGACAATGAGGTTATCAAAAATGAAAAATAAAAACGAATTTGAATCTGTTATTGAAATTAGGTGGGTTTGAAAAATTAATTAAATACATAAAATCTCATGATGGACCGACAACATTTTATAGGTCACGGAAAGTCAGTGGATGGAGGCGGCTTATTGTAGTTCGTCATGTCATTTTATGAAGGCCTTTGTCTAGCAGCTGACTTCTACAGGCTGATGCTGAAATAAAATGATCATGATATATTAAATAAATAAAATAAATAAATGCTGGAGACATTTCACACAACATTATCTAGCTAAGCAGAGCTTGTGTTATGGGTACTAGATAACTGATATACTTAATACAATACATTACATAGATAGTTTTTTTTTTATTATACATAGAAAATACCCAGAACACCCTGAACAAATATCTGCAGATCGTACAAATATTTATTCCGAGGCGGGAATTGAACCCGCAACCTCCTGCGTCGCAGGCGAACCTTCACCCGCCGCGCCACAGAGGTCATTAAATTCAAGAATTTGTAAAAAAACTTAACATTAATTATTTAGACTCGACCGTGCTTTCACATTCAAAGCGCCATAAGCCCTAAAAATCCTCGTTAAAATCTTCAAAGCTTTTTGTTTATGCTATCCAAGAAATGTTTACAATAGACTAAAACAAACAATTTTCATTCTCTGCCAATTAAAAATGTACCATACAAATACTTTCTATACGGCTGTGTGGCCAACTACCAGTTTTCACGTTTGTTTTAATTTCTAACTACAAATAAATGGTAATCAAGTTGAGATGGTGAGACGAAGAAGCCAATATTGGTTTTTCGTTTATGACTTTCTGTCGAGATTTTTATGGCTGACCTTGTCTATAACCTAGTGCTCGAAATCTTAAGCGAAAACTAGAAATATTTGTAATACATAGATAATAATATCAAGCATGTCATCATCATTATCAGCCTGTAGAAGTTCACACCTCCCCCTGGAATGCCATGACGAACGGTCTTGAACTGCCTCCATCCACTGACTTCTTGCGACGTTTATGATGCAAAATGCATAATGTATGTTTATCGGGCATGTAGGTAGGTAGCATAATTTAGGGCTGTTTTCTCGGTGGCAGGGGTGTGGCCCGATCTTGCTGTAGCCGGATTTAGCTTAGTGTTGCGAGCATTGCTGGATAAACGGTGTTTTGTATTGTGTTTAATTTACAAATTTTGAAAAATATATTTTTTATAATAACACTCTATAATCAAGATATTTCATCCGTTCATACACGATTAAGTACTTACATTTTGCTGCATTGAAAAAGAAGATAGGTCTTAATTGTGATGTAAATACCTACTGCTTTATTTGATTTGGACAATAAAACTTTTACGGAAATAAAGGTGGTAAGAAATGGGAAGTAAAACGTCCGTCATAAATTTGAATTTTTAAGCCATTCCTTTAATTTCATACATTTTTGTTAAATTAATAATTACGAAATGACTCCCTAATCCCTACGAACGCGCTCTCAGAGTCTCCGCGGATTGGTTGGATCCAGTTTCATTCAGTTCCGAGCGGAACATATTGGAGATCGGACGTGTGTCAGTTTTCAGACCGAGCCACACGGCCACAACCCGCCAGCGCGTAATTTGAATAACTTTTCATTTAAAAAACCGACTTCCGCCATTGTATACGACTAAATATTTGGATGAAAAAAAAAATGATGAAAGAACCATAGTGGTGAAAGGATTATTATACTTTTTGAATGCAAATGCTTGGTTTGTTGCTGAAAATATCAAAATCGCCATATAGCATACATATGGCGATTTTGATATTTTTACAATATTTGAGGAGTTCCCTCAATTCCTCATGGATTCCATCATCAGAACTGGATTCTGAAAAAAATTGGACCAATCTGGAAGTATATCTATTTAAATAAAAAAAGATTTTCCAAATCGGTTCATAAACGCCGGAGATATATGCGGTAACAAACATTAAAAAAAAAAAATACAACCGAATTGAGAAACTCCTTCTTTTTTGGGAAGTCGGTTAAAAATAAGTGTTTTGTCACGGGTAACCGCGAAAGTTCTAAAAATACTAATAAATAATAAGCATGAATAAAGTACACTGTAAGTCCACTGTTGGAGGATTCGTCCAAAAGTGGACGTAAACAGACTTATGATGATGATGATGATGAATGTATTTTCTATGATTTTCTATATGGCTACATGCTAAAATGTTGCATGTTGTAGAACAAGTTTCTACATTAATGGTTTGTCAGAGAGTGTAACTGCTATTACAAGTAAAGTGCGAGCATAAAGTGCTATTGTTTAGGGTCCAAAAATAAAGAAAGAAAGAAAGAAAGAAAAAGCATTTATTTGTGCCAAAAAAAAACAAGAATGACACGGGAAAAAGACACACATATACACACAGAGATTAACAAAGATTATTATAATTACACAGAAGACAAGCATTACATTAATAAAAATAGTGTGCCTCTCAGTACCCACCAGTCATACAACACTGGCACAAATTGGCGTCCAGCTCAGCTTTTGTTGTGTTGTGGCAACACAACGCTGATCTTTCGCTGAAAACAATCCAGGTGAAAACACGGATGTCTGCTTCACAACTATATAATATATAACATTTCGCAAGAGTCAACTTAAGGCCAAATATTCACTTTTCAAAAAAAAATGCGTTAAAAATTCTAGGCCAACCAAAAACAGATACAAGCTCTTAATTTTGTCGCCGGTATGTTGGTATGAGAGGGAATAATTATGGCATTTAGGGGCTTATGAAAGAGGAGCCACGGAATGCAAATGAGGTATCTTCAAATGAATATTTCAGTGTTCCGGTTTGAAGAGTAATTCAGTAAATAATTAAATGTTTGTCATGTTATGTTTTCAATAGTATACTAATGCAAGGAATCCTACAGTGTGATTGTTCTAAATAAGATTTCCTTCCTATCTCAAGACACTACACGATACCTACCTCGTTATATGACAGTAAGGGCCGGTTTCCACCGGGGCGGAGAGGAGAGGAGACGAGAGGAGATGTGTTTGAATAAACCAATCCGATTTCGTTATGTCCTTTTCGTTTTTACCTGTCAAGCCTGCCAATAACCTGCCAGCTTTGATCTCGTCTCCTCTCCTCTCCGCCCCGGTGGAAACCGGCCCTTATGTTGAACAGACTGATTGGTCTATATGGTAGAGACCATGGATATAGGTACCATATCCACTCACCCAGCCAATTGAGCCGAAATTTTGCAAACCTGTCAAGTTCAGATGACAATACAAAATTATGGTGATAACGAGCTGATCTGATGATGGAGACGGAAGGTGGACAACGGAACTCCTCACTCACAATACAAATTTTAGCTATTCCTACAAGAAATACAAAAGGCACTTCTACATTAATTATTCAAGAGCAAAAGTTAGAAATGGTAAAAGTGCTCGTCGACCGTTTGATTGCTTTAAAGCTTTTTAAACTGTATCTTTAACAATTTAAGGCTTATAATGCTCTAAATGGTTTGCACATCCCAATGCTTAATTACTGACTTTTGTACGAAGAATGTGAATTAATCTCACTGTACACGTTCACCTCGCCCTTTGTCAATCGAGTTTTTCGCTTGTACACTTGAGGTGCGAGAAAGCAGACACAGTTTGTGAGCTTTAGTAATCATCATCATCATCATAATTTCTGATGATTGACGTCCAGTTTTGGACATACGTGTCTACCATAGAACTACAACGAACGTTCTTGAACCACCTCCATCCCCCGACTTCCTGCGAGCTTCCTGATGTCGCGCCGCACCGGTTCAATGAGTACACTGCGTATATACGCTCTTAGATTATACTAAAATGTTAACTAGAAGTTTTAAAGCTGAACGCAAAATTCTTTATTGCACACAGAAAATATAACACAAATAAGAAATTGTGAAAGACATGTACAAAGGCGAGGTTAACCCTTAAAAGAGTAAATATAATAATGCACCAATGTTTATTTTTTAATAATAACTCTTGCTATATTACCTAAGCCAGTGTTAGGGCGTAATGTAATTCATAAAATTCATCAGCTCTACGAAATTTGGCCTTCTGAATCTAGAGCATACGTCGAGCATACTTCTTCTTCGTCTTTCAACTCTAGCACAGAAATATTATATTGACAGTCCTCATAGTTTCAAAGATAAATGCTTACCTATCCATTTATGATTGACAGATGTAATTCACTCCTGAACAATCCCATGACATAGTAGAGAGGCGTCCCATGTTATCTTAGCTCTACGAACGATACCATACTTATTATTTTTGTGAGTCTGAATGTTTTCTCTGTCACTGAACCATGTTGATAGATCCTTTTATTTGGTCAGCTGTGTACTAAAATACTTGACACAAGCAGTTGGGCATGTTCTTTTGTGTCCCATTGACATCGTTAATTAAATGAAGAATAAACCGTGCAACACCATACACTTTCTTTTATGATTTTTTGGCACAAAATTGACTAAAAAATGTAGGCATTTAATTGAATTCATAATAACATAATTCATTTATAATCATTATCATCATCATCAGCCGCCTTTAGACGTACACTGCTGGACGAGGTCGCTCCATAAAATACAATTAATTGGACGGAATTGCCATAATCACCACGCGTTCGTTGGCATTTTGGCAGATAGGTGATTTCTACTCTGCGTCGTTCGGTTCGTAGGTCGCCTCTCGAGAACCTTGATCCCCCGATGGTTGACGGTTCTGTGAACTATACTTGCTCATACCCAGAGCTGTGTCGGTGATCTTAGTTCTCTCTCTCCTCGTTTCTGATTATATCACGTAGTGACCTCCAACCATAGCTATAGCCCGCTGCGTGACTTTGAGCTTGTGTCTGTGGCCAATACTTAGTGACCCGTCTCTTGGCTACCTGCTTACATTAATAACCTGCTACAAGCGTAGCGTGTGCTGTCTTGCATATTTTTGCTGATGTTTATTTACTTTTGACTACCTTCCAAAGGTTTTTAAGTTCTCATTTACTCATTTTATGTATCAGCAACTCCTTGCTCCGAGACACCACATAGGCGCTTCTCACCTAGTGGTAAGACGGACCATTTATGTAAGCCAAGCCGTGTTTGTTGCCTGATTCTTCTAGGCTTGGTCGTGTTGGAACAGGAGTAATTTTAGTTTATAAAACCATTCAAAATGATCATTGTGATTTCAATGAATACAATTACTTTGACTTTGAATTCCTGAATTAATAGTTCTCTAGAGTCTGTTCAGTGAGAGACCCGTTGTAGCCAAATTGTGACCAAACGTTCTTAACTACATTATTAAAACCATAATTAGGTGCTGGTTTGTTTCCGTCGACATTTTTAATTATAAACTAAAGAAACAGTTGTAATAGGATCAAAACGGAATAGATCCGCTATTGCATTGTCCACTAAACAAAAAAGTTAATTAAGCACAGCAGCGCCCTCCAATCCCACGATGCCCGACGGGTCTCTCGCCGAACAGACTCTACCTATTTATTTCCATGCCCTTCGACTGGCGTCATAGTTACTATTCGGTAATTTTTTTCGGGGTCTTGGAGTTTTATGAACCTAACCCGTCTTATAATTGTTTTGATGCACCAGACAAAGTAATTTTGTCTTCACCAATAACGAGTCTGAAGTAAATTATGCCCATAAACCCGTGTCCCAGCAAATGATGGCGTATTTCACATTTACACAGTTGCTGACTTTTATGTTGGCAATCAACTTATTTAATGCTCTGGGGTGCAATTTTTGAATGTCACTGAGTGACAACATATCATCAAAAAGGCCGCAAATCACTGTTTTTCAGGAGATGTACTCGAGAAGGCACTTGTATTGATATCATAGGTATACGAATTTTAGTAATCAATGAGGTTCAGATAAAAATTATAAGGTAGGTAGGTTTTTATTAGGTAAAGGAATTTGGAAATCGTGGAATAAACGGCAATTTTACTGACTTTCGAAAATAGCACCCCTGAGAGATGATATTGGTGGGCTTACTCTCTCTTTACATGTAGTATTTCTAATACGTACAAGCACTACACCAGTGTCATCAGAGGGCGAAGACTTTTTCCGCTTTTTCGAAAAGAGACGTCGTTCATTTTTATTTTATTTCAATTTCTAATGTTCTTTGGGTAAAATTGTGTAAGGTGTAGCTTATTTAAATATACCTAAGTGTATTGCGTGTATGGGTGGAAATTGTCCACCAACATTTAGTAAGACTGCCATCGCTTTATTAAGACATCATAACGACTTAACATAACTTTTAACCGACTTCAAAAAAAGGAGGAGGTTCCCATTCGTTTGTATTTTTATTCAAATAATATACCAACTTGACACTGGCAAAAATAAGGAGACTTCAATTAAAAGATGAGGGCCAAGCTATCAAAGCGTGAGTTACGTAATCAGTGCTGTGCATGGATTTAGTGCCTAGTATAAAAAATCTTTGGTGCTGTGCGATAGTGAGCACAGATTCATTGTTAGTTACTACGTATGCTACAATACTCAATCTAAGGCACTGGTCCCACCACCGGCGACGAGCGATAAATGAGTAGAACGTAGTACGTAGAAAGAGTAGAAAGCGATGAACCATAAATATAATCTCTCTCTTTTATTTACACCGGGAGCGATTATCTTTTGTTTGTTTCTTAGGCGAGAAAATCGCCGATAGCTCGTCGCTTACTCGGCGGCGCAACAGAGGGCTAAGGCACTGGTCAGTGCCAGTGCCTTAGCCCTCTGTTCACTCGCCATAACTAACATAACACCCACCAGTCACATAGATAATACGGATAAAAAACTAGGATTCCCTGTATCGAGGTCAAAGTCAAAGTCAAAGTCAAAAAGAACTTTATTCATTGAAATCACAAGGATCATTTTGAATCGTCTTATATAAAATTAAATTACTCCTGTTCCAACGCGACCAAGCCTAGAAGAATCAGGCAACAAACTCGGCTTGGCTTACATAAATGGTCCGTCTTACCACTAGGTGAGAAGCGCCTGTGTGGTGCCTCGGAGCAAGGAGTTGCTGATACATAGTAAATGAGAACTTAAAAACCTTAGGAAGGTAGTCAAAAGTAAATAAACATCAGCAAAAATATGCAAGACAGCACACGCTACGCTTGTTATACTTATAAATAATAATCTAATACAAACATGTAAATAGGTAAGTACAGATATTGCAGAGGGTATCAGGAACCACGAGTACCAAGCCACCACATCACCAGGCCCGGAACAAATGTTTGCTGAACATGCAAACATTTGACCCGCAGCGAGAATTGATCACGCAACTCTCACATCTCAGATGGGTACTCGCTCAGCCGCTGCGCCACGGAGGATCATCATCATCAGACAGTTGATGTCCACTGTTGGACGAGGCCTCCCCTATCAAATTGCAATGGGGGGAACGTGCCAACATCACCACGCTTGGCAGGCGGATTGGTGATCGCAGTGTTGGTACTCAGGTGGCCGCTGCTGCCCATACATAATGCTGCTATTATCACGTTCGCCTTTTCATTACATATAAAAATAGGTGGAGGTATATGACGGGATAGTGTTGCTTAAATACAATATCGGTAGTAAAGGATTGCCACACCCTATAATCTCTCCGCATCTGTTAGCTGATTTCACCTTGACCCCTTTAATTATAGCATCACTCACACCCCGCATGCTCAGTCCGGTCATAGTATACATTATAGTACTCTACTACCCGGCTTCATTAGTGGCACAGTTTGGTTGAACAGAGGCCCAAGCACGAACATCTAATGTTATCGAGACGCTAGCGTTACGATAGTACACGTCAAATATGAACCAATCAACTTACTAAGATTTCAAGTTACCCTGGTGTCATTGGTCAATATTTGACATTTGCGATCGTCTCGCTAGCGTCTTGGTAACGTAAATTATTCGTGCTGACCCCACAGGCTGTGAATCTAGCTTGACGGGCTTGGCGTTCAGAAAATACTAAAATAAAAAGTCGACATTTTACATTCAATCGCTGATACATAGAATTTTCCCCTCGCATGGTCTTAAATAAAAGTTTTGTATATGCAACTAGCATTGATATGTTTCCCTTCATCATTTTGAAAACATGGTCTTTCAAACCATTTAATATGTAAGAATTATAAAACTATACATTTTAATATGACTGAGTCGCGAATTGTATTTTATCTCTGGGCAAGGCCGTGCCCCTAAACATCTTGTTATTTTTTTAAATTACGACCATCTGGACATATTTATCAATATTCAATCATAAAGAGACTAAATTACAGATGGAAAAATAAACAAAAATCTACTGAAAAAACTCTTTAGAAAACGTTGAATTTCACACCATTTGATAGAACCATCGTAGAATAATAATGTGTTGATACATCGCCTTAAATAAATTTTTATAGTTTTACAACGTCTACGGACCCTAGGACAAAGTCGTTAACATAAAATCAATGGAAAATAACCATTTCCCCTTGAACTCTACAACTAGAGCCTGTTGAGTATTTTTGTGTGGAAGGTAGAATGTGTAAGGCTCTGGATTTACTGGTTGTTACCCTAACCTGAATACGAGTAGACTGCCCGGATCCACTCTTGAATGACCAAGGTTACTTGTCGCCTTGAGGTATGAAAAATTGCTTGAAATTGTTGCTATTTGATAGATTGATTAATTTTACACAGGCAGTGCAAGTATGTAGGACTCGATTCGATAAATTTGACATTAAAATTCGACAAAACGGGACTATTACCTCTACATAGACCCGGTTTGTCCAATTTTAATGTCAAATTATGATACCCTGGCTGCAAGTACGTAGGACACGATTCGATAAATTTGACATTAAAATTCGACAAAACGGGACTATTACCTCTACATAGACCCGTTTTGTCCAATTTTAATGTCAAATTATGATACCCTGGCTGCAAGTACGTAGGACACGATTCGATAAATTTGACATTAAAATTCGACAAAACGGGACTATTACCTCTACATAGTCCCGTTTTGTCGAATTTTAATGTCAAATTTATAGAATCGAGTCCTATGTACTTGCAGCTAGGTTATCATTTTGATTGGATGACTTCTGTGGCGTGGCAGGTAGTAGTCGGCTGAGATGGGAAAGGTTGCGCGTTCGATTCCCGCTGCGAGACAAATGTTTGTATGATCTGCAAATATTTGTTTCGGGTCTGGGTGTTATGGTACCATGGTAGTCGTAGTTACCGATACCCACGATCCATGGAATCCTAGTGTGGGATCAGGACTTCGTATTAGGAGCTCTCAATGACTAACACAGATTGATTTTTGTGATGAAAGAGATTCTTACTAATTTTGATCTCGTGAGTTGACATAAGAGTAGGTACCAAACTGAGAGTTTATATTTTTTTTATTTTTGGGTTCCGTTCCTCAAAACGTTCCAACAGAAATTTAACTTTTTGGTTGGTTTTTTAAATTTTTATTTAATTGACCTAATTACGGACATTATAGCGTAAATAAACGAGTTTTAATTTCAGGGGTTAATTTTTGTTGGAAAACTAGACAATAAAAAACTTGATATAAATACATTGTGTGATAAATCCAATTAAATGGTTTGTTATGAGATATTGATATTTAGAACCAAGATCACCGACATAGCTCTCAAAAGTAGCAGGTTGAAGTAGCAATGGGCAGGTCATATAGCTCGCAGAACTGACAACCGCTGGGAATAAAGGTTCTCGAGTGGCGACCACAAACCGGATGACTCGGTAGAGGAAGACCCTCCACTCCACTCAATGGACTAAATACATTATAAAGTCGCAGGAAGTCGGTGGATGGAGACGGTTCAAGACCGTTCGTCTTCTAGGCATTCTAGGAGAGAGGCTTATGTCTAGCAGTGTACTTCTACAGGCTGATGATGATAAATACTATCGTTATGTCGAGAATTCTATATTACGATGTTATTAAACAAGGTAAATAAACGGCTTGAGAATTATTCGTATGTTAGAGAGTTCATTCAGTTCAGTTGCAACACCATCTTTGATATACTAAGATGACTCAATACAAAAATTTGTGGTATCCGGATATGTACCATCCGGGACATCTAACACGCGCAGAAAGTGTTTTTACTTTTGTCGGTCAATGTACAAGTTTTCACCGATTTGTCGGTCCTTATCTCAAGGCGGTCAGGAGAGCGCGTGTTTTATATGCGCAGACGCATCGGTGTTCGGTGCTGAGTGTGAGACGGTAATGTAGAGAAACGAAATTATAGAAATGGCATCAAAAGTTAAAAAAACGACCGAATAAAAAAATTAACACTAAGTAAAATGAATTATAGCAAAAAAATGTTTAATTTTAAAATGATGGTGAAAACAACAAACTCTCTTGTATTTTATGCATAACCAACACTTGGATTTAGCCCAATGTTTGCAGATAACATTGTGATTGCAATAGACAACGGTAACCACCAACTACCAGGCGGCATCACCAGAGGCATTATAGTCGATGCGATGGTTACCCTTAAGAATTTTGAATTCCTTGATTATTGCATAAAAAACTAAATAAAATGCAATAGTGTATTCAGCCTAAGACTAGCCCTCCCTTCTAACATGGATGTCGTAAAAGCTGACATAGAGATAACACCAGGCGATAGGCTGCAGCATCCACCTGAGTACTCAACACAAATACTGCAATCACAATTCCGCCAACCAAGGGTGCCAAACGTGGTAAATAGTAAACATAAAAACACTCTTTGGGAAGGCCTGTCTTAGCAGTAGACTTCTACAGGCTGTGATGAGGATGAAATAAACTCTTATAAGGAAAATACGGCCAGGAATACCAGTTGGGACATACTGATGCTATCCACACTCGCCTAGTTGTTGTGGCTCATCTTGTCTTCCTTCATCATCAGACAGATCCCTTTTCCGGACATATCCTCTTCAAATAATAGCACGCTGAACGGCCTAGAGCCGCCTTCATCCACCGTTGTGATGCCTTCCTTACATAACCACACTAAACTACACTATACATGGCCTAGCATTCTTGACTAGCAGATAATCAAGGGATGTGTTGTGGAGGGTAACTTGTTTTTAAAATGTAGTTCATTGAAAAATAATCAGCTGCTCATACAAGTTGGTCTCTGACCTAGAGCAGAGTAGTAAGTGACCAAGAAAGAGCCAGTGTCACGAAGTAGTAGTAATAGTCTTCTTCATCAGCTGGTAGACTTCCACTGCTGGACGAGACCTCCTCCATTGAACATAATGGGGGGATTTGCCATAATCCCAACGCTTGGCAGGCGGATTGGTGATCGCAGTATTGGTGTAGAGTACTCAGGTAGATGCTGCTGCCCGTAACCTGGTGTAATCCCTTAGTCGGCTTCTACACATCCATGGGAGGAGAAGGAAGGTACTATTCTACACCCGACACACCAAGACAGTAGCTTTAGTTGTATAGTAGTTGCTAATTTTCGCCAGGTCTATAAATACGAACTTCAATCTCCAAACACAGTGGAATCTCCCGCGAATCTAAATTAGTTGGCGCAGCGAGACTTACAATCAAGCGGTGCTCTCACTTCGAGCATTCCGATACTACGTGACCGCTGAGCTTTACAATACAATTTAGATTATTTGCTTTAACCCGACCAGTTGAGAATCGGTTCAGTTAAGAATCTGTCCATTGAGGTGAAGTACCTATGTGACAACTCACAACCAGAAAATAACAGGGTGTTTACCCCCAAAACAGGGACAACAGGTACACACACACACACAACAGGGTTTGGTAGGTAACAGGGAAATTGGGGAAGTCAAATTTGGTGCCCCCGAACCACATTTGACTCACCCAAAATGTAAGAGATGGCACCTTCAAATAAAAAAATATGTTTGTCTGCAACTCGACCAAATATTTATTGTTTAGTACTTAGGTACAATTGAATTAGTACAGTCACCGACAGATGTTTTGGATCAAGTAAATGGTAATTTACCTATCGACGATTTCTTGTTGTAGGCCCCTACCTCTACTAAGTTTTTACTTCTACTTGATTTTTGCGAATGGGACCGCTTTTTTGTATCATAAGCTAGAGGAAGTTACCTTAATTGAAGTAGTTTTCTATTAAAACAGCGTTAATCAAGCCCAATAAAACATGTTTGGACCAGTCGCATGCCTCAGGTGTGACCAACTAGTTCCGTTTGGCTCAGCAAAATTTGGGCCGTTATACACGTTTCTATGGCCCACTTATTGGAACGAATATATTTGGTTTGATGGGGCTAATGCGAAATGAGATATCGTGAAATTAAGAATAGAAAAACTGGATTTGGTTGTGTGGACACACCTATATTAAGAATATATATGTATTATAATAAAAATCTACCTGTAGCATAGTTACGCTTTGGTGCAAAAATCTGAACTTTTCTTTTCAGATATCAGATATTCAGATATTCGTAGGAGACAGAGCGGTCTTATTCCTAGGCCAGACGCACCATAGCTTCAGCATACTAATTAATGGAAAATCTATTATTTGTGACTGTTCTACGAATACAATACTAATTACTGGGGAAAACATCAACTTTCTTATATTTAATTATTTTTTTTAGAATAGAAACAGCAACGAACTACAATTCAAATAATCTTATGGCAAAACTTACTTAATATAACAAGAAATGCAGGTAAAAATATACTACAGAGCGTATTAGACAAAAAAAAGCAGTAAGCAAGTCAATTCCCTTTCAGCTGGTGCACAGTTGTAAAGTTAGTACCAACAGGTGTACATTTTGACTCTGGCTTCAGGCGAGTACCTATGCATTTTGATTAATAAGTTTAGTGTTCACAGTTTGCATTTATGCTAATGGTTGGTAATAGAGGAAGCTTTAGATAGTAAAATATAAGACCATAAAAATTATGCCAAATGACTTAAACGACAGTTTATTTCGGACGCTATAGCTGTCATCGTAAATTAGGTGAAATTCAAAATTATGACTGATAAATATAAATAAATGCAAAACCAAATCAGAAACTTAACCCCAAAAAAATCTGAAATCTAGATTAAAATAAAATTTATATCTACCTAGAACTTCTTATTTCTGATAAAAATACAAAATAATTAAATTCTTTATAAGCCTGTTTAAGTGCTCGACTGTGCTGGACGAAGAATAGACGGCGATTGACTACAATGGAAGGATTTGCCATGAACACCACGCTTGGCAGATGGATTTGGTGATCGCAGTATTAGTGTTAAGTACTCAGATGAATGCAGCTGCGCATCCCCTGATGCCCTGATTCCCCTTAGTCAGCTTTTGCGACATCCACGGGAGGAAAAGGAACCCGAAAAGATCCAGGAGGTTATCTTAGGCCGGATAAAATACGGTACAGAATTATATTATTTTGAGACCTTAATAACTTATTGGCAGTTGACAACATCGTTACTGAAATGATTGGTAAATAAACGTTAGTAGATATTAACTTATTTTAGACAAAATAATATTAGAACAATACCAACCAACAAAGGGCATTAGAACAGCTACTGGATTTTAAATGAGTCACGCTACCTGATAATGGTATGCTGACAACGTCCCGTCCATTAACCAATGTTCCATACAAATTGATAACAAATTCCATTTTGTTAGTTCGACACCACTTGTCGTAAACCCCGTACGTTATTGTTACTCCAACACAAAATAGGAACGATTTGGTTATAAACTTAAATCATTTGAGATAAACCTTTTTGAGCCAAAACTAATAACAAATTCGCTGTTTCATACAAAAATTAAATACAGTGATTGACAAAATGGTGAAATTACAAATCTGCGTAGTGTTGTTCCTGTTATCGATGAATGTGTCTTACGGAAGGATCGTGAACAAATATAAGTGTCCAGAAGTGAGGGCCGTACCACATTTTGATCTATCGCAGGTCAGTCGATAAATTCTATTAATTGTATAGAATAATTAATGACTTGGAGATAAAATATGCGAATAGGCACGTCGCCCATGATTTATTATTTAATTTCGGTAAAGCTTAATGTAGGTCAGGAGGTTATTAAAATTAGCATTTTCTTTTTTAATTACTGAATGGTTTGTTTGAAAATACCAAAGACATAATCTTTTGAATCTTTTTGAAGCCCAAAAATAACCAACCAGGCGGGGAACGAAGTCAATTAATATTTTGCCGTAGATGTGGGTGAACACTTTGAAAATCAATGACCATTACAAACGACACTCAAAAGCAAAGAGATCTCTTGTACGACAGGTATGAGTCAGCTCCAACAATATTCTCAACGTATTGTCTTATCTAGTAGTTTTGACTGTTCATAACATGAACCATAATCATTAAATAAATAAATAAATGCTGGACATTTCACACAACATTATCTAGCCCCAAGCTAAGCAGAGCTTGTGTTATGGGTACTAGATAACTGATATACTTAATACAATACATTACATAGATAGTTTTTTTTTATTATACATATAAAAATACCCAGAACACTTTTAACAAATATCTGCAGATTGTACAAATCTTTGTTCCGAGGCGGGAATCAAACCCACTACCTCCTGCGTCGCAGGCGAACCTTTGCCCGCAGAGCCATGGCGCCACAGAGGTCGTCAATAAAAAAAGATAAACTTGGAGTCTACTTTTAAAGCTTACAATAATTTCATGCACATTCTAGACCAACCTATATATATATCTAACGGCTCATTCACACGGGATCCGTCATTGACGACATAATCTAAATCTATAATCGTCATTGATGACGTATCGTGTTTTTACAACGAATTTTTTTGACGATTCGACAATGACGGATCTTGTTTGAATGAGCCCTTACTCACAGTAGCTTTAAACAACACTGGAAGTACTCTACACGATGCGTAGGAGTCGGTCCGGATGCCACAACTGATTGATAACGAAAATACCCTTTAGGTACGCAGCGTAACATGTTTAATGAACTGACACTTTTTATAAATGACACAAATAACTAACTTTGTGAGCTTCAATTAGTTATGGATCATACTTTTATAACACGTACTGTATTCTATATCATCATCATCATCAGCCTGTAGAAGTCCACTACTGGACATAGTCCTCCCCCTTAGAATGCCGTGACGAACAGCCTTGAGCTGCCTCCATCCACCGACTCCACGCGACGTTTATAATGTCTTTAGTCCATCGAGTGCAGGGCCTTTCTCTACCGCGTCGTCCATCGTACGTGTATCTCATGAACCGTGATAGTTAGACAGTTGATTTTCACAGATGATGTATCTCTGTTGCCGTTATATTAACAAACAATAAAAAACAGAATTAAATAAGTATTTAAGGGGGCTTCCATACAACAAACGTGTTTTTTTTTGCCGTTTTTATAGATAATGACTAGATAGACAATAATACTTTGTATGTGAATAATCGCCTTGTATAGAAGAGCAACGACGCCCTGCCGTCATACAGTGCAAACTAGTACGGAGGGTAGTCACTTGACTGTGCATCGTTTTTGCTACAAAGTCTACAAACTTACCTCGCGCCACAAATGTGATGGTCCATGATAGTCAGTTTATAGTATATAATTTAGTTAAGTTCTTAGTTGGTAAGTTTGCTAACTTTTTCTTTTTACCTGAATAAATAAATAAAATAAATAATGGTACGGATTCCGTACCATTCCGTACTACGGAACCCTTCGTGCGCGAGTCTGACTCGCACTTTGCCGATTTTTTAGAGATCTAATAAGCCTCATTGTGCACTTCCATGATTACCATCCATTTGGATCATGGGCTTAAATCAATATTCAATAACGAAGCTCTTTACTGATTCATTTTAGCAGGTGCTTTTAACGATTCAATGCCCCTAATCATTAGCATAAACATTCAATTCTTACATGTCTTTGAAAGTTAATATTTGTCCGATGACTCAATATTGATCTTTGATCGAATAGATACAAATGAGCCATTGTAATTCACTTTCTTTTAAACAGGATCTGACAGACTACTTATTCAAATTTATTGAAATATAGCAGGGGAGCCCACGACACTAAACCTAGTTCGATAAGACTACCAGATAGTATATATATAATTAGTCACGTCATTAATGGGGGAACACGAAATGGCGATGCTGCAATAAAAAAAACCTGGCAAAGCCATAAAAAAACCGGTTTCTTGTATCATAAGACTCCCAAGTTTTGTTTGTTCTTCTATACAGGGGACTATAGGACCCTAGGGGATACTAGGACTATACGATAATGCAGTGCTGCAAGCCCCCTGATTGGCCTAATCAATTGCAGCAGCATGATAAGCGACGCCGCGTATCTAGGTATCTAGTATGATCGATTTCCTCAAAAAACCCAAGCTCATTCGAAAGATCACCAATTTCTGTGTAAGAAAAATCACTGCTGCATTTTCCAAACATCATATCATCTGGTAGTCTTATCGAACTAGGTTTAGTGTCGTGGGCTCTTAGACTAATAGGGTTATAGTGATGGGCTATGCTTGTAAATGATTTGAGCGAGTTATTTAGGGTGGTAAAATCAAAATACCTAAAGTAGATTTGAATTTTAAGTAAACCAAGTAAGTTTGTTATTAGTAGAACTTCTTGTGAAGGAGTTCGTCCGGGGAAGTACTACCACCGTACCTATTTCTACCGCGAAGCAGTAGTGCTCACATTGCTGTGTTTCGGTTTGAAGGGTACGGGTGCCGGTGAAATTGCAGGCACATGAGACTTTTCATATTTATGTATTAGGGTCGGTTGCTTTTTATGCTTTTGTGCATAAAAGTGTTGTTTTAGAATGGACGCAGTAATCCAGATTATTGAAAAAAAATAATCACAAAAAATTTGTGCGTAATTAAGCCGCAAAATTTGACGAGGTATACATGGAAACCTCAATCACTGTTGAAGTATTTCAAATGCCTGTCAAATATCATTAAGCAAACCACTAACTTTGCGACTTAGAAAATATAAGGCGCTCTATAACAAGCATGATAGATTTGCCGTATACCCGTTGGGTAGATATTGTGATATTGCAAAGATCGCGGGAAGGCTCTGAATGAAGATGGCATTATATCATCACTCATAGGCAGGTGTCTGTTGGCTACATGAGAGAAAAAAAAGGTCATCATCATCATCATCAGCCTAAAGAAGTCCACTGCTGGACATAGGCCTCCCCCCTATAGAAAGCCACGATGAACGATCTTGAGCCGCCTCCATCCACCGACAAAGGATGCGAATGTTCAGACCTTCAGACCTGTTTAAACACTAAACTTAACAATGATGCCAATGATTTTCTTGTGATACTGCCATCATGATACACTTGCTAGATTATTTTGAGATGATAACTGACTTCACGAAAGGAGGTTATCATTTAATTCATACTAATTTATACTAATACGTATTTAGTATGTACTATGTGTTGCTTAGTTCTATTCAAAGGTACTTTGGATGATGTGTAGGAAATTATCTCGAGGTGAAAATCTTATCTAGCAATGTTTTTATAGAAGTCGGTTAGAAGGGTAAAGAAAGTAGGTAACCTACATCAAATGTATTCGCGAGGTCTCAGTTCGGGGTGAACCACTAGTTATATATCATAACAGCCAAAGTCACATATACGTAGTCTTGATCCCACACGACGATTCCCTGTGTTGTGAGTAACAGGAACTACGAGTACAATGATGGTACCATAAAACCCGGAACAAATATTTGCAAATCATACAAACATTTGTCCCGCAGCGGGAATTGCACCCTGCTGCTTTTGCTGCCTGTAAAATTACAAAGATTTTGTACTTTTAATGTTGAAATAAATTATCTTTATCTTTTATCTTACACCGTATATAGGGCTTGCATTCGAATATTCGAATATTCGAATTATTCGAATAGTAAATTCTTTCGAATATTCGAATACAAAAATTCAGATATTCGAATATTCGACCAATTTCTTTATCCCCAAACTTAGAACTCTAATATGCACAAAATACAATTATAAAGTTTGCACGTGACGTCCAAACAATGCTACATCATTTGGGTGCGCGGACCCCACGACAGGACCCATTAAAACTCGGAAGCACACGATAATATTCGGAGGATCAGTGCTTCGCAGTTGTGAATATAATTTTTTACGCAGATCTTTGAGCAAAGCAAACGACTTTTTGCTGTGTATATACCACATACACTGTACGCACCTCATTGTAATATAAATTAAACGAGCAAAGCGAGTTATCTGAGTCAACTTGAAAAAATCGGCGTTTGTATATACGATGAAAACTTCCCAACCGTTAATTTGATCTTCATTAAATTTAGTATTGAGTAGATAGTATTGGTACAATTTGTAGGTAAGGTTATGAGCTATATCGGTCGGGGGGTTGATGAGATATTGGGATATATTAAAAACATAAAAGTGAGTCAGTTAGATCAAGCGAGATGTCTTATGAAAGCGCTTTGGTTGTAGATTTTAAAACTGTTTTTAATTAGTATTTAGACTAAGTAGTTTCTGAGAATTTAGCGAAAATCGAAAACGTAAAAATCAAAATTCTGGGTACTTCCAGCAATACCACAATGCTGAAATTTGGTATGCTTGTAGCTTTTGTGACACGAATACAGGGAAAAGTCTGAAATTGAAGAATTTAGAAAGGTGTACCTTATAAAATTAATAACCAATATAACATCCTCACATTTCTAGGAATTTGAATGACGTTGAGCTCTATGGTTTTCGTCAAAAGGACGTTATCAATTAATTTGTCAGGTACTTGATATACTAACTGTTATGTAGTATGTAAGGTAAGCCCCGTTGCTAAGCCCTATTCAAAGTTTATTTCGATGATGTGTAGGAAATTACCTCGAGGTTAAAATTTGATCTCAGTAAATGTTTTTAGAAATCGGTTAGAAGGGGAAAGAAAGATTTTACAAAAAATACCTCAAAGATACTTCAAGTTCTCTGGCAATGCTGAAATTTATTATTTTATGTTATATTTATTGTTAGTATTTTGTTCTACAGGGAGAAGTCTAACATTATTTTCATTGAAATACCTAATTTTAGTGTAGAAACGTACATCTTTAAAAATTAAGTTACAAAACCACAACCAGATGCCATCTAGTTGTGGTTTTGTAACTTAATTTTTATGATTGACTGCTTATTTAAATACAAAATATCTCTCATGGTAGAGAAATTGTCTCGGTAGTTTTCGATTTTTGATGGATTATCCATAAAAATATACTAACATAGCCGTTGAATACATAGCCCTTTCTTCCCCACTTAAGAAGTCGGGCAGATAAAGGTGTCATCGCGAGGTTTCAGTTCTGGGCGAACCACTAGTTATCATGTTTTGTTTATTGTTTATTATCTTCAGGTGGACAATTAGGTATTTTCTATTCTATTCTTCAATTGTAGAATTGTGAAAGGGTGTTTTCAGCCACGAAATGTATTTAAATAAAATAAATAAATAAATGCATTTCACACAACATTATCTAGCTCCAAGCTAAGCAGAGCTTGTGTTATGGGTACTAGATAACCGATATACTTAATACAATAATATTATATAGATAGATATTTTTTATTATGCATAGAAAAATACCCAGAACACCCTAAACAAATGTCTGCAGATCGTACAAATACTTTCTCCGAGGTGGGAATCGAACCCACAACCTCCTGCGTCGCAGGCGAACCTTCGCCCGCCGCGCTACAGAGGTTGTCACCTCTCTCTGACAAGATTTAACCATCTCAGATGTTCCTTATAGGTGATTCCATAAACGCTTTATGTTTCCTTAGGTCTCACTTGCAAAGAAAACGTTGTAGAGTGAACTAAAGTTAGATGTTAGGATTTAAAACGCTCTTAGTTTTTGTTTTTAAGTGCTGTGACAACGAACCAAAATCTCAAAATGAAGTTGACAAAGAATAATTTCATACTTGCACTACTACTACGTGAGTTAATTAAATAACTTAAATTTTATTCTATTATTCGAATACTATTCGAATAATTCGTATAGTAACAAAAAAAACAAAGAATATTCGAATAGCAAAAAGTTCGAATATTTGCAAGCCCTAATCGTATATTGATGAGTTGATTTCCTTTCGCAGATACTGGGAGATTGGTTCGTTGTGGAGTACTATGCGAGTGCAGAGGAAGCCCTCTCCTACAGTTGCATGAGAGCTGTGTTTACTGAAGACGACCACGTGCCTGCTGCTGGTAAGATAATCTTCTTTATACTTCC
The DNA here is from genome assembly GCA_951392215.1 of Epirrita christyi. NCBI lineage: Eukaryota > Metazoa > Arthropoda > Insecta > Lepidoptera > Geometridae > Epirrita > Epirrita christyi. The sequence continues at coordinate 4,625,443 of OX595842.1, read as the reverse complement.
TCTTCATCAGCCGTCAGACGTCCACTCTTGAACGAGGCCTCCCCCATAGAATACAATGAAGGGATTTGCCATCATCACCACGCTTGGCAAGAGGATTGGTGATCGCAGTATTGGTGTCAAGTGGATGCTGTTGACCATCCCCTGGTGTAATCCTGGTGTTTTACGGCATCCATAGGAGGAGACGGAGGGGTTCTTTTTAGGCTGGACACACCTCAGCCATTGTACTTTTAAAATAACTTAAATTGAGCACTGCACTAATTGAACGTGGGGTGCCACGGGTCCAAATTCAAGTTCCCGCGGTACCCCAGGGGTGGCTTCTAGGAGTGCCTTGGGGCCGGAATGGAATCCTCGAGTCTTAGCAGTGAGAACATGCCAAAATGATGAGATGACCATCGATCTATCATTGCGCATCTAAATTACCTATTCGTTTTTTTTATCCTATATGCTTAAAGAATAATCTAATTAAGAAAGCGTATTAGATGACTATATTACTGATAAATATACCCAAAGAGGGGTTCCTAACCAGGAAGAGTAATAAAATTAAGTGTATATCTATATTAATAAACAATAGATTTAAAAATAAATTTTAAGAACTATGTAAGGAAATTAAAAAGGCTTTATTATTATTATTATTATATTACTGATAAATCCGCGTGACCTAATGTCACTCTGCCCCTCGACTGCTAGAATATAAATGAAATTTCTGTAAATTTCATTGTATGTTGTTTATAAGTAGGTAGGTACCTATATCAAGCGCAGCGTATGCTGTTTTATGAACTTTTGCTGATTCTCTTTACATTTTACTTTTGACTACTTATTTAAGATTTTTTAAGTTCAACCAACTCTTTAAACCATTCTAGATTTTTACTTACAGATGGCACAGTAGAATGGACTCCAGGCGTGACCATGAACTTCACGTACCGTTTCGCGGACGACCCCCTCGGCGAGACGCTGCAAGGCAACATCACGTGGAAGGTCGATCTGAACGCACCCGCGCACTGGACCCATGCTGAGAGAACTTGTAAGATATACGCACATTCTTTCGCCTTTTTGAGGCAGGGCATTACTTGCTGAAATGCGACAGCAGTGTTCGAATCTTTACTATGAAGGACTAAAGACCAGAGGCCCAATTCTCTGACTAAAAAATTATTAAAATAGATTTCGGATCATGTTTCGATCTTGTGTCGATGCCTTAAATGTCAGAAATGGTATTCTCTAACTTTAAAATACAAAACTGTAATGTGATTATATCGAAATATGACCGAAACTTGAACGATTAAAAGTTATTTCGATAATTTTAGCTTAAGTAGATGCAGTCTCTCTTTACTCTTTCCAATTATATATATATATATATATATATATAACTATCCTACTCTAATGGTAGTCACCGTTAATTGAAAGTAGACTAAATTGTTTTTTTTTTTATTTTTTATTTATGAGAGAGCAGAATATTAAATTTCTGATAATTCATAATTCAGTCTCGATTCGGTTAACTTTCAAATAATAATAAAAAAATAATAAATAATAATAAATGCTGGACATTTCACACAACATTATCTAGCCCCTAGCTAAGCAGAGCTTGTGTTATGGGTACTAGATTACTGATATACTTAATACAACAACATTACATAGATAGATATTTTTTGTTATACATAGAAAAATACCCAGAACAGTAGTTTCAGTGTAGTTATAAAATAATTTAGACAATTGGGCCTCTGTTAGTACAGGCTGCGTCAGCCACTATGCGTCGGACAAGATGCTGCATACGTCATATGTGTAACGTCTAAGGAAACTTCTTTCTCATACAGACGATGGCATTTACAACACCTACGTCATAGACACGGAGTACAAGACATGGGCGTTGCTGCTGCATTGTGCGGAGCAGGCAGAGGACGCCAGATACCTGACTGCTTTCGTGATGTCCCGTACCAAGTCTCTGCCCAAAAACGTCATGGCTTATTTAAGGGATAAGTTACCAAGGTAAGCGCTTTATCTAGTATAGACCATCCGCTCCACTCGATGGACTAAAGACATTATAAACGTCGCAGGAAGTCGGTGGATGTAGGCGGCTCAACACCGTGTATCGTGACATTCTAAGGGAAGGCCTATTTCCAGCAGCGTACTTCTATAGGCTGATGATGATGAAATGACGGAACATGCAGATTTCCAGCGGTAACCTCTGCCTGTAACAATTCATTACCGCACAGGCCACATCCACCTGGAAACGTATCCTAATACGTGGTATTGCACTACGCCCACTATCCTGAGCCATAAAAGTCAGTCTCATGTGCCTGTAATTTAATCAGCACTCTTCAAACCGGAACACAGGAATGTGAGCATTACTGCTACATAAATAAGTATGATGGTAGTACTCTTCGCTTAAACTCTTTCATAATAAAACTCTACTACTGTAAAACTACATCTATCTCGATTACAATATATTATGTGTGATGGACAAGCTATAAATTTGTTGTCGGCATTGCTGCTGTACGCGAGTCAGCAAAAACACCAGAAAAGTGGAAGCAAAAATAGTGGAAATAATTTTTTGCCAATGGCTCAAAATACACACATTTTTGTTTTCTTAACTATCAGGGCTCATTTTAATATTGTTAGTTTCCTCTAATTTTATTCTCTTATCTTTCAGCGTCACGTTTTAAGCCTTTGTCTTATTCTGGCTTTAAGAACGCGTTTCGCATAACGAGTTTAACATTCACGGTGGATAATTCATTGTTCTTCATTTTCCAAGTCTGCGAATAGTCCAAAGGGGCACTGACCATGAAGATAGACTTATTATCAATGTATGACTCAACCTTGAGAAGATAGGTGTTTTATGTGAAGTAGTTCAAATTAGGATTCTCGTAAGGGAAGCCAGCCAACGCATGTTTAGATTAATCAAAGTAGATACATGTCATATATTTATATAAATATATATAGTATTTTTTTCTGACATCCAATTCTAATGAAATAAAGCCTATATTCTGCACCAAATTAAGCTCTGTCCCCCTGCACAACTACCTACATGAAAAACCGATCAGTAGTTTCGGAGATGTGCGCGAACAAAATAACTTTTCATTTAAAAAACCGACTTCCGCCATTGTATTCGACTAAATATTTGGATGAAAATAAATGATGAAAGAACCATAGTGGTGAAAGGATTATGATACTTTTTGAATGCAAATGCTTGGTTTGTTGCTGAAAATATCAAAATCGCCATATGTATGCCTACAATATTTGAGGAGTTCCCCCAATTCCTCATGGATTCCATCATCAGAACAGGGAAGTCGGTTAATTAAAAACAGACGTCTGTCTGTTTTTTTGTTCACGCACATCATCCCCCTCATCATTATCATGTCTGTATAGACAAAAATAATTCTAAAAATAGCCACCGGGACCATGCGGGCGAAGTCAAGCGCGGGCCGCTTGTATTGAATAAATTCCGGATATCTGGATAATGAAAACCGGATAGAGATCGTCCCCATTTCACTCCTCCAAGGAATGTTTTTGTGGATGAAAAGTAGCCTATAAATCAATACAGGTCTAATCTATATGTGAACTAAATTTTATTAAAATTGGTAGAGCCTTTACAGTATTATTCAGTAACAAACATACAAACATCCATACTTTAATTTTATATAAATTGTTTTTTTTTATATTATGGTGTGCATTAAAGTATTTTCTATCTATCTATTTGCTCTCGCATTTATGATATTAGTGGGATGGGGATGGGATGCGATAGTTTGTGTGCTTGTTTGTTATGGATGAACCGATTTCAATTAAATTTTACAAAGAGATAGATTATGACATGGATTGACAATAGCTGCTTTTTATTCCGACAATATATTTTATTTTTATTTTATTTTATTTTATTTTTTTAACAAAATTGGCAGCTCTTAATTGTTCATTTTAAGTATAATGCACTTTAATTACAGCCAATAATGGATTTACATTTTTAAATTTTACTACGACTGTCAAACTATGTATAATAAACGGGTCTAACATTAAAAACAACGGTGTGTTGTGTTGTGTGAAAGTATGTGAGATTAATTAAATCTGCGTGTAAACATATAAATAATTAAATGAAATGCAACGCAAATGAATTGCAATGACATGCAAGCGAACCCGCTGAAAAATGCAAGTTACGAATATCAAAAATGAGCACCCAATATATGAATGTACTGAGACAAAACTTCTACATAAATAATGGAAGTGCGCGTGTCCTTGTGTTTGTCATCATTTTGCATATGAATACCGTCTCTTTAAGACACTGTTTATTTAAAATACCAACTTACCAAGAAAGGAACTCTACAGCTGTGGTTTTGAAGAGGTATAATACATTTTGGTTGATTTTGACGGAAAATATTTGGAAAAGTCTGAAAACAATAACCGGGAAAACAAAAAAATAGCTATCTTTAGTAGATAAGTTGCTACATTGAATTGAAAAACGTTGCGCCTCTATGGTATTTTAGACGTGTGACCAAGATCAAAACGATAATTTTGGTTTCTCGTGTAAGTAAATAAATAAAGGAATTGAATCACCCGTAGGCAATCCACCAACAAATTTTAGGAGAATTGATGAGAAAATGGCTTAAAAATATTTAACTACCATAAATAACATAACATAACATGCCCTACAGACACATACATAGTCCTGATACCACATTTTTTTTCATGGTACCGCAACACCCAGACCGCAACAAATATTTACAGATCATGCAAACATGTCTTGCAGCGGGAATCGAACCCGCACCTCTTGCGTCTCAGCCAGCTACTGCACCACGAAGATCGTCAAAAAAATGTAAACTTTCAAAACGTAATTTTACATTGTAAACAACTTACCTAAGATGCAAGTTATTGCAAAACACACAGTGAAGCCAACTGGCCACTCAAAGCACTTCCTAAGTAAGAAAACTACAGGAAAATCCCTCAGCAAAGATAGCTGATAATATATGCCTTAAGTAAAGCTTGGACCGTGCAGACTCAAACAATAGACGCTCAAATGAATTGTTCTCCTGACCTACTAACAGGAATAAGCATAAAGATACGTTACAAACATTTACTACAACAATATTATTATTAAGTTACCTTGGAAAACCCAGAACTAACTACCATCAGTGTCATTTGTGATCAGAAAGGACTAACATTTTATTTTTTTGGTTGTCCTATCTAATCATTTGATCAGAAAGGTCTGTTTCGCGTGATCAGAATGGACATGATACGTTTCGCGTGATCAGAAAGGACAAACCTCAATTTTGCTATTGGTGCTACGAAAGATGGCTTATCGTAGCATCGTGTAGAGCTCGTAGCAGAGGTCCTCTACGATGATATGACCCGCCAATCTACTTTGCCAATTATTCAACGTTTAGGACGCTACGCTAACCGGCTTCATACAAAACGTAGTTTGCCCTTCATTTGGATATTAATTGAATCAAGTAAATTAAATTTTGTAGACACACTCTAGATACTAATATCTAAACCTGTGGTTTGTCGGTTTCCCAAAAACAATTTCAAAGAGGTCTATAAATTTCCCAAATACACATAAACCAGAGGACAGAACCAATGCACAGATACAAAGTACCTACAATATTTTTAGTGACTTTTTCTAACAACTGAGCGTATTGTTTAGAATCAAACTAGCATTGGGTTAAGAGGTTTCCAAACAAATGTTTAAGTTGGTATGTTTTGCAAACCATATAAATTTATAAAAAACTGACAAACCACGGGTATACCTTTATCAGTGTATTGATCATGTTTGTTAAATTGAATGGAGTTGAGATGAGAGATATAAGATTCAAACTTCGTTTTTGCTCAACCGACCTAGCCAGTAACACTACTCTTAAACTTAACAGGTGGTTGTTTAGCTTAAGAGGCTAATACTTCGCACTTGTCTATACACAAAGAGAATTCTTTTTCGACCCCTAAAAATTATGAATTATAATAATTTGTTAAAAAATATGGGCTGTCATTTTTCAAAATTCGTAAAAGATTCGAAGTTATAGGCACTATTGTTTTGTGCCCTAAACTTTGTAGTAACACCAAAATTAAAGGGTTTTGTTACGATTTAGGGAATGCAAAACATTTTCTACAGGAAAGGAAAAAACGAAAAAAAATTACATTTATTGTCTCTTTCGAGCTGCAATTATAATAGATCAAATTATAAATAATATAATGTATTAACATAATAATACATTATTATTATTATAAGGCATTTATGTTTTGCTGAACTTTAGTCTATAAAATGCGACTTGAAGCGTTTGGAATATAGGCCTCGCTCTCAGCGATAAGGCCGCCCATTGTACTGCTAATTGTAATAAATCCTATTATATTGTATTCCTGGTGTACAATAAAGTGTTAATCTATCTATCTACCTATCTATCTCTTTTTTAGTTTTGGAAGCAGTGTCTTCAAATTGTGTATTTTTGTTTTACAGATTCGAAGTAGACGTGAACTACGTGTTTCCTATTTCCCACGAGGACTGTTCAACAAAGCTAGTGAAGTCCGATTATTCGCCTATCCTGGTAGAAGTTGGTAGCAAGATTCCGAAGAGACCTGGCGTCAGCTACAAAGTCGCATTTGGACAATAGTTTTGTTTGAAAGCTTACAGAATTAGTATTAAGATAGAGATTTTAGCTAAGGTAAAAATGGAAGTGCTATATAAATAAGCATGATTACACAAAAATACTGTAAAAAATACAATTTATAATCTTTAAATTTTCAAATTTTAGATCTTTGATCTCCTATCGCAATGCTATTTTATAATAAATGTGAACTTAATTACAAACGTACTTGTTTTATTTAATGAATTAGTTATTATTAGACAGATTCTTGAGTGAGCGTTACCGTGTAGAATAGGAATAACATGCAGTGTTCTCATCATGACCAATTTACTTGATTTTTTTTATTATTATTATTGATCTCTTAGTATGTAAAATTATAATTATTATTATCGTAGAATATTTTTAGCTAATCAAGAAAAAAAACACTGGTTTTTTCTTCTGGTAACTCAGCGCCCCTCAGTGGCGATAAAAACTTTTTATGAAGCTCTAATCTAAGCTAAAATTTGGCGTAAGTATTTCTATTTAAATTTGTATAATCCAAACAAGGTTTTTTTATACTACGTAATCCAAACAGCTCCCGAAGTATCGACGGGTCAACCAATTTGAACAAACAAATTAATGAACAAATTGATGTTGAAAATATATGTATGTTTATTTGTAGAGATGCTTCGTAGGAGTGTGTTAAATTATTAATAAAAATGGTTTTATAATAACTACCTATTATTTCTATATGAAATATTGTCAGGTTCACATCCATACCATTATATCCTTGGTCAGTATCTATCAATCAATATTTATAGACAGGCTCGCGTGCCATAGGTTCGACTACCTATACTTTACATACCTACATACTATACTATAGCACGTATGATAGATAGTTAGTATGCTGCAGACACTTGTACACATCTTAAATAAACACCAAGTACTCAAACATTTATATGACAAATTTGACCGTGTCCAAACCAGACGAATACCGAGCGAAATTGGAGTATCAACTCATGTGGAACATTACTCGTAAGTATAATAATTTCCATAATTATCTGAAGGTGAAGATTAACAAAGAATATGAAAATAGATGGATCGATCCTAGTTTTCAGATAAACTGAAATAAAAAACTACAGATAGATATTGCTGTGGGCAATTCGGCCAATTAATGGATTCCTCCGTCTCTTCTTGGGATTGCATGAGATCCGGATAAAGGATTACACCAGGGGATCGGCAGCAGCATCCACCTGAGTAACCAACACCAACACTGCGATCCCCAATCCGCCTGCCGAGTGTCAAATCCCTCCTTTGCATGTTATGGGAGAGTCCTCGTTCAACAGTGGACGTCTAAAAGCTGCTGATGATAATGATTTGTGGCTGTGGTTGGACCAATGGCATCCTAAAATTGAAGCGACTCAACATCTTCATGGTATTTTATGGTGACTTACGTTTTTCTAACAACGGGTATTGTATCAAAGATGAGACTCAAGGCAAGATAAGTAAAATGTAGGTCGCATTTTGTATACTACGTACATATAACTTGGAGAAAATTCAAACGAGAAAAGGTTGCTCTCATTTGTTTGGTACTGATAACTCAGAACTTGAAGCGGCTAAATAACTTGTATGACAGGTATCGAATTTATTTTTACGATGAAAATCACCCTCGCGAGAAAAATCTCATTCGTACCGCACCCGCAAAGAGATACATTTCATCGGCTTGCGCTTAGACTAAGCTGAATCCCGAAACGTAAATCCATTACGTTTCAAGGATTCTGTATTCCCGTTGCTATTTTTACGGTTTGTTATTTTATATATTTACATCTGAAAGTTACCGCTGTAATATTGTATGTAGCATAATATAAATGTGTTTCTCATCCTAGAGACGTTTTGTTACATAACTCGAATACACCAACCTACGTTTTACCCTTAGAATAGACACTTGTCTAGAGATAGCGTTGCCTAGTATATTATATGCCCCACAGAAAATTTGCAGATTTTCAAATAGACGCTATTAGCTGTGTACTAAGCTATATCAGCAAGGTTAACAGGAAACCTTAGAATAAGTCATTATTCTGAGCAGGAAACTGACCAAAATTTAGGACTGTATTTTTTGACATTTGACAACTAATAATCTAGACAGGTACGTAAACGTAAGTTCCCTTTTGCGCAAAAAAAATCGTACGTTTTCTTAACAGTTTTTAATTGAAAACTGTAATTTTGCCAATTAGCCTGTAGCTTAGATTGGTTGGCACAAATGGGCACGAGTCTATGCAATTTCATTGAATGGGCACCTACTGCAAAATAATATTTAACTTTGCTGAATTAGAAAGTAACATAATATCTGGAATACAAATCATGATTAATAATATCTAAAATATTATTTTAATATCTTCTTTATTTTATCTTATCTTAGGCCTCGTGTCATATTGTGCCCAGTAAAAAACTCTTAGAGTTATTTTAGTTGAGACCAAAATCTGCCAAATAGTCCAAAGTCCTAAGCATTCGAAGGATTGTACCAAGTGGCTAATCTTTGCCGAACATTAGTAATTCAGCTGTTGCGTCAAAGCCTTGGCTATAAGTACCTATGAAAGGAACTGGCCGCGTGTTTTTCACGACATTCAGATATTCAGAAACATGACTGTGGTACGCTTGTGCATCATTCTCGTGGTTGTTTTGTGCGTAGATCGTACTGCAGGAAAGGTGCGTGTTTTTTTGTTTTATTTTTTATGAAAACCAACACGTGTTTGTTTTCAAATCACAAGCTATCGTTCCAAAAACGGTGTGGTCGACGTCTTCGAATTTTAGGATAAGCCAGATTCATTCCTATGTTTTCTATAGCGTTTAAAAAGCCGAAAATTAATTATCCTATTACTATTAAACAAGCAATATCGTGACTTCCCCGCTGCTCAACTAGATTCCTCAACTGCATCAAGTTGAGCAGTGGGTAATATCAAAGGCTCAACTGGTAATTGCTCAACTATGAATAGTTGAGCAGTGGGTAATAAACTAAACCTGCACAACTAGATTTATAGATAGAAATAAAAACCCCAAATCTCATAATTAATATACTTCACCCCAATTTGTATGTATATTATAATATGTTTTAAGATCTTTAAAACGGCTTTAACGTTTTTGATGATATTTGCGATATGGGGGTTTTTGGGGGCAAAAATCGATCTGGGAAAACGCGTTTTTCCGAGTTTTCGGTTACCCAGGTACAGTTAAGTAATATTACTGGGTGAGGTAGAGGTTCCTTTACTTCACTTAGGTACAACCCAGGTTAGGTTTTTACTCAGGTTTTTTTTTAGGTTTCTTACTTTTTTTATTTTGGTTCTTGACTGCATACAGTTTAGGTTCTTTAAAAATACGTGCATATTAATACATAATATATGTACCAAAACGTCAATACTCGATTGACGACCTCCTTGGTGGGCCAGGTGAGTAGCCTGCTGAGATGCGAGAGGCGCGGGTTCAATTCCTGCTGTGGGACAAAAATGTTTGCATGATCTGCAAGTCTTGGTGTTGTGGTACCGACACAGGGAATCCTAGTGTGGGATTAGGACTATGTATGTGACTGTTGGGTGTCACATACATAGTTATGTATGGGTGTTATGTATTGTGCGTTTAATACTCTTTTTGAAGCGCAAGTTAAGTAATTGGACTCATAAGTTTATTATTGAAAATTATATTTAACCCTACAACATTCGCACAAAAACGCAGCCCGCGGTGCCAATTTCTACTGGTAATCCAAAACACCATTTTAATTCAAGCCTAGCTCTCTCCATAGTCCACTGTGCAACATTGAGCTTTAGTATGAGGCCAAATAGTTAACACTGGTAACACTGATTGGTAACTTATATAACATTTACTTATGTATACCAACACCATGTTATGGGTGTAAGCCACAGTTCTTTGTTAAGTAAATAATATTATCTTTTAGCCCTTTTTTGGAAAACTATTTTGCGACTGGCTCTGCGATGATGATGATGATGACTCAACCACCAGCACCTCAGATGAAGACGATTATTTTGGCTGCAACGATTACTGCAAAACACAGCAGCCTACAACCGCACCCACGACAGCACGCACGACGGTAACGACACCGGCTGCTGCAAATGCCCAGAATAGTGCATCGTTAAGTTTGATGATGTGTAAGTACGATCCACAAGATATCATCATCATCATCATCAGCCTACAGATATCCACTTCTGACCATAAGCCTGAACATAATGCCAAGGCAACGGTCTTGAGCCGCCTCTATCCACCGACTTCTTGCGACGTTTATAATGTCTTTAGTCCATCGAGTGTAGGACAATCACACATCATCATCTCATCCACAATACAGATACATAAATACGATACATTGACGACCTCTGTGGCGCGGCGGGCGAAGGTTCCCCTGCGACGCAGGAGGTTACGGGTTCGATTCCCGCCTCAGAACAAATATTTGTACGATCTGCAGATAATTGTTCCGGGTGTTCTGGGTATTTTCTATGTATAATAAAAAATATCTATCTATATAATGTATTGTATTAAGTATATCAGTTATCTAGTTGCTATAAAACAAGCTCTGCTTAGCTTGGGGCTAGATAATGTTGTGTGAAATGTCCAGCATTTATTTATTTATTTATTTATAAATAAGGCGGTCTTATGACATAAGATCTTATCTTGGAACATATGAATAATGTCTATAAGATCGGCTTTCTTTTTGCATCAGCGCCATGAGGTTTAACAAAAATAATTTATTTGCAGTACCCGGCTCTGGAATAAACATTTCTCCAAGCATGACTGGTTGGATGCTGTCTGTCCAAACAATGGCGACACAAGCGTCTGCATCAGTCACCCAAGCGCCGGCGAGCACGCAAGCCGGCCAGGCGACGACGGCTGCAGGTGCCACGACGGCTGCAGGTGCCACGACGGCTGCGGGAGCCACGACGGCTGCAGGTGCTACGACGGCTGCAGGTGCCACGACGGCTGCTGGGGCCACGACGCCAGCTCCCGCTGCCGCTGGCTAGTCAATAGGATAGGACTGCTTTATATTAGAAAGGCGCTACATATTAAATGCTCTACCGATAATAGTGTAAGACAACGATTTTAATAGGACACTAAAAGATTGGTCAAGTAACTGTTATTATTGAATTTACAGTTTTGTAAACGTTAATTTAATGTTATAACTATGTTGAATCTTATTTTCTTTTTGTTTCTTATTGAATAACTACTGTAAATAACTAAATATATACACCAAATACCCACTATAAACAGTAAATAACTTAAGGTGAAACGTTGGCGCCAAATTTAAATTGTATTGTGTTTTTTGCTTATTACAGCTCATCAACACTTCTTGAGATAGCAAACACTGATTTTGCGGAAATCAGGATACCTAACACACATATAATAGTTGATATTATCTCATAAATTTCATTAGTTTAGCTACGAATGTCAAGTCGAGTTTACTCTCAAAGCTAGAAGAGACTATTGCTGTAGGGTTTTTTAAACCCTGTATTCTTTTTATATAACAGCTACCACTAGTTCTGAATACTAGAATTGTTATATTGTCATCGTAATCATCAGCTGTTGACGTTCACTGTTGGACGAGGCCTCCCCCATTGATTGCAATTGGGGGGTTAGCCATAATCAACACGCTTGGCAGGGGGATTGGTGATCGCAGTATTGGTGTTATGATCAGGTGGATGCTGCTGCCCATCCCCTGGTTAACCCTTGGTTGGTTTTTAAGACATCCTCGGGAGAAGACGGAGGGGTATATTCTTAGACCGGAACCGCCATGGCAAAATCTGTTATATTGTAGTCGTTATTAAATAATTCTCGCTGCCACACGAGAATTATTGTTAGGTCAAACAGCATTTTAGTAAGTAAGTATAGCGAGATTTTTTCTTCTGTGTAGTCTGTCCCACGAGTTGGACTATTTTAGTACAAGCGCGTGTTCAGTGCAAACGTTTTATCCTTACCCTTAAAATAGCTTTTGTTTTGTTCTCTCTAATGTAAAATGTCATATGCCAAAACAAGACAAAGGCTGTTTTAACTAAAATAGGTTTAAAAAATGATTATTTTGTAAGTTTGTTCTCAGTCGAAAATTACTTTAATTTAATTACGATTGAGTCATTTATTACAGGCAAATTAAAGTTAAGTTTGTTATATTATGGAAATAAAACGAGAAAATATCAATTAAGTTTTTATTTTGATAATTTTTGTGCAATATTGTGACTTAGAGAAACATTGTAGTAGTTAAGAGTTACTACAAGTTAGAGCTACTCGGTGCTGAAGGCACTTATGTCTCAAAATGACGGGCGTAGTGCAATGGTAAGTACTTAGTGCGCGTCCTATGTGAACGTGACCATATAGAAGTATTGGTTTTTGTTATGTAATTAGGATTCAGCTGCCCACGTAGTCCTGGAGTGCGTGGGAGTAGCAGCTCAACGTGAACAAATCCTCAACAACCTGAGGTCACTCCGCGAAGCCTGCGAAGACCCCAGGAAGCTGGGCAGAGTTAGGCTTGCTAACAGCCTAACTCTGTCCAGAAGCTATCTAGCTAGTTTACTCTCACGCATAATGGACCATCCATCGAGTTCGAATGCGGAAAAGGGAGTTCTTTAATATTAACATTAAAATTTATGTAATTAGGTTACCGCTTAAAATCAGAGGCTCAATTCTCTAATTTAAAAACATTCAATTCGCAGTATAATCTCGTCTCAGTCGCACTGTCAGCTGTCACCTATATAGTAACTATTACTTAATCTTCGCATGCATACTCGAAGATTAAGTAGTAGTTAGTATACGATACAGTGCGACTGACACGAGATTATATTGTGACTGGAATGTTTTAAAATTAGAGAATTGGGCCTCTGGTGGGCCAAATGACAAATCCATCATTTAATACCAAAAACAATTTCGTTATTTTTTCAAAATAATATTGTTACTAATTGATATCGCGATCACACGCGCGCTGCCGACCCTGAGACATAAAGATGAAAAGTCTCATGTGCCTGAAATTTCCACTGGCACCCGTAACCTTCAAACCGAAACACAGCAATGCGAGCACTATTACTTGGCGACAGAAATAGATACGGTTGTAGTACTTCCCTGGACGAACTCTTTCACAAGAAGTTCTACTTACTAACAACAGTGGTCACACTGCCCTTTATTTGTGCGACCATTTTTTGTTTGAATGAATAGTTGAAACAGTTATCAATGCTATTAGTTATTTGTATAGTATTATGAGTAGGTATTCTACGTACTTGCAGTTTAGAGGAAGTTGTAAATCAGACTACGCAATACTCTTTGCCGGATCCTGGAAACCAAAGTATATTATTTAGCTTGATACGCCTTGGCGTGTGAAAACATGTTTCCAATTAACATTGCATGTTACTTCGTTCTATGTTATGTAGAGAGTAACTTAGTACGCCTGTACTTGTGTACTTTTTACCTGTTTAAAACTACTCCATCTAAACGAAGTTTCCTCCTGTTATGGATAATACTATTCATACTCTATAAAACTTTGTTATTTATTTGTATTGACAAAATCAGTTTGTTCCAATAGTAAAATTAGAGTAACTACACTAGGTTGAAGGTTTTCTGGATGTTGTGGTAAAATGGTACTCGTAGTTCCCATGATACCTACGATACAGGGAATCCTATAATGTGGAGTCATAATTATGTATTTGTTGGGTGTTATGGGGGGATTTGCTCTAACCACCACGCTTGGCAAGCGGATTGGTGATCCCAGTTTGGTGTTATGTACTCAGGTGGGTGTTGCTGTCCATTACCAGGGATGGTGAGGTAATAATAATAAACCGTTTTAACTGCGTCAAAGTCAAAGTCAAAAATAATTTTATTCATTGAAATCACAAGGATCATTTTTAATCGTCTTATAAACTAAAAATACTCCTGTTCCAACGCGACCAAGCCTAGAAGAATCAGGCAACAAACACGGCTTGGCTTACAAAAATGGTCCGTCTTACCACTAGGTGAGAAGCGCCTGTGTGGTGCCTCGGAGCAAGGAGTTGCTGATACATAGTAAATGCGAAGCTAAAAACCTTAGGAAGGTGGTCAAAATTAAATAAACATCAGCAAAAAAATATGCAAGACAGCACACGCTACGCTTGTTATACACTCGTCACTAAAGCAGTACTTAGTAAGCAGTTACCTTGTTATAAACCTGGTCTTCCTTCCACGGAGTGTGACGGAGTGTCAGGTTGCATAGCGCTGATCTCATTGACCATCGTTGTGTCAAGGAAGAAAATAATACACTCGAGAGCAATGAATCCGGGTCACTTAAAGAATCCTAAAAATCTCGGAAACTAAAAATGCTAGGTTAATGCAATAAATTGTATTTAATAGACAATGTAATACTCCTTAAATGAAGGTATTAAAACTTCTTAGTTATTGTAAAGTTATATCATAAAAAAATCAAATTTGAAAAAGGGCCACTTTCGAAGATGGAACTACGAAATTACAGCATTTGGTTTTGCTTTTGTTTGTAATCTGTCATTTATCATTGTTTGATTTCTGTTTTTTTGTTGTTTTTTTTCTGCGTAAACGCAGTAATGGAAGCACGAGGAGGCAATACGAAGTATTAAAATTCAAGAAAATCGTAATAAAGTTCAAAAATTTCATGTTTCCTATTTTTGTTTTAAGGAGAGATCAGCAGTTTTTTTCTTTATGTAATTTTGTGTTAATAAAATGTATGGTGACTCATATTTTTTTTACCTTCATTTAAGGAGTATTACATTGTCTATTAAATACAATTTATTGCATTAATCTATCATTTTTAGTTTCCGAGATTTTTAACATTCTTTAAGTGACCCGGATTCATTGCTCTCGAGTGTAATATCATCATTAGATAAGCCTTTCCTAACAGATAGAGTTACTAAATGGAAACCCATGGGAGATATGGGAGTTTAAACCCTTGTAAAAAACCGTCAAGTAGGCTACCATAGTACGACTAGACCAAATAACATAACATAACACCCAACAGTCACTTGTAGTTCTGATCCCACACTAGGATACCCTGTGTCGTGGGTATCAGGAACTACGAGTACCATGGTACTATAACACCCAGACCCGGAACAATCATTTGCAGATCATACAAACATTTGTACCGCAGCGGGAATCGAACCCGCAACCTCTCGCACCTCAGCCGGCTACTTAACCGCCGCGCCACAAATGTCGTCAATTAAATTCATTAGTCAAGCTGCATATTTTCTCTTTGAGAATATTTTTAGTTTTCTATAGGATTTTTTTCATAATTTTTTTGTTTTTTTTATGCATAAATTATGCAACAATTTTCCACCTTTTTTGGTCCAGTATTGATTCGGAGTAAAATGTAATGTATGTGTAATGTGTGTTTGGAGGTTGCGGGTTCGATCCCCGCCTCGGAACAAATATTTGTGCGATCTGCAGATAATTGTTCCGTGGTATTGTTCTGGGTATTTTCTATGTATAATAAAAATATCTATCTATGTAATGTATATTATATTACATACTAGTTGCGCCCCGCGGTT
This sequence comes from Epirrita christyi, assembly GCA_951392215.1. NCBI lineage: Eukaryota > Metazoa > Arthropoda > Insecta > Lepidoptera > Geometridae > Epirrita > Epirrita christyi. The sequence continues at coordinate 4,609,386 of OX595842.1, read as the reverse complement.
TCACCCGCGTGAATAATGATGAAAATTGATGATGATGATGATGATGAAAAGTAGCCTTTGTGTTAATCCAGGGCGTAAAGTATCTCCATTCCAAATTTCACTCAAATCCATTCAGTAGTTTTTACGTGAAAGAGTAACAAACATCCATACAAACTTTCGCGTTTATAATATGTATTAGTAGGAAGGATATCAGTTATCCAGTTGCCATAACACAAGCTCTGCTTAGCTTGGGGCTAGATAATGTTGTGTGAAATGTCCAGCATTATTACTATTATTATTATTAATTTAGGCTGTAAAAGACAACAGACACTTACGAGATTGATCCTATAATAGTTTCGCTAGTACCTTTTGAGGTACAGAATCAACTAACAAGGCCTGTTTCGACCCAGTTGGGCCAAACACCAGTAAAGTTATTTAACCTACCTACTCATAAAGTAATTTCATAATTACCCTGAGCTAGTCATAAAGTATTTTCTTTTAAAAGTTACTGTATAAGTGTTTTTTAAAATCGAAACAGAAACAGATTATGTTTTAGTAATAGTGCCTGCATTTATTTGGCTAGCAATCACATCTATAATAGTGCCTATGGATTACAAGAACACTATAATCTATGCATAAGAAGTCTTCGCAGTTATTAATATAATAAAACAAAGGCTTACGATTGAATTTCCATGGAGTACATACACGGATCTGTTACAGATCCGTGAGGGAATCCTACAATACTAGAGGGATGGCAGAGGCAAGTCCACGTAATTAATTTGGCTCATGCCCACGTTTTGCTATTGTAGAAGACATCACAATGTTGCCGTTACAAATGAGACGTCAAATAGTCATCTTGTACAAGATTGTACACAGTAGATTCCTAATATTGACGGATTTTCTTCATTTTCCATGTTTCTTATTTCTTTCTTTGAAGCATCGATAAACAAGGAACCTTAGACGCAATATGTGGAAACATTTAAATTTTAAGTCATAGAATAATTAGAATTGAAATTGAAATTGAAATTGAAATTGAAATTGAAATTGAAATTGAAATTGAAATTGAAATTGAAATTGAAATTGAAATTGTAATTGAAATTGAAATTGAAATTGAAATTGAATTGAAATTGAAATTGAAAATGAAATTCAAATTCAATTTCAAATTCCACGGGGGAAATTAATTGAAATTGAAATTGAAATTCAAATTGAATATATATTATATTTAAAAGTATTGTTTGTTTTTCTAAGAAAATCACATTAATTCATAAATAGAATAGAATAGAATGTAATGTGTTCCATCAACGAAAAGATGCCACGGCATGCATTTAAATGTATAATTAATAATGATAATATACTATTGTAATTGGGTATTATAATGAATTGCGTGTATGATTACTTATGGATGGCGTGTGTGCTGCCACAGATTATCTCACAACTATATAACGTTGTACAGCCTTATAAATATTTTACCAAGCACCGCAGCGGCACCGCACAGTATAATTCACAAGCAAGACATGTGTGTCAAAAACGTAATATGAATTTTAATTATAATTATAGTGCACGCAAACCTTCATGTTATGATATTATTATAATTAAAGCCGAGTTCATGTAAAAAGCAGGTTGTCGCAAACGTTTTTCCAGCGGCAGCGGCGCGGGCGCGTGATGCTCACCTGCAAGAAGCCTCGCATTATTATCGTGTCTAAATTACGTGCTGCATAAGCATCCGGTGTGCTTTGGCCTTTAGTCTATGACAAACATGAACCTAACCTAATTATAGCTAAAGTTAGCCGTTTAGCTACGCAATAGATTTTTAAGAACTTATTTGTTTTTTGCGCACTATTAATTTAAAATTCAGCTCGGCAAAGATCTATCAGCAGAACAATATTGCGTGGTTGTCAAGAAAAAGGCCTGTTTGAAGTTTTCGGGAAACTTTTGCTGAAGAGAAACGTCATGTTTGTAGTCTAACCGCTGTGTGCAATCTCTTCCAGACAAATTGGTATTCTATCAAAGGTTTGTTCTCATCATAAATGCCTAGAGAAGTCCACTGCTGGACATACGCCTCCCCCATAGAATGCGACTAAGTAAGGTCTTGACTAGTTTCAATCAACCGACTTCATGCAACCTTTAAAATGTATTTGGTCTATTGAGAGGGAGGGGGGGGGGGCTTCCTACATTGCGTCGTCCAAAGTATCAGGTTTGTTATAACAAACCTGATACTTCGGACACTTGATGCGATATATCGCATCAGTATTCTGTCGAAGCTATTCTGGAGTAGTCTGCGTCTGATTTCAGTGGCACACCAACTAAACATACATAGTACATGAGTAGTGCTCGCATTACCGTTTCGGTTTGAAGGGTGCGGGTGCCGGTGAAATTACAGGCACACGAGACTTTTCATCTTTATGTCTCAGGGTCGGCAGCGCGCGTGTGATGCCTCTCTCTGGTGTTGCAGGCGTCTATAGGCTACGGTAACTACTTTCCATCAAGTGGGCCGTATCCGTATGCTTTAATGCTTCCTATAAGATAAAAAAAGGAAAAAAGAAACAGTCGCCAGCAGCCTGCTTTCTACGTTAATTCCGCTTAATTATAATCTTTCCTGAATTTACGAGTTCCTGCTTTGAGTGAACGTGCTGGAAATATCAATGGAGTTGAATTTTTGGGTGTGGAAGTGATAAACTAGTCGAATCAGCACTGTCTGTCTGGTCAAGTGTTCTCCAGACAATGACCGTCTGCCTCTAGTTATTAAGTAGCTTATTATACCTACCGGTATACCTACCACCTACCTTTAAGTTCTACAGCATATCTATTGATATTGCTAGCATCGGTAAGCTGTTCGAAGGTCTTCATTCGAGAGTGTTCATGTTGAACGATTGGCTGCAGAGATACTTGAGATCTTGCACTGGGAATAATTGTTCACTACACGTATGTTTTGCCGTGGTGTGTCTGGCCTAGAAATAACCACCTCCGTCTCCTCCCGTGGATGTAGTAAAAGCCTTACTACGACGACCTCCATTCGATTCCCGCTAAGGAACGAATGTTTGCATGATCTGCAAATATTTGTTCTGGGTCTGGGTGTTGTGGTACCATGGCACTCGTAGATCCTTAATACCCACGACACAGGGAATCCTAGTGTGGGATCAGGACTATTTATGTGACTGTTGGGTGTTATGTTGCTGAGAGATTACATCAGGGGATGGGCAACATCCACCTGAGCACCTATTTGACAACAAACTGAGATCACCAGTCCGAGTACCAAGCGTGTTGATTATTGTCCAATAGTGAACGTAAAAATCCTGGTGATAATGATGACTCATGGTTTTAGGGTTCCGTAGACAAACGGCAAAGAACAGGACTTTCATTATTTCCGTCCTGTCGAATTTATAATGTTAGGAGGTAACACAAATAAAAGAAAAGTAAAAAAAATTGGGGTTTCGTTTTGCCCAGTAACGGAATGGTGAAGTTTGTAGGAAAAAGTGACTAAAACTCGAAAAGGACTGACGATTTCGAAATATTTTATGAACCACCTTCAGGGTGTGAGTCTTGCTTGCATTTTACAGTGTATTAACTCGCGTTTGCTAACAAGTATCTTCATTTAATCATCATAGTGCTTCACCTTCCCGCTGTAACTTATTGAAAACAAGTTTCAGGCATACAGTCCACGTTTCACTCGCATTTATCTGAAGCATCGCTTTTTTATTTGAAAGTATTCTAATTACCAAGCAGTATTTATGGGCCTTGGTGTGTCCGGCCTAAAGAGTAGACAATCCGTCTCTTCCCGTGGTCCCGTGGATATCAAAAGGATTACACCAGGAAATGGGCAGCAGCATCCATCTGAATACCCAGCACCAATACTTGATCACCAATCCGCCCGCCAAGCGTGGTGATTATGGCAAATCCCCCCATTGGGGAGGCCTTATCCAACACGTCGAACGTCTAACGGCTGATGATGATGATGATGATGATGGGTGCTATTGATAGCTCGATCAATTCGTTGTGCCTATCAAATACGCGTAGTTACCTGCCTATTGTTTTTGTATCCGTGAGAATCGATACATCTTCCTAATAGCTTGTTCATAAAAACCATTTGGTAGACTATTTCCCAGATAAACAGTCCACCATTTCAAAGAACCAGTATAGTAAAAATATTATGTGCCATTAGCACTTCTTTGTAGGTTAATAAAATGTAGAGTCAGTTAAGCTGAAAATCTCAATGTTTTGTGAATGAACACTACTTAAGCCTGTTTTACAAGATCTGGTATAACGTTGTGTAATTTTATCTTAGGACAAGATTTCAGACTGTTAAACTTAAGAGAAGGTTTCCGGGGGAGGGCGCTCACGCCATTTTGTACGCGAACGAAGTTTCCTTCTACTTCGGCTATTGCTTCATCAAACTTCATAAAATTAAGATATCAAGACACGTGGTGCGTCAGTTTTTTTTTAAATTGTTTTTTTTTTATTTATGGTTTGGTAACGATAACACTTTTATAAGAAACTAACGCACCACGGGTCTAGATATTAGTGTACTGATCATTGTGTATAAAGTTTCATGGAGTTTGAAGAAATAATAGCCAAATGAGAAGCAAACTTCGTTCACGCGAACGAAGTACCTACGCCCTTTTGCACGCGCAAAAGGGCGTAAGTGACCTAAACTAAAGCTTTTTGTCAAATGTGACCCAAGGGCCTGTTGTAACACTCTGGAATTACCTAATATTATTAACTAAGTATTCACTGGGCAGCTATTTTATTAATATAGCCATAAGTAAAGCTCGGTGGGGTATTTTCGTACTCGAGTGCTTGAGCACTTAAGTCAGTAAAAAGTAAGCATCTCTGCTCTTGACTGTTTTTTTCAATGGGAATCTTATCTCATGGGTTTTTTGAGAGATACATTTAGTAATACTTTGTTCAAACTATTCATAGACAATAAGATGAACAGCAATGACCGGCTAAGTTACTTCTTGGTTTTAATTATTTTTCTTACAAAACCTTCTTAGGTCGGCCTTCCTGGAATGTACTTCAATCAGCCAACTGCTATATCATCATCACCCTTAGAATAAGGACTAAGTGCTTTTTCATTATTCTGAGTCATCACCAGTTTGGTTGTCTACTGATGGACAAAGCCTCGCCTATTTAATACAATGGGGGGGATATGCCAAAATCACGCTATAGTATACATAACTTTTCATTTAAAAAACCGACTTCCGCCATAGTATTCGTTTAAATATTTGGATGAAAAAAAATTATGAAAGAACCATAGTGGTGAAAGGATTATGATACTTTTCGAATGCAAATGCTTGGTTTGTTGCTGAAAATATCAAAATTGCCATATGTATGCCTACAATATTTGAGGAGTTCCCTCAATTCCTCATGGATTCCATCATCAGAACTGGATTCTGAAAAAATTGGGACCAATCTGGAAGTATATCTATTCAAATAAAAAAAGAATTATCGAAATCGGTTCATAAATGCCGGAGATATGCGATAAAAAACATAAAAAAAAAAAATACAACCGAATTGAGAACCTCCTCCTTTTTTGGGAAGTCGGTTAAAAATAGATGCTGCTGCCCATCGCCTGGTGTAATTCCTTAGTCGGCTTTTACGACATCCAGGGAGAAAAAGAAGGAAGGGGTCTATTCTTAGGCCGGACATACCACGGCAGTCCCACCTGAGTACTCAACACCAATACTGTGTTCATCAATCCGCCTACCAAGCGTGGTTATTATGGCAAATCCCATTACATTCTTTGAGACTTCGTCCAGTAGAAGACGTCTAATGGCTGATATATTTCTGACTTGTTTTAAAATAATAAAGAAACAAAAGCCGCCTGGAATTAAAAAAAACGTAGTTTCCTTTTAGTCTTAAATCAACAAGTCAGAGGTCTAAGCACGAAAATCTGACGTTACCGCGACGACGCGACGCGAGACGATCGTATACGTCAAATATTAACCAATCAACTTACAAAGATTTCGAGTTACCTTAATGCCATTGGACAATATTTGACATTTGCGATCGTCTCGCTAGCGTCTCGGTAACGTTAGTTGTTCGTGCTGACCCCACTGATCTTTATGAAATTTAATTCATAGATATAATTGCATATGGCTTAAAATTGCATAAATTCAGGTTTCTTTCAAACAACAAGTTAACAAAAAAAAATTAAAGAGTTGAAGAGTAATTTACCGGTAAATTTTACGTGCCTAAATTAACTCTCATAACTTTATATAAAATGCTCTCAAGAAGAGCATTATAAAGTTATGAGATACAACAGCATTTCAATTTTGATTTTAAGATGAATCTTAAGTGCTCTTCACCTAAACAATGGTCAAAGGAAGTGATCCGGTTCGATTCCAGTGCCGACGATCCATCAATTTTTACTGACTAAGATAAAGAGCTAAACGTATATTTTTAAACCCCACAAAAACACTGGAATGACATGTTTAGACGACTTCGATTGATCTTGAGACTCCTTTGTACCTACTCAAATTTGACCTTTTTCCACTAAAAACTCAAGATAATAGCTGATATTTAAGTAACTTTGTGAACCTTTATGGAGAATTATAAAATTTCATGTAGATGTAATGGAATAGACACGTAAGTAGGAATTAAATGAAAGACTAGCAGCGCCACGCGGTTTCACCCGCGTGAACAATGATGAAAATTGATGATGATGATGGTGAAAAGTTCCTATGTGGAACAAAGGCATCTCCATTTCCATTTTCACTCAAATCCGTTCAGCCGTTTTAACGTGAAGAAGAAACTAACATACTCACAAACTTTCGCATTTATAATTGCCATTCTTTCAATTGTCTTGCTGGAGGCCAATTTGTTACAAAATGTTTTTTCGCTTCTGTTGAGGCCCCTTTTGAAACAAATCATCGACATTCCAATATCTTTGTAAGTTTTAAGTCAATAATAGATGGTATCAAAATGTTTGTTTTGACGAGGTTTACAAACAATGAGTAATTTATTTTTTAAATCAATTAAAAGAAGACTCTAAAATGGTAATTTTGTAAGGTACCTTATATGTATCCTATATCTTGACTTATTTATGTTTTTTATTTTTTATTCTAATGTATCTCAGGGTGTTTTTCGAAATTTGAAAAATAACAATAATGAACAAAATTAACAAAATCAGTTATGCATTGAAGACACAGAGTAAGCTTACCTTGCTTACCTTGGTAGCATGGAGCAGAGAAATCGTCATAAATAGCCGTTACTTTAATAACAAAACAATAATAGCAAAGCACAAAAAAATGGAAATAAAAAGTTTACTTGTCTGCCTGCAGACTGTAGAGACGCCTAAGTGGATGAGCTAACTTAGCTTTATCATCATCATCATCAGCCATTAGAAGCCCACTGCTGGACAAAGACCTCCCCCCTAGAATACCAAGACGAACGGTCTTGAGCTGCCTCCATCAACTTTCAGCAAAGTTTATAATGTCCATCGAGAAGAGGCTCTTCTACTGCGTCGTCCAGTTTGTGGTTGCCACTCGAGAACCTTTTTTTCCAAACGATGACAGTTCTTAACCTGGCTTATACAGGGTGGGGCAACTTTCACTTAACTTAGGTTTAAAAAAAATTGAAATTTTTAAAGTGGCCTATAAAATTGTCATCATAAAAAAAACCACGACTACTAACAAGTAGTTCTACCCGTGTAAAACACCGCGCGCGTGTGTGTGTGTGTGTGTGTGTTTGAGTGTGTGTGTGTGTGATTTAAAGCCACCATTACAGCCCCACGCTGTATAATATTAGAATCATTTGTTTCCTTAGCTTAGCTAAAAATATTTCAAGTGCCTCCCGAGTATAAAGCATTCATCGACTGTTACCCAGTGCAGTCCTAAAATATCCTAATTGGCTGTCACAAAATAAAATGGCGATGATAAATCGCTCACAAAGAGATGGATGCAACGACCGTTTGATTGAGAGAAGCGTTGATCTACGAAAGCATTCATGCCGCTTCGATAGATACCTACCACAACTTATTATTACTTAGCTTAGCACAATACGTAAGTTACACTAAACACGCTAAGTACCCTAAGTAATTTAGTATCTTAATGTATTTTTTTTTAAATTTATTATTTAAAAATACATTATTCATACGTAACTTAACACATCTAAAAAACCTTACAAGGCTTGTCTAAGATGCAAATCATTCCTCATCTTTATATATTAGGTTGTAAGTACATAAACAATTCGTATTTTTTTTATTAGCCTTAGGTAGTCGTGGTGTGTCCGGTCTAAGAATAGACCTCTTTGTCTCCTTCCGTGAATGTAGTAAAAGCCGAAAGGATTATACCTTGATTATACCAGATAAAATCTCTTGACAACTTAATCTCTGGATGTGGATCTATCAGCCGTCATGCTAGAGGTGCTCGTTTGTATTCAAGGGTGCCTCTATCAGCTGTTACAATATTTCAGCTCTCTGTGGTCCAAAGCTTGCGTGCCGGATGATGGCCAGATGCCCTTCAAGAACTTAATTAGTTTGTACCGACTGGCATTTATGTAAGTACATAAGTATGTTTGTTTAATCCCTGGACTTGTTTGTTATGTTGAAGTTTCTTATTTCAGGCAAAGAGTTCTTCTTCATAAAAAGTAATGTAGCCTGTAGGGGTCCACTGCTGGACAAAGGCTTCCTCCATAGAATGCTAACAACGACCGGTCTTGAGCAGTCGGCTTATTGAGTAAATGCGTGGTATTACGTACCAATCCAGTGGCAAGGAAGACCTGCGTCGATTACGTAAACCAGTCAAAATATTCGGATGTTAAAAATCTTCAAACCAACTCTACTGGATGATTTGAACCACCAAAACCACCAAATATAACGTAGTAATACAAAGAACTCTATAGGTATACGTACTCATGGGCGTCGCCAGCCTATGGCCCAGGGGAGAGGGGGCCAAGTTAATATTATGGAGGAGAAAAATATAAATTGTAGGCGTAAAAGTACCTAGTGATAGTGAATTTATTCGAGTTTTGACGTGCGGGATTTATCGGCAAAGCAAGACAATTGCACTAGGATTTTGGATGCTTTGCAGTTTTCTACATTTTTTTATCTCTAAGGGGGGGGGGCAGCTTCCCCTTCCTGCCCCGCTTGGGCGATGTACCTAAGGTACATATTTTTAAGAGCAACTTCCTAAAGCTGCAAGCGGGTACCTAATAGGTAAGTGCGATCATTTTCGTTCTAAGAATATGTTGCACTCCTAACTGTACATATGTAGGTACCTATACTTACCTTGCGTGACAGAGCAGCGTGACACTCGATTTTCAATTGCAATTAAATAAACGAAAAAAAACAAAACAATTGCAATATCTACAAGCAGGAAGACAACTTTTTAATTAGGAAACCGGCTCAGTAAAAGCTGTCTTCCGTCATTCGAGTTAGGGAAGCATCATCGGTGTAATAATGAAGTTGAAGCACGATCGGCCCGCTTGCGATGCGCAGGCGCATTCTAACCGCAGTGTTGCCGCGCATTTTGTACGTATCGCGCGTTTGCTCCGTCAATCTGTTTTCATCTGTCAAAACATGGGTCAGTGACACGAGAGCCGCGGAACCGTGATGATGGATTTTTAAAAATCGAATCGATCGATCCGGTTTTGTTTTGAGGTGCGTAGATACTGCGTTACCGATTTACTGTGGTAGTGTTTCAATACCAAAATTACTGCGTTCGAAAGTTTTTGTAGAGTCATAATCCTATAAATTGTGCATATTGTTTACACTGCGAATACTTGTACAACCGAATGAAAAAACTTACTTCTTATAATGATCAGAATCAGAAAAATCTTTATTGTAAAATGTTTCATATTTTTGACGACCTCTGTGGCGCGGCGGGCGAAGGTTTGCCTGCGAGCGACGCAGCAGGTTGCGGGTTCGATTCCCACCTCTGAAAAAACATTTGTACGATCTGCAGATAATTGTTCGGGATGTTCTGGGTATTTTCTATGCATGATAAAAAATATCAGTCTATGTAATGTATTATATTAAGTAAGTATATATCAGTTATCTAGTACCCATAACACAAGCTCTGCTTAGCTTGGGGCTAGATAATGTTGTGTGAAATGACCAGCATATATTTATTATTTATTTATACTTATTCATATTAATTTATATAGGTATATTTCCGCTTAGCAATTTTAATGGCCAAGTTAATTAGTTGTATACTTTGATGACATAGGAGCTATTATAAAAATACTGTTATTCAATCAAACTAATCAAATCAAAAGTAAAAGATCATTCCTGCCTACCTACCTACCTACTCCTACTTCATACTAAGTATTTTATGTACTGGTAGAGTATTTTCTTGCTAGTCTTGTTATTCTGTACAGGCTACTGTTACTAAGTTCGTTTTTCGTGTCATGTTTCACATAGACTCTGCCATCCGAGACTATACCTCTCTAGTTATTAATCTAGTTATTAGAATAACAACTAACAAACAAGACGTTAACTATTCAGTTAGAGCCAAGATTTCAAGCTCTATCTACATCATTGAAGGGTAAAAAATATGTCGTGTTTAGAAAATATTTAAGGATATGACATACCTAAACGTAACATGGTACGGTCTACCTATGTGGAAAAGTTTGAAAAGGTTTTTCAACTGCAATTTTTTCTTTAGCTTATAATAGTGTAGTGTAGTAATATTAGTGTTTTTAGTACCAAGTAGTATAATAGTAATTTAAAAGTTTGGTCTTAAGTCATATAATGCTTAAAAATTTGCATGTTGTAGTATCTGATGATAGTCTTTTATGAATCTCCTCATTAGCCGGGTAGACACCCACGGCCGGATGAGACTTCCCCCATAAATAAAAATAAATAAATAAATAATGCTGGACATTTCACACATCATTATCTAGCCCCAAGCTAAGCAGAGCTTGTATTATGGGTACTAGATAACTGATATACTTTACAATACATTACATAGATAGATATTTTTTATTATACATAGAAAATACCCAGAACACCCTGAACAAATATATGCAGATCGTACAAATATTTGTTCTGAGGCAGGAATCGAACCCGCAACCTCCTGCGTCGCAGGCGAATCTTCGCCCACCGCGCCACAGAGGTCGTCATAGTGTATATATAGCGTGCAATGGGGGGATTTACCATAATCACCACGGTTGACAGGTGGATGCCATGCCCAGCAGAACCCCCCCCCGTCCCCGTCCCCCGAAACACCTATTACGACATCCACAGGAGTTAGAGGAGTCCTATTCTCAGGCCGGACACACCATGGGTCTTTTATGAATATTGTTGTATTAAAGTTTTTTTTTTCAGATGAATATTATGGACACAGAGTGTGTTCAAGTGAGATAAATAAAGTAAAAATGTACGTTCGAGTGTTCGTCGTTTTGCTGGTGGTGTCACTGATACCGCTGGTCTTTTCGAAGACTAGGAGGTTCTCGAGAAACCAGACGAACAGCCTATCGAGGGCCAGGTGTGATCTTACTTGCTATGAGAACAGTAGAGCGAGTAAATCTAAGGTAAGGATGCTTATTTTTACTTTCAGCATTTAGCCAATGCTGGCAATGAGGAACGCAACAATGGGGATATTTATGGCAGCCTTAGCGCTGCCCAAATCTTTTGAAACTTGAAAGGGGGTATATTTAGAACAAGAAGTTTCCCCTATTCAAGTTTCATAAGGTTTAGATAGCGCTAAGGCTGCCAAAATGATCCCGATTTTTGCATTCCTCATTATCATTTGCTAACTGTAATTGGGAGGCTGGCTTATCCTGACCTTAAGTGATAACCATTAATGGGTAATGGGCTGGCCATTACACGTGCAATACCTCTTAGGTCACGTTTACTTTTGCACTGCGCCCGTCATCCTGAGACATAAAAATAAAAATTCTCGTAGCTTCGCACAGCAATACGAGCGGCAGAAAAAGGTATGGCTATAGCTTCCATTTACCTCTCAACATCATCAGTAAAAGACCACTACTGGACAATATACCTCCCCATATAATGTCACGGTGATCGTCTTAAGCAGCCTCCATCTACCGACTTCCTGCGTGACCTACTTTCTACGACCTTTTAAATGTTGTCGGTCCATTGAGAGGTCCACCTCAAAAATGGCTCTGGAAATAAGTAAGTCTGTACTTAATTAAAAATATTTTTTTATGTGAGGGCTTATTAAAATTAATTACTTAATTAATTACACCTTTGTTTAAGGGTCATAATTATTAGGGAGAAGTGGCATTCTATAGGGGAGACCTATGCCTTCTGCAGGTTGATGATTATGATGATGATGAAATGATAGGTAGAAAATAAATGTGGAAATTGAGTTGAAAAATTAACTTTATACTGACTTGTTAAGTATGTGAAAGTAAATGACTTACGTGAAGTCTGAGATAAAACTAGAAACTTAGTGGAATGTAGTTTAGTATAAAGATATTTTCTGATAAGAATAAATTGATAATGAATTCTCAGATAGTTTTCATTGAAAGTTCTTCGCAATACTGCTCAGAGGCCCAATTCTCTAATTTAAAAACATTCAATTCGCAGTATAATCTCGTCTCAGTAGCACTGTCAGCTGTCACCTATATAGTAACTATTACTTAATCTTCGCATGTATACGCGAAGATAATGTAATAGTTATTATACGAGACAGTGCGACTGACACGAGATTATATTGTGACTGGAATGTTTTAAAATTAGAGAATTGGGCCTCTGCTTAAAAAACAATGACCTCCCAAACATTGTTGCAAATTATTATACTGCTCATAATTCACGGCTTTATCGAGCTTTCTTTCCACTTGCAGACCTTCAGAACTTTATAATAAACAACGAGTTACTACTACTTGCTATATTTAATCACAGTTTTACAATCCATAATAATAATATACTGTTATATATTAGTATTATGGATTATACAGTATACTGTTAGGTTAACAAACTAGCGTGAAAACTCAATGCTAAAAAATTTAGAAAATCCCTAATTCTCTATTATAGTTTTTTAAATATATTTTTTAAATTAAATTAAAAAAAAGTTAATCTATAAAAGTACCTAAACTGTTTAAGTATTTGTTTGGATGTTTGCTGTGCTGCCACTTCAAAACGGCTGGGTCAATTTTAATTAAATTTGGTATACGGTTATAAAGTTAATTTTTAGAAAATAAAAACAAAATACGATTTTTTTCAAAAAGCGCTAATTCAATTTCGATAAAATTGTATTGTATGTAAAAATACCACCACTGAAGTAAAAAAAAGAATCATCAAAAACAAATCATAATTGGCGGAGTATTAACAAACATACAAAAATATACATTTCGAATCGAGAACCTCTTCCTTGTTTTAAATTAAAACAAAATAGGTATACCTACTTTTTATCCCGAAATTCAGCTTGGAAGAAAAACGTGCTGCAGGCGGTCGCTAATACTACTCACTTATATCATAACGGCAGAAAATCATTGTAATAAATATTTTATTTTATTAAGTCATTCGTCATTCGTGGAAACTGAAATATATACATAGCTCAAGTTAGGCACGCTTAACTAAGCACGATCATCAAACAAATCCAACTTTGGGTTGGTAATTACGAATTCCCCATCGTAAAAAGAGAACTTCTTCGAAGTTTTTTCGCTGAATTAAATCTTACTGATTTATTAAGGCACTTATCCACGTAAAAATCTTTTAAAAAGCTAATGAATTTCAATGGAGCACATTTTTTTTATTACTTTTATTAATACTTATTATATTTAAAAACATCTGCCTGTTTGTTTTATAACAACAAAAATTTCATTCAACTTTATAACGAATTTATCGGAGCCCTTTTTCAAGTCTCAGACACTTTTTCCATTCCGGACCCAAGCACCCCTGGAGGACACCCCTAGGGTGCCACGGGAACCAGAATTTGGACCCGTGCCAACCCCAGGTCAATTAAAACTTCACCGTTCCATTTTAGGGGTAAAAAAGCCCAAATTCAAAATTTTTTGAACTTCTTTTATATAAAAGAGGTATTCACTGCCATATCTTTTTAATGCATTGAGTTAAAAGCTTGTTTTTTTTACGACAGTATGACATCACAGACTTTTAAATTTGGTATAAATTTTTAACCGACTTCGCAAAAAGGAGGAGGTTCTCAATTCGGTTGTATTTTTTTTGATATTTTATGTTTGTTTCCTCATAATCTCCTTCGTTTATAAACCGATTTGGAATATTCTTTTTTTATTTGGTAAGTATACTTCCAAATTGGTCCCATTTTTTTCAGAATCCAGTTCTGATGATGGAATCCATGAGGTATTGAGGGAACTCCTAAAATATTATAGGCATACATATTGCGATTTTGGTATTTTCAGCAACAAATCAAACATTTGCATTCAGAGAGTATCATTTGGTGATTTAATCCATTCACCACTCTGGTTTTTTCACCATCAAAACATCTTCCAGATATTAAATAACAAAGATATATAATAAAGATATTGTTAGGGGAATAAAATGTATCAACCCAATGAGATCTGATTCGCAACTGGTTTAATGAGTAAACTTATAAAACATGTAAACTATATCTAGGTTAACTAATTGAACGTTGATCGGCGCAAAATGTCGAGCCTACACATTATTAATAGTAGGTCAAATTGTACGGTTACCTCGTACATCCTGGCCACTCAACAAAAGGAACAAAAAATTAGAACAATGTAAATTTGTTAATGAGATAATGTCTATATGAATATAAATGTCTATATGAATATAATGTCCTAAATTTTGATAAAGTCTATAATCTAAGAATGTTCAATTGTCTGGGTTAATTTGCACTAAGTATCACTTCACTCGCGCCTATTGATGTCACACACGGTAGGGATATCTAACTTTATAGTTGGAACTCGCGGAGCAACTTTAGGAGTGGTCGCTTTGTCTAAACTCGAGATGGATTCACTTAACACACACTTTTGTTCAATACTCGATGCTCCTGCCGCTGCCTGTGGGCCCTGGGGGGCCTCCACCTGGGCATCCTCCGGGAACGCCCGGAAAGCTACCGCCAATGGAGGGCTTACCCCCGCTTGCCTCGCCCGTCGTCGTAGTCGCATGATGATGTAGACTGCGCCAGCCGAGACAACTATAGCTAGCGTAATGTAAAGCAGTGTATACTGATGTATGTCGTGTACATTGAGAGATACGTTGGACTGGGCCTTTAAATCCTCAATTTGAAATAATTAATTGAATACAATGGCGGAAGTTGGTTTTTTAAATGAATAGTTATAAGTTGATACATTTTAACGTCCCGAGAAAAAAGGCCTTGACAGACAGACAGACATACTGACAACAAAGTGAACCTATATAAAAAGGGCTACGTTTAGAAAGTGTGAGCGTACTATGACTCAGAGAACTCTATGGATTCATTATTCAGAAACTAATGATGGTACTTGCATGCACAAATTGATGCTAATTGCGTTAGACTAATGAAGTTGTGTTAACGGAACTTAGCTAACGCACTGTAAGTTTTGTTTGAAGTTTAAGTACTTACCTATAGTTGTTCTATGAAGAGCCTTCTTAAGAAGTAAGTAGCTACTCAACTCACTGACTATAATTATGTTTATTTAGGTTAAACAGTATCGTGGGGTCTTTATTTTTTATGAGATCATAATGATTGCAAACATAACATAACATAACACCCAACAGTTATATATGGCCTTTTTATACCTCCTGGAGGTCTAAAAAGGCCACTTTATATGAATCATAATACGATTCATATAAAGAAATTGCTAAGGATCTGCTGAGAATTCGGAAAATGAATTGCTGTTAGATGAATTGCTCAATGTGGTAAATTCATCTGGTAGCAATTCATTTTCCAAATTATCAGCAGATCCTTAGCAATTCCATTAAGTATATGAATCGTGGTATAAAGTGGTTTTTTTAGACCTACAGCAGGGCTATTTTAAAACGTTCGGAAGGGTTTCCGATCGGATTCGTTAGTTTTTCATTTCAATGTGGTAAGTAATTAAACCCATTTTCTCTAGTAAAACACAGTAAAAACTATAAATATTGTAAATTACTTTGTTTTACTAGAGAAAATTGTTAGTAAATTGTTTTAGTTACTAACTACAACGAAATGAAAAACTAACGCTTCCGATCGGAAACCATTCCGAACGTTTTAAAATAACCCTGCTGATCTGACACTATAGGATGCCCTGTGTCGTACAATTAAACTACGAGTACAATGGTACCTTAACACCCAGATCCGAAACAAATATTTTCAGATCATACAAACATTTGTCCCGCAGCGGCAATCGAACCCGCAACCTCTCGCATCTCAGCTCGTTACTCGCCCACCGCGTCACTGACGTTGTCCTCGCCTACACGACAAACGTTTCGTCTCTTCTAGATTCAACAATGCCGCCAACAATGCCGGTCCCAAGAGCAAAAGCCAGGCACATGTCCAATCAAGGATAGTCCTAAGTGGGCAGCGGCCTGCGTCGAAGCCTGCAGTTCCGACTCCCAGTGCGATGGCACGCAACGTTGTTGTCATCAAGGATGTGGAGCGTCTTGCACTGAGCCAACGGATCTTTTGACTTTGCCAGGTAAAACAAGCTCTTATTAATGGTGCATTAAAGTTTTCAACAGTTCTGAGGTCATCAGAAGCTAAGTTTTTAGCAAACAATTGACATGGACGTAGATCACCGACATAGCTCTTTAGAATTAGCAATTTAAAATGGCAATGGGCAGGTCATAATGAATAGCTCGCAGAACTAACAACCATTGGGGAATAAAGGTTCTCAAGTATCGACCACAAACCGGACGACGCAGGAACGCTACTTCCCTATAGGAAAGCCCTTCGATGGACTAAAAGCATTACAAAGGTGGCAGGAAATCGGTGTCACTGGCACAAGACCGTTCGTCGTGGCATTCTAGGGGGGAAGCCTATGTCCGGCAGTGGCCGATGGTGATGATGATGTTGACTCATAGTTTTGAATAGACTCTTTGTCTAAACTTCTTAAGTAATACACACAGTTGCTTACAAAAACAAACTCACAGAACTACCTAAAACAACAAACTACCACTGATGATCTGGTAAATAGATATCTTTTTGACATCATTTGGTTGACCTATTTTCCGAGCATGACAGTTAAAAAAGGACCTATATAACCTCATTTTAACCTCACCTTATTTTTTTCCCAAGGGCTACCAGCAATGCCCATCATGGAAGTAGCCAAAGAGAAGCGAAGAGGTAAAGTCCAGCTCAAATGGTCGGACGGCGTAGGAGACCTGGCCAGAGCGGTACCGGGACGTATTTTGTACGTCGTGGAAGAGCAACATCATCTGGGGCCTAAATATGAGGAGATGAGGCTTGGAGACTGGAACATGTTGCTGAGGACAAATAAGTGAGTATCACAAACATCTCTCGTGTCCCTTTTTGTTTTATGATCACACTGGCTGGTCCTTTTAGTGGGTTACAAAGTCATTTTATCACAAACTAGCTGAATCCCCATGACTTCCTCCGCGTGGTCCAAAAACAATTCCCGGTATGCGGACAGACAACCCCATTAACTCACCAAAGTTAATACGCGTTTTACTACCTAACCATCAACTTGCTCTTGCCGGCCGCGAGACAAGCCGCGCCGTAGTAACTACCAACTAATCTCGCCGATCCTATTTTGTTTTTGTATTCCCCTAACTTGTTGGCTATGAACCGTTGTACTGATAGATCCCGTATGCCTATAATTAATTAATGAATGATGCGGCCATCGGATTGTACGTTGAGTATTATCTAATAATTTGTTTTATTTCAGCTTTAAAATTAACCTAGGTACCTATAGCATATTCAGAATAGAGTCAGTAGTATAGGACTATAGGAGATTATCTCCTACATCCAAACTCACAAATTGTACCTGGTTTGTACCTATAGGAGGTCTAAGGGGTTTTAGAGCACGTAGGGGTATCAAGGGTTTGTAGAAGCTTTTAGGGTTTGTAGGGCATTGTTTGTTTCACTGCGGCCGCATTATATTATTCCACGCGCACGAAGTCGCGGGCGAGTCAGCTAGTATTACTAAGTATAGTAAGTAGTATAGATAGATTATCATAGATTAACACAAATGCTATACTTACAGTATTATGCCCTTGTAGTAATTAGGAAACACCCAACTCGTTTTCAATCTAGTTAGGGTCTTTCTTTCGAAGAATCGTTTCTGCTGTAACCTAGATCCAGATATATCTACTAAGTGGGCACCTAGGTAGGTATTACAGGAACCTGCAATGCTATCTATACCTACATACCTATCTCATCATCATCATCATCAGCCTGTTGAATGCCACGACATAGAAAGTAGGCAAGAAAGATGTACCTAACATTTGTGGGTGTAATGTTATGATAAGTTAAGATACAAGTTATGATGTTTACGAATGCCAAGAGAGATATCATATTATCGTATTGTCAATGGTAGGTACCGACTATAGCTCTTCTATAGACCATTATGGTCAATGAATTATGAATACAATACCTAGCTAAGAGGCATTGTTATTTATGTACCTGCCTATGATCTGTCAAACCACCTAGGTACACAAAAAATTAATTAAGTATTCAAACACATCAAAGCGAACAATATATATATATATTATGAAAAAATCAAAACCGCATTAGATTCGTTGAAAGTTCGTTACTTTGATTTCCTGTGTTTACTATTGTCAGATTCTGAGGCTGAACACACCACGTCAAAGGAAATAAATTCACAAGAAATTTTTAGTTACTATAATAGAATTTAACTGAAAATCTTAAATTAGGTACCTACTTACTAGTTTATTAGGTATTATAGACATGACGATAGCTCATGAAAATTGCTTCCACCAACGCAAAGTGATTTCCGCCATCATTACGCATCACCTACGACTACGTATTGACATGAAAAATTCATTACATGCTATGCTTTGATAACTAAGTACATGCCGACAATTTTGCTAAGCTACGTTTTCACTTTTCATTTCCTCTCGGTGTTACTACACACAAATTGTTTGTAAATAAGTACTTATAACATAACACACACACACACAATATAAACGTAGGAAATTCTACAATAAGCAAAAAGGTAGAGCGTAGAGCACAAAATATAAAATAATAATATAATATAGTAAAAACAATCACATTCCATTTCATTAAATTGTAGAGAAATTTTGAACTATTCTTATTCAAGAATGTGTTTGTTACTGGAAGAAAGCCGAGAAGGTCGTAGGAAAGCAATGGCAGCGTTGAGCTCACCACTAATCACGTCTATATTCCTACGATCGTGTGATTTACACTGAAACGAGGTTCATTAGGGATCTGCCTACCCCTTCGGGGAAAAAGATGTGCGTCTACTTTAATTCTAATTCAAAATGGGAGATAAGATTTGCACTGACGTCACGCAAGGTATATTGTGCATTGTCCCCCTGCCATCTTGACCCCAGCCAGTCCAACTCCCTTAAATAACGGAGAAGGACTTCGGGTTGATAGCAGCACTGTTCCAGTATCCCCAAGGTAACTGTAACTGTGGTAGAACTACTCATAACACATAAACTAAACTAAAGGCTCATAATATCCAAAGCTGGTTTTTCACTTCATCTTCTAGAACCAAAGTCTCACTACGAGATGTCCTGAAGCCGGGTCGGTGGTACCGGTTCAGGGTAGCTGCAGTCAGCGCGTCTGGCACCCGAGGCTTCTCTGAGCCAAATCCACCCTTCACCGCGAGACGTGGCCCGAGGCCTCCGCCCAAACCTAAGAAGCTGAAGGTCCGGCCTGTGAGGATGGAGAATGGTAAGGACTAATTGGTTGGTTCATACTTGAAAGTGATAACCGTCACTTAAGAGAACATTACAAATTACTTAGGCAAGTGCTTTTTTTTATGCATTACTGTAGCGGCCGACAATCTCCAGCGCCTAATAGCAGCCAAGGCTTGTATATAATTTTACTCAAACAATGCGCGGTTTAAAAAAAATAGATAGATAAAATAAGAGAAAGAAATTTTATTTGTGATAGAACGACAGATATGGGTTTTCATACCCATATCCCATATTGCCGACCTAGGCCGGCAAGGTCGATTTATCTTGAAGTAGGTTCTCTAAAATAAACAATGCATGAATATCGAAGCACGTTTGGGAAATAACGTATTTACATATAGACCTGCTGATTCAAACCCGTGGCATGAGCCACCATCGAATTTACTGCTAAACCAACGCAATAACCATCCAAATAGAAAATAATCCCACATTCTTGACGTATGCCTGCCTTCTGCTATATAAACAAAGTAATGAGGAGTAGGCATAGTAATGGTTGGTTCTAGTTGCAGACGTAACTTGACGATCTTGAATAATTATCTATGCATGAATAGACACTTAGGTTATCCAACGTTCGTAACGCCTGTTATGATTTTAATGAATACGAATTCAGTTATACCTAATCACGAACATCATAATCTGCCAGGACCATTCACAGTGATTATCACATTTTTGGGGGGCGGGCGGCGCGGCGCGTGGTGACAGCAATCTTCTGGTCTGTGTCCCGTGCGTCTATTACATTGATGTATCTTAGAAAAATCAAGACTTCTTATGTTATCTCATATGCACTTTTTGACTTCCTTTCCGTAAGAGTAGGTACTATACTTAAAAATCTGTGGTAAGAAATTAGAAGTCGTGATAACCAAACTAAAGTAAAAACCTACTTGACGTAGAGCCATAGCATACATAGACATAGGAATGTTTAAGTAGGTAACATATCTATAATCATGTAAGTATTTACATAAACATCGTCTGGTTGACGTCTACTACTGGACATAGGACTGTATCCCCTTAGTATGCCACGACGGTCTTCAGCCACCTTCATCCACCGACTTCCTTCTTATTACAATGTAATTGGCCCATCGAGTCAACTATATAGGCAGAATCAGTATATAAGTACATAAAATATATTATATGGATTGTTCTCAACTTTCAAGGCACAGTAACAGTGAAACTGGAATGGATAGAGCCGCAGTCAGACCTGCCAATCCTACGCTACAAGGTGTTCTGGAGCAGACGCGCGAGGGGTGTCGCAGGAGAGCTGGACTCTGTTCTCGTCAACCACCAGAATGTCGCTAAGGTAGTCTAACATTTAAGTGATAGCGAGTCTGTTCAGAAAGAGACCTGACGTGGGAATTAAGAACGCAGCTGTGCTTAATTACCTATTTTGCTTAACGGACAACACAATAAAAGAAGAGCCAATAAAATAAAAGTGACGATATTTTATGTACCATCTTATAAGATAACGATGATGATGAGGTACTTATAACCGCAAAACTTGTGGTGTAGAGTTTATTCTTGAAATGGCCCATTATATAGCTGCTTACAACATTACAGACGCAAAACCAAATGGAAATAAAAGACCTGCAGCCCAACTCCATGTATTTCCTCCAAGTGCAGACGATCAGTCAGTTTGGTCTGGGAAAGCTGCGCAGCGACAAGGCGGAAATCTTTTACAACACCACTGGCACTGTTTATGGTAATATTTAAATTTCCTACCTTATCTACATACCCAATTAGTTTCTCGCGTGCACAGGTTTAGATAGGGCATGGACGGAACTAATGAATTAGCAAACCTAACGTTAATATTTGTAAGTACCTACTACGAGGTACCAGATTTTAGGCATGTCAAATAATTTTACAGCTTTTCAAGTTGTTTAACTTTGAGGTAAGTACCTATCTTACTGATTCTTTAAAATAAGAATTGATTGGTGAGAATGGGAATTATCAAAAGTAGGTAGGTACCTACTTACTGAAGTATTTTTGTCAAAGTTGATTCTG
Organism: Epirrita christyi; assembly: GCA_951392215.1. Taxonomy (NCBI): domain Eukaryota; kingdom Metazoa; phylum Arthropoda; class Insecta; order Lepidoptera; family Geometridae; genus Epirrita; species Epirrita christyi. The sequence goes on along the minus strand of OX595842.1, from coordinate 4,587,677 downwards.
TAACGCATTAAATTGTTCTAAATTTGTGCGATGAAATAAAAGGGACCGCGGCATAGATTAAATTTATCTATGGACCGCGGTTAATGAGGCTGCGCCCTATAGCCTTATAGCATTTAACGAAATGCTTCTAAGCCTATAGCTAATTGCCAATCATACAGTCTACATTTGATTTTAACTTGGGTACATCAAGTAGGTGAGTAGGTACCTACCCACAACATTCAGATCAAAATATGCATACCTATACCTGTACTAAAATATTACATTTCCGAGGTCTGAGTCTAGTTAAAAACACTTACGAGATAGTAGGTACCTACCTATTCAAATGCCTAAGAAAATGCACGATGCGCACACAAAAATGCGTCGTGATGAAGATTTCTGTTTGCTTTATGCGCAGCCTTACTGGACAGAATTCATGCCAATACCAAACTTATAGGTACCTAGGTAGGATTTTAAGATCTTGCTGTGACTTGATTGTTTGCCGAGAACCAAAGTGACTAGCAATTTTTGTTTACAGACGTCCCTCCGGAGCCTCTTCAAAAGAAGGAAAATAGAATAAGAGGTCTCAAGTTACACAAGATCGTGTGGTACAACCACAAGCTGAAGGCCAGGATCTCGTGGGAGCCGCTGCCTCGTGTTCACGAACACCCTGGGAGGTAAAATGGTTTTGTTTCATAGATTTATTATTATGACAACCTCCCTACATTAATTAAGGACAGACTTGTAGTTTTTTCATCTACTTACAGTAACATACCGAAAGTAAAAGTAACAGTCTCATTATTTTCAGATATTATGTAAACTGGAGGACTATCAAATGCCAGAATCCGAAAAATCTAAAGAAAAACTTGTCTGCCACTACAGAGGTAAGATTTTGAAAAACACCATAATAATAATTATCATTTTATCACGACATAAAATGTATTACTTACTTGTAAAGAATAGTATTTCCCGCCATAGTAGGAAACAAAATTTAAATTAATAAACCGAAGTTAGCTGCATTTTATTCGCAGTTGAATATCCATTGGCCTGAGCTCGGTACTTTTGAGCTGCTTTTAATGTTGCCCGGTATCATTGATCAGAATCTTCCTTCATCATGCAATAAAATAATTTTGTTAAATTGTTTTACATTTTGTGATGTCAAGTGGAGATATGTATTTTATTGCATAATGAAAAAAGGCATGACGATCTTTATGTAGGTATATGATAAAATAAAGGACTTACTTAAAATAAAGCAATATTTTTTTCACACAGGTAGGTAATTTTACAATGATCCATCATACGTGAGTATGGACCTACATACCTAATAACTATTTTTTACCCACAGCAAACAACTTTTGAGATTTACGAGCTGGAATACCATTGCAGTTACTTAGTCAATGTCAATAGATACCCCAAACTGAAAGTTCCAGAGTCAGAGCTGCAAATTAAAGTTCCAGGTTGCGAGTACTTCAAGAAAAAAGTTAATGTAACAGCTGTAAATTGTGACACTTAATTTTGTTTATAATTTAATTTTCATTTAAATATTATACAATTAAGTACATTCGCTAAATTTTAAGGATATCAGTAACGGCAATAATAATGCAGACTTAAAACTACAAACGGATAATACAATATTTGAGAAAACTCTTTGTACTTATTTCTATTTATAATTTCAAGGTAAGTAACATGTTAATACACATAATTATATCGTGTTAAAACCTAAAACAAAAACAAATCATATATCGGCATTTTACAAAAGTAAGTAATTTAATTATTATTAGGTACTAATTAGGTTAGGTGCCTATGTACTCTGGTTATTTAGATTAAATTATTACAATAATAACTACAAAATTTGTACATAAAACCTAATTGTAAAAAACACAAACATGCGGAATACTTTGATAAATAAAAATGTATAGTCAGTAAGTCAAAATGGTAGGTACGTGTTCGCATGTTTTATCATTAGCGTATACCCAAGAGAGTAACAAATAAAATAAGTGGTTTCCTGAGACTGTTTATTTATTTAAACTAACAAATCAATAGTAAATTAATCATTCCAGTACCCATCACCCCATCCATACGCAACATGATGATGATGATGATGATAAGATATTTATAAGATTATATTTTAAGAGGGAGTTATATTATAATCTTATAAATATCTTATCATCATCATCATCAGCCTGTAGAAGTCCACTGCTGGACATAGGCCTCCCCCTTAGAATGCCACGACGAACAATCTTGAGCCGCCTCCATCCACCGACTCCCCACGACGTTTATAATGTCTTTAGTCCATCGAGTGGAGGATCTTTCTCGGGGGTTTGTGCGTAAATATCTTATCGCGGCTCGTGAAACACTAATCACTGAGGAGTTTCGATATGCATTTCTGGTCTTCTTCATTAGTTCCACTTCACCAAATAATACTCTCTGAATGTCATTCTTAACTTGTTGCTGAAAATACTAAAATCATTATACGTAGGTAGGTATGTCTATATTGAAGACGTCTATGTCTATGTGTATATTTGAAGAGTTCACTTAATTCCTTATGGAAACAACCATCATCGGAACTGGTTTTTTTTTTTTTAAATTACCAATCTGTCTACTTTTGTTTCAAATAAAAAAAGAATTTGAATTTTTAATCGGCTTATAAATGACGAAGATATGAGGTAAAAAATTGAAAAAAAATACAATCGAATTGAGAATCTGCTCCTTTTCTGAAGTCAGTTAAAAATGGACCACCATGGAAACCCATAAAGAGTCTACAATGTGTAGTATTTTAAAACTTGAAAATTCAGCTTTATTGGTAGGGACCTTATATCCTATTTATTCTATTATTGCTGATTATCATTTCAGACCCTAGTCGACATGCAATAGATTGTCACGTCATCGTTCTAATTTGATATTTTAGCTAAAACTCAAGCCGCTTCAGTTATACATACCCTCGAAATACTGTTTCATAATAATAATTATGCTGGTCATCATCATAGTCCTTAAGTCTAGTCAGATGATGTTAAAAATGAACATTCGAGTTGAAAGTAAAGGTTGTACTCGCAATAGATTGGTTTTGATTGAGTTCCTTTTAAAAAGTGTTCAAGTGTCAAACATAGCTGTCAACCATCTCGCAAACACCATTTTTAATACTTTGATTAATCATACAAAACTGAATTGAAAAGCAACATACTTAAGCTGGGTCCGCTGCGCCATGTTTTGGTGTTTGACAAACTTATAACGTTGTTTTCTAGCAGAAAGGGGGCGAGGCCTAACTGTTTTGTTAGAAAAAACTCAGTAAAGCCAGGTCCACTAAAAATGCTGACATGTTTTGTTAGAAAAATTAGCGCAGCGTATTAGGCTTTACAGACAGCAGAGAAGCAAACACAAGAATAGAATAGAATATATATTTATTTGTATACAGGAGTTACACAGAGGCACATAACAAACTTAGACTAAAATAAAACAGACCCAAAGGTACGAAGTGTAACAACTACAGTAACAAAATGTAACACCAAGTTGTAAAGTTCTCTCAATTTAGTAGGATGTTAGAAATAAATAAGATTAGTAGAAGGAATTATTACCTATTGTAGTAGTATTTTTAATGATTATGGCAGCACAATATTGTGGCAAAAAGACTTTTGTCTGATACAAGGAAACAAGAAAGATGACAGAAAAAAATTTCATGGCTAACTTCATTCAAGTCTTTTGCAACCCTCGTTATGTCAAAAGTAAATAAAACATATTTTGGAGAAAATCAATTTATTTTACAGTTACTGCAGTTTTTGCTAATATTTATTACTATGCACCTATTGTGTTGTTAATTCCTATCTTTCTTGAAGTGATTACCGGTTCGTAGTGTCTTTTACAAAAATTTATTGAACGTTTTCACGATTGCGATATTTTTACCTGCATAGAATGCACTATATTCTTTTTAGCACTAAGTATTTGTGTCTTCTGTGACTAAAGTGCAAGGTTTACACTCCATGTGCTGTGGTTATCAATAAAAAGCACCAAATATCCTCCCTAGAGTAAGTGACATAGGGGCGTAACCACCCTTACATTGCGATCCTAAGGCTGTGTGAAAAATGTTATTTTAGTGGAAATTTTGAGGCGTAGTGAACTGTGTATGAGTTAAAAATGGCAGAGGACGAAGTACTCTTTGACGACGTGTATGAATTATGCGAAATTATCGGCAAGTAAGTAAAACTGTACAATGTAAAATTTACGCTATCTTACTGAGAGAATAGCTTATCTGGTTTCTTTGAAATACATGCAACTCTATTCCTATTTAGATGATAATTAGAGAGTGAATTGTCACTTAGGGCTACTATTTTGATGAATTTAGAATATACCACCCTCAAATAGAGCAGGAAAACATTGTGAGGAAACTTGCATGTCCCAGAAGCCCTGATACATTCAATTCACGCGAGGGCCATCATAGCAGTCTATTTGCTGTAGCAATGTCTGTCTGCACACAACTACGATGGGTATTTGCTAAAACTTAGCTTTCCTTATTTGTTAATCCTGTCCTGTCTATCAAAAGGTTGTCTGGAAGAGGTTAAGCGATAAGACCGCTCATTGTAACTCTGATTTGAAACTTTGTATCTCTTTTTGTGGTATTTTTTTGTAATTATGGTGTACAATAAAGTTATAATCTATCCTATTCATCTTGGCAGCTTCAATTAGACACAAGCACCTTATGATGATGAAGAATGCAATTGCTAAGTAGAAGTTATGGTCAGTTATTGGCCATGTTGGTCTCGGCCTAAGAATAGGACTCCTCCAACTCCTATAGATGTTGTAAAGTGCAACTAAGGGATAAAACCAGGGAATAGGCAGCAGCATTCATCTGAGTACTACAATCACTGCTCCACAAGCCGTGGGTGGTGATTATGTCAAACCCCTCGTATTCTACAGGGGAAGCCTCATCCAGTAGTGAACATCTACCAGCTGATGATGATGAAGCTCTTCTCCTAAAAGGAATCATTAATGGATGTCCATCCATTGAAATGAAGAAAGTGTCTGTAATTAAGATTACACAGGCCCCTACTAGTTTAACCCCATTACCAACCATCACCAATCTGCCTACTAATACGTGATGATTTTGGCAAGGTCTATCGAGGCATCACCAAGTTGAGGACATCTACTGTTATCATCTTTTAGTCATCAACTTAGTTTTAAATAAAACATATCATCTACCGTAATCTTGTTTCTGTAGGGGTCCGTTCAGCCTGGTGCGGCGTTGCGTGCACCGGCAGACGGGCCAGCAGTTTGCCGTAAAGATTGTGGACGTAGCTAGATTCACTGCCAGCCCTGGTTTGAGCACTGCCGGTAAGTTTCTTGGATACCATCTGCAGAGCGATTCTAAAACGTCGGAAACGTTTCCGATCAGATTCGTTAGTTTTTCATTTCGATGTGGTAACTAAAACGATTTTCTAACAATTTTCTCTAGTAAAACACAGTAATATACAGTATTTATTGTTTTTTACTGTGTTTTACGAGAGAAAATTGTTTTAGTTGCTTACCACATCGAAATTAAAAACTAACGTATCTGATTGGAAACGTTGCCGACGTTTTAGAATCGCCCTGCTGGAAGGGTAATCTAGCATGCCTACTCCATCTATGACTACCAGTTGGTACTCTTTGGTATTCTTAATATTTAGCATCGCATGGCTTGTGCATTCATCAGTCTAAAGTATTTTAATAAGTCCAATGCATTTAATGCAATTTGCAATGCTACACTCTTTCCGAGTCATCAAAGTCTCAGTCAAGGCAGTTGCAGTTATACTAAAACTTTGTTGTAAAATTTCTACTCATTGGTTAAACCGTGCTATACACTGTTTCATTTCACTACCTTGTGCTTTATAAATAAGCTACATTGGTTAAAATACCTCTAAAATTAAACCATATAAGTAACTCAATAAAAACGAAATTCATAAATATTTATGATGTCTCTTTTCGATAAAGTCTGAAATAGTCTGTGTTATCTTGTTGTGTTGTTGAGCAGTTTGCTTTTAGAGTTTGGAGTACACTAAATTTTCTTGTTTAACAAACATTTTCTCAGTAGATGTCTTCTTCTTAGTCATACACTCTTGACAGAGTGGTCGTGGTTAAGTAGGTCTTGCTTGAGTGGCGGCTCTTGCGATGCGTCTCCACTCGGCTCTATTAGCAGCATTGCGAGAACATTCGGTCATGGAAGTTTGTGTGCTGGACTTTATAAGGATGATCAGTAGATGTAGACTAAGCATTATATAAAATAAATAGAAAATAAAAAAATGGTGATAGGAAATAAATAAATAAATGCTGGACATTTCACACAACATTATCTAGCCCCAAACTAAGCAGAGCTTGTGTTATGGGTACTAGATAACTGATATACTTAATACAATATATTACATAGATTTATGTTTTTTATTATGCATAGAAAAATACCCAGAACACCCTGAACAATTACCGGCAGATCGTACAAATATTTGTTCAGAGGCAGGAATCGAACCCGCAACCTCCTGCATCGCAGGCGAACCTTCGCCGGCCGCGCTACAGAGGTTGTCAATAAGGACTGAATACAAACTACAAAGTTGATGAATTCAATGCCATGATTGATGAGCCCATCTTTCAAATAATAATACTTTGAAAACTATTTTATCATATTTCAACTGTAATGTACCTAGCAAAGTGATAAATAGCTACATTAATTACTCCAATGTAGCCTTACCATTCCAAAATGTAATGTCCATTTTGCTAATTTCGTTCGGTCTAACAATTTGCCCGGAAGATATAGCTCTTACTTAGATATAGCGCAAGATATAGCGATAACGCCGCCCATTGTATTGCCCTTTAGGGTAGATATATTTTTTATTGTTTTTGTGTGGTAACGAATGTAGTTATCTATCTATCTATCAAGTTATTTCCGTCAAGGTAGCAAAGCTAGAAATCTATTGTGTGTCACGTTGTTGTGTGTCCAATGTGTCTATAATAATAGATAGGTATTGTATGGGAGCTGTCTCTATTCATGAGATGGTTGGCTACTTAACAAAGGTACTTTAGTAGGCACGTTATTAAGTTTCTGTCTATATTCTAACTGAATACTAAATTCGGACTCAGGTACTGAGAAACTTTGTAGGCATAAAATTTGTCACTGATTGACATATAATATGTATGTATGTATTTGATTGAAATGTTAATCCTGGTCATATTCTAACTGTACCGTTATCAAAATCAGAGGGGATGGTACGGTATGGTAGGTTATCAACCTAATATCAAATTATCCAAACTTTTGCATGTTTATAATTAATCTTTGATTCCACTGGACTCATTCACTATAATCTATTCATTACTCATCATAGCAACATTTTTTAGTGAGCTGTAAATTTTAGTTTAACTTAAGGCGCCATAGGTTCGACGAAAATTCTGGTAGTAACCAAAATAAAAAACGAACGGGCTTCGTCTGGACTGAAGGCTTAGTCATCAACTAAGACTTTTTCCTCGCGCTTCTTTAGATTTCATCCCGCCCACCAATTTTACTTAAGAACCGCGTTCTGCGCAGCAACTTCTTTTTCCTTTCCTTTCTTAGCACTGTATACTATTACTTATAGACCGCTTATATCTAATCATTTTGATTTCAGATTTAAAACGCGAGGCGACAATATGCCACATGTTGAAACATCCTCACATTGTAGAGCTGCTCGAGACTTACAGCTCCGAGGGAATGCTCTACATGGTCTTTGAATAGTAAGTATAAATTATTATCTTCAGTCAAAGTTAATAGTAGATTATGCACTAAGGGAATAAAGCAGTGTCTTATGTCGCGGGCGGCAATTGAACCCTGAGCGTGACGAGGGACTCTAAAGTTAACTCCCGAGTGTAGCGAGGGAGTTATATAGAGTGCTGAGTGAAGCGAGGGGTTCAAGCTGCCCAAGACGAAGACAGGCTTTATTCCAGAGGAGCATACTCTACTTTTCACACTTTCTGCGAGACAATAAAAAGCCAGGGCTTGTTTTGATTTTTGCGGTAGTAGATTATCAATAATCTCTAAAGCGTCTGTTTTCATAAACTTTGGAGTAGAATCACTATCGTTTGTAATATATTTATCAACATGAATATTGCAATAAAATTTACTGAAAATAACAGCACCAAACACGCTGTATTATTGCAATATTCATGTTAATAAAAAATGTCATGTGAAACAAATGAGTCTTTGTAAACGCTTGCTTCAGTCCTTATTCTAAGGTAAACGTACCTTTTTCTTTTTTTTTTGAGTTCTGTTTATGGTGACCAGTTCGATTTTTGAACAAACCTCTTTACAATGCCATATGGGCATTTTTTTACTTAGAGTTTTCCACGAGTCTCCACACGAATTTGACGTTCCAAATTCAAATCACTTTAATCCCTAGGGAGTTTCATACAACTTTATATCCCTAGAGAGACAATGCTTTACTTTACGTTGAGGTTGCATGATTTGTAATTGGACATTGTCGAGCAGGTGGTGTGAAAAAGTATTTTATTCATGGAAATGACAAGGATAATTTTGAATCGTCTTATAAACTAAAATTATGCCTGCTCCAACGCGACCAAGCCTAGAAGAATCTGGGCAACAAACACAACTTGATTGATTTGATGATCCATCTCATTGATAGGTGGGAAGCGCCAGTGTGGTGCCTCGAGAACAAGTAGAAGCTGATACATAGAAATAGATAACTTAAAACCTTAGGTAGGTAGTAAAAAGAATCAGCAAAAGTTCATAAGACAGCACACGCTACCCTTGATATACTTATAAAAAACAACCTAATAATACCACATAGGTAGGTAAAGGTATTGCAAATTATCATTTTAGCAGTTGAGGGGCAGAGCGACATCAGGCCACGTGGCTTTATCATTAATATAGTCATCTAGATTGTAATACGCTTTCTTAACTAGGGTTACTAGCATTTGGCCTCGGCTACGCCTGCGTGGAACCTGATTACTTACACAGATGATTATACCATAAAAATTACAGGAGCAAGCTTCGTTTGTATACTTATCAAGCGCCCTAACAGTACACTTCTCTTAAAAGCCCCAAGTACACCTTTAAGCCGCTAAGCTAATTAACACGGCATGGAGCCCTTGACACTGAAGTCTAAGTTTTGACAAGCAATTGACATGAACGTATGGTGTAGTGCATGCATGTCAAACTCAAAAACATTGGTGGGCCAAATGCTTAAAGACTGTAGAATCAGTGGGCCGCAAAACCCAACCATAAAGAAAACAAACTCATAGATATACCTAGTAATACCCTAGGGGGCACCCTATTCCCTAACTGAAAGTAAAATGACTATCAATTGACAATTCTTTATGATAATTTTGACCAATTGATTGTCATATTTTTACTTGTCAAACGTTAGTCACCGAGTAACTTTCATTTAGGGAATAGGGGGGGGCAGGACGCTAATAGTTTATTTCGTTAATCATTATTTAATAGTAAAATGAAAGAAAAATATACTGTGTTCTTAAAATTGAATCGGGCCGCAGTCAAAGTTGTAAAGGGCCGCATGCGGCCCGCATGTTTGACATGCTTGGTGTAGTGTAACACGTATTTTTGTATGGTAATTGAGCTTCACAAAGTGTATCGGCTCCCCAATCAAAAATCCATGTCACACTACACGATATACGTCCGTTTAAATGCTTGTCAATACATAGACTACGGCTTCTGATACATTAAAGCGGCGTCGCATGCATGAGGTGGCCTATATAATGTATATATACAAACAAATTATCTTATCTTATCTTATGAAAAGGGCTAGGCAAACGTTTTCGCAAGCTGCAAGACCGTAGTGACTGGCGAAATTGGGTCTTTGTCCAACAATGAGACCGCATGGGCTAATAACAGTACAGCGCTCTGTTTTGTAATAAGTACAGCGTATTTTACAACTTCGTTACGTTCGAATTCTTAAACAACTAATGATCGTCAACATAGCTTTGTTTATGCTAAAGAAGCGCCACGGAATCGTACGTGACTTGGCTACCGACCGACTTACGCTAGCAATATAGCCAATTTTGTTTTATGATATGTGTTGGACTGCGTTAAAAACACGTATGAAAGGTTTAATAACCACAAATAAGTGGAATAAGCCAAGAAATCAGTGAGCATGGGAGAATGAAGTTATGAAATAGATTTTTGCATTAAATAGTAAAAACTTTAATGAAGTGTTATATGAAGTTATCAGCGATATAATGTATTTTATAACCGGAAAACCGTAATACTAATTTGCCTTCTCGTACGCCCCGTTTGCCGTGTAGCCGGTACATTGTTATACGTTATCTTTCACAGGTACCGGCGTAATTTGCAATGCGAGGCCTTTTTATTAAAAATAGGTTTAGTTTTGTTATTAAAATAAAAGGGGTTGTAACGTTATAAAAATTTAACAAAAAATTTCAAACTAAATTTTTTTTATACTTTGTTTTGCTCTAAAATTAACTTTCCTTCCTTCCAGTATGGACGGATCTGACCTCTGCTTCGAAGTGGTACGTCGAGCCTCCGCCGGATTTGTCTATAGCGAAGCGGTCGCTTGGTAAGTTCTAGAACACACTGCAAAATTTAAAACGTTTTGTGAAAAGTTTTTTATTCATAGAAATCACAAGGATCATTTTTAAACCGTCTCATAAACTAGGTGAATTCACTCCTGGGACTACAAATAATGGTATACCGTTATTTTTGCTTGTCGTTTACTTATTTTGGCTTCGCTTGTCGTATACGACAGAGGTAGGTATTTATTTATTGTAATGTGCAAAAATAACCTCTATTCCTACAGCCACTACATGCGTCAGATCTTGGAAGCGCTCCGCTACTGCCACGAGAATGACATAGTCCATCGCGACGTGCGCCCGCACTGCGTTCTACTCGCCGGTCGTGACAACTGCGCTCCTGTGAAGCTGGGAGGCTTTGGGGTGGCGGCACAGCTGCCCACGCCGATCGCGCATCGTGCCCCGCCTGGTATGTCACCTCACTGGATGACAAAACATAAATTTGATAGACAGATAAATTATGTCTTCTATAGGTCGCGCAACGAGTTATGAGCGCTCGGCGAAAGTGGTGGGGTGAATTGAGCATGTGTCCTCTCTCTCTCTCTCCCGTCGCGCCTCTCTATACAGACCCAAAAAATTACTACTGCGCATGGAAGGGCAGCCCTTATAACTCGTTGCGCGACCTATACCAGTCTAAGGAGCTGTTGGTGAGGGCCACAAGCAAATATAATTGAAATTATCGCGGCTTGGTATCATTTTAGAAAAATTACGACTACGATACACCACGTGCTTTGCTATTCTCCTGCTGACGTTTCGTTGACCATTTTGAGGTCCTTCTTCATCGAGCAACGATCGCGACCACGCTCGAAGTTCGTGAGACGAAAAAATGCCCCCTCATACCCGAGTATTGTCTAGGCGCCTTTTTAACTTTAGTTCGTGTATACATCACTCGTGCGTAAGTATGAAAACGACATCAACGCAATGTGCGCTACCACTGTGTGTAACTAACCAGATGCCACAACAGCACGCAAGATACTAAACAGACAAACAGGCAAAAATCTTGTATCTCTCTACATCTGGGAAACTGTGGGTGAGGGCCTTGGGCTTAGGCAGCTTGCCCTGGCTACAGTTTTCAGGATATACATTAGTAGCATAGCAGCCAAAGCCTGCAGCGCACCGTGCTCTGCCAGGTATGTTATCTCACGCTGGAGTTATTCAAAAGCCCGTATTTTGCATCAGGACCTCGACCTTACGTACGTTACGCTCGCATCTTCCTGCAGGGCGATTCTAAAAAGTCGGAAACGTTTCCGATCGGATTCGTTAGTTTTTCATTGCGATGTGGTAAGTAACTAAAACAATTTTCTAGCAATTTTCTCTTGTAAAACACAGTAATATACAATATTTATTGAGTTTTATTGTGTTTTACTAGAGAAAATTGTTTTAATTACTTACCACATCGAAATGAAAAACTAATGAATCCGATCGTTAACGTTTCCGACTTTTTAGAATCGCGCGGGTGGTTTCAGGAAGTCCTCTGTGGCTACCTGAACCCCTACATACACAAATGAGATACTGTCGGGAACTACCCTTTCTGGAAAGCTATGTTTAAGGCTTAGATTCCACATTTGGCAGCGTCTTGGTGTCTACAACATTGCTAAAGGCTGCCAAATTATTTATGTAACCATGGTTATTACAATTACTAATGTGTTAAACTGTAATACTGATCCGAATAAATACGTAAAGATAAATTACAACGATAAGTTGTGTTGTACAGAACTCGTGATGGACACTCGACCGCTTATGGGTCCAATGGGTCAAGCCTATCTCAAATCAGATGAGTATGGTAAGAAAGTGTCGAATCTGTGCCCTAACTGCATGGAAATAACGTGCAAATCTCATCAGCACCCATAGAGCTGTCTTTGGAACAGACCGGCACTGCCCTCAAACACCTCATTCTTCATTCAAATCATTCATGGATCCTGTATGATTGGTGTTGTATATTCAAACTCTTTATAGTTTCAATCGACTGCGAAGGGTGCAAAGAAGTGTAGCTTCATACAACATTTCATAAAGTCCATCCATCCTTAGATCTTTAGGGACCATTGAAACACTTGACAGGATTTTCAAAATAAACATTGAATTAATTGTGTATAGCTGTGTATACAATATAGATTTTTATAAACACATTCGTACTCAAAGCACCATGCTGAATTATTAATTAATTATGTTTTCTTGTGAGTTGTAGTAGATGGATAAGAGCCTCATAAAAATCTGTTAAAAGTTGAACAATGCTTAAAGTATTGCCATCTCTTTCTTACCACTGGATAGTAATCACAAACAGTTACAAGGCTAATTTAAAGTAGAGCTTTTATTTAAGTATTTTGAAGTTAAATAGGTAGCTTTATTTTAAGCAATTTAATTTCTAAATAATTAAATAGCTTTTATAAATAAGTTTTATACCTAATGTACATAACACCAGTTATAGAACAAAGCTTTATAAACACATTAAAAAGAAATTCACAATTGACAGTTTTATCGTTTAGTTAACAATACATGTGCCTCATGTTTAGCATTCCAAAAGGTGCCAAACAGCACCCTATTACTAATCCTAAGCTGTCCGTCTTTATGTATTCTGTCACAGGGATATAAATATCGGCAGCTGTAAGAGGAAGCCAGTCAAAATTTTCACAGATTATGTGCTGTTTGAGTTGCAAGTAAAAACAAACAGATCCCAAAGCGGGTCTCCATACCAAACTCAAGTTCAAGGTTTTCAAATTAAGGAATAAAACCGATAGCGCGTTCTAAACTACTAGAGCGGCATCTAGTCTTGATTTGAGTAAACTTCGGAAGCCTACACTATGCGTGGTCCGAGAGGAGACACATGTCTGATTTATTATAATTTTTTAAATTGATTAATAATATATAATGTGTTATTTCACCAGGACGAATCGGAACTCCGCACTACATGGCGCCGGAGGTGGTTTCCAGCCAGCTTTATGGCAAACCCGTGGATGTTTGGGCAGCGGGTATTCTCCTACACGTGTTGCTTGTTGGATACCTACCGTTTACTGGCACTAGGGAGCGCCTGTTTGAGGCAATTTGTCGCGGCAGATTGCGGGTAAGAATCTTACGGTTTTTTTGTATTACTTGGCAAGCAAACAAGTATACGGCCCACCTGTTGTAAAGTAGTTACCGTAGCATATGGACGCCTGTAACACCAACAGCATCCCACGCGCGCTGCCGACCCTGAGACATAAAGATGAAAAGTCTCATGTGCCTGTAATTTCACCGGCACCTGTAACCCTTCAAACCGAAACACAGCAATGCGAGCACAACTGCTTGACGGCTGAAATAGGTACGGTTGTAGTACTTCCCCGGACGAAAACAGAGTGTTGGCATCTAGCGTTTCAAATGTTATTTCCAGTTTGACGCTCCGCCGTGGGATGACATCGGTGACGCGGCCAAAGATCTAGTCCAACGGATGCTGACCGTGGACCACACGCAGCGAATCAACATACAAGAGGTGCTCAACCACAGGTGGATACGGGTATGTACCGTCACAGTATAACTATTATAAAACTGTGGTACCGTGCTCTTTATTACACTGTTTATTAACAAGTTTACCATACACACTGTTTCTGAAACTTTGCAGTCCACACTTGTCAATTGTTGTTTCTGAAACTTTGCAGCCCACACTACTTCCATGTTTATAAACTCGCGCTACACACGTCCACACCTGTTGACTTTTGCTTATACACTGGATGTTTCGTCTTGCTTTCCACTCGAAGTGGGGAACACGGCAACATGTTTAATAAACAACGTTTTATCACCTTCGTTTATAAACTGTTTACAGAAATGATGACTCACATTGTGAAACACTGTTAATTAACTGTGTATAAACAGTGTTTATTAACAAATGCTGCCTAAAGCCGGGTATTCATTACGCAACATTTGTTAATAAACACTTTTGCTTCTTTTTTTTACTTTAGCAAGGGGACAGTCCATCCCAATGCCGGATGACAGGGAATAAATTTAAGGGGTACTTTTGATCGATGTATTTGGGATAACATTTTGTGATAATTTTTGAGTATTTTGTCTCATTTGTTATTTGAACAAATACAATTCCAATAAAAGTTTTCTCTAAGTATAGAAAAAATGCCTGTCTCGGCAGTACGAACGTTATTGGGTACATTAAATTCTCTTATGGCAGGACCGCGACAAGCAGAATCGCATCCACCTCGCCGGGACGGTAGATGAGCTGAAGAAGTTCAATAGTCGTCGGCGCCTACGCGCCGCCACTCTCGGCGCCGCTGCCGCTGATGATGAGGACGAAGAGGACAGCACGCCGCGCACTCAGGCGATGCTAGAGGAGGCCAACGCAGCAGGTATGCTGTAGAGTTCACTCTAAACCCCGAGATATAGTTATAAGCCCCAAACAGGTGCTGTTAGAAAAGGATGGATGGATGGATGTTTGTTACTCTTTCACGTAAAAACTACTAAATGGATTTTAATTAAACTTAACAATAATATAGCTAATACATCAGAATAACTTATAGGCTACAATTTATAAAGATAGTATGAATTGTCCATAATATGACGATAAGTGTCAAGTAATTAGGAAAAAACCTACCATCTGCGAGCTATTCTGGCGTGCGCCAGAACCGCTAGAGTTATACATATGTAATGTATGATAGAAATGTTTATCTTAAATAGTCCTACAAAGAAGCTCGCCACAGATATATATCTATATCTTATGTGTAAGCCATTACAGCCAAAATGTGTATAATATTATAAACGCGAAAGTTTGTTACCTATTATGTTTGTTACTTCTTCACGCTCAAACAGCTGAACGAATTTGAGTGAAATTTGGAGTGGAGATACCTTATACCCTGGATTAACACATAGGCTACTTTTCATCATCATCATCATCAATTTTCATCATTATTCACGCGGGTGAAACCGCGGGGCGTAACTAGTGTTCTAATATGCCTCAGAATTGTGCATTGTAGTTCCGAGGACTGATCCTTTAGAAAAACATATATAAAACAGTTTTTTTTCTATAGACAAGAACAATAAAGTTGCCTTAATTTTTCTATTATTTTCGTTTTGGTTTCAATACTATGCAAGTTATTAAAATAGCTTACAAACAAATGAGGGCTGACTCTAGGGATATTTGAGAGTGGGGCGTTTTTTGAAGATCCCTTGTTTGCTTTAAACGTTCCAAGAGGCGGCGCCTGCGCAACTTTTTTTTTTCTGCTTAGCGAGCAAACAATCCTGCGGCCCACCTGATGGAAAGTAGTTTCCGTAGCCTATGAACGCCTGCAACACCAAAGGCATCACACGCGACCGACCCTAAGACATGAAGATGAAAAGTCTCATGTGCCTGTAATTTCACCTTGTGCACGGTATTCAACATTGGGCGTGTTTCAGCCGTGAACCTGGTGGTGGAATCGTTGGACGATGTGTCGGTGCTGCAAGACGGGCCGCTGTTCATGGACCCCGACCTCTTCCACAGCGTGCTGGATGACTTGCAGTTGAGAGCGCTCTTAGAGGTGAGTGTTGAAACATTCTAATCTATATCTGTTGACGACCTCTGTGGCGCGGCGGGCGAAGGTTCGCCTGCGACTCAGGAGGTTGCTGGTTCGATTACCGCCTCGGAACAAATATTTGTACGATCTGCAGATATTTGTTCAGGCTGTTCTGGGTATTTTCTATGTATGATAAAAAATACCTATCTATGTAATGTATTGTATTAAGTATATCAGTTATCTAGTACCCATAACACAAGCTCTGCTTAGCTTGGGGCTAGATAATGTTGTGTTTAATGTCCAGCATGTATTTATTTATCTATCTATGGGCAGTTGGAATGTGTACAAACTGGTTTAGACCGGCCCCCCCAAGTACACAAATACAAACACAGTACAGTAGCAAATGGCAACGGGGAACGCAACAATGGGAATCATTTTGGCAGCCTTAGCGCTATCATGTGTTATTACATACACATAAACACTTGGATAGTTTTATGATAAAAAGTGACGTGCATGGTATTAACACGACAAATAAACACAAACTAAATATACTAAAATTTCGATTAAAGAAAGTAAGTGGGTCTGTTATGGGGAATTCTGTACGGTTCTATAATAAACTTCCAGAAGGTGCATTTAAACTTCCTATTCGAAGATTTAAATCCTGCATAAAGATGTATCTAATTAAGAAAGCGTATACTCTTGATGACTATATTAATGATAAAACCGCGTGGCCTGATGTCGCTCTCCCCTCGACTGCTAAAATGGAAATTTGCTATATCTGTACTTACCTATTTACATGTTTGTATTAGATTATTTTTTATAAGTATAACAAGCGTAGCGTGTGCGGTCTTGCATATTTTTGCTGATGTTTATTTACTTTTGACTACCTTCCTAAGGTTTTTAAGTTTTCATTTACTATGTATCAGCAACTCCTTGCTCCGAGGCACCACACAGGCGCTTCTCACCTAGTGGTAAGACGGACCATTTATGTAAGCCAAGCCGAGTTTGTTGCCTGATTCTTCTAGGCTTGGTCGCGTTGGAACAGGAGTAATTTAATTTTATATAAGACGATTCAAAATGATCCATGTGATTTCAATGAATAAAGTTCTTTTTGACTTTGACTTTATCTAAATCTTATGAAACTTGAATAGGGGAAACTTCTTGACCTAAATATTCCTCCTTTCAAGTTTTAAAAGATTAGGACAGCGCTAAGGCAGCCAAAATGATTCACATCGTTGCGTTCCCCGTAGCCATTTGCTACTGTACTTGGGGAGCTGAATATTATAATGGTATTCATTAGCCTTTAGACGTCCACTGCGGGACGAGACCTCCGCCATTAAACACAACGGAGGGAATTGCCATAATCACGCTTTGCAGGTGGATTGGTGATCGCAGTATTCGTGTTGAGTACTCACGTGGAATGTTCTGTCCATCCCCTGGTGTAACAATTCGTATTACTTAAATTATTTTGTATATTTTTCTAAATATTAGTTTTCCTTTAATATTTACATAATTAAAGGAAAAGAAGGTAAAAAAAGAAAAGAAAGTAAGTTACAATATAATGTTAGAACTAAGTTAGCAAAAAAGTTATTGAACCAATTCAAACCAATGGCCAGAAAGAACGCGCTTGAAGACGGACGGACTATTACTAAAGAGATCTATAATGTCTTTTAAAACAGTAGGACAAGTTAATAGTAGATCCTATCCCAGCCTACTAATATTATAAACGCGAAAGTTTGTGAGTATGGATGTTTGTTACTCTTTCACGTAAAAAGTACTGAATGGATTTGAGTGAAATTTGGAATGGAGATACTTTACGCCCTGGATTAACACATAGGCTACTTTTCATCATCATCATCAATTTTCATCATTATTCACGCGGGTGAAACCGCGGGGCGCAACTAGTTGTATCATAAGGGAGCAAAATAATATTTTTACGGCGAGGGCGCTTTTTTAAATCCAGAGCGAAGTGAGTGATTCAAAGTACGTCGCCCGAGCCAAAGATATAATTTTGCGCCCGAGTGATACACTCTACTTTTCATCACCCACTATGAGAAAATAAAAGGCGCCTCCGCCTCATATTTTATTTCAAAACAAAACCATGAATTTTGTAACAATCCGTGAAAATTGACGAAAAAAACGCGGCTGTAGTTCGCGCGTTTTTAATTTGTTTTTTTTGTATTCAGCCGAAAAAAAACAGCACCGCCGCGGCGGTGCGTCTATGGGCCGTCGTACCAGCCAGTATATTTATTCAAACAATATTTGCGTTCGATTTTTTTGGCGCTGAACACTAAGATGTTCCAAATTCAAAAAGATAAGATAATTGCGGCGCACTTATTGAAGTTTCTTGTAGAATACACCACCTTTGGGTGCACTTAGAGGCACCCTTCGTCCAAAACACCTTCGTCCCTTCGTCGTGGCAAAGGTCGTCCTTTTCGAATAGATGGGATGAAAATAAACTTATGATTTCGTTAGGTGTACGACCGCATAGCGTCCACGGTGGTGGTGAGCAGCGGGCGTGCGCCGGCTGCGGAGGGCCGCCAGCGCTGCCGCCACGCGCTGGAGGCGACGGCGCGGCTACGGCATGCCGGCGCCGCGCCGCCCACCGCCGCGCCCACCCCCGCCGCCATCCACGAGCTGCGCCGCATGCTGGCACTGCCACATGTCAAGGTAGGATCATCTATCATAAGCTCATCCAAGCCGTTGCAATCATTACCACTTTTGCGGAAATCAATTAAGACGAGCCTCCTTGACGTTGGAGTCACTTCGTTACATTCTGACTCAGTAAAGGTAAAAGTTACAAACTTGATGTTTATACAGTGATTACTTGAGGATGTAATCTAACGAAATCATAGATCAGAAACACGATTGGCAAATTTTTTCTCGATAGATTTATTTTTTGAAACCGGCCCTCCTAAAACCTTTTTACGTCCATCCTTCGAATCTAGAAGATATTGACGGTAAATCTTTATACAATTCGGTAGAAAACCACAGCACGTAACAAAATCGAAGATGATTTATTTTTATATTGACTACTTTTTAAGCTAAACGAAGTTTTATCCACATGTCGCTAACGTCATTTACTTCCGAGTGCTTCTGGGCGGGACAGAATCTATACCGCATCTCTTCTCGGGCTCAAGTGAGTAATAGCGCTATCACTTTCTAATCGGGGCTCATGGGCGGAGTTAGCGTGGGAAATTTTTTCAAGGAGTATCGTTTTAATTTAGAATCTGCTATATCAAGTAACTGGTATTTTGGGAATCCGGTATATCATGTAGCTGGTATTTTTAGATACTGATATAAACGTTTGGTGATTTATGAGTTTGGTATTGAACAATATGGTATTTTAAGAATCTTATATCAAGTAACTGGTACTTGGAGAATTTGGTATATAAGAATTGGTAAGTATTTTTAGAATCTGATAGAAATATTTGGTGATTTATGAATTTGTTACTCAACACTCTGGTATTTTAAGAATCTTATATCAAGTAACTGGTATTTTTAGAATCTGGTAAATTAAAATGGTAACTTAAGTATTAAAAAAAAAAATTTAAGAACTTGCTAAGTATTCAAGAAACTGGTATTTAAAAAACCTGGTTGACAATCAAGTGTTTTGCGATATAGGAGGTTACACTACGTGGCCGTCCAGATGCCAGTTCGAAACCTCCCCACAACTTGTGACGTGTACCATAAGCGTCCGATTGGGACATTTCTTGCGTTTTCAAACCGCGCCAACAAATCTAAATATGCAACGCTCGATTCTGCATTTTGATTTTAAACTACAACCACGAAACGTAACACATCATAATATGTCAAATTTTAAGTAACAGTACTTATCTATTTCACAAATACGTTCTGTTACTTCTCAATTAAGCTGATGTATACCTCATAGATGCATAGGCTGATGATTTATATCCCTATAACACTATTCTCTGATCCTAAAGCGTTTACTACTAGAGAGTAGGCACAGGCAGTTCCTGGTGATGTATGTGGTCATACATGCTTACTTCTTTCTCAGTAGTTAGCATTCTATATACGTCTGGAATTCATTAATCCTTGTATGAAACTCTCCTCTACCCAGAGGCAGAGGTTCTTTCTGTGCGTCAGCTCTTCATCTGCCAGGCTGCACTCAAAGTACTTAAAACAAAGCCAAAACTGGTCGTCAGTAGTCGCCGAAGGGCTCCCAGACTACCACTCCCTAAAACCAGAACTGTCTTCGTACGCCGATTCTCTAGATATCTTCACACTCACATATTTAACAAGGTGGCCGATATCTGCGACCTCACAAACTGCAGCCACAAAGAAGCCAAAACAATTTTCAGAAAATGGCTCATAACGCTCACTTATGACGAGACCGAAAGACTGACCTTCATTTTACAATAAAAGCCCCTCCGTTCCTTACACTTCCCCATTCGCACAAATACTAAGCCAAACTCTACATAGTAGGTACATTTATGGGCTGGAAGTACATATTTTTAATAGTTAATGTTATTTTTATTTATTTTTTCAAAATGTTATATTGATATTATTTTTTCCTCGGGTCGTGCACTCACGCATAATGTATTCAGTAGTCAGAACGAGCAGCAACGCCAACCCAATTAGCTACCATTAAATCTGACTTAGGAAATCAAGGGTCACCAAGATACAGGCTTAGCCTAGTTTGGGACCCTTGAATAAACTTTATCTTATCTTATCTACACGGAAAGCGCCATCTCTTCTACTCTCGCGGAACTAATTGAGAGGACGTTGCTTTCATAGTTCTAGCTAAATCCAATTGATGGCAGTGTATCAAATTATTGCAACCTTCGTTCTACTTACTACCAATAGATGGCACTGTCACTATTGGACATACATACAGAATAATCCTCAATTTGTAGGGCATTCCACTACAAGGTAGTCAGAGGAAAGTCCATACAAGTATTTTGCCACATACTTTGCTTATTTAAATGTAAACCCAACTTGCCAAATCGATTTAAACAATACCTATAGTCAAGTTTTATTAATACAATATCATGGCGTGACATTTCCATAGCTTATAATATTACGTCAAAGTCATACATTTTAGACTTTTCTACTATAACCCTGATTTTTAATTTCAGACAATTTTTGTAAACAAACAAATGTCAAGATATGCCACTGTGTGTATAACTGTCATGTATGTGTGTCATATGTGAATTTACACGTATGCTACACAATCATGACACTTATACTCACAGTGGCATATCTTGACATATGTTTGTTTACAAAAATTGTCTGAAATTAAAAATCAGGCTATAGCGTCATCGCTAGTAGAATGTTACTTTATCTAAGGCCCCTGACCCCTCTTATTCCTTAACTGAAAGTCACTCGGGACTAACGTTTGACAAGTAAAATGGCCATTAATTGCTCAAAATTATCATTCAGAATTGTCAAATTGATGATAATTCTACTTGTCAATCTTTAGTCACCGAGTGACTTTCAGTTAGGGAATAGGGGGGCTGATCTTAATATCAATACCTACCTACACACCGGGTGTTTACGGATGTTTAGAATAGAATAGAAGATACTTACTTTTTTTTATCGCACAAAAACAAATTGGACCCCTCTCGAATGAACTATTACGGAATACGAACCTCACGCAGGTTGAGGTATGGTTACCTTGACAAGAGCCTTGTGAACGATATTGAAAAAAAAAACAGGCCAAGTGCGAGTCGGCCTCGCGCACGAAGGATTCCCTACCATTGTCTATAAAAACGGCAAAAAAATCACGCTTGTTGTTTATTGTATTCTGTTTTTTAGTATTTTTTATAGAGCGGCAACAGAAATACATCATCTGTGAAAATTTCAACTGTCTAACTATTATGGTTCATGATATACAGCCTGGTGGCGGACGGACGGACGGACGGACGGACAGCGGAGCCTTACTAATAGGGTCCGTTTTACCCTTTGGGTACGGAACCCTAAAACCAGTGTGGCAAAAGGGTTCAGTAGCAAAACACTGATTTAGTTTATGTTATTTCCAGATCCACCTTTCGATCCTGCTTCCTCAGTCCCGCCTTTTCATCTATCAAGACAGAAGACATTCATACACACAGAAATACTCATGTTTTTTTATTTGTTTTACGTTTGTTTTATTAAATTATTTTGTTACTGATCTTCTGGTTTACGCATTTACCTAATTTCTCTTAACATTTTTGCATGTTATTTTATAAACTTTAGTATATTACCTACCCATAATAACAAACCACATTGGCCCATTCCCTAATACATGACATACTAACATCATAATAACACCCAACAGCTTGTACTAATATTTATTATATTATATTATATTATACATAGTCCAGCCCCCCCCAATCATAGTAGCAAATGGCATTGGGAAACGCAACAATTGGGATCAAAAATCCAAATCCCAAATGTTTTAAAACTTGAAAGGAGGAATATTTAGGTCAAGAAGTTTTCCCTATTCAAGTTTTATAAGATTTGGATAGCGCTAAAGTGCATCATACACGTAGCAGATGCGGTAATATTTCATATGCGTATAAAAACTTATCGCATCTGAAGGTATCACACACGTAGCAGATACGATAATATACGATAATGATCTGCATCGCGGTGCTGGAATAATATCCCCCCCCCCCCCCCCCCTCAATAAGGAACCTGCAAAGTTTTAATGGTTTTAAACTCAAACTACTCAAATTTATTTTTGAAGGTCAGAAAGGACAGGAGAGTCATAGAAACGATACAAGTATCATATAATGATGCTGTGCACTTTAATTAAAATAATTATTTTTGTATAATTTACCTAGAGTATAATTCAGCGTTCATTCTGTGTTCTTGTGATGTGTGTAATAACAATTTGTTAACGTAAATACCTAGATTATGGTAATGCCCGTTTTGTTATTTTGTATTTGTCGACAGTTGCCGTAGATTATGTTTCTTATTTGTTATATTTTTTGATTATTTAGTGTCTTATGTGTTATCTTCCGTGACGTCACCAAGTGGTTCTGTCGGAAGACCAGCGTTGGTTGTAACGTGATTTACAACTGGCTTATGCTGAGACAGAGACCATTTTGTGACTCTACGCAAAAAGAATAATTTCTTTTTATCTTCAATTTTATATCATGTAGGTATTGTGTTTGAGTTACAAATAAAATATTATCTATCTATCTATCTATCTATACATTCACGCAGGAACCTTCAAACTGTATTGTATTTCAATTTGTATACACAAATATAATCTGTCTATCTTTTGATATACATATGTCGGTGCCTACAGATGCTTGACGGTAAAATATAAGTGATCTGCTACGTGTGTGTTGCTCCTTGAGTTTAGTATAGAGAGCGATATGGACAGATTCGCGCTCAGATACAGATATCTTACCGCGTCTGCTACGTGTGTGACACACTTAAGGCTGCCAAAATGATTCCCATTCTTGTGTTGCCTATTGCGTTTAGCGACTGTAATTGGGGGGCTGATCCCATTAGTATCCCCTGTGTCGTGGGTATCAGGAACTACGAGTACCATGTTACCACAACAACCAAACCCGGAACAACGACACAGTCACGAAAGGCTGACCATGAATTGAAGATAGCCTTTGACGAAAAGAGTTTGTAGGTTCTTCATCAGCCGTTAGACGTCCATTGTTGGACGAGGCCTCCCCCATAGAATGTAATAGGGGGATTTGCCATAATCACCACGCTTGGCGGACGGATTGGTAGTCGGCTTTTACGATATCTACGGGAGGATTCGGAGGATTCTATTCTTAGGCCGGACACACCACGGAGAGTTTGTAGATGAATTCAGAACAATAAATCAAAAGATTTATTAATCCTATCGACACAAAGGAAGTAAAGCACTCAGGTGGATGCTGCTGCCCATCGCTGCATCGCTTGGTGCGTAATCCCTTAATCGTCTTTTACGACATCCTCGGGAGAAGTTTGTGAAATAATTCGGAACAATAAATCAAAAGATTTATTTATCTTATCGACACAAAGGAAGTAAAGTTTGATCCAAAAAGGCGAACAAAAACCATCGAATCCCATTTATTATCCCAATTTCAAGTTAGAATCTGAATCAGGTTATTATATCGACGCTGTTTACAACATACTTCATCCCTCTCAAGTTTTATTATACCGCAAGCGCATACTGAATACGGAATTGAACAGATTCGTGGAGGAATTATACTGGTGTGTATATACAGGGTGTAAAAGGACAGCTCCCGAATACTGAAGGTACCGGTAAAGCTACCTATATCATAGCTATATAAAATAGCGTGAGTTCACAGAGCGCACCGGCTGCGCGAGTTCAACGCACCCGGCCAGCTGATCGAAAGAAAAAAAGAAAGAAAAAGCATTTATTTGTGCCAAAATTACAAGAATGACACGGGAAAAAGACACATACAAACGGAGATTAACAAAGATTATTAAAACTACACAGAAGACAAGCATAAAGCTGATAAGCTGATCGACGCGCTGCGCCAATATTTCTTAGGTGGTCTTCATTGCTTTTTTTGACGGTTTTGTGTTCCTTTTATGATGTTTTATTGATATTTCAAGAAAACACGAAAAAAGCGCCATAAAAATGACCATTGCTTTTTTCTTAAATATTTTCAGAATCATTGTCTGAGTGCACTATTTCAGTTTTCGGGAGTAGTCTTTTTACACCCGTTATACCTCAATCCACCGACGAACAGTCCGTTCGTCGTGGTATTCTAGGGCGAAGCCGTATGCCCATCAGTGGACTTAAGTAGAGCGTGCGTAGCCCCAAGTTCGAAGCAACGGCTTTTGGAGAGAATTAGTTAACACTGTCCCGTTTATCAGCGGTCATAACTTCACAAGCCCTTTTTTACCTCAAGCTACTGACTTAAAGTAAGGAGACCAAGAATGAACCAGTAGGGCGATTCTAAAACGTCGGAAACGTTTCCGATCGGATTCGTTAGTTTTTCGTTTCGATGTGGACTAAAACAATTTTCTAACAATTTTCTGTAGTAAAACACAGTAATATACAATATTTATTGTTTTTTACTGTGTGTTACTAAAGAAAATTGTTTTAGTTACTCACCATATCGAAATGAAAAACTAACGAATCCGATCGGAAACGCTTCCGACGTTTTAGAATCGCCCTACAGTAATACGAACGCACAAATTGTTACAGGTATAGTGTGTATTACAAGTGAAAATAAAAAAAAATAAGAAACAACGACACAAACAAACAACTAAGAACGCTCTCGATCAACTTTCTAACAAAAAAACCTACATCAAAATCGATTCATCTGTTTGGACTCGCGGATTCAAGCGAGGTTCAGATCCGCGAGATGACGAATGACTCGGAGCTACCTACTATGCCACAGACTGACACAGATACACACGTCAAACTTATAACACCCCTCTTTTTGCGTTGGGGGTTAAAAATACCCCCATAAGCCCGAGGGAGAGTTATTCCACACGTCATGGCAAACAACTTAAGTTCTAAGACTTTATAAATTTCGAAGTTTTGCATTCATGAAATGCCTCTTAAACTTTCCTGCAGAAATGTACCTACCTAACACATAACATAACACCAAACAGTCACATACGTAGCCCTAATCCCACACTAGGATTCCAAGTGTCGTGAGTATCAGGAACTACTAGCGCCATGGTACCATAACACCCGGAACCGGAACAAATATTTGCATAGCATACAAACATTTGTCCCGCAGCTGGAAAAGAACCCGCCACCATCATCTCTCGCATCTCAGCCGGCTACTCACTCCCCGCGCCACAGAGGTCGTCAAACAACGTGGGGCTGCCCAACTACAGCTGTTTATTTATTTGTCCTCTATGCCTGAACTCTCAATGTATTGTATAGGTGCTCCCTTTGATAACTTTGTTCGTATTGCAAGGACGGGTAAGATATTACTACTCCAAAGACATTTATTCAAACAAAATTCAATATCACGTCGGGCGTTGCTTACTTATTACTTCAGCGTAGACATCTGGGTTCCGGTCCCGGTGGATAAACTATCTTTGGAGTTTATTCACGGTGAATAATGGGACAAGTTGATGAGGTTGAGTCTCTGAAGAATTTAAACGGGGGTTTATATTTGGTGTAAGTCTATATCTCGAGAAATTCAGACCGTTATAAGAGTAATATCCATCCTTTGCTTGGCATAGTCTGGTAAAAAATAAATACCTAAGAGCTCAAGTGAATCTGTGAACTGTGAAAACGGGAACAAGGCTTGCTGATGTTGATATTTAGTATCCATCAGCACAGCAGTGTTCATACTCCAGTTCACAGTTCATACATTCACAAGCCTAGCCCAAAATAGAAATAGGTGCGCTAAGACAGCGTCTGACAAGATGCAATAGTAGATTATGCACTAAGGGAATAAAGCAGTGTCTTATGTCGCGGGCGGCATATGGAACCCTGAGCGTAACGTTCTGTTTTGATAAGCTTTAGAGTAGAATCACTATCGTTTCTAATTTTTTATCAACATGAATATTGCAATAAAATTTACTGAAAATCACAGCACCAAACACGCTGTTCACATTCTTTGTAAACGCACCTTTTTCTTTTTTTTTGAGTTCTGCTTATGGTGGCCAGTTCGAATTTCGAACAAACCTCTTTACAATGCCATATGGGCATTTTTTTACTCAAAGTTTTCCACGAGTCTCCACACGAATTTGACGTTCCAAATTCAAATCACTTTAATCCCTAGGGAGTTTCATACAACTTTATATCCCTAGAGAGACAATGCTTTACTTTACGTTGAGGTTGCATGATTTGTAATTGGACATTGTCGAGCAGGTGGTGTGAAAACAATATAATATAGTGATATCCAAATATTTCCGAACTAGGTTGGGCTATAAAATGAAGTCGCGTGAATCCTTGAAACAATATTTAAAGAAATCAATATTTTCACAGAAATATTAATAACTCTTGGGTGTTATGTTATGTATTGTATGTATGTTCGTCTAGCAGCGGACGTCTCAAAGGCTGGTAAAGATGATAATGATGATTATCTATATTTTTCTATATATAAAAGAAAGTCGTGTTAGTTACACTATTTAAAACTCAAGAACGGCTGAACCGATTCGGCTGAAAATTAGACTGAGGTAGCTTAGAACCAGGAGAAGAACATAGAATAAAAATTTAATTAAAAATCCTAAATTAGAAATTCATATTCCCGAACATTGTGATAAAGTGAAAGAAGATTATAATAATATATTTTTTGATGCTGAGAATACCAGGCGCTCATGGCAGGGTAGAAAGTGGATTTCTACGTCCAAAAAGTTGTCCTAATTTTTTCAAAAATATGTCAATTAGTCCAAACACCGGGATCACGCGAACGAAGTCGCGCGCGGGCAGCTAGATTATAGATCTTGTATGTGTCATAAATAAACGTTTTCCTTCTTTTTTTATCATAATATTATTATTATAGTCACCATTGAACGTTTTTGTAGACAAAAAGCAAAGCAATACAGACAAATGAGTCACTACAAATACGTTTGTTTTGCGCTTGTGCTCGCAATACGACAATGGATGGATGAGCTAGTTGTAACCACAATTTGTATAGGTACTGGAAGTAATGGTTCCATTCTATCCTACAGAACTGTATAATGACTCTAGCGGAGAATGCGTTGTATAATTACCTCGATATATCGTTGACTGCACATTAAAAGATAAATCCTGTGTTAGTTATTGCTCTAATTATTGCTTTGTTTAAATTGCCTTGCCTTTATAATGAAGCTAGGTATATATCCTCGTTTTTTCCCATTTACTTGGGGTTGGCCTGCCTTGTCCATTTTCTCCATTTCGCACGGTCATGTGCGCTATATTTGTCGAGCTGAGCTTCTTTTAGGTCTTTTTCGAACGTCGTCTACCAAGTGAAAGGTGGTCTTCCGCGTCCTCGTTTTGTCGTCGGCAGATCAAGGGCTAGCTTGACCATATGGTCCACTGGGCGCCTCTGTACATGCCCGTACCATCGAAGGCGTCTCTCTTTAACTTTGTCAGCTATAGGGGATCTATAATGAAGCTAGGTATTGTAGTGTAAGTAGGTAGGAAGCTATAGGTAATTATAGCGTCGTCCGTAGAGATCCCTTGGTCACAGGATCTATCAGTAACTGAATTATAAGCATATAAGGGATCTAAACCAGAAGATCTATCAGTATAACTACTCGATCGATCGAATGGTTATCAATGTCACAGAGTAGCATATCTTGCATGTTTTTAAACATTTGAGCGTATTCGTTGATATGTATTTTAGTATCCACTAATCTAAATCAACCGATAACCGTTGAGGAATAAAGGTTCTCTAGTGGTGACGACGAGTTGGACAGGATTTAGGAAGGCCTCAGGGCAGCACTATTTTTAAGGCTGCAGGCGTCAGTGGATGGAGGTTTAAGACCGGTCGTCGTGGCTGTTTATGGGCTAAGCTTATGTCCAGCAGTGGACTCTTACAGCATGAGGATCATGATGAACCTAAATTAAATAAAAAAATGTATACTATTGGTGCATTGAGCGCTGACTCTTTTCAAAATCATAATGGATCATATTTTCTCAATATAAAGTTACCTTAAATTTTCGGAATATTTACACATTTTTTCCAATATGTTAAAAATTATTAGGGTACATTGATAAAATCGCTTACAAATGATTGAGGGCCGACTCTAGGGATTTTGTAAAATACATTTTACGAGATATTAAAATAAAATTGCCGAGCCTTTTTCCAGCGGTGCTTTACTGTATGAAGATTTCGTTTGATTTGCTTTATACTATATTCTACTATTTACTCATAAAACCATTTCTTAACAAAGGTAGGATTGGTTGAAATATCGATCTGGCGTTTATATTTTCTGATTCAGATCTATTGAGTGGTTCACCTCCCCTATTCCCTAACTGAAAGTCACTCGGTGACTAAGTTTTGACAAGTAAAATGAGCATCAATTGACAATTCTTATTGATGGTAATTTTACTCGTCAAACGTTAGTTACCGAGTGACTTTTAGGTGCTTTTAGTTAGGGAATAGGTGGACTGATGCTTAATAAAAAATAATATTATAATAATAATAAATACTGGACATTTAACACAACATTATCTAGCCCCAAGCTAAGCAGAGCTTGTGAGATATAGATATACTTAATACAATACATTTCATAGATAGATATTTTTTTGATTATACATAGAATAATAACCAAAACGTCCTGAACAATTATCTGCAAATCGTACAAATATTTGTTCCGAGGCGGGAATCGAAACCGCAACCTCCTGCGTCGCAGACGAACCTTCGCCCGCCGCGCCGCAGAGGTCGTTGCTTGTACCATCTTAGTTACTTAATTCCTGGTCACTCTGCTTTTAGTGAAAAGGCCGTCCATTGTACTGCTTAATATGCCTATTTTTATTGTTATTTTTTCCTAAACTATCATACGTTAAGTTATGGTGCCTCTGAAGAGCTTTGTGATAAATGGTCAAATAACCAATGTTGCGACAGGATTCAGTGCACCTTAGAGAAGCTTATTTCATGCAGATATTTTTTTTTATATTATCATCAGCCATCAAACGTCCACTGCTAGACGAGGTCTATCCCATAAAGCGCTATACATAGAGGAATTTGCCAGTCACAACACATGGCAGACGGATTGTTGATCGCAGTTTTGGTGTTGAGCACTCAGGTGGATGCTGCTGTCCATCCCCTGGTGTATCCCTGTCGTTATCTCTCAATCGGATATAACGACATTCACGGGAGAAGACGGAGGGGTGTATTCTTAAGCCGGACACACCACGGTTGATACATAAACAATATCATAAAATGATACGTCTGCTAACTTGATGCTATTAATTAAAATGAATGAGGGTTGACATTTTGTGATGTTGGAATGACAAATCGTTCCAGTATAAAGTGTGTCACACACTTAGCAGATGCGGTAAGATATCTGTATCTGAGCGCGTATCTGTCCATATCGCTCTCTATACTAAACTCAAGGAGCAACATACACGTAGCAGATCACTTATATTTTACCGTCAAGCATCTGTAGGCACCGACATATATCAAAAGATGGACAGATGATAAATGTGTATACAAACCGCACCAAGAGACAATTATCCAGACAGTTTGAAGGTTTCCGCGTGAATGTATCATTAACGTATATTATCTTATCTGCTACGTGTGTGATACCTTCAGATGCGATAAGTTTTTATACGCATATAAAATATTACCGCATCTGCTACGTGTGTGATGCACTTTATTTGTTATTCATATTTAATTATGTGAATAAAAACAATGTTATGAAGGTAATTTTAATCTTGTTAATATGCAAATAAATGGCGCTTCATCTGCTTTTATACCATTGAAACAATTTCTGTTTTATTTGAACGTAAAGTGGCGTTAGTTCATTCGGAACTGACCACGCCTTTAGATCCGAAGCTCGATAATTTAAATCCTGGAATCTTCAGTTAGTAGCCTAGGATTTGCAGAGTAGGTAGGTGAGTAATTGAATTTCCTGTCGTTACCTAGCATTCATTCCAACTAATTACTGAAAACCAGCGCAACATAATCCTTAAAAACGAATAGATGCAATATATGCACTTTAATGTGCCTGCTTGTGTACTTACCTACTTCATATTCATTGTTTTTAAAACATAATACACAATCAAACATATTATTAATGTCATTTAATTTTTAAATTATTAATTGATTATAATATACTTACATTTTATTCTTATTATTATTTGTCTTTGTATTAGTACAAATTTTGTTGTTTTATTTTTGGAATCATACTATCCTAGAAATATGATTTGTAAGCAAGTTTGGATATTAGTTACTCGTCACGCCGTAATGGTTCAGCTGATTTCGATAAATTAGGTAAGTACCTACCTACTTATACAAATAGATTAAGCTCTGGTTCAACAAAGACTTATTTCATCTGGCTCAGACTATTATTCAACTACTCGCCAGGATTATGTAATTAAAATCAAACAATACAACAATTCAAACAATAACTCCAGTAGGTAAAGTTTGCTCAAACTTACCAATAAAGTTGCCAGTGTGGGATACCAAATTTGGCATAACTCATAAGCCATGGGAGTTAACGTCTTGGGCGTACCGCGTGCGAATTTATTATACGATCCCGACTCGACATGACTACAGCTATAAAGAACAAAAACACCGAAACTTACTTTGCATTCTCAGTCGATGTAAAGTTTGTCACGTCGAAACGGGAATTTCAGCTCAATGTTAAATTTCGCAGCTGCTGACAAGACATCTCTTTGAATATTTGCTTCGGGCGTCATATGGTATTCTGGACGAACGGTATCAAGAATACGTTTAAACGAACGATACGGGTATTTGAATTGGAATTAAAAAGGATGACTTGGCTTAAACCTTGATAGATTCTCTTTGAGCAAATTGGTAGTTTATTCAATTCAATATAAGTACCTCTTACCTACCTTCGCACCACTATTTGGTGGTGATTGGGAAGAAATACATAATATTTTAGTTTCAACTCTAGCACTCCGCTTGTGTATTCTAGGAGGCGTGAAATACCATCAATCTAGGTATATCAATATACCTAGTCCATAACTACTTATATACTTATTTGAATTAATTATAAATAATAATAAATAAATATCGTTCATTTCGGTCCATCCAAAGGTTGCCTGGAAGAGATCGCTTTCTATGTAAAATTACTTAATTATTGTTTCTGTGTGTTGATCAATAAAGTGTTAATCTATCTATCTATCTATCTATCTATCATCATCATAAGCCTTAGATGTACACTGCAGGACGAGGCCTCCCCCATAAAATTGCCATAGTCACCACGCTTGGCTGGCAGATTGGTGATCGTAGTGTTGGTGTTGAGTATTAAGATGGATGCTTCTACCCAGCCCCTGGTGTAATCCCTTAGCCGGCTTTTACAACCTTCACGGGGGGTTACGGAGTAAATACCAACATGCAGTTACCTATGCTGCCTTAACGTCGTTACCTGAAGCCTCTCTCCGAGGCGCACTTTCATAACACTGGTTTTAACTACCAGCTCGGTCACATTCGGCTCATTTTTATGTCACCACACTTCAAGAAGGGTGACCTTGAAAAAGAAGAATGTATCTAGTATTAGGGTCAACTCACACTGAAAATTCGTCGTGATAATTTTTTCGTTTGTGTTGTATGTTGTTGTTTGAACATTGTTAAAAGATAATAAAGTTAATTATGGAATGTTCACAAAATACTATTCCGACGAATTCCTCGGCGGTGTGAATTGAGCCTTACTCTACGACTTTATAAATACCTATACCTGTAAAGTGAAAAGTTGTACTGCAACACTGCAGAATCATTGTGATCTATATGATATTTAATTTGCCGTCTTCAAGTTTGCATTTCACTTTCAGCACTGATTTTATTTAAAATCATATGAATCGTCATATTTTTACTTAATAATAATGTCCTACTTCGTTTTATCGTATTTTTCCTTCAAAATTTACTTCGAATAAACAATACAATAAAACGAGGTTCTTTCAAAATGGAGCTCTTTGCTAACGAACCAATTGTTTAACAATTTGTCGAGTTGGTAGAATTTAATTTATTTTTGGGCTCATTTAGCTTTCACAACTTTTTGATGTGAGTATAAGATTTACCTACTTTTGCTAGAGTATTTTTTGTATTCCGAGGCTAGGTTCATCTAACCGCACATTTTTTAAGCTAAGTACTAGGAACCTATTTGCATGAAAGTAGAAACTCTCCTTGAACTTTATAATAAAAAAGTTAGCTTAATTAACAACATCAAGTGGTAAAAAAAAATATACGGGTCGAACATAAAATATAACCTCCTCCTTTTTTTGAAGTCGGTTAAAAAGACTCAAACTTTCAAACGAGTGTACCTACTGTCTAGCCTAATTTATTTGAACTATTTATTCTTCTCGTCACACATACCGTAGAGCCTCAAGACGAAAGTCTATAATTAGTGCGTATTAACACAGAATAAATATTAGTACATAAAAGAACCAAGAGCACATAGCTCTCAGAATTAGCAAGTTGAAGTGGTAGGTTATATAGCTCGGAGAACTGACAACCGTTGAGAAATAACGGTTCTCGACTGGTGACCACAAACCGGACGACGCGGTAGAGGAAGGCTCTCCCCTCGATTGACTGAAGAAATTATAAACGTGGCAGGAAGTCGGTGGTTGGAGGCGGCTCAAAACCGTTCGTCGTGAAACTCACGACATTTACAGGCTGAAAATGATTTATAATACCACGAGCACCAACCCACCATCTACTAAATTCAAAATAATATTTAAAACTTTTTATTGTGAACTTTGTAAAAAAATGCTAGGTAGGTTTTTTTGCACCACGGCGAACCAGATAGGGTTTTTTCCGCAAAATTAGCGCTTAGTCTTGTGGTTGTTAATCACGCTAACGAGGATGCGGTTGTTTTAAATCAGCTGAACTTGGTCAAAACGAACGCTGCATTTTCACTTAATTTCACCAAACCTTTTGCATTCTGACCTCACTTTAGACTGGTATGCAAAGATTTTGATGATAACGTTTGTTATGCTTTCCCAGGCGCTTTCTAAAGGACCGTGACTCATTGCAAGTTATCAGTTGAGAATCTGATAATAGGTACCCCTTTCCTGATTTTAAGTTTGTTTGAATAACACCTTTGTCTTATAGCTTCTCCGAAAGTTATTGGTCTCTATAATTATGTAATCTTCTCCCGTTTAGTCGTTTGTCCGTTGTCAATAGAGCGAGACAATACATTACCAACGTAGTTTTTTATGAATTTTGAATTACCGAAGATCTTGTTGTCAGTATGCTCTAGCCGCTAGCCAGAGGCCACTGAGAAACGGAAAATGCAGTAGGTTTGGTTGACAGACATGTTATCAAGGGTTGGGTTAAGATTGGTAAAGTTTCCATGACAGTTCTATTCGAGGCGATGGTGATAAATTGTTCGTTTTAGATTTTGAGCTTTCATTTCAAAGTTCGATGTTTAAAATGCTTTATTCTTATAACTTTAAAGTTAATACGCAAATATGTGTTGTGGCCTGATTGACCTTCAGTTTAAGCAGGTCCACTTCGCAACTAAATATTAAATAAATAAACTAAAAACTAAATATTCGCAACTAAGTATTTGTTGTTTGTCGACTGTACCTACATTATTTTTAAAAAAAAATTCAGTAACATACTACATTATTTTGGCTCCTCTCTAAAATATCATTTAATTCATAATTTAAGTAACCTTCTAGTTAAATACTGCATTATTTTCAAAGAAAATTTCATCCAAGCTGACCTCTGTTTGCATGCAATAACTTTTGATGAAAGCTTAGTTTCAGCACTCGTTGCCAAAACTACGTCAGGCACAATCAAGGCAATCTTATGTTCATACATCAAGGGATTCTCTCTTGACAGTCTTTCAAACTTGATGTAAAGCTGAGAGGAATAACAAAATAAACTAACTCCAGCTGCAGTTGAGATGCGTTGTAGAGATTGAAAGAGTTCATCTGGGGAAATAGCTACTATACCTATCATAAGCTGCAAAGCAGCGTTGCTTGCTGTGTTTCAATTGAAAGTTTGGGATGAAAGTGATAATACTATCACATGAGACGTTTCAATTGTATGGCCATGACGGACCATATACCATATCACGTAGTCCTGCCTGTGGGGGATATTGGCAGTAGTGCTAGCTACCGCTTAACTCGTTAGGTCAAGTCCTGCCTGGGTGATATTGCTTGTGCTTGGCTACCGCATGACTTCTGTTGGACCATCTGCCAGTTCTAAAATAAAAGCATTTTTACAAGCCTTTCTACTGTGTCTGTCTCCTTCTTTCAAATGGCTGAAACGCTTTTTTCTCTTTGTGATCGTGACTTCTACAAGCGTGTGTTCATACTCATGCTTTCTACCTAGTTCGTACTAATTGCTATCCTTTTCTTCTGAGCTTGATATAAAGGACTAATTTGCGACTTTGTCCTATTAAACTTAAGTCACTCCAAATTACAAGGGAGAGTGTGTTGAAGAACTTTGCATAAAACTGTCGTTAAACAAGTTGGGAGCCTGGAAATGACAATCTTCTCGCTGTAGTTACGATTTAAGCCCATTATCAAGTAACTGCTGTTAGAATTAATCATTATTGATAATGATGACATTTATAAGGTGGATTTACCAAAATTATCAAGGTAGTTCAATTTGTAAATGCCTTTTTCATGGTGTATCCTGCCTGCCTCAAGTAACTAAGTACGTAGGCACGTAGTCGGCTAAGAAGAGTCGGTGAGGGTTCTATTCCCGCTCCGGGACAAATGTTTGCATGATCTGTAAATATTTGTTTTGGGTCAGGGTGTTGTGGTACCATGATACTCGTGGTTCCAGATACCCACGACACAGAGAGGCCTATAGTGTGGGATCAGATGTATCTGATAGTTGAATGTTATGACATGTTAAGTATGGTGATCATACTAATCTGTCAGATAGAATGAACCAAAATATTATACTGCAGGGTAACCAAATCGAAGTATCGTTTCCAATATCTTTTACTTTGCAATATATTTTGGGCTGTAGGTACTAACTAGGCAACGAAACCCGTGTTTGGGAAATGTCAATAACTGGTCAAGTGAGAGTTGGTGGGACCGTCATCTAACCAAAACAGAGTGACCAAGAAAGAACCGCGTAATTCCTTAGTGGCCTTTTACGACATCAACGGGAGGATATGGAGGAGCCCATGAGGAGTCCTATTGACGACCGATGAGGTGACGACCTCTGTGGCGCGGCGGGCGAAGGTTCGCCTGCGACGCAGGAGGTTGCGGGTTTGGTTCCCGCCTCGGAACAAATATTTGTACATTCTGCAGGTATTCTGGGTATTCTGGTTCAGGGTGTTCTGGGTATTTTTCTATGTATAATAAAAAATATCTATCTATGTAATGTTATATTGTATTAAGTATATCAGTTATCTAGTACCCAAAACACAAGCTCTGCTTAGCTTGGGGCTAGATAATGTTGTGTGAATTTGTCCAGCACTT
Source organism: Epirrita christyi (assembly GCA_951392215.1). Lineage (NCBI taxonomy): Eukaryota > Metazoa > Arthropoda > Insecta > Lepidoptera > Geometridae > Epirrita > Epirrita christyi. Next base: position 4,551,722 of record OX595842.1, on the reverse strand, counting down.
ATTTATTTATTTATTCTTAGCCACCCACCACCACCAAACCAACCACCACCACCCACCCATATAACAGCTGATCATACTGTAAACTTTTCATAATTTTTCCGGATTTTTAAATTTCACAAATCACTATTCTTAAAAAAACACAATTCAAACAAATGTACGTGGAAGTTGTGGAACAAAGTAAGCTATTATAAAATAATGGTGGCATTGTTCACGCGATGAGACACTAACTAGGTTCCCCATGATAAATGCCCCGCGAGAGGTTACCGAGGCTGCTAAACGAATCAACGTTGATTGGCACAACGTGGGCGAACGGATTGAGAAAGATTTGCCAAGCCTTGTAACAAAGCGTAAGTCATACGACTTTTGGTTTTCTATAGCCTCTCAGCGGGGTGCACCCTGAATGATTTCACGTTCACTGGTTCTGTAGCCACACACCTCAGGGGGTCAAGCATTCTTTCTTCTCTCGTTTCAAGTGACACGAGTGAACAGAAATATCTCTAGAAAGCAATTGAATATGAGATAGATTGTTGAATACTTTTCTTTTTACAATAATATACCCTCATTTGACCGCGATCTCACCTGTTGGTTAGTGATGATGCGGCCGACGATGGAGCACGAAGGTCTAGAAAGAAAGAAAGAAAGAAAGAAAGAAAAAGCATTTATTTGTGTCAATGATGCATCATAAAAAAGACACGGGAAAATACAAAAGACACACACACAAACAACAAAGATTAACAAAGAAAATTAAAACTTAACAGAAGACAAGAATGACTTGTGTTATATTATAAAAATGTGCCTCTCAGTACCAGTCATGCAACACTGTCACAAATTGGCGTCCAGCTCAGCATTTGTTGTGTTGTGGCAACACAACGCTGATCTTCCGCTGAAACCGTACAAGTGAAAACACGGATGTCTGCTTCACAATTATCATAAATAATTATTTTTACTACTTATATTATAATATACCTATAAATGAAATAATGATAATGAGATATATACAAAAACAATAATAATAAAGAAAAATAAAAGACGTTGAAGTTATTAAAAAATAGAATAGTTATTAGAAATAGAAGGCACCTATCTACTCTTGCCTTGAAAAGACCCAAGTTATAGTTTTCAGGAAAAACAGACGACGGTAGCGATTTCCATTCCTTAGCAGTTCGCATTATAAAGATGGAACCGAAGCGGTTAGTAAGAATAGAAGGTATATTAATGTGGTAAGGAAGGTACTGAGCCACGCGCCTGCTCGTTCTATGGTAAAAAGGACCCCCTTCCAAACCGTCCTTCCTTCCTTTTGGACTTCCTTCTTTTTCTTTCTATTGGAAGGAATACCTTCTAGTTTTGCAATAAATGCTTTGATGGTTGGTATTACGGGTTTTACCTTTTTCCTATTATCTTTTCTCTTATCCTCTTATGCCAATACTATTAAAAATAATTATACATAAACAAACGCGATAATTTCTCTCGCTTGTCTGTAATTTGAGAAAGACAGCGTTATACCGAAACTATTCTGGTACCAATTTAAGAGATTTAAGAAATTCGATCGTAAAAACTGAAATGCTCATCATGTGATGTGTGTGAAACATTGCTGAGTCCAACTAGTTCAGCGCGTCTGTATGGAGAAGTACAGGGCCGTACTAACTGCCCCTTTAATTTTACCTCCATACAGCCTCTACCAAACGCTGTGAATTGGGTCGCAGGAAATTCAATTTTTAAACGTAACCATCTGTGCTGTGTGTTTGATAGAGTTCGTGTCTGTAGGTAACTAATTTCTGCACTGAATGTTGCCAACTCTATTTAGATGCACAAAACGTGGAAAATATTTGCCGTTGGTCCATAATTTACTGGCATTTAATATAATTTTATGAAATAGCTTGTGATCATCATCATCATCATCATCATTATCACCATCAGCTAGAAGACCACTGCTGGAGATAGGTCTCCCCGATAGAATACCACGGCGGGCAACAGCTTGTGATGAAGTGGAATAATTTGTTTCGATCTTATTTCTTCTAGATAGTTTTTTTAGCTACAGAGGTAATTTTATGAAACAGCTTGTGATCATCATCATTATCATCATCATCATCATCATCATCATCATCATCATGAGCCTGTAGAACTCCACTGATGGACATAGGTCAGTGTAGGTAGGTCCCCCATAGAATGCCACGACGGGCAAAGCTGCATGAAGCTGTGATGAAGTGGAATAATTTGTTTCGATCTTATATTTTCTAGTTACTTACACATTTAGATTATTTTTTTTTCTTTTTTCTTTTTTTGGCCACCAGAGGTCACGTTTACATTTTTTTCATCATGATCTTTGATGAAGAATACACTATCTTCATCAAAGATCATGATAATCTAATCTTATCGTCGGAAACGTGATTTGACAGAATTGTTATTGGCAGTTTTGACTATAGGCTGTATTCAAAAATTAGTAACTTTATTTATTAATCCTTTGCAAATTTGCAATGAGTGGTTTTTTATTTGTTTTGGGGTTGAGAATGTAAAATTGCAATCATAATCACAATTTTTACCCAAAGTGGGGTTTTGGAAATCTCAGTCCCTATATTATTCAATATTCAAAATGTAATATAATCTGAAACATTGGTGTCATTACGACGTCAAAGTGAATTTTTTGGAGATTATCAGAGCAAATATAAAAGAATGAATCGGTTAATTCCCGGGATGAAAATATGATTCCTGTAAAGCCTCACGTAATCCGATACGTAAAGGTGAGCGCTCACTAACAGTACCGTGCGCTTTTCATTATGACAGTTTGCGTTTGACGTCGCGTCAGTGTCACCAGTGGTTTTTGTGATAAGCTAATAAGCCGTGGTGTGTCCGGCCTAAGAATACACCCCTCCTACTCCTCCCGTGGATGTAGTAAAAGCCTTACTATGGGATTACACCAGGGGATGGGTAGCAGCATCCATCTGAGTACTTATCAACAGCTACGATCACCAATCCACATGCCAAACGTGGTAATCAATAAAAAAATCCCCCCATTGTATTCAATGCTGATATATTTATATGATTAATCTTTGCTGAGTAAATTGGAATAGTAGATTGTATCATAAGGGAGCAAAATAATATTTTTACGGCGAGGGCGCTTTTTTGAATCCAGAGCGAAGTGAGCGATTCTAGAGTAGAATCCCAAGCGTAATTCAAAGTACGTCGCCCGAGCCAAAAATATGTTTTGCGCCCGAGTGTTACACTCTACTTTTCATCACCCACTATGAGAAAATAAAAGGCGCCTCATATTTTATTTCAAAACAAAACCATGAATTTCTAACAATCCGTGAAAATTTACGGAAACGTGGGTTGTAGTTCGCGCGTTTTCCATTTGTTGTTTTTTATTCAGCCGGCGCGGGGCGCGACTATGGGCAGTCGTATACCAGCCAGTATTTATTCAATAGTAGATTTTATCATAAGGGAGCAAAATAATATTTTTACGGCGAGGGCGCTTTTTTGAATCCAGAGCGAAGTGAGAGATTCCAGAGTAGAATCCCGAGCATAGCGAGGGATTCTTTAGTAGAAACCCGAACGTAGCGAGGGATTCAAAGTACGTCGCCCGAGCCTAAAATATATTTTGCGCCCGAGAGTTACACTCTACTTCTCATCACCCACTATGAGAAAATAAAAGGCGCCTCATATTTTATTTCAAAACAAAACCATGAATTTCTAATAATCCGTGAATAACTTATCATTTAAAAAACAGACTTCCGCCATTGTATTCGACTAAAAATTTGGATGATAAGTGGTGAAAGGATTATGATACTTTCTGAATGCAAATGCTTGGTTTGTTGCTAAAAATATCAAAATCGCCATATGTATGCCTACAACATTTCTTATCTTTGCCGCGCCCTTTTGAAATTTGGATCATCTTAGTGTTCAGCGCCAAAGAAGGCGAACGCAAATATTGTTTAAAAAAATACTGGCTGGTACGACGGCCCATACTCGCGCCACCGGCTGAATAAAAAAAAAAACAAATTAGAAACGCGCGAACTACGGCCCGCGATTTCGTAATTTTTAACCGACTTTACAAAAAGGAGGAGGTTCTCAATTCGGTTGTATTTTTTTTTTATGTTTGTTACCTCATATCTCCGGCGTTTATGAACCGATTTGGAAAATTCTTGTTTTATTTGAATAGATATACTTCCAGATTGGTCCCATTTTTTTCAGAATCCAGTTCTGATGATGGAATCCATGAGGAATTGAGGGAACTTCTCAAATATTGTAGGCATACATATGGCGATTTTGATATTTTTAGCAACAAACCAAGTATTTGCATTCAGAAAGTATCATAATCCTTTCACCACTTATCATCCAAATATTTAGTCAAATACAATGGCGAAAGTCTGTTTTTTAAATAATAAGTTATTCACAGATTGATAGAAATTCATGGTTTTGTTTTGAAATAAAATATGAGGCGCCTTTTATTTTCTCATAGTGGGTGATGAAAAGTAGAGTGTAACACTCGGGTGCAAAATATATTTTTGGCTCGGGCGACGTACTTTGAATCCCTCGCTACGTTCGGGATTCTACTAAAGAATCCCTTGCTATGCTCGGGATTCTACTCTAGAATCCCTCACTTCGCTCTGGATTAAAAAAAGCGCCCTCGTCGTAAAAATATTATTTTGCTCCCTTATGATACAATCTACTATTTTAAAATCTTTATCAGCCGTTAGACGTCCACTGTTGGACGAAGCCTCCTTCATAGTATGCAAACAAATAAATCACATAAGCTCTTCAAAAAGAATCCTGTTATAGGTATTTAATATGACAATACTTTTTAATTTGGTTGTGGATAAGACGGTTATCGTGTGCTCTCTTCTTAGCGTTGAATCAAAGAGTATTGACATTTATATAAGAGTATCGGCATTGTATTTGACGACCTCTGTGGCGCGGCGGGCGATGGTTCGCCTGCGACGCAGGAGGTTGCGGGTTCAGTTCCCGCCTCTGAACAAATATTTGTACGATCTGCAGATAATTGTTCAGGGTGTTCTGGGTATTTCCTATGTATAATAAAAAATATCTATCTATGTAATGTATTGTATTAAGTATATCAGTTATCTATAGTACCCATAACACAAGCTCTGCTTAGCTTGGGGCTAGATAATGTTGTGTGAAAATGTCCAGCATATATTTATTTATTATAATAATTCATTAAATTTTCTATGGTTGAACCCCATTGCGCAGCAGCATCACACCTTTTGTAAAGGCGTGAATAGGATGTCAGCAGCGTGCGTTAGCGGCCTCAACAACTGACGTAAAATTTTGTTGTTTATTAGTTTCCGGCAGGGATGAACGGATAGGCCGATATTGCATCCCATGTTAAACTCGCGCGGTGCTGCTCTATGTTGACAAATGGAGCCCAACATTTAAATTCCATGCTTGTTAGCGAGATTCACTTGTATGCTTTTTAATGAATATTTAGAGCGGATTGGAGTGGCCTTATTAACTGTCACAAGGGACTCGATTTGTGAGATATTTATGTGTTCATTAACTGTACTATTACCGTAGGTATCAATGTAATTAATTGTTAAATACTGTAATGATGTAATGTGCATTGTATCATCATCATCATCAGCCTGTAGAAGTCCACTGCTGGACATAGGCCCCCCTAGAATGGCACGACGAACGGTCTTAAGCCGCCTCCATCCACCGACTTCCTGCGACGTTTATAATGTCTTTTTTGTCCATCGAGTGAAGAGCCTTCCTCTACCGCGTCGTCCGGTTTGTGGTCGCCACTCGAGAACCTTTATTCCGCAACGGTTATCAGTTCTGCGCGAGCTATATGACCTGCGCATTGCCACTTTAACTGGCTAATTCTGAGAGCTATGTCGGTGACCTTGGTTCTTCTACGAATTTCCTTTTTTTGGTTCTATCACGTAATGAAATTCCTAGCATAGCTCTCTCCATAGCTCGCTGCGTGACTTCGAGCTTCGTGTGTATGCGTAGGGCTTAATGCTAGGGCGAGCAGTACACTCTTCTTAAAGTCTATTTTGTTGGGAGATGAAATACCGATCGTAGGCGGACTTAACCCAAATATTTAGCAAATATATTTTTATCACAGTATTTATTTATGACTAGTATCCGCCTGCAGTTTCGTACATACAAACATACATAAACGCACGCCTTTTTCCCCTAAAGGGTAGGCAGGGCCTCAAAGGGCCTCTTTTCATCGTGGGTTGCACAGGCAGGAATATATTATACACGTGACAAATGGTCAGCTCATAAATAAGCCAGCAGCCAGGACAAACCTTTTATCAACGAAAATGGTCTATCAAGTCCGGGTAAACTCCGGATAAATTAGCCTATACCTTAATCCAGGGTTATCTGTGTGACAAACTTCATCAACATCGACCTCTCTGATGATGATGATCAGATGCAGTGATACATTTATAAAAATACCAGCAGCTTGTTGGCCAAAGCAAATTTTACGAATTCTCCTGACTACCAGACGAGAAATTCCCCATAAAATTGAAATCTAATTAAAATTGCCACGCAAGATATTTCCATCCCAAAAGACGAAGTCAAAGGCTTGCTCCAATTCTGAAATATTGGATATTATGATAAAACATGCCTCGGTAAAGAGCCGCAACCAGGGCCTTTAGGCGCCCTGGGCAAATAATAACCAAGCTCTATCGAATCATATACATGTACTATGCACTATCTACCTATTTATATAACGTATATATTGTTTGCTATTTTGCTTAGATGCTTTACAATTTTCACGTCCTCCAAACAACTTTATACAAAAAAAAACAATGTGCGGCCCTCGAAAAAGGCAATTTTAATTGAATATCTCGTAAAACATAGATAATTTAACAAAACCCTCAAATCTTTGGCTTTATTGTATTTATTTTATTCATCTTGTTTTTATCCAATAATACGCACCATATTGAGAAACAATCAAATCTAGCCAAAAGTTAGAGGTAACTGTGGCGGCAAAATATTGCATTGAACGGGAAAATATTGTTTTATCGTGTTTTTGGTAGAGTAATTGCACGGAATTTTAATATATTAATAATAATAATAGTAAAGTCTTTTTATTATTCTGAATATCTTCAATATTAAAACAATTCAAAGTAGATAGTAATGTTAGAAGTTTTGACTTATATATAATTGTTAGTATGGTTAACTTTCTTCAGATTCGGAGATACGGTCCCCATCTTGGGTCTCGGCTCTAAAAAAAAAGGCCTCTAGCTTCTTCCACTTAACTCTGTCCTTTCCTTCGTTCATCCAGTCATTCCCATTTTCTTCTTTTCCTCTTTTTTATTTTTAATATAGTTTCCATGCATGTTTTAAATCTTAATATTGCGTTATACGCGCCCTTAAATGTGGTGATAGAAAGACGGGCGGACGACTGATGGATGTACGACTGAGCAAGAGCAATACTGCCCCGTCGGTCGTTTCCTTGGGGTACGGCAACGGCACCCTAATGAACCAACATACTTCACCGACCATTGTACTTCTATATATATAGTTTTATGATTATTTTAATCTGGTTATTTTTAATGTGTTATGCAAAAAAGTGTTGTCCATCTTCACATATACCTAAAAAAACAATACGTATTCCTCGTGATTTTATAATTAAATTCTAAGCTAAGTGATATTTTATTGAAAACTAAACAAAACAGAATTTACCTACTGCTTAATTTATTTATACCTTCTTATCCTAATTTAAAATGGGTATGGTATGATCTGCACTGATGTCCCGCATGGGGTGTATTGTCCCCCTGCTAACACTAACCAGCCCAACTCTTTCAAATATAAAAAAAAGCTTTATACCATTTTATTCAAAATTCAAATAAATCAGAGTATCGCATCAGTTTTCGCCCTTTTTTCTCGTTCTCAGCCCCTAGCTACATCCCTGTCTCAGTGTGCCAATATAACGTTATTAGGGCTGTATCAGAGCGGACTTTCCTTTGACATAGGATTATAGGACTGGCCAAATATGAGAAATATCGTATCTTCGTGTATTATTATAGAAAAATGGGATTTTTGTTTTGATCCGTGGAGGTTCTAGAGCATTCTTGGATTTGGTGTACCTAAGGTTGTTGACATCAATTCGTAAGTACGTTTTCTAGAAGACATTTTGAGTGTGAAGATGCTTTTGATGCGCTATGTGCTCAGAATGCTTTGGTTGTAAAGGCGCTAATAGTAATTATTTGTTCGTCAATGTTAATCACCTGAGTTGCTAAGTAGGAAAAGTACCCAATTATATTTAAAGTAAAAAAAATCTCTAGCAGTCTTGTAATATCCTTCAAGACAATGATATGGAGAATAGATAAGGTTAAATTAAAGCATTTGAAAAGCTTTTATAAAGAATTGTTTCCAAATTGTTCGCATTCTACGAGTCTCCTCAAGATACCCTGATTTTCCGATTCAACATCGAAATCTCTATTGTAACGTAATTGGAGTACCGTCACAGAATAAAATACAGTTAGTACAGTCGCCAAGAAGATTCTGTCACAAAGACAAAGGTCTTATTGTCAAACGTTAAAAGCTGGGCCTTGCGTGACCAGCAATCTTCGTACCTAACCATTTTTAAAATGTTTTATGAAGCTTTTGATATTACTTTATTCTTAAGCATCGTGACGTTCAAACACTTCTCTCAAAGAGCTTTTATAGCTTTGATACTGCAGTGATTTTAATGTTTTATTGTACTAGACCACGCGACATGATCCTTTAGGATTGGAATTTAGAAAAAGCCTTTGTTGATTTAAAACCTTGGATTTGTTATTTTTTAAAGTGTCGGCCACACTTCTACCAACCCATTATATTCTTACTAGTAAGCTAAATGATGGTGGATAGTTGGATGCGAAAGTCATCCGTTCTTATTCGAAAGCAATGTGGTGTTATTCCAAGTAAACTTGTGAAATATTATGAAAACTAACCTATCTTCTGTCTTTTGTTTCAGGTAAGTCATGATCTCCTGCGTTTCGGGGTTAACCCGTAATACACCATTGGTAATTATAGTATAATAACTAATTGAGTAACGGTCAGTTATTGGTCCTTCGAGCCGGAGTCGGGCCTGGCTGCACCCAACGTCATTGACACTTCAAACGTCATTGGCTTTTGGTGTCCGTACGTAGTAGACACAATTATTTTATCATGCTCGGGCTACATTAGCGGGCTACGGCGAATGTTTGCGTTTTGTGTCCCTGTCTGTCGTTTCACTGATGATGTATACAGACGGACACAAAACGCTATCATTCGCCGTAGCCCGATAATGTGGCCGCAACATTAGAAGTGATATGTGTGATATTATATCAGAAGTGGGAAGCCTAATCCTCGGGCTATTTTAAGTAAATTCCTTCATAATTATACCGATGAAGCTAAGCTCATCTTAATAGGCTATGAGTATTAACAAAGATAAAGTTAAATCATGTTTATGACGTCACTCGAAATAATGGAACGAATGAATATTTATGATGCCACTCAAAATAATGGCTTTAAAGTGTTTGGAGCAAATAGGTCGGAAATCTAATTTCATGGTAATTTACACAGGTGGAAGTGGCAGCTAGCTCATTTATACAAATTTTGAAAAGCGGCGAACTTTCGTTTACCACGTACCTACACCTGGTCGAACTTTTTCGATTTTTTCTTAATATATTTCAAATATTTAGTTGATACACGTCGTACTTGTAAAGACTTGCATGTCGTCACGACCCGCGTGCGTGTGGTAGCATTTAAAATCTATGGCATAGTACCAAACTCCGTATCTTTATTTTATTTTATTTTTATTGTATTTGTTTATTTACCAATAAAAACAAAATACATAAGAATTACATTAGATAAATTTTACTAACAATAATTAAGTACCTACTTATTACTTGGAAAATAAATAGTTTTAAGTGGTTAGGTACTAGTAATGTACACAAGCTCTCACACTAGGATACCTTGTGTTGTGAGAAGGATACCTGTACATATATATAGATATCTAAATGGGAAGCCCGTATTCGCCGTCACGTGTTGACGCAGGCACGTGAGCGTGAACGCGTGTGTCATGCGAGTGGCCCCAGATAAGAGACACGTTTTTCAAGTGGCAGTAGCACAAATGTCTGTAAACATGGAGAAAGAATTGAAGCTAATCGAAGCGAAAAATGTTTATACGACGTAAACCACCCAGCACCCCACCTTTGACCCTTACTAGCTATTGAGTGGTGTAATTCAATTTTGGATGTGATAATACCGCGTTTTCCTACTGCTGTAACTAGATATGTAGCTGTAACACCAAACTGTATCCCCCGATTTTGTTATGATCAGTTTTCTGAATTGCCTCCCACGATGGAAGAAAACTTACTGACGTATTCACGTCAAAAATATCATTATATTAGGTACAGTAAAAAATCAGTACCTAAGGTACAACCATGATGACATTTTGTAGAGTGAGCTAGCTGATTACTCGTTGAACTTGTAATTAAGTGCAAAGTAACTCTGCAAGTAATGAAATGTACATTACTTTGTATGGAGAATCTAATTACGGGTTAATATATTTCCTACCTTTATATACTTGGTGAATTATTCATTCTAATTATTGGGAGATCTTCTTTGTTTTATCGCTGGTTCCTTTTTAGCGCGGCCACAGACCTGCCAATTCTATTCTGTTCTACCTAGAACAGCAAAGAACTGAGTTGAAACCGAACTGGTGATTGGTAATTGAACTGGGTTTAAGTCCACAGTCGCAAAAAGTCCACTGCTGGACGAAGCCTTCCCAGAGTGCAATGGGGATTTGCCATAAACACCACGCTTGGCAGGCGGATTGGTGATCGATGTATTCGCACTCAGCACTCAGGTAGATGCCGATGCCCATCTCCTGGTGTAATCGCTTATTCGCCTTTTATGACATCAATGGGAGGTGTTGGAGGAGTCCTATTCTTGCCGAGATCACGCCCATGACTATCACAGCCATTATAATTGAAATAATAGAATACCTATTCGGGCTGTAGTCTATGTAAATACATAGGTACGTACATACTAAACGTGACAAGTGGTGAGCTCATCGCCGCCATTGCTTTCCATGACAAACTCGGCTAACGCTATCTTCGAGTAACACACTCCTACATAAGCCAGCAGCCAGGACAAATCTTATACCAACGAAAATGTACCAACAAGTCACAAAAGATAACTATTGTGAACAACCAGAATCCTTTTTCACGAATTCTAAGTTCGAATACTTAGTATAGCACTATGCATTCAGTAAGGACCTATTCAACTCCCGAAGGCTGTATGGGCTGTATCGATATGCCTGTGGTAAGGATCTCGCGAAATGAGTCCTTTGTCTTAAGGTACCATTGTTTGCGCTGTTCCGAGCGTATTTCGCCCCGCCTGGGCTTATACTGGTTATAATAATCGTAAGCTTCTATTTTTATGGTGATACAGGAAGGGTGTGAAGGTATTTTTGTAGATAGAAAGTAGTGAGAAAGCAGGAAGTAATGAAATTGACTGAATAAAAGGTATAGTTAGTGTCAAGGAGTAGTTTTGTTTCCTTTTAGGCACCGCCCTTCAATTAGCAAATGGCACAATGCAACAATGGGGATCATTTCTAAATCTATGAAACTTGAATAGGGAAAACTTACTACTTGCATACTTTTGCTGATGTTTATTTACTTTTGACTACCTTCCTAAGGTTTTTAAGTTTTCATTTACTGTGTATCAGCAACTGCTTGCTCCGAGGCACCACACAGGCGCTTCTCACCTAGTGGTAAGACGGACCATTTATGTAAGCCAAGCCGTGTTTGTTGCCTGATTCTTCTAGGCTTGGTTGCGTTGGAACAGGAGTACTTTAAGTTTATATAAGACGATTCAAAATGATCCTTGTGATTTCAATGAATAAAAAATATTTTGATTTGATTTGATTTCTTGACCTAAAAATTCCTCCTTTCAAGTTTCAAAAGATTTTGACAGCGCTAATGCTTGCCAAAATGATACCCATTGTTGCGTTCCCCATTGCCATTTGCTACTGAGTATTAAGGGGGCCTATTCCGCATTGTTCTATAATTGTTTTAAAAACTCTTTCGGCCTTATTACAGAACATGGACTAAATCTGAATTTAGTCCAGGCGTACTAGTCTAGGATTAAATATCGACCATAGGCATATGCGACTTTAAATAAGAAAGCAGATGGTATGTTTTCCGAAATCGATTCTCGCGCTACATCGCAAATTTCCAAAGTATCAAACTGACGGATTGTGTCACATCACAATTGAGATGTCCAAATTCTTACCTCTAACAAGCAATCAACTTTTAATTTATAGACCATTGCTAAACTAGGGGGCTGCCTGGTTTTAGATAAACCAGAGATAGTCCAAGCTTATGTAATTTTTGGCATATCTAGCTCGAAAGTTGCTTCTGGAAAACAAACCATCTGCTTATGTATTACAGTCGTATATACTCTAGGTCGATATTTAAGCCTAGACTGGTAGTCCTGGTTTAAACCCAGACTAAGGGTATTTTTTATAATAACACCAAAAGTGACTATAAATTCTTCATCAGCCGGTAGATATCCACTGCTGTACGAGAACTCCATAGCATCCATAGCCCATAATAAACACGCTTGGCCAGGCGGATTTGTGTTAAGTTGGTAAATGCTGCTGCCCAACCCCTGGCGTAACCCCTTAGTCGTCTTTTACAACATACACAGGAGGCGTTAGAGGAGTCCTATTTAGAGAATACCACGTCTCATGAATATTATGAATTATGGATTATGAAAAACTAATAACATTCGTTTATATCTCAAGTAGAATAGCTGTAAATCTCAGTTTTCTACCCGGTCTACTTTCGTTTTTTTCTACTTTACTACGTTATCCCCTGCTAGTGTTTGGCGAGAGGCCAGACTGTTCACTGGAATCGTTTGTCCGTGTTATTCTAACAAAGTTTGCATTTCTTGATTAAAGGGTTGTGCTTGTCATGATACCCTTGATCCGTTTGTAAGAGCCTAAAGGATCAATCATTGTTACTATGCGGGCTCGTATTTTCAACTAAGTACCTGCCCATTTGATGCCTAATTACGCTGTACCGTACACTTCATTTATTTCTCTTAATTAAGTGTACGTGATGTATACAATTTTTGACAGTTTTCCATTGCAAACTGGCATATAGTTCTTTCGTAAGCTAAGTGGTAGTTGTGCAAATGGGTACCTACTGGCTCTGTTAGTAGTTTTCGCGCGCTACACCACAAAGAAAGAACGAAAAAAACGTTTATTTAGTACAGTAGTGGAGGGCCTTCCTCTACCGCGTCGTCCGGTTAGTGGTCGCCACTCGAGAACCTGTATTCCCCAACGGTTGTTAGTTCACTGACTACCCTCCACTGTTCGGCCCTCCACTCAATGGACTACAGACATTATAAATGTCGCAGGAAGTCGGTGGATGAAGGCAGCTCAAGACCGTTTGTCGTGGCTTTCTAAGGGGGAAGCCTATAACATAATAACATAGCATTTGGGCTGCTAGCCGCCTAATTGGATCTATGGTTTAAGTATTTAAAACTCAATCAACCAAAGATCCCAGTCAAAATGACAACAATATACCAAAATGCCATTTACAATTTATTATTCTACTGTCTCCACGGAGAGCTTACTTTTCACGGTTGCTTGTTCAATCAACTCAATTCGAACACCAAACACTCAACATGACAGAGCAGTCTGATGCTAGTGACTTGCTGTTTCTGTGGTGTCCGACAAAGCGGTGTGAAGATGTGTGGAGCAACACTCAATCGCTATTAATGTTGCTTTAAAGTGATTCTATTGATGTTGTTAATGTCATATCCGTTCCATTTTGATGGGAACGGTCATTATGTAAAAACTTTGGAACTTCCACTAGTAAATTAGTAATTATACAAGGTTGTTACAGTTATGGGCAGTCCTTCCTCAAAGTGTGGTAACTTTGAGAAAAGAATGCCCGTGATCCAGATTTTCATCATCATCACCAACCTGTTTACGTTCACTGCTGGACCAGAGGCCTTAGGCAAAGTAACATTCTAACAGCGATGACACCAGTAGAAAAGTCCAAAATGTATGGGATTGACGTTAGCTATCGATATGTCACGTGGTCTGTATTACGACTGTAGAAATGGAATCGCTTCGAAGCGAATGCCGTTTGGCTGGGCTCTCTGGTCTCCCCAGTTTAATACAATTGGGGGATTTACCTCCATTTTTTATTTCCGGATTGGTGATCGCAGTTTGGTGGATTCTATGGTCCTGATTAATCTGTGTTTATTTCAAACCTATAATTTAGTTACAAATTACCTGTACTAAAATTACCCTGTATTCACGAATAACCTATTAATTTCGCTGATGCTGTACATCGCTTTCATTCCATCGCTCGGTTCAGAAATGCTATTGCATTCCTAGCCCGACATTCCATTCGATGTAATTCAACGGTTAATAAACACTTTTATTAGTGCTCATCAGCACTCGATTTCGCCCACGATTTACTACCCTAGCAGAGAAAAATCATCTAAAGATGGTGATGAAATCTTTTTCTTCACTTTACGTTAGTGTAGACGACTTTTACGACCACTATTAAAAATTCAAAAATCCTCTTTTCATACCAAAAGAGAAAAAAAGTTCGTAAACGGTCCTAGTGGTTACAGATTATGGATTATTTTATTTAGCGTAATGAAATAATAATAATAATACATTTATTTCAGGCTAAAATGGGAAATGTACACCTACCTAAACATCAAGCCCATATAAATATACCATATACCTTAAAGACTAATTTTTTTATTTATATTTAATTGTGGGCCGTCCCGCAAAATCGCACGGCGTCGCTGGCGACAAATCCCGGTTTGTTCCCTAGTTAAAACAAGGCTTCATTGTAGCAGTCGCCGCAAGCTGTCATGTCCAGTCATGACAGCAACACTCAACGGCAGACGACGGTACACGGTTGCCGCTGTCGACCGTCGAGCCGCTGTCCGTCTGTGAGCGCTCTTAGTTTTTTAGTTTTTAGATAGACTGCTATAATAATTTTAACTTTAGTATTTTTCAAACTTTCGCGATCAGAACACGTATTTGTTGATATTGTCACGGGTATTTATCGCGTGTATTGCTGCCGTGATAGTCTCGGCCTACGAATAGGACTTCTCCAACTCTTGTAGATGTCGTAAAGGCGACTAAGGGATTACGCCAGGAGATGGGCAGCAGCATCCACCACTGCGATCACCAATACGTCTGCCAGCGGGGTGATTATGGCAAGTACCTCCATTGCACGCTAGGCATGCTATGAACTATGAGGGAGCCCTCATGCAGCAGTGGATGTCTACCGGCTGATGAAGAAGAAAGGATTATCTTATTATTTACACTCCCAACGTTTTGAACGTATCTGTAACCACAATTTTGTTCGTGGCGGAAGCTCCATATACATCAGAAAGTATATGGAGCTTCCGTCGAGAAGCGGTGGCAGCTGCAGTGTCTACCCTCACTTGGCCTTCTGAACTAGAAATGTCCGTGTTCATACTTTGACACACAACACTGACTGTATCTATGCAATAAGATGACATCACAACGCGCACACCTGCTAATATAATGATGGGATTCCGTGACGTAAAGCCGTCTTCACGGTTGAAATTTGGGTTCTTCTTGATTTCAAACATAATAATTATCGTAACTTCTCGACGGTAGTTCCATGTACTCCAGTCAGCCCGCGACCACGATTATTGTAACACATTTGAAGCGTCGGGAAAATAAATATGGTAATAATATATGGTATAAATACCCGTGATCAACAAATATAATTTCAACTTTTATCAAAACCTCGTAATTCACCGCAAGCAAATATGTCGCTGGTTTGTAAAACACGAGGGGACTCGGTACGGATAGCGGCACCGATCATTAGTCATTACTCGCACATGTCACGTTCGTGTGCAGTGATGGGTTACGGTTACGGGCCTATACAACCATATAATAGAGTATGTAGATACAACACAATAACATAACATATCGTCCGATAACATTGAAAGAGTTTCAGTTTTTGTATGATTCTAAATTTGTGTTTTACTTCTACATAATTTCCATTGCCGTGTCATTGTCCGGTTGCGTTGGCGTGTCCAGTTGCCGTGGCTTGAATAGACCCATCCTTCTCCCTTAGATGTCGCAAAAGCCGACTAAAGGATGATAATAGAGTATGGGTAGCAGCATCCACCTGAGTACTCAACACCAACACTGCAATCACCAATCAGCCTGGCAAGTGTTATGATTATGGTAATCCCCCCATTGCCTCGTCAAGCAGTGAACATCTTAAGGCTGCTGATGACTTCTACATAATAAAGTAAGATTTAACACAATAACATATCACATCGTACGATAACATTAAAAGAACATTACATTAACATTAGAAGAATCAAGAATGCTCAAAAATCATGGTAAATATCCCGTTTCTACTGATAATTAACATTAAAAGAGTTTAAGTTGGAATTGTATCCTAGACAAGCATACTGCCAGCTTCCATTTATAATGGTACTAGTGGGATAAGTCAGTACCAATTGTACCATCAAAGGTACTAGTGGGACAAATTGGTACCAATTGTACCATCAATGGTACAACTCAATGGTACATCATTAATTTTTGTCTGATTCTAATTTTGTGGTTTATACCTACATAACTAAGCATGTAGATTTTACACTAGTATATAAAATATCTAATTGGCAATCTGATGCTAGTTACCTAAGTTAATTTGTTTTAGCTGTTTTCTTTACAATAAATAAATTAGTATCGTCCGATATCATTGAAAGGATTACGGTTTAGTCTGATTTTAAGTTTGTGTTTGATATAAAAAAAAAATGTCTTCAATAGCCAATTATTTGACTAACTTAAGTCCTCTGATGGAAAGTGACGATGTAATCGAACATATGGAACGCTTGCCTAGATACGTATTAGCTTCTATTTATTTACTTGAATTTTCTCGGGTTTTGACTATGTTTTGTTAGGCCTAGAGTTTTTTTTTACGTTACAAGAATCGTGGTCATGGGAACATGATATAAATTTTCGAGAGAAACTCATTTTGTATTCGATTCGCGAAAGTTTAAGACATTAAATTTTACAGTAAGGTGCTGTAAGTAGTGAAAATTTACGGAAAATGTACATATTATAAATCCAAACATACCAAAAATAACACAAGCGGCGAACTAGCCCGGAGCCATATTTCATATAGCGCTTTGAAATGTCTCTGTGGCCTAGTGCTGCTTGTTTGTTTATTTCTTGAAAGCTGAAACTATTTCTCTTGGAGATGGTATTTTGGGGGTTGTGTATTGTGGGGTAGTGTAGCAAAATTTTCAAGACAAGGTTTTTTAGTATTCCATGATTGGTGTACCTACCTACGTCATCTAACTTTTAAATCATCATATCATAACTATTACATTTATAATATTAGTAAGATCTGAATCATATTGAAGTAAGAATAATAATATCAATAACAACATGAATATAATGTATATTATTTGGCAAATTTGTAATTCTGATTTGCCTCTGACTCCCCTTTTACAGGTTGTCTTTGCAGATCTGGGAGAGGTATATGGATGTACCTCTTCCATGGGGAATACCGTCTTTCCGACGGCACACATTTATTTTTTCACGTAAATATTTTTTCTCGTTTTTTTGTTTTTGTTAAATGTACCCTTTTAAGATATTATTACTGCCGAATGAAGAACAGAATAAAATTGAAGCATTCAAATGGATCCAAAATATCTTATTATCCTATCGATTTTGACCTAATAATTGACGTAATCGTGAATTTCTGAACGACTCTTCATGATACTCGGCTAATAAACTGGCTTCGATTTCTCAAGTACCTATAACGTTAATAACCGTTACGGGAAGGAAATAAGGTCGCTAATGGAATAGCAACTTAAGCAGTCGATTGCTTGATATAATTTCGTTTTCAGGGAAACCTCTCGTTGCTAGTAATAATAAATAAACACTCAGAGATGACACTTAACGTTATTGGCTTATTTAATGATACGATATTCTAAGGATTTAAAAAAAATGAAACAATGTTATTAACATTTTTTTGTTTTGAAACTTCATTAATTAACATTTACTATGTATGAACACCGTCATAACTTACGTTTTCTAACTTTATATTTACTTAACTCAAATTTCAATGTCATACGGACAACTTCATTATGGAGCAAACGCCACTTGCTCGCGTCGTAATATCAACAAAAATAGTTATACGTAAGTTAAACTGGTACAATGCATAATTCGCGCTCGGCTCGCGCCTAAAACCCCCGATCTTAATGAACGTGTGCCTTAAATTAGGGTCTGTGAGTGCGGCCGTAAGATTATTGCTTGTTTCATCAAAAAAAATTTATACATTAAAAAGCGTTTTAGTCAATTTCCGTTCCGTCTTGCCTAAATTATTGTATAATATAAAAGACGAGCTACATATATATAACTCTTTGTGACTCTGCATTGAGTCTTCTCTCATTCCACTCTTTCTTTTATGGTCACCCTGCCAAGATATGCGGCTCAAAAGAGCTTTTGAGTTGGCTGTTGGTGTGAAACCAGTGTGCTGAAAGGATTCTTGTTGTGCTCTGTAGGAAAACTACTTCTGGTACGGTGTATGCGCTTATAACTTTATATTTCTTAATAAAAAAAAAATGTTTTGTGAAAAAAGCCGCTTATATTATATTTATAATAAATAAATAAATATAAATAAATAAATAAATTCTGGACATTTCACACAACATTATCTAGCCCCAAGCTAAGCAGAGCTTGTGTTATGGGTACTAGATAACTGATATACTTAATACAATACATTACATAGATAAATATTTTTTTTATACATAGAAAATACCCAGAACACCCGGAACAATTTATAGTGTGTTACTTGAATTTTTTTTATACCAGCTCCCTTATTCGCTATGACCAAACGTAACATAACGCGGGCTCGTTACGATATCTGCGTGGAATCCTTGCTGAATCGTATGGGTGACGTCACACGTTATTGATAAAGAATTTCTTAGCTCATAGCGAATAACCACCCAGGACACGTTAAGAGTTTAGTTTATAAATCCCCATATCACACCGTGCAGGAATTAAAAGATACCGTTTACCATCATTTGGACAACATTTACCACAAGTCTTAGTTAAAAGCAATTGAGGTGTTCAAAACGTGCTCGTACACAGCAAAATCGAGGTCATTTTGAACATTTATTGAAGCAATAGTTATTTAGGTCATACCAATTGTTATTGTAAATTAAGTTTGACCAACTTCTGCTACCCCGGTTTTTTTCCTTCCAATCAATGAAATTATAACCAAGTATAAGAAACTTGAGTCGAACGAAATATTTTTTTTAATTTCTTCTATTTTTATTTAAAACTTGCTTGTCAAAAAATTTAACTATATCTAAATGATATCCATAAAAAAAGTCTTAATGGTACGCAAGACAGTTTCTCTGTATCTGCCATGGTTTCTGACTTCTCCATACTGTCCCAGTTAAAAAATACACTGAATCCATTCATCACACTTGTTCTTTCACCATCGGTTACAAGGCCCTTATCAGCATCATCATCATTTCAGCCAGTTGACGACCACTTCTGGACAAGCATAGAACTTGATGAACGGACTTGAGCCGCGTTCATCCACCGCACCTTTAAAATATGACTATATTTTCATATCCATTTAATTATAGTCCATCTAGTAGGCTGTCCTACACTGCGTTCTTTTAGTTCGACTGACGGCCGAGTCGCCAGGCCCGTACCGTACTATTTGCAAAGATGTGAATAATCATTGAAAGTTTTTGCAGGCCGTTAGGTGCATCCGTTAATTATTTATAGGGCTTTAAAATCATTCATAAATGTTGAACTGAACTGATGTAGCACCAAATTTCTGCAAATTATCAATGCCAAAGCAGAGACCAAAAACAAACTGGAACATTCCAAAACATTATTATCCAACAGCAAATTTCCAATTACCTATACCATTTGGAACAAAGAAGCGAACAATGCGTGTACTTTATAATACTTTATTCATATTTGAAATTCAATCCCAATTAGACCCAATGAGGGTCAGAATGTTATTCAGAGTCAATACTGGCAACGGACTCGGTCAAAACGAGCTATACATAATACATTACATGAAATTTATTACAATTTGAGTTTCAACATTAATAGCTATGCCAATTTACAATTTTATAAAGCAGTGCGGGGGCTATAAAATGTAATCTATGTACATTGTATATAATTGAATTTGGTCTTTATAAATTATAATATACTTAGGGCTATAACATTAGATTCTATAATATATGTATAGTGCTGTAAAATTTGTCATTGAGTCATCGCTAATATTTTTTTTTAAAAGTAGTTCTTTTCTTTATTTTTCAGATTTTACATTTGCTCACGTCACGTTCAAGAGCCGTTCATTTCACTCATTATTTCCAGCGAAATGGAAAATAAAGTGAATGCATTAGGAACAGTAAATTCAACAAGGAAGTGGCACAACTTTTTTCGTTTAAGTAAAGTACAGTACCCGTCTGTTGCAGGCGCACATCGTAGAGAGATATTTGCCAAAATAGTGCGCTTTTATAACTCGCACGTCACGTTACTGAGGTCATTGACTTCCACGATTTAACGTGGACGTCGACGTCCAACGTTAAATACGTTTTTATAAATCACAGTCGTGGATGAATGCCATTTGAATGCGGTCGCGGGTGAGCGCGAACACGTGGACTCACTTACACATAAAGTAACCCTTGTAGCTACTCACTACCAATACATCGCAAAAATATCGCGACAATTTTAGAGGGAAGCTTGGTATATCGTAGCGTACTGTCGTGAACGTGCACGTTAAAACGCCATCGTCACGGAAATTTAAAAGCGTTTTCATCATATCGTGGATTTCCACGATTATAATTATCGTCGCCTTAAAAAATATAAAAGCGCCCATTGGCTAGCTTCGGGTTTGTAGACTGGAATACACGAGACGCATTTGCAAGCGCGAGTTTAATTTTGGCGATCTCCGAGGCGGCGGGCTAGTAGCTAGCTGAGACATAAGAGGTGTGAGTTTGATTCCTGCTGCAGGAAAAATGTTTGCATGATCTGCAAATATATTTTACGGGTCCGGGTGTTGTTACCTAAAATAGGAACCTGATAATCTACGACACAGGAAAACTTAGTGCGGTATCAGTACTATGTATGTGACAGTATATGCAGTGACTGTGTAATTGTTTTTGTAAGCCAATGCACTAATCGGAAACTGCAGTTTAATGTTAAAATATAATTAATGATAATAAATAAATAAATGGTAATTATAGTAACTGACAAAACAAACACAAAATCCTTACAAACCCCAAAACCTTACCTTACAAAAACCTTAACCTTAAAAAAGGGTAAACATATAGAAAAAAAAATTAAGAAAATAATTTTGGTTGCTTACCTAAACTGAAGTGTTTACAAGGTAATAACTTAAAGCAAAAAAAATTGAGGCTAAAGTAATTGATTACCAAAATCCATGGATCATGGTGTTAAGCTCGGTTTGGTTTAAATCAACACATGAACCGTTACTGATACCTTAATCCTCAAAAGCCTTCGACATGACGCCAATTTATCATAGAGGTACATTCGAGTCCCTATCATTCGATTTTCCTTTCTGCTATGTGCCTCTACTAATTTTTACCTTCGCCAAGAGATTATTTCTTCTTCACTCGTGCTACTTGTTCTGTCTTGGCCTACCCTGCCTAAGGTTACGATGGAAAAAGACTTCGAATAATCATGTGATTGAGAACGTTGGTAAAGAACCCCAATTTGGTACATAATTTCTGAACAGAGAAATAACATCAGGCCACGCACTAGAGAAATTGCGTTTAATTAATATTATGGACTATTTATTTTGTCACTGCCGTTCATCTGTCCCATCACTATTCGATTGGTAGATTTATGGGAAGTAGTAAATAGTACCCGTGATACCATTGGTACACCGTTGTATGCATTTGAGGACCTGGGAGTGCCACGGGTCCAAATTCAAGTTCCCGTGGCACTCCCAGGGGTGTCTTGGGTCCGGAATGCATAGAAGACAGTGGTCGATAGCCACAATGTCTGATGACAATGGCTCTTTTCAACCCGCTTCAAAAAAAGGAGGAGGTTCTCAATTCGACTGTATGTTTTTTTGAATATTTGTTACGCGACTACTCCGCAAATTATGTTTTTTTTTTGTTTGGTAGGCCATACTTTAGAGATGGCCCCATATAATTTTTATTAAAATTGATTTAGCGCTTTTTAAAAAAGTCGGTTTTTCTTTTTTCCTAAAATTTAACTTTTTACGGTCACATTATATCGCAGACAAGGTGATCAAGAAAGAGCCAATGAAAGAAGAGAAGGACTATTAAAATCGACGTTCCCTAGACCCTACCTAATACAGGCTTGTTACAAAAAATATATATAATTATGTATATGCTGGCTCTTATTTGGCTCAACGCATTAGTATTGCCATTCAGTGTGGCAATGTAGCCACGGACGCGTCCGTCTGGTAGTTATTTGAATCAGTTGAGATCTTTAGATCGTTTGCATCGGTCTCTAGATAGATCAAATCATTAATTTGTATTTTTTTGAATTGTATATATTTATGTGTTGATTGTACTCTAAATGAAGATAAGTTGTTTCTCAATAAAAAATATCGTCAAGTTTCTAAAGTTCCAAACTTCTGAAACAAATAAATTTCTAATTTTGTCCCTCGTTTCGTATCTCAGTGGCTCCAGAAATACGGAGTTAATTCTCCAATACCTCATCAATACGTAGGTCTATTTCCTCTGAATGATTTATCCTTTGATTTATATCCAATTTACACAAGAAATTACTGTACCTACCTACAAATGGTACAGATAGTTCAAAAGTTCCACTCTGTGTGGTGTCGTCGAAGAAACTTTTGCATGATTAGGTTTGAATTTGTGACAGTTCTGTAGACTATATACCAATAGAGTTATACCATTCACTGAAAGGCTTGATAACTGGTATTTTCAGTATTTGATACATCTATATACCATGTATACTATCTATACTATACCCCTATAGAAGCCTAATATCAGCTGCCATTGAGAACGCTGTTATTTCTCAAACAAAACTATCACTGATTTTGGACCACAGATAAGATAAGATAATTGTTTATTGTCACAAATGTGTATCAGGTAAATACATACATATAATTATTATATGTATATTTTTTTGGTATATTCTATAACATTAATAACTAACTATGTAAGAATATTTACCACAGGTTCATACCCATCACGGGGTATATATATATATATATATATATATATATAGAGAACGGGTGAGAACAGAACCCGTGGTAAATATTCTTACATAAATAAAAATAAAAAATAAAATAGCCTTTATTCCTACTAAAATAAAACTAAAATCTAAACAAATAATTAATTAGGTACTAGCAATTGTTTTTCTATATTTTCTTTAATCTAATGTATACTTAATTTACATCCTATTTATCTAATTTAATTTATAGTAGTCGCCTCACTGGCGTAGGCCTCCCCTAAATCCCTCCACACATTCCTCTCCCGAGCCTTCATCATCCAGTCCGGACCACATAGTTGGGAAAAAATATCTCGCCATCTCTTTCTTGGTCTTCCTTGCTTCCTCTTACATTCCAGTGGAATCCACTCTGTCCCTCTCTTCGCCCATCTATCATTTTGTGATCTACAAATATGTCCAGCCCAGTTCCACTTCAACAATCTTACCCTCTTCTTCACATCTACTAATTTCGTTCGTTTCCTTATTATCTTGTTACTAATTCTATCTGAAATTTTTAAACCTAGGATGCTTCTCTCCATTTTCCTTTGACAAACAGCAAGTTTTTCCTCATCTTCTTTCCTCAACGACCATGTCTGGCATCCGTATGTGAGGCATGGTAGTATTGCTATTTCATAGACTTTTTTCTTTAAGTGTATCCTAACTTCTTTGTTCTTCATTATTTCTTTAAGACCCCAGTACTTTTTCCATGCTAGAGCAATCCTTCTTTGTATGTCTTTTTCAGTACAACCTTCAAATGATACCAATTGTCCAAGGTACACATAATCTGGTACATATTCTATCACCCTACTCTCTATAATTACGTCATGAAACTCTCCATTCGTTAATATCTTTGTCTTGGATGCGTTTAATGATAGTCCAACCTTCTTACTTTCTCTTGCCAATTCCCCAACCATTGTTTCCAGCTCTAGCGCACTTCCAGCAAACACCACAATATCGTCTGCGAACCGGAGGTGACTCAGGAACTCTCCATCAACTTTAACACCTTTGTTGCTCCATTTCAACTGTCTAAAAATCGACTCTAGTACAGCTGAAAAAATTTTTGGAGATAACGGGTCCCCCTGCCTCACTCCCTTTTGAACTGGAAACTCGCTGCCTACTCTCTCTAGACGCACCTTGGAACAGCACTTGGAGTAAACGCTTCGGATCACGTTGATGTACTTTTTATTGATACCTTGATTTGCAAGCGCTGCCCAAATAGCATCGTGATTTAAAGAATCGAAGGCTTTTGTATAGTCAATGAAGCACATGTACAAAGTAATTCCATATTCGTTAGCTTTTTCTATCATTTGAGTAACTACCTGTATATGATCCATCGTAGAAAAGTTTTTCCGAAAACCAGCTTGCTCACGAGGTTGGTTTTCATCCAGAGTCTTCGTAACTCTATTCAATATGATTTTCGAAAATATTTTGTACATGTTTGTCATGAGACTTATTGGCCTATAATTTCCAAGGTCGCAACGATCTCCTTTTTTGTGCAGTAGTGTTATTGTGGATTTTGACCATTGATCTGGTGTCGTTTCCTTCTCCAGGACGTTATCGAAAAATAGTTGGAGTGGTTTCTGTAGTGGGTCACAAAGGGATTTCAACACTTCGTTTGCGATATTGTCACTTCCGGGCGTTTTATCATTCTTTTGAGATTTTATGGCAAACTCAATTTCGGACTTTAATATGCTATGTGGTTCATTTTTAGCGATGGCCAAATCTTTATATCCATCATATTCCTGATGGCTTAAGTTATCGTTAGTAGAGTAGAGCTCTCTGTAAAAATGTGTAGCTTCCTTTATTATGTCTGGGCGCTTTGATAATACTCTACCGTGCTTATTTTTCAGACTTGCTGCCCACTCTGATTTGTCGCTGAGTTCTTTATAAGCTTTACGTAGAGCTCCTTTCGTATTTATGAATTTTTCGAATGTATTTTGCCTTTTCAATTTCTTTTCATGTGATATATTTCTATTAATTTTTTTACTTAATTTCGTTATTTCCGATTGTATATCTTTTGTTCGTTTTTCTTTGTATAATTGTTTCCTTTCTTCCAGAAGATTTTTTGTTTCTTGGTTAATATATTTTTTCTCGTCTTTTTTACTAGCTGGTAACTGTTTCAATAGTAATTTCATCTCGCTCTCCAACTTGTCATATTGTTTTTGTACTTCGACTGATGTACTCATTGACTCTATGAATTTAAATTCATTCTTACATAGTTAGTTATTAATGTTATAGAATATACCAAAAAAATATACATATAATAAATATATGTATGTATTTACCTGATACACATTTGTGACAATAAACAATTATCTTATCTGCGGTCCAAAATCAGTGGTAGTTTTGTTTGGGAAATAGCAGCGTTCTCAATGGCAGCTGATATTTGATCATAATTTTTGATGACCATCTATTGAATCTAAGACATATTTTATGTCGGTTCTTATAGTCAACGCGGTAAAGCTTAGTTTGCATTGACAGACGATTAGTGACACAGGCCTCTTATACCCACTGATTTATACCCAGGTGCAGCCCGAGTTATCCGGGTTTTAGTTGAGTTACAACCACTGAGGATTAGATAAATGCACCGGAAGCGCTATATCATTTTAAACCCGGATGAAAATGGATTTGAGATGGTAGGCACTCCTTATAATACTAAAGTAATGCGTATAGTATTTTTTTTAAACGTTTAAGGCATGTGGTCCACCTGGTGTAAATCAATAACTACAGCTCATTACAAATGCAATACCTCTTAGGTCACGTCCAACAAGGACGTGCCCTTTATGGCATTGCACTGCGCCCCTCAACCGGAGTCATAAAAATAAAGTCTCTCGTGCCTCTAATTTCAACAGCACCTTTACACCGGAACACAGCAATGCGAGGCCAACTGCTTTCCCGGACGAATTCTTTCACAAAGAGTGCTACTAAATACTACCTAAGTTATGGGCACTAAAATTATGAGCTGCAAGATTAGATCTACGAATTAAGTCACGAGTTAATAATAAGACATATTTAAACTCTTACACCTGTATTTTATTTAAGGCCGTGGTTGTCTTGTCCTGAATAGGACTCCTCCAACTCCTTTAAAGGTCGTAAAAGGCAACTAAAAGATTATGCCAGGCGATAAGCTGTAGCATCCACCTGAGTACCAAACTGGAATCACCATTTCGCCTGCCATGCGGGGTGATTATGGCAAATCCCCGCATTGTACGCTATGCATGCTGTGGGGGAGGCCTCATCCAGCAGTGGATGTATAGGTATAACGGCTGATGAACAAAAAAAAGAAGGTAATTAATATACTGTCTCTATTTAAGGGAGGACACTTAGTTCTAGTGTTATTATTAGCTAGCACTAGTTTGCACTACATTACGCTATTATTTACACTACACTAACTCAAAAGGTTTGCTAAGAATAAAAATGGAGGAATAGATCTTCATTGTATAAACCTCTTCAGTGTTGTAAAGCTTGCATTGGAACTCCGTGATATCCTGAAGAATGTCTTGGATTTTGCTTTGACACAGTACTTTATCTTCATTTAGTTTTCTTTGTGGCCTTAGAATAATTTATTGTGAGCTTCTGGACTTTAAAACCAACTTTGAAATTGTTTAAAAAACCTTATCTAGCTTTTACTTTAGGATACTACTTTCACTATACATACATAAATACACGCCTTTTTCCCCGAAGTAGGCAGAGTCTCAAAGGGCCTCTTTTCATCGTGGGTTGCACAGTCGCAGGAATACAGACGTGACAAGTGGTGAGCTCATCGCTGCCATTGCTTTCCACGACCAGCTTGGCTAACGCTTTCTTCTAGTAATAGCACATTTCTTAATAAGCCAGCAGCCAGGACAAATCTTATACCAAAGAACAAGTCCCCAATCGGACCAATTGCCCAACAAGTCCGGGTAAATTTGAGTGATTAAATAACGTAGCATGTGCGTTTTTTTTGGCACATGCTTTCGTTATTCTGTCGTCTTAACTCCAGTTGAAGCTACTGGCCGCCTAGCTATCTGCTTATGTCGGAAGACCCTCTTATCTATAACCCAATCCGCTATAAGTGTACTCGTAACTTTTGGTCAAGTCGTTTATTCCCTGTATCTGCGTTGCCCAGGTGGACCTTGGGAAAGAATGGTCTCCGTGACCCACATACGTGGACTTTGTAATTATTGAAATATCATCTGTAATTTTTATTATCTATCATTCAAGTGGCTGCACAGTAGATTTTAGAGGGTTAATGGGATAAAACGATTGATGTCCCACTAGTTCCTTTAATTATTTCAAAGGAACTAATGGGAAACAATTGTCCCATTAGTTCCTTTAAAAGTACTGCCAAAAGACTAATTATCTTATTATTATTTATATATTTTTTTATTTTACGTTTAATTTATTTTATTACATTGAGTTGCTTAAATATTTTGTTATTGCTTTTTCATAAGCTATTTTTTAGGAGGTTTGATTAAGTTGGTGAAATTGGGAAAAACTCGTTGTTATACTGAATTTTCACGTTCTAATAAGAGTGATGGGCTCAGCAGTCAGCAATCAAATCAAAATCAAATCAAATATATATTTATTTTGGAACAAAAACATGATATACAGAAACAGTAAGAGAACGATAACATTCGCAGAAGTTTGAAAAACTGTGTCGCGAACATTAACGCCTTCCTCCGAAATGTTTAACATCCAAACAAAAATATTTATGAAAAATTAAATGTAATGAATCTAAACATGAGTACAAAAGTATATTATAAGTGTGTGTATGTGTGTGTGTGTGTGTGTGTGTGTGTGTGTGTGAGTGTGTGTGAGTGAGTTTGAGTGTGTGTGTGTGTGTGTGTGTTTGTACGTAAAAATATCGAAAAAACAAGGAACTTGTGGGATCATTAACGTGCAGAATGAAAAACTATTGAATTGAATTTTAGGAGGTAATCTTAAGGAGATTTTCAGTATCTTCATAAGACAAGGCCATGAGCCACTGTTGACATTTATGTTTGCAGCTATACTTCGTGAGGGGATAGATGTTAATTTCCTTGTTAACTTTGTTGTAGAGCATAGAGCTTAAAAAGTAAAAGTGGCGACTGGCTAATGCTGTACGCCGGTGTTCAGTTTTGCAAACTTTGTCAGACCTACGCTTAGAGTTAGACATATCAGGGTCATAGACAAGTATGGAATGCTTTCTGGAGATAGTTTGCAATATAAATAGTTGACGGACAGTAGGAAGTTGAGTGAGAGAGTAGAGTTCAGAAGTAGGAAACCATATGGGTTTGTTTAATAGGACTTTAAGGACAGCCCTCTGAGCACGTTCAAGTCTAAGCATCTGGGTTTTTACACAGCCACCCCAGGATACAATGCAGTAAGAAAGAACAGATTGAGCTAAAGCATAATATATAATTTTAAGTGATTCGAAACCAATAACGGGTCGAAGAGTTTTGAAAACAAAAATAAGTTTTCTTACTCGCGATACAGTGGTATCAATTTGATGTTTCCAGCTGAGTGTGCTATCAATCATAACCCCGAGATATTTATAAGTAGAGGTGCGTTCTATAAGCGGGCAGTGACAGGTGACCGGGAGTGGAATAGTATCTCCAGAACAAACGTGTGCGCAGACAGAAAAGGCTGAAGGTGGTTGAGAAGCAGTAGTAGGGCTAAAAGCCAAAAATTTAGTTTTGGAAATATTCAGAGTAAGGAGATTGGATTGCAGCCAGCACATAACAGATTTAAGAGCATTTTCGGCGTAGTTGCGAGCAACTTGCCAGGTTTGGCCGTGTATGAGAAGGGCTGTATCATCAGCGTAGGTGATAATTTTGCAGTTTGGAAGAGAGAAGTTACAAAGGTCATTTATATAGATAAGAAACAAAGTAGGTCCAAGGACGCTACCTTGGGGGACACCAAAACAAATGGATTCCTCCTTACTACTGAAATCATCGATTACAACATACTGCGAACGATTTGTGAGATAGCTATGGAACAAATCATGTACCACGCCTCTGATTCCAATGCATTCCAATTTGTCAAGCAAGATAGGGACAGACACAGTGTCAAAAGCTTTAGAAAGGTCCAGGAAGATACCTAGAGTTTTTTGCTTTTTGTCGATGTTCTTAATAATAACATCGGTCAGCTCTACAACGGCATCTTCCGTGGACCTTCCGCTTCTGAACCCGTATTGATTAGAAGATAAGATGTCTCTATCTTGCAAAAAATGAATTAGCCTAGAGTTAATAACCTTTTCAAAAATCTTAGAGAAAACTGATAATACTGAAATGGGCCGATAGTTTGTGACAGCTTCTCTGTCACCATTTTTAAAAACTGGATGCACTACAGCCTTCTTGAAAGCGCGCGGAAAGATGCCAGATGTAATAGATAAATTAAAGATGTGAATTAAAATGGGAGTTAGAATATGACTAGCAGATTTGACTATTTTAGTAGAGATACCATCCCAGCCCGTCGCACATTTTTCTTTCAGGTTTATGATAATAGATTCGATTTCTAGCCTTTCAACACTATAAATGGCCATAGAGCTAGGGGAAGATTGAGAGAGAGAAGGCAAGGTTAGGGAAAGATCGTTGTGAGAGGATTTTGACAGGCTATGGTTAGACAAGGGAACAAATTCAGATGCAAGAGATTTTCCTATGTTCGCAAAAAATAAATTTACAGAATCAACTGAAAGCGAGGGAGAGTCACACATTTTTAACAGATGAGATGAGGTTGAGTTTATCTTGTGGATGTTTGCAATTTGTTTGATGGCATGCCAAGTATCTTTAGGGTTATTTTTGGCTCTCTGGATTTTTTTTTTATTGTATTCAAGTTTTAACTTTTTAAGAAGGTTGTTACAAAAAATTGTCCCATTAGTTCCTTTAAAAGTACTGCCAAAAGACTAATTATCTTATTATTATTTATTTATTTTTTTATTTTACGTTTAATTTATTTTATTACATTGAGTTGCTTAAATATTTTGTTATTGTTTTTTCATAAGCTATTTTTTAGGAGGTTTGATTAAGTTGGTGAAATTGGGAAAAACTCGTTGTTATACTGAATTTTCACGTTCTAATAAGAGTGATGGGCTCAGCAGTCAGCAATCACATCCAATATCTGGAATGGTATTCGATTACTGAAAGTGTTCGCTTAACATCCACCTATCCCGAGGTGGTACTTCTTTAGAGACTTTATTTTGGCAACTTTTAGGGTTCTTCCAAAGATAATAAGGAAAACGCGACGTGAGAACTTTGTAGTTGAAACATTTTGCAAAAAAACTGGGTTTGCCCCCATCATCATCATCAGCCTGATGAAGTCCCTGCTGGACATAGGCCTCCTCCCTAGAATAGCACGACAAACGGCCTTGAGCCGCCTCCATCCACTGACTTCCTGCGATGTTTATAAAGTCTTTAGTCCATCGAGTGGAGGGCCTTCCTCTACCAAGTCGTGCGATATTTGGTCGCCACTGGAGAACCCTTATTCCCCAAGCCCAATTGTCAGTTCTGCTAGCTATAATGATCTGTCTATTACCACTTCAACTTGCTAATTCTGAGAGCTATGTCGGTGATCTATAATTCTTCTACGGATTTCCTCATTTCGGATTTTATCACGCAGTGAAACCCATAGCTATGTCCATAGCTCGCTGCGCAACTTTGAGCTTCTCTGTACGGCCAATAGTTAGCGACCATGCTTTAGATCATCACGGCAACACACACCAATATAAATGGCACAGCAGAACCATAAGTGCATGAGTCCGACTCGCACTTATTTTATTACTTTTGTTAATCGACTTCCCAAAAAGGAGGAGGTTCTCAATTAGGTAGTAATTTTTTTTTTATGTTTGTTACCTCATATCTCCGGTGTTTATGAACCGATATGGAAAATTCTTTTTTTATTTAAATAGATATACTTACAGATTGGTCCCATTTTTTTCAGAATCCAGTTCTGATGATGGAATCCATGAGGAATTGAGGGAACTCCTTAAATGTTGTAGGCATATATATTGCGATTTTGATATTTTCAGCAACAAACCAAGCATTTGCATTCAGAAAGTATCATGACCCTTTCACCACTATGCTTTTTTCATAAATTTTTTTCATCCAGATATTTTGTCGAATACAATGGCGGAAGTTGGTTTTTTAACCGACTTCCCAAAAAAGGAGGAGGTTCTCAATTCGGTTGTTTTTTTTTTTTTTTTTTTTTTTTTTTTTAATGTTTGTTACCGCATATCTCCGGCGTTTATGAACCGATTTGGAAAATTCTTTTTTTATTTGAATAGATATACTTCCAGATTGGTCCCATTTTTTTCAGAATCCAGTTCTGATGATGGAATCCATGAGGAATCGAGGGAACTCCTCAAATATTGTAGGCAAACATATGGCCATTTTGATATTTTCAGCAACAAACCAAGCATTTGCATTCAAAAAGTATCATATTCCTTTCACCACTATGGTTCTTTCATAATTTTTTTTCATCCAAATTTTTTGTCGAATGCTATGGCGGAAGTCGGTTTTTTAAATGAAAAGTTATTAAATGAAAAGTTATAGTAAAGTGTCAGGTTTATTACGGATGAAAAAGTGTCAAATCGATATTATATAACTTTCTACTACTTTTATGAACTAAGCAATATTGCTCTTCACTAAAATGCAACAGAGCATTAATTTATTTGCTCTTAGCTCAGCCCTTGAAGAGTTTTCCTTCTATTTTCTTCTTCTATAATTTGTTTCTTAACTAATTCCGAATTTATAACTTTCAAAAGTTTGTTCGGCTCTTTATCCCATCGATAAAATTTATATTCGTTGCAGTAATCTGATAACTTAAAGAAATTATCTAATTTTCTTTCTATTTTCTTTATTAAGAAAAAATAAGTCCTTGCTCTTTCAATCGCAATTGTTTCAATATCGATATTCCTGTCACGACTTCCAAAGCCGTATAGTGCATTAATAACCTAAAAGCTCCGTTATTCTTTGATTGATGTTATTTGGCATGTATCAACAGAGGCCTTACCATGAACTGTTATAGCGATTCTGTTTAAAAACTATTCAGTACAAAATATAGGTAATAGAATTGAAATTATCGTGGCTTGGTATCATTTTAGAAAAATTACGACTATACACCACGTACTTTACTATTCTCCTGCTGACGTTTCGTTGACCATTTTGAGGTCCTTCCTCATGAGCACCGACCGCGACCACCCCGCGTTCTCGTCGCATGACCTTTGAGCGTGGTCGCGGTCGGTGCTCATGAGGAAGGACCTCAAAATGGTCAACGAAACGTCAGCAGGAGAATAGTAAAGTACGTGGTGTATAGTCGTAATTTTTCTAAAACAAAATATAGGTTCCGTGATGTCCGCAGCTATATTTAAAGGCACAGTAGCAGGTCTATAGACTTCTGCGATTAAAGTTATTATAACTTTTCATTTAAAAAACCGACTTCCGCCATTGTATTCGACTAAATAATTTTGGATGAAAAAAAAAATGATGAAAGAACCATAGTGGTGAAAGGATTATGATACTTTCTGAATGCTAATGCTTGGTTTGTTGCTGAAAATATCAAAATCGCCATATGTATGCCTACGATATTTGAGATAAATATATATATATATATTTGATTTTTTTTTTTTTTTTTTTTTTCTCAATTCCTCATGTATCCCATCATCAGAACTGGATTCTGAAAAAATGGGACCAATCTGGAAGTATATCTATTCAAATAAAAAAATAATTTTCCAAATCCGTTCATAAACGCCGGAGAAATGAGGTACTAAACATAAAAAAAAAACAACCGAATTGAGAACCTCCTCCTCCTTTTTGTGAAGTCGGTTAAAAATGATGACGGATGTCAACGATGAACCGATATTTTGTACTGTTTTTGAACTGAATCGCTATAAGAGGTCATGGTAAGGCCTCAGCAATTCATCAAAATCGGTCGCGCCAAAAGCACTGGATTGATTAACATTGTATGCAACTGCCGTTTCCGCCTATTAGTTTAGGGTACTTATATGCCGAAGTTTAGGCATGAATAAATCACATTTGTGTGTTGTGTGTGTTATGCTAGGATAATGTTTCCGCAAGTATATTGCCTTATTAATGGGACATTTGATGAGGGGAAAGGTTCTGTCAGTTACATTTCTCTTATAAATACCAAGACACAACATATACACCTATATACATATACATATACACACACCGCTTCCAACGTCATTATTATTTTTCAGAAATAAATAAAATAAATAAATGCTGGACATTTCACACAACATTATCTAGCCCCAAGCTAAGCAGAGCTTGTGTTATGGGTACTAGATAACTGAAATACTTAATACAACACAACATTACACAGATATATATTTTTTATTATACATAGAAAAATACCCAGAACACCCTGAAAAAATATCTGCAGATTGTACAAATATTTGTTCAGAGGCGGGAATCGAACCCGCAACCTCCTGCGTCGCAGGCGAACCTTCGCCCGCCACGCCACAGAGGTCGAATATCATAGTATCGCCTATCATATTGCTATGGTAATATTTCCCTTAACTTCAATATAGTTTGATTGGGTTTATTTGGGTATTATTTTATTATATTATATCTATGCTATGTATGTAGATTTGTATTTGTAGTATAATAGAAGATTTTTTTAATTTATGTATTTCGTTAGTTATTCCATATTGGTATTAAGAATTAGTTTTTACTTCTTTTGTATAATCTTTTCAAATTTACGCACACCGGCTAATCTTCTAATATTACAGATCTCTCTCCATCCAAAAGTTGTCTGGAAGAAATCGCTTCTATGCGATTAGAGCGCCCATTGTTCTTTTAATAACTATGTTAAGATTTGTTTATTAACCAACTTCAAAAAAGGAGGTTCTCATTTCGGTTGTCTTTTTTTTTAATTATTTTATGGTGTACAATAAAGTATTTTCTATTTTATTCTACTTTTGATTTTGCCTTGATTAGTTCTTTTCTCTTTTGTTACATCTATCGTCTCTTAAGACTAAGTCATCACTTAACTTATGCAACATTTTTATAACTTTCGTGACTGTTTTCCTAGAAAACTGTCGACCAGCATAGTGAGGTCTTTATGGAATCAAGTGTCTCAAGCAGAACTTTCTAGAACCTGTATTTCTTGTAAAAATAGTGCCCATTTATAAGGCGAATCCACACCGAGTAATCTGTTACGTCACGCCACATCCGTCGTGTCACGTGACATGTG
Organism: Epirrita christyi; assembly: GCA_951392215.1. Lineage (NCBI taxonomy): Eukaryota > Metazoa > Arthropoda > Insecta > Lepidoptera > Geometridae > Epirrita > Epirrita christyi. The sequence continues at coordinate 4,517,302 of OX595842.1, read as the reverse complement.
ATGATGTGGGTACCGGAGACAAGTTGCCACAATGCCATAATAGTGGAATGCTAGCTAGCTGAAAGTAGCTTTATATGTTCGGTATGTTTTAATGAAAAATTGTCCACAAGACACAAAAAATACAACCGAAATTTTGTAGTAAACAACTATACAAACAAGCAAAACACTTTTCTTTCTAACATATAGAACCCTCTGGGTGAATCAAGGACATTATCTCACACACAAAGACAAGGTCTCAGGAAATCGGTGGATGAAGGCGAATCAACACCGTTCGTCGTGGCACTCTACAGAGGAAACATTCTATAGATGTCCAACAGTGGATATCTACAGACTGATCATGAAGACTATTATAGTTTTAATACCACTGCATATTCACTGTGACACATGTTTTAGGATTGGGTTGAGTTAAGAATAGAAATTTAATAAAAATGGGTTGAGTCGATATAAATACCTAAATGGGTTGACCTTCATTGGGTTGAGTTTAGAAGCACTCGAATTGAGAACCTTCTCCTTTTTTTGAAGTTAAAAACACAAATATTACCTAACGGGTTGAAACGATAAGCACTCAATTCAGGGATGGTTAAATATGCTGTTATATTAGACAGGGATTATAAAGGTCGCAGGAAGTCAGTGGATGGAGGCGGCTCAAGACCGTTCGGTGTGGCATTCTATGGGGGAGGCCTATGGCCAGCAGTGGACTTCTACAGGCTGTTGTTAATGATGATTTAACAGAGATTATAATTAAGAAATTATTAAAAATCAGTAAATGTCAGCAAAATGGCTAATCCCTAAAGTTCGAAACTCATTGATGACTGAAATTCTCATCATATCAAGACAAATGCCTCCTCCAATTGATATTCTGGAAATCATTGATTTGCGGTCATTTTTCTGACAGTTTGTCACTGGATGACATTCAAAAATTGCACCTCAAAAATAGAGCCTCAAAGTGATATTTTCTGGACTAAAGCACCTATTTACTATAGTCTGTATTAGCTAGTGAAGCTGAGATTGAAAAGGAATGGGTATCTAAAGGGCGAAAGGTTTGCTTGTTTATGTGTACTTACATCTACTTTAGAACGATGTGTGGTTACCGTAACCACTCTTTCCTGACTTAGGAACTTTTCCACTGGCACCAGCTACTAAGAAATTTACAACGGATACCCTTCCTGTCATAGCCATATATAAGACACCTGGGTTAATGGTTGTATTACGAGTGATGAAAAACAGAAGAACACATTTTTATTACTGTCGCATCTTCAATTATTCCCTGTTTGTTAACATTGATATCCTCATCCAAAGCCCTTAAGTATAAGTATAAAAAGTTTATTTTCTGAAACAAAAAACGAAGATGAAACAAATTTTACAAATTAAAGGTAGTACCTACTTACTTAACTTATACATAATATTACTATAATAAAATAAAATCTATTACACTAATAATACTATGACGCAGTTCAATTTAATTTGCAAGAACGCTAGCTCCCACCCTAGGAAAACCTGTGTTGTGGGTAGCTAGCCTCTTTCGAACATTGTGACCGTACATTGATACTTACGCATAATGAGAGTGCCACAACTATGTACTCAATGTTAAAATTAATATAATAATAAATATACTAATTTGGTTAAATTAAAGTTAAAGTTTTTTTATAGAATTACTTAGGGTATTTTAATTAGACTAAAAATAAGGAAGTTTAAATTAATTCGCTTTCTTGATAATTTAGAGAGCTTAACCAAACAGATGTGACTTTCCTACACTTTTTTCTGGTGAGTGATACTCACCAGAAAAAAGTATACTATACGAGTAGTACTGTACTAGTGTAGTATACTATACTATACTACCTTGTTGGTCTTGTTCGTGTTGGTCTTGGCCTAAGAATTGGACTCCTCCAATTCCTCTTATGAATGCCGTAAAAGGCGATTAAGGGATTACGCCATGGGATGACCAGCAGCATCCACCTGAGAGCTTAACACCAATACTTAACCGCCTGCCAAGCATGGTGATTATGGCAAATCCTTCCAAAGCACGGTACGGGTTAGTTGTTATGCATGTTATGGGAGATGCCTCATCCAACTGTGGATGTCTACCGACTCATGAAAGAGACACTTATCTTCATAATATACATAATCCTGATCCCACACTAGGATTCCCTGTGTCGTGGATATCCAGAAAATACGATTAGGTACCATGGTACCATAACACAAGCATTTGCAGATCATGCAAACACATGTCTCGCAACGAAAATCAAACCTGCGATTCTATAGTCTCAGCTAGCTGCTCGCCCGCCTCGCTACAAAGGTCTAAGATGTGTCTTGATAAATAATACTTGAAGACGCGTGTGTGGATTTTTAAAAAATAACAATGACGAGATATTTCTCACAATACTTCTAGAAACGAGAACGTTCCATATTTCATCGTATTACTGCAGACAGTGAGAGTTTAGTTCTGACATTTCAGAGAAATTCAGCTCTACTTTACCAAGATGTTGCAGGAATATGTAAGCACGTTAGACACAAGCTACGTGATTGTTGGTTGGTTTGGTTGATAGTTTTAAGAAAGAAAAGAAAAGAAAATCATTTATTTACAACAATGACAAACGTGGCACACACAGACATTAAACAAAAACGAATACACATTTATCCAATAAGAAAGAAGAATGTGTGCTTCTTAGCACATTATTACGCATGACGCATCTATTCACGCATCTTTACTCGGACTTGTTGGGCAATTTTCGTGGGTATAACATTTGTCCTGGCTGCTGGCTTATTTAGGAGTGTGCTATTACTGGAAGAAAGCGTTAGCCAAGTTGGTCGTGGAAAGCAATGGCGGCGATGAGCTCACTACTTATCACGTCCATATTCCTGCGACTGTGCAATCCAGGTCCAAGAGGCTCTGCCTACCCCTTAGGGGGAAAAGGCGTGTGTTTATGCATGTATAGTCACAAGTTAAGTACTCAGGTAGATGCTGCTGCCCATTCCCTGGTGTAATCTCTGAGTAAGGCTTTAACAACATCCATAGGAGAAGATGGGGGAGTCTACTCTTAGGTCGGATACTTTACGACACAATCTTTATTAACAGAAAGAATAATACAACTTATGCGAGTATATACACAAAATTTAAAAAATACAATTGGAACAGTTGAGTTGTCTAAAGTCCGTTGCAAACGATCTAAAGATAGCCCAGCGGATCCAAATCACTACGAGACAGAGACGTCCTCAAGACGCTGCATTGACGCTGAGGCTGCATTGCCACGCTGAATGGCAACACTAATGCGTTGAATCAGATAAGAACGAACTTTCGGGTCACGTATCGCTTCGATTATTCCTTTAATTGGATTTCCACATCCATTTCCAATTGTATTTTTGATTTTTGGATTGATATGGTTACAAAATTCGGTCCTGTATAATTTCGTTTCAATGTACATACGGTACAAAAAGTTAAAGTGCTTTGTAGTGTTTTCGTTTGTGTAATGGACGACAGAAGGATTCTTACTTAAAATAACTGTAATACAAATTCCTATTTGTTTTTCTTACTCTTAGTACTCTGACCCCACATCTCACTTGTCTACAAAGTTTAATAATATGATTTATACTGGCCAACAAATAAAACAATGTATGACCAAAGAGATCTTTCTCCACAGAAAAGTTAGGAGAACGACTTTATTTCGAGGTACAAGGTAAAGTAATAGTAAAAGTAAAAGGAGCGAGGTAAAAGTTATAGACGCTCTTCTTTTTTGACGAGTCACTTTTTTTTTCTGTGCCACTTTTTCTGCCGTCATTGTTAAGTGGAATGGTTTTGTGAAGTGCATTTAATATTCAAATTCCACATTTAAGAAAAAAACAGCACCTGCTTGACCTAGTTCTTTGCATATTTTTTAATTTCTTGTTCAAAGTTTTTAATTATTTATGGTAAAATAACGTGTGCCGTGGTGTGTCCGGTCTGAGAATTGAATCCTTCGTCTCCTCCCGTGGATGTTGCAAAAGCTGACTAAGAGATTAACCCAGGGGATAGACAGCAGCATCTACCTGCGTGCACTGCGATTACCAATCTGCCTGCCAAGCGTGGTGATTAGGGTCATGGTTATTAGACCTTGCAAACATTTAACTAAAAAAAAAAATTAAATTGACCTCTAAAAGAACACAACACATTAATTTAATAACATTGTTTGATTAAAGAAAGCCGACCCTTATGTGGACAGAACCTCTATTAATCTTGTGACTCGAGTTTTTGCCACGATTCATCATATAACTTTGATAATTTAATAGTTTAGAAAGAGTTAAGATTGTTTTTTTTTCATAGCGTACATGTTCATGTACCCTAATTGAATTACAATCTAGCCATAAGGCAGGTTAATAAGTAACTTAACATTGGCCTAGATTTATGAATTAACTACAGCTATAAATGTGTCCATTAGCATTTTCTTATTGTCTCTATTTAAGGGGAGGGCACTTCGTTCTTGTGTTCATATTATCATAAAGTTGATGATTTTAATTTCGGAAATTCCATTCTTAGTGCACCCCTAAACCACAATATAAATGCTGTCTTTAAATTTCAGGTCTCTAGGCTTAGGCTGTGCGTTGATAGTCAGTTAGCGAGTCAGTCAGTGAGTCAGTCAATCAGTGAGTCAGTCAATCAGTCAGTCACGCAACGATTTTATCTCAGAATAAAGACTAGCACTTTATTCTGAGGATTTTATGCACATTGACATTTACTGATATAATGTAGGACCAAGGTCACCAACATAGCTCTCATAATTAGCAAGTTGAAGTGGCAATGGGCAGGTCGTATAGCTTGCAGAACTGGCAACCGTTGAGTAATAAAGGTTCTCGAGTGACAGCCACAAACCAGACGACGCGGTAGAGGAAGGCTTTCCACTCGATGGACTAAAGATATTATGAACGTTGGTAGACAGAGGCGGCTCAAGACCGTTCGTCGTGGCATTCTAAGGGGGAGGCAGAGTCCAGCAGTGGACTTCTACAGGCTGATGATGATGAAGATGATGTAGATCCATGATAACTGGAACTACTTCTAGGGTACATTTATCAGGGTATTCGTTTGTATTAAAATGTTTTAAAGTCTAAAAAGACAACATTGTAATTATGTGTTAGCTATTTAAAGTTCGACCTATAAAAATATGATTGGGTAAAGAGAAACCTGCCAACAGGCACCAAGTTAGATCGTAAAAATAACTCGACTGCCTTGTTGCGGTAACTTTTGTATGGAAACTTTGTATAGAAGAGAAAGTACCGCGTCTATCTGTATGGAAATATGAGAGGCATTCTCAACTTCGAAACTGCAATTTAGGAACACAAATCAGCGATAAACCTTAACTTTGCTCTGCCAACTTTCAGGACGTGGCCAGACTCTACATCAAACTGGACTAGCTAGTTTAGTTCTAAGGAATTTAAAGTGGTTTAATGATTCACTTGTAGACTAATGTTAAAGTATACCAAAAGGGGTAGACTTTGTAATCAATGAGGACTCATTAGCATAATTCGTAGCCTGACTTCACTCACTGATTTCTGTCTCACAGTTTGTGCCACGATCCATAATAATCCAGAAAACAGAGAGACAATTTTCCACGTCTAGATCTAGAATTTATCGTCTAGTCAATTGCTGCTAAAGAATGAAATTTTCTGTTCCAAGACGTTCTAAAAATAATACAAAAACTCATTCTAGCTACTTCAGAGCATTTTTTATCGTCATCGGAACGGAATTGAAGAATAATTGTTCCATTTTGCATTGTTAGTTTTGTTCTTTTTTATAGTATTAGATGGAATAGCGATAAGATAAGTTGCCAAGCGAGGGTTAGATTTTAAGATTTCTTTTGGATTTTACAATCGTCTGAAAAGAAAACGGTGCAGCTTCAACACCTATAGAGGCATAATTTTGACGCTGGAAAAGTGGGATTTATGGCCTACCCCTGTGGGAGCGCAAGTCAATGCCTCTTCGCAAACTAAAAGAAGACAGGTGGTAATTTTTGTTTCACTAAACGAAATACCAAAATTAGTATAGAATGATGTCAACTCTAAACTAATTAAGCAAGTTTAATTCTCCCACTTAATTTAAATGCGGTTGAAGTTGTAATATGTATGATGTACGTATTACAACTTTCAGAAGCCAGATTTTAGATGTTTATGTATTTCTTAGAGCTAAAACCAGTGGTGGATTTTAGGATGGCTTAGCTTTTCGTACATTGCGAATAAGAGATAACTTAAACTTAAGTAATTCATTGTAATTTCTACTACCTACTACTAGCATCTTTGTTGTTTACACGCTATCTTTCACCTTTATGTCTAACTGAATCCTCGTGACTTCCGTCCGCTTTTTAATATATTCTACTGTATTCATCATCATCATTATCATCAACAGCATCAGACTGTGCAAGTCCAATGCTGGATCAAGGCCTCCCTCTCGCTTAAAATGGCACGATTAATGGTCGTGAGCCGCCTCCACCGACTTTCTGCGATGCTTATAATGTCTTTAGTCCATCAACAAAAAACTATTCTGTAAAACGATTTATTGACGTTCTGCTAATTGAATTTGGTTGCGACGTACACATTGAATACGACACAAAACGCTCTATCCCGATGTGTCATCGCATTAGGCGTTACCACAGAAACAGCAATTCTATCGTATGTACTTTCTAAAGCTCACAAAATAAAAAGCCCGAAACGACTTTAAAGTTCCATAATATATTCATATTGAGAGCAGATGCTATTTATCTGAGTAAAGTAACATGCTGTGTTCAAAATATGGCATATTAGCGGAGGCTTTTATCGTTTCCAAGTAAGGTTGAAATCGATATTGGAGCGACTTTTAAAATATGCCATTCTAACACACGTTTTATTTACTAACTTATATCGTTAGTTAGGTACCTGCTTCAGCGGTTCGTTGGCATTTCTTTCTTAACAGAGTACTACGGGTTCGGGCTAAGGCTCTTTACCCTCGCTCAAATGGCAAACAGAATATTGCGTTGCTTGTCTGGGCCGCATTCAGGTCACTAAAATTACTTCTATTTTCTTACGCCATTTTATGTTTACTAACCACAGTATTATGAAACAACGATCCCGTTTGCCCAATCGGAACAAAGTTGTCCATTTAAAGTCACGTTACGACTGGCACACCAAGCCAAACTGGCAGGAAAACTGGCAGGAAACTGCACCCGACATCTAACCGCAATAACTCGGGCGAACGGAAACAAATAATCATTTTGTATTCCCTTTTTATGGGGTCAAATTCCTGCAAGGTGCGGAGGCATCTCTGCAAGATATAAAATTGCAAATCTTCATAGATTTTCTGCTTCAGCGTATATGGGTTATATTTTATACGGATTTGGAGTCACAGAGGTCGAGACAAAAAATATGATGATATCGATAGTTTTCACGAGAGTTTTTATTACTTAAACGATGAAAATGCTCCTAAACGAAGAACCTAAATAAAGTCATTGACCAAACTAGTAATTGATTTTCACGCATGCGCTAGTCGATAATAGTAAACAAATGTAGTATAATTGGATCATGATAATGATAGGGTCGTATAAGTAAACATTACTTCGGAATAGCCTGTACGTAGGTATTCGTATAGCGTATTGCCTTTGTGTGTATTCTACCCTTTTCTTGCACTGACTTCTGAACTAAATTATTTTTCCCCCGTGTCACTGGTTTTGTCCTTGTCACCCTGATCTAAATAAGAAACTTAATTGTGTTGTGTTGTTGTTTTTGCCATGTCCGGCCTTGAATGAACCCCTCTTCTCCTCCCGTGGATATTGTAAAAGCCGACTAAGAGATTACACCGGAGTATGGGCAGCAGCATCTATCTGAGTACTCTACACCAATACTGTGATCACCAATCCACCTGCCAAGCGATAGGAAATCCCTTTATTCTAAGAGGTAGGCCTCGTCCAAGAAGAATAGCCAAGCTAAGTAAAGGTAGCTTATGGAACCAATAATTGATGCGCCAAAGTAAGCTTGAACCAAACATTCTCTTTAGATTGTCACTCTTTGGTTCTGTCATATCGAGTACAGCCTCCAAGTCAATTAACAGGTAGGTAATCAGCGCGGTCAATTTTGCGGGTATTGGGTCAAGGTCTTACACGCTCTAGGTAGGGTGAATACTCGAAACTTGGCTTTAATTTATTTTTATCTAACGAAGAATGAGGCTTATTCAGGGGTTTTTGATACGGGAATAATAGTTTGTGAACGTCACGTACCCAAAACCTATCAAGTGGAGAAACACTATATGGTTTCGTAGGCAATATCTCAGAAACTACACAACATTTCTTATTCAAACCAGTTTTAGTTTAAAGTGCATTTAAGTTTTACTACTTTATTTATTTTTTCAGTATTTCCTACTCTTTTGTTGAAAAGTAAGAGGAGACAGAGGGGGAGGGAGTAGGGCAACATACACTTCACGACTGTAGGCGCCCATATCTCTTCGAGTATTAAATAAATAACAAATTTTTGTCCATTATATCAAATTTGTCTACACCGGTTGGTGTAGACAAGCGTGTTGGTGTGTTGGTGCACTGTTTTTTTTTTCATCCAGCCATTTATCGAGTGCTCACATTCGTATGGACGATCAGACTGACAGGGCGAAGTCATAAGGGTTATTTTTTTGGCATTTGGTAACGGAATCCTATAAAATGTGATACTCTGTTAAAAATTACTTTGCAAAGTTTGCAAATACAACCTATAGAAAAATTCATAGGATGAAGAAGCATTTTCTTTCGAACCTTTTAAGTTAGATGATAAATTTTGAATTCCTAGTGAAAGTTTGGAGTAGTTTTGGGATTTCAACAACCGAAAAAGTAATGCAACTAAAAGAATTAATGCATCTCATGCGAACTGTCGTGGAACACGAAGATAGCATGTTTTAACTCTTGAGAATGCAAAAACAGTAATACCCACAGAGAACATTTTCGGTCGCTAGACTTCGATCAAGTTTGGTTCAGGTTACGCCAGGAGATGAACAGCAGCATCCACTTGAGTAATAAATACCAAACTGCTATCACTAATCCACCTGCCTGCTTGCCTAGTGTGGTGATTACGGCAAATCCCCCATTGCACGCTATGCATGCTATGAAGAGGCCTCATCCAGCAGTGGATGTCTACCGGCTGATGAAGAGGGACTTAGTTCAGAATTGAAACTTTCGTGGTTGGGAATCATTTTAAATTGAAAAAACGGCTAATTACCACTGTTTTCCGTCACGCGTTCGACGGTAGACCGGCGAAAACTTTTTCGCCGGTCTACCGTCGAACGCGGTCGCGGGCGGTGCTCATGATGAAGAGGCTTCTGAACTCAGTCTCGAAACGTCAGCAAAAGTGACGGACTTAGTTCACCTGGGTTTATTCCACCTGGGTGCGTTATGTACACTATTTGTAAGTATAAATCACTAGTTGCGCCACGCGGTTTCACCCGCGTGAATAATGATGAAAATTGATGATGATGATGATGAAAAGTAGCCTATGTGTTAATCCAGGGCGTAAAGTATCTCCATTCCAAATTTCACTCAAATCCATTCAGTAGTTTTTACGTGAAAGAGTAACAAACATCCATCCATACTCACAAACTTTCGCGTTTATAATATTAGTAGGATTAGTAGGATTAATTCCTTAGTTATAAAAAAAAATTGATAAATAAATTCATTCGTAAGGTTTTACACCTACTATTTCTCTGAATGATAAAAATAAAAATCTTAAAAACAATTTAAGCGTGTAGAGTCCCATATTTTTTTTATGTCTTCATTATTTATTATAAAAACCTTTATAATTTGCTTACATGCCGGTCCTGTGAAGTGTACAATTGACTTAAATCTAAACAAGATATATATCACACTCATAATATATATTTTTCAAATGAAGTATGTCACATCTCTGGCAGTATCTTTAATTATTATTCGGAGGGTAGTACAATATTTAGTATTTGAAGCATAAGTACAAACTAAATCGCTGGCTTCCGAACAGTCGTAGGTAAGATATTTATTTACGGAGACCGTCCGTGTGATCGTTTCTAAAATTGAATTATCACCAGCTGGCTCCGAATTTTAGTATAATACTGTAGGCCGACCCTCTGTTCTTCAATTTGCATAGTTGCGCTGTGGTATGAGAATACGGTTGCTTTTGGGTCTGCACGTGTACCTTATTATTATTTTGTACGTTTATTTTATTTTTTGCATAGGTTGACCTACATGTATGTACCCACAACGAATAAAAAAATCTTGCTAAGAAATGCACCGTTGTAAACTGATTGTATTAAACAAATATCGCAATTATTTGTGCAAATAAACCATTGTTAAGTAAAGTGCCAGATTCAAACCAGTACCAGAGCCAATTTCATCATCATCATCATCATCCTATAGAAATCCACTGCTGGACATAGACTTCCTGCGACGTTCGTAATGTCTTTAGTCCATCCAGAAGTTAGCAAATTTGTTTTTGCATTCCTCCTCTACGTAGCTCTACGAAGCTCTACGAAGCTCTACAAAGCGTTACAAATTGTACGTCCTGTGTCCCTTTTATAAATTGCCTGACTTTGAGTTTCAAGAACAAAACTCATAAATAACCGCTAAAGTCCTTAGTTTTTATCAATACGGCAAACCATTTATTCCGAAAGTCCGTACATTTTGATTTATTTAGACGTAAAAGTTAGTGTCTCGTCGCACATTTTGTTTGCCATTATTTTTCCTTGTTTTTGGGTATAGTCCGCTCAGCTGTCCGGGCGGGTTCAGCCCTCTTTGTTTTAGATCTAGCAGCTGTTGTCTGTCTTGTTTTTGTTATGTTTCTATTTTTTACTGTTCCAGCTGTCGTGTTCCTGTCTGCTACTTGAATCGTCGTCAGCAATCTACTCAATAACTTAACCTAGCAAGTGTGAAGTTATAGAGATAGGGAATTATATGTATACCAATTTCTTAATGAAAATTTCTACAAAACACTGCTATCACTATTCTTCTTTTTTCGTATATTCGTGGCCCGCCCACTATAACATGGTTTTTTGTTGATGTTGTCACAAAGTCGAGAACAGGAACACTATTGCGACTCATATTATAGCGTTTTTATGCCGCTGTGCACACTGCACAGACAACTTCTCACTAAGTAAATTTTATAATGTTAGTGTTCCTGTGATGGACTTCATGTGCCTTGTGGGTCAAACAGTGATCAAAATGTAGGTTTTGTTTGCCTGTAGGTATATTTATTTTATTTTGTCTGTTGCTTTACCTGCTTTACTACCCTTGTAAAAATGAAAGAGATTAAAGCATACCTACAGAATCCATGGAAGTAATAAGTACTACGTACAACGTAGTACTTATTACTTCCATGACAGAATCATAATAACTATGTTGGCAACGATAATATATTGAAATAAATAATCAAATGTCAAATTACTCATTACTTCAAAACAACTTCAACTCTTTTGCAAACGACTGTCCGTATTTCTTGATTTTCTGTGCAAAAGTGAACCATATTGAAGCAGTTTAGGAAATGGGTTTCGTTGTGTGGGATTAAAAAAATATTTTTTATGGAATTTTAATCACCTAATGTACCAAATGGAGATGAATAACCCATGGCAAAACTCTTAAAGAAATAACCCTGACTCGTCAATTGATCTTCGCCATTTACTCCATGATAACACAAGACTCGCCAAATCATTTTAACATTATTACAAGACTTGCAGTTATAAACCATTCGGCATGCTCCGTACTCGCCAGACCTAGCCCCAACCGATAACCATTGTTTCGCTATTTAGGCAATAAAAAATGTTGTTTTTAGGAAACGTTACAAAATGCCTTCAGAGACTTTGTAGAGTCCAGATTCCCCAGAGTTCTATCGCAAAGGCATAAATGATCTTCATGAAATACTTAAATATGTAAATACTTCGATTAAGTACATTTATTTTAAACGTGTTTAAAATTTTCAAAATGAAACGATAATTTTATATGTTGACCCCTAATATATTATTATCGTAGGTACCTGGCTATTACTAAATTCTTGTAACTATGTTTATCATTATTACATTTTTATGTCTGCAACAGAGTACGAAGCAGAATCTCATTGCTCTGTGGAATCTCACATGCAAGGATTGGATTGGATTTTGAATTCAACCAATCCTTGCATGTGACTTTTGACATTATTGGCTGGCATCGCGAACTAGCAAACATTGAGAAGCGCCATGTACGGGTAGCATGGTCTACAAACTTCGTAGAGTATTTATGAACGTCGTTAATGATCTACGCACTTCGTAGAGCATCTACACTCTTTGTAGACCATCTACGCACTTCATAGAGCATCTACGAATGATATTGTAGAGCATCTACACACATTGTAGACTATCTACGCACTTCATAGAGCATCTACGAATGATATTGTAGAGCATCTACGAGCAATTTTGTAGAGCATCTACGATAGTTTTGTGGATAAGTTATTTTGTCATAGCAAACAATTTTGCTTATTATGTCGCAAGTTTACAAATTTGAATAGAAACCTCATAAACTGCCAGTGTAGGTATATCAGAATTGAAATGTTTAAAAAACCTGTCTTTTATTTGGGATACTCAATGTTGGTGACAACGAAATTCATTTACTGCTTCTCCCAAGTCAGGAAATTAGATTGAGGCGAGTCTATTAACTGTGTTCAGTGGAATACTACGCCTGATTTCTACCTTAGATATCAAATTTAATATTTGGGGTGTTGGGAGGTAGGTGAGTAGTTGTAGCACTGTATAATTTGAGTAAATTGCTTAGTTTTACGTGTATACATTTTTTTTCATTAATTAATGTGGTCCGTAAACTTTCTAATCCTTATTATTATTTATATGTACTACCTATAAAGTATTGCTGGAAATTCAAAATTAAAAGAAATCTAAGAGTTTATATAATACCAACAGGTGGGGATCGAACCTGCAACTTTCTCCCTGATACGAAGATGAGTGAACGGCTGAGCCACTGGTCATCTCTACGTCATCTCAACGTCAGGGTTATTTTTTGGAATTGTATCATCGACTCAAAGCGCCGTAGCTCCTTCTGCAAGCGAAACTTAACAGTCGTACGTAAGAGCAGGTTCAATAACTAAAGTTATTTTAGTTGATTGACGAGAGGTATTTCAGTGCATAAACAATCAAGGAGAAGGTCGCAGGTTTGATCCCCGTTTGGTTGGTAATTTTAAGATGTCATAAAATCTTAGTATTACACATAAGTGAGGTTACACTCTAAAAACAAATAACTATATAGGTAAACATATCTCAATTTGGCGCCATTATCTGTGCAGCCGATTTCCCTTTTCTCTCCCAAACAAAAGGAACGTGTCCCGTGAACAAATCCTTCCAACCATTAGAACATTGCGATCCAAATCCTTTCTAACTTGAATCGCTAATGCTGACGCGAATCGGACCCTGTTTCGCGTGAAAAAGCACCGCATAGAGTCCGGCTGTTTTGAGCTCTCCCCGTGTGATGTAGTCATAGAAGAAACACTAGTAGTTTCGTTCAGAAATTTCACTTTGACGAAACTTAAAACTAAAACTGACAATGGGAATCTGCGATACGTTAGGAGCGATAATACCAGTGCTTGACAGCTTGTTTCTATTTGCCATAACTGAAGGTCAGAAAAGGCAAGCATATTTTTTTCTGAATTTCAGTCTCTTGAATCTGAGCTATGTTCAATCGAAAGTCAGAACAATAAAGCTCATTTTACGTTGAAAGCTGGTTTAGAGTGACACAGATTTCGTGGAGTGTGGAATGAATGAAGGGGGAGGTATTGCGCAGCCTCCGTAGTCCCAGCCCGTCAGTCGACGGCGCGCAAAGCGGGAACACCGACGCATCCCGCTTCAAAAACCAATCAAATTAGACAAGTGTTTCATTATTCTAATTAAAAAACTTATTTTTTGTGTAAGTAACGTGACCACGGATGTGTATCGACCTGATCGAAATCTTTATTCATAACCGCTGATTTCTGCTTGCGAATTTCTGTTATCAATAGCTGAACCTAGTCACCTGAGATGTCTGGAGGTCGTATCTGTGCAGATTTAGTTCAAATGAGAGTGTCAATCACTTGCCTTTAATTTGTACATGATGATTATTTACCTTTGATTTTTTTTCGTTACCCATTACTACCTGTTAAAAGTATACTCTAGTTTGGCAGCTCTAGGCTATACCTTTGCCCTTGTCCCATGTATGCCTCGTCTATTTTTTCGGAAGAATTTACCAAAAAAAATTTCTAGTCTATTGTTCAAGAATAACTAACTGCATTAGTGAGAAACTATACGTTTTTTCGTCCAGCGTACCTCTAATTTTCTTTTAATTTAAAAATTACAAATCGGATCTTCATCAAGTTTTTTAGATATAATCTGTTGAGCCTCATAAAGATACAAAGTAATCTAGATTTCTGAAACATTGAACTAGAAAAAAAATTGAGAGAATAGAAGCGTAATTCGAAAAAAATCGACTACGTGTCCGTGGGTACCTTAAGGTGAGGAGTAACAAGAGCTAATGTCAACGCAACTTGTAGCTTCATCCAGCGCCACTTTTTCTCCTTAAGAGTTCTTTGATGTACTTGTTTCAATCCTATACTATAATCCTTGAATGATAATGCTTGTCAAATAAAGCGTTTATGTGTATTTCAGTTACTAATGCGTTATCAGTTCAATAGTCTCCATATTGTGTTATAATTTCTGTCTCATTATTCCCCAATTTTACGTAATTGACATCCTAAATACATAAGCAGCGTACAAAAGGAATGATGGATTTCGGAGGAAAATTTATTTCTTTTATACGCCAGTTGGCAAGCCACCGAGTTTCGGCTTCTCTTTGTAGAGTTAGGTACCTACCTACACGAGTAAGCGTGTTAGTCCTGTTAACTGCGATAATCCCTCTATGTAGCTTTAATACCTCGAGGAACATTCAGAGATTTAGGCGTGATGGATTTGGTATTGTAGTAGTGCCTTTAAGTAGTAAGGTCGTTTTCATGGACTGCCGGAAAATGAGTAGGTATTCGCTAATTTGTGAAACATAATTATTTATCAACTTTATTATTATGTCAAAATAAAAACAAAACAAAACAAATTTGTATCAGAATCACGTGATTCAACTCTGTGAAGACTTTGTTTATGGTTATAAACGCTGGGTATGTTCGCTCCGGATCAGTAGTACTATTGAGTAGTTTAACTGGTAGTACAAATGATACAATCTTGTTTCTTACAATGCATGGTGCAAAACTTGAGAGATGATTTTGAAGCAGTTTTTGTTATCTGATTGACCCGTAATTATCGTATATGTCAGATACTGATAACAATACAATATTATGGTGAAAATAAGGACTCCATCTGATGGTGGAGACCAGAAATCGCAGTGGTTCAGATTACTTATTGAATTGTATAATGTCGACCTTGACGACATCCGTGGCCGGCGGGCAAGTAGCCGGCTGAGACGCAAGAGGTGCGGGTTCGATTCCCGCTGCGGGACAAATGTTTGTATGATCTGCAAATATTTTTTCTGATTCGGTGTTGTGGTTCTCTAGTATTCGTAGTTCCTGATACCAACGACACAGGGAATGACATAATATGTATGTGACTATTAGGTTGTTATGTTATAATCATCAGCCGGAACACCAACTGCGTAAAAGAATATTAAATAAAAACTTAATGCATGGGTTTTGAATTCGAACGTTTGTTTTAAACAAGACATTTTTAAATACATTTAGATGCTACTCTCATTTAAAAAAAGTGGTGTGACTGCAATTATTCATAAATTAAAATGGAATCTTAAAATTTATTCCTGCCCCAAATAGCTTTGATTAAAATGAACTTTATGAACATCTTAAATTAAAATTCCGGGAGCTTAATTCAGCTCTCAAAACGTATAACCTCATTTACTGTACCCTCTTCACGAAGGCTTTCCTTGGTACGTTTCAAGGTATAAACTGTCGCTGACCCGTCCTTTCTGGATTCCCATGCTAGGTGTGTTCATCAGATGCCGTGGTCTTAGTTTAATCCCTTTTAGCCTTATTAAATTATTCAAACGTCACAGTGACGGAAATTTTTAGATGGTTATAAACAGACGTTCATAATTTCGGACCCTGTATGTGTGGCGAACATTGAATATACATAACACAACACATAGCATAACACAACCAACAGTCACATACGTTGTCATGATCCCACACTAGGATTCCCTGTGTTGTGGGTATCAGGAACTACGAGTACCATGGTACCATAACACCTAGACCCGAAACAAATATTTGTAGATCATATAAACATTTGTCCCGTAGCGGGAATCGAACCCACAACCTCTCGCATCTCAGCCGGCTACTCGTCCACCGCGCCACGAGGCCGTCAAACTTCATAATCATCAACAACAACCTATAGCAGCCCACTGCTGGACGTATATCTCGCCCATTGCGCGTCATTTCGATGGCTCTTTCTCGATGAACCGACATCGGTGGATGCAGGCGGATCAAGACCATTCGTCATGGCATTCTATGAAGGAAGTTTATGTCCAGCAGTGGACTTCAACTGGTTGATGATGATGATGATGTGTTGATGGAAAATTAAAAAAACAAATCATGAAAAAGGTTACGATTCCGGTGGATGGAGTCAAATCAAGAATGATCGTTGTGGCATTCTATGCGGTAGACCTATGCCCAGCAGTGAACTTCTAATTAATGGCTTATGATGATAATGAATTGGATAAACAATTCAAAAACAGAGCCTGACGAAGTATAAGATTCAGTTTGAACATTGAGAACAATATACGAAATTCATTATCAACCTTTGTGATAAAGAACGCATACTTATTCCACAGCAAAGTTCCCTCCTGATTGTCCTATTGTCACGTTATTCCCACAATAGTGCACATTACGTGAAAGTCGTAGGACACTTGCTAGAAGCGTGACCAAAATGTCAGATGTCTTTCTCAAAGATTGCAAATCAAGTAGTATTGTCGGCTCTGTCATCAAATTTAACCATTAACTCTGGCATTAAGACATTTAGACTGCATTATACAGGATGTCCCATTAAATAGTGTCTAGTGGAAGTCTAGAAGTAGAACCTATAGGCGTATCCGCATGTATATATCTGTGATTTTCATTTGTTTAGAAGTTGTGGCTATTTTGTTACGACATTTTTGATAAATTTATAAAGAATCTGACATTCGTCGAATCAAGTTTTTATTACAAAGCCGTTAAAGTAGCTTATTGAAACTTAGATAATAGCCAATGGAAAGAGGAAGTTATTAACAACTAAAAAAAAAACAGTAATTGGGTACAAAATCTTTATCATACGTTATACTATTAACTATTAATAAAAGCTCTGTTTACTTATTCCACGGTACAAATATTACAAACTCATGATTGTAATTTTGTCACAATATGACACATGTCATATTGTGACAATATTGTGTCACTGTGTACATTATGACAGTGGTGGTAACTTACTAAAGGCGTGACCAACATGACAGATACATTTCGAGCGGCGTTGTTGACTGCGTTCCGCGCAATTTGAACTTGTAACTTGTCAGTGTGCGTTTAAGATATTTATTCGCAGTTGAAATTGGCTTCTGTTATCTACACCTTTATTAGGTTTTAAATTTTGTTATCTTTCTTAAATTTGAGTTTATATTTCTTTTGAGATTTCTTAACGAAACTTGCTGTTTTTCTAATGTCCCATGTTTAGTCGCTTTTGTGTTAGCTTTCATTTGTTTTGTCTTATTTATTTCTTCTCCAGATAGCTATTATTCGTTGTATAGATGATAATTATAGTTATTATCAATATCCCTATTCTATCGTAATCGAAGTACACCTACTGATGTACAATCTGTTAATTAACAATTTTATTGCCGTTATTTCTGTGTATAGTTAATTAAAATTTTACGATTGGGTCCTCATCATGCCGTCGGTCCAATAACTATTAGTCTAGTATAATTGGTGCGGACAGTTAGATACATATTTTGCTGGTTAAGACTTTACCTATACAGGTTGCCTGCCAAGCTATCTTTTAAAACTGATCATTTTTCACTGTCACTGTACAATACCGTAATCTTTAAATCTAAAACCTTTTTGACTTCTTGTGACTTTTTTTTTGTGCAATTGGATTAGATTTCTAAAACAAGAAACAATTTTCTAAAAAATGTACGAATTTCTCGAGAGTTTTCCGATTTTTCATCAACCCCATCTGTATCAGACCCCAGCTTTGATTACTCTTTAGTGACTATAGCCAATGATTCAGCGATAAGCAGTCAAGAAATTGAAAAGGCTTTCGTTTGCGTGAGTAAGCCCGTTTGTTGGATTAAATTGGCTTAGTTTGCGATTATGGACTGTCTGATCAGCACAAGGAAATAATTCTAAGCTCAGATTATACAGACGACGCACCAATTATAATTATTGGGAGTGAATTTTGTTTTTGTTTAGTGCCACATTATAATGAACCTTATAATGTGGCACTAAACTAACATTTCCTTTGATTAAAAATACTTGAATTCATCATTATCATCACTAGCCAGCTTACGTCCACTGCTGGACGAGGCCTCCACCATTAAATACAATGGAGGATTGCCATAATCGCCACGCTTGGCAGGCGTATTGGTGATCGCAATTTGATGTTAAGTACTCAGGCGGATGCTACTTCCCATCCTCTGGTGTAATCCTCCTGCGATCTTTAAAATGTCGTCGGTTCATTGAAAAAACTTCGAAGTATTTATATATCATGGTTCATTCTTGGTCATCCTTAATCAGATATGCAACCCTGTATAAAATCTCTGATTGTAACCTTTGTTATTGAATTTATTTGAACCTTTTTTAAAAGGTCTATCTTTATCTATATAGGCCAAACCAAAAAAGGGTGACTCATCCTCAGATCTCCAAAACTATTAAACTTGATATTTAGCATGAATGTTCTTTTTGGCTGCTAGATGCTCACTAAGAAAGTGTTTTACGAAGAACAACCCCTGAGAATCGTTCGTTAAAGTTTATATGAAAAAAGTTATAGGTACAAATAGAAAATGAAAAACGTTTTTTTGTCACGAAAAAAAAATAAAACAAGCGAACTGAACAACACAATCTTGCAACAATCATGCACTGTAGTATATTTTGAAATTTTATTCCGAAGCCCATGCAATTTCACATTAGTTTCGGTTTCTTAGTAAAATTTCTTGTTTGTCAAACATAATAATAATATATTTATTTTGTTCCGGGGTACTACAAACTTAAGAAAAGAAAAAAATAAATAAATCGAATCTTGAAAAAATTTCGAATTTCGTCTGCGGGTAAAGTCGCGGGCGAGACAGCTAGTATATTATATCCGCGCACTCGGGTAAAAAGCTTCACCTCAAGCTAACCGCCGACTTCCAACCGCTTCGCTTTCCGTTCACCGCACAGGTAAGCAGCTGAAGTACCTGTACGATAAACGCGAGACCGTGACCTATATCGCTCGAGCCGTATGTCACTCGGTTTCTATACCGATTTCGATCCTGTAAATAACTGAAACTACAAGTCGAAATCGTGACTCAAGTTACAATTGTCATCAAATAATATTTCGTTGATGTTGTTAATAATATGATAGATAGGCTAGGGATTCATTTTGATTGCACAAACAAGTAATTAGAGTTATTGGGATGATGACAAAAATTCAAGTATGTACACATGAGCCTAGCCCGAAGGACCAAATTTAGAAAATCTGATATTTCTAAATTTGGTCCTTCGGGGTAAAGAGCTGGTCGAAATAACAATAGAATCACTTATAGATAATTTTAAGTAATTTGTCATGATTCTATTGATTTTGCACGCCTCTCCTCTCTGCGTAGAGATAATGGCCCCTAAGTTTGAACCGTGAAGAACTCGAATGGGGGACACTTTGTCAACGTTACGGCTTTCCTACACCGCCTACTTATGAAATAGCCTGTCATAAGTACCACATTTTGCAAGTGGACACTCGAATATCTGATAGTGAAATTCTCATCAAAATTGATTTGGTAGTTTTTGTATGAAAACTTTCAATAAAACTGCAGTACAAGTTTGCGAAAACTACTCTTCTTTCACGCTTGTCTTGAACTGTCTTTTTGCATTCTTAATTTTAGGATACTTCAAGCATAAAGGTGTTTTATTATAGCCATAAGTTATAACAAAAACTTTGCTATGTTTTTTTTTCTCTTTTGTTTTGGTTTATGTTAGCCTCTTAACAATTTGAGAAGCTAAATAAAATTTTCACAAGAAAAACTTGTTATTTCCTGAAATAATTCCCAAGAAGCTTAGAGTCTTAAATTAATTGTAAAGACGCAAGCTAAATATACAAAATTAAAATGATAATTTAACCAGTATTTACCATCATAAATAAAGTAGGTATATGACGTAACATCAATGGTTCCATTTCCGTTTTGGCATTGAAAATAGCGAACGAAATGAAAGGCTAAAAACAAATAAAGGATAAACAATGCTCACCCGCATCATTTTTTGTTTCGTGACCCAGAAATAGAGGTTTGCCTCGCAGTATTATTTCCATTAGAGCTTGTTGACTTAACCCTTGAAGAGAACAGAGGTTTGCTGCCACCAGACGTCGGGACTCACATTTCAGAGTTTCAAATGCGGAGGCACGTTCCCCTAATTCATTTTCACTATCACGCTCAATTGTGCCGATGCCGCAAGCGATATTTTTTCGACGGCCGTAAATGAAATTAATAAATTGTTTACTGTCCAAAAGTTCCGTCTCCTCGGAATTCGGAAACAAAATCCGGCTCCGCAGAGATATCTCACTGTATGACAGTCTGCGAATTGATGACCCACTGACCCATTTCTGGACTGCAGCAGCCGACGGTCTGTGCCTTGCTATTTGTTGCGAGTTCTGGCAGTGATTCCTGCCTGGCCATGTCATCCATATTCATATTGTGCTGTTCTTACCGAAACCGATGCGGTATATTTCAACTTATGTAACTTGTTATGATTGCTTTGTAAGCTACCTAAGATAACTTATAAGGTACCTATACGCAGCCCAGTCGTTGATGTATAGGGTGCGTCTACAGGGAAATCAATATTACATAAGGAGAGAAGAATTTTATACGCCGTAATATTATAAGGCGCTATTCATTCCTGTAGGAGTTGCTACTTTTTGTTTATGAATATCCATATAAAGTTCTGCCTTGAACTACCTTCTTGGTAAGCAAACAAAAGTACGGCTCACCTGATGTAAAGTAGTTCCCGTAGCCTATGGGTGCCTACAACACCAGAGGCATCAAACGCGCGTTGTTGACCTTGAGACATAAAGATGAATAGAAGGAAGAGCTTTTAAAGGGCTTCTTCACCGTGGGTTGCACAATCGCAGTAATATAGGCCTAACAAGTGAGCTCATCGCCGCCATTGCTTAACATGACCACACTTTTTTCCAGTAATAACAAACTAATAACTAATAGTAATAAATAAGCCAGTAGCCAAGACAAATCTTATACCAACGAAAATTGCCCAACAATATTGTTTATGAAAAATTGGATTTCTGTCAACCTATGTATACATAAGAAAAATATTTGCGTCGACAAGGTCATGTCGGTCACGTAAAAAGGAGTATGAGGATACAAAAAAACTGTTTTCGCCCTTCCATTACAGCCAAGGATCCATTTAATTGTCATTCAAGCAATTGAAATAAGCGAGGCAGCGAAATTTAATGAGCCACATTTAGGTCAAGGCTTTCAGTTAGACACAGCGACACTTCAGTTTGAATATGCAACAATTTGAGCAAAACAATTCCGCTAACCTCATCAGTCCCCGTCACGCTTGGCAAAGCTTTTTCTGGTTTTTTCCTCCACAAGTTCTTGTTTGGTTCAATGTGGGTCGAGTACTTGTTTAATTAATAGTTTGATTGGTTCCACTAATACCGAAATTGCCTTTTGACAGTTCTCCGTATTGCTAAATTTTTTCGCTCGCAGGCTTAGAGTAGATCGATAACTTGGCTTACAGGCTCTTAGGTTTCTGCTTTAAATTTATGCCTTTTCCAATTAAAAGCCTGCACCGCTAGCAAATTCTTTCGTTGGTTCGCGACTTGAATATTTTATGCTAGCAGTCTCGTGGAAAATTATGCTTGTTGCACTGTACCATCGTGCTTAAGATTTCACTTCACAGCCACTGGTGATACGTTTATTCGCTTAGCACCCTATTAAAAAAAAAGCACGCAAAGCTCAGCATCTTTATTTCAAAACTAAAAAACGTTGAAGTGTGGGTCGGACTCGCGTGAAGAGGGTTCCGTACAAGGCTACCATAGTAACCAGAAGACCAATTGAATTCATTAGTCAGTCAACACATACTACTACTATATATACTATAACACTCTTCACAAATATTTTCCGTTTCCCGTGGAAAATTACTCATTTGATTTTCGTTTAGGTTTTCCTGATAACTATGAGTCAAGCCCTATAATTTGTATATATTTAACAATTTAATTTGTTCCACTCAATAATCTCGAAAAGATTATCGGGTGTTCGAGTTTCGTATTTTCTTAAATATCTTTTAAATTATGCATTTCATAATAAAATTTAAGATTGTAAAAAAATGTGTGCCTTCATTTGATATTGATTCGTCAAATAAACCGATTGACAATAGATTTTTATAGTTTAAAATTAGAATTGATTTATTTTTGCTGTACGTCCGTGATACGTGTACGTACGTCCATGATTGGGTTAGATGATTTAAAAAGGTGAAAAAAAGGAAAACGAAATTTCCACTTTTTTTTTTGTTACTTATAAATTTTAAATTGTTACATTTACAGAGTTACTTAACTTAGTATATGTACCAAATTTCAACCTTTTGGCCTCCAGTAGTTTTGGAGAAAATAGGCTATAACAGACAGACAGAGAGTAATCCTAATGGTTCCGTTGGTACCTTTTGTGGTACGGGACCCTAAAATGAAACACGCTTGTTACATCAGGCACATAGGGGTGGGTATCATTGTTCGGTCAAATTGAGAAGTCTCCCGAGTTTTTTAGATTGAGAACTCTTTGAATCGAATGAGTCGAACAATTGACAGAGAAACAGATTACGCTCGTATTTGCAAAGATAGCGCGCCTTAGGAGACTATAATCGAGACAAGAATTGGATTCGTGAGGCAGCAACGCTAAGGTCTAAACTGCGGCTTACCGCAACCGAGCTGAGTGCCCCGGGGACTCCTGTTACCCTACCCTATTATTCCACTATCTCGCTTCCTCTGTACGTGAAGACCTTATTTATTGACCGAACCTGATGTAACAACACACTTCGTGCGTGAATAACGTGCTGAACAATCTTTTTCTCACAACGATGAATTTTTAAGGGCGACGTGGGTTCATTGCATATTTAAAGGTGTAAAGGTGTGTCGTAAAATACACGTTTTGTAGTTCAGATTTCGGAGCTAAGTTTATCGCTTGGGCATAAGCTTTATACGTGTAATAAGAAATTACTCCCTGGGCTCATATGTACGTTCCCTATATTAGGTGAAACATTGTTACTGCTGTAAACTTTAATTTTATTCTGTCCATAGGAGTATTATATTTTAAAGCCAGACACACTTGGTGCTGTATAATTTTAGTAAAATGTTTTGTATTTCAACTTATTTTAATATCAGTAAAATTCACATAGAGTTTGCTAACAAAACCCGAAGCCGTGTTTTGTGCTCCTATTATAATGGGCTAGAGACCAAAGTCTGAGTTTTAACAGGCAATTGACACAGAAGTATGGAAACATAACATACATAACATAATACCCAACAGTCACGTATATAGTCCTGATCTCACACTAGGATTCCCTGTGTCGTGGATATCAGGAACTACGAGTACACCATGGTACCACAACACCCAGACCCGGAACAAAAATTTGCAGTTTATGCAAAGATTTGTCCCGAGCGGGAATCGAACCCACAACCTCTCGCATCTCAGCCGGCTACTCGCCCGCCGCGCCCTGAAGATCAAGGGAAAGAAAGAAAGAAAGAATGAAAAACAGTTTATATATGACTATACAAAAAACACAACCACAAAACAACAAACAGAATAGAAAAACTAAAAAAATGTGTCTGTTGCAAGCCACAAATGGGTCCCCAACTCAGTGTTTACAGGCCACGTAGGCAACCCAGCGCTGGTCTTCCGTTGTGGCTTAGAGTGAACCACGGAAATCTGCGGTGTTATTGTGTAGTGTAACACGGATTTTTGCATTGCAACAGTGTACACTGTTAACCTCAATTTCCATACAAAAATCTGTGTTACACTAAACCATGCGTGTCAATTGCTTATTAAAACTCACACTTTGGTCTCAGCTCCTATAACTCGTACGTGTTCTCATCCTCATATCGCGCGTGTGGTTTGTAATCTCACTGTAACACAATAGTACATTTTTTACCTCAACGTTTTTCATGAGCCTCAATTATGTAGACAGCACCGAGATTTGTACATGTAGAAATAAAGTCTGGTACAGTCTTGCGTATTGATTTAAATTCTATTAGGTTCTATTAATAGATATAAAGTAATCATCGACTTAAGGTTTCCACGTAAACCTCGTCGATCTTTTAGGATGAATTTAGCTTAAATTCAAATTTAAGCGTAATCTTTAAGAGAGTTGAAGAGTTATTCAGCCTACATATTCGACGAAATACCCAAGTATATTTCGTCCCTATGTATATATCCTTATATTCCATACTCTTCGTGTACTAAATACATAAAGTGCGTAAGAGCTCTATGACTAAGCAAAATTCTGGGTAGCTCTCAGCCTAAATTCTCATTTGTTCGCTTCGGAATAAACGTTTTATATCGCGCACACCTGTATGTTCGTATAAATAATTGTGAATTGCGCGTGGCGAGCGGTTATGACGAGATATTTTTTCTTTATTCTCTTCGCACAAAAGGTTAATACTTATTCTAATAGCGGTGTCAAATTTCAGTGTAACTTTGTTTCAGCCCTCTATTCGGTTAGCGGTCTTTGTCCCTTTTGCCCGTACTAGTTACAAGTTTCTTATTGAACTTGCATTCTCATATCGAGCCCGAATGCGGTCGTCTGTTCAGTGTTCTAGAGAACTTACGTTACACCGCTAGTAGCTACTGTTTGCCGCTGAATCGGAGCAGGTTCCCACTTACTTTCTCGGTGAAAAGACAAACTTGGACCATTGTGAGCATTACGGAATCGCGGTGATTACTTTCAGTTCAATTGGTGGCGCGCTTGCATCGCCTTTAGTAAATGTTTGAACCTTCTTTGTTTAAAAGTTTTCGAGAAGGCCGATTCCGTGCTTTAGAACGAGTGATGGAGTCTTGTTCGTGCGAGCGTAAAACCAATAGTGCGAGCACTTTCAAAGTATTAAATTTTTGTACCGTTTGATATTGTGAAAAGTGTTGACCGATGAAGTGATCGGGGTTTATTGTGATCGGATGCAAGGATGCATGAGAGCCGGCGCGGCTAGCGCTCTGCGCATCTCAAAGTGTCGGGGCGCGAGCGCGACTCGTGGTGCGGGCACTCGGCGCATGCGCACGCGCACGCGCTGACGTGCGCGCGGCGCTGCGCATGCTGCGGCGCAGCGCGATGCCCCCACGCCGGCCCCGCCGGCGGTGAGATGGAGGAGGGCGGGTACTGGCGGCCGTCGTGCTCGACGCTGTCGCTGCATCACGCCGAGCACCACGGATCGGCTACGCATTTGTGCGCGCGCCACCGCCCGCCGCCACCGACGCTGCGCCACGCACCGCACCACGCGCATGCGCACGCGCATTCGCACGCGCACCACGTGCCGCAGCACCAGCACGCCACCTCGTGCCCCGTGCACAGCCCTTTCAGACAACCGACACCGGAGTATTGTGCGGCACATTCACAGGTTTGTTTCTACACTAATATAATTGAACTAGCAGCTATCTATATTTAGATATACCTGAATAGAACACTTCTTAAAGAACAGCGTCACCTGTACCTGATTAACAGGTGTTTTTAATGAACACCGCTGAAAGCATAATAGGGTTTAAGAAAATTTAACGCTACAATGTGGTCCTGCCTGATAAATTATTAAAGTAAAGCTCTGAAAATTAAAATCATTTATAAATTCATCATACAAAACTTGTATAAAATATTAACGTACTTACCACCTGAGAGAAAAATATAATTTATGTAAATAGTACTGTGGACGTGACAAGAACATCCTAGAAAAGATTTATATAACAGTTCATGTTAATGTACAGTCGTTTGGCGCTCGCTATTTATATTCAATGTAAAATCTAACCTGCAAAATGTGTCATATTTTAGTAAAATAACGACTATACACCAGTTTATTACTATTTAGTTTAGTAAATACTATTCTGCTGCTGACGTTTCTTTGACCATTTATAGGTCCTTGTTGAAGAGCACCGACTGCGACCACGACCACGCTCGAAGATACGGGAACCTTGGTCAATGAAATGTCAGCAGGAAAATAGTAAATAACCTGGTGCGTAATTTTTCTAAAATGATACCCATCATAGCTTCGATGATTTCAATTCTATAATGGGTCTTAGTTCAAGACTCTTTCGAAGGATTATTATTTTATAAGTGTGTAAGTATGATAGCTCTGAACCATAGAAAATCAATTTAGAAATTTGAATTTGCAAGTGGCTGCTATAATTAATAATAATTATAACAAATTATTACCGCTCTATTAGGACTAAAAACTCAGTGGCGCGGGGGCGAGTAGCCGGCTGACACGCAAGCGATGCAGGTTCATTTCCCGTTGCAGGACACACGTTTGGATCTACCATTATTTCGGGTCAGGGTGTTGTTGTACCATAGTAATCGTAGCTCCTGATACTCACGACACAGGGAATAACATCTTAGTAGTCGAATAACGCCAAAATAAACTTACCACAGTTTTTATCAGCCACGACAGCGGTGTTAATACCCGCCATCCGCACACCAGATGCTCCTGATTGATGGGATACCACTCCATAATGTACGTAATCACAAGATTGATGCGATAAAGTCATTGGCCATGTATGGAGCCTTACGTACCTATATCAAATGGCTGAAATGGATTGTAAAACTAATTATGTAATCTGTCGTTGATAATATGACTAATAAAACCGGGAGCTTTTAAAAACAGAAACGGTATACGTATGTGCCTTGTTTGGAAGATTTGATCTTCCAAATTGACCTTTTAATACTTAATTCGTGTCATTAGTTTATTTTTAGGGTTCCGTAACCAAAGGGTAAAACGGACCCTATTAATAGGGCTCTGCTGTCCGTCCGTCCGTCCGTCTGTCACCAAGCTGTATTTCATGAACCGTGAAAGTTAGACAGTTGATATTTTCACAGATGATGTATTTTTGTTGCCGCTATAACAACAAATACTAAAAAACATAATAAAATAAATATTTAAGGGGGCTCCCATACAACAAACGTGTTTTTTTATGCCGTTTTTATAGATATTGGTACGAAACGCTTCGCGCGCCAGTCCGACTCGCACTTGGCCGGTTTTTAGTCTTGGTTCTGCCTGAGTGAGATGTGTCGTTTTCAAAAGAGCAGTTCAGTTTCAGTTGATTGTGTAGAAAGAATGGTGAATGGATTCAGAGAGGCTCCTTTTTCCACAAAGGACATTATAAGTCGTTGTTTTTAAAACTGTTTCTCCGCCTGGTATCTCGAAAATTTCATCAAAACTCTGCATTGCAATTTAAATCAAGAAATCGAGTAGGCACCCACCCACAAAGGCAGATTTCAATTAGGTTCCTATATGCCGCACTCTTTTTCCACGGCTCTCGATAAAAAGTTATTTCCTTATCAAGCCAAAAATACCCTTCCATTTTGGTGAATTTTTGCGTGCTCGTGTCGACGAACCGTGAAACCGAAATTGCTTTTTAGAATACGATAAAGGGGACGCAAAAGGCGCTGAATCACATACGATGTAATTGAAACAATGAAAGAGTAAAAGGAATAATAAATCTTTGAGTATTTTCCTCGAACGAATTTAAAAAAAAAACTTTTAGGTCACTTTTAATTCTTATAGCTTTTATTTTTCTTTTTAATTGAATTGAAAAAAGTAGGAGTTTTTATAATTCGAATGTACATTTTGTAATGTATACGTACATCGCTTATATTGCTGTTAAGAGAATGGAGACCCCCACCTAACGTGGGGTTACACGAGGGAGTGCGTAGGGAGTAATTTTGGTGCATACTTATTCCAATTAGGTATAATAAAAAAAAACTACAAATTAACTTTACCATGCACTCGTCGAAACATTTTTTGGATGTTTTTATGAATATTAACAGACATATTTTGTTTATTTCGCGTTCGGAATCTTCAAATGTGTTCAATGTTTTGTGTCGTGTCACTGGTTATTTCTTGGTCACTATGTGTAAGGTCAGTGAACAAGTTGAGGCATGGTAGCCCTAAAAAAACTGATGGTGAAACAAACAAATAAATACATTTTGTTGAAAAAGGCCTTCACAAACATCAAACGTACATAACGTAGTAATGAACAAATCCGTAGAAGAACCATGTCTTCTTCTAGGCTTGGTCGCGTTGGAACAGGAGTAATTTTAATTGATTCATATTCAAATTCATTCATTTATTGCCATATAATAGGTACATTCATATTAGTATTGGTCTCATTTATACTTTCGTTAGTTAGGTACTTATAAACCCCGACGATACGTTATAAAACGATTTAAAATGATCCTTTTGATTTCAATGAATACTATATTTTATTCTTTTAATATAGTTTGATTTGTCCAGTAATGGACTTCTGCAGGTCGATGATGATGATGACATAACGTAGTTGATTTATTACCCACTAGTAATAAAATGCCACCCACATTCCGTCCCCTGTACGAATGCAAAGGTGAAAATGTTATGTCACCCTGTGTAAGCCCCGGGGAAATTAAAATCTGCCCGCTGTCGCCAATCCCGTGTACTTTTCCCTTATTTTAATATGTTTAATCGTCTTTATAGCAGTGGCACATCCCTATGCAGTCATTAATACATTTTTTTTAATCTACGTACTAACTTAACAGGGAATTCCTTTTACAGATCTCTGAAATTAAGTATGTAGGGGTTTGCCTTACAAAGAAGAACGTATAAAAACGATATAGGTATGTGTTCAGGGTTCGATTCCTTAAAATCTACCTCGCGGGCGCATTGCAGGCATTGGAGCCGCAATCTTGGATTAAAAACAAAACCTGGTTATAATTCAATAACACCTCAACTTTTATTATAATAAAAGTTGCCTTATGCCTTATGCCTTATTTGCCCGCGACGACATGGGCCAGTGAATGTATTTGGCCTACGAGGTTGTTAGTATGTTTGTTTTTTGTTTGTTTGTACCACTGTATATTAGTAAGTTAGAATTAGCAATTTGAAGTGGCAATTAGATAGGTATGTAGCTTGCAGAACTGACAACCGTTGGGGAATAAAGGTTCTCGAGTGGCTAACACAAACCGGACGACGTGGTATAGGAAGGCAATGAGGGATTTGCCATATGACCACCACGTTTGGCAGACGGACTGGTGATAGCAGTTGATGTTAAGTACTCAGGTGGATGCTGCTGCCCATACTCTGGTGTAATCCCTTGTTAAGGCTTTTACTACACCCGCGGAGGGAGGAGGAGGGGTCTATTCTTAGGTCGAACACGCCACGGCACAATATTGTAAACCCTACAAGTTTGAATTTTAGCATTTCTGTACGTGGTTATGAAATACATGCATTTTAAAAAATATGGAAAAATCGAATAATAAAAAAAGCTATTCTACTTGCTACTCTACTAGCTATATTCTACTTGCAGCAGCAAGTAGAATTATTTTTACAATACTTATAATATACTTTTACAGAAAAAAACCATTTATCCGATCCTACTAATATTATAAACGCGAAAGTTTGTGAGTATGGATGGATGTTTGTTACTCTTTCACGTAAAAACTACTGAATGGATTTGAGTGAAATTTGGAATGGAGATACTTTACGCCCTGGATTAACACATAGGCTACTTTTCATCATCATCATTATCAATTTTCATCATTATTCCCGCGGTTGAAACCGCGGGACGCAACTAGTAGAAATATAATGTTTATGATGGATGATGATAGCTACCGAGTCACAAACAAATTTCCAACTTAATCCTTATAGTCAGGAATGGTGACCCCCGATTGCAATAAAACTGGACCACCGCAATTACGGGGCCCTCTTAATTTAATTTTAAGATCACAAATGTCCGACCGAGAATTTAATATCAAGATGCCTGATAATCCTTTGAGTCCTTTAAATTTCGGAAGTGACAAGGGATTCGTGATAAACTTTAAGTACGTGGTTTGTTTATTTCTGGTTCGGGTTTGTGTTACGCTGTTCTTTAAATTTCATTAAACTTCCATGGGTCCACAGACCTGTATATTTATATCATATTATAACAGTTGGTAATATTTTTATGTAACTGTCTAAACAAATGGAAATTTACTAAACATGAAAATTATTAATTGATTCAAGCGTATTAACGGATTGCGGAAATCCATTCTACAATACTGAATAGATAAACAAATACATAGTAACAATTCCGCTCCTCTCCAACAAAAACTCTGAAATAATTCGACACGTGTTTCGCCTCTCAACGAAGCATCCTCAGGAAACAGTTGACTCACTGCGCGCTAGAACAACAAAGAAACAATACGGTATGTATATTCAACATTGTATGAAAATTCTTTAATAAAATAATTTCTAGCTCTATTACTATCTAACAAAACTTTCACAATTATTGTTAATATTCAGCATAATCTGATATTCTTTTGGCAGAGTCGTATCTGCATCGTGAATTTTAAAGTTTCGAAAAGAAATTCAGTTGTAAATGGAAACTGTCCTGAGATATGTGCCAAAAAGTCGAGTTGAATTATGGCGTCATAAAAGCAAAACGGTTACATTGAAGGCTTTTAACTGATACTCATTTCGCCCCCGCGGCTACTTATAGTAAACCTTTTATAACCTAAAGTATTTATGGTATAGTGTATAATAAAGTATCTGGAAGACCAAGCTTCGATCGTCCGAGATTTCTTTTGACGACCTACGTGGTGCGGCAGGCGCGTGCCGACTGAGACGCGATAAATTAGATTCCCGTTACAGGACAAATGTTTGCATGATCTGCAAATATATGTTCCGGATCTGGGTGGTGTGGTGTGGTAATCGTAGTTCCTGATACTCGCGACACAGCGAATCCTAGTGGGGAATCAGGAATGTTTGGGTTATGAACTCAAGCTGTAGACTGCGTAATTATGATGATTAGTTTTAGTTAGAAACAAAAAAACTCCATTATAAAGAATGAACAAGCCTTTTGTTAAACAAATAGTTTATATTTCTTAAATTAATATTTAACTAGTGAGGTCGGTATTTAATGATACATTGAACTTTCATAATTATTAAAAAGGTATTTTATCATTTTTGCAAATTCAAATAAAATTTTCAATATTAATTTTGCATTTAAATAAGACTCGAGACGATATGAAACATTATGATACCGTGTATGTATGCTATGTGTGTGTGATTATGATGTGTGTGTGGTAGTGAATCTGTGCAGCATTATTTAAATTTAAAGTGAACTAATTATTATAGCGCGCTCTTTCTATAAGACTGAAATAAAAGGGAACGCGATAGTCATAGCGCAGTTAGTCTAAAATTTGGAGAACAATGCACATCAGGATCGCTTTCAGTGTCTCCTTAGTGCGTACTAGGCTTCACAGACATTCCGGACATTTCTTGTTGTGTTTGTTATAAAAACGATGTTTGGTTTCAGGCGTCTGCCTTAGGCCGGTATTTAAAGTAAACACGAAAAACAAACGAACGAGTCAAACGAGAAACAAGTAAACGTTGAACCCAAGGCATTGGTATAAAATTAATCTACCAAAATAACTCTTACTGTTGTAATCTTTGAGACCAAACTGCCGATGCCGTCCATTCTTTCATTGCGTCCATGACATAGAACCATACTAAATGCAATATTCACCGTGAGAGCACATTGGCCATTCAATGACTACCATATTCGCCATAAACAGAATTTTTACACAAAAATTTTCGTATTGTGTAGTGTGGTAGGCACTCCAAATGTTAATTATATTTTAACAATTTAAAAACATGTTGCTTACAATTTAAATAACTAGAGCCCTGTAATTAGTCCCGTCTTTCTTGACGCAGTAATTTTTCCGCCTCGGCTCCTATTTCTAACTCCTTGCTTTTGCTCCAGTTTTGCTAATGAGATAATTTTCAATTTAAATTTCCAGGAGTGATATGTTGCTGTAGCTTGAATAAAATGTGATGAGCAATGTGTGCAACAATCAATTGCTAGTTTTTTTTGAAATGCTTAGTAATCCCGTTTTTGAATTGATTTTTAATTCCCTTTGGATTCCAAAGGCCCTCGGCCATATTACAGAACATTTTTTGTTATTAAAATGAAATTAATTATTGCCTTATTCAATGAGCGCTGAAGTTCTAAGTTTAAAAAATGTTTAATTAACTTGTCTCAGCAAAAATTCAATGTTGTTATGTCTTCTTTGTCTTTTTTCAACCACAAATAAATTAATCTCATTTTGCAATTTAGTACAGGCAAATTAGCAAAAAGTGTGGACCTAAGTCGTGTAGTCGTGGATTCTTATGTAAACGTTAGATGACACGAAAAGAAGCTTATCCTAGGTTTGCACCGTTTCTGGCGCTTACGGAACCCTTTTAAATATTAGGTACAAACTTAAAAAGGCCGTAAATTTTAAAATATAAAAAAATTACTTGATGCAAGTTAAATTACGTATAGAGAGACTGTTTTAGTGCATTATGATTTTAATAAAAACCACGTGCATGTAGGGAACACAGTGTTGAACAAATGCATCTTCCGTAAAAAAAAAACCAGTATAAAACTTCCGGCGGATGTAGTACTAATTAAATGAATAAGTTTAAGTCAATTTCCAGACCTACATTAATTTTCCCCGAAGTAGAGCGACAATAATATATGGAAAAGTGCCTTCCGTAAGACGCACCATGGTGAAAACCTGGTAATGTATTTCGAGCATTTTTCTGATAAGTCAATTTTTTAGTTAATTTTCCCGGAGCCGTAATAACCACAAAAAGTTTTTTTTGTAAACTATTTTTTTTTGTATGTTCCGTATGTCGGATTTAAAAAATACTTGGTGCAAATGTAGATCATAACGGTTCAAAGTCTATGCCAAATTGCACCGACTACTTCTATTTCCCCCATTAAGTTACGGATATTTTAAGGTTTTTCACCCTATTTCACCCTGTTCCGGAGGGTGAAATTACTGATGCTTATTATTAGAGGTGATTTTTAAGCCATACAAAACAATTAGAAAAGTTTTCATGATCTAATTAGTTCCACACTTTTGCAAATAAACACTTAATTTGACTGTACTAATTCTAGTTTGGCTAAGAAAACTGACATATTATTATAACAGCTATATTGTAACTGACACTGACATTTGCAGATTCTGTATGAAGTTAGGTAATTAACAGCATCATCTAGCTAGCCATAACTTGTATTCGAGGACTCCTTGTCATTGGACTTCACATATTTGCCAGGCTGTTAGGTGTGGCAACATGACTTCCATTTGCTATATAACTTTTCATTTAAAAAACCGACTTCCGCCATAGTATTTGATAAAATATTTGAATGAAAAAAAAAATGATGAAAGAACCATAGTGGTGAAAGGATTATTATACTTTTTGAATGCAAATGCTTGGTTTGTTGCTGAAAATATCAAAATCGCCATATGTATGCCTACAATATTTGAGGAGTTCCCTCAATTCCTCATGGATCCCATCATCAGAACTGGATTTTGAAAAAAATGGGACCAATCTGGAAGTGTATCTATTCAAATAAAAAAAGAATTTTCCAAATCGGTTCATAAACGACGGAGATATGCGGTAACAAACATTAAAAAAAAAAAAAAAAAAAAAAAAAAACAACCGAATTGAGAACCTCCTCCTTTTTTGGGAAGTCGGTTAAAAACCAGCAAGAGGTTGTCCACTTTTTTGGCTGATGCAATAGGCTGGATGGCTTGCGTTATGCTTATTTAGCCTTTGTAGCCTTAAGTGACCAAACAACTTGGTATCGAAGTATAATTGACAAAGAGGTGAAAATGGTGTAACAACAGCTACTTGGCAAACAGACAAGCTTACGGCCCACCATAGATGGAAAGCAGTTACCGTAGCCTATGAACGCCTGTAACACCAGAGGCATCACACGCGCGCTGCCGACCCTGAGACATAAAGATGAAAAGTCTCATGTGCCTGTAATTTCACCGGCACCCATACCCTTTAAACCGAAACACAGCAATGCGAATACTACTGCTTGGCGGCAGAAATAGGTACGGTGGTAGTACTTCCCCGGACGAACTCTTTCACAAGAAGTTCTACTACTAACTAAACATGGACTAAATCTGAATTTAGTCCAGGCGTACTAATCTAGGCTTAAATATCGACATTAGGCATATACGACTTTAATACGAAAGCAGATGGTTTGTTTTCCGAAATCAATTCTCGCGCTACTACACAAATTAAAGTATCAAACTGATGGATTGTGTCACATCACAAAATTCTTACCTCCAACGAGCAATCAACAGTCAATTTCTAGACGTTCATAAATCTACTCAAGATGCTGTGTCTACACTCGTATGAAACACTATGCTTGGTTTGGTCTGAGCGTGATTCCTTCTAGCGTAGACCTTTAATGTAACTTGCTCTTAATGTTTGTAAGTGGAGTTCAAGTCGTGCACGACGATTTTGACCCAGTTTTCGTTATCAGATTGATTTTCGAATATGCTACGGAGTAAAGATTGTAGTTGTTAGGTCTTTCTTCGAATAGTGTGTTAAGAAAACGTAACAAATACCACATATATGCATGATCTGCAAATATTTGTTCCGGGTCTGAGTGTTGTGGTACCATGGTACTCGTAGTTCCTGATACCCATGACACAGGGAATCCTAGTGTAGGATCAGGACTATGTACGTGAATGTTGGGTGTTATGTTATGTGTTATATAACAAACGTAAGTTTCATAAAATTAAAACAAACTAGAAGCTAAAACTAGAAGTACACAGTAGTAGCAGCATACATAGTAGTATTATATATGCCAATATTGTTGATACTGTCATGGGTAATTATCGCGTGTATTATCTTATTATTTATTTCTCCGACGTTTCGAATGTGTTACTACAATCTGCTGACGAACATCGGGAAACTAAATAATAAGGTAATAAACGCCATAAATACTCGTGACAATAATCATCAAATATGTATTAAGATCGCGAAAGTTCAAAAAATAAATATAATCATGTTGCGCTTGATCGATAACGTAGGCTGCCTACACTTATAAAGAGAAAAAAAACAATTTTTGTTCGTAATAAATAAACTCAAAAACTACCGGACTGATTTTCAAACTACTTTCACCAGTAGAATGCTATATTATCACGGAGTAAAACAAGCTTTTTATTATTATTATTCATTTATTTCAATCAACATGGATCATATTGTGTTAGTTAGTTTCTTATCCTAGATTAGTTAAAGGTCAAAAATCACATAGAATTTACACAATCTTAAAACACTTGCTTTAGTTATTATCCTGGGAATTGAATTGAATTTGAATGAAGTATGTCATAAATAGGTTATTAAATGTCAAAATTGTAATGTCATTGCACTTAGAATAAATAATTTAGTTCCTTATTAAAATGAATCATACAACTGTGGTTGAGGTACTCACAGTCAAACCTGTCTGAAAAAGCCTTCAGTATGCTGTTGGAGCTGGCCCGGACCCTGCGCACCACACACACAGCTTTATTTTATTTAAAAAATTAGACATCTCTACGAAATCTCCAATAATTTAGCCCATGTTGAGGTTCCACGCGGGCGGAGCCACGAGCAAATGGCAGTAACTAATACTTGCGCAGTCGTAATATTAATTTTACCTTGAACGTGACCATCTTATAAACCAATTCTATTATCAAAGGTCTATAATTTAGTTCCTATCACATAGGCATCGTACCTATCTAGTGAATATGCAGACCGTTTTCTATCCTCATAACAATAGAATTAAAATTAATGTGCCATGAACTATTGGGCGAGAACGGACTATCCTCAATCTCATAAGGGTCCCAAGGGATAATTATTAGGGTAGACGCAGACTTGTTGGTAGGCCAACCGTCAGTACTTCTTAAATGCCTTATACTATAATTATATTAAAAAGGGGATCCGTTTAGCTTTGTATAGGCATGTTAGGAGGAGGAATGAAACACATGTAACTAAGAGAGTGATGAATATGAAGGTTAGTGAATGGAAAGGAAGAGGAAGACCTAAGAAAAGATGGATGGATTGCGTGAGAGATGATATGAATGAGAAAGGAGTGAATGATGAGGTGACGGCTGACAGGAGAAAGTGGAAGAGAAAGACGTACTGCGCCGACCCCATATAAATTGGGATAAGGGCAAGACAATGATGACTAGTTATATTAGTTCCGATTTAACTACAACATGGTGCTAATAAATCTAGAACGTTCCTAGAACGCGCTTTCGATTCGTTTTGAGAAATAAAGTTTATGGTTCCAATTTCGCAAACACACTACTAATTAGAAAGAGAAGAATAATTCTAACTTCCATTCCCACATTACATTAGATGTAATAGCGCTATACACGGGGTAGGCAATAACGAAAAAAATAACCTAGCAACCCACCCGTCACCTATCTCACCGTAGACTTGGTACCACAGTATACCTTTGGTAGGTAGTAATCATATAGGGCAAGGCAAATAACAACTCCTTAGCAAGAGGTCCTGAGTCCAGACACAAAATAAAATACCAACTTGACCCATACTTAAACGGCTGTTTTTGCCAAAACTACTCAATTACCATTTGTGCGCTGAGTGTGCAAAGCCTGTGTCATGTTCCAACCACCCAAAATACTCCAATTAAATAGTTGAATTAATCTTTAAACAGGGCCTCAAAAAACATGAGCTACAACACTTCCATCTTCAAAGAGAACATTGATTTAGTTGTATTAAAGAGGAAACTTCAAATGAGTTTTAATCACTTTTGCGCGTGTTGCTTTGCAACTTTGAAACAAACTCTTCAGATGGTGTAAAGTGAAGATTAACCATATGAATAGCTAATAACCAAGTAGAACTGACATTTGCGCTAGAGTCGCACTCAAAGCCTTGCTAAATACCTACTCATTCGCGCATACTAAGTCTGCTAATCAGTGCGGGCTGGCGCGATAGAACGTGCACGCTGCTGCCGCGATGGCATTTTTAGATGTACAACATTTGTATATTACTTCACAACTATTGAATGATGTGATGTTTTTGAAATTAACATAATTTATTAAGTAGGCATATTTTTGTTTTGCTCCATCTCATTATAAAGGCAATTACACTTACCTACCTACATACCTATGGTTTGATTCCTGTTTAATTCTGTACGTAACTACCTCCGATAGTTCAGTTAGATAATAATAATGATTTGTTTGTTTGTTTAATTATTTATTGCACGATTACAAAAATAATAATACAAATGGAGGACTTAATGCTCTGCAGAATTTTCGCATGCATGTTTGACAGTCGGTAGGACAACATGACGGGCGACAACCTTGTCAGTCGCAGCGGACGAGTGCGGGGCGTAGAGGAGCGTGGGGGAAAAGTAGGTATTTATTTCGGCAGCATCAGGGAACGCACAAAGAGAAGTAAGGAGCACTTCTATAGAGTTTATCTGTTCTATGGATTAACCTAAGCTTGTATATAAGGAGAAAGCGAAAATATTATGTAAGTAGTTTTAAAGCATAATATAATAACAATATGTAACGCAAAGTTTTCCGAGTAGGTAGGATCATTATTCAAGCGTTTTGAAATAAATCGAATCAAAGGAACCACAATTATATTACCTTAGAATATATTATACACGTATTCTAAGTATATTACCATCAACACTGAGAAGTTTAATTATTATTTTTTCAGTTGCCGAGAGTTACGTTACAAAGGTTCAAAGTAACCACGTTGTTAATTATGTAAACAAGTGGCGGCCGTCATATTACGGCATGAATAGAGTGGTGAACGTGGCATTTTACCCGTGACGCAAGGAGCCAGTAAATGTATTTCGTTAAAGAGGTTATCAGTGTGTGGGTGTGTCTGTCTCTTGATCTGTTGTCTTGTTCATCAAACTTACTTTAATTTTGTATGCAAATGTTGCAAAAAACCAATTATCACAAACATATTGCACGATTTTCTCTCGAAGCGGTTAGCAGATACCACGATTTTGTACTTATTGCGATTCCGAAATACCAATTAATAATGGGCATTTATCAATACAATACAGTTTATCAAAGAATTTCAGTCTACGGAATTAAATAAAAACACCAATGGGATTATATTTTGCGGTAACAAATTAATTTGTACATTTATTTTTAGCCGTTGTCATGACTACGAGGCAGGATCCGCTGTCTTATTGATTAATTGATATGTACCCTTAATAAATTACTCTTTGGTTTTCTATCTCGCTGGCGGATTAGTCTTACCCCATACTACCCTGTACATGACCCGTATACGAGTTTGAGTTAATCTTTATTGGCACACGCCAAAATACAAAGTGATTTTGGTTTAGTTTTCGGCATTATACTTTTGGCTCACAAGGGAGTGATGATAAAGTTCGCGTTGTTGCGACAAACGTCGAATATTTGCAGCAGTTTAACACTTACACAAATTCATATCAATGTGGTCAGTAAAATCAACAGAACGCATATTTATTTGATTGTGATAATATATTTTATCGATAACTACCAATCATTAAACAACAATAATTATTGCGGCAATGCTCAAATTTGGATGCGGTTTAAATTTTAAACGAAATTTAATTTATAATTTTTTCGCATCTACACCGGATCGAGGAGGCTAGCAAACGAGAAACGAGGCCTTAACCCAACTGTGGTTAATTTAGGATGCAATGACGATTTTGAATATTTTCTTCTTTTGATTATGGCCTCTGAAAAGTCTTCTAATAACTTTTCATTTAAAAAACCGACTTCCGCCATAGTATTCGACTAAATATCTGGATGAAAAAAAATGATGAAAGAATCATAGTGGTGAAAGGATTATGTTACTTTTTGAATGCAAATGCTTGGTTTGTTGCTGAAAATATCAAAATCGCCATAATGTTTGCCTACTATATTTGAGGAGTTCCCTCAATTCCTCATGGATTCCATCATCAGAACTGGATTCTGAAAAATGGGACCAATCTGGAAGTATATCTATTCAAATAAAAAAAGAATTTTCCAAATCGGAAAGTCTCAGTCAATTAATGATCTAATAAAGCGGTGCCAGTTTTACAAAAATGTTGGTGAACAATTTCCACCCATTTGAAAAGACACGCTATACACTTATATTTCCATTCACTTCTTTGTTCTCTTTAAACCTGTTAAAATACCACTAATATTACACGATATAACTCAAAAAAACACAAGAAATTAATGAAAAAAAATGAGCGACGTCTTTTTTCGAAAGAGCGCAAAAAGTCCGTGACTGTTTTATTGGTGCCCCTTGGTTGTTATGTCATGAGTTAAAAAGTCATGACAGACACTATGGACAGACGGCCGCCTTGCCGTGGTTTGTCCTACGGCCCCTCCGTCTCCTCCCATGGATGTCATAAACAAATAAATAAATAAAAAATTGCATTCCATTGCATTTATGGAGGATGCCTCGTCCAACATTGGACGTCTATGATATGATGAACCGGTCTCTCATAAAGCAATACCAAGCCCAACTTAAGGATACTCTCGTACCATAAAAGGTCCGGCTAATGAAGCATTTCATGATAAGCACCAATCTGTAGAGCACCTGCCTAAAATGACCTGCCAAACAGAATAATCTACCACAAGACGAACAAATAGAATAAATATTGTTACCAGCCGTACAAATAGCAGTAAAAGAGCAATCTTCCGCAAGCTAAAACTCATGTGCAGAGTGGCAATAAAAGGCACATCATATTGAACGCTTGATTGTTTCTGATTAGGAATCTAGTGATGTGTTTCAATATGAATCTATCGATATTCTTATATCTAGCAAGCAGATATTTCTTATATCTATTGATTTTATTGCAAAAAAGAACTAAAATTCACGCGGAGAGAGTCAATGAAGGCTAACTAATAATTATAATGCTTGATTGTTTCTGATTGGGAATCTAGTGATGAAGTATAAAATAATTTATCGATAGGTAATGTTTATAAGGTTTGTGGCTTTAAAAAGTTGCTGCTCATATGTTAGGATTATTCTAGTAGCCACGGACTAATTTATAACGTAAAAAAGCCCGTACATGGTCTTTCAGGCGGCTAAAGGTATTTGCCTATGTTGCCTTTATTTAATTAAGTTGAATTGCTGAAAGTGTTGTACTAAGCGATGCTTAACGCACACAGTTTGCAAATATTGATCGTCAAAATCGAGCAATTTATACACATCTCTAACAATGAGCGTGATTGCATCACTCACAATCTGCCAATCCACGCTAGCGAGTAGAAATTAAATCAGGCTCGATGATGCGACCCGTGTTTTGTTCACTGTATTGCTTGGCTGTGTGTGTACTAGTACAATCTGTCTACGTACCGTCAAGCTATTTTCACGATTACGTAAAGGATGGACGTATGTATTGGTTTAATTTTGTATTGAATAATCATCATTAGTCTGTAGAAAGTCCATAGGTCGTTCTGCGTGCTATTATGGCCTGCTGATTGCTACTTTAATTTGCTAACATTTGTAATGTGATAGATTTTCGCCCTGTACCGACGTCAAAAATGACGGTGCTTGATACATTTATATCATACTAGTTGGGCCCCGCGGTTTCACCCGCGTGAATAATAATGAAAATTGATGATGATGATGATGATGAAAAGTAGCCTATGTGTTAATCCAGGACGTAAAGTATCTCCATTCCAAATTTCACTCAAATCCATTCAGTAGTTTTTACGTGAAAGAGTAACAAACATCCATACTCACAAACTTTCGCGTTTATAATATAAGTAGGATAGGATAGGATAGTAGGATAGGATAGGATAGGATTTTATTACAACACATTTTAGTGTTCTTTGAATGAAATAGTGTTTTTCTATTGAAACCAAAATCCTATCGAACTGAGTTTATGTCGCAGGCATTACATGACTGAAGGCTTCTTCCAACATCGAGAGAGAGTGTCTGGGAGTCTATGCAAAGTTTTATGACATACTAGCAGGTGCCCGCGGTTTCACCCTCATTATTCCCCCGAGGGAACTGAATTTCTCTATTAAAAGTATCCTATTGTTTATCCAGGTTTTAATCTCTAAAAGTACCAAAAGGGTTCGAATATTTTTTATGAAAGGGTGGCATAGTCATTTTGTGTTATTCTTGGCTTCATTCTTTTCTTTTGTTTTTATCAAATTTGGTTTAACCGTTTTAACGTCAAAACACCACAAACATCCAAAACTCATCATCAACGCAACTTTTGTCTAGGAATATTTTCATACACGTTATCACGTAGGCAGTAATACTACTACGTAGCTTACCAATGCTATAAGAGCCTCTTAGTCCCATAGGTATACTAAATAATTAATGGAACATTTTTTTCCGTGTTTTTTATTTAAGGCGCTGTCGACGGTCCGTTCCCTGCAAGCCTAAAGAACATCCCCTACTACTGTTATCAAGTACCGTCTAAAGGACCCTGCGACCGGAAGTACATGGTATACTTCTTCGATGTAGTGCGACGCCAATGTCTACCAATGTTCTACTCTGGGTGTGGAGGCAATGAGAATAGGTTTACAAGCGAAATCTCTTGTAGATTACATTGTGAGGGTAAAAGAAGAATATAACTTTGTTTGAGTGTTTTAATTTGTTCTTTAAAATTAATGTTATATGTTAATAACCAAATTGATGCTATGTTGGCTTTGCCTTCTGAGGAAAACGCTGTTGTCGATGGCTATAGCGCACAGTTAGTAAGCTTTGCGTACAGCAAAACCCGTTAGTAGAATTTTGTCATTAATTAATCCACCAAAGCGGTAAAGTCACGCATCGCATCTTAAAATGATGTAATACTTGTATAGAGTTTAAGGACTTTTGAATTAATAAAGACCTCTATAAAAACGAGATGCTATAAATAATGTTTATCAATTAATTCGTCGATAGCATCCAAGTAAAATTAAATTTTATTCAATTTTAATTTTACTCAGTGAGGTATTAATATTTTTTATCAGTTTGAATATACAATCTAGTGCTCGTTTTTCTTAATTTACGGAAATCACTGACTATTTAAGCTGTTCAATAAGTTTTAACCTCCTTTCAATGGTCCGACAACTGATATAGTGGTCATAGAATATAAAAAAAATGACTACACTGAACTTAACTAGCCTTAAGGAAATTCAGTCTGAGCTTATCCTCAGGGTGATTTCGCATCTATTTATCAGGTAATCAGTTTGAATCGATATTATGATCTAACTTCCCTTTAAGCGTTTGAAACTCCAAGCAAATCATATACACAAAACAGTTTGGAAGCAGTACTTGCTTCATATCGGTTTCACATGCGTAAGAAAAGTTTTTTAAAATATTATTATACAAATTTCTTATTCCATGATATTATGATTCTATTTCTATGGTACTAGATCCGGCTTCCGTCATCCGATTTCTTCATATATCCGTATTTTCACGGGTTCGGATCGGATTCAGATCGGACGTAGTGCGAAACCGCTCTCATGTTATTAATTTTACTGTAAAAAACAATTAAATTTGAATTTCGCGCCACTTTGCAAACGTTCCACCTTAATAACTTCAGTTTTAGTAATCTATATTATTTGATATAAGATCCATCATGGTGCGGGCTATTTATTACGGAAGATTTTAGTTTATATATCACTAGTGGAACGCCCGCGACTTCTTTCATGTAGAGTTTTTTCCATACACACTTCAACACCCCACTGTACCCCCCTAGGGAAAAAAATCGGAAATTCCTTTTTTAGTGCACCCCAAACCCAAATTTAATGTCTCTAGGACCCAGACCAGTCACACCAACAGCAGCAAGAAGAGCCGCAGGGTGTTGCTAGTGTACAATAACCCCTCAACCGAGGGGTCGTGGCACGAAAAGTGTCGTACTTATCAATATTCCAAAGTTTAAAGGTTGTGTACATAACAATATCATTCGAGCGTGTCAACTGAAACTCGTGTACCTTGTAAACATTGGTTTGGGGAGTTCGTGATGAATTTTGTGTGACGTGATTGTGGAACTCAGTTCTTCTCTTTTGTTACTGTTTCTGTCTTGTTCACACTAACTGGTATGGTGCCTCTAGAAAATCTTTAATCGAAGTACCAAGAACCAGTGGTGAAAAAAGATGGTGTGCCCCTCAGGCAGCCTGCTATCGTGTATATGCACAGTACCTTGGTAAGTAGGTAGGTATTTAAGAGTACAGTTTCCGTTCCTCTTCCCACACTGACAGCGCAATGTGAAAAAAATACATGGACGGG
Organism: Epirrita christyi; assembly: GCA_951392215.1. Lineage (NCBI taxonomy): Eukaryota > Metazoa > Arthropoda > Insecta > Lepidoptera > Geometridae > Epirrita > Epirrita christyi. The sequence goes on along the minus strand of OX595842.1, from coordinate 4,473,891 downwards.
TGCTAGCGAACTAATCAAAATGGATGGAAAATTTTGCATATTGCTTTGCGTATATAGAGTCTACAAAATTATAGATAGAATAAAACTTCATTGTTCAACAGAAATCTTTATTTTTCTTTACCAGCCTGATTACGTCCAATGCTGGGACGAAGCATTGAATATAATGAGGGGATTTGTCATAATCACCACGCTTGACAGGCGGGTTGGTGATCCCAGTATTGGTGTTCAGTACTCAGATAGATGCATCCCCTGATGTAATCCGTTAGTCGGCTTTTACGACATCCACGGGAGGAGAGGGAGGGGTCTATTCTTAGGCCAGACACACCACGGCAGAGCAATACAAAATAGGATTTATTAAAATTAGCAGTAATTGGGCAGCTTTACTGCTGAAAATGATTTCATTTAGGCATCCTTTGGAAGAACAGTTACGAGCGAATCAGTAACGGACGGCGGTGAGGCAAAAATCTCTGTGTGATAAAATAATCTTCTACAGCAAATCGGTTATGTATGTGTGGACGGGAATCGTATCGAACGCTGTATTTGATTTGATTGTCGCAACCCCATAATAAAATTTGAGGCTGTCATTGAGTCACCAGCAAGTGCTGAAAACCCGTCAGTACTCACCTAAAGCAGGAAAAGTTCGAAGTAAAAGCACGAGCAATTGAAAAGCAGTATTTCCAGCAATATGCTGCTAAACTAAGTAATACATTTTCTTTTCATTTGTTTCACTTTGCTCCTGCTTCTTGCATAAATTAAATAGAAACAACTCTCGATTAAAGTAAGCGTGACTTTCATTTTGAATAAATTATGCTTTTACTATTGATGTTTGTAATGAAAGCTTTCTGTAAAATTTATTTTTAAAAGCATATAAAAATTCAGACTTATTTTTTAATAATGCTGGTAATATAGCAATGAGCTTATCCTACATAATCCGTTGTAAAAACACTGCTAAATGTTTAATTTAAGGTTTTACTTATTCCAATCTGCAAACAGTGGGTCATCTAAGGCCTAAGTAAATGAATCAACAAAAAGCTACCACGTTGGTTAAAATTATTTCATGAATTACGGTTAAAAGGACAAAATCAACAATTGTTTTTGAAACGATACCAACAAACAAAATCTCTAATAATGAATTAATCTCTCAATATTATCTAAAAACAATATGAGCCTGCTAAGACTCGGTTCATTACTACTGCTCACTAGTTATTTCATGGTCTCCCTGCGTTAGGTCAGAGACTAGCTTGATAAATAGTTCCCTTGAAAAAGGTATAGTGACCAATGGTGAAATATAAAATTATAATTAACAAAATTGTAACATGAAAATAATGTTACAGACCTATGAATTCCCTGACTCCTGAGTTAGGTTCAATGGCCTGTGTTACAGAAGTTAGTGGCTTCTCCCATTAATATCACAATTTATATAATAAACAAAGAACACTCAAACTTATATTATAGATAGCTCATATAATATAGATAGGTAGGTAAGAAATCTAGGCACGCTCAGCATCAGAAGATAATTATTTTAAATTTATAAATTATTGAAAGAACCCGTATGATAAATGGATTCAGTACGCCTCGCTTCTTTTATACCTTATAGTATGTTGCTCTTAGTTTTATGAACATGTCACATGTCTCGATTTATTAAAACAAGAAAATAACAACAAGTCTTTGAAAAAAAATATAATAGGTAAGCATTATCTCTAGCGTAAATCAAGCGAGACTCAATCACAGATTTGGTGACAGTTTTTCATTTAATCTGTGAAAAAACATACACTTGAGTCTCGTTTCAGTTTGAGTCTAGTTCTGGAATACGGGCCTTATTGTTTTTTTCATCATAGTGTGATAAAAAAGAGAAAGGCCCTCCACTAGATGGACTAAATAAACGTCGCAGGAAGTCGGTAGATGAAGGCGGCTCAAGACCGTTCGTAGTTGCTTTCTAAGGAAGAGACCTATGATTTCTACAGGCTGATGTTGATGATAGTGATGATGATGAGAAAAAAATCCTACTCCATCAGGTAAAACAAATGTAAATTGATGGCATTAGGAAGGCCTTGGTTGAATAGAAAGGATAATAGAGACTACAATAAGAACTATTATACCATCAATTACTGGGTTACAACATAAGGCCAGCTGACTTGAATGGCATCATCAGTCATAGTCGTAGATTCATCATAATTCATAACACAGATGACATCTTTTGGGACATAGTTTTGCGGATCCGACTATCTCTTTCACGGTCCAAAATTACTTCCTAAATAGCAAGCCCAAATCGAGTTAGCCCCTTAACAAGCGGTTAACGTTGATAATTAATAACTCAATGGCGGCTTAACTTTAACTAAAGCTTTTCATATTATTGGATACATTTAACCGACGGTTTAAGCAAACAACCCGTCAGTGGGTTAGTTATCTGGCTAGAGATTTTAATATATATTTTTTTACCCACTAAACCTTAGGCCTAATATGGCCAGTTTGCTCTCCTACAAGCTTGTTGGTAATGTTATTTACTCAGTAATCTATTATTTTGAATGCTAAGAACGAGTATATGTACTCTCTCTCTTTCTGTGCGCGTGTTTGTGTGTGTGTGTGTGAATGTGTGTGTGTGGGTGTGTGTGTGTGTGTGTGTGTGTGTGTGTGTGTGTGTACGTGTATATGTGAGAGGGATTGGGTGTGTATGGGCGTGTGTGTGTTTATGTGTGTACGTGTGTAATCGGTACTTAATAACTGAAGATCGTGATCACTAGAAAGTCGTTGCTGTACCAAAGTGGGTGCGATTCCGACTGGCAGCCATTTGCAACACATTGTAAAACTTTGCTTTTCTCTCTCAGAGCTGTTCAGTCCGTATAGTTGGGGATCTACCACGTGATCTCTTCCCTCCACTTTTCCACTGAGTATACGGCGGTGATCTTGGAAAGCCTGTCTCTCAAATAATGCTGCATGAGGATTGATACCTTGGTACTGCTTGTACGTGTTAATTGTTGCTGGTGATGCAGCTACATTATACTTAGCCAAACATTTGTTTGCATTCGTTTTAACTTTGACCGTGACAAAAATAAAAGCGCTTATGCGAAATAGTTTTAAGCTCACGGTCGAAAAGTAAATAGGTACTAGTTCAAATGTTGCTGAAATTGTGTTTAAAGAGTGGTGCTGAGTGTCCATTTTTAAACCGGTTATTAAGCTTCTTGTTTCATCTTAGTAGATTTTTAGACAATTCCAGTCCCTGTTTCAGATGTCAATATACGACGTAAACTATGACTACCATGAGGCGGACCGCAAGAATGTTTGTCGAGCCAAGTAATGAGTTGGCTCGTCAAAAATTCTAAAATAAAAAAAACTTGGTTCACTGATTAGTTCGGTAAATGAATGATTCCCTATGAAATTCAATAGACAAAAAAATGAAGAAAAAAACAATTCATTTATTTGAACTGGCTCTTAAAGTATATACTTTATAGTCTTATAGTATTTGTTCAGGGAGTTCTGGGTATTTTTCTATGTATAATAAAAATATCTATCTATGTAATGTATTGTATTAAGTATATCAGTTATCTAGTACCCATAACACAAGCTCTGCTTGGGGAATAGATAATGTTGTGTGAAATGTCCAGCATTTATTTATTTTTTATTTAAGTACAGCATATAATAAATAAACCGCGTTTTCTAAATAAACCGGAAAAGTCCGAACAATGTACTTCTCGACATTCGTATTCATGCAGGAAGACTGTAACTGGTTTACCCTCATACATCATATTATATCTACCTACCGCCATATTAGCTCGACGAAATAACAGAACCGGTAATAAAGTGGCTAAGCGATGCCGCAGACCTATGTAATTTATCCGTTGACTCACGGCTCTTTTGTCTGGACAGAGTGATCATATTTTTATACGAGAGACCCACTTATAAGGATCCGTGGTGTTTATTTGTTAGAGCATTTTGCTGTGAATTTTGTAACTGGTCAAAGTTAAAAAGTATTTTATTCATAGAAATCACAAGGATCATTTTTAATCATCAAAGTAGCCGTGTTTGTTGCCTGATTCTCCTAGGCTGTGTAGCGTTGGAACAGGAGTAAATTTAGCATATAAGACGATTAAAAATGATCCTTGTGATTTCAATGAATATTTTTTTTTGAACTAAATTGACTTCTGTGCCTACGCGACCAAACCTTTAACCGGGACTAGCGCTTAGTGAAACTGCAGCACACCTTTCAACACCCGTTAGCCGTCGACGCCAACGTTGCCCCTTACGCTGCCTTCCTTGGCGGCACCTCTAAGGGCCCCTTAAAGGTGCCGCCAAGGAAGGCAGCGTAGCTTAGTGAACGACAAGTCATCACCTGCCTTAAACATTTTCAATAATTTAGAATTGGCAGGTGTTGCATCTTATTCTAAAATAGTCCAATAAACATTAAATTAGAATGTTCTCCCTGCATAAGCACCATTTTTCATCCATTTACACAATAACCATTTGTCTTCCATACACCATAACAATTTTTTGTTTTAATTCTAATTGTAAAGAAATATACGACCGAATTGAGAACCTCATCCTTTTTTAGAAGTCGTTTAAAATGGCTTCTACTGTTGGCTAATACGACTCCAGTAATGATTCCTATAGGCCTGTGTTTGAAAATAAATAATTAATAATAATATTTATTTATTTATTTAAAATTCATCAAAATAGAAGGTACGTTAAATACATTAAACTAGTGGTTCGCCGCGAACTGAGACCTCGCGATGACACCTTTATCAGCCCGACTACTTAAATGTAAGACATTTCAATAATTTCCATTTTTTTTTATTTTCACCTCGAGGTAATTTCCTACACATCATCGATATAACTTTTGAATAGCACTAAGCAACGGGGCTTTCATACCACCAGAGACAAGTAACTTCTCTCTAAGTAAGTCTCTGATACTACATAAGTACCTGTTACCCTGTAGTTGTGACACAAAAGCCACAAGCATACCAAATTTCAGCATTGTGGGACTGCTGGAAGTACCCTAGAATTTTTGATTTTTGCGTTTTTTATTTTCCCTAATATCTCGGAAACTACTAAGTTTAAATACTTATTAAAAACAGTTTTGAAATGTCCAACTAAAGCGCTTTCATTAGACACCCCACTAGATCTGACTGTCTAACTTTTATTTTTTTTACCCCCTCTTGGACCCCAATATCTCAGCAACCCCCTGACCGATATAGCTCATAACCTTACCTACAAATTGTACCAATACTATCTACCCCCATACCAAATTTCATGAAGATCGGATTAACGGTTTGGAAGTTTTCATCGGACAAACATACATACATACATACATACATACATACATACATACATACAAACGCCGATTATTCCAACTTGACTCAGAGAACTCGCTTCGCTCGTTCAATAAACATTACTATTGATAATGGTTACGGTAGCCATTCAAATGGTTAATGTTATTCATACGCAAATCCCTTATACCTAAACTAGGCCGAGCCTGTATTATACGTATTAGTTCCTTCCATTTGACACAAGAACAATTTAGCACAATGTAGCACACACACTGTTGTTGCCCTTGTCAGTTCTTCGAAGAGGTGATGTAAATTAAAGCATTTAAATAAATTAAGCAGTCTCACCGATAGAGGAGTATAAATCTGGTTATGTTAGATAAATACATTAGCACTTTATTACACAGGTTTATGTTCACCAGTTAAAATTAGCTGTGGATGCAATGGGTGGCTTTATCGCTGAAAGCGATTATTTTCAACTCAAAGAATGATGAAGAAAACTATACTTCGAAGAAGAACTATAATTTTTACTAAAACTAGTTATTTTGTTTCCCGATATTTCAGCACAGTTTTTCATAATTATGCTAGTTTCAAAAGTGATTTCCGTCATAAATAACCTTGAAAATGTGTAGTTATTTACAATCAGAGGCCTTACCATGAACTATGGCGATTTAGTTCAAAAACTATTCAGTACAAAATATCGGTTCGTCGTTGTCATCCCCATCATTGAATAACTTCGATCGCAGAAGTCTATAGACCTTCCGCTACTGTGCCTTTAAATATAGCTGCGGACATCACGGAGCCGATATTTTGTACTGAATAGTTTTTGAACTGAATCGCTATAAGAAATCATGGTAAGGCCTCAGTTCTTAAAACCTTGTGGTTTTTTTAGAAAAATTACGACTATACACCACGTACTTTACTTTTCTCCTGCTGACGTTTCGTTGACCATTTTGTAATTTTTTTTCGTTGACTTGTGGTTTTTGTAAAACGAAGAAATGAAGTTGGTTTAGTTCTAGAATACGTGCCATTTGTGTGTAAAAACATCTTTGAAAATTTAGATACCGTAGAAGCTAGTCTAAAACTAAATTTTCTCACACATTTTCCTCACGAACAGCATTTCCAAAGTCGTAACACGCAGTTCGCATAATCAGGAGTAGAGCGGTGACCCAATTCGTCCTCATTAACGTGTGGCCACGGTGCACCGGACACCACAATGAAACGTCTTGCTTATTCACCAACCTGGCAAACCTGAGCTGGATTTTTCGGTGCAAAGCGTTCAGCTGGACAAGAATACCTCATAATCTATTAAACAGCTTTCGATCTAGGGTAGATGTGTTAGCGGTGCTAAATTATTCTGTTTTCTAGTTCAGTAATCGTTTTAGAATTCGTTCGTTTAATTCTTTGTTCGACAACCGTGTTTCACAATTCTGTATTATTATAATCCTGTTTCATTAATCAGTATTATTTATTTTTTGTATCAGATAGCCAAAAAGTAATTTACTCACTTAAATCATAAGGATTATTTTGAATCGTCATTTAGAAACTAATATACGCCTGTTCCTCGCGACCAAACCTAGAAAAACATACAAGAAACACGTAACATCTTTCTCTATAAAATCACGCCTGCTAAAGGTTAGGTACGTTAAGCTTCTTTGGGACCGTTTTCACTTTGTGGAAGTACTTACTTAACGAGTAGATAACCTCTTCCATGCATGATGACCATTGCGTTCTCACTAGATAATGTGAATCTATGTAAGTCATACTTATCGCCTTCAATCATCAAATGTTTCTAAGGTACACTTACCGTATGATTGTCTTAATTTTGAAGTTAAACGACGAGAATAAAAGTTTTTCTGTTTTTCCTTGTATTGAAATTTTCAGGCGTGTATATTAATAATATCCCCGGGTTAAGAATTTCCTAACCGTAAAGTTTACTGGGCTTATACAAATTTTTGTTTAACATTATAATATGTTTAAGAAGCTTTTGTGTGTTGACGGGAAGTGTATAGAAATTTTCAAATGTAAGATAATAAGATATTGAGTAGTGCTCGCATTGTTTTGAAGTTTGAACCGAGTTTGGTTTTGAAGGGTGCCGGTGAAATTTCAGGCACATGAGACTTTTCATCTTAATGTCTCAGGGTCGGCAGCGCGCGTGTGATGGCTCTGGTATTGCAGGCGTCCAGAGGCTACGGTAACTACTTTCCATCTGGTGGGCCGTCTGGTTGCTTGCTAGACAAGTAGTATAAATAACTTTTCATTTAAAAAACCGACTTCCAAGAAGTATAAAGTAAAGTAAAACTATTCTTAAAAGAATTTTCCAAATCGGTTCGTAAACGCCGGAGATATGCGGTAACAAACATTAAAAAAAAAAAAAAAAAAAATACAACCGAATTGAGAACCTCCTCCTTTTTTGGGAAGTCGGTTAAACAGAAGAAAAACGATCCTCTGTACGTCCATATTCTTGGCTATGTTGTTACAGAGAATGCAATCTGCCAATTTGATCCTAAAACGAAATATCCAATCCCATTCCCTTTTGTAAAATGAAAGCTGCAAGCGACTACAACCAACTTAACCTTATTTGACCGATCTATAGATTTTTTTATGCCTATTTTACCGCATCTTTTTTACGACGTGGAAGTCAGTGAATTGATCTCTAGTTTTAGTGTCCCATAATTCTAAATCATATTGGCCGGATCTGGGGTGGCATAACACATTTTCGTGACTTACGAGGCCAGCGAAAGATGAATAGCCCATCCAAACGCAAAATTATTTACGAAGGCGAGTAGCCGGCTGAGATGCAAGAAGTTGCGGGTTAGAGTCTCGCTGCGATACAAATGTTTCCATGATCTGCAAATATTCTTTGCGGGTATGTATGTGACTGTTGAGTATCATGTCATGTTGTAGGTGTTATTTGTAACTCGAGCTTATTCTCACCTTATTATGTTATTATTTGGACTTGCATAGTATTTACCTAGGTCCCTGGATATTATATTTTTTCAAAGTACTTACCTAACACAAAATGAAATCGAATTGAATTTTGTATATTTTTACGACAAATATGACGATGTACTTATAAGAAATACGACGAAAAGAATAAGTCGTAAAAATATACAAAACGCAATTCGCTTACATTTCGTTTTAGATACCTACTGAGTACTTTGAAAAATATAATATCCAGGAACCTAGAAAAATACTATCCGAATCCGAATAATACCATATCAAGGTGGAAATATGCTCAAATTACAAGTAATTTTGGTATTGCATGTAGAAGGGCTTATACATACTTCGCTGGCCTTTCAAATTTCTCATTCTGTTATCCTGTGTTGTCCAATAAAACGTATTGACAGCCCTATAAGAGATAACTACTCTAATATATTGGTTCGTTTCTCTCGTAAGTATTGTGAAATACGCATGTTAATGCAATAAAGTATTTGGAATGGAGGTATATCACAGACCGGAACGTCACTATAAAAATGTAAGGCAAATTTGATTTCTAAACATACGCCTAGCTCTCAGAATAATTACTAAATTAGTCGTTATTCTGAGGCCTAGCTCTGTCACTGATTCTTTCTAGACCAGCTTGGGCATGACCGGGATTTGAATCCAATTTTAGATTTAAAAGATCTGAAATTGGAGTCTTTATCTCCAGTGCTGATGAAGATATCCAGGATGAAGATTTCATTGACTTGACTTTTATACTAGTTTTAATTTGCAGAGCTACTAAAATCTTGCAGAATATAATATAGTAATTATTCGGTTAATAACCATTTTGACCAGCGCCTGTAAGATTTTAAGACACCGCAGTTTATTATTACGGCTGTTTTACTGCTCCTGTAATCTGGACCATAAAAACTTTATTGAATATCACCAGTTACTGTTATTGTCATAATTAATTGTTAAATCGATATTTACTACAAGTCTAGGCCTTATTTCTGCCTCGTACAATCGTACCTTTTCAGTATACATGTTTTCATTGTAAACAGTTTAATCTTGGGTACTACCGCCTGTCTACCTGCTTGTCTTTTCTTGGTTTTGGTCCAATCAGTGAGAATGGCAATATTTGAAATTGGAGCAATATTGGAACTGTTGGAAATGTTGCAAAAATGTCACCGGGTAAAACATGTTTTCCACATTTCTATCCTACCATCGCCAAAAAGACAAACTCTTCAACATCATCAACATCAGCAGCCTTTTTATTTCTGACAAGGCCAGAGAGGAATTGCCATAATGACCACGCTTGGCAGGTACATAGATTGGTGATCGCAGTATCGGTGTTGAGTACTGCTGTCCATCCCTTGGTGTACTCGCTTAGTCGGCTTTTACGACATCAATGGGAGGAGATGGAGGGGTACATTCACATCACGGTACGCTTACCTCTCATAAAACATTAAAGTAAGTAAGTAATTGACTTGAAAGAGAAAATATGAAAATTAATAATAGGTACTTTTTGTTTGTTGCAGGTAATGGCGCATGTACAGATTGTACCTACAGGCTGATTTATGTGCGTATTGGTTTAATTTCCTGTAGGAACGCGTAAATAACGTTTGTTTACTCCCTTTATGCGTTGTGGGCTTATTTTTAAATCGGTTTTAGGTATTTCCTGATGTTCATTTGTTAAAACCGCACAGACTAACGTGAAGTTGCCATATTTTATATAAATATAATATAGATAGATACATTAACACTTTATTGATCATCACACAGACACGATAAACAAACATACAGTAGAAAGGCAATATAAAAGGGCGGCCTCATCGTTGAGAGTGATCTCTTCTAGGCAACCTCATCTACGTAACTCTGTCAGTTACGCAAACACTTATAAGTAAGTATCTCATTATTCAACCTTACAAAACTAGTCAGAAGTGGGATACATCCAAAAAAAAATCACATATTTGTGACATTTCGGTTGCTAAAAAATATGAAAATACACAAATAAATATTTAGTACTAATTTCGATATAACTCTCAACCGAAAACTCGGTAAGAACTCGACACGTTTTCTCGTCTCCTCGAAACATCCACAGGCATAGAACAGATCTACAGAAACAGGAACATAAAGTGTTGTTTCTTTGTTACTTTAGCGTGCAGCTAGTCAACTTATTCCTGAGGATGCTTCGTGGAGAGACGAAACTCGTGTCGAATTCTTACCGAGTTTTCGGTTGAGAGTTGCGTAATAGTACTAAATATTTATTAGTCTATTCATCAATATTTTAGAATTAATATCCGCCAAAGTCACGTCTTAACCAATTAACTTTTTTCTGAATAAAATTAACGTTAACTTAACAACCTTAAAACTCTCTTCGTTTATCAATAAATTACTAAGTTTATATATGCTTTAAAATCATAATCAATTAAGATTTCCTTTAAACTAAATATTTATGTTACGAAATTCAGCTGTAAACTTGATTAATTAACTGTTATTCCTCTAAAACCCTGTTTAAAGTCAAATGAATTCGTTGATGGCGGAATCAACATTAACGTGAATATGGAACATTGGAGTACAGTCGCGAACATAAACACATTTAAGCGACGAGTACAGGATTATAAAAAAAACATCACAATTTTATGACGCACCAGGAGCAATGCTAGATTTGGAATACATGTACATCTAAAAGGTCTTGAAAAAATTCCACCTTATTTATTACCCGACTACAGCAAAGCAAAAGGAGGGGTTTGGTTTAAGCAGTTTATGTATGTATTTAACTTTGTGTATCTGTTCCCTCGTAGCTCCGAAACTACTAGATGGTTTAGAAAAATGAGGCGCTCTTAATCAAAAAGCTCGTTCTAGAACCTCCATCAGGCATCAAGAAAGCTAATTATAATTTCGAGCGTCAAGCTGCACGTTTACTTAAGTCATACTTAAATGTATTTCTGCTGGCGACTGTACATTCAGCGAATTGGGACCATTCGGATACATTCGATGAACTCAAATAAAGAGAGACCAATCTGATATTTATTCATTGGCCGAATGAAAACATTTCATTGACCGGCGCGCTTTGAAATGCAAGCCATTTTGCTTGGTCATTTTCGAAATATCCAAACACAAACTAGATCGAACAAACAAAATACAACACAGCACTGGTGGTGACTGGCTATTGACCGCGACTTCGATCCAATTGTGGGTTTGAAGACCGCTTATGCGCTTAGGTACAAATAGATTTTAAGAGACGTAGAAAAAGATGTTCCGCTGCTGGAATTTAACCTCCAGCTTCTTAGCCCAGCTACTCGCTCCCCGCGCCTTTCGTCGTCACGAAATATAATTTAATAATTTATTTATTAGAAAATTCACAAAAATTGTAGATATACAATTGTATTGACTTAGCATAACCTATAAACATTGATAATGGTTACGATTGGTATTTACATTGTTACATTACGCATATCCCTAACACCTATACTGGGCCTAGTCTGTGATCTAAAGTATAAGTTCCTTTAATTTGACACAAGATAAATGCAGCACACACACACACACTTAACAGGACAGTTTATGTTAAAAATGTACTAATAAACAACCAGCGATCACAAAAATTGTCTTAAAAATGATATCTACCCATATTTTCGTACCGGACATCAGTTGAAAAAATAAATGCAACACACAAACTTGTCCGACTATTTGTTCACCGTACGAAGTACAGTTTTGCGGACATTAGTAACTTGTCACAGTTTAACCGGCTAGACAATAGAGCACAGCTAGATAGCTCTCTCGCTCTAGCACCTTGTACTTCAGTTCTATAATATGATGATTATATCTGTGGGCCGGTGGGCAAGACCTGAGAAGTGAGGGATGCGAGTTCGATGCTCGCTGCGGAACAAATGGCATCAGTAAATATTTGTTCCGGATCTGGATATTGATGTTACTCATAATTCCTAATAACCATGACACAGGAAATCCTCGTATGCGATCAGGGTGGTTATTCGCTATGACCTAAGAGATTCCTTGTCAATAACGTGTGACGTCATCCATGCTATTTAGCGATGATTCCACGCAGATATCGTAACGAGCCCGCGTTTTGTCACGTTTGGTCATAGCGAATAAGGGGGCAGGAATATGTATGTTTTTTGCGTTGTATTCGATCACAAAAGTCTAGTACTACAAACTTGTATCCTTTTTACATCTATGCAATTTAAGTACAGTTTTAGATTTGTGTCTTTATCACACCATTGGAGCATCCCTCAAATGTATGTAATACGTATCATATCCGACCTGTTATAGTTCAGACAAACCTCTTAGACAAAGTGATAAGTCAAACATAACAATGGCTAATGACTTACGGATTATGAGCTTAGTTGGGTTTTGGGGTTCTGAGGACACGGCACGTGGGAATGGCAACACTGATATTAAATTGCCTATGGATGTTATGTTGGTATTATTAAAGTATAGTTTGGTATTAGTAAAGCTTTTTGATGAGAGAGTTCGTCCGGAAAAATACTTCCACCATAATTTTTGTCTGTCGCCAAGCAGCTGCTTGCATTGCTGTGTTCTGGTTTGAAAGGTATGGGTGCCGGTGAAATTACAGGTATATGAGACTTAGCATCTTTACGTCTCTGGGTGCAGTGCAGTGCCACGCAGGCCGCGTCCTAGATGAACGTGACCTGTGTAGTTATGCATTGTTAAAGGCAAATGTTACCGCTTAGGTAGGCCATATCCTTGTTACGTCACTTAACCAAGTTAAAAAAATAAAAGTTTAAAAAAAAGAAAGAATAATGATGCTTGAGTCATTATTCTGAGACTTATTCTTTTAAAGGAATGTCAATTTCCTGTTCAAAGTAACTACTCTGCTCTACGCTTTTCGCTACGTTTTTTTTTGCTACGCGCGTAGCAAAAAAAAGCGTAGCGTCTACTCGTAGAGACGATACCTACGAGGGGACTCATTTTATATTTAACTTCTGGCATTAAATAGTAACTCAAAAAGTACATTATCTTTCTGTGTACCTATGCCATTTGTAAAGTTCTAAAAGACAATTTAGCCCCAGTATCTTAGGCCTGGCTTCCCAGTGACAAAAACAAATTAACGTAAGGCCCAAAACTTTGAAGATAACGAACCTACAATAACAGTATATCAGACCCATGGCTATGCTAAGTGGCTTGTAGAAAAAGCTAATTCCAACTTGAATATTAAAGACGGCTGCAACATTTCTAGTCAAAGAATTATCCAATTATTTGTGGGGTTAAAATTTTCTGATCATTATTACGCTAAGCCGAAAGTTATATTCATCAGCTTAGCTGTTTTGATCACATGGAACTTCTCATAGCGTGATACATAACGGCCCTCAGGTCTAATAGATGACTCTAGATTAGCGAGATAGAACAGGTATTTCCGCTACACAAACTTAAAATAAAATCGTCACAAGAGTACAATATAGAATAGAGAAATATGTACTAAATAATTAGGGTCATACCTCTCAACCGATTTTTTTTTAAATAAGTCAGGCTTTTTACTGCCGTGCCACCTGATGGTAAGTGTCGGTCTTAGATAAAGAATGTTTGTCTAGAAGTAACAATTCTCTCTCTTTTTTAAATATCCAATATTTATTTGTTTTGGAATTAATGACGCCGACGGTGAGTTCCATTGCAGTGCGCATTATGAAGGTAGTTTGGAATCGCTTCGTGGGCAAAGGTGGAATATCTAGACCTTATGAGGGTGACACCTCACCGTGTGTCTATTTATCAGCTGGTGGAAAGGAGTTGGTAAAAGTAGAGCTTCTTGTGAATGAGTTCGTCCGCGGAAGTACTACCACTAAACCTTATTCTGCCGCCAAGCAGTAGTGCTTGCATTGCTGTGTTCCGGTTTGAAGAAAGAAAGATAGAAAGAAAATGAATTTATTTGACATGAATACAAAACAATAACAAGCAAACAGAACTGTGGTATTCAGCCTTTGAAATAAAGCGATTACGATCGAGGCGCCCCCGTGGAATGTCATTGCTTGGACAACGTTCGGCCCGGACGGGCGTGTCGTTTGTAATTTATTACTATCCGTTTGTTTGTTCTGATTTCCTACCAGTTCCCAGACCCATAAATGGGTGTCTGAACCCCACATTGGCGACGAGGATAAAAAATTGTGAGTACCTAGTCGATAATTCGACTAAAAGTTGCGTAGTGTTGTGTTAATTGAATACCGACATACATGGAAAACTTTTCTAAAACTCGAGGAAGGGTACTTCTTCTTAGTGATTTAAATCAGTCGTAACGTGGTCGTAACTAGATATTTTTAACTTGATTTTTAACCGGCCACACGAATTTAAAAGTTTTTACTAAGTACCCTCTTACTTGAAATAAATTTATGGTGGCTAATTATCTCGCAACACGTCGCAACCATAATGAAATGACAAAATAATGAGGCAAAATGTTCCAGTTCATGTCAACCAATTTATGAGTTTATTTCTGGTACCTTGCTTATAGCAAATAACTACCTATAAAGTTCTTGTTGATGTGAACCAACTCCAGGGAATGGACAAAAGTGTTACGAGCTTCTATAAAGTTGTTTTCAATGAGTCAATTAAACTTGTACCTACTCATTGAAATTGTGCCACGTATATATTTACGCAAGTTTGCCTAAAAGACGAATGTTAATGTCTACAAAATGGTGACAGTATGGAGCGATAAATGGCAATAACCTCCGATACCTACACATGTTTAATGTAGGTACGTACTCTAAGGTAGTGCATTGTGATCCCTCTGTTAATCAAATGAAATGAATTTTATTCATTGAAATCACAAGGATCATTTTGAATCGCCTTATAAACTAAAATTACTCCTGTTCCAACGCGCTCAAGCCTAGAAGAATCAGGCAACAAACACGGCTTGTCAATCTTGTTGCAATCACTTAATTTGATGATACGTCTTACCACAAGGTGGGAAGCGCCTGTGTGGTGCCTCGGAGCAGGAAGTTGCTGATACATATTAAATGAGAACTTAAAAACCTAAGAAAGTTAGTCAAATGCAAATAAACATCAGCAAAAGTTTATAAGACAGTACACGCTCCACTTGATATAACCAGAGACTAGTAAAACTAGTCTCTGATATAACCTAATTTCTAAATATAATGTATGACGTGACCAAGTGTTCTTAATAATTGTTCCTATGGTTTTAATAAATGAGTATGAGTATCAGTATGAGTATACCTACTTATAAATAACAATCTAATAGAACCATGTAAAGAGAAAAGTACAGATATTATAGCAAATCAGCTCAAATCAGATGTAGCAATTATCTGACAAGGCTTATGTGCGGCCGCTAAAATGTATGTACACCATAACAAAACCAAGTGCTCCCAGTGTTCCTACGGTGAATAAATGATATAAATATGAATATGAATATGAAATTTCCATTTATCTTCGAGTAAGATATTTGGATGCACCTTCTGGAAGTTTATTATAGAACTGTACAGAATTCCTCATAAAAGACCCATTTACTTTCTTCAATCGAAATTTTGGTATATTTAGTTTGGTTGTATTTATAAATCCAAATACCATGCAAGTCACCCTTTTTCATACAACTATCCAAGTGTTTATGTGTATGTAATAATATTTCATAGATATATTGCGAAATTACTGTGAGAATATTGATTTCTTTGAAACGCAAGGCGTTCAAGGGGTCACGTGACTTCATTTTATAAATGGCACGTATTGCCCGATTTTGTAAGAGAAATTTAGCTGGAAATATAGCTGTTTTACCCCACAGCATGATACCATATGACATAACACTATGAAGTAGCTAAAATAAACAAGCCTAGCTGTAGCTTCATCAGTAAGCTGCCTTAACATACAAACTGCATATGCAGTGGAACTAAGTCTACCAGCTAAAGCCACAATTTGCGGTGCCCAGTGACCCCCTGGATCAATATTAAGCTCTAAGAAAATACTAGACTTAACAAGATCAAGTGTCTCCCGATTTATTTTAATATTTAGTTTGATAATGTTTTACATTTGGCTATGTGAATTTGATGCTTTTCGTTTTTAGCATTAAGCAAAAGATTATTTACTGTGATCAAAACATTATTTACAAGAACTCGCGACAGTGAATTATTTACTCTATCGTAATTTGCTTTAGATCTATCAACTTTGAAAATCAAAGAAGTATCGTCAGCAAACAGAACTATGCCACATAATGTAAAAAAAGAGATTGATAGTGTAAACTAGAAATAAAAAGGGCCTAGTATTGAACCCTGTGGCACCCCCATGACAATAGTCGATCATTTCACCACCAACATCAATTTTTGAATTCTATTGGATAAGTAAGAATTTACAAGATTAATTGCCTGATTTTGGAAGCCATAATGTTTTAACTTGGAAATTAATGTATCATGCCACACGCAGTCAAAAGCTAAGGACGATCGCGTTCTGTGAGTTCTCCTACGCTTCAAATATGTGTTCTAAGAGCATGGTATCAGCATCGGCTGTCGAATGAACCTTAGTTATTCCAAATGAATGACTGAAGAAGTCCGTGGAGGTCGAAGTGTGACAATAACTGAGTAAGAATAAGTTTCTCGAAGATCTTACTTAAAGCAGGCAATATAGAAATTGGCCTATAGTTACCTGGATCTTTATCATTTCCAGACTTGAACAAAGGATTCATTTACTATGTTTCATAAGATGAGGAAAGACTCTCGTCAAGACATCTATTGAAAATGTAGGCCATACACGGCGCAATATCAGCACCTAGCACAATTACTAGAGAAAAACTATCAAAGGCATTCATGACCTGAATATTTTTGATAACATAGTATTGTTTATGTTTAAATTCATCTGGTTACTACAAGGTTTAGATTTACCTGTTTCATTATTAATTTCCAAGTTGTATTAATTTTATTTGCTGACTTTTCTATTGAATTTCTCAAATGCAATGATTTTAATGTATGACAAACTTTTTGAAGGACTTGGAATAGTTCTTTATGTACAAGATAAACGTTGGGTCGTGCAACATTGATTCCCCAGCCGTATAGAGTTCATATAGGGTTGTAGCCCAATCAGCTAACCCGACATTCACTCTAGCTTTACAATCTCACTATGTTCCTCACTTATCAATTTAGACAAACTGGTAAAAAGGTCATTCGGATCATCTACGCACGGTACGTACAAGGGGCATTTTTAGATCAATACTGCCGTGGAATTTCAAAATGCGACTATCTGTGATAAGTGAAATTACAAGTATTTAAAGCACTGTGCTGAGACCATAGTGATCTGAGGTGAAATGTTTAATTACTGATGTATCAATTGGAACACTACTACAATAAATATTATCAAAACAGGTGGATGTTGTTAGTGTCACTCTTGTTGGTTATTCGAAGAGGTGATGTAAATTAAAACATTTAAACAAATTAAGCAGCCTCTCAGAAAAAGAACTAACCTATATTGAAATTTCCGCAGACTATAAGCATTTTACTATGTACAAAAGTTTTGAGCAATACTTTTTCCATAGTGGATTAAAATAACGCGAAGTCTGCGTCAGGGGGACGGTAAACACACAATGATATGCAGCTCTAGCTCAACAGCTCAATAGTCCTCTCAATAGTGAGATTTGCAACATCTTTACGTTTCTTGCATTTTAAAGTATTTCGAACAACAGTTAAGGAACCCTATGGCGTTCTTGCGTTTGTATGAACTTACAATATTGTAATTCTCATAATAAGGGAGTAACTCAAATTGTTACATCCAGTGTTCAGTTACATACATGATAAT
Organism: Epirrita christyi; assembly: GCA_951392215.1. NCBI lineage: Eukaryota > Metazoa > Arthropoda > Insecta > Lepidoptera > Geometridae > Epirrita > Epirrita christyi. The sequence goes on along the minus strand of OX595842.1, from coordinate 4,455,952 downwards.
GTACATTCAAACTGTTTAAAAATGTTTCTAAGCCTAAGATTTTGCTGGGAAGGGCTTGTACATTTTATGTGGCCGGCCTTCTCATTGTCGAACTAGTTTAAATGACTGTCAGCTGACACTCCTACCTTTTACCCTCATTAGTACTACCTACTTCTAACCACGAGCTCGTGAACTGCGTTATAGTAGATACTTATAACGAGATCAAAAATATGAAATGCTAACAATTTATCAATTATGAATTTACTATGTCTGCCGTCTGTTTTGACTCAAGATACTATGTATCAACAGTATCTCGTGTCAAAACAAAATTTCTAATAAAATTATTAGTATTAAAATACAAAACGTCTCTATGACGACATGTCAAATTGTGCAACATTAAATTAAGATTAAAAATTAATTGATTGTCTGCACTAACTTACAACTAGCTAATAATATCATCTCGCATGACACCACACTTTCACCTAATTGTATTATCAGAGTGGTGTCGTAGTATCTTTAAGTTTTGTGAATGAAGGCATTTGGAAAGCAATTATTTGTGACAACTTGCCCTAACAGATCACTGAGTAGCAAACCCATCCCAACGCCATCTTATCTGAATACGCCACAGTCTTCCAAGTCTGCCACCAGAATTTAACCTGTCTAACCGGAGACTGCGTACAACCAGAGGTGGGAACTACTTCAATCTATACAGAAGGTGTAGGCTGCTTCTGCGATGCACATGGATCAGAAATCTGGAAGGCTCTGATACAGGAAGATCGGGAGTATCGTTGGAATATAATTCCTACACTTGAAAAGAGTAGAAGGTAGTAATTGGAAGATCTGTGATCATGAAGAAATTGAGGAGGACAATAATAGCGTACCTAGTAAAGAGATCGATAATTGTATAGGTACTTAATTAAAAATTACATCAACGGCGTAGTTTAATTACTGGTTAAAATAAAATTCGATTTAGAATAATAATTATGTTGTAAAATCATTAGAAGTATCACTTTAGAATAATGATGGCTTACTTTATGTTGTAAAATTACTAGAAGTATATAGTAAAATAAGAATAGTAAGTTAACTTTTGGAAATAAGCAATTGTTAATTTTTAATTTGTTAAAAAGGAAGAGATGTGGTATTCAGCCTTTGAAATAAAGCGATTACGATCGAGGCGCCCCCGTGGAATGTCATTGCTTGGACAACGTTCGGCCCGGACGGGCGTGTCGTTTGTAATTTATTACTATCCGTTTGTTTGTTCTGATTTCCTACCAGTTCCCAGACCCATAAATGGGTGTCTGAACCCCACAAGAACAAAAGTAGAATAGGTAGGACATACAATTAAGTATTAACATTTAATATAATTACTAACTAAATGAAAAAGTGAAATGTCCTACGCACTAACTCTGTCCCACACCAACCGTCCAAAAAAAATCGCCCCAAAATGGGATTCAGCTCAGCATGTAAGTAATATTCTACCTACTCAGCGATGATTTTCAGCTGACACCAAGGAATGCTTGAAATGTATGGATGCCGGTGAAATTACAGGCACATGTGACTTTTCATCTTTGTCTCAGGATGACAGGCGCAATGTAGTAAATGCTGGGTTTACCATTTTATATCAGGTGGGTCTTAAGCCAAATGGGAATGAGGTCATGTAGTTCCTGTAAACTCTCCTCGAAACGTATTCTGTAAAAACTGATAGACAAGCTATTCTCTTTCGATGTTCGAGGCTGTATTACTTGATATCGAACAACAAGGCCAATCTGAGCTGTGTTTGGTTCGTCCTTTTTCCCTTTGTAGGCCCCCATGCCTTATTCTAGTTCATGCAAGTGACGCAGTGGAGCAATGTAACGCAAAACGAGGGCATACCCGAATTAATAATGAGCTAGCCCGTCCACACGTCGCGTTATTAAACGGTGCAACGGTAACTACAGTTTAAGTTACGGCTAAGTTATAGTTAAGTACGAAAGTTACCTCGGGGGGTTTGTGTGTGATAGACGGTAATCCTGATGAGGTTTATTGAACGAGAGAAGCGAGTTTTCCGAGTCAACTTGGATCAATCGGCATTTATTTGGATGTATGTAATTTGATCTGTGGGTAACTTTCGAACCGTATACCCGATCTTCATTAAATTTGGAAGGCGGGTAGATAGTATTTATACAATTTGTAGGTAAGGTCAGGGGGTTGTTGAGATGATGAGGTATAAGGAAAAAAGAGACAGTCTGTTCATGTGGGGTACAGTATGAAGGGGCTATAGATTGAACTTTTTAAACTATTTTTAGTTTTATTTTATATGTGAGCGTTACTTTTTCAACATGTTAATGATAGTAGTCGGTAAATAGAGGCAGCTCAAGACCGTTCGTAGTGCCATTCTAGGGGGGAGGCCTTTGTCCAGTTGTGAACTTCAGCGGGCTGATAATGATGATGAATGATAACAGTAAAGTGAACTATAAGGCAATCCATCATACATTTTTAAATATGCAGTAGTTGAATTGAATAGTTCTACAAACTACCATACAAATCCAACACGAACAGATAATTGCACTAGATGTGGAATAGGGAGGAGGATCTCACTATTCTATTTAAAATGTGATTTAAATTTGGCTGTTGTCTCTCGCTGACTGCATTTCGTAATGCTTTGGGTCAACCAAATTATGCAAAGTACTAACTGTGGTAGTGACAACTACGTTGTTTTAAATTTTGTACAAGTTTTGAGCTGAAAAATCTACAGATTAAAGAGAAAATACAACTTAACCTATAAAAAAACACTAAAACCGTGACAGTTCTCAGCTGTTGCTGTTGTAAATTGTGGTCAAACCTGTAGGTCAATTTCCGTAATCATTTTAAAACCACAGTGAAAGTTATTATTTGAAACTCAATAATTGCGAATTGACTGAAAATTGGTATTCTGCTAGCAACTTAGTCTACCTTCAATTCACGGAGACCGTAGATTTAAGTGAGATAGTATTATACATTATCATATTAAGAAAGAGTGAAAAGAGACGCGTCTATTAAGCTTTAAAAATATAATTAGTTATGGGCGTTCAAGTTCAATTCACAATTATTATCTCATCTGAGTCAACTTTCGATCAACCTTTCTGTCGCTCATGAAGGCGAGAAAGATAACGTATGCATGCGAAGATTAAGTACCTAATAGGTACTACGTCTACGCCAGCAGTGACAGGCGTGTGAGCTGACTGAGATGAGATTTACTGTGCCTAATTGGGCTTCAGATCGGAATATGACCGGCAGGGCTATTCTCTATCTCGCGGCAGGTTTGCAAGAGGCGTGAATTGTGCAATCAGGGCTGTAAAATGGTAACTTTTGTATGAGAAAAGTGCCGTTTGACAGCCCTGATTGCACAATTTACACCTGTTGCATCCCTGTCGCGAGAAAGAGAATAGCCCTGCCAAACGTTATTTTGAATATTTTTATTGCGTGTATTGTTGCCTCAGTTTTCAGGTTTTAATTGAGTATTATGGCCCTTGTTACATAGTATTCGTATACAAAACGCAAAAAGAGTAGCATCATTGTTTATAGCGGGTGTGAAATGTGTCACCAAGGTGGGATCACGCTCTACAAAACTGAAACTAGCCGGTCTTTGTCAAATACTTGTTTGAAACACATGTCTCTGTTACGCAATGCGCTTTAACAAAAGCCGAAAACTGTACCGGCATTTTGCATCGGGTAGTGACAAAAAACAGGCTAAGTGCGAGTCAGACTCGCGCACAAAAGGTTCCTTACCATTATTTTACTTATTTTGTAAAACGGACAAGTGCGAGTCGGACTCGCGCACGAAGGGTTCCGTACCATTATCTAAAAAATCGGCAAAAAATCACGTTTTTTGTATGGGAGCCTCCTTAAATGTTTATTTTAAAAAACGGTACCCTTATAGGGTAAATTATTTGTCCGTCTGTCTGTTTGTTAAGACCATTTTTCTCAGGAACGGAACACTACGTAGCTCTATATTGTGCCGGTAAAACCCTAGCTCCTGCCTACCTAGCAGGGTAGTAAAAGAAACCAGCCGTTACATAATAAATGAATTTAATAAAATTTTACAAGTATACAAAAAGATGAAATAGAATTGGGTTGAAAATGAAGTTATACAATAAATATTAAAAACGGGATGAAATGGAATTTCGATTAATGAATTTAAAACTAGCTCAGCGAAAAGAAGCACAATAAATAGGGTCGTGGTTGATTGAGCTGAAGATTACTTGCGCCTTCTAGCTCAAGTACTCCCCTGTGGTATAATCCGGTGAAATAGCAGGGACTTCCTCGGACGAGATAAAGTACGGACGGCTGCTCGACTGCTTGATGCTACCCGAGTCCGGGTCACGTGAAGGCACCTCGTGCCGTGAAACGAGGTATAGGCAGGTACCTCTAATCGTGCAGGTAATCTTAAATTTGTACTGCGAACGTGTACCGTGAACGTGTACCGTGATCGTGTACCGTGATCGTGTACCGTGATCCTGGAATGCGGAGAAATCTATGCATTAGCATTGAGTCTTCGGCTCTCCGTTCTGATGGCCCCTGACGGCATTACAACAACTAAGGTCGTACTTATGTAAGCAGTAGATTTTGCCGTGGGGTGCTACCAGAACGGAGTTTACAGTTTTATAAGAAAGGAAGCTAAGACGCTGAAGGCAAGAATTATATAATAAGAATGATTTAATTAGTAAAGAGTATTTTAACTGGTGTAAAAAATCAATCATTTCGCTAAATAATGAAGGTAGATTGCCCAAGCAGATTTAGCGGAAGAAAGTTATTGGATTGTAATTGAAATTTGCCAAGCTACATACTAGTTTGCAATTACAATAAAATATAAAGGCAAAGCTGAAATAAAAGATTAACCACAATTTAAATGACATGAAAATGTAATAAGTTCGTGATTTGTGTGTTATTATGGCCATTGAACACTCACCCTATTTCGGGAATTCACTTTTACACTTTATATAATTTATTTTACATGGACTCTTGTCCTAAAATGGAACAACGATGATAATAAAGTTTTAAAATGATATCGCCTGAGTCCTAATCGGCTGCTAATGCGCAAGACGGGCGTGGACCGGCTCTCAGTCAGACTTCTTGTCCTCTGTCCGCTCAGTCGCTGTGCCAAACCGGTGGACCTCGGCGCTCCGCGCCTCTGTACCCCCCCGGGGACTGCTTCAAATTCGCTGGTCATGCATTTGTCGCGAACTTTGTTGCCATTTCTATTAGGCCTACAAGATGATAATTTTAATACGGTTCTTTTATTATTTTAAATTTAAGTTTTATTTTTATCTAATGTTTAATTGTTATTATTAATTGTAAATATTTTAATTGCATTTTAAAGTTTGACTATGTATACTAGCACTACTAGCTACTTATTTCTAACATTGTAACGTTTCGTTACAATATCACAACTGAATATGCCGTAACATCGACGTCCGAATTTTGAAGCCTTCTCGAAGCGAACGCCTTTTTGTGGAAATAAAGCGGAAAGTGGCACAGATGTCGACTTTTTTTCTGGATAAGCTCGCTCCTTACCTTTTGTATTTTCGGACGAATCAACCTTTTGACCGAAAATTGGCAAAAACCTTTGAAATTGTGCGTCAAAATGAAGCACTATAGAAGTTTAAAGAACAATAAAATAAAAATAAATAAATAAATGCTGGACATTTCACACAACATTATCTAGCCCCAAGCTAAGCAGAGCTTGTGTTATGGGTACTAGATAACTGATACACTTAATACAATAACATTACATAGATAGATATTTTTTATTATACATAGAAAATACCCAGAACACCCGGAATAATTATCTGCAGACCGTACAAATATTTGTTCCGTGGCGGGAATCATTCTTACCATAGCGATTGAGGAAATGCAGATTAACTTTAAAATTGTGTTTTGCTTGGCTCATACGTACACCATAAACCAAAAGTTGAAGGCACTGAGTGCCCGTTTTGCACTTGGCAATCTACTTGAAACCGGAACACAGTAATGCTTGTACAGAAAAAAACAAAACTACCATTAAATTAAAACTCTATCTCGAAAACTTGTCGTTAATTCACAATTTATTTTCAAACAATCTTTTCAACGTTGAGTTGTTGTCACTGTTTCTGTAGGTTTTAAAACAAGCTTTTGTGACCTTTCGCTTGGCTGAGCGTCAACCAGACTCAGGAAGTGTTATCTGTCGCTTAATTTTAACGTTACGCCTTACGGAAAGAAAACAAATTGTTTTCACAGCTTCCGTTGTTTCAAAAATGTTCACTTGAATTGCGACGAAACGAGTTTCTCGCAAAACTTGTGATTTTATTTGCTTCAAAACTCATTCGTTGCTGCGACTACGAAGTTTTTAGATGCTGCACTTTCTCGTTTGGATTTTCTGTATCCACATATCTTCAAACATGGAAATAAAAATAAATATTCGCAGTAAATTCTGCGCGTCTGAAAAACATAAAAGTTTGTGCCATTGCCAGTGAGTATTTATCTTTATGATAGAGACATCAAAGTAAAACATTATCTGTATACACATATTATCTTCGAACTTTGTAAAAAAAATATTTTTTTACTTAAGTTTAATCACATCTTTGTAGCCATGATCACTTTACCTGCACTTCATACATTTCTCCGCACAAAATGTGGATAATTCCTGATTATTTCAAACCGCGTTATAATGTAAACAATTGCAATTCACTGAAATAGAATGGAATTCAGGCGCTGCGAAACGTGATTTAATTTCAAATTGAACCACACCCCGTGCATATGAATTCCACAGGAATTAGACATTACATCTGTTTATATACATATAAATTTTGTTAATTGTTGTACTTACACATGTATTGTGAATACATAAAACAAACTCAACATTTTTGTATTAACTAAAATTTCTGTTTCTTTTTAACAGAAAAGTAGCGCCATTGTGTGTAGAATCACTCAATTTTAGAAAACGTGCCTAAGTATGAATCCCTTTACAAACAAAGTTTTAAAAATAATGTTCACGCTAAAAGCTTCACATAACATTTTCGAAAAACAGCTAAAGGATAAGGTCTACCATTTTTTAGGGATCCGTAACTCAAAAGGTACTAAGGGAACCATATTATATTAATTATAGGATCACTCAGGTGTCTGTCTGTCTGTCACAGCCTATTTTCCCCGAATGTACTGAACCATAAAAGTTTTAATACAACGTTTGGTAACGCAATTACGGACGTATATCGTTAATTAACGAATCCTGATTTCGGGGGTAAAATATATTATGGGAAACAAACTAGAAAATTAAAATAATAACTTGTGTTACATGATACATTTTGATCTAGTGGACGTTCCGGACCACTAGGTATTCGATCTACTCATCATCATCATCAGCTCCTGAAGTCCACCGCTGGATAGATACCTCCTCCCTAGACTGCCTCGACTAACGGTTTTGAGCCGGCTCCATCCACTGACTTTCTGCGAAGTTTTTAATGTCTTTATTCCATCGAGCAGTCTTTCTCGTTCTTCGGTTTGTGGATTTCATCTACTAAACCTACTAAAATTCTCGTAGATACTTGTCTCAGCACTTCACTTGCTCCCATCATCAACGTAACAAGACATGTTATAAGTTCTCTTGTGACACTGGTTCATTTTTAATCATTCTTCCTGAGAGAGGTAGATAAGAATAAGTTTATTGTTGAAACCCGAACACTGCCAGACTACTACTAATTCTTCGAGGAGTTTTGTTGCCCACCTTCCGTCTCCATAATCAGATCAGCTCACCGTCACCATAATAGTGTATTGTCATCTGAACTTGATAGGTTTGAAAAATATCAGCTCAATCGTTGAAAGATAACTGATTTAAAATTCATTTGCAAGATTCCACCCAGACAAACATACATGTATTGCAAGTTATAAAAGCTTGTAAAAACCAGTATAAAGAAAGTATGTACCTAGTTGGGCGTACTCGTAGACATGGCCACAATTCACCCTAGATATGTGCTGCTGTTGTCAACTGTACAAAATGCTCAACAAAATGGGTTATTTTCCTTCCCCTCACATGTTTCAATTACGTATTTTTGTACTCGAGTATCGTATCGCAAAGGTATGATCTAATTTCTCTCGTGGTGAATACCACAGACGAAATAATAGTGCTCACACATGGAACTTTCACTCCGACGACCCTAAAACAGGCTATATGAATGAGACACGTGATTGATATAGCAAGGTGTATACTATATATATCATTATCTATTTGGCAAAACTGGATTATCATAAACGTCAGGCACTTACAGCTGGCTTCAATACCACACCGATTTTAATGTACTGCAAATATTTGTTTGTGGTTTGAGTTTTGTGGTACCATGGAACTCGTTGTTCCTGGATACCTCAAATCACATCAGCAGCCATCTGTCACTGTTGGACATGGCTTCTCCCATAGAATGCAATGGGGGGGATTTGCCATAATCACCACGCTTGGCAGGCGGATTGGTGATCGCAGTATTAGTGTTGAGTACTCAGGTAGATGCTGCTGCCTGTCCCCTGGTGTAATCCTTTAGTCGGCTTTAAAGACATTCACAGGAGGAGATGGAGGGGTCTATTTTTAGGCCGAACACACCACAGCACAGGACAGACCACAGCACAGGACAGACAATAGCACAGGACAGACCATAGCACCTGATAGGTACCTATAACACAGTAAGTCCTAGTGTAGGGACAGGACTATGTAATTTACTGCTGGGTGTCATGTTATAATGACTATAACACGATTAAGATGTAAACCACGTCCAAGGAATGGTTGGATTGGTACAGTAGCATACGAGAAAGGTTAAATCTAACGCCGTCGGCGCGATACAGCTTATTTTACATTGAAAGTTGATTTGGAGTGACACAGTCCTATCTCCAATCTCCCCAATACTTAGCACAATACTCCTTTATGTCAGCCCCTTCAATTTGGATTACCACGTTTTTATGTGGGGTGTCGTTTGAAAGGTGAAATCTTTTTCGTTTTGGATAATCAAAAGGCACTTAAAGATATTATCTGAAGGTAACGTCTTTATCAAGAGATTGAAATACCATTATGGGTCTGCCTAGTTATGCAGAATAAGAATGTTTAAGGTAAAATATGCATTATTAGATTTTCATACCGTCAATTCTATTGGACGAATAAAATCTAGAAGGAAACTGTCGGACGCGACCAAAGTCACGACTTAAGTGTGTACTATAGCCATGCCATCGTTGACTCTTAAAGTAGGTAGCCACAACAAAAAACACTGATATAGATAACTGATATACTTAATACAATACATTACATAAATAGATATTTTTTATTATACACTGGCCGCCAAAAAAATCGACCCACCCGCTAATTTTGAGTAACAAAGTTGTTATCTTAAGTATGCGTTGACATATTGGTATGTTTTGCTTATGCTTTATAATTAAACATCTGAGTACCCACTTGACATTGTTTTAGACGAATACAAGTGCTATTGTGGGTATTTGTAACATTTTAAAAGCACTGATAAAAAATTAATGACTTTTGCATAGAGTGCAAGGTTAGTTTATTTCGAACTTTTGCCGCGGCATATTCATTCACCGTGCATCGTAGTGATTTAATCTTTTGTTAGAACAATCATATTTGTTGCTTTTAACCATAAAATATGGATACAACTGAAGCAGAAGACGCTCAAGTGGTAGCTCTCGTTCGTGAAGGGCTAAGTCAGCGAAATGTGGCAAGAAGATTAAATTTGAGTCGATCAGCAGTGCGTCGAGTTTATAAACGATACTTAGAGACGGGAGAGTACCGCCGGAGACCAGGATCTGGAAGAGGACGTGTCACAAACACGACCGATGACCGTTTTATTGCCTTGACTTCCTTGAGAAATCGGCATCTTTCTGCTGTGGATGTGCAGGGCAGGCTGAGAGACACTCGTGGAGTGGCTGTAAGTGAGAATACGGTGAGAAGAAGACTTCGGGAGCAAAACCTGAAACCACACAAGCCTGCCACGGGACCAAAACTCACTGCATCTCATCGGCAAGCAAGGTTAGAATTTGCTCGGCAACACATCCAATGGGATCTTGGTCAATGGGAGACAGTTCTGTTCAGTGATGAGAGCCGAATGTCCCTTATAGGCTCTGACGGACGTCGTAACGTTATGAGAAGACCAGGAGAACGTTATGCTCAGTGCTGCATAAGAGAAACAGTCCGGTTTGGAGGAGGCTCTACAATGTTTTGGGGAGGCATCTCTTTGACCGGACGTACGGAGCTGGTTTTCTTTCGGAATCGTACGGTTAATGCTGAAAATTACATAACGGATATTCTGGAACCTCATGTAATGCCATACGCGGGATATATTGGCGAAAATTTCCAGCTCATGCATGATAACGCAAGACCACACGTCGCCAGAATTGTAACCGGATATCTTAGGGAGGTTGGCATACCAGTTATGCAGTGGCCAGCCAATAGTCCGGACCTAAATCCGATCGAACATCTCTGGGACCAGATAAAAAGGAAAGTTAGAGCCCGAAATCCAGTTCCAGAGACGTTAGATCAGCTGGAAGCCGCATTAACGGAAGAATGGGAACAGATACCCCAAGAAGACATCAAAAAGCTGATCCGTTCGCTGAATCGGCGTATGGCAGCAGTCATTAAAGCAAGAGGAGGAAACATCCCATACTAAGGTGAAGCGAAAATGTTTTTAAATGTCAAAAAACATAAATTTTGCCACGTTAAAATCGTTAATTTTGCCAAATGTTATGGTTTCATTATCATAACACATTTTTATGTAAAATATACCGTACCACGCGAGATTTTTAGGTTTTTTACAACCCCATAATTGCATTTTTTCATTATCAACATAAAAAATATCTATCGATTGCAGTAAAAACCCATGGGACACTTTTTTGCGAAAAAACGTAGGTGGGTCGATTTTTTTGGAGGCCAGTGTACATAAAAAATACCCACAACACCCTGAACAAATATCTGCAGATCGTACAAATATTTGTTCCAAGGCGGGGGGTTCGCAGGCGAACCTTCGCCCGGCGCGCCACAGAGGTCGTCAAATACCACACACATATTGCTGATAGATTTAATGTTATTGCCCAAAAACAGAGTCGCGACTATTAGTCGAAATGTAAATAGTTAGGACTGTAGTTGCGCGCTTATTTCTAGCTTAAAACTCGAGCGAGAACAATCACAAAAGTTTGCGAGCCTCTTGGCTGTATATTCTACTGTTTGTGATAATTAATTTATAACTTCACTTCCGTGCCGTACACCTGTAATAATTGGGAGTCACTTATATATAACTTACAATGTGAATTCGAGCGCAAAATCACATTATCGAACTGCACTCAAGTTCTAAATGCACAGTGAAACTTGTTTATTCTAAAGCGACCTAATTTAAATCTCGCCTGACAACTAAGGTAATATCTGTAAACTGTTTCACACCGAATCTTGGTAGCTGAATTAGGATATCTAGTACACTTTACAGATGCACAGATGTCCTATATGGCTCTTTAGAATCTATCAGAAACAAAAACACAAGATATAAAGTCGTTAAAAATTATTATTCACAAACTTTCAATTCCGAATTACATACATTTTTCCAGATTACTTAGGAAAAAATCTAGAAAGCATTCAGTGTCAATGAGTCACTATGAGTCATTACTATTAACTAATTAATTAATTTACTATTAGTTAATTTGCATGCCTGGTTATGTAGTTAGGTAGGATATATAGTGTGTTGTTGTTCCTTACAGGTAGTAGGCAAGTACTATAATATGACTGATTCAGTATAAGACCTTATTTTATTCACAATGTTCTGGCAAATCAACATCATCTCAATTATAACTTTTGAAAGTACACCCAGGTGGACGGCGGGAAAAAACAAATTCCCGTAGTCCACCTAGGTGAACCAGGCAGGTGGACCACGGGCAATAGAGGTTTTGAAACTATCATGGTTATTAACATAATTATCACTAGAAACGGGATATTTACCATTATTTTTGAGCATTATTGATTCCCGATATTTTGGCACAGTTTCATGCGCCATGATCACGGGTAAACTGAAGTATTTGCGAGTAGATTTGTATTGTTTTTTATTTTATAGTGTGGTGTGTCGAGATGGAGTTAAGTGTGACAATGAAACTGATGGTAGGGGTGTTTGTAATAAAAGATTGAATAAGAGGGTAGATCGTTACGGCTACCAATAACAATACAAATCTACTCGCGCAAATACTTCAGTTTACCCGTGATCATGGCGCATGAAACTGTGCCGAAATATCGGGAATCAATAATGCTCAAAAATCATGGTAAATATCCCGTTTCTAGTGATAATTATTATCTCAATTATTATCTTATATACATCTGTGAGACGTCCACTGTACGTCTTTATATATAATCTTTTGCCAATACCATCAACCGCCTGCTTTCCTTTAGAGGAATATTTGTAAGTGAGTTCAGTGACTGTATGCGAGTCTTGTGACCGATCATCATCATCATAAGCAGCATGTAGACGTCCACTGGTAGACGAGGCCTCATTAATTAATTCGTTTATCACGTCATCCATGGGAAGTGATGGAGGGTTCCATTCATATTTACTGGACACAACAAGGCCATAGAGAACCTATAGATTAAAAAAAATCGTTAACTATAACAACAACACATACATAGTCCTGATCCCTCACTAGGATTCCCTGTGTCGTGGGTATCAGTAACTACGAGTACCATGGTACCACAATACCCAGACTTACTATACAGATTATGAGGGGTTGTGTGAAGAAACCCCACTCACGCAGCTACAAGTGAACTAGCTATTTTGTTTGCCATGCCATTGCTCAGTTAGGAAACTATGATATTAACCTATTTTACTTCGGATAATAGTTTTCCAATGCGTTTAAAGTTTAGCGTTAATATAAAGCCAATTAGCTTTTTCGTAAGTTTAGTGGATTTTCCCATAAAGTTTAACTTTTTACTTGTTTATTTAGTAGTTACTGATCTTTTTATTTTATAAACAATTTTTGTGATTACAATTTATCAATTTTGTTTTAACATAATCAAATCTACTAAAGGCTTCTAAATCAAGGCTATATTATATCAATATCATCTATTAACCCTTTGAGTAGTGTAATTTAATAGTCCAATGTATTGAAAGTGCGATACTAGATACTATTTTGAACACATTCTTGGGCTTAACTTACTTCTACTACTCACTGGCTTAGGCGCAATTCTTGCGTCAACACTTTGACGTAAACAGCTAAGATGGTCGCTATTTGTGTGTCGAAGAACACATAGAGTGATGCCAAAGAGTTTAGAACACTGCTGAATTGGCACTTTGTCACCCTTTCGGAGAAAATAGCGTGTGTTTATGTGTGTACGCCGAGATTTTTATGTGATGTTTTGCATGTGGGATTTGTTATTCGAGATTTTTAGTTCGAGGTTTTCCATTCGAGATTTGGCTCTCAAAATTTTTATTTGAAATATGTCATTCCATATTATTCATTCGAGATTTATCTTTTGCGATTTTTAATTCGAGATTGTGCGGTGGATCGCATGAAAACGACCATCTTCGTTGTTTACTCCAAACTGTCGACGCATGAATCGCACCTGTTTAAAACTAGGTCAGAGTCAAATTGCTCATTAGCCTTCTTAGACTACATATAATATTGTTCACTAAGAATAATTCAGAAAACAACAATTTAGCCGAATTAGATACGCACAGTTATAAATTATTTATACATTAATTAAGTAATTCGGGAAATTCAATTTTCATTGTGATGACACCATGTTTGAATAGAATTTCCCATATTTCCTGTAATTTACCCGAAAATCTAATAATATTGACACTCCAAAAATGAACAAAAGGTTTTATCATCCCATCTCGGGTCGCTTTACAAAAACAACTGAGCAACAATAAATAAATGTAAAATATCCTGTGTGTACCTTAATTAATAACATCGCCACTTTGTACCTTGTTATGGTACCTTACATTTGCAGGTAGGTATCTTTTCTTTATTTTTTTGCCAGCTTTTAAGTGTTTTTAGCTTTGTACCAACTCCTTCAAGTGCAACTCTTAAAATCATTTAATTGGTTTCGTTCTACAGTTGCTTTGTTTATATGTAAAATGAAACGGTGCCCGTATTTTGTTTATTTATTTTTAATTTGGTCGTCTTTATCATCGTCCTTTGCCTGTAGAAGGCCACTGCTGTGGAAATAGGAATCTACTATAGAATGCTACGAAAAACAGTCGTAAGCCGCCTTCATCCACCGACTTTACAATAGCTTTAATCCATCGAGAGGGGTCCTTCTTCTACTGCCTCGTCACTCGAGAACATTTATTTTCTAACGGTTGTCAGTTCTGCGTTATGACCTGCCCATTGCCACTTCAACTTACTAATTCTGAGAGCTATGTCGGTGACCTTGGTTCTTCTACGGATTTCCTTATTTCGGATTCTATCACGTTTAATTTGGTAATTTACAAAAAAATCGAAGCATGATTATGATTTATTTTCTCTACAACCTCTCTTATGTCTACTACCGGTTGTGTGTGATATTATGTTGGCTATGCAGTGCTTCTTCTGAGATGTCGATCTCTGCGATGTGCTGTGTGTCAAAAACTGCCTAAAACTCCTATCCTATTCTATATAAAGTATATGAAGTCTTAGCTGCACGGGATTATAAAAATTATGATTAGTTTTCATAATTGGCGTAGCAAGCGCAATGGTAATCATTTTTCGATTCAGTTCTACCATTTATGTGTCCGAAGTCTAGACATGGAAAGGCTAGTTCCAATACCAAATAACTATTCCAATAACAAGAAATTCCACGCAGACTTCGTGCGCAGAATGCTTATGGAATCAGTTCTACCACAGTCTAATGTAAACAGTTGAATACCTAGCATAAATATATAAATACACGCCTTTTTCCCCGAAGTGGTAGGCAGAATCTCAAAGGGCCTCTTTTCACCGTCAGTTGCACAGTCACAGGAATATAGACGTGACAAATGGTGAGCTCATCGCTGCCATTGATTTCCACGATCAACTCGGCTAACGCTTTTTTCTAGTAATAACACACTCCTTAATAAGCCAGGAACCAAGAAAAATCTTATAACAACGAAAATTGCCCAAAAAGTCGTAAGCATTGTTTAATAAAATACCTACTAAGCAATTCAATATGAAGCCATGGACCAGAAGACGCAATGTAGGACGGCCCCCTACTAGATGGATTAACGAAATTGTAAAGGCCGCGGGAAGTCAATGGATGGAGGCGGCTCTGGCCTGTTCATCGTAGTATTCTTTGAGGCCAGCAGTGGATGTCAACGGGCTGAAATGATGATGATGATTGAAGCACTGAAATTACCACACAGGTTTTCAAACACTGCTAACATGTACATAATCATCAGCCTATAGAAGTCCACTGCTGGACATAGGCCTCCTCCTAGAATACCACGACGAACGATCTTGATCCGCCTCCATCCACCGACTTGACCACCGAATGTCTTTAGTCCAACGAACCTTCCTCATACTGTGTCGTCCGGTTTGTGGTCGCCACTCGAGAACCTTTATGCCCCAACGGTTGTCAGTTCTGCGAGCTATATGACCTGCCCAATGCCACTTCAACTACCTAATTCTGAGGGTTATGTCTGTGATCTTGGTAGATTTGCTCATTTCAAATTCTATCACGTAGTGAAACTGTCAATACGGCCAATAAGTAGTGACCACGTTCTCAATCCCGTAAGCCATCACATCACTGGCAATGATCAATGATTATAGACATTCGTCTTGAGGCTCTGCGGTATCTGTGACGAGAACAGCTCATAATTAAGTCTAAACAACGTCTTAGATTTTAGTCATAGCAAAAAACTTGGCTTTCGCACTCTGAGATCGGTGAGTTCCTAAGCGGTACATGCAAGTACAAGTCAGTATCAAGAGAACTATATGGTTTACCAGCTGTTTACCAAAAACTGTGCTATACCCACTAGCATTGCAAGGCATCAATAAAAATAATACCACATGGAGTCGAGCCAACCGTTGGGTTCGTCAATACCGCTTAGCATACGGTTTTCGGAGATTTATTGTTCGAAATATTGAAAGTTTGATGTTCCTAACTTGCCTTGTGTTATATGTATTATTATGACAAACTCAAAAAGAAAATACCTAATACTCATCGACGTAGCTCTCAGGTCCAGATAAATAGAACGTACTTCACGGTGACTAAGTATAAGCCTTACTTTGAAATTGTCCCTGTCTCTCTCTAATACGCGTGTTTAGCATTTGTGTGACAGTGACAGGGACATGTCTTTCGTAAGTCGTACTTTGGCTAACATGTACGTTCTATTTATCTGGACCTCAGTATTGACGACCTCTGTGGCGCGCAGGAGGTTGCGGGTTCGATTTCCGCCACGGAACAAATATTTGTACAATCTGCAGATATTTGTTCAGGGTGTTCTGGGTATTTTCTACGTATAATAAAAAATATATATCTATGTAATGTATTGTATTAAGTATATCAGTTATGTAGTACCCATAACAAAAACTCTGCTTAGCTTGGGGCTAGATAATTGTGTGTGAAATGTCCAGCATTTATTTATTATTTATTTATTAGCAAATTGTAGTTACTATGGGCCATATAGCTCGCATAACCGATAACCGTGGGGGGTTTAAGGTTCTCGGGTGGCGACCACTACCTGGATGACGCAGTGTAGAAAGTACCCCTTGTCGATGGACCGACGACATTAGTGCAGAAAGCCGACAGCGCTACCGGCTCAAAACCCTTTGTTTTGACATTATATGGGGAGACCTATTCCCAGCAGTCTTTCAGCCTTTTAAAGGCTATTTTATGACGATAATGATAGTACCTAAACAATAAGCCCATAGAAATATATACCTTATAGACTAACATACATATGTTGTACCTAAAAACTACCACTTAACATCTTTTCACTTGGTACAAACTCTCATTCTTAAGTTCTTCGGACAAGTCTCGAGGCGGGACACTGATTCCATTGAGCGTCTTGTTGTGCAAGGACGAGTAAAAGATCCAGACCGCGCGAAAGATCACCCATGCGTTGGACTGACCAATTATCAAGTCTGCAGTGAGTGGCAACCTGCATGAATGCACGAGGATGTCCACCAATAGCGAGAAATAAATGGCGAGATATCGTGAGGCGAGCCACATTAGCCCCCAACAATAATACTTCATGATGACCACGACCACTCTGTCAAGAGTGCAACGACTGAGAAGAAGAACATCTTTTAAGGGATTTAGTTTCAAAACCGCTTCCCTATAGTCTCTGGTAAACAATACCAGCTGGCTAGAAATCCGGATCAAGGAGCTCATTGTACTTCGCTTGAACCTGGAGAGATGACTTGACGTCATTGGCTTTATATTTCTGCAGCCTCTGAAGAGACATTCGAATCGTCCCCTGCATCTGGCCCTGGCACCTCACCCTCACGAATTGTTGGACATCATCTCATGATGTCGTCTCACTTATTCGGGAGAGGTAGAATTAATAACATTGTTATCCTTATGTAAGCGTTAGGACCGTAGTTGTTTGGTGAAACAGCTCCGAGCAATTTAACGCATACGAGATACTTCTTCTTGTAATTATGACCTCTGAGTAAAGTCTCTTCAGTTTTGCCCGTGTAAGTAATAGTGATAAAATTCGTTCAAGTCGTTAAAGTCTCAGTCAAGTCATGTTCTAGAAAAGCGATGGCAGTTTTACGAAAATGTTGTTAGTCAATTTCCACCTATTTGAAAAGACACGCAGTACACTTTTATTTAAATTCACTGCTATGTGAATAAAAATTACACAATATAAATAAAAAAACAAAAGAAATTGCAATAAAATTAAAATAGACAACGTCTCTTTTCGAAGAAAAAGTTCACACGAGATACTCATATTATAAAATTTTATAGTTTTTCATTTTGCACCTAAGTACCCCGCAAATTAATTGATAATAAGCATTTAGAAACAAGCACGAACCACTTTCCTTTAAAGAAAATGGCTGCCGACTAAAATATAAAATGTGACTTTTTATTTCTTTGTCTAATAACCTTGATAGCTTTAATTGGTTTAAGCTGTGGGAGGTACAGTGCACTGCGCCATTCCCTGTACGGTGCAGTCATAGCCAAGTGTCCGTTCCGTATCGTTGGCCAACTGCCAGTTTGTCACCGCGACACGAGTATTCAAAGAAAAAATGGTGGGAAAATGAAATTTATAACTATAGAATAGCGTGAAGATACTAAGAAACTCATCATTATATGAAACGCACCGGATCAACTCAGGGTAGATGAAATGCTGACAGATCACAGCAACAACATAAGACCCAAGGATGCCACTCATATTAAAATAAATAAATGTTGGACATTTGATACAACATTATCTAGCCCCAAGCTAAGCAGAGCTTGTGTTATGGATAACGATAACTGATATACTAAATACAATACATTACATATATTTTTATAATACATAGAAAAATACCCAGAACAGCCTGAACAAATATCTGCAGATCGTACAAATATTTGTTCAGAGGCGGGAATCGAACCC
Organism: Epirrita christyi; assembly: GCA_951392215.1. Lineage (NCBI taxonomy): Eukaryota > Metazoa > Arthropoda > Insecta > Lepidoptera > Geometridae > Epirrita > Epirrita christyi. The sequence goes on along the minus strand of OX595842.1, from coordinate 4,437,464 downwards.
GCAACCTCCTGCGTCACAGGCGAACCTTCGCCCGCTGCGCCACAGAGGTCGTCTAAAAAAAATGTTAATATTGAAGGGTAAAATTTACAAATCCGAAGTAAAACCTGTTATCATGTATAGATCGCAATGCTGGGTCATGAAGAAGAAGGATGAAAGAAGATTGCATGCAGCAGATATGATAATTTTAAGTTTACATGTTTTCGATACACCTGATTCCCAAAAAAACCTTTTCCCAAAGGAGTGACAAGAACGGATAAAATAAAGAGAGTATTTTAGAGAATGTTTGAAAATTGCACCAGTGACAGAAAAGTTGAAAGCGAGTGTTTACGCCTGTGTTTATGTATGTATGTATGTGAGCCCCTTGCGAGCAATTTGTCATACAAAAATCCATGTTGCACAACATCATACGTCCGTGTCAATTGTTTGCAGACACTCAAACTACTGCAGAGTGATGCGCCACAACCACAAATCATCAGAGACTTTTTCGAGTTTTTTTAAGCCACTTTTTCCTAACTTAACGATCCTATTTCAGGGGTAAAATTAGACTTTTCACGTTATTTGTGTCACAAAGCATCCTAGTAATCTAAATTTCATAATTGTGAGGTCACTTTTATATTCACGATTTCCATGCAAAAAAATGATATTAAGTACCATAATATCTTCATAATGCATTAAGTTTTAAGCTTAATTTTGGTACGGCAATATTTATCAGCTGTACGAAACAGCTGATAAATATTGCCGTACCGTTTGTTGTGTTTTTTTTAGTTGTTTCGTAGAAAAAGGGCCTTGATAGACAGACAGACAGGGGCACAACAAAGTGATCCATTATGGGTCTTGTTGAAGTAGGTAACCCTGACAACACTCCAATCAAAGTTACTGCACCAAAAACACAACAAATGAATTATGAAAATTTATTCTCCTCCCCAGAATTAACACAGATGCTTAGCTATGAGCCCGCAGAGCGTGATTTCGGAATGAGTTCGCATTTACATTTTATTTTTCCTTATTGCCTTACCGATTTAGAAATTACGGTAATTTGACGCGCTGCTTAAATTTTCCATGAATTAAAGGGTTCTGTATTAAGATCCTTTTGACGATCGTAAGGCTACAGAAATAAAACTGCTTTTCGTGGATTCTTAGCGTAAAAAAAAGTGAAATTTTCGTTGATTTTTTTGGACGTAAGAAAATAACAGTATTGTATTTATGGCGGAAGCAAATTGCGGAAGATTGTACAAAAAAAGCTTTGTATTAATATCCACCTAGCAGATGGAATTAAATTGTATTCAAATGAGGGATACATTTATAAAAGAAATCAAAAATATTTAATTTCAAACGTAAAACACGACTGAAAAAATTAATTACATGCTAATATTATTCTATCCGTGGTGGGCGTCGTGTGTTTGGCCCGAAAATGAACCCCTCCATCACCTCCCGTGGATGTCATAAAGCTGACTCAGGGATTACACTAGGGATAGGCAGCATCCACCTGAGTACTTAATAACAATACTGCGATCTCCAAACCCATGGTGGTTATGGCAAATCTACCCATTGCATATGGGGAAAGCATTGCCAGCAGTGAATGTCTTCCAGCTGAGGATGACGATATTAATTATTCTTTCTGTAAATAAAAAGTTAATAAATATTTGTGGTAGTGATTCTGTGCATCATTCTCTAAATTTAAACGTCACTTAAATTATCGCGGTCCCTTTTATTTCAATGTATTAGAAAGGGCGCGCGATAATTTTATTACCTACACTATACATTTAAATAATAATGCACAGAATCGCTACTATTGTCTTTCCAGTCTGAGTAAATAGCTACCAAACGAAAGCTTGTTAGTGCTAGTCACACAATTAGACCTTTTAAACCCACAAAATTCACCCCAGTCTTAACTCCGTACAACATAACTCCACCAAAACGTAGAAATTGAGCCAAAATGAATTATTTCCTTTGAAGGCCTTCCTTTCTTGATAACGCTAATTAGAGGCGCCGCGCCAGGCAAACAACTGACAAAGCACCCCAACCTCCTTCGTACTTCTTCTGTGTCTTCGCTTTAATGGGGACTGTGAAATGGCACGCTACAAACAAAAGTGCATCTTATTGCCCTGACTTAGGGTCGCATCGTTTCAACTTTTTGTACTAGAATGAAAATAAAACACAAACAATCCAGTCCCCACACTAGGTTTCACTAAACTAAATTTAGTACAGTTTTAGTCTAGTTTGTGCCAAGTGAATCGACACCACTATCTAACTAACTAAAATATGTGTGTTAGCTAGGTCTCCTAGTTTTCGCAAAATCAGTTATCGCTTTTACTAGAAGTGTTGATGAGGCGTGATAAGCTAAAAACACGAATAAATTTGAATTTCGCGCCACTTGCACAGCTACACAACGTTTGCGTTTATCTACAAGCATTATTCCATCTATTTTGGTCTCATTATTTTCTTTACAGTTTCTCATTATGAGTATATACTGAGTAGCCAGTAGCTCATACACCATGACGTTTCAATGCTGGGTCTCGCTCTAGAATTATTTTCAATTTCACAACAGGATCGTAAGTATAGGACTCATTTACTGAATTGTGCCATATTAGATAATTTGACCCAGTAGGTTATTCTTCCAAGTTGGAGGATAGTTGAACTAGCAGCTTATAATCTTATTACCAGCCACAAAACACCCATTTAGTTGCCCAAAAGCATAATTTTACGTAACTTCCTGAATTTCCCAATCGTCCTCCAAAAAGCAGTTAAAGTGTTCCAAAGTGTAGGTAGTGCTCCTTAGGGCCCACTTCCATACCTATTGCTTGGTAATTGCTGTCTTTGAACAAATTTCGAGGTACTCGCTAAATGTAAAGTTAACAATTCCATTGCCATTGTTTGTTGGATAATCGTTTAAGGCTGCGACTAAAGGAAACAAGAAATCTTCATATTTAATATTATTACTATTCATTTTTAAACGCTACATCGTCATCATCATCAGCCTGTAAAAGTCCACTGCTAGACATAGGCCTACCCCCTAGAATGCCACGATGAACGGTCTTGAGCCGCGGGTATCTTGTATAAGTAGATAAAAAAAAAACTGAAATTTAGGGTACAATGGGCGGCCTTATCGCTAACAGCGATCTTTGCCAGGCAAGTAAGTAACCCTCATAACTGGTACAAAATTTTAGTGTGGGTAATTGGAATAATACAATAAATTGTGTTAGCTATGTAAATATAGAAACAAATTGATTTAACCATGTTACAAAGTGACGCAAAAGGAGAGTCAAATTCGTCTACAGCAGTGGGAAGTTGAGGAAGATTTTCTCGTGTGTGTGTGTGTGTGTGTGTGTATTTTGTGTTTCTTATTGACCACTGTAGGCCGCTTGGCAGTTGTTTCAAACATTAATTGTTATTTCAAATTGCCCATCATTTCTGACGAGCTAATGAAAATAGCCGTGGAAAATGCATGTACGGCAACATTGCTGAGCGAAATTGAGGGGTAAATTAGAACAGATCACCCCTCGCCACTGTTTCACTGTGTAGACACGGACTCTCCGAAGTACCAACAGCCGAAGTTGTATAATACGCGTCCGAATAAAAATAATACCGTAAGCGCGATCTAGGATTCTTCTTGAATAAAACGATAAAGCTATTTAATCCACGAGTTTTTTCCAGTCTTAAAAATGGAAAACTCATTTGTTGTTTAAATAAAGCGTTATTATATCACAACAATATTTTTTAAAGTATAAATAAAGATTTTAAGAATCGTCTTATCAAACGGACAAGGACAGCTATTTGCGAAATCATCCGTGAGCGAAAAGGATAGGCAACTCCGAAGAGGCATAATCGTCTCAGTAGTGTCATCTCTTGGCAGCTTTTTTAACTTAAGTGGTCATCATCATCCCCAGCCTGTTCTTTTAGAAGCCCACTGCTGGACACAGGCTTCTCAATAAAATGCCACGACGAACGGTTTTGAGCCACCTCCATCCACCTTCCTGCGACATATACAGCCGTCAGTGCTTCGAAAGGTGGGCCTTCCAATACTGCGCCTATTGATGTAGTATATGTTATAACGCCAAGTTGTATGTGGTGCGGCGGATGATTACAAGACACACACACACACGGTGCGGGTTCGATTTCCACTGCGGTATAAATATAATGCATGATCTGAAAATATTAAATACCATGCTCGTAGTTCCTGATACCTACGACAAAGGGAATCTTCACCTGAAGAAGATTATTTTGTACATGTACAAAAAACAAATCTAGGGCTTTTTGAGTGCATGAAAACAAGTTTTGTGTATTTTTTATAAATGTAATAAATAAACCGGACGATGCGGTAGAGGAAGCCCTTTACTCGATGGACTAAAGACATTATAAACGTCGCAGGAAGTCGGTGGATGGAGGCGGCTCAAGACCGTTCGTCGTGGCATTCTAAGGGGGAGGTCTATGTCCAGCAGTGGACTTCTACAGGCTGGTGATGATGATGATGATCATTAAATTTAATAAAAAAACTCGTGTTGTAAAAATTTGGTGTCATCTGACTTTATTTGTACACAAATTTGTACTACCTATCTACATAAAAAAATGCAGTTAAGTAGTTCTTAAATGATTATTTAACAAATCGATTTTTTTTTACATCTAACGTCTTTCAAACTGTACTTCCATTCACGGCCATAACATCTCGATTAAATGAAGAGGGCGGAGTCCGCCGATACTTAAATTGTATTTTATGCCAAACTACCCACGTGAGCGGTTAATCTCGTCTTAGTAGGTAGTAGTTTCACGAAACTCGCTTAGTATAACAGCTGTTCAACTTGAAATGTATCCTCCAGGATTGATTCGATAACTTAGACGGCAGCCTGAAGGTTCTTTGCTAGGAGTTTACATTGTTGCGATATTTGCAAGTTGCATTGCAATGGTGCAATTGTGCACTTTTGAATCTGGATCTTGGGTTTGGATGTTTGCGTACGAATTGTTTACGGATTGGAGTTTACTCGTTGACATTTGGTTATAGTAAACTCTATTAAAATTTACTAGCGAATTTTACAATACATTTTCATTGGGGTAAGCACGAATAGCCAACGGTATCAAAACGATAGTTGATGTTAAATATTGTCTAAAGACATCGCGGTGGCTTGAAATCTTTGTAAATTGATCGGTTTATATTTTTAACCGACTTCACAAAAAGGAGGAGGTTCTCAATTCGGTTGTATTTTTTTTTTTGTTTTTTTGTTACCTCATATCTCCGGCGTTTATGAACCGATTTGGAAAATTCTTTTATTATTTGAATAGATATACTTCCAGATTGGTCCCATTTTTTTTCAGAATGCAGTTCTGATGATGGGATCCATGAGGAATTGAGGGAACTCCTCAAATATTGTAGGCATACATATGGCGATTTTGATATTTTCAGCAAGATACCAAGCATTTGCATTCAGAAAGTATCATAATCACTTCACCACTATGGTTCTTTCATAATTTTTTTTTCATCCAAAATTATTTATTCGAATACAATGACGGAAGTCGGTTTTTTAAATGAAAAGTTATACATTTACGATTTTCTCGATCACGCAGTTGTTCATGATTGGGCTTCCGAGACATCAATCCGAGTCATGAATCAAAGTAAGGCTATTTTACAAACGGTTTGTCAAAACGCAATTTCCTCTGGTTATTTCATAGTTGTAATAAAACTTCTACAGATCGGACCCACATAACATGTTCCATTCATCGTTCGAGGAGATACTAAACCACGCTAATAAAATAGCCATAAAACCATCGTAATAGAATCTCTTCCCGAATTCGATTCCTCCGAAGGTAAAGTCCCACTAAATTATTTCCGAAGGTAAGTACCGTAAGTAGGTCAAGGTACAAATTATTCCGGTACGAGTCTGTGCAAATAAGTAAAGCCTTTTTCCAAATGTCACGCTTTTTCCCGGGACTGAGATTTCTGAGGAAAGGCGAGACCTTAGGCACAGTTGGAAAAGAAAACAGCTAGTTCAGCGTAAACGAATTGCCAGCCAGCTGAATCAACGCTGATTCATCATAAAAAAGGCTGTGATTTAATACCCATTCGTTGGGTGCCCTTAAAAAATGCGTGAATTTATCATCAGTTACTTAATACTGATACCGTAGTATTTTGCAGAACCTTATGAACTTCTTCATCAGCTATTAGACATAATCAAGCTTGGCAGGTGAATGATGATCGCAGTATTGATGTTGAGTACTCAGGTCGCTGCTGCCCATCCCCTGGTGTAATCCTTTTGTCGACTTCAACAATATCAACGGGAGGAGACGGAGGGGTGTGTGGGGTGTCTTAGGCCAGACACACCACAACGCACTTACTTTAACATATAACCTGTATTGACCGAAGGGTTAGTCTAAACAAGTAACAAATTGTTGCATGGAAACACCAAAAAGCGCTCCTAGCGAAAACTTTAAGCAAGGTGTTTTGTTGGTAATTTTTCAAATCAATCTAAATACTGATGTGTCAATTTGCGAATTGGTTAATATGCTGATGTATCATTTTACAAATGCGTCGTTATGCGAAAAAAAACAGATTATATTGGTCATTATGCGTCAGAACGGTTATTTTTCTGTACCAAAACCCGTTTACTTCGGAAGCAGCTTATCTGTTGGCTAAAACATTTATGCATCAGTGATTCAATCAATTATTATTTATAAGTTTTTTGTGTATGATGTTCATTTTCTTGACTCGAAGCTTCTAGAAATGCCTCGCTTGTCTTCGTTTGGTTTGTTTGGTTTGGCTGTTTGAGCCAGCCATCTCTAAAGTGTATCTTCAACTCTGAAATGATAATGAAAATGCGTTCACGAGGTTTTGCCTTCGCAGATGGCATTAAAGTAAAGATTCCGCAACCGCCTAGCCGCTGTATATTTTACTCCGATTTGAGTTAAACGAGCCAGAAAGGAACTGTTAATGCGACGCCTCCCAAATTCTGGAAGTATTTCATTGATATTACGCGTTGTTACGCTCGTTCTTGTTACTATTCCTATCTTTACTGGTAAACTGTAGGCCACGTGTGAGCTGCCCTATTACTACTATACTATTTAAGACCTCTTTCACTAAGGACAGATAAACGGGCTGATAGCATAGGGCTATGCAAAGTTTTTTAATAAATTTCATATGATAAATCTGTCACCTCATTAAATATGATCTATATTCAGCGTAGCTATCAGTCACTTTAGTATTTGCTGTAAATAGGCCTTTGGCTTTTAGATTTCTCGATATTTTAAAATCCCACGTTATCATAATTTTTGAATAACTACATTTATCTAGTTAGTCCAAGCTAAAGGTGGTAATATCTACAGTATCACCACTTCCTACCACTTGTACCTAGCATTTCATATTAAGAGTCACTAATGAGGCGATGTTTCCGAAAGCAATAACATGTTTACTTCCCGATATCTCCAATTTAAAGTACTTGACGTCTAGAAAAGAAAACCTATTATCAAATTAAACCTAAAATGATCATGAATATGAATTCTAACCCTGTAAATAGAACGCATACGTGTTAATTTCCACAAAAATCTTATTTTAAAGATATTTTTTCACCAGAAATTGCCAACCCTAATGAAAACACCTTCGGTGCGACGTAAATTTCACGGAACGTTAGGGTTGACACCCGACAGGTGTCAAGCCTATCGTTCTTCGATCACTTTTTATTAGCAAGAATGCCAGCCCCAAACGTCACGTAGCTACTTATCCTGCCGATAAAGGTGATAAATGGTAACTTTTGTATCTTAAAAGGTACAAAAGTTTCGCCTTTAGAAAATATTTTAAAACCTGAATATTACCAATAACATTATTCGTTTCTAAGTCTTAGACGGGATGGCATATGAACAACAGTAGAACAGGCTGATGATGATAATGAAGTCGTGGATTCAAAACCCAGTCCTGCACCAATTTATTTTCCACTCAAAAAATGTTAGTGCACAGAACTACGCTCACAAACGATGAAAAAAAACACCGTGACGAAAACAGCACTTCCTAGAACCAAAATCTGAGACATGTGTCAGGAAGGAACCTTTGCAAAGCGTACTGAATCCTTTTACCCCTTTTAAGGGCGCTGGTCACTGCCCAATAGTAGGGTGATCAAGAAAGAACCAGTGGTACGGATAACGATTGTAGTACATGTTTGTGAAAACTAATTAGTAGGTACCTATTAGACACGCGCCGTGGCGTTTCCGGCTTTAGAATAGACCCATCCGTCTCTGTTCGCCGGCTAAGGCATGCCAAGTGGCATGCAGATTGAATTATGTCAAATTCCCCAATTGTTTTTTACGAGGGAGTTCTTGTCCGGCAGTGGGTATGAAGGTTATAAGCAGTCTTTGATTATGTTTAGAAAGATTTTTTTTCTCATGTCGCCTATTCTTTGGTACACGATTCGAACCAACGTCTCAGCGTGAGTAGTCTGGTCAGTTCCCACTGAGCTACTGCAGCCTTTTTACAGGAAATTTGTTTTTATTGGGTAATATTAAACCAAAATCACGTGAATAAATGTGCGGCGTGTAGATAATACCGTTGAAATGTTTGACAAAGCGGTTATCTGCGTATTTTGCGGGCTTTGGTGGTCGGCGGATTGACTGATTTTATAATATTGAACTATCGTTCAATATTATAAAATCAGTACGAATTGTAAAGTCATACTCGATGATAAACACTCGTTATTTTAATAACTTTTCATTTAAAAAACCGACTTCCGCCATAGTATTTGACAAAATATTTGGATGAAAAAAAAATGATGAAAGAACCATAGTGGTGAAAGGATTATTATACTTTTTGAATGCAAATGCTTGGTTTGTTGTTGAAAATATCAAAATCGCCATATGTATGCCTACAATATTTGAGGAGTTCCCTCAATTCCTCATGGATCCCATCATCAGAACTGGATTTTGAAAAAAATGGGACCAATCTGGAAGTATATCTATACAAATAAAAAAAGAATTTTCCAAATCGGTTCATAAACGCCGGAGATATGCGGTAACAAACATTAAAAAAAAAAAAAAAAAAAAAAAAAAAAAAAAATACAACCGAATTGAGAACCTCCTCCTTTTTTGGGAAGTCGGTTAAAAATGCTATCATTTACCACGTAACATAATGTTACGTGTAGCGTGCCTTGTGCAACAAGACCTTTTTAACAATATATAACTTGATTTGATTTGACCTAGGTTTAGTCATCAGCCTGTAGAAGTCTACTGCTGGATATAGGCATCTAGAATGCTACGACAAACGGTCTAGAGCCGCCTCCATCTGCCGACTTCCTGCGACCTTGGAACTTATCGCTGACACCGTCTTTAGTCCATTGAGAGGAGGGCTTTTCACTACTGCGTATAATGTAGCTGAAAGTATTTATGCCTATTTAAGTATATTGTGTAAATAAGGGATTATGTGTGGGCGGATTGGCTGTGGTGTATCAGGCCTAAGAAGAGACCCCTCCGTTTCCTCACATTGATGTCGTAAAAATAGACTAATGGATTACACCAGGGGATAGGCAGCAGCATCGACCTGAGTACACAACACCATTACTGCAATTACCAATCCACCTGCCAAGCGTGGTGATTATGGCAATGCCCTTCATTGTATGTTATGGGGGAGGCCGCGCTCAGCAGTGCACGTAAAAAGGCTGCTGATAGATAAAAATAAATGCTTGCATAATGGGAGCATAGTAAAAATTATTGTATTACATGTCAAGTACCTACCCTATTCAATTTCTTCTTCTTTATAGAGGTCACATAGCATTGTGTTGCAAATCTCCCTCCCCAAGCTCGTTCGCTCGGCAATAACTATTAACGTAAATTCTACCGTTATAAAGTGCCCTTACGATACACCCTTAACCTTTCCCCGGACGCGCCATTTCATCACTTTATTATCCTATACTTGTATTCTAATAATTTCTAGGATAAATAAATGACAATGAAAAAATAATCAAGCTGGTTATACTAGGTGAAGCTTTTTAACCCCTACCATAAGTAGGGGTGTTATAAGTTTGAGGCCATAGTATAACCATAGTATTGTATACATAGTGTAGGACGACCTCCGTGGTGCAGCGGGCGAAAAGCCGGCTGAGATGCAAGTGTTGCGACGATTCCCGCTGCGAGACAAATGATTGTTCTGGGTTTGGGTGTTGACATGTCTTTCTCCCGTAGACTCTAAGGTATGACAATGACTAGCTCAAGATGAATAGGATCTAGGGTGCAACGATGTATTTCCATAGGTGTTATGTTTTTCACATTTTTATGGTAAATAGTCGGGGTTTTTTAGTTTTTTCATAAAATTTACTTATTTCCAGCAACGGGCTTTTACAGGCTGATGACGAACTTGTTGACAGGTCATTTCATGTTAACTGTCATCCCTCGTGCCTCGTTAAAGTAGGTACTTTAACCTGCCACTGGTGGAAGAAGCCATTAGTAAAACAAACATGGCGTAATTAATTAATCTGTGTTTTAAGAAATATACAGTTCTAATTCATCCTATAAACTACCATTTAAACATTTTAAACTACCATTTTCAAGGCAATTTACTTTCTGTGTTCGCAATGCAAGTATACAGGCATTGTATTGACTCTGAGAATGTAACTATATTCCCGAGAATAATACGAGAGGCCCGAGTGCCTTGCGAATGTTTGCGTTCGTGATTTACATATTGCATTCCGTACGTGAACTTTGTCGTATGTAAAATTATCTTTGTGAATCCGCGAATCGGAACGTGTATTGTTAAATTAGGTAACGCATTTACGTACGTGTATCGTTATTTATTTATTAACTTTAGGGGGGCAAACAAGTAAATTTAAAATAAAAACTTTTGAATAATTTATTATGTGATATATCAAATGAACGAACTATTTGATAAAGCTACGAGACGATCTCAATTTCTTAAGATCGATGGTCACACAGTGTCGCCTTTCACTGGCTGATTGCTGGAAGCGAGCCAAATATTGATAAATTGTGTACATACGGTTCAACAGCATTTATTGAGCTAGAACTCTATCTTAGCGTCACTTCATGTGCATACGTAATCATGTAATGATTAAACACAACACATACACACACTCCAACACAACACACAACACAACACACAACACAACACTTGTGTTTGACACTACGTCTGTAATTTTTTTTGTCTTTGGGTGAATTTTTTCCTTCATCGGGGCGTCAATGACAATATTGCCATACTCAGTGTAGGGGCACCAATGCTGATCTAGCAAATTGGCCCACTACATACTAATCTGTGGCTCGGCCGGCAGGCCAGTCTCTAACTGTCCGCCGCCGAGAATAGTAATCTAAATAATAAAAATATACATTTATCGTCATGATCGGTCCATACAAATAATTCCTCTCATCGAAGGGCAATGCTGTGCAGTCCGTGTGTGTCCCTTGTGAAGTCCTAACAGTGGTGACCCCGACGGCCTTCGGTGAGGAGAGGTAAATTGTGACATGAATTCCACCATCGAAGTTATGCGTCGTGGTTTAACCTTCAAGTACATACGTCGACAGATCTCCCTGTACAATATGGGACCCACGACGACCTTCGATGTGGTAAGAAAGGAATGTAAGAAACTTGTGCGACGGCGAGAGACTCCCTCCTGAGAAGATCCACCCCTCAGGAGGTTAAAAACCATAGAAGAAATTGCACCCACAACCAGACACCACGAGAAGCCGGATGCGGATCAAATGCAGATGAATCCGAAGCTTGTTTTCCAGCCACCATCATTGCCGTTTGAAAAGGAAGCGTCGACGAGATTGGCGTGTGTGGCCGGGGAAGTGATTGTGCCATCCACCCGCGGTCCCCCAAAGACGTCACGCTACGGTCTACATAGGCAGCACGGGAATAGTATATGCCAGCCATCACTCGGAAAATATTTGCCCGGGAGCTCACCGGAGGATCTGTTGCGGACTTGGAGGATACTCAGTCGCACTGCTGCGAGTGACTGGCATGATACTCGCGCTATGTAGACCGGTAACGAGGGGAAGGTGCTGGAATGAACAAGGCTGCATAACATCGGCATAGGTGGGCAGTCAGTGGTATAAAAGTGATTTAAAAGTGGTTTATTTACAAAAATTTAAATTTTGAAGTGATTTTACAGTTTTTACAATTTTTTTTGTACAAATCCTTTTTACACTTGTTTTTTGGTCAATTTTTATATATATATTTTTTTGCGGATAATTTTGTACAATGTAGTTATAATATGGTCATGAAATTTTTTGTTAATGTGTTAAAAGTAGATAGCAATTGTAATGTTAGTATAAAGAATGTGTAACTGGATAAGGACCGGAAGAGTTCTTAGAAATTTTGCTCGACTTTGTTATTGTAAACGGTAGGTAGTAACTCGTAACCGATACCTTGTAATAGAGAACTCGTTCATTTTGCTTAGCATACACAAAGTCTATAAAGTAATCTACATTGGTGAAGCTTTTGTACAATTTATAACAGGTTTAGAATTAAGATATTTAGAATATTTTTGGTTTATATAACAAAAATATTTTTTAAGAAGGGGATGACTGTAGGGGCACCAATGCTGATCTAGCAAATTGGCCCACTACATACTAATCTGTGGCTCGGCCGGCAGGCCAGTCTCTAACCGTCAGCCTTTCAGTATTGTACTCTACATATAAAATTATACGTTTAATAGTAAACGGTCCACATATTATTGATTCCTCCCATCGAAGGTCCTGAACATGTCGATTATCCGGAAGTGTACTTTGCGCTTTACCAACACTCAGTATATGCCATAGTACAGAGCGGCTCACACAAAAGTCTGTGTTTCAATAAAAATAACCGTATTACACGTGAAATCGCGGAAGAAAGTCCGCAGTGGAAATATTCCGAAGATATTGCGCTTGAGAATAATAAAAGAAAACAATGCACCCGCAGAAAAGAAAGAGCACTCGGTTTCGTAGACCCGTAGCTCGTAGCCCATAGTGGCGTAGCATTGTCGTATAACGTCTACGTCATCATCGTAGCACTCACATACGTCTACGACTTGAATTATCAACATGCAGTCTGCATCTTTATGCTCTAAAAGAACGTATAAAGGCCGGTATCCTCTAAACTGGAGAGGAGAGTAAACTTGCATTGTTTTCAATTCTACTAATCTTTTTCTTCTCTCGTGACAATGGGTCTTTCTTAGTCACCGTGCAGTGAAATATGTAGGTACCTGTGGTGCGATTACGTAATTCTGTTGCATTTGATTTCAGTCGATTTCAATGCTGTTTCTATCCGAAATGACGCTCTTGCAATTACCCTATTTACGCATTTTGCTTCCAAAGATTAATTGCAACAAGACTGCGTATATTAGGTAATCGCATAAACGTAATTTTAAATAGACACAACATTGAAATCGATTTAAATCAATAGCAATAGAATTACGTAATCGCCACTCCGTGTACCAATATAAATCTGTCCTTAAGCCAAAGTAATTAACATTAACTCAAGGATAAGTTTTGCAGAAAACTAACGTCTTAATATTGCACTAATTAAATACCATTTGGTCGACTACTTGACCAACTTAATAGTAGGTCTGACCAAAAGAAATTACCAAAGTGTTTTTAATATCTCAATTAGAAAACCAAAGTTATCATCAAAATTAGTGAGCCAAAGACCATTTGTAGAGGAATATTTATAATAATTCGGTTATTAGACCTTTATTATAAAGTTATTAGAAACACCTATGTGCCGTGGTGTGTGGCCTAAGAATAGACCCCTCCTCCTCCCGTGGATGTCGTAAAAGCTGACTAAGGGATTATATCAGGGGATGGGCAGCACCATCCATCTGAGTACTTAACACTAATATTGCGACTACAAATCTGCCTGCCAAGCGTGGTGATTATGGCAAATCTCCCCATTGTATTCAATGGGGGAGGCATTGTCCAGCAGTGGACTTAAACAGGCTGATAAAGAAAAAAAGAATGAAAATGAACACCTAATAATATAATACCTTGAATATCTATAATTCCTTGAAGTCGTTTCAAAATTAAACAAAATGTGTAAAATGCGTTTGAATGCATCATCCATTAAAAACCCGATACAAACATTTCATTCAAAAGCTCTAAAAAAACGTTGACGATAATGGCTATTTATAAACAGCGTGGGAACTGCTGAATCATGTATTTGTAACGAACCTTAACTGTTTGTAACAGAGTTCATTTTGTGTCAGCTAACGTCGACACTTTCTTCTTACTTTTTTCAAGTGCATCTCACTCAGGACTGGGCTGCATTCATTCCCCTACAACACCCCACAGTGACCTTAATTTGATTTAAAGTTGGTTGAGTTCCAGCTTTTAAGAGTTACTACAAAGTGATTTAGAAAAGTTCAAAAGATCTAGTAACCATCTTGGTAATTAGCATACCAAGTTTTAAGGTGCATTATAAGCTGTTGCTATTTTATTAAATAATATTTTTCCCAAGCATAATGGAACATTCTTTTTTAACCGACTTCCCAAAAAAGGAGGAGGTTCTCAATTCGGTTGTTTTTTTTTTTTTTATGTTTGTTACCTCATATCTCCGGCGTTTGTGAACCGATTTGGAAAATTCTTTTTTTATTTGAATAGATATGCTTCCAGATTGGTCCCATTTTTTTCAGAATCCAGTTCTGATGATGGAATCCATGAGGAATTGAGGGAACTCCTCAAATATTGTAGGCATACATATGGTGATTTTGATATTTTCAGCAACAAACCAAGCATTTGCATTCAAAAAGTATCATAATCCTTTCACCACTATGGTTCTTTCATCATTTTTTTCATCCAAATATTTAGTCGAATACTATGGCGGAAGTCGGTTTTTTAAATGAAAAGTTATAGTACCTAAGTCTAACATATGTCGGTGATCTTGGTTCTTTTACGGATTTTCTTATTTCGGATTCAATCACGTAATTAATCTCTGAGCATAGCTCTCTCCAGAGCGGCTACGCTTGGGTATAAGGCCAAAAAATAGTGTTCACTTCTCAGTACCTACCGTTAGTCATCACTGGCACAACACGCACCGACTATAGACTTTCGTCTTGAGGCTCGGCGGTATCTGTGACGAGAAGCTATATTGTGTAGTTTCCCGAACGCTGTCCATCCAAATTGGATTCCTCGGCTGATCTCTTTATCAAAGTTGAACTAACCTAGTTGAATGGTCTAACCCAAATAGACAGTGGTGAACCAACTTCGACAATATCATTCCCAACTTGTACCGGCGTGACATGGGCATTTGACATGATGATCGGCTTGCCTAGACCTACATGTTGTGAGACATTTTATTATCAATACCTAAATAAAATGCCTAATAGGTTTTACTAGAGAGTGGAGACAAAACAAACAAATGAATAACACCGATCTGAACAGCGCATTGGAAGCACTACACGCAGTTCTAATGAATATTTCAGAAACTAAGTGTTCATATTGAATTCATTGAATAATGGAATTCGTTGGTCGTGGCGAACTAATGGTAGCTAACAGAGAATAGCTGGTAATTTCATCTTCAAATGATCAATTGGCCCCCTCCCTTACTACGTATGAAAGATAACATACAGCTAAAAGCAACTTACAGGTCGATCCAGCCTCTTTATTGGATAAAGAACTTATAATCACTTTTGATTACAATTTTACAGTTCATTGCGTGTTGTTTTGAAATATTTTTGCCTATGTAAAAAAACGAGAACATGCCGCGCAATGTACAGATTTTTTTTATCGAAAGCGATTACCAGTTCGTAAATTGACATCAGGATGTTGGGACCCATGAGCTAGGAATCTGGCTCCTATGCTATGTTTTTTTAGCAATTTTGTAGTCCCTGAAAACACTATTCCCTGAATTTGTAGTTCCATAGTTTGGAAGTTAAGACAGTAAGGGAGCTGCTATTTTGCATTGGGGAAAAAGGCCAAGCCTTAAATTGTTGTTAATTTTCTTACGAAGACTTAGACTGCGTTCTAATTAAATGCGATTACACGACGCGGGTCGTACGAACTCGCGAGCAGACATAGCTAATTGATGATCGTGCTATGCGTTCAGTTTGTATATATAAACAAGAGGTGTCATGTGACACACGGTTGGAACGAAATACTATTGAATAAAACTTCAAATCGTTATGATCTGAGGCCGTAGACAAAGTAACATTCTAATAGCGATGTCGCCAGTAGAAAAGTCCAAAATGTATGGGATTGACGTTAGCTATCGATATGTAACGTGGTCTTTTGTATTGAATTACGACTGTAGAAATGGAATCGCTTCCAAGCGAATGCCGTTTGGCTAAGCCCTCAGATCTGTACTTTTGATTTTGTGTTATAGGCTTAGCCCGTGTTTCACTTCATTATTTGCTTGGTTTTAGGCATCACTTTGTCCCGAAAACATTAAAGAGCTTTACCATAATAGGCCAGGCAAAAGGCCTTCTCGAAGAAAAATATCTGAAAAAACTATTGTAGCCTAAATTTCAATGATATATCTTTTGAATATGAAGCATGAGAGTTCTGCACGGCTTGCAAAACACGATAACTTTTCATTAAAAAACCGACTTCTGCCATTGAATTCGGTTATCTGCATGTTTTTATTTGCTAAACATAGATACATATACATACGCTTTTAAACACACCATCATCATAACGAATATAAGATTAATACACTGCACTACATGCATGGCTGTAACGTACTAAAGCAAAAGTGTCGTGGCCTAGCTCTCATTTGCCAAGTATCTGGATTGTAACTTGCAATAAGGAACTTTGTTCCGAAACTTCGCAAGGAATAGCGATGGTCGCATAATCGCGTTCTATTAAGACAAAGCCTTATTCTTCATTTGCTTCTTGTCTGTTAAAGCTGTAAAGCTTGTTATAATGTCCAAACGATTTTCAATATAAAAAAAAATGTGTATCTTTAATTTTGATCTGACACCTCTGAAACGTAGGGATCAAATGATTTATTTCATTAACATCTTTTAAATTGTCGTAGAATGTTGTTGCATTTCAACTGTTCTACAAAAGCTACGCTAACGGGGTTTAATGGATAATCGGATTTCTATTCCATTTTGTTGTATGACAGATGGATTAAGGAATCAGTTGCTTACTTTGCGTTGAATAATGAAGGTGAATTTAGCCAAGTATTTTCTCAGCTATGAGAGCTAAGACGTTTATTTATGTCTATTTTGCGTAAGTACCCTGATTTTTAATTTCAGACAAGTTTTGTAAACAAAGAAATGTAAAAATATGCCACTGTGTGAATAAATGTCATGTATATGAATCATATGTGTAAGTACACGTATGATACACAATCATGACATTATTCACACAGTGGCGTATTTTGACATTTCTTTGTTTACAAAAATTGTCTGAAATTAAAAATCAGGGTATAGTTTTTATGTGAATAACTGACAGAACATATATATATATATATATACCTATAGAATAACTACCGTTCAACTCAAAACATAGTACTTAATACAAGTAAGAACCATGGATATGTATATGGCAAGAACAAGCTTGGTGGCAGAAACATGTAAAGTTTACTGATTTTTTTGATTGTACATTATTTTTCTCAAACTTTCTTTGTAGCAGAATTTTGGTTCACCTTTCCTTTTAGTAACTTCGCTATCACCTTAGGTACACTAAAAGTTCAGGTACATTATTTCGTGACTGAATTTCTTATAAGAATATTCATCAGCCAAACTAAGTTTACGACGAGACACTCCGTGACGTGAATGAACATCTATGTATTCCTGTTCGAAACTGAGAAGCTCTTTGTACCAATTCGTGTCGCGACAGATGTATACGACTATTTGGGTAAAGATTTCTTTGAATTGCTAGATTTTAGTTCCGTTGTAGTACTCGCATTGCTGTGTTCCGGTTCGAAAGGTATGGGGTGCCGGTGAAATTACAGGCACATGAGACTTTTCATTTTCATGTCTCAGGATGACGGGCGTGGTACAGTGCTCACTTGCAAGACTTGATCTATGAGATATTGCATTTTAGAAAAATTACGACTATACACCACGTACTTTACTATTCTCCTGCTGACGTTTTGTTGACCATTTTGAGGTCCTTCCTCATGAGCACCGACCGCGACCACGCTCAAAGGTCGTGAGACGGGAACTCAAACGGAAACGAAAAAACGGGAAAACGGAGGCTTTGAGTTCCCGTCTCACGACCTTTGAGCGTGGTTGCGGTCGGTGCTCATGAGGATCCTCCTCAAAATGATCAACGAAACGTCAGCAGGAGAATAGTAAAGTACGTGGTGTATAGTCGTAATTTTTCTAAAATGATACCAAGCCACGATAACTTAAATTCTAGGTATTGCATTTGTTATGGGCTTAGGTTTACTGCTTGACATCAAGTGGACCACAACCCAGTTCCGTCAATTTTTCAAAACGAAAAGGTTTGGATATAGAAGAATGATTCGGGGATGTCGTTTCCTTAGATACCTCAATGTATGCGTCTGTCAAGATTAGCTATAATATAATATGTCTATGAATTTGCTCTACCCTCTATTTCCCGGGATTGATATCTTGATTTCGCTATAATTTCTTCGTTTGATTCATTCAGCTGAATCTTTTGGAAATTACTTATCCAAATATAAAACGGACTGGTTTACCTACCCAGAAGCAAGCGAAGCGAGGAAAAAACGCATTTTTAGTTAGTCTTTCACAATCAAAACGTTTTAGGGCTTATATTTTTAACTCTATTAGAATGTGGGTTGAGCTTAATTTAATTTAAATTGTAAATTAGTAAAGTTCTGACAGATTTGGGTGTGATCTCTGAAGTACATTATCAAGTAAAATTTTCGAGTAACTACGAAAAATGAGTTCTAACTATGTGGTATATTGTTAAGTGAAATTAAACCAAGCATCAAACCCACCTCATAATATGTTCATTGTAATAGAACTTACCACAGAGCACCTACAACTAGAAATTAAACTCTGATACTAGGCCGAATCTATAATGTTGCTGCATCTGCAAAGCATGTAACTACTTATGCGAGGGAGAGGGTTACTTATTTTATCAGCCCGCAAAGTTGAAGAGTGGCGTTTCTTCGTATATGGTAATCCTTCCTATTTAATCCAGTACCCTTAATGGAAGCTTTTGATTGAGCGACCTTGTACGAAGACTCTGAAGTCAAGTAATTACACGCCTCATGCTCAAAATCTAATAACATGAGTACAACCACAGTATTAATTTATTATACCGGTGTCCTAGATTTCTTTTGGTTTATTATTCTATCCCAAAAATAGGATGGATATCAAGGAGAATATTTTTTTTTTAAGGCACAGCAAAATTATCATAGATAAAAATACAAGTGTAGAAATTGTTTAGGTATCAATTTTAATTGATTATATCAGCTTTCTTCTTAAAGTCAAACTTCTTTACGTTTAATTATAATATTATTATGCCTACTGTTATTTTATTTTTTATTTGAGTGAATTTAGAAACTGCCATGTGGCCCACCTGATGTACTTAGCCCATTACAAATGTAATACTTACCTCATTGCATTGCGCCCGTAATTCTGAGACATAAAGATGAAAAGTCTCATGTGCCTGTACTTTCCCGGGTACAAAGGAAAGGTAGGTACAAAACAAGAAAACAGGGTTTGATTAGGGTGGTTTGGCACTAGTGAGTCCGAAAACAAAGGCGTTCAACGTCAAAAAGACTATACCTAATATGATTACTTTCAAAACAAAAGGATATTGAGAACGGCTCAAGATTTCTGAAACCCTATATACCGTTCTAATTAAGTTCCTTACACACTATCATATATGAGTAATCCCACAACGATGAGATGCCTATTCAGGGATCAGGCCACAGAAGATTGAATAGTAATATCGCAAAACATTTTCACTCCAACGATCAGAAACGGGATCATTCAGCAAATCTACTTAAATCAACGTAACATAACATTCATAGTCCAGAGGGCCTATTACGAGTTTTGCATTGCAACAATCACTTTGCGAGTCGTGAGTATTCAACGTGACTTACGTAGTAACTATTTATGAATCTGTGCTGTTTCTATAGACTGCGCGGCACATAATGATGAATAGTTACTATGTATGTCACGTTGAATACTCACGACTCGCAAAGTGATTGTTGTAATGCAAAACTCGTAATAGGCCCTCTGATCCCAAACATGGATTCCCTGTGTTGTAGGTATCAGAAACTACAAGTTAGTGCTTTGATGCACTATCGCTAGAACAATACCTGGTATATTATGGTATCGAATCAATTTTGAAACTCTAACGGGACTTATTCCTGCCGCCAATAAGTAATGCTTGCATTGCCGGGCTCCGGTTAGAAGGTTGCTGGTAAAATTACTGGCACATTAGACTTTTTATCTTCATGTCTCATGATTCACGTCCTAAGCGGGCGTGCCCTAGGTTGTTGCAGTTGTGATATGAAGGAGTTACTGCTTAACACCGTGGGTCAACTGACGGTGCAGTCATTTACTCTATTAAAAAAAAAATAAGTATGCGGGTAGCGCCCATATTTCAAAATTCGAATTACTCGGATCTGAGCCATATTGAATTTAAAGTCAATGTAATAAAGCTCACTCGATATTGAAGGTCAGTCCAGAGTAACACAGGCCAGATCAGGCTCCTAATAGAGGTGTGAACGCGGCATTATCTGGCATTACATGAGACGTGTTTCAAATACCGCGCGTACGTGGTATAGTGAGAATTATGTGCGATCTCTCAAGACTAAGAGATGTGCCGGTATCGATGATTGTGCCGATAATTTGAAGAAACTAGCCCGTTCGTAACTCCAAAATATGTTATTGTGTGTAGTTATATAATGTATTTATTTACTAGCTTCTAGCCTATAATTATGTTATTCTAATGTATACTTAATACTGTAAAGTATCACTCAAATCTAAAATCAAAATGTCAAATTTCTAACCTCCATTAAGCCAATTTCATTTAATTTCAATCTACTGTCAATTTGTAGACCATTGCTAAACTAGATGATGTCAAAATATGTCCCGTGAGCGTCTCTGCTCAAAAATGCAAAAAGGTAAAATCTTCTTTCATTTAGTTCCTCAAATGGCCGTAGGACTTTCCTGGTGGCGCGAACTCTAGTCCTATGTTTTGTCATTCTGACAAAACCTCGGACTACATACCTCTATAGTTGATTTCCAAAAACAAACCATCTGCTTTTGCATTTTAGTCGTATATACCAAAGGTCGATATTACAGCCTGACTGGTAGGTCTGGTTCTCTCGTAATGAGACCCTCTGACTTTAGCTAACCTGAAGGGGGTAACTAATACCGAACCCCGTGACCGTAATATTGTGTAGACACGTGACGTTTTTCGAGTCCCCCACACCTACGTGGCCGCATAGTGAGAATAATGTGCGGTCGCTTGCGTATTATTCAAGATTAGGGATGTCGCTTGTCGACAGTATATTTATCGATATGCGTGAAAAATTGGCTATGCAAAAACGAAGTTTGGGTTTGCTGGTAGTAAAAACAAATACAGTGAATCAATTGGGATGAATTCACACAATAACACAAATCTGATTTGAATTTCAAGTAGTTAGGGTTACGTATATATCTACTGGAAAAAACGGGACCCTTATAGGATCACTTTGATGTTCGTCTGTCTGTCATTCTCAGGAACGGCTAAATGTATCTACTTGAAATTTATACATTCATTTTTAGCTAATGTAAAGGTTTGTGAGTGAATAATTCCGTAAAAAAGTTAAGCTTCTAATTCAATGCATCAAAAAGATATCACACTCAATGTCTAACTTTTTTATAAATTGTGAAGATCTCGGGAACTTCCAGAGGCCTCACAATACTAAAAATTAGAATGCTTGAAGGCTTTGTCACTCAAATAAAGGAAAAAATCTATCATAGAGAAATTTAGACTTATTTATTCTTTAAATAAATAAGCAGTTTCTAGGAAAAAGTGGCTAAAACTCAAAAAGGGCTCTGACTGTTATGAAATAATTTACGGATAGGAACCCTCAAACTGATGATATTTAGTAAACCAATAGATTGTAACCTGTATTCAAACATAGGATAATTTTTTTTATTACTAAAATATGGGTGAAACCGCGTGTATTTTATAAAGATACCCGACTTTCAAACAGCCAAATTTATTTTTTATGGGTTGATGACTGTTCTTAACGGTCAATCATTGCATTTGGCAACCGATTTGGCTATTTAGCATGTGTTCTACTCTGCACGTGCTCGTGAGCACGTGCTCTAATCTGGTTACTTGGTTTAATAAAACAAAAAACATACATACATGTACACCTAGTGTTATCCAACTCCGCCGAG
This sequence comes from Epirrita christyi, assembly GCA_951392215.1. NCBI lineage: Eukaryota > Metazoa > Arthropoda > Insecta > Lepidoptera > Geometridae > Epirrita > Epirrita christyi. The sequence continues at coordinate 4,415,229 of OX595842.1, read as the reverse complement.
AATAGTTGTCCAATTGATTAATACAACTAGCTCTTAATTAAACCACCATCCGGTTAGTTCGAAACAAAAGCAAACTAGAAACGGGGATCGGTTACCCAAAGCATTTGTCTGTTTCAAAGCTGTGATTAAATGTCCATGTAAAGACTCAAAATTGCTTTAAAATTTATTACATTTTAGCTTTTAGGTACAGTTTTACTTTTAAATATGACCTATTTTGTCAGGTATACTATACAAGACTAAACTAGACTTTTCTAATGATAAATAATATATTTATCGATATTATATCATGCGCACAATGCACCACTATTAAAATAAATAGAAACCGTATTCCATGGGACCGTCGTCATTAACTCTTCATTATTCAAAGGGTCAATTTACATTATAATTTGATTACTAAACTAACTAAAACTATTAATTTATTATATTTGCCTGGTATTTTCGACACATTAGGTATTATATTAAAATAATTATTATATTATATTAAGAATGGCTATATCCGAAGATACTGCTAGCCAATCTAAAAGTATATAAGGCTTTGCATGTAGGTACCAAAGTATAATATTTAGGTTTTTTTTAATAATGTTTCTTATATGAATAAATTTATATTTATTCTAAAATATGAATAGATATAAATTTATAAAATTTTAATTGATTGCCACAATTAACGATTAATATGAACATAATAAATAACATGACTACGCCACGTCATGGCATCAAATTGTTCGTATGCAATTTCAAAAACTTTTTTGTTTTTAGTTTGTTTAATTATCATCATCAGCATGTAGAACTCCACTGCTAGACCCTCCCCCTTACAATGCCACGACGAACGGTCTTGAGCCGCCTCAATCCATCAACTTCCTGCGACGTGAATCTTTAATGGCGTTGAAGTCCATCGAGTGAGAAGGCCTTCCTCAACCGCATTGTCCGCTATAAGTTTAAGAAAATTCTTGATAATTTGAAAAAATAAATCGTTTCTTTCACTTGACAATTATTTTTTTTGTCATTTAAATAATATTTTCGATTTAGTGTCCGTAGTATAGTTATTATTTTGACAAGCATATTGAAATAATGTAGCACTAACAATTGTATATCGCTCACGTAGCGTACCGATTTTCAATTTCAAAATTACGTCACGTACGCATACATAAAGTTCTACGCAATTCCGCGTACGCAAAACATACAAGCCAAGTGTAAACCGAGGGTATAGAGGTAATCAATACGAGCATCGAGACATAGCTACTGTTTAGCATAAGTTTGTTTCCCACAGATAAACTTGTAAATGAAGCTTCTGTAATAAGTTTCCTACAGAGTATCATTGTCTGACAAAATAAGCCTGATATGAGCTGCGTATTTAATTTAATTTTATTACTAGTCGCTGCCCGCGGTTTCACCTGTTTTATCTTCCCAAGGGAACTGAGTTTCGGCATAAAGAGTATCCTAGGTTAAATTATAGTCAATAAGGTTATTCCTTGGTTGAAGAACTCTTGTATCTGATGATGATAAGGTTCATGCCCTAACACATGATCTGTAAAAATTAAATCTGGTTAACTCTTACGCCTGCTGAGATATACCCCTATGACAGAATACAGACAAACAGATGACAGTAGGACGCGCCGTAGGCTCAGTAATAGGGTTCCTTTTGGCACCATTTGGGTACAGAAACCTAGAAATGAAAAGTATTAGATGATAGTCGATTATCTCTTACTTTGACTTTAATTGAGTGACGTGCTTCTAGCAGCAGGCTCTAAAAGAACCTGTTGTTATTTTCCTGTTTATCATGTCTAACGAAATTTCGCCGATGGAACTGATACTGTAAAATCTATACTTACTGCAGTAACTTTCCCAATTACTATTAAGTTTATTTCGGGTTTCGGGTCAAACAGAGTAATAGTGGCAATAGTCAGTTAATTGTTGATCTAAACGCGTTACAATTAAAAGGGCCCGAGCCTGTGGGAGTTTAAATTACTAAGGTAGAATTTGTTAGTGAATGACTTTTATAAAATATTCGTTGACCAAAATTCCAGCAATGGGAGGATTTGCTATAAACACCACGCTTGGCAGGCGGATTGGTGATAGCAGTTTTAGTTTTGAGTACTCAGGTGAATGCTGCTGCCCATCTTTTGGTAATCCTTTCGTTGGCTTTTACGACATCCACGGGAGGAGATAATGAGATATATTCTTTTGCCGGACGCACTAGGGCACGGCGGAGGAGTTCATTTTATAAAATGTATTTATTTACCTAAAAAAAATTAAAAATTCAAACTAGAGTTGCGTCTACTACGAGCATTTGTGTTAAGAACTTTAGCGTGCATTTTTTTTTATTTGTTTTGTTTTACTTTTCACAAGTATTAGTGTGAGTCAAAATTGCTTCTTTTAAAACTAGAGAAAAGTGGTCACAACAGGCATTCAGCAAAACACGTTATGGCTAAAAGGGTCTAAGCCCCTGGGAATGATTACGAAGGTGGATCGCATCGCATGTCTGATGAGACCGCAAGGATAGATGCCGTTTGTTCCAGCTCATTGGTTGTAGAAATTGAGTCAACTGTTGATCTGTTTGAATTGGAGTTTGATTGACCAGAATATAGAACCAAATCTATAACAACCCCACGCAAGGGGAACTTATTAATACTATTGTGCTGAACGAAGCCTCCACCAGGCGCACTGGATCCTTTAACCACACTGGTTGTTTTACCATCGATCACTAGGTCCTTTTCAAAGATATTATTCCTAAAGCTGATTTTGACCTGACTAGGGTGACCAAGAAAGAACTGATCACACGAAGTTGTAGCAATATAGCAACTACGCATTGTTTGTGCTTGTAAAATTTGCCTCGTAGCAATATTGGGATTTCGTTAACACAATTACTTCAGCAATAATGACAAAAAAATAATTTTGTTGATCGTACGAAACGTTTGATAATAAAAGGGTCCAATGCCCCTGGGACTGATTACGAAGGTGGATCACAGTGGATGTCAGTTAATCGTTGATTTGTTGGAATTGGTATTTGATTGATCGACTGGCATTAGGGAAAACTTAAAAATTGTCTTCGAAGTTATATAGATATGACTCTCCGGAGAAGATTCATTTATACGTTTATTAAATTACGACTATATACACCACGTACTTTGGTCGTAGGAAAGCAATGCCGGCGATGTGCCATTGGTAACGTATATATTCCTTGTATTGCTACCCATTGTGATAAGAGGTCTTTCGTAGCTTTTTTACTGCCTACCCCTTCGGTGAAAAAAGCATGTATCTATTATGTAGTTGATTTCATTAATAATCTCTTCTAATCAACTGACATTTATTCGACAAAAGCTGTGCGAGGCGCCCTCATTATCATCGATAAATATTTCAGACATGTATTTGCACAACACTATTGTTCATCGGGACCCTAATCAAGTTAATTATTCTGGTCTGCTTGCGGAAATGCTTGATATTTTAGGCTTGGACTGCTTTTGGTATTGGTCGTTTTATAATCATCTTGATCAGCCTGTAGACGTCCACTAGCTCGACATAGGCCCCCAAAGAATGTCACGTGCAACAGTCTGTTGATAATTTATATTTAATGATTTTGATTTTTACGTAGGTATGTATAGGACGGCTCTCTTCCCTACGCTATTGACATTGTTATGGTTGCAGGAATTTATTTCATGAAAGTGGCTCAAGAGCGTTTGTCGTGGTAATGTACTAACTAGGGAAAAGCCTATGTCCAGCAGCGCCTTATGTCTTATGCCCTTCAATCATCAGCAGCCTTGAGACGCCCACTGCTGGACGAGGCTCCATAAAATACAAGGGGGGATTGGTGGTTGCAGTATTGAATACTGAGGTGAATGCTTGCCCATCCTCTGGTGCAATTCCTTAGTAGGCATGTTAGGCATCTACGGGAAAGATAAAGGAGTCTATTTTTAAGCCAGGCACACCACGGAATGATAATTATGTTATTTAACCGTTCTGACGCATAATGACCAATATAATCTGGTTTTTTATCGCATAACGACGCATTTTTAAAATGATACATCAGCATATTAACCAATTCGCAAATTGACACATCAGTATTTAGACGGATTTGAAAAATTAACCTATTTAAAAACAAACATAAACAAGAAAAAAGCTTACAAAGATTGACCTCCTTATTCATATTTTTTTAACCTATTTTAGTTAAAATAGCTTTTGTTTTGTTCTTTCTGATGTAAAATGACAAACGCCAAAACAAAACAAAATTTATTTTAGCTATCAAAGGTTTAAAAACTGATTATGTAATGTTTAGCCTTTGTATTTGAAAATACCCAACAAAGGTTTTTATATGCAAAATACAGTCAAAACGATTGATGACAATACACTGTAAACCTAAAAGATTAGCATATTCGGATAGCCTATCCATACTCGATGACACAATGTTTTAAATCCAACAACCGAGCAGCAGCAGTCAGCAACAAAATACAACACTTTCGCTGCGGACTTTTTTCCGCAATTTATATAGACATGATTCTGTGGTACATTCCTACGTGGTTACGTTTCAAAAATACAAACTCGAAGCCGAATAAGTCAAAGCATATCCGATTAGAGGCAAAGATGTGGGTTTGATTCCCGATTGATTGGAGTTTTTGATGATTTTAATTTAAAAAATAACAAAGAACGCCTGTTTCTCCGTAGGGGTAAGTAAAGTCTCAATGAATCTCTTTTTCACCATGAATCGCACAATCGCAGGAATATAAACAAGACTAGGGGTGAGCTCAACGCCTCCATTGCTTTCCCAAGACCAACTCGGCCAATGTTTTTTCCAGTTACAACGCACTCCTAAATAAGCCAACAGCCATGACAAATCTTATAATTATCAAAGAAAATAAACCTACGAGAGTCCCCAGTCATGAGTTAACCAGTGTAATAAATAAGAGGCTGATTGCGTATTTAGCGAAGTTCAATTTCATTCAACTGACTTTTCAATTGGACTAGGTGTTTGCAATCTTCATCCATTTGTACGTTTTGTAATAAATTTTATTGCAAAGTTATACTATCATGAACATATAGATGTCATGTATTATAAATAATTAAATTATCATTTACATTATTTTGTTCCAAGAAAGAGTTTCTTAAGCTATCACATCGACTCCGAGTCTTAAAAATGGTTGATAGCTAGAATTATAAGAGTTATTAGTATCCTTATAGAAAAAATATGAACCTACATACAGACACCATCATCATACTACGTAATAGAATTGAACGTGGAACGTAGTACGTGGTGTATAGTCGTTCAATTTTAATATATTAACACACATCACTTAGAATAGAAAATACTTTATTGTACACACGGTGTACATTACATTCTATCAATTCTTTTTTCTGTAAAAATCTGTACAGAAACTTTATTCAACTAAAGTTTCTGTACGGATTTTTACAGAAATAAGGTTCAATTCAATCCATTCTTGAGTAACACCACTTAAGTTCAATGGAAAAATAAACTACCCTCTTCAATTCCTTAGAAGGTTCTGATGCGTCTTGATTTTACGTGCAACGATCATTATTGTGAAGAAAAGACAAAGTGAAGTGGAAATGAGAAAGTTGAATTAGTTTATTGCACAGTGGAATTCCATCTCGAACATTTCAGAGAAGACTATTGTTAATGATCTTAAGCCAGCGCCTGCCAATGGCAGCATAAATACAGGCCTGAAGTAATTTTTACACGCTTTTAGACGTTACTTACATGTAGGGCTTAGAAATCAAAAATTTAATCCTCTCGAATCTCAGCCGGCTACTCGCCCGTCTTGCCAAGGAGGTCGTTGAAATGTTGATTGACCTGATGTAGCACCTTAAGGGCAATCTTGTCATTTGAACTATTTTAATTGAAATGTTTTCAGTATTTCCTATATATCACTAAAGTTTTAAAGGCTATACTAACAATATAGGTACCTACACAACCGTCTTCGAAAAGCAACAAGCTAATAATAAATAGTCCCCCAAATAAATAAAGAACGATAAAAAAAGAGGCTAATATATACTACATGTTTGCTTAGGCCTCCTTTATTTTCTTAATAGAGTGATTCAAGCGCAAAAATAAATAATTCTGGCTCTTGGGATAAGTGTATTTCGAATAGTGTTGATAAAGGTAAGGCTATGTACTAAGCGGAAAAAAGATTTGCTACAGTGTTTTTTGTTATGTGGATTCAAATTTGATTAGGTTGGCAGAATTTTCTTCAATCAACAGCGGCCTTTAGTCGTCCACTGCTGGACGAGGTCTCTTCCCTAAAATACAATGGGTGGAATAGCCATATCCCTACGCTTGGCAGGTGGATTATGGATCGCTGTATTTGTGTTGAGTATACCTACTCAGTTGGATGCTACTGCCCATCCCTTGTTTTGATCCCTTAATCGGCTTTTACGAAATCCGAGTCGTGTCGATCGAGTGTGTCCGGCCTAAGAATATACCCCTCCATCTTCTCTTCTGGATTTCGTAAAAGGCGACTAAGGGGATGGGCAGCAGCATTGACCCGAGTACTTAACACTAAACTGCGATCACCAATCAGCCTGCCCCCCCCCCCTCCCTTTCCGAAAATACAGAGCAAAAAAGAGTTTTACTCAGCATAATTAACAGGAAAACCTACCCGAAAATGCTGTCTTTAAATTCTTACGGGAATCTGAAAATATCGAGAGACCAGCCGGCCTATACCAACGGTATTCGCTTCGAAGCGATTCCATTTCTACAGTCGTTATACAATGCAAAATACCACGTGACATATCGATAGATTACGTCAATCTCATACATTTTGGACTTTTCTACTAGCGTCATCGCTATTAGATTACTTTGTCTAAGGCCTCTGTTATGTCCAAATTTTGAACCTACATTGTGTACTACATATTAAAACCATAGTTAGGAGCTAGGTGGATTCTTTCTGCCGGCATTTGAATTAAAATCTAAAGAAATAGTAACAGTTGTAATAGGATCAAAACGAAACAGACGAGAGATTGTCCGCTTAACAAAAAAGGTAATTAGGCACAGCAGCGCCCTCCAATTCCACGACGAGTCTCTCGCTGAACAGACTATAAATGTTTATAAAACGTGTTGACTGACTAATAAGTTGAATTGGTCTAGTGCTAACAATAGTAGCCCGCATTTCACTGGTTCTTTTGGTCTTACTTAAAATACCAGCAGACTCGATATCTGATCACATTCTTACATAGTAAGATGCTTTTGCTATCCGACAATTTGGCAAAAAGGACTAGAAAACTTTGCGATGACTATAGTCACTGTCTCTGTACCATCTGTTTAAATATTTTTTTAGCCGGAAAACAGCGGTGATACAAACGCGATGCAGCAGGGATTCGATATATTTTATAATTCCTTCTTATAAAGGCAATATAGCGGGTTCGCTACAGTCATGTATACATATTTAAACTCTATGATGTTCACATCTCATACCTTCGTGACAAGTATTTCATTGTTAGATATTATGATATATTGCATTTCTCAGGAAATTGCTTTCCATTGCTTGAAGCAATTGTACAGGACTTCGAGCGATCGCAATGTTCGCATACCAAGTACAGGCAACTCGTACTTAAACTTGCATTGTTGTGTTCTTACTCTACTCTTTAAGGTTCCCACGTACACCTTGTCGAATTTTATAGCTAAATTACGCTTAATTTTTAGCTGGTTTATTGTTTTAAAATATTATCCGATTATATCTATAAAACTTTATGAGATCTGTTTTATAGTTTTTAAATTAATAAGAAAGTAGTTTAGCAAAAATACGACTATTACACAACGTACTTTACTATTCTCCTGCTGACGTTTCGTTGACCATTTAGAAGTCCTTCCTCATGAGCACCGGCCGCGACCACGCTCGGAATTCGTGAGACAGGAACCAAGCCACGATAATTTCAATTATATTAGAAACTAGTTTCTTATTAATTTAAAGTTCCGTCTAGTTTCATAATAATTAACTTCTAGTTTGTATATTAAAATACAAACTAGAAGTTAAGTATTAATATTTTTTTTAGATACACATATAATTGAATAAGATTTATCAAGGTAAAAAGGAATATCAATTAAATTTTTGAAAAAAAGATCAAAAAAAAACATAACTCAGCTGAAAAGTCTGATGAGGTGTACATGAGAACCTTAAGGTTTCCACGGTGAAATTCCAGGAACATGATGGCACGTCTCAGAATGATGGACGCAATGCAATATCACAAAGGTCACGTCGTTAGGTGAAGTTGTAGTGTATTCACTTTGAAATTTTTAACCCATTATTGGACCACCTTATTCTAATGACCATAACCTAATAATGATAACTAGTGGTTCGCCCCGAACTGAGACCTCGCGTGACACCTTTATCAGCCCGACTACTTAATTAAGACATTTCCATAATTTCCATTTTTTTTTTAATTTTCACCTCGAGGTAATTTCCTACACATCATCGAAATAACTTTTGAATAAGCACTAAGCAACGGGGCGTTTATACCACCAGAGACAAGTAACTTGTCTCTGATACTACATAAGTACCTGTTACGAAATAAATGGTAACGTCCTTTTGACGAAATCATAGAACTCCAACCGCATTCAAATTCCTAGAAATGGGAGGTCAACAACGGATATTATATTGGTTTTTTGTTTTATAGGGTACATGTCTCGAAATTCTTCAATTTCAGACTTTTCCCTGTAGTTGTGACACAAAAGCCACAAGCATACCAAATTTCAGCATTGTGGGATTGCTGGAAGTACCCTAGAATTTTTGATTTTTACGTTTTTTATTTTCCCTAATATCTCGGAAACTACTAAGTTTAAATACTTATTAAAAACAGTTTTGAAATGTCCAACCGAAGCGCTTTCATTAGACACCCCACTTGATCTGACAGTCTCACTTTTTTTTTTTTTACCCTTGGACCGCAATATCTCAGCAACCCCCTGACCGATATAGCTCATAACCTTACCTACAAATTGTACCAATACTATCTACCCCCATACGAAATTTCATGAAGATCGGATTAACGGTTTGGAAGTTTTCATCGGACAAACATACATACATACATACAAACGCCGATTCTTCCAACGTGACTCAGAGAACTCGCTTCGCTCGTTCAATAACCTGACCATGATAGCTCATAATACCTTATTGACCTTAAAAACTCTGTTCTCGTTACCTTCCAAATTCATGAAGATCGGATTAACGGTTCGAAAGTTATCATCGGACAAACATACATATAAACACACATACGTACACACTCATACATATACCATAAGGAAATCTCATTCAGCAGTAGTTCATGTCTCAGCCAAGACCGTTCTTTTTGGCATTCTATGGAGGAGGCCTATGTCCAGCAGTGGATTTCTTCAAGCTGATGGTAATGATGATGTTTTCCTAACAGATAGGTAGGTACTTGACCCTTCACAACAACGAGGTCTCACATCTGTGAGGAAGCCGATGTTTCGTGTTTATATCCCGTTTTTATCGTACTAAGACCCCCAGCGGGAAAGTTGGTTTGATTGTCGGCATTAGTTTCATATTAGGGAGGAAACCGAATAGTTTCATGATAAAGTCCAACTTCCACTGAAGCGTCGCTGCATATATCGTATACTTTCATGTTATTTTATTACTATAAAACTTTACGGGCTTTAGTTTAATTGTGACAGAAGAACACATGTTTTTTCTTTTACACACACATAATGTTAGTGTGTGTGTGTGTGGGTGTGTGTCAAGGCGCCACTGTCACAATTTTTGAGCATTTTACAAAAGACCAAATCTATCCTACTAATATTATAAACGCGAAAGTTTGTGAGCATGGATGGATGTTTGTTACTCTTTCACGTAAAAACTACTGAATGGATTTGAGTGAAATTTGGAATGGAGATACTTTACGCCCTGGATTAACACATAGGCTACTTTTCATCATCATCATCATCATCAATTTTCATCATTATTCACGCGGGTGAAACCGCGGGGCGCAACTAGTATTTTATTAAAATCATACACACTACGTCTATTACCTTCTTCTTCGCATTCTTTTTTGCCAAAAAAAAAAGGTAAAGGTCGTGCCTGTCTTGAAAGGCTTTATTTTTTAACCGACTTCACAAAAAGGAGGAGGTTCTCAATTTGGTTGTATTTTTTTTTATGTTTGTTTCCTCATATCTCCGTCGTTTATAAACCGATATGAAAAATTCTTTTTTTATTTAAATATAGATATACTTCCAGATTGGTCCCATTTTTTTCAGAATCCAGTTCTGATGATGGAATCCTTGAGGAATTGAGGGAACTCTCCAAATATTGTAGGCATACATATAGCGATTTTGATATTTTCTGCAACAAATCAAGCATTTGCATTCATTAAGTGGTTCTCCCTTTCACCACTATGGTTTTTTCATAATTTTTTTTTCATTCGTATATTTAGTCTAATACATTGGCGGAAGTCGGTTTTTTAAATGAAAAGTTATTGATATTATTACGGGTATTTATCGCGTGTATTACCTTAATACTTATTTTCCCGTTTCGAATGTGTTACAATAATCAGCTTCCACTTCAATTTTTGTAACATATTCAAACGGCAGGAAAACAAACAATAAGTTAGGAGGATGGAGGAGGCCTCGTCGAGCAGTGGACGCCAAAAGACCGTTGATAAAATTGAGATTATTGTTGACCTGCTTCCACACCACACTCTATCTTTGTTTTGTCAGGGTGGTACTCACGGGGAGTCCTATCAAAGCCTTGGTCAGATCAGCGGCTAAGTGATCTACCGTGACATCTTTTCCTTTCTATTTTCCCTACTACAGTCGTAGTGTTGAGATTGTCGGGAACTTAACAGCCGCACAAATAAACTTTGGTTTAAATTAAGCGTGATGGATACTCAACTTAACCCATTAAAAGTTAGCCAATCACAACTTGTGAAATCGATCCTCTGTGTTGAATTAAGTAGTATCGCCTCTCATAGTTGCTTAGTGATAGAATGTCGAACGAATTTGATGTTTCATCGACTTAGATAATCGGTTAGAGCGAGACGCAATTACATCTTATTACTGTAAAAACGAAAGACATCATTTAAAGATGAAGCCCTAGCGAACAAAGCGAAAAAGAGAGAAAAAAAGTCTTAAGAGACTTCTACTGCTGCATCGTCCAGTTTGTGGTCGCCACTCGAAAACCTTTATTCTTTTAACATATATAAAAGCCGTAGATAACTTATACAAAAGTCGTAGATAGCTTATACAAAAGTCGTAGATAGCTTATACAAAAGCCGTAGATAACTTATACAAAAGCCGTAGATAACTACCTATTGCTCTATGGAGCTGTAAGTTCTAGAATTAGTTTTGGAGTTTGTTCCTACTACTTTGTAGTAGGTTGCGAATGACTCCCAGGTGTGCAAAAGTAAAATATCGAATATGTTTCTTAGCCAAGCTTCAGTGGACATTATGCCTTGGAATAAGGCATTGTCCAGAGACTCGTTACGTCTTTAATTAATCGAATCCAACGGAATCGAGCCTTTGGGTAACGTGATATCGATAATGGATTATATCTTCGTTTGGTCTTGTTTTTATATGATAATGTTAACAACATCCATGTTGTTAGTAGGAATAATATATTCTTAATTCTTTATTGTACACAATATTACTGACAAAAAAACTTACACATAGTACATGAACAAAGGCGAGCTTATTTATCCTTAAATAATTTATACGTGTGGATCTTTTATGACCAACGCCTGCACTACTTGTCATTGCATAGTTTTATGAATGACCATAAAATCTAAGCAGTAGCCTATACTAATATGCTCTCGCTTTCTGATCACGAGACCTTAACCTATTAATAGGTTTTGTAGGTACTTAACTTCCAAAGAGTTATTAACTAAACCAGAAATTCTCCGCCAGTCGTAAGCGCAGCGACAGCGCGACGTAAGCGCGGCTTCGGCGAGTTGACCACGATACGCAAGCCGTTCACTAGCTTGTCCCAGGCAAGGCGATGCTTTACGATGCTGATAAGGTGTGCGTTGCTGTATGGATCCTCATACAAAGAATAAGTTATAAAAGGCTTGAGTTGAGGCAATGTTGGTGCCGAACTGATAATTCTTAAATCTGTCCTTCGATACTAAAAATAAATTTTTCAGTGCAAACTATTCTCTGAAAGTAGATTGATGGTCCGGTAATGCAAGTTTTAAATCGATTATATCACGCGAGTAGTCAAGTAAAGGGTCAAACTACATATCATCGTATGCTTCAGCATCGCACTTTAATAGTCTTGTACTCTACACTGTAGAGTTTACGATGTTTATTCAAAGAAACTACAAGGATAACGCCTAATAAACTAAATGGATTTAATTTTGTTCCAACGCGACTGAACCTAGAAAAACCGGTCAAAAACGCGACTTAGCTACATTTTTTGAGATCTTTTTCACTACTAGGAACTGCCTGGTGTGGTACTGAAAACGTGTTGTGATCCGATTGCACCTGGCCGTCATCCCAACCTAAACACGCTCTCAATGGGTCCTTTATCCAAGATTGTTAGATCAATCTAACAAAACCGATCTGACCTCGGTTACTTTACACTCTTACCCCTATATTTGTAATAAATTTTTAAACCTTATATAGCTAAAATAGCTTTTGTCTTGTACGTATGCCATTTTACATCAGAGAAAACAAAACAAAAGCTATTTTAACTAAAATAGGGTTAAAAACCGGCCAAGTGCGAGCCGGACTCGCGCACGAAGGGTTCCGTACCATTATCAATAAAAACGGCAAAATAATCACGTTTGTTGTATCGGAGCCCGCTTAAATATTTATTTTATTCTTTTTTTTAGTATTTTTTGTTATAGCGGCAACAGAAATACATCATCTGTGAAAATTTCAACTGTCTAACTATCACGGTTCATGAGATACGGCCTAGTTACAGACGGATGGACGGAACGGACGGACAGCGGAGCCTCAGTAATAGGGTTCGTTTTACCCTTTGGGTACGGAACCCTAAATATGATTATGAATAAGGGGGTTAGTGTATATGGGATGACAGCCGCGCAGTGCTGAAACAAACTTCCATTATGTAGCTGACCTTAGTTGAAAACTCTCGTCCACTCCGCTGGTCGTTGACAAAATTTATCACGCGACAACTTGTAAAAGATGCAAAACGAGAACAAACTTTAGCGAACTGAAACCGTTACAAGTTTTTCAACGTCTTGTAATCTCCGTATTTCCTGAGCACTAGAAAAACTGAGTTTTAATATTGAGATGGAGTTTGAAAGTTTGATGGTAATGAACTGTATAGAGAGTCGATTTTAAGAGCACGGAATAATGGTACTAAAATGTAGAATATGACTTTAAGTAAACTATAATTAATAATAATAATTAGTTATTTATTTCAGGCTACATGGGAAATGTAGGTCCTAGCATAACAACTGAATTGTTACTATAGTACCACACCCCTTTATTATCTGAATATACTTACCTTAATTCTTACAACTAACTATTTTGTGTTTAAGTATAAGCCTGTTTTGGTGCCTAGCTTTATGGGTAGGCCTAAGGCCTAGTTTATAATAACGAGTTCTCGGTGGTTGTTTTTCTGTTTCCTTTGCTGAACAGCAGATAGCTTCCGAGTATCATGGCTGCTGTGACGACAGCAGCATTCTAAGGTGAGGCTGAAAATCAGCGTGGCTGAGCCCTCGTCCTTTTCTCGTACACTAACTATTAAACTATATTATAATTGTTCCTTTGTAACTAAGATTAGTGTAAGTGAATAAATGCCCTTTTTTTTGTATATTAAAATTATACCTAAACAATAAGCCCATTATAATATATACCTTACAGACTAACATATATATACACTCGAGAGCAATGAATCCGGGTCACTTAAAAATGTTAAAAATATCGGAAACTAAAAATGATAGATTAATGCAATAAATTGTATTTAATAGACAATGTAATACTCCTTAAATGAAGGTAAAAAAAATATGAGTCACCATACATTTTATTAACACAAAATTACATAAAGAAAAAAACTGCTGATCTCTCCTTAAAACAAAAATAGGAAACATGAAATTTTTGAACTTTATTACGATTTTCTTGAATTTTAATACTTCGTATTGCCTCCTCGTGCTTCCATTACTGCGTTTACGCAGAAAAAAAACAACAAAAAAACAGAAATCAAACAATGATAAATGACAGATTACAAACAAAAGCAAAACAAAATGCTGTAATTTCGTAGTTCCATCTTCGAAAGTGGCCCTTTTTCAAATTTGATTTTTTTATGATATAACTTTACAATAACTAAGAAGTTTTAATACCTTCATTTAAGGAGTATTACATTGTCTATTAAATACAATTTATTGCATTAACCTAGCATTTTTAGTTTCCGAGATTTTTAGGATTCTTTAAGTGACCCGGATTCATTGCTCTCGAGTGTATTATACTTAAAACTAACGCATTTCATCTTCTGGGGGGTTTTTAATTCGATACTGCTTCCGGCCCTATTGGTCTCCAGCTTCTGCTAATTAGTAGCTAAATCTATCTCAGCTCTCCCCATAGCCTGCTGTGAGATTTTAAGCTTGTGTATACTGCCAATAGTAAGCGAACACGTCTCAGCGCTGTAAGTCATCACTGGCAACACGCACGCAACAAACACGCAAGTTTTTCCTTTTTTTTTTTTAATGGTGCAGGTAGATAAAATGTTGACTAGAGCCTTTTTCCACTTGCTGATTTCCTTATTAAATTTACTTATTATCTCCTAATTAACAAAGAACTTATACTACTATTATGTAGATTGGTATTTTTACAGGTAAAACGATTTCACGCGCTATCTCTCTTTATGGTTGTTAATTAATTTAATGTCCTTTAAGAAGGACATAAAAGTGTTCGCCGTTGCGGAACTCGTGTACTTGATTTATGAATGTCAGCTTTTGTTGGAAAAAATACTTGGATAGAACATTTCAGGGTACTTTTTAACTTTCATGAGAATAATTCTTGCACATTCTATAAACTGGTTTGACTTACTTTCGTTACTTTAAAAGTTATTCCCTCGCTAGGTGCCTGTCCGTTTGTTTGTGCCGTATCGTGTCCGGCCTGAGAATATAACCCTACGTCTCCACACCCTACATCCATGGGAGGATGTATTAAAAGCCCTACTAAGGAATTACACGATAAAATATATGCGATAAGAACGGTACTTTAATTATCATCTTAGGTTTTGTTTATTTTTTATTATCATAAGGTGTACAATAAAGTATTTTCTATTTTATTATATTCCATTCTACACCAGGGGATGGGCAGCAGCATCCACCTGAGTACTTAACACAAAACTGCAATCACCAATCCCAATGCCAAACATAACATGGTGATTATGGAGAATGTATTGATGGTGGCCTAGTCCACTAGTGGACGTAAAACAGGCTAGGGATGATGAAAAGTTTTTCGCATTGGAGAAGTAGACGAAGTCTTTTAAAGAAAATTATCCTGGTTACAGCATGTTTCATATCCATCGGTTAGAAATTATTCAGGCAGAAGACCTTTCGGCTGTTCTCAGAATCTTGTTACTAATATTGATCGCTTCAATACACCCAACTTGATTTCCCAACCCTTTCATAAAGGGTAAGAAAATAAAATTAATCATATTTTATTCATGAAACACAGATTTTACTACCCTTGGTCCCTAACTAGATATTATCACAGGATAGCTTTAAGCTGTGTATTCACTAGTGGATACAGTATGATGAAAATAATCTGTTTTTTAACCGACTTCCCAAAAAAGGAGGAGGTTCTCAATTCGGTTGTATTTTTTTTTTCTCAATCCGAGGGTTTTTTTTTTTAATGTTTATTACCGCATATCTCCAACGTTTATGAACCGATTTGGAAAATTCTTTTTTTATTTGAATAGATATACTTCCAGATTGGTCCCATTTTTTTCAGAATCCAGTTCTGATGATGGAATCCATGAGGAATTGAGGGAACTCCTCAAATATTGTAGGCATACATATGACGATTTTGATATTTTCAGCAACAAACCAAGCATTTGCATTCAACAAGTATCATAATTCTTTCACCACTATGGTTCTTTCATCAGTTTTTTTAATCCAAATATTTAGTCGAATACAATGGCGGAAGTCGGTTTTTTAAATGAAAAGTTATTTTACATTCATTTTATAATGCATTCCACTAAGTTCTGCACACGAGTAACTTATTTATGGCATCCACTGTAAATTAATATTCCCTGCATATAACTATAATACTGACATTGCAAAAGACATAAAACGTAATTAACTCCTAAAAACATGTCTCATCAAGTTCCTAAACATGTTTGTTCACGTTTCACGAAAGCTGTCAATCTATAATAATCGTAAATTCGACGAATGGAAGACTGACTGGACGTCAGCCACACTCAAAACGGTACCTTATTTATTTTGACGACGTACTGTTGCCCTCAAAATGTAACGTACCGTAATGTGTAGGTACCGGACGTAAAGGGAAACAATAGTAAAATCGAACTCTGCATTTTAATACAAGATCTATCAGTTTTGACAGAACTAACATAATTAACTATCTTGTATGAAAATATCGAATTCGACATAACTCCTACCGCCCCCTAACTTGCCAGACTAGAGCGTGTGTTCACTATGCTTTATCCAATATCCGTTGTGGCTATCTTGATATTATGCATAGTGTGATGCCTAATAAGATAACAGTGATTTGAGAACTCTGTGCTTGGTATTTGATCAAATTGGAACTCAGTTCGATTATACGAACTTATACATACGATTTTTAAAGTAACCGACTTTAACAATCGTATTTTACTGACTGAACCCAATGAAATCACAAGAATTACTATGAAACTCTCTAACATGACGCCACCGTTGTCATATACCGACTGTATAGAATAATAGTGACAGTTGGTAACCGATGTAATCGAGAAGGGTCAGTAAAATTATGTGCATGTATTTTAAAGTCACAATACTAACCTATACATAGCTGATTTCAGTGAAAATTGATCGTAAACTACGTAAGACACGATAAGGGGGCCTATAGCGTTTTTTAAACAGTTTTACAGCTCGAACGGAACTTTTTTCACAAAAATTCATTTTTGACAAAAATGGTAGGAATCGCGCTATTTTTATGAACGATAAAATCGTTCCGTCCTATCCTATCAATCGTTAAATCCTAAACTTAAAACACTGGGTAAGATATAAAAAACGTTCGTTTGATACTGAAATAGGCGCTCCAAATGAAACGCTTTTGTTTTTAACATAGTGAAAGTCTAATCGAACGTTATACAAATATATCATCACGAGGCTTTGCTCGCCTTTTTTCAAATTAGACGTCGGTTATTTATATAAATATCAATTTCTAATGTTTTTTTGAGGAATATCGTGTATGTTTGGTGGTATATAAATATGTGTTAATATGCTTATTTAATAGCTTTAGTTTACAAATGAGTTGAAATTGTCCACCAATGTCTTAGTAAAACTGCCACCGTTTTACTAAGACATGACTAACTGAGACTTCATTAGCGACTTGACCTAAAAAATGTTGATAAAAACGAAAGACATCATTTGAAGAAGACAAATTATAACCCTACATAAAAACGAAAGACCCTACGGCAAGGCATTACACCAGGGAATAGGTAGCAGTTTTTGCCGATCTCTGTGGCGCGGTAGGCCTGCAAGAGGTTGCAGGTTTGATTACCGCTGCGGGTCAAATATTTGGGACCATGGTACTACAGCACCCAGACACGGAACAAATATTTGCAGAAATCGTACCCGCAACCTCTTGTGTCTCAGCAGGCTAAACGTTCACCGTGCCACGGAGTTCGTCTTATGTTAGTTTCCTCCGGAGTTATTCAACACCAGCTCACTGTGATCACCAATCCACCTAACAAGCGTGTTCATTCTGGCAATTTTCCCCATGGCATTTTATGGAAGAGGCATCGTCCAACAGTTGACGGCAAAAAGCTGCTGATAATGTAGAGAAGAAATAAAGGCAACTTTGTAGTTTAGAATTGTGAAAAGTAAGATTGATCCCACTTCTATTGTATTCCTTATACCGTGATGGAAACAACACATTCAGGATTATGCTTCGTATGTTGAAGTTTTATTGATAGATCGACGGGCTTTTAGTAAATTGAAGAGAGTGTTGGGCAAAAGAACAAAGTATTCTTGATAATAATTGGAAACACTAGACTGCCTATTATTGGAAACTGCGAAACTAAATTTCTGTTTGAATATGAAAATATCTAATTCTCTTGAGTCACGATATTTGTGCCCAGTCTTTTATAGGTATTTGGCTCTGAGAAAAACCTTTTAGAACCACTATGGAACCAAAATATATAACGTAGCGTTACTGCGGTGGCGTCATCATCATTGTCTTGCCCTTATCCCAATTTATTTGGGGTCGGCGTAGTATATATGTATTTCTCTTCCACTCTCTCCTGTCAGCCGTCACCTCATTATTCACTCCTTTCTCATTCATATCATCTCTCACGCAATCCATCCATCTTTTCTTAGGTCTTCCTCTTCCTTTAATCCACTAACCTTCATATTCATCACTCTCCTTGTTAAATGTGTTTTAACCCTCCTCCTAACATGCCCATACCAAGCTAAACGATTCCCTTTCAACTTTTCTGTCACTGATGCAATTTTCAAACTTCCTCTTATATACTCATTCCTTATTTTATCTATTATTGTTACTCCACACATCCATTTTAACATTCTCATCTCTGCTGCATGCAATCTTCTTTCATTCTTTTTCTTCCCATTATTATGATGGTACCGATATCATAAAAAACCTTAGTTAAACATAGATTAAAGTCAAATAAAACATACAAATCTGTACCGTAAAATCTACGATGTAACTATCAAATTGAATCGCACAAACAAATAGTACCCAACTCGTGTACAATACGACCTTGAACAAGTGGAAATGAGTTACGCGGTTACATACTAAACCGGCTAGATCAAATATCCAATAAACGTGTTTCAATCAAATCCGTCAATCAGTTCAGCGATAAATTGTGGAAACTGTTTGTACAAGTATAGATAAACTTATATATTATGTTATTACATCGTGAATATTTATCTAATAAATACTTAGCTTGAGTATTATTAATAATTATAGTAATTATCATCATCACTAGCTTGGTTACGTCCACTGCTGGCCTTAAATACAATAGGGGTTGACCATTATCACCAGGCTTGGTAAGTAGATTGGTGATCATAGTTTGATGTTAAGTAGGTACTCGGGTGGATGCTGCTGCCCATTCTCTGGTGTAATCCCTAAGTTAGGTTTTTAGTACATCCACGGGAGGAGATGGAGGGGTCCGGACACACCACGGCCAACGGTTATTATAAGGAGGTGTACTAGACGAATTCAAATGCGTTTTCCACAATCGTGTAGGGAATTATTTGTCGGAGCAGGAATAAATGCAATTTACAATACATACAAGTAATTCCAAGTACCTACTTTGTTTGATTAGGAAATAAAAAAAAATTAAAGAAAAATACCAATTTTTTTTCTGAAATAAACTGAATACATTTCAAATTAAAGATTTTGAATTAAGATTTAATTTACATCAGTGAGTAGTCATTCTATAGTATAATATATCTTCCTAATAAAAGTATTTGTCTCAAATAAATTTGCCTGTTAATCTATATAATAGATAATGTGTCCATCTAACATTCTATCTTATCTCTTTATCCTTGACTTTTAGTTTATTTAGTCTTCATTACTTTGAACTTTGGGACCTCTGGTCTGACCTCAAGGTTTTGAGCTTAATAGCTTTCTCTAAAAATCACGTCTTTCCAATATTAAGGCACATGAAAGCAATACCATTTTTATGTAAACACACCCTTATGAATATAGAAATAAATTGATACCAGCATAAATAAATCATAGCCGTGTTTGTTGCCTGATTCTTCTAGGCTTGGTCGCGTTGGAACAGGAGTAATTTGAGTTTATAAGACGATTCAAAATGATCCTTGTGATTTCAATGTATAAAGTTCTTTTGACTTTGACTTTGAATTTGACATAACCCTGAATAACCCATTGCTAAAACCTCATACAATTGACTCGGAGGCTTTTAAGAAACAATCGGTGTTGGATTGGCCTCGTCTTCCTCCCTTTTCACAAAATGCTAATGACTGGTATTTACGCGACTTCTTCTGAGGCTTATGTGGATTATCCTTTATCATGTGTGGTTGTGACACCTCGTTTCTGAAGGTATAAAGTTTCTTGTTTTAGTGGTCGCATTACAACTGTTCAGCTTCAAAAAAATGCCGTGGTCTGTCCGACCTAAGAATAGACCCCTCCGTCTCCTAAGAGATTAAACCAGGGGTTGAGCTCAGCATCTACCTGAGTACTAAAAACTAATATAGCGCCACACCTGCGGAACGTACCGCGCCGATCGTTCGGTCCAATACACTCGCAGCGTTTTTCAAGTTCCCTATGACACATCAGCCGCTGAACTTTCATTATTTTTATCACTACTCCGCCTGCCAAGCATGGTAATTATGGCAAATCCCCCATTGTATTCAAGAGGGAGGCGGTGATGATGATGATAAAACCCCTGAAAACCTGATGAAAAGTTAAAAGTAGAAAAGTATTTCGGAGCTGATCTATTCTTCTCGATGAAAAATACCTAAAAGTTGGACGACATCCAGCTTTAGACATAAAGCCATTTCAAGTTTTTAGCAGAATATGGAGGCCCTGACTATCGTTTTTTTAATTATTTAAAAAATTAACACAATCTTAGTTTTTATACACTCATAAATACCAAAGGTTGAGTTTTTTCCAAGTATATTCAATCCTCTTTTGGTGTCTAAGTATCCCTACCGATACAGACTTACATTTTATCAATAAAAATAATAGTTATTATATGGTTATTATAAAGAAATAAGAACATCTAGTTCCTGCACATGATATGTACTATTAAACGAGGAATATCTGTATAATGGCTGTTAGATTTGATAAAATTTGTTCTATGGGGTTTTTTGGGGGCGAAAATTCGACCTAGCCTGGCCTCATCACTGAAAAATCCCGTTTTTACTAGTTTACCGAGCTAAGCTCGGTCACCCTGGTACTCTTTCTAATGAGTCATGAATAGATTAGAAATAACTTTGATAATATTATGCCAGTCTTGATTGCAATAAAATGACTAAGTATACAAATTTTTCAACAGCATTTTTCAATAGAAAATATAACGCAAAAGGACGCGAGAAAACTAATTATCTTAATTACAACATCGGAGCAGATCTTAATTACAACATCGGAGCAGATGTCGATTCATACAGATATGAATGGGGAATGCAACAATGGATAAATTATTGTCATCCGACTGTGGAATGAGCAGTTTCAATTCACAATGAGTGTACTGATGATATTTTTTTGCATTTTATACATCTGTATAGTCAGTATAACGTGTATTGAAATGAGTGACTATCAGTATGCCAGTCAGTTTTTAGATTACGTGCGAGTCGTAGACCCTCTACGACTCAGTCTACGATTTGCGTAGCATAGATTTTTTACCATTGGCACTGTAGGTAACTTAACGCAAGCAGATGCTGTCACGAAGTGATGCAGCGCTCATCCAAGAGATCGCAAAGAAACCACAGAAAGTTCTAAATCGTGCAAGCGAAGTAATTCTAGAATTGGAATATTCCCTGAAACATCTGAACAAGTTGATAGTATGGAAGATCTTCCCTTTTCAATAGAGGATACATTTCCAACCATTGTTTTCCATAACACCAGATATTTTAGTGCTTCTTATAAATTAGATACCCCAGTAACCCTTAGTCATCTTTGTTTAAAAACCCTGCAGGTTCTCAAAGCTTTTAGAATGTTCTTTGCGTTTTAAACGCTTTTTTTGAAGTTCTCTATTCATCATCATAATCAAAAGCCTGTTTACGTGCAAGCCTCCTGCATTCAATACAATATATATATAGGGATTTGTCATAATTACCACGCTTGGCAGGTGGATTGGTGATTGCAGTTTGGTGTACTTAGGTAGATGTTGCTGTCCATCCCCTGGTGTAATCCCTTAGTAAGGCTTTTCCTACATCCACGGGAAGAGAAGGAGGGGTTTATTCTTAGGCCAAACAAACCACGGCACTGTTATCACAAGATACTATGTTTATGTATGATAAGGGTTCTTATAATCACCCGTCGGTTCGTGATTAAGAAAAGATAATTTAACAAGATAAACGAGATAAGATGACTTCAAAGAATTGGAAGAACTGTTGCAACCATCAACGCGTCTGCGTCGTTTTCTTTTAAGATTGAAATCTGTTCCCGTATCAGATTCATTTAAAAGAGTATTTTTCACAAGGGTTCTTCCATAAGTCCTTTCTGTTTAAGACGTAGACATCAATAGCTCTAGTCTGTCTTTGAATTGAAACTCATTTATTTCAGTCAATAGTTTTCCCTTGTTTTATTTTCGAAAGATTCTGTCTCGATGTTAATGAAAATTACTCCTGGGTGTAGTTTAAAATCTATTTGACCTACCCTAACTCACAATATTATGTAGCTGTTCAAGAAAAAAATCGAAGTAGGTAGAACAAAGTGAATCTTTTCAAACAAAACTTTATTGAATACATGTGTATCTTAAGCAAGAAACTATTATCTATAAAAAATATCACATAAACGGGTTCATAAAATTGTGTTTTTACAGTTAACTTCTTAAAAGTAATCAAACTTTTTAAAATAAAAATACTGTTTCTAAAGCTTAATGCTTTAGATAAAGTAATTTTATACTCTGTACTATATACTATACTATACTACTATATACTTTATAGTTTAATTTATTTTTAGTGAAATGATTAACAACTGTTCTTAAACTTTTTTCAGGAGAACTATGGTTTTCCAATACCATTAAATTTGCGCAGACTTGAACGCATTCGCCATTGAATCCATTCATTTTAAGACTCTGATTGAAGTACCTATTACCGAATGAATGACTGAACACCCGTCTTTGATGGACTGTACGCATACTACGGTTAAGTTTATTTTTAACCACGATTAAACGGAGGTGTTATATGTGTTTTACGCAAGAGACTGTTTTTGTTTGGGGTTTGTCTGATACCATTTATCTCCGACACGGTTTAACTACTACTATTATTATCCTGAATTCAGTAGTTCTAATAAACTAATTTTAATGTAATGCCGTTATTTGCATTCGTTTTCTATGACTGCAAGGAAGGTTAAATATTGATTGAATAACAGCACTCATATAACCTACCGTTGCAATAGAATTCACTTCACATTATTATTGGAATATTTCCAATTGGAAATTTAAAATCGCTTTGCAATATTAAAGATGCAATCACTTGCCCTAATTTCAAGTTACAAATCAAACGTCTACACGGCGAATGAAATAGTTCCAAATGTTCCCAATGTTCCATAATGGAATTCCTGGGTGTCCCATTTCGTCAGTTGGCCCAGTGCCACTTCCGTCAGTCGTAGGCTCTGCATAGAAAATAAATTGCATTTAAATCAATTGGTAACTAATTCCGCTTTTAGAAACAAAAACGCTCAACTTTAAAATGTGTACTTTTTCAAAAAGGTGCGAAAAATCATTGGTTTAAAAGTAAATACTTAGAAAAAAAACCGACTGCGTTTAAAAAGCGCTAAATCTATTTCGAGATTTTTTTTTATGGGACCACCTCTGAAGTATGACCTACCAAATAAAAAAATAATAAAAATCAATTCATAATTGGTGGAGACATACAAAAAAACATATAGTCGAATTGAGAACATCCTGCTTTTTTTGAAGTCTGTTAAAAATGCTACCATTTCGAGACGACGAGCAAAATTTTTAATGTACAGAGCCTAATAAGAAAGTAATTCATAGAAAGAAAATTTATGGTGTCTTGTTTTCATTTCGAGAGGTTTTAGAATAAAAGCTTAAAATCCATATATACATCATAATAATATCCACAGCTTTTCTACAAATTGACGTACTACGCTGAATAAAAATATCGTGTTTTCTTAGAATTCTGCCCCTTTAAATAGAAAGGTCATCTTGGTGAATCTCACTTTGAGGAAAAACCAAAAAAATAACGTACAGCAACTCGGTTACCCTGTAGCTTGACTATTTGATGTCACCGATTCTTTCTTAGTACCCCTGTAGTAGGTGGGACGATAATACAAGATACTAGGTATTCAAAACTCCGTACCAACTCGCTTTATTTTATATATAAATACCTAAATATCTATCTTACGTACCTTACGGCACAAAGGAGTGGCTAACTATTGACAGTATAGACAAGCCCAAAGTCGCGTAGCAGGCTTTAGATAGAGCTATGCTAGGAGTTTCATTATGTGATAGAATCCGAAATGAAGAAATCCGTTGAAGACCCAAGATGACTGACATAGCTAGACTTAGCAAGTTAAAGTGGCAATGGGCAGGTCATATAGCTCGCAGAACCTGTTACCGTGTTACCGTTGGGGAATAAATATTCTTGAGTGGTGACCATCAACCGACGCGGTAGAGGAAGGCCCTCCACTTAATGGACTAAAGACATTATAGACGTTGCAGGAAGTCGGTGGATGGAGGCAGCTTAAAACCGTTTGTGGCGGAATTTTAGAGGGGAGGCCTATGTTTTTTTTTCTTTACTACTTGGCAAGCAAACAAGCATACTGCTTTCCATAAGCCTACCTTATGGAAAGCAGTTACCACGTAGGCTATGGCCTATACCGTCGCCTGCAACACCAACGGCATCACACGCGCTGGTGACCCTGAGACATAAAGATGAAAAGTCTCATGTGCCTGTAATTTCACCGGCACCCGTACCCTTTAAACCGAAACACAGCAATGCGAACACTACTGCTTGGCGGCAAAAATAGGTACGGTGGTAGTACTTCCCCGAACGAACTCTTTCATAAGAAGTTCTACTACTAACAATGTCTGTGTCCAGCAGACGTCTATAGGCTGATGATCAATACCTAAATACATTCAAATAGTATTTTTTGTGACATTAGAAACGAGCTTTACCTGTATACCACATTCAATGAAACTAAAATCTACCCTTTGTACTTAAAAGTTAATAAAATTCACGTGGCTTCTATGAAAACTATCCATTAATAACGGACAACCGGAAATAGTGAGATACCCGTTTCCAATGAAAACGGATGCAATGAGACCTTCCATGGCTGAATAGGTTGACTCGGACCAATAACTACCTGGACTCTCTCTGGTCATCAATAAAACTTGTGAAAGAGGCCGTTTGGTGATTGCTTCTTTCTCGCTCTCTCTTATGCTGAACATGAAAGAGGGCGACAAAAATGGTGTATTTTAAAATAGTATAACTTACACAGTCACGTCCTCCACTTTAATTTCCTCATCAATGCCGATGATGTCGATGTTGATTCTCGGATGCTAATTGTTAAGCCTCTCTGTTTTCTCCGGGTCTTCTGTCTCAGTCTTTGGCTCTGTCATCTCCACGTCACTTGGTGTACTTGGACCTGTAAATTTAAAAAATATATGAATAAATACCATTGGGCTTTAGTTTTTTTTGGTGTGTACGAATATTGAATAAACCCCTCCATCTCTTTCCGTGGATGTCGTCAAAGCCGAGTAAAGGATTACACCAGGGGATGGGCAGCAGCATCCACCTGAGTAATTAGCACCAATACTTCGATCACCAATCTGCCTGCCAGGCAAGGTGATTATGGCAAATCTCCACTCCCCCCATTCGATGGGCCTTGTCCAGCAGTAAACATCATCCGGCTGATGATGAAGATGAACGTACCCCTTATTCTCGCACAGTTTAAAGAGATACTCGTGTAGATCGTTTATGAGTTTATGCATCTTTCAAAAAACGTATGTTATGTGTCTGTTTATGTGAAATGATAGATGAGCAAAGAGAGTGACTGAGTGGTCCACTGGAATGTAAAAGGAAGCAAGGAAGACCAAGAAAGAGATGGCGAGATATTTTTTCCCAACGATGTGGTCCGGACTGGATGATAAAGGCTCGGGAGAGGGATGTGTGGAGAGATTTAGGGGAGGCCTACGCCAGTGAGGCGACTACTATAAATTAGATAAATAGGATGTAAATTAAATATACATTAGATTCAAGAAAATAAACCCTAAAAACAATTGCTAATACTTAATTAGTTATTTGTTTAGATTTTAGTAGGAACATAGGCTATTTTATTTTATTTATTTTGTTTATGGTATGTGTCTGTAAACACTTCGTTTGCGCTTACTGTTCGGTCAGCAAAAGCGAAAATTCTATAGATAGATAGAAAATTATTTATTGCACAACTTAAAACTACTGTACATAGGCGAACTTAATGCTAGATACATACTCTTAGAGCTAACCTTTGTGAATGTGGAAAACAATTTCGAGGTAGTGCACAAAATAACAATTCAGAATCTATAACTTTCTAATGATTTATTCGGTTTTTATTTCGTCCGTAGGCTGAACATCCATATCATTGCGCGTCCGTGGATCAAGTTACCCACGCACCGCTACACATTTGGCCTGAAACTGTGGAGTCAATAGTTTCGGCCGCAATGCAGATGCCAGATAATGCTTCTTTAAAGTCGGCTTCAAGCCAGCAATTCCTCAATTCACATATAAGAGGTTACTTTTCACTGCGATGCAAGGAATTTCGAGTGAATGCACATTATGTGAACTAAACTGGCGTGCAATTAAATGGGGTCACTTAGAAAAACCAGAATACCTGCCAATAATTTTTTTGTTTATTTGTTTTTTTAAAAGCTTTTATTTAACTTGCAATGTATGTTTGTATGGGTGGAATCTTGCAAATGAATTTTAAATCAGTTATCTTTAACCGATTAAGCTGATTTTTTCATACCAGTGAAGTTCAGATGACAATACAATATTATGGTGACGGCGAGCTGATCTGATGATGGATCGGAAGGTGGACAACGGAACCCCTCGATTATTAGTAGTAGTCTGGCAGTGTTTGGGCTCATTTTGATTAGCTCATC
This sequence comes from Epirrita christyi, assembly GCA_951392215.1. Taxonomy (NCBI): domain Eukaryota; kingdom Metazoa; phylum Arthropoda; class Insecta; order Lepidoptera; family Geometridae; genus Epirrita; species Epirrita christyi. Next base: position 4,388,326 of record OX595842.1, on the reverse strand, counting down.
GGTTCCGGTCACTAATTTAAGAAAAGCTTGTTATGAAAAATACAATAAAAAAAAATATTAAATTTTTTGTTTTTTTTTACAATAGTTATTGTTTTTAATGCAGTATAAATTATGTTCAAGTATTAATGTTATTTCAATTCGATGTCTTGCATAGTTGGGGAGGTATTATGAAATAATCAGAATCATCAGCTGTTACAAGTCCATTGTTGGACGAGGCTTTCCCCAAAGAATGTAAGAATGGATTTATTTACCTCAATCACCACGGAACGCGGATGGGTGATTGCAGTATTTGTGTTGAGTACTCAGGCGGATGCTACTATCAATATAGCTATTACCTAGTTCCCAACTACTTATATATTCGAATAAATTTAGAATACTTTTTAGTTTTGCTTTGTAGGCACACCGCGTTGCTCATTTCGTTCCATCCAAAAGTTGCCTGGAAGAGATCGCTCTCAGCGATAAGGCCGCCCATTGTATTGCCTTTCTATATAAAATTACTTATTTATTGTGTCTGTGTGGTGATCAATAAAGTGTTAATCTATCTATCTATCTATCTATCTATATATCTATCTGCTGCCAATTCCCTGGTGTAATCCCTTGGTGGGCTTATACATCATCATTTCTGTTAAGTACTGAGGCAGATGCGGCTGCCAATACCCTATTGTAATCCTTGATTCGGCTTATAAGACATTATCCATGGGAGGAGACTGAGAAGTTTATTCTTAGACACACCATGGCAGAATCTATCTATAACTTAAATTTTAGTCTAGTTCCTGTAAAGCTCTTTTCACTCGCAGCTACTAGTATCCATTACAAAATTGTTAGAACAACCCTGACCCAATATGCAGTACATACGCTAACTTATAATACTGTTTCAAACTCTAACAAGTTTATAAAATAACTTGTAGCTTCCTAATAATGCAGTGTTTTGTATTCAGCCCGCACGCGGTGTACCTTGCTCAGGTGTACTTCGGGTGTAGTCTTGGTTCACGCATAAATATTAAAGATTATAGCTAAGGAAAATTAGGTAAAGATGGAAGGCAAAACCTTGAAAAGTTTGCTTATTTGGTGATCGATCGGGAAATAAAATGCCAGTTATAAAAATATTTCTATCATGGAAAAGCAATTCCAAGATTCGCTGACGTCACAACTGGTAATTCTAATATTTTTACCAAACAATACTAAACTAACGAGAAAAAAGAGGAAGAGGAGAAAGTGTTGGTGCAATCTGTAATAAATATAAAGTAGTTATTTTTCATATTTTACGTAGTGTATTAATTTTATTAATCAGTAATCAACGTAGTTGTAATTTTGTACTGAATCGAAGTAATTACTTCGATAACCTCATTATGTTGTGAAAAGTTACAAACTTTTCGAACAATCCACCCATTAGCGTTTTCCACTGAACCCGAAAAACCGTACATATATTTGTAGCTTATTCCCAACCTCACGAACCCTAAATCGGTCGTGTGAAAATAAAATATGAGAACTCTTTATATACACAACGCGATAGGAACTTCGCGTTCTCAAAAAGCCTCTTTGCTTATAAAGTATTTTTTATGCCTACGTTTTACTTGAGAATAAATCTGACGATGCTCTTCGCAGACCTAAGAAATTTTCGCGCGACGCTTTGATAGATGCAGATATTTTGTGCCCATAAAATATTCATCATCAGCCTGTAGAAGTCCACTACTGGACATCGGCCTCCCCCTTAGAATGCCACGACGAGCGGTCTTGAGCCGCCTCCATCCACCGACATCCTGCGACGTTTATAATGTCTTTAGTCCATCGACTGGAGGGCCTTACCTCTACCGCCTCGTCCAGTTTGTGGTCGCCACTCGAGAACCTTTCTTCGCCAACGGTTATCAGTTCTGCGAACTATATGCCCTGCCCATTACCTATTCAACTTAAAACATAAAACATTACAAACCCCTTAAACCCGAATTTTTCTCTCCACCTTTGCATGAATTTATAAAACTTATGACAGATTATTAAGCTAAGTTTAGCGAAATCAGGTATACCATATCTGTTACTGTCAGACAATGCGTTGTTTCAATATTTCGACGACTACGACAAATGGGCGATGATTTTTGTAAAAGAGAACCTTTGAGCGTCTCTATAGAAACGTAACAAATATTTATATACCTGTGCGATGTCTCCTTTTGATATTTTTTAGTGGAACTCGGAAGACAAGTGTTGTTGCTCTCCAAATTTCTTGAGCCTTTTAAAATGTTTTTACTGTCTTGTCATCCTGGAAGTTGAAAGGCATAATTATTTTCCCATCATTAATTTATGGAATACGTTATATGATGGAAAATCGAAGAGTTTTATTGTAAAGGAAAAGTTGATTGTGAACTTATTACAGGCCATTTTATAAATAGCCTATGGCAATTTCCCCCATCGTATTTTACGGGAGAGGCTTCGTCCCGCAGTGGACGTCTAAAAGCTGCTGCTAATGATGATGATAATAAAGGTAGGAAAAGTAATTCAATTTAAGTTTACATCCAAAGTTACTGAGCATGTGTAACTAAGGCAGGTAGGTACTAACATAAGATAGTTCAAGTGTCATTATTCACCTATATAAATTAAGTAGGTACCACATATGAGAAAATTCACCTACTTAATTATTCATTTAACAAGGTAATATGTTTATTTCCTCTTAAAATGCATTAAGTATATCGATTAATAGATAATAACTAAATAGGCACGCGCTAAACTTGGCTACAATCGTTTATCAGAGTACAAACTATAAGTTGTCAATTTTACCTACCCTGATGCTACATGCCATGCAAAACAAATACTTGATACTTATAACATTTGATTTGGCCTAAAATGCAAGGTACAACAATTCACGATGGAGGGTACCAGGCTGGATTGAAACATTGCGGATTGAATAATGCAGTCGGTAAAATTGAATACAAAATATTCAAGCTGAAATTGAAGTACATTCGTTTATTTTTAACCGACTAAAAAAAAAGGAGGAGATTCTCAATTCGGTTGTATTTTTTTAAGTCGCAGATACATACTGTTGACTGACTTAAAATCAATGGTGTAAATCTAATGTATTTATGACTGTAATTACACCTACAGTATAAATATTATGGATACTATACATAAAAACATAACCTACCTGTTCAAAGTTGGTAGCATAAATCTTCAAAATATATCTCGGTGTCAACTCCCAACTCCAAATGCGATCGATCTAAAATCGCTTTGCAACATTTTCACGCTCCAAATAAAGAACTATTTCGGAAAAATGTGCGTCTCTCTCTCTTTGTCTTTGTTTGTATGTCAAAAGTATTTTATTCATTGAAATCACAAGGATCATTTTAAATCGTCTTATAAACTAAAATGACTTCTGTTCCAACACGACCATACTGAATATGTTCACTGATAACTCGAGTTCTACTGGACGTATTTGAATGCAGTTTTAAGTGTTGTGTAGGATATTTATAGAGAATGATTTGAGCATATCAAACATCTTTGTAAGTACTTAGGTTAAACGCGGGTGGAGCCACTAACAAATGCTAGTGCAGAAAAATTTAGGAAAAGCCACGACCAAACCACTTCGCGAATGTCAGTAGCCGGCAGCGTGCTCTGAATTTGTAGTAGGCTCCTTAAACTAGCAGTTTTAGACCGTATACCTAAGGTATTAAGATTCAAAGTTGGTAAGAAAGTAGTTGGTTATTGAATTTTTCGGTCTATTTGATGGCACACGTGGGATTATTATTTTGTGTAACATTCAATGTGACATAGTCAGGCCAGAGAAATTACATGCACGTTTGCCGAGGGCTATGAAAAATCAACTAAAAGATCAACGCTTTTTACATGCACGTATACCAGTATAATCGTCAGAACAATTGTTTGAAATTGTTTTGATATAAAGAAATAAATAGATTGAGATTCATGATTTAACCGCCCGCTGCAAACTTATACCACGTGTATTATTTTTCTGTAGTACCTAATTACATTGTTCTAAATTTCTAATTAAAAAGTTAAAACTCAGAATCACATCTTTGCATTTGCAAAACCTAATTTATCAAATGACAGTCCTCGCCAATGATCCTCAAAAGTTTGGCGCCAATTTATTCGTTAAAAAGACATTACGCTCGCGTTATTAAAACAAACTTAAAGTATCATCATCCGACAAATTTAAGAAGGCTACGGCTTGAGAAATGAAAAACGTATCTAATTACATACGAAATTATTTTGCAATTGAATCTGTATGTAGGGCCGATTTATTTACACAACTTCATATACAATACCACTGTAACAGTTGTTAGCTACTGGAAATAAGGCTTGGCCAATGGGCGATAAAAACTTGACCAATGAAAGACTTCATTACCAGCCTGTTTACGTCCACTGCTGGACGAGACTTCCACCATTGAAAACAATATGGGGATTTGCCATAATCACCACGCTTGGCAGGTGGATTGATGATCGCAGTTTGGTGTTAAGTACTTGAGTGGATCATACCCTGATGTCATCCCTTGTAAGGCTTTTACATCCAAGACAGGAGACGGAGGGGGGGGTTTGCCGGACATACCACGGCACTAAAAGAGTTAAGGAACTTTGTGACTAATGGACTTAAATGTGAAGAAAAATAAAATTTGCCAACCGGATAACTAAATAAAAATTATTCGTTGCTCGCTTAAGCCTGACCACAAACATATCGTCATGACTTCACTTACTGCTGGGCATAGAGATTTTTCTTTTATGTGCCTCCCACCACAATCTTATGCTAGGCTACTCAACTATCTTATTGACCTATCTTGCTGACGAACAGCATTCCTTTTTCTTGTTCTTGGGCTACTTATAATATATATCAAAGACAAAGTCAACAGTATTATCTTATTCATTAAAATTACAAGGTATGTGATTTAAATCGTATCACAATTAAACAGCCTAAAAATGTAACTTTAACATCTCTGTTATGTATTTTGAAATGAAACAAAAATAAATTAATTGAATGTTTTATTTGCTTGAATACAGGTACACTGGTTCTTACTGTATTATTTGGATCACTGTACTCGACCAGATTGTCAAATGTTTAATTTTCTTATATTAATTCCAATAATTCTTATAAAATGTAAATAACATTTTAAATTTGTGTAGGTATTCTTTGAGTTTATGGCTGACCTTTTACTAGGTCCTAATGTTTGTCAATTTCATCCCATTTATTAGTTTCAATAATAAATTAATTTTATAAGCTGAAGAGCCATTGCAGCGATATATTGCGGACATTAAACTTGCGCCGTCGATATTTATTAGTGTTATATTACGTCGTTTTTCATTTGTAAGCTTTCATTAATGTTTCTTAATATTGATTGGGTAATTTTGTTTGTTCCAGGTAAGGAAACGATTCGAGACTGAATTGAAGTGAAATGTGCGTATTTTAGGGCTGTAAGATATAAAGGATTTTGTGTCAAATTGATCGTTAAAATAGCACTAAATGGCTAGCGAGCAAAGACACTGTAGTATGCCTAACACCACGGAGAAAATTGAAATACCCAATGATGATATCACAAAAAGTAATGTTAATTGGATGGCAACAGTAAAGTTGATAGGGTAAGTTGATAGATCTGTTCAGCAAGAGACCCGTCGTGGCCAAATTGTGAATTACAAATTAAAACCATAATTAGGAGCTGGTTTCTTTCTGTAGACATTTTGAATTAAAAACTTAAGAAATAGTAACAGTTGTAATAGGATTAAAATGAAACAGACGCACTATTGATTTGCCTGCTAATCAAAAAGATAATAAGGCACAACAGCGCCTTCCAATCCCACGACGGCTCTCTCGCTGAACAGACTCTACCAGTTGATGATTTAACAACCTTCGTGAAGTGAGCGAGTAGCAAGTTGAGACGCCAGGTTCGATTCACGCTGCGGGAAAATGTTTGTATGAACAAAGAAAATATTCCGGATCTGGGTGTTGTGGTACCATGGTACTCCGTATGGTGGTAAAAGTTTGAAAACTAAAGTTACTAAGTTTTTAATTGGGTATAAGACACCCCTTTTGATCGATTTACCTTAAAAAATGAGTGCCAAACATTTTCAAAGTCATGTCAAGTTCATAATCTGGAAAAAAATCCACAAGAATCCAATCCTTACCATTATCTGAACCAATTTTGTTCACTTATCGATTTGACTGAACAAAGTCAGTTGATTTCTTTTAGAATGCTTCTGGGACATTTTGCACCACTGAATTCCCCAGCCATCTCACAGTGGTGTGATTTTTCATGGTATTATCGTTATTTCTTATACTGAATATCTGGAAAAGCTTAACCTATTGTTTTTAAGGGACTTCCCGTTGCAGAGCCCGACTTAAAAATCGATTTAGTGTTTATAGCATCGCCGTGGTGCGTCCAACCTTAGAATAGACCCTAACATCTCCTCCTGAAGATTTCGTAAAAGCCGACTAAGGGATTACACCAGGGTATGGGCAGCAGCATCCACCTGAGTACTCAACATGAATACTGCGTTAACCAATCTGCCTGCCAAGCGTGGTGATTATGGCATTTCCTCCCATTGTATTTGTGGCAGAGGCCTCGTCCAACATGTGCTAAAGACACGTGTTTCTCTTAAGTAGATGCCAGAAGAAATACAAAAACTCAAATTAAATTGTTTCATCTTATTACGAGTTCATTTTGACTTGGAAACAAAGAACAGGAAGACATTCTTGACGAGCTAAAGGTTCGGGCCACCCAAATCGTTTTTTGAAGAGCACGTAACTTTTAATGCTCTCGTAAATTGTTTTTATCAACAAAACAATGCATAAATACATTATTTATGAGGTACTAGCATTTGCTCGCCGCTCTGCCCGCGTGGAACCTCTATTATAAATTATTCTCTAAAAGTGTTTTACATAATTTTGTTCTATTGTCAATAGTTTTCGCAGCTTACACGATGTAAGCAATTCTTTTTAATTTGTTTACACCTTGGGTTACATTATTGGAGCTTTCGTAGGGATTCCTAATTTTTTAACCGACTTCCCAAAAAAGGAAGAGGTTCTCAATTCGGTTGTATTTTTTGATTTATTTTTTGTATGTTTGTTACCGCATATCTCCGGCGTTTATGAACCGATTTGGAAAATTCTTTATTTATTTGAATAGATATACTTCCAGATTGGTCCCATTTTTTTCAGAATCCAGCTCTGATGATGGAATCCATGAGGAATTGAGGGAACTCCTCAAATATTGTAGGCATACATATGGTGATTTTGATATTTTCAGCAACAAACCAAGCATTTGCATTTAAAAAGTATCATAATCCTTTCACCACTATGGTTCTTTCATCATTTTTTTTTCATCCAAATATTTTGTCGAATACAATGGCGGAAGTCGGTTTTTTAAATGAAAAGTTATTTGAAAATTAAATTTAGCTATTTACTTAATGACAATATAGCATTCTGCTGGTGAAATATTTTTTTAAATAAGTTCAGTTTTCAGGTTTATTAATTACAAACTAACTTACACTAATTATTTATGTGTTCTTTATCAGTCGCTAAACGTCCACTGTTGGACGAGGCCTCACCCGTAGCATGCATGAGGGGATTTTCCATAATAACCACGCTTGGCAGGCGGATTAGTGATCGCAGTATTGGTTTTGAGTACTGAAGTGGATGCTGCAGCCCATCCCCTGGTGCAATCCCTTAGTCGACTTTTACGACATCCATAGAAAGAAACATGGGGTCTATTTTTAGGCCGGATACCCCACGGCATTTAAAACCTTATTTACATAAAGAATAATACTACTTATACAAGTATGTACAAAAATATGGAAACAAAAATGAATCAGTTGAGCTGTCTTATGCGGGTTGCAGACCGAAAGCTAAGCTAACTTAGTTAAGCTTAGCTCGCATAGCTGACGCAGTTTTCCATACTTGTGTGCAGACCGCAAACTATGCGAACTAAGCTATGTGAGCTAACTAAAATATGCGAAGCTAAGTTAGTTGTGTATGCCGATGCGCAGCTACACGAGCTAAGCTAAGCCCCTCCCGCTTTCCCCGCACACCCTTTGCACATCCTTCGCCAGTGACTACGCAACACTGACTGAGCTTTGGCTTAGCTGTTGGTGTGCACGCTATTTATTTCTAGCTTAGCTTAGCCTAGCTTGCTTGGCATAGCTTGGTTTAGCCTTGGCATAGCTTAGTTTTCGGTCTGCAACCCGCATTAAGACCGTTGCAAAAGCCGTTCGTCCACCTCCAACTAAACTAAGTGAAAACTAAGCTCAGCTAACGAAACTAAGCTAAAGTTAACTCAACGTAGCTTAGCTGGCATAGTTTGCGGTGGACGCACATGTATGAAAAACTGGCTCAACTATGCGAGATAAGCTAAACTAACTTAGTTTAGTTGGCGGTGGACGATCGGCTAAACGATCTAAAGATAGCTCAACTAATCCAAATGACAGACGGAAGAGTTCCTAAGAGGCTGGCTTAAAATTAAACCTCAACTTTCACACAGAAGGCAAAGACAAGTAAAATTTATTACATAAAGTTTTCAATGAGAAGTTTTAGACAATGTGCTTGTAAGTTTGTTTTAAACTTGAGATACCAAAACCAATGATTTCACTAATCTTGAATTCTGCGAATAATAGTAGGCTTTTTTCATGCAAAGTTGAACATGCTTCTTTTACTAGAGAGGGCTAGAGTTTTTATAAAAAAAACTTAATTTCATTGGCATTTATAATGTTAGTTTCATCTGGCTAACTTCAACGGCTTTATCATAAAACTATGTTCAAAGAAGATTACTTTGCTTAAGAATAGCCTTCGAGCAACACGGCAGGGAGTAGCCATTCGCAGCATTCCTCTCTGTCAAACTACAAGCCAAAGTAGGCATATGCGTTTAATAAAACTAGTTGCTAGTTTGTTCTTATTCTGAGGTGTGCAAGGTTTGTTAGTGTGAGTGTCGTCATTACAATGTTGTATTTGGATGTATATATGCGGAATTGCGCTTGTGTGCACATTTCCCCCTCAAAAAAAGACAGAACTATTTGAATGGTAATATATCGCTAAGGCAGGAAGTCCGTGTTGCTCGAAGAGTATAGCTCTTAAATTGCGTCTAATCTATAACTAAACGCCCCATTATTCCATTTCGTTAAAATAAAATATTCTATAATCCGCAACCACGTCAAACTTGTGTCAAGTGCCAACTAAAAGCGGTGGAGAAGCGTGCAGTTTCAGACTAGACACACACTACCAAAATAGTCAAACAAAAGAAAATCGTGGAACATACATTTTCACGATTTTCTTTTGTTTGGCTATTTTGGTAGGTGACTCGGGTACTGGTGTTCTACCTCTAGACTTCCGCGTGTCACTTTTTTGTATCATCATTATCATCATCATCCTACTCTCGTCTACTGATGGACGAGGCCTCCCCCACTGAATACAAATGGGGGGGATTTGCGATAATCACCACGCTTGGCAGGCGGATTGGTGATCGCAATTTGGTTTTGATACTGCTGCCGATCCCTTGGTGTAATCCCTTAGTAAGACTTTTATACATCCACGGGAGGAGAAAGAGTGGTCTATTTTTAGGCCAGAAACACCACGGCAAATCTATATACCTAAGCATGACACGACATTTTTTGTATAAGGTGTGTAAAAAGGGCAATTGGCCGAAAACGGATCTATGAATCTTGACTATAGATCCAACCATTTTTATTTAAATCTGTACTTACCTACTTATATATTTTGTAACTCAAGCTCATAAGTCAAGTGCGATTCGGACTCGTCGGGAGAGGGTTCCGTACAAATAGGCTACTAATAGTTACCACGATATATTGTAATACCATAGTCCCATACGAATTTAAAGACTCAGGATTTTCATTTAGATTTTCCCGTAAAATACTAGGAAGTCATATTTATTTAAAAACTTTTGGTCATTACTTTTGAAGGTCAAAATTCGTTTATTCACGCTTTACGTTTGTACTAATTTGATCACTTAACCTAACAAGTTTTACCTTTTTTGGTCCAATTGATTCGGAGAAAACAGGCTGTGACAGTAAAACACCTGAGTTATTCTATAGGGGTTCCTTTGGTACCTTTTGGGGGAACTGAACCCTAAAAATTGTGAGTAGGACTAATCCAAACCAAATCATAGTTTAAACATTCGTCGGAATGAAGCGATTTTGTTGTTTTTGGGAACTGTACCTGCCTGTGCTTTCAGTATTTGGGAGCTGTCTTTTCACACCCTATATTTTGAACTCGGCTGTTATACATACAGATGACATAATTTCATAATAATAGGTACGAATACAAACATGCTCACCGGCGTATTACCAGCGAACTAATTACTTGGACTGTTTTGCAAGCAGGGTAAAGTTCCCGCCAAAATTAGTTAAAATTACACTCTCGTACGAGGGTAGAACGAACAAAAATTTTCCACAAGGGACGCGCAATTTTGAGCAACACTCCTGTTTTATTGTTTAACTTTGTGCTTGTTTTATTTATTTTTATGCTGGACAATTTGTATGTACTTCGCCATTTATAGCGGTGCTTTTGAGACGTAAAAAAATATTTTTGCTGGTATAATTTTCTATATCTAATCATAGTGAAGTAGTTTTATATGGGTTATTTTGTTTCAAACATTTACAGAATTGACAATTTATTGGTAACTTAATTCTTAATATTATTGCATAGAAGCCTTATTAATCAAATAATCAATTTAAATAAATTAAGTGTATAATGTGAAATATCTATGAATTGCACTCAAATCGTAAAATTAAATTAACGAGTATTGTGAACAGTCATTTAAAAATTTATTATATAATATATCTGATTGAATGTGTATACAAAATCTTTGACATCATAGAACGACGACAATTAACGAGTTAATTAACAAAGAGCTAACAAGAGGTAGAGTAGTTTGAGACGTATTTTAAATCATAAATGACTGAAACTTTAGATTAATAATAATGTAAGCTTGTAAAACAAAAGTGTCGGCATCGCAAAATGATACGTCCTCTGTGGCGCAGCGGGCTAGTAGCCAGCTGAGTTGCAAGGGGTTGCGGAATCGGCTCCCGCTGCAGGACAAATGTGTGTATGATCTGCAATAGTAGATTTTAAAGATAAAATAATAGTATATAGCAATAATAGTAATAATAGTAATAGCTTATGATTGTATCATAAGGGAGCAAAATAATATTTTTACGGCGGGGGCGCTTTTTTGAATCCAGAGTGAAGTGAGGGATTCTAGAGTAGAATCCCGAGCGTAGCGAGGGATTCAAAGTACGTCGCCCGAGCCAAAAATATATTTTGCGCCCGAGTGTTACACTTTACTTTTCATCACCCTCTATGAGAAAATAAAAGGTGCCTCATATTTTATTTCAAAACAAAACCATGAATTTCTTACAATCCGTGAAAATTGTCGAAAACTAGTAGTTCGCGCGTTTTTAGTTTTTTTTTTATTCAGCCGGCGCGGCGTGACTGTGGGCCGTCGTATACCAGCTAGTATTTATTCAAACAATATTTGATGTTTGAACACTAAGATGTTCCAAATTCAAAAAGTGCGCGGCAAAGTTAATTGCGGAGCACTTATTTGGGGTCGATTTCTTTGGCGCTAAACACTAAGATGTTCCAAATTCAAAAAGTGCGCGGCAAAGATAATTGCGGCTTATAGGAGTTTCTTGTAGAAAACACCACCTTTGGGCGCACTTAAAGGCGAACCAAGTTGTCCTATTCGAATAGATACCATCATACAGGTCCAACCTAGTTTGGGTACCTATGTTTTCCATCCTGCATTGTACCACTTAAAGTTAACCCATTGTTAAATTTAAACTGTATTTTTGTAACGTTTGTTGTGAAATAAATTATTATTATTATTACAAAAAAAAAAGATGGGAAGTAAATATTTGTTCCGCGTCTGGGTGTCATAGTACCATGGTAGTCGTAGTTCCTGATACCCACGGCACAGAGAATCCTAGTGTGGGATCAAGACTACGCATTGTGACTGTTGGTTGTTATGTTATGTTTTAAACAAACTTTTATTCACAAAATGTCTTGTTTGAAACAAATCAAGAAAAATATCGTATTAAGTACGGAGCCGTTCATTTTATTGAGTTGGGTGGTATTAACGAAAATGTTAAACCAGTAGTCAAGGGTCTCACAATGCGGTTTGCTAAATGGACAGCCTCGAGTGTCCGACAAGCAAGATTTGATTAGCCTGAGTTGGACCCAATTCGATTATGTCAGCGGTGTCGACCAAAGTTTGGATTATAGAGTAACTACCGTATAGATAGACCCCAAGATTCATGACACAGGCAAAAACATATAAATAGATGTAAAGCTCCTTTAGAAAGAGTTCGTCTGGGTACTGACCCAGACGAACTCTTTCTAACACACATTCTGCTACCAAGAAGTAATCACATCCCTGTGTTCTGTAGTGATAGAATGGTGCCGGTGAAATTGCAGGCACGGGAGACTTTGTATCAAGGTTGGTGGGTGCAGTGCAATGTCAGATAGGGTGTGGGCAGGGGTTAGCGGTTAATGAGCGATTGGTGGGACAGCCAGTTACGTTACTTTGCAAATAAAAAAATAACTATTTTCAAATATTTGTCAGGAGTACCTACTGTTCAGAGAGCCAAATAATATTAGCATGAAAAAATAGTTTTCCTGTTTTGAACAATTTTACAGTACCGTGAGAATCTCTGATTTCTCATTCATAAATCATTTTAAGGAAGTTATACTTACAACTGAGCCGGCGCGTGGCGGTGGCAACGCCGATGACGTAATCCATTTTTTCCCAGTGATGCCGTGAGTGTGTCCCTATACTTAGCGACCCCCAGTAAGAATTCGGGTTTTTTTTACATTCAATAAATACTGCCTAAATAGTGTGAAATAGTGACCTCAGTTAGATAATTAGTGCCTCAATACTTTAGAAGTTATAAGCGAAAGAATGCGGTGTTTTTCAGAGCCTATAGTTAGCGACCCCCACTTGAATCTCTGCAAGTACATCACGTACGACTTAGCCTTATATCCCAATAAATAGTGCCTAATTAGTGCCTAAGACCTGCAAAACCTCAGCTACGTAGCTACGATAGAATCGAAGATATTCGATAGTCTTTCTGAGGCCTTTACGCTAACAAGCGCTAACACGTTGGTCACCGCCACAGACTAATAAGGGATCGCTGCCTTACTGCCGCGTTAAGGTCCGTGCGTGTTATGTACCGAAAACATTTATTTCATTCATTCCTAGGCATTTCATTGGTCTGCAGTCTTTCAATAGATAATAAAGGGTCGTTTAGACCAATATCAACAGAAAGTTTACATACTTTTGTTTATTTTAATTTTAGTCTGGGGATAGATTTTGAACTTTCAAGTTTTCAACTCATCAGGTCGATTTTCAACTTACTATGTACCTAGGTGACTGAGCTTGGCTCGGCATACATGCAAAATTTATTTTTGTTTAGAAATTGAGGATGTTTGTATGAAAATCCATATTTGTCGTATTATCAGCCCCCCTATTCCCTATCTTGAAAGTCACTCGGTGACCAAAGTTTGACAAGTAAAATTACCATCCTATGGATTAAAAAAAAAGTTCTTCAAATTGGTTTGATAGATGGCGCTGACTCAACTCTAGCTGCCAAGGTTGTCAAATCTGTGGTGTACTAAGCTAATAACTAACTAGTCTCTGGCTATTAGTCATGTCATGATATTCTGTTTGTGTTTGTTTCTTGAGTATGCGCTAGTGATTTTGTGGTGTTTTAGAAGTATACCAAGAAACGAAAATATAAGTTATCTACGTTGAAATTTAACTTTATTTTGTCACTTGACAGCTAGGTACAGAGCAGCGCCACCTATTTTCAACGCTAAAATCATGATTTGAAACGGCCGTGCAAACGCCTCATTCTTAATGATAATTTTGTGCAATTGATGGTAATTTTTCTTGTCAAACGTTAGTCACCGAGTGACTTTCAGTTAGGGAATAGGGGGGCTGGGCCGGCTACCTGTGATTTCGATTATCTCCCGAAAGTTGCCTGCTGCCGCCGTGCGGTGGCGCATGAAACGCCGCGGCGCCGGCGTACGCTATGCATGCGCGGACGTCTCATGCGCTCTGTGATTGGTCGAGTGCTTTGGGCTCGCACGTTACCATGGGATACAAACCAAACAGGATTGGGTTGCACAAGTCCGAAACGGGAAATCACGAGTGACCCAATTAACCGCGAGTGTTCCGTACCCTCACGCTACACTAGTTATTAAATGCACCGATTACTTTGGAAATCGGTATTTGAGAATAAATAATCAACAAAAAAGGACAACCGAATGAGAACCTTCTTCTTTTTGTGAAGTCGGAAAAATATAGGCAAAATATGTCATCAGAACGGATCATTCCCAATAACTCCACCATCAACCCTAAATTATTCTACCTAATATGCAAAAAGCTGGCAGTGGCAAAAAACTGCTTCACAAAGTGTGGCAGCATTACATAGGCATTACATTTCATTTTTAACGCGTGATCTATCTCTCAGTACCGACTTAAATCTTGTTTCGAATGAAAGCTAAAATGACTCTTAGGGTAATATAAACTATGCTCAAAATCGATTGCAATGATGAAGCATACAGAGCGGCAACACCGCACGTGGAAATAAGCAATAACTTTTTGAATTTTTTGGCGGCAAAACTATTTTTTCCTAATTGTATTGAAACTATGAGGCCCAGGGTTTTCAAAATTTTGGTGCCTAGTGCTCCAATTATGCTCGAAATTTTGGGCTATATTACAACATCGTAAACTAATTCGTTAGGAAGATACAGAGTGAATAGCTGATGTGACGGCTTCCCAGCTTCCTCATTGTATTTGGCTCGTAGCTCAAAGAGTGTTCTAGCTGGAAACTTGAAAGTTTTGGACCTAGCGCTCCAATTATGCTCTAAATTTTGAGCTTTTAGTACACAATCGTAGGCTTATTCGTAAGGGAGATACAGAGTGAGTAGCCGATGTGACGTTTCACCAGCTTCCTCATCGTTTTCGGCTCATAGCATCTAAGATTATTTGGCACCTAAATTAAGACTTGGGATTAAGATTGCTCCAATTATTCTTTAAAATCAGGCATATTGAGAAATCACTTATCTCATAATGAGGATGCTGTAGAAATACACACGTGAAAACCCCTCATTGTGAGGTCACTGGAAGTACCTACCCTCTATATTTTATCTTTGCGATTTCCGTACAAAAATTAGTCATTCAATTGAATTTAATTCAATAAACTTACTTGTTAATACTTATACTGTAATAATATGTGTTGGTTATACTAGGTATATTTGCTAGGTAAGCAAATATATAAGTAGTGTAAGTTTATAGGTACCTTTAGCTGTTCCTGAAAAAGATGGAGACACACACGCACAACAAAGTGATCCTATAAGGGCCCGTTTTTCCTTTTGAGGTACGGAACCCTAAAAAGTAACATTTAAGTAGTTTTTTTTTCTAGACGAAATACCAGATTTTTAAGATAAATATCAATGGGTACCTAGAGTACCTACCTACGCAATAAGATTTAATTATAACTACTGGGGGTCGCTAAGTATAGGGACACGTAAAAGTGCACGGCCGCCCGTTTCAAATCTTGAATTCAGCGTTGAAAATAGGTGGCGCTGCTCTGTACCTAGCTGTCAAGTGTCAAAATAAAGTTAAATGTCAACATCAGCAACGTAGATATATTTTCGTTTCGTGGTATTATTTTTTGCCTACTTCTAAACACACCACAAAATCACTAGCGGACACTCAAGAAGCAAACACAAACAGAATATCATAGATGACTAATAGCCACACACTAATTAGTTATTAGCTTAGTACGCGTACACCACAGATAATACATTTGACAACCTTGGCAGCTAGATTTGAGTCAGCGCCATCTATCAAACCAGTTTGCAGGGCGATTCTAAAACATCGGAAACGTTTCCGATCGGATTCGTTAGTTTTTCATTTCGATGAAGTAAGTAACTAAAACAATTTTCTGTAGTAAAACACAGTAAAAAACAATTAATATTGTATATTACTGTGTTTTATTAGAGAAAATTGTTAGAAAATTGTTTTAGTAACTTACCACATCGAAATGAAAAACTAACGATTCCGATCGGAAACGTTTCCGACGTTTAAGAATCACCTGCAGAACTACTTTTTTTTAAATCGGGGGTGAAAAGCCTTCATTTTCATTTGACTTGTCAAACGTTGGTCACCGAGTGACTTTCAAGATAGGGAATAGGGGGGCTGATTACATGACAGATATGGATGTTCATACTAACATCCTCTTAAGCAATTTCCAAAAAAAAAATTGCATGTACGCCGAGCCAAGCTCACAGGTACCTACTTATTATAAGTACAAAATCGACCTGAAAAGTTGAAAACTTGAAAGTTCAAAATCGAATAAAATTAAAATCAACAAAAGTATGTAAACTTTCTTTTGATATTGGTCTAAGCGACCCTTTATTCTCTATTGAAAGACGGCAAACCAATGAAATGCCTCGGAATGAATGAAGTTAATGTTTTGGTACATAACGTGCACGGACCTTAACGCGGCAGTGGGACAGCGATCTCTAATTAGTCTGTGGCGGTGACTAACGTTACGGCGCGTTAACGGCGCTTGTTATCGTAATGGCCTCAGAAAAACTATCAAATATCTTCGATTCTATCGTAGCTACGTAGCTGAGGTTTTGCAGGTCTTAGGCACTAATTAGGCACTATTTATTGGGATATAAGGCTAAGTCGTACGTGCTGTACTTGCAGAGATTCAAGTGGGGGTCGCTAACTATAGGCTCTGAAAAACACCGCATTCTTTCGCTTATAACTTCTAAAGTATTGAGGCACTAATTATCTAACTGAGGTCACTATTTCACACTATTTAGGCAGTATTTATTGAATGTAAAAAAAACCCGAATTCTTACTGGGGGTCGCTAAGTATAGGGACACCCGTGAGTGGTGTCGTAAGTGTGTGTGTGTGTGTGTGTTTGTGTGTGTGTGTGTCAGTATGTCGCACACACTAGATAATTTTTAGGTATGAAACGACAAGTAATCACGGTACCTATTTATTCTTCGCTTTACATCAGGAATGTTCAAAAGAAAATTACAAAAAAAACGATAACTCTTACCACTGGAATTGTACAAAATCTACGTCATTTTGTACAATTCCAGTGGTAAGAGTTATTGCGCTATTTAGTCAGTCGTATTGATAATTTTGAATCGTCTTATAAACTATGTGAATTAACTACTGTTCCAACACGACCAAACCTCAAATGTAATGTTCCTTCCTACTAAAGAACCATTGCACGAAGCTCCTGGCTCTGTAAGTTACATACTCTGTGGCGTTGACGCCCAAAGTTTGGACCTTCATAAATCTGGTTCTACTCTAAAACAGTAATATTAGAATTCCGACAGAATTTCATATAAAAGTTCGTGATAGTCTGCGACATGCAATTTTTTTGCTTGTGTTGATGTTTCCTAATTCTGTTTTGAATTGTTTGGATAAATTTTGATTGAACATTTCATACAAAAATTATTACAATTTACATTACATAGTCTTCCTTACAGCTCATAATCATCATTATCATCAGAGTGTAGTAGTCCACTGGTAGACATAAGTCTCCCCCTAGAATGCCACGACAAATGGTCTTGAGCCGCCTTAATTCACCGAATTCCTGCTACCTTTATAATGTCTTTAATCCATCGAGAGGAGGGCCTTCCTCTACTGCGTCGTTGGGCTTGTGGTCGCCACTTCAGAACCTTTATTCCAAAATGGTTGTCAGTTGTGTGAGCCATATGACCTACCCATTGCCACTTCAACCACTACAAAATGTATATCTCGTAGTGATCCTATTCTTTGATACGTCATATGAGGCACGTGACAAAAGTATTCGTTTTAATTATCTAGTTCGCCCCTTAAATTGATCCCCAAAATTAGAATTCGTTTTTTATGCTATACGTCCATAACTGGGTCACCTAATTCTACGAGTATATTATTGTGTAAAATTTATTTAATCCAGTAGATTTGGAGAACGTAGGCTGTGACAAGAGAGACAAAGAGTGATCCTATAATCGTTCCTCCTTTTGAGGTGCGGAACCCTTACAAATCTGAAAGTTGTGACAATCAACCATAAAGATCGACATATTATTCAACGTACCAAGTAGCCGAATCACCCAATGTGTCCGATTTTCAAATTTGAAATGTAACCTCAAAACGGTAAATCCACCTTCTCTATATTAGAAAAAGGTAACGTCTTTCTGTCTGTCTCTGTAGTACATTTTATAAGATGATTTTTATCTGATTTTAATGGAATGTTTTTAAATACAGGAAGTGGCAGCATAATGGGACTGTGCGGGAAATACCTTTATACCTTTGTAGTAAACCTGAGTCACTTTATGTTGTTACAACTTGTATGATTTTTTTGTATTTAGAATAAACTTGAAAAAAAAATGTACAAAAATAGCAGGGTTTATAGTAAGACGTAGGCCACCCCCATAGAATGCCATGACAAACGACGTTGAGCCGCCTCCATCCACTATCTTCCTGCGATATTGTAAATGTACTTGACATCCATCGAGAAGGGTAAGGCCGACTCAAAATGTGGTAACGCAAATTTCATCAAAAAAATTACATTATTTCTCTCACAAGCTGTAAATGTTACATACATTATTATGGTATAAAATATTATAATATGTATGTATTATAACTATGTTATTATGATGGCAATGGGCAGATCATATATAGCTCAAAGAACTGACAACCGTGGGGGGATAAAGATTCTCGAGTGGCAACCGCAAATATTATGTTTATTAAAGAATACATATAAGTACATAGAAAATGTATCGTAAGTATAATTACGGGAAAATTGGTTTCCTAAATATAAATTTCAACAAGATGGCGACGATTGGTGTCGCTGGTAAAAGCTAGTATAAAATAAATCGATTGTGGGGTTCCCCAGGTTTGTTTCCATCAAAAGTTCCGATAGGACCCCGGCCCTTTTCACTCTCGATTTATCGAGGAATTGAATGAAAGTGGAACTTTTGATCTTATTATCAAAGTTGTTATATTCTTCCGGTCATGGCTATTTTTCCTACCAATCTTGAAATGAAGCCCAATGGTATACTTAGCATTTTTTTTTAAACGTAATATTTCTGTACGAATTATATTTGTACCAAATGATAAATACACTGTATACATAATGTAAATAAGATAAATATACTGTACATATAATTATGTATCAAACCGCAATCACCAATCCGCCTGTCAAGCATGATGATTATGGCAAATCCCTCCATCATATTCAATGGGGGAGGCCTGGTCCAGCTGTGGACGTAAACGGACTAGTTATGATGATGATGATGGTACAATTGTGTTTATTTTTTAATTTTGTCCTCTAGATTATTTTTGGGTTATCGTGCTAACCAATACCTTTGCATTATATCCTGAAGAATAGAATAGAATATTTTTTATTGCCCATAGATGTTAACACAATAACAAATGTAAAAATACGTAGATTACGTGCACAGGCTATGACTCGTCAACAATTTAAATATGTGACAATATTCTCAAATAGGTACACAAGAATTTAATTAATTTTTCACACCACCTGCTCGACAATGTCCAATTACAAATCATGCAACCTCAACGTAAAGTACAGCATTGTCTCTCTAGGGATATAAAGTTGTATGAAACTCCCTAGGGATTAAAGTGATTTGAATTTAGAACGTCAAATTCGTGTTGGAAACTCATGGAAAACTCTGAGTAAAAAAATGCCCATATGGCATTGTAAAGAGGTTTGTTTGAAAATCGAACTGGCCACTATAGCAAAACTCGAAAAAAAAAAAGAAATAGGCGCGATTTTAAAGAATGTGAAACAAAAGAGATGTTTGGTGCTGTGATTTTCAGTGAACTTTATTGCAATATATTTGTAATATAATATTAGTGTTAACAAAAAATGTCAAGCGATAATGATTCTACCCCAGAGTTTATCAAAACAGACGATACTTATTTAATGGAGCCCTGGCCTTTTATTGCCTCGCAGTAGGTGTGAAAAGTAGAGTATGCTCCTCTGGAATAAAGCCTGTCTTCGTCTTGGGCAGCTTGAACCCCCTCGCTTCACTCAGGTCTCTATATAACTCCCTCGCTACACTCGGGAGTTAACTTTAGAGTCCCTCGTTACGCTCAGGGTTCAATATGCCGCCCGCGACATAAGACACTGCTTTATTCCCTAAGTGCATAATCTACTATTCTTCGCTGTAGAGGGGCAATTGTCATTTCCTTAATAACTAATTAAATAAATTATAAACAACAGATAAATAATAACGAACAGTGAAGTGAATTTTTACTGGCTGATGATGATGATGATCTTTTTTTTCTTCAATTGGGTAAAGGGTTTTGTATCAATGTTTGTCTTGCAATATCTTTACAATAGCCTTAAAGGGGATTTCAGGCATAACCCCATTCATTCGAAGTTATCAATAAAAACCTGCTCTACAAATCAAATACAACTCGACACTAACCTCTCCCAACTCTATTATAGAAAATGGAAGTTTCGTACTTGTCATATCCCTGAAATATAGTTCTCATATATCATATAAATCGTTTCAAACCTGAAAACGATTCGGAGTAAAGGAGGATCGATCATGTTTCGTAGGTACCAAACTGCAATGGAGTGCATGAACACAATTTATCGATACTGCCAATCAAAATACATACATACTCACATTAACACACGCTTTTTACCCCGAAAGGGTATGCAGAGCCTCAAATGGCCTCTTTTTACCTTGGGTTGCACAGTCGCAGGAATAAATATACAAGTAAAGAAACAGTTAATTATCATCATCGTCATGTATTTCCATTTTACGCTAGTTATTTATGATACTAGTGCGGTAAGTTGGTTTTTACAAACGAGCAGACGAATGTAAGCCCGAGACGAAGTCTTTGCAATTTCCGCACGTGTGTCATATAATGTTTTACAACACATTTGCGAGAAAAAAGTACATAAACTTTGATTATACATATCAGACACTCAATAGTATTTTTTAAACTCTCGCGATTAGAACACATATTTATTCGAAACGTCGGGAATAATAAATAATAATAGGTAACACGCGATAAATACCCGTGACAATATAATAAATAACAGTCACTCAATTTGAGTACTATACTTATAAATCTGTGCACTCAATTCTGGAAAGTTACAACAATCTTTGGGGTTTCTAATATGAAAATGGCGCGAATTTGCAAATAGCGCCACGTGGTGAAAATAAGAACTAAATCTTTCGTCTCCTTTGCTCTTTAGTATTAAAGTGCAACAAACGTGTTGAGCAAAAGCGCTTCCAAAGAGGTTCGAACATTCAGGATATTTATCCTCATAAACTGAAATTCCTTGTTGGAATTCATATACATTTATATGAAAATTAAAAAAAAACCGTAAAGTATACGCATAACGCACGGCGCTTTACAACGGAGAATGCAATAAAGAAGGTATTTAGGTGAGAGTACCTATTTTACCACACGTTCCGTTGTATGGTGCGTAATTTTTAACTTTCGAACTATGTATACAGGCTTCGTATAAAGGCATTTTTTGAGCAAATATGTTGAAAAAGTTATTTTAGTATAACATCAAGAAGTATTTTATAAATTAACATTTACACCTATCATGCAATGCGCCATAAATTCTTGCAGTGCAAATGGCCTCAGATAAGGGCAAATGGCGATACATACCATGATACTATCGTTTACGTCGACAATTGTATATAGAATCTTATTTTATGTCGTTGCATTAGCTGCAGACATTATCGTAAAACGTTTTATGGTTCTTGGAATCAAATTCCAGTTTGGAGTAAAATTGAAAAACTTTTTCGAATACTGCAATATAACTTTGAAATTATTTGGTTCAAATCAAAAGATAGGTATCTACTTGAACCAGACTTACTCCTTTGACTTGCTCTGTCTTATAGTGAATAATTAACATACATAACATGACAAATAATACCCAACAGTCACATACCTACATACTTCTGATCCCACACTAGGATTCCCTGTGTCTTGAGTAACAGGAATTACGAATATCATGATACCATAACACTCGGAGCCGGAACAAATATTTGCAGATAATACAAACATTAGACACACAGCGGGAATCGAACCCGCAACCTCTTGCATAACGGCTATCTGCTCGCTCGCCCCGCCACAGAGTTTGTCGAGTTACCTACTTGTCAATGCTACTTTAGGTACCTTTTTATAAGCAAGCAAACAAGCATACAGCCCACCTGATGGAAAGTAGTTACCGTAGCCTATCGACGCCTGCAACACCAGAGGCACCACAAGCGCGCTGCCGACCCTGACATATAAAAATGAATAGTGTGCCTGTAATTTCAACGGCACCCGTACCCTTCAAACCAAAACACAGCAATGCGAGCACTACGTGTTGGCGGCAGAAACGTACGGTGGTAGTACTTCCCTGGACGAACTCTTTCACAAAAAGTTCTATACGAACAAAACCTACTTACCTTTTCCATTAGTTTACTTTAGTTCGAGAGACCTATAGAAATCCAGATGTTGATAAAACGTCACTCGCATATTGTTAAAGTATACGGACAATAATTTAAGACCGCCTATTGAATTCCTCCTGATTGTCTGATGTAGGTCAGTTCTGGCGTGACACAGGTTCTCAGAAAACAGCTAGTGCAATCCAAGATCTCTGAACATAAACACTTCATCACGAAAACTATTCAAGATGTTCATCTCTTATATCAATGTCTGGGACGCCCTGCGAAACACTTCGAGTCCTTTTAACACGCTATTTCTTAATATTAACCACTTGATCACGGTCACAATCGTCTCTTTTCATGGCCACTATACAACATACATAACATTATAATACCCAACAGTCACAAACGTAGTCTGGATCCTACGCTAGAATTCCCTGTGTCGTGTATCAGGAACTACGAGTACCATGGTACCATAACACCCAGCCCCAGAACAAATATTTGCAGATCATACAAACATTTGTCTCGCAGCGGGAATCGAACTTGCATCTCAGACAGCTACTAACCCGCCGCTCCACAGAGGTCGTCAAGTGACGATCATAAAAGAACCCAGTGTCATAGGTTAGCAAATCGTCTTTGAATGGAGCCTTAGACCTCCAATTTTATGTATCGATGTGATCAACACCTCTGGTGGGTCTAAAATAAACTAAAATAGGAAAAAGGTAAAAGGAAGATCTGGAAACACTGTTAAAACTGGTAACACTTAAAATGCTTATATTAGAATCAATTGAACTGCAGGCCTAGCCAAACGGCATTCGCTTCGAAGCGATTCTGTTTCTACAGTACTAATACAATACAAAAGACCACGTGACATATCGATAGCTTACGTCAATCTCATACATTTTGGACTTTTCTACTAGCGTCATCGCTATTAGAATGTTACTTTGTCTACGGCCTCTGGTTCTATAATATACAGTACTTATTTATTTCGCTTAGGATGAACCAAAAATTCTGATTCAGCTTACAGCTATCTCATCGACGAGCCATGTTAATTTAGAGTTACCCAGCTTTTACCTTTATAACCTGTTGTGTATTCACTGGATATCTGACGTGTGCCGATACCCTAACAATAGAGGTCATAATAAAGGTACCTATTTATTTGAGGCTGTCGGAGAAGATACGTTTCGGGTGAGTGAGTTATAGTAGTGTGGATAAGAGTATTCCCATTTATCGTTTTTCTATTTCCCATATTGTATTGTATTGCAGAATGCCTTAGTTAATATATATAAAAACGTTTTAAAAGACAGTTTCATAAAAAAATATGTGTTAACCTGACGCGCGCCAGTAAAGAAATGATTACATACAAATACTAAACCGCCCGTCCTTATTAAAAAAATTTAAAGATCTATTTCAGCAACCGACTCTTTGTTTACGGGACACTTACGCATGAAAAATTAACTGGTAAATTAAATATATAAATGAAAAACTGTAAAGTTTGACATTTGTTTCGTAAGCGACAAAGTGGCATTAATGTGGTTGGTGAAAATGCTTAGGATAAGTATTGCAATAGCTAACATCAATTATCATTATCATCATGAGGCAGTCTAAAGTCCACTGCTGGACATAGCCTTCCCATAGTTCCCATAGAATGCCTCGATGAATGGTCATAAGCTGCTTGTATGCATTCTCTGGTAGCCTCATCCAGTAGTGGACGCCCAAAGGCCGTTGAAGATCAGTTCAGGATATTCTTGTCATTTTTTGTTTTCATTTTGTCAAACACCTCAATAATGTAAATGAAGTCTTGTTTATATTACTTAATTAAAGTTTGCACAACTAATTTACCGAGAAATTATCAAACTTTGAAGAAGTTCTAATTAAACCTCAAGGTTCTTGAAATCTTTTTTGGGTCAACTTTCGCAACCTTTTTATTACGAAGAGCCTTGTGTACATATTTTTCCTGGAAAATAGAAGATGCCTCGCGGTTTGCCCAAAGCAATGTGATATATCATCATCAGGCTATAGAAATCCACTGCTGGACATATACCTCCATCTAAATGCCATGACGAACGGGAGCCACCTCCATCCACTGACATCCATTGGGGAACTTTATGTGATATGATAACTTTGTGAGACAAATATCGGCTATGAATATAAAGGGCTTGAAGTGAAAAGACCTTTCAAATGAGCTATGTCATAACAGGCAGGTTGTCATTTTTAAAACCTATTTTCGCTTTTGTTTTGTTCGCTCTGATGTAAACTGACTTACGCCAAAACAAGCAAAAAGCCCATTTTACCTATCAAAGGTTTAAAAATTGAATATTAATAAGAGGGTAAGTTTTACCCAGCCTCCTCTATCTGTTTTATCTTTGCGAGCAATGATTGAAAGCGTACATAATGCGCTCCACAGCTAATTATCTCGCCTTGTTCATTCAATTCATTATTTATTTTACTTTCTTTTGTTGTATGAAATTCTTTGTGAGTCGAGTCGTTTCATGGTTTTTAGGTAGCTTTTAGAGCTCTCTAACAGATCCTGGTGTAATTTAGGTGACTAGTAGTACTTTCTACTTTCTAGTACCTTATTTGTCTTTCTAGTTGTGGTACTTTCAAACATATCTGCTTTTTAGTCAGACACATCCAACAATGGGACCGTTATTTGCGTCTTTGAAACCATGACTGCATTTGCAATGGCTGCAATATCTCGTAGGTCACGTTTACGTAGAGCGTACTTTATTTATTTTATGAAAACCACAGGTACCATCTATAGAAATAAATAGATTACTATTCTTCATCATCGTTCTGTATCGTGTGGTATAAATAAATAAATCAAATAAAATAAATAAATAAATGCTGGACATTTCACACAACATTATCTAGCCCCAAGCTAAGCAGAGCTTGTGTTATGGGTACTAAATAACTGATATACTTAATACAACAACATTACATAGATATTTTTTATTATACATATAGAAAAATACCCAGAACACCCTGAACAAATATCTGCAGATTGTACAAATATTTGTTCCGAAGCGGGAATCGAACCCGCAACCTCCTGCGTCGCAGGCGAACCTTCGCCCGCCGCGCCACAAAGGTATCCTCAGTTGAAGTTTTCAGATCCAAAGTACATAATCATTACCTCACTCTCATGAACGAATCATACAGATGATTGGTCTCCCAATATTTATTCGTGACTTTAAGGCCTGGCGCGCACTAGGCAGCCAGGCTGCGGCAGCCAGGCTGCGGCAGCCAGAATATTTGCGCAGCCAGTTATAACAGCCAATCGACGACTAGTCTAGATCCCGAATAAATTTCTCTGTATCGAAAGTCATCTTGTCAAAGTTCGGAACGCAAAATACGTCTGGCTGCTACAACTAGTGCGCGGAGACTGACTGCAGCCACATACATTCGCCTACACACGTTCTGGCTGCGCGCAGCCAGCTGGCTGCCGTGCAAACAGGCGCGTTTTATTGGCTGCAGCCAATAAAACGCGCCTGTTTGCACGGCACAGTACAAGTTGTAGCAGCCAGACGTATTTTGCGTTCCGAACTTTGACAAGATGACTTTCGATACAGATAAATTATAACTATATACTACTACTATATATATAAAGCTGTTATAACTGGCTGCGCAAATATTCTGGCTGCCGCAGCCTGGCTGCCTAGTGCGCGCCAGGCCTTACTGTCATATGTAAGTATCTACCTATATTAAAGTTATGTGTCTATGTATAGTTTTTATCCTAAGATATATATTAAATCTATCAAATATATATAATTTGTTTATTGTATTATATTATTGTAATATTTGTACCTATTATCATGGATAGGTAGTAGGTACCTACTTATATACCTACTATTTACTTGTTTTTCCATATACACAAAGATTAGCTGGAAGAGATTGCTTCTATTAGCATTAAGTTTGTCTATGTACAGTATTTTTATAAGTTGTGCAATAAAGAATAAACTTTCAATTTATCTATCATCCGGTAGAAATCCACTGCTGGAAGAGGTTTCTTTTATCATTTTGCATTATTAAGTACAATTTCTAAAAAGTGGGTAGTCGTACTGTTTTGTGTTTTTCTCTATATTAGATTTAATTTAACTTTTTTGTTGCATATATAACACAATGATTTCACTTTCATTTAAATGAAGTTATAGCCTTTAGCTAAGTTGAATCACTAAAGAAGCTTTGCAAGGTGCTCAGAGCGATAAATCTCCAGCATAATGCTATTAGTCAAGTCATATTCTGATGCTCCGTTAGACAAATGAGCTTAGAAGCTACTTCTAATGACTTGGAGTGGCATAGACTGTGGTTGCAACTGAAATTTCAGCTTTAAAATAGCTTATATTAATTCATCAGCAGCTTATAAAAGTCCACATACATACAAGACATAGACTTAGTGAACATAGGCCTCTCATGGAATGCCATGACGAACATTTTTGAGCCGCCTCCATCCACGGACTTCTTGCTGACATTCTTGGTTGATCGAGAGGGGCTTTCCTACTGTGTCGTCTGATTTATGGTCACCACTACAGAACCTTTATTCCTCAACGTTATATTCGTTTCTATAATAAAATTGTTGATGGAGTTAGTAAGCTTTATTTCTTTATTTATGACACTACCAGCTGATTCTTACGTTGCTTTTGGTTATTACTTTTTCTTAAACGTTCGAAGAAAACCACTACGCGACAGTAACAGCCGAATTCAAACCCCTTCAGTTAAACCAAGGAGAATTGCAAGTTCTAAAAAATTTAGGCTCTGCGAAAAATGGCCTTTAGTGAAGAAACATTAATTAACAAAGAATCTACCATCATCACAGCTGACATCGATAAATTAGCGCTGTCTCCACCCGAGGTATCGATATATCGAAACCACGAGTTCACAGGCTATAAACATAACAGCTGACAGACTCCCGTGAAAAGTGACGTTCCTGGATGTCATAGTGGCGTCTATGAACAGTTGAACTAGAGTCATCGAATAGCATAACTTTACACTGTTACAAAAAAAATTGCAGCGTTGATAAAAATATGAGATCAGTTCGTGGCATGAGCATCTTGTATCATAACATAACATACATACTTAACAAAAAACCCAAAAGTCACGTACATTATAGTCCTGATCTTACACTAGGATTCCCTGTATTGTGGGTATCAGGAACTACGAGTACCATGGTACCATATTCATCATTTCAGTCGGTTGACGTCCACTGCGGGAGAAGAGGATTGTCTCATCACCACGTTCGGCAGGTGTATTTCCCTTCGCCATTCCTCTGTATTAAGTCAACCAAATGACACGACATGAACATGAAAAGAAATGCAATTTCGTTGGTATAATTTTAGTATTTCGAACGTGCCTCGAGTTGCGAATTAACCAGCTGTTCCCATAACCTGTGACGAAGCCTCAGTTCCTATTGTGGGCAGGTTTATTGTTATCTGCCCCCGACCTCTCACATTTATCAGCTTTGTGTTTGTGGGAGTATCGTTAATTTGCTCCAATTGTTTTCGTATTTTGGGAATCGTTCGTGTGTATTCTTGATTTTTTCTTAGGCATGCTGCATTAGGTCGGTGGCTTGAAGTATGTTTTTTGGAGGGTTGAATCGTCTTCTCTGTTATTACCGTTCTATTTCCGCACATACTCTAGCTTGTTGGCCCGTGTTTCATGTGATCCCTATCTACATTGGATGCCAAGTATGGCTAACCGAAACTAGGTTATAAATATCCTGGGACAATTCACCACACACAGCCCGTAAAGAGCAGTTGGTTTACTCAAACAGTAAAGTTTACAGTAAGTTTTATGATTTTTACTATGATATGTTTGCCCACACTTCAAATCCTGAACTAACTTATAGTTTCCATAAATCATGTTTAGACAAGAACGGCTACGTTCCGTCCGGGGAAATGCCACCACCATGCGATGAATTTAATTTAAGCGCTATTTTTTACTTGCGACGGAACAAATAATTCAAATACAAATACAAATATTTATTTCGGTAAACTTAATCATATTACATCTCATGGGTTTGGGACTCTCTTTTAAGTATGAAAATACCTGTATTAGAGGGTCTCGCTCTTCCGTAGGAACTTGCTTCTTTGATTAAATATATTTATTTTAGTACATAGGTAAATAAGTTTAACAAATTTAATTTAAAAGTTAAGAAATGAAGTTAAATAACGTGAAATAATAGTAGTGATTGGGGTAAAACATATATTTGTTAGTTGTAAGTTTGTCCCTTACCTTTTGTCTCCATAACGACTCAACCGATTGTAATGCTGTTTTGCAACCGCAATGACTTCCTGAAGGTTCTTGAGTAGGTTTTATTTTCAAGTCTCTGAGCTCCTATAGATGATAGAACGCCATAGGTCAGTTTATGGGGAATTACGCCAAATGCTCTTCAAAGCAGGTTAATAGAAAGTATAAATCGATATCTAGAGGCGTTAATAGGTGGAAAGTAAAAAGAATAAAAAAATCATGTTTGGGTTGCTGTTTATGTTCTTATACGTCTACACTAACCACGTAAGTCAACAAAGCTAAATACATGAAGTGACAAAGCTGATTATATTTAGACTGTGATAGGAAAGCTATTCTGCGGTTTAGAAAGCACGCCTACTTTACAAAGCTTTTCATGAAATCTCCGCAATTTAAGGTTCTCACATTCGAACTTTTTAGATGGATTACGTTTCAGCTTTCTCAAAAATTTTCCTGGTTTATTGTTCCAAAAATTTAGAACACTGCGTATCTTAATAAGTCGCATATGCGAGTTATATATACAACATTTATTTTTATGAATATTTAACCTGTAGTGTTTAAATTCAAATGAAACTAGAGCCAAGCTGAATAAAAAAACGTAATGTCTCAATAATTTCAAAGGAAGTCAGATCATTCTAACATTTTTGGGATATAATCGGCCAAGATTTATCAGGGAACGCAAAAGTCATTATTTTTCAAACAACGACTCAGAAAACATTTTAGCGTAATTCAACGAAAAGTTCAACGGGGTGTACGGCGTACGAGAACCTTCACAAATTGGCGTAACGTCACAAATTGGAGATATTTGTAAAAACGCTTTTTGATGCTCGTTGTTTTTATATCGGTACTAAACATATAACGCAACAATGTGTCGCCATAGTGTTAGGCAGAGCCTTCTTGGGCCTAGCCATAGTAATATAGAAGTGAGTGGCAGCATATAAAAAAAATATCACTGAAGACAGATAAGTGGGAAGTTGGTGAAGGTCGTACCACCTTTAATCCTACATTAATTGATTTGACTACCTCCGTGGCACAGTGGGCGAGTAAATAATAAATAAATAAATGCTGGAACATTTCACACAGCATTATCTAGCCCCAAGCTAAGCAGAGCTTGTGTTATGGGTACTAGATAACTGATATACTTAATACAATACATTACATAGATAGATATTTTTTATTATACATAGAAAAATACCCAGAACACCCTGAACAAATATCTGCAGATTGTACAAATATTTGTTCCGAGGCGGGAATCGAACCCGCAACCTCCTGTAGTGTAGTCCTGTAGTGTAGTGTAGTGTGAGTAGCTGGCTAAGACGCAAGAGGTGCGAGTTCGATTCCCACTGTGGGACAAATGTTTGCATGGTCTGCGAATATTTGATCCGGGTCTGGGTGTTGTAGTGGTTCTCGTAGCTTCTGAGACCTACGACACAGGGAATCAGATCAGAGCGTGTTGGATCAGAGCTGTGTGTGTGTGTGTGACTGTTGGGTGTTATGGTATAAAATGGGTTCCGTAAAGAAAAATAGAAATATTGGCATCCATATACCCTATAGCGGAGTAACTCAGATGATGTCATAAATTTGATCCAGATTACAGTTATTACGTTATGTGTGTCAATATTGTCAAGTAGACTCATGCTCTCTGACTGTGTATAAGGGTATGTTCATAGTTACCTATTTAATGAGCGTGTCTTTATTTTGAAAATAATTTTGAAATCACATTTTCCAATGAACAATTAAAGACCGCCGTGTCGGCCGACGGTTGCCGTGTCCGTGACACTTTTTAATTTAAAGTTCAACTCGATGATTCCAGCTGAAATTACGCTTTAATGCTCTCTGATTCATTGTTTTAAATATCTAGAAAGTCTCGAAAAACCTTGATAAGTCGAATCCGATTTCACCTAGAAAATTATATGACCGGAATTTTACCCTCTTATTCATAATCAATTTTTGAACCTTTGATAGCTAAAATAACTTTTATCTTGTTTTTGCGTATGCCATTTCTCATCAGAGAGAATAAAACAAAAACTATTTGAACTAAATTAGGTTTAAAAAATTAATATGAATAAGGGGGTTAGTCTTTAAATTAATGAGACTTGCAATATATACTCATATTTTAGGATTGGGTTGAAATAAGAGTATAAATAAATTTAATAAAATGGGTTGAGTCGATATAAATACCTAAATAGGTTAAACGTCATTGGGTTGAGACAAGAAGCACTCAGAAACTGCGTTATTTAGTTCCATCTGGCTATGATTCCTTTTAATTAAAAATTTAGTCAAATCTTCATAGAAACATCAGATCATCAGATCTGTTTAAGATTTAACAAGGTGGTGAAGGCGAGACGTTTTAAAGATTTTGAAACGATAAAAAAAATATGCATATTTGACTTGAAGTTCAGCCAAAAAACTCGACTATTTGTATTCGACTAGTAGTGTATTTGTGGGTACCTCAATCCCTAATTGAGAAAATTTGTAAGAATTGCTCAAAACTCCGAAAGAACACAAATCATGATCTATAAAATGTAGGGAACCAAGAAGGAACTACTGAAAAGAAAAATGCGAACTATTTACTTTAACTCATCGCTAAAAGCAGCATATTTTTTGCCAGAAAACAAACATGGCTGGCATAAATTGATTATGAGTAATAACGGTAGGTAATATGAACCTTATGCCCGAATATTAAATCAAGACTGGCGCGGCTCCAAAAAAGATTAATGCACGAAAATTAAATTCCGATATTCTGAATAATTTTAGGAGTCCGCAACATGACGTGAGCTTCCTGGTACGGATTTGGGAATAATGAAGGCTCAAGTAAATCGAATTACTGTTGGTTGTAAGTGAGGAGCTTGAAGTGAACAAGGAACATGAATCTCTAATGGTCTTCTGCAACAAGGTTCTGGTATGTGGCAAGCATTACTGAGTTTTCCTTAGTTTATCTATAGATCATCATCATCACTTTTCAACTGAGTTTTTCCCATCGGTATGGAATAGTATGCCATACCAATACCGTTGACTATCCACGGTTGAAGTTTTCAGATCCAAAGTATATTATTGTCAATGTAAGTACTTATAATTAGATGCCTATCTAGAGTTTTTAAATGAAATAAATGTATTTATCTATGTATAGTATATCAAATATCTATTAAATAATAAATTTTGTATCTAATTCTTAAATGCTATGCTACGAATCTACTATCAAATTAAAATTTAAAAAGTTTATTTTATTTTTTTTTACCTCTCAATTGTTTTCCATGAAGAGGTAGTGCACAAAATTTTGATTTATTATGATTTTTAGCTGGAAATAATGCTATCTACCGTTAAGTTTGCTTATGTTTAACACAAATTGTACAATAAAGTTTCTATCTATTTTGATTTATACCGGTTGACGTCCACTGCTAGACATATTAGGCTTCCGTAATAAAACTCCTCGATAAACGGGCCTGAGCCTCCATCCACCAACTTTCCATCCTACACTGCATCGTCCGGTTCACTGTCGCCACTTAAGAACCTTTATTCTCTAACGGTTATCGGTTCTGCGAGAGTTAAACTACCTGCCATTGCCAATCTGTCTTGCTAATTCTGAGAACTATATCGTTGATTTTGGTACTTCTACAGATCATCTTGGCCTAAGAATAGGACTCCTCCAACTCCTACAATGGATGTCGTAAAAGGCGACTTAGGAATTACGTCTGGGGATGGCCAAAAGCATCCACTTGAATACTTAACACTAACCTGCAATCGTCAATCCGCTTGCCAAGCGTGATAATTATGGCAAATCCCCCTATTGCACGCTATGGATTGTAAGCAATGCATGCTATGGGGGGAGATCTCATCCAGCAAGCTATCCATCACATGTCTAAATCGCTTTCGCCTGTCGCTCCGCTCTTACACAATCCCTACCCCATTCAAAGCTGTTTGCGGCTCGCCAGTTTCTTTGTTTCTGTCAACGTTAACCGTTTATATCTGCCCTTTATCCTATTTATGGACAATTTATCACAAAATGTTTGCCGCAACGTATAACGGACTAAGTGGATACTTTATGAACTCTTTCATTGTAAAAGTTTGGGTCGGCAATAAACTATCTTGTGATGTACCTATTGGCTTATATGGCCTGTACGAAAACAAATATACAATTGCAATTAACCTTGGCGTTTGTGGTGGTCAAAGATACTGGGAATTCTCATGTTTATTTTTGAAGGACGGAAATGAAAGTTAATGGACCTGATGATAAGTGATAAGTACTGTCTTCCTAGGAAAAAATAATCTTAGAAGGACTGGTTGGCACTAAATTATCTTGTGACGTACCTTTTGGCTTATATGGCCAGTCCGATAACAAAAATACAATTGCAATTAACCTTGGCGTTTGTGGTTCCATGATACTGAGAGTTCTCATGTTTATTTTTGACGGACGTAATTGAAAGTTAATGATACCTGATGAATAAGTGATACGTATTGTCATTTAATTATACGGTCACATGAAGTCAGTGAATGGAGGTGGCCCAAAATCGTGCGTCGTGTCATTGTATGGGGAAGATCTATGTCCCGACGACACCGACTGATGAACTTTGAAATTAGCTGTAGTATGATAATGTTAGTAGTCTGTTATTTCGCCGTGCGCCTAACAAACTGGAACAAAACGGTGCAAACATTACTGCTTGGTGAAAGATATAGCATAACGTTGGTAGAGTGTATCTTATCTAAAACCTATTCAATTACGTCAAAGTAAAATAATCTATAATCCATAACCACAAGGACCGTTTTCAAACGTCAAGCGAAGTGTCAAGTGCCAAGTAAAAGCGGTGGAAGGGCGTGCAGTTTTAGACTAGACTACTTCTCCGGACGAATTCTGCACAAAGAGCCATCTACACTAAGTGGATACCTTATGACCTCATTGATTGTGAAAGTTTGGAATCGTTTCACTTGGAATACACCAAAAAAAAAAACCACCATAAAATGGTCCTCGAGCCGGATGATCAACATAATTGGTCCTCGAGCTATTATATTTAATAAAATATTGCATTTCTACTTAGATATCCATACTATATTTAAACGCTAAAACTCATTTACCGCCGGACATTTGAGCTTCAACTCAGTCCGTATAACGACACTAGCCTTATATCTACTTTTATTTAGTCACTATTTATTTATCCCCGCTAATAGATATTATGTTAGTCTAATCCTGCTGATAAATTAAATAAGTTGTTCAAATTCCTTTGTTATTCGCACCCCGCACGAGCAGTTTGTTCAATTCATAGTTATTCATTTATCCGCTACAATCAGTAGGAACTACGTAAATCTGCCGCATACCGCTATCATACGTTCAATCATACACTTATTTATATCCGCATCGCTACTAAGTTATTCATTTCACTTTTAAACATAAGTAAGTCAAATTGTCGAAGTATTCATTCGCTGTATATACGACTACCCTCAGTTCTTCGTTATTTGAATGTGCTCCGCTCGCTCGTCTCGTATTTTACTGCATTCCGCTATCGCCTTGACGCACGGCATACAAACTGTGGAATAATCATAGTTTGTATCAAACGCAAAACTCACGCGTACTATTTGCTAATCTGTGTCAATAAAGAACAGAATTCAATAGTTCGTCCGTCTCGCGTAGTAACTATTCCGCGCCCGCTGCTAATCTGTGGTAAACTTGTTATAACTTACCCGACTGCGCACCGCTACGAAGATAGGTTTTGGTTTTGTCTGACTTTATTCTATCTTACTTATTGAAGTTTTTCTTTTCGATTTCACTTCTATTTTTACTGGTTATTCACCATGAGTAAGAAAAAAGAAGCTTCTGAGTTGGATGAAAGTTATGATATGGAGAAGGGTCAACAAGCCATGCTTGAATCTAAGCGTGAAATTATATTTGCACGTATGCAAGGAATGTATGACCTCGCTAAAAAAGTGGAAGTCGATTCTACCAAGTTTAACGCCTTGCAACACAGCGCGTTTAATATCGACAACCTCCACAAAGACTTCGAAAAGGTATTAGATTCATACAACGCTATTTCGCTAAAGATTAACCCTAAACACGATGTAAGGTACCAAGAATGGATGAATTTTGATATCATGTACTGTCTCGTTAAGCAAGTCATTGAGACTCATTCGGCGCCTATTACACAAAAATCGCCCCCGCAGCTACAAAAATCGTATCCTAAACTTCCTTGCATAGAACTGATGTCTTTTAATGGTGATGTTCGTTCGTGGCCGCTATTTTTCCAACAGTTCAAGTGCACTGTTCACGAAAATACATCTTTGTCAAATAGTGACAAGGTGTATTATTTGGTTGGTAAACTGTCTGGTACCGCTGCGTCCGTTTGCGCCCGGCTGCCCCCGACCGCTGAGAATTATCCTATTATTTGGGAGGCGCTAGTGCAAAAATATGACGACCCCAGACTACTCGCTAGCTCATACCTTAATCAGTTGTTAAGTTTTAAACCGCTCACCGCTAATAGTGCAACTGGTCTTGAATCATTTTTAAATAATTTCGACACGTCTGTAGAAGCCCTTAGACAATTGAGTCTTGGTGACTTGATTGATTTTATTCTGCTACATCTCGCTCTCCAGAGGCTAGACTCTGAGACAGTCAAGTTATTCGAAATTACGCACCGCAAAGATAAAATTCCTACCTATTCAAATCTAATTGAATTTGTGAAAGAACAGAGTAAAGTGTTATCAAGATCAGCTGTTCCGACCATCAACCCGCAAGCGCAGCACAAAGCTCGCAGTACGCACGCACCTATGCCTAGCAGTAGACCAGTGCAGACCAAGTCATTTGTAAACACTGACCGGGTGTGTGGTATAAGCGATGAGGACAAATTTAAATGTTCTTTGTGTCATCGCGATCAACATGATCATCTGTACCGCTGTTCTTCCTTTATGAAATTAACGCCATCTGATAGATATAAATTCATAAAAAATTATTTATACTGCAACAACTGTTTAAGTGTGAGACATAAAACAATAGATTGTATTTCCAAGCACAATTGTTCCCATTGTTCGGCCAGACATCATTCGCTACTCCATTTTAATCCGCCCGCTAATAACAACAGACCTGTTGAGTCAAAACCCGCTTATAAATATTCGCTCGCTAACTCGCCCGCTACCGCTCATTACCAACGCCACATTGCGCCTGCGCCTGCTTATAACTCCGAGTCTCATACAATTCGCACGCCCGCCAAAGACCTTGCGCCTTATGCGTATAGGGTCGAAACTTCTTTACCCGCTCCCGCTAATGATCCGAACAGTAGCACGTCAGTTTGTACTGTTTCATATGATCGCGATTCGCACACAATAACAACTGCGTTATTGGCCACCGCTAAAATAAAGGTTCTTGACGCCTTAAATCGCCCTCACTTTTTGAGATGCCTGATCGATCCCGGCTCTCAAAGTGAGTACATTTCCGCTGCGTGTAGTAAGCGCCTATCGCTTCCTATGTCCACGCAAAGCCGCTATTCTAAAGTGCAAGGTATAGGAGGGGCCTCTCAGAAAATTCTGGGAGTTACCTCACTTAAATTCACTTCCCGCTTTGAGGACGGACATGAGTACCACATTCAGCCTATGGTAGTAGATAATATCACGTCACAACTACCTGACTCGCGCGTCGACGTCAGCGCTCTTCGTCACATACGTAACCTACCTATGGCTGACGATGACTTTTCCGAGCCTGGTCCTATTGACCTCCTTTTAGGTGTAAATTTGTACTGTCAAATTATCCTATCTAATAAAATTGCCGCTAATAATATTTTACCCGCTGCCATAGAAACCACTTTAGGTTACATAGTTATGGGAAACGCACCCATTATATCCCCGCACTCTTATTCGCATACCTTTTGTGCATTCACTAATGACCCGCTACACCAACTCGTGGAAAGGTTCTGGTCCATTGAGGAACCACCTTCCCAGTTGTTTTTAAGTCCTGACGATCAACGCTGTGAAGAAATTTATACTTCAACTACTACTCGAAATGACGATGGTAGTTATGTAGTGCAGCTTCCGTTTAGGGATGACCCACGAAAGCTAGGTAACTCTTACATAACCGCGAAGAAAAGGTTTTCATGCCTTGAGAAGAAGTTTTTACGATCACCAGACTTACATAAAAAATATAATGAAATAATTTCTGACTATCTCAACAAAGGTATTTTATCGCGCGTTTCAACTGACGATTGTACTTCGCCAGGTTATTACCTACCGCACCACCCTGTAGTTAGGGACGAGAAGTCCACTACTAAGGTCCGCATCGTTTTAGATGGCAGCGCCTCGACTGATTCAGGGCTGTCTCTTAACGATATTTTGTACAAGGGCTGCAACTTGCAAGCGGATATATTTAACATTTTGTTAAATGTTCGCATACATCGAATCGCCTTTTTTGCTGATGTTAGGATGATGTATTTATGTATATATACGCACCCCGCGCACCGTTGCTATCAACGGATCTTATATCGGTTTTCACCACACGATGTACTGGAAACTTTTCAGTTTGAGCGTGTCAGCTTTGGTCTTCGGTCTTCACCTATGTTGGCGCTGCGTACTTTACGTCAACTAGCGCAAGACGAGAGACAAAGATGGCCCATTGCTGCTGACGTCATCGCTAGGGATGTCTATATGGATGATCTGGCATCTTCTGCTTCTTCTGTAGATCAAGCAGTCAAGACTGCGCAGGAACTCATTCAGATGTTTAAAGCTGGTGGGTTTGACTTGGTCAAATGGACTAGCAACTCGTCTGAGCTGCTGGAACACATACCCATTACGCATAGGCAGTCTGAATCAATTTCATTCGATGATGATGACACTTTCAAGATATTGGGGCTACGCTGGCTGCCCGCATCCGATAATTTTATATTTTTGACTTCGGTCCCGCCATCCGCTATTACTAAACGCGCTATTTTATCTATGACCGCTCGTCTGTACGATGTCTTAGGACTAGTCGGACCCGTAATTCTTTACGCAAAACTGATAATCAGGGAACTGTGGCTTTTGCACATCAATTGGGATGACAAGCTACCCTGTGATATCACCAACTTATGGCAAAGATATCTATCTGAGCTACCGCTAATCTCGCACCTCAAGTTTCCTCGCCATGTCGGAATTGAGGAAAACGATTCAAAAATCTCGCTAGTCGCATTTTCGGACGCAAGCGAAAAGGCTTATGGCTGTGTTATATACCTACACGTGTCTAATGGTGACCAGCCACCTTTGGTATCGCTCCTGTGTTCCAAGTCCCGCGTCGCATCAGCCAAGCCAACAATTACGTTAGCTCGGCTTGAGTTAAATGGCCTAGTGCTTCTCGCTAAGCTATTACGCGTCGTTTATGACTCGTTATCCGCACGTTGTCACTTAGATAACGTTTTTATATTTTCTGACTCGACCGTTGCCCTATGTTGGGTAACTTCCTCTCCGCATAAGTTTCATACTTACATCGCAAACCGCATATCAGACTTTCAGACTACTTCGCCATCGCAACACGTCTATCACGTCTCAGGAGTTGACAACCCTGCCGACTTAGTTTCTCGCGGGCTATTGCCCTCTCAGATTTTAAATAATGACCTGTGGTTACATGGACCCCCTTGGATGTCCTCGCCGCTGGCAGATTGTCCAGTTGAGATTTTCTCTCCCACTCAACATCAATTACCTGAAGAGAAAACTGTTTCTCATGTCGCTGTGGTAAAGGAGGAGAATCTACTCATAATCTTAGGTTCCAAGTTCTCTTCTTGGCTAAAGTTTCTCAGATCCACAGTTTTCGTACTTCGCTTTTTGAAAGTACTTCCTCGCAATGAAGTTATCACTGCCGAGGATCTAGGCATGGCTGAGAATAAAATTATTCAGTCTGTCCAGCTAAGTCATTTCGCTAGTGATATACGGAATATTCAGAAGAACACGCCTTGTTCTACCGCTTTACGGAAACTATCTCCATTCATTTCTGATGGAATCGCACGAGTCGGAGGGCGACTCTCATATTCAAGTCTGGATTATAATCAGAAACACCCCGCTCTAATGCCTAAAAATGGGCACATCGCTGAACTAATTGTAGATTGGTACCACCGCGCAAATAGCCACGCTGGTCCGCAACTACTAATGTCAATATTGCGACAAAAATATTGGTTTTTATTCGCTAGGCGCTTAGTGCGCAACCGTATTCACAAATGCGTTCGTTGTTTTAGACTCAATCCTAAACCTACTTTCCCTGCTATGTCAGATTTGCCCCGCTGTCGCGTAGAACCTTGCAAGGCTTTTACGCACACAGGTGTCGATTACGCTGGCCCGCTATATATAACAACGACTAGAAAACGAGGTGTGCGTAGCCAAAAGGCTTATATTTGTGTCTTTGTGTGCCTAGTCACCAAAGCTGTTCACATAGAACTAGCATCTGATCTTAGTTCCGCTACCTTCTTGGACGCGTTCAAACGCTTCTTATCTAGGCGTGGCCCATGCTATTTCATTTACAGTGACAACGGCACTAATTTTATCGCATCGCAGTCTTTATTGAGGGAATTATTTGATTTCTTAAAAACTGATGAATACTATCAAACTTTTAATAACGAACTTTCTAAACATGAGATTACCTGGAAGAGGTCGCCACCTCTAGGAAGCCATTTCGGCGGGATTTGGGAAGCAAACATAAAAAGTATCAAGTCACTTCTCTTCCGCGTGATCGGAAAGCAGATCCTCACCTATGAGGAGATGCTTACGGTGCTTAACCAGGTTGAAGCTGTATTGAACAGCCGACCGCTCTACGTTCTGAGCTCCGACCCTTCGGAGCCGACCGCCTTAACACCGTCGCACTTTCTCTCTACTAAACCGCTAGCTTTCTTACCCGCACCTGATGTGAGTGGAGAACGTTCAAATCTTTTGTCTCGTCATTCGTTGATGGACTCTCTAGTCCAAACATTCTGGAAGCGATTCAAGAATGAATACCTCCATAATTTGCAAATGCGCGAAAAGTGGAACACCGCTAGTAATCCACTCGCAGTAGGCGATATCGTTCTTTTGAACAACGAAAACGCACCTCCTTTATCTTGGAAAATCGGGAAAATTTCTGAGGTTTTCCCTGGTAGAGACGGTAGAGTTCGTTGTGCGCGAGTAGACACCTGTGATAGCTCGTATGTCAGATCGACCACAAAACTATCGCCTCTCCCTATACAGTAGGGTGACCATACCGCTACGTAGTTTCTCGGATATTTTTATCCAACGCCGCTATCTTTATTCAACCGCTATTATTATTATTTCACCCGCACCGCTACTTTAAAATTCCTTTTTCTTTTGAAGGAATACTTCAAGGAGGGGGAGATGGTGGATATTCATCCAATCATTTTGTTTCTCATACCCAAATGCATTTGTGACGGTCAACCATCCTATCCTTTTTCTCCTTTCCGCATGCACGCGCGCAAAGAGCATCTGTACTGCTCTTACCACCGACCGCCACCGCATCGCGCCGAAAACACTTTTCGGCACCGCCATTTTTTACACATGAAGAGACGTCCGCAATATCTCGAGCAAGCAACGTGCGCGCGCGCTAATTTATTTTATATTTGGTGGAATCCTACAAATTCCTACTGAACTTTCGCTATTTATGTGTTTGTAAACTTTACGTGTGACTTTCCGTGACAATAAGTCGTTATAGTGTCGTTTCGAACCTCTGTCTCTGCAACGTGGTGCCAGGTCACCGCTTGACCTTTGGCGCGGAGCCAAGGACGCTGCTTCCCGGACTCCAGAGTCGACAGGTACGTGGTGCATGCTCCATTCCTTTTAGCTGCTGCACTAAAGTCCTGTGATTATCCACCTGCAGCAGTGTGTTCGTCCTATCGAATACCGTTACAAATGCTATTGGGTTATTTATCTAGGCATAGGCTTCAAATCGCAAATATACAGTCCACTTAATCCTTCGAAGAAACCCCAGTAAATCCGTTTACACCCCATTATGGTGTGAAAGACTATTGAACCAGCTAACATTTTCCACCAGTGGGCGTTATCTTGGTAAGTTGCGATTTAAACTTGATGACAAGGCAAGTTTGCAAATTAAGGTCCCAATGGGTTCCATTCTAAAGGGTTTCAAAGATATTGGAGACGTAAACATCTAAGACACTTGGATCCATTTATCAAAAGCAAGAAAATTTACTGTTTTTACACGCCTTTTTTTACCCACAAGAATTGCCTTTAGAGAATTGTTTTTTCTGTTAAAAACCCATAATTTTCTCTTCTGCTGCAACCTTCACAACGATACACATTTAAATCTAGAACTAATTATCCCTCAAAAAGTAACTGCAAAAATATGAACGTGCTTGTTGGTTATGCTACGCTCATCGCTTGTTTTTGTTCGGGGGCTTGCTAAAAGTTCTGAACAATTGAAACCCGGATCATTGACCATCGATATACATCGAGCAACTGAACAGCCTACAAGGTTACGTGACTGAGAGGCTACACGATGCCAGATCATGGGCAATTCTATTTAAAACATACAAGAGTATAGACCAAACAAAAGAAAGTGTCCACGATTTCCGTTTAATTAAATTCCAAGGTTGTGCTGAATAGACCCCTCCATCTCGTACGACGTCGTCGGATGTCGTAAAATCATATCATAGGACATAGGCACTCAACAGCACCAATCCTGTCAAGCGTGGTGATTATGGCCAATCCTCCCTTTGCATTATATGGGGAAAGCCTCTTCCAAGAGAACACAACAGGATGTCTAAAGAGTGATGATAAAATTCTGGGGTATTCAAGGTTTCTTGTCTATCGCACTTGTGTAGGTTATGAGATCAAGATCACTATTGGCGGCTTTAGAACCACACAAAATTCGCCGTGTAGTCTGATCTGACCTATCGTTACGTATGACATAACATAACACCTATTTGTATTCAGTCTTCTACCAGTACCGTTACTGACTCAAATAAAAAAGCTGCAAAATCACAAACCTGTTGCCACTTCTCATTATCGGCCAATAAAAATGCTAACTCGCTGC
Source organism: Epirrita christyi (assembly GCA_951392215.1). Classification (NCBI taxonomy): domain Eukaryota; kingdom Metazoa; phylum Arthropoda; class Insecta; order Lepidoptera; family Geometridae; genus Epirrita; species Epirrita christyi. The sequence goes on along the minus strand of OX595842.1, from coordinate 4,346,674 downwards.
TTCGATCAAGGAGAGTGGAATCGCTCTCGATTCGTTCCAAATTGTGCGCCATCTAGCATACTACGAGACTACGAGTGCTACGACTACGCCTCTCGGTCACGTAGACTTCCTAGTTGAGTTGCAGAATCTATCGAGCGTTGATCCACGATCGAGTTGACTGTTTGAGTGAGGTAGACAGTTTACAGTTTAAACACTGCCTTACTCTCTTTAGATGTCACGCACCGTGTGTTGGACGGGGTTTAGTAAACTTTGTATGCTAAGTTCAGAATATACATTCGTAGTAGCGGCGGATGGGTGAGAAGAGTTTTCACTGGGCTTAGTGGCGCATATTGGGCAACGAATTGTGTCTAGCATTGGACTAATGAAAGCTGATTATAATGATTACGATGTACTAGTATATTTAATCGAATACCATAGCCATCAGTCAATGACCAATATTGGTCATCATCATCATCATCAGCCTGTAGAAGTCTGCTGGACATAGGCCTCCTCCCTAGAATGCCACGACGAATGGTCTAAAGCCGCCTCCATCCATTGACTTCCTGCGACGTTTATAATGTCTTTAGTCCATCGAGTGGTGGGCCTTGCTCTACCGCTCCGTCAGGTTTGTGGCCGCCTCTCGAGAACCACGGTTGTCAGTTCTGCGAGCTATATAACCTGCCCATTGCCACTTCAACTCGCTAATTCTGAGAGCTATTTCGGTGACCATGGTTCTTCTACGGAGTTTCTCATTTCGGATTCTATCACGTAGTGAAACTCCTAGCATAGATCTCTCCATAGCCCGCTGCGCAATTTTGATCTTGTCTATATACGGCCAATAGACGACCACTTCTCAGTGCCGTAAGTCATCTCTGGTAATATGCACTGATTATAGACTTTCGTCTTGATGAGAAGATATGGTAATATTAGTCATAACTTTAGAAATTACTCAAGATTTTTAAAACTTTAATGGTGTGCCGAGCCTACTGTGTTTAAATTGCATCATGTAGCTATCTATATCATATCATATATCATATCTATGTATAGATTCTACCTAGTACGCTTCCTGGTCTCGTAGTCTTCCTATGTAGTTGAGATGCAGAATCAATTTGTTGTTTGCTACAGAGTAACCGTTCAGGTGATCCGCCTTCCATTATGGATGTCACAGTTGTGCAAGCTTGTCTTAACTATTCATGTAGACTTAATCAGGTATCATCATCATCATACCCAGCCTGTACACGTCTTCTGCTCGAATAGGCCTACCCCATTAAATGCAATGGAAGGATTTGCCATAATCCACAATTGGTAATTGCAGTTTGGTGGTATGTACTCAGGTGGATACCGCTTGGTGTAATCCCTAAGTGCGGCTTTTACTAAATAGAGGGGTATTTTTTTAAGCTGGACACACCACGACTTCTGGTATTTTTTTAATTCGGCAATAGGTATTCCCACTGTGATCAAAATCGATCAAGCTGTCGCATTTATTGACTAAGATCAATTTCTGAACACATTTTAAATGCCCGTATATAGAGTACCCGTAGTAATTACAGTAAAAATTATCCTGAAATACTCTACCATTAAGAACAAAACATCTTCTAATACACTTCAAACAAGGAAATAATTACAAAGAATCCCTAAAATCAGACAATCATCAGTCAACCAATTTTTAACCGACTTCAAAAAGACAAGGAGGTCCTCAATTCTGTTGTATTTTTAACCGACTTCCCAAAAAAGGAGGAGGTTCTCAATTCGGTTGTTTTTTTTTTTTAATGTTTGTTATCGCGTATCTCCGGCGTTTATGAACCGATTTGGAAAATTCTTTTTTTATTTGAATAGATATACTTCCAGATTGGTCTCATTTTTTTCAGAATCCAGTTCTGATGATGGAATCCATGAGGAATTGAGGGAACTCCTCAAATATTGTAGGCATACATATGGCGATTTTGATATTTTCAGCAACAAACCAAGCATTTGCATTCAAAAAGTATCATAATCCTTTCACCACTATGGTTCTTTCATCATTTTTTTTCATCCAAATATTTAGTAGAACACAATGGCGGAAGTCGGTCTTTTAAATGAAAAGTTATTGTTTTAGCAAGTTTTTGATCATTTGGTATATAACGACGACCTATGTAGCGCGGCAGGCGAGTAGCCGGCTGAGATGAAAGAGGTTGTGGGTTCGATTCCCGCTGCAAAAATACACAAATGTGTGTATGATCTGCTAATATTTGTTCCGGGTCTGGGTGTTATGGTACCATTAGTACTCGTAGTTCCTGATACCCACGACACAGAGAATCCTAGTGTGGGATCATGACTACGTATGTGACTGTTGGGTGTTATTTTAAATCTACAAAAGCTTCATCCATCATAGGCCGTAATGCTTTGTTTTGCATATAATGTCCGCCAAAGCCTTATTTTCATGCACGATAAGAAATCGCTGGATGAAATACTCATTTATCTTTGCAAACGGCTGTGGGTAAAGAAATGCTGCTCTTTGAAAAATGCTGTGGGTAAAAGAAATTTTGCTTGTGCATGGAAATAAATTGTAGCGCTGTGTAGCGTGTTGCTTGTTTATGCTTTATTTAATTTATTAAAGCTTTGTTTTAGTGCAGCTACAAGTGCAAACATTGCTATTTTAAATAAAATGTCACTGTGACTAACTATTGCAAATAAATACAAACATGTGTGCCGTACCAGCTATGTAGGTACATGTGTGTCTGAGACAGGAACCCATTTGATCCTAAGCAATACTTACATAATTTATGTTATAACCGTTATAAGGGGATTTAACTACCAAAAACCTGCCAAGTACGAATCGGGCTCGCGTGGAGAGGGTTCCGCACAAGTAGACTAACATAGTAACCACTAGACCAATTAACTTATTAGTCAGTTAACACAATTTTATACACCTATTCTCATTGCTAGTATTTTCCGTTTCCCGTAGGAATTTGACGATTTAGAATTTTCTTTTAGGTTTTCCTGTAAAGTATGTCTAAGACCCAATATTCCATATTCTTTTCAACACCAGCATAGTAGTTTCGGAGATAAGGAGAGGCAACGGTCAGTTTTCGCGTATTTTATTTAATATCTGTTAAACTAAGCATTAATAAATTATTTAAAAAAATATGATTTTATTTCTCATAACGAGTTCATTTCCTTTAGGTCGACTTCGGCCACTTCCTAATTTGTACCTTTCCAAACTTTGATATGGCATATGAAGCATTTGACAAGTGTTTTTTTCCTATAGTTTGCTCCCCAAAATTATACCATATACATCCGTGTTTGGGTTACCTAAATCTATATGTACCAAATTATAGCTTCTTCAGTCCAGAAGATTCGGAGAAAATAGGTTATGACAGACAGGCAAACAGACAGACACAGACCTGAGTGATCCTATAATAATTCCGTTGGTACCCTTGATGTACGGATCCCTAAAAATACAAAATATAGAACATAAGAATTCACGTTAGAAAAAACTTAGGTAAGAAGTAAGAACCTAAGTTATTATTATGTTACCATTTAATATACCATTTCCAAATGTTTTTTCTGTTGAGTTTCTTTATCAATATGCACCAGTCATTCATACCACGAACAAGTACTAGTAGATACGACTGCTTGCTTTTGTAATGGAAAATACTTCCTCTTTGTTAAAATGTCAGTACCTACATTGCTGGTCCTAACGAAGGGTGTATTGTGTAATCTGAGCTAAACAAGACAGCTTAGTGGTATCAACAACGTGAATTTTCGAACACTGCTTCGACGGAACGGAATCTTTTGTTGTCTTTAAGTAATAGGGGTTTTAGTTCTAAACTAACAAGCACGTCTTATTAATTGGCATGGTTTAGACTCGGTATAGTTTAGCTTCGTATTAGCTGCCTATTTACCAGTTATTTTAGAAATTAGAGGAAGAAAACAGCTAAACCAAAGCTCAACTTTAACGAAGTAAAATTTTTGTTAATAAGACGGAGTGAAGAGATTCTGCGCGTGAAAGGTAATTTGTTGGAACCGTAAAGTTTTCCAATTTCACTGGCAGTTAGTACTAAATTATCATCATCATCACCAGCCTGTTTACATCCATTGCTGGACGACGCGTCCCCCATTGAATATAATGAGAGGATTTTACTAAAGAAACTTTCGTGAATTATATCATTCATTTTGTAAAACGGAAAATTTCCAGGTACCGATATGTTGGTGGAAGCACCAACCGGTTTGGACCCGAATCGAGGGTCTCCATCGGGGTGGGTATAGGATCCGCGCACACTCCCTCCGCGTCCCTCCTCGCTCTGTGTCTCAGAGCTTGCTCCTCTCGGCTCGTCCGGTGCGAGAAGGGACGCAAAGGGAGTGTAGCGCGGATCCTAGGGTCGAAACCTGTTGGTGCTTCCACCAACATATCGTTATAATGAGAGGATTTGCCATAATCTCCACGCTTGGGCAGGTCGATTGTTGGTGGTCGCAGTTTGGTGTTATGTACTCAGATGGATGCTGCCGCCCATACCCTGGTGTAATCCCTTCATCATCAGCCTACAAAAGTCCACTGCTGGACATAGGCCTTCCCCATAGAATGCCGCGACGAACTTTATAAGCGTATATTTACCATTTTGGGGGGGTTTGCCATAATCACCGCACTTGGTAAGCGGATTGGTCATCGCAGTTTGGTGTACTCAGTTGGATGCTGCTGCTTATCCCATGGTGTAATCCCTTAGTAATACTTTTACTGCATCTACGTAATAAAAGTACTGGATACATTGTTGTAGTTATCAAGCTGTAGAGCTATAACTACGTTATTGCGAATATTTGTAGAAGCCTATGTTTTGATTAGGTTTATGTGTAAAGAAGTCGCTGGATGGAGACGGCTCAGGACTGTTCGTTGTGACATTCTTGGGGGGAGGCCTATGTTCAACAGTGGACTTGGACAGGCTAATGATTATGATGATAATGATAATGTGTTAACAGTTTTAGTAATATAATATAGGAGCATCAATGTGTCAAAAGCATGAACTCTTTGAATGAGGAGCATCGCACAAAAAACTGGCAGCATTTGATCACCATCATCAAATCATAGATCATTTTGATGACCTCTGTGGTGCGGCGGGCGCGTAGCCGGCTGAGATACAAGAGGTTGCGGGTTCGATTCCCGCTGCGGGACAAGTGTTTGTATGATTTGCAAATATTTGTTCCGGGTCTGGGTGTTATGGTACCATGGTACTCGTAGTTCCTGATACCCACAACACAAGGAATCCTATATTGTGGGATCAAGACTATGTGACTGTTGGGTGCTATGTTATTCGTTGAAAACTAGAGTAGAGTTACTGATAGATCAAATGGTTATGATCCTTTGTACTAATAGATCCCGTATGCTTTTAATTTAGTTACTGTATGATACGGTTACCAATGAATCTGTCTTACTGCTAAAAAAACTCTTTTGTGGTAGAGACAGTAGCTTTCTTTCAACGAATGAGATCCTGGGCTTATTATACTGCGAATAAAAATAGAAATCCAAAATTGTACTAAACATTTCAGCCTTCCTCCGAGTTTCCTTAACATGCTGATTGTAACATTCCCCTCATCAGGGCCTTGAGCTAATGAACTTCCTTTAGATAGTAATGAATGAATCGCAGAATCTTCCCATCTTCATTAATTATGAAACGCAGAGCGGATTTGGGTACGAGATAAATGAACATTGGAATCTTTGCGTAGCGCATCAAACCTAGATGCGTAGAGTTAACATTGTAGAGTCATATTTAATACAACTACAAATTGATACTTTTAGTAATAGTGTTAGGTGTCTACGACTTTCTTTACTATTCTTTGCATATGTATAATGCATAGTCGTATATTATTATGTTTCTAAAATTACAAAGCTATGGTTATTTAATTTCTTAGAATAGGCTAGACCGGGGGCAATAGTAACACTTTTTGGTTTTTGATCGATAGCTGTAAGACTACTTTGATTTTTGAAAAAATGCATATGTATTTAAGAACCTACATTCAATACCTAAAAGATTTTATATTTGATGTCAACCTACGGGTTAGAGAACATAGTGAAATTTGAGGTAGAATCAGATGTGGTCTAGTGTTACAATTCACCCCTACTCCGGGTCAATTGTAAAAAAACTTCATAGGACAGTAAAAAACGTACAAAGAAATAATTGATATGAGCACTATCGTATATTTATTGTCATATTATTAAGCAACGAGTATATAAAATTAGGAACCAAATATTCACAATAATTTTAAGAGATCAACACAAAAGGTGTAACGAAATAAAAAATACGTTTTTCTACACCTAAAAATCTATTAAATAAAACAAATTGTTGGCATCATTATTATCACTTTACTCAAATATTGCTTCTATAAAGATAAATAGCATCTAAGTATAGAAGAAAACCACAATTTGGTAAAAAAAAGTTGTTGTATGGAGAAACAATTGACCCCTGGTACAATTACCCCCGTAAAATCAGACGTTCACTGCTGGACGAGGCCTCCCTCATTAAATGCAATGGGAGGAATTAATTGGCTTTTGATGTTGATGGTTCAGAGGGGTCCAAATGTTGTAATCTTTCCGGCGGAGACATATTCGTAAAATCTCGAAGTGTTGGTTCAGGGTTTGAACAATTATGAAAATAGTGAAAAAAAACGAAATGTTGGGTTTGGGGTCAATTGTACCACCAGGTCAATTGTAACGTTACATTTGACCCCATCAGCGCTGGTACAATTGACCCCGAGTAGACATTTTTCAGAAATTACTAGTTTTCTCGGAATCATCTTTACACTTGGCCATAATCTATTCGGAATTGTAAAGTCTGATATCTATGTAAACTCGTGATATCAATAGTTTTGCTAGAAATTCTGTAATAACTGAGTGACAGAGCAACTGATCGAGTGAAAAACTTACGACATTGGTGTGAAAAACAAAAATTTGCTCCTACCGGAGTAGGTTTCACAGCGACCGCGCCGCCGACTGGTGTGCATGTCGGGACTTGCAATAAGCTTGGCCTGACGTTCGCACACATGCATGGCTTGTGTACATGTAGAGATATCGTCAATGTTACTATTGACCCGTGTTACTATTGCCCCCGGTCTACCCTACAATTGATGTAATTTAAAGCCGCATTGAATTTTGAGTGACTAACATTATATCAAATTAAATCAAAAGAATCTTATTCATTGAATTCACAAGGACCTTTTTGAATCGTCTTATAAATTAAAAAAAATTTAGTTCCAATGCCCTACATCACTGATAGAGTTTTTGTTCATATAAAAATAAGATACATAAATATTATACTTAAAACTCTAAGCTTATAGGCTATACATATATAGCGTAAGTCAATTTCTAGAAATAATTTTATCAGCCTCATTAGGTTTTTGTAATTTTTCCGTGTCACGCCTCCGGTGATTCTAATAGAATTACGTTTTTAGTTAGGCATTGATTTATTTCGGAAAAATACACAGCTTTACTTTTATATAATAAATATGTAGTTTAATATTTAATTTGATTTAATTTAATAATAGTCTAGCAGTGGTCTTCTACAGGCTGATAATGATAATCGTGATAATAGTTCAAACAAGTGATGTGCTGAGTTTGGTTCAAACATTATATTTTACAGTACATTCCATCCAAAGGTTGTCTGGTAGAAATCGCTACAACGCGATAAGACCGCCCATTGTATAACAAAGTTAGTTTTAGTTTTTGTTTGTGAAATAGCTTCTTTTTTAGTGTATATTATGGTGTGCAATAAAGTATTTTGTATCTCCTATTATCTATTTATCAAAAATAAATTAACACTATTTTATACTTAACAAAATGTTATTGGAAAGTACAAGCGTGAAGTTATTATCGCAATGTTGGAAGATTGGAATCATAAAACTAATGTTAGCGAGATGTTTAAGAGAGTTTTTTATAGGTAGGTACAGGTACCTACTTTTATTTGAAAGGATAATCAATCCTTCACATACTATATAAAATAAACCTTTTTTGTAAATGGTCTTCTTGAGTATCAATAATGACATAACAAAGTTAGTCAACAGCATTTGGTGTTCTTACTCTAACAAAAAAAATCAAGCTACACTGGCTAAAATGCCACCAAACTTAATCTAAACACGAGAACTTTTAAAATTGGCGGCAAAAAAGTTCTTTATCATACACCTCAACTAATGAAAAATACCTCCTGCCCTCGGCAATTCCTTTCAGACTAACGAAGTCTTTGCTCTAGTGCCTCTCTTGATATTAATTTAGATTGGTGATGTAAATAGATCTTTTTCAATTGGTTTTTAGAGTGCTTATCGTTTCAACCCATAAAATGTTCATGCCATTAGCTATTTATTTAGTCTGAAATATATTGTAAATTAAAGTGGGATCTGTAAATTTTATGTTACGAAACGAATATGGGTTGCAATTTTTATGTCGAGTTACTAAATGTCAGCCAAATGTATTTATGTCACCGATTTCTATAAGTTTGTGTTTTTGAGACTCATTGATGACTTAAATTCTCATGCCTATGATATCAATACAACTGCCTAGAGACCTGCCTTTCCTAGAGGACTAGGAAACGGATCTCTTGGAAATTTATGATTTATTTAATAACAAAATCACACAGCTTAAACTAATACACTTATCTTAAAGCCAATATCGGATTTACATTTTTCAAGTATTTCATTTTATAGCCACTAGTTACGTGCCTAACAAACAGTTTTAGAATAAAGTCTAAATTAATTTAGGTGTGAGGTACATATATGATATATATATATATATATATATATATATATAATATATATATATCATATAGAACAGAAACAAACGAACGAACGTTATAAAAGAACGAGTTGTGAGATGATATATACATATGCAAATGTGTGTGTGTGTGGGTGTGTGCATATGTGTGGGTGTGTGCGAGTGTGTGTGTGGGTGTGTGTGTGTGTGTGTGCAAAAGAACTAACACTCTAAGAGCCTTCGTCCAGGATTCTTAGAATTTCACGTTTTGATATGCGGTCATTTTGCTGTTATGCAGTCACTTGATTACTTTCAAAAAACGCGCCCTAGGGCTTGAAAAAAGATACAGAATAACTCTTTATTACACAAAACATTAGTTCTAACACATAAAAATACTAAAACAAAAGAAAAACACATTGGCTTGTTTTACCGCTTATAGCGATTTCTCCCAGATAACCTAAAGAACCTTAGGGTCGTAAACCCAATTTTACTATTGGAACAAATGTTTTGTATACATAAATAGGTAACGAAAATATTATTCAAGAAGTTGTCTAATGTCTGAAAGTTAGTTTTGACCTCCAAACTTAGCAGTCGCTGACCTAAGACAAAAGTAACCTCGGCAAAGGTCCACCCTTCACTCAACCGTGACATAAAAAGGGCGAGTTAACTAACTATATCGAATTTCTTTAAAGTTCTATTTCCATAGTGTCCGTTACCTCCAGTTTATAGCACGATTCCTCAAACCAGGAGGCGCGATATCTCGTTATGTTCCACTTCTTTCGGTCCCCATCGATACGAAATCACTGTTTGAGTTGGGACTTGAGAGGATGTGGTGTGAGTTTGATCTGCATGCGGGGCTGCGTCCTGGGTCTTCGTTCACCCATCTTTCCAGTGGCGGGTAATCTGTCCAGGTTTATCTGGTTATCTGCAGGACACAACCGCAGAGCTATTCTCTATCTCGCCACATACACTTTTTGCTTATTTGCTTGTACTATGCAACAGGCGTAAATTGTGCGATCATTGCTGTCAAACGATAACTTTTGTATTAGATAACCTTTCATTTAAAAAACCGACTTCCGCCATTGTATTCGACTAAATATCTGGATGAAAAAAACCATAGTGGTGAAAGGGTGCTTTCTTTAAGGGTTATTTTTCTTTTCTGATTGCAAGTGCTTGATTTGTTGTTGAAAATATCAAAATATCGCCATATGTATGCCTACAATATTTGAGGCAATATATTGTAGGATTCAATTCAACCCTCAATTCCTCATGGATTCCATCATCAGAACTGGATTCTGAAAAAAATGGGACCAATGCGGAAGTATATTTATTCAAATAAAAAAATATTTTTCTAATCGGTGTAGGTATAAACGACGGAGATATGAGGTAACAAAAAAAAATACAACCGAATTGAGAACCTCCTCCTTTTTATGAAGTCGGTTAAAAAGCGACGTTTGACAGCAATGATCGCACAATATAAGCCTGTTGCAAACATATCGCGAGATAGAAAATACGGGCGCGGGTATCTTTCATGCTCGTGCTGCTCTGATGATGTGGGTTATTTTGGGCAATACTTACTGAAAAAATAGAAATTATCACGCAAATCCTCTGTGGAGTATTTTATGAATGGCAGTTAGTCCTGACGTGACCTCAAAACTATATATAGGCTCCGTTTTGCCTACACCGCTCGATAAAGTACCTAAAGCCACACCGAGAGTCCCCAATTAAATCCATGGTTCATTAAATTGTTTCTTGTTCAAAATATTAAAATCTAATGGCCGTAGACAATGTTCCCGAGAGGATCTAATCGAGGCATCCAATAAAGCCTGATTGTTTGATGCAATAGGTGGATTACCTATTGCATCAAACTAATCTAAAACAACCAGTCCAGTGCGACTTGGACTCGCGTAAAGAGAGTTTCGTACAAATAGGTCACATGATGCATTTGACACAATTTGTTTGCCTCCAAACATAACCCCCAAATCTGAATTCGTTTATTTTTGCGCTATACGTCTACGATTACCTCACTGAACTCTATGTATGTTACAAATTTCCACTGTTTTTAGTCGATTTGTAGAAAAATAGGCTGTGTCAGATACCTGAGTGATTCTATAATGATTCCCTTGGTAACTTTAAAGAAACGGAACTCTTAAAATGAGCTTATTGATACAATGAATGAGTGAATAGACAATGCACTCGTATTATACTGAATATTACCATAGACAATGACAAGATAAACATGTAACTTTGTTGTAACCATATACCTAAATTTAAACCTAAATCGGCCATCAAATTTACCGATGTGATGTCTCTAGGTATAGATGTAACACGTGTAAAGGATAAATATAAGCTACCTACTCTTCAAGGACTTTTACTTGCCTAATGTAGGAAATAACAGCCCACGGGCATTTCATTCTGGTAAGCTCGATAACTACTCGAGTGTAAAATGAGCGTCAATTCCTTCAAAGGAAAGTTGGTCGGTAAATTTCGTCTAGCTCACAAAATAAATGTCAATTTTGTACCTGAAGAATGTTTCTGTTAGCCAAATTTACCAACATTTTCAACTAATAATGGCATTGAAGTTTCACAATCATCATGGTGTCATCATGCAGTCATGTGTGTGTCAGGTTCATTGATATAAATATATGTCAATGGTCAGATTCCTACATACATTTCGACAAAAAAAATTGCCTGAATTTCGTGTGTTACTTTCACTTAAATTTTAACATACCATAACACCCAACAGTCACATACATAATGATGTTAGATCTGTATCAACCCATTTTCTTCGCATGACCTTTACTGATCATTTGTTTATCGAACTATATAGGGTCGAATCGAGGTTGCCACTCGATAACTTCTCAATTAAAAACTTTCTTGGGCTTTACTAGGTCACTCAGGTTTCTCGATAAATGTAACCTTTTGTGACCTCTAAATTGCAACCCGAATTCTTATAACAATAGCTTTAGAATCATAATTGCGCATCATCATTCTTTGTTATATTATTACAACGATACTAACAATATTCTCAGGTTTCTAAGCAGGTATCAAAAGGAAGATTTATTGAGCTGGTGAAATCTAGTGGAAAAAGCCTTCTCATTATCACCCTGTCGATAAAAGGTGTCGTTGGAAGAGCTGGTTTAAGGTCAACCTGGTTCTTTTATGTGGAAAACTTGTCTACAGGGTGTTTTTGTTAGTAAACCCTTCCATAACCTTATCTGAGACACAAACTACACTGTACATATCCTTGTTTTTTTTAAATTCTAACTTTCTTATTCATAATAGTTTTTTAAACCTATTTTAGTTAAAATATGTTTTGTCTTGTTTTAACGTATGACACTTTACATCAGACAGAACAAGACAAAAGCTATTTTAACTAAAATAGGTTTAAAAAATGATTATGAATAAGGTCATAATGCTCTACACTTAAAGTGTAAGTAAACCAATGCGTAAGCAAACCATGACATTAAATTTTTTTTTTTTTTGTAAAGACGAAAGTTTTTAAATCGGTGCGTGTTGCGTGTGATGATTTTTGGCACTGAGACCTGATTGCTAACTATAACACAAGCTCAAAGTTGCGCAGCGAGCTATAGAGAGGGCTATGTTTGGAGTTTCACTACGTGATAGAATTCAAAATGAGGAAATCGAATCCATTGAAGAACTATAATCACTGACATAGCCTTCAAAATTAGCAAGTTGAAGTGGCAATGGGCAGGCCATATTATATGGCTCGCAGAACTGACAACCGTTGGAGGGAAAAGGTTCTTGAGTGGGACGAACCGGGTGAAGCAAGAAGAGAAGGTCTCGATGTAATAAGGACATTATAAAGGTAGATAAAAGTCCTGGAAATTGGTGGATGGAAGCATATTGAAACCGTTCGTCATAGCACTCTATTGAGAAGGCATAGAACCGAGCAGTGATCTGCTGATCTACAGGCTGATGATGATGATGATTATAATTTTCTAAATTTAAACGTGTACTTAAAGAGTAATGTAATATATGAAGTGCAATGATTCCTATCATCACACTGATTTATACACAATCGATCACAAAGCCCTTTTCAAGGCTACCATATCCTTATCACTGACCTAACTCAGGGTTACTAAGAAAAGACTAGTGGTAGTATAAACGAACCTAAATAACGAAAGCAACAAATGCTCATCTGTATTCAATGCTTGCGTTGAACAAAGAAATAAAACTGACGAATAAGCGGCTTAATTTTCCATCTAATTCCTCTTATCTTTCGTTAGCAGACAAAAGTTTAGTTCTGAATGAGAAGAAGAAATAATGGATCTTTATAATCTTTTGGAGAATATTTTTGTGCTATTTTTCATTATTTTTGTCATGGAATTTATGGAAGAAATACTTTCCGATATAGCGTAAACTAAAATGTGTTGATTTGTTAGCTCTTAAAACTAGTGTGTAGGTTTTTGTGTTTAGCTACACCTAAAAGTTTTCATCATAGTCATAGATCTGCCCCTTTATTCCCTAATTTACATATTTTATGCCCTAATTGAAAGTCACTCGGTGATAATATAACGTTTGACAAGTAAAATTACTACCAATTGATAATTTTGAGAATTAACTTAAATACTTAAATACTTACAGTTAAATATTGTAAAGTATACTAATAACTAAACACTCCTCAGGGGGCTTAGTACAGGTTTTGATAGTTTACGAAACTATATAAAGTATCGTTTCCTTCCATACATTTACCTGCAGCGCCCCTAGCGAAAACGAGAAGAAAACTAAGGACGCTGTTAGTAAATGTATTGGATGGAAACGAAACTTCATATAGTTTCGAAAACTATACTAAGCCCCCTGTCGTCAAAAACTCTGTCACTGTGTATAGTAACTAAAGTGGCTAAAGCCACTTCTTCTTGAGAAATGAAACGTACTGTCTCATTTTCCTTTATACTCTCTGGTACCTTATAAAAGATTTTTGTAGCGATACAAAAAATACTGTTATGAATAAGTAGTCTTCGATTTTACATTACGTAATCTATTTTAATTACGCATGAAATCAAATAAATCCAGTGACATTACTTATGTTAAATTTAATTTAATAAATTAATTTTTAATACATTTTTTTTTAAATTGGTAATGTCGCAGAATTTATTTGAATTACTGATGTATTTTTTTACAAATAGTGCTAAGTACTTCGTAAATATATAAGCTAGGTAATGTCTTCTTCATCAGCCGATAAAAGCACACTGATGGCCACAGGCTTCCTCAATGTCATGCCACGAGGATCTATCTCAAAAGACTATAATCGGCATTTATATAAAAACAAACACAATTTTTAATTAAAAAAACTAATCTGATTTTCTTTTCTTCCAGGTAATGAATTCTTATTTTTTGGAGAAATAAACTGTAAGTCTTTTATATAAGCAATACCTACCCTGTCTTTGGGGAAATTCAACGTCTACAGGACCGGCATCTTAACAAGAACTTCTGACAGGTTTACTGTACGTATTCAAGCTAGTATAAATCCATTGAATAAAGAGACCATTTGAAGTCTCCTATCATAAAAAATGGGTTTGGTTTGTTGGGATTTATCTCCATAAAACCCGCAACTCCATAGAACCACCTGCCAAAAATAATTGATTAGGTGACGATACCTATATTTGATATAATTATAGTATACACGGCTTATACTGCGTGTCCGGCCTAAGAGCGAGTACACATTAGGCGTTTTGAAGCGCGCGCTTTGGTAACGCGCGTTTTGAGAACCAGTAGTTCTTATCTAGGTGTACACACGCAAGCGCGCGTTTCTGATCAAGCGCGCGTCGAACGCGCGCTTTGAGATTTTCGTTCAAACGCGCGTTGGGAGGGCGTCAGCCGCGCGCTTCGAGATACATGAGCCGCCATTTTGTTCTACATTTGAACGCGCGCTTTCGTGTAGAGTGGACGCAATTCACCAAAATGGAGACCGAGCACTTCGATACAGACTTATTTATGAATCAACAGTAATATCCGCTTTTATAACATGGAGTAAGTCATCAAAGGATTTTAAGGACATTCTAAAATAATTAAAAAACTTAGGTTCATACTGTCTTAATTTGGGATACAATGTTATAAACATTCCATGCGTCAGTCTATCTCGTAGTATTGGGTGCACCCAAAATTCTCTTTGTCTCTGCCGCCGTCGTCTTCTGTAGCGACGGTATAGAAGCCACACACAAGCAATCACTTCGACGTCCATTTCCGAACTGAGCCGAGTATGGTCGCCCTACTAACGCTCGTAAAACGCCGTGCTAAGCGCGCTGTATGTACGCTACCAACGCCGAGCGCCTAATGTGTACTCGCCTTTAGAGTAGAGCCCGCCATCTCCTCCCGTGGTGGTCGTAAAAGCCGACTGAGGGATTACACCAGGGGACGGGCAGTAGCATCCACCTGAGTACTAAACACGAATACTGCGATCACCAATCCACCTGTTAAGCGTGATGATTGTGGAAATTCCCTTTGTTGTATTTCATAGGGGAGGCTTTGTCCAACAGCGTCCAGAGACGGAGGGGTCTATTATTAGGCCTGGCACACCACGGTTAGAAATACTTGACTTAAATCTTGAGAGACTTGAACCTTCAACCGGAACCGGATAGTCAAAGAGTAATTACTATATACTTAACATCAAAAAAGATCCCGAATTTGACCGGAATTTGCTCAAAGAGCCCTGTCAACCTAATAAGATAACAGCGTAATTACTTACCAAAGTACTAAACTTTTTCAATCAGCTCCTGTGAATCCGGCTAAGGGAAGTATAGTTGCGGCCGAGAAAATTTGTCCATTTTATTTCCTTAAATCTTTAATGAAATTAGTTGATCCAGGCTTTGTGACGTAACTTTTTTGTTAAGGTAATTTCGTAGACTTCCTGCCTGAGTATGGTCTCATGAATTTTTCAAAGGGATTCTGTGTCTGTTTTGTTGTTAATGAAGCACTGCTCCAGGTACACAATGAAGGCTCCTAAGCTGTCTAGGGTTAGCGAGGCGAGGTATGCAAATGATAAGCTTTGTTCGCGTTATTGGTGTCTGTGATTACTGCAAAACGTAGTTATGACAGCTATGTTAAACGCAAAACAGATTAGATTGGGTACTTACGCTGTTCCCCTCATGTTAAGGTATACCCGCTCAATGACCTATCAAAAATATCGTTGCCTACCAAACGAAGACAAAGATAGGCAAGTAGTATAAATAAATAAAAGAAAAAATGCTATTATTGTCTATGCTACTAGGCAAGCAAACAAGCATACAGCCCACCTGATGGAAAGCAGTTACCGTAGCCTATGGACGCCTGCAACACCAAAGGCATCACACGCGCGCTGCCGACCCTGAGACATAAAGATGAAAAGTCTCATGTGCCTGTAATTTCACCGGCACCCGTACCCTTCAAACCGAAACACAGCAATGCAAACACTACTGCTTGGCGGCAGAAATAGGTACGGTGGTAGTACTTCCCCGGACGAACTCTTTCACATGAAGTTCTACTACTAACAAAATTAATAAACTAATTGATTTCATATAATTTTCAAAAGCATTGTCATAGCTTTACAAATTGGTTATTTAGAGCATAAAAAAATACAACCAAATTGAGAACCTCCTCCTATTTTTGAAGTCGGTTAAAAAGAACAAGAGTGTCTAATCTAAAACTGAACGCCTCACTATTTCATTACCTGTGTCAAAATAAAATATTCCATAATCTGTAACCACAAGGACCGTTTTCGAACGTCAAGCTTATGTCAGTAAGCGTGAACTTGACGCACCCTACTATCATTATATTTCAAGCAAAACTTGTACAAACGCCATCTAGGGGCGCTTCATTGTACTGTAATATTCCAGCAGTCTGATGGTGCCCTCTCAAACAGTGCACTGAAAACTGAGCAGGCAAAACAGCGCCATCTAATGGTTTTTAACGTTACTTTTTACTCAACCTTCCAACCCCTACGCCACAGTTATACGGGAGAGGTTGAAAAATGCCAAGGTTAGTTGTAAACGTTTTAAGGCCCTCCGAAAGAGGGTGCTTTCAACCAATGAAATTCAAAACAAAACTCATTAAAAATATTTGAATATTTCACCGATAACCAGAGTTTACTATCATTATGGCAGGAGGTCAATAAAATGGTCAGAATTTTAAATTACTTCCAGAAACATTTTAAACAATTCTCAAAACAGGTGATAAAACTTTTGGAAGAGCGCTAGACCGTTAAATTATTCTGTCTACTGTCCACAACTTCCCTAGAGTAACCTGCAGAGTAGTCCTGGCCCATGCGGTCCCGGAGGATTCGACACCAATAAAAGTTTTTCTATAGTAGTTTAAAGCATTTAATATTTAATGTGGGAATGGTTACCTAGTGTTGTGGTTATTTAATGTGTCTGCATTGAGTCAGCTATACACAGCTACTTTTACTGAATAGCAAGTTTTTCATTTATTTCGGAAGCGGAACTAAACTATAATATGCTTACCTAGGTTGGTATGTTTGGGCACATTTACCGTCTTTTTTCATTTATATCTGCTGCCTTTGCGAAAAGCCTATCCATTACTTAGTTTTACCAAACGTCCAAACCTACGGGAAACCCATTTTAACCTCAGGATCGTAGCAAGTGGAAACATCTGCCTTCTTTTGTGGGAAACAGGCGCGAGTGTATGTATATATCGGATAGTTTCTCAAAATATATATTCTTTGAAAAAATTTACGCGTCGTACAAAATCAAAGTTTGTGCTAAACTTATAATTCGGTACGTAATAAACACACGTCATGAACACAAATTACAACTTTGGAAAATGACTTTCCTTTTGCGTTGCTCAAAGTTTGATTATATAGGCTTTATTCGAATCCTATTCCAGGTTTCCTAAACTTTTACAAACTTCTTTTAGTAAAAAAATATTATAACATTTTTGTCGACCTATTTCAAAAACACCCCATACGCTTATGCGAACTGGCATTTGTTTTTCATCCCTCAGTTACATGTATGGAATGCCACCCCTTATATATTTTTTGTAATTTCACTACATCATTGTATAGCGGTTCATATAACTTTTCATTTAAAAAACCGACTTCCGCCATTGTATTCGACTAAATAATTTTAGATGAAAAAAATGTATGAAAGAACCGTGGTGGTGAAAGGATTATGATACTTTCTGAATGCAAATGCTTGGTGTCTTGCTGAAAATATCAAAATCGCCATATGTATGCCTACAATATTTGAGGAGTTCCCTCAATTCCTCATGGATCCCATCATCAGAACTGGATTCTGAAAAAAATGGGACCAATCTGGAAGTATATCTATTCAAATAAAAAAAAAAATTCCAAATCGGTTCATAAACGCCGGAGATATGAGGTAACAAAAATACAAAAAAAAAAAAAATACAACCGAATTGAGAACCTCCTCCTTTTTGTGAAGTCGGTTAAAAATACACCTGTTTTTCAAATTTTATCTTTTCAGTGCCAGGCCTTCAAGTAAAATGGCTGTGACAAGACGATAGTATAAGAATTCTATTTGTTACCATTTTGATAAGGACCCCTAAACATAGTCTTTTATCCAAGACGTGGTCTATTACAACCTCGATAATTCAAGTTGATCTGACACAGCTAGTTGTAGGGCTTTCGATACAAAAGTGCCGATAAACAGTGGTTCCCAAGTGTCGGTTATCGGAGACGTGCCAAAGTGGTCGCCCAGTTGTGCTTCAACTATACCTATAATGGTGAAGTGAACAGTTTATGGCTTTATAGAAACAGTATAAGAAGCGTAGGTAATAGGTTCTTGTCATCTCTTAAAGTATCTTCTAATAACTTTCCAACTACAAAAACTGATACTGTCTATGTATTCGGCTTCTAGTCGATAATGGTGTTTCACGTGTTTTTAGTAGTTTTACATGCGTGCGGTCGCGTACGCCTGGCGCGTGCACTTAAACACGCATTGCGTGTTTAGCCGCTCAACCAATGTGATCACAATGGGTACCTTCGTATACTATGCGTTGTTTTTTCGTTTTGGCGTATTACTAGAGGCCGTATTCTATGTTTGTAATGTTAGTGTGCACATTTCGTCATTGTTATTTTGTAATGTGTCATTTTTTTTATTTTTCTGTTTCCATTGGTTCTTTGTGGTTGTGTGTTTTTTGTTAAGCCATAAATAATTTGTTATTAATTTTTTCTTTCTTTCTTTAACATTGATTTTGTTGGAGACGCTGATGAGCACCCTTACTGTACACTTTGGTAAAAATCCATTTCTCAAGACAAGGTCGAAAGCAAATGTGGCATAAAAACGAAAACCCTGTAGACATTTTAGACATGTGACTCAGCTTATTTTACAGTTCCTGGCTAAGTTGTGTTACCATCACCCTATTGGATGTTGGATCACCACGATTTGTGTTAGCAGTAGAAGCTTTTGTTGTATTTAGTTACTCAAACCGTTAGCACTTATAAGAAAGTAAGGTAAGTATAAAAGATATTCTGAAAATTTGCAGAATACGTAAATACCCAGACTCACACAATCGTGAATCGTGTCGTGAGTGGTGACATCGTTTATAGCCACTCATCCTCTCTGAGCTACAAGAATTTGTTATTTATGTTCACAAACTTCAGATTGTGGCCATAAAAATGGATACGCCGCAGAATCTTTCCTGATAAGCTCTTTTTACCACCATAACAAGGACATAAATCTATACTAACACTATACACACTATATAACATATACAGCCTGTTTCAGAAGAAAACTCTTTGCACTTGGCTTCATAGCCGTGAAATTTGTGGGGGTGTGTGTGTGTCGTGGTGCCATTGTCTCTTGACTATCTTGAAAACCAACTTCGGCATTATACAGTAATTAACTCCAGTAGGTACTGCAATGCCCAATCCGCCTGCCCAGTAATGATGGGCAATTTCTCTTATTGCATTCTATGGCCTCATCCAGCAGTGGAGATAATGATGACAATCATTTGCGGTTAAATCTTGCACTATCAAAATGAGTGAACCAGAGATGCACCAGTCAACGTTATGTTGGAGTTCATTATCATCATCATTATCAGCCTGTAGAAGTCCACTACTGTTATGCCTCCCCCTAGAATGCCACGACGAACGGTCTTGAGCTGATTCCATCCACCGACTTCCTGCGACGTTTATAATCTCTAGTCCATCGAGTGAAGGGCCTTCTACTACCGCGTCGTCCGGTTTGTGGTCGCCACTCAAGAACCTTTATTCCCCAACGGTTGTCAGTTCTGGTATTTATTTAACCTGCCCATTGCCACTTCAACTGGCTAATTTTCAGAGCTATGGTACAGTACACGCAATAATTGACCTATATTTTATGAATTTTAAAATAAATCCATGACACAATTGAGTCAGTCGTTGCCGGCTTTATTAACAGACCATTGTGTTAATCGTAGTAGGGTTACGTAAACTTTGCATTTTCAGACGAAAATCAGCTTGAAGATTCAATTTGCCCGCAAACTAAGCCACTTCAATATTAGTTTAGAAGTACTCGAAGTCGAGCAAGCAATATCGTGGTCATTGGAACACACTTGACTCACAAACTTTGCAAAGCCTGAGATGCGATTTTTAACTCAGCTGTTAGATGAACTAGAGGAGGTGCTTGTATTAATATCATAGGTATGAGATTTTTTTGCCAACCATTACCAACCAATTGGCTATCATCATCATCAGCCTGTAGAAGTCCACTGCTGGACATAGGCATTCCCCTTAGAATGCCACGACGAACGATCTTCAGCCGCCTCCATCCACCAAATACTAATCAAATCAATCAAATCAAAAGTATTTTGTTAATTGAAATCACAAACATCATTTTGAATACGTACATTTATAAATAAAACCACGCCTGTGTTCCTGGAGGGGTAGACAGAGACCACGGACTTCCACTGGCTACGATCCTGACATACCTATTTCTTAATTCAGCTTAATAGCTTAATTCACTCTCATTACAATCTTCATACATGCGCGTCGGTTTAAGGTACTTTTGACCTGGCCTTTTTCCAAAGTATCTTCGATTTGGTCCAATAAGTAGCCGAGTTCTTCCCCTTCCAACTGGCCCATTCACACACGCCTTGTTCCGTCACCGGTTTCGTCAATATTCTTTCATCCATCCTTGATACATGCCCAAACCATCTTAGCATACCTTTGTCAATCCGCAACATGTTTACGGGCAGTGAATCACACATAATTGTCAGTATTTGTTAATGCTAAAACATTTATTAAGGTCATTGACCTCTAAGGCATCTCCTCCAAAGTCAAAGTCAAAAAGAACTTTATTCATTGAAATCACAAGGATCATTTTGAATCGTCTTATATAAAATTAAATTACTCCTGTTCCAACGCGACCAAGCCTAGAAGAATCAGGCAACAAACTCGGCTTGGCTTACATAAATGGTCCGTCTTACCACTAGGTGAGAAGCGCCTGTGTGGTGCCTCGGAGCAAGAAGTTGCTGATACATAGTAAATGAGAACTTAAAAACCTTAGGAAGGTAGTCAAAAGTAAATAAACATCAGCAAAAATATGCAAGACAGCACACGCTACGCTTGTTATACTTATAAATAATAATCTAATACAAACATGTAAATAGGTAAGTACAGATATTGCAAATTTCCATTTTAGCAGTCGAGGGGCAGAGCGACATCAGGCCACGCGGCTTTATCATTAATATAGTCATCAAGAGTGTAATACGCTTTCTTAATTAGATTCATCTTTATGTAGGATTTAAATCTTCGAATAGGAAGTTTAAATGCACCTTCTGGAAGTTTATTATAGAACCGCGGATCTCCCGCGGATATCGTAAAAGCCGGCGAAGGGATAACACCAGAAAATTGGCAGCAATGCCAACATCAATATTGCGATCACCAATATTGGTATATTGGTGATAGTCAAGCCAAGCGTTGTGGCAAATCCCCTCATTGCATTATGTGAGGGAGGCCTCGTCCAGCAGTGGACATCTAAAGGCTGCTGATGATGTAAATTTGTTTTTTTGTATACCAAAGTTTCACAGTGATATTAATTAGCCAAGTTTGTCAAGATATCTATTCTTGTGTGGTTTCGTATTGTCCAACTTGCTTCAAACTTTGAGATTGTTGTAAACTGTAGGACTTGTGATTAAAATATGAAGTTATCTGACGTAGAACTTCTATCTAATTAGTTGACTCTGGCTTGTGGCGTTCAGATTGTGGTAAGGCTGTAGCTACACAAGCGTTTCCTTGCTTATTGTGGCATAGTGTATAGTTTTGCTTGTTTTAGGGTTCCTTATTATTTCAGCATAGGGTTTAGCGTTAGCTGTACCTATGAAAAAGGTTTTTGACAAACAGACGTACAAATATCCTGTTTAAAGGGCCTGGCTTTTTCCTTCTGTGCGTTAAGGAATAGGTATAAAAAGGTATGGAAATATCAGGGCGCAGTTCTAATCGAACTTTTCTTTCTTTTGAAGTGAAACTTCTAATGCGACTTCCAACAAGGTTGCGTTAAACGTTTAACGCTACCATGGAGGGGGTATGAAAACACTGTTGCATTAAACGTTCAACGCTACCCCTTCCTATTTTCATTTCCACATTACGAAGTTTCACTTCTTCTTCGCGGAGGGACTCCACGCACTATTTTTTTTTACATTTTTTTTCTTATTCAATATAGTATACATTTGTTGTTTGACTTACTGACTGACTCACTCGCTGACTTTTTACACAAAGCCTAAACGGTAAGTCTTAGAGAATTTAAATTTGGAGGATATATTCCTTTTGTATCCTAGTAGTAGGTGCACTAAGAAATAATTATCCGAAATGGTTTGTATGGAAAAAACTCCGCGGTTGAGGTCACGAGTGCATTTGACTATCCTTCTGAGTGTGATCACATATCATGCATATTTTCTTTACTTAAGTAGAAAACGAGTCTCCAGCTATTTCTGTTGGAATATTTTTTAAATGTTAAAGAAATTGCTTTGCTGAATCAACGTTAGTTTTCACAAGGTCTAAAAGTTGCCTATTCTATGGCTTCTTGATTCAAATGAATATTAAAATAGCATTGATTATATATATTTAAAAAAAAACAGCAATAAGGAAACTTTACTGTTTGTGTAGAGTCTTTGAAAAATACCCCAGTCCTGTCTTTTTTATTAGTTTCCCCAAGTTGACACAATGAATTATTACGGACGCTTAATTAATCATTGTCTACGTTAAGTTTATTTTACTGGCCACTTTATTTCTTGGACTTTGTAAAGAACGAGGAACTTACAGAAGTCACGAACGCATTTGAGTCATTATTTAATTTACATACAAGCCAGTTTCTCTTAGGGGAAGGCATCTTATAGATTTCCACTAGCTAAGATCCTGATATTTGGAATTACATTTTTCTTCTTAGTGAAGTAGTAAGTAGAGTAACTAGTAAAAAATGTCTCCGCATCAATATGGAATATCAAAATACACAATTAGATAGATTAAAACCGGTTTAACTTACGTAGATTATTTTCGAGTAGTAGTTAGTTTCGGCGAAACTTCACGTCTCCATGACCAACGATAGTCCGGATACGATTAGTTCAGTGTGCGTCGCTCTTCAATCGACATATCCAAGTAGCTCAGAGGACGAGGATGAGTCATCCGCGTCGCAACTCCCATCGCCGCTGGCGCTCACCAGCCGGGCCGCAAGAGCTGAGAGACGCAGTGCCCTCCGCGCCGCGCAGCGACAATAACACTCATACATGATTAAGAGCATCTAAATTGCTTGAAACCTCGGGTCGTATACTCGAAAATAATCTACATAAGTGAAACCGGTTATAATCTATCTAATTATCAAAATACACATAGACGCCTCCTCTCCTAGTCTCCTCCCGTGGATGTCTTAAAGCCTTACTAAGTAATTACATCAGGGGATGGGCATCAGCATCTACCTGAGTACCTAACACCAAACTGCAATTAACAATCCGCCTGCCAAGCGTGGTGATTATGGCAAATACCCCCATTGTATTCAAAGGAGGAGGCCTCTAGCAGAGGACGTCTACCTACACACTATTTCAATGTTATATCATCAACCCTCAGGAATTAGCGTAAATATTCCAGCAACTTTCATAACTGTGGTATTCTCGAAAGCCGTTTACAACCAGACAAACGAACACAGCGCTGCGACGTATGACAAATGATATTACTGCGCACCGCATCACAATTTTTATAAGAGCTAGCTCACTTCAGGAATTGCTAATCATTATCAATTATAGCATTTTACTACTGCCCGCTAATTAATTTGACTGTGAAGAATAAAGTCGAAAAATATGACACAGAAGGAGTCCTGCCTCCTTATTCGCTATGACCAAACGTAACATAACGCGGGCTCGTTACTATATCTGCGTAGAATCATCACTGAAACGTATGGGTTACGTCACACGTAATTGACAAGGAATCTTTTAGGTCATAGCGAATGACCACCCTGCATGCAATTAAGACTGACTACATCATCATCATCATTGTCTTGACCTTATCCCAATTTATTTGGGGTCGGCGCAGTACGTTTTTTTCTTCCGTCATGGATTAGGCCTGACTTATTTTGGCGATGATTTCTGTTATAAGAAGAGAACCTTATGATGACGACCTTCGTAGCGTGCCGGGGGAGTAGCCGGCTGAGAGGTTATAGGTGCGTGTTTGATTTTCGCTGCGAGGCAAAAGTTGGCATGATCTGCAATTATTTATTCAGGGTCTGTGTGGTTACTATGGTACCCGTAGTTCCTTGATACACACGACTTACAGGGAATCCTAGTGTGACTGTTGTGTGTTGTATATAATATATGTACGTATATATGTTATGATATATGTGATGTTGCTTGGATTTTAACTCTAGTGTGCAACACTCTAAATTTAGAATAGTTGTGAACGCATGTTTTATCAAGAGCCAAGCATTTTTGCATTTGTATTTGAACAAACTCTTTTCTTTATAGTCTGTGGCAACACCCTTGGAATGCAATATCGCACTGTCTCGTAGCTGCTGACGCTTCTCGTGTATCCACTCAGCTGGTAATAAATGGTCGAGCTGTTTTCGGGAGTAAGCTTCTTAGGAGATGCTGAATACCGTGCTTAGAGCTAAGCTACACGACTGCATAATTTTGTCCATCCACAATATACTTGATTGGGAGTCTTAAGCCGGGTCCGCTGCGCTAAATTTTCAAACAAAATATGTTATCAAAACATGTTTTTAAAACATGTTAGTAAAACAGCCAATCCGGTAAGACGTTTGTGTTGACAGTCTTTTGTTAGAAAATATTTTTACAAATTATGAGTTCTGACGTCTTGCTCTAGAGAGCACTGATAGGAAATGAATGACTTCACCCTCCTTCGCGAACGCGGGGTATGTTTTCCGTTCGTTGCGTCAAACATGTTTGTGTTTTTTCAAACATAAAACAGTTAGGCCATGCCCTCTTGTGAGCTCCCCCCCCCCCCCAACTCTCTTACTCCCCCTCAACTAACAATCCTACAAACATTCTATGTGATGAATTATGTTTTACTGTAGATAGCATTGGACTCGAACGTGTAATGAATTGGTAATATTTATCTTGGCCAGATAGTTTAATGTTACTGTCGTCTCGTGATCGTCTATATGTAATGGTTGAAATCTAGATACAAAGATTAGCGTAACCTCAACACTTGGAATGCAAACTGCCGTCAAACAAATTAACTTATTGTTGGAAGAAAGCGCCGCTCGTAATACAAAAGTCACTCACCCTAATCACCTCTCCCTGCTAGTAAGTTGGCTCTCTGGATATCAGGGTCCTGTAGGATTTAATGTAAAAATGAAGATAGAGTCATACCTATTTCCCTACTCTAACAAATGGCTTGAGGATAAGTAATTAGTGTATCGGGATATAAGTGGTTCGTGTTCATTGTCATAAATATGTCAGATCAGTCGATTTATGTGTTGAAGTAATACTTTAGGTACTTGTTGATACTGCTCGTGGAAACATGTGGAAGGCTTCAAATATTAACTTATGTTTATGCTTATTTAGTACTTCGACAACTAGTTGGTTGCTATGTTAGATTAACCGATACCTTTGTTTATAACTGAGGAGGTTAATTTACTGCGTTATTTTAGGCTTTTGGAAGCATGCGTTCGTGCTAGGCATTGTGTGTATGTGTGTGTTTTGTGGCAAGTGTTGTCTTGTTGTTTTGTTGTCTCCGAGCTGAGGACTACGACTGCTCCAGTTTACCATAGTTCTCTTGGAGTCCCACGTTGTGAGAAATGCAAAGAAATCTCTTAATCCATCGGTGTACACGATTAAGTGTAAATTTCCTATCGAAGTACGAGAATGTTGGCGTCTCTATCTTTGCTGTCTACCAAAGCTCTTCGACGTTAAACAATACTAAAATATAAGGCAAATGTCAGATTTCATGATAATATGGGTCACGTAATTATTTTACGTATAGTGTTGACCCTATGTACTTTTCTCCAACGTGTCACAAGCCCCAACCAGGGTATCGAAGGTAACAGTTAATTAGGTGAAGTGTTCACATAGTGATATTGTAATAAAATCCAGTGATGAGTATTTATAATGGTTTTGTAGGTATTTCAGCATCGTCACGTCCTCAATTCCTCTGGTATGGTGACTTGTTCCACCAATAATCATAGCGTTAGTACATAATTATGTTCATAAAGATTCATAATTTGTTCCATTCAGAAAGTGTTTCTCCATTTAGTTCAGCATTTTAAGTAGCCCACTCTCTAGAGCTTTGATTCGATATTGTACATATTATAAAAATATTCGCTGGGAGGTGTAATTATCCCGCTCACTGCGTCCAGAGTAACGAGCTTCAGACACATCCTAACGAGAATACATATATATTATTTTATGGTGTGTGTGGTTCCTTCTTATCACTACACGTGATGAAATGGGATTGAGAGTATGTATGCTTGTGTGTGCGTCTGCATTAAGCGTATAATAGACCTCCTCAGTACATTCGCATGCGTGCAATAAAATACTTTGTAAGCAAGCGAGTTAAGTTTCCATCCATGATTCCAAGAAGCTTTCAATTTACTTGTAAATTGATAGTCTAATTTAATAATAATGTCCATAAAATGTTTCATAAAAAGTCTAGTTCATTCGTAGTTAATTTCCTGCCACTTTTGAAGTCAGTAAATCGGTGATTCATATGCATATGATCAGTAAGTCAATTTGTTCACAAATATAATAGTCAGATCCTAGATAAAAATGATCACAGAAAATAAATCACAATTATTATTATATATTATGAAAAATGCCACCATAGTCGCTGTCCTATGTTAATAGTGAATAGGTTTATATTAATTAGCGTTGATAATATTCTAATGGTTAGTAGGATATAAATCCTGTTGTTTATATACCTATGTTATTGAAATCTCGATTCAATAGGTATGTAGCTGAACATTAGTATTTGAGTGGCTTAGCCAAAGCAATGAGTTATAGTTGTTTGTAAAGTATATGACCTAGTGCTTTCTTTGAAGTCTGAATAGGTATGTGACTGATCATCTCCAATACTTAGATATTACATAGCCTTCTCAGTTACGTCTCATTCTAGGTACTTAGTCATTTGTAAGGTATATATGATCTAGTTGAAGTCTAAATAGGTATGTGACTCAACCCTCCTCCAGTACTTAGATATAGCATATCTTAGGTACTTAGCTTTAGGCCGGGGAAACTCGCGAAGTCGTTGTTTGTAGACACTGTATTTCACACACACTTTATTAACACTTTAAGCAAAACATGATCTTAATTCAGCGGAGTATATACGTCTCTACGCTTTGTTCATCGATTGGTTAATTGTCGCGTCAACAGTGATTATTCGATAATCTCCCGCGCGTCTCGTTTGGTACTGCTGGCCTCCCCGTGTTCACATAGGCACCCCCACCTTTACGTATTTTATGTTCTCACGATATTTTTTTGACTGTTTCGTAGCAAAAAATTCAAACCAATTAATAGTTTTGTCGCGCCAGTAAATTTAGAATTCTCAAGTGTTTTCTGTCACGTTTAAGTGTGAGTTATATTTTGTACTTCATAATTCAGACCCTCCACTTGTGATAATAGTGTTTTTCTATGTTGAGCCCTAAAAAAATAAGTTGCGACTCTTGTTAACCGACTGCATTAGCAAAGAGGGCGATGTTTTTAACAATCTATGTATGTAACTATTATAAATTATCGGCAATCTATGAGGGTACGGTGATGATCCGTTACACTCTTTCTATTTGAAAACAATGTTATATGTTTGTAAAATACCAAAACATGCCCGGACCTGATAAACCGATGAACGGACCTCAAATATGAGGCAATTCAATTATTGTTTCAAATAAAATTATTATCTCTACATACAAATTAAAGTCATATAGTCAAAAATATTTAATTTTATTAAATTACAAGGATTTATTACAAGAATTATTTTGAATCGTCTTATAAACTAAAACTACTCGTGTTCCAACGTGACCAAGCCTAGAAGAATTAGTGCAACAAACACGACATGGCTTGATTTGACGATCCTTATCTTACTACTTAGGTACAACCTAAGTAGTAAGAGCCTGTGAAAACATGGAGTAGCTGATACATAGAAAATGAGAACTTAAAAACCACAAGTATCTTAAAGTAAAAAGTAAAGAAATATATAGCAAAAAGTCATAAGACAGCGCACGCTACACTTGATATACTTATATTTAACAATCCGAATAAGTTCACTGTAGTTAAAAGAGTGTTCGGTTAACCATGTTTTCTTTCTTCCTTTTTTTTTTCTTTCATAGTTTGTCGCCGATGTGGCCCAAGCACGAAAATCTGCGCTATCGAAACGGTCATATATACCAATCAAATTTCAAATATTTCAAGCCACTGCGGGTTTCATTGGCTAATATTTAACATCGACTATCGTTTCGATACCGTTTACTCCACTGTTGTTTGTCATCCAGGGAACATCTGAAATACAGTTAAAGCAATCAAAAACCGATCACTGAAAACATATTACTTCTTCTCTTTTCCATGATATGCCACCTTTGATAAATATTGTGAGTATTATTTATCAAAGTATGCCACAGCAAAATCTGTGAACGCAGAACGCTGGTGTTGTAATCATTTTGTATAATTATTATAACTTTTAACAACTGAAATGTCACTTCCGTTCTCACAGACTTACCCACTTTTACCCAAGGATTTCTTAATGGCTCTGATACCACAATATATATAACAAAACTAACGTACTTAATCCTTTTAGTTACATTTTATAAAAATATTAACATTTAATATTCCG
This sequence comes from Epirrita christyi, assembly GCA_951392215.1. Lineage (NCBI taxonomy): Eukaryota > Metazoa > Arthropoda > Insecta > Lepidoptera > Geometridae > Epirrita > Epirrita christyi. The sequence continues at coordinate 4,317,764 of OX595842.1, read as the reverse complement.
AAAGTCCATTAGCCACGAAGGTTTAATATCTACGTTCAAAATTAACATTAAAGCTACGCTAATTAATGTTTTCAGCTGGTATTTCAGTCGAAAAATAGATAATTCAATTAATAGTCATTTAATTAAAGTTGATATTTTGTACTGAGTTTCAAAGCGTAGGTATTATGTATAAATTTGTTATTATGTAGGCATGTTTTTTAATTAGCGTTTTAAATCAATAATATTTTATCTGTTGAAAAATCATTACGTACAGAAATCTTCAATATTAAAAAATATGTAAATCGAGATAAATATTGTATGTTTATATGGTTATTTGGTTGTTTGTTTGAAGATTATTTACACCGAAACTGCTGATTTGGTTGAAGTTCACTAAAGAAAAAAGAAGTCATCTCTCAGAAACCCCTGCTATGCGGCTAGGTACCTATTTAATAAACTTATTACAACAACTTTGTATAACAGATACTAATATAACATCCCGGTATATCCATTCTAGACCAGGGAATTCACAGGTCCTAAGTCAAGTTCCCGTTGCACCCGTGCAGCGTTGCTGGGGTGTCCTTCCGGGGTGCCTTGAGTCCGGAATGGGTATCTGATTTGAAGTTCAATTATTTTTAATTTAAGTAATTCATTTTTTAGTTATGTTACATATATGAAAGAATACGAAGAGAGCACATAATTAGATTATAAGTCACCGTTTTATATCTTTCTTAATAATTCCAGTTCATCCCAAAGTCTGGCAGAGATCGCTCATAGCGATAAGTCTATTGTACTTCGATATTTAGTCAGTATTTTTATTAGTGTTGACTATTATCTGCGTTGCACAATAAATTGTTTTCTGTCTATCTATCTACTCTCTTCCTTTTCACTATTGGAATGTTAAATATTTTTCTTACATTCTAAAAGCAGCGGTATTTTCTTTCAACCATTTTGTATCACGAAAAAAACACACGTTTCCTTCGACACGTGAACTAGAAAGATTCCCTGAAACCAATCGGGTTCTGTTACGTACCGTCACAGAAGAAATAATAGGTGGCGTGCGGGTAACAGACTGCAAGGAGGCGAGATTAAAGCCTCCTTATGTACAACGCAAAAGGGAACATCAGGAACTACCGTGAAACTTTCACGCTTCTTGATTAAGGCTTGAATCTCAATAATTTCATCATCATTATGAACCAACTAGCTGTGCTCCACGATTTCACCCGCGTGAAGACAATTAAAAATTGAATTAAATTAAATTCGTTTATTTCAAGCCTTATAAGCCCATAATTATAACACAATAACACAATTCAAAATTCAATACAATTAAATTTAAGATCAAAATAATAATAATAACAAAGCGAATGTCAAAATATCAAATGTCAAATAACACCAATCATTGTAGCATTGTATTATACAATGCTACAATGATGATGATGATGATGATGATAAAAAGTAGCCTATGTGTAAAGTATGTCTATTCCAAATTTCACTCAAAAACACAAATAAAAAAAGTGCTTACTGCCATTTGTGAGCCAAAGGAACAGTTTTTTTATTTTAGAAAAATAATTCGCAAAAAAAAATATATTTTTTTCCAAAAGTTTGACCTCCTGTGGTGCAATAAAGGTTAGGGTCACTTGAGACTAACTTGGGATTAACTTGCTCCAGTTATTTATTAGGTGAACACCCTAATAAATAACTGGAGCAAGTTAATTGAGTGGGTACAGTTTCAAAGGGAGTAGGTACTTAGCTTAAAATGCCTGACTTTCTGCTTTTTCCGATTCGACAAAGAAAACCACAAAACATAAAGATACAGCTTCCATCCACTCTATGTATGAAAGATAAGTATTGAACTTTCATAGTAGTACCGGTAAGGAAAGCACTGCGAAGCAGAAAACTAACATTGGACCATGTAGGTTATTAGTGTGCTGGTAAGCAGCAGAAAACTTCGGTATCTGTTTCCTGGTTCTTTTCGTTTCTTTGTACCTACTAAAGTACATTCTTTTTGAGTTTTATATAAATTTTTAATACTTTATTTTTGACTATCCCTCTTTTGATGTTAATACTTGCATGGAATTTTGTTATTAACTTTGTATCTGAAAGTTGGGTATTCGTAGCTGTTGCTACGGCGTAGGCGTTTTCGTAGATATTATATTTGGTCGTTGCTGTCTAGCAAACTATGTTCATAAATAGCATTCGCAGGGACTTCGAGTAGTTATTACAGGATCCGGTGGCTATTATCCGTTATACTATATGATTCTGTTATGCTTACAATTTAGTCTATGTGATCCGGTCAATTTTAATAATATTTTGATGACTTGATCTGATATTTTTCCATTTGCTAAAATCCTGGTATAATTATTTACGTTCTTTTGTTTATGAACGTCCTGTGGGGTCAGCACGAATAATTTACGTTACCAAGACGCTAACGAGACGATCGCAAATGTCAAATATAGACCAATGACATCAGGGTAACTTGAAATCTTAGTAAGTTGATTGGTTCATATTTAACGTTTACTATCGTCTCGATAACGTTAGATTTTCGTGCTTGGGCTTCTGAACAATCTCTGAATTTATTTACTGACTGTTTTTGTATTTGTTTCTAAGTATATCGTAATTCCGCATTAAAACTCGTATAAGATTTTATTGCAGCTATTTGGCCTTCCTTAGTGCATTGTTTTATTTTTGTTGAATGCGGCATTGGAACTGTTGGACGAAAGTTATAATGTGTTAGTTTACGAGTGGAGAAAAACGTGCGAATAGCACCTACAGTTGGAATTCTTTTCGTTTTAGCTGAGAGCAATTTAGCGTGGTATATAGTTTTAAATGTATTCTCTCGTAGATTTGTAGTCCGAAGTTTTGTTTAAAAATTGTGTAACTGCTCGCACACATGAATCGCGCCGAGTTCCTAGCAAGCTTTATACAGGGGATGAAAAGCGTTGGTCGGTTCGGTTACCTCTCAATTTTTTTTTGTATGTATTCTTAACGCTTCTAGCTGGTAGCCCACCTGGTGGTAAACGGCAACCCCTGCCTATTAAAACTGCAATACCTTACCGTGCCCTAGTACTTGCCATTGCACTGCTTTGAGACAAATATAGAGAAATATATAGGGTGGTAGTTCATCCCTGGATGAACTCTATAGCAAAGTTAAAGTTGGACGAGATAATTGCCCTATAAAATTAACAAAATTACTTTTTATTTAATTTTTTTTGATCATCGTCATCACCCTGTGATGGTACCCAATAACACGTGGTTTTATTGTATCATCTTGTAGCAAAAATACCCAAAAATGGTTGATTGCTTCCTGGCATTGCGACTAAATACAGACAGAACATTGTTAATATTTAAACAATGTATTTTTTGTATTTAGTCGCAATGCTAGGAAGCAATTGACCATTTCTGGGTATTTTTGCTACAAGATGATACAATAAAACCACGTGGTATTGGGTACCATCGCACCCCTCTTTACGTCCACTGCTGAACAAAGCCTCTCCCATTGAATACAATGAGAGGCTTTGCCATAATAATCACACTTGGCAGGCGGATTGGTGATCGCAGTTTGATGTTAAGTACTTGAGTGGATACCCTGGTGTAATCCCTTCGTAAGGCTTTTATTACATGCACGGGAGGAGACGGAGAAGTCTTTTTTTAGGGTGAAAAAACCACAGCACTAAGTTTTAATTTCTGTGCCGTAGAATTTTACATTACAAATGTATAAATGTAACATTTCTTAAAGATGTAATGAGACGTTTCACTACCAAGGTTAACATTTAAGTTAATTTACTCACTACACTACGTTCTCAAATCTTAGGTGCACGATGACTTGAATATAAATATTCAGCACAACCAAAGTAGCTTCAATTATAACGTGACAAGTCCAGTATAATCTGACAGTTTGGCTCCTATTAAAATACAAACATTCTTATATAAACCGTTCGTTCTTCATCTCACATCATCATCCACAGCCTTAGAATCTCATCATCATCATCAGCCTGTAGAAGTCCACTGCTGGATATAGGCCACCCCTTAGAATGCCACGACGAACGGTCTTTAGCCGTCTCCATCCACCAACATCCTGCGACGTTTATAATCTAAAATCTAGAAGTATGTTACACATATACATACGTGCCTAGCTAGTTCTAGTGCATTGGTGTGTCCGGCCTGAGAGTATACCCCTCTGTTTCTTCCTGTGATGTCGTAAAAGCAGACTAAGAGATTACACCGGAAGATGGGTAGCATCTACCTGAGTACTCAACACAAATACTGCGATTATGGAAATTTCTCCCATTTTATTTTATGGAGTAGACCTCGTACAGCTGTGGACGTCTACAGACTGCTGATGATGATGATGATGATAATGATGATGATGATGATGATGATGATGGTGATGATGATGATGATAAGCTAACTAGTTTTACAAAATAATGAAAATAATTGATTTTGAAGATTTTAAAATTCAGTTTAAAACCACCAGTGTTTGCTTTATTTACATTATATAGCCTTTTGTGTTGTTTTGAATAAAGCCTTATTCAGTACTCGTCGTGTTAATAAGGAGAGCACTGATCGTGGCTCGTTGAACGCGTTGGGAAGTTCTCTCCGACGCGTTTCATGTGAATGTTGCTGGTATCGTGCAAAACGTGGAAAATGATTAAGTTTCTATTATTTATGTTACACGATTAGAATATACATTAATGCTGGTTGTAAAAAAATCATGAACATGTTAATAGTTGAGCGTGTTTAGTTAAGTTAGTGCAAATGACAAAAGACCGATACCGCAAAGTTGCGAATAAGTATTGCAATTTCGTTTTTTTTAATAATAATTGGTAACGCCATCTATTAGATTTCTATCAACTAACAGAGTTACCTATCCATCCATTACTTTCGATATAAAAATTGCACGCAAAATCAAAGACAACACCTCGTGATACGACTACTATTACTTGCCCGCAAAGTAATTCGCAAGAAATCTATAATTTTGCCAAAAACCAGGCCTTGGTAATTTGGACAATCTGTACAAATTGTGATAACTACGAGATACTATGAGTGAAGTGAAATTCCATTCCATATTTCTTACATATTTTTTTGTCGAAAAAATCAAAATATCTGGCTACTTCTTCGACAAGGCAAAGTTACAAAGTCTACTTACAATCATCAAAAAACCGCTACACCAATAATAATCATCACCATTATCATCAACAGCAGGTTTTTGACGTCACTGGTGGACGACTCCATAATACAACAATAATAAAGATTTATAATATTTTTTTATCGTACACAGATTGTTTGTCTTGTTGATGGTCCAGATAAATAGTAGTAGAACTTCTGGGGAAAAAGTTCGTCCGGGGAAGTACTACCACCGTACCAATTTCTGCCGCCAAGCAGTAATGCTCGCATTACTGTGTTTCGGTTTGAAGGGTACGGACGGGTGCCGGTGAAATTACAGGCACAACATGCGACTTTTCATCTTTATGTCTCAGGGTCGGCAGCGCGAGTGTGATGCCTCTGGTGTTGCAGGCGTCCATAGGCTACGGTAATTACTTTCCATCAGGTGGGCCGTATGCTTGTTTGCTTTTCAAGTAGTATAAAAAAACCGGACGGTTGGGCTCCTATTTTAATAGGAAATATAATCGAAATAAAATAATGTTTAGTGATACCATCAACCATTAAATAACGTTTCAGTTATTCTATAATGAAACAGCCAGTTTTAACATCATCTAATTTCATATATTCACAGCAACATGAGCATGTATACATTCTCTTCCGTTACGTAGCTAGCTGAAAGTTGATAATGTTTGCAATTGTGTATTTTGTGGTATAATTTAAGTGAAACTGCTAACTTTTCCTCGTATTTCTGTCCGAATAATTCACATTTCCTAACTTTATAAGCGTGACTTACATAAATCAATAATAGTAAGAGCTATTATGTTGCTAAATAATAATTTTTAGGAAGTTGTACGTCCGTTTAGCTTATTATAACTAACTTTTCTGCCTCACTTATGATCATGTTTGATGATCCTATACGTACTGAGTAATGAATATATAGGCTATTTTAATTATTTTTATCATAAGTCATATATTTCATCATCATGATAACCACCAGCCGTGACGTCCACTTCTGAACGAGGCCTCTCCCATAAATACAATGGAGGGAATTGCCATAATCACCACGCTTGGGCGGCGGATTGTTGATCGATTATTCATGTTGAGTACTCAGGTGGATGCTGCTGCCTATCCCCTAATGAATCCCTAGTGAATCCCTATCCCTAATCCCTTAGTCGTCTTTTACGACATCCACGGAGGAGATGGAGGGTCTATTGTTAGGCCTGACATACCACGGCACGTCATATATTTACTCATAAAATAAAAACCAAATTTAAAAAACGCTAATATGTTAAACCGGTTAAAATCATTGAAAAAATTTAAATCATGAATACCATAACGAAAGATTTTTATCAAAAAATAAATATATATTTCCAAAACCAATAAAATATAGATCACCACACAGACAACCACTATTAACACTTTTTTTTTATTTGATCACAATTACTTTTTCAGAAGTGAGCAGTGCATGTGTAATTTATACTCAGTACTGGTTTTGATAGTTTTCGAAAACTATATGAAGTTTCGTTTCCTTCGAATCGTGCAGGCCCGTTTTTAAAAAACATAAACTTCTGACTCTTCCGTCATTATATATATTTGAATCTGCAATGTTTGTTAGAAAACATTATGACCTGTTTGAACATAGAGATAATACTAATCGGAGAGCTGTTACACAAAGACCATTAGTAATGCCAATACCGCAACTAAAACTCTATAAGCGTAATTGCGTTTATATGACAAGCAAAATATACAATAAACTGCCAAAATTGTTATTGGAAAAGAGAGGCAATGCTTTTAGTAATGCACTAAAGGAATGGCTTGCTATAAATTGTTTCTATTCAATTGAAGAATTTCTTGACATGTAAAATTATATTGTTCTGTGTGTATTGTGTTGTAAAATTGAATTGTTTTTATTTTTATCTCTTTGACATATATTTCTTAATTTTGATTTCAATGCGCATCCCAAAAATTCTTTAAATTGTTAATTATTAGGTACTATTTATAATGACATGGTAATGGATGTATCTACCAAGTACCTACTTATGGGAACTAAATTATTTGTATGTCATATGTATGACTGAGTATGTTGGACGTGTGAATTATGACCATCTATGTAAAATTACCATATTCAAAACAAATAAATTATCTTTATCTTTTATCTTTATCTTCTATACATTTACTGACAGCGTCCTTAGTTTTCTTTTTGTTTTCGCTAGGGTCGCTGCAAGAATGGAAGAAAACTATCAAAACCCGAACTAACCATCCTGAAAGTAGTAAATTATCACGTTCAAATATAGCTTTCCAAACCCAGTACTTAGGTAATGAAATTAACTTGTGGACTGAAAATTCAAATACCGAATCCCGATCGTGTGCTTTCAACCAGTGTTCAGTCTGTTGTTCAGTCAGTCAATCAGTCATTCTCGGAATCTCCGCCGAGCGGCCGCGTATCAACTTACGCCGTGTTTCAGGCGTAGTTGTTTACGTAGTTATGGCGAGTTTTTAATGATAATAAATACTCCTAAAATAATTGATTGGTGAATAAAAAACAGAGAATAGAAGATATATCTTATTAAATAAATTTTAATGATGTTTTGAAAAATCATTCAAGTTAATTTTGACTTGTTACTGTCAATGGAAAAGTGAACTATAGATAGTGTGTAAAGTAATACTTTTGGAACATCAAAGAAAATAAATATAAAAGTTGCAATAAGTAGCATGGTGAAAAAGTAATATGTGGAAATAACAGAGCTGTTTCAATGGAAGTCACAAAGAGATATGGTTTCCGAAGATAAACAGATGCAGCATTAGATATGCTCTGCTATGTGAGTAAATACCTACATAATTTACACTGACTAATGTCTCTGTCATAATGTCGTGGTGTGTCCGGCCTAAGAATAGATAACTCCTCCCACTCCCGTGGATGTAATAAAAGTCTTGCTAAGGGATTACACCCGGAGATGGGCAGCAGCATCCACGAGTATTCAACACCAAACTGCAATTACCAATCCGCCTGCCAAGCGTGGTGATTTTGGCCTTTTGATTTTTTTGTTTTTTTTTTTTTTTTTGAAGCCTCGTCCAGCTGTGAATGTAAACAGGCTGGTGATAATGATGATGATGAATGCCTCATCAGCAGCATCATCATCAACATCATAATCAGCCTGAAAAAGTCTACTGCTGAACATAGGCCTCTCGCGTAGAATACCACGACGAACGGTCTTGTGGCGCCTCCATCCACCGACTTCCTGCAACCTTTATATTTAGTCTAAGACGAACCGTCTTGATCCGTTGAAGAACTACGATCACCGACATAGCTCTCAGAATTAGCAAGCTAGTGGCAATGAGCAGGTCATATAGCTTGCAGAACTGACAATCGTTGGGGAATAGAGGTTCTCGAACGGCGACCACAAACCGACGCAGTAGAGTAAGGCCCACCTCTCGATGGTGTAATGTCTACAATATTATTCATTATTATCTATTATTATCTAGTTTCATATTTATACACTTATCTATCTTCGAAATAAATACAATTATTAAACATACGGTTACAAACCACGTTAACATACGTATATTTGTAGCTTATCTAAGCCCATAATATGCACTCCATATTTCATTACATCCACGGGAGGAAAGGGAGGGGTCTTTTCTGGGCCAGACACGGCACGCATACATGAATGCAGGCATGCATTTATAGCATAGTGGCCCTAAAAGCGCTGCTCTCAAAGATGCCTAAGAAACCCATAGAAAGTGTATCGAATCGAACGTCGAAAAAAGTTAATTAAGAAACCATTGAATTCACGAATGTATTCCATTCTGTTTATCTTATCTCTCTAGAAAGTATCTATCACAGTTAACCGCTCGAAAGACCTAATTAAAGACTGAAATGCCATTAGTACGAAACACAAGGTACACTGGGTTTTAGAGGGCTCAGAAGATATTTATTAAACTAAGACTGGATGGATTTATTTTAGTTGTATCTGTGGGTAAAATAATCGTCATTATTTTTCCGGTATCGGGTTCCTTTGTAAAACAATTGAACCCTGCAATAATTATTATCTTCCGCTGAATTTTGTATTTTTATAATGTCTTACAGCTGGGCGTCTTTCGTATAAAAACTCTACAGTCTACGGTTTTGATTTCTTATGGGTGAAGCTTAGAAGCTTGTCAGTACATTTTCTAAGAAAAGGTCCTTCGTTTTTGTGAAATTGCGAAGTTGATAATTTCTTTACAGGTGAAAATAATTAAAATTAAAGTACCTGGGACGTATTGAAAATCTTAATTACATTATAAAGTGCTGTTTATGTACCCGAAGCTTACCTTTTAGTGTAGATAGTATATTAAAAGTTCGTGTGTCTCGGAAGGAAATTTAATTTTGCTTTGAAACCTGGTGAGAGCACCTGAGGGGTTTTTCACTTCTAATTATTTTCTGGTCGTAAACTAGAAAGCTTTTCCCTGGTGATAATAATTTAACCAAGCCATAAATTACTAACGGGTTACTTGATTTTTACTATTATGGAGCTCCCACCATGTACTAAGCCAAATGTTTGTGTGTGTCGACTGTGCCGTTCATTAAAGCTGTATCAAACCCATACAAAAATCTTGCGGGATCATGACCAAGTCGCAGTAAGTGTGGATTAATACTAATTAAGCAAATAAAACCATTGAAGAACGTTTTAAAAGCTCGAACTAACAATATTTACTCAACTAAATACATTGTATTTCTTTGCTTGCCTCATTTAGTACGTGGTATATCATCATTATCATCATGAGCCTTCATTAGTCCATTTTTGGACATTAGCCTCTGCCACTTATGTCTGGTTCATACTAAATAAATAATTAATAAATAAATGCTGGACATTTCCAACAACATTATCAAGCCCCAAGCTAAGCATAATATATGTGTTATGGGTACTAGATAACTGATATACTTAATACAATACATTACATAGATAGATATTTTTTATTATACATAGAAAAATACCCAGAACACCCTGAACAAATATCTGCAGATTGTACCAATATTTGTTCCGAAGCGGGAATTCAACCCGCAACCTCCTGCGTCGCAGACGAACCTTCGCCCGCCGCACCACAGAGGTTGTCAAATTACAGACACCCTAGTCTGTGGTTTGCAGCCAACATCGTTGACGATTATGACTGTTGTAATCATACGAAACCCTCTCCACGCGAGTCCGACTCGCACTTTGTCGTGTTTTTACTAGATTTATTTTATTAATTTACACGCGGTGTTTGTGTGCAGCCGCACTAAGACCGTAGAAGCAATTTGACACAGAGGTACGGTTAAGTAGTGTTACACGGATTTTGTTTAAAAATTGACGTTCCCAAAGTGTACTACACTAATAGGGGTGTTCATTATCTCCATACAAAAATCCGTGTTACACTACACCATACGCCCGTATCTATATTTGCAAAAAAACTTCTTGATACGTAATTCACGGAAGACCGCCGTAATCATTACGTTGGTTACTACAAAACTTAGACTACGGCCTGTGGATAATAAATCAAATCAAATCAAATGAAAATAATTTTATTCATTGAAATCACAAGGATCATTTTGAATCGTCTTATACACTAAAATTACTCCTGTTCCAACGCGACCAAGCCTATATTAAATTACTGCTTCATCTACTATGAAGCAGTAATTTAATATAGGCAAGGTCGCAAAAGACGCTATCGCCAAAACCAGGTATTGCGGCAAATGCTATACAAATATTTCTGCAGAGACTCTGCCAAGACCGTGGTTTCCGCTATGAGCCTTCCGCTGCACGTGAAGTGCATAAGAACAAAATAATATTTTTATTGGAACCAATCCCAATGACGTCTTCGCATGAGTTTAAATCCAGAGCGCAAACTTAGAATATCCTCGGTTAGAAATCTTGCTTTAGCTCAGTTATCACATTGGAAACGATCAAGGGATCATTAGGTTTGATTCCTATAGGATGAAATAATCGCTTCCTCCTCGTGCTCCTACTAAATACTCCTACTGATAGGAGCACCGGGACACCCATATCCTGATGCTCCTACTGCAAAAAAAATTTGTAAAACGCTAAGTAGGTGCATAGAGATTTAACGAAAACAGAATGACTTATAGGCATACTCTGATTCAAGTACAGGTGAATGCAGTTATCTATAAAATATTAAGAGTCACTTCACTAGAAAAGTAGATTTCTATTTAGATATAAAACCTCCTTTTGTTTGTTTAAGTTTGAATATAAGTAATAAAGTTGAGCGCAGGTTCGTTGGATTATGTTCTGCTTGAGCGCATATTATAGTGTTGATTGCAATAAGGACGCCAGCGTAATGTCGAAGATCAACCTTTTGTTATTTGAGATCGTTTTACAAAAAGCTAGTGTAATTTTTGTCTCAAAGACCACGAGGGTTATCAGACGTCCGGATTTCTTTTGAGAAGACTGACTATTTGTGTGTTTTTTCGGTGTGGCTCGTTCCAGATTCAATTCATGATTTCATTTGTCCGGACTTTTCAGGTTCAGGAAAATCATCGCTATAAAAGGCAAAAGATCATCAGAATCTTTGTATTTAAACGTTTATCGTGTTCAAAGTAAACATAAAGCAAAAAATAAAATAAGTTCAGGTTCTTACATTGAGTTAATGTTCAATGGCGCATACGCCATTTTCGATGTACTTAACTCTTGTTTTAAGTCCAATTGAAATACCAATGGACATCATTTGGTGGGCAAACTTAGAGAAAGTGGAATTAAGAATTCAAAAGCAGTCTCTCCAATTTGAAGCCACCTGTTTCAATGAGCTTAATTCTTCAGTTTGCAGTATTCGACAAAGACCTAATTTTGAATTAATCCTCCTTATTTATAATACTGTAATAAAAATGCCTCTTTGTCTGTGGAATTCAAGTCTATAAGAAGCTTTTCCTCATTTCTCTTATTCATTTACGAGATAAATTATGTAGGTAGGTCTATTATTAAAGTAAGACAGGCTTTATTTCATCAGTGCATATTATGTTTGGTTTATGAGATGTGTTCAAAATCAATATTTTGCCCTAAAAAAAACTAATAGATTTACAATAAGGGCTTTATCAAACTAGCGTTTTGTGAGCGTGTTTAAATAAATAAATAAATAAATTGGACATTTCCACACAACATTATCTAGCCCCAAGCTAAGCATAGCTTGTGTTATGGGTACTAGATAACTGATATGCTTAATACAATACATTACATAGATAGATATTTTTTATTATACATAGAAAAATACCCAGAACACCCTGAACAAATATCTGCAGATCGTACAAATATTTGTTTCGAGGCGGGAATCGAACCCGCACCTCCTGCGTCGCAGGCGAGCCTTCGCCCGCCACGCCACAGAGGTCGTCGTTTCCAGCGAGGTGATGATGATCCTCGCTACGTGTGTGAAGTGACCTATGACATGCGGTCCGTAGTTTGGTACTGAGAAAACGCAGCGTCTGTATCTCAGTGGCGGTGTCACGGCCAGCTCGCAAGAAGCACGTTCACTAATCGCTAGTATGAAAACGGCGTGAAAGTTAATGTTTTCACCGACAAAACAACTCAATCAATCGAAAGAAAAACATCAGTTCTATTGACTGCCCTCATCAAGTAATAATATAAACCTGAAGACTCGTTTGTTTAGTCAGGATAGGGACCGTGTGGAAGTTTGGAGCCCCCGTCTCGATCTGTGTGCTTAATGCGGGCCCCAAGTTCAACTTGAGCACGTAGGGTAATACTGGATTAATTAGTCCAGTTCTAACTCATCCTATTACCAATGACTACTTGTTTATTAGTATAAAAACCGGTTTTGGTGTCCGACATTGCTCTCAAAATTAGCAAGTTGAAGTGGCAATGGGAAGCTCACAGAACTGACAACCGTTGGGGAATAAAATATTCTCGAGTGTCGATCATAGAGTCTGGATCAAACGTAGTTATATCAGAGAATAATTACATGCCTACATTTAGAAGTAACTTTAGATTTCTCCTTATTTTGTGTTAATTGAAGTTCTCTAATTTATCACCTCGCTCCAGTTACAGGAAGTTGATCAGTATCATTAAAACTTCATTTCCTGTTCACACTTTCTAACGCGAAATAAGTCCCAAGGGCCATGACACAAATAGCGGAATAAATACCCGACCAAATTAAAAGAGGCATTGTGGCGTCATGAATCATGGCATGTTTAATTGTCTATTTGAGGAAACATCTAAAAATGCTAACACTATTCACTTTTGTCGTCACTTAACTGCGTTTTTTAGTGGCGCAAATCAATATTTTCTATATCCATTTAGTAGGGGAATGTTTTTTAATTAGGGCACTTAACTTTGTAACCTCATTCATATCTCTATATGTTATAGAGAGTGATAAAACGAAAAACTTAATTAATTTTATTTCTTATAAATTTTATTTCTGATAAAGTTTATTTAAAGTAATCTTACGTACTAGCAATTCCAGTTATTTATTTTTTTATATATATCAAAAATACTATATTTACTTGGTACTGCCTTCTTTGGAACATGTTCGTCTTGATTGGACCATAAGATTGCCAACGACATGGTCAAAAACTTGTTCTTGCTGTCTTATCAAGGTGGCCTATTATAAATTAACAGTATTATTCATTTTCTCTACCTTATGAATTATTTCAAATGTATATGCTTATAATATGCCTCATACTAAAAGGGGGTATTTGTGATCGCAGTATAGGTTTTAAGTACTCAGATGGCTACTGAGGCCTACCCCCTGGTGTTGGAAGAGTCCTATTCTTAGGCTCAGACCTCCACGGCACGATCCCTTATCTATGGGGAGGCATCGTCCAACATTGGACGATGCTTAACAACTTCAGTATGTCAATAAACAGTTCTAAATTTGACCTAACATGTTAATCTGATCCGTATCAAATCGGTGTACCTAATGCGTAGAGGAAATAAGTCACGTTACGACTTAGTGCGAAGAAGACATTATAGTTAGTTAGAGCTACTGCGATATAGGTTAGAAGAGAGAAAGGCAAATAGATTCATAGACATACTGAATGACAGTTCAACAGCTACATAATTATAATAGGTACCTGTTCTATATTTCTTATTTTACCTACTGATAAAATATAGAAAAGTACGTAAGCAAATTTACCTGAAACTAAATTCACAAAAACTTTAGCGATATCTCATAGCGATGTACGGACACGATACGTGAGAGTTGCTGTAATATTTAAGTTCATACAACGTTTTGCTAACAAATAAATCAGGAAAAGCTCGCGAGATTGGGATTCTGTATATTCGTGTTTTGTAGGATTACGTTCGCACAGTAACAGATAACAGCCGTTATTGGTTTGGATGTTTAGTTAGGGAGGCTTTTTATGTCGAGTCCAAATCAGGACGTTAATTCTGGTCTGTGGTACCACAGTCAGTATCTATATACTGTAGACGTTGCCTATTTATAACAAAACTCAAGTCTTTTTAATGATAATTATAAAAAGGACTGGCCTTCCTCATTGACTGGTACCTCATTTGTAAAAGTCTTTTGAAAAATAGTTTATTTGTTTGAAAAATATCTAAGAGAAAAAGATGTCTGGCAATAATTTAAACTACGAGAAAGTAATTTGGGTGGAAGCTTTCTAATTTACCACGTAAAGTATCCTTTCCGTAAACAAAAACACATGCAAAACCTCCAATTTGCCTATCGGGGAATCCGGAGGATCCACTATCACCGGTATTATGCTAATCCCTGCCCGTTCCTAGATTTATTGTTTGTCGCACGATGTAGCGAGGTCTAATCTAAAGGATTTTTTACACTATGCTGAATAGTTGCTACGCTATTAACGATCAAATACACACGTTGATAGAAACCGATAAATTGAAAATATAGTTTGTCGTTTTATAAAATTTTTTGATCATATCGAAATATAATTTGTCCAATGAGAACAACATTTTACTAGCTTAAGTGGTCAATAGTGACCACTCAATCTTTGGTGTCAAATTCCAAAATCAGACAGCATCTTCATTCGTTGCAAGAGAACGTGATTTTTTGATCGGGTGAATGTGTTCACCCGATCAAAAAATTAGTGACCATAAATTAGTTTGTATACCTTCTCCCATCTCTGCTATCTCTCATCTGTGCCT
Organism: Epirrita christyi; assembly: GCA_951392215.1. Classification (NCBI taxonomy): domain Eukaryota; kingdom Metazoa; phylum Arthropoda; class Insecta; order Lepidoptera; family Geometridae; genus Epirrita; species Epirrita christyi. The sequence continues at coordinate 4,302,582 of OX595842.1, read as the reverse complement.
ATGGCAGCGTACTTATAAAATACTTAGTTCAGTACACTCAAGCTTGGTATCTATCACAAAACATTAATGGTCGTTACAGTGTATACATATTAGAGGGCCAAAAGACGTTAGCAACATAGTTCCAGTGACGATCGAGGGGGGAGGGGGGGGGTTGACCTTCGATTCATCGCGCATATTTTGGTCACGCGTTTCGTCGCATGGGGTTCATGAGAACCTCAAGAACCAACAGCCTTTAAAAAACTTTATTAACTCATTCAATAACAATAAAATTATAACATGTTCTTCAAATGTTAGCAGTAAACTTATTTACTGCTTAAGTTTTTAAGAACAATCTAAAAGTAGGAAAAAATAAATTTCTCTCACTGAAATCATGCCCGAAAATTGTTTTTTAAAATGAATTAATTACATTAGTACTATTTGTATTATAATATGAGATCATATTTAAAAAAAAGGTAAAATAAAATGTGGACAAACAACGAAAAATATATTTTTTGCTAAACTAAGGGAAACAAATTTTCCGAAACACGTATATTTTTGTAAGCACAAAAATATACGTGTTTAATGTACTTTGTGCTTAAATGATACCAGCCAAATATTAGCCGTCTTTGGAGGCTACCTAGAGTACTGAATCACTGGAGTAGTTTTAAATGAAACAGCTAGGCTTTCAAGGACCCCATACGACGGACCGAGGGTTAAGTAAACCCGTGGATTTGCCAGCCTGACAAATTATGCTTCGAATTAAACTATCTAAACTGAATGCCGATGTAGAGTTTAATGTGCTTAATTGTCAGCATTTAGGTTAGGCATTACATTTTCTAATGAAATTTGGAGACCAAGTTCATTGGAGAAAGTCTGATTGATTGGTATAATTAAAAAAAGCATTACGTATTTGAAAACAAACAAAACAAAGTTTGTTACAGATTACATTAAGATGAAGGCTTAGCTCATGTTAATTTATAATAATTAGCCGTGGCAGTTTTGGCCTAAGAATAAGACTGTTCCGACCCCTCCTGTGGATATCGTAAAAGACGACAAAGGGATTACGCTAGGGGATGAACAGTAGCATCCACCTGAGTACTTAACACCAAACTGCGATCACCAATCCGCTATGCATGCTATGGGGAAGACCTCATCCAGCAATGGATGTCTACCGGCTGTTGAAGAAAAGTAGCATTCTCTTAAGTCGTAATGAACGACTTGGGGTGTTCACAATCTACCGCTGGCGAAATCGCGGATTGCAACAAGCTGAAAAACGCAAAAGCGAAGGAAAATTAAGAGGAGGTCACCGGTAGCTAACAAATGGGTCCTTATGCCCTTTTGCGCTCGAATGAAGTTTGCTACTAATTTGGCTATTATTTCTTCATACTCCTTGAAACTTTGTACACCATGATCAGCACACTAATATCTAGACCCTCTAGAATTAGTCTAGATATTAGTGTGCGTTATTTTCTTATAAAACTTTTCATTTAAAAAACCGACTTCCGCCATTGTATTCGACTAAATATTTGAATGAAAAAAAAAATATGAAAGAACCATAGTGGTGAAAGGATTATGATACTTTTTGAATGCAAATGCTTGGTTTGTTGCTGAAAATATCAAAATCGCCATATGTATGCCTACAATATTTGAGGAGTTCCCTCAATTCCTCATGGATTCCTTCATCAGAACTGGATTCTGAAAAAAATGGGACCAATCTGTAAGTATATCTATTCAAATAAAAAAAGAATTTTCCAAATCGGTTCATAAACGCCGGAGATATGAGGTAACAAACATAAAAAAAATATACAACTGAATTGAGAACCTCCTCCTAGTCGGTTAAAAATTATATGGTTACCAAATCATAAATAAAAAAAAACAAGTTATTAAAAAACTGACGCACCACGGTTCTAGATATTAGTGTACTGATCATGTGTACAAAAGTTCATGCAGTTTGAAGAAATAATAGCTAAAATAGAAGCGAACTTCGTTCACGTACAAAAGTGCCCTACCGGTAACCTCCTTTTAAATTGTCTGAAAACGACAATTTGAGGCCCAATTCTCTTATTTATAAAACATTCAATATACATTATAATCTCGTGTTAGTTGCACTGTCACGTAGTAACGCCCCTTACTTTATCTTCGTATGAATACGCGAAGATTGAACGTTTAATGTTAAGTTAATGTTTATAAATAAGATAATTGGGCCTCAGCTTATGAAAAGCAGGCAATGTGCTGCTTGTGTTACGACTTTCCCAGATATAATCCCGGCCTATCCTGGATTGTGGTCTTATTAGAGACAGAAGTTACAGTTAATCCTGTTTCAGGACACGGAATGTAGTTTTGAAAGTCAAAGCCTTTCTCGATGGTTGTAGCTTAAAAGTCTATAAAGAACTCCCAATTTGTCTTAAATTAGATAGTTACAACAAATTGTTGGAACCTGGATTAAATTAAAAATCTAGCGTCTTTATTCACCTTAATTAATTTTAGTTCAACTTTGCTACGAGGATGAACATAGTCCAGTTTTCACCTATTTCTATGACTCAATTAGGTTTCGTTATCTTTTGCGCTATCTATCACAAGTTATAACTTATCACTTGCATACCTCAAGTCAGTAAACTAGGACCACTCCGAATTTCATCGGCTAGCTGTCTGGGTTTAAAATAGGGACGAATGTAAATACTTTTGGGTTTAAAATAGGAATGAGTGTTAAGACTTATGTGGTTCTGACGTTGATCTTCTTCAGCCAGTAGACGTGGAAGTGAAAAGAGGAAGAAAAGAGTGCCGGAAGAGGGCTCCCTCACAGAATAAGATAATTTGCCATTATCACCACGCTTGGTAGGCGGATTGGTGATCGCAATATTGGTGTAGAGTACTCAGGTAGATGCTGCTGCCCAAACCTACCCTGGTATAATCCCTTAGTTGGCTTTTAGTTTTTATTTTTAGGCCGAACACACCATGGCTTAAATAATTAGGGTGTTATTATAAAAAACGCCCTTATTCTGGGTTTAAACCAGGTCTACCAGTCTAGGCTTAAATATCGACCTAGAATATATACGACTGTAATACAAAAGCAGATGGTTTGTTTTCCAGAAGCAACTTTCGAGCTTGATATGCCAAAAATGACATAAGCTTAGACTATCTCTGGGTTATTTAAAACCAGGCAGCCCCCTAGTTTAGCAATGGTCTATAAATTGACAGTTGGTTGCTTGTTAGAGGTAAGAATTTGGGCATCTCAATTGTGATGTGACACAATCCGTCAGTTTGATACTTTGGAAATTTGCGAAGTAGCGCGAGAATTTATTACGGAAAACAAACCATCTGCTTTCGTATTTAAAGTCGCATATGCCTAATGTCGATATTTAATCCTAGACTAGTACGCCTGGACTAAATTCAGATTTAGTCCTGTAATAAGGCCGTTAGGGTTTAATCTTAAAAATCATAGAACAAGTAAGTTGTTTTAATTACATCGATTGGTCCCTTTACTAGTTTGCGAATATTGAATTTAACCCTATTTATGGCGATGACATCAATCCGCAATGCGCTATCTGTCTTCTGTAGGCTGCGCCGAGGAGAAGGGGGGTCTTTTCTAGGCCGGACACACTACGGCTGTTGACGCTTATACTGTAAGCTACTATTCCTATGTTGCTAGCCCTAGATTCACTGTTACTTTTTAACTGAGTTTTCAGAGATAATTGCTTTTCGGCTGTCTCATGGCACCAGCGTTATCAGTTTAAATTAATTAGTAAAGTTTTGGCTGGCTTAATGCTATGTAAACTGTACAATTACTAAATTGAATGTCGTTTTTGTTTTATCTTAAATTTATTAAGAATTTCGAGTTCATTAGTAGGTTTTTGATTTGTTTAATATAGTATATAATATTTAGGCTGAGGACCTTGGTATACTAAGTTCATGAGTTGCTTTTTATTGAGCTGTTGGAAAGCTAAAAATGTATTTAATTCAAGCGTTCTATTTATATACCTATAAATTATAGTTATACTAGCAATAATTTGTCCTCTCAGCTTTATTGCAATAAAATATATCGGAATAATAAATATAAGAGTATATTCTACACTTAGGTATTAGGATGCTTATAAGTTGAAAAATTGACTGGCCATAATGTTCTTTTAGATTCACTGGTGTGTATAATATCGAACCTCACAGAGAGCCTAGTGTAAAAATGGAACGAGCTACTACATGAGTACATGAGTATACGGATGTTTTGTTTGTAAATGGTGGTTCTCAAAGTGTCCGCCAGTGGTTCTTTTTATACAAAAATCCGTGTAGTGTTCACCACACGCCTGGGTAGTTGCTTGTTAAATATGTTAATATACCTCTGGTCGAAATTTACACTGGATTCCTAACAAGTCAAGTCGAATTAAAACTTATTCATTCAATAGGGGTTTTCAAATCTCTTTTTCACATCATTTTATCAATCAGGACATCAGATATCAAACATTTTTCGATTTCGCAAAACCTCAAAATTTAAGTCAAATCCAATTATCCGTCATTTTGGGATACAGAAACAAATAAAATAAGGAATGGAATCCACGGTACCTGTCATACTGTTGTCATTTATTTTATCCCATATACAAAACTATATTATCATCCATTACTTTTTTTATATCTCGAAAAACATTACGTACATGAATAGTGAATACCGACTAATACATTTATTGGAAAAAAACATATTACTTTACGAGTTTATTTAGAACACCCTTCCATGTATATTTATTGACAAAGTGCGGCTATTTCGTGTACGAAATTTGCTGTAAAGTTCAGTTAGTAAGTAAGGCTAATATTGCTCCTGAATTTATGATTCGATATGATGGGCTGCTATAAAAGTTGTTCTGATCAAATAAACTGGTAGGTCAAGCTGGCTGGTAGGTATATGAAAATCTTGTTTTATAAATAACTTTTCATTTAAAAAACCGACTTCCGCCAATGTATTTAACTAAATATTTGGATGAAAAAAAAATGATGAAAGAACCATAGTGGTGAAAGGATACTATACTTACATACATACTTTCTAAATGCAAATGCTTAGTTTGTTGCTGAAAATATCAAAATCGCCATATATATGCCTATACAATATTTCAGGAGTTACCTCAATTCCTCATGGATTCCATCATCAGAACTGGATTCTGAAAAAAATGGGACCAATATGGAAGTATAGTGTGGGATCAAGACTACGAATATGCCTGTTGAGTTGCATGTTGTTATGTACCGGGTGTTTTACGGAATTTATTAAGTGACCGAATATCTACAGCATCACTCGTAAACACACAAATTTTTATGGATCACTTACCCCGATTAAATAAAGTCTATTACCATGTCGGTTTTCCCATCTCCAAGACACATTCCAATAAACTTACCAACTTTTGCAGTATTTTTTATCCTAGGAATATGTTTGGGGTGAAAGATAATATATGTAACCAAATGAGAATATTCAGTGTCGACTTCAAAAAATATACCAGCCTCGTTTACATACACGAAAATGCTTTTTACATAATGAATCGCGTAATATGTGCGTCCAAATGAACGGATTCGTTAGTAATGTGTTCAGTGGGTAGTTTAATTAGTTTTATGTGGTTTTCAATTAATTTAGTCGCAAATATTTATAAATCCTGCACTTTAAATACTATTGTTTTAATTATAAATTTGAGCATATTAGATACTTAATTAATTAAGCGTTATTTGCTTGTAATTCCAAATGCTCCTACTCACTGATACATAAATTGTAATTTTAATGGAAATATATAGAAAAGGTTTTATCTCTGTCGTACCTACTATTTCTTTAAATAAATATATGTTTTTAGAAAAGACAGCTCATTAAATTCCTTTCACGTCTTACGCTGACCGTTTTACGCGATTCGCGTGTAAATACGTTTTTTCAAGTCAAAACACAGACGCGTTCGTGAGCAGAACTGTAGAAACACCGTGTCTAATACACACGTCTGCGTATCGCAGCACCGCTGAAGAAAAACAAGTCTCGAGAAAAGTTTGCAATAAAAATAAAAAAAGCAATCGCCCAAAAATCTAAATCACAGACGTCCATGATTTTGAGGTCCTTTCACTCACTTACCTCGCGTATTACGCACATAACCATCTACTTGTACAACCATAATAGATAAACTACAAAATTATCTTTATCTATTATATTTCACCCTACTAGTTCTTTCATCGTCGGTCACAAGGACTTTTCAAGGCCTGACCTCCTGCTCTTTGCTCGAACGCAGGATTAAAAAAAAGAATCTGCTCCCTTATTATCTAATGAACTGATAATCACTTTCAATTAAGAGTTTCAAGTACATCACGCTTTTTGTTTTGAATATATCTATACGGTTAGCACAGGCAGGCTAACATTAGTAACGTTAGCAAGTCTCGCTAGACGATAGCACATGTCAAATATTAACCAATCAATTTACAAACATTTCAAGTTGATGTCATTGGTCAATATTAACATTTGCGGTTGTAACAGTCTTGATAACGTTAGTCAGCCTGTGCTAGCCATACTGGTCTTGGTCGCTAAAGCACGCAGCGCAATTTATTGCAAAATTGTAATTGAAAGTGATTATCAGTTTGTTAGATAATACGGCGGCAGGAACGACTAACGAAAGAATTTTTAGGCGCATAGGATCATTTACACACAACTTTAGTTATTTATACCAACGATCACATTCGACTCTTTTCAGTGTAATTAAACCTCGGGTAGGGTGACCAAGAATAATACAAACATGATAAAAACTTGAAAAGTGAATTAATTGAGAAAAAAAGGTGAATAGTGAAGTGTGTGGTGTATAGTCGTTATTTTTCTAAAATGATACCGAGCTACGATAATTTCAATTCTACTTCAAAAGTGTTCAAAAGTAATCTAAGAGTAGGAAGTAGGGTATTGCACTTAACTGAAACCCAATACCTAGTAGGGATCCCCCGACCGTCCATTAATGCCCATCCATCAATGTAATGTAAAACCGCTTATAAATAAAGTCCAAGAGCTAAGGGACAAAATAAATCCGACCTGGGATCCAAATTCATGCAATAAATCAAACTGGTTTTTACATTTTAACCATAGAGAATCTCGGCGTAGCCTACAGAAGACAGATAGCGCATTGCGGATTGATGTCATCGCCATAAATAGGGTTAAATTTAATATGTGCAAATTAGTAAAGGTTAGAATCAGATAATTAAAAAAAACAACTTATTTTCTATGATTTTTAGGATTCTTTATCAGCCTATTTACGTCCACTGCTGAACAAACCTCCCCCATTGAATACAATATGGGGATTTGCCATAATCACCACGCTTGGCAAACGGTTTGGTGTTAAGTTCTCATATAAATGCTGCTGCCCATCCCCTGATCCTTTAGTTGGCTTTTACAACATCCAGGAAAGAAGAAGGAGAGGTCTATTCTTTAGGCCGGACACACCACGGCGCACACACATCACCTTAAATTTAAATTATTTTAAATTGCCTTTACTAATTAAATGAATAATATAGAGGAATTTGTCAAGGCATTGCCAATTAGAGGCGAAGATGCGGTTTTGAAACCCGTTTGAACAGAACTTTTGCTTTTACGTATTCCCGTAAAAGTAAAAGTATTTAATACAGAACCTACTGTCTTGGAGTGACTTGGCTGTTACAAGCTATTCCCATGGAAGTTTCCAAGGCCCTTTATGTCGCGAGGCTTTTAGGCATTTGCGTGTTTCAAAAAGGTGGGTATTCCTTTATGTACTCTTTTACGGTTCACGTAGAGTTTTCTTTACGCTTTTCATCACTTAAGGTGTTGAATATCATTACCATGTTTTTAAATTGGTAATTTTTAGATTTTGCTATGTTTTTGGAGAGCTGTTTGTTGACTCTTATACTGCTTACGACATCTTCATCAGCTGGTTAACGTCCACTGCTGGGCATAGGTCTTTCTTTTGGAATGCCACAATGAATGGTCTTGACCTACCTCCATACTGTGACCGCTACTTTGCCACCGGTCCACCGCCCATCCTATATTGCGTCTTCCAGTAGGGTTTACGGTAATATTTTATGTACCTACCTAATTCAACCGTACCTATTTTTGCCGTCAAGCAGTAGTTCTCGCATTGCTGTGTTTCGGTTTGAATTACCCACTGATTCATAATCATTTTCTAAACCTATTTTAGTTAAAATATGTTTTGTCTTGTTTTGACGTATGACTTTTTACATCAGAGAGAACAAACCAAAAGCTATTTTAACTAAAATAGGATTAAAAAATGATTATGAATAAGGCCCTAAGACTTTATTACTATTTTTTATTACGTTGCTGCTGTTATATTAGTTGCAAGCTCGTAACCCCCTCGTGCATCTCCCAAAGCTACATCGCCAAGAGCTTTTTTTTTAATAACGGAACTGGCATGTGGCTCACTTGATGTTAAGCGGTAACCCTAGCCTATAACAAATGCAAGACCTCATAGGTCAAGTCCACCTAGGACGCACCCTACGTGACATTACACTGCGCTCGTCACTCTGAGACAAAGAAGAAAAGTCTCATGTGCCTGTAATTTCACCGACAACGAAACACAGAAATTCTCACATTACTGCTGGTGGCAGAAATAAGTATATAGGCCCATTGCCAAGTTCAATGGAACATGTGGGAATAAAAAGTAGTTCGAAGAGACTACTGGGAACGATCCCATACTGGCACTATTTTCCCAGCTGCAAAGCTACGTGGCTAGTGTACAGTACAAGAGTCGAGCAGATTATTCGTAACGAACACATTACGAGTAAGAATTGGGCCTTTTATCCAAGGCGTTTATTAACACCACAAAATAAACACGTCTCCCGAGAGCGTTTATAAACTTCATCGGAGGAGACAACATAATGGATAACATCTACGTGATTTACCGACACACGACGCGAAAACCAGAGACATATATCTAAGACGTACTCAGAGAGGGGGAAGAAAGAAGGTTGAAAAGATGCTCATTTCTTTGCAAAAATTGTAAGCGGGGTACGACGAGAGCACACCGCGTGCTATATAGATATAGGTATCTAGTACAGTTGCTGATGAAGAACAAAATATAATTATGGTGTTGTCGTACTCACTGCTGGATGAGGCCTCGCTATAGCATGCATAGTGTGCAATGGGGGGATTTCCCGTAATCACCAGGTTTGGCAGTTGGATTGGTGATCGCAGTTTGGTGTGAGTGCTGCTGCCCATTTTGAATGCTGCTGCACAAGAGGGGTTGGAGGAGTCCTATTCTTAGACCGAGGCTACCAGGGCACCACTACACTATACGTCCGTGTAAATTGCTTGGAAAAACTCATAATTCAGATACTATAATATTTGAATATAGCGTAGTAATGAAATGATGTATTGTGTACCTACAACATTAAAAAGCACTTAAACACATTTGTTTCGTGTTTAGTTCGGCACACTATAAAACGGAAAACTCAAAGTACGGTAGATTGGGTGACAAAAGAGCTAAAGAGTTGTCAGAATGAGATGGATATGAATAAACACGGGGTAAATATGTCGAAAAACTTTTTCTCAACTCGCACTGCTAGAAAAATTGTGGAAACCGTAAGAATACATTTGAAAAATACCCCAGTTTTCTACGTGCTGGATTCGTCCACGAATAGACACGAAAACTCGCATTGTGGCTGATGTGGACGACAAACAAGCTGGGGCCACAAAATACATCTGGGGCGTTGTCACACACCCCCCCTGATGGATGTGAATGGCATTGGCGTAAATATGTCGAGATACTGTTTCATGTCTTCATAGTCGTTCAGACAAATGAGGACTCACGGATATATGATCTGCATCTTGTATTGCTTTTTCATAATTTCTGTACCTATTAGAAACGAATGCTATGAAGTATATTATTATCTGTACGGTTACGTATGTACCGACCAATCACGAGGGAGTGCACTTATAACGACCGTGCGGGATTTATATAATTTATTTACTACTTATTGACTGGACCGTCAGGACCACGCGTACGAAGTCGCGAGCGGGCCGCTAGTATTATAAATGCGAAAGTTTGTGGGTATGTTTGTTACTTCTTCACGCTCAAACGGCTATACGTATTTGAGTGAAATTTGGAATGAAGATACGTTATTCCCTGTATACATATTTATAAGCTACTTTTCATCATCATCATTATATATTTTTATCATTGTTTACGCGGGTGAAACCGCGGGGTACTTCTATATTTTAAGAACGAGAACTTTTTAAGAGTTGAAACGTAGTTCAGCTGACAAGTTTGACGTGGTGTACGTGTTGGAACTAGTTTATAAACAAATGTCTTCCGATTGTAAAAGTTTTTCCAAATCTAGTAAGGTAAACTTATAATAAATTATAACTAAACTATGGACTGAAACCGATACAGAACCTCGTTGCATTCGATACCGCGTCGTTTATCAATGCGTCGTTTTGCTCTCATATATTATGATTTATGGTAAGCTAACGGTCACCCACGGTTTCACCCGTTGTTACTATCGCAAGGGCATTTCGGTATAAAAAGTATCATGTTATAATCTGGGTTTTTATGTTTATCAAATTTTATTTAAATTGGCCCACCGTTTTGGCATGATCACGACAAATAATAACAATAACACCCAAACAGACAAAGTAACACACGTTTATTATTTCAGCCTGTTGACGTACACTAGACATGGGTCCATAAAATGCTATGGAGAACAGTCTTGAGCCGCCTACATCCACCGACTTTCTGTGACCTTTAAAATTTCGTCGTTCATCACACAATACACTTATATTATATTAAGGACTTTGTTAGGATAAGGATATAATAATGCCTCTCGTTTCAGACAATTTCCGTTCACAGATTGTTTGTTATAGCTAATCTCATGGCACACTGGATTAATATTGAGATTTTCCTTAAGAGGTATTACGTACAGTGACGTCATACATAAAACCAACCTTTATTTTGCAGACTAGTTGCTAATCCGACCTACTCACGTGTACCAGTACCTATTGGTTGCTAGGCTGGTGAGGCCCGTTTTGATTTAAGACGCAACAAAGACACGATAAGGCAAAATTAGGGTGAAATACTGGAGTTACCTTGAACTTTTTTGATTATAAGTGTTTATTTATCATAAGAATTTACAAAGTAACATATCTAAACAAAGCAACTCTCCTAGCTTTGGCGCATTTTAAAGTTTTTTTGACAAAATATTAGGTCATAATCATACCAAATTTCATCCTAACAGGAACAGTCGATGCGTTGTTGAATTAAAAAAAAAACAAAATACTTATAAACATTGCCATTAAACGAAAGTAGAAAGAAGGAAGAAGACGTTAGACCCAGATCAAAAAAAAATTAACCAGGTCCCCTTCATGGAAGCAATTTATAGCAAAAACTTGATAAATACAAAAGGCCTTATTCATAATCTTTTTTGAAACCTGCTTTAGTTAAAATAGCTTTTGTTCTGTTCTGTCTTTTGTAAAATGTCATACGCCAAAACAAGACAAAAGCTATTTTAACTAAAATAGGTTTCAAAAATAATTATGAATAAGAGGGTTACTATCTAAAGAAAAGTAACCTATAGGTTACATCATGTTTTACTTTCGACCATATTATGATAGCTAATTATATTCTTGAAACGGTAGTTTTGTACAATTTAACCTTAAAAAAACAATTACCAACTTGAATAAGAACGTTGATGGTAGATGTTTCATGTTAGTCGATTTGTCATACTAGTACAGGCAAATTAGCAAAAAGTGTGGACCTAAGTCGTGTAGTCGTGGATTCTTATGGAAACGTTAGATGATACGAAAAGAAGCTAATCCTAGGTTTGCACCGTTTCTGGCGCTTACGGAAGGCTTTTAAATATTAGGTACAAACTTAAAAAGGCCGTAAATTTTAAAATTACTTCATGCAAGTTAAATTACGTATAGAGAGACTGTCTTAGTGCATTATGATTTTAATAAAAACCACGTGCATGTAGGGAACACAGTGTTGAACAAATGCATCTTCCGTAAAAAAAAACAGTATAAAACTTCCGGCGGATGTAGTACTAATTAAATGAATAAGTTTAAGTCGATTTCCAGAACTACATTAATTTTCCCCGAAGTAGAGCGACAATAAAATATGGAAAAGTGCCTTCCGTGAGACGCACCATGGTGCAAACCTGGTAATGTATTTCGAACATTTTTCTGATATGTCTATCAATTTGCACCGACTACCTTAATTTTCCCGGAGCCGTAATAACCACAAAAAGTTTTTTTGTAAATGTTTTTTTTTTGTATGTTCCGTATGTCGGATTTAAAAAATACTTGGTGCAAATGTAGATCATAACGGTTCAAAGTCTATGCCAAATTGCACCGACTGCTTCCCCATTAAGTTACGGATATTTTTATGGTTTTCACCCTATTTCACCCTGTTCCAGAGGGTGAAAATACTGATGCTTATTATTAGAGGTGATTTTAAGCCATACTAGCCATACCAATTAGAAAATTTTTCATGACTACATCTAATTAGTTCCACACTTGTGCAAAAAACACCTAATTTGACTGTACTAAGTATACGTATTTCTTATTCCAACCGAAGTTTGCGAAGTTTTTAATGTAAATACCTCTAGCTACATTTTATTTAATTTGCTTTTTATTTCTTTTAGCATAATATATTCCCAATAACCAAAAGTATCTCTACCGAAGGTAACGTGAAATTGAAAAAAAAGGTGAGTCACAAAATTTATGGGACGTCACCATCCTTCTTTCTAATCTACGTTTGTAACATTTAAGCAATAGACACACAAAATAAATTTTAAACCATTGTTATAACCACTTTAAGATTAAAGGAATATCTGACAATGAAATTTGACAAAATCGGGTTTTATTCTCAGGTTCTTAAGCGTACTGTACTCTGGATGATAAGTGATGTGTGTTCATAGATTTATGTTCTAGACAGCATGGGAGTTTCTCGATTTTCTTTACATTCATCACTCATAAGGCGGGCACGCTGCCAGTTCTTCATTCATTTTCGTTTGAACAGCTACAAAACGTTTTTCATGTATAAAACTTGTGGGAAATAGATATTATGTTTCACGTTTCAGTAAGGATATTAACAAAATTAATAAAATATACAGAAAAGTTACAACAAAAAAAAGTCACAACAGTTCTTGTATTGCACGTTCTTCGTTTTTTATTTTTCCTTGTCTCTACTGTGCTTATTTTGCATGCTGTGTTTACTTGTAAGAGATTGTGCATGCATAAGAATATTACTCTTTCCACGTATCAATTGCTGGTAGATCTAAATAAACAAATAAAATAAAATACATATATTGTGATCCTACATATCTGTACCTGACGGAACAAGTCGATATCGATACATTTTCAATTCCAAACTTAATCAGATAAGATATTGCAGATCACCCGATACCACTATCGGGTTTAACGCTCGACTTATTCTAATTTCGTCCTTGAGTAGCTTGCCTACTAAACCGTCAAAATGAGGGTAGAAAAAGTGCCAAACCCCTTCCCATTTAGATTGAAACATCTTTTACGGTGCAACTAAACAGTGTAGGGTTTTATGCCCTATACTTGATGAAAGAATACACAAGCCTAGGTGGATGTAGTGGCTAGTGACCCTGAGGTCCGATTCTAAAGTCGTGGATTTGAATCCTGGTCAAGTGCACCAATTATTGTCCACTCGGGTATTTATTGCACATGATATATATGGAATATTACCCGAGTGCATTATCGCCTCATCTAACCTACTGTAAATTCTTACAAAGGTAGGGCAAAAAGGGGCTAATTGAGGCTGTCTCAATTTCACTCGCCTTAAAGGAACGGCGTGAATGTATGTATTGTTATAGTTTCTTAAGCTCGTAAAGACGCCTACCCCATTCAAAGTTAATGAAATCATTCCCTAAAAAGTTGATTAACGTCACATATTCAATCACGGCCTCTCCTCCGGTTTCATTATTAACTTTGACATCTGTAAAACATCAAAATTTTCTTATCTACTTAAAGCTACGCGTCTCTTAACTTTAGTTAAGATGCGTTTTCAAGAGCTCATCTTCAGTAGGAGCCACTTAAAAGTTGTCGGTAAGTGCATTACGATTGTAAGTAAGTTAGAACTACACTGTACACGGATAGAATCAACGTTCACATTAATATATTAGTATAATAATTATGTTATGCTAGTTACTGGCGTATAGCAACTAACTAGCCTAACCTAAACCACAAAATAACTAGGCAGACATGCGAAGAATGTAGGTAATGCAATTGTGTTTTTGCAGTTCTGTCCGATGATAAAAGAGCGTATGGAGCATTATTAGAAGTTGAGGCACTTGAAGACCAACATCCACTCCAGGCACTTAAATATCGACAACGGGGCTGTTAGTTTTTTTTTTTGTATTGTGAAGATATAGCAGATCCACGTCAACATATCTGTAGATAAGTTAATCATTCCAGCTTTACCGAAGTTAAGACATGTAGAAAATTTACCCACAGATGACTACACTCGTCAGTTGAAAGTGCGTGGATAGTAATTAACGTAGTCCGAGGGTTGATAATGTTGTACTGCACGAGCGGTAGCCAGGTTTTACTTTCGGGGGGATTCAAGAAAATGAAACAACAAAAATGTACGCGAAATGACATTAATATCCGTGTAAAAAAAACTGCCGGCCTAACATTTTGAACATTATGGGGGGGTTTGAAACCCCTATCCCTCCCCCCTGGCTACGCTCATGCAATACTGACCTTAGGCTAGGGTTTGGATCTAACAAAATTTGCTTTACTAACAAATGACGAAACATGTGAACTTAATTTTCGAAAAATTATTTTCAAATTACAGTACTAAATTTTGTGACTATAATGAATAGAGCCTCTTAAAACTCGTATTAACCACGCTTGTATCGTGTAAATGAGGCTTTAGCCACTCAAAAGTTGCAAACAGTCGTTACGTGAATTACTTAAACTTTAAGAAACTTATTTCTCAGCTAATTAGTTAAACGAAAGGTTTAGACACGCTGGAACGTGACGTCATCCATGTTAATTAGGAAACGAGACTTGATATTTGCGGTAGAAAATTCGATCTAACTGATTACAATTGCAGCTTTTTCTTCCAAGGATGAACGAAAATAATGAAATTTGATTGATTGATTAATACTTTATTGTTTAACAGGAATACATAATATGATTTTGTCAAAATTAGCAGTTTAATGGGCGGCTATATCGCTGAAAGTTTATATGTGTTTTGTTTGTTGCTTTTATGTATGCAGTTGGTCACATAAATGAGAGATGAGAATGTATCAGGGAACTCTAGCCATTTATCAAGTTGCTCAGAAAAGAATAAATAAATAAATAATATAAATAAATGCTGGACATTTCACACAATTATCTAGCCCCAAGCTAAGCAGAGCTTGTGTTATGGGTACTAGATAACTGATATACTTAATACAATAACATTACATAGATAGATATTTTTTATTATAAATAGAAAATACCCAGAACACCCTGAACAAATATCTGCAGATTGTACAAATATTTGTTGCGAGGCGGGAATCGAACCCGCAACCTCCTGCGTCGCAGGCGAACCTTCGCCCGCCACGCCACAGAGGTCGTCAAATAGATAAGAAGAAGTTATAATCACCAAACTTGGCAGGCGGATTGGTGATCGCAGTATTCGTGTTGACTACCTGAAGTGGTTGCTGCTGCCCATCCTCTAGTGTAATACCATAGTCGATAAGGGAGATGGAAGGGGTCTACTTTCAGGCCGGTCACACCACGGCAACTGGACTCTGGACACACCACGGAAAACATTAAGTAGGTAGGTATTATTTATTTTACATGAATTGTATGTAAGTATCTAATTGAAGTTAAAATTGCGTTTTGTTCCCGCTTTATTGAATTTAGTGCATATTTAGTGTGACGATAATAATAACCTATGACAGTGGGGTTAGCACGAATAATTTACGTTACCAAGACGCTAGCGAGACGATCGCAAAAGTCAAATATTGGCCAATGACATCAGGGTAACTTGAAATCTTTGTAAGTTGATTGGTTCATATTTGACGTTTACTATCGTAACGCTAGCGTCTCGATAACGTTAGATGTTCGTGTTTGGGCCTCAGGTGGAACGTCAAGACGCTTCTTAACTAATATTATCTTATTGGTCAAAATCTGCCACCTACCTACTTTCGGAGCTACAAGGGAACAGATGAATAAAGTTACATAGGTACATAAATAGACTAATAAAATTAATTTTCATTTAAAAAACCGACTTCTGCCATTGTATTCGACTAAATATTTGGATGAAAAAAAAATGACGAAAGAACAATAGTGGTGAAAGGATTATGATACTTTCTGAATGCAAATGCTTGGTTTTGTTGCTGAAAATATCAAAATCGCCATATATGTATGCCTACAATATTTGAGGAGTTCCCTCATTTCCTCGTGGATTCCATCATCAGAACTGGATTCTGAAAAAAATGGGACCAATCTGGAAGTATATCTATTCAAATAAAAAAAGAATTTTCCAAATCGGTTCATAAACGACGGAGATATGAGTCAACAAACAAAAAAAAATAAAAAAAACGATTCGAGAACCTCCTCCTTTTTGTGAAGTCGGTTAAAAACAGCTGCCGTTAATTATGTGGGCTACTAAAAAGAAAATAAAAGAAAATGGCTGAACTCATTTGAATTTAAATATTTTTGCTACGATAGTTTTAATTACTTTCAGTCGGGTTGGTCCACTATTTTCTGAATGTTTTGATTAGTTGTTATTCTAATTAGCCTGAACTTCTCTGGGCTCTTTCTTTGTTTTATTTTATCAAAAAAAATACAACAAAAATATATTATAAATGTTATTTTATTTTGACGAACTCTTGGCTAACTAGATGCTTAGGTATTTACCTATATACATACTACTCTTTTAATGTATAATCGAAACTTAGAAATTGTTATTTTGATAGCTATGTAGGGACATAATAAACTAAAATTTCCTTGTTTTGTTTGATTCATTCTAATTCATCGAACTACGAAGAATTACAAATCCAATCATAGATCCAATTTTAGATCAATAGATCAATCGAAACATATCATTTAAATTTCCTTGTGGTTCTATGGACTGAAATTGATCGAACTACTAAGAATCAAGAATCATTGCTGTTCGATTGATCGAAACATCAGGACAAAGTTCCGCGTGGTTCGATCGATCCTCCCGGCCGGAAGGGTATTTTTCTATGAATTAGTCCATGTTTTGGGTTATGAACACGTTTGTATACCTGTCAGACACACGATTAGACAGAACTTTATAGAGATGGACATGTTGGAATTTTTTGGGTTTCGTTTCCGTCATTCGACTTTGGAACCTTGCAAAGCATTGGTACCAAAATAACGAATTTTTCTTACCGTCCCTTGTTCCTATATATCGACAGTCCAATATCTGTGAATATGGAGCGTGCTCGGAAGAAATACATTTGAGAATTTTAACTTCAAAATCTTTCTCAAAAGAATGAATAGAAATGCGTACCAAAATATTGTAGAACTTGGATATTGGAAACAGTAATGAAAATATACGAGTTAATCTTCAGTTAATTGAGATGAGTAATTTTCTTCGCGAGTTTAGATCGATTCAATTCCTCAATGTACAAGCTTCAAATAAATAAGTATTTTTTTGAAATTTTATCTTGACTCTTATGTTATTTTTTAATACTTTTTAAACTTATAAACGTCGCGGGGAGTCGGTGGATGGAGGCAGCTCAAGACCGTTCGTCGTGGCATTCTAAAGGGGAGGCCTATGTCCAGCAGTGGACTTCTACAGGCTGATGATGATGATGATGATGATGATGGAAACTTTCATGGAAACCAAAGTAACATGTGAAAATGTGACTAATTAGGAGGGAATTTAGGGGTAGATATGGGCTACGCCAGAGAGGCGACTAATAGCTAATGCATATTGCATTAGCTAATTAATACTCATTGTATGCGTAATCATATTCTTTTATATAAATAT
Source organism: Epirrita christyi (assembly GCA_951392215.1). NCBI lineage: Eukaryota > Metazoa > Arthropoda > Insecta > Lepidoptera > Geometridae > Epirrita > Epirrita christyi. Next base: position 4,284,646 of record OX595842.1, on the reverse strand, counting down.
TAATTGTACCTACCTTTGAATCGGAAAATGTTATAATTTTTTGAATTAAATGTATACCTTATTAATGTAATAATTGAATAAATTAATAATACTTATTGAATTGTTACATAATAATGTAGTAAAATAAAAGTCTTTATTACTTAAACTTTTTTTTGTATTGTTTATGGTTCTTATGGCGACATAGGATACTTTCGTCATTGAAAAAAAATTAGGTAAATTCTTCAGAAGTCAAATAAACTCAATATATTAAGGGTTAACTCGTCATCGACTTCTTTCATAAAGTCAGCTTGTCAAGACACAAATTATGTCAAATAATCCAAAAACTGCCGTTAACGTACGTTAAACTTGGTACATATTGTGTACAACATATTATGTTTACATAATCCTTGTTAAGGTTACACGTGCACATGAAATCCTGAACTATGGGTTTGCAAAACAGGTTTGTTTGCATTCCGAACGAATGGCCCGACTTGAACAGAGTTTTTGGTATCATGCATATAAAGTCGGTTTTTATGATTGCTGTAGGTTTCATTCAGATTTGGTAGGGTGCAATTTTCGATACAATATAATAACGATCGATTTCACTGAACATTGCTATAAAGCAATGTTCAGTGAGTTAATTTATATGAATCAAAAAATATAGTCTACAACTAGAAGGATATGGTACGTACCTACCTAAATATAAAGATGACAAAAAGAAGATTTATCTTTGTTTACTTGTTTTGGCTGCATAATTCATTCATTCCGATAAGTGAAACTGGTTGATAGCAAAAAATATGTGAGAGATATACAACTAGCTCCAAATACACTTTGAATCAGCTGTTCATTGAATTGCTGAGCATTGTGAATTCAATAGTTTCCAGTACTTTAAATCTGAAACCACGCTCAGAATTGCAACGGAATCTTGTATTTTTAGTTCCTTCTGACTTCACAATTGGTTCAGCTCTGCTGATTCCCCCTTTACTATTGTTCGAGCCAGGATATTTATGAAAATTGTGTTGGTTTTTGGTACTTACATTTCTTTAAAACAAACATAGTTTGGATAGTTTGTTTGGAAGTAAACAAACTATCCAAACTATGTTTGTTTTAGTGTGAACTTTCTTTGCATTTTTGTCTATTGCAACAAAATTTAGAATACCGGGCGTAAAAAGACTACTCCCGAAAACTGATACAGTGCATTCAGACCATGATTCTATAAATATTTATGCTGAAAAAAACACGAAAAAAAATGCTCTTTATAAATATCCATAAAATATCTTTAAAGGAACACAAAAACGTATTTTCCATCATTGAAAACACGTTAATAAATAAAAACGTAAAAAAAAGCAATGAAAACCACAGGAGAAATATTGGCCCTACGGGTCGATCAGCTAACCAGGAGCGTTGATCTCGCGCGGCCGGAATAAATGCGTACATTGCTGGCTGACAAATACGATACGAAACGAAAAAAAAGGTTTTCTCCGGTATGAATCACCTCTCAGGCGAAAGCTATTTTATATAGCTATGATATAGGTTGCTTTACCGGTACCTTCAGTATTCGGAAGCTGTCTTTTTACACCCCCGGCCGGTTAAGTCGCGGTATGTACTTCGCGTGGCAGCTAAGTATAGCCGCGAGTCAAAGAGAGTAGTGCACCGCCGCAGGTCAAGCTTAGGCTGGTTTCTTGAGTCCGATCGGGCTAGTTGAGACCCAAAGGCCGTATGTGTTGTAATTGTAATTGCCTCAAAACTAAATTTGCATTTTATCATCATCATCATCATCATCATCATCAATCAGTCCTTACGCGAACAGACCGCTATTATATTTCCTAAAAATGTAAGTATATTTCTACAGCGTGTTGTTTGGTGAAACCGTCTCTCATTTAAACTATACATATTATTCTCACTGTTACTATGCTGTATACAACCCAAACACGGCCACAAATTAAACTGCAATACCTGGATATACTAAAGGTTGAAGGTGAGGTGTGTTTTCTGCTGTTGTTTTCTTGCTATAAAATTTGCATAGTTCGTCCCCGCAAGCACTTGGCGCGTTGGGTTTGCTACTGTAATTTTAACCAGCTTACATCTTGAGAGTGAGACCACTTTTTTAGTCTCGTATTTACAATTAGTAATTCAACGTTAAAATTTTTGATGGATCTTTTACGTCAGCTATGAGATTTTAACCTAGAAGAAATTACCGTCCATTTAAAAGTATCAAGCTATCAACTGAATAGCAGCTGTGACCGCTGAATATTTCAACAAAAAAAATACCACTTAAAACCACATTTTCATTACTATCAAGGAAAACTAAATATTTATGCTCTTTGAAATGAGAAATGTTTGCTTTTTGCATAAAATTGCAACAACTTTAAGAGCAATTTAAATTCCTATTTAAATTTTTACATAGTTTAACGTTGTAAATCTCTTTAGGTTCTTTTGTGCGTCGCCTTTGGGATTGTACTAACATAATTTACTCAGGTTCTCCAAAATAAAAATAGAATATTTTAATTCTTGCGAAGGCTACTTTGACCTCCTCCAATTGGGTTACATCCCCGTCTAAATTGCAAATTTTTACATAAATTTTTCTCGTTTCTTTCATTACCTCGATTCTATTAGCATTATTTTGTTAATGATATTTTGTAACAGCTTCGTAAAACTTTCAATCATTATTACCTTACTTTACCTATCGTTTTTTACACCTGACAAAGTCTACTTTCATTTAACACCAAGTACCTGCCTTACCAATTCGTATGTTACCCATTGCAGAAGCTTTGGTAAGTTAAAATGCCATTCACATACTCGTGCATGTGCATAAATAACCAAAAGTTAGGGCGTTTGGAGATTTCGTTTGGAAGCCAGCCAAGCCAATAGGAAGTTACCAAGTAGAACTGCATACAGCTATGAACAACGCATAATGCGGAATGCAAGTGAGAAACTGAACTAATAAGATTGTATCAAATGTAGTGTGAAAAGTTTCAAACTGAAAAGGGAAAGTTATTCAACAGGTTGCGGGTTCGATTCCCGCCTCGGAACAAATATTTGTACGATCTGCAGATAATTGTTCCGGGTGTTCTGGGTATTTTCTATGTATAAAAAAAATATTTATCTATGTAATGTATTGTATTAAGTATATCAGTTATCTAGTACCCATAACACAAGCTCTGCTTAGCTTGGGGCTAGATAATGTTGTGTGAAATGTCCAGCATTTATTTATTTATTTATTTATTTATAAGTTCTATGTTTGTATATTGTAAAGTATCATCATCATCATCAGCCTTTTTAAGTCCAATGCTGTATATAGGCAACCCTCAAAGAATTCCATGACGAATCGTATTGGGCCGCCTCCATCCAGCGACCCTTAAAATGTCTTTAATTTAGTTGGGTAAATCTTACACTGCATCGTCTGGTTCATGGACGCCACGAATTTATAGAGAACCTATTTTCACGGTTGTCGGTTCTGCGAGCATGGACTGCCTATTGCCTCTCGCTAATTCTGAGAGCTGTTTCGGTGTTTCTGGTTCTTTCACGGATCTTCTCAATTTAGTTTTACGCAGTGAGTGTCGCAAGTAAAGCTCTATCCATAATCCGTTGCGCGACTTTTAAAGTGTAAGCCACACTCATTAAAAAACATTCAGTTTTAATGTGGAAAATGCAGATCTTGTTGGCCTCGAACCCGCATCTTGGCCACCAATAAACAATGCCTTGATCATTCTAGCCATGTAACAGGCTGATGCCAGCTTCGAAATTGGTGTGCAAATTTAGATTGGCACATTTAGACGTTTTAACATTTTTGCTTCACATCTTTTAAAGTTTAACTCTTTTCATTGATTAGTGTTCACCTTAATTCTCTACGTTGATCAAAATATGTTATAGTATCTAAATTTATCATAAAACTGGTCGTAGTATCTATTCTAATTAGCTTTACCCACTGCCTACTCTCAAAAAAAACCATTCTTTCCAATTCTATGCCAATCGAATTCAGTGTTGCTATCGCCTTCACAATATCATCCGATCATCTGGCTGTTGGTCTCCTTAATGATCTATGACCCTCGCGTGACCACGATTCGTTCACAACCATTTTACAGCCTTGCTAACAAGTTTACTTGAAGATCTTTCATTGTTGTCACTCGACTTAGACCTTTAAAATTACGATTTATGTTCTTGTTTCTCTCGATGGTCCTATGCTATAGACTCATCAATTACGATGCTGCGATGAAATAACTCTGTTGCGAAGAAATGCAAATAGAATAATACACATAATTTAAAATTAGCTTTTATTTGATTAAACGCATTATTATTGTCATTCAGCGTGACAGTGCAGCCAATGTCTTGGGGACACTTCTGTATGGTTGTGATTTGGATCAGTTTAGATATTTTCATTATCGTTTTTAACTATTTTAGACAGCTCAACTGATTCAATTGTATGTTTAAAATCTTGTATACATTTGTATTACCTGTATTATTTTTTCCGTAAATCAATATTACTTGAAAATGTATTGGTAATTTGTTTTCTCCTGTTTACAGGTATTATTACATTTAAAGGATCAGGTAAAAGTCAGATTAACAATACATCATTTCCACATTCACTTAGTTTGGGCAAACGCCCATACTACAGCTAACATACTCTAGCTCTACAATAATAAGTTGTAATATCATCCCTATTATAGGAATGTGTACTAATAAGTTAGCGCCCTACAACTATGTTTACTTACAAAGGCTAAGCTTTAATCTTCCCACAAATAATTTCTGCCTTACAATGTTGTCAATGGCGTATTCAAAATGTAATTTGGGTCATTGTCCTCAGGAACTAGCAGCAATAACAAAAGATTAATGACAGTCGGATGGCCTGTGTCATAACGCAGCATAATGAATTCTGCTGTTTAGAACACAGATGTGAAATAGCTCTTGGTTGAAAATATGTATATTTCAGAACCAGTCTTTCATAAAAGAAATATGGGAACTAGAATGATTTGCGTTAACCTTGAGCCATCTAGCACAAGGTGATGCAGAACAGCTATGTGTTTTAAATGGTTAATTATAAATTTTGGGGTGTTAGTTTTTTGTTACTTGGTCTCGCCGTAATATCTAACGTTCGTCCGATTGATAGATTGTCTTTGTTTTTACATATGTGCAAAGTTTTATCTCAAACTCCATATGTTTGGTACCGTTGTGTATCTGGCCTAAGACCCCTCCATCTCCTCCCGTGGATGCCGTAAAAGCCAACTAAGGGATAACACCAGGGGATGGGCAGCAGCATCCACCCGAGGACACAACACGAATACTGCGATCACCAATCCACCTGTCAAGTGTGTCGATTACGACATTTACAAACATGTTATGGGGGAGGCCTCGTCCAGCATTGGACGTCTAAAAGCTGGTGATGATGATGTCGATTTGCTGGAGTGTAGCTGCACATACTAGTCGTTAGCGTCCATTGTCAAGCCCATCATTAGCTGGTATACGTACCTTTAGTTGTCAAGTATAATGTGAACACAGTTTATGCATTTGGTTTGTTATTTGGTGGGAAGAATATTTCCTTTCTTAGAGCGGGAAATGCTCTAAGGTTTTTGTACTAGTTTTATCAGATAATTGATCCCTATTATTACTAACAACATCGTAAAGTTGGGTAAATAGGCAGAAAAGAAAACAGTGTGAGGATTGATGATGCTTTTAGGTTCATGGTTTACGTCTGTTTTTCAACAGCGCCCATCAATGTAAGCAACCCATATAAATTGGTATAATATATATGCAAGAAAGTACTCAATACTCAATACATTTATTGCTTTCAATACATTTACTTTTTACTCATCTGTTCTTTACCTATCTTAAAGTATATATCTGTATATCGCTATAGCAAAACAAAGTTTGCACCTATGTGTTTCTCTGTCGTATAATATTCTCTATTAATTTTTAACCATTTAGAACCTAATTCATTTTGTAAAACGGGATATTTTCATGTAATATCCCGTTTTCTTTTCATAACTCAAAAAGGTTAAGGCAAACAAAATTTCCCGTTTTACGAAATTAATGATATAATTTTTTTAATTTTTCTAGTGTAAGCTATTTTTTTGTCACGTGGTCAGTGGGTCTTCTCTCGTGCGACATTATCTTTAGTTCTCAAAAATATTACGTAATCTTCATCTAAAGTCTTCAATCATTTTAATTAGACCTCATTCTGGCTAACAAATTCATGAAATCAGAGTCCATTGTTCTGTGAAAATGTCTAAAATATGACTGAGATTAGCTACGAAGGAAGCCATCTATAAAAAGGAGCTGATTCATGAGATTCGTTAAGAAAGTAAGTTTAATATTCTCTCGAACACGATCTAATCTACGTCGCCAAATACAAAAGTCTCGGATAACTTCATTCTTCAAGACCCATTGAGATTGATGTGTTGAATTCAAATCTTATTGAATTTTGAAATTCTTTTGACATGTTCAGAGATGATGAATGTTTTTATTTTGATTAATTTTCATATTAATCTAAAGCTTTTAGACTTTTAGCTTTTAGATATAAAAAAAACAACTAGAAGTAGGTATTGTTGGACATATTCGTACACTTATACGTGTCCTCCGATACGGTTTGTTTTCAATTTAACCGGAATTGCGTTACTCAGGTATACGTACTTGTATTTATTGTTTTGGTGTATACTGTTCGACCATATCAAGAACCACCCAAATACCTTTTCATTTGAGTTTTTAGTATTTGGCTCATACTGTGAGACTATACTATCAAGAACTTCCCAAATATATTTTCTTCTGAGTTTAATATACGTCTGAGGAAGCCTCAGATTAGTTCCTTCAAATACATATTTACGTTTCATCTTATTTTGGTTCTATATCAAAAGCTTATTAACTGAACTTAATATAAATAGTGAGCAGATAGTTATTTCTCTTTATTCTCTCCGACGACTAAGATTAACGAAACATTCAACGAACTTCTAAATGCGTGAAAAGTAGTATCTCTTTTAAACTATCATCAGATAAATTCACGCCATTAAACAATTAAGCCAGTTTCAGTTCAGTTGTTTGCTGAAATCGCTTGTTCTACAAGTACAAACTTCTCAGACCCCATATTTCAAGTTCTTCACATCTTAAGACTTGGAAGAATTGCATACACGGCTCACTAGCTAGCTGAAATAGTCTTAGAGCTTCTGAAGTATTCCTATTGTGTGAAACCTTTGCATAACCGGGGAAAGTGGAGAAAGAAATGTATGCCCAGCTCATTTGAGGAAAGGCTGGTTTAAAATAATTTACATTCTAACAGCTACATTTTGAATCAGTAGGAAATCACTCTAGAATTAGTCCTAAGGTGATGCAAGCACAGTATAAGAGAGAAGCGTGTTATCAACTGGTGAAAATAGTGGTTCCTTCTAACTCTCAAAGTAAGCCAAGCCGTGTTTGTTTCCTGATTCTTCTAGGCTTGGTCGCGTTGGAACAGGAGTAATTTTAGTATATAAGACGATTCAAAATGATCCGTGTGATTTCAATGAATAAAATTCTTTTGATTTGATTTTGATTTCTCTTATGTTATCGTTAATTTCATCTCTATGGTATCCTCAGGATGGTTTAGCTGTTAGCGTATCTATGACCAGCTTGAGGTAACACCATTTCTCAAGCTGTGATGATAATGATCTAGCTGTTTAACATTTGTGTGTGTGATAGTTATACACCCGTGAATGTTCGGGTAGGAAAACATGTTTTGGTTGCTAAGTACTGCGTATTTGCTTAGTCGGTTTACTATCTCATACTAAGGGATGTTTGCTGTAAGGGTTGGAAGCTGCGATATTGATCCCTTGACCTGACTTGTCTGCCAAGTTTAGTATCAGAGACTAGGGAACGAACGGAGTAATATACTCCGTATTGGCTAACATTTTTGTGTCATATAACAGTGATATTTAACGTGAAATTAAACAAATGATGATCAATGAGGATCTTTGATTAAGTATTCAATCAATCACAATGAACTGACTTATTAGGGTCAAGTAACATACTATTTATCATCATCGTATAGGCTTCAGTATCGCGCTCATACTCAATTTACTCAGGCTGCGATATTTATGTTTAGCATTACAAAACAAAAAAGTTACTAGATGGATTACTTTACACTGTATTTAATGTAAGCCTAAAACGACGCACAATCTGAAATAAATATCACAAAACCATGGGTCATTTGGGTATGGATCTGGCAGAATATGAATGATGTATGTAATTACTATAAAAACTACATAAATCAACTCTAATTTTGCACCTAGATAAAGAGGTTTCCACTACCTTACTTATTTATTAGTTCGCCACTATTTTATTATTTATTTCAACACAAATTATCAAACACAAAATCAAACAAACACAACAAACACTTTGTGAACAAAGACGAAACTTCACTTTGGCAGATTGCGACATCCGAACTTCAGTTTTTGTCTATGAACGGTCGTCAAACGACCGTCCGCATCTTGATGAAAGGAATAGAAACGGTTGTATGAGCCCATAATCAGCCTGAATAGTGCGTATTTTGTATGTCATCATCGCGCCCGCGCGTGTTATCGCTTCTAGATGTTATCTCACACAAAAATAGCTTCTATAGCTTGATCTTTACCTTAACAATCCATCGCACAACCCCCCATCTAATATTTAACATGTCAAAATGTAAACGTCCCAATTTGCACAATTCTTAACGGTCTCAAAAAGTGAGGTGGGTGAGGGAATATCTGAAAACTAATGAAACTATCTAGAAAGTTCTGACAGACTCGTTTATATAGTTCTGAATTTGCATGAGTTATGGAGTCTTTCTTTCATTTCGGAGTTAGATCCCTTTCTTTATTTGCTCGAACTCGAATCTACTTTTGGTGAGAAACGTGACTTGTAGTGTTTGTTTCTGTCTTTGTGGGAGGCCAGTTTGGGTAGAATTGTTTTTAATGTGTACCGATTACTAATACGCAACCAGTTCTTTAATTTGAGACTCGGTTCACCTGAATTTACGATTTATTTTTAGATTTTCAAGTTATGCTAACTAGCATAAAAGTGCAACTAAGAATTTTCTATCTTTCTATTGGTTCAATAAGCCAGCAGACCAACGGAGCTTTCTCGAACACGTAAAGAGTATTTTTATAGGTAGGATAAAACTATGAGCTAATAACACTAGCAAATTAGTCTCTACGATCTGAATTGATTTCACTTAGCACAAAACGAGCTTGATACTAACCCAGCAAAACCGAAGTGTCATGAAAGTACCTGATACTTTAAGCTCGTAATGTCCCTCGTCCGCAACTGTCTCCGGTAATGATCGCACGAACCTCCGCAGGGACAATTCTGACAAAATTTACTGCACTCAAAAACTTTGAAACTCAAATGCTCACCTTATAACGTTTGCCCAAGCAAACATAGAAGTTGGTTATAATGTTGGTACCAACATCAGAAGTTGGGCAATGAAATTGGACTTAAACATGTTACGAATATAAACCTGCTTTAACATAGGAATCCCGATGGAATTGAAATAGCATTTTTTGATCATTAGGCAGAAGATAATGTTTTTTTCATCACTCATGCTAGCATGCATATTAGGTAATAGTTAAGACAAAAAATGCACCGTAAATGCGATTAACGGCTAGGGCAAGGATGCAGGAAGTAGGTGGATGGAGGCAGCTCAAGACCATCCGTCTTAGGTGAGGCCTGTGTTCAGTAGTGGACTTTTACAGGCTGATGATGATAAAGGACATTCAATCACAAATATAGGTAATTCCTTAGAATAACGACGCTCTTTTGAGGGTAATTCGATTGATTGTTGGTAGAGTGCAAGATTTTGTTTTGTTTGGTAATACTCAGGTAGATTATAGATACCAATCTATTTAACCAATCTTAATTTTGAACAAAATTTATGCGTGTTCTTTTTCACAAGAAACTACGAAAAAATTATTAATTCAAAAAGTTCCACCTCACTTCAAAGGCCTTCCCAGGAATTCGTTTGTAACTTTAGAATGAGACCGGATTCGTAGAAAAACTTGAATAATTTCAAATCTTTTTCTCCCAAAGGTGTGCCGCGCCTGTGGAGTGTTAAAGCTGTGAAGAGAAAGCATTACCATAACAGCCTCATGGGCGGGGAATTCCTGGAATAAATTGTAACTCGTCGCCTTATTTAGAACTTTTGGATGTCATTCGTAATGTCCTCCTTGCTAGGACAATAGCTACAGTAATATTTCTGGAAGTTTTAGTCTTAAGCCTGGTCAGCTGCACCATGTTTTGGTGTTTTACAAACATTATAACATTGTTTTCTAAAAGAAAGGGGGCATGGCCTAACTGTTTTGTGTTAGCAAAAACACCAACATGTTCGCCACTAACTAGGAAGTAGTGCCATGGGTGTTTCCGCCCACAAAATAGACCCCTCTATCTCCTACCGTGGATGTCGTAAAATCCGATTAAGAGATTAGATGGAGGATGGACAACAGCATCCACCCGAGTCATCATCATCAGCTAGTAGAAGGCCACTGCTGGAAATAGGCCACTCCCATGAAATGCTACGACGAACGTCCCGTATAATGTCTTAAGTCCATCGAGAGAGTGTTTTCCTTTACAGCGTCGTCCGGTTCGTGGTCGCCACTCGAGAACCTTTGTTCTCCAACGGTTGTCAGTTCTTCGAGCTATATGCCCTGCCCATTGCCACTTTACAGAGAGCTTTGTCGGTGCTCTTGATTCTTCTACGGATTCCCTCATTTCGAATTCTTATTACGTAGTAATACTCCTATTAGCACCCGAGTACTCAATAAGAGATGTGGTGTGTCCGACCTAAGAATTAACTCTTCTGTCTCCTCTTATGGATCTTGAAAAAGTCGACTTAAGGATTACACCAGGGGATTTGAGCAGCAGCATCCGCCTGAGTATTCAACACCAATACTGCAATCACCAATCCGCCAGCCAAGCGTGGTAATGGCAATTCCGCTCGTTGTATTTTATTGAGGAGGCCTCGTCCAGGAGTGGACGTCTACATGCTGCTGATGATGATGATGATGACCTGGGACTTTTTTATATCTGAGGTCTTTATAAATTTAACTCGAGTGCTCAAATACTGACGGCTGTTATGCTATTCACATAAAAAATAATTTCCATCATCAAATCTATACCAACCAGGAGTATATTAGGTAAGTAGGTAACTAAGATTATGACCCACTAAATAATTCCAATTCTCAGCAGTGGCAAAGACTAATAAATGTTATAGCAGACATACATACATAGATATATCTGTAAGTATAGATAACTAGAGCTTGTGTAAATCGGCTCTTTTCGCATGTTTATTAACGTGTTGGCGCGACAAAGGCTTTAATACAAAACATAAATAAAGGGGAAAAACAAAGTTTACGATGTAAGCCACACGCATCCCTTTGAACCATGCAAAAGGGTCTGAACGTATTTATAGTTGACTATAAATCTAGTAAAGGTAGGACAAAGCAACCTCAACGTATTCCGTACAAAAGACGAATGATTCTCATTATTAAAGGCTTCTATTGATTTAATGTTAGGCTAGTTTCATTTACTTAGTTTTATTTCGTTTTAGTGTTACACATTTAATTTAATGAATAAGGCATAGATCATGTCGTGGTGTGTCTGGCCGATGAAAAGATCCCTCGGTCTCTTCCCCTGGATATAGTTAAAGCCAACTAATGGATTACACCAGGGGATAGACAACAGCATCTACCTGAGTACTCAATACTAATACTGCGATTACCAAGCCGGCTGCCAAGCGTGGTGATTAGTTACTGATAGGTCTGGTAGTTATGATCCGTTGTACTAATAGATCCCGTGTGCTTGATGTCGTTGGTAATCCAGTCACCAAACGGATCTGTTTAAAAAATGATTATTTTAGTGAAGAAACAAATATCTGCCTATAAATAGGCTTAGGGGTATTTCGTCATCGGGTAATTTGGTCATCAGAACGATTATGGCAAATGCCTCACTGCATTCTATGAGGTTAGACCTCGTCCAGCAGTGAACGTCTAAAGGCTACTTAATAAGGCACAGGCAGGCAATTGTCATTGAGCTGTGACCTACATTTTACAACCACAGGCGAAACTATTGCTAAAGCATAAGGCAGTCAGGAGTATTGCTATAGGTTAGTACTTGTTACCATTATAGCCTCTACTCTCTTCATCCATTGTTGTAAGAAACGAGGTAAAAAGCCTTCACACGCAAACACGTTCATAAATCTACCGAATTGCGGAGTCTTCGACTATTCAGTGCGGGTAATTCGTTTTACTATCTTGATTTTTCTTATCAATACGATTAAGGTTAGTAGGATTAGTACATTTTCTTTTATTACCCAATAACTCAAGGAACATAGCACATGTGTCGACTGGGTTTTTGCCTGAAACCTACCTTATTATAATCATCGTCATTATCAATATCATCATCAGATTCATTCAAGATTGCATTCAATTTTGGAAAAAAAAAATTGTGAAGCTGATTACCTTCTTTTCTCGCAATCGGGTAAAGTAAAAAATTCCAGGTGTAAGGGTAAAAATGCAGACCAAAAAACTGGCCAAGTGTGTGTTTTGGGGCGACACATGCTGTAGGGTTTCCTTGTTATTTATCTTGAAGCGGTTTATTTACAGATTTACTCTTTTATTTGTAATAAGTTTTCATCACAGGTTACCTGAATTATTTTTAATTTAAAGTTTCTACCATGGCTTAATTGGGTTATAATTGAACGAGCGAAGCGAGTTCTCTTAGTCAAGTTGGAAGAATCGGCATTTGTATGTATGTATGTATGTATGTATGTTTGTCCGATAAAAACTTCCTAACCGTTAATCCGATCTTCATGAAATTTGGTATGGGGGTAGATAGTATTGGTACAATTTTTAGGTAAGGTTATGAGCTATATCGATCGGGGGGTACTGAGATATTGGGGGCAAAGAGGGGGTAAAAAAAATAAAGTGAGACAGTCAGATCAAGTGGGGTGTTTAATGAAAGCGCTTTAGTTGGACATTTTAAAACAGTTTTTAGTAAGTATTTAGATAACGTAGTTCTTGAGATATTAGGGAAAAACGAAAACGTAAAATTCAAAAATTCTAAGGTACTTCCAGCAATCCCACAATGCTGAAATTTGGTACGCTTGTAGCTTTTGTGACTTGTGTCACAAAAGCTACAAGCGTACCAAATTTCAGGACAGTTTGACAGGGAATAGCCTGAAATTGAAGAACTTAGAAACTTGTACTCTATAAAACAAAAACCAATATAACATCCGTTATTGACCTCCCATTGCTAGGAATATGAATGACGTTGGAGTTCTATGCTTTTGCGTCAAAAGGACGTTATCAATTAATTCGTCGGGTACTTTATTTACTGGTATGTAGTATGTACGCCCGTTGCTTAGTGCTTATTTAAAAGTTATTTTGTGAAGTGTAGGAAATTACCTCGAGGTGAAATTAAAAAAAAAATGGAAATTATGGAAATGTCTTACTTAAGTAGTCGGGCTGATAAAGGTGTCATCGCGAGGTCTCAGTTCGGGGCGAACCACTAGTTATAAAAAGTTTCTTGGACTTAAATTACAATAGACTGAATAGGTTTATCTTTCTAATTGTAGCTAACAATGCCTCATACTAAAATATCACTATAAAGATATAACCACACGCTGGAATGCGCTCAAAAACACATTAAATCATAGCTGTGTACCTATAGTTAGTAAAATTAGAAACTTTGGCAGTAGCTGTACTTATTTCTTATCCAAAAATATTTTTATTTACTTATACAGCACTAAACTAAGATGCACTCGGCTACCATTGAGCCTGAGTGAGAAGGAAACTTGAATTTGCCTGGAACTCTAAAGTACCCATAACATACCAAAATTCATAATTGTTGACGCTTATTGTGGGTCGGACGGATGGACTGTAGGGTGTTATACAGGGTCCCTTAGGACTACGGAACTCTAAAAGTAACAAACGCTCGCTGTCCCCGTTCCGCGGATAGCTGGTACTTATCTTGAGTGTATCCACAATTTATGGTAACACTTCCACGAGCTTCACGCATACTAAAGCTTAGAGCTTAGATTTAGGTGTGGTTGAGTTATAAGAGGAGCGGTTCGCGGTATTCGTAAAGAAGTGGTCAATCACAAAATTAAACGATTTAATAAAACTCAAAGCTCTTCTAAAAAAATCTTATCTGTTAGGTAAGATGTAACCAACCCATATAGATAGTCACCAAAACTGTTTGGTAAGAGATAGCTAAACTGTTTGGAATAAGGTAACTGACACTGCTTGGTAAGTGACAGCTCACTGTTTAGTAAGAGAAAGCTAAACTGTTTGGTATTTGGTAAATTAACTGCTTGGTATTAAGTTTTACATCTCTTTTTGTTGTCCTCATAAAATGGCGAGCTTGATAAGTGGCAGCAGTTCTTGTAGGCACAGCAGTAGAAATAGCAGTTTCTGTTCGTTCACTAGCCACCGCTTCACGCTCCGTTCATTCAACGATGAGGTCTTACAGCTAACTTCTCTGCTCCCTGGTTATCTTGTAAATTACCAAATTTCTGTACCGTGCACTCAAAATGTTACCTCACGTAAATGTTTAACAATAACCACTCATTATGAGTGGTAATGGCTATTATGCTATTATGCAGAGAACTGAATTGTTAAGATGGATGTAACTTTTTACTTGATTAAAATTGGTGATAAGTACTCAGAGATAGATGTAGATGCTGCAGCCCATCCCCTGGTGTAATACCTTAAGGTTTTTACTACATCCACGGGAGGAGTAGGAGGTGTTTATTCTTAAACAGGACACACCACAGCACAAAAATTAAAATAATTACGAGAACTTTAATCAAATCGAGACTATAATACAACAAACACTGATACTAAAAAATTCTCTATGAGCTATGCCTTTTGTCAAAAAAATATGGCGAACGAGTCTTTTCAATAGGTATGACAAATATGGGATGAGGCTACTCTATAAGTGGCACTTTCCCCTGATAAATGATGAAAAATGTTCATAATATATTTTCTTTTCTATGACAATTTTGCTTGATATGTAGGTTTGCTTGCAAGTTCATAAAAAAATGCTAGTTACTGATTCATCATCATCAGCCTGTGAAGTCCACTACTGGACAAAGGCCTTCCCCTAGAATGCCATGACGAACGGTCATGTGCTGCCTCCATCCACCGACATCCTGTGACCTTTATTTAGTCCATCGAGTGGAGGGTTTGCCTCTAGCGTTGTCAGGTTTGTGGTCGCCACTCGAGAACCTTTCCTCAACGTTTGGCAGTTCTATGAGCTATGAGTTACTGATTGGGAGTCACAATTACCAACTGGTGAAAGTTACAAAAGAATATTTAAAAAATCTCTTGAAATTTTTGTCACATCGCTTATGCACAACTGCAACACTGTTCATTAATTTGGCAGAAAAAGAAAACAAAAACCAGTGCCCCAAAAAAAATAGACTAGACATAACTACATTTAAAGTGCACTGACAATAGGACTAAGATATACACGCATCAGCTCCAAAAGCTGCCTTTGTATTATAAATAATAACAATAATGATAATAAAACTTAACGTTTGCTTAAACAAAACAATGCATCAAACAAAACTTTGATAGCTTAAACCCAACTTATAAATGAAACTTAGGTAAGTATTATGCACTTTGATAAATTAACCTGAATTTCATGCAAATAATGTTTAAGCAACATAAGTTAACCTAATTATTGTCCAACTAAATGAGCTACTTGAGCTGAATTGCTTTTAAGGCTAACCTACATTTTGGGACTGAATTGCACGCGTAAGCCGAATGTGGCAGCTGTGGCCTAGCTGAAAAGACCAGCCTGCGCATTCCATTTTTTTTATTTATGGCCTCTTAGGAAAATCTCAATTTTGCTAATGTCAAGTACGTATATCATTCACTATTATTCAATTCAATCAATATCAAGTCGTCAAGTCATATTCTAGAAAAGCGATGGCAGTTTTACTAGAATGTTCGTGAACCACCTTTTCGAAAAGACACTCAATACTCTATATTTAAATTCACTATCATGTTTTCTTTATAAGCTACACCGGTTAAAATGCCACCAAAATTACACGATACTGTAACTCAAAAAACACTAACTATGAAACACTGAAACACTAAAAATAAACGACGTCTTCTTTCGAAAAAGAAGAAAAAGTCTCAGTGATTGTGATGTGACACTTTTATAGAAGATCCGTCAGATTGACACTTAAATTCACTTAAAATAAACACAAGGATTTTTTTTTTACATCTAAAACTTTGTTTTCGTCTATACAAAAATAATAATAAAGTTAATTTATTGGACAAGGATAACTTTGAATTGTCTTATAAACTGGTATATTATTTTATTATCGTCTTATAATTAGTTCCTACCTGTTCCAATGCAACCTCCTTTAAGATCACTTGAAACATCTTTGAAGAGCACATACGAGTCTCCTTGCATTTATCATGTTATATTTAGTTATATTTTCTCTACAAAATGAACTACGCTTATCGTAATTTTACTCCTGCAGTAACCTAGTTGTCCTTTCACAAGCTGACGCTTCGAACTGATCTGCCACGATTTATAGGCAAGCTGTTTACCCATTGAACCTACATGTTTATAGATATCTTTTGTACCCTCTATGAAAACAACTTCATTTATTATTCGTGGATATGGCCGTGAGATTCTTATCGGGAAAGTCGGAAAATCTCTGAATATCTGTAAAAGATCTAAATATGTGAACATTATAATTTAAGAACACTCGAAATAAGATCGCAAAATAGGTAAGTACATTCTCAAAGCTTAATAGGGGGGAATAAATATCAATATTTAGATAATAAAGAAAGAGCACTTCAGATTGAATAAAAGTAAACTTTTTTCTAAATTTAATTCCAGAATTTGTGTATTATTTAAATGATATCTACCCATTTTCACGAAATTGACCAAAATTAAATTTATTAACATGTACCAAAATCTAAACAGCTATTGCTGAGAAATAAAACACCTTAATACCATGTTTATAAACAGTTTTAAAAGTATGGAGAGGCTTTTAATCACATTTTTTTACAAAAAAAAACAGGAATTTTTTGCTAAGTAATAAAGCTAAATTTGGGAAGTGTTCGGCTTTAGAAAACACCACTTTTCAATCATTTTTGCAGACTTGACTCTTAACATAATATAGGTAGGGTTTTGGAAAAAGCGTATTCTAGTAAAAAAAATTGTCTTGCTTAACTTTTATCCGGCCAAAACTCTGAAAAGTCAGAGTCTTCCGGCTACGTCAGCTATCTACGTATTCGTAACTCATGACAGTTTACCCTGTTCGTGGAAAAAAGTGACCTTGACGCGAAAATTCGTGCGTGAAAGTTTTATAAACAGCGTCATGTGAGTGAAAAAACTCTGAAACAAAGGCCGCATGTGAAAGAAAAGCTTCATAAATTGTCTAGAAGCGTGAACTTCACAGACACTTTTTTGTGGAAACAATACGAGTATGGGAGAAGAATTGACTTTCGGTGATATAACTTTCTTTTATGAATATTATAACACGCACATTGCACATACCCATCGACCACACATCTACTAGATGCCTAATGTTTCACATTTTTAACTAAAACCTGAGAACAAAACTTTGTGTCAAAGCGCTGAGGTATGCGGACCGGACTGGAGCGGTAAAAAATGCATGCTGATTGGCCGAATTCACCGCGAGCTGCGTCACAGAATAAATAATAGTACATAAACTGCGTTCGGTATGAATACACTAATAGACAAAATAATAGACGCTTGACCTTTAAATAAAACTGATTCCTGGAATTGTAATAATGAAATTAGCTTACCTATGTTGTATACGTTGTACTGTCTTTATGAAAATTATATGTTTTGCTACATTTTCTACACTACATTATTGTACAAGGAGCCATGTTTCTTTAAAATAATATATTTGATATAAAACACAGGAGATGTTCACAGGTCACAGAAGTGGTCGGAACTCGGAACTAAAGTAGATTTTGCGTGCGGTGTCTTATGTAAGACATATTAGTTTAACGTGATGGCAGAAAGTGTTCGCTTTGCATGTGCCGTATTTATAGGCTCTGGGTTTTGATTCTAAGTTTTGACAAGCAATTGACACGGACGTCTGGTGTTGTGTAGTGTGGATTTTTGTATCGACACAATGATGAGCGCAGCGCCCCTAGCGTACACTCTGTGAACCTCATTTTCCATATAAACATACGTGTTACACTACACCATACGTCCGTGTCAATTGCTTGTCAAAACGTAGAATCAGCTCTCTATAGTCGATGTTCATATCTGACACACATACTATGTACACATGTATATTACTGAAATAACAATCCAACCTAATTATATGGTTCGCGGGTCGTCACAATAAACGGTAAAAACAGACAAAGCATAGCCACTCTACCAAATTCTTCAGTTACAAATTTTAAATATAATAGTATACATTTCTCCTTACATTAAATACTTGAAATATTAAACATAGCTCATTAAAATAGATTTCAACAATAAACTTCACTGAATAAACTGACAGACATTTATAAACATGAAACAGTTCGCTAGCGTATTACGCTGTCGTCTGCTGTCATATCTCGGACTGCACTGCTTTTATGAGGATTTATTGTTTCACGTAACGAACCTGACTCTTCTATACTGTTTATTACTTTATCTGTGAGGTTTCGGATACAATGCCGGACACTATTATTTATGTTGTGTGTTCTTCGTTGTTTTAACTTTTTAATGTGAGTACAAAAACGGAAGGAAGTCGTAGTTGTATCTTACTTACATCACTACTTAGTGTTCGAACTACCTACGGCATTAATTTTTATGTACCTACCTGGGTAATAGGTCTTATTTCTACTGTAAGAGGGTTAGGTACATTAACCCAATCGCTGATCGCTGCAATTGGAGTCAAGATATTAATCAAATTTAAAATTTCAAGACAAATACAACAAAATACAAGTCAAATCAATTTAAAACAATTTCAAAATCACATAAGAGTAGAAATAGGTAGGTACGTAAGTCAAATTTGGTGCAAGTATCACAGGAAAATCTTAGCATTGTGCGATTACTGGAAGTACTCCAGAGGTTTTTTTTTACCTTTATATCCAAAACTACGAAGTTTACAATTACTTAAATGAATAATAGTTTTCAAATTGTATTTTACCCCCTCTTGGACCCTAATATCTCAACAACTCCCTAAACAATTTAACTTATAATCTTACCTACAAATTTTACCAACACTATCTGCCCCCACTTGGCCTTTTGTCCAAGACTCACCAAACTTCATCAAGATTGAATCAACGGTTCGAAAATTATCATAAATAAATAAATGCAGGACATTTCACACAACATTATCTAGCCCTAAGCTAAGCAGAGCTTGTGTTATGGGTACTAGATAACTGATATACTTAATACAGTAACATTACATAGATAGATATTTTTTATTATAAATAGAAAATACCCAGAACACCCTGAACAAATATCTGCAGATTGTACAAATATTTGTTCCGAGGCGGGAATCGAACCCGCAACCTCCTGCGTCGCAGGCAAACCTTCGCCCGCCGCGCCACAGAGATAAATAAATACATACGTTCATACATACATAGCAAACGTTGATTTGCCCAAGTTGACTCGGAGAACTAACATTGCTCTTTCAATTAATATTTACTTATACGAAAAGCCAAGGAATTTCAAGTGAAATGCAAATGCATGTTTTTTTATGTTCCTACCTATCTAATCAAAAAACATGCTTGGCTTTTTTTCTATAGAGCGCGCACGAGATTATCTTTCTTCAAGTACGTAGAGTCTCCGAGTCTGTCCTAGCTTTGAATCGTATTATCTCTAGGTAAGTAGGTATGCCACTGCTTGAACTAGGATAGAATGTAATTATCATTATTTGGATAGGTAGACTAAATAATAGTATCACAAACAGTGAGATTGTAGCGCAGAATATATAAATGAAGCCGTTATTTTGCACTAGCTCATATCTTTATAACCATTATCATTATTAGCCATACGCACTGATAGGCTTTTTCCATTATTTACCACTCTCTTCTATTTTCTCTCACGATTCGCCTGATGTCGTTGACCCAACTGGATTCACCTTAGGAAAGTATCTACCTACCTTCAGATAGCGCGCTCATTAGCTGTTCCCACTTCTAGATCCAGAAATTTGTGGGTTATAGAATATTCAGTATTGTTTATTTAGTTCTGTGAATACACATTTCAACAGTAAAAGTAGCACTCTTTGACTAGAGGCAATATCTAAAGCCTGAATATGACAAAAAAGTGCATACACACACACACACACACACACACACACACACACACACACACGTTATTTTCCCGGAAGTGGAAGGCAGAGTCACAATGGGTTTCACTGTCAGTGGCACAATCGTGGGGAAATAGACGTGATAAGTGGTGAGCTCATCGGCGCCATTAATTTCCCACGACTCACCCGGCTAAAGCTTTCTTCCAGCAACAACATACTCCTAAATAAACCAGCAGCCACGACACATCTTATACCAAGCAAAATTGCCCAACAATTAAAATGCTGATAAAAAATATCTTGCAACCAAACATAGATAGAGTAAGACGAGACCACGGATTGCGATTTTGCGAAAAGGTGGAATTGTTTAAAATTATTGTAAGTGCTGCTAATTTGATCCTAGGATTATGCCTATCAGGTAGATATCTGTGCATTGTGCTCCCTGCTTTATCCGAGGAATATTTTAAAAGAGATAAGGTAAATAAGATGTAATGTATCTACCGGAAACAAACACAAGAAAAGGTAAAAATAAATTATATTTTGCACCTTTCAAATACGATTATGCTTAAGATGGACTTAATTGTAAGAAGGTAAATTGAAATCTTTTAGTTTTTTGGAACAAAAAGAGAACCCTTAGCTTTTAGCCCCGTTTTTTAGAGGCATTAAAAGTTTAAGTCGTCAGAATCTATTCACCGTAACATTACAATTTGTAACTTTCTTTTCTCACTTTCTGTCGCATTTTCTTGGTCATATCACTTTGCAAAAAGTCTTAAGCTTAACAGGACCATAAGGACTCTCGAATCTATCTTCAAAACAACTTCAAAGAAATATCAAGAGCTCTACATCTGCCAAGGTTCAGATACCAAATCTTCGATATTTTTTATCATTCCTTCTGAAGCACATTTTAGATGGCTATCGAATCGACGTTTGTATCGGTTTTTATATTCATTTTGGTTTCAGTTGGGCTTGGCTGAGCATAACATTAATCTCAACTTTTATGAGAACGGCACAGGCTATAAAGAATTCGGTTAGGTCAACAGCGATTCTTGACCTGCGATATTGCACAAACTTGAATCGTTTAAACATCCAATAGATAAAGCCCAGATTTTTTATTAAACTTGGTAGAGATACATCATCTTCACCAGCACGTCCACTGAAGTAAACTCCTATAGAATGCTTGGGGATTTGCCTAATTATCACACTTGGCAGTTAGATCGCAGTAATGGTGCTGAATACCCCGTTAGACGCTGCTGCCCATCCGGATGGTTTAGCACCCGTTTATTTATCTTAGTGGGTTTTTACTACATTCACGGGAAGGGGCGTAGGGATGGTCTATTCTCAGGCCAGACACACCACAACGGATACAAACCGAACGTTAATAAGTTCACTTAATAGGCAAACTTTGCTCATTTGCTCTCCCGTTTTTGTACTACACCAGTTGTCTTATAAATCTGTGCCGTTGTGGGCCGTATTATTTTCATTTGAAGCGTAGGTATTTGTACAGGCTTCATGTATCGTGGATTTTGCAATATTGAACCCGGGAATGTGAATGGTTTGGCTCAGTCTTATGACTGGGTCACGCCAATGAATTGGATGTGTACGCTACAACTGTCACGCTTTGAGTTGGCCTGATTGCTTTTCGAACAAGGCATACCGGACTTTGAATCATTATCATCATCATGAGCCTGTAGAAGTTCACTGCTGGACAAAAGCCTCTGGCATAAAATGCCATGACTACCCTTAAGCCGCTTCCATCCACCGACTTCCTGTGACCTGGTTCTGCCAGCTATGTGGTCCATTGCCACGTGCTAATTCTGAGAGTAGTTTCGGTGATCTTGGTTCGCCTGTGGATCTCCACGTTTCGTATTCTATCTCGTAGCTAAACTCCGAGCGTAGCTCTCCCCATAGTCCATTGTTGAGCTAAATCTAAAGAATGTTTTTCAAAAGCTATTAGTAAACATTGCATGGATCCTAAAATCGTTGACATGTAAAGCTCTGGGATTTCTTTGAACCTACTTCATTACTAAAATCCTTGGGAACTTTTGCTTTCGTACATTTTCGAAAGTAGGTACTTTATTTAATAGCTCTGACAATTCTTTTGATCCATCTTTGATAGATAGATGCTTGCTGGGATGGAAATTCAGTACTCACATTTCAAGTATAAGATTGATGTCTAGGATCTATTCAATCCTTAGAATAAGTCATATCTTATCCGGAGTGGGTAAATGAAAGAGCTTTTGGGAACATTTCGAAGCATAATTTTATTGTTTCGCTCGTTATTCTGCTGGATTACCCATGTAATACCGTGTTTACATTGTACAGTACAATAGTAAAAGATGTAAAGCGTAGTTTACAATGTAGAGAAAATAGCAGAGTGAGAACTAAGTAATACTCTACTTAAACATTCGTAATTTTCACACTTAAAGATATTTTTGTACAAGTTGTACAACAAGAACCTCCTTTTTTTGAAGTCTGTTAAAAATAAAATAAGCTAATCCGAGATTTTTTTTCAATATTTTTAATTTCGACATTGATATCCGCGTAGTCTACATAATATGAAACTCCCACGAGCTGACACAATGTTCTTTGAGCTTCACGCCTTGAAGGAAATCTATGACGAGTTTCCCTTCAAAATATTAAATTTACATGGCTGATGACGAATTAACCCAAATATAATGTACCTTGCCATCGGCATAAACATGGCATTAAAGGATAATGTGGCAGGCTCATGTGTAAATACAACTGCATTGTTACAGAGTTATAATGTGAATAGGATTGTTTTTGCATTGTTCTCTAGCTTTCGGAAATGGAGACGGAAACAAAACCGTTCACTGTTTGCACAAAGATTCTTCACATCGCACCTATGTGCATTTATCGCAGATGGTTTTCAAAATCAACTACCTTTAGTTTTTAAAACTAAAAACTAAAGGTAGTTGATTTTGAAGTTCTAAAATTATACGAACAGTCTTGTTTTCTATTAAGTTTCTATCTGTGACGTAATCTATTCCATCCCATCGCACTAAAATATCATAATTATACAAAATATTTACAAAAAATACAAAGCATTTATTTAACACTAGCGGCACGCGCGCGACTTCGTTCGCGTGGTCCCGGTGTTCCCGGTAGTCCCGGTACATTTAGACCTTCCCGTGACGATTATGAACACAACAAAACCAAAATCAAATAAATCTGCCCAGCCGTTCTCGAGTTTTAGCCAGACAAACGAACAGCAATTGATTTTTATATATAGAAGGATTAGTTAGTGAAACACTCCTTACCTTTCACCTTCCTTTTATTAGTGTGTTACAGGATGTAGAGAAGCCTTCCTCAAAATACCACTGTATAATTTGGCGGCAAGAAATACACAAAGAAATTTGTTTAATATAAGCAAGCATCAGGCTGTAGGAATATATTATATCAAAACCTACATTAAAACATAAGAGCGCCCTATGAGGAGAATAACGCAAATGAAACCACGGGCGACTGCAAGGCATTCCATAGTGCTCCATGTTGTAGATTTTACAATAAAAACTCTCGTGAATTACATTATTCATTTTTGTAAAAACGAGAATCGTACTGAAAGTTCCCTTTTTTACAAAATTAATGATTTTAGATTTTGATAAAAGTAATAATAAACACTGGATTGATTAGCAGGTAGTGAGATTGATTTTCTTCTTAGTAACCTTTAATATAAAAGACGCGATTCGCAATTGAAAAGACTTTTCTGATAATCGTGTAAATGTTCATTATCTTTTTTACATCAGCAGAAATTGCTATTTGAGCTTCGGTTTCATTGCGGGCTTTGCAGCGCCATTAGTTTTTGTTCGCTTTTTCCTTTTCCTTTTATTGCAATGCTGGAAACCTTAGCCTTAGTATCTCTATTAAATGTAATGGATTAGGATTATCGCAATTCTGGAATCTTGAAGTTGAAAGTCTTGGGTACATATTAGAGAATGTTTGTTCATTGTCTTACTTAACGGATGATATAAAAATATTTATTGCTTTCTTCGTTGATCCGTAATGGTATAATTATACTATAATCTTCCTGTTTACCACTATTGTCATTATATCCTGTCATATCACTTATTTTCGTCCATATTATTTTGTTGTCGAAAATGATCCCTTCGTATCTGAACGCGTATACCAAATAAACCAATTAATTCAATTGGTTCCAAGTATACCGTCCGATAATCCCTTATGGAAATGCTGAGAGATCTGTTGTGGTCAGGGGCACATTGGGAGGCTTACGAGCGCTATACATATTAGCAGCCAAAGTAGGGGGCATAATAATATTGTAATTTTTTAGGGTTTTGGGGAGAAGGATGTGATATCAACCAATTTATATGTCAGTCTTCGCCTCGAAGAGAGGGGATTTTGCACATTGGCATTGATCCATGACTATGCAGCCCTTGACTACGATCCCAGGTACTCTATATTCGGAGGCTTACGCAATTGGGCAGTGTTATACCTATCTATAATTCTCATGAATCTCGGTTAAACCACTGAGACATGAAAACGGATATGGAATTTGGTGAAATTTTAAATTACTTTCAACACGGGCTAATTGGATTTGTTCATGTATTATTCGGTTGAGGGGTTATGATTTTTTCGATAAAAGTTTGTGTCCGATTTTATACAGCTTTATAATACTTTTAATCAGTATTTGAAATAAAGTTTTTTGGAACCGGCCAATCAGAAATGAACAATATTTGGAGTGTCCAATATTCATGTGAATATCTCTTGTTCGGTTCGGTGTTCTACATTGTCTTTTTTGGTTGGGTAACCGCTGTGAACTGTAGGTTTCGAAATACTAATTTCACAAACAAAAAAAACTTATGTGGTCTATTGCATTGTTCAATTCATGTTCTAAAAATGTTTTAATATTGTTGCAGGCTCTATTGCAAGCCCATGATGTGGTCGCCCGAGAGGTGTACGGTGAGGAGTCTCTCAGGGCATCTCCACCACCTGTCAATGGACGCACTACAGCGCCCCCGCCGGAGGACGAGGAAGATACTGAACCGGAGTTCGAAAACGTGACCAGAGTTCGCCTCGTGCAGTTCCAAAAGAACACCGATGAGCCAATGGTAAGTTACGCAACTTTTAGGAGAATTGTATAGTCTTTATGCTGCTTGAAATTTAGGTACGAGGAAACGAACTTCAGCAGGAATTTTTTTAGGTACATTACGTTACCATCATCATTGTCAGCTTGTATTCACCCACTGCTAGGTATAAGCATCCTCCATTTTGTGCCCCGTGGACCTGTTTTCGGCTGATCGTATCCAGGTCTTATCTGCGATCTTCTCGATTTTATCCACCCATCTTGCAATACAATACGTACCTACATCAGGATAATTTTGCTACTTCAAAAGGAGCCAGCCATTGAATTGACTTACGTAGATTGTAGTGGTTTGCACATAGTATGCGATCCTCGTGATACCTACTCGACACAGATTCCAGACAACCTCAAGACCTGATTGCGTAGGTACGCTACAACGCAATTAGCAAACTCAAAATTAATTCTGGAAACCGCACAATCAACCCGCACCGCAAACCCGTTACCGATAGCCGTAACTGTCGATAGATTATAGATGACCTAGGTGACAATAGAATGTTAGTCTAACTGCTCGATACTGTCGATAATAGTTTGAATTAATGGTCTCATGTTTTATGGCCTAGCTTAGATGATACGGGTAACAATGCTATTGTATTGATGTCACGGTATATCATATCAAAAGTACCTAGGTTATGTAGTAACCCTGATTTGCTTTCTGAAGCTCGCTGCAGACTAGACAAGGTCACACTTATATGCAAGTGATGAATCACTCCGCTTACTAATGAAAAGTTCAGATAAGAAGCTGCCAGTTTCCTAGTGACACGTAGATGTAGAAATATTACAATATTATAAGATAAAAGTTAGAATAGTTTTCTCCCAATCTTTATTCTAGCGCAACACAACATCAAGGGCTGTCAAGAAAACTCGTATATTCAAATCAATGGGTGTAGTAAATTCAATTATGGCATGTTCAGCTTGGAAATGCATGGCAGATGAAATTCTGTTGCAGATCGAAATAGAGACAAATTGCGTTAGGGAATTGTGCATATGATTCAGGCATATTTGTATTCAAAGTGCAACATAGATTTAGATTCATAGTTGTTGATGACCTCCATGGCGCGGTGGGTGAGTGGCCGGCTAGATAAGCTAAGCAGATGCGAGAGGTCAGGGTTTGATTCCAGCTGCGGTTAAAATGTTTGTTTCGGTTATGTTGTGGCTTTTCGTAGTTCCTGATACCCACGATACAGGGAATCCTATTGAAAAATCAGGACTTTGTATGTGACTGTAAACATATCATAAACATATTAACACCCAACAGTCACATACAAAGTCATGGATTCCCTGTGTCGTGGGTATCAGGAACAACGAGTCCCATGGTACCATAACACCCAGACCCGGAACAAATATTTGCAGATCATATAAACATTTGTCCCGCAGCGGGAATCGAACCCGCAACCAGCTACTCACCCCTCGCGCCACAGAAGTCGTCATTGACCTGTCAATTATGTTGAGGGTTCGTGATGCTGAACCAACCAATTACGTTAACCGGTTACAAAAACATGATTTTAAAAATAGAATTGCTCCTAACTTCAGTCACAATTATCCACCATATCCAAAACAAAATGTATTCTGTTTCCAGGGCATAACTCTGAAACTGGCAGACGATGGCAGATGCATCGTCGCTCGCATCATGCACGGCGGTATGATCCATCGCCAGGCGACCCTGCACGTCGGTGACGAGATCAAAGAGATTAATGGGACACCCGTCGTGAACCAATCTGTTGCGCAGTTGCAGAGGATGTTGGTATGAACTTGTTTAACAAAGCTTAGTTATGCGTATGACATCGAAGCTAATCGTTTTGATTCTACTTACAATTAATTTAAAGAGATTTTTTTTTAATACCAATTGTGCTGTTTTTTGAATTATGAGCATTAAAAAATCTTACTCTCAATCAAAATCAATTTTTACTGTACACTGTCAGGTTTAAATCAAGGCTCGTGGATTTTCATAAAAAAATAAAATTAATGAAAAAGATCAAATGGAATGGTTTTTAGATCGCCCGAAAAAGTAAATGAGATCGTCCACATAAACTCTTGGACAAAATGTAATCAATGTTGGAATTTCAGCGCGAGGCCCGTGGATCCGTCACGTTCAAGATCGTACCTTCATACCGGTCAGCACCGCCGCCCTGCGAGGTAATACCTACTTTAACTTGTATAAGTCCTTTTACGAAGATTTTCCAGAATGCCAACTTTGTAAAATTTTAAAACAGTAGCACTTAGTAAGTAGAATTTACCTCTAATTAACCACTTTGAAACGAATGTGACTTACAACACTTTTTGGAGTAACGTTTTGAATGGTGTAGTTAATAATACTTTTAACATTAGCAAGTAGTGTGAATAACGCTTGTTTTAACGCACTTGAATTAAATTTTGACATCGAAAGTCGACAAGCGCACACAAAAACCATTATAGAATACTTGTCCTAAAGCATAATATAAACTGATTGGTATGTTAAAAAGAAATTTAAATTTTGGTATTTTTTGTTCTTACTAGCTTTTCCGGATAAAGCCTTCGCCCGTGCTAGTAAGTAGCGAAACCAGACCCTTTGCTACTTTATGTAAATTTATGTTGTGTTGTTTTATGTTGTGTTTTTGTTATATTTATGTTGGTACATACTGTGACCTGGGCATGGCTACGCGTCCCCGCGTTATCCAACTTTCTGTGCGCTTGTTGTTCTTTTATCATCGCTTCACAACAGCATCTCACTTCACATTCACCTCACACTTCATATATCACAACTCCTCTAATTAAATTATATTCCCTGTAACAAGTGTGAATATGCCGGAAAATATCAAACAGAAATTCATTTACCATAGCGTCGGAAACCTGAGACATTATTTCATCACAGTCGATAAAAGTTCTGTTTCAATTTTCATTTTCATCTCTCATTCCGTATTTACACACATCCCGTATTGTGTTGGTTCGTCAACTTCGAAACTGGAACTTTTGTCAACTGTTATTCATCCGGGAGTTTGTACAGTTTAGAAAATATGTGGAATATTTTGCAGATATTTGTGAGGGCTCAATTTGACTACGATCCGTTGGAGGATGAGATTATTCCGTGTGCTCAAGCCGGGATTGCTTTCAACACTGGTGACATTCTTCAGGTATGTTCAAATATGTTCAGTTGTAGGAAACCGCTTCACTGTCAATTTGTTCGTGCTATTATAAACTTTGCGAACATCAATTTCAGATAATAAGCAAAGATGATTCTCATTGGTGGCAAGCTCGCAAGGATGCCTCGGGAGGATCTGCTGGTCTGATCCCAAGTCCTGAGCTACAGGAGTGGCGAGCGGCATGTGCAGCGGCTGAACGCTCAAACACCGATCAAGGTAGGTGCATTTATCAATTTTGAATGAAGTTGGAAAGTTTGGCAAAACTATACAGACAGCAACATCACAAAAGTTTGCAATATTTTTCTTTGGACTCTTATTTGGTTTTGTTGAACAGTTTTGCTGTGACCAATTGATTATGCAAAACAAATAAACATTGTAAAGGGGCAGCAATTGGGCTTTTAAAATTTCAGACTTGTCTATGTTTCCTTATCTTTAGTTGACTTCCTTAATATCTGCAGTTTCAGTTATTTTCTTTTAATTTGTGTTTGATGTTGTACTAGCATAGATGTTTTCTGATAGTGTATCTTTCTTCAATGTACCTTCTCCTTCTATTGTTTTGCAATCGTTTACGTATAGAACATTATCATGCGTCTTTATTTTTACACTAGATTTTTTTGCATTGATGTTGTCATTGCCGAAAGCTATTTAATTTGTATTAATCATTCGTGTTTTTCTTTCAAACGTAACTTTCATTGGATATGCAGCTGTTGGTATGTAAAATGAACGTTAAATTCCTGAGTCATACAAGCTCATAATGTATTGTAAATTTCCCCATTTTTAAGAAAAATAAAGTATCCTACGTACATTACGACATTCTGAAACATTTGTCGGATCATCTATGAAGGTATATTAATGTGCAAAATTTATTATTATTTCCATAACATATTGATGTAAACAATGTGAGGGAGTTTGTTATACCCTTTTTGTATCATTGAACTACCTATGGGAAATGTTTAATCATAATTATATTGACTCCTTCTTTGAGTCTTTGAGATTCCTGTGCGTCTGTAGAAAACCTTATAAAGATATCTGGGAACTGGCAAGTAGACTTATACAATATCTTCATAGATGCTGTTGCTCTTATCAAGACATAGGCAATCCTGCATAAATAACGTCTTCCTGTCTACTAACGTGTGATCCCTTTGTGTTTCGTGTTTAATTTGATCTACATCTAGTCGTTTGTGTCGTGTGACCTATTAACTTGTATTATTAACTCTAGCATGAGGTATGGTAGGTACAAACTTTTTGATCAAACATTTCCCATCATATCCCAAACATAGTAGACTGTGATCCATACCTGATGCATGAAACTTGTTGTAACAATGTTGTGCCGCTGGACAGAGGGATGCGTGTCGCACACGGACGGTTGCGAGAACACAGGTAATTTATCTACATTATTTATTTTGGTTTAGGAATCATTAAACCGAGCGTACAGTTCGGTCCTCCTCAACACGAGATCCACACCATGCTGGGATACAATGAATGCTAGCTTTATAAGTACCTACTTATGTGTTTAGTTGCTTTCGATCTTGGTACCTATAGGTAGAGTCTGTTCAGGAAGAGACCCGTTGTCGTGGGATTTGAATGCGTTACCTTTTTGTTAGCGGGCAATACCAAAGCGCATCTGTTCCGTTTTGATCCTATTACAACTGTAACTATTTCTTATGTTTATGATCCATAATTGCCAACAGAAAGTAACCAGCTCCTAATTATGGTTGTAATTATGTAGTTCACAACGTTAGTTCACAATTTGGCCACGACGGCTCTCATTCTGAACAGACTCTACCTACTTAGTTGGTTTGATATTCAAGTGTTTACGCCTCAAGAGAAAAAAAAAACAATCGAGCAAAAAACTTCTCGCTTTTATGATGTAAAACCTAACTACCTAGGTGCTTGCTTATTTTTATAAATAAAAGCTTTGTTGTGTTCTTAATTTTATTTTATTTCTTGCTTTTCACAAAAAAACATAGTCAAAGTCAAATATCTAAAAAGCAGCTTCGCATGTAACGTAGTCTGGTTTAATAGAATGGTGATCTAAAAATGTGGCACTACATTCATACCAAAGATAATTATTTTTTGTTTCTTTTTTACTTACCTATGTAATAAAATCTTGCTGAACCACCACGCTTAAAATGCCATTAAGGGTCTGCAAAGCCAAAATAAACCATCAAACGTGGTCATACGTCAGTTTTTTTTTAATCTAGCGCCTAGACTTTCTGCTAATGAGCTGCACTTGTTCCAGTGAATTGCTCAATCTTCGGCCGCAAGAAAAAGCAGACAAAGGACAAATACCTGGCCAAACATAACGCGGTATTCGATCAACTGGACGTTGTCACTTATGAGGAAGTTGTCAAGCTTCCAGGTATGTTTCTTATTATTCTTATCAGGGTCAGATTAGGTATGTTTCTAATCTTCATCATCAGTTCCAGTTAACTGGTTAGACCAGTGTTTTAATTTTGCGTTTTTTAATTCACTATTTTGAGCACAAATGAACCGTAGACAGAAATCTATGGATGTAGGCGGCCCAAGACCATACGTTCTATAGTGAGTTCTTTGTCCAGCAGTGGACTTCTTCCGGCTGATAATGTTGATCATGTTTTAGTGTACTCCCTATGGAATCGCGTCAAGCTCTTTGCACGTTAGGCGTGATTGATAAATACCTATATCTACGACGACCAACAATGATCCTTATTATAGGGTAGGTACTGGATATTAAAATTGTTGTTACAGCGTTCCAAAGAAAAACAATAGTGCTGCTTGGTGCCCATGGAGTTGGGCGCCGCCACATAAAGAACACTCTGATCGCTCGTCACCCAGACCAATATGCCTATCCTATACCACGTATGTACCTACTAAATACCTACACATGAAAGCCAAAAAAATTAAAGCGCTTGTTTATCTTTTCTCCTTCACAAATGTAGATCGTCGTGCTTGTAATGTAGGTTCTAATGATCAACACTTTACAGACACAACCAGACAAGCGAGAACTGACGAAGAAAACGGAAGGCACTACTACTTCGTGACCCACGAAGAAATGATGGCTGATATCGCTGCTAATGAATACTTGGAATATGGTAATGAAAACAACCATTTTCAGAATTAACTTTAAAATCAGCAGTTTCTGTAGATTCGCAACTACCTAGGATGATTAAATTACTTGACATGACCTAATGCTACATGGAATTTCCTCTCGTCCTTTGTGCCAATGGTTCTTTCTTGGTTACTGCTGTAAACCTATGACCAGGTTGAAGTGGTGATCCAGAAAAGGACATTGTGACCGATAGTGTCAAAATCAGTGTGGTGAAAGGATTAAATGCGTCTCGCATAGGCTCTTTTCATATCTTTTCGCATAGCTGGATGAGGACACAACGGTGAACCAAAATCATAATTTGACGACCGCTTCATGGTTGTTTTCTCGGATTTTTCACTAAATTACGTATGTAGGTATTTTTAAAGCATACTTTATAATTACATGTAAACAAACTTGTTGGTTTTTTAGCTCAGGCTCATTGTAATATACACATAAGAATGCCAACAAAATCTTTTTCAGGGACCCACGAAGACGCAATGTACGGAACCAAATTAGAAACGATTCGCCGTATCCACTCAGAGCGCCGCATCGCCATTTTGGACGTGGAACCGCAAGCTCTGAAGATCCTGCGCACAGCCGAGTTCGCACCCTATGTAGTCTTCATAGCCGCTCCACCCCTGAACAATGTTGCTGATGTGAGTAAAATCTTCAACAGTACAGTGATCAAATGTGTTGGTGGTCTTCGCTCTTTTATCTCAATTAATTTTACTACACCAACGTCGTCCAGTGGAGCCAGATAGGTGGGGTAAGCTGGGAATATACCACATGTTGGCATTGGCAGCGATTCACTCCCTCACACAAATAGCGTAGAGACTACGCATCTACATAATTATCGCGTCTACGGCTTAGTCTTTTTCCGTCTTTAGGTACCTACTATATCCATGATTTTCGTCTCGTATGGTAGGTAGCCTATGTTTGTCTACGTATAATCTATGCCGCTTAGACCATTGTTTAGACAGATACAAACATACGACAATCCTTCGCACCTCTTTTAGTGACGGATTGGTAATCAGCTGTTTTTTACAAATAAACCCCTTTGCATGCTCCTACTTGGGACGTAATTATATACTAATATTATAAAAAGGTAAAGTTCGTTTGTGAGTTTGGAAGTTCGAAAACTTTGGTAGTTCGGAAACTCCGGAACTACTGAAAGTTCTTTCACTGATAGGAAGCTACATTATCCCCGACGTAAGGCTTTTTTACGCGAAGTCGCGGGGCTTCTGGATCTTTTTTAACTCTTCAAGGTTATTTATGACTACTAAGCTAGCCTTTTACTAAATACATACCTAGGTACGATCACGTTCACAATTGCTATCATATCTCTCGGATCAAAATCCGTTTAGCTATTGCAAGTACGCACACAATCAGAGGCCCAATTCTCTAATTTAAAAACATTCGCAGTATAATCTCGTCTCAGTCGCACTGTCACGTATAGTAACTATTACTTAATCTTCGCGTTTCTTGCTAAGAATATGTAATAGTTACTATACGAGACAGTGCGACTGACACGAGATTATATTGTAACTGGAATGTTTTTAAATTAGAGAATTGGGCCTCAGTTGTGTGCACAGCCAAATAAAGCAGTAAAATTTTAAAATGTACAAGCAGTCTAAATCTTCTTTCTAATAACAATCGCTCCATTTATGAACGCGACCGTAGCCTTACACTACATATTGTTTGTTTTTTCAGTATGATGGCTCCCTGGAAGTCCTTGTACGTGAGTCAGAGCAACTCCGGCGCACCTACGGCCACTACTTCGATATAAACATCGTGAACAACGATATAGACGACACGCTTAACCAGCTGGAAGCAGCATTGGTGAGACTGCGCTCCACTCCGCAATGGGTGCCCGTGTCTTGGGTGTACTGACATGAGGAGGATGATGATGATTATCTGTAACTAGACATGATGGACTTTATGGCTATATGTTAGGGTTTATTTTTAATGATTTTGAGAATACATTTTGACCAAAAGTGTGGTTGTAAAGATTGTTTTTGCAACAAAAAACATCTTTTTAATAAAACTTGACTCAATTTAACTGTTGAACTGGAATATCCCGAGGTGATAAAAAGGAAAAACAGTAGGTTTACAAAGTCAAACTAAAAAGTATTTTATTCATTGAAAATAAATGGATGATTTTAGTTTTTAGAAGTGGTTAGAAAAAAAACCGCCGAGAAATAGCTGAGTATAACCTGACAATTCCATTTTTAATATCTTGGAGACCTTGACATGGGAGTTTGTCGTGGAATTTGGTTTGTTTGTGTTAGTGGCATCTATCGATTTGCACAAAATTGGTTAAAAAATCGCGTGACAAAAAAAAACTGATGTAGGTACGTAAATTCTCTGGTCATCGCTATGCCATCTCTTAAGGAAAAATTACCTGACCCCTTTAGTTTAGAAGGCGAGTTGAAATGATCCTTGGAATTCCAATAAATAAAATATTATTAAAAAAGGCAAATAAGGGCTAGATTGCTGTTAGTCAGTGACAGATGATAACCGATTGTAACGATTATCTAAGGTTACCAAAATAAATTGTATACCTACAAAATATCCAGTTGTGAAAGAGTTGTGACGATTGGAATTGGCAGCTGGAGCTATGTTATGCCGGAATAAAGACAAAGGCTTCAATCAAAGATTGTAACCCCCTTTTGTGATCACGGGTTAAAATTTCCACACGGACTCTTAGTTGATTTTATGTTTGGGTGAATTCTAGGTAGGTAGGTAAGTACTTAATATTTATTTGATAAATATAGGTACTTATGTATCATAGTCAAAAAACTGTAATTATTATTGTTATGCCATAAAGTCCATGGTCTTCATGAGATACGATAAAATGTTGACGTTATGCGATGAAAAGGACTCAAAGTTTGCTGTGAAAAACAACGGTAAAAGCGTGACTATTTACATCTCGCTCATTCTTTACATCAGGGTTTATCAGTGCGAGTGAGATGAGTATAGTTATTAGTTGTGTACGAATCGAGGAACTAACCATCAATTGTGTAGGTACATGTTTAAAACAAATTCGGATATTGCTCATTCAGGAACTTGTTACGCCAGAGATCTATATTTATTTGATTGATGGCATGTAATGATAAAAATAAATGATACTCATAGAAAAATTTCTATGTGAATACTGGCACCTTGCTCTAAATTTTCTGTGCTAGTATTAGTTAATTGCTATTATTACTCTTAGCATTAATGACTAGAAACTGTGCGGGAATAGAATAGGCGTGTCGAAAAACAGAACTAACATTATGATATGTTTTTCAAATAGCAACCCAAATCAGCTATTTTAAGACTTTCATTACAAGACGTAGGTATCAGCAGTTAAGGTGACGAGTCAGTGTTACTAACAATATAAAATCTGTAATTGAGAACTGCCACGCCCTAATCATGCACGCCTATTTCTTTTTCTGCACAGACTCTGCTCATTAAGTTGTACCTACTACATAAATAATTTATTATAAATAAAAATCGACCTTATTAAGTTGAGAGTTACCGAATCATGTATTTAAAATTGTGATAACAATATTTATAACTAGATTCATTTATTGTAAACATCCTCATTTATTATAAATATCCTCATTTATTATAAATATCCTCATCTATTAAAACTATGCTCATTTATTTTAAATGCTTATAATTGTAACTAACGAGAAGTCTTAAAAACAGCTTGCATTTTTATTTTAGGTGCAATGAAGCTCAATTTCACATTTTGTGCCAAAAAGCAACAACCTTTTTCAAAATAAAAAAAACTGACACGTTATAACATCAAGATGCACACAAGATTTTTGGAACAATGTACATAATTATACATTAGTAAATAATTTATACTTAAACGAAACTAATTCCTTAGAAATGTGTAGCTCAAAATGTTTACTTACTTCTTTCATAGCTAAACTAAAGTAACTATCTTTACGTATTATTATAGTTTAGCTATGTTTCTTTAAACTAAGATCTTACTATATTACATACTAACTTATCGAATCTCTTCGTTATTCAATTAAAGAGATCTGTAGGCAGTTCGTTCATTTTTCTCGTCATGTTTATGGTAGGCACGTAACCTTTTGCAACCAATTTGTCTATAAAGTTATATATTTAGCCAATGCTAAAAATAATAATGCTCATTATAATGCTATTTCGTTTTTCAATAAAAACCACAAATAATATACTTATAGGTTGGTTATCAGGCATTTATTTCATTAATATTATTTTGATCAAATAAATTTTTGTTGTAAATTTTGTGCTGCATTCACTGAAGTAGTAATATTAGCGTTTTTTTATTGTTATTGACAGCGCTAATTAATTTTTGTTCTGTCAGTATACCTGCAATTATATACTTCTTCAAATATAATAGAATCAGACACATACACAATTTTAAGTATAAGAAAAAAAAAATACAATTACCTACATTCAAAATATAAAAAAAAACAGATGAAACAGTCGGGCTGTCTAAAGACCATTTCGAACGATCTACAGATAGCTCAACTAATCAAAATTACAACCAGAAGTCTAGTCCAAGACTTTGGTTGCATAATACACATAGCTTATTCTGTTACTGCTAATTGACTATAATATATTTTGCAGTTGTGGATGGGCACAAATATGCGGTTTCATAATTTAGGTTTTAGTAAATGCAGATTATTCTTTGATTGAATAACATTGTCTGTTGACTTTATATCACAGGAAGAATCACAGGGTGGCAAGGAACAGATTTATGACATGTTTCGATTAATTAGTTTATATTTCTTACTTCTCACTACTATCACAATTTACTGCATCTACTTACTTTTTAAGAAGATTGTTTTTTTATCACTATTGATTACTTGTTTACTAACCAGAGGCCCAATTCTCTAATATTAAAAACGATTAAGTTACAATATAATCTCGTGTCAGTCGCATCTGTCACGAGGTAACGTAGTACGTGGTAACTATTACTTAATCTTCGCGTATGCATGCGAAGATTAAGTAATATAGTTACTACGTGACATTGCGACTGACACGAGATTATATTGTAATTTAATCATTTTGAAAATTAGAGAATTGGGCCTCAGTTTAAATGTCACTTTTATTGTTATTTCACGGACGGAACTTTTAAGCTTAAGATCCGTGGCGTTATGGAGTATAATTAAGTATTACATTATATCTACTCTTGTAGCCGTATTTCTACGTTATATAAACTATTTATTCGAACAACGTAAGGCATCCAAAATAGATCCTTAAACTATTTTTAGTTTTTCTATTTTTCATTACATAAAGCCGCACTATCACATTCCTGTATATAATTAATATATTATACGAGTAGTGAAATTTTACTATAATCTCTCACTGTTTCACTAATTTTAATATAAATAATTATACATATTATGACTACCTATTTAGTAGATTTGCAGTCGTTATGATTGAATTTTCTCTTTACATTGAAAATATTTTTGCTCGGGTAAAGTTAATAATTAATTTTTTACATTACTACATTGTTATATCGTGTTTCTAACTAATTAACTTTCTTATCTTATTTTCTGTGTTTAAATGTTTTTGATATCATTTAATTTTGAGTGTTGTTGGATGTGTGGTTAGATACATTATTTTTAGTTTTTGTGTGACAATTTGTTGTTATGTAAATTGTTAATAACTTAAATTACCAATTAAATAACACACAAAGTAGTTAAACAAATCGTACATTGAATTTATAAGATAGGTAAGTAATTAAAATTAATATTTAATAGGGAAAGTACATAAGGAAATGGTGTGCGAGTAGCACTTTTATTTTAAATGTTGCCAGTTATTGAAATATATAAAAAGCATTATCAAATAATGTTACAACTTTAAATAATTTCGTTGCCATTAATAGATAAATAGGTATATTTTAAATTGTTTAACCTACATTAAAACACTTTTAAAGTCTAGATTGTACAAAATTGTACTTAAGTTAATAACTTACTTTAAGTAGGATTTACTGCATTACAATTGAAATAGGTACTAAACTGATAAACTGTTATGTTGTGAAGAATGAAATTATGTAGAAGATATATGAAAATAGAAGTAGGTAGATGATGCTTTGTCAGATTATACAGTGCAGTTTCACAACCGTACGAGAGGAATCAATCATTGTTTTTCCTGCCATTTGGGTGTTTACTTCAGGAGTATACCTACTAATTTTTTATTAGGGCCATATTGTACCTACTAAAAATACAATGATTGATTTACCTACTTACCTATATTAATTTCATTAGAATGTTGCTTAATTTTAATTAAAAACAGATTCACTTTTTTTAATTTAAATTATGATATTCATAAAGGCTCAGACCAAGTGGTTTTAGTATAAAGGTTACTTAAATTAAATTATAATTTCTGAATTTATTTAATAACTAGTGCTACTCTGTTGGGATGAGTGTTGAAGATATTATATCTCTTAGGTTATATAAATATAACTAATAATTAAAAAATAAGAATATAGGTACTATTACGATAAAATAATAAAGTTAAGGTTTATCACAAATTTAAGAGATCACTGACATTCCATTTTGTTAAATATGCTATGTATTTATTGTATAATTTTAATAGAGAATGAATTTGGTTTGTTTTAGAATATGGTACTTATTTGTTTTAAAGGTGTGATTTGAATGTATTATTATTGTTAAGTTTGGTTTGCAAAGTCATCTAATGCTTGTCATGATGTTTTTGAGGTCTGAGGTATTCCCAATGATAAAAAAATGCCATTTTTAAATATCAAAGTCGGTGACAGGTACACAGGTATACTCGTACAGTAGTTTTACGTCAACAATCACCGGCAGCCACTTTTTGGTCCTATCTAATATCAAATTGAGGGATATGACTGCTTACTGTGTGTAGGCACCTTTCATCAAGCCAAGCTGTGTTGCCTGATTCTTCTTGGCTTGGTCGCGTTGGAACAGAGTAATTTCAATGAATGAGACCAAAATGATCCTTGTGATTTCAATGAATAAGCCCTCATTGGCGATAGTAGGCATCGTGCTGCGAAATCATAAAAGACAATGGGAAGAATTGCCATAATGCCACGCTTGGCAGGTGAATTGGTGATTGCAGCATTGGTTTCGTTTACTTAGGTGGATGCTGCTGCCCATCCCCTGGTGTAATCCCTTAGTCGCCTTTTATGACATCCACGGGAGGAGATGGAGGGGTCTAGTCTGGATACACCACGTCACCTTTACAATTTATATATTTGCCGACTGACATCTGAAATCTTAAAATCGTAGTGGCTGACCTCATAGAAATCTTCAGATTTATATGGGCTGTCCTGTCATGTGAGAATTTATAAGAGATGAATTCTACCTATGAAGAGGTAGAAGCAGGAAATATAATTTTTTATAAGGTTGTCTGCATACTTAACCACCTACTTACCTACTTTTAATTTATTTAGAACAAAATTGAGAAACTTGAAGAATAAATTACTACCCTATTGTTAAAATAAAATTAATGCCGTAGTCTGGTTCTTTGGTTGCATTACAAAATACTGAACTACTTAATAGAATATCTATATCACTGGCTGTTAACAGTTTTTATGTACCTACCCTAGATCAATATTATATAAATATAAGTAGATGGATTTCTCAAATGGGGTAATACCGTATTAGACAATTTTATCATTTAACAACTAAAGATGACTGAAGTAAAATCTTATAAAATTATAACTGTTAATAAATTGAATAAACTGCACAAAATATTTGGTTTGTTTTATTTTGTACCTACAGTTCATGCCATCTAGTCTGGGAGAACCGATATAGGATAGGTAGGCATTGTTCCATATTTCAGTAGGTACCTAAGTAGGTACTTAGGTAGGTACCTACCTGCTTATCTACCTAACTTTCGTGTTTTGTAAAATAAAAACAAAAAGCTAGTAAGTATAAGTAGGTGTTATTATTATTATCCTATGTATTGGAACTTTCTGAGGCCCAATTCTCTAAATTAAAAACATTCCAGTAACAATTTTATTACAATCTCGCGTCAGTCGCACTGCATTATTAGGTACCTATAACTATTACATATTCTTCGAGATTATAATTGTGACTGGAATGTGTTTAAATAAAACTAAACTCTAGATTTATTGTAATAAGATTGTCATAAGAAGCCCAGTGCCGTCTTAAGTCTATTCGGCGCCGGGGTGCGGGGCTCAGCCTGCGCCCTGGTTTTCTTTTACACTGCAGCGTCTCGTGACACGCGACCGACGACACACTGCAGTATGAAAGGGGTCCTAGTCAACCAAGAAAACACAATACACGCAATTTTGATAATTTATTTATTTATTTCTCTAAAATACAAAACTAAAATTAAACTTAACTTTATACAAATTAAACCCAATTATACAAATAAAAAACAAAACTATTCACCATTCGAGACATGTCCATTTTCTGGAATTAACACTCTAGAAAAGGTACATACTTCTTCAAAAAATGAAGATTTTTCGATGAACCTTCTAAAAATTATACTTTTATTTTAACATGAAAAAGAACATGATGCAAAAACAAAGAAAAAAAGGAACCTATTAGTTGAGAAATCAATAGAATTATGAGTTAACTACAATTAACAGTGACTGTAACGGCGAAAAACACCAGCAATCCAACTCTCGTTTATATTATTATTTAAATCTATTTATTATATCATACATCAAATCAAACAAACTCAATTTTTCTTGCTTTTGAGTTGGCAAAGATTTTAATTAAATCATTTATTTTTATATCTATTTTGGATTCTATACTTATAATAGCTAAGTTTGTCAGTCTGTCTTGGGTCATGGTTGACCGAAGATAATTTTTTATTAATTTTAATTTTGAAAAGGATCGTTCACCTTCAGCTACTGTAACAGGC
The DNA here is from genome assembly GCA_951392215.1 of Epirrita christyi. Lineage (NCBI taxonomy): Eukaryota > Metazoa > Arthropoda > Insecta > Lepidoptera > Geometridae > Epirrita > Epirrita christyi. Next base: position 4,244,258 of record OX595842.1, on the reverse strand, counting down.
AGTGTTAAATATATACGTGATGTTAAGATATTAGGAAATGAGGATATTAAATTATTAGAATATATATAGCTTAAAATATCAGTGGGAGTACTTGTTGAAGCATTGGGAAAAAATATTGGCAACAATTCTAATTCATTATATAAATCCTCCCCGTCAATATCAAATCTATTTTTATATGATAGTTTTTCTTGGAGCCGAGAACATTGTAATTTTTTTTCATGCATCTCTAATTTCCTCCAGCATTCAATGTTTTGGATGAGTGAAAAAACTGAATTGTGTTCCGTCAGCAAATCGAATCTCTCATTTAATTTCGAGATAGCAGTGTCCAGTAGAAAAAAATAAAAACATACTTTAAATTTGTTGGTTGGGTCTAAAATGGGCTCATCTGCAGCCTCGTAATCAAAATGTCTTTTTCGGGGACGTGGACGAGCAGTTTCTTTAAATTCTGTTTCGCATTCTAATTCTTCAGCAATTAATTTTGCATCAGATAACAACTGTTCAAACGCACTATCGGTGCGGTATTGCTCCAAATCTTATTTATGACGAAGAAATTCCATTTATTCCATGCACTTACAACTTATACTATGGTTACATTGCACAAAATCTTGATAAATTAATTTAATGAATTTCTCCACTAGATCTTCCGTATTTTTCCGTGCTAATTCAGATCAATCACTCACCGACACTTACATAGGCGCCGCGCGCCGCGCTGTAAATTCAAATGAACTTATACCTAATTGTAGTGTTATAGAGATCATTTCTCTTTAAGTGCGAGCGCCCGGACGGCTATGTCAAAAGGCGCAATTACTCGCCTATGATGACAAACGCACAGGTGCCGCGCCGCGCGCCCATTTTAAATGAACTTACACTTTATTGACTTAGAGATCATTTTGCTTCAAGTGCGGGCGACCGGGCGGCAATGTGTCAAAGGTTATACACTCTCTTTGGATTAGAGAATTTTTAAAGGTTGGTTAATTATATGATTGTACTTGTATGCACTGATTGAAAACCTTTACTTCTACCTTGTTGTTAAGTAAATAAAATACTTCACTGTTTTAAATGTCTTATTATTTTTAACACGATTAACAAATTACAAGGTGGGTATCTATATCAATAACGGTTATACATGAGCGCGGTTGAGTGACGACTGGCGTAAGTAACTACAAGTACTCACGTCGCAACCTAACTTGCAAACATGCAATTTCTCATGTGTGCGTATCAACGCTACATCAACCTCCCTCTTTTTGAAAAATTTTGATTATAAAAGTTAATAACAATAAAAGTATTCAAAATTTAAAATTTAAAAAGACAATAAAATATTACCAAGTCCTGAGTACGTTCCTGTTAATAACAGCATGGAACGCTGATAAGCGTTCACAGTAACTTGATCAGTTAAAATCAGCACTTTGTTTAATGCCCGGACGCAGGTCAAATAAACAAAGGAGTTAGATACAATTACATTGGAATGTGAACTAAGTACTCAGGTTCCTTATTCTCTAGAACTATGCTCTATATAAATCAATAAGAGGTATGTGTAAAATATAAATGAACATTTAAAAATAGATATGATACAAAAAGTGTAAAAAAATTGAACATTTTTAAAATAGATCTGCAATACAGATTACATGTAAAAAAATATTTAACATTTAAAAATAGAAAATAGTTCTGCAATACAGACTAAATGTAAAAAAAATATCAAAACATGTAAATACAGGCTATAGGTACTTACTTAAAATACAATCCTACCTGTCACATTATTATATACCAATATGTTATTTTCGAGTTACAGTTTAATTGAACATAGCAGTTTTCAACGTCCTTGTTACCCTTAAAGAAAAGAAATAAAAAAAATTAAGTTAAGGAAGTAGTGTAAATGTATATATACTAACTACTTAGACTAAGTACATACCTTAATTTAAGAAATTGTTCCTACGGAACCCATTGTCTGCGTTGGTACAGGTTGTTGATTAACCATCTCCTGACGCAACCATGAGCGAAGCGTCGAGCGACAGCGATTTCTCGCAAGAAACAGGAGGGCCAAAACAACCAAAAGTATTATTACGATTAACACATAAGAGTGTAAACTAATCTGGCTTTCGACATAACCACCACTCTGAGCTATAATTATCTCTTCACTCTTTCCTTTTACTGAAGATTGACACATTCTAAAAAAAATAATCAACAAGGTAAAAACTTTAAAAAAGGACTGTAAGAAGATAAGTACTACTTTGACGAATGCCGAATAAGTAATGAATCAATTCTATTACCTAAGTGAGTACTTCATATACGACTTACAAAACTGCTTAACAACTATTCAACGTAAGTATATCTATACTCTAATTACTTACTCCGTTTTCATGAGCGGTAATAATCAAAGCTACCTATTCTATTTAATAAAACGACGAGGTGGTTTAACTATCCGACCACTTCGAGTAGTTTTAGGTTCAGTAGGCTTAGTAGGATTATTAGATGCGTCTTGAAAACGTATGCGTTTGACATTATTACTAGTGCCTTTTTGATAATTAACATGATCTAATGGTTTTTGAAAATTATTTTCAGAATCCGAATGATCAAAACTAGGTAGGTAAGCTGGCTTAAGACGATCAATTGAAATGTGTGATTGTCTATTATTCAACTGAACAACGAAAGTTTTATTTAACCTCTTGACGATCGGGTATGGCCCTTCATACGGCGGTTGAAGCGATTTCTTAACTAAGTCATTTCTGACAAAAACTTTTGTACATGTACTTAAATCAGGATGAACAAAAAATGTTTTAGAATCTCGGTGAACAAATGATTTGGACTTTAGGTTACCAATGGTATCCTTTAAACGAGTGACATACTCTTCATCATTTCTACAACGTTTGCTACCGTCGAAAAATTCGCCTGGAAGCCGCAATGCTCTTCCAAAGGTTAATTCAGCCGCACTTACACCGGTATCGCTTTTTGGAGCGGCACGCAGTCCTAACATAACTGTATACATTTCCTCTATCCACGATGTGGAGTTATTCAGCCTAGCCATCAAAGCTGCTTTAAAACTACGATGCCAACGCTCGATAGCGCCATTGGATTGGGGGTGATATGGACTACTTCTCAGCTTATCAACGCCTAAAAACTGCATTAACTGTCGAAATATATTACTCTCAAATTGCTTACCCTGGTCGCTTGTTAGCTTAATAGGACAACCATAGCGAGTGATCCAACCCTCATAAAGTGTTCTGGCAACAGTTTTAGCTGTAATGTCTTTTAAAGGAAATGCTTCGGGCCACCCTGTTTGCCTATCTATCATAGTCAAACAGTACCTATACCCTTCAGCTGATGTTGTCAATGGACCTACTATGTCAATGTGTAAATGCTCGAATCGATCCACTGCTGGAAATCGACCTAACTGTGACACTGTGTGTCGTTGGACTTTTGCTTTTTGACACTTGATGCAAGTTTTAGTCCATGTTTTTATATCTCTATTCATACCTGGCCAAAAGAATCTTGTTGCTACAAGTTTACGAGTATTTCGTATTCCAGGATGACTTAAATTGTGAACAGAATAAAACGCTACTTTCCTAAAACGCTCTGGTAGGTAAGGCCTTATATTTTCTGTTGAAGTTTCACAAAATATATGAGTTGAAGAGTTAGGTAACAATACCTTCTTGATAAGAACGTTGTTACTTGATACCGCATTCCAGGTAGTGACATAAGCGTCGCTACTCTGAGAATCGGCAACTTCTTGGTAATCCAAGGTACTGGGACATGTTATTGTTTCAATTCTGCTTAATGCATCGGCTACAATGTTATCTTGGCCTACTATGTGGCGTATATCGGAGGTGAATTCGCTAATAAACATAAGCTGCCTGGTTCGTCTAGGTGTTTCTTTGTTATTAGCCAACTTAGAGAAAGCGAAAGTTAGTGGTTTGTGATCTGTATAAATCGCAAGTTCCCTGCCTTCGAACATTTGACGAAAGTGAATGGTCGCTAAATATATCGCTAATAATTCACGGTCGTATGTACTATATTTCTCTTGTGCCTCAGTCAATTTACGGGAAAAATAACCCAATGGTTGCCATTGTCCCTCAACTAGCTGTTGTAAGACAGCTCCTACACACTTATCGGATGCGTCGGTCATTAACGCTAAAGGAATACCAGGTGCTGGGTACGATAATATCGTAGCCGCCTGTAGGTTCTCTTTACATTTAATGAAAGCAGTGTTAGCTTCGTCTGACCAATTAATTATTGACTTGTCGTTTTTCTTGGTATTGTGCAAATACTTATGAAGCTCTACTTGATAAGAAACTGCATTAGGCAAATGAGGCCGATAGAAATTGATCATTCCTAAAAATCGTCGTAAATCAGCTACTGTAACTGGCCTTGGAAATTCCGTAATGGCCTTGACTTTTTCACTGGACGGACTGATGCCTTGAGACGATACCTCGTGACCTAAAAAATCTAGTTTTTCTACACCAAATACACATTTCGACAAATTAATTGTAACGCCATATTCGTTCAAATGTTTAAACAATGCGTCTAGATGTTGATCGTGCTGTTTACTCGATGAGCTAGCGACGATGATGTCATCGATGTAACAGAATATGAATTCTGTACTCGGCTCGAACGTACCGTTTTCACGTTCGATACCTACACCCTGTAATACAGTGTTATTCATAAAACGTTGAAAAGACTGTGCACCGTTCCTTAAACCGAAGGACATTTTGGGAAAATCCCATAACCCAAAAGGGGTAATTATCGCAGCCTTTTCTACGTCTTCTGGTGCAATAGGAATACAATGGTATGCTCTATTAATATCGATTTTACTAAAAATAGACTTACCTGCCAACATATAAGTAAAATCATGTAGTCGTGGTATCGGATATCTATCCGGTTTTGTAATAGCGTTTAGTCGTCTGTAATCCCCACAAGGACGGATTTCTCCATTCTTTTTTGGTACAACATGCAACGGGCTTGACCACGAACTCTTTGATGGACGGCAAATACCTAGTTCCTGCATAATACGAAATTCGTTACATACCTTTTTATACCGGTCGGGTGGAAGCGGGCGCGCGCGTGCATGCACGGGCGGACCGGTCGTCTCTATATGATGAAACACATCATGCTTAGGAGGTTCCTTAAACGAGACAGGTTTTGTTATTTCAGGGTATTTAGACAATAGTCTAAAGTATGGATGTGACTCATCCATAGTATTTAATGTAGGTTGGCTACATCGGACAATTGAACCTACTATGTTCAAGTTAGTTACACCGTCGATTAATTTACGGTTACTTAAATCAACTATTAACTTATGGTGTGTAAGAAAGTCTGCACCTAATATAGGTTGATTTACCGCAGCTAAAACGAATGTCCACTGGTACGGCCTACGTAAATTTAGGTTTAACACTAGAGTTTTTACACCGTAAGTCTTTATCTCCGTACCGTTAGCTGCGTAAAGTTTATATTTAACACTGTTATCACCACACGAATTATTGAAACGAGCTGGGAGCACAGAAATGTTAGCGCCGGTATCAACCAAAAATTTTACACCGGAGGAACTGTCTGTTATGCAAAGACGGTTATTATTCACGGTACAAGCATCCGTCGCTGCGTATACCTGGCTTAGTTTTCCGCTCTGCTGGTATTCTTCCAAGTGCAGGGTGGTATACAACGTACTGCCTTGCCCTGCCACTTTCGATGATAAAAACACAACCAGTTGGGCGGTCGCTGCTGGCTTCTGTTCCTGCTCGCACTCGAACTCCGGTTCTGCGAACGGCCTCTCGAATGAGCTCTAGACCTATGGCTGGTCTGTAGCCGATCGAACCTCTCGTTCAGTTTCTGGATCTCAGCGATTATTCCTGCCATATCGCTCGTCCTCCCACTCGATGAGCTGGTAGATGGTTGGATGGATGATAGCTGTGATGTGCGCGATTCTGTTGTTTCAATGACCTTATACGCTGGTGACATGATGCACGATTTAAAAAAAAAATCCTATTGATCTTGCGCTACCGTTTTGATGATGATGATGGAATGAGCCGCCACTTGATGTCACTTATTTTATGAACAATGTTCGGGGTCACCAATTTAAAGGTTGGTTAATTATATGATTGTACTTGTATGCACTGATTGAAAACCTTTACTTCTACCTTGTTGTTAAGTAAATAAAATACTTCACTGTTTTAAATGTCTTATTATTTTTAACACGATTAACAAATTACAAGGTGGGTATCTATATCAATAACGGTTATACATGAGCGCGGTTGAGTGACGACTGGCGTAAGTAACTACAAGTACTCACGTCGCAACCTAACTTGCAAACATGCAATTTCTCATGTGTGCGTATCAACGCTACAAATTTGCCGCGCGCGTGTTGTATTAAATAAAATTGTCATTTGTGTAGTAATAAGAGTCATTTTAACTTACACATCATGAGCGGTATGACAAGCGCCGAAAGCGTAATAAAAGTAAAACAAACAATGATTATTGTTGATGACAATTTTTTTTATATTTAATTTTGCGCATACGTGTTTGTCGTAACCTGTATATGAAACTGTGCAATGGCGTTAAGTTCAATGAAATATCTAAATATTCATTATTCAGCGCTCGGCAGGCGCCCCCGGGCGCTCCGCGCCCGGGTGCACCGCACCCCTTGCACCCCCGGGTAAAGACGGCCCTGAGAAGGTCATAAGCTTACCACTTGCTTTGAGAGAAACGCGGTCCGAGGGAGGCGTCGCGTCGCGAGAACCCTCTGTCCCTTTCTAGTTTCTAAATATATTATACCCGTATGCATAAATCTATGTGCGTATGTTTTTAAATTATTCCCTATAAGCATGCAGTTTTGCTAGAATGTTCGTGGACAATTTCGACTCCTTCGAAGAGACACGCAATTATAGACTTTTAATCACTACCATGTACGCTTTAGAAGCTACACCGGTTAGAATACCAACAAAATTACACGATACCAAGGATTTTTTATACAATGCACGCTAAAAAAAACAACTTCCTTTCGAAATAGCAGAAAAAGCGTTCTATTCTTGGACGAAATTATAATTATTATGATAATTCGTCCAAGTGTTCCGTTCCTTGGACGTAAATAAAAAAAAACAATTATGACAGCTGTCAGCCAGCAGTCCGACGTTGACATTGATTGATATAATTGATCTCATTCTGTCTGTCGTCCGTCTGTGACCCGGATTTTATTGGTTTTCTTTCTGAGATTTCTTTTGTTTTCGAAATCCTAAATTTCCGATCCGATACTAAGTAATAGGCTATTTTTGGTTTGAATTATTGTTAACATACGTGCTTACTATTCGTAATTGTCGCTTTAGTTAGTTCGATTGGATCAGCATCAAAAAATTACAATGTCGCAAAGGGAGCGCCGTTCAAATGCCGGTAATCGCATGGCTAAGCTGTTAGACGAGGAGGAAGAAGACGATTTCTACAAAACTACCTACGGTGGTTTTGAGGAAATTGAGGAGGACAACGATTATGTGTAAGTACATAAAGTCGCAATCGAAAAGTCGAAGAACGCAATTATTATGTCAATGCTAGCGGTCCCTGAAAAGACCGGAAGATGTAGTAGGACAGCCCTCTCTATACACCGATGACATTTTGGTGCTCGTGGAAAATCAATGAGTAAAGGCGACTTGAGGCCATTCATTGTAGTATTTTATAGGGCCGATGTCCAGCTGTGGATTTCTTCCGAAAAGTTACCTAATTGAATCAATCTAAATAGTACTACAATACGACAATATTGTGCTTACAGAGAGGAACGAGAGGCTGATGATGTTGTGGACTCTGACTTTGATATTGATGAGAATGATGAACCTGTGTCCGATACAGAAGTAGAGGAAAAGGCGGCGAGACAAGTTGGAACCAAGGCATACAAGGTAAGGGCTATTCCAGAAGGGACTGAATTTACACTGTAAACTGACTGGTGAAAGCTACCAAGCTTGAAGAAAGGAACATTTCTTAAACTCTCTCTCAAACTGCAATACCTGTGCATAAGCATTTTCTGCTTAGTTAGCTGCTAAAATGCTTTATGTACCAATATCTGAAACCTACATAACTATCCGGAATCTGTTAGAAACGGACAAACCCATTCCTATCTGTGTAAATTCAGGGACATCAGTGTGCTGAATTTACGAAGCAAAATATTTTTTTTATACTGCTATGTAAGCAAACAAGCATACAGCCCACCTGATGGAAAGCGGTTACTCTGTAACCCATAGACACCTGCAACACCAGAGGCATCACAAGCGCGTTGCCGACTCTTTAAGAACTTTAATGCACCCTTTTTGAAGATCTATATAAAAAAAATTAAGGAAATTATTAAGTAAACTAAATAACCACAATAGACTAAGTCCTTGGATGTGAGGTTTGCATTGGCATTAGCCTGAAGGCAGTATACAGTCCATGAATTAGTCTCCAAGTATAGTTTTATTTGCCGTGGTGTGTCCGGCTTAAGAATAGATCCCTCACTCTCTTCGTGTGTATGTTGTAAAAGCCGACCATGGGATTACACCAGGGGATGGGCAGCAGCATCTACCTGAGTACTCAACACCAATACTGCGATCACCAAACCATCTGCCAAGGATGGTGATCATGGTTAATACCATATCATTCTATGTGGGAGACCTCGTCCAGCAGTGGATGTCTGACGGCTGATGATGATGATGATAGTTTTTTTATAGTTTTAATTGAAAATCTGTTTTAACGCTATGCTTGAATCTTAATTCTATTTGCATTCAGCTCTGGAGTATTTCATTTGTATCTTGAAAACCCTTCATCCAATACTATTTCAGTTACATAATGTAGTTTAAATGTTAACAACTTATTTTCCAGGACCCTAATAGAAAAAAGAAGGGTGCCAGCACAGAAGATAAAACCAAAAAACCAGTTGTGAAAAAACCCAAGGAGCCAAAAGAACCAAAGCCAAAAGAAGAAAAACAAGAGAAGTTTGACCATTCACTTCTTGACTCATCATTTGGTATGAACCTTTCGCAAAAGCAGCCAAATTTTTGTCCATCAAAACAATGATCATCATCATCATCAGCAGCCTGTAGAAGTTCACTGCTGGACATAGGCCTCCCCCTTAGAATGCCACGATGAACGGTCTTGGGCTGCCTCCATCCACCTGCAACGTTTGTAATGTCATTAGCCCATTGAGTGGAGGGCCTAGCTCTATCGCGTCGCCCGGTTTGTAGTTGCCACTCGCTGGGCACACCACTGCACAAAGCACTTAATACCGACTACTAAAAACCATATTATATTTCTATTCCAGAACGAAAATCTATAAGGCAGAGTACAGCTGTTAAATCACTGGAGACACAGCAAAGGATCAAAATCAGATCAGAATTAAAAAAGAAGAAACCTAAGAAAGTTGAAGAGAAAATGCCAACACAGGAAGAGTTGCTGGCAGAAGCTGTAATCACTGAAGAGGAGAATCTTAAGAGTTTAGGTATGTTCATGTTAGGATCTTCATGGTGCGGATCTCCATGGCGCGCTGGGCGGATAGCTGCCTGAGATTTGAGAGGTGCGAGTCCCTTAAAAAATTTTGACTGTGGCCCGGGACTTGACGGGCAATTTTCGTTGGTATGAGATTTGTACTGGCTACTGGCTATTTAGGAGTGCTGGTAGAAAACGTTAGCCGAGGTGGAAAGCAATGGCGGCGATGAGCTCACCACTTGTCATGTCTATATTCCGGTGATGTTGCAACCCATGGTGAAATTAGGCTCTTTGCGGCTCTGCCTACCCCTTCGGTGAAAATGGCGTGTGTAATAATCCATTGGTGTACGACCTGGACTTGAACCCGTGACCTTTTGGATCGGAAGTCTGGCCCTTACTAGAACATCCATGATTTATTATGATAATACTCTTCATTGACTATCCCCTAGCTAGGAGGATCCTATTATTATGTCGTCATAGGAGTCCACTGCTAGACATAGGCCCCCCCTAGAATGCCACGACGAATGGTCTTGAACCGCCTCCATCCACCGATTTCCTGTGACGCTTATAATGTCTTTAGTCCATCGAAAGGCCTTCCTCTACTGCGTCGTCCGGTTTGTCGAAACTCGAATATGACCTGCCTGTTGCCACTTCAGCTTGCTAGTTCTGATTCTTGTTATTATGTATTTACTCCTAATTTTCAGAGAGATATGAACAAATAGAATTGGAAAGGAAAAATATACGACCGATAAAAAAAACAATCACTGGACCAGTTATAAAGTAAGTTACTGTCATTCTAAAAACTGGGCATGTGTGTGTTGGGCCACACAGTGTGTGGTTCCGTAAATGTTTGTTAATACCACGTACACCTCGTTGATTTTTTTCGGCTGAAGCGCTCGTCATTTGAACCTGAATTTATTCAGGTTCAATTGAATCAAAAATATAAAACTTCTAGTACTTATGGCAAAGTTTTACCTGATTATATTTACAACTTTTTATGAAGATCAGAGTTGTAGTTTTTAATTTAAAAGGATTTAGAGCTGTTTCTCATTAATTTAAAAACTACAAATCTGATCTTCATAAAATTTTGTAGAATAATCGGATAAGACTTAGCCGTACTTACAAGGTGTTCTAGGTATAAATAAATAAATAAATAAATGCTGGACATTTCACACAACATTATCTAGCCCTAAGCTAAGCAGAGCTTGTGTTATGGCTCTAGATAACTGATAATTACTTAATACAATACATTATATAGATAGATATTTTTTATTATACCTACATAGAAAATACCCAGAACACCCTGAATATCTGCACATCGTACAAATATTTGTTCCGAGGCGGGAATCGAACCAACAACCTCCTGCGTCGCAGGCGAACCTTCACCCGCCGCGACACAGAAGTCGTCAACATTTCTAAAATTTATTATTTTCTCAAGTGTAAGCCACAGTTATGGAGAATATTATATTTAAATATGGCGAAGATGCTAGTTCGTGTCCTGCTTGAACGGAATTTACGAGTTATGTTTAAAATTAATTGCTAAAATTGTCAATTTTGAACCGACTTCACAAAAAGGAAAAGGTTCTCAATTCGGTTGTATTTTTTTTTGTATGATTGTTACCTCATATCTCCGGCGTTTATGAACCGATTTGGAAAATTCTTTTTTTATTTGAATAGATATACTTCCAGATTGGTCCCATTTTTTTCAGAATCCAGTTCTGATGATGGGATCCATGAGGAATTGAGGGAACTCCTCAAATATTGTAGGCATACATATGGCGATTTTGATATTTTCAGAAAGTATCATAATCCTTTCACCACTGTGGTTCTTTCATAATTTTTTTTTCATTTAAAATTATTTAGTCGAATACAATGGCGGAAGTCGGTTTTTTAAATGAAAAGTTATGCGGTACAATTTTAAATGATGTAATTTGTTCAACAGGTATCATTCGTTTGCAGTTTCCTTTGACAAGAAAGTGAATAATGATGATGATGATGATGATGATAATGATGACAAAGGAAGTATTTCACCGCTAGACGAACTCAACCTAAGCGACCTTATCAAGACTGAAGATGGTAAACAACCCCCCTTTCCTACGCCCTTATTTATTTTTTTATTTAATTCAAGTAACAAAAACTTATATACTTACGTACAATCAACAATCACACATAGAATACGGTTCACAAAATTAAACACTAACCCATAACACTATTCATAATCATTTCATAATTATTGCTAAGGCTCCGCTGTCCGTCCGTCCGACCGTCAGCGTCAGTCCGTCCATCCGTCCGTCCGTCTGTCACCAGGCTGTATCTCATGAACCGTGATAGTTAGACAGTTGAAATTTTCACAGATCATGTATTTCTGTTGCCGCTATAACAACAAATACTAAAAAACAGAATAAATTAAATATTTAAGGGGGCTCCCATACAACAAACGTGTTTTTTTTTTGTCGTTTTTATTGATAATGGTACGGAACCCTTCGTGCCATGCGTGGTTATTATGGTAAATCCCCCCCCCCCCCGTGTATCCATTATTGTATTTGCGATCGGATTTGTGATCGCAGTATTCGTGTTGGGACTCAGGTGGATGCTGCTGCCCATCCCCTGGTGTAACCCATTACTCGGCTTTTACGATATCCACGGGAAGAGATGGAGGGGTTTATACATTTGTCGTACACACCACAGCAAAATAAAAACTATAGCCCAATGGTATTCATATATTTTTTCAATTTACAGGTCCAAGTACACCAAGTGACGTGGAGATGACAGAACCAAAGACTGAGACAGTAGACCCGGAGAAGACTGAGAGGCTTTACGATCAGCATCCGAGAATCAACATCGACATCATCGGCATTGATGAGGAAATCAAAGTGGAGGATGTGACTGTGTAAGTTATACCATTTTAAAATACGGCATTTTTGTCGCCCTCTTTCATGTTCAGCATAAGAGAGAGCGAGAAAGATACAAATACAATACAATACAAATATTTATTTCGGTAAACTTAATCATATTACATCTCATGGGTTCGGGAACCTCTTTTAAGTATAATAATACCTGTATTAGAGGGTCTCGCTCTTCCGTCATTGAATACAATGGGAGAGGTTTTGTATAGCTAGAGATAGCTAGAGATAGAGATTTGCCATAATCACTATCGCAGTTTTACTTCTTATATCATAATCATAACCATAGACAATTTCTTTATAATGAAAATCCGATTCAACAACCGAACAATGATCATGGAACATAACAATTATCTCAATCGCTATTGTTATTGATAAAACATGATTCATTGCGTTTGCTTAGCTTATCTTAACTTCCTGATTCCAATGTTTACAAGTTTTGTTATGAATGTACCATACACCTATTTTAGGCAATCATCAAATGGCCTCTTTCACAAGTTTTATTTGATATTAGTGCATGTCCTAGAATCTGAAACTATTGCACTGAGACCCTAGTCTGAGTTTTGTAGCAACCATCGTAACGAAGACGATTACGTCCTCCGTGAATAACGTAGTTACTATCAACTAATCTTTGCGCGCGCTCGATAGAAATAGCACACAGAAAGGTTGATGATTTATGGAAAGATGACTACGACGAGATTACACATTTTTTTTTACAAAAAAATTGGCCTTCACAGTACTGCCTTTGAGCACCGATGGTCTAGTGGGAAATACCTCGACTTCCGATCATTAAGTCGCAGGTTCTAATCCTGGCCGTGCACCAATGGATATTTCTAGTCGAAAAAACAGGCTCTCAAACAGAACATCGGAGACATCGTGAGGAAACCGGGATGTCCTAGAACCAAAAATTCGAAAACGTGTGACAAATACATGAAAAATTTACATACATAACATAACACCCAACAGTCACATACATAGTCTTGATCCCATACTGGGATTCCCTGTTTCGTGGGAATCAGGAACTACAAGTACTATGGTACCATAACGGAACAAATATTTGCAGATCATACAAACATTTGTCCCGCAGCGAGAATCGAACCCGCGACCTCTTGCATCTCAGCTGGATACTCACTCGTCGCGCCACAGAGGTCGTCAAAATAATAATAATAATAATGATAGATCGATATAATACAACTTTTACATATCTCGAATAAGTCGAATATATAATATACTTTTAAATAGTAAACTAATAAATAGTATTGAAGTTAAGTACTTTTCGCCCTCATAAAAGAAAACAAAAAAACACGACTTTCTACTTATACACTCGCAGGATATTTTCAAATTTCTATTCAAAAGGGTAGGTTAGACAGATACTGTTTTTTTATAAAATGCCACGATGAATGGTCTTCAGCCGCCTCCATCCACCGACATTCTGCGACCTTTAAATTGTCGCTGGTCCATCAAGACCATGGGCTGCGTCGTCCGCTGTTATTAATAATCGTATCATTACATCCGTTTCAGCAAAGAAAAGAAAGTGCATAAGAAGCGAAGAAATATAAACAATAATTTCTACGAGCGCACGATCATATCCTTCGAGAACGACCTTCAAGACGTAGCATTCGACGCATGCTTCCCCAAATCTCATCCGCGGAGACGGCGGGAAATGCTGTGTGCTGTTACTAAGTACGTATTATCATCATCACCAGTCTTTACGTTCACTGCTGAACGAGACCTCTATCATCATCATCATCACCATAATCGTCAACATCATCACCATCATCATCATCATCACCATAATCGTCAACATCATCACCATCATCATCATCATCACCATCATCATCATCACCATCATCATCATCATCATCATCATCATCATCATCAGCCTTTACGTTCACCACTGGATGAAGTCTCTATCATTGACATCATCATTTCCCCCTCACAGCCCCTCCTCCTTCCGCGTCATTATCGCGTAACTATCGCGTCGTATCTTTCATAACTCATCGTATTTGTAAAACAAAATTATATTTCCCTATACCGCTAATGACTATCTTACTAGGGAATTCCCCATTGTCCAGGCCAGTCCCCAGCCATTAGGGCAATTTTTTTAGTCATAAGAAATTATAGATATGTCACAATAAGATAGTGATCTTACTATTTTACTGTGACATATCTAAAATTAACCTGTGTCTGTGGTTTTGCAGGAGGCCAGCCCGTTACATAGACCCCATTACAAAGCTACCATACAGAAGCGTCGATGCCTTCCGAATCATTCGAGAAGCTTACTACCAGCAACTAGAAGCCAGAGGCGACAGAAACGACCCGAAAGTTGCCGCATGGTTGAAATGGCGACGGGCAAACGCTGCTTCGTCTTACGTGCAGATACATATAAAGTGAACCGTATGACGGTAGTTAAAAGACTATATTACAATGCTCGTGCTGAAAGAAAGTGGTTTGTACAACCAACTGTTACATAATCTGCTTCATCTTATGTGCAGTATACAGCGTGTAAAAGGACGGCTCCCGAATACTGAAGGCACCGGTAAAGCTACCTATATAATATAGCTTTCGACTGAGAGGTGATTCATATCGAAGAAAACCTTTTTTTTCGTTTCGTATCGTATTTGTCAGCCAGCAATGTACGCATTTATTCCGGCCGCGCGAGTTCAACGCTCCCGGTCAGCTGATCGACCCGTAGCGCCAATATTTCTTATGTGGTTTTTGTGATGTCCCTATCCAGGGGAAATACAGGAAACACAACGGTCCGTAACAGGGATTTATTCAGACTGCCTTACAACACTATGTCTACCCTCCACCCATCCATTATTATATCTAGGTACCCTCGAATACACCACATTCCTCCACACTAAATTTAAACTAACACTAGTAACATAATAATCTAACATGAGTGATACAATCAGTATAATTAAACCATAACCCTACGCCAATAGTATAGGTACCTCCTACTTAACCAACCATGTAGCTAGCTGATCCCCCAACAAGTGGTACTTACTTAAGGTACATAGTAGGTAAAACATAAGTACAATATTATTATAATTGACCTATTCTAATACGACACCATTATTATAATTTATAATTTGGTTTATTTAATCTACACTGCCTTATGGCCCGAGGTTTAGGCGATAACTTTGTTGGTGGTTTACCAGATGGAGGTTCAAGGGGTTCTGGCGGGGTTGAGATTACCGGTGAGCTCTTTGGGCTCTGACTGGGAGTATCACATTGCGCCACCTGCTCAGACTGCGTGACTTCCTCACCCTCTTCAGCATCTTGGAAGTGATCTTGGCCAATCAGTACGTCAGACTCTAACTTGGGACTCTCAGGACCTGGGTGAACTAGGGAACTCCTTGTCCTACGTTTTAATTGATCGATATGACGATGTAAGGAGTGACCTTCCTCACCAATTACTTTAAAATTTGACGGGCCCAAACAAGATTCTACCTTTCCCGGCAACCATTTATCTGTTTTTAAATATTGCCGGTACCAAACGTCATTCCCCGGATCTATGACCCTACTTGCCCCTCCTGCATTATCAACTTGCCGCTGTTGCACTTGAACCATCTTAGCTTCGCGATCAGGTTTCAATGCATCTAACCGTGTTCGTAACCTTCTACCTTGCAATAAGATGGCCGGGCTCTGACCTGTGGACGCGTGTTCAGTATTTCGATAATAAAGTAGGAATGTGTTTAACGCATTACTGACATTTTTTTTTTCAAACTCCGCTTTTTTTATCACTCTTTTCAGAGTTTTAACAGCATTTTCAGCCGCTCCATTGGACGCTGCATGATAGGGTGCCGTTAAGATATGTTCGATTGCCCTTGCTTTAACGAAACTCTCAAACTCCCTACTTGTAAACGGTGGGCCATTGTCAGTTACAATTTGTTTTGGTAAGCCCCATCTACTCCACAACTCATTTAATTTATCTATGGTAGAAGTAGCCGCCGTACTAGGCACCATAAATACTTCCAACCACTTAGACATGGCATCTACTACAACTAAGTAAGTTTTCCCGTAAATGGGGCCCATAAAATCTAAATGCAGTCTCGACCATGGCCTGGAAGGCCACGGCCACGGGCGGGGAACCTGCCGCGGCGGTGCATCTGCCTGCGCCGCACACGTCGCGCACCCCCGGCACATGATTTCGATGGCCTCATCTATCCCGGCCCACCATACATAACTTCGAGCTAAAGACTTCGACTTCACCATACCCATGTGTGGTTCGTGTAAAACTTTCAATACCCTTCCCTTACAAGGGAAGGGCCCTTACAAGTTCCTGGAATGACAACCCTATGTCCCCACATAACGCACCCCAACTCTTCATAAAGTTCACTTTTCCGGTTGAAATAAGGCTGCATACCAATAATTTCACAATTCGCGGGCCACCCATCTCTAATGAAAGATAACAATCTACTCAAAATTGGATCCCGCGCGGTACTCTTTTTGATTTCGTTGTAATCTAAAAGAAATGCCTCTTGTGCATAATGTAAATATGTCTGCTCGGGGAGTGCACGTGGAACCGGTTTCTTATCGCGCAGCGGCAACCTAGACAATCCATCTGCACTGTTCGCGTCCGTCCTTACGTATTCTATGTCGTAACTGTATGCCGATAAAATTATAGCCCATCGTTGCATACGGCTCGCAGTCATCGTAGGAATGCCCGTATTAGGGCCGAAAATTGAAACTAAAGGCTTATGATCTGTTCGAAGATTAAATTGTCTACCGTAAACATATTGATGATATTTTTTTATGCAATAAATTATCGCTAGTGCCTCTCTATGTATTTGTGAGTAATTCTTTTCGGCACTCGTAAGCGTTCGCGACACAAAAGCTATCGGTCGCTCGGCCCCGTTGCGGTCCGGCTGGGACAACACGCCCCCAACGCCCGCCGCGCTCGCATCACACGTCAAGATCAGCTGTTTGGAGGGATCATAATGAGCTAAAACCTGCGAACTTGTTAATGTTCTTTTAATTTCCATAAATGACTCCTCGCATTCTCTACTCACCCATCCATACCCATCCATTATTATATCTAGGTACCCTCGAATACACCA
The DNA here is from genome assembly GCA_951392215.1 of Epirrita christyi. NCBI lineage: Eukaryota > Metazoa > Arthropoda > Insecta > Lepidoptera > Geometridae > Epirrita > Epirrita christyi. Next base: position 4,226,863 of record OX595842.1, on the reverse strand, counting down.
CAGTTTTCATTGCTTTTTTTGACGTTTTTATTTATTTACGTATTTTTAATGATGGAAATTGGGTTTTTGTGACCCTTTAACGATATTTTATAGATATTTAAAAAGAAAACATGAAAAAAGCAGACCAAAAGTGAGCATTTTTTTCGTGTTTTTTCAGCTAAAATATTTTTAGAATCATGGTCTGAATGCACAAATAATACACAAACTTTGGCGCTGCGCGTCTATCAGCTGACCGGGAGCGTTGAATTCGCGCGGCTGGTGAGCTCTGTGAACTCGCCGCTATTTTATATAGCTATGGCATAGGTAGATTTACCGGTACCTTCAGTATTCGGGAGCTCTCGTTTTACACCCTGTACTATTGCCAAGTTGTTGGTAGACTTTCTAGTAGAAAATGACTTGTGTTGCGAGGGAGTAATGTCGATCAAATAGAGTTGGTACTTAATAATTTTTAGATTGACTGCTTGCTAATACTACTTATTTTAATGTAGTTGAATTATGAACTGTATTACTAGACTTCTAAGATCCGTTTAAGATCATAAGTGAGAATTCTTTGCTTTATTGGAGAATTGTATGAGTGTAGATCAAATTGTAAGTTTTATGTGTATCCGTAATTTAATATACTTTATGTTGAAACTCAATATGCGCCAAGTTTTTATTTGTCCAAAATCAAAGCCTTCACAATGTTAATATATTAATTTATTTAACGAATAAATAATTACAATAAAATCTTATATATTAATAATTAGATTCATAATCTGTACAAAATTGTACAACAATATAACTAATTTTCTTATGGATTACTGACATGAATAATATGATAAATACTTTTCGATATTATGTCGATTTTAAAAAGTCAAATTGAATAGAAAAATGTATAGATTTTAGCCATTAACGTACACAGGAAACTTATACAATGCTTAATCTTGAGTATCACCTATAACTATAAGGTACTAGCAAATACTGTCATGCCTTAATATCTATTTTAGAAATGTATGTGATCTAAAGGTCAGCAGAGAATTTAGGAAGTAACCTCAAGTCTGGCACACTGTTTCTTCTGTGTTTCTTCTCCAGCAATTCCTTTAACGTAATAAGTCCAGACGCTTTGGCATCTAACCTAGAATGGTACTTAGACGGGTCGGTCGTAGGCAAGTAAGGGTACTCGTTCAAATAACTCTGAGCACTAGTCACTCTATTCTTCCTTGTGAAATCGGTGATCTGTGATGTAGACATTTCGTACGGGCTCATTTTCCCAACGGAAATGTTTTCCATAGATCTGAAGGCTTCAAGAACGGCTTTCTTGTGTGGTATGCCTCTTAAACTACCCTGCCTGCTCAATCTCCCCTCCATAACGTCGCTGAATAGATCGTCTACGTGAAACTTTTCGGATATCTTTACGAGTTTCGTTTCTGACTTTTCAATCTCTTTCATTTCATTCCAGTATTTCGCTATTTCAGACGATGGCATCGAGTGTGATTTTACCTTTTTCTTTAATCGTTTCTGTGGTCGTTCGTTTTCTAGAGATTCAGTTGACTTGTTCAGTAATAACAATTGACATTCGTTCAGCTTTTTAGGCTTCTTGATTTCTCTAAGCTCCTCTAAAGATTGAAAGTATTGTTTGGCTCTTTTGAAGCGGTTTTTGTATTCGATGTGCGGCTGCCCTGTTCTCTCAGGTGTAGATTCGCTAGATTTGTCAGGGCTGTTTTCAACTATTTCTAATTCTATATCAGAAAGACTAACATAAGTCGTTTCTTTGTTTTGGCTTGTTTCTTCCATATCGAGTGATTCGTTGTCTGTCTTAACATCTAGACTGTCAATGCTTGTAGGTTCTGAAGTTAATCTTGTTCTAAATCCTTGTGTTTGTTTAATTGGCGTAGTTTTTAATGTCACTGTGTGTGATATGCTTCTCGTTTCAAGTTTGTTGAGGCTTGGCACGTCGTGTTTCTTCTCAGCATCTGTAAAAAACATATTGGCCGCTAAAAGTCCCTACTAACATTAAGCAGAAGGTATCTGAAAATATTTCATAGTTTTAACTTACCTGAAGTTAAACTGATAGGCTGCAAAACGGTTTGTGAGTCTACAGAGCTAGGTCTGTAAATCCTCTTGACAGGCCTCGGCTCCACCGAACTTTTGGAGACATTCTCATACAAGGATATGAAACTTTTGACGTTGATTTTCGGCAGTTCATCATACGATTTATGTTTGTCTAATCCATCGTCTACTTCAGTAGGGACTTTGTTGAAGATATCCATCTCGGACTTACTGATTGATGTTTTCCGGAGGGGTACTGGAGATATCTTACAACTTTCAATATGACTTGTCTTAAATTCCCTATTGGGTTTTAAAAGAACATGTGTATTACTCGATCGTTTCTCTGGTTTCTTATTTTCTATATCATCAAAACTCGTGTTGAAAGATTTTTGTGTCATCCTAGCTCTCTTTTCTTGTATAGCTGTTGCGTTTGAACCCTTTTCTAAGCTGCTTTCGGCTAAATTAGGAGTAACTTTTTTGACTGTCGTTTCTGATATATCGTTTAGTGGTTGTGGTTTTATTTCTTGTGTATCTGACTTTACTTCTGAAGTAATGCTATTCTCACTGTCTTTTCTTATGTGAATATTATGTAAGGATAGGCTCTTGCTTCTTGCCTCTGGCAGAGATTCTGAGTTAGTCATACTATGGAACAAAGATATGCGGCTAGAAACTAAACCACTATCGGGGCTCACTTCGTTCTGTTCAATCGTGGTATTTTCGACTGTACTGACGGGTTTTCCCAAAAATGTGTCTATTTTGTTCAAAATACGTTTTCTTGATGTTCCGAAAAATCTCTTAGGGCTGGTTTCAAATGCCTTAAAAACTTCTTCTTCAGGCAGTTCTGGTTTTACTGGCAATGAAGATTTCAGTTTCAAATTTCCTTCTTCGTCTTTGTGGGTTTGTTCTAGAGTTTTCCGCATATCAATTGGTGATTTTGATACCAGTAATATTTTTGGAACCTCTTCATGCTCCGATTCCAACTTTTCATCCCAAAACTTTTTCCATTTATCGACAAGCTTCTCCTCAGCTCTTAATTGAATTTCACTTGAAACAAATGTTCGATCTTCTTCTGAATTACTAAGACTGTTTTGTCTTGTTAGCTTAGCTTGCTGTTCGCCGGCTTTTAGGAAGTTTTTGATTATTTGCTTGCCTTTTCGTTTGCTCAAGGAATCATGCTTGAGCTGTTTGGCTGGGATTCGTTTTTTCTTTAAATGCTTAGTAGATTCTTCAGTTATAGCTTCGATCTGACGAATTTTATCGTCCCAATATTTTTTCTTTTCAAAAACTATGTTTGTGTGAGTTCTGTCCCCAAATTGTGTTCCGTCAACATCAGACTGTATGCGAAATTGTTTATTCGCGTCATCATGAAGGGTTTGACTTGCTGAAACTGATTCAGTGCCATTTGCCTGAACCCCAGAAATCTTTCCTTCTTGTCCTATCTCGTGTCTCATCACATCTGATAACGTTTCAGACGCAGATTCGACACCAGTGTCATCGGTTTCGATTGTTTCTTCCACTTCATTTCTGTGAAGATTATCTTCAGAGGCTATAGAGGAACCTTTTTCTGAGTTAGGAAAGTATTCTTGGTAAATGTCGTTTATCTCGGCAAATGCCACTGTTACAGAATCAGCTTCATAAGATTTTAGAGACATGTCTTTTATTCCTGACGATATACTCCTATCGCTTTCTTCAATTATCGGAGTAAACATGGGGCGCTTTATTTCCCATCTATATGTCTTCACTTCATCTTCACCTTTATTTGTTTTATTAAGCGCGGCACAAGTGGTCCATAGTTCCCTTTCAGCTGGCCCCATGTTTGACAACTCCTCTTCTCTCAAGTCATAAATCTCATTAGGAGAAAACTTCTGCTTATTTAACACCTCAGTAATAGTGTTATTTTCGTTATTGTTGCTATCTGGGGAGCTGTTATTATCATCTATACTTACATAGGCAGAGTCCCATATTATGTCTTTTCTTGGGGAGAAGTCACGATAACCTTGCGAACTTTCAATTCTATAAGATTCAAACTGATTTTCACTGGACGTTGAAGCATTGGAAATATCAATTGTGTCTGTCAAATCTGAGTCTACGCTGTGAAATGTTGAGGTTAATAAAGCAGACTGGTCTTTCGGGTTGTCTACTTTAGTGTGCAGTGGGGTTGAAAACACTGATGGTGAGATATCCTCTTCTATAGATTTGTTTCCTTCATGATGAACTCTGCTTGTATGATCTGCTTCTGCTGCTTTTATTCCAGATGCTATGTCTGGTTTGGGTGAAGGGGCTCTGAGTGTTGGTGGCAAAGATACAGGTGCGCCTATGATAAAATCAGCTATGGGCAGTTTATCGTAGTGAGAAGTTGAATGGAGTTGGTGCACAAAAAAAGGATTGACAAATTCATTTCTTAGCATGTCTTCGATCAAGAGCTCGTTCTTTGGATCCAAGTATGGAGAATCGGCGCGACTTGATAACTCACCTGTTATTATTTTGTAAACAGGGGTCTTAGGTCTGTCTAATAGTCTAATATCGGGAACGAACGGGTTGGTTTCAATCGGTGATGGTGTGTTGTTATCTACTATTATTTTTATCGAACTATCTCGTGTCTCCTCGCTTTGAGAATTGTTAGTCTCGTACTCGCTTTTTACAAAAGTGCCCAGTTTCTTTTCAACTGTAAAGTCCTCACTTTCCTCCAATAAAAACGGATTATTGCTGATTATTGGTGTTAGTCTACCCACAAATATATTATCGTCTTCTGTTTCATTTTCTGCTGATAATTTATCATCTAAACTATTAGGACTAGCAGACCTGGTGAATACTTGCTCATTTATTGTTATATCTTTGATTTGTTTTGCATCTCTATTAACATCTTCAGTAAAAAAAGTTGAAGCTTTCTCTGTTCGTATCGATACTGAAATATTTTCAGGCACTATGTACTTGTCTTCGGGTAAAGTGAACGGATTTGTACCGGTATCACAGAAGGTTGAATTAACAATATCTGGAATGGCATTTTGACTCCTTTTACAGATAAATTGTTTCTCTCTTTCTTTTTCATTATCCTTCTGTAGCGACTTTGTACGTTTATTTTCCATAAAGTCATTGAATACTTTGCATACGCGATTCATTTTCAATATTCTCTGCGCTATCTCATTGAATTTATTTGACTTGTAGTTATGATCATCTATTTCAGTTACAGAACAAGATCTTTCATTTTCTACTTCTGTGGTCATCAGGGTCTTCGCTTCAGCTTCACTTATTTTCTCCAAGGTTCCATTTTCTCGAAGCAACATCTTTTCAGTTACGAAGTCAACTATTCTCAGTACAACTTTTCTGTCAGTTTTAACGTCTACTATGTCAATTTCTTCGCCATCTTCTAAACGGAAGTTTTCCTTTTCTAGTATTCGGATAATGTTACTCGTGGCTGTCACCGCAAAAGGTGATCCAACAATACACAGTCCTCTACTTGTGATCGAAATTTCGTATTTTCCTTCTCGCATTACCTTGTACCAAATCTTTGCATGATCCAGTCGTTTTTCAACCTCTATTTCTATATCGTATTTTGTTTTTGGAATGAAATATGTTTTGTTCATGTCGTTCTTTCCGTACGCCCTTAAATACGTAGCTCCTTGAGTTATCGGCAAAGCATTCTCTGTAAAGGTCTGTTTCGAGTGCAGCCCGAGTAGTTTCTGTCTTATTTTCTGTGCCTTGCCCAATACTGGAGGTAGTACTGTCATGCCATAAGTGTCTTTCGGGCCTTTTATCAGTATCGTTACTTCTCCTGGGTCGAGTGCTTGTTGAGAAGTAGGGTAGATTTTGAAAGACATCTTATGCTTGATCTGAGCTACTGCTAGACCTGAGCCTTTAGCTACGTAGTCGAATGTGAATTGGGTGGTTTCCGGAGACGTTCGCTGTGATGTCGGCTTGGAGACAGCTGGAGTTATTTTGGAGAGTGCTTGGCGGATGCGGTCGAGGTATGTAGCTAGTTTCCATTCTTGGTGTCGGCTAAGTGAGTCGTTTGACTCCAGCTCTTGGCGGGAGAAGACCTGAAAAAAAATGAAGATCGTTATAACCCGGACTATGATCGAATTCCCATTACTAAGTAACAATGATGCCGGATCAAAGTACAGGTATTTTCATTATAATTAATAGTTCATTAGACCGATATTGTGTTAGATGATAATTGCTTCTGAGTAAGATAATTGCTTCTTGCTCACTTATCACGTTCTTGTGACCAATGTTATGCCTAGGCATGTTTCGGATTGAGCTCGAATTCGACTTTTATAGGGTTTTATGGTATTTTACAATCCAATGCAACTTTGTTTTAACCGTTGTTGCTTTGACTATTTGACTATGTTTAAGTATAGTCCAGTGCAAATTCTCAGGAATACGGATTTTACAGACTTCTTAACCAAGAATACTTCCAGATATAGGTCTGCTTCATATAGACCATTGAGCCGCCTCCGTTTCCCTTCTCATGACCTTTGTAATGTCATCTATGTCCATAGGATGAGGGTCGCCTTTTCACGGTACCTTTGATTCAACGACTGTCGTGCGAAAACATGAAGGGTATCTACAAATAGGCCCCCTCGCCCAATGGGCTGATGACATTGTGGCCTTCGCGGGAGGTTCGTCATGGCATTCGCTATGGGAGTCGTTTTTACGGCCAACAGTGAACACGGTGGGCTTAATGCTAAGAGCATTTTCCACCTACCCACATCAAAAGTAGTGAGCAAGGATGGTAACTTACTGGTTCAACACCAAGGTAGTGGTCGGCTATACCCTGCGCATGCAGCAGCGACAGCCTCGTGGGAGGGTGACCCGCGCACGCGCCCGGCAGCGCTCCGTCTAGCACGCTGCATAGTATCCAACCGTGGCGCCATACCGTCTCCAGGTGCTCGACTGTCATCGGCCCCGCTTCGGCCAGCCATCTTAAAACCTCTTGCTTTTGCTCTTCGCTTGAGAATACGACTGGAAAGAAGACCGTCTAATTGGTTAGTTTAGTTGATTACATCATCTAAACTCGACTTTTCTATATTTATAAAAAAGGCAACGTCTTATTTTTCATTATTTCTATTTGTCTGGGATGGTTCTAATAGGTAGGTACCTATATTCATTCATTCACTTAAGGACTTGGTTTGGAAATGGAGCTAGATCGATCGATACTTGTACAGGAAGTTGAAGGAAAAACGTCCAGGAAAGCGTCGTTCCATGAGGTCCACTATTTTGACGGGTGGCCGGAACTTTTTGCTCGTTAATTTTGGTTTTTACCATCTTGTTTCTATTACATTTAAATGTAGTGTTCACAATCGTCTAGCGATTTAATTGAGGATGGTTTAAGTATCGCGAACATCCGTGTCAGTATCGACGTAAAACCCACGCGTGCGGAGCCGCAGGCAAATGCTAGTTATCACTAAACAGACATCACAATGTCCTCAAAAGTTAACTGGATTTCACTAATTTAATCGGCTGTTGGTCATATTGGTATCTCCAAATCGTTATTGAAACTGGTTAAACATTAATTTGTATTTAACTGCGTGCTTGATCGCTTCGCAAGAAATGCAATTACAGTTTTATTGCCGTATTGTAATTAATTTTACTGCTAAACCTACATACTTTATTCGAAAATAAGGAAAAGCAAGTGAAACGGTTGCCAATTAAACTTACTTTGTAAAGATAAGATTCAGATTCTGAATTAAAAGTAGGAAGCGAAAGAAAGAAAGCTTTCTGGGATAAACTGATTATGATCTGAGTACTAGGTATGAACGTAGGTATACCTTCGAAAAAGATTACTACGTAAAGAATAAGAACACACAGCCGAAGCTACAGCTATGTTAATGCTGCCAGATTGCAGATTCATCGTAATGATGAACTTTATTCGCAATGAGAAACCTTAAAAGCGTATTTTCTGTAACTTTCTTCCGAAGCTTTTTATTGCAACTCTAAAGTCTTTTTGGAGATGACTCATCATAACTCATCATAAGTATCAATGATTTGACAGAGAGAACAAAAGGTAGGTACAACGAATGCAAGTACTTAGTAGATGTAGATACTGGATACTATTCGGTGACAAAGCTCAGTGAAGCATTTTGTAAAAGATTCTCAACTTGAATATTGGATTAAAATGAACACAGATTATTGTTTGAACCGCGGGCAACCTTTCCTCAGTTGTTTAAACAAAATCATCCTGTGTGTGTTTCTACAACCTACGTATAGAAAAAACACCAGCTTTTTGACCTCGCATATCTTTATGACTTAGGTAAGTATGTGAACACTATCCCGTTTGGCACTGGCCTGGATATTAGCCCATTCATAAGTCCTCAAAACAAATCTAGATTTTAATTAATCTCAATAAAACAATGTGTGAAAAATATAATTGACATTGTTTTGAAGTCGGATCTCAAATCAACAATACCCATTGTGTTTGGTAGGTATATTTCGTGGGAGTTACCCAATTTAATTTCTTAAGAAAATACACACTGAAGTACCTGATGATATTAAGTAACCCAAATATGAAACTTACCAAAAATAATAACAGACACCTAACTCACGATTTAAAAAAATAGATGCTACCCAATTATGACATTCCTACCTGGCCTTTTAATATGAGGTTTGTAGGAAAGTCTGTGCTGAATTTATTTGTGTAGATTTGCCTTAAATTGCTATCTTGGATCCACCCCTTTATTGGCTAACGAACTGATAATCGCTTTCGATTCCGATTTTACACTACATTGTGCTTTATATTATGAATATTTCTGCTTGTGACAGTAAACTAAAGCATGCGGCGCAATGTGATGTGAAATCGTAATTGAAAGCGATTACCAGTTCGTTAGACAATACTCCCCCAGGTCCCAGAACAAACGGTCATTTTTAGTTTATCGGAATGCCCTTTGGACTTACGAACGCACTTTTAACGTTCAAACATGATTGTGACCTAACTACAAAGGTGTTGTTAACTTACTAGCTCTGAAAGCGTTGTCGATATGCTTGATGAGCGTGAAGAAAAAGCTTGGCTGGCCCCAGAACAGCGTGAGCAGCGTCGCCGGCGCGAGATACCGCAGGGTCGTCAGGAGAGCGTCCAGCGCTGCTGCCCACATGCCTCGCTCCGACTCCAGTTCTGGATACTCGGGGATCGGGAACAACCCTGGAACAACGGATAATACTAGGTTAGTGAGGCTCTACTGTTGAAATTTCATAATATTGCTTCACATTTAAATATGTTTTATGGTGATGCGCTGCGCCTTTACGATGAGCGTAGATTCCATCATTTTATGGCTCATCTTTTAGTGTCTATCTAGGCCAATATCTTGGACTTTAGCAGTTTTGAGAACAATATCTTACGAAAGCACATAATGTATTTGAATTTTTAATATTCACAAGACTCCTTTAAACATTTAAGCAAGTAAGTTTTGTCGAACTCATTAAAAAATTAGTATCGTGTTTCAAAGTTCGCTATCGATTCTATAGGTACAGGTAATTTAGAAGCACTTTCAACTTGTTACGGGCTCGTCATCGTTAGTGAAGTTTTTTCATCTTTTCTCGCGTAACCTTATACGGGTAGGTAGGTTTATGTTACACTTCAAACTGATATCTTTCTTTAATAAAGGAAAGTATAATTTTTACTTTTATTTGAGCCCTGGAAATTCTGATCTTTTTATCGTGGCAGTGTTAAACATAAAGCGAGGTGGAGAATTCCTAGATCTCATTTTGTAGTAGGAACTTTTACATTGACCAAAAGATATCTGCAAAATAATCCTCCGCCTGAAAACTTTTGATTCTACACGATAATTCACTAGGCTACTGTGTGGTATGTTATTCAGTTACTGTATTTTGTACAGGTGTGATATCCACCAGATCGTTTCTTGTCTCCATAAAATATCTTGGTAAAATACAAACCAATGCTTCGCGGTTGTCGTGAAAGAACATCCTCTGCATATCGTTTCATCAGCTCTTCTATGTTGTCCGACATTTTTAGCTCAATTTCTAGTCGTCATTATCTTTGTCCCATATACTGACCACCCGTGTGTCTTACTTAACCTGCTTCTATTAATAAGATTTAGGAATTTGATAAGAAGTAATGACACGATTAATTTTTCATCAGTTCAATCTGGTTCGGACATCAATGGGATTCTCAAGGCACCATAATAAGTATCCAATCTTTACATATTTCAATCAGTCTATATCTTAGTTTCTTTTGAACATTAGTTCAAAACAACAGTGGCATTAGCCCAATTTAAAAGTTTAATTCGTTCCAGAATTCGTTGGTCATAGACAGATTGAAAATACAGAGCGAAAACATGAAAATAGAGCAATGAATATCAAATTTCCGAGAATAGTTTAAGATATGACTTTAGTTAGGATCTAGATAAGAAGAAGCTAGAACATCATAGTCAATCTTTTTATCTTATCGTGATTCACAGACTCATTCAAATGACGAAATAGGTGAAGCAATTTTCAGAGTGAAAAAACACAAGTTAGATAGACAATTTTGAAACTGACACGAAAAATAGAAATATTGAATGGGGCAATAATAAGGAATAGCTAAACACCTTACATTCGTAGTGTTAGGTAAGTACCTAATAATATTATTCTGGTCTTTGCTGCACTTCTATATCCATCCCCATCATTTCACAAATCAGTACAATAACACGATGCCACTAAGCATTTAAGTACTTAAATAATTGAAAGCTCAACTGCCTACAAAGCGAAAATAAAACTTTACTTAATCGTAAAACTGTCTGACCTACTACTACTATCTACTAATTAATCGATGATTGAATAATGTTAAAAGAGGCATTCATTGCTTTTGATAACATGTGCATCACTTACTTCTCTTATCTCCTAGATGCACTCGATAACGGAACACTTGTTTAGGTATATCAGGATATTTATAACAAAAACAATTTCCCCTGTAACTATATCCGCCGATACAGAAGGTAACCACCTAACTATTCGTTTATGAGCAATCTCCGCAAATAGCGCTTAGCTATCTTATCACTGATAGTGTTAACCAACTTATGTTTGCTGGTCGAACGCACTGCAACATGAATTGAATCATGGAGCGTGCCATGTAGTGGACTCTCTATTTTTGGATCAAGAGATTGATGCGATTCTCTATGATGAGGCTGTTCATAATATAGAAAGACGAAGGTGATAATGAAGGCACAAAAATATTTTGACATAGTGATGTCAGAGAGACTGGTTTTGACAGAGCGTAAAAAGCAAGGAAAATGTTGAAAGAGCTACTGGATCAGTTTGGTACCTGCCATCTCGTGTGAATTGAGCCGTAGGGCCGGTTTTCACCTGGGCGGAGAGGAGAGGAGACGAGAGCAAAGCTGGCAGGTTGTTGGCATGCAGGCTTTATGACAGGTAAAAACGAAAAGGAAATAACGAAATCGGATTGGTTTATTCAAACTCATCTCCTCTGGTTTCCTGTCCTCTCCGCCCCGGTGGAAACCGGCCCTTATTGTAGTTATAGAGGAAAACCTAGACGTGAGGACATAATTAATAGAAAAAATTGTATTGGCCTTGATGACATGGACAGCAAAAGAAATTGGTTTTTCGGCTGCGTTGACCGACTTGAAATCCTTTGATAAATATTAGCCGGCTCTTTAATGAGTCAATGATAAAGTCGCTGTTATCTTTGAGTAAATAATGAGATGCGAAATGGAAAAATCTACTTTCATTTATCACTGCCAAAGATTTCGGAAAATCACTTGATGAAAATTTATTGGAAGAAATTTGAAAGACTTGTCTGCTTAATTTGTTTTCTAGTGACATCCATTAGTTAATATATTTAATTATAGACCGGAAAAGCTCACACATAGATATCACACTTTCGTAATTCCTATCAATTCGTGTTTACTAACAACGATAGATCGTTTGATTGCCTCTTAGCAAGTGATTTGATAACATGTTACAAAATTAAATACACAACAGATACCCGATAGCGATAGAGATAATAATCATTGATTGAAAACAACGTCGCTGTTGATAAGTGAGTTATTTGTTGTTTTTTATGACTAAGAAATAACAAATAACGTAGATTGTAAATTCAATATACATTATTAGGATTCCGTACCTTAACAGGAAAAACGGGAAGGTATAGGAACACTTATAAGACCCTATTTCTCAGGAACGGCTAAGGGTATCAACTTGAATGCTAAATATAAAGCTTAAAGTGCCGTAAAAAATCAAGCACTCAATAAATCATAATAATAAAAAGATATGGCGATACATGTAATTTTTTTGTACGGAAATCGCGGATAATAAATTCCCTAGGGTTATTCCAGGTACCTCACAATTCTGAAACTTGGAATGATAGCAGGCTTTGTGATACATAAAAAGGAAAAATTCGAAAATTCAGGAATTTTGACTTTTATGTCCTAAAATAGGGTGGTGATTTTTTTTGCCAAAAGTGTCTCTAGAAAACGTCTCAGACGATTTCGAAATCATTTACGAATCGGACCCTCTGGGTGCGAGTTTAGCTCGCACTTACCCTTTTTATTTTTAACAGACAGACTGTACTTTGAGCTGTTATCGCGTTATTACAAAATACCGGCACTCTGCTTGTACTATTAATTATTCTGTGACTCGGCTAAAATTACCTTTATGCTAAGAACGTCTGAAATTAAACATAGGTAGGGAGGTATCTAAGTGCCCACTGATAAAATTATTCAAGATAAGATACACGTTATTCATTAAGAAAACATTCCTGTCCACACCATTTGTAAACAAACAGTTCCACGCCTTTACACAATCAAATAAAGAGCTGTCCATGAGTGTTTAGTATCTAAATAACTTCTACGTAAGTATCTAAACTTCTCTCTAAACTTTAGATAGATCTAGATACCTACACAGGTAACCTACGGCATAAAATTTTACATAAATACAATAACAATAAAAAATTTAGGTATAGGTACCTAATGTACTTAACGTATAACCTAAATAAGTACTTAGATGCGAAAATATTAGTAAGGTACTTACATAATATCAATAATTATAAAAGTAGCCTTAGGTTTGCTGGAAGAAAACTCTTTTAAGATTAAGCTCGCCTATGTACATGGTTTTGTCTTGTAATTTTTGTGCAATATAGAATCATCATCATCATCATCAACCTGTAGAAGTCAATTTCTGGGTATAGGCCTCCCCCTAGAACGCCACGACGAACGGCCTTGAGCCGCCTCCATCCACCGACTTCCTGCGCCGTGTATAATGTAATTAGTACATCGAGTGGTTGCTGTGGTGTACAATAAAGAATAAGAATAGTAAAAAAAAGTTTCAATAACTGTCAACTAAAGTAATAATTAACATAAGTTACATTTTAAATTAAATAAAAAAAACACGAAATAAATTAGCTTTCATATACTTTGTTTGGAAAAATAACAGAGAACACTTCTCATAATTGTTTTGTCTCGCCGTCGCGCCGGGAAAGTAGATTTCTAGATCAAGGACAAAGATTAATTATTTATTTATTTCATTCATAAAAACATAAAGATCTCCTTGATACAGCTGCTTTTACGGATCGTAAACATTACAATGTCATTACAATACCATGGATCGAGTGAGGCAGGTAATTCTAGTAACTGTAGTGGATATCATGGTCAATCTGTAAATCTGTGCCAAAACTAATCAAAACCGCAAAGACGTGAATTTGATGATTCGGATGGGCTCTAATTCGGTTTATTTACGGGCAGTGGACTATCCTACATTTTATACAGTTTTCCGCTAGTTTAGGTAGATAAATAATGAAGTCTCAGGAGAACAAGGAGAAGATGTTCTCCACAACACAAAACTGACACAGGCACCAGGCAGGCACTCCACCACACAGGCGCTTCCCACCTAGTATAGTAAGAAGAATCGTGAAATTAAGCCAAGCCGTGATTCTTGGTCTGATTTTTCTGTCGCGTTGGAACAGGAATTTTAGTTTGTAAGACGATTCAAAATAATCTTGTGATTTCAATAAATACATAACTTTTGACTGGATGACTACGATCTTCCAATTGCTACAATTATGCAAGACATCTGTCTCGACTATGCAATACATCTGTCTCGACTATGCAAGACATCTGTCTCGACTATGCAAGACATCTGTCTCGACTCATCAATTTGTTCATAATCGTCAGTTTAGCTAACACGCAGTAATTTAAAATTTTGCAGTCAATAAATTGTCTTGGTAAATTTTATCTCATATTTATTACAAGTTTGTCAAAAAAATTACAAATTGCCAAAATTAGAGCATTAAAATTTAAGCTCAAAGTTATGTCAAAGTCATCCCTACCTACCCTTAAAGGCCAAACAATAAAGAAACACATACCTACAGTTGAATGTTATCAAATCCATAGTTATTGGTTCTTTTGACAAGAGCACTTGATAACGATAATGTCAAACAGCGAATGATCATTGATCATCGGTCCTGCAACTCTACATTTTTTATCACATGGTTTTAGAACTAATCACATGACCTACTAACTCCTTATAGAACTGAATATAGTGATAGGAATAGAATGAACATTGTAATAAAAAAATCAGAGGAACATCTCTACAAAGTAACATTTTAATGGCTCTACGTTCTACAGCCAATTTAATTTGATTTTGATAGTTAAACCACAGTTAAAGTGTACCTAACACTCTAGTAGTTCCTACCTAATTAAAGTTAGGTATTAGTTTTAGCCGTGGTGATCTCGACCTAAGAATAGCACTCCTCCAACCTTCTTTCGCCAGGGGATGGGCAGCAGCATCAACCTGAGTACTTAACACCAATACAGCGTTTACCAATCCGCTGGCCAAGCGTGGTGAGTAAGGCAAAGCCCCCGATAGCTCGCTATGGGTTCTATGCTATGCATGCTTTGGGAGAGGCTTCATCCAGCAGTGGATGTTTACCGGCTAACGAAGAAGGTGACAATGTATTATCTGTTAAAAAAAAACAATAAAAACTCATTAGAGTGTCAATGTTTTGGATTAAAATGTGCTAACACAAAATTAGGATGTTCTTGACGGAAATTTTATACCACAGTTACCTATCTAATGCTTGCTGCCTCTTTATCTTATTCACCATACCATTATACCTACCTACACTTAAGTATATCAGCATTATTATATCTCATTAAACAAGCAGAAGACACTGCGACCTACTTGTAATTAAATTTAACCTCATAGCTGCTTAGTTTAGAAAACAAAACAACATTTTTAAACCAATTTGTTATCAAATAAAAATCTCTTTGCAAAGATTTTAACCCATCGCCTTCTCACGATGCTTTACGAACTTCATACACAAATTCTTTACATAACACGTATCATCCAAACCGCACTGTTTTAGGTTTTATGCAAATACTTTCACTATTTTGAATAACTACATAATATTTAAATCATAACAACACATAAACTTCCTCATTCAGTTATGCAAAGACCAAAATAACATTATGAAAATATGTAAATTTAATTTGAGGTAGGTACTTTTTCGCATATGATATTTTATTTTTAAATTTTTATGTAAATATATTACATGTTACACGCGCGCACGTATAGGTAGGTACTGGTGATAATATCCAAAGTAATCATTTATCTATAATTTTATCAGGAAGGTTGTGGTGAATTATTTTAGTTGAGGTTCCGTATAAAATAAACTTTCTTTCTGGTTATCAGTACACGAGCTCCTGGGCACAGAATAAATATTTGTCCTGGGGAAGTACTAACACCGTAGACGTACCTATTTCTGACGCCAAGGCAGCAGTAGTGCTCGCACTTTTGCGTGCCGGTGAAACTACAGGCACATGAGACTTTCATCTTTATGTCTCAGGATGACGGGCGCAGTAGGGCGCGCCTCAGGTGGACGTGACTACACAGGTATTGGATTGTTACAGGCAATATAAATTATATAGGGGGTAGGTAACAGGCCAATTCTGTCATTTACACTAATAAATATAAAAAAAGTTAGAAAAGATAAGGCGCGCAGAAAGAGTGGAGTTTTTATTTCCGTATTACTTCCGGTGGAGGGCCTTCCCCTTCATTCGATGGACTAATGACATTATAAACGTTGCAGAAAGTCTGTGGATGGAGGCGGCTCAAGACCGTTCGTCGTGGCATTCTAGGGAGAGGCCTATGTCCATCAGTGGATTTCTACAGGCTCATGATTATATACTCTTTGACAGGTTCAAAGAACATCTCTTTCAAGTAAGTATAATACCATATTTCACTTCTATGCCCATGAAAGAGTGTGTATGCATTCAAATTAAAAGTATGGCTATGAATAATATCATTTTATTTTGAAAGACAGATTCCGTTTATGTAACCGGAACTTTCTGCATTGCTTAGTTGTAGATAAATACAATGTACCTATATATCAGATTGTAGATAATAGCCACCGTAATTATAACGTGAATTTTATGAGGCAACTCACTTAGAGAATTATAGTTTTGTAGGCCAGTAACTTTCAACTGTGTAAATGTTAGCAAGACGCGTGAAAACTATGACAAAATTACTGTGAAATAATACGTTTTTATATTATTTTTGAAGAACCCTAATCAAGATAAAATAAACACTTGAACAGAGAAGGAAAGACGAAATTCAATGCCGTTGCAATTTCAGTTTGTTTTTTGCTTTTTGAAGATAATTTTATGGTTGCAATTCACGGAACCACGTGACCACTATACCCAGTTGAACTTCTGGTAGGATAGGATGGAATAAATTAACGATACAAACAAAGAAGTATGCTAGCATCACGAATTTTGATTGTAACTAAAATGTACCTGTGTAGTTCGACGAGGCTTACTGCGCGGGAATGTTAACATGAAAACTAAAGTAAAATATTAAAATGTAGCTAATTAGATGTAGCTTATACGAGACAGCTTTCAGAATTACCAAGTTGAAGTTGATTATAGACATGTTAAACGTCGCAAGAATTCGATGGGTGTTCGTCGTGGTATATGAAATGGAGGTCTAGACCCAGCAGTGGATGTCTACCGGCTAATGGTGATGAGAGCATAAAAAACACATGCTACCGGATGTTGCAGTCGACCAGAGCAGTACTTGCTTCATGTCTCTTATTTTATTTTGCCTTGTTAGTTCAGAGATTGGATCGGCCGAGGTAGATGCACTTGTTGACACTTTTCTGCCTTCTACCAGATTAATCACATCTACACTAATATTATAAAGAGATAAAATGTGTTTTCACACCACCTGCTCGAAAATGTCCAATTAGTACATATCATGCTACCTCAACGTAAAGCAAAGCATTATCTCTTTAGGGATATAAAGTTGTATGAATTCCCTAGGGAATAAAGTGATTTGAATTTGGAACGTCAAATTCGTGTGGAAACTCGTGGAAAACTCCAAGTAAAAAAATGTCCATGTGGCATTGTAAAGAGATTTGTTAAAAAATAGAACTGGCCACCAAAAGCAAAACTCAAAAAAAAAGAAATAAGCGCAGTTTTAAAGAATGTGAATCAAAAGAGATGTTTGGTGCTGTGTTTTTCAGTGAAAATTATTGCAAGATATATGTCAATGGTAATATTAGTGTTAACAAAAAATGTCGAGCGATAATGATTCTACTCCAGAGTTCATCAAAACAGGATGATACTTATTTTATGGAGCCCTGACTATTTATTGTCTCGCAGTAGGTGTGAAAAGTAGAGTATGCTCCTCTGGAATAAAGCCTGTCTTTGTCTTGGGCAGCTTGAACCCCTCGCTTCACTCAGGACTCTATATAACTCGTTACGCTCAGGGCTCAATATGCCGCCCGCGGCATAAGACACTGCTTTATTCCCTTAGTGCATAATCTACTATTGTTTATTAGTAAGGGGTAATCTATAGGAAAACTAAACCGATTCCAAAAAATATTTTACTAATAGAAAGCTATATGTACCTTCCTTGATAATACTTAATTTCATGTGGATGAAAACGCGCTAGTGTTTTTTAGTCTCAGTAGGTACCCAACTAGGGAAGTTGTTTCACGGAACTAGATGTTGGCACTAAGAATAATTTGTCATGCACGAGCGGGCTTACCTAACATAACACTGACCTGAATATCACTGCTTATACTTCGAATGAACCAACGAACTATGCGGGCCTATTAGGTACAAGTTTTCTCTGGGAAACCCGAAAACCGACTGATAACAAGTAACACCAAAACGACTGACAACACTAGCACTAAGTAACTAACACTGTTACTGGTTGGGTTTTTTTTCCTATCGAGTAACTCGTTGGGAAAAATATTAGGAGAAGTATTCCCAACGAGTTACACCCAATGTAACACTGTTACTCGATTGGAAAAAAAACACCCAACGAGTAACAGAGCTACACATGAGTGGGCTCGTCTTTTATATACGGGACTTGGAGTAGACCCTTCAAATTTTTTTAGGCAAAGTTCTGATTATCTTGAGCAATCTCACGAACTTTGAGATCTAGGAAATAATTTTAATTTTTGTGCGTGAAATATATGTTACTTAGCAAAAAATAATCCTTGTGATGAAGCCTTTCGATCGGTATGATAAAGCTACAGGTGATTATTTTTCTCTTGTAACGGGTTCGATTCCCGGTTCAACCATGTAATTATTTAAATATCTATGAATGCAGTTTAAATAGTTTTTTAAATTCAAATAATGTCTTCTTTTAGTAAAATGTTCCATCTACAATATTCAAGGTACTTTCCCTCCATGTGGCATAGCCGTGGGACACCCTGTATATATATGTACCCTTGTATAAAATTCCATCCCATGAGTGCCCCAACGGACTTATTGAGAAACTTAAAACAAAAAACTGATTTCAACTCGCAACCCGAAATTTTGGATAACGAGTGCAAAACTTGTAATACTGCTGCGCATTTAATTTGAAGCTTCGCCTGTTTTGTTCATCGATGTAGATGGTCTACTGGAAGATCAGGCCCTGATTCGGGACCGTTTGATTCAGGTAAGTATATAATTTGCCGAACCGATACGTTTAAAAATAGATACCTACTAATTGTAACTCATTCCCTCATTTTAGGATGAATACAAAGTACCTAAGTAATAGTTGCACTAGTACTATACTTATAAATCTGTGAATAGTTGTGTGCTAAATGAGACGTGGTGGAAGTGCGTCGCATTTACTGAAGAACACCCTGATGAAGAATCTGGAAATTTGAGTTGAAACTTGTCGGTGTATAACATCGACCGGTTACGTGAATGAATCTAATTTTTACAAACTGAAGCAGGTACCTAAATAAATTGTAAATTCTTGTTAGTACAGGTTATTTTATCATATAAATAGTAGGCCGATGTTTATAGCCGAATCTTACTGTTGGTGTCACTGTTTCGGTAGTCAGCGGGTAGACCGAAGGTCAGGGTTCCTAGGCTGAAAGAATTTTCTGAATTTTGTACTGTTCCTTATTGCTCACACTCCCTGAGTGAGTAACGCGTTTGTAGATATTTTGAAGAAGCGCCTCTATCGGACCGATTTGGCAACTTAGGTATACAAAATCCCGTGTAAAACGCTGACGCGTAAGCAAAACTTAAACTAGGGCCTCTGGGCTTTACATTTAGCTTCCGGAAAACTTTAAAACAGCTTAAATGTGCCCTCATAATATACAAACTTATAAATTACGGATTTGTTTGAATTATAAAGTAGAGACACAATGAAAATGCACCAAAATACGTCCAGATAATTGACGTGTCAGCGGCAGACGTGCCCGAGGGACTCACAATGGGATGCAGTTAAACCAGACACCCCTATTACACTGCTGGCCAAAATGCACAGTACTAGGTACAGCCATACATGTCATAAAATTAGATATTATTTCACGTAAGTATGTTACGTTCAGAGTTTATAAGAAGTTAAGAGGTACAAAATAGTGACAAAACGGGGTACCGTAATAACCGTAATACTGTATAAGTAATTATAGGTACTAAAAAACAAGAAAACCTAGGAGCAACAGCTGTAGCGATGACATAGTGAAAATAGCAGGTAAAGAGTGGAGCAGAACCGATAGAGACAGATAAATTGAACCAGTTGGAGAAGGCCACTGAAAGCGGTATTTCTGCAATACTAACAAAACATTTTTTTTTTTTTTTCAGTAATAAATGAAAACTAACAAACATAGAAATGATAAAATACAAACATCATAACATAACATAACACACCTCATAAAAAACACAATAGATTATTTATATGGAACAGCAGTAAGTAAGGTACCTACTTTTATCCAAAATTGTAAAGTGTGTAGTGTGAAGAAATTGTAAATTGTTTATGAGCTTGTAAAACTATAATTTGAAGGAGCTCAACATTAGATACGGCTACTGCGTCCATATTTTGGACAATATGCATAGTAAAGTAGTTCCTACTATAATTTGATGCGGAATGCAGAGGGTCAATAACATTTTAATTGTTCTTGAGTTATAAAAGTAACCTTATCATCATAATATTAAGGATACATTAGAAAAGTCTAATGCACTGAATGTTTTTAATTCCAATCGTTTTCGCAATATTTCGATAAAATACGTTCAAAAAAATATAGGTAGAGCATAGTTACGCGTTGAACTCTTTTGTATAAGGAACAATTTTTATTTTTTTGAAACGTTTTGGGAAGGAAAATGCATTTTTTGTATTAAATGGCGGAACAAACAGTTGGACCACCTCTGCCTATAACAATGCATTACCAGACCACGTCCACCCTGGAACGCGTCTTGTGGCACTGTGCCCTTCAGCCTGTGATATAAAGCGGAAAAGTCTAGTGTCTGTAATTTCACCGGGCACCCAAACCCTTTTAGCTGGAACACAGCAATGCTCGCACTACTGTTTGGCGGCAGAAAAAGGTACGCTGGTAGTACTTCCCCGAACGAACTCTTTCACAAGGAGCTCTCCTAGTACTATTTCATTCATTTTAGTCCAACGAGAATGAAAGTAGACTTCAAAACCGCAGTTTTCGTTTTATCTCACTTGAATATGCAAGCTATGTAAGGCACGCAATTTGACATTAAAACAATGGTCATAAAACTATATTATGTAGGTGGTAGGTACTTTTCTTGTCCGCCACTGTACTTACTTCTGAATACGTGAGAGTTTCGTCTTCATTGTATACAGCATTCTGTTGTGAATAAAACTTAAATTATGACCCTTTGTTTAGAATCTAAGTACCTACATCATTTTTATTACGGTAAATGCATTTCTAAGCAATTATTTGTCTAGGTTATATGAAACAAATAGATAGATAGATAGATAGATAGATTAACACTTTATTGTACACCAGGAAAACATAACAGGATTTATTAAAATTAGCAGTACAATGGGCGGCCTTATCGCTGAGAGCGATTTCTTCCAGGCAACCTTTGGATGGACAGTAACGAGCGAAGCAGTAACGAAACGGCGGTGCACAGAGTAAAAATAATAACAATGAAAGAATATTAAAAACAACTTATACTTTAAACTTGAATACATAATATACCTACATTTATATAATACACTAATAAATAGTAATAAGACTATAATATGCCCTGATAAAAGAAAAGAAAAGAAAATATGACTAATCTACATAAACACTCACAGGATATTTTCACATTCCAATCAAAACGAGGGTAGGTCAGACAGATAATGATTTTTAAGTTTCTGCTTGAATGTGTGCAGTGAAGATGCCTGCCTGATTTCCACCGGCAAAGCGTTCCACAGACGCACAGCTTGGACTGTGAAAGATTTACCATAAAAAGAGCTGCTGTGCGCAGGCATTTTGAGAGATAAGTTTTCTGATGACCTAAGCGAATAAGAACTCGAGGAATGAAGATACTCAAACCTTTCTTTAAGATAGCAAGGGGAGAAAGGATTAAATAGAACAGAGTAGAGAAGAGAAAGAATATGCGTATCCCGGCGAAGGCGAATAGGGAGCCATTTGAGCATAGAGCGAAAAGGAGAAATATGGTCATATTTACGCAATCCATATATGAACCTTATGCAGAAGTTCTGAAGGCGCTCAAGCTTATTAAGCTGCTCTTCTGTAAGGTCCAGATAGCATGCGTCAGCGTAATCTAACACAGGAAGAAGAAGGGATTGTGCAAGTGCAATTTTGAAAAAAAATAGATAGAAGATAGTTATGCATTCAGTTGGCAGGCTAGAAACAACATTGAATGTTTGAGACTGCAAGCATTGCATTCTAGTAACTGCCGGATGGACGCTTATCGCTTACCACCCACGCATCTTGTGCCTTTGTGCCTTAAGTTAGTAAGATGATTTGATTCATTCATGTAGAGAATAAGCTTTGTCTCACATGTGTCATTTTTAATTAAATTAATTTACGAATTTTATTAAAGTAATTTTAAATTTAGTTTTTAAAAACTTAAACAACGTTCCCGTATCCTTTACTGGCGCAGCCGGGGCAGATTTTCCGAGTTTTCCGCGTAGTTTTCCGTGATTTTTCGGGAATTTTCCGACGCGAATCGGATCTGTTCGAACCAAATAAATTGTGAAGGTGCTAAGAAGCGATCGAGCATGTTGGTGACTGGCTGGTGAGTAGAATTTTCGCCATCCTTTCCTACCTTTCGTGTTTTATGTTTTGTGTTTTGTTATATTCGGAATCGAACTTTTTCCATCATAACGTTTTCTGGTTTCCTATTGTAGGAAATTGTGAATGTAGAGTAAGTAGATTTAAATAAACATTGCTTATCAAAATTTAAGTAAGTGTTAGTTTTGGTATTATTTGTTTAAATTATAAATAGCCAAGTAATTCTAGTAGTAGTTAATAGTTCTTGTTTACGTAGTGATCAAAATTTTACTAAAATCGTTTGTGTCTTTAGTTTATTAAAATAAAAATACTATTAAAGTAACAGAGTAGATAGGTACGTATATAAAATGACGACAGTTAAGGTGATACCTAAAGAAATAATGAATATTATACCAAATTTTAATGGCAACAAACGTCATCTTAATTTATTTCTACGGAAATGTGATTATATAATTGAAAAATATCGCGGATGTGCAGAGCAAGATATTTATGTATTTCATGCAATTACGAGTAAGTTGACTGATGAGGCCGCCGCATTAGCTAGTGAGCGAAATGACATTTCAAGCTGGGACCAACTTAAGGTCTTGTTAATACAACATTTTGGTGATCCTCGAAGTGAAGAATGTATAGCGATAGAACTAGAAACCTTAAAATTGAAACAAGGGGAAAGTTATGTAGAGTTCTGTAATCGGATACAGTCAGTAAAATCAGTACTGATTTCCAAGGTGAACCAATTACCGGATGTGGACATTAGGAAAAGTAAAGTGAGCATTTACGGAAATTTAGCACTTAATGTTTTCCTTTATAACTTGCCCGAAAATCTTATTAGATCAGTGCGAATGAAAATGCCACAAACACTTGAAAAAGCATTAGAGTTTGTGCTGGAGGATGTCAACTTTTATGAGCAATATAGCCTTAGAAGTAAAATGCTTCGCCCTCAGCCACCAGCAGGCGCAATAATGAAATTTGGCACTCCACCATCACAGAGCATGCCCATCCAACCCAGTGGCTTTAGGCCAGCTTTTAACACACCCCCTCGATTTAATTTCGGGATTCCGGGAAACAGTCAGTATAGGCAACCATTTGTAAACAAATTCGGCCAACAGGCTCCAACTGGATATAGACCACAGTTGATGCAGCCGCAACAGTTTGGAATGCAAAGGTTTACGCAACCCCAAAATTTTAACCCAAGACCACAACAGTTTGGCTATCGGCCTCAGTTCAACCAAAATCAATTCGGGTACAAGCCTCCCAATTTAAAATACAACACAGATGTTTCTATGAGGACCGCACCTCCTTTAAAGCCACAAATGCAGACCCCAACACAACAACCACAGGGTTTTCGCTTAAATGAGCTTGAATTAGGTGAAAATTACGGTTACGAAAATTATGAAAGTCAAGAAGGATATTATTATGATGAAAACGATAATACGGATTACATCACCTCCCAAATGGAAGTGATAGCTGAGAACGAACAGGAAAATTTGGTGACCAATGAAACCGCGAATGTAGTGGAAATTGAAAATTTTCACATTCTGGCCTCAATAAAGGACCGGAAGTGATAAAAATAAATTGTAATATGAAATTAAAGCTACCGTATGTTTATTTACCAGAAATTGACGGAAAATTTATGATAGACACGGGAAGTACGAGATCTTTTACTAGCCCGCAAAAGGCTCACCAATTTTTCCGTGAGTTCACCTTATGTGAACTGTTCACTGTAATAAGCACGCACGCATCTAGTAGCCATAACGAGGTTATTGAAATTCCGTTGATGCCATCTTTCAAAAGCAACGAATTTCACAAATTCTACGTTTATGATGTAGACCCTCAATATGATGGACTTATAGGAAATGACTTATTGGTACAATTAGAAGCTGTAATTGATCTAAAAAGTCACAGACTTCGAACCAAAACAGCTACCCTGCCGATTGTACAAAGTATTACAGATCACGTCATAAAGCTAGCTCCACGCTCAGAACAACGAGTAAAATTACCCGCAGACCTGTTTTCAGGGGACGCCATAATAAATTACAAACAACTCTGCGAAGGCGTCCGGATGCCAGCAGCTATTGTTAGCGTTGAAAACGGATATTTTACCACCATTATCCAAAATACATTAGAAACACAAATGACCTTAACTATTACAGCCCCGTTTAAAGTAGATAAATTTCGTAACGACACAGTAAACTTAAATTGCTACAATGACGTAGAGATGAAAGACATGGAAGTGGATGACATTTTACAGGAAAATTTGACGAGACTTAGGCTTGATCACATGAATCAAGAAGAACAACAGTGTATTTCTGAATTATGTAGAGAATACAAGGACATCTTTTACAGTGACAAGCTTCCTTTAAGCTTCACAAATCAGGTAAAACATATTATTCGGACAAAAAATGAGGATCCAATCTATGTAAAACCATATAGACAACCTCCTGTCCAAACGCAAGAAATTAAAACTCAAGTTAAAAAGTTATTAAAAAATAACATAATTCAGGAATCTCACTCGCCATGGAATGCACCTGTTCATCTTGTACCTAAAAAAATGGACGCTTCAGGTGAAATTAAATTCCGAATGGTAATTGACTACAGACGACTTAACGAAATTACGACAGATGATAAATACCCCTTACCTAATATTATGGACTTATTTGACAAATTAGGGAAAAGTAAATACTTTACGACTCTTGACTTAGCTAACGAATATCATCAAATTGAAATTAATGAGACTGACCGACAGAAGACAGCTTTTAGTACAGAAGCAGGACATTATGAGTTTTTAAGAATGCCGTTTGGGCTTAAAACGGCACCAGCGACCTTCCAACGAGCCATGGACAATATCCTCAGAGGGCTCCAAGGTCTACATTGTCTGGTATACATGGATGACATTATTATTTATAGTACTAGCATGCAGGAACACGTTAAAGATTTAAGATCCATCTTTGATAGGCTGAGAGAAGCGAATCTGAAAGTACAGCTCGATAAATCTGAGTTTTTACGGAAAGAGGTACTTTACTTAGGTCATACTATTACCGATCAAGGCCTCAAACCTAATGATGACAAGATAAAGGCAGTTTTAAACTATCCTCTGCCCAAAACAGTAACCGAGATCAAGAGTTTTCTTGGACTCATCGGCTATTATAGACGCTTTATCAAAGACTTCGCTAAAATAACAAAACCATTAACAAATTGTCTTAAAAAGCGGAATAAGATCATAATAGACCAAAAATACATGGACGCTTTCCATCAGTGTAAAGAACTTCTCACACACGCGCCCCTTCTTCAGTATCCAGACCCATCAAAGCCCTATATTCTCACAACAGATGCATCAGCCGTTGCGTTAGGTGCTGTGTTATCACAGGGTACTGTAGGTACTGATCAGCCTATTGCATATGCGAGTAGGACCCTTAGCGAGACCGAAATGCGTTATAGCACCATAGAGAGCGAGCTTTTAGCCGTTATATGGGCCGTCAAACACTTTAGGCCCTATTTATATGGTAACAAATTTACTATTTATACAGACCATCGTCCTCTGGCTTGGCTGGATTCCCTGAAAGAGCCAAATAGTAAATTAACACGATGGCGACTGCGTTTACAGGAATACGATTTTCGTACCGAATATAAGAAGGGTAAACAAAATACAAACGCTGACGCCTTATCGCGTATTAAGGTAAACGCTATTGATGACGATACGTCAGACGAATCAATGAAGGTTAACTTAGATGAAAAAGAACAACGACTTCAAAGACACATTCAGGACATAACTAGTGAAATTATTGACTTAAGTAAAGACACTGACGAGGATGAGCCTATAGAAACTGTAGTACTATCGGATGCCTCTGATGCAGAGACGGTTCGAAATATTGAAGAATTAGAGCCTTCTTACCCTCTTCCGCCGTTATCAAGTAGCACGGAAGGAACCGTCCATTCAGCTGCGGATCTAGAATCAAAAGGGATTCCTATCTTAAATGAGGCAGTCGACACGAAACCAAACCAAATTTTAGTTTTCACTTGGTTCAAAAAGGAAATACTGGTAAAAAATATATCAAGAGAAAAACAAAAAGTTTTGGAAGTATTTTTACCATTAAATAATGAAGAATTAATCAAACAGTTTTTAAAAGAATATATTACACCAAAAACGAAATATTTTATCTATTTCGAAGATAAGCATCACAGAAAAGATTTTAACAGAGTTATTATAAAATTGTTCAAGAAAGGTATGGTAGAGTTTTATGAATGCACTGAAAGGGTTATATTTGTGGAAGATGAGAATGAACAGAAAGCAATTGTATTAAAACATCACGAAGGAAAAACATGTCATAGGGGGATAAAGGAAACTATGGTTAGGATAAAAAGAAATTATTTTTGGCACAAAATGCAGGAAATGACATCAGCTGTAATTAACTCGTGTGTTGCTTGTCAAAAGATGAAGTATGATAGAAAGCCGATAAAACCAACAATAGAGTTAACTCAAACACAATCAGCACCATTTCAAGAAATCTTTATTGATATCTTTTCGATTGAAAACCGGTATTATTTGACTATAGTGGATGCATTTAGTAAATTAGGACAGGCAATAGAAATTGAAAATAAATCGACACCGGAAGTCGTTCGTGCATTGATCAAATACTTTTCAATGTATGGTGTTCCTAACAAAATAAGTAGTGATCCCGGATCGGAGTTTAAAAATGAATTGATGAAAGAATTTGCTGATATGTACAAAATCCAGTTACATATTTGTACACCTAATAACCCAAATTCGACAAGTGTTGTTGAACGTTTTCACTCAACATTAATAGAAATTTATCGTTTGGCAAAATATGATCAAAAGTGTACTGACGCTGCTTCAGTTATGACATACTCTATAATGGCTTATAACAACACGATCCATTCAACAACAGAATTAACTCCTTTTGAGATAGTATTTGGGCACACCGATTCAAATAGATTATTTGATGGTGAATTTGAAAAGACATACATGCAACAATTGCTGAATGATCACGCTAAACGGACGAAATATCTTTATCAATACATTTCTGATAAAATTGTGGAAAAGAAGCAAAAAATTAGAGAGAAAAGATCAGGGGATATTGTAGAATTAGAACCCGGTGACATTGTGTATACTAAAGATATTAACACTAGGAAAAGCAAGGATAAACCACGATATAATAAAGCCAAGGTGAAAGGTAGAGTAGAACGAAATGTAGCCTTAATGCAAATAGGCAAGAGAAAGACTAAAGTAGCTGTTAAAAATGTGAAACGTCCTCCACAGGTGGTGCTTGGTCGTAGTGAGCCTACTTCCCCAATTCCAGGCCCTTCATTTGCAAAAGATTGAAAACAATCCTGGAATTTTGCCTGTTAAGGAAGGACAAGCGTTCAAGGAAGAAGATAAGTGGTTGATAGTTAAGATTTTAGATTTAAGTGGTATTAGTAATGATTTAGAATTCCATATTTTAAAGTTTAAAGAATTTATTAAGTTAGTAAATAGGCATAAACCCTTTGTCAATGAATTTATGGGCATAAGGACTCAAGTAGAGTACATACGTAACATAACCGTTGTGAAATTTCGGCAGTTGATTCCCTTGCGTAGATATAAGAGAGGATTATTGAATCCCCTTGGGTCATTAATTAAGGTAGTTTCAGGAAACTTAGATAACGACGACGCTATTCGATATGATGCTCTCATTTCGCGAATTGGTTCCAAGGAAATGGTAAATGATAAAAAGATTACTTTGATCACCAGAATGTTAGATAGTTTCATAAACAGTACAGAAATCTCACACAAAAACACACTAATTCTAGATAAACGATTAAAAACAATTGAAAATTTAATTGCAGATAAAAATGGTAAAGAAAGCTCTTGTCTTTATTTGTCGTATACTTTAAGCATGTTTGATATGTTTATGAGTATGTTCAGGACCATTTATATAACGTTAAATGAAATAGAGACAGCTTTGGCATTCAGTAAGGTGTCTGTACTGCATCAGTCGATTATAAATTCTACCGAACTGATACATCTACTAAAATCTATAGAGCAAGTAAATCATTTGGTGTATGAAGCTCACGAGAGTAATTTGTTAAAATTAGAAAGAATTATTAAGGTAAAGGCTTATGTAAAGGAAAACCAGATAACGTTCATATTGGAAGTTCCACTGACAGATAAAAATACTTACAACTATTTTAAAATTTATTCATTGCCCATTTACAAAGATTCCATTAACAAAACAGTAGTAGTTTTTCCTGAATTCCCTTACCTTTTGGTGAAAAATTCGAAATACCTGCCGGTTACAAAGCCATGCGAGAAAATTGCCGTGGATGACAATTTCCTGTGCAACGACGACAACGTGGCTCAGTTCCCATCACTGACCTGTGCTGAGCAGCTTCTGGAGTTCCAGGCAGACCCAACTTCTTGCGTACCATATGCTGTTGACATTGAAGATACCAAGGTGCAAAGAATCAGTTTGGATAGTTGGATCGTTTTTACACGAAAACCGACAGTGTTGGTGGAAAAATGTAGTCATGATAACATCAGAGAGTCGCTCTTGGGTACTTATATCGTAACAACAACAGAAGATTGCGAGATTTACCTGAATGAGTATAAATTGAGTTATCGCAGAACGTTTGCAGAGAGTGTTCAGTATAAAATAACCCCAATAGTAACATTACCGGAGTTGAAATCAATAAATATGACTTCATTGGCTACTGTTAACATCAAGAATATAAATTTGGAGGAAATGAAACATTTTTCACGATTCCTAAAACTAAAAGAAAGTGTATTCAGTGAAGGTGAAAATGAGATCAGTGGCGTAAATATGAAAAGTGTTAGTTTAGGCACTATACTATTGTACTTAATTTTAAGCTTAGTTATTATTGGTTTTCTAGCATATCGTTTCATGTTGATGCGAAATGACCGGATCAGAGCTTCCGCGAGACCCGATAATTTCGCACTTAATGAGGGAGGAGTTATGCATTCAGTTGGCAGGCTAGAAACAACATTGAATGTTTGAGACTGCAAGCATTGCATTCTAGTAACTGCCGGATGGACGCTTATCGCTTACCACCCACGCATCTTGTGCCTTTGTGCCTTAAGTTAGTAAGATGATTTGATTCATTCATGTAGAGAATAAGCTTTGTCTCACATGTGTCATTTTTAATTAAATTAATTTACGAATTTTATTAAAGTAATTTTAAATTTAGTTTTTAAAAACTTAAACAACGTTCCCGTATCCTTTACTAGATATCCTCTGCATAATTAGGCACTTCTTTTTCTTCTTACATTCTTAACACTGGTTCATTCTTGGTCATTCTCGAAAAGAGCCTTTGGAATTGGAATCAAGGAGGCTCATATAAAAAAAAAAAAAAAAAAAATTGAAAATTGCGTAGCTCACATCACATGCCTTCTATGATATGTTTTGTAGAATAGAAATATACAATAGAAAAACTTTTTTCTGGGTTTTTTTACTATTTTTTGGGATATTATAATCAGTACGTCTAGTACGGGTTTTGATAGTTTACGAAACTATATGAAGTTTCGTTTCCATCCAATACATAACAGCTTCCTTAGTTTTCTTCTCGTTTTCGCCAGGGGCGCTGCAAGTAAACGTATGGAAGGAAACGAAACTTCATATTATAGTTTCGTAAACTATCAAAACCCGTACTAAGCCCCCTGAATATAAAAAGTTTATTTGCAACAACAAGACAGAATTTAAAAATAAAATAAAAAAAAACATACAGTTGAATTGAGAACCCCCTCTTTTTTGAAGTCGGTTAAAAAATACAGTGATGCAAAATTACAAGTATTGCTGTAACAAACAGGGTTAACAACCTAAGCGCTGGTCTTTTGTTAGAGCCTTTTACGTGTTCGTTTTTTTTATGTGCAGGTAATAATTTACGATTACATATTATCAATGCATACTATGCATAGTCATAAAATACGGAAACTGTCTGAAACCATTGAAACTCGAATATTTTAACCCTAATCGTGATGTTTTCACTACATTGTCCCTAAATTAAATTTTATCCTTCATCTAAACGTCAATCAAGTTGTAATAAATCTCGATTAATTCACTTTGGTACCTAATGCCCGATTTACTCGTGATCCACGTTTATTCAATTAGTAAGCAATAAGAGATCTCCCGTGACTTCGTCTGGATTGAATTTCAAATATTGCTTGAAAAGGTAAAGTAAAGTTCGGATAGATGCCCCGTGGGATAGGTTTTCAATTTCCAAAAACCTAACTTCTTAATTCGGTAGTCCTGAACTTCGAATATCATGATCTTTAACCTAGATGAAAATTCGTATCTGATTACTGTCCGAGAAGATCAGGGGCTTACGAAAGTGGAACCAAAAGTTTTTAGGAATCCTGACGCTTGTTTTAATACACTTTATTTTAAATCTTTTAAGTCTTTTGTTTCATTAAAAACGTACAAATCAAATAACAAAACGATGCATAAATTCTATTTGTAAGCGTGTTATTAGGTAGTCGAGACGAAAAGATTCCAAGTCTTTTTGTGCAATATTTTTTATAATAATCCATATTATTGAGTACCTACAGAGTAATTAAGTAGATTCATCATTCAGTTCAACCATTAGTAATAATTATTATTTCTGTAAATAAAGTGCAATACTTTTTATAATAATCCGAATAATAATTACCTACCGAGTAATTAAGTGAATAAATCATTAGTATTAACTATTATTTCTGTAAATAAAGTTATTACGTACACAATAAATCAATTACCTACCTATTATGGTGAAATAGCCGCATTTTCTATAAATAGGAAAATAATTAAGGCTTAACTCTTCTATGGGTTATAATTAGTTATGAAACCAAATCTTTGTTCATGCTTACTAATAAGGATTAATGTACTAATTAATTCTCTAATTACTTCTGGTTTACAGAAGCAGTTATTTATGGCCTTATTACCAAGTCAATAGGGTCGATTACCCCTCGCGGACATTTTGATCGCGTGCTTAGCAAATCTTCAAAACGCTGGACATTGTTTGACATAACAATGTGAGCAACAATTAGTTTGTTTAAATTTTTTATTGGATTATGAATTTTAACATCAATTGAAGTAACATTGAGAATAAATGAATTGGTTTGAAGTGAATTTTGAACGAAAACAGGAAGTAGCGTTTGGGCACCATGGAATATTTCTTTAGCGTAGGTAAGTATGCCTACCGTCGTCTCTTCGTCTCTCGTGTCATTGGTAGGTTCTTGGTCACCCTGCCTCAGGTATATTAAAAGACGCTTTGAAAAGAGCTGTCATTGTGAGCATTGCTGTTGGTAAAAGAACCAGGTTCAGTGTGGTGAAAGGACTCCTACTAATTTGGGGATATAAAATAATATAACTAATTATAATAGCCGTGGTGTCTCTGGCCAAAGAATAGATCCCTTCTTCTCCCGTGGATGTAGTAAATGCCTTACTAAGGGGTTTTACACCAGGGGATGGGTAGCAGCTTCCACCTGAGTACTCAACACCAAACTGCGATCACCAATCCACCTGCCAAGCGAGGTGATTATGGCAAATCCCCCCATTGCATTCAATGGAGTAGGCTTCGTCCAGCAGTGGATGTCAAATGGCTGTTGAAGATGATAGTTATTCGCAAAATTCTGCTCTCATCTTTGATTTGTATTTGTATTTATACAAAAAATAACTTCAATCGGTTCAGCAGAGCTCTTAATTTATCTTATTGGGTAAAGTTCCTGTTTTTTTTATAAGTGGTTATAGCCTTTGAACTGTAGAGTCAGGCCTACCTATTTCCTACACAGAAAATGCGATTACACAAATAAAACAGTACAGTTAACTGAAATATTATACAAAGTATACTGGCGGTTCTTACATAAAACCTCTTTTTATGTTCTTCGCATAAAACTGTGATCAAAACACTCACAATAACAGTACATAATATGATCTAAGTAGGTACCTACGTGTAGTGGCCGTTCTTCGGTCAGCGTACCGTGGTTGTCTAATGGTTCATCTACTAGGTAATAGCTTAGCTTGGTATCTGTATTATGTGGCCAGTGTTACGAGAAGATACGGACGTTACGGCTGAGAAAATTAAATCAAATTTAAAGTAGTGTCCGTCCGTGGCTTCGCTCATCAGGGTTAAAAGTAGTCTGTAAGTAAATCAGAGAACTCGCTTCACTCGTTTATTAATTTAATCCGGCTAATTCTAATCTTATTCTAATTCTAAGTGGGGGTTGGTGTTAAGACCTCACTGACATCCCGCGGTGGAGTGTATAGTGTTTATTTAACTTATTTAAACCTTTCGATTCTTTGATTTGTTTATTGAAGACTACTTAGAACTAGTATCTAAGATTACTAAGAACGTAGTATAGAATCACATAAGAAAATTGAACAATAAAATATTTGAATATTCAATATTCATTTTTAAATCTTTATTAAGTGTAAAAGGTTATGATATAATTTTATGAATGCACCGTATGTAAACAAGCCATATTCACGCAATATAAAATGGACGAACAAATAATAGTAACAATTCCGCTCCTCTCGAACGAAAACTCTGAATGAATTCGACACTTGTTTCGCTTCACAACGAAGCATCCGCTCAGGAAACAGTAGGCTCACTGCCTACCTGGATCTTTGTGTTCGGCGTTCGGCGAGGCAACACCGCTGCGGAGTTTTTGCAGTAGTGTGTCTTTGTTGTTCTAGCACGTAGTGAGCCTACTGTTTCCTGATGATGCTTCGTTGAGAGGCGAAACACGTGTCGAATTCTTTCAGAGTTTTCGTTGGAGAGGAGCGGAATTATTACTATATATTTGTTCGTCTATATATTTGTATATTGTAGAATGGATTTCCGCAAAGTCACGCTTGAATCAATTAATTATATTCACGCAATTTTACAATGTATCTTGCGGGAAAAAAAAATACGTGAGATTTGTCGAGACAACCCTTAGCGGTATAGCTATTTAGAACTGAATCTCCAATTTGGGAGTATGTGCGTACCTATAGGTATTTCTACGATTACTTGTTGGGCAATTTCAGTTGGTAAGTATAAGATTAGTTCTGGCTGTTGGTTTTTTTATGGGTATAAAGAAAGCGTTAACCAAGTTGGTTATACCTATAGGAATTAATGCCGGCGATATGGTTACTTACGTCTAAATATTTATACTTATTCCTAAGATTGCGAACCACGGTGTAGAGGCACTTTGAGGCTATGCCTACCACTTAAAAGGCATGTTTCTTTGTAAATTAAGTAACGTATTTACTAAATCAAGTTGAAGATTCCACAATATCAAATACCAAACCAAAGTCACAGAGCATGCTCGATCAATGTTTCACCTGACATTAGATATGGTTTAAAACGATCTGATTTCTCTAGATCTACAACTCAAATTGAACTCTATTCTATAGTGATAAGGCTTGAAGTTGTATATATGATTGGTTGTATGGGAAGTACGGTAACTACGGTATCATTGAAGGTCAGATTTGATGGGACTCGCAAGTACCTATTATATAGAGCACGATACTGTTTGTAGATGAATACTGAATCAAAGTTATAAATTGATTATGGAGATGATCGTGCTAGTCAAAGCTTATGCTGTGATAGGCTGACAGGTTTATTAACTTGTGCAATCCTGTGCAATTCTACAACTTTGAAGTGAAACTGACCATGTAACGAACATGTCATGAACATGACACGTACTTATAGCTACCAAAGGTATTTTAACAGAAAAGTTATATTATGTTAAGTGTTTATTGGACGACGCGGTGTAGAAAAGCCGCCCTCTCGATGTACAGACGACATTTAAAAGGTAGCTAGTGGATGGAGGCGGCTTAAAACTTTACGTAGTGGCATTCTATGGGTTAGGCCTATAACAGAGGTTAACAGAGGTTGAGGTGGCCAATGCCAATAACCTCTGTTAAGCAGAGGCGTGGCGTGGGTATAGAAATTACTTGCAGTTTAATTACGTACAAATCAAGTTTGCGGTTATATACATACCTGCCTGTATGTGGCTATATCAAAAACTTGGAAAATCTAACGACAAAAAATCGTGATCAATACAAATTCAAAAACCCCTATAAATTTGAACCCCCTTATTCATAATCATTTAGTAAACCTATTTTACTTAAAATAAATAAATAAATAATAAGTAAATAAATGCTGGATATTTCACACAACATTATCTAGTCCCAAAGCTAAGCAGAGCTTGCGTGTTATGGGAACTAAGATAACTGATATACCTATACTTAATACACAATACATTACATAGTTTTTTGTATTATTCAAGTTGCAAAAATTACCGAGTTCCGAAGAGAACACAATATTTTTTATGATTTGTGAAAACATAAAGGTGTTGCGAGCTGATGATCCTGGAAACGGCTGCACCAACTTCCACCAAACATAGCTAAAATCATCTCGCAAACAAAATCTTTGAACAAAAAAAAATCATTGCACCCGTTCCGAAGCTACGAGGCCACAGACATACATACTATGGCCTCAAACTTATGACTTATGATGTCCTTTTAGACGGGGGTTTTTTAACCCCCGTCCCGTTATCTTTTGATAACTAAGAAAAAAGTAGAAAACCAAACCAATTTAAAAACTTTATTTATAGTGAATCCATTAACAGAATAGCGTCCGTTTTCCTATTAATACTCACAATCATAACAATGATTTACAATTAATCTATATATAAGGTGTTTGTAACACTTGTTTACAAACAAACATCCATTTGACTCGCTTGATTGAGTCTTAGGTACGTCATAGGAAATCGATTTGATGCATCGAAAGGGGCGATAAACTAACGATACAGTATTAGGCTGTTGCTGTGGCACATTAGTGTTCGAGAGACAGATTGCTGCGATTGGTAAGCTTCGGTTTTGTATGGCACTATCGTAACACGCAGTTCACATAATTCTTTAATACTTAGGTTAGTCTGAGAAAACGCTTGAAAAGTTGTGTTTTCAAGAACTACCTACCTGCTAAAATCTAAGGTATTAGGTACAGCTACATCTGTGAAATAAGTTTTATAAGTACATATAAAGCCAATTTTTATATTTTCTACCATTTTTTTCATACTACGGCCATGCGTAGAGTGAACGAAAATTACAAAAAAAACAATCCTTAGATGACTACGCTTTCCCGATGAAGAATGGCGTAAATCGTAATAAAAAACCCTATTTGTCTACTATAATAATGCTATGCGAATAGCCGTGAACTATTCTAAGCGTGCTTATAGGACTACGTAAATGAGTAAACTGATTATCGATATCTGTTTCTAACTGTTATAAATGAACTCATATTTCCACGCTTGACACCAGAGCGAGGAATCTCATAAACGTGGCTCCTTTTCCCTAAACTTCAAGAGCGAAATAGAGGGTAGAAAACTACTTTTCGTAACTTCATTCTCTCAGACGCTTGCTAACAAAATCCATCATCATTTAGCCCATAGGAGTCCACTGCTGGTCATATTCCTCCCCTATGAGGAGGGGTGTACCATAATCACGACACTTGGCAGGTGGATTGGTAATCGCAGTATTGGTGTTAAGCACAAGGTGGATGCTGTTGCCAATCCCTTGTTGTAATCCCTCAGTCGGCTTTTACGACGCATGCACGTGAGAGGCAGTGTTCTCTTCTGGGCTGTATACAGCATGAACCTTGGAAGCCACGGCCGCAGACGCTTGCTATGCTGGTTACCAATCACCACACTGCTGGTCACCAAATCAATTCCACCGACACGATGATACACTTGACTTACTTCACTTTGACTTTGCTTGCTAGCAAGTTGAAGTGGAAACAGGCAGGCCATACTGCTCGCAGAACCGCTTACTGTTGGGGAATAACGGTTCTCGAGTGGCGACCACAAGCCAGACGACGCGGTATTGGAAGGTTCTCTACTCGATGGACTAAATACATTACAAACGTCGCAGGAAGTCGGTGGCTCCAGACCATTTAATTTTGTCGTAGAATTTAAAAGAGGAAGCAGTGGACTTCTGCAGGATAAAGAGCTCCCATCAGCTGTTATTCAAAAATGGTTTCGTTTTTTTAATTCGGGCCTTGTTCTATATGCTGCCAATGTTGTCCAACGAAATTCTGTATCTGCTCAACTTTCTTTCCCTACTGCTCTAAAAGGATTATTGATGAGATCCATTCTTATAAAGATGTATAGAAAGAGAGATTATTAGTTTGTGTGTATGTTAAGTAGGTGGATTCCGTGACGGATCTACCGTGACGATGAGATTACTGGTTTATGTTAGAAAATAAAAGTTGCGACATTCTAGTACTAAGGCTTACCTACTTTCCTATTACATTGTTGAGAATTTTCATGGTTACTCATGAACGTGGATAAATCTTGATAGATCGGTGGAACCACCCGGTTTCTTAACCTATATGGTCATAGGGCATCTGGGTACCACAGGGCTATTCTCTATCTCGCGACAGGGCTGCAAAACATTATTTAGGACATTCAAATACGACAAAACGGGACTATTACCTCTATATAGTCCCGTTTTGTCGATTTTTGATGTCAAATTTATCGAACAGAGTCCTACGTACTTGCACTGCAGGTTTGCGACAGGCTTAAATTGTGCAATCAGGGCTGTCAAACGGTAACTTTTGTATGAGAAAAGTTACGTTTGACAGCCATGAGTGCACAATTTACGCCTGTTGCAAACTATAGTCGCGAGATAGAGAATATGGGTACGGGCATATTTATCCATTGGCCTTTATTCTACTCGTACAAATAACATAACATAGTCAAAGTCAATGTCAAAAAGAACTTTATTCATTGAAATCACAAGGATCATTTTGAATCGTCTTATAAACTAAAATTACTCCTGTTCCAACGCGACCAAGTCTAGAAGAATCAGGCAACAAACACGGCTTGGCTTACATAAATGGTCCGTCAAACCCTAGTGGTTTGACGGACCATTTACATAACACCCAACAGTCACATACGTAGTCTTGATCCCAAACTATTATTGCCTGTGTCGTGGAAATCAGGAACTACGAGTACCATGGTACCATAACACCCAGACCCGGAAAAAATACTTGCAGATCATACAAACATTTGTTCCGCAGCAGGAATCGAACCCGCAACCTTTTGCATCTCAGCCGGGTACTCGCCCGCCGCGCCACAGAGGTCGTCAAAATTAGAAATGTCCTAAGAAAGGAATTCCTGAAATTCATCCCCTAAGGGGGGCAGCGGGGTATTGAAGTTTGTATGAAAAAAACTCGACGCGGACGAAATTGTGGACTTTCCACTTGTCATATAATAATCCGTCTTCAATACACTATAGTAGGCTTGGCTCATGACTAATAAAAAGTCGTTTTACGATATCTAACCCATTAATACCCAGTCTATATGTACTTATTGACACAAGTTAATAAACTTATGAGATAGTTTACAATAATAATTTGGGTATCGAAACGTAATCGCCGCTTTTATGGTAAGCCGTAAAGACTCACATCTCGATTTATGGACATAAGAAGAAAGTTTTAGAATAAACTGCTGTTAATTTATTATAAAAGTTGTGTAAATTATAGGTGACATAATTTAAGAACACATAAAATCATTACTTTGAAAATGTTTTCAACCGACTTCCCAACAAAGGAGGAGGTTCTAAATTCGGTTGTATTTTTTTTTTATATTTGTTACCGCGTATCTCCGGCGTTTATGAACCGATTTGGAAAATTCTTTTTTTATTTGAATAGATATACTTTCAGATTGGTCCCATTTTTTTCAGAATCCAGTTCTGATGATGGAATCCATGAGGAATTGAGGGAACTCCTCAAATATTGTAGGCATACATATGGCGATTTTGATATTTTCAGCAACTAACCAAGTGTTCTCGTCGCACGACCTTTGAGCGTGGTCGCGGTCGGTGCTCATGAGGAAGGACCTCAAAATGGTCAACGAAACGTCAGCAGGAGAATAGTAAAGTACGTGGTGTATAGTCGTAATTTTTCTAAAACTAACCAAGTATTTGCATTCAAAAAGTATCATAATACTTTCACCACTATGGTTCTTTCATTATTATTTTTTTCATCCAAATTTTTAGTCGAATACAATGGCGGAAGTCGGTTTTTTAAATGAAAAGTTATTGTACCGCTACCTATTATTATCATCATCAGCCGACAGAAGGTTCTAGACATTAGGCCCCCAAAGAATGCTACGATGAAACCCGACTATGCCGTTTTTTTATTTTATTTTATCCATTCTTGGAAATCATAAAAAAACAGCGCAAATTATATAATTACATAATATCCAATAAAAACAATTTATAAAAATAGTGTGTCCAATAATATGTTATGTTCGTGCGTCACCCTGAGCCTTGTGCTGAAAGTCAGCGTTGTGAGTATTTCACAGCACATGCTGAGCTCAGGGGTTTTCGTACAAACATGTACATGGCAGCGTTCCTCCTCTCATACACTTGTTTTACTTATGTTTATTTTTTATTTGTTTGTTGTATTCGTGTAGCGCTTGTAATAGTGTGTTATTATGTTGTTGTGCACAATTTGTACAAATAAATGTTTTTCTTCTTCTTTTCTTCTTCTTCTAATAAAATGTGTACAAAAATAAATATGTGGGAAAGTTTCAGTGGCAACAAAACACAAATAAAAATAAATCAATCTTCTAGATTTTTGAACTCTATCTTAAAATCTAGAAGTCTATGGCCTGGCGTTTGCTGTTGTTCATATTGTCAAAAAAGTTGCCTTGTGAATCTGTTGACTTTAATTGATGGGCCATTCATCACTTTGTCGTCCAGTTAATGGTCGCCACTCAAGAACCTTTCCAAAGTTATCGGTTCTACGAGCATGCGTTATGCTCCGTGCCTTGTTTTGAACGTCATTAAGTCGGTATCTTCCATAACATTTCATTTAAAAAACCGACTTCCGCCATTGTATTCGACTAAATATTTGGATGAAAAAAAAAAATGATGAAAGCGCCGGTGGTGAAAGGATTATGATACTTTTTGAATGCAAATGCTTGGTTTGTTGCTGAAAACATCAAAATCGCCATATATATGCCTACAATATTTGAGGAGTTCCCTCAATTCCTCATGGATTCCATCATCAGAACTGGATTCTGAGAAAATGGGACCAATCTGAAAGTATTCAAATAAAAAAGAATTTTCCAAATCGGTTCATAAACACCCATAAAAGGTAACAAACAAAAAAACAACCGAATTGAGAACCTCCTCCTTTTTATGGGAAGTCGGTTAAAAATAGCACGCGCAGTCGGGCACTATGCACTGCATACTGCATACCGCTGAGATTTGCTACATACTATTTGATGTTGATCTAGATTTCGTCAATTCCTTACAAATGTTTCCTAAATTAGACACTGTAACATTGTAAGGTACTTGCAAGTCATTGTAGGGTTATATTGCCACATTTATTTCGTGCTAACATAAAAACGGTAATAGAGTAAGAATCGTAAAAATAGATTATTACTGTATTGTTATGTCACCGTTGGGACTCGGGTAAGCCACAGCTCATAGAAGAAGAAGCTTACTAACTTTATTGCGAATGTGCGAATTCATGCGACGGGACGAGGCAGCTGTTCAAAGAACTTAAAAATGATTATGATTGCATTTCATTCGTTTAATTCGCTCATCATCTATATTTATTAGTACAATTTCAAAAAATATCATTATTATACTTACTTAATACCTAAGGTAAATCCTTTCCCTACTAATATACCTATATTACAAAGTAAAAATAATTATGATGATGATGAATTTGACGTTTTTTTGTCAAAACCACGCCAGTTTTGATTAAATTTGGTACACAGATAGATTTAAACCTAGGCAATTTATGATACTTTTTATTCCGAAAATAGTAATTTTCGAATAAAAAAGTAAGTAAAAAAACAGTAAAGAGGGAAGTATCCCTCTAGAGAATAAGGTAAGGGAAACCACGGGCTACCGCTAGTTGTGGTATGAAGATATACAACCAAATATATTGTTTTAATATACAAACGGCTGGTTAGATGAATGTTTTCTATTTTGCAGGAAGGTTTTCTATTTTTTTGTTGTTTATTTGTAAGCTGTGGCTTAACTTAGCAGAATAACATGGATTTCCAATATTTATTTTATCGCAGTCACGAATTTTCTGCAGCAATAAAATATTTGAAAGTGACTATATTTTTTGCGATTAATATTTGATTTCGAGTGGCTTCGCAATGTGACCTGATTACACGATCAAGGATTTTTCAAGCTTTTGAATTCAGAAAGTGTGTTTTCTAGTATTTAATTAGTGTAAAATTATACTAATTTTGAGGTTCTCACGTCGCGTCGAACTTTTTGGCTGAATTACGCATCATCTAGATCACCTCGTCCCGTGATAAATCTTATGATGATATCTTGTGATTATATCTACAAAAATGTATAAATAAATAAATAAATAATAAATAAATGCTGGACATTTCACACAACATTATCTAGCCCCAAGCTAAGCAGAGGTTGTGTTATGGATACTAGATAACTGATATACTTAGGAGAGTAATACTACAAATTAGCTCCCTCTTTAACGTACGCGATAACCCGCGCGCCATCTCGCTCGCGCTAGCGAGTGTCGTGCACAAAAATGAAGTTTTTTGTTTATTATGGCGAAAATAAAGTGTTTATCAAGAAACTGATTTTAGCATAAGAATAAATAGTTATTACCTACTTGTTGTAGTAAAATTTATCCTAAAAAACCGTAGGGTTCCAGAGATTTCTTTCAAAACGTGTGGGAAACAAGGATTTTTCGTTAAATAAAACTATCGAGGTTTTTTTTACATATCGTGTTTTCAACTTTACAAAATAAATGCAAAAATATAAAATTTTCATATTTGAAAATATTTAACTCGTAGAACCCGTACATACCGAGTTATAAATCGATTTTGTTGGGCAAAATCACATATTACGCCTTCTTAATACAATACATTACATAGATAGATATTTTTTATTATACATAGAAAAATACCCAGAACACCCTGAACAAATATCTGTAGATCGTACAAATATTTGTTCCGAGGCGGAAATCGAACCCGCAACCTCCTGCGTCGCAGGCGAACCTTCGCCCGCCGCGCCACAGAGCTCGACATTAAGATCTGACTTGTAGTTTTTAAATTAATGAGAAGTTTTTTCGTTTAGTTGTAAGTACTTGAGAACCTTAATATACAAGTAAGTAGATTTATTTAATGAAAACACCTAAGAGTAGGTAACTCGAAACCTCAAAACAATTCGTTGATATTATATAGGCTAGAAGATGGTGTAGAGTACCTACCTACCCTTTTACTCAAATTATATTCTATGATCGTTGACAACTTGACAAGTTGATTGGCAACAAATAGGAAATTACCATGAATATAGTATTATATCAATGGAAATTACTTCTAGTCGAAGTTAATTACGTACCTTCGTTCTCTGCTGTCATTAATCATTCATACTTTCTTTGAGACTTGGGCATTTCGAAATACGATGCTGGTGATACATTTTCTAGTACTCTCAAACGTGATTCCTCTGTCGACCATATTCGTTGAATACATTTATACTTAGGTACCTTCTTGGTACGTATGGAACCTACGTATATTCAGCTAGGAGGTGGTATAGAAATCGATGACCACCTCGTCCAGAGACCCTAGTTTGGAAAACCAAAAAACAAAACAAAAACAGTTTTTGGCTGCAAAACTGCAGCAACATCGTAACGATATCAATTATGACAATCGTTCGTGTATTACGTTATTAGTAACTACGCTAGCGCGGAGATTTCAGTTAGAAGCAACACGCTACAGTTGTAGGCGACAAATCAAAATGTGTTTTTTTTATAAAAACATAATGAGGGCTTTTCAACTTCGATTAAAAAAAGAAAAAGCAGTTCAAATTGGTTCAATAGATGGCGCTGACTCAACTGTAGCTGCTCTGACAAGATTGACAAATGTATTATTTGTGGTGTACGCATACTAAGCTATTAAGTATCTAACTAATCTGTGGCTATTAGTCATGTTTTTTTTTTATTTAACGAAACAGAGGCAGGGCTTTGTCGCTGTGTAAAGTTAGTTGGAATGTGTCCGGAGCGCAGCCTGAGAGCAGTCACTAATATCTTCCGCTTAAGATCTGATTGATCGATCCAGGGATAAGACGTTATTTGAGGTTGTATAGTCAACCGAACCAAATATTAGTCATGATATTCTGTTTGTGTCTGCTTCTTGAGAGCTAGTGATTCCGTGGTGTTTTTCTAGGTAAGCAAAAATAAATACCACGAAACGAAAATACATCCACGTTGTTGATGATGACATTTAACTTTATTTTGACACTTGACAGCTACGTAACAGAGCAGCGCCATCTTTTTTCACAGCTGAAAGCATGATTTGAAACGCCCGTGAAAACCCCTCATTCTGAAA
The DNA here is from genome assembly GCA_951392215.1 of Epirrita christyi. Taxonomy (NCBI): domain Eukaryota; kingdom Metazoa; phylum Arthropoda; class Insecta; order Lepidoptera; family Geometridae; genus Epirrita; species Epirrita christyi. The sequence goes on along the minus strand of OX595842.1, from coordinate 4,184,018 downwards.
TTAAATTCTGTTTCGAGAGAACTTCATAATATACAAAATGTACTTGTGTGCAAAAAACAGAGATCAAATTGCTACCATTTCGAAGTGCCGAGCGAAATAATGAATATTTATACCTACAGAGCCTAGTTTGGAAAATAATTCTGTCGAGTAAATTTTATTTAGTCGTGTTGTCCTTTTTTGAGGTTTTAGAATGAGCTTAAAATTCATATAAGTACTTACTTAAAAATTATATAACACAGCTATTCTACAAATTGACGTACGCTGAATCAAAAGACCGTATTTCTTTTGAATTCTGGGGCTTAATCTGTGCTATCGTGCGTGCGCACAGATTAGTAACTATTCATTAGTTAAATTCATAGTTACTTCATAGTTCCAACGTAATTCACGGATGATGAACATACTCAGTCATACATTATGACATACAAATAATTTAGTTCCTATAAGTAGGTACTAGGTAGATACATCCATTACCATGTCAATAATAACAATTATTGAAAATTTTAAGAAATTATTGTGATGCGCATTGTAGTCAAAAATCAATTAAAAATAAATGTCTAGGAGATGAAAAAACAATAATAAGTAAAAGTAGTAATAAGTAACTCTCGCACATAAAGTTACTTATTGATGTACATTATGAATAGATCTTTCAATGACATCAGACATTCATTATAACGGTATAATAATAAAACAGTAGTCTTTGTATAAAACTGAAAGCTCACCTCGTCGCCATTTCTAAATCGTCTTTCACTATTCTTAGATTGATTGATCGATCCTTCAACTTTATATTTAATACAGAGAGTCATCACGTTAGCTAGAAATAAAAAGAACGGATATGATAGCATTATTGTTCATACAAATATTTGTCTTGCAGCGGGATTCGAACCCACAATCTGTCGCATCTCGGCTGGCTTCAGTGGCCTGGCGTGCCACTGAAGTCGTCTAAATGTTATACATACATACCTATACTAAATGTCTACTTGATAACTGTTGGTTTATTCTATTAATTATAATGTAAAATCCGTTATTGGCTGTCGGTTTGGAACATTGGTTTAATATCTTATTTCTGAGAGCTGTGGATTTTGTTGTGAAATAATTTAAAAAAAATAATTACCTAAAGACATTTCTTAAATAAGTTTTTTGAAAAATGTATTTTTCATAACAATCTTTTATTATATTAGTGATCGGAACCGTGAGCTGATCAACATGAGCCCAAATACTGCCAGGCTACATCATCGAGGAGTTCCGTTGTCCACCTTCCGTCTCCATCATCACATCAGCTCGCCGTCACCATAATATTTTAATGTCATCTGAACTTGACAGGTATGAAACAGTTTCAGCTCAATCGGTTAAAGATAATTGATTTACGCGGACAAACATACATACATTGCAGGTTAAATAAAAGATTTTAAAAACTAAGTACCTTAGTAGAGTACGTGAGTGAGTTCAGTCTAAAACTGCACGCCCCTCCATCACTTTTACTTGGCACTTGGCATAAGCTTGACGTTCGAAAATGGTCCTTCTAGTTACGGATTATGACATATTTTACTTTGAAGTGAAATAGTTGCTTGCAGTTTTAGACTAGACGCACTCTATCTACCTAAATAATAAACTGGCGTGCAATGAAATAGGGTCACTTAGAAAAACCACAATACATCCCAAACTATGCAAGATATCGAATTCAAAACAAAAATCTTAAATCTAGTAATACACCATCGAAGAAAAAAAAAGGAAGGTTTTTATATAAAAACCTTCTTTTTTTTTCTTAACTATATAGTTAAACAAGTTTTCTTTCACATTCAATTTAAACGTAACAAATTATTTGAATTAATTTCAGCGAGCTATCTTGCATAGTTTAGGAGATATCCTGACTCTTCCAAGTGACATCTATTCAGTTCTCTCTATTAGTTATTTATATTCTTCCAAGTGTACTATGTCCTAGTTAAGAACGTCAAACTGCTTAACACGAAATTTAAATATGCCCAGAGTAACAATTTCATAAGAATGATATTGGCTTTTGACAGTGGAGTATAAAATGAAATTTAGAGTATATACTCATTATAGTTGCATATATTTTGTTGTTATTATGTGTAACCATTTTGAGATTCCTTGCTCTGAAACTAACACAAACAATCACGATGTTGACGTCAAGTTTTTGACAGAGGCGGAATAGCCAAAATGTTTTGTGTAATCTACATAACGATTCTTACTATTATATTCAGTTTTCACGGATATTGAACGTTTCTAATCACAATTTTAACAGTTTACACGTAAAAAGACTATAAAATTTACCAGATTATTATAAAATTCGTTTCTATTTCCGCTGGTAATGTTTTCAAGGTATAAATTTCAATTTAATTGATTTTATAAACATGTGTTGTTAAGGTACCTTCATTAATTCATTGAAATGGACATAGCTATATATATCACATATGATACACATACCTACATGACACTTATACACACAGTGACAATCTTGACATTTCTTTGTTTACAAAAAATGTCTAAGATTAGTCAGAGTCAGAATGTCAGAGTATACGTAGTTTTTCTCTCATCGCATAACACGCCAGGTAGTGTGTATGGTAAAGGTAGTTATGTCCATTTCAATGAATTAATTAATAGGTACCTTAACAACACATGTTTATAAACACAGTAAAATTGAAATTCTTAAGATTAAAAATCAGAGTATAGAGTGCGTCCAGTCTTAAAATACCTACCGCTTTTACTTGGCATTTGTCACAAGCTTCACATTCAAAAATGGTCCTTGTGGTTAAAGATTATGGAATATATTATTTTGTCCTAATGTAATAATGCCAGTGTAGTAATAGTTCAGTTTTAGATTAGACGCACTCTACTCCATCTAGGTAGGTACATTATGCTGACCGTGTTTGTACTTATTTTGATCAGCTTACGGTTTTGCTAATTGGCGACCTCCGTGGTGTGGTGGGCAAGTAACCGGCTGAGACGCAAGAGGTGCGGACTCGATCCCGCTGCGGGACAAATGTTTGCATGATCTGCTAATATACTTGTTCCGGGTCTGCGTATTGTGGTACCATGGTGCTCGTAGTTCCTAATACCCACGAGCACGACATAGGGAATCCTAGTGTGGAACCAGGAACATGTATGTGACAGTTATGAAAAAAATAATTAGTCATCATAATAAAAGTTTTAAAAAAAATTGTCGTCATCTATCATTGATTGACTATGATGATGACTGTATGTGATCTATCTCTAAGCGAAGCCACGAACAAAACCAAATAGGCTCATACAAAAAGTATAAACAAACTTGTAATCTCTACCGATCTCATCTGAGAAACATCGTTTCACTTTCTGCTGCATTGGAGCGGTTCAACCTCAACTAGAGGTATCTAGAAAAAATAGCCGGACAAATCTGAGAAACTCTTAAAACAGTCCTGACTTTTAGTACCTACCTACCTATATAGTCGGTTGCCGCTCATTTATTGAATTCCGTCATGAAAATGAGAGCTCACCACTGAAGATGAATTAAAAATTTAGACGAGCAAACATTTTTTATGCGTGACATTCAATTTTTGTTATACTTATATTTTTCTGAATCCAAAAATTCTGAGCAATATAATATACGCAAAGAGTAGAAGACAGAACGATTGTAAGACGTAGTCTCAGTCTCAGTCAGTTGATATCTATATCTGGTTTTCGAAACTATATGAAGTTTCGTTTCGATCCAATACATTTACTGACAGCGTCCTTAGTTTTCTTCACGTTTTCTCTAGGGGCGCTGCAAGTAAATGTATGAAAGGAAACGAAACTTCATATAGTTTCGTAAACTATCAAAACCCGTACTGAGCCCCCTGTTATTTAACGTAATAAAAGAATTGCTCCGGCGAATGAAGGACCAAAAAGTCGGACGAACCCGTACAAAACCGGACATCAAGCAACTCTAACCGACGGAAAGTAGCCCGGTGTGTAATTGCCCTAAATGCAGCCGTCATAATAACGGTGCAAGTTATCTGCAAGTAACGGCGGTTTCGACAATTCGATCACTGGGTGCGAGTGCGGAACGTAAGTGGTTATTGTGAATTCAAATATTGCTTAGAATGCAATAATGTTGTGTAAGGTGAAGAGAATTGTGACAATAAGTGTGACAGTCTCAAGTTATTACAAAAATTCAGACCTAACCTAGAAGTTGTTATAAAAGTTAAGACTTTGACTTTTGAGGCCCAATTATCTAACTAAAAAATAGTTAAAATAGAGTTCGGATCATGTTTCGATCTTGTGTCGATGTCTTAAATGTCATAAATGGTATTCTCCTAACTTAAAATACAACACTGTAATGTGATTATATCGAAACGTGACCGAAACTTGAACGATTCAAAGATTTTCGATAATTTTAGCTTGAGTAGATGGAGTCTCTGTTAACTATTTCCAATGATTTATATAAGTAACTAAGTATCCTACTCTAATGGTAGTCACCGTGAATTGAAAGTAGACTAAATTGTTATTTATGAGGGAGCAGAATACCAACTTTCTGTCAATTCACAATTCAGTCTCGATTTGGTTAACTTTCAGTGTATTTAAAAAATTATTAAGAGAATTAGGCCTCTGAAATCATCAGCAGGACACGTACTCTGCTGTACGAAGCCTCCCCATACAAAGCAAAGGGGGGAATTGCCATAATCACGAAGTTAGGCAGGTGGATTGGTGATCGTAGTTTGGTGTTAAGTACTCAACGGATGCCCTTAGTCACCTTTTACGTCATCCACAGGAGGAGTTGGAGCCTTATTCTCAGGCCGAGACTACCACGGCTCTTGATGGATACGGATATATATTCTGTCAGAATGCTAGTCGTGATAATATGATCAAGGATCACATAGATTACGTAATATTACTACACTTGTACCTATTTACAAGGTGTTATATGGCTTGAAATGCTTAGCACAGTGTTAATTAGTCTAATTGGCTTGTACTAACCACACTAATGCCACACTATGTGGCATGGTAAAGATTAGTGACTGATCCGGTTTCAAAATGATACTATACTAATCTTCAACCATCATAATTAGCCTAGCATTGCTTAATTTAGACCTATTGCTATTGCCATTGACTTATAATCATCATCATCATTGTCAGCCGTTAGGCGTCCAATACATGGGCATAGGCCTTTCCATAGAATGCCACGAAGAACTGTCATGAACCGTCTATATCCTAGCTTCTGTATCTTAACATGCTATAAACAGTAATTTTTCACTTGATTTGTACTAGGATTCCCTGTTTTGTTGGCATCAGGAACTACGAGTACCATGGTACCACAACATCCAGACACAGAATAAATATTTGAAGATCATGCAAACGTTTTTCCCGCAGCGGGAATCGAACCGAACTCTTGCGTCTCAGCTCGCTACTCACCGGCTCGACACGAAGTCTGTCAATTGTACTCGTAAGTAATTAATATGGATGACCTTTTGCTTAAGTACCCATCTAATACGTAGGTACCACATTCAGTGTAGCTAGTCTATAATCTTCATGGCTATCACCAACATAGCACTCGTAATATCATTGCTGGGATTATCGTTTCTGTGGCGATGGATTTCGTTGAGTTGAAGTTAATTGCGAAACAGAGTTTTTAGTTCTAAGTAGGTAACTAACGTACGGATCAATATTTAAGTAAGTACACCATAAATACCCCATGTAAATTTTATACAGTCCATTTCATTCCTAGGTTGTCTGGTAGAAATCACTACAGTGCGATAAGACCGACTGATATATTGTATAACATGGTTAGTTTTAGGTTTTGTTTGTGAAATTGTGTATTTTATATTATATTTATGTTGTGTATATATTATAATTATCATTACTAGTATATTATGCAGAACTGTATATAATAAGGTACGTAATAAAGTATTTTTTATCTTCTATCCGTCTATCTAATTGTCTTTCTATGCGCATCGTTACTGCCAACTTCAAATCGGGCAAGATTTATCGGCTGAATTTATTGTTTTAACTCAGTCAAAACGTCGGGAAAATAAAAATAATACCTAATAAAAACGATACCCGTGAGAATACCTATCAAAAAGCATTAAATATAACGAATATCCAAGGCCCAAGGACGAAGGAGGGCATTATGTACCATCTTAAAAAATGTAAAGCTACCTTCATTTGCGTAGACAGTCTAAACAAAATTTTAGGCATTTTACTTATATTTTAAGAAGAATATTTTGTAGAGGTGTTGTGTTACTGTCTCATAGATATTATTAATTTACCAAGGAGTTCTAGACATCAATAAAACTAACAGAAAAACCTTTTTGCGTGCTTCATTAGAGTTTTTCAAGTTAACAAGCAAAATCAGTGAAACTTTAGTTTTTGCTGTCTAATGGACTCTATAATCTGGGACAGTCGATAAAAAGTGTAAAACATTTCTCGATTTGAATGTGGTGATTCGTTGGACGTTGGGGCCAACGTTGGAACCAATGATAGCTCAGGGGAAACGAACCTTGCCATCAAAGTGTGAGATGAAGAAGAACCCTGCGACAGATGTGGTAGCCCAGCGGGAGACACCTCGGCTTCTGAATCTAATGGGCGTGGGTTCAAATCCAGGCAAATAAAGTACGATAAAGTTGTACTGTACGTGTTTTAGTCAAAAAATATCATCTACAAACGGTTAAAGAAAACATTGTTACGAACCTGGCATATTCTAGTACCCTACCTACTAAACAACAATTTTTAAACATGTACTCGATAGGAGTTTTCTTTGCAAAATGATCACAATAAAAGGTTTGTTTTCAAAACCTTTGACTTTTGAGAAAGAAAGAAAAAGTATTTATTTGTGCCAATGAATGCAGATGTCAAAATACAAGAGACACACACAAACAGAGAAATGCTCAAACCAAGAAAAAACAAGTAAAACGGAAGAAAATAAGACATACCAATCAGGTCCAATCAAACTCTGATGAGTAGGTATATATCCAAGAACGATAATTGTAGCTTTAGATGTAAGTAGGTATTGTTGGTTTGAAGGTATAGGAAAACCAGTTTTAGAGCTGTACACAAATCTCTTAGATTTGTTTTGAATGAAATATTAATTGTTTCTAGACCGGTTATGAAGATAAAATGTTTGAGTAGGTATGTAATTTCCATAGTAAGGTTTTCGGTTAGTAGGTACTCATTAAGTGGCGTTGAACTTGCAACCTGTGACGTATGGAATGTTATTTATTTAAGGAAACGGAGTTAGCATTGTTTGGACTTGTCTCTGATTACCCCCAAATATGACTACGGAGAAAGTTATGAGATAACTATGTTGATAGGTAAGAACGAAGTTATTTGGTCTCAAAAAACAGCTTACTTGGTAATGTAAAACTTTTTCAAATGAGTAAATCCGTATACTCACTTTCTTACAAGTTTACTTATTATTACACTTGGAAAACTTCTTCAAAACCTTTTCCAAATAAACAACAAAAACCATTAATACTAAACAAAAAGTGCCTTAACTTACCTCTAACGTTAATGATACTCCATTTTCTCACAAATCCACAATCACAAAACGGGAAGGTAACCCCTTATCAACAAAAACTTTCGCGTTTACGTTTTTGTTCAAAACACTTTATTTTATTCGAACGTTTAACCGTAACGCGGTCTTGCGCGTCTATGCCACTGCGAACCGTAGTGAGTCGGTACCATGTTAGAACGCAAATGACCATCGAAGCTGTACAACCAAGTGACGCCACAAATAAAAAAAAAAGAATCCATAAAAATGTTATTGACATGCACGTTGCAGAGAAAGCATCTATACAGACTCGTCTCTTCGAAAGTGTAAGTACGGTTCCGCTTTTCGAAATGAGCTTAGTAAATGGGGCTTGAAAAAGAATATGCTAGAAAGCTAGACCTCTGAATGGCTACAGACTATTGCGTGGGTCTAGGATCTTTTGTTCAAGTTACGTAATTTACCGTCATGAAAATTGAGCAAAATATTCTGGTCCTAATTCGTCTCATATTGAAGTATTAATCATACCTATATTTTTTATTGTAGCTTAATTAATTTCTATAGAAACTTTTGTATGACATAAAGAGGGATCATAAGACTTGTTATTAATAATAGGTCTCTAAATTAGATACTCTACTTTTTTCGTAATACTCTTAAAAGTAGCAAACAACATTTATTTTTAGAAGCCGATTAATTTTGTGTCAGGCTTCACTTAGTTTTTTGGCTTTGTTTAATTCTGTTCTGAATTAGCATCTTCTATACATTTATATAGCCTTCAAATTAATGAATACTCTTCAGATCGGAGTAAAAAATACGATTTTTAAAGTCTAAATATTTACCTGCACTGAACTAAGAATTATTTTATAAATAACACCGTAGTTATTTTCTCGGTAACCGTTAACTGCAATCATTGTTTACGGTAATCATAATTAAAAGTAGAATGTGTTTCATCTGAAACATGTAACTGTGAATGTAAAACTATTATTATCCAGCTCACTTGACGAACTAATAGCCCTACATAGTAGAATGTCAATAAGAACATGGACCCTATTCAGAGTTCTCGACTCGATATCACATAATAAATTAAGAAAACTTGTGTTGGAGGATTGTTTTTACTCTGTTAACGAATTTATGACACATAATTTATTATGACATTTAATTTATGTGACATTTATATTTTTAATTCTGTTAATTGTAATAAAACTGTTGTGTTATTTAAATTTTTTAAGGTATTATTTTAATTTGTATTTGTACCATTGGTTTTTATTATGGAGAGCTACAATTTGATATTTATATGTAACAAGAAACTAGAATAAGTAGACATCATTAGTAAGTTCACCTACGTTCATATACGACTTGTTAAAATTTTTTTTCTGAATAAATTAAAATAAATTAATACTATGAATGCTTACCAGTTATAATTGATTACAAATGATGACATTTTGTCATCATCAGCCTGTAGACGGCCACTGCTAGACATTAGGCCTCCCCCATAGAATGGTACGATGAGCCGTATTAGCGTGTTTACTATATTGGGAGGGGGTTTTTCCATAATCAACACGCTTGGCAGGCGGATTGGTGGTTGCAGTATTGATGTTGGAGGACTTACTCAGGTGGACCTTAGTTGGCTTTAACGATATCCGCGGAAGGAAAAAGAGGCATCTATTCTAGGCTAGACACACCACGGCACGGGGATGACTAAAAATCAAAAACTAAAAAAAATACTTTTTTATCGAAAAAATTTAAAAGCCACTAACACACAACACACACACAACACACACAACTATATTGTTATACTTATAGAGTTTAACTAATTTTAAACTGAGTACCTATATTTCGGCCTTAGGTACATGTTGGACTTCGATTTAATTTTCTTATGAACTTTCTTAAACAAAAAATACCGTGTTACCAGTGACGACCTCCGTGGCACGGCTGGTTGAGTAGTGAGATGCGAGATGTGTGGGTTTTATTCCCGCTGCGGTACAAATGATTGCTTGGCTGGGTATTGTGGTGTCATGGTACTTGAAGATCTTGATACCAACGACACAGGAAGCCTTTAGTGTGGGATCAGCACTATAGTGTATGCATACAAACTTAGTTACGTATGTAGCTATTGCAATAAATGAAACTTCCATCAGTACGGGAATTGTGGCAAAGTTATCGATAACTCTCTTGCAATAAGAACGCATTGTTTCAACTTTTTCCGCTGGGTTGCAATTATACAATAATTGCAGCTAATCGGTCGTGACGGAACAAGCAGCGACACGCAATGGCGTATGCAAAACGCGATCGAGATGGATTCGTGAATGGGAGCAATATAGAGATCGTTGTAGGGGCGCCCCAAACAATCAATTACCAAAACTAAAAAAAAAAATAGGTCCATTTTTCTATACTAATTTTCAGATAAGAAATAAATACAAAATGCGTCTCGGGACGTATTTATAAGGTTTTCCACGCTATTCAACAAACCACGCCCACGCTATGAGTGTTGTTTAAATAAACTTTAGTTTCCAATATGTTATGATAGTAATGTTATGTACCTAATTAGCTTAAAACCGTAACTTGAGTAGAATTTAAGTATTTAGTATTGATCAGAAAAATTTGTTACAATCAACAAAATAAAATGCTGGCAACCCTATAACGTAATTATTTCTAGTTCCGTTCGTGAGGTGAGAATGAATGTGTTCTTAACAAATTTAGGATTACACAACAAAACGGAGGCCATACACAACCTACTCATTGTACCTGAGCAAGGTGTAGTGTTCGTTCGAGAGTTGTATGTAGGTCGTTTTATGGAAATACTGTATGTCATCATTATCATTACCAGCCTCATAACGTCCACTGCTGGGCAAGACCTGTCCTATAAAATACAATGGGATGAATTGCCGTTGCCACTCTTGAAAAGCGGATTCCTGATTGCAGTATTGGCATTGAGTACTCATGTGGACGCTGTCGGCGTAGGTCTGCCTTTACGACATCCACGGGAGGAGACCAAGGGGTATTTTCTTAGGCCAGACACACCACAGTTTAGTACCTACTGTATGTATTAGTAGTGAACTCTGGTACTAAAAGCGGTGGTTACGTTCCAAAAAAGAGAGTTTAAATCATAGAAAGTGAAGTTGAATTTGAATGAATGAATATTGCAGAGTCAATGAAAATGCTCATGTCATTCGTTATTTAAAATCATTTAAATTAAAGAAAAGTTTGGTTATGTAACATTCGAAATTCATTTTGAAATGAGTCATTTGTTGAAAATCTTATTGCATACAAATTACAAAGATAGGGTAGGTCTACACGCAATTGAAAAAACTTTTGGTTGTCAAAAGGCGAAACAAATGGGGCCCGGATTCATCTGAATGCTTAATAGTTAATAATAATGCTTAATACTTTCGCAATTGTGCACCAGCTTAACCTATCCAATATTTGCACACTCACGTTCCTCATCCAAAGTGATTGTTATGATAATGAACACAAGTTTGGAGTCATCGGTCATCAATGAAGTACTTTCGTGATTTCACTCACAATCACAATGGGGATTGACAGTGATGAGTTTCAAATAGATTTAATACTTAGCTTTCTATGCTGACTGATCAAATACTTGAGAGATCCACCGTTCATTGGTTTATCGTATCACTAGTTGTTTCTCGATCACCTTGCGTTATTCAGGGACCATTTTAAGACATGTTGCCCTGGAAAGGGATTTCCGAAAGGACCTGTGGCGAAAAAAAACTCCTTATTGGCACACTAATGTCATTGTTTTTTTTTATACAACTTGGTAAGCAAACAAGCTTCCGGCCCACCTGATGGTAAGCAGCTACCGTAGCCTATGGACGCCTGCAACACCAGAGGCATAACACGCGCGCTGCTGACCCTGAGACACAAAGATGAAAAGTCTCATATGCCTGTAATTTCACCGGCCCCTTCAAACCGAAACACAGCAATGCGAGCACCACTGCTTCGCCACAGAAATAGGTGGTAGTACTTCCCCGAACGAACTCTTTCACAAGAAGTGCTACTACTAACAACATTTAGGTTATACATTTATTGGTTCTAGGATATGCCAGATTCCTCACGATACTCTCCTTCACCGTTTGAGATCACCTAGTATTCATCATCATCATCATTAGCCGTTAGACGTCCATGTTGGACGAGACCTCCCCAATGTGGGGATTTACCATAATCACCACGCTTGGCAGGCGGATTGGTGATCGCAGCATTGGTGTTGAGTACTCAGGTGGATGCTACTGCTCATACCCTGGTGTCGGCTTTTGTGATATCCACAAGTAAGAGTTGGAGAAGTCCTATATTCATAGATCGAGACCACCAAGGCCACTTACGTCTAAGTATAGGTATGCGTGAAACTCTAACATGCAGTTTTTCACTTAAGTGTACAGTATTTATCTACTGTCAATATTAATTAACACTGATTACTTAATTGCAATAGGTGTTCATGCAAAGACACTGCATGGGTGGAGAACAGATTTATTGGCTTGGATAATCAGTGTATCATTCATCACATTTTGATAAATGGATGCGAATAATCTTTTTCATCATCATCATCAGCCTGTAGAAGTCTACTGCTGGACATCCCTAAAATGTCATACCGAGTCATGTCTTAAGGCGCCATTGTCTTCAGTCCATCAAGAACGAGAGAAAGGTTCTCAAGTGGCAACCACAAACTGGACGACGCGATAGAGGAAGGCCCTCCACTTGATGGACTAAGAATCTATTTGAAGGCATTTGATCTGTGATGGCAAGACTCTTTTAAGAGCCACATTCTCGGGTACCAAGAAAGAACCAGTGGTGCGAAAGAAGACTGTTTAAACAAATCTATAGTACCTATATAATTAAGTGGAACCTATCAGAGGCCCAATTCTCTAAATTATTTTGAAACTACACTGAAAGTTAAGCGAATCGAGATTGAATTGTGAATTGACAGTTGGTTGGTATTCTACTCCCTCCTAAATAACAATTTAGTCTACTTTCAATTCAGGGTGACTACCATTAGAGTAGGATAGTTGTATGTATTATTGGAAAGAGTAAAGAGAGACTCCATCTACTTAAGCTAAAATTATCGGAAAAACTTTGAATCGTTCACCGTCGCACATTTCGATATAATAACATTACATTTTAAGTTAGGAGAATACCATTTCTGACATTTAAAATATCGACACAAGATCGAAACATGATCCGAACTCTATTTTAACTATCTTTTAGTTAGAGAATTGGGCCTCTGGGTTACGCCTATACGGGAAAGAGGTCTGGGAGTAATTATTGTGTATTTTTCCATGCTTTTACATAAACATAATGCCCGCGTAAACTATGACAAGTCTATTCTTGTCTATTATATGGCTTTCAGTATTAGTAGTTAATGCAATTATGTAGAATATCACCACAGTGCCAGGAAGCCACGTAAGTGAGTTTGCATTTGCCTACGTAGGGCACTATTCACTATTATGAGCTAGGTCACTCTTATTTATTGACCTATAAAACATTCGCCTGGTAATATGTGTATGTGCCCAGCCTGAAAATAGACCCCTCCGACTCCTCCCGTGGTTGTCGTAAAAGTGGTTGTTGACTGAGGGACTACACCAGAGACTTGGAAGCACTATCCACCTGAGTACTCGACACCAATACTGCGATCACCAATCCGCCTGCCATGCGTAGCGGTTATGGCAAATTCCTCCATTGCATATTATGAGGGAGGCCTCCTCCAACAGTGGACGTCTGACGGCTGTTGAAAAAGAAACAAAAGCCAACATTATCAAGCCACAGTCCACCTGCTATCTGCCTGTCACAATACGTGCCACGCCCGCGCCGCGCGACTGAGCCCAATGTTCTAGTCCACATTGCCTATACCACCTTTCGTAAGTCATCGCTCTGCCTAGCCGCATTCTTTCTCACCCGCATTATTTCAATGTAATTTCATAAATTATTTAATTATAGGCCTCAGCTCAGCCCTACAATTACCTAATATGATCGAGGTAAAACTATAGTCTGTATAAATCACGGTTGGTTTTTGTAACTGCTTGTAACCTTTGTAACATGCTTGTAATGTTTTTGAACGCAAACATAGCGCAAGCTTTGTGCGACATCTAGTTGTAAAAGCGAAAACTTGAAGAATTTATTAAAAAAATTACTTAATATTTTGTTTTGTACGATTGGACTTAATGAACTTGGACTTTATAAAATGAAAACAAACTAAAAAGAAAAACAAAAGAAATGCATCAATGTCAACCACATTGTAATTTAATTGACTTGTAATCCGTGGATAACGTCGTAGGTTGTACATTTACTCATAATTATTTAAAAAATGTTATTTAAGTAATGTCTGTTTTCTGCAATAAAGTAAAATAAAATATAAAAATGTACAACAATTTTTTTTTTGCTTTTTTAATTATGTTTATTATAGCGGGCCATTGAAGAAAAAGTTTTTAATTAAATTCTCTTTCACATTCAATGTATTTCAGGGATATATGCATTTATCTTGCATAGTTAAAGACATATCTTGGTTCTTCTAAGTGACCCCTGTCCATTGCACGCCAGTTTAGAGTAGCTTGAAATAGTGAAATTAATGTGAAACCCAACACTAACCTAATTTTACAGATTTCTATATTGAAACAAACAGGGACTGACAATCTGACCTGCGATAGTGTCTTTCGTGAACTACATATATACCTATAAAATCGTGATATTTTGACGGAGTTGCATTGGTTGCTTTTACACTCCTCGCACTTTGATCGATGTTTTCCTGAATACAGAAGTTAACAACGTAAAAAGACCATTTCAAATAACCACTATTGTAACTATTACCAGAGTCAACTACTTTGCCTGCAGCAGCTTAACCCCATTGCCTATTGTAACCGTTTCGGTACAAAAATACATTTTTGTTTTATTTTATTCTTTCGGCACGGTTGCTAGAGGGCGGTGAAATTTTAATTAGGTAGGAAAGTTATTTAACATTTTTTTCTGTTTTCTTTTATCTTTGAACTGCTCATCCCCTGGATTTTCAACCCTGTTTCTATATCCAAAGGACGTTGTTTGACGTTGTAGGTGTAATTAACTTCTGTAAAATTGTATCTGTTGTTTTTCAGAAAGCCAAACAGTCAGTCATGATCCTTCGTAGACATTTACTGCTGGATATAGGCCACACCGCATACATAATTCCACGATGAACTACCTCCGTCCGCGGGCTTTCTATAATTCCTATATCCGCAGTATAGGGTTAATCGGGTTCGTGGTTGCCACTCGAGAACCTTTATTCCTCAATGTTTGTCGATTCTGTGAGCTATATGGCCTACCTATTACCACATAGGTACTCAGTCAGTGAAAAAGTCTGTAGGTCTGGATTATATTTGGCGTCAATTCCACCTTTGGTGACTGAAAATGTCACAAAACCTCACAATTATTTCCAATGGAAAGCTAGAACGAATGAAAGAGAATGTTCTATATCTAGGCCATGAAACGTTAGCTAAATAATTCCCTCGGCGGAGGCCATAGCAGATAACAGCAGTAAGTAGCATCAGTCAATAGCTCACGGAAAAAGTTAAAGTACCTATAGCACCACGGACATGCTTGGTTACCCCAGTGGGTGTACCCTATCGCAGCGCGTTCCCGGGCCATAGGAGCACGGCTCCTGGATATGGAAGCTACCGGTATATCAGTGCGGACAAAATACTGAGGAGGGTTCAAGGTTGAACCCCAAACTGTTGGTACAGTATCGTCCCACTGCAGGTTTGCCTCTATTTGCGACAGACAGTGCACTCAGATTCCTCGAGTTTGCTCTACTTGCAAGTGGGTAGATGTTTCCTTTGTATCCTCTACGCTCGCGAAAAATCGATGAAGGCCAGGAGGGAAGCAATTATCTTAACCATCGGCATGCGATGAGTTTTCTCAGGTTTTCGTTGGAAGAGAGAGTTGTCGCGGTGAAGGTTCTGGCGACCCTCTAACGAGCCCACAGTTTGTGGCAGAAGACTGCGGCAGCAGAGTGTGGACCCTGTGCTGCCGCAGTTTAAGTGAGTGTTTGTGGTTGGCCTTTCAGCCAACAAGACGGACCCTTTTGGGCGTCGCGTAAGATGGGTACCGGTGCGTTTCTTTAGAGATTCCAGAGCCCACTGAGAAGATGGCCACCGGTCGGGCTTTAGTGAGAATCCGAGAACCTCACATTACACCCTCAATGTTAGTAATAGGGTATTTAGTGGATTGTACAATTTAGAAGATTTTTCCATCGACAACAAAAAAGGTACGAATAGCATCATTTTCACAGGGAGCTGTAAAAGTGAAAAAAAGAAAATGTTCTGTTTTAATTAAATGAACTGGCTACGATTTACGGTCCAACTTCGGCAGAATGTCCTCAGTTTCTTAAGTTTCGTGGTTTCGTTTGTTTTTGGGACGAAGTTTTGTCATAGATTTTTTGGGAATTGCAGTTGCTTTTGGTTTTTGTTAGTTATTTCTATCAATCCGTATAGGGAGGTGGATGGCACGTTTATTCTCGATGTTCGAGAGTGCAGACCATGAGGTCAGATGATGACATCATCATTATTTAATATCGTGCTCGTGGTATGTGGATGTGTTGCTGAAAATCAGCGCTGTATTTATCTGCTGCCATTTTTTGACGGCATTATACACATTATAATAATCAATCGTGTTAGTGATATTTAATTCGTGTAGGTATAGTTCTGTTCAAATAAACTTTTTACTACTCTGCTACTACTATCGTATCAATTAAAAAACTACGAAATAGGCACTTTGTAACATTACATTATCACTTATTTGTATCGTTGAGTCCATTTCGTAACATAAACTAAAATACGATGTACGTAACACAAAATTAATTATATTGTGATAACTTGATAATTTATGAGTTTGTCGGAAGACCTTTCTGAATGCGGTAGATGTTTTCGAAAGCAATTCCCTCATTACATTAATTTTTGATTTTAATTTAGATAAAACCGCTAGCCGATGCTCCGTGACAGCTATAACTCAAAATTAAAACGATTTGATAAAGGTAGGTAAGTAAGTACTTACGATTCTACTACCTCTCATCATCATCATCAACCACTCAACGTCCACTGCTGAACGAAGCCTCCTTATACAATACAATGGGAGGATTTGCCGTAATCACCACACTTGGCGAGTTAGTACCAGGTGGATGCTGCTGCCCATCCCCTGATGTAACTATGTACTATTCATCATCATCATCAGCCTGTAGAGGTCCATTACTAGACATAGGCCACTCGATGCACTAAATAAATTATAAACGGCAGGAAGTCAGTTGATGGAGGCGGCTCAAGAACGTTCGTCGTGGCATTCTAAGGGGGATGTACCTATACTAAGTATAAATAGTAAAGTTTGGAATTTTGTCACTTAATCACTCAGTTACCATCACAGTTATAATCAAAATCATCGAAGTCGGTAAAAATGACCTACAATTTTATAAAGGCACATTTTGAAAAATTTAGCGAGAGCAAAGCCGCTGGCTTATACTATGCCAACATAAATTCTTGGTTTAGACTTTAACATCCAGGTACAGTGGTGGTAATAAATTCTTGTAAAATTTCGAAATGTTCTACTCTGCTGAAAAACATAAACCTCGAAACATTAAATAACAAACGGCTGACATTTGAGTTTGAGATAACGCTTCCTATTCCGTTATCTTCAGCACTTGAAATGCAAATCAGTAGACGCGGCTTAATTAGTCTGATTGCGGCTTTGTACGGTTATTGTGGATTAAGGAGCCTATTCCTGTCGTGTGTGCTCTAATTGCCGAGCTATTTCGTTTATGCCAAGTGCCGATGTGAAACCAAAGAGTTAGGACGTCAGAAACGGAAGCAGGTATGAGCGAATCACATATCTTCGCATTTTTTTTACTACTCACCAGTCCGCCTGGCACGTGTGGTGAATATGGCCACAAATTAAAAAAGGTAGTATGATAAATTCGGCACCATGGAGGTAAAAGTAAATAGGTTTAATGATGTTTTGAATTCACAAACTTAGTGCACACGATGTTCTAAATTCAATTTTACTTTATCCTCTAGAGGATAAAAACGGCTTTTACACTCAGATATCGAATAGCAAAAATACTCTTTCCGAGATGGTGGGATGAAAAATAATTTTATTGCGTTAAGAGGCCGTTCACGTTATTATGTGGATTTTAAGCGCCATTTTGAACTTTTTTGCTACCGAACCGATTGCTTTCAAAATCGATATCTGAGGATCCCTGTGATCACTGAACAAGAATCAGCTGTCAGAAATTAAAAAAGTGGCCGCCATTTTGAACATTTTTGTTACCGGACTGATTGCTTTCAAAATCGATATCTGAGGATCCCAGTGATCACTGAACAAGAATCAGCTGTCAGAAATTAAAAAAATGCCCACCATTTTAAACTTTTTTGTAACTCGACCGATTGCTTTCAAAGTCGATATCTGAGGATCCCTGTGATCACTGAACAAGAATCAGCTGTCAGAAATTAAAAAAGTGGCTGCCATTTTGAACTTTTTTGCTACCGAACCGATTGCTTTCAAAATCGATATCTGAGGATCCCTGTGATCACTGAACAAGAATCAGCTGTCAGAAATTAAAAAAGTGGCCGCCATTTTGAACATTTTTGGTACCGGACTGATTGCTTTCAAAATCGATATCTGAGGATCCCAGTGATCACTGAACAAGAATCAGCTGACAGAAATTAAAAAAAATGCCCACCATTTTGAACTTTTTTGTAACTGGACCGATTGCTTTCAAAATCGATATCTGAGGATCCCTGTGATCACTGAACAAGAATCAGCTGTCAGAAATTAAAAAAAGTGGCCGCCATTTTGAACATTTTTGTTACTGGACTGATTGCTTTCAAAATCGATATCTGAGGATCCCAGTGATCACTGAACAAGAATCAGCTGACAGAAATTAAAAAAAGTGGCCACCATTTTGAACTTTTTTGGTACCGAAACGATTGCTTTCAAAATCGATATCTGAGGATCCCTGTGATCACTGAACAAGAATCAGCTTTCAGAAATTAAAAAAGTGGCTGCCATTTTGAACTTTTTTGCTACCGAACCGATTGCTTTCAAAATCGATATCTGAGGATCCCTGTGATCACTGAACAAGAATCAGCTGTCAGAAATTAAAAAAGTGGCCGCCATTTTGAACATTTTTGGTACCGGACTGATTGCTTTCAAAATCGATATCTGAGGATCCCAGTGATCACTGAACAAGAATCAGCTGACAGAAATTAAAAAAAATGCCCACCATTTTGAACTTTTTTGTAACTGGACCGATTGCTTTCAAAATCGATATCTGAGGATCCCTGTGATCACTGAACAAGAATCAGCTGTCAGAAATTAAAAAAAGTGGCCGCCATTTTGAATATTTTTGTTACTGGACTGATTGCTTTCAAAATCGATATCTGAGGATCCCAGTGATCACTGAACAAGAATCAGCTGACAGAAATTAAAAAAAGTGGCCACCATTTTGAACTTTTTTGGTACCGAAACGATTGCTTTCAAAATCGATATCTGAGGATCCCTGTGATCACTGAACAAGAATCAGCTTTCAGAAATTAAAAAAGTGGCTGCCATTTTGAACTTTTTTGCTACCGAACCGATTGCTTTCAAAATCGATATCTGAGGATCCCTGTGATCACTGAACAAGAATCAGCTGTCAGAAATTAAAAAAGTGGCCGCCATTTTGAACATTTTTGTTACCGGACTGATTGCTTTCAAAATCGATATCTGAGGATCCCAGTGATCATTGAACAAGAATCAGCTGTCAGAAATTAAAAAAAATGGCCACCATTTTGAACTTTTTTGTAACTCGACCGATTGCTTTCAAAATCGATATCTGAGGATCCCTGTGATCACTGAACAAGAATCAGCTGTCAGAAATTAAAAAAGTGGCTGCCATTTTGAACTTTTTTGCTACCGAACCGATTGCTTTCAAAATCGATATCTGAGGATCCCTGTGATCACTGAACAAGAATCAGCTGTCAGAAATTAAAAAAGTGGCCGCCATTTTGAACATTTTTGTTACCGGACTGATTGCTTTCAAAATCGATATCTGAGGATCCCAGTGATCATTGAACAAGAATCAGCTGTCAGAAATTAAAAAAAATGGCCACCATTTTGAACTTTTTTGTAACTCGACCGATTGCTTTCAAAATCGATATCTGAGGATCCCTGTGATCACTGAACAAGAATCAGCTGTCAGAAATTAAAAAAAGTGGCCGCCATTTTGAACATTTTTGTTACTGGACTGATTGCTTTCAAAATCGATACCTGGGGTCCCTGTGATCACTGAACAAGAATCAGCTGTCAGAAATTAAAAAAGTGGCCACAATATAATATGGTAACAATATAATAAACAATAATAATAGTAATAATGACGAGCGCTCCGCAAGGAGCGCTCGTCATTATTACTGCACAAAATCTACTTTCGACTAGTAAAAGTTAGTATTTTCGTTGGACTGGATGGAATAAAAGAATAAAATTGATAATAATTTATCTAAGTTTTTTATTTTTGATTTCAATGTATTTCACTTGCGGTAGTACTATATGGAATAAAACTGAGCGAAAATCCAAATTCCAATCTGTCCGACTAGTCAGGCTAACAGTTTGGAATAATTTTGTCCAAACAGTTAGACTATCGAACTGTTGGTAGGAAAGATTGGAATAAACGGCATACATCAACACACCAAATATTATCAAAAACACCTCAACGGTATCGGAGTTGTGTGAAACTCAACATAACGCGAGCGTAGGCGCGGGCGAATGCTAATAAAATATAGCCTATGTCCGTATCTTTCTATTAGTGAAATAATTGCCGTTTGCTCAGAATAAATCAATCTTAGGAAAAAGTATCAAAGTAATTAGTCCGAAACTGGCGCACCGTAATACATCGCGTATCAATGTTCCAAGTAACTATTGCCACAGAATAAGATGTAGGTACCGCCGATCGGCGAATCTTGCCGAGCGCGATTTTGTATACCGGCTCTTAACAAACTTCACAAAACAATTTGGCGTATGTCATCAGATTAGGCTCTTAAATTATTTAATCGATTCGATTTCGATGCGGGTTTGGTTCCCGCTGAGGGACAAATGTTTAAATGGTATGCAAATATTTTGCAGATTAAAAAAAAAAAAAAAAAAAAACATTTTTTTTTTTGGCGCGGCAGGCGAAGGTTCGCCTGCGACGCAGGAGGTTGCGTGTTCGATTCCCGCCTCGGAACAAGTATTTGTACAATCTGCAGATGTTTGTTCAGAGTGTTCTGGGTATTTTCTATGTATAATAAAAAATATCTATCTATGTAAATGTGTTGTGTACCCATAACACAAGCTCTACTTAGCTTGGGGCTAGATAATGTTGCGTGAAATGTCCAGCATTTATTTATTTATTTTTTATTATTTGCATGATCTGCAAATATGTAGAGGTAGCATAGTACTCATTAGTTCCTGATACCCATGAGTCGTGGGTACACTAGGATTCCCTGTGTCGTGGCCCACGACATCCTAGTGTGGGATCAGAACAGACCGTTGCCTGTTTTGTTTATTCCCTATTCCTTTATGGTAACTTCACGACTTTTTTCTGTCAAGTAGATAAAAAAAAGAAAAGAAAAGAAGAAAAGAAAATAAAAAAAATTTAAAGAAAAAAAAGAAAGAAAAAAAGAAGAAAAAGAAAAGAAAGTACTTAAGTAAAAAAAATAATAAAAAAAAGTAAAGTAAGTAGAAAATTAACATAAAAAATTGTTAGTTTTCCTTCCACAACTTGAAGTTCGTTTTGGTATAATAAAAACCTGAAAAATAAAACACCACAAGAAAGCTTAATTTAGAATTCCTCTCGGTGTTGTACAGAATAAACTGAGACAGTTGACAGTTTAGCTGCAGTGAGGCTAGAGGCAGACATAATTAGTTGCTAGAATTTAATTCAAGCTTCCGTAGCCTAGTGGAAACGTGCACCGCTGGACAAGGTTATTAGAATTATACTTTTATCAGACCAAAGCCTACCCTGCGTCATTTGGTTTGTGGTTGTCAATCGAGAACCTTTATTCCCCAATGGTTCTCATTTCTGCGAGATATTAGTAGATTATGCACTAAGGGAATAAAGCAGTTTCTTATGTCGCGGGCGGTATATTGAACCATGAGCGTAACGAGGGACTCTAAAGTTAACTAAGTGAAGCGAGGGAGTTATATCGAGTCCTGAGTGAAGCGAGGGGTTCAAACTGCCCAAGACGAAGACAGGCTTTATTCCAGAGGAGCATACTCTACACACCTACTGCGAGATAATAAAAAGCCAGGGCTCCATAAAATAAGTATCGTCTGTTTTGATAAACTCTGGAATAGAATCATTATCGCTCGAACTTTTTTGTTAACAGTAATATTGCCATTGACATATTATATTACTAGAATATTGCAATAAAATTCACTGAAAATCACAGCACCAAACATCTCTTTTGAATAAAATTCTTCACAATTCATTCTTAAAAATCACGCCTATTTCTTTTTTTATTTTGAGTTCTGCTTATGGTGGCCAGTTCAATTTTCGAACAAACCTTTTTACAATGCCATATGTGCATTTTTATACTTCGAATTTTCCACGAGTTTCCACACAAATTTGACGTTCCAAATTCAAATCACTTTATTACCTAGGGAGTTTCATACAACTTTATATCCCTAGAGAGATAATTATTTACTTACGTTGAGGTTGTATGATAAGTAATTGGACATTCTCGAGCAGGTGGCGTGAAAACATATTATGGCCTGCCCATTGCAATATGAACTTGCTAATTCTTCTATGAATTACCAATTATTACTCGTTGGTTTTTCTCAAGTATATATCTTAGTAAGTATAAATATTATGAATTCGTTGTTGTACAGTTCCTTCGCCTGAAAACTAGAGAAAAACGTGGGTGAATTTGTTGGTGATTGCTAGTATGAAAAACTATACTAGATAATATAATTGCACGCCGATGTGAAAAAATGCAGCCCGTTTAGACGGAGGGTTCCCAACGAGTAACACCCAAACGAGTAACACTGTTACTCGTTGGGATTTTTTTTCCTATCGAGTAACAGTGTAACTCGATGGGATACAAATTAAAATAAATATTCCCAACGAGTTACACCCAGTGTAACACTGTTACTCGATAGGACAAAAATATCCCAACGAGTAACAGTGCTACAAATTACGACATTTTATTTTAGTTCGGTTATAATAAAATATACGTAGCTATTTAGTTGAAAGTGTCCATACTTCGTTGCTATACTTTATCTTCGTTAGTCCATTTATTATTTTTGTCCATATACTATCAACGCCAAAATATGGCATCTTTAATTTATTAGCCTGATTGAAAAAAAAAATATTCACTGCTAGTTCAATCTCTAGTCCTTCAAATGTGTTCAATAATCAAACAGCAATGGACGGACAAATCTTAGTGAAACAACGCAATCGTGCAGTTTGTAATTTTTATGTAGAAAACACTGCACTGTAAGATATTGCACAGAATTGCAGCAGCAATAAAATTCAACCACGTTGGAAACACTTATCTCTGTGTTTCCAACGTGGTTGAATTTTATTACTGGTGAAGTATGCAATGAATATGATATAATAATAATATATATGAATATAATATTATATATTATGAATACTGCTCTATATATTTTGGCTGTACAAACCGAACAGATGGAAAAACCCGGTAATAAACTTTAAATCTTTGTCTTGTATGTACTTTATCCCCACAACATATGACAACTCAGGAGTAAGCGCAAGCCCATTCTAACTGTATAGTTCTTTCTACGGTGAATCATACCAAGCGGCTTAATCTACGTTTGGCACTCGTACTTTTTTTATGGTGAGAATGACGAGCACTCCTAGCGTACTTTTTGGGCAACTCTGTATTGCAATATAAAAAAACACATATCAACTCTTGATTCTGTAGTCGGGAGAACGAGTGTAATTCTAAGACAAGAGCTGCAGTTCAGAAAATTTACAATTAATAGTGATAGCAACGTTGCCAATGTCTTAAAAAGGATATTTGGTGAAGTTTCCTCTAATGGTGAAAAATGGTTACCTCGTGTCCAGAAATGAAAGTAGATGCTGGCAACACTTTTGTGCAGTCAGGTTGTCAGTGTGAGTCAGTGCACAGGGCACACAATAACGTACAACCCCTACAAAAGTGGCGTCATCCAGTTCATTTCAACAAAACAAATTTATATACGTGAAAAAAATTGAGGTAGTGTTCTTCTTCGGGGAGGACATCAGTACTACGCCCAAAGAAGACACGTCAGTGGTTTGGAAGTGTGGGCGTGTGTAAAAAGAAAAATTTGCAGCGGACTGTTTCGAGTCAAAGTAAGTAACTAATTATTATGTGCTAATAGTGTTATACGTTCTGCCGATGGATTTTGGCTGAACTGAAATTTGCCAGTAAAGATGGGCATAGAGAAATTAGTTCCTAAAAAACTATGTAACAGCTTAACGCCTAATTTTGAAGTTAGGCGTTTAGTTGCGGCGGGCAAGTAGCCGGCTGAGATGCCGAGATGGTTGTGAAATGAGAGTGGTTTTATATCCGGAACGGGAAAAAGGAATGCTTCACTGGAAGGAAAGTGGTGGGAGGCAGCAGCGCGGCCTGTCTCTTTCGCATGCACCATTCGCTAAGACAAATTTAGTTGGTCAATAACTGGATTTTTATTTCCTTGTGTTTTATGACAATGTAGAATGCGGTAAATAAAAAGTAAAAAAAATTAAACTTAAATTTTAGAGCACAATTAAGTAAAACTGTAATAGATACAAAAGTTTCATTTTAAAGAGGAGTTATACAAATGTTGTTCAACGCTTTGATGTTTATTTTATTAAATTGATTGTTTTATTTTTAAATAAAAAGCAGGGATCAGCCTTTAATTAAAGTGTTTTTTTTTTAAATTTTCACCCATACAAATATCTTAGTGTCACTCGTTGGGAACTTTTTTCCTATCGAGTAACACTGTTACTCGTTGGGATTTTTTTTTCTAGAAATATTCCCAACGAGTAACACCATGGGAGTGGTGTTACTCGTTGGGACAAAAATTCCCAACGAGTAACAGTGTTACTCGTTTGGGTGTTACTCGTTGGGAACCCTCCGTTTAGACCAGCTTTTACCCATAACAATAAATGTTCAGAACGGCCCCTACCAGTATATACATACATAACATAACACCCAACAGTCACATACATAGTTCTGATCCTACACTAGGGTTCGCTGTATCGTGGGTAAGGAACTACGAGCACCATGGTACCAGAACACCCAGACCCGGAACAAATTCTTGCAGACCATGCAAACATATTTTGTCCCACAGTGGGAATCGAAACCGTACCTATTGCGTCAAAGCCAGTAACTCGCACGCCAAGCCATGAAGGTCGTATTGCGTGTTCATGAGGAAAGGTAAAGAAAATAATTCGTTATTCAGACTGATAGAATATTCAATGAAATGTGATATTATTGAGGGTTCCTTGCTAAGATATCTATTACCAATTTGTTATATATTTTTGGATAGTACAATGTACATCCACGAAGGATGGCCGATGATAGATAGTCACCGGAACAGAAAGTCGCCATCCATGCCAATATTTTTTAGCCTTGAAAAACTCCCTTTGTGTTTGTCTTTTAAAGAGGTTCAACGGTAGTCGTAGGTTGATCCCCATTATTCATGGCTAAGATAATGTTGACAATGCTACATAAATAAACCTTAACATAGAAATGTCAAAGATCACAGATCCCAGACGATAGATACGTAGGTACTATCTTCAAATCCAGTCCATCCCAAGGTTGTCTGGAAGAGATCAGTGATAAGCGTCCATTATACTTCCACGCGTATATTTTGTAATACTATTAAACAAGCAATATTCATGTGTTTTTTATGCGTTTATGTATATAATTATATGTACATAATGTATATTTTGAGAACTCGAAAACGGCTCCAACAATTTCGATGACATTTGCTTAAAAGTTTTTGGGCGCCAAAAATGTATCTACTTAGCAAGTCTCATCTCTGGGTAAACGCATTTTTTGATTTTTCCGAGCAGTTTTTCCGAGGAGTTTTTCTCAGTAACCTAGGTAGGTACCTACTAATGTTTAATGTGTTGTACAATTTTAAAGTGTTATCTAAGGTTTGATATCACCAATAAATAACAGACGGTAAAACAACTGTTTAGCCTAACCAATGCTTTTTGACAGGTGCTTTCAAAGATTATCTGTCACCTTGACCATTGGTTAGATTTAACAAGACATTTACTAATTAACAGAGTATGGTGAAATTGGCTCTAAGTGAAGGAATTTTTATACTATACTCTGATTTTTAATCTTAGACAATTTTTGTAAACAAGGAAACGTCACTGAGTGTATATGTGTCATGTATGTGTATCATATGAGTATATACACGTATGATACACAATCATGACACTTATACACACAGTGGCATATCTTGACATTTGCTTGTTTACAAAAATTGTCTAAGATTTAAAATCAGAGTATACCTACGTCTAAGTACTCACAAGGCACTGAAATCTATCATCTCTGCGGAACTTGTAATCTTCTTGTAATCCACCGTGACGTTTCACTCTTCAATATTTTCCAATCAATTTGACAGATAAGATCAGCGTTCGATCATGGCAGATGAAGCGTACAGTCATAGTTCCCAGTAAAATTATAATTTAATTGAATAGCGTGTATTCAATTCATCGAATGAAAGTATGTAACTTGGCATAGAAATTAGAGAAAAAGTTTATTCAAATTGGTTTGATTTCAACAAAAATGCTTATTCCTATTTAGAAGTTCCTTGGCAGATGTGCACCATCATTGATTATCAGAACTATCATATCATACTAAGTCCTAATTCCACTGATTCCCCGTGTCATGAGTATTAGGAACTACGAGTTCCAAGGTACCACAACAACCAGACCAAAAACAAATATTTGCAGATCATCCAAACATTTGTTCCGCAGCGGGGACCGAACCCTCTCGCATCTCAGCCGATCACTCGTCCGCCACTCCGAGGAGGTCATCAACCTTCGAGGTATTGTATCTAGGTAGTATAGTTCAGGTGGGCCAACTGTCTGTTCCTGTTGATATAATTAATGAATATAAAACTTTATAAAAGTTTTTTTTTTTATGCTACTTGTCTAGTGTACAAGCTTACGGCCCACCAGATGGAAAGCAGTTACCGTAGCCTATGAACGCATGTAACACCAGAGGCATCACACGCGCGCTGCCGACCCTGAGACATAAAGATGAAATGTCTCATGTGCCTGTAATTTCACCGGCACCCGTACCTTTCAAACCGAAACACAGCAATGCTAACACTACTGCTTGGCGGCAGAAATAGGTACGGTGGTAGTACTTCCCCGGACGAACTCTTTCACAAGAAGTTCTACTACTACTTATAGTACTTTGATATCCATCGAAGTACTCAACACTAATACTGCGATTACCAATCCTTCCTTCAAGCGTGATGATTAAGGTAGAATTTGCCTTAATCATCATCCAATTGCATTCTAAGACCTCGTATGGCCTCATTCAACAGAGAACGTCTACCAGCTAATAATGATGATGAAAAAGAAAAGGTCTTTAACCGTCCAATCTTATCGTAAGGGACTGTTACCAATTGAATACATGGCCATATCTAATAGCGCTTGTTTTCTAAAACCTACCTACGACTTCAGTGATTTTACACGGTCATTAAAATGTTAGATTAATCTGGTTGTGTGACACGATTTGAAATAAATAGATTAGAGTTACCTTGACTGTAGATAGCACAATAGACCGTAATGTTGTTACTAAATGGTTTCGACCTTCAAAATCGTTGATGAATAAAATATCTAAGGCGTTGTGTTATTTTATTTCCATGTTACAATAGACTCAGATACACATTTAATATCCATAGAAGATTATTTGCTAAAGTCATATTCGGCAAGAGAGCCATCGTGGCCCAATATTATAGTGAACTAACGTTGTTAACTACAATATTACAAACCTAATTCAAGTGATAAAAAAACACGCAGCCACGCAACAAGGCATTTTCACGAAAATTATGCCGTTTACAAAAAGGCATGTTTTTGTCACCCACAAACTTCAGCATGAATATCATATTTAAATTATTTGAACAAGCAAGCGAAATTCCACTTTATTCTATTATCAATAACGATCACACACGGTTCCTAGTTTCTGCTGAAAGTTTTAGGACTACCAACTTATGTCTGCAGTTTTACCATCCAAATTTGAACTTAACTATGGAAAAAATAAGAATAAATTGAAGGGTATTATCCGGAGTGGTAATTGCATGTGCCTGGCTTAACCTCAAACCCACAGACACCTGCTCAAAGCCTGCCATCCTCAGTTATATGAGCGATTGTTACATGAGATTTTGTAAGCTCTATCAAACCTACTACCTAATTGGTATACAAAGATCACAGCACTTGTAACAACTTTCCACCAATCCTGCAAGCGCGGTGAATATTGTAACTATTGCACTACTAGTTGCGCCCCGCGGTTTCACCCCCGTGAATAATGATGAAAATTGATGATGATGATGATGATGAAAAGTAGCCTATGTGTTAATCCAAGGCGTAAAGTATCTCCATTCCAAATTTCACTCAAATCCATTCAGTAATTTTTACGTGAAAGAGTAACAAACATCCATCCATACTTACTAACTTTCGCGTTTGATGATGATGATGAAAAGTAGTCTATGTGTTAATCCAGTTCGTAAAGTATCTCCATTCCAAATTTCACTCAAATCCATTCAGTAGTTTTTACGTGAAAGAGTAACAAACATCCGCACAAACTTTCGCGTTTATAATATTAGTAGGAGTAGGATATGGGGGAGACCTCGTCCAACAGTGGGCGTCTACCGGCTGATGATGATTGAAGTATTTGGCTGAGTCTCTGACTAAATAACAATGCCGATCAGTAGGTAGCCAGTGCGTACTGCGTAATATATATATTTTTTTTTTTTTTTAATGTGCGGAACACACCTTTGGCCCACCTAATGCCTCTGCCTATAAAAATGCATTACCACGTCCATCTAGGATGGGCCTAACGTGGCAGTGCACTGCACGCCACATACCCCTGAGACATAAAGATTAAATTCTCATGGGCCTGCCGTTTCACCGGCAACTTTTTCCTTCAAACCGGAACACAGCTATGCGAGCATTACTGCTTGGTAGCAGATGTAAGTAAATAAGTATGGTAAATAAGTTAGAAAAAAGCTCTACTTCTAGCAAAGACTCTACTTACTACAATAGGTAGACTACTTTCTATTCTGTACTACTACGTATCTGACAACTATTATAGTATAGAACGTAGTACGTTGTTACTTTTGTAGCTCCAAATATAGCAGACTTCGTCTATCAAGATGATTTTATGATCTCTCAGCAGAGCTGACTACTAAATAGTTTTGTGTTTTTGGCTAGTTTTTGTGCTTCCGTGTATTTTCTATCAACTCTATCAGCAACATGGACAACAACAACCGAATTTAGACTCTCCTCCTTTTTTTGAAGGCGGTTTAAAAGGACTTGACTTGCCTTGCCGGGCTGTCATAGTCGAACCAGTCGCATCTTTTGAGTAGTTAGTTGATTGGAATTAAATAAGACTATAAAATATTTTCTACTATCTTCCTGTATCGTCAGTAGGTAAGTATTTAAAATTTATACTTAATTAAAGTAAATATTCATATGACTACAAAAAAAAACATATTTTTTAAATACAAAAATGCACTACTAAAGAATAGGCAATCACGATAGAACACGATGTTATTACAATATAACAATTTTTAACACTGACAATATAGGGGTTTAGGAGAAAAATTAAAGAAAAATTTGTTAAATTTAAATAAACTCACCATGAAAACTAAAAATAACGCAAGCCCGAAACGGGTCCTAAAAAATACTACGCATTAAACTGCAGTTAAAGTTAGGTCTACAAAATATTTCAAACTAACAAAAAGGACTAAAACATTTAATTCCCGGCGAAAATGCCATTAAAACTACCAATGGCCAACTCGATGCTCAAACAGTTAACGTATTGAAAACTGTCCCGAACGCTTTATAACTTTTGGCTGTGGTCAAGTTGGCAACTGAATAAAATGGCTGAGCTATTTCTTCTATTGGGTCACTGTTATTTCTTCTGTTTGAGCCTTTATTATATTTAAACTTTGAACTATATTTTGGTAGAGAAAACCAAAGTGGTAAAAGGACTCCAATGCTCTCATTTCATACACATGCTATGAGCTCATAATAAATAACTAGTTGTTGCACGTGGCTCTGCACGCATCGGTAATACGCTACTTGCGGCAAGAACTGCATCAAATATTCTCAGACAACGCAAGTTTCATACATCAATGACACATTGTTAGTTTTGATAATACTTTCGTCAACAATAATCCTACTAATACATATTATAAACGCGAAAGTTTGTGAGTATGGATGGATGTTTGTTACTCTTTCACGTAAAAACTACTGAATGGATTTGAGTGAAATTTGGAATGGAGATACTTTACGCCCTGGATTAACACATAGGCTACTTTTCATCATCATCATCAATTTTCATCATTATTAACGCGGGTGAAACCGCGGGGCGCAACTAGTATTATATATAGTACAAATATTTTGCATTGCCAAAACCTAAGAGGCGTTTTCGAAACCAAATAACATTTTGAAATACTTGAAACGACCATTTTGGACTGTCGTGGCCATTGATAAATATGGAGACGATTCTGCTCACTAATTCGTTGTAACAAACACCCTATGCCTCGCTGCCAAGTTATTTACAAGACAAATGTGAGAATTCTGACCTCAAACTGGTTTCCCTAACAAAGGGAGTCGATAAATCCTCAAGTAATTCCTTCGATAGTGGCAATACATAAGAAGCGGGTGTGTCGATGGCTCTCTACGGATTTATGTCAAATTACCTACCCATGGCACCGCTAGCCCATTGACCTCGTTTGTTTAAGAAGAGGCAAGTGATGGACTGAAGCGGAAACCTTAAGATGAAGGCCAGATCACTAAAAGTACTATTGAATAACTAAATAACCAACTTATAGAACCTACGCACACAGGTGAGCCTATAAGCAGGCTTAAGGAACCTTTATCTAAACGAAAACTTTTGGACTTTATCTACGTCACTGTCTTATTATCTATGTCATAAACTTTTTACAGTTGGCATATCGTTGCAAACTATCTAAATATAGTTCAACAGATCCAAATCAATACTATTAAGTATTGTTTGTTTATTTAATACATCCAACCTGCCGTTCTACCCTCTCAGTTCTTAGCTACAGTAATTTTAATATTAATAATATTTTATATAGTTTCTTAAGAAGTTACTAAGCCTGTGTCTTCTTTTGACAAAATGCTTTTACTTATCTGTCCACTTTTTTCTGCCGATCCCAAATAAAGCTTATATTCGGGACCCAATACCAAATACTGAATTCGCTTTTTCATTTATTACTACGGAAGGACGATGATTTATGTAATTCCTACACCCTAGGTTTTATTGCTCTTAGGGTGAAACCTCAGATACAAAGTAGGCAAGCTGTGGAGCGCATCTATGAAGTACGAACCGTGAACATTAAAGGCAGCTCGTTTGCCATGTTTTTTGGTTGTCTTTGTTACTATCGATTGTTATATTTTGGATTTTCGCCTTTTTTTTTGTTTTTACGTTCGGTTTATTCGCATGAAGCAAGCAACCTTAGATGCAATATGCGTTAACTTTTAAAATGGTCAGTAAGTGCAGTTATTAGAACAGATTTTCCGAATTAAATAAAACAAATTTAATGTTTGTTTATCGGTCGTTATTTCACGCAAAAATTGGCTAAGGCAATTTTGATGAAATTTGGTTGACAGACCCAGAAATTCAGTTCCCTAATGAGAATGAGGCGGGTGAAACCGTGGGTGACCTAGAGTTAAATGAATGTTATAATGTTAATAAATAAAAACCATAGTTACTTCTGCTCTAACACAGACCAGAAACGTAAACTTTAAAAGTAAAAAAAAATCGGTACTTATAGACCATTTCAATATGTTCTCTCATTTTGTTTAAGAATGAATTACTAGTAAAGAAGAAAAAAATGTTATATGCAGGAATGCACGACTAATTAGATTGGATCGCTTGAAAATAAATAAATTAGTGCGCTATAACTAAGCTTTTATAACTCTCAGGTTGTCGCGGATCACGAACTTTTACTTTACGATTATTTCCTTGGCCGTCCAAAGTGTCCAAGTTCAAAATTACATTTCTATTATTATAGTTTTTCATTCGGGTTTGTTTTCATAAATTGATATAATCATTTTTTGTGGGGTTTTATTTCGTTTTTCTTGTTACTTAACCTGAGTATCTACTCTATAATACCTAATAACTTTTTTTAGTCCATGCAAAGTTTCGTCTTATTAGGTTTGTAACCTGGAGAAAAAGGGTGGAGTCTTATGAAAAAGGGTGGAGTCTTACAGATGATAAACTCGTTATCTAATAACGAGTTAATCTTTTTGTTTTTTTTTTAATTTTTATTATCTGTTAAGTAACAATCATTAATCACTTTGTTTGATAACTTGTACTGTTATCGTGCTCCGCTTCTACTGTATTTTTAAGAGTCATCATCAGCCCGTAGAAGTCCACTGCTGAACATAGGCCTCCCCCATAGAATGGCACGACGAACGGTCTTGAGCCACCTCCATCCAAGACCAAGATCCATGATCTTGTAAAAGTTCACTCTTACAAGATGATCTACTTGTAATTAGCTTTTGATTCTAAATTTATCCTATGTTTACGAAGTTTTTAAGTTAAATAATAAAAAATCTAGTAAAATATAGTACATTATAGTAATAAAAAAGTTTTTACT
This sequence comes from Epirrita christyi, assembly GCA_951392215.1. Taxonomy (NCBI): domain Eukaryota; kingdom Metazoa; phylum Arthropoda; class Insecta; order Lepidoptera; family Geometridae; genus Epirrita; species Epirrita christyi. Next base: position 4,151,716 of record OX595842.1, on the reverse strand, counting down.
AATATAAAAAATTACTACAATTATTGAAAAATATTTTTTTAAATAATTGAAGAACGTAACGCGTTCTAATGCAAAAATAAACAGTCTGCTTAATTGTAAATAACGACGGACTATCTCCCTTAAGCCGATGATGAAAGGAAAAAAGTCTCTAAACTATAGGTACGTTTCTACATTATTAAAGCTAAATATTGTCTCCACCCATTACGCTCCTTTACGTTCATACACATTATGTGAACGATCCCATATTTGAAATAAAACAACGCCTGGAGGTGGGCGCGAGCAATTTGCTATAAATCTTGCGGACGGAAAACGTTCAGGCGTTTTTACTTGCTATTGTTATCTGACAGCTTGTATGGACCAGCTAGATCACTTAGTGCTCTTGTACACGAGCAGCAAATTCCCAACAGCAGAGGCAACTGTAGCCGTCGACATCTGTCAGCGGTAGCCGTAACGCATTGGCGGCAGCCGTCAAGCTATAGCGACCCAGGCAGAGCTTCGATGTTGACATGTCAACGGCTGCCGCCAACTGGTGTAGAGAGCTGATTCTATGTTTTGGCAAGCAATTGACACGGGCGTATGGTGTGTACGTATCATTTAGATATTCATTTATATTTCCCTTTAAAAGCGATTGAGAAAATGAATACATGTCAATTTGTCAACGCTTTTTGTGCGTCACTTAGCAAAATCGTAGCGTAGCAAAAGCGTAGCGTAGACAAACGCGCAGCGTAGCAAAAGTGTAGCGTAGGTAAAGCGAAGCTACATGTTGGTCAAGAAAATAAGTGACCCAACTGTTTCTCTTTAGCTGCGGTTGTTTCGTAAGGTTATTCGAGATACTGCTGGGTTATCTAATTTTCTTTTCTGTGTAGTATGTAAATAAGGCTTAAGTAAAGAATTGGATAATAAAGTGGGTTGATACAATTTGCTTCATCGTTTACTTAGCTCTGGCTTAGCTTTTATTAAACTTGAGAATAATTTTCTCCTGTCTACGAATGTCGTTGGCCTATTGAACCTTATTTTTATTTCTATAAACAAAGCATTTACAATAATCTTGTTTTGGCACATTCAAATATTAGCAGATAATTTGGCAACGGGAGGCCTACCACGAACAGGTTGGCCAGACAGACAACCGCAAACCTTCACGCACACCTAACACAGAATAGAGAAAACATTGAGGGTTCCGCTTTAACGCATAGACTGTCCTCTACACCAAACTATCAACTTCTTACTTCTGTAATTACCATAAAACAATGTATTTCAACAAAGGTCAACTAAAATTAGATGTTTACTGAAAATTTGTATAATAATTCCGTTTGAGAATTATTTTATTGAAAATACAACAAACATAACAATATAAATTATTATACAGGGCGCCCCACGGCTATGCCACATGGAGGGAAAGTACCTTGAATATTGTAGATGGAACATTTTACTGAAAGAACACATTATTTGAATTTTAAAAAAAATTAAACTGCATTCATAGATATTTAAATAATTACATGTTTGAACTGGGAATCGAACCTGTTACACGAGAAAAATAATCAGCCTGTAGCTTTATCATGGCGATCGAAAGACTTCATCATAAGGATTATTTTTTTATAACATAGTGTCAGAAATAAAAGGAAGACCATGAATTTTAATTGTATTTGTTTACCAAGATTCCGTGGTAGTCTCGGCCAAAGAATAGGGCTCCTCCAACTCCTTCTATGGATGTCGTCATAGGCGACAAGGAAATACGCCAGGGGACGGGCAGCAGCATCCACCTGAGTACTTAACACCAAACTGCGATCACTAATCCACCTGTCAAGCGTGGTGATTATGGCAAATCCCCCCATTTCACGCTATGGGTTGTAGGTACGCTATGCATGCTAAGGGAGAGGCTTCATCCAGTAGTGGATGTCAACCGGCTGATGATGAAGAAGAAGATTTGTATATTTGTACAATTATTACAATTATTGTATTTGTTTATTTGTTAATGTTTGTTGTACCTACTTTCAATAAATAATTCTCATACTCAAACAGAATTATCATACATAATTTCAGTGACCAAAACGTTACTGTAGTTGAATTACAACTTTTTAGGGTAATCACAAAAAACTAATTATGTACAATGTTATAAAGTTGCCAGCGGAGAATGAATAGCCCATTCAAACGCAATACCAAAATCATTTGTAATTTGAAAACATTTCCACCGTATTATGCTATTATTCGGGTTTGAATAATGTCTATCTAGGTTTCTGGATATATATTTTTTCAAAATACTTGCATAACCTCTTGTCTGTTGCGCCTCCAGAAAAGTGTTGCCCCCACTGTTACGAATTTTTCGCAAAATGGTCCTCTTACGGGCGGTACTACAAAAAGCTAGATTTCTCGTGTTTTTTCTATGAAACCTCTAAAAGACCTGTTTATATTAATCACATTATTTGTTAGCATCAAGTTCGCCTATGTACATGATTTGTTTTTTGTGCAATAAAGAATATTCTATTCTATTCTATATTTAGAATAAAGCTGAATTTTCCTATGTAGTTAAATATTTAAAACTTTAATCTAGTGCAATATGAATAAGCTAAGCTCGTTCAACGAAATGTAAGCGAATTGCATTTTGGTTTTGGCTGGTTGGACAACATTATTAGTACCCAAACTAGGACTACTATATTGGTAGTTAATTCCAATATCGCCTTCTTAACAGACCTTTCCGTCACAGTATATATTCCGATCATTTAGTTCCAAAAAAATACAAAGCCGGTATTTAAGGTGGACTATTCTAGACTATTTTGTAACTTTCTCTCCATAGGCACATGTCAAATAGGACAAAAACTAATAAACAATAAGTAAACATGAATAGGGAAGAACATCCCACTGACCTACAATTCAGCGGAACACCGCATGATTGAAGAACAGATGTGACACCCAAATTATCACATCCAAACTGGTGAGGTACAGTTTTGATTACCAACACCAAACCTACGAGTATAGGTACGTGGAAAGGACAGGACTATAATCTGCTTTGTTTTAATGCTGAGTGTAAATCTTAATTAAATTTGAATTAACGTTTCGGGAGAGGTAAAGTTAGGCCTTTCGTTTGTCACCACATGATTTGTGTAGCGTAATTTGTGTTAATAAGAGCAGTGGCTGACCCTTCTATTCCAATTTTGGAGAATTATGGGTCAGTAAACCATGGAACAAGAGATTATGCCCCATAAATAATAAAATGGTTAAATAAATAAATTTTAAATCTGGATTAAGAAAGCAAGCGATTGTAGGTAAAGTTATTAGTAGTTATTGATAGATCCGGTGAACTTTGATGTTACTAATAGATCTGGTGATGTTCTTGGTAATGAAGTAGGGAAAATTCAAGGAGTCAATAATATTGGTATATCTTTATTAAACTACCAGGAGACTATTAGGAAGCAGTATGAAGTTGTTTGATTCATTATTTGTCTATGAAATTTCTCAAATGAAAAGTCTCAAGTTTAAGAAAAACAATAAATAAGAGAGCAGTTACACAGTTTTTACCAATTTCTTTAGTTATAAATAGTTACATAGTTCAGGTAACATGGACAACCCTGGCAGGCATAAAAGAAAAAAGTTAAAAGAAACCTATTATCTGAAATCTTTCACACATCACCGCCTCCACACATCCTGACAATACATGTTTATAGTCTTTTCATCGAGACGTCTTTGTCGACCCCACATTGGATGCGGTTGAAGGCATATTATCGATAACATCGCGACACATCACTTTTCACACTGATAAATCTTTTATACGTCGACCCTATCTCATTATTTATAACCAATTCTAGCTTGATTCACACTATCGTTCATAGTTCTGGTACAAACTCCGCAATGGAAAGTGTGACAAGCGATGTCGTCGGTAAAAAGAGATTTGGATAAAGGATCTCGGTAGGTAGGGAGGATATAGACGGTGTATGATAGGAAAGCTTAGGGTGCATATTTGATCATTTTTGATGAAAGTGATTTTGTCCCCAGGGCATCCAAAGCCCCGTATTGTGGGAAGGAAGTACACAGTTCCCGACTTAATGGGAAATTGATTTTGGTGAAACAGTGTGGGGTAATTCTTGGGATTAAAATTGGATGTCATTGAGGCCATAGCAGCATTGAAAAGCATTAAAAATTTATTGATGTAGGTAAATAGTTGTGGTGTGGATGTAGAAAAAGCCTCACTAAGGGATTCATCAGGGGATGGCAGCAGCATCGACCTGAGTACTCAACACGAAACTGCGATCACCAATCCGCCTGCCAAGCTTGGTGATTATGGCAAATCCCTCCATTGTATTCAATGGGGGAGGCCTTGTCCAGCAGTGATGATGATAAACCATATGGCTAAGATAAATCTAACCTATGCTAACAAGTAGGTTCTTTTTAAGTATCAGAAAGAGCTAGTGTGATTAGTTGCTAGCCATTTGAGCCCACGTATATTAAGAGTCAAAAGGTGGGGTCGTTCCACTGTCCAAATAGTGCTAATGTAATTAGACCGTTCATCCATTATTCACAGGTACGGGTCACTGTATTACTGAAATTACTAAAAAAGATTTAGTTACGTCGCTAAGGAATAAATAGTGATCTTTACCACTCAGTGTAAAAGCTTGTCGCGTTTAGAGTCACGCGGTAATGTGGGCGATTGTACGATTGTCGGCTGAGACGCACGAGAGACAGAGAGTTCACTTTTTTTTAATGGCATCTTAGGATGTACTCAATTTTGCCAATGTCAAGTAGCATAGATAATTATCAAACAATGTCCAGTCGTCAAGTCCTCTGTCAAGTCATGTTGTAGTAAATCGATGGCAGTTTACTAGAATGTTCCTGGACAATTTCCACCCCTTCGAAAAGACACACAATACACTTATTTTATTTAAATTCACTACCATGTGCTCTTTATAAACTGCACCGGTTGAAATGCCACAAAAATTACACGATATAACTAAAAAAACACTAGAAATTGAAATAAAATAAAAAAGACGACGTCTCACTTCGAAACAGCAGAAAAAGTCAGCTATATATATATATACGTATCTATTGCTTCACTAACCAACCCCCGTAATTTCTATCTCGCGACTGGTTTGCAACAGGCGTAAATTGTGTGACCATTGCTGTCAAACTTTTTCTCATACATAACTTTTCATTTAAAAAACCGACTTCCGCCATTGTATTCGACTAAATAATTTTGGATGAAAAAAAAATTATGAAAGAACCATAGTGGTGAAAGGATTATGATACTTTCTGAATGCAAATGCTTGGTGTCTTGCTGAAAATATCAAAATCGCCATATATACTACAATATACGCCTACAATATTTGAGGAGTTCCCTCAATTCCTCATGGATCCCATCATCAGAACTGGATTCTGAAAAATGGGACCAATCTGGAAGTATATCTATTCAAATAAAAAAAGAATTTTCCAAATCGGTTCATAAATGCCGGAGATATGCGGAAACAAACATAAAAAAAAACAACCGAATTGAGAACCTCCTCCTTTTTGGGAAGTCGGTTAAAAAGTTACGGTTTGACAGCAATGATTGCACAATTTACGCCTGTTGCAAACCTTTCGCGAGGAATAGCCCTGCGGATCTTACACCTTGTTCAGTCATATTGAGCTGAATGATTTTGACGTAGGGACTATTGGCCACGGCTACATTCATACCTACTACTTAATCTAGGTAGGTTTATTATTGTTACTCACAATATCAGAAACACTTTATTTTCAACAAGCGTTTATTTAACCATAATGACTGACGTTCTTAACCTACGATAGAAAAAGTGGGTGTTATTGTAGCCTAGTATTTGTAGTTTGGACGTTTGTTGATGTATGACTTGATGGCTGGAATGCTTTGCACCTCTACTGTCAGTTTCTGTAGGAAAGGATACTTCGGAAGCCAGCTCTTGTTTAGCATCAGTTCCACGGACTCCAGGATTCCAACAATGTAGATGTCAGCCCAGGTCAGTTTCTGAAATCAATAGGATTTTGGTCAACATCATCAGCTGATACACGGTTACTGCTGGGTATTGGTTTCTCCCATAGAAAATGAACGGTCTTGAGTAGCATCTATCGTCTGTCCGCGATATAACATAACACTCAACAGTTACATACGTAGTCATGACTGATGATTCCCTGTATGGTATCAGGAACTGCGAGTATCTTAGGTGCAGCCGTTAATTACTCAGAGGGCTTTCAAATAATATATAAATTTTGATTGAACATGACTTCTGATGAACTTTTTGTTCTATGGCCTTGAAAGTTAAAAACTGCTTTTATTCTTGTAGTATTTAAAATATAGGTACAAAATCTAAGAAAAAATATAATTAATCATGAACTCTACCCGAGTTACTCCCTTCTGGGATTGCAAACATGGGTAGGACACCCAACAGACATATACGTAGTCCTGATCCCACACTAGGATTCTCTGTATCGTAGGTATCCGGTCACAGTAGGTACATAACACCCAGACCCGGAACAAAAATTTGCAGATCACACAAACATTTTGTCCCGCAGCAAGAATAGTGTCAATGGTTTTTCAAAAATGAACATATAACTCATTGTTTTACCTCTCCGAAACGGCCGCCCTTCTTCTTGAGGATTGCCTCAAAGTCAGCCAGCCATTTGGGGATGAGCACCTCAACTAGCTCCCTTCCGATGAGACTCTTCAGCTCTTGGTTCTGCTGTTGCTGCCAGTTCCAGACCTCTGGAATATTGTCGCAATCGTAAAATAACGTTGACTCTGCTATTAGGTAACTCAGTGGAGCGTACTTCTAATGTTTACTATATTGTGCAATTTAAATCGTCCTTTAATATTCTTATAATTCGGGAATATTGATGAGTTTCGCACCTTTTTATTCAGGTTTGATATAACTCTAAGGTACCTAATATGCTTCATCATCATCATCAGCAGTAGCAGCCTTTAGACGTCCACTGCTGGACTGCTGGTTTATGCCTCCTCTATAGTAAATGGGCATTTGCCATAATCACCACGCTTGGCTGACGGATTGATGATCATTCCCATCCCCTGGTGTAACCAACTGACGTATGATAGTTTTACTTAGATCCTAGTATTAAATTCTTATCAGTTTTCTTACGCATTCCCAACTCATAGGTCATTTCAACGACGGCATCTAGTTCGGCAAGCTCCCAGTCGTCGAAAGGCAGCAGACCCACCAGCTTGCCAAGGTACTTGCTGATAGCTACGGAGTGGAACAATGGCTTGTTGTCCACCTCTAGGATAGGCAGCTTGCTGAAGGGGACATCTGGATGGAAAAAAAAACATGATTAATTAGGGATACACTTTTTTTTATGGAAAAAAAAACATGATTAATTAGGGATACTTTAAAAAAATGACCTATTATGAAAGTCAGGCTTTTGGGTACAGGTGAATCCAAAATGTTGATAGCGAAGTTATGATGCCTAATGTTTCTTCTTCATCAGCCGTTAGACTTCCACTCTTGGACGAAGCCTATCCCATAGAATGAAATGGGGGATTTGGCATAATTACCAAGATTGGCAGGTGGATTGGTGATCGCAGTATTGGTGTAAAGTACTCAGTTGGATGCTGCTGCCCATCCCCTGGTGTAAACCCTGAGTTAGTTTTTACGACATCCACGGGAGGAGACGGAGGGGTCTATGCTTAGGCTCAAACATATTATAAGGTTAATTATTATTTTTTCTTTATAATGCCAGTTTATGAATACACATATGTATCTCAAAAAAAATCATAGATCTTTTTTGAATGGACATTTACATGGAGTGCATGGTCATGGTTTTTGAGTACTCACCCTTCTGCTTCTTGATCCACTCGGCATCAGAAATAACGATGTTCTCGTACTGAATGTTGCCGTAAGCCAACAGGTACCTGACGGGCTCGACCAGGCCCATATAGTTGAAGTAATTAAGCTTGTATACTGGTGCCATTTTGGAGGTTTCAAGAGCAAACTTGCAATGTACCTCATCCAGAGAAACTACCCTATTTATAGTCAGGATTATCTTATTGAAGATACTCTAATTGGGTTTGATAGATACAATTGCATTGTTGCAATCATTTTTTTTAATTAGTTTGTAGGGCATCTTTTTTGTCTTTCTATCATCATTGCAACTTTAAAATAGCCTCTTCTGATATTAAAATACAGTTGTTTTTACTGTAAAGGTTGAATCAAAAATATGTGACTTTCCTTGTCCTAAGAAGATAACAGAAGAATAATCTCCATTATTTATAAACAGAGACAATTTAAGCAACTTTATATAAATAAACAAAAGTCACAGATAACTTATCATTAACTTTCGGAAATGGTCAATAAAGGTGAAACAGATCTTCTACGAAATGGTAATATGTTATGGATAAAACTATAGAACTCCACTTACCAGCAATGTGTGCTCTGTGCATAATTCACTGGCGAGTAGGGTTCTCTATGGGTCTATCAACTTATCAGATACCTCAATTACCTACCACCACTGGAATACCGTTGCTTCTCGGACCAAACACACTTGAAGTATTTAGAACTAAAATGAAAAGAGTTCCGAAAGCTATTCCGAAAAGATGTAAATAATAATATTCTCTTCGAAAAACGACATGAGATGCCTATAAAGCGACATGAGATGCCTAAAAAAATAGCCGATAAAGTTTAAAATAAGAATTATATAAAATTTTGAATGAGTGCATCTTGCGAGGGTGAATGATCTTTTTTATTATATAGCCAACTAGTTGCGCCCCGCGGTTTCACCCGCGTGAATAATGATGAAAATTGATGATGATGATGATGATGAAAAGTAGCCTATGTGTTAATCCAGGGCGTAAAGTATCTCCATTCCAAATTTCACTCAAATCCATTCAGTAGTTTTTACGTGAAAGAGTAACAAACATCCATAATCACAAACTTTCGCGTTTATAATATTAGTAGGATAGGATAAGGATCATTTTATTAAATTTGCAACTATAACTTAACATAGCATTACACCCAATACAACCCCCACTCAACTATTTTAAATACTCCCAATTTTTTAAGTATTCCCAATTAGCGGTTAAGCCAGTAGAAAAGACACTTGACTCTAACAATAATGACCACTTCAACGCTTTATATTTATGAAACAGTATCGGAAAACTGTGCATAAAACCGTATTTTTGAAAGATCTATCTAATAATATCTCGTAAGATGGTATACGTAAATAAAAAAATACAATTCCGCTTTATATTATCATGTACTATCTACCCCAAAAAAATATTTTTTAAGTTTTTGTTCTTCATTTTGTAGGAGTCACCAATTTGTATTACTGTTTTAAATTTCAGCGTGACTGTACACGATTAAAACGGCTCTGAATACGGATGGATAGACGGACAGAAGCACATGGCTTTTTACTATAAGGGTTCATTGTCGGGCTTCTGAACCCTAAAAAGGAAGTAACTTGCGTGCTTTGACGAAGAATACACATCAAAGCATGCGTGCTAAAAGATTCTAATGCAAATCTGATCAATGTCAATATTTAATCAAATCTAATATCAAACGCTTATCACTAACATGCAATCTACTAATACCTACTAAGTACCTACCTAATGATCATAGTCAAATCTAACAAAATGTTTACATGCACATTTAGTACAAGATAGTAGCCTATTGACCAGGGGCGTAGCTACCGCCGTATCTGCCGTATCAATTTTACGGGGCCCCCGAGCCACGAGGGCCCCGACGGGCGTAAGCAAAAATTAATAAAAACATTCCAATTTTTTTAATTTCAAAAATTACCAAATTAAAAAAAAAAAGCAATCAATCAAAAATGCAAAGTCATCATCAGCTATAAATGATTTAACTAGTGGTTCGCCCCGAACTGAGACCTCGCGCTGACACCTTTATCAGCCCGACTAATTTAAGAGGGGAAGAAAGGGTTTTTATCGGCAAGGTTTAAGGTATTTAACGGCTATGTAAGTATGTTTGTATGGATGATCCATCAGAAATCTAAAACTATCGAGGCAATTTCTCTAATATGAAAGAGATTTTGAAGCAAGAAAAAAGTTTTTTTGAATTAAGCAGTTCCATCTAGTTGTAGTTTTGCTACCTAATTTTTAAAGATTTAAGTTTTCTACTCTAAAAATGGATGTTACAAAGAAAAAATCCTGAATTTTTGAATTCTCCCCGTAGATCAAAATATACTTAAACTAGTGGTTCGCCCCGAACTGAGACCTCGCGCTGACACCTTTATCAGCCCGACTAATTTAAGAGGGGAAGAAAGGGTTTTTATCGGCAAGGTTTAAGGTATTTAACGGCTATGTAAGTATGTTTGTATGGATGATCCATCAGAAATCTAAAACTATCGAGGCAATTTCTCTAATATGAAAGAGATTTTGAAGCAAGAAAAAAGTTTTTTTGAATTAAGCAGTTCCATCTAGTTGTAGTTTTGCTACCTAATTTTTAAAGATTTAAGTTTTCTACTCTAAAAATGGATGTTACAAAGAAAAAATCCTGAATTTTTGAATTCTCCCCGTAGATCAAAATATACTTAAATAATAAATTTCAGCATTACCAGACAACTTGAAATATCTTCGAGATATTTTTTTGCATATTTTACTTTCTTTACCCTTCTAACCGATTTGTAAAAAAAATAACAGAAAAAAAATTAACCACTATAGGTAATTTTTCTACACATCATCGAAATAGCCTTTAAATAGGACTTAGCGACAGGGCGTAAATACTACATACCTGTTAGTATTTAAAGTACTTGACGAATTAATTGATAACGTCCTTTTGACGAAAACATAGAACTCCAATGTCATTCAAATTCCTAGGAATGGGGGGTCAAGAAAGAATGTTATATTGGTTATTGTTTTTTAAGGTTCAGGTTTCTAATTTCTTCAATTTCAGACTTTTCCCTATGGTTGTAACACAAAAGCCACAAGCATACCAAATTTCAGCATTGTGGGACTGCTGGAAGTACCCTAGAATTTTTGATTTTTGCGTTTTTTATTTTCCCTAATATCTCGGAAACTACTAAGTTTAAATACTTATTAAAAACAGTTTTGAAATGTCCAACTAAAGCGCTTTCATTAGACACCCCACTTGATCTGACTGTCTAACTTTTATTTTTTTTACCCCCTCTTGGACCCCAATATCTCAGCAACCCCCTGACCGATATAGCTCATAACCTTACCTACAAATTGTACCAATACTATCTACCCCCATACCAAATTTCATGAAGATCGGATTAACGGTTTGGAAGTTTTCATCGGACAAACATACATACATACATACATACACACATACATACAAACGCCGATTCTTCCAACTTGACTCAGAGAACTCGCTTCGCTCGTTCAATAATAAATTTCAGCATTACCAGACAACTTGAAATATCTTCGAGATATTTTTTTGCATATTTTACTTTCTTTACCCTTCTAACCGATTTGTAAAAAAAATAACAGAAAAAAAATTAACCACTATAGGTAATTTTTCTACACATCATCGAAATAGCCTTTAAATAGGACTTAGCGACAGGTTAGTCCTGTTAGTATTTAAAGTACTTGACGAATTAATTGATAACGTCCTTTTGACGAAAACATAGAACTCCAATGTCATTCAAATTCCTAGGAATGGGGGGTCAAGAAAGAATGTTATATTGGTTATTGTTTTTTAAGGTTCAGGTTTCTAATTTCTTCAATTTCAGACTTTTCCCTATGGTTGTAACACAAAAGCCACAAGCATACCAAATTTCAGCATTGTGGGACTGCTGGAAGTACCCTAGAATTTTTGATTTTTGCGTTTTTTATTTTCCCTAATATCTCGGAAACTACTAAGTTTAAATACTTATTAAAAACAGTTTTGAAATGTCCAACTAAAGCGCTTTCATTAGACACCCCACTTGATCTGACTGTCTAACTTTTATTTTTTTTACCCCCTCTTGGACCCCAATATCTCAGCAACCCCCTGACCGATATAGCTCATAACCTTACCTACAAATTGTACCAATACTATCTACCCCCATACCAAATTTCATGAAGATCGGATTAACGGTTTGGAAGTTTTCATCGGACAAACATACATACATACATACATACACACATACATACAAACGCCGATTCTTCCAACTTGACTCAGAGAACTCGCTTCGCTCGTTCAAATATTTATTTTAGTTTTATGCAAACATTTTTTTTTCTTTTGTGAGAAATTTTTACCCTTCATAAGGGCCCCCAAACAAATTTTTATACGGGGCCCCGCCAAGGCAAGCTACGCCACTGCTATTGACCTTGACTAAAAAAAAAACCTGGCAGACGACGATGACGCTATGGCGCCATGGCGCTATCAAGTTGACATAATGATAATATAACTTGCACAAAATCTGACTGTGCGAAAAGTAGGTCTATCTATAAATACTTAAAATAATGATAATATAACTTGCACAAAATCTGACTGTGCGAAAAGTAGGTATCTATAAATACTTAAAATAAAACTGTAACTGGTCCAATTCTGTGCATTGAAGTTCTTCTGACGCCAAAATTGTATTTTTTGAATTTTTGCCTGTGTATTTGTATATTATTATTCTGTATTTTAGCCGCGCATCACGCATCATTGAATGAATTAGTTAAACTTGTTATACCGAGAATACTCATACGTTGGATACTTATAATCCCGAAATTTAGTACGGTTCCCATTGGATAGGGGATGAAAGTCAAAATGTGTACATATTGGTGTAATTCATTATTAACACGTAGTTCGATTTCATTAATGAAATCTAACTACGACCAACTGCTCACTACAACCCAACTACTCGTACCTCCTTTCGGAGGTACTTTAAATATTGTTCCGTAAATATTTCAAGTTCATCAGTTTTGTACTTCAGAAATTACAAACATCACAACAGTATTTGGTCCAAACTTGTTTCAAGTTATTTGTTACTGATAAAGCCGCGTGGTCTGATGTCACTGCCTCAACGGCTAAAATAGAAATTTTAAATATATGGTATTATTGAGTGTTATTTATAAGTATATTATCAGGAGTAGCGTGTGCTGCCTTATGAACTTTTGCTGATCCGCTATACATTTTACTTTTGAATAACGTTTTTAAGATCATCAAATCAAGCCAAGGTTTGTTTGTTGCCCAGATTCTTCTAGGCAGTCACGTAGGAACAGGTAATTTTAGTTTACACCCAACAGTCGCATACATAGTCTTGATCCCACACTAAGATTCCCTGTGTTGTGGGTATCAGGAACTACGAGTACCATGGTACCATATAAGTTGATTCAAAATGATCCTTCTCATTTCAATGAAAAAAGTACTTTTGACTTTGAATTCTTTAGATTATAGGTACAAAGGTATAGAAAATGATTTGGTTGAACTTAAAAAGTTGATAACATATGACTTTGTGATATAGGTAGATATCACAAAGTCACAAGTTATCGAATTTCTGACCATGAGATAACTGAATGATGATGAAGAGATCAATGTTTTGAAAGAGTCAGGTGTCTTTCTTCTTCATGATTCTTTATTCACTTCTATAAACACGTCTCATCAGCAGCAAGTTGATACAGACACCGCCCTGCGCCCCACCAGCGAGAGTATAATCTTCGTAGGTATTATTGAGACGAGCAACCTGCACATTTACCTATACATCAAAACCAATATCGAGAATAAATAATCCTGCAATCACATCGCTGATCAGCAAAGTTAGGAAATTACCTGGAATTAGAGAATACATATTAGACATAGGCAACGTTATAGAATACCGGGGTATTTTTTTTTTTAAATTAAATTTTCTTTAAAATCTTTGGCCATATCAAATTTTATGTTATGTCTTAATCAATGTTGGAAATAGCCTACTCAAATGATTTTTAGGATAATAAAACAAACGTGATTTCAGCATACACCTAAAATAGCAGGCTAGATTAATGCCAATTTCTTCTATGAGTACCTACGTACCTACTCGAGTTTTGGGATAGTACTTTACTGTAGTATTTGGTAGTATTAGTGTTTTTATCACTTAGGGTAAACGTTTTACGAAAAAATAATACAAGAAGTACGACAAAGAAACAGCTGGTAAAAAATTGTGAGCTCGTTCCCCACATCAAGTCTCTATGACTCCAAGCGCTTCAACTGCGCCCAATCCTTGACAGGCATCAGCGGCCCAAGATTATTACCCCTGGAGGTACCTCGCAAAGCCATGCCCTGGCCAGATTCTCTTGAGAACCAAAGAAGGAAATGTCTCCTTATGCTTAAATGTATTCTTGAGAAGGAGAGCCTATCACAAGTACCGTCTGAATAAGATTATTATAGTACCTACCCACGACCAACCCCCTTACATTTAATCAAGAACTGTCTAAGGGATTACACCTGGGGACGGGCAGCAGCATCGACATGAGTACTCAAAAATCCACCTGCCAAGCGTGGTGATTATTGCAAATTCCCCCATCACATTATATAGGGGAGGCCTCGTCCAACAGTGGAAGTATACCTACTGGTTGATGACGATATTTTTTTTTAAGTTTACCTTATTTTTAAACCCTAATTAGAGTAATTCGTTCCAAATAATATTTTTTCTTTTGTTTTTTGCAAATTTATCGACCATTTTTTATCTTCTAGGTTGTCAAAAATAAGTTTCTGTGAATATACATAAAAAAAGTAGTAGTAAAGTAAAATAAGTAAAAATATGTCAACGCTTTAAAGATAGAAGCGAGCCCCAAGAATATTACAGCGAGCAAAGCGAGCTTATTCAATCCACAGTCTTATAACGGATCCAAATTTTTATTTACGTTCATTGGGCACAAATGATGAGCAAGGATCTTAAATTAAATAAAAATCATGACTGGCAAAAAACCTTGAACTTGAACAACGCTTTAGTACCAATTAATTGAATACGGATCTTGTCATTGGTTCTTCATCAATTTTAAATTATCATACATACATATCAATTTAATATATAAATAAATATAAAGTTGAAGTATATAATATATTAAATATAAAGTTGATATATTTATATAATTACATAATATTGATGAAGAACCAACCACAAAACCCGTATTAAATGAATAGGTACGATAGCGTTGACCAAGTTCATCTAACACATTTTATTAGATGTTGATGATTTACATCTGCCAATATGATAGAAAGACGGACAGACAGCATAGGCTTAGTTATAGGGTCCCGGAACCCTAAAAACATCTGAATTCACAGTCTCCGGCCACAGTATCAGTGTTATAAATAGAACGAATAAACGGTCTCGACAGTCAGTTTGATTCGCAACACGATGGCGAAGAAGTTGAAATATTTCGAT
This sequence comes from Epirrita christyi, assembly GCA_951392215.1. Lineage (NCBI taxonomy): Eukaryota > Metazoa > Arthropoda > Insecta > Lepidoptera > Geometridae > Epirrita > Epirrita christyi. Next base: position 4,136,464 of record OX595842.1, on the reverse strand, counting down.
CTGCCCGGTTTGGCCGAGGGCATCCGTTACATCTTGCACTATACAGGACAAAAATTCCATGATGAGAGACTTGAGTACAAAAGTTGGCCAAACAAAGAGATAAAAGACAGTAAGTATTTATGACACAATACACAATACAGTAATATATATATATTTAAATACTTAACTTTTACAATGCTACTACGATAAATATTTTAATCACCAAATCTACAATGAAAAACAGAACTTGTTGATAAATTTATTTACTAAGATATGCTATAGTTTTTTTTTATGAATTTCGACAGTGAAATTGTTAATCAAAGCACAAAACATAAATTACATAACTCGTTGTCGCGAAGAGCCTTTGTAAATGTTGCGTACCCAGATCGTTCTAGCAGTAGGCTCTGCCAGGAAACCACGTTGGTGATGCCGCACGCCCAAGTATTGGTATAATAACAAGCATATTATACGTATATATCTATGTTTTTATTTTTAAAGTTAAATTGAATTTATGGCAGATATTTCACAGGTCAATAAATTCTTCAATTTATTGAATACTTTGTGCAATGATATAACTCATTAAAATAAAATTGTGCTATAATTGTGTACCTGCTAGAACTTATGCTTGCGGCTTTGGCGTGGAACCTCTATTATAAATTATTAAAAATAAATAGCCTCTAATGTTATTCTGGTGTATAAGCTATAAGTTTCATCAAAATCCATTTTGTGTGGAAGAGTAACAAACATCCATCCGTCCTTACAAACTTTTAAGTAGGAAATGTTATGAATTTTATTTTACAATTATTTTATCATTATTTACAATTAATAAATTCGAACAACGAAATTTGATATTACAAACAAACTATATTTTTTTTTATTAGAGACGAAATTATAATGGAATTCAGTCATATCGAATACAAATTAATTTAAATGTAGGTATAACCCCACATTTTTAATTGGGATAACACTTTTGTTTGTTTTCAGGTCTGCCATATGGACAATTCCCTCTGTACGAAGAAGGCGAACGTGTTCTCCACCAGTCCTTGGCCATAGCCCGTTACTTAGCAGCCAACACTCCCCTTCTGCCTTCAGACCCTTGGGAGCAGGCTTTATTGGATGCTGCTGTGTTCACATTATACGATTACCATAAACGTAAGCAATTACTTCCAGGCTCAACAGTTTATCTTTCTTCAACATTTACTTTCTTACCTACTTACAAAATTTAAATTACAGGAATAAAGAACATAAAATTCGTAAAAAAATTGTATCTACATTTATTCTGTAAGTAAAGAGTTACAGTGGGCAAAATTAAGAAAATCGTTGAAGTTGAAATGTAGATTTTTAATTTCATTTATCAACAAAAGCCGTCAGACGTCCTGGACAAGGCCTCCCCCATAGAATACATAATAATATGGGGGGATTTGCCATTATCACCACACTTGGAAGAAGGATTCATTGGAGGAGACGGGGGGGTCTGTTCTTAGGCCGACAAAAGCCGGACACATTACGGCAAACGATCATTAGCAAATTGTATTGACGGATTCGGATATTTTATTCCGTTACAAAATTATGTAGTGTTTCGACAGTTCAATCATTAATTCAAAAATATATAAATAAAGTTGATCTTCCGGCTACTATAACTCGTTACTTATTAGACTTAGGGCCTCGTTCACGATCTTCAAGTAAAGTGTAGATTAGTTACTTCCTAAGTAGCGTTAACTAGCAAGTAAAAGTGTCGATTAACTTCTATCAGTTTCACAAAAGAAAATTGAGTTATGATTAGCAACTCGGTGGTTAGCTGAACGATTTAAAAAATCATTCAATCTAACCGTTCAATAGACGCTGTCATCAACGACAAATGTCAGCAGTCACACGTCACGGTTGTCAGATTTGCGCGGCGCGGGTAATTTCTTGCAAGTTTCGTGATACACAATACAATTCGTGTAAAATTTAAAATTATAATGGATAAAGCTAAAAGACTATGCATTTGGTTCACTGCATTTTAAGATAGGCGAAATCTGGCAAAAAAATCATATTCATCAAGTTCGCTAAAATAATTTATACGAACTCTCGGAATTGTTTGTCTTGATAAATATTCTAATTCCTTTATTTTATGATCAATTAAATCAAATAAATCCATTTCTAACACTTTCTAATAGGTTTTTTCGAAACAGTTTGATAATATCTACACAAAACCAGACGAAACTTGACTTTACTCGGCAATTAAACTGGCTAGCCGGCAGATGAAGCAAGAAGTAAGTTACCGGCTACTTTAATTCCTGGTTAGTGCTACTCGGCCTTTGTGAAACTCGTATGCACAGTTACATGGGACTTTAACCGACAACTAGCCTACTCGAGACTTTACTTGAAGATTGTGAAAGAAGCCCTTACAGAATGATTATGTGAACAAAAATGAATGGAACTTTTTGGTCATGTTATGTTTTATGAATTGTATGTAAGAATTGAATGTTATGTTCATTACATTCATACATATTATAAACAAACACCTTTTACCCTTATGTTCATAATTCCTGTCATATTCACTGTTCTTATAAGGTTAACTGCTGAGGTGGTATTTAATAATAATGCTCAGCAGAACAATAACTAAAGCTATTATTGTTCTGAGCAACAAACAAATTTTGCCACATTTGGCTTTTTGGCATTTTTGAGTTTGCCTATTAACCCCAGATTCCGTAGCAAAACTTTGTTGTCTACAAGTAGATATCTATAAATAAAACTAATTAAACAGATGCGATCGCAGCCGCCACTGAGAAGGACCCAAAGAAGAAGGAAGAACTTATCAAGAACCTATTAGGCGAATTATTGGACTTCTACTTCTCAAGATTTGAAAAGCAGATCAAGGAAAACAACGGATTTTTGGGTAAAAAGGTAAGATAATTATGTATACAGGTACGCTTTCGTAGACATAGGTGCCATTCAAGATTTGCAAGATCGAGGAGAATCTTGTTAAATGAAATGCAAAGTATGCATGTGCCTATTTGCAATTTTTGTCTATATAAAAAATGATGAAATGATGAATGGCCTCCCTTAGGAGGCCTCGTCTAACATTGGACATCAAGCAGCTGAAGATAAAATCTTCTTTTAAAATGACTAGGCGAGACAAAACAAACACCTACCTATTGTATACCTACTACAGGTACCTACTGAATTCAATAGCAACAAATAATTGTGATAACGTGGGTGAAGGTCATAAGGTGTTGTTGTGGACCAAACACGATGCTGAGCATGACTTAACATAACTGAATGATGAATCAGTTACAATTACAATGCTTACAAATACATCTGTGAGCATCGCACGATCCTATAAATATGAATTGTCTTGTCAAAATTCATCCAAATTGTTTCAGCTGTTACGTATCCAAATATCTAAATGATCGCGTTTAGAATATCAGGATGATTATAATACAAGAACAATGATTAGGTAGGTAGAGTGCGTCTAATCTAAAACTGAACGCCCCACTGTTTATTTATATACTAAATATAAAATATTCCATAATCCGTAACTATAGAACTCAGAATAATGTTGCTTTAGTCTTTATTCTGAGCATTAGAAGGACCGTTTTCGAACATCAAGCTTGTGTCAAGTGCCAAGAAAAAGCAGTAGAAGGACGGCGCGTGCAGTTTGACTAGACGCACCCTACAACATGTAGGTAGAATGCGTCCAGGCTAAAAAACAGCACACCACACTTAATTACGTCAAAATAAAATATTCCATAATCCGTAACCATAAGGAACGTTTTCGAACGACAAGCTTGTGTCAAGTGCCATGTAAAAGCGGTGGACGAGCGTGCAGTTTTAGACTAGACAGCAGTTTTTGCCAGTTTTAGTGTAATTTTCGGATAATTCATTAACTAAAGTACCTACTTAGAATGCCGCGAAATATTTAGTCGCTTATTTTCCTAAAGGTGTTTGGTCATGTATCTAATACCTCGTTCAAACATGTCATGTTTAGATCTTGAACTACGAGTTTTAACTAAACATCAAGCTAAAAAAAATACTTAAAGACATGTTTTAGTTCTGCATAAAATAGAAAGAAAAGAAAGAAATAAATTCGCAATTCTACATACGTAATTTTTTTATAATTGGCTTTTTATAAGTTTATGCGATAAATCTTTTGAAGACCATGTTCAATCAATGTTCAGTTCGGTTGAAGGAGTTTAATAAATGACGGATATGGCTTACGGCCCACCTGATGTAATGATTTTAAGCGGTAACCCCAGCCCAATATAAATACCTCTGAGGTCTTAGGCCCACCTATGACACGCCCTACTTTGGCATTGCACTGCGCTCGTCATCCTGACACATAAAAGATAAAAAGTCTCATGTGCCTGTAATTTCACCGACACCCTTCAAATCAGAACACAGCAATGCGAGCACCAGTAAGTAGTACTTCCGCGGACGAACTTTTTCATAAGGAGCTCTATAAATAGCATTGTGTAGTTGTGTATTTGTGTGAGAAACATAATCATTATATCTCTTTTTCAGTTGAGCTGGGCTGACTTCATCTTCGTAGGCATTATCGAGACTTCAAATATGTTCTTCAAAACCAATATCGAAAAGAACTACCCTGCTATCACTGAGCTGATCAACAAAGTTATCAATTTACCCGGAATCAAAGAATACATCAAAAAAAGGAAACCATACGTATTTTAAAAGAATACTAAAGTTAATTTGATTAGATTTTGGTTTTTTACTTCCCCTGAATCATGACTGCAGTAGGAATGTATTATTTGGCATCGATTTCCAATTTTTTACCTGCTTTTGGAAGAATAGTTTTTTGAATCATCAAAATACTTTAAAACCTAGCTATCTGCTATTATGATAACGTAGAGTGACTACTAAGTTAATCATAATAGCTAGGTGCCTACACAACACTCTGTAAGTAAGGTATACGGACTGGGTCAGTAGCAAACCGATTAAAATCATAAATGATATGAGCTTCGTGATATTCGTAGACGTAGCCATAAACCATAATTTTTAGAGCCTATTAAAAATAAGGTAGAATAATAATCAACAAAAATCGAAAGGTTTAAGAACGCCAAGTCAAGTAGACCTGCATTTCCAAAGAAAACGAAGTTGCCCGTTTTTTTGTTTTGTAGGTATTGGACTGATATTTATCTAACTTTTTCTAAAAACACAATTAAAATCTGGTTTAAGTAAGACGGCTTCTTTCCCACTCCGAATATTTCAATTATATCGTATGCTAACAAGACCACTAATTAAGTAGTTAATTACAATTTATATAGAGTTATACCATTACCATAATATATTCCAGTATCTAATAATGACTGGCGGCTCTATTACATCTAAGATGCACTAATCGCTAACCAATACAAGAACAATGTTTTGATTGTACATGAACATAGCGACGGATCGTCACTCGAAACCACAAGGGCGATCAACTTTGTGTCTTTACCGATAGAGCTCAAACTTGTAAAATCGATCTAAACATCTGGCAAATGTTGTTGAGCAAGACACCAAGCAACACACACACACTTGATTCTATTAAACGGGCTGGAATTCTTATAAAAAGCCAGTGATTGAAACTCCGCACGGCTAACCGGTAGTTTGGAAGTGAAAATGGCGAAAAAGTTGACGTATTTTGAGCTGAATGGCTTAGCCGAGTCCATCCGGTACATTTTACACTACACCGGTCAGAAGTTTGAAGATATAAGACACGACCTTGGGACATGGCCCATCAAAGAAATTAAGGATAGTAAGTTTTTCATAACATCTTTATTTTATCAACGAGCATATTGACAATATGACAATATCCGCTTCAAAATGTTTTCCCTTATTATTGAGAGATAAGGTTAGTTTAGATTGTGACTCAAGTGTTTAGGAAAAAGCGTTTACAGCTCAATGCAATAAAAAGATAAGGCCTATTGGGTCAAGACAACTTCTTTCTAGTCTCTTGGTATTTTATGAAAGATATTTCAATATAGTTAATCCTTGAATTTTCGCAAACTGCACTTTTCAATAGCAAGATCGTCACCGTATCTATATTTGTAATTCGAAAAATGTCTAAAATTTTTACGGATCTTTGAGTAACGTCAAAGTTCACCGGATCCATAGCCACCGATTCTATCAGTAACTACTCTCGCAAAGTGTCCTTTATTATAACTTACTGACTTTGATTAACTGACACTTCAAAACCTATATATGGTAATTCTCGATCAGCTTCAGCCCAGACACGGTGAAAACCTATTTATGGTACTTCACGTTCCCGTTCCTTTAATGTTTCTTCTGACATTTAAAAGTAAGTATACTATGACTAGATGTAGATTAATGGATGAAAATCTAACCACTAACTATTATGATTCCAGATCTTCCATTCGGACAGTTTCCTCTCCTTGAAGAAAACGGTCAAGTTCTCCATCAGTCCGTCGCCATCGCCAGATACGTGGCTGCCAACACCGAGCTTCTGCCTTCAGACCCTTGGCAGCAGGCTGTCTTGGACGCTGCTGTATTAACTATTTATGATTTTGATAAGCGTAAGTTCTTTTCTTTATTTAATTTTGATATGATATGTTCCATAAGAAAATATGCCTTCTTCCTTATTTATAAGCTCTTCTTAAAATTTGTCATCAATTTTTGTAATCAAGTGTAAAGAGCTGATGACAAAACTTAAAAGTAATGAGGTATTTTAACAGATTTTTATTAGGGCTTTATTTTTATAACTTGGACAGAGACATAACGTTTGCATAACAACATTGCGCCTTGTTTAATTTTAAAAGCAAAACGTGGCATAGTACGATGTAGAAGTGTTTCTCGTCTAATAAGGGGGAGGGTATGTCTAGTAGTGGACTTCTACAGGCTGATGATAAAGATGATGATGATTTTCTCCAAATCTACTGGCCAAAAAAAGTTGAAATTTAGTAATATAACAATCAAGGGCAAACTAGAAAAAAAATCTTTGTCAAATAATTTTTCTTTATCGATATGCTCATGCCCAGATGTAGTTCATGGTCTAAAAACATTCCAAGTTCCCGCCAGGAAACCTAATAAGATATAATTAAGAAAACATTTTTTTATGTAATTTATACAGAGGATATAATATAAGAGGCCTATTATGGATCCCTGCGGAACACCGGAGGTTGCGGAGACTTTCAGAATGATAACTATTGATAACGACGCTTTGAGTTGTCCACATAAGACGAGAACCATCTCAACAAACTTACCCCTGATCGAGTGGTGACCACGAACCAGAAGACGCAGTGTAGTACGTCCCCCCATTTTGATAGATCGATGACGTTGTAACAGTTGAGGCGGTTCAAGACAGTTTGTCATGACGTTTTATGAAGGTAGGGATATTATGTCTAGCAGAGGTCGTCTTCCAGCTGATGACGAAGATTTTTTGTTGCAGATGTAGTTGACTTCATTCATGCGACGGATTCTGTAGAAAAGGAGGAATTCAGAAAAAAACTGTATGGTGAATTTCTAGACTTCTACTTCTCAAGATTTGAAAAACAGCTTAAAGAAAACAATGGATATTTTGGTGGAAAGGTACAGCTTTTTGTCATATTTACGAAAGAATCTAGTGTATTGTTTAGCAAGACTAATATATACACGCCTTGAAAAAAATCCAAATCAACAATGATAGGTTCTTACTTAGATAGCAGGAGGTGTAGAAGAGCTCATTGTAAAAGAGTTGGCGGAATAACCAGATCAGATCAACCCTAGCGGGTTGATCTGGGAAGTCTGGCTTTTGAGCTGGCAACCCTTAGCTTCTAGCTTTAATAAAATTACTATTACTACTACTACTTGGTGTCACCGGTTCTTCTTTGGTCACCCTGTTATAGGTGAGGCGTGGATTATTGACTCGCTTTAATCGAATATATCAAATCCAGATTAGAGTAGTAATTTTTTTTTGTTGTTATTTTTATTTGAGTAAATGACAGAACTGGCATGTGGCCCACTTGATGATAAGCATGATGGATCTCATATCATAACATTGTTATGATAAATTTGATGTTAATTCTAATATCTACTCTGCTATTGAGCTTGTGTTTCTCATTCTCTTAACATTGTATTATTTTCATTTCAGTTGAGTTGGGCTGACTTTATCTTTGTTGGCATAATCGAGTGCTCAAATCTGTTCCTCGAAGACAACATTGAGAAGAACTACCCTCAGATCTCAGCACTTGTAAAGAAGATCCAGACCTTGCCAGGAGTGAAAAACTACATCCGTGACAGGAAACCATATGTAATTCCGATTATTAAATAATAAACAATTTGAGAAATGCAGTGGCAAGGCAGTGATTTCAATTTTTAGTTATTTATTATCATCATCATCACCATCATTGTCAGCCTATAGAAGTCCACACCTGAGTATAAGCCACCCAAATATAATGCCACGAAGATTAATTATAAATTCATGAATTTATTGAAACAGTTTTCCGTTTTGGACATAAAATAAAAACATTTTTAAGACGGCGCTTCACCGTGGGCTGCACAATCTTATTTTATGGATAAAATACCTGACTAATTATATATTCAAATTAAAGGTTCCTTTATTTTATAACTGTGCATTCTCCCTAATATCCTTAAACAATACGCAGAATTGGTAATTTACCAATAACCTAAAGATCAGACTTGGCTATTGACATTAGATTGGTTCGTATAATATTTGGAATTTCGAGGTAGGGTTGTTTGTGGTAGAGTTATTTCGTGTTATTTCTTAGTGTCGTGATTCGGGGTGGAACTATTACTTATTAGTAATATTCGTGGTTTCTTGGTGTTTCAGACTGGAACAGGTGTTTACTGCATGATATTAAAATCATATTGTTCATAGAAAATACAAAGTATTTTGAGAAACTGACTGCTGTCGCACCTGTTGATAATCTCAGCTGGAGCTGAGTTATTGCTTATTACATCCCACAAAGCTGGTATTATTTTAATAAAGGACAGCACTGTTAGGGGTTGTTATAGCTAAGCAAAATTCCCTACAAGATCAGAACTCAGAAAGAAGCGGCGATGGCTAAGTATGGCAACTTACCTTCAAAAAATCTTAAAAATTGATTTAATCTTGAAAAATGTAAGGAACGATAAAACAATATAAAACATTAATTTAAAACCTTACACGTAGCATAGTAGTCATTAGTAGTTCTGCGCACGTTCAAGTTTTTTTAATATTTTTTTCGTCGCTCGCTTTGCTCGCTGGTCAAGTATTATGCTTAGCCCAAACGTTACCAAGGCTATGTTGCTAATAGAGAGCCTTACTAAGTTAGATTTTGGAGGATAACAATTGTATAGGTTTAGGATAAAACAATTCTCTGTATATATTTTTTTATGTAATTCTGGATTAAGATATCTCTTTGCTTTTTTTTTATGATTATTAGATATTTAACATTTGGATTCTAAATTTCTGATGGATTCTCACTGTGTCAATTAGGTAATAATAATACTACACTCTGATATCCTAACTCTGATTTGTAGTAGTAGATAGGTAATCCTCGGGGTACCTATCAGTTTACCAAATATCTCATACGTATCGCGTAATCAATAATGCCTATCTATATATTATTTAAGTTGGCTATGGAGGTAGGTATATCATAGTGTTGCACAATTCTGTGAAATCAGAATGATACGTAATTTTTTATCACTAGATATATATCTATTTTTAGACGGTTTACAAAATGTTGTGAAACAGATCAAAATAAATACCTATACCCTGATTTTTAATCTTAGACATTTTTTGTAAACAAAGATTATGCCACTGTGTGTATAAGTGGCAAAAATTTACTAATAACTATATTGACTATATTTATATTAATACCAAGTAAAAGCGTAGTAAAAAGTAAAACCAACCATCTCACCATCATCATCCTGTAGAAGTCCACTGCTGGATACAGGCCTCCCTCTTAGTATGCCACGTCGAACGGTCTTGAGCCGCCTCCTTCCACCGACTTGCTGCGACGTTTATTTTGTCTTTTGTTATGTTTTAATGTCTTTAGTCCATCGAGTGGAGGGCCTTCCTCTACCGCGTCGTCCGGTTTGAACCTACTAGATCCTTAATTCAAATTCTATTTCGATTCGATTCGAGCATTTTGTGTCGGAATTCGATTTCGACACAAAATGCCGGTCTCCGTTATATTACAGATGTCATATCCAGGCGCCGCTTCTCTGGAAACGTGAGACAATCAAGAAGGAAACTCCAAAATGGGTTAAGCTTTAATTACTTTTGTTAGCTGTTTGTGTTTTCAAACAAAAAACTTCTTCTTTGCACTCAATTGTTTCATTTCGACTTAGTTAAGATTATGCCATGCATATTCATTCGCATCATATTCATTAGCGGACTAGACTGGACGACGGTCAATGGTGGATTGACGACCTCCGTGGCGTAGGGCGAATAGCCGGGTGGAATGCAAGAGATGCGGGTTCGATTCCCGCTGCGAGACAAATGTTTGCTTGATCTGCAAATATTTTGTTCCAGGTCGGTGTTTTGTGGTACAATGGTACTCGTAGTTCTTTGATACCCACGACACAGGGAATCTTAGTGTGGGCTATGTATGTGACTGTTTGGTTTTATGTTATGTTTTTTTTTTATATATGTTGATAAACAAGCAGACGGTCTGGCCCACCTGATGATATTACGTTATGGGTTTTATGATTCCCTCATAACTTTGAGCATCCTCATAATGATGGAACACGTGGCGGCTATTTCATTCAAACGTGTTCCTGTATTTTCTCCCTGGATTTTTATGCAAGGATTTTTTTCAAAAATCTGTTGTATTTATCATAGAACGTTTTGTTAAATCAAAACATAAGGGCTTGCAAACTATAAAACTATGTACTGACACAATAACTTTTCATTTAAAAAACCGACTTCCGCCACTGTATTCGACTAAATATTTGGATGAAAAAAAAATGATGAAAGAACCATAGTGGTGAAAGGATTATGATACTTTTTGAATGCAAATGCTTGGTTTGTTGCTGAAAATATGAAAATCGCCATATGTATGCCTACAATATTGGAGGAGTTCCCTCAATTCCTCATGGAGTCCATCATCAGAACTGGATTCTAAAAAAAATGGGACCAATCTGGAAGTATATCTATTCAAATAAAAAAGAATTTTCCAAATCGGTTCGTAAACGCCGGAGATATGCGGTAACAAACATAAAAAAAAAAACATCCGAATTGAGAACCTCCTCCTTTTTCGGGAAGTCGGTTAAAAAACAACCGAATTGAGAACCTCCTCCTTTTTTGGGAAGTCGGTTAAAAATAAATTGACTTTATTAAGTAGAAAAATCAGTGGTGTGTCTGTCCTAAGATACCCCTCTGTCTCCTACCTTGGATGTTGTAAAAATCAACTAACTGGATTCTGGAACTGGACTTCTGGATTACACCAGAAGATAGGCAGCAGCATCCACCTGAGAACTTAACACCAATACTGCGATCACCAATCCGCCTGCCAAGCGTGGTGATTATGGACAATCCCTCATTTCATTCTATGGGGGAGGCCTCGTCCAACATCGGCCTTCTAAAGGCTGATGATAATGATGTTGAAGTAGAAGAATACTGATAAATGTATGGAAAATAAATCAATAAATAAAAGCATCTGTGCATCTGTGTCGTGGGCAAGGCCGTGTGCTTTACGTGAATACGAAATTATTTGACGAAGTGAAACGATCTCAAAATAGCGGCGCTTCCTCCAACGCTGCGCCGCGCGCGATGCGTCACAGACCTCACTTAACATAACAAATTGTTGGATCCATTAGCTATCGAGTGGTGTAATTTAATTTTGTATGTAGATGATAGATAAATGTAACTGCAACATCAAACTGTATCCCGCGAGTTAGTTATCATGAGTTTTATGAATTGCCTCCTACGATGGAAAGAATGACGTATTCACGTCATTAAACTGGGTTCCCTCGGTTCCTTGGTGGACTAAAGATCCCTAAAACGTCTAGAGTACAAAACTCCTCTGAAAACTTCCAACAAACTATTTCTGTCATTTGCTAAAAAAAAGTAAAAATATAAGAAGAATGTTAATGTCGCACTTCAGTGAACTAGTTGTGAAACTTCTGCAACGGTTTACACGGAGTTCATTAAGGACGTCGTTACTTTAACGGGGGCCTCAAGTTGAGTTACTATTTAATAGGTAGGTTAAGTTTTAGGTAGAGATTTTCTACAATAACATGGCGCACTTCCAACCCTTCAGTGGCGATTATAATTACATTATTATCTATATTTACCCGAACTTGTTGGTAAATTTTCGTTGTTATAAGATTTGTCCTGGCTGCTGGCTTATTTAGGATTTTGTTATTACTGGAAAAAAGTGTTAGCCAAGTCTGTCGTGGAAAGCAATGGCGGCGATTAGCTCATCACTTGTCACGTCTATGTTACATCAATTGTGTAATCCACGGTGAAAAGAGGCCCTTTGAGGCTTTGCCTATCCCTTCGGGAATAAGGCGTGTGTTTATGTATGTATTATCTATAAAATAAGGATAGTAAACAACATTTATAAGGTTGAATGTTATATAGTAGCTATTTAGCCGCGTGCTAGCCGTTTAGTTAGCTGCATTGGAACAAGAGTATTTTTTTCGATTCTAAATGCTCCTTGTGATTTCAATGAATAAAATACTTATGTTTTTCTGATTTTAACTTTAGAGACTGGTGGTACTAGGAGAGCCCGTGCACACATTCACTCTCACTGTCTCACACACCCACACACTCATACGTGCATAGACGGTGTAGGAGTTCTGTAAGGTGAATGCTCTCGTTGCCTTGCCCATACAAAATAATTTAAGTATTTTTTCAATCCACAGATTGTCGTTCTTTATATCGTATTTTTTTTTCGATTTTCTAATGATTATCGTACTCGCAAATGGTTGTTTCAAATAAAAATTTACTAAGGGTAATTTTTAAAATTAGTTTGAAATACGACCAATTTTACGTATGTGTGAGTGTTTTTAATGTCCATTTTGAGTCGCCACCTACCATCGAAGCGTGATATTTTTACGCAGAGCACCCTGTTTTGTTTAATTTGACAGAGATGGCGGTTAAATGGACCTCGAGCACCGAGTTTTGAGAAAGATAGTGAAAGATGGCGCTAAATAAATAAAAGTATGCCTCGCGTTATTTTCGGGTCTGTCACCAAAATTGCGAAACGCGACGTTGCCAGGCAACGCTACGTCACAAGTTTAGTGCTTGCTAGTCACCCGTAATTATTAGGCTTTATGAGCTGGCTCTGATAGGGTTGCCAACCGTTCGTTATAATCATAGTTTACAAAGTTATTTGCGGCTATGTTCTTTATACTTTGCAATATCAACAAAGTAGGTACCTTCGAGAAAATACTTTATTGTAACGTACTTTATTGAAACTCAAGTTTCAGTTTTATAAAATAAAAATAAAACAACGAAAGAATATGTAAAAACTATACTTTCGTAACTTCATTCGCAGCAATAAAAAAAAATTATTATTAGTCATTGACCGAGCGAGCAAAGCAAGGTAAGTCCTTGCAATATAATATGGCAAAATTTGCTATCGTCTGTTCGGATGTATGTACCTATGTACGTAAGTACTCGCGTACGTCGCATTTTTCAATTAATCTTGATGAAACTTGATATATGTACTTACTTATATATTTATTTTACAATATAGTTTTTGAGAAAAAATAAAAATGAAAACCAATATTACGTGAGCTCTCATTTGTTAGAGTTTCAACGACTTGTGGTTCAAGTAAGATTGGGTATATGCTAGATCGGACTATGGATGCGATTTTTAAACTTTATCGAAAAACAAGATAGTTTGTGCTCTTGAGGTATTCTGTTCGCAAAACTACTAGTTTTTATAATCCGACCGTGAATCGTGCTGTGATTCAGAAACTCGGTGTAGCAACCCTGATAATATATCAATATCAAAGTGTAGTATGAAGTTGTCATCTCGCTCCTTAAATGCAAAAGAGCCACAAGTCGAAAATTCATTTTTTTACTGGAAAGCCTATCAAAGTTTTGATAGTAGTTTTTTTTGTATTACTTTATAAATCTTTTTTTTCTACATATATGTATGGTATATTATAAGATGCGTATTTTGAACCTCTTAGTGTTCAGCCTCTTGGCAAAGATTTTCAAAGGAAGAGTCGTAAAGGCATACCTTAAAGTTATTAAAACTGATCAACAACATAAAAATATATTTTTGTACAAAACTTCTCAGGATACAGATTTTTCCCAAGTAAATAAAATAAAATAATATCAAAAAGCTACAAGTTGCTGAGACAAAAAACAAGGCATCCTAAAACTGATTGAAAAGGATGTGATCCCAAAGTAATTTTAATAATCTTAAAAGTGATTATTTATTTCAAAGGATACTTATGTATGATAATGAAACACTGTATTTTAAGACTGATTGTACGGACTGATTGTAATAACAGTCATTTAACAAATATTGCATGTTTGTTTAAACAATTACAACCATAATCACGGTAATCTTATATGCAAAACAGACACATTTCCAAGTACTGCGGGTTCGTTTTAATAAAATAGTAATCAAACTTATTGAACTTTCATTCAAAAGAAACGCATTCCAAAACCTGACACTTTTATGTTTCGTAATAAAATTATTATTATTATTATTAACTGGAAAGATGGCTGCTTTGCTGTGAAGTTAGTCATCAAAGTCTCAAAATGCTAAATGGGTAGTTGTGTGATTGAACTATTTTTAACGCTAAAACCATGGGTGTCTTTTTCGAATATAAAAATTGGAATCATGTAAATGCCATTTTTGCATTAAAAACGATATTGTTTTTTTTTGATTTGTGGCTCTTTTGAATTTAAGGTGTTCTGTTTGTCTGTGGTTACCTAGCCTAGTGCACTTATTTCTCCCTATATGTTCCTTGACTTTTTTCTCTATGGTCCTTGTCTATGGTGCACTGTGGGTGTCATGCGATTAATTTTCTTTGGGGCGGTGTCTTTGAAACGAGTGCAAGCCAGGTTATAACGGTTTCACGGTGAAATTTCGTAAGTAAACAGATATTTACATAATTTTAATGTGTTACCTACTAGTAGAGTAGTACTATTATAGAAGATGCCTGCCCTTTGTTTGAAGCCTTCGTTGTTGTTGTTGTTGGACATAGGCCTTCCCCTTAGAATGCCACGACGAACGGTATTGAGCCGCCTCCATCCACCGACTCCCCGCGACGTTTATAATGTCTTTATTCCATCGAGTGGAGAGCTTTCCTCTAACGCGTCGTCCGGTTTGTGGTCGCCACTCGAGAACCTTTATTCTCCAACGGTTATCACTTCTTCGAGCTATATGACCTGCCCACTGCCACTAATTCTGAGAGCTATGTCGGTGACCTTGGTTCTTCTACGGATTTCCTCATTTCGGATTCTATCACGTGGTGAAACTCCTAGCATAGCTCTCTCCATAGTCCGTTGCGCAACTTTGAGCTTGTCTATACGGCCAATAGTTAGCGACCACGTCTCAGTGCCGTAAGTCAACACTGGCGTGTAGACTTTCGTCTTGAGGCTCTGCGGTATCGGCGACGAGAAGATTTTTTTTTATACTACTTGGCAAGCAGACAAGCATACGGCCCACCTGATGGAAAGCAGTTACCGTAGCCTATGGACGCCTGCAACACCAAAGGCATCACAAGCGCGCTGCCGACCCTGAGACATAATGTGAAAAGTCTCATGTGCCTGTAATTTCACTGGCACCCGTACCCTTCAAACCGAAACAGAGCAATGCGAACACTACTGCTTGGTGGCAGAAATAGGTACGGTGGTAGTACTTCCCCGGACGAACTCTTTCACAAGAAGTTTTCACAAAACCAACAAACTAGATATGGCGTAGTTTCCCGAACGCTGCCCATCCGAGTTGGATTCGTCGGTTGACCTCTTCATCTCATCACATCACACTAATATTATAAATGCGAAAGTTTATAAGTATGTTTGTTACTTCTTCACGCCCAAACGGCTGAACGGATTTGAGTGAAATTTGGAATGAAGATACCTAATAATAATAATAATAATAATAAGCAAGCAAGTACCTTGACTTGGCCCACGAGATTACCGCCATGTGGGATGTGGATTCGACGATTATCGTCCCGATAGTTGTTTCTGTGAATGGCCTTATAGCAAAGAGCCTCGACCAATACCTTGAGAGGCTCTCACTAAATGGTTGGATCAACGGTCAGATTCAGAAGGCAGTACTCCTGGACTCGGCACGCATAGTCAGGAGGTTCCTCTCTCTGCAGCCCTAGCCTCCGACCGCTTGGGCCTTTGCTCCGCGGTCGGTGGTTTACCGTTTTGTAATATATTTTTTACTATACTGTTTTTATATACTATTTGTTTTTATAGATAAGTAGTATTTCTTTATAGTGAAAAATGTATTTTATAACGAGTTTTAAAATAAATCAACGTCATAATAATAATATCATGGTTCTCGCAGGTGAAACCGCGAGGCGCAGCTCGATATTTATATTACTTGAAATATCTTAAAAATTTAATGAATGAAAATGTAATAAGTAAATATGTTATGTTTTCAGATCTTATCTAACACCAAGCTCCCAATTTATGGACGAAATATTTTGAAGCCGAAATTGACGAAGCTGACTCTGGTTGCACGAAAAATAATAATGCACAACAGCAGTCAGCCAGATTTGATGGCAGAAGATTTGAGAAATGGTCCACAACATGAACAGCATGGAAATGATTTATACGTTACTCACAGATCGGAACGTTTTTTTTTTATGCTACTTGGCAAGCAGACAAGCTTACGGCCCACCAGATGGAAAGCAGTTGCCGCAGCCTATGAACGCTTGTAACACCAGAGGCATTACACGCGCGCTACCGACCCTGAGACATAAAGATGAAAAGTCTCATGTGCCTGTAATTTCACCGGCACCCGTACCCTTCAAACCGAAACACAGCAATGCGAACACTACTGCTTGGCGGCAGAAATAGGTACAGTGGTAGTACTTCCCCGGACGAACTCTTTCACAAGAAGTTCTACTACTAACAAAACTACTAACTAGTCGTCTGACTGCGAGTCAATTTGGAATAGTGAGAGAGGCAGATTGTTGATTGTTTATCCAATATCATATATTTCCAACACAGTAATATTTGTACACTGTTATGTTTGCAAACGCCGTATCACCACACCCTATAAATGAGTTTATCAGCAGCATGATGCTAAAGCTGGTAGCATTTTTCAAAAATGCGATTTTATCTGAAATATATATTGAGACGTGTTCGGAAAAATGCAAAGTGCATAGATCTCAATGAAATTACATCATGTACGTTATTTTTTCTCATACAAAAAACCCTTACAACATTGTCTAAAACAAAACTATATCAAGAAATGTATTTTTTTCTAGCCACTGATGATCAACCAGAATTAGCAAGTTGAAGTGGCAATGGGAAGGTCATATAGCTCGCAGAACTGATAACCGTTTGAGAATAAAGGTTCTCGAGTGGCGACCGAAAAACGGACGAGGCTGTAGAGGAAGGCCCTCCACTCGATGGACTAAAGGCATTATGAACGTCACAGGAAATCTGTGGATGGAGGCGGCTCAAGACCGTTCGTCGTGGCACTCTAGGGGACACCTAAGTGGACTTCTACAGGCTGATGATGATGTAGTTGATCATCAGATCAACTACATCTAATGATGATGAAGATGATACCTCATATCTCCGGCGTTTATGAACCGATTTAGAAAATTCTTTTTTTATTTGAATAGATATATGTACTTCCAGATTGGTCCCATTTTTTTCAAAACCCAGTTCTGATGATGGAATCCATGAGGAATTGAGGGAACTCCTCAAATATTTTTGGCATACATATGGCGATTTTGATATTTTCAGCAACAAACCAAGCATTTGCATTCAGAAAGTATCATAATCCTTTCACCACTATGGTTCTTTCATCATTTTTTTTTCATCCTAATATTTAGTCGAATAAAATGGCGGAAGTCGGTTTTTTAAATGAAAAGTTATATTTAGAAGAGATGCAATGGGCACTAATGGTAACAATGAATACAATATACGAAGACAAAATGTGCAGTTGCACTGATCGCTTACCTATTGATGAATATTTGTTGTCAGTGTATGATATTTCTAGTGGAAAATACTTGTAATTATAAAGCAATAAAAATACCTAATCTTTTCTTTTTATTAATTTCTGTAAAAAGACATTCATTTTTGTGGGGGTGTTTGCCATAATTACCACCCTTGGCAGGTTGATTGGTGATTGCAGTATCGGTTACTCAGATGGATGCTGCTGCCCATGCCCTGGTGTAAACCCTTAGTTGGCTTTTCCGACATCCACGGGAGGAGGATTATAGATTCTACGCCGCACACCACGGCACTTTTTATAGGGTGGCAGGAAGTCGGTGGATGGTGGCGGCTCATCCCTTCTAACAATTTTCTTTAACGCCATCATTATCGAGATACCTTATAAACATTTTTTTAACGCCATCTATATAACATCTGGGGATAATGACAACGCCATCTAGTGAAAAACAAAACAGTGAATGTAGAAGTGTGCGTGCGTGTAATTACATGAGGCAAATTGTCAGATCTTATTTATAGTGAATTTGAAATTTCTAACGACTCTTTAACGAAAATTCATGCTGCATCAAATTCTATGACCTACACCGTGCTCGCAAACGGTAAAATTACTCACTAAAGACGCTCGAGTTTTGAACAAAAAATAAAAAAGTCAATATCTGTTTTTCCACGCCATCTAGCGTGAAACGAGCTTTAAGTAATCGAAAGCATCCCCCTTAAAAATGTATTTAGTGCGACAGAGAGAGAATGAAAAATTAAATACACGCTTAATGTCACTTAATGTAAGTATCACTTAAAAGGCAAATTACACTTAAGATAAATGTCACTTAAGATGAGAATCACTTAAGGTTAGTGGTATTTTGGGTATGTGACACTTCTTAACTGTTGCTGATGATGATTGAAGATAAATAAATGAAATAAACACTGTCTTACTGTTGTAAGACATAAGTTGGCATAAGCCGGTAGATTGAGCGTTTGCTGTTGCAAACGCTCAATCTACCGGCTTATGCCTCAGCCTCACTAAAACTGAAGAAATGCTTCACTTTCTATAAGTAAGGAAATGAAGTTTCTCCCACTCGGGAGTCGTTTAGACTTCTGTAATTGGACTCGCCTCGGCTTTGTTTGATGCCAGTTTTGAAACGCTTTTGTACAATAGGACAGTTTGCTTGGGGCTGATTTATTCGACTTTTAATTGGTTTGATCCACGCTTGTAAAGTGTTTTGGGAAACATTTTATAAGCATTACGTACCTACTTGATGGTATTAAATAGATACATAGATATATTGAAGAACACTTGATTCTACACTATTATACAAGTACCATGTTTGTACTATGGCGTAGTTCCTTGATACCCACGACAGAGAATCCTAGTGTGGGATCAGGATGAATGTTACCTTTGGGGTGTTATATTATTATAACCAAAAAAAAATGTACATAACTAGCACAGCACAATGAGCGGCTTATCGCTGAAAGAGATTTTATTCCAGATGTTATAAATTTACATGGTGGTGTGTCCGACCTAAAAATATATACCCCTCCTTTTCCTCCCGTGTATGTTGTAAAAGCCGGCTAAGGGATTATAATAATAATAATAATAATTCAATTTATTTATTCAGATAATTTTGCAATCCATTGTGTTAGTCGGTTTATCTTAACTAGGGGTTCGTATTTAAAATTAATTAATGATTTTGTCCTTTGGACCAATTTATAAATTACTAGTTGTGCCCCGCGGTTTCACCTGCGTGAATAATGATGAAAATTGATGATGATGATGATGATGATGAAAAGTAGCCTATGTGTTAATCCAGGGCGTAAAGTATCTCCATTCCAAATTTCACTCAAATCCATTCAGAAGTTTTTACGTGAAAGATTAACAAACATCCATCCATACTCACAAACTTTCGCGTTTGATGATGATGATGATGATGAAAAGTAGCCTATGTGTTAATCCAGGGCGTAAAGTATCTCCATTCCAAATTTCACTCAAATCCATTCAGTAGTTTTTACGTGAAAGAGTAACAAACATCCATACTCACAAACTTTCGCGTTTATAATATTAGTAGGATAGGATAAGACAGTCAAATTTTTCAGCTATCGCGCTTAAGATGCAGTTGCCACTCCCGCGGGTTCTGCTGAGTAGTGAGGCTGACGTCTTCTTCCAGATGGCATCAAAGGTGGCATCATTATATCAGGGGATGGCTAGCAGCATCCATTTGAGTACTTAACACTAATACACCATTATCACCAATCCGCCTGTCAAGCGTGGTCATTATGGCAAATCCCCCCATTGCATTCTATGGGGGAGACCTTGTCCAGCAGTGGGCGTCTAAAGGCTGCTGATGAAGGTCGTTAATGTCTTAAGAAGAAACGTTATAGTCTGAACTGTCCATGCTGTGGATGTGACCTGGTAGACGAGTCTCAATTTGAGACATCGCATCGATACGAGAGAAGGCATGTTTTAGTGACGTCATTATATAATTATCGTTATTATGACGCCATAGTTTTACATTTGTCAAAAAATAATTTTGACACTTGTCTCATTTTGTGTGTCACTTATCCTATTTAACATTTTGAAGAAGTGGTTACGAAATTACAAAACCTTCAAAAGGATACCAAGATTAACTTCCCCGAGAATTATAGACGTATCTGTTAATTTTATTATTGCAGTCAATTACTGTACGTAATTATTTCGGAGGGTTCCCAACGTGTAACACCCACATGAGTAACACTGTTACTCGTTGGGAATATTTCTACAAAAAAGTTCTCAACGAGTCACACATATTTGACTGGGTGAGGCAAAAAAAAAAAACTTGAATTACTGACTTATTACCTGAAGTTAAACCTCACGAAAATGGTCGTGAAATCGCGAATCATTACTAAAAATACTAATAAGTAATAAATTTATTTCAGGCTAAGATGGGAAATGTACAATAAATTATACCTGAACAATATTTACCTTTTAGACTAACATAAGTACATATTTTATATCTAAAAACTTATTTATTGATTAAACGTGAAGACGGCTATCAGATTATAATAAAAGGGACCACGTTAAATACTGTACATAATGCATACCACTATCTCTAAATTTTTTCTTCTATCTTTGTGCCAGCTATGTAATCATAAAAACTAATGAGCTCTTCAAGCATGCTGAAATCGATTAAGCATTCGATTTTACGCCAGTAATCGAATAAAACGTTTCACCTTGTTCAGTCGTACACGACGAAGCACGATGTCATTTATCAAAAAATATTGTTTTATTGTTTTTGGCTTGATATTGCTATCTTCAAATATATCAGGTATAATATAATATGTATTTTAACCCTATTACCTATAAGACTCTTATTGACTTGACTTTGACTTTGACTTTGACTTACACCATCGATCAATGCAAAGCTTTTTGGCCAGGGTTTTTATACACATTATCTTAGCTCTTGCCATTAAACATAACATAACACGCAACAGTCACATACGTAGTCATGATTTTCCATAATCACTATGCTTGGCAGGCGGATTGGTGCGGTTAATTGTTACGTACTCAGGTGGATGCTGCTACCCATCCCCTGGTGTAATCCCTTAGTTACCTTTCACGATATCCACAGGAGTTGGAGGAGTCCTATTCTTATAGGCCGAGACTACCACGATTTAAACGCAGAAGTCAGCATGAACAAGGTCAGCTAATTTAAATGTATATCCATTACATTACATTTCCAGGGGATGGGCATTAGCATCCACCTGAGTACTTAACACCAGTTTTCAATCACCAATTCGCCTGCTAAGCGTGGTGATCAAGGCAAATACTCCCATTGCACGCTATGGGTTGTACGCTATGCATGCTATGGATTGTACGCTATGCATGCTATGGGTTGTACGCTATGCATGCTATGGATTAGATTTTACACTATGCATGCTATGGGTTGTAAGCTATGCATGCTATGGATTGTACGCTATGCATGCTATGGGTTGTAAGCTATGCATGCTATGGATTGTACGCTATGCATGCTATGGGTTGTACGCTATGCATGCTGTGGGTTGTATGCTATGCATGCTATGGGGGAGGCCTCATCCAGCAGCATCCGGCTGATGAAGATAATAATAATTTATTATATTTTTAGCGGAAATCGATGTTGACTACTTTTACGGACAAGCGTCTTTGCGTAGCCAGGATGGTATTTGTGTTAATCACAATCTTAGAAACAAATGTAGACAATTGTGTGGTGCCAACAACTATGGGTGCTTATTCGGAGTTTGCTTTTGTATGGATGATAAGCTAAGTAAAGGTGGGAACATAAATAAAGTAGGGAATCCAGGCCTGCCATGCACTTAGAATAGTCTTCCACACAGGTGCGATAAACAAATCGGAATAGCGGTCCATAATATTAGTTATGGTAATAACAATACTGCGATTGCAAAAATACTTCATGTTTAGCAACTGCATGAGCGTAAAGCTTTGGTCTCGCGACGGTAACGCACAGCGCTGCGGTATGCGGCTCTACGCAGCGTCACGACGCAACGTCTACAGTCTCTGCGGAGAAGTGGTCAGTTGATTTTGCTGCAGCTACCAATCTTCAAACAAATCCATTGTCAACCCGTGACGCACACCGAAGCGAATGAACGAGCAAGACGCCGCGTGAAGGATGGTCTCTTGTTCCGTCGCAGTATGCGTCAGTGGCATAGGGCAAGCGCGGTGAAGTGGGAGCGGGTACTCCACACTGCGCGGCGTCGTGCTCGTTCATTCGCTGCAGTGTGCATCACGGGTTGACAATGGATTTGTTTGAAGATAATTTCATGTTGACTCGTTTACTTTGGTAGCTGCGGCAAAATCAACTAGCCATTTCTCCGCAGAGACAGTAAACGTTGCGTCGTGACGCTGCATTTGAGCTGCATACCGCAGCGATCTGCGTCACCATCGTGAGACCAAAGCTTAACACTGCATGCGTTTTCAAAAATTAGTTTTATGAAAAATGTATTTTTCATAACAAGTTTTTATTAAATTAGTGATCGGAACCGTGAGCTGATCAACATGAGCCCAAATACTGCAAGGCTACTATTAATCATCGAGGAGTTCCGTTGTCTACCTTCCGTCTCCATTATAACATCAGCTCGCCATCACCATAATATTGTATTGTCATCTGAACAGGTATAAAAAAACTACAGCTCAATCTGATAAAGATATAACTGATTTAAAATTCATTTGCAAGATTCCACCCGGACAAACATACATACATTGCAAGTTAAATAAAACCTTTTAATAAAATATGTACGTTTACTTAGTAAGATATGCATTCCAATATTTCCGGATAGTATATCGCACTTGTGTGATACTTGACAGTAGAGTAGTTCCATGACAGATCTTGTGCTGTCACGAGATCTACTGTTCGCAGAACTAAGTTATTAGCTAGTTAATTTACATTTTGGAAGTTCGAAACTGTAATGATTTGTTACTGTTACAGGAAAAACCCAAAAGCACCTATCGAAGAAAGAGATACAAATGATAATAGGCGACTTGGAGCGACTGGTCGGTAGGTACATTAAATAATATCTTCAGTATCATAGTAAGTAATCAACATATACACGCACACACACTCACACATATAGGTACACAGTCACAGTTATCAGTAATCAGTTTTGACAATTAGCTCTGGCTAAAAAAAAGGTTTTTAAATTAAAATAAAATAAACCTTTATTGCTACTACTCGTAGTAGCAATGGCATCCATTGATGGATTCCATCATCAGAACTGGATTCTGAAAAAAATTGGACCAATCTGGAAGTATATCTATTCAAATTAAAAAATAATTTTCCTAATCAGTTCATAAACGACGGAGATATGAGGTAACAAACATACAAAAAAAAATACAACCGAATTGAGAACCTCCTCCTTTTTTTGTGAAGTTGGTTAAAAATAATTAACATGAGTACATACTTGCATGTAAATGTTTTAATTAAAGTTATAATGTATTTTGGGAAACTAATGGCATGAATATATTTTGAAAAATATGTGTTTAATGCTCTTTTAAACACATTATATGTGTTTAATGACCCTATTTCATTTAATTAGTTGTTTTTCGTAAATATAATATGTACATATACTTGGCAAGTGTGTGGATTAATATATTATAGTGTACGTAAGGGCTTTTTTAGCCGCCTGTATAACGACAGACGGCAAATAAAGACGGAGATAACTATTCATCTTTATGTTTCAGGGTGTCGGGCGCACCGGTTGTGCCCGTTAGGGCGCGTCCTAGGTGGACTTGGCTTGTGAGCCTATAACAATGCATTACACATACATTTTTATTGGCATTTCTCTCTTCAACAGTCGATAGTCATCCACTGCTGGATGAGTCCTCCCCCATAGCGTGCATAGCGTGCAATGAGGGGGTTTGCCCACCCCCTGGCGTAATCCCTTAGTCGCCTGTTACGACATCCACTGGAGGAGATGGAAGAGTCCTCTTCTTAGGCCAAGACTACCACGACCACTGACGGTAACGGTATAACATCATTGTCAATTCACAGAAGCGACACAAATTTACTTAACTGCTGTAGAAAAACCGGAAGAAGTCGAAATTGAGCATCCATCTTTGCGCCATCACATTGCTCACTTCTGTCCCGATCTAGAAATTGCTAGACAATGTATTTACACTTGTATGAAGGTATGCCAGTCACTTACAAATATTTAATAGTAGATTATGCACCTAAGGGTTAAAGCAGTGTCTTACGTCTCGGACAGCATATTGAAGTTGAGCGTAACGAGGAACTCGGAGTTATGTAGAGTCCTGAGTGAAGCGAGGGGTTCAAGCTGCCCAAGATGAAGACAGGTTTTATCCCAGAGGAGCAAACTCTACTTTTCACACGTTCAGCGAGCCATTAAATGGCCAGGGCTTTTTTTGATTTTTCCGGCGTCTGTTTTGATAAACTCTATATAGAGTAAAATCACTATCGCTCGACATATTTTTTTTGTCAACACGAATATTGCAAGAAAATCACAGTACCAAACGCACACCTACCGTCTTTTGTTTCACATTCTTTGAAATCACGCCTTTTTTTTATTTGTGCTTTTGGTGGCCATTTCTATTTTCGAACAAACAAATACAATGCCTCAGGGCATTTTTTACTCAAGACTTTTCTACGAGTTTACAAATGAATTTGAAGTTTAAAATTAAAATCACTTTACTCCCTAGGGAGTTACATACAACTTTACCTCCCTAAACTAACAAAACACCCAACAGTCACATTCATAATATACGCAACATAATGTCATATCAATAATTAATCTTCTAAGTCTTGAGAAAAATAAGACTTTCTGCTAATGTAGATAACATATAAGATAAGATATATAGCAAAAAAAAAATGATTAATGTTTATTGACAAAGAGTTACTTATACATTATATCATAAGGTTAAATACAGCAAAGCACAAGGATTTCCTAAGTTGTATAAGAGATAAGCTGTAAGCCCCAAATTAGGCGTAAAAGCCTGTCCATCTATTGGGCCTCAAGAATGGGCACTCAAGCGTGCTAGCTCAATCAGTAAGCGACTTAGCTGTTTAAACAATACTACAATATTATTGAAATAATGTCCGTTTATTCAAGGTTGGTAAACCAGCGTTCTGTGGAAAGGACCACAAATGCTACTGCGGACACAAGTACAGTGAGCACGACCAGAATAAAAAAATAGATGTTAGTGACATGCACGCGCAATTCCGGGATCTCTATACGAAGTACTTCGGCCCTGAAGGCGGCCAACCAGCAAAAGTAGCCGAGCGAACATAAAGTAATGTTACAACAGCAAAAAATAAAGCTCCAGAGAAATATACTTAGGTACAATATGCTTTTTTATAACAACCCAACAGTCATATACTTAGTCCTAATCCTACACTAGGATTCCCTGTGTCGTGGGTATCAGGAACTACGAGTACCATGGTACCATAACACCCAAAACTGGAACAATTATATTAAGAGCATACAAACATTTGTCCCGCAGCGGTAATCAAACCAGCAACCACTCGCATCTCAGCCGGCTCTTAATGCAAAATGATTAGCATGCTTACTACCGTCGAAATAAATGTGACACAGTTTATACCACATACCATTTTTTACTCCGATCAGTTGGTTGCCATGGTTACAGTGGTACAATTGTTTTATCCAATCCACCGCATTATTCATTATAGCGAATAAAGGATGACTCACGCTAGACCGTGTCGGGTCCGAGCCGAGCGTCGGTCGTAGCACGGCCGTAGCACGGTCAACTAATATTACATATATTTTGTATCGACACACTCAAGCTATACCGAGCGACAACCGAGTGACGGGCGAGCAACAGACGCTAGGTATAACGTGATTGTGTTCATACAAAATAAAGGCGCAGACCCACCGCAGCGCACGGAGAGGCTACGCACGTGTGCTAAGCTTCACTTTGCAAGAAAATGTATGTGATCGTTTCCACTACAACCCACAGACACGCTACGCATCAATTGACGTCATTGATACATGCGTGGCTTGCTCGAATAGGCGCTTACATAGCTCAACGCTGTCAAACGCCATGCACGCTGTGCATGCGGTACACGGCTACTTCCACAAAGCGTATCTCATCGCTCATCATGTACATAGTCGTGGGTTAGTATTCATGTATAGTGTGTACTGCAGTGGAAACGTAGACCCACGTTGTCGAACAAATAAATCCACGCAGCTAAAATGCGCCGCGTGTTCGTGCACAGCATGCGCAGCGGTGGGTCTGCGCCTTAAATGTAATATTAGTTGACCGTGCTACGGCCGTGCTACGGCCGATGCTCGGCTCGGACCCGACACGGTCTAGCGTGAGTTATACACTGAGAAAACAGTTCATCAAAAAATATGGTGATTTCACGTAAAGTAGGGAGCATACGGAAATAACCATAAAGTACGATGAAACTACTGTTGCTGCTGCTAACCATATATTATGATGAGCTGTCACCATGCATTAGTAGTTCGTATCACCGTATGTCCGGACTTACGGTGACGGTAATCGTAATGGACCATTACTTTTTGAGAGAGAGCATAACATTACATATGACTGTCATCATATTTTTGTATGCTTTCCTACTATTTTTATGTGCTCTCCTCTAATTTCCGAGTAATCCCTATTATTTTATCATACTATTTATCCATGCTTTCCTACTATTATTGTATGCTTTCCTACTATTTTTAATGTGCTTTCCTCTCATTTCCGAGTAACTCCTGTTATTTCATCCTACTATTTATCCATGCTTTCCTACTATTATTGTATGCTTTACTACAATTTTGAATGTGCTTTCCTCTTATTTCCGAGTAATTCCTGTTATTTCATCCTATACCATTTATCCATGCTTTCCTACTATTATTGATGTGCTTTCCTATTGATTTTTCTTACTATTTTTCTATGCCTCCTGTTGTAGTATGGCTCGGGTATTGTTCCTTTTTCTTAAATATGTATGGGCCAATTAATAAAGATAATTGACACAGAATAAGCAAGAGTACGGTTAAGAGAATGATGATGATGTATAGTCGTTCATCGTCATCACTCCCGTAACCGTACTTTTGCACGGTTATGGGTCAGAGTAGATTACTAAGTGTCAATTATCTTTATAAATTGGCCCACACATATTTAAGAAGAAGGAAAAATACCCGAGCCATGCTACAACAGGAGGCGTAGAAAATTATTAAGAATAAACAATAGGAAAGCACATCAATAATAGTAGGAAAGCATGGATAAATAGTAGGATGAAATAACAGGAAATACTCGGAAATGAGAGGAAAGCACATTCAGAAAAAAGTACCTACGCAATACAGAAAATAACCCTAATAAAGTAGGTACTTCTAGACAGAAGTACCTACTTTATTAGGTATTATTCTAGAACAGTGGATTTGGGATTTGGGGAATTATTTGCTATAATGGAAAAACATATGACGGATTAACATTTTAATTAAAAATTACAAAATATTATTAAATAACGCAAAATATATAATTTAGAGTAACGGAGTAGTAGTTTTGGGGTAACGGAGGCGGGCTCGCACCGTCTCTTGTCAGAGGGCGCACGACCTCCTGTCACGGACCAGCTGAGGGTCGAGACCACTGTTCCAAAGCTGACTGCACCTTATCCGCGTCACCTGTACAAAATTTCAAGTGGTTAGGTCAAATAGATTTTTATATATGGGGGTCGAAAGTAGCTTTAAATTTGGGGTAGTAAATTCTGCCGAAGTCAGCCTACAAAACTCGAAAGGAAATTAGCTAAATTTACCTAAATACAGTATTTTGTGACATGTTTACTTTATGGTACCATAAAGAGTATCTCTAATTAACATGGGCTTTCACATTAGATATTTTACTTAATACGAGACTAAAATCAATACCTTATTCAAATCCCTGGTGATTGATCCTAGAACACGACGCGACTTCAGGCGTGCTGGACAGAGAACGGGATCGAGACTCGGGCTTTGCCAGGATACCCAACGTAATAAGATAGGCACGTTGAGCCCTCCAGGCGTTCACCAACCAGCCATGGTTATGTACTGTCACAAGCTTTTACATCAACAGCTTGCATAAACTGGTGCACTAATCTTAAAACACTTATTTTTGTACACGAACAAATGTTAGGTATTATGAAACCCAGCTGATCTTTGTTGCACTTTGTTGCTTCAAATCACTTCACATTTTGTAACACTAAGGTTTGATTTCACCAACAAATAACAGGCGATTAAACAACTGTTAAGTCTAACCAATGCTTTTTGACAGGTGTTTTCAAAGATTATCTGTCATCTTGACCAATGGTTAGATTTAACAAGACATTTACTAACTAACAGAGTATGGTGAAATTGGCTCTATCTATAGACAATCCGTAATATTTAAAATAAAATTACAAACAAAAGGCGGAGCGCATGTGCTTCCCTGCTAACTAAATAGAATAAAATGACCGGGCTAGGACCTACCCGCGTGCCGTTCGCAGTAGACTGGTGATTTCACAGTATTTTAATATGCTGGTCATCCAATATTATGAATCTGTCTTCATACTTTAGTAAAACGATAAACGTATTTTTGTGTGATGATCACGGTATTTTGGAGTGCCGCGTCAAATATTATGGTTCCGTAATCATATTCGATGGTAATTTGTTACGTAATTGTATTTTTGTGTACTAGTCATGGTATTTTGGTGTGCGGTGTCAAATACACTCGAGAGCAATGAATCCGGGTCACTTAAAGAATCCTAAAAATCTCGGAAACTAAAAATGCTAGGTTAATGCAATAAATTGTATTTAATAGACAATGTAATACTCCTTAAATGAAGGTATTAAAACTTCTTAGTTATTGTAAAGTTATATCATAAAAAAATCAAATTTGAAAAAGGGCCACTTTCGAAGATGGAACTACGAAATTACAGCATTTGGTTTTGCTTTTGTTTGTAATCTGTCATTTATGTGGGTACATAAACCATGTTGATAGTGCTCTATATTCATTATATGGAAGCACGAGGAGGCAATACGAAGTATTAAAATTCAAGAAAATCGTAATAAAGTTCAAAAATTTCATGTTTCCTATTTTTGTTTGAAGGAGAGATCAGCAGTTTTTTTCTTTATGTAATTTTGTGTTAATAAAATGTATGGTGACTCATATTTTTTTTACCTTCATTTAAGGAGTATTACATTGTCTATTAAATACAATTTATTGCATTAATCTATCATTTTTAGTTTCCGAGATTTTTAACATTCTTTAAGTGACCCGGATTCATTGCTCTCGAGTGTATTATGATTCCGTAATCATTAGTTGATGTTTGTTCATTTGTTAAAATTAATTTTTGTATGCCCGTAGTCACATAGATAGATAGATTAACACTTTATTGTACACCAGGAATACATAAAAGTATTTATTAAAATTAGCAATACAATGGGCGGCCTTATCGCTGAGAGCGATTTCTTCCAGACAACCTTTGGATGGACAGTAACAAGCGAAGCAGTAACGAAACGGCGGAAGATATAGTCCGTAGTCGTATATTATAAGGATTTTATGCATTGAAGCTTCAAGAAAATTGATGCTAACTACAAAAATAAAGTGACGAAAACTGTTATATCTTAGGTATCATCGAATTTCTGCCAAGCAGACATCCAGCAGACCATTTCATATTACGTAGTGTTATTTTAAGAGGAAAGCATCGTAAAGTATCGATTTAATCTTCTTATATTCTGTCACCGTTTATTACGGAGAATGGTCATCATAATATTGTATTACTTACTATTTAAACTAGATTATTTTATTATATATACATGATACAACCTTATTTTAGAACAATTCATCGTATTTTTGAAAGACGTATTGATATTTTATAATGAAGCCAAAATGTCATTTTTCTCAGTGTACATTATTCATTATAGCGAATAACACGAGCGTAGACATACGGGCGTTTTTTTTCTCTATATTCCGATTTTGGTATATGTACGTACCTAATTTATCACGCAGGATTATTTTGCAATTTGCTACGTTACACTCTTTCAAAGTAGACAAAGTCTCCGTCAAGTCATGTTTTAGTAAAGCGATGGTGTTTTACTAAAACTTTGGTGGACTTTTTCCACACTTAAAATTTTCAGTTCCCTTATTGTGACTGAACAAACGTATACAAGAACGAACCTCAGAGACAAGGCGTTCTATAATTTGCCTCACACAATTGCCAGTCACGTCCTATTGATTGATAATCCACGCCCTCACAATAACCCCCAACATCACGATTTCTTCCGAGGAACATTACGGCTCAGATTATTTCGTGACACGAACAATCTTAAGAGATAGAAATGGTGGGGTGTTTGTACATGTGGTTGAAAGTTGCTGCAATTATCGATGGATATGTAAGACCAACAAGCATTTTTTCTGAATTTTCAACAAAAAATATTTTCTTAAGAACCACATGCTTCGGTCGACGTCTTTAGGCGATTTGTCAATATCTCCACGATTTTTGTGAGCAACAGAAAGGGATGCTTAGAGCCACGGAAAAATACTGTACCGTGCAGACGAGTCTGGTCAACTCATAAACAATACTTAGAACAAAACTTTAAAAAAATCATGATGAATAAAACAAATAAAAAATGGCTTCGGTCCACGTCTTAAGGCAACGATCTTTAATTATAAGATCGTTGTCTTTGTCAATATCTCCACGATGTTTGTGAGTGACAGAAAGGAATATTTAGCCACGTAAAATACTGTTTATTGCACACGAGTCTGGTCAACTTAAAAACAATACTTAGTAAAAACTATAAAAAAGTCATGATGAATAAAACAAAAAAAAAATGCTGCTAGGTGGGCCCTAGCATTTTTATTTGTAGAAACCTAGGAACGCTCTCGTATGCAAGAGCTTCACTCGCACAATCTAAATAAGATAGAAAAGGTGAGGGGACCAACCCTGTGCTGATTTATATGCCGCTAACACAGCCGCAACCGAACTGAATTTTAATTACATACAAACCCTTTCAAAGAGTTTTCTTTGTAAAATCAGAGGTACTAGAAGTGACTCGGAGATAAACACATTTTTGTTCCATTTACCAAGTAATTTCTCACTCGTGTTTTTAGAGCGCTCACTATAGCGCTCCGTCTCCAAACTAATACTCGGTGAAAAATGAAGTCGCTCTACCTACTTTAGTGGTGTTTCCAGCCCATAAATAGAGCCGATAAATAGCTCATAATAGACCGTCGTCTTCCGAGGATGATGTTTACGAATAGGTCACCGGCAGCTAGCCAAGTGTGGTGATTAAGGAAGATCCCCCATTCCATTCTCATCAACAGGGGCTCATCCAACAGTGGACGTCTAAAAGTTGCTGATGATGATAATTACGATAATTTTTGAGAAAATGTAGCGGACTGATGTAAATTTACTTACCTGTGGTAGATTATCTAAAACTGTGCCTCTATCCTATCTATCTATATGTGTATAGTGTGTGGTATATATCTGGCCTATATCTAACCTCTTAGGTATGAGATCAACTGCATGGATAAAGGCATAGTTTGTATTAAGCATGATTATTAGCCTGAGATAATTTTTGACAAGTCAAATTTATAAAAAAAATATTGGCCTTGTTAAATGAGGTAGGTTTATATGGACCAAAATCTAAGAAGAAATTTATTATCTAATGGTATGCCGTTATAATAATTTTCAAAAGAAAGAGGTCTGAACAAAAATAATAGTGAGTACTAGCAAGAGTTTTTCACTTCCAGTAGTTGGAAACTTGAAGCAGCTTCGGAAGTGTTGGACGGGATATTTATTGATTGCGGAACAACGAATATTGTAACCTTTTATTCAGATGCTGTATCCATAATTCGGTCGTGTTTTGTATTGTAATATTGTATTTCAATGAAATGTTTCTATACAAACCTACAATACTACTTTAAAATAGCCTAATCTATCATTACGAAGATGTTTTGTTTAACTTAACCCAATAATGATATGTTTGATAGTTAGTTAGTGTGGTACAAATCTTGAAACTGAATTTTGAACCAGTTCAAAAAGAAACAGTTCAGTTCATGAATTGAGCTGAAATTAATCATACCTGTCAAATTCAAATGACAATAAAATATTATGGTGACGGAAGACTGATCTAATCATGGAGACTGAAGGTGGACAACGGAACTTCTCGATGATTAATATGACAGTGTTTGGCCTCATTTTGATCAGCTCACGGTTCCAATCTTTAATTTGGTAAAAGCTTGTTTTCTTAGCAAAAAAATTGAATATATATCATTTAATATTATCACGATACTTTTATAAATACTTTTCAGCAATGAGAGGTATTGTGATTTAAACATAGGACCCCCATTTGATAAACGTATTTGGTCGGTCTATTTTTAAACATGCTTTTATAAATTAATCCACGAAAACTGCTAACAAATTCTCATTAAAACTTAATTCATTACTGTAACGACATAACATTTTTTTACACACGGGTAGCAGCTGTTTGTAGCAATCACGTGGTGCTCGCGTTTATCACTTGCAAGTTATATGAGGCAATCAGTTTTATCTCCAAGCATCGTGGTGAGATACTGTAAATCCTCGTATCCTGTATCGTTTGCTGAAATGTTCAAATGGATGAGTATAAAACATGAAATGCATTACAATTATAGTCATCATCATCATCATCCGCCTCTAAACGTTCACTGCTGGACGAAAAAAAATAAACTAGGAGGATTTACCATAATCACCAAGCTTGGTAGGCGGATCGGTGATCGCAGTATTGGTTTTGAGTACTCAGCAGGTGGATGCTGCTGCCCATCCCTTAACCCTTGGACGGCTTTTAAGATATCCACGGGAGGAGACGAAGGGGTATATTCTACACTCCACGGCCTATGTATACTAACACATACACATTATATATACAAGGTTGTAATTAGGCAGAATAGGCAGGTGGATTGGTGATCGCAATTATAGATGCTATTGGTAGATGTCGTAAAAGCCTCTAGTAGTAAGATAAGCATCATCAAATCAAACCAAGCCGTTTTTGTAGCCCTAGTAATTAACCGACTTCCCAAAAAGGAGGAGGTTCTCAATTCGGTTGTATTTTTTTTTTTGTATTTACCATATGTTTGTATGTTTGTGATCGCCGGCGTTTATGAACCGATTTGGAAAATTCTTTTTTTATTTGAATAGATATACTTCCAGATTGGTCCTATTTTTTTCAGAATCCAGTTCTGATGATGGGATCCATGAGGAATTGAGGGAACTCCTCAAATATTGTAGGCATACATTTATGGCGATTTCGATATTTTCAGCAACAAACCAAGCATTTGCATTCAAAAAGTATCATAATCCTTTCACCACTATGGTTCTTTAATCATTTTTTTTCATACATAAACACACGCCTTTTTCCCCGAAGGGGTAGGCAGAGCCCCAAAAGGCCACTTTTCACCGTGGGTTACACACTGGATTATAGACGTGACAAGTGGTGAGCTCATCGCCGCCATTGCTTTCCACGACAGACTCGGCTAATGCTTACGACCAGTAATAACACACTCCTAAATTATCCAGCAGCCAGGACAAATCTTATACCTACGAAAATTTACCAACAAGTCAAGGTTTAGAAAATTCATATAAGTGCATGCATGATTAGAATCTGCATAGTTAACGATTTAATTAAACATGGTTTTAACAACAACTAAGTTAGGTTCAACTTGAACGTAGTTCTTGAAAGTTGAGGAAAAGTTATTGTTGTAATATGTATAAACTATGTGCAAGCTTTGCTTTAGAACAACCTCAACTGACATGTGAACTAGTTTCCAGCTATGACTCTGCTTGTTTTATTTATGCTTAAGTATTTTTGTAACTAAATGTTAGCTGAATCTTTCACAAATTTTGTGCATCAAAACTACACTGGTTGTATCACGTGTTGATACACGTAAACCCCAGAGAGTTCGAGAAAATTCTTCATTAAATCAAAACCTGTCCGAATGAAAATGTTTTTTTTGTTAAATAAACAAAAACCGACTTGTTTCAAAAAACGCTAAATCAGATAAATTTATGTGGGACCATCTACCAAACAAAAAATAATCATAAAAATAAATCAAAATCACTACATAATTGGCAAAGTATTCGCGTAACAAACATACAAAAGAAACATACAGTCGAATTGAGAACCTTCCTTTTTTTGTATTCGGTTGACAAAATATAGTTTCACTAACAGCTATATTTTGGCTCTATTCCGTATGATCCCATAAACGACGACTCCATGATTATACCAAGGATGGCAGGGATGGCAACATCATCCACCTCACCAATTCTGCAATCACCAAACCGCCTGCCAAGCGTGTTGATTATGGCGATTACCCCATTGTTTATTAGCCTTGTCCAACAGTGGATGTCTAAGGGCTGCTGATGACGATGATGATGATATGGTAAATGTCAGGATTGTAGTTTATGGTTTCTGCCAACCCTAGTAGAAAACGTACTAGCATTTATAAATTTACTGAAATTCACCACATCACGAAAGCTTTCACAAATACTATTTCATTACCTAGAAGCACCATTTAAATTATATAGTTCCCAACAAAACCCTCTTCATACTAACAAAAACACTGTGTTCAAACTTGAGTGGCCTATTGTTCCATACTCTTCATTTAAACCAGTATTCATATACATGTATCCAACTCTTATGTCATTGGCAAAAGGACTATATTTCATACATTTGATGT
Organism: Epirrita christyi; assembly: GCA_951392215.1. Lineage (NCBI taxonomy): Eukaryota > Metazoa > Arthropoda > Insecta > Lepidoptera > Geometridae > Epirrita > Epirrita christyi. The sequence continues at coordinate 4,101,281 of OX595842.1, read as the reverse complement.
TTGGAGTAGTTTTGCAGATGCAGAAAGCATAAAAGCCAGTTTATTTGATTACATTTCGTTTAATGTTTTGCTCTTTGATTTTGCTTATCATGTTCGTGTGTTCTATTGTTTGCATATGAATAGTGAATATGGTTTCCTTCCATTGTGATGACTCTAGACTAAATATGAACAAAACAACGAATTAAACTAGCAGACAACAATTAATATTCAGAACCCAACAAACATCGGAGGTCTTTCCTAAAATGCTGACGCTACAGTTTTTTTCATCTGAATATTTTATTGACAGAACAAGCTTGATGGCCAACCTTACAGAGACAAGTCCACCTAGGACGCGCCCTGCGTGGCATTGCTCTGAGACAAAAACTTTCGCGTACCAATTGGATGCAAAAAAACATCTTTCATCAGACGAATATCTGATGAATATTTGAAAGCAAAAAAAAACATTTTACTAACGTCCATGAAAATATACAATGTAGGAAAGTCTTAATGGACCGATAACATTTTTAAGTTTACTGGAAGTCAGTGGATGGAGGCGGCTGAAGAGCGGCCCTCATGGCATTCTATGGGAGAGACCTATGTCCAGCAGGACTTCTACATGCTGTTGAAGTGTTGATAATGATGATGATGAATACTTACCAGCCAGCTTTTGGTTCACAAAGTCAGACCGATCAAATAAAAAGGCATGTAACATAATCCCGAATGCATTCACCGTACGACTTGTACAGAAAATGACTGACAAGGTACTGACACACCCCTTAATTCTATCTTGAAACCATTTCCTGGGGGAGCTGAGCTGTCACGTGCATTATTAAGCTAAGTTCCAAGGGGCCAAAATGTGGAAAGGAATTTTAGGGTTTTTTTCCTTTTTTTTTATAAGTTTATGATGAAACCGACGATACGGTATGTGAGCACCGATACTTAAGTATTTTGGGTATATTTTGAGGAAATATACAGTAAACAACGTGTTGTTTTTTATCTGAGGCCCAATTCTCTAAATTATTGTATAACTACACTGAAAGTTAACCGAATCGAGACTGATTATTGTGAATTGACAGAAAGTTGGTATTCTGCTCCCTCATAAACAACAATTTAGTCTATTCACGGTGACTACCATTAGAGTAGGATGGCTATATTATAATTAGAAAGAGTAAAGAGAGAATCCATCTACTTAAGCTACAATTATCGAAAAAACTTGCAATCGTTCCAGTTTCAGTCACATTTCGCTTTAATCACATTACAGTGTTGTATTTTAAGCTAAGAGAATACCATTTCTGACATTTAAGACATCGACACAAGATCGAAACACGATCCGAACTCTATTTTAACTATTTTTTAGTTAGAGAATTGAGCCTCTGATCATTCTCCGGGAGTCTTAGATCGATGGTTATAAATTCGACACTCAATCGACATCAAATTCGAAATCAACATACTTTATCTTTTTTTTATACTACTAGGCAAGCAAAGAAGCATACGGCCCACCGTATGAAAGATAGTTACTGTAGCCTATGGACGTATGCATCACCATGAGGCATCACACGTGCGCTTCCAACTCTGAGACATAAAGATGAAAAGTCTCATGTGCCTGTAATTTCACCGGCACCCGTACCCTTCAGACCGAAACACAGCAGTGCACTACTGCTTGGCGGCAGAAATAGATACGGTGGTAGTACTTCTCCGGACGAACTCTTTCACAAGAAGTTCTACTACTAACAAACTGTCTTTAGGGTTTAGTGGAAACTAAACCCTGATAGGATCACTTTGTTGTCCGTCAGTCTTTGTCTGTCTGTCTGTCTATCTAGACCCTTTTTCTCGAGAACAGCAAAAGGGATCCATTTGAAATTTGTTCCAAATATGACTGTGACTTTATAGTGTTGTAAAAAAAAATTTTGCCATCCTATACAGAAAGTTGTGACTGATTGGTGATCCTCACTTAACACCCAACAGTCACAAACATAGTCCTGCAGGTCTAAAAAGGCCACTTTATATGAATCATAATACGAATCATTATACGATTCATATAAAGGAATTGCTGAGGATCTGCTGAGAATTCGGAAAATGAATTGCTACCAGATGAATTGCTCAATGTGGCAAATTCATCTGGTAGCAATTCATTTTCCGAATTCTCAGCAGATCCTTAGCAATTCCTTTATAAGAATCGTCGTATTATGATTCATATAAAGTGGCTTTTTTAGACCTCCTGATTCCACACTAGGATTTCCTGTGTCGTAGGTATCAGGAACTACGAGTACCACAACACCCAGACCCGAAACAAGTATTTGCAGATTATACAAACATGTGTTCTGCAGAGGATATCGAACCCGCACCTCTTGCGTCTCAGCCAGCTACTCGCCCGCCACGTCGACAACAAGATAGGAAGTACTAACTACTTTGGTAAAAAGATTCTCTGCCCTTCGCAGAGGCTCTTTTATTTTTTTTTATTTATTTTTTTAAACATGAGTGCAAGTAAAAGTTATTAGCGTACATTCACAAAGGCGAGCTTAACTCTAAAAAGAATTTACCCCATTATTTTTTTATTATTTTAAATTATTTATTTATTAATTTTTTATTATTACTATTTGTGTTTATTTTTTTTAGAGAAACCTTAGAGGCTAATAGAAAGGAGGTCTTTCATTCTTTCATGCAAAATAAGATCTATTTATCGAAATCTTTCTACGCCACGCCTACCATAATATCCCCACAGCTGGGACTATGAGCCTAACTTTATCTACAATGCTTTTCTGTATGACAAATTGAAAGAAACATGATCCAAGCTTTTTTAAAGTATCAGTTTTTTGGGGTAAGATCTGATGTGTCATCGTATTATGTTACTTTTTATAGATCGTGTTTCATAACTGATAACTGGGAGGAAAATATTTAAAAACCGCATCAAGAGTTTGGTTAGTTATTCTTATTAATTTATTAAAATATGACCTCAAAAACATTACTGAAAAGCATTCTTCTGGCCACTGTGAAAACAACCGTAAAAATCAGAAGTTCTTTACACCCAGCTCCTATTAAAAATACATCTACCAAAACAGATTCATTCAATTAAACAAACTTCCTAGCAGAAATTTAGGCGCACATTAACTAATCTGTAAAAACAACATGCTCCAATTTTGTTCCAACTTGTATCATCCGAAGGCATCCGCTTATGAAAATTAACTAACTTAATTAATATGTCCGAAAATTTGGACCGAAATGAATTACCTGATGGACCTTTTTGGTACATTCCTGATATAACCCAAGAGGTACAACAAAAATAAGGTTAGCAAAGCAAAAAAGGTTTTGGTGTCGAGTTATGTAAGGAAGTTAAATAGAGTAATTAAAACTGCAAGCAAGGTTTCGTTCAAAATGCATTTTTTACAATTTCTACGGTTAATATAGGTGAACTTTATAAAAATACTTTTTAGGACCAGAACCTTTTTGATTTTAAACTGTTTATTTTTTAGTTTGGTTATTAATAAACTCACGTTAGAGAAGTCAATTAGCAAAATTTTTAATAATTTACCAAAACTTTGCCCTTTCGCCTGTTTCGTTCTGTCTAGCTCTAGCAAACAAAATCTCAATAGCTTTGTCTCGCTCAGACACTCCTAAAAGTAGATAACTGTACCGTTATCTCCTTTCTGTGCATTTCTTTGGGTACGATTGCATGTTGCTCTATTTCAGATAATTATTTTGGTAAAGTTGCATTTTGACAACCGTAACACTTCCTGTTTTGCTGTTTTTGTTTGAAGGACTATTTCAGTTTCCTATCCATTAATCCAGCTGTTGAAGTCGTTTATTAGAAGAACACACACTATTGGAATAACAACTCGTAAGGTAAACATTTTGTTGGATAAAATTATTGTTATTTTCTGACTTTGCCTTCCTTAATAAGATTCTCAATTTTCTGGGCATAAATCAAATTAAGAAGTACCCCAGCATTTCAAAAACATCTTCACCCAAAAGTCAACAGAAAAAGTCGTCAAGGCGGAAGAAAAAATCTAAAGCCACTTAATCCAATCCGTCGTGAAATTATCTCAAAAATCCGTGTGGAGCATTCTCTCGTCCCGCGCAGCCTCACTTCGATTGGCTACGGATTCTCGTAGCGTGGCAACGTGGGCATTGTTGCCAGCTATACACTTTTTGGCGAGGTCTAGCCAGTTTTTGGGAAATAATTTTTATATTATTTTTTTAAATCACTGTCTTATGTTTCTTACTATGCGGTTGAGCCACTTGGCCAGAGCCAATTTATTATTTTACGAGTGTGTAAGGTTTGATTTCACCAACAAATAACAGGCGATTAAACAACTGTTTAGTCTAACCAATGCTTTTTGACAGGTGTTTTCAAAGATTATCTGTCACCTTAACCACTGGTTAGATTTAACGAGACATTTACTAACTAACAGAGTATGGTGAAATGGTGTTTTTTATACTATTAAAAGCTTGTATAAAAATTAAAAAAAAAGGATTCATTTGACGACCTCTGTGGCGTGGCGGGCAAAAGTTCGCCTGCAACGCAGGAGGTTGTGGGTTCGATTCCCACCTCGGAACAAATATTTGTATGATCTGCAGATATTTGTTCAGGGTGTTCTTTCTATATATAATTTTTCTATATATAATAAAAAATATCTATGTATGTTATGTGTTTGTATTAAGTATATCAGTTATCATGTACCTATCACAAGCTCTACTTGGCTTGGGGCTAGATAATGTTGCGTGAAATGTTGTCCAGCATTTATTTATTTATCTAGACTCATTAATCAATCTATGACAATAAAGAATCAAATATTTATAATTTTATTATGTATCCACTTTAGAAATTGCATTGTGATAATCAATACCGTTTCAGATATATTTTGATTTTACAAAACACTAATTTATCATTACTTTTCGTTGTAGTTACTATCTTCAAATGGTAGCAAACTTCAGCCGGGATCTCGCTTTTTTTGGGATGAATCTAACGAAGAGCCTGACCCTAGTTGGCAATAGTGAACGTGGTTCTATCGTACGGGAGATCCGCTACGGAGCGGACGCCCACCGTAGCACTGATAGACGTAGCGAGACCTTGACACGCTTGTCACACCCCGCTACGAGCCTGCTACGAATCTGCTACGAATCACATTGCTAACTAAAATAAAAAATACCCGCATTTTGACGCGTGAATTTGAACTATAAAATGAATTTTGATTTGTAGGTTAGAACTTGCTGTGTTGGTTTAGTGTTAGTGTGGACATTCGCTGTTTGTTCACGTGGAGCACTATCAGAGGTGAGTATTTACTTTTCACCCTTTTGGAATTTTATTTTGTGGTGCCGAATTCAATCGTCACTTGTTTGCTGTCAGATTTACTATGTTACAGTATTTTTTTAGAAACTTTTATGTTTATCTATGTGTATTTTCTTAGGAATCAATTTTTTGTAAGTTTTTTCGCAGAAGAAATTATTTTAAGTATTTTTGCTTTACAAGCTTGTAAAGAGGGCTCTATACAAGCTTGTAAAGCATTATAAGCACATACATGGACCTTTTATTGCATTTTGTAAAAATGTTTTACAGCTTATAGAATAGGGTTCATTTTTGTCACTCACCAAATAAAAATAAAGAAAAAATCAATAAATCCGATGCAAGCCTGCACTGTTATACCCTAATCTTTAATCATAACACATTTTGACAGAAAAACCTATGATGGCAAAGGTAAAATAAAAAAATTGTTCCTCCAATTAAGCAAGCATACATTTTTAACCGAATTGTACAACAAATCCTGTCCTATCTAATGAATTTACAGATGCGTTCATGTGCAATAAAATGAAAACATAAATACGAGCATCATGATGTATTTCAATCTGCTAATAGATCAATAATTATTCTCTGTTCTAAATTAAATTCTTGCTGCAAAAATATACGTCATTGGTCACGGCTGATAAGTATTAACTAAATTATCACGCCGGAGAAACGGCCCTAAATAAATACAATATTGCGTCGAAGGTAGACATAAAACAAAACAGATGTATGAAAAATGTGGGAAAGAAAGAGGTCACATTTGGTACAAAAGGGAACCGTTATTGTTTTACGGAGGAAAATATTTTTCTGTACGTGGGTCGTATTTCACACACTTTATTGCGTCTTTTGGTCTTTGTTTTTGGGGATTTCTTCAGACTTCTAGAAGAAAGATGAAAAATATAACTGACTTTTTCTCATTCATGACTTATTTACGGCAAAGTTTAACCATAAATAAAATCAACAGAATCAAAGTCCTTATTTATAAAAACAACTTATTTCTATGAATAAGTAAAGGAATGAATCCTGTGATAAATGAAGGTGTTTAGGAGTAGTATAGTTCTTTGTGACAGAGTTTGTCCGGGGTAGTACCTACCACTATACCTATATCTGCCGCCAATCAGTAGTGTTTGCTGTGTTCCGTTTTGAGGGAGCCAATTAAATTACAGGCACATGAGTCATTTCTACCATGTCTCAAGGTGGCGGGCTCATTCTATTGCCACCTAGATGGTCGTAACCATAAGGTTGTAGTTGTTATTCTTCGTCATCAGTTGGTAGATGTCCTCTTATTCTAAGCTAGATCCCTAATTCCCTACCCATAGAATAGGGGGTATTTGCCATAATCAGCACGCTTGGTATGTGGATTAATGATCGCAGTATTTGTGTTAAGTACTCAAATGGATGCTGCTGCACATACCCTGGCGTAATACCTTAGTTACCTTTTACTACATTCACGGAAGGAAAGTAATCGCTTAAAACGCTATAGGGTCACAAAATGCCTTTAATGAGCTCTAGAATATTTAAGTGTCCTGCTGTTTGAGGCGTCCATAGGCTACGGTAACTACTTTTCGTCAGGTGGGCAGTATGCTCGTTTGCTTGCCAACAAGTATAAAAAAACTCTCATCATCGTTGACGTCCAGTGCTGGACCTCCCACATGGAATGCCAAACCTTGACCCTCTGACCGTCTGCTACCTTCACAATGTCGTTGGTCCCTAAAGTTTTTTTTTATGTAATGGCTCGACAAACTGGCATACGGCCCGCCTGATGGTAAGCGGTTACCGCCGCCTATTGACATTTGCAACACCTGAGGCATTGCCAATGCGTTGCCTGCCTTGAAGCACCCTATTCACATTTTTTTTTCACAAGTCCCCCCGTCCCGGTTTTGATGATGATGATAGGTACTTCTAAAAAAGGCCTTATTAACCTTTTAGTAATGACTATAGAACAAGTCTGAACTTCTGATACAAGAATCTGTATGGCTTACTAATGTGATTAATGACGGAGAAGAGAAATCAATTAATCTTATATGATTGTCGATAATCACTTTCCTGTAATGTTTGGTATTAGTTAATACTTTGCCACGCTATTCTGGTGCTTATAACACTGTTATATTGTGCTCAAATAATGATTGAAGGAATGATTGATAATTTTTCTTGTACTTCAATAATTCATTGAGAAAAAACGGAACAAAACTAACTGTTTCAAGACTGTTTTAAGAACTTAATCATAACCTAAGATTACCTGTATGAAAATAGATTAATATGTTAAAAAGAAGCTGTATATTAAAGTTAATTTTTAGAAAAAAAAACAAAGCCGACTGCCTTCACGTTTCGAAAACGCTGATTCAATTTCGATAAATTTATATTGGACCACCTAATATCCTATACTATACATATATTGAAGTATGAACTACCAACAAAAAAAAACATCAATATGGAGTTATCGCATAACAAACAAAAACATACAGTCGAATTGAGAACCTCCTCATTTTTTGAAGTAGGTTAAAAATACATATAAGTTTTCATATATATTATTATCGTGTCACTACTTCTTTGATTGGCACTTAGGCTCTAGAAAAAATATTGAATTTGACTGTTGGTTAAAAGAAGTGGCCTTCCTACACTGCCTTGTTAGATTCGTGATCGCCACTCTAGAACCTTTATTCTCTTACGGTTTTCAGTTCTGCGAACCATAGGCCTGCTTCAACTTGCTAACTCCGTAAGCTATGTCGGTGATCTTGGTTTTCCTACGAATCTACAAAACATAACATAACACCCAACAGACACATACGTAGTCCTGATCCAACACTTCGATTCCCTGTGTCATGGGTATCAGGAACTCCGAAAACCATGGTACCTACCATAACACCTAGACCCAGAACAAATATTTGCAGATCAATCTCCTCGTTTCAGATTTTTTTTTAGCCTGTAAAGTCCGTTGCCCTTTCTTCGTGGCATTCTATATGGGAGGCCTATGCCCAGCAATGGATACTGATGATGATAATGATAAGAAAAAAGTGTGGTGAAAGGATTTAAGACCTTGCACAGACTATTTTTTACCTTAATCCTTAGTTAAGTTCCCTAAAAAATTACCCAAAAAATAAAGCTGAGTCAAAAAACACCGGGAAGGAACCGTTTTATATCCTTTGTATTTTTTAATTAAGGGCTGTTTGCAAACATAACAGATGTTTCAATTTAGCCTGAGCGAAGTTTATTATTCTTTTCTTCGAACAAACACCGCCAGCTTCTTGAAAATTAGATTATTCTTGGAAATTCACAAGAATATATCCTGAAACGTTCAATTTCGATTATTTAGAGAGATGAACAACTTTGAATAATTATTTTAGTAGACGAGGTATTTACTAAAACCTGATAATAGGTTTTGTTTAGATTATTTGTGGATTCACAACATCACGTAAGTGGTTTAGGAATCTGAAAAGCTATAGGCCTCAGCTCTGCAGAGAGTAGATCACTGTCGGGTGGATTATATAGGATAACCTTTGAGCCTCTAAAACAAAGGGCGATAGCTTTATTCCACTTGACTGGTATTTTCAGAAATCGACCTCCGTGGCGCGGCGGGTGAATTGCCGGCTGAGATGCAAGAGGTTAGGGGTACGATTCCAGCTGCGGGGTAAATATTTGTATGAGCTGCAAATATTTGTTCCGGGTCTGTGTGCTATGGTACCGTGGTAGATAGATCCTGATACCACCGACACAGGGAATCCAAGCGTGGGATCATTATACGTATGTGACGTTGTGTGTTACGTTATGTCTTTAGTCCATTGAGTGGAGGGCCTTCTTTTACCACGTCGTGTTTGTGGTCGCCACTCGAGAACCTTTATCCCCCAACGGTTGTCAGGTTTTCGATCTATATGACCTGCCTATTGCCACTTCAACTTGCTAATTCAGAGAGCTGTGTTACTTGTTCTTAGTTCTTCTACGGACTTTCTCATTTTGGATTACCAATATCACGTAGTGAAACCTCTAGAATAGCTGTTTTCATATTATCTTTGATTTTCACACATTAAGTAGGTGAAGGCCTAGGCACAAGTTTCAAGTCAAATTTCGAGAAACTTTTTTGAGTGAACGCAATGCAATATATTCTCTAATAAATCTATGATAACTAATATTAATTATTTTCTTCAAAATTTTTACTAAAAACCATGAATATTTATTAAATAATTGCTATGTAAACTGTGACTCATTTTGTTGTTAGAAATATTTTTTATTTTTTTTTGCTTTGCGCCGCGTCCTGTTTTGCGTTTTGCCGTAAAAAGAAAATAATTATTTTGTTCGTTAACCATCAAGCAAACTCAGCATTCGATGCTAGGTCAAGCTGCCTCTTATAAACAGGAACAGTAGAACCTTTTCAGGCCTTTGCATAGTTAATGGCCAGAGAGGTCGCCGCGAGGTAAAAACAAAAATGTTTGTTTACACGTGAATGCATTTTGTGGCTTCATTTTCCCACAAGTACATTTAATTTTTAGCTTTGTTTATCTGCCAGTTTCATGTTCGCCGCTATTCTTGTTTTTTACAAGCATAAAATGTTTTTGAATAAAATTATAAATATTGAAATAAACTTTTACCCCCTTATTCATAATCATTTTTTAAACCTGATAAAGATCAGCCGGTAGTCGTCCACTACTGGATGAGGCATTCCCATAATGGGGGTTTTCCATATTCACCACACTTGGCAGGCGGATTGGTGATCGCAGTTTGGTGTTAAGTACATAGATGGATGCTGCTGCCCATCTCCTGGCGTAATTCTTTAGTCACGTTTTACGACATCCACAGGAGGAGTTGGAGGAGTCCTATTCTTAAGCCGAGACTACCACGGCTCACCACGCTTTTTAACCGACTTCACAAAAAAGGAGGAGGTTCTCAATTCGGTTGTATTTTTTTTTTTTGTATGTTTATTACCTCATATCTCCGTCGTTTATGAACCGATTTGAAAAATTCTTTTTTTATTATAATAGATATACTTCCAGATTGGTCCCATTTTTTTCAGAATCCAGTTCTGATGATGGGATCCATGAGGAATTGAGGGAACTCCTCAAATATTGTAGGCATACATATGGCGATTTTACTATTTTCAGCAACAAACCAAGCATTTGCATTCAAAAAGTATAATAATCCTTTCACCACTATGGTTCTTTCATCATTTTTTTTTCATCCAAATATTTTGTCGAATAAAATGGCGGAAGTCGGTTTTTTAAATGAAAAGTTATAGTTGAAATAACTTCTCTGATGTCAAATGACATACGCCAAAACAAGACAAAAAGCTATTTATTATAGCTAGTAAAGGTTTAAAAATGTATTACGAATATGAGGAACTCTTTTCGATTTTGTTATTAGTGCTCATCTGCTCCTCTGCTGCGTTTGCCCTGCGAGCATAGCCGTGTTTAGCAATGCACTGCGCTTAGTTTTCCAGTCTTGCATATGCAGGAAATAAAACTGACAAATATGGTGTAGGTGGTTTCTTGAAAGTTAGTTTTCCATCCAATCCACCACCATTTTTTTGTATGGTGTGATATCTATTTATTTCTCACTAGAACTCTACGAGCAAAACTCAGCTGAAATTCCACTAAAAACCCAACCAAACTTAAAATACGAACATATAGTCAACCTCAAATGGCGTCTGCTATCAAAAGTTTGATCGCATCAACCATGACGGAAACTGGAAGCTAGGCGCATAAAAAATTCAAAACCTCTATGAATATTAAGTCCTATGTCTAGTGTAGATGAGAAATGTGAAAAAGCCGGATCACGTAGTTTCTAGATTAATTATTGAATCACCTAGACGTAGTTAAAATCCAAGTATGAAGGTCTTTTTTGTGAAAATAATTTAAAAATGTGAAAATTATCGCGGTTGAACCAGTTTAATCGATAATTATGTGAAATAATAGCGAAAATTTTAAAAGTACCTGCTGTTTTTTTTTGTGATGCTGTTTTTCCACTCTTTTTATAACAAAAGAAAACCCAACTGTCTGCCAAATAACTTTGGATCTGCCGGTATGCCATCACAATCACCAATAACATTTCTGTTTAAATTAATATTAAATCTTACACTAGAAAAAAAATACAACAACCTTATTGTTATAGTATTTTTCAAGTTGGCCGGACAAGGGTCTATTATTTCGGGCATCTTGGACAACCCTACCAACTACTGCCTATAAAACTGGTGGGTCGAAGGTCTTTTATTATAACCGCAGGCCTAATTGAGAAGCGGCCACGATTTAAATTAACACAATTTTGGGATAAGTGATCAAGATAACACACGTTTTGGAGGGGTTAGATCTTGGTACTTGATACTTACTTATCTGAGATTTTAAATTTTGTAAGTACTGGTCATTTACACCATGACAAAGGTATTTTTAACTTTTAGTAGATATTGTTTAAAGTTATTATAATATTTTAAGTTAGCAAGGATAGATAAAAAAAAGATTAAGTAGTTAGTACTTTTGATTAATTATTAAAAGTCAAGATTAAATGTTGTACAAATAATATGTCTGTATTATTCGATGTCTTATTTTGTAACATAGACAGGCAGACATACATTCTACATACAATAATCCCATGAGTTGATTATTGCACGGATATTGTCATAATTTTAATCCAAAAATAGCTTTTTTCCACATTGGATTGTTTGATGTAAAGGCAAAAGAGCTTATGACTTGGACCAACGTATTCCTATGGGATCAAAACTATCTCAATGTTTAAAAGCAGGTTTATTGAAATCACTAAAGAAGCAATGGGGTTATTTTTACGTTTTTCTTATACTTCACTTATGGGGTCACTTCCTTATGGCTGAAACCCTGTTGAAAACCTTTTCTATATAAACGAATGATGATTTAAAATATTTTTTTTTTTACGAAAAAATACTTTATGCAGTGCGACCAAGCTACGCTCATAGGCGTTAAACAAGTTTCCCTATAGAGCTAACTGTATCAAATTCTTGACACAAACAATCCTTATCCACATAAAAATTCTTACACACGTTTTTGAGCTACCAATTACAAGCTCTTAGAATATGAAAGTTGAAGTGGCAATGGACGGTCATAATAGCTTGAAGAACGACAACCTAGGAATAAAGGTTCTCGAGTGGTGGCACAATTCGTCGACGCAGTTGATGAAGGCTAGTCTTGATGGACTAAAGACATTATAAAGGACACAGGAAGTCGTTTGATAGAGGCGGCTCTAGACCGTGGCAATCTATGGAGAGGGCCTATATCTAGCAGTGGGCTTCTGTTGGCTGATGATGATGGTTACAAGCTAACTATAAAATAATTCGCTCGAAGAACTGAAAACCGATGGGGAATAAAGGTTCTCGAGTGGCGACCACAAACCGGACGACGCGTTAGAGGAAGGCCCTCCACTCAATCGACTAAAGTCATTATATATAACGTCGCAGGAATTCAGTGGATGGAGGCGGCTCGAGACCTTTCTTCGTGGCATTCTAAGGAGGAGGCCTATGTCCAGCAGTGGACTTCTACAGGCAGATGATGATGATGATGATAAAAGAATTACTCAGAGGGATTTAGTACACAATAAATATGCTCAGAATTCAAGAAAATTAAAATCAAATGAGGAATTCAATTCGTCTGAAGAATTACATTTACTGGGTTCTTTATGGAAAAAAATATGCTGCCAAATAACTTAATACTTAACTGTGAAAGTCTTTGAAACGTCCAAAAAGTCGAAAGCTTCTCCCACGTACAAAACGCTTCTCAAAGAACAATGGCACTTAATTAATTTTCTTTTGGGATCACATGAAAGAGAGGAATGAGAGAAAATCAGTGGTCCGTATATGGACATTGGACATTTAATATGAAAGAGGATTTAAACTGGTGGAAAATTATCTTCTAAGGAAACAATGGGAAATAAAGAAAAGGTCTTTGTGAATGCAAGTGGGCGGATTAACGTTCATATATTACGAATGTAAGTTACGACGGAATAACTTGGAGATACAGATTTTTACTTAAAGTTTCTAGTGATACTTGCGTCTACTAAGGTGCTTTACTGGAATTAATTTACTGCTAATTTTATACTGTGCCATCATAGAGACGGATTACAACGTAGAGTTAAAAAAGAGGTAACAAAGAGATAAATCGACGAATCCAACGCTACCCATCCGGTAGCGTTCTTTATTCTTTATTGTACACACAAAACATAATATGAACACAAGACAGAATGAAAGGACATGTACAAAGGCGAGCTTAACCCTGAAAAGAGTTTTCTTCCAGCAAACCTCTGAGGCTAGAGAGTGGTAATTATAGAGTTAGGTACGCATCGCTCAGCATCTTCTCGTCTCAAACAATGCAGAGGCTAAAGACGAAAGACTATAAATCAGTGCATGTTACCAGTGATGACTTACAGCACTGAAACGTAATCGCTATTGGCTGTATAGACAAGTTTAAAGTCGCGCAGTGGGCTATGGAGACAGCTATGCTAGGCTACGTAGTAGAATCCGATATGAGGATATGCGAAGAAGATCCATGAGTGTTCGTCGTGGCATTATAGGGGGGAGGCCTATATCCAGCAGTGGACTTCTACAGGCTGATGGTGATGATGATGATGATACTATATCTGTGTGACAAGGTTATAGCTCCTTTAACTTATCTGTCTTAGACTACGAAGTTTTCAGACATAGACTAGAACTATTTGAAACTCTTGAAAACAACTTTACAAGTAAAGTAAATCTACTTTAACAAACCCTCAAAATGAAATTCAATATTGATCTCAGTACGCAAAAATAACACACGATTCGAGTACCTGTATACCTGTGTGTAGTCAATTTTATAGGCCCAGTTACGAAGGATTTTGGGGGTGGTCTTGGGCTTGTCATGGTAAATATTTGCATACTTAGTCTAATATCTCGTTTCATTAAAAAAAAATGGATTTTTATAACGAGTTCTTTCATTTAATTATGTCATGATACATGCCCACCGAGATTGTTTATTATCGCTATACGTCCATGATTGGGTCACCTAACTCCTATATAATAATATATGCCAAATTTCAACTACGAGAAAATAGGCTGTAACAAACTGTTATTTTATGTATTCGATCTTCTCTTTTCGGCTCTATTAGTAACATTACGAAGAAATTCGGTCAAGTAATGGAATTGATGAGGTCTGCCATGCCTTTACGTGAGGGAGCGACTTCGTGATCTATTGCTGATCGCCGACGGTAGGTTTATCATATATATATATAAATATCTATTATAATATATTATATAGCATATGCAACCATTATAATAGTTTTAGTAGGTACCTACATTGTACCTACTTATAAAACACTAATTTATAACAACCTTACTCAGAGTCCCAAAGGACGTTAAGCATTCTTTAAATATTAAATAAAAAAAATAATAAAATTCGTTTATTTCAAGCTCTAAAGCCCATAAAAATTGTAGCTGCGGTACAAAATGTTTGTATTATCTGCAAATATTTGTTCCGGGTCTAGGTTTTGTGGTACCATAATACTCGTAGTACCTGATACCCACGACACAGGGAATTCTAGTGTGGGATCAAGACAATGTATGTGACTGGGTTTGTTCTGTTCTATGTTGAGTATTGCCATAAAAATGAGCTTCTTTGCTGGCAATCACTTTGAAAGATAAAAATGAAATTTCCCGACCTCAATTCAAGGAGAGCACAAAAGTGCCGCCTCTTGAATGTCACAACTTCCTACATTTGTAACATTCTCAGTTAGCCTGATATTGTAAAAGTTTGATATATTTGGACTACAATGAAAGATCTTTGCTCGGACGGTCAATTTGAGAAAGCTTTTTGGGTTTAGGACTTTGACTTTTGATATGTGGTTTCATTGTGTGATTAGTAGGTCTTGGTACCTACTGCTTTAATTAACTGTCGCCTACTTTGCATAAATAAAAAAGTATCGACGGGGTAGCATACATAATCTGCATTGGCCGACATGCTATATAGGGCCGACTAGGCCCAGGTCTTTGGCGACTAGATAATAGGGGAGTCGAATCTGCGCAATATCTACTGCGTCAAAAGCTAGACGCGGTAACGCGAAACTATATACTATAATAGCTATTGGTATTATTTCTACTATATCTATTTATAGCTACTCCCAGTAGAACGTTGAACATATGATTAATGTACTTTGCTGAAAATACGAATATTCGTGTAAAACAGAATATTTAATGGGTAAAATACTGCTTCAGGCTTTGGTCATATAATACTGAATCTACAACGATTACAACAAGTAGAAGCCCTGGATATTGGAGAGCCCTAGATATTGGGGACTCTGCCTCCATCCACTGACTTCCTGCGACCGTCACAATGCCACAATGCTCTATCGAGTCGGGCTGTTCTACACTGCGTCTTCAAATTCTTTATTCCCCAGCGATTGTCGGTGTTACATAACAAACGTAACACCCAGCAATCATTATACATATTCCTGATCCCACATTAGAACTCCCTGTATGGTAGGTATCAGGAACTACGAGTACCAGGGTACTACAACAACCAGACCCAGATAAATATTTGCAGATCATGCAAACATTTGCCCGCAGCGGGAATCGAACTCTTGTACCTCTTGCGTCTCATCCGGCTACTCGCCCACTGTGCCACGGAGATAATCAACGTCGTTACATAATCTTTGAGTTCATAGTCTTTGTCCTAAAGAAACATGGCAATAATGATTTTATGAGAACTTCTGCGTTTTTAATCATTCAAGCGTATTGTATCAATAACGCTTCATAACATTAATAATAATAAGTTTATTCAGTAACAAACGTCAAAAATACATTAAAATATAAATCAAACTTAGTTCTAAAAAAAAACTATTCCTGGGTGGGACAACATAGGTATCCAAACTAGGAAAAACCTGTGCGATGGCATACCTATGCCTGGCCGCCTGGCATAAAGCGGGTTTGACTACAGTTTTTCAAGCTTATAAGTAACATGCATTTTAAGTACGTATAGTTGAGAAATTTCATTCCCAGGCAAGCATCCCTGAGTGAAGCATAAGGTAAGAAGAGCCTTTGTTACACATAGACACACAAGGTGTATTATTATGATAATTATGCTCAGTATACGGCGGCAGTGTCTTATATACTAAAATGTAAAGTGCAACGTAAATTTCAGGTATCTCGCAACGCTGACGATCCGTTTAGTCTGAATGAAGCCTTATAATTGCATATTGCCGTGGTGTGCCCGACCTACGAATATACCCCTTCATCTCCTCCCGTGGATGTGACCTGAGTACTCAAGATGAATTCTGCGATCACCAATCCGCCTGCCAACCGTGATGATTTAATAGCAATTCCCCCCATTGTATTTATGGGGGAGGCCTTGTTCAGCAGTAGACGTCTAAAAGCTGGTTATGATGATTCATTGCTTATTTGATAATTGTTATCTGATTATAGTACATGTTATCTGATGTACAAATATTAGTCCCAAGGCGGGAATCGAATCCGCAACCTCGTGCATCGCAGGCGAACCTTCGCCCGCCGCGTCAAAAAAAAACATATATTATAATTTTGTAGGTATAATCGTATAAGACTTATCAAGGTACAAAGTGAAAGTAGATTTTTGAAACAGTAAAACTTAAAAAAAATAAGTGTCATTCAGACGAAAAGTTTGACGCGGTGTGTGAGAAACTTCAAATACGCCAGACTAATACAAATCCTACTACTTATCTCATTTTGTAAGTGCTTAAGCGGGATAAGCATGAAAAGCCTCATTGCATTTAAAAGCTTGAGTTTGAATAAATAGGCTCTGAATTTATGAATAAGGTTGATGATAATTTTGTATGAGCAAATGGGTTACATATAAATTGGTCTAAGGCAGACATCGACTATTTCTGTATAACTTAATTTTTTAATTCCAATGATTTCGCACCTAATTAAAATTTGACATTGTAATTTATTTAATTTATCAGATTACATTTTAGACATTATATAGGATTAATTTTTGCACGCTCTGATGAGGCAGAATGTAATGGACCATTTTTATTTTTTTGACTTTACTTAACAACTATTGTACCTACATTCCTGCGAATAAATGATTATGATTATGATTATCGAACAGCAAAAAATGTATTAACTTGGTTTGTACTTAAATTTCGATGGAAAGGAATCAAAATAGCAAAGGAATTATTTTATTTATGGTGAATAGAAAGTAAAGCCGTGAGCTGTGGAAGTCTCAGCCCAAGAATAGGACTCCTCCAACTCCTCCTGTGGATGACGTAAAGGCAACTAAGGGATTACGCCATCAGGGGATGGGCAGCAGTGTCCACCTGAGTACTTAACACCAATCCGCCTACCAAGCGTGGTGATTACGGCAAATCCCTCCATTGCACGCTATGCATACTATGAGGGAGACCTCATCCATCAGTGGATGTCTACCGGCTGATGATGAAGATGAAAAGAACGAAAACAGATACAGATTTTAAAGAAATTAAAAAAAAAACTAAACTAAATTGTAGTTGTATTGACTCTTCAACTAAGACTACCAACTAACTGAGTACTCTTGAATACATCTTTTGTGGATTTTCTAGCTCATAATCAGCTGGACATAGTCTTCCCCCATAAAATGCCAAAACATACGTTCTTTAGCCTCCTCCATCCACCGACTACCTTTACAATATCGTCGGTACATCCTTCACTACGTCGTATGGTTCGTGGTCGCCCCTCGATAACCTTTTTATACTCTAACAGCTGTCAGTTTTGCAAACTATATGACCTGCCCATTGCCATATATAATTATATATATATATATCACCATATCGCATTGCTGTGTTTCGGTTTGAAGGGTACGGGTGCCGGTGAAATTACAGCCACATGAGACCTTCCATCTTTATGTCTCAGGGTCGGCAGCGCGCGTGTGATGCCTCTGGTGTTGCAGGCGTCCATAGGCTACGGTAACTGCTTTCCATCAGGTGGGCTGTATACTTGTTTCCTTGCTAGGTAGCATAAAAAAAATATAGATCGCCATATCGATACGTCTGTCGTTGTTCTAAAAAAATGTGTTTATATACACCGAGAATTCCTTTACAAAATGACTAATGCTGAGCCACAATGCCTCAAATGGAGCTCGATTTTCAGTAAATCGATTCACCGACAACTCGGCGCTCGGCCGCTTTGGCACAAAAACCGATTTTCCACGGACTTCACGCAAAGAAAGCACTACATCTTTATGTGGTTTGCGTTTCTAAGTAAAGAGAGTATAGCGAGAAAAGGCTCTCCATTTTCTTGTAAAAATAAAGCTTTATGAGGGAATGATCATAGATCGTGAACGACAGACAGACACCATAAAATCATATGATTTTTATTTCAGGCAATTTTTGTAAACAAACAAATGTCAAGATATGCCACTGTGAGCATAAGTGTCATGATTGTGTAGCATACGTGTAAATTAACATATGACACACATACATGACACTTTTACACACAGTGGCATATCTTGACATTGGTTTGTTTACAATAATTGTCTGAAATTAAAAATCACAGTTTATAAGTAATATTTATTAAAATGCGAAAGTTTTTATTTTGTTGTTTGAATGTTTGTTAATCGATCACGCCATAACAGCTAAACCAACTTTGACTAGTTATTAGTGTACTGGTCAAGTGTACAAAATTTCATGTAGTTTAAAGAAATAATAGCAAAAATAGAAGCATTCGCGTACAAAAGGGCGTATACAAGCGTCCTAATACCGGTAACCTTCTCTTGATTGACACTAACTACCGACTTTTGAAGCATTCACTGTGCGTGGTCAAAGACGTGCTTGGCTCTTTTTTATTTTGATATATTAGTAATTTTTTTCTGTTTATTTTCAGGTAAAGTAACATCGCGTCCACTCATACCTCCCGCCACACACGAGCGTGTCTCGCAAATAAAGGAGCTAGATAACAAACAATTACTCCGTTTTCGTACACTGCCTAATCTGGGTTCGAGGTAGGGATGTGATTCCTATCCCGACTCCGAGGATACTAAAATGATTCCTACAACTTCATGCAACATTTCAATTTAGCGGATTTTTTTTTCGGGATTACGCCAGGGTATCGGCATTAGCGTCTTCCTGTACTCAACACCAATACTGCGATCACCAATCCGTCTATAAGCGTGGTTAATGCCAAATCCCTTCAGTCTTCTAAAGGGGAGGCCCCGTCCAGCAATGGACGTATAAAAACTGATGATGTGAAGTTTTGGCGGGTGTATATAATTAAATGCTTAGACAGAACCATCTCGTCCCTAGAATTAATGACATGCTCGATGTAGCATAACCCCTTATCCTAAACGGATTCCCTTTTTGCTCGGTGAGAGCTAATTGCGTGTCTGAGTAACATTATTGAGCTGTGGTAATGTTTTTTATAATGAAACTTGTTTTTAGTTAGGCATCTTCATCGTTCTATTGTTTATTGAATAATATCGAATAATTTTGGTACATTTTAACCAGTATTTAATATAGTGTAAACCAACGATCTTCTATGTAAACTATTTCATAAATGAATATTTATTTCCTGCCTGACATGTCTAAGTGCCTAGAATTGTGCCAAAAGATAAATAAAAGAATTGAATTGAATTGGTGTAGCTTATTTAAAGAGCACATGATAGTGAATTTAAATATAAGTGTATTGCGTGTCTTTTCAAATGGGTGGAAATTTTCCACGAACATTCTAATAAAACTGCCACCATTTTACATGATTTAACTGAGATTTTAACGAATCGAACTAATTTTATTAAAATAATATACCTACACACTGGCAAAATTGGGAAATTGT
Organism: Epirrita christyi; assembly: GCA_951392215.1. Taxonomy (NCBI): domain Eukaryota; kingdom Metazoa; phylum Arthropoda; class Insecta; order Lepidoptera; family Geometridae; genus Epirrita; species Epirrita christyi. The sequence continues at coordinate 4,081,272 of OX595842.1, read as the reverse complement.
CCTCACCGGCCATAATAAAAAAAAATTACTCAATATCAGAAACGCCACATTAATTACTTACCTATACCAAAATACAACATAGAAACAATGAAACAGTAGTTTGTCTACAAAAAAATGGTCAACGGAATAGTAGGCCAGTGAAAAACAAGAGCAAATAAAGAACAAAGCCTCCTTGAAATGATCCCTCGGTTTTAGTAAGTAAACACTGATCCAGTCTACGTTGATCGTCTGTCTAGAAAATCTTACAGAGCATCGTCAGCTTTGAAGAACGCTTCACGTGTCGGGCTTGAAGTATAAACGATTATGCGAAACTTCAGACTTCAAAAGGCTTAATCGCAACATCTATCTCGCATGTTTTCATATGTTAAACACGAATTTTCGTCACCTGTCGTCAGCTAATTGGATTCTTTATGTTTGCCCTTCTTTAAGTATAGAGCTGCCTCGCGTTTGACTTAAGATCATCTCGTCCGGCTTTTGGAGGGGTTCCGGCCAAAATCTGCTTTGTTAAATTATTATAACTATAACCAGCTTACAAAATATAATTTATTTATTCAGAAAGAGATAAATAGATTAACACTTCATAGTTCACCAGGAATACATAATAGTATTTATTACAAAAAAATGGGTGGCCTAATCGCTGAAAGCGATTCTTTCCAGGCAACCTTTAAAAGAGTAACATTACACATATTTCCAAGAAGAAGAGTAAAGTACTTTAAATAGATGAGTAATTACTAAAGGAAAAACTTATGTTGGTATGTTAGGGTCTAACATAAGTAAAAGTATGTGTTTTTTAAGAATATAATTTTGGAATATTTGTTTTTGTAATACATTGTTTATTGTTTGACATTAATTAGTATAATAGATATAATCATGCGACTGTCCTAACAAAAAAACACTTAACTTTTCAGATAAAGCTTCCGGCTATTTTGAGAAAACTTCAGAATATGTGGTTTTCTTATTTCTAACTCTGTCCCAACAGAACCAGTCACACTTGACCCACCCACCTATATAAACTGATTACCGAAAAGAAGGTTCCAATGGTGTTTAAAGGTCAAGATAAATTAGCCGAGGACCCTTCCGCTTGTGTTGATTAATGTTTTCATGCTTTTGTAGAACTCTACTACGCATTAAACATATTTGTTTGTAAAGCCGAAGGTTCTTCTCTCATACGTACTTTATTCATTTTTCATTTCATTTTAAAGTTGTGTGTCATCATTGATAAGAGAGAAGTTTTGACCATTAACATAGCCAACGAAGCTGCTGGTGTTTAATTGGTAGATTCAGTAGGGGGCCTTGTTTGTTGATCAGCTTGGCTTGGATGTTAGTTGAATTTTGGGGTGTAAGGAAGCCCAGAATTTGGCAGGGTACGTAACTCGCATGCCAGATAAACTTTGGGCAAAAATAACAACAAACTGATAAATAGTGTACAAATAACGCACGAACCGAGCGAAGCGTGCCACGCCCGATAACTGCCAGAACCGAAGCTTTTTTTCATAATTTCTACAACATAATTAAGATGTTAAAAACGGATTTGTATCATAATTTTACCGAATATTACAAGATATTGTCTATGAACTATTTAGCGCTTTCTAACGTTGACTCATCACTGAGTTTGGTTTCACGCAGCCCGGCTGCGTTTTTATGCAACGGAATTGTATGAAAGTAAAGCCTTTATACCAAACGCGGTCCGGCTACGGTACGGCATGGTAAGACGTTTGCCACTGGGCTGCATAATTTATGCAAAACTGGGTTCCTGTGACCCACTTTTGTTGTACATTACTATAGTTCAACATTCGTGAACACAATTTTTTTGAAAATTGTTGTGCTGGGTATTCTGGTTAGCTTTGTTAAATAATACATGTCATGATCGTTCCAGTTTGCTGAATAACTTATTGAAAATGTATCGGAGATCAAACATCGTTTTATGCTCTCGTGAGAATTGAATATCAAGTTACATGCTTACCCTCTTATTCATAATCAATTTTTAAACCTTTGAAAGCTAAAATGGTTTTTGTCTTGTTTTGGCGTATATAATTTTACATCAGAGAGAACAAAACAAAAGCTATTTGAACTAAAATAGGTTTAAAAAATATTATGAATAAGGGGGTTATATTCTTTATAACATATAAGTATAAATAAACAAAAGAAGAATTAGCGGATAAACGCAGGCGAGCTTAACCCTAAAAAGAGTTTTCTTCCAGCAAACATTTGAGGCGAGATTTACATGCTATTAGGCTTGCAATATGTAACCAGTGTGACATACCACGCAGCTTATAAAATAATAATTAATTCTACTAACCCTTGATAACTTGATTCTTAGTAGTATACAACTTCTTGTGAAAGAGTTCGTCCGGAGAAGTACTACCACCGTACCTATTTCTGCCGGCAAACGGTAGTGCTCGCATTGCTGTGTTTCGGTTTGAAGGGTACGGGTGCCGGTGAAATTACAGACACATGACACTTTTCATCTTTACGTCTCAGGGTAGGCAGCGCGCGTGTGATGCCTCTGGTGTTGCAGGCGTCCATAAGGATACGGTTACTACGGCATCTTTCCATCAGGTGGGCCGTATGCTCGTCTGCTTGTACTATAAAAAAAACGACACCCATCAATACCTACTACAATATTTACTACATCAATACATCAATATTTTTCTTAATTTCATCATTAATAAGTATACTTATTTGGTCTGATAGTGTTTTAGTGACCATGAAGAAGCTGGAACACCAGTTTACCTTACAAAGAAAATAGACAATCTTACTATTAAACTCGCTTTGCTGGTGCTCTGCGAACTGAAAAATGTAACTTAAATAGGTACGCTCAGCCAACGCGCTGATCATTTGCATAGCAATCCGAAGGAGCCTCTATCTCAGTCTGATTCTCTTGATAATGTGCCCCTTGTCGTAGATTGTGGAAAAAGTTCCGAGATTTTAGTTTAAAATAAAATTGAAAGAAAGAAACTTCGTTGTTGAAGTCGAAGCAGGCTGTTTTATATACGTAGTTATTTTTTGCAATAACGAAATAACAAAATATTTAAAATAAGGTTGCCCGCATTATTTTTCAGAGAGAACGAATTTTGGGATACAAAGTACCCTGTGTGTTACAGGTTATAATCTATTTGTGTACCAAATTTCATATAAATTGCCAAAACGGCTTATACGGTCAGCCATTTTGGCGTGATAGCACGGACAAACAAAGAGCTAACGTCACTATTAATTTCACTTTTGTATATTATATATAGAATAAATATGTGGGTCCGTAGTGGTTTCGGCATGAGAATATAACTCCTCCAACTCCTCCAGCGGATGTCTTAAAAGGGGATGTAGGGATTACGCCAGGGAATGGGCAGCAGTATCTATCTGAGTACTCAACGCCAGTACTGCAATTACAACTTCACCTACCAAGCGTGGTGATTATGGGAAATCCCCCAATTGCATAATTTTTTCTTCAGTCGATTTCTTTCTTTCAACTGGGCTTTGATACTCATACGAATGTGTTTGATGCGGCCATATTACAGAGTCGCTCACACACGCGTCTGTGTTACAATTCAAAAAACCGTATTTAAACGCGAAATCGAAGAAAAAAGGCCACAGTGAAAGTGAGAAGTGTGCCTATGTAGTCTTATGCATACTGTAGTCAGTATTAACTGATCGATAATATTCTACTACAGGCACTGACAAGATTCAAATAGGCTTCACGTATTTTTAGCAATATTTACATATTTATGGCAGCGAAAAAATATATTATTATGTTAATCTTCATCATATTTATGTAAGGTAAACAATAGCACAAAACACTATTTCAATAAATTTTCTCTTTATCATAAATAATGTTTTGATATACAGCTAAGTAGGTTCATTATATTCGAATACGCAGCAAATATTTGTTTAAAAATTGTTAATCTTCGCTATTCTTTCACTTACTTACTTCCCTGAACTTTAATGAGTACACTTTTATGAGTTTGTGACAGAATTTGGTTGTTGCCAGTTTCATTTTTTATTAAATAAAATGACAGGTCAAACAGGCCATGGAACAATAAAAACGTCATACTGTAAGTGGCCCTTTAGATAATCCAATATCCATCATGACGAAGTATTCCATGGGCTTCGGTTAACGTAATAAATTATTTTACTACGGAACACCAAAATGTGCGCTAAGGTTACCAGCGAACTAACTTTTCCGGCTTTTATTTCATTTGCGAGTTTCAGACACTTTTTCCTATTTACATTCAATTTTAGGGTAAAAAGGCAAAATTCATTAATTTAGAATTTTTCCGTTATTTTTGTCAAAATTATCTCCCTGCCCTATAAGTTTTTCTTTTTCACGATTTTCATACAAATATTAGAAGTTCTTTCAAAATTCCATTTTAGGGGTAAAAAATACAAACCTTACACATTACATTCCTTAATTTTAGAGTTTTGCCTTTATCTGTGTCAAAATGTCCCATGGCATTCCAAATTTCAGGTTTGTGAGGTTACTGGTAGAAGTTTTTAATTTTCACAATTTTCATACAAAAATTAGACATTCTTTGCTATATCTTGTTAATGTATTGCAATGATAGAAGTTTCATTTTTGTACGGCTCTATATGCTTACAGACTTTTATATTTCATAATATAAATTTTAAGTTTTAATACCTTTAGCCATTCCTGGGAAAAAGGGTCTTGACAGACAGACAAACGGACAACAAAGTGATCCTATAAGGGTCCCGTTTTTTCCTGTTGAGTACGGAACTAAAAAACTATGCAACAAATTAGGGTAGGTTTAGAATATCCGGCAATTTTGTATGAATATTTTCAGAATTTATCCGGCAATAACATGCAACTAAGGCAGCTCTAGTTTGGACCAGTATCAATAATTAAATTGTTCGTGGATTATTCGGTATAACAGCCCCGTATCAATTATTCGACGACCTGTGTGTTTAATGGACTAAAAGCTTCCAAAATAACGTGCTAATTTAGTTGGGTCAAGGGTCACTTTCATAAATTTATTTAAGTGAGCAGGAGAGTATGGTGCTTGGGATGGACGAAGTTGTCTGCCAATATCAAAATGACGAGTTGGGTATTAAATTTTGTGAATAGTTGTTTTGTATAACTTAGAAACAACTGCCCTTGTGGTAGTACAAAAAGGGCAACTAGACAAAAAGTCAAAATCCTTCTCACATGGATTGGATAGATATTGTTCGGAAAACTGCCATTTTTTAACCGACTTCACAAAAAGGAGGAGGTTCTCAATTCAGATGTTTTTTTTTTATGTATGTTACCTTATATCTCCGGCGTTTATGAACCGAATTGGATTTTTTTTTATTTGAATAGATATACTTCCAGATTAGTCCCATTTTTTTCAGAATCCAGTTCTGATGATGGAATCCATGAGGAATTGAGGGAACTCCTCAAATATTGTAAGCATACATATGGCGATTTTGATATTTTCAGCAACAAACCAAGCATTTGCATTCAGAAAGTATCATAACCCTTCCACCACTATGGTTCTTTCATCATTTTATTTTCATCCAGATATTTAGTCAAATACTATGGCGGAAACGGTTTTTTAAATGAAAAGTTATTCACGTCACAGATAGCACAGAGCCTCAAGACGAAAGATGAAAGTCGACGAAGAAGATTAGTGCGTGTTTTCAGTGATGACTTACGGCACTGAGACATGGTCGCTAACTGTTTGTCTCATAAACAAGCTGAATGTTGCACAGCTAGCTATTAAGAGAGCTATACTCGGAGTTTCACTACGTGATAGAATCTGCAATGATCCGTAGAAAAACCAAGATCACTGACTTACCTCTCAGAATTAGTAAGTTGAAGTGGCAATGTCCAAAATTTGGCAAAATCCGTCAAATCAAAAGTAGTTTCGGAGCTACGAGAGAACAGATGAACAAACTTACAAACATACCTACATACACAAAATAAATAAAATCATAACCCTCATTTTTCTTTGCTGTATTCGGATACAAACAAAATGGTGGATGGTGATGTACAAACAAAAAAGAAAACGTGACAAAAAAATACCCAATTGCTTCATTCGAAAATGTATTTATTTAAAATAAAAATAGCAGAAAATGATGTCTGCAGAAGTATACAAACTGTGTCGAAAACATCAAGCCCTCCTCCGTTTGAAAAATTAGTTCCAAAATTGGGCCCTAAGTATATTTTCTGAGCCAAAGAAGTGCAGTTGCCTTTAAAATGTCTCAATTTCGTTATTTTACCCACAAACATATTAAATTACGTTCCCAATGTCGCAACTAACTCAAACAACTTCCAACCTTCGTTTATTGATTTAGCACAAAATGGTATTTTATTTATCCAACACTGAGCAATCAATCGTGAACAGGGAACGTCAATAAACGACAAGAAAATTTATCTTTTCCGAGCGGAAATTGAAATTTCGACCTCCAACCCTTGATGTTCAGCTTGTAACAGTAACATTAGGCATTTATAGGTACAGTATTGGTAATTGAGTTACATATATCATCCATCATCATCATCATCATCAGCCTGTAGACGTCTACAGCTAGACATAGGCCTCCCCCTTAGAATGCCATGACGAACGGTCTTGAGCCGCTTCCATCCACCGACTTTCTGCGACGTTTATAATTTCTTTAGTTTATGGAGTGAAGGTCCTTCTTCTACCGCGTCGTCTGGTTTGTCGCCACTCGAGAACATTTATTCCCGAACGGTTATCAGTTCTTTGAGCTATATGACCTGCCCATTGCCACTTCAACTTGCTAATACTGAGAGCTATATCATCCAATACATTTAAACGTGTTATGTACTGGATGACATCCGACTGTGTAAGCTCGCGGTGCTAATGACATTTCATAGTAGAAAAGACCTTTTGAAAAAGACTCAATTACCTAGAATCGGTCAAGTGCTTGTAAACACGAGGTTGTGTAGTTTTTTATTTTTTATTTAAGTAAACAACGGATCTGGCTTGTGCCCAACCTCATGTTATGCTGTAACTCCAACCCAGCAAAACAAATGTTTCATGACCATTTTTTTAAAGATGGGAAGAGATCTTGGCCTTTCTGATATCCACAGGCAACGTGTTCCACAAACGCCTGCACGGTGAATGACTTATTATACATAGAACTTGGAAATGTGAATGGGATGTTTAGGTTGATAAAAGTGTCCTTTATACATTGTAGAAAACGAATAGCGAACGTTGCGAATTTCAGTCACTTTAATACCATAAAAACTATATAATATTAAAGTTCTTACTTTACCCTACTTTCACAGAAAAAGTAATTCTATGTAATCTTTGAGTAGATACTTATCCGGTAGCGTTTTCTACTAGCGATGTATCTACAAAAAACAGTATAGCTTTGTTGACCTTCACTAAAGGATACGAGATTTATGGCGGTCGGGACTAAATATACCAAAAAAAGCTCAAGGCTTCAGGAAGTAATTTATTAATATGTTTATCCGAATAACGGGGGAAAGTTACATGATAACAAAGAAATGATTAAACCTCTCTCTCTATTTGTCTTCTTGGCGAGTTATTTCGAATGGTGGGGTCAACCTTTCTTATTATTCGTCCTCTTAGCGCGTTTATCGACATCTTAGGGCTCTAAAAACACGAGTGGAACTTGAAGTCACTACTCTGAGCGAGGTTCGCGTTCATAATCTGCTTTTCTTACAACTACAAGAGTTAATTTTTACAAAATCTGTATAATAAAAACTATACATCAGTCGCATTCACTCGATTTAAGCTAATACGTTTTGTTTGTAGATAGCTTTCGGCTATTTTTCAATGAAAAACCTCTAAGGTATTAAATCCCTGTTCTAAAATTTTATACATTAGTAGACTTTGTGCCACATATAAAGGAAAACGTCTAAAATTGAGTAATTTTGTCTCTTTTACCCGTATAATGGGATGGCAAAATTTGCAAGAGAAAGTGGCTGAAACTCTTAAAAGGACCCTGACGATTTTGAAATAGTTTACGAATTGGATCCCTCAAGGGAGGGTCTCGCCCACACTTGCCCACTCATTTTTATTGTATAAGGCGCTGACTCTAAACATAATTTATAAACCTGTTTAGCAAAAAGTTCAGTACAATATATGTGTACTATTCAGCAATTTTGAGTGTTGATTCATATAAATAGTTTAATTTCACGCTACCTGTTTGTATTTCTAGTTTGCAGTAACCTTTATCTTTATTCAATCCTCAAGAAGAATCATATCTGATCAATCCAAAGTAAAAGGATTTCAAAGTTACATAATCCTTCTTCTGATAAAGACAGTTGTTAGTTTCTCGTTACCGAAATCAGCCAACGACTGACACAATTTTAACTTCTGACACGTAACTGGTAAACTGACTTCTAACTGGCAAACTTTGATTCGCACCAGCACTTCAAAATCCATGAGTCATGACAAGTCCTAGAAACTTACACTATTCCATTACTCGGGGGAAGTTGGGACATCAGAATTATTCATATTTCCATTATGTGGCCAATGAATAACCTAGACCACAGTCTGGTGAGCGCAGTGGGAGCTAGGTACCTATCTAGTGCAAACTTCATGAAGCACTTAGACTGGATTAGGAATAAGATGTAACCTATTTGCTGTTTATGAATTTCGAAATAATCCGACTAATATCAGATGCAAAGATGTAGATTTAGATGTTTATAATACAAACATCTAAATCAATCAATTATCAATCAATAGTCAATTGACAAACATACTATGTTTGACAATCAACATACAAACCCAATCACGCTGTAAAGGGCTATGAGGCGTTTTCGATGAAGTTCGGTATATACACAGATATAACCCGGATTGAGCTATAGGATACTTTTTATCCATAAAAAACACTTAAAAGGTTGTTTTAGAGTATGAAACTGTATGTATGAAAACGTAGTTTATGGAAGTACATAAACAAAATATGTAGCATCGACTAGTTTAGTAGATAGTTACTAAGGCGCTTAGGTATGTTTGTGAGTCCGGGGAAGTTCGCATGCCGGGGTAGGTTTTTGGACAACCGAGAAAATGGTACCATTGTAAAAGCTGATATCATCAGAAAAAAGTCTTACTTCTCCCACAAATATTATAAATGCGAAAGTTAGGATGCTAAGTTAGGATTGTAACTCAATCTCGCTCAATCGATTTCGATTAAATTTTGTAAACAGATAGATAACCTGGATTAAGCTATAGGCTATACTATTACCATATAATTACCATTTGCTCGCTTCATGCCGATATGATATCGGTATGATGCAAGCAAAGTTTACAGGCAAACAGTAGTATTACAAAATCAAAACTATCATAATATTGGGCATACAGAAAATTTGAGAACATAATGAGAATACAATACAATTTCCACAATATGATTGGTAGCGCAGTTTTCCTTCTGAATGGATTATTCTACAATGAAGCCTCGATGAGCTTTGGTCGTAAAGTTTTGAACAAACAAGTCGCCCGAGGGTCCTGTCATTCGAAATTCAGCGATGAGCGATCAAATTAGTTGGAATTTCATTAAATTGAAATACCTTAGTCACAATACGTAACAACAGCTTATTGAAAACGAAGTACGAGGCGAAGTGAGGCTGATTTCGAGACAACTTTGTAAAGTCCTTTGTTTTCAATTAGCTCGATACGAATACTGATTTTAGAAAAGAATATTGCTTTACTTTTGAATAATATGTCTTTATTCTTTCATCATCATTATAACCTACAATGATTTCACTTCCAAGGGTCAGCTTACATATACAATTAAGAAACATTTATTTTGCAAAAAAAACTATAAAGTCTATAATCAGTGCGTGTTGCCAGTGATGACTTACAGCACTGATACGTGGTCGCTCACTATTAGCCAACAAGCTCAAAGTCAAGCATAGGGCTATGGAGAGAGCTATGCTAAAAGTTTCGCTACGTGATAGAATCCGAAATGAGGAAATCAGTAGAAAAACCAAGGTCACCGACATGGCTCAGAATTAGAAAGTTGAAGTACACGACAGTTTAAATTGCCTAGTAAAACTCGGACTTCGATCTTTTTGCAGCTCTTATATATCAATTTCACTGACTATCAACGCACAGCCTGAACCGTAAGACAAATAGACCTGAAATTTGAATGGTATATTTCTTTTGTGGTTTTAGGGTGCAATATCTACTAGGGAGAAAAAAAAATCAGAAAAACCCCTAAAAAGGTGCAGTGAGGGCGAAGTTTGTATGGGAAAAACATCACGCGGACGAAATCGCGGGCGTTTCAATTAGTTCATGCATAAATAAATAAATATTTACCTCAGTTTCCGAGTGTGTTGTAACAAATCCTATAGCGAATACCCAAGATTAAACTTTGCGTGTATGGACTCAAGCGGGCTAGCGATACAGTCCTAGACCCAGGTTGAATAGGAAACTGCAGCTTAATTATTTTGAGGCAGAAATTCTGCAGCGGATAGTTGTGCAACAGAGTTGTTTTGCAGTTTTGACACAGAAGTTTCAAATATTGGTACCCTACAACCTAGTTTATTTGGAACTGTGCAAAATTTGCTTGTAGAACAAAAGACTCTACATAAACGTGTACCATAGATGTTAATTATCCAAGCGGGGTGCACTTCTCATTTCAGAGCTTAGTTTAATAAAGGACATAGAACACATACATATAGGTATGATAGGTATTTACTTCCATCAATGAAAGGAAACGAGCCTCTACCTAGCATACTGAAACTACACTGAGTCTTTCATCAAATTCAAAAGTATGTAATTCATTAGAATTACAAGAATCATTTTGAATCATCTGTCACTAGGGCCTTTTCAGGGCCACCACACTAAGCTGGTCTCGGAACTAACGCAGGGTAACCAAGAAAGAAACGGTGGTACGAAGTAGTAGAAGTTGTACCAATAATATGACATTCATCATCATCACCAGCCTGTTTTCATGCACTGATGGAGGAGGGCAGGTGGATTAGTTCGCAGTTTGGTGTTAGTACTCAGGCAGATGCTGCTGCCTATCCTGCTGGTGTAATCCCGTAGTAAAGCTGTTACTACATCCACGAGAAGAGGAGAACATATATCTATCTATCAATCTATCTATCTATCATAGGTCTATTCTTAGGCCGGACATACAACGGCGCATAACATGGCAATATGACACTATGCGAAACCAAATACCAAGTATCGTCATGCTAAAATTATATGCAACAAAATACCTCACTCCCCCACCCCCACTTAATAGTGGTTCCCCCTCACAGTGGAAGGGGAATCACTATTATGAAAATGCAAGCCAAAATAGGTACTGAGCTGGCAAGCGAGCTGAGCTATCTCTGCATCAAAACATTTTCATCAATCAATGTACCCTTCCAAGATTACGGAGAATATAAATGGCAAGATACGAATCCGTAAAGCCGGTGTAGATAGGATAAAGCTACTAAAAATTCGCATTCTTACATTGCATTTGGCAAGAGATCTTGGAAAGCGAGCGAGTGGCAATAGGAAAAATAGCGGAGTCATTGTAGCATAGTGTCTTAATGCTTGCTATGTCTTTGGCATATTACTAAAGATAAACGCCCTTCAGTAATCTGAAAGTTCTCATATTTAGTTGCAATGAAAGGTAATAATTATTTCTATATTAATAAGAAAAGTGTTAATAAATACCTTGTTGCACCTAATAAAAATGCACCTATAACATAACAAACACCAACAAAGTAAATGTGTAACACCCATTGAGGTGAGTATAATTTATTGCAAAGTTTGATTTTCACATAATTTAGTTGTCAGGGGCTATCTAACGATGATAAAGCTTTTATTACTACATAATATTGTGTCTGATCTCATTATATTATATGTACTTATCTGTAACTATATAGAACTATATAATAATATAGATAGTCGTACATAGTACCTACTTAGGTATACCCTAGGAATATCGAGTAGACCTAAGATTAAAAGTTATTGTACGTCCGAAATGGGAGTTATTGTACGTCCGAAATGGGCAAACTTTATGTACACAGTTTTAACAATAAAAAATTACTCTACTTTACTTTACCATGCTTTTGCTAAAACAGCTGCTTCTGTTATACAGGTGCAAAGAAAATACCCGAACCAAAAACGAGTATTTTTTTGTGTTCTTAATATCACTGAAATAAAGCCAATGCCATGCAGCTCTTATAAAAGCATGCCAGATACTGGTGAGTGCGAGCTACTTGCGTGTGCAAAGAAGTTCTGCTAGTATCTCATATGTTAGTACTAACTGAACCCCGTGGTTTCACCCGCGTGAACTGTGATGATAATTGATGATGCTGATAATAAAAAGTAGCTTATGTGTTAATCCAGGGTATGAGGTATCTCCATTCCAAGTTTCACTCAAATCTGTTCAGCCGTTAGAGCGTGGAGAAGTAACAAACATACTCACAAAATTTCACATTTATAATAATACTAGCTGCCCGCGCGCGACTTCGTTCGCGTGATCCCGGTGTTTGGCCTAATTGACATATTTTTGAAAAAATTAGGACAAGTTTTTGGCTTAGGAATCCACTTTCTACCCTGCCATGAGCACCTGGTATTCTCAGCATCAAAAAATATATGATTATAATCTTCTTTCACTTTGTCTCAATGTTCGGGAATATGAATTTTTAATTTTGGATTTTTAATTAAATTTTTATTCTATGTCCTTTTCCTGGTTCTAAGCTACCTCCCCACCAATTTTCAGCCGAATCGGTTCAGCCGTCCTTGAGTTTTAAATAGTGTAACTTACACGACTTTCTTATATATATATATATATATATATAGAAGATTATATTATATTGTTAATAGTTTGACAGTATTGTTGGTAATTTAAACAATAGTTTTTGGGAAAAACAATTAACTTGTTATTATAGGAGCGTTCTTTCCATAGTTTTATGATCTAGTCACTTGCCGCCATCTGGCTAGTGTCTTGCGTTCCGTTTCTACGTAAATATATTACGTTTCATTATCACTATAACCATACTCTGCTACAAGTAGGTATCTTATAAGCATGCTAGGAGATTGCAAGCCGTTTGAGCAGGCAAGCGGCGAGAGAGGTTTGTGGTCTTCACCACAAACCTCCCTTGGTTTTGTGGTAACTAGCACTTCACAAGTGGTTCTAAAAACTGGTATGCCAGCTTGCCAGCTTCTGGCATGCCACTTACAACATCGGTTCTAAGAAAGCCTAATATTGACCCATCCAATGCACACTAATTGTTAAAACTACCTATTATAACTGTTGAAAAAAATAGTAAGAAGGTAGGTATTACCGTAACAAAAAGGTTTGCAGGTCTTTCTCAGCTCTTTTCTTAGGGCAGATTACTTTGCAGTGAACAACAACCCAAAAAAAAATATTCAGATTTCCAATCCTATCAAAAATGTCAGCTGAGTATCTAATTAACCTCATCCATTTTAAACCAACCCTGTTTTTCCAAATTCATTAAATTCCGTAGCTTTGCAAGCTCTCCGTTGAACTTTTATATGTTGAAACACATTCGAGAACGGTACATTAGGCCGGGTGCAGATGCGCGAAGCAGTACCACATTTGCCAAAATGGCCAATTCTGAGTGATAAGGGTACAAGGAGAAATTACGAGAATTTGTTACGGTTGCTTTTAAATTTATTGTGGCTGCGTGGAGAATAGCAGATTGAGATGTTTTTTGGTACATTATGTCGTGAATGGTGATATAAAAATTTAAAAAAATAGTAATTAGTACCTCTATACAGTTTTTACTTAATTTCACTTAACGATCATTACGCTGAGACAATTAAGTAATTAAACTGGCTGGATTTTACTTCAGCTTACATCTAATTGAAGGAATGCCAAAGGTTTTAATAAAAAACAACACATTCATCCATCACTAAAACTGTACCAACTTTATTGTACAGCCCATATCTCTTTTATTTATGTAGCGTTATAAAATACCTCTTACGTTCCATGAATGCGAAAGAATTCAATAACTCAATTCTAGTCTTCTGAGAATTGGTTAATAAAGATATTATTAGATATACAGTGATATTGAGTAAGCAATGTTTATGGCCGTAAGTCACTGTATTAATAAAATTTATTTATAAACAATTATAAACCTTTCGAGTGTTATTAGGCGAGACGAAACGATACATATTTTAAAGTTTTTTTGTTTAAGTAGCCAGTTTAGTGTTTATAAATAAATAAAAATTGTTTAAGAGTTCTATGGTTTTTTTGGATAAATTACATAAGGAAACAGAATAAATACATCGATCGTTGCATGAATTAGAAAAATTCCAAAATTTTCATTTCCATTGGAAATTGGAACTCATGGTTGATTATTATGGAACTGGTTTATTAATGGCTTACCTTATGTATCAATAACATAAATGTACATTTCTATAGAGCTCAATATTTATCTATACAGTAATTTTATTCCAAAACTTTTAGCCACACTGCAGAGTTACTCCTAGTTTAGGCTATAATTCACTAAACTGTATTTAGTTATAATGCTTTGCATGTTTTTTGAGTGAAAAATACCCTTTTAAAAACAAAACAAATTGTTTGCAAACTGCCTAAACATTTTCAGAGGTATATTAAGGTGCAGTACCTATTTGTTCCTATTTCGGGTATTCGCCAATGTGCAATACGCTCAACAAACACATCGCATTACACAACTTAGGAGTCAGTTAGCAATATTCTCAGAGAGTCTAATGGATATGAAAGTTTCACATTACCCGTATACGATTGAATGAAAATATGCTTCTCTATTATTGCAGGTAAGATTTACATGCGATATTCTTCCAACTTTTATGTCTTTTCAAACTACACTTTGTTTTTAATATTCTTAATTCTGTTGTAAAAAGTAGAGCATATTTTTACATCTGAATCACCAGGGGCAGTGCCAATGCGAAGCCTGCCCTGAAGGACTCTTTTTACATAATTAGGGTTCCGCGTTTGTCTGTGTGTCTGTCTATATGTCTGTCAAGATCCTTTTCTCAGGAACGTCTAATGGGATCAACTTTATATATATACCAAATATATTATAGGTCTGTAACCGTACGGTGGCGTAAAAAAAATCAGGCTTCTAACTCGATACGTAAAAAAGATATGACGATGACCTTTCGGAATGTCTAATGTAGTATGGAAATCATGAAAATGAAAAACCTCTAAGGTACCTCACAATTCTGAAGTTTTAAATATTAAGAAGTTATGTGCCACAAATAAAGGAAAAAACATAAAATTGAGGATTTTCTTATTTTTTTTAATAACTTCACCAGTTTGTATTGAAAAAGTGGCTAAAACTCGAAATAGGCTTTGACGATTTTGCAATATTTATAGGTCAGAACCCGTGGACGCGAGTCTCATTCAAACTTGTAAATTTTTTTAATTAGTCCGCATGTTGTAGTTTTGCTGAACAACCTCGGAAACTCCTTCCACAGCTTGTGGACAATATAATGTGATTCCGTCTTAATGTAGAGAGAGGCCTGTTATTTTCTTTATAAAATTTTAACCACATCATAATTTCTGATGACTCTGTGGCGTGGCGGGTGAGTAGCCAGCTGAGATGCGAGACAAATGTTTGTATGATCTGCAAATATTTGTTCCGGGTCTGGATATTATAGTACCATGGTACTCGTAGTTCCTGATACCCACGACACAGGTAATCTTAGTGTGAGATCAAGACTACGTATGTGACTGTTAGGTGTTATGTTATGTATGTTATGACTGTGCTTAAAATAATACAACATGAGATAAGAAAACGATCCCCTAGATTCTAGGGGATCGTTTTCTACGTGACTAGCTACTACGTGAGTGTATAGGTGTTCTAGATTCGAGGGCCTAACACCTACACTCACGTAGACAAATGTTTAAAGACAACTTCTGCAATAAAGTTGATCCATCTATGAATATGCGATAAACAGAGAACAATAGAGTACATAAGGTTTAAATTAGGCCAATTTGTATTCAACAGACGGACGAAAACATCGAGGGCGCGACACTCCGACCACTTTTATTATTTACCTACCCCCGCATACCTACGGAATATCCAATGATTCTCAAACAAAGAACTTTATCTCACTTGATGAGAGTACTAGAATATTCTTATTGAATTTCATAAAGAGGTTTTACTTGGTGTCACGTATAGTGATCTGAAAGTCTGATGCCGGCGTTAGTGGCTTTAGATAAGATGGTTTTGAAGTTTCTGTTTTGAGTCGCGAGAATAGGTAATGCGTTTTGTGTTTGGGAAATTGGAGTAGGTTTTGATTAAACACTGGAAATCACTAATTGGCAAATGTTAAGATTCCTACATTTTTTTGAAATGTATAAAGTGTATGGTTTTCTGTTTTGAGACGCGAGAATAGGTAATGCGTTTTGTGTTTGGGAAATTGGAGTAGGTTTTGATTAAACACTGGAAATCACTAATTGGCAAATGTTAAGATTCCTACATTTTTTTTAAATGTATAAAGTGTATGGTTTTCTGTTTTGAGACGCGAGAATAGGTAATGCGTTTTGTAGTTGGGAAATTGGAGTAGGTTTTGATTAAACACTGGAAATCACTAATTGGCAAATGTTAAGATTCCTACATTTTTTTTAAATGTATAAAGTGTATGGTTTTCTGTTTTGAGACGCGAGAATAGGTAATGCGTTTTGTAGTTGGGAAATTGGAGTAGGTTTTGATCAAACACTGGAAATCACTAATTGTCAAATGTTAAGATTCCTACATTTTTTTTAAATGTATAAATTGTATGGTTTTCTGTTTTGAGACGCAAGAATAGGTAATGCGTTTTGTAGTTGGCAAATTGGAGTAGGTTTTGATCAAACACTGGAAATCACTAATTGTCAAATGTTAAGATTCCTACATTTTTTTAAAATGTACAAATTGTATGGTTTTCTGTTTTGAGACGCAAGAATAGGTAATGCGTTTTGTAGTTGGCAAATTGGAGTAGGTTTTGATCAAACACTGGAAATCACTAATTGTCAAATGTTAAGATTCCTACATTTTTAAAAAATGTACAAAGTGTCTGGTAGCCTGTGGTGGGTATCAGACTTTACCTATCATCTACATAGTAGCTGGTAGTTATACTCTATATCCGGCCTAAGATTGGACCCCTCCATCTCCTCCTGTGGGTGCCGCAAAAGCTGACTAAGGGATTACACCAGGGGATGGGCAGCAGCGTCCACCTGAATACTACACCAAAATGGATTATATGATTATGACAAAATTCCACCTATTGTATTTTATGAGGGAGGCCTCATCCAGCAGTGGACAAACAGTATACAAACAAAAAAATTCTCGTCTAATATCTATAAAGATAGTAGCTTCGATAATCTCATAAGGAGTAGGTAAATGAATCCAAATTGACAACCGATAGGGAATAAAGGTTCTTGAGTGGCGACCACAAACTGGATGACGCGATAGAGAAAGGCCCTCCACTCGATGGACTAAAGAAATTATAAACGTCACAGGATGGTCGGTGGGTGGAGGTGGCTCAAGCCCGTACGGCGTGGCATTCTAAGGGGGAGGCCTATGCCCAGCAGTGGACTTCTACAGGCTGATAATGATGGTGATGATGATGAATCCAAATTGTTCAGTTACCAAAAAGCTTTTAACCAACCCTATTTACCTAATTTCTAGTACCACATGCTCCAAAAGTAGCTCTAAAACCATTGTATTAAATACAGCTTAATAATTCACGAACCAAACGAATGGGCTCTCTGAGCTAGTTTGTCTAATTTAGGAGCTGCAAATGAAAATTGGCTTTAACTAGAGTAACCACATGCAGCTTCGACCGAATGGCTGAGGAAATATGAGGTTAGATCACGCAAGAGGATTTAATAAAAAAAATCATAAGGGTATTCGGAATACATAGAGTCTAACCCCCTTATTCATAATATTTTTTGAAACCTAGTTTAGTTAAAATAGCGTTTGATTTGTTCTCTCTGATGTAAAAAGATCTACGTCAAAATAACACAAAAGATATTTTTGCTATCAAAGATTCAAAATTGATTATTTATGAGACGGTTAAGCCTTTAAAATCATCAGGCTATTATAATCTTTCCCATAATTTCCCCCAATATTTTTTGTTATTTTCCCCGTCATGAGGTTCAGACCGCTCAAAAATGCAGTTCAGATTAAAATTGATTTTCATTGCATGTTTTTTTAATTGACACCAAATGTAAAGAAACCTTAACTAAAGGGTAGTTAAGATTTCTTTAAATTTGGTGTCCAATTTATGATAAACCTAGATTAAATATATCTTTAATATAAATTTCGAGATATTAACAGGTTCAGCAGTTCTGATTTCAGCTGTGAACCCTGCAACGTACATTCAATAAGGTCCTATGTGCAAGTTGTTCATTAGATAAGTTTCAAAGTTATGTTCTACGTTCGAGATTACTTTTTTGTGTTTCGGATAACAATACTAGCTTTATAAATCTTTGAAAGTATTTCGATTTAGGACCCAAATGAGCTAAGTTTGCCTTGACAGTCTGGGAAACTTTTTGTTCATTTTTTTTAGGTCTAGAGGCTATATTGATTGAAGAACTTGTTCTTTTTGTTTTAATAGATAAAAATGGGATTAATTCATCATCATCAAATCAAAAGTATTTTATTCATTGAAATCACAAGGATCATTTTGAATCGTCTTATTATAAACAAAAATCAGTCATAAAATCACTCACTGCTGAACGAGGCATCTCGATTGCCATAATCACCACGCTTAGCAGGTGGATTGGTGATTGCAGTTTGGTGTTGAGTACTCAGGCGGATGCTGCTGCCCATATTTATCTTCTGGTGTAATCCCTTCGTAAGAGATTTACAACATCCACGGGAAGAGAAGATGTTTTCTTTGGCCGGACACAGTTGACACACCACGTCAAAAATATAGAGAGTTGAGGCGTAATTCAGCCAAAAACCTCAACGCAGTTTGCATGGAATCTTTAACCACATTCATCCAATGTCTTCCCAACAACCTTTACGATATTGTATCCATAATATACCACAGCTTCATGTTTATAGGCATACAGTTTGCTAAACCTAAATACCCTAGACAATGCCTTCCTACAATTTACCAGCTAGGTATACGTGTAGTAGCCGAAGCATGAACCGCCCCGGTTAGTTCCAATAGATTTGCCTCGTCTAGAACTGCACAATGCAGTAAGCCTATCCTGTAGGGATTTGTGTCCTACCAGACGAATTGGCGAGCAGTCTTGAAGGACAAACTGAAAGCGTTTCACCGAAACATTTTGCAATGGTTTTGTTACAAGAAACTTACTAGAATTTGGGTGTAAATTGCTTATCTTGAGCTTGATAGGTATTTTAAGCCTTGAAAAAAGACAATTCTAGGCTAGAATAAGTTTAACAACAAAGCTGGTCCTACTTGTAGCGAGCACTTTTCAAAAACGTACTTAGGTATGAATGAAAGTAATGTCATGCGTACTGACTAAAGTAGAGATATTTCAAGCTAAAATTGCGCGCCTCACTAATGAACTACGTAAAAATAACATATTCCTTATGCGACGTTATCATAAGGATCATTTTCAAACGTCAAGTTTGTGTCAAGTGGTCAGTAACGCGGTAGACAGGCGCTTTGGCCCTTGGAAGTCTTGGAATCAATTTTTTTTTTCTTTTTTTTTATACTAGGTACTACTTGGCAAGAGCATACTAGATAATGACAGCAAGCAAACGATAACAAAATACAAATGAAAGAGGACAAACTTAGTTTCAAAATAAATGGGTCACACAGTCTTTGTGCCCCAATACTATCCCAATTTACCAAAAATAATATCGTGAAATCGCGCTCGTCTCCCAGACGCACCAATCATCTTTCCAGCTCGGAAGAATTTGGGTCATTCGTGTATGTGAGGATTTCTTCCGATAGATTTGCTTGCTACGCCTCAATTGCCAATGAAATTATCTACGAAGCCGGGTTATTTTGATAGATTTACGCTAATACATACTTGACTTGATTTATTTATTGGCTGGATTTTGACATTTTCTTGATGTAGATGTTTTAGAAACAGAAAACCAAGCCTAAACCGGCTGGGGTGTGTCCAGACTAAGAATTTAGCCCTCTGTCTCCTCTCGTGGATGTCGTAAAAACCGTCTTAGAGATTACACCAGGGGATGGGCAGCAGCATCCACCTGAGTACTCAACACCAATACTGCGTTCACCAACCTGCCTGCCAAGCGTGGTGATTATGGCGAATCTCTCCATTTAATTCTATGGGCCTCTTCCAACAGTGGACGCCCAAAAGCTGTTGATGATATTGATGATGAGTTACAACATAGTTTTTACGACCAAATCTTTTTAGCAATCGTTTTTTTGTAATATAAAATACGAGTGTTTCATGTTTGACGATGCACAATGTTTATTGTAACAATTTAGCATTTCCGAAAGTAATTATTATTTTGTTCATAGTACCGATTTGACTCAACTAGCGAACCGCTAGTTGAGTCAAATAAGTAATTATCTATTATAAAAGGCCGGTCGCACTCGGAGCGAGTCAGTCCTGCAGTAACCTACCTAGGGGTAACTTATGCCCAAACACTATGTGAAAACCAGAAATATACCATCGGAAAGTGATCCATAGTTGTTTTATTGAAATAGTGCAAGAGTGAGTTAGGCAGTGTTGCAGTTCGTTTTCAACTTCAGAAGTACGATTGGAATCCACAAAAGCCCCACAAAAGGTACGTAACGTTATTTTTTTAAATATACCTGCATAGATGATTTTATTATTAAAAAAAAACCACGTGCTCTTTAAACTATTGTTTAATCGCTTAGCCAGGGCAACACTCTGGAGGCAATTATGATAGCAAATGCCTAATCATTATTTTTACTCGGAGAATATCCCGTAAAATAATTTTATACAATAACCTCACAATCCTTTAAACCTCGTAACTGGCTAAATTTTTTTTGCTCGTACCAAATTACAAGTAGGTATTACCCGGTTTTTTTTTTCTATCGTTTCCTTTAATGCATTTATGTTTTACATGAATGTATCCCTATTGCTATTTTTTTTTTTAAACTTCTTACTATAATTTTGTTTGATACTTATTCAAATAGTATAATATCAATGGTTGCATATAACTTACCTTTATTACTAATAACATACGCAGAGGTATAGAATAGTTAGAAAGGATACCTACCTACCCTGCTGAAACGCAACCGATTAGGTTGCGAGTTCAAGCCTTGCACAAGCATAATTATTTAGTAATATCTCATCATCATCATCATCATCATCATCAGCCTGTAAAGGTCCACTGCTCGACATGGGCCTCCGCCTTAGAATGCCACGATGGACGGTCATGAGCCGCATTCATCCACCACCTTCCTGTAACTTTTATAATGTCTTTCGTATTATCTATGCAAGTAATTTTTTTTTATTATTTTTTTTTTTGACGTGACAACGTCTTATAATTCGATAGAGCCGGCTGCACGCACGAAAAAACATGACTCATGCGGCGTTACCTCGCTCTGAGGCGTTCCATGTAAGGCTTGAAGTGCAAGCGAGAGCGCGGAACGAGCGACAAAGAAGACGTTGTCACGTTCAACTATCGTCAGTAAACCGACTTTACAGACGACCAATTTTTTTGTTTGGCAGTGTGGTGTCATTGTTGTTGTAGTTCAGATACCCACCCAATAATCAAAGACTCTCGATTGATGAGCTGTA
The DNA here is from genome assembly GCA_951392215.1 of Epirrita christyi. Taxonomy (NCBI): domain Eukaryota; kingdom Metazoa; phylum Arthropoda; class Insecta; order Lepidoptera; family Geometridae; genus Epirrita; species Epirrita christyi. Next base: position 4,059,681 of record OX595842.1, on the reverse strand, counting down.
ATTCACTGTGACCATCACGCTCTATTTATAAACCTCTTGTACATTCACTGCGTTACTATTTATTTATCACAAGCTTAATATCATACAGAATAACTTCAAACCTTCTTCCTCAAGTTTCAGACCCAAACAACATGGATGTTGATGATGACGATGGAAGCAAAAAGAAGCAAGTTTTTCCGAGGAGCCCGCTATTACAACAGAAAACCACTATGGCAAACATACACCACCAACCAAGTGAGGCTAGAAGTAGTAGGGTCCGGCAGAGTCGTAGATCAGTCAGAATTCTGACAACACCAAGGCGTAGCCGAGAACGGAGCCACTCAAGCAGTCGCGGACGAGATAGCAGGCGTAGCAGAGAACGAGAACTTCCTCACAGCCAGAGGCGGAGCCTGAGACGCGATCGAACCCGCAGTCGTAGTCATTTAGAAAACAGAAGATTACGTGAAGAATTGGAAATAGAGACACAGCGGTTGCGTATTTTGGAAAATCAATTGAAAATGGAGCGTGATCGCAGGGATCTTCAGGAGCGAGAACGACACAGAGAACTGGAGCTCCGCGTGCGGAGACTGAGCCCTGAAAGGGACAATTTTGACACTAGTTATGACCCAACATCTAAATTTTTTAAAGAATTTTTAAAAGTTTTGAAAAATCAAACCAATGAACGCGATAGTTTTCCGGTCTTGAACAATGTCGTACCGGAATTCGATCCATTGTGTAAGGAACAACCGATCACTGTTTGGCTAAGCAAAGTCGATGAGTGCGCAGAAATATACAAATGGAATGACAGGCAGACCATCCACTATGCTTTGCCAAAGCTCACTGGCCATGCTAAGCTATGGTATCAAGGCTTACCATCCCTTAAACGACCATGGTCTGAATGGAAGTTATTGTTGAAGGAATCCTTCCCGGCAACCGAAAATTATGCAGAATTACTAACTGAAATGTTGAATAAGAGATCGCGGTTTGAAGAATCTCTCGAATTATATTATTTTTCGAAAATCAATCTACTTAATCGTTGCAAAATTTTCGGTAGGGAAGCGATTGACTGCATAGTACATGGCGTAGACGATAGAGGTGTTAGAGTAGCTGCTCAGGCTGCTAACTTTGAGAAACCTGAACAAGTGTTACATTTCTTCAAAACACTAAAAGTGCAGGTCAAAGATAGTAACTTCGACAGTAGGAAAGATAAGCGATCATCCAACTTTAACACTATGAATCGACCGACTTACAAGTCTAACGACCACACAAACCTACTCAAATCACGTCAAAATTTCGATGATATAACATGTTTTAATTGCAAAGAGAAGGGACATCCGTGTTCCAAATGTCCGAAGCCAATAGTAAGGTGCTCGTATTGTCGCTTAATCGGTCATGTTATTGCTGATTGTCCTAAGAAACACCCAAAGCCAGAGTCAAAGGACAAAACTGTTTTGAGGATTCTCTTGGATGAGCACTTAAAATCCAACACACCGGTACCTGGGCCTGACAAGCATATTTTACATGACTTGCTAGACGACGATTCAAGCAGGAAATACAAGATAGCAATTAAAATTAATGGAAGTCCTATAATTTGTCAGGTTGATTTAGGGAGTGAAGCTACCCTAATTCGAAAGACTGATGCGCAAAATCTTGGCCTTCAATGGTCAACGGTAGATAGTCCGTTGCTACGTGGCCTGGGAAACATACCGTATGTCCCAGTAGGCAAAACTCTGGTCAGCATTGACATACAGGGAGTCATTGAGAAAGGTGTTGAGGTACTGGTTATTGACGACAGCCTGATAAATCAGCCAGTACTCTTAGGGCATACCTTTACCGAACGACCAAGTGTGCGCATTATAAAAACGGCAACAGACTTAAAATTTGAAAAGGTAGATCAATGTATTGATACCAAAATATTGCTCGGAACAGAAAATGATGTGACTATTGATGTAGATGAAATAAAAGCGATTCGAGTCAATACTGATGACCAATTTAGCGGGAATGTGTACATTGGTGGTTCGGTAAGGGGATGCGTGGGGAATGAACATTTCCTGTTGCCGGGCGAATATGAGATCCATTCAGGCAAATGCTTATTACTGATACAAAATTTGGGGGCAAAACCTGTAACACTAATAAAAGGATCACTAGTTACAAGAGCTAGGTATTTAGGTGCTGTAAGAAATATCATGAATGTGACTACTGATCATGATGCTCAACTCGACGAGCCAACTATCAACTATGGACAGAATCTGGCCGACAGTGAAAAACAAAGATTAGATGAGTTGTTGCAAAAATATAAAGTCTGTTTCTCTACTGGAATGCATGACTTGGGCTTCACTACTGAAGCCGAATTGGTGATTCAGTTAAAAGACTCTGAACCAGTTGTGTATCGACCTTACAGAATGGCACATTCAGAGCGCCAATATGTTCAGAACATGATCGGTGAATTAATTGAGGGCGGAATAGTTCGAGAGTCTCAATCCCCATATGCCAGTCCAATTATTTTAGTACACAAGAAATCTGGAGAAAAACGACTCTGTGTGGATTATCGCGCACTCAATAATAAAACCAAACGTGACCATTACCCTCTCCCTCGAATTGAAGACCTGCTGGATCAGTTGTCAGGGCAGACTGTTTTCACAACACTTGATCTTGCATCAGGATACCATCAGATACCTATTGCGGAAGAATCTATAGAGAAAACGGCTTTTGTCACCCCAGATGGGCAGTACGAGTATACTCGTATGCCGTTTGGCTTGGCAAATGCACCCGCAGTATTCCAAAGGGTGATGCATAAGGTGCTTTCAAGGGTCAAATATGTAATTATTTACATGGATGACATCTTAATACCAGCGGCCTCTTTCGAGGAAGGGTTAAGTCGTCTGGAAGAAGTACTTACGATATTACAGCAGAGTGGTCTTACACTGAAAAAACAAAAATGCAACTTCTTTCAAGAAAGTATTGAATTTCTAGGATTTGAGATCAGCGAAGAAGGAATCAAACCAGGTTTACTAAAAGTTCAAGCAGTATCAAAGTTTCCCTCCCCAACTAACCAACATGACGTTAGAAGGTTTTTGGGTTTAGCAAGCTTTTTCAGAAGGTTTGTCAAGGGTTTTGCGTTAACAGCACGACCATTGACAAGCCTTTTGAGAAAGGATACAGCTTGGAAATGGACCTCTGTTGAAGAAACCGCATTTGATACCTTAAAACGTCACCTAACTGAAAGGCCTGTGCTTGCTCTTTATGACCACAAAGCTGACATGCAGTTGCACACAGACGCAAGCAAAATGGGTTTGGCAGGTATATTACTGCAGCGTTCTGGATCAGATCCGTGGAGACCTGTGGCATACTACAGCAGACAGACTACTACTGATGAGCAAAAGCTACATTCCTTCGAACTTGAGACTTTAGCAGTGGTGAGTTCGCTCAGTAAGTTCAGAGTATACCTGCTCGGTGTCAAGTTCACAATAGTCACGGATTGTAACGCTTTGCGTTCAACTTTTACCAAACGCGACCTTATTCCGCGCATTTCAAGATGGTGGATACAATTCCTGGAATACGATTGTGATATTGAATACCGACCAGGAGACAAAATGGCACATGTTGATGCGCTAAGCAGAAGCCCTATCTGCGAAGAAGAAGAGCGACCACATACGCTGGATATTCTAACAGTAAATCGCGAAGACTGGGTTACGACTGTTCAATCTGGTGATACTGAGATCAAGCTTATAAAAGAGGTGTTGGAAGACACTTCTACAGTTAAAACCGCTAGCATACACAAGGAATATAAGCTAAAGAATGGTCGTGTCTTCCGCATTATTGATGAGGACACAATTCGTTGGGTCGTTCCAAGGGGTATTCGTTGGCAACTGTTAAAAGCTAATCATGACGATGTAGGTCATTTTGGCTTCGAGAAAACCTTGCAACGACTACGCTCATACTATTGGTTTCCGAAAATGCGTCGATTTACTAAAAAGTATGTCTCTGCTTGTTTGGAATGTGCTCACCACAAAGTTCCATCTGGAGCAAAAGAAGGGGAGCTTCATCCCATTCCAAAGGTTGAAATTCCGTTCCATACAATACATGCTGATCATCTGGGACCATTCATATGCAGCAAGCATAAACACTCTTATTTGCTAGTAATAATCGATTCCTTTACCAAATATATCAACCTTACGCCAGTTCGTAGCACCAAATCCAAGGCGAGTGTCAAAGTATTTAAAAATTTCTTTAGTTATTTCGGAACTCCCACTAGGTTGATAACAGATAGGGGAACCAGTTTTACGAGTAAGAAATTCAAAACATTTATGCATAAGCTGGGAATCAAACACGTGTTGAATTCGGTTGCTACACCTCGCGCTAATGGGCAGGTTGAGCGGTACAACCGCACGATTTTGTCTGCCCTTAGCACAATGTCTCACGGAAAGAGTCCCGATAAATGGGATGACTACGTTCAGGATGTACAAATGGGTATTAACTCTACTGTTCATGAGGTAACAAAAAAATCTCCAACTGAATTACTGTTTGGCAGGAAAGTTACAAACCCCTCGCAGGGTGTATTTAATAATGTCATTGAAGATATGGGAGGTGGAGTTTTAGACACAAGCTTGGATGAGATCAGGAGTCAGGCTAAGAATTTAATCGACAAAGATCAAGAGCGAAGTAAAGAAAGGTTTGATAGGCGTAGGAAGAAGGGTACTCCGTATAAAGAAGGTGATCTGGTAAGGGTAATGAAAGCAATAGTCGGGGGTACGGGGCAGTCAAAGAAACTTGAATCTAAGTGCCAAGGGCCTTATAGGATTAAAAAGATATTGCCTAACGAGCGTTTTGTTATCGAGGATACACCTTTAACTAAGAAAGGTAGGCGTTATGAAGGAATTGTTTCTATAGATAAAATATTTCCATGGCTAAGTTTTGATAATGATCCTACTGATGATACCTCCTCCAGTGATAACGGATCCTCCGAAGATTAAACATTGTTCAAGACATGTTAACACTTGCATTTTAAATTATTATTCTATCAATGCTATGAAAATGAAATGAGATGTTGATTCTATACCTAATTTGAGCATGGTTAATCGCAATCATGACTGAATGTGACTCGAGGAGTTCACATCTTTGAGTACTAGAGTACTGATGAGTGTTATAGATGGAATCTTTAACATCTTAGCTTTAAGATAAATTGTACCTACCTAGTTATGAGCAGTTAATTGATTTGTTAAAAATGATTAAAATAATGTTCAATAATTAAATTGTTTACTTGATTCTAATATTTTATTAAAGTTGTGTTACATACATACTTGTACTGAGAAAGTTTGTGAAATGATTATATCTCTCTGAAACGCGAGGACTCGTTTCGAGTCTGATGGCCGACTGTAACAATTTAGCATTTCCGAAAGTAATTATTATTTTGTTCATAGTACCGATTTGACTCAACTAGCGAACCGCTAGTTGAGTCAAATAAGTAATTATCTATTATAAAAGGCCGGTCGCACTCGGAGCGAGTCAGTCCTGCAGTAACCTACCTAGGGGTAACTTATGCCCAAACACTATGTGAAAACCAGAAATATACCATCGGAAAGTGATCCATAGTTGTTTTATTGAAATAGTGCAAGAGTGAGTTAGGCAGTGTTGCAGTTCGTTTTCATTATTCTGCAGTATTTTATCTTTTGCACTGAAAAACGGTTTCAAAGATCGAAAAAGTCAAATCACGGTGTATTATATTTCATTTCATTTATTTAATTTAATTTATTCATGCTCAATGTGCACAGTAATCTTACATATTATAATAGGTAAAGCTATTATTTTAGTACATGGACACAGATTACAATTTTCCAGAATAAATGTGAATTTGAAACACTTAAAATTACGAATACAATTTGGATAAAACTAATAATTTGTCAAATAAATTTACTAATTCAGAATAAAAATCAGAATAATGTTAGTACTCATATTTAGATTTACCTATAAACTCCCAATAATGCATATCAATAATTACAATGTCAGGATAAATAACTACTATACTTTCCTACTTATTAAAAATTGCAAGGATATTCCGCGTTTACTATTAGCACAGAATGTGTCTTGATTTATTTGCTTCCAATACAGCTAGCACCAATAACGTGCAAAACAATAGACATTCTCGAATTTATGCATTTCCTATAACTCAGCGTTGAGATCCTCTAACTTCATTAGCAGTTCGAGCAGTTCGCATCTGTAGTTCCAATCTACCATTAGAAACAGAAACTGAGGCCGTACCATGAGCTCTCATAGCGATTCAGTTCAAAAACTATTCAGTAAAAAACATCGGTTCCGCGATGTCCGCGGCTATATTTAAAGACACAGAAGCAGAAGTTCTATAGACTTCTGCTATTAAAGTTATTCAATGATGACGGATGTCAACGACGATATTTTGCACTGAATAGTTTTTGAACTGAATCGCTATAAGAGCTCATGGTACGGCCTTAGAACCTTATCTCGATAGAACAAGGTTTATTGGCTGTATTAATATGGATGACTGTACTACACGTGAGAGGAATGCGTTTGATCATGTGATGCCATTAGGATTTCAGTCTTTATCAGAATGTTTATTGTAAAACATGCTCCTAACTGTAAAATTTCAGTTTTCATTGCAACGATAAAATGAGAGCAATCAAACTATTGGTTTTACATAAAGTAAACACAGGCATAAGTTAAACACAAAGTATTACAGGGAGAGCAGAGAAAAATCAATAACTTTTCAATTGAAGGGCAATATTGGAAACAGCAAACGTACAAAAATAGGAAGTTAATATAAAGAAGAACAGGAAACCACACAATTGAAAGGGAAACAAAGTAAAAGGAGCTTCTGGTGCTAACAGACGGACTTTACGGACACATTCAGACAAACTGCAAGTTTGCAGTTATCAAGATCGACTGTGTGCTGTTATACTGTAGGTAGCAACCAAACGTGTAATAAAATCTAATTTTACACATATGACTGAGTGCTATTAAAAGAGGAGGATGAAGTTTAGAGTTCAACTGTACATAGAGATGGGCTGCAATTTTTCAGTTGTGCGTTCGCACAACGCATAATTTATTGCTGGTACTGTAGTACAACTGCGTGCAGTCCGGCTTAGTTATTGCAAACGTGCGGTCCATCTGAGTGTGCCAGTGAAGTCCACCCTAAAACAACCTGAAAAAACCAAATCCAATTCATCGAAGTCTCATAAAATTGGGTCTTAATAAGAAATAATACTATCACATTTATTAATCCTCTGAAGAAAATCGCTTCGCAGAAATTCATTTCGTTCCTGATGCCTCGACAATCGACGTTATTGGAAGGTGCCTTGGAATAATCTAATCCATAATTCAGGAAATAGGGTGGTTGGCACCCCGTGTTATGATATTGATTTCGCAACGTCTCGTCTCGTGTTGTTTTGATATTATTGCATCTGATGGGATATATTTGTTTGCTTTGAAGGATTTTGGAATAGATGTATATAACTTTCAGATGACGATTTCAGTATAGACATGCATACATACATAAACACACGCCTTTTTCTCCGAAGGGGTAGGAAGATCCTCTAAGGACGTCTTGTCACCGTGGGTCACACAATCGCTGGAATATAGACGTGACAAGTTGTGAGCTCATCACCGCCATTGCTTTCAATGACCAACTTGGCTAACGCTTTCTTCCAGTAATTACACAAAAAAACTTCCAGTGAATACATTGCTTTCTTGACGACAGCAGCATTCTAAGGTGAGGCTGAAAAACAGCGTGGCTGAGCCCTCGTCCTTTTCTCGTACACTAACTATTTAACTTTATTATAATTGTACTTTTGTAACTAAGATTAGTGTAAGTGAATAAATGCCCTTTTATTTATTTATTTATTTTTATTCTTCCAGTAATAAAACACACTCCTAAATAATAATAATAATAATCGTTTATTCATTTATAAACAGTGTTAAAGTTAGGTACATTGCTTGCTGTAGGTAAAAATATACTAAAAATGACAGGATGAAATGATAAACAAAAATAAATAAATAATACGATTGCGGGGTCACAGTAAATAAATCAGCAGCCAGGACATTATATCAACGAAAATAATTGCCCAACAAGTCCAAGACATCAGACTACTAAAAAAGTCATGCAGCTAACAGAACTAAATACCATTTGTGATTATGGGTTCTCGAGTGGCAACCACGAACCTAGATGGGCTGGGTGGAACAGACGACATTTTAATGAAAAAAAAAAAATTTTTTTCGCAGAAAGTCTGTGGATGGAGTTGGCTTACGACCGTTTCTCATGGCAGTCTTTGGGGGAGCAGGCCTGTGTCCAGCAGGGACTCACAGGTGGTGATGATGATGAGCTTAATTATTTAAAAAACACAAAGTATAACAATAAAATAGTAATTAACCAATCAGACAAAATACCCAAATAACTCAGATTGGAAACCCTATTAATAAAGATTAAAATTAATACAATAAAGACAATAGAATCGGCTCCTTGTTGAGAGTAAAGACGAATCTCGAAATCGGTTAATAAAATACCTAATATATTTCAAAAGGACAAAAGACCCAAACGAAGAAGGTCCTTCTGCCATATTTTTGTTATTAGCTCTTGAATATTGGTCCGACGGAATTTGAGACTCCTAAGAAAATTTCGGATCTTGAAACATGAAAAATATAACAAGGGTACGAAGATACTGAAGCCAGGATTGAATTTTTTATTGGAATAACAAACTAGAGTATGAAATTTGATTTATGTTGAATGCGATTAGAATAATATTATAGGTTTCTGTTAAAATATCTTGAAAATACTAGAAAAATATGCATCCAAATTTGTTATTATTTATTTATTTATCTAGAATACTGCTGAGATGCGAGATGTTGCGGCTTCGATTTCCGCTACGGGACAAATGTTTGTACGATCTGCAAATATTTGTTCAGGTTTGTGGGTGTTATCGTACCGTGGTACTCGTAGTTCCTGATACCGACGACACAGGGAATCCTAGTGTGGGATCATAACTATATACATATGTGACTTTTGGGTGTGTGTTGGGAGTGTTAATACCTGACAACCTAAAACCTTAAATCTTAACCTAGTTTGAAGTAATGTGTCCTTGAAAGCAATCTTGATGCGAAACTTTAAATGTTTGTATGTTACTTAATAACGCTGTATTGGCTGAATCAATTTCAATGAAATTTGGTACACAGATAGATTAAGACCTTGATTGAGCAAACGATACTTTTTATCCCATAGCTCCACAAGGGCGTACCCGCGGACGGACGCTAGTTCTCGATAATGGTGACAAACATAATTTTATTGCAAAAATATTTAAGAGCAACTCTTGAAACTGCTTTTCAGTTGTTTTTTTACGTCCCCTTATTTAGGGTTAACAGTGAACCCTTGTAAATCTCCTCTATCGCAACTCTTATGTTAACAAAACGCGTATTTACGACCCTTTGCAACTTCTTAGCAGCCATTATTTCAACGGGTTAAGGTTTAAATTGCCTTGAATTTAGGACAAATTGTATCTCTTATGACCGACGAACTGAGAAGAAACTGGATTGTTTGTCAATCATTTATACTATGTTTTGGTTTCTAAATGTGTTTTGCCCGTTGTTTATGTCGATGGGCTAGTGAATAAATTGAACACGAATCATGTTTATCTTATTGCTTTCTCTTCAAATGAAACAAGCGTAGCTTGTGCTGTTTTGCATATTTTTGCTGATGTTTATTTAATTTTGACTACCTTCTTAAGGTTTTTAAGTTCTCATTTACTATGTATCCGCAACTCCTTGCTCCGAGGCACCACACAGGCGCTTCTCACCCAGTGGTAAGACGGACCATTTATGTAAGCCAAGTTGTGTTTGTTGCCTGATTCTTCTAGGCTTGGTCGCGTTGGAACAGGAGTAATTTTAGTTTATAAGACGATTCAAAATGATCCTTGTGATTTCAATGAATAAAATTCCTTTTGACTTTGACTTTTGACTTTGAAACTCGACACTCGTATCGATTCCAAGAAGATTCTTCTACTTCTTTGGATATTCCTTGGTTACCATGCTTATGTTTAAATAGTTCATTCTTTTCAGAGATTTTGACAGTCACATCATCATCACATCAGCAGCTTTGCGACGTCTTCTGTTGGACGAGGCCTCCCCCATGGTATGCAAGGGGATTTGCCATAATCAACACCCTTGGCAAGCAGATTGGTGATCGTAGTATTGGTGTTGAGTACTCAGGTGGATGCTGCTGCCCATCCCCTGGTGTAATTCCTTAGTCGGTTTTTACAATATCCACGGGAGCAGACGGAGGGGTCTGCAATTAGGCTAGACACGCCCCGGCACAATACTTTGAGAGTATTATTTTTTAATGTTTAAACCAAGAAAGTTTTAAAAAGTAGATGAGATAATAAATTAATTTCCTTATGTAAGTACTCCTAAATCCCGAGAAAAATACTTATCTCTACATAGCACTTGGGTACATCAATCGGTTTAAATACCAAGAAAAATTTAAACCTGAAAAGTAGATGAGAAAAATAAAAACAATACGTAACATTCAACAAAGTCCTTGGATCCCTCAAAGCTTACGTATGTAAATTATTCACTAGTGTCCATACTCAGAGACAGAACTTAATTTTAACAGTCATTATGGTTCCAATAGACTTATAAATTTTACATTGGTGCCTACAAAGTCAAGTCAAAAATACCATAATCTTTGAAATCACAACGATCAATTTGAACGATCATTTTACACAGGCTAGTTCCAAGGGAGGATATCCTCAGAACCATGAGCTCTTACTAAGGGGTAGTCAGAGGCAAGTCCGAATTGTTTATTTGGTTAATGACAACATTTGCTTTGTAGTTAGCAATCCATACGTATTGCCGCATATTGGAATACGAACCGTTAGCCCATTATTTATCCTAAATCGTACATACATATATACAACACACCCTTTTTCCCCGAAGGGGTAGGCAGAGCCTCAAAGGAGCCTTTCTTTTCACCGTGGGAGTCATAAGAATATACATGACAAGTGGTGAGCTCATCGCCGCCATTGCTTTCCACGACCAAAATCCAAAACCATTCCAAACCAAACCAACAGTATTGAATCTAAGTTACTCTCAAAAACAGAATATATTTTTGGTAGGTATATATAAGACTATTTAATTAACCATTATGTTATTTGGGGACTCTGGATGAGGCAGCGAGAAACGTGTTCGAGTTGAACCAAACCGCAATATGAATTGACGAAAAAAGTTACAAACGGAAAGTAGCTTATTCTTATTTCGGAAAGCTTAAGATTGTCGTATTTGTGAGTTACGTAAGAATAATATTCCATGAATAAAATCATATATCTTAAGATGTTTTGTTTTTAACGTGTTGTTTTTCATAATCTTAAGGCTACTAAAGAATTCTAATAAAACGAGGTCTTTTTATTCAGTGTACGTCAGAAGAATATCCTTCGCTGTGGATATTCTTTTATAGTACTTATATGAATTTAAAGCTTTTATTCTAAAACCTGTCGACAGCTTAACGCGACTACATCAAACATCAAAAGAAAACGCGACTACATCAAACCTCGATGGAATTATTTTCAAAAGTAGATCTGTTTATTAAAAATTTTGCTCGGCATCTCCAAATGGTAGTAATTTGATATTTGGTTTATGCACACAAGTACCATGTTGTTCATTATTAAGTTCTACAGAAACAGAATTGAATTTCATTAATACGTTATTGTTTAAAAAAAATATTATAACATTATTATTTTGATTTAGTACCTACTTCGTTTAAAATAAAATATAAGTAAAATCTTCGCACTAGCGAACGTACATACACAACGTACACATACACCACATACCACGTACATGCACCTCCACGGACACTGTCACACAAAAGTATATATTTTTGTACACACCTTTTTTATATTTTTATTATTGGATGTATACAAGTGTATATCTACGTATGGTATTTTTTTTTTATTTCAGCATTTATTTCATTGTACCTACTACCTTTTTTTTTTTAAACTAAATTTTGACAAGCTATCTGCTTGTGCTGTACATTGTAATACATGTGTGATGTACGACTGAGTTATGCTCCAAATACATCTGAAAAAAAATTCTGGACATTTTTCCACTCTACATAACTTGATAAGTCTTATACAATGATATCTACAACATTTTATATTTTTTATATTAAAAGAAAACGAGGGCTATATGACACAAAAAAAATAGTTTTTCGTTAGTTTAAAAACTACAAGCCACATCGACATAAAATGTTGTAGTGTATAAACGGATAAGACTTATTTAAGGTACTCATTGTTCTAGGTTTTTTGAAATAATGAACCAGAAACAAAAACTCGAGATGTAGGTACGTGGGAACATTGAGTGAAGTGTTATTTATGGACCACAGGGATTAAACGATTATATCCTGCAACTTACAGAGTTATTAATGTTTATGAAATGCAAAATACTGTTTCCTACATCAGTGTAATGGTAGACGGTGTAAGTTATTAAAAAGCTAATAAGCGTGTCCACACACACATACTAAAAAATGGTTACTTTTATCCCATCTCAGCAGTATCTTTTTTGTTGGTAATAAAACATACATACCTACTGCTGAAAATAGGTCCATGTTCGGCTTTTCAGGGCCACTTTATTCCAGAGCAAGGTAACAAAGAATAATTCACCAAAAAACCCTAAGGTGTGTGAAAAACACAAAACTCTATTTCTTATTTCATGTGGCTGGTTGTCTCTTGGTTACCCTGTCGGAGATAATGTGGTTTTGAAAAGAACTATTAATGGTGACCAAATTACTTAATGGCTATTATCCCCATCGTTGATAAATGTGGATTTGGAAACATCTCATTTAGTATACTATATAGTTGGTATATGTACTCATATAGGTATTAATTGTCATTGGTGTTTGTTTCTCAATAAATGAGAATGCGACCACGCCAAAGGCAGATTGGAGCTTTGTAACGAAAAAGTTGTCGCTTCTTTTATTTCAAACATTCTCTGCATCTCAAGTAGGGCAACTTTGAAGCAATTTTCCTTTACAAACGTTTTTATCGTTTTCCTCTTGTATTAGAGTCGTAAACTACGAATGGGTTTCGAGGTAAACACCTTCCCGTAACCGGTTTCTTAGAACGTTAACAAAGAAATAAAAAGTTTGCAACAGGCAAATGAATTGTATCAGATGATTTGTAGTGGAGTTTTGTGGGGTTTTTATTTGTATTACAAAACTCTCGCAGGTCTCGGCAGGTTTTGTTATGGATTATATCACTAGGTGGAACTCAGAGCATAGCTGAAATAATGTATGTATAAATACATGCATATGTATGTGTGCTGTATATAAATGTATATATATCTGTGCCAGTGCATGCCAATAAAGATTTGACCATCCACTGAACAATTTAAATTCACCCCGATATTTTCATGACTTTGACGAGAACAAAAAGTATAGCCTGATTTTATTCCAATTTTATATTTCACTTGGAAACTTTGTTGAATTCAAATTGAATACAGCTCCTTTGTATTACAGTCTATGAATACAATTTTGTAATAATAAAGCTGTAACAATAAAATTGTGGATACGTCGTTCTACTGTATCGAAATTTATTGAATAAAAACCCAAAGATGGACTTTTTCTGCTCTTTCGAAGAGAGACGTCGTCCTTTTTTTATTTTATTTCAATTTCTAGTGTTTTTTTGAGTTATATTGTGTAATTTTGGTGGCATTTTAACCGGTGTTGCTTATAAAGAGCACATAGTAGTGAATCTAAATAAAATAAGTCTATTGCGTGTCTTTTCGAAGGGGTGGAAATTGTCCAGGAACATTCTAGTAAACTGCCATCAATTTACTAGAACATGACTTGACAGAAGACTTTGACGACTGGACATTGTTTGATTATATCAATAACTTGAAATTGGCAAAATTGAGAAACTCATCAGATGCCATTAAAAAAAAAAAAAAAAAACCCAAAGATTTGCATAGAAAGGTGGTCGTGAGGTTTTGAGACAAAGAATTCGTTGAAAGAAAATAAATGTCTTCTTCTTCATCATCAGTTGGTAGACGTACACTGCTTCCTAAGGTGGAATTTTAGGTCAAGAAGTTTGCCCAATTCAAGTTTCATAAGATTTAGATAGCACTAAAGGCTGCCAGAATGATCCTCATTGGTTGCGTTCCGCATTGCCATTTGCTATACTGTAATTGGGGGGCTGGCTTCAAAGTATAGAGCGTCATAACTAAAAAGGCATGCCCTCCACCGCTTTTACTTGACACTTGACACAAGCTAGATGTTTGAAAATGATTCTTGTGGGTACGGAATAAGAAATATATTATTTTGACGTAATTAAATGTTGGCAGTTTTAGACTAAACGCGCTCTACACTGGGGGTATTCGCTATAACCTAAGAGATTCCTAGTCAATAACGTGTGACGTCACCCATACGATGATTGCACGCAGATATCGTAAGGAGCCCGCGTTATGTTACGTTTGGTCATAGAGAATAGGGGCCTCAATAGAACTGGGTTCTAACTGAGGGATTATTCGTAATACAGATGGACTTGAATGCAAGTCTGAGCAACACAACTTGGAATAAGCTTGTCGTTTCGAGGCTGAGTTCAGAATCCTCTTAATCATGGGCACCGCCCGCGACCGCGATGGTTCTCTAGTATGTTATTAAGTATTTGTTGGATCTTTGGTATCGGCTTTGTATGTCGTGTTTTGTTTTTTGGTGTGCCAAATAAACGTGTTCTTTCTTTCTTTAGGCTTAGAATTTGCTCAACACATTGAAACCTGAAAATGACTTTAAGTTTTCCACTTTGCTTGCCATTAGAAAAGCCGTACGCTGTAACCTATTTTCATAGCTACGTATTAATTAAAACGTAATTAAATGTAATAAATTTCTGCCACCTTACGAGCGTAAAATTAAAGGTTTTATCTAACGGAACCAATAAATTCATTTCAGCAATAATAAAGTGCCGGGGTTCGTAATAGACGGTTACAAGGGGCGCTTTGTGAGTCGTGCTGAAATAAAACAGGATGTACCTATTGAGTTATTGTGCAAAGAAATCTATGTAGCGTGAACTAAGCAGATTAGGTTTATGATTTGAAATTTTTGATGTGAATACGTCATTAAATTTGCTTAGTAGGAGGCAATCTACAAAACTGATGTTAACAGAATTGGGGGATACAGTTTGGTATTATCAGTTTGGTTTGGCATAATATCTATCATCTTTTCATCATTTCAACGGCATCTGTACTCATCAAATCAGAACACAGCAATACATGCAAACATTACCTATTGCTTGACGACAGCTGAGATAGGTAGTTAATGTAATAAGTGAACTTTGATTATATACACACTAGATAGAGTTTCGTCCTGCAATCACTACAAAAGAAACAGGCCAGCCTTTGCTAGCGCGTGTGCGTGTCTACACACACAAACATGCGCGCAGTTTTGTCTTACACTCGCGTCACGTCATTGCTTTTGTGTCTGTTTGCGTGCGTAAAGATAACAGCTACTGACATATTTCCCAATTTATTGGGAAAAACTGACTATGTTCGGGTAAGTAAGTTTTGCCGGTTACTAGAAAGCAAACAGTGGAATCTGTTGATTTTTTACAGAATCGAGATAGATAGACTAGCGATATTGTGATTATGTCGAGCAGTTGCCCACGACTTCGTTGGCAATAGCGTGTAGGAAAAAAGTCAATAAAAAGTAAACTTGTTTTTTTATAATATTCACCCAGTGACTGTGAACTATAGGATCATTAGGTATTCTGAAAAAAAAAACAATTTGAATGTTAAAATAATCCGTCTAAAAGTCGTTCTACGGACATTATATATTTTCAATTTTCAACTCACAATATAATCTCATCTTTTGATCAATCATCGCTATAGGCGTTCGTTAGAGTGGATAAGATAACGTATGTATGCCTTCGCCCGCCGCGCCACAGAGGGCGATATATTGTACATACTATACTTTTCATAGGTAAAAGAGAAGTAAAGTAAAAGCAGGTGAACCCAATCGATGTTCTCACTTTATAAGGAATCATTTATTCAGTCACCATAAGGAATTTAGCATTCAAAAACTGGCAACACAGATAAAAGTGTCAAGCTTGAGTTGAATAATCGGGGCTAATAAGTTGATTATTTTTATTGAATACTTTTGAAAATACTATGAATTCTTCTATGACTTTACTACACTCGAGAGCAATGAATCCGGGTCACTTAAAGAATCCTAAAAATCTCGGAAACTAAAAATGCTAGGTTAATGCAATAAATTGTATTTAATAGACAATGTAATACTCCTTAAATGAAGGTATTAAAACTTCTTAGTTATTGTAAAGTTATATCATAAAAAAAACAAATTTGAAAAAGGGCCACTTTCGAAGATGGAACTACGAAATTACAGCATTTGGTTTTGCTTTTGTTTGTAATCTGTCATTTATCGTTGTTTGATTTCTGTTTTTTTGTTGTTTGTTTTCTGCGTAAACGCAGTAATGGAAGCACGAGGAGGCAATACGAAGTATTAAAATTCAAGAAAATCGTAATAAAGTTCAAAAATTTCATGTTTCCTATTTTTGTTTTAAGGAGAGATCAGCAGTTTTTTTCTTTATGTAATTTTGTGTTAATAAAATGTATAGTGACTCATATTTTTTTTACCTTCATTTAAGGAGTATTACATTGTCTATTAAATACAATTTATTGCATTAATCTATCATTTTTAGTTTCCGAGATTTTTAACATTCTTTAGTGACCCGGATTCATTGCTCTCGAGTGTAGTTGTTTTTAAACGTCCTTTGTAATTTCTGCACACTTTTATTGCGCAAATCGTCATTGCTAGCACAAATTTCAATTCACGATGCGACCGTTCGCCTTGACAATACAATTGACAATGAGGGCCGGGAAGCGACTTATCAGCTAACTGTTAGCTGATATTTTTTTCGACGCGTTTGTGTCATGAAGCTCTATCTAGTGTGTATATAATCAAAGTAAGTGAAGTGGTTTAACTTCCCCGGAATAACTCTTTCAAAAAAATGTCTAATAAGTATCTACTTGATGTATTGAGTTTTTGTGCAAAGAAATCTATGTAGCGTAAATTAAGTGGATTAGGTGTATGATTTGGAGTTTTTGACGTGAATACGTCATTAAATTTGCTTAGTAGGAGGTAATATAGAAATCTTATGATAACAGAATCGGGGGATACAGTTTGGTGTTGCAGCTACATAATATCTTCCATCTATTTATCAAAAAAAGCAATGCAAGCATTATTGCTTGGCGACATAGATTAGGTAATTAATGTAATAAGTAAAGTGGTTTAACTTCCCCGGAATAATAACTCTTTCACAAAAATATATAATAAGTAGGTAGGTACTCGGACTTTTTGTTAAGGAATATGAGTGAGATAAATAAAAACTGACTGATAAAGGAAAACTGTCAAGCTTTTACATTCGTCAACAATAACCAGCTAAATTAACATCTTGCCTAGAACTGGAAGCAAAAAATTTTCTATGGGGTTGGTTTTGTTGCCAAGTCGATAGAGACATGGATCCAAATGAGGTGGCCTCAAACCGAGGGATACATTATTCATAATGTACCTACTCGTAGAATCAACATTCACATAAGCATTGTGATCATAGTATTGGCATACATACATACATACATACATAAAACTCGTCTTTTCCCCGAAGTGGTAGGCAGAGCCTTAAAGAGCCTCATTTCACCGTAGGTTGCACAGTAGCAGAAACATAAAAATAGGTAGGTATTTAAATGCAATAGGTGAACAGTATACTTAAGAGTTTTTCATCGAATGAGACCCAGTAAAAATTAGATCAGCAAAGTTAAAAACCATCTAATAAAATCGCTTTGGAATCGATAATATCAGTGCGCACAAAGAGCTTAAGCTTATAGCTTCTTTGGTCCTCCTAGCACCAATCACTTTATACCAAACAATGCCAACAAGGCTTTGTTTGCCAAAATTAGAACCCACAATGTAAATGCGGTAACAACTAGTTACCAACTCCATCACAAGCCACCCAGACTGATGATTGCACTTGCATTATTTAACAACTAGCACTATACCACTGATGAAACTTACATAGGTAGTATAGTAGGTTGTTAGTGTTGTTAGTTTAGAAATGTCCCTCTGCCGTCACTAAAATAGATACTGTATATAAA
Organism: Epirrita christyi; assembly: GCA_951392215.1. Taxonomy (NCBI): domain Eukaryota; kingdom Metazoa; phylum Arthropoda; class Insecta; order Lepidoptera; family Geometridae; genus Epirrita; species Epirrita christyi. The sequence goes on along the minus strand of OX595842.1, from coordinate 4,041,534 downwards.
TCTGTGGCATGCACGCTAGCGATATTAAAACGAAAGGTATGACGAGTTTAACGTTTGGTGACCAAACCAAAGCGACCACAAAACAGCCGGTCTAGACAAACGGTATTCACTTCGAAGCGATTCATTTTGAACAGTCGTAATACAATACAATTGATTACGTGATATTTCGATAGCTTACGTCAATCTCAAGATTGTTGTAGTACTTTTCTACTAGCATCATCGCTAAAAGAATGTTACTTTGTTTAATGCCTCAGTAGCGTCAGGATCGGGATTCATATCATCGTATGCTTCAGCATCATTTTGTATGGGTATGCCAACAACGCGTGTGTGATTGCATCCGGACTTAAACATCATCATCATCAGCCCACATTAGTCCACTGCAAGACATAAACTTCTCGCAATACGCGGTACTGAGCTTGGTGTTTGGCTCTTCTCATCCACTTGCGCAAAAATATAAAATAAATAAATGCTGGACATTTTCACACAACATTATCGAGCCCCAAGCTAAGCAGAGCTTGTTTTATGTATATGTATATAATTATTGATATATATACATAAAACAATTATATACAGATAATTGATATACTTAATACAATACATTACAGAAATAGATATTTTTAATTATACATAAAAAAATCCCAGTACACCCTGAGCAAATATCTGCAGATCGTAGAAATATTCGTTCCGAGGTGGGAATCGAACCCGCAACCTCCTGCATCGCAGGCGAACCTTCGCCCGCTGCGCCACAGAGGTCGTCATATGAATGCGTGTGGCATCCAACAAAGACGATCGTTAAGAAATACGTCTCATATTTTCATAATTATTTTTATTATATAAGGTAAATCTCACTTATTCAGTACATATTCATAACGCGACATATGAGAGATGTTCGTGCAAATCTTCACTGTATTTAATTTTGTTTGCAGGTAAGCTCCAAAATTCCAATAAGAAAAGCTCTCTCCTTTTCCACTGTGAGTCTGTGAGTCCAATTTTCTTTTCATTTCGTTAAATTCTATGCAGCAGTACATTTTCTCAGTACATTTACTGATATTACTCTACTTTAGCATATTACTCGACGTTAGTTGAATGTACTGCGAGCCACGGGGAGATATGCATTTTGTATTATTTTAATTTAAATAGAACACACACTGCTTTAGATAACGTTTTACACAAAACTAGTTTATTTATTTATTTGTAAAAAATATAATCATGCCACAAAGTTTACTTATAAACTACCTAAATTAAACAATCAATTTAACACAGATAATAGATAGGGATGTGTATAAGCAAAGTGGTCTACTAGCCCCTACACTAGGATACCCTGTGTTGTGGGTGGCTAGTCTCTTGCAAGAGTTACAATAATAAGAAATTGGGTAGGTACGTTTGCATATAAATAAATAGAAAACAAATGCAAATTTTCTAAAAGAAGTAGAATGTCCAAAATGTAGTGGATAAGTACTGACCTAGTCAGCTACACACACATCAGATCAACACAAAAGTAAGTATAGGAAAACAATTTATGAGTAGGTAGATAATTTTGTACATATAACTAGGTTCGGCTAAGTTAATAAATATTAAAGCTAGGTACAAAATTAGAAGATAAGGTAGGTAACTACTTAAGAGGTACATAAAAAGTTATACAGAAAGAACCAGTGTGGTGAAAGGATAAGATTGCATACCGCAGCAAAGTGTCATTTTTGTTTTTGTTAGTAGTAGAACTTCTTGTGAAAGAGTTCGTCCGGGGACTACCACCGTAATACCTATTTCTGCCGCCAAGCAGTAGTGTTCGCAGTGTTGTGTTTCGGTTTGAAGACTACGGGTGCCAGTGAAATTACAGGCACATGACTTTTCATCTTTATGACTCAGGGTCGTCAGCGCGCGTGTGATGCCTCTGGTGTTGCATGCGTCCATTATTATTAAATAATATAATTATGATATATTTATCGGGCCTGCAGTGTTCAGACGCTTCATGAAAATAACTAAATTGAGAATTTACGACTAATATTGCAACGTGATCTCTAAGGTATATTACCTCTACATATTAATTAGCAGGGAATCTATCAAAATGTAAATTCTCTGGACTGCAGTGTACTAACCTACGCAACGGGCAGCAAGCCAAAACAACATATAAATTATGTATGCAGCTAATAAAGAAATTGATAAGGTAATTCATAAAGGAACGAGAACATTTTTGAAGACAAAAAAAATTAAGTAGCTTTAGGTAATGCGTAAAACAATAAAGATATCAACAAAATAATGATACCCTAGTCTACGTAGAACGCGCGTGATCTAAGCTTAGTGGTACCAACCCCCCCTTTTTGATCGAATGATAGATTTGTTATACACCAGACTCTCTTTATTATTGCACATTCAATTCTTAGGGCCGGTTGCCACCGGGACGGAGAGGAGAGGAAACGAGAGGAGATGTGTTTGAATAAACCAATCTGATTTCGTTATTTCCTTTTCGTTTTTACCAGTCAAGCCTGCCTGCCAATAACCTGCCAGCTTTGCTCTCGTCTCCTCTCCTCTCCACCTCGGTGGAAATCGGCCCTTAATCTAATCTCATCTCAATCAACTCTTACGTCTGTCACTGCGTTTGTAGACGTAGTAACTATTACTAAATCTTCGCATGCATACGTTATCTTTCTTGATAAACGAACAAGAAGGTTGATGATTAATCGAAAGATGACAGAGATGAGATTAAAGTTTGTAACTTTAATCTGTGTGACTAAAGTTTTGAGGTATGCAGTCTAAATTATAATAAAAAAAAAACAATTAAAGTTAAGCAACTTTAAGCATGGTCATATATAATATAGAAGACCAGGCGGTTATAAAAAGGTAAAAATGTTATAAGTAGTCGTTCTTATCGTGCTTGGTAAAAATGTTATAAATATAAAATTTTCACTTTAGCAGCATTTAAAATAAAATAAAAAAATAAAAAAAAACCTATAATATTTCTTAAACTAAAATAAACTTAAAATAACAATTGACTTTAATACAATACATATCTCTTAAAACTTAGTTAAGGACCCCTTGCGGGTATAGGCCTCCTCCAAAAGTTGCCAAACTTTTCTTCCCTTAGCTTTCTCCATCCATGACTTTCCTGCTAACTTGACTATATCGTCCTGCCACCTTTCCAGTGGTCTCCCTCTATGCCTCTTGCCATTTGGGCCCTTCCATTTGGATGTTTCTTGAGTCCACCTGCCATCTTCTGTGCTGTCTTTAGTACGCACAGAAGATGGCACAGAAGCATTTATAGCTTGTATATAATTTAAGCTTATTTAATGTCCAAGCTTAAAACTACAAAAAGCTTTAACCTAGAAACGAAAAATGCCCGCTCACCATCCTGGAATCTCTGGAGCGGCATCGGAATGATTCCCACGTTGTTTAAAATGTAAAGCTCGAATAGCTTGCCTTTGAATTTGTTACAGGCACGTGATAAAGCGTTTAAGTAAATTGCCAATTTTTAACACGTTTTTGTTGGAGGAGCGTTGCTATATTATTATATAAGTAGGTATTCTATTGAAAAACAATTTAGTTCATAGTTATACAAGTTAGGTTAATCGCAGGATTTGTATTCAGAACTCATTTTTATAATTTACCTAATGTCACCACAATTTTTGAAAGTGATTGTATTAGTGTTCGCTCGCGTTTTTAAGAAACTTGCATATTTTTTAGTTTTTAACCGACTTCACAAAAAGGAGGAGGTTCTCAATTCGGTTGTATTTTTTTTATGTATGTTTGTTTCCTCGTATCTCCGTCGTTTATAAACCGATTTGGAAAATTCTTTTTTTTATTCGAATATATACTTCCAGATTGGTCCCATTTTTTTCAGAATCTAGTTCTGATGATGGAATCCATGAGGAATTGAGGGAACACCTCAAATATTGTACGCATACATATAACGATTTTGATTTTTTCAACAACAAATCAAGCATTTGCATTCAGAAAGTATCATAACCCTTTCACCACTATGGTTTTTTCATCATTTATTTTTAATCCAGATATTTAGTCGAATACAATGGTGGAAGCCGGTTTTTTAAATGAAAAGTTATTCTCCAATTTTAACCTAATGATGTGTCTGCCATAAATAGTAGGTAGTATTTACACAAATCTTCGACAACTATTTAAAATATAGGAAACCATTTTCACAGAACCAAAATAGCAAGATTACATCTTAATCTAAATGTAAGTCTATTGAAACCAAACTACGAGCATTCACCCTTTATCTGGACATGGCAATAATCTAAAGATTTACATAGCCAACCCTTCAGTTAATGAAATCAGAAGGGACCATTCGAAGTAACTCGACCTGAGTATGAGTAACCCCAATTAGATTTTCAAATAGGTACCTACAGCATAAGAAAACAGCTTAGTCACTTATGAAAATAACTTCTTATCATAGCTATAACTGGCGACCTGTAATACAGGTTTTTTTCAAAAACCTATTTCAGGCACCAGTCTCTCACAAAACAGGTTTACTTGGTTCGACACGAACAATGCTATCATAAAAAATAGTTGTTTTTATTTAGTTTTTTTGCGCTTAGATGAATGACAATTTAACCTTTTTGTGATGAGAGAAATAAACTATTACTATTATAACTAAACAGGAAGGAGGCTTCCAGGCTGCATCCTATTTTGTTTTTTTCTAGGATTTTGTTGTTACCCCACATTGACCCACTGCTGGGCAAAGGCCATCCGCAGGTTTTTAGTTATTGCTGTTACACTGACATGCTAATGTCTGCTGGTATCATGTAAAAGAAGACCACCCGAATGCGTATATACAAACTCTGTTTATGAGCCAGCGCTAAACGCGTTAAGCCGCAACAGATTTGCGGAGCCGCTAATAGAATGTTATATAGGTACGTACACAATATGATTCGAGTCAGAGCCTGAGATAACTAAAAAGTGGTTATGTGTGAGTCAAGGCGACCATAGTAACCAAAAGGCCATTTTCAGTTGTGTGTTTGGCCTAGAATAGACCTCTCCTCCTCCCGTGGATGTCGTAAAAGCCGACTAAAAGATTGCACCAGGGTATGAGTAGCAGCATCTTCCTACTCAGGTAGTTGCTGCTACCAATACTGCGATCACCGATCCGCCTGCCAAGCGTGGTGATTATGGCAAATCTCCTTATTCTGAGGGAGGCCTCGTTCAGCAGTGGATGTCTATCGGCTGATGATGAAGAGGATAATGGCATTCACAGAGTTTGGATACACGCCACCCGAACACATTTTACAGTCTTACTCAGACAGTAGCTTTCTTGGCCCATTAAGGGATCTAGGATCTTCATCATCATCATCATCAGCCTGAAGAAGTCCACTGCTGAACCTATAGGTAACCCTTACCCTTAGAATGCCACGATGCACGGCCTTGAGCCTCCTCCATCCACCGACTACTTGCGACGTTTATAATCTAAGATCTTACTTAGCCATTCAAATATGTTTCTATTACTCATTTATTTCTTGCTTGGTTTTTATATTTGAATACTATACACAATATGAATATTGTCGGACTTCCTTTTAGAAGAAATATCTACTGTAATTTTATTTTTCGACAACATTGTTTGTACGTAGAATACCAGCTCTTTACTGATGAAATAGATTTACATTATGACTAAATTGAATGTCTGAAAGGTTTCTATTTGATAAATTGGGTAAATGGGTACCTAAACAGAGAATATGAAGGCGACGCCTTATCGTAACAAAATACTCATGTATTATATTTTGTGTACATGTACACAAATAATACACTAAAAATAATACATTATCGTACTCATCCTCATTTCTCATTCTTTCAGATATTTTGATGTAATTAATTGCAATGCTAGGTATTTACTTTTTCTTAGCTTTCGTTTAATACACATTTAAATTAATTGAGTTTAATCATTATTTTTTTTTATTTATTTACCATTTAATATTGAATTAAAAATTACATATAAATAGCACTTAAAAAAACACCAAGGTTTGTAGGGATATTAGTGAGTCATAAAGATACCGTTACTGAGTCATAAATATAAACGTGATGAAAAAATATTAAGTCAGTGAAATAAAGTAAATACAAAAACTTATTCGTCATACTTGGAACTAGGTAAATGCGTTATTGTTCTTAGTGTCTTCCCATGTTAGCTATAACATATTATAATTTAGGATTGAGGTTTTTTTGCATAATACTATCATCGAGTAACTCAGTAGGTATAATAGTTCAACCGTGGAATCAAATAAGCAGCTGTCCTCTCGCCGTACGCATAACATTGCTTTGCACGCGACGTGCACAACTGGTTTGAACAGTGTACTTTAACAATAGTAAATCAAAGAAAACGTAAAATAAATTAAAATATTTTTTTTAGTAATAAATTAAATGGCACTCTCAAACGCCGAGTAAATAATTGTCTTTTCTGACACTGTTTGTTAGAATGATTCATAAAAAACCTTTTAGCAAAAAATATAAATAATTTATTCCAAACACCACCCCAAGAAATTACTTTTAAATTTAATTGAAAGGCAGAAAGCATGCGGTTGCTTAAGGGGGCGTCTTACTGTTTCATTAAGTGCATTAGTCTACTCTGTAGAATTTCCATAAAAAGACTCCCACATTTTGATTTAGTTACGCTCTCCCTTTGATGTAAGTACTTAAATTGTTTTTTTATGATAAAGTATTCTCCTATTAAAATTCCCGTTATTTTGTTTCGAAGAATGTATTTAAAAATGAAAATTTTCTATGTAAATACAAAGGATTTCCTACCTATTGAGCAAAGCTTTCAAAATTAAATATTTATCAACAGGAAACAAAATTTACAAAATAGGTAAGAGAGTGGTTGCAGTCCCATGGGACAGTTGTATATATTGCAGAATATAAAAATAAGCCCAAGACCATGTCACACTGAAGAATATATCCAGAGAGATATATTCTTCAGTGATGGTGCGGGTAAAGATTAGTGTACTGATCACGTGTACTAAATTTGATAGATTTTGATGAAATAATAGCCAAAATAGAAGCAATCTTCGTTCACGTACAAAAGGGCCTAAGCACCCTACCGGTAACCTCCTATTAACAATAAAAAAAAAACTATCTTCTAGGTACAAACAAGCAAATGCCACTGAGTGAATACAGTATACTGTAGTCTTCTTACGAACCAACCACGGCTAAGAATATCCAGTTAATAATACCATTTTTTCTTTCCGTATCTTCAAGGTCCGTATCTTTCACCCCGTCCATAAAATAGCACTTTACAATTTCAGAACACGCACATTTTTCGCTTCATTTTCCCTGTCGATATCCCATCAACTACGGCCGCCAAAAAGCTTTGTTCGTTTATTCAGACCGCGTATAATATAGTAGTGGCAATTGGCGTCCCGAAGGCGAGAGATAAATATGTATGTACCCGGACATTGGGATAGACGGGTCATCACCTGTGACGGTGTATTTGTGACCCGTTTCGCACTTTTGTATTTGTGAGGGTTGACGATAACATTGTTTTTTTTACCGTATACAGCTCTTTTAATGGAAGCCGATTTTCAAAATCAATTAAGTGGGCAGTTCAATAAACAATTCACCAAGTGCGAGTTAATTCCGTATAATGGTATACCTCACGTCGAGAGGAACCTCATTTTTAGGGTTTCTAATTACGACAAGGAACCCTTATAGTTTCACCATGTCAGTCTGGTCAGTCAGTCCATCCATATAGTCAGAGGCATTTTTCTCATTGACTATAAGTGCTATTAATTCGGGAAAACTACATACTCCATGTGGAAAACCGCACGAGTGTCTCCGCTCCATAGAAATGACGATCCGATCCAAATCCATGAAAATGCAGTGCAAAATTTCCCTCAGGGCTTAAAATTTTATTATATAAATGAAAAGGATATTATTTTCTAGTTTTATGTGTAATGGAAACCGATTGTAATAACGCCACGGTGCCGGTACCGGACGCTGAGTAAGCTGAACTCTGTCCAATTTCCCGTTCCGTCATATTTATTGTCTCTTACAATATTCGTGGAGAACGCTGAGTAGTCTATCGTACTTCTGTCGTATAATACTACTACCACTGTTATTGTAGAGGGAAGTGGTATACACGAGCTAAGTATACATATACCCTCTTAAGCCGGTTATTCATTAGGCAACATTTGTTAATAAAAACAGTTTATAAACCGTGTTTCACAATGTAAGCCGGGTATTCATTAGGCAACATTTGTTAATAAAAACAGTTTATAAACCATGTTTCACAGTGTAAACCGGGTATTCATTAGGCAAAATTTGTTAATAAACACTGTTTTTTAACAAATGTTGCCTAATGTATACCCGGCTTTATTCCTTATGAATTTTAAAACCTTTGAAATAGCTTTTGTTTTGTTTTGGCGTAGGTATGTCATTTTACATCAGAGATAACAAAACAAAAGCTATTTGAACTAAAATAGGTTTAAAAATTGATAATGAATGGGGTTTTGTATGTAAGAGCTTATTAAAATAACATAGGATTTGATAAATCCTTTAACTCTGTTATTATGAGTTCCAAAAAAGTGAATTTAAAATATCGTTTAAAATTGATTTAGGTTTAATTCAAATATGATTTTGTTTTTAAAATTTTGCACAATGTTTTTTTTTATTCGACACATTACTAATTCTAGCAGCATACTAAATTTGGGAATGGAATTCTTTCATTTACGTATATAAAAAAAACCTAAATTCTGTGTTTCATCAATCTTTATTAGCTTTTTATCTGATACTACAACAAAAGAAATCCTCTCAACTTTTTATTCCAGCTATTTTACAGAACAAACGCTGAGCAAACAAAACTTGTACCTACTCCATAACTCGGGAGCAACAAAAGACTCAATTATTAAAGTCACGAGCTAAACAAAGTTATTAAGATAAGAAGGCATCCGCTAAAAATAGTCCTTGCCAGATTACAGAGATGTACCAGAGGCATAAACCAGCCCTTTGTGGGTCGAGTAAACTAAGCATCTGGTGCAAGTCATAAGATTCTACAGTTTACCATTTTGGTAAAGAGTTTGGGATTCTGAGGCTAGTCTAACAGAACGCAGAACTTGTAAGAGCAGTGCCAAGCGAAGTATTTGATGATTAGCTGAGTCTTCAAACCATGGAACAGCATAATGATACATACCTGAGGCAATATCAACATATATGCGTTCATACGACTAGTATGATGACTAACGTTATCAAGACGCTATTGGCCAATGACATCGGGGTAGCTTGAAATGTTTGTAATTTGATTGGTTAATATTTGACATTTACTATCGTCTCGCTAGCAACTCTTATCGTAACTAACGTTAGTCCGCCAGTGATAGCCGTAATCGTCAAAGGAGTGTACCCAAAATATAGTAAATTGGTGATACCTTGTAATCAGATATTTTACTAAATGCTTAGCACTAGTAAATAGATTAAATACGGTGGCAGGTTATTTAAATATCTTCCTCACTTGGTTGGCACAGTGTTCATAAAACAGATTTATCGCTACCTCTCTTGACATAGGCCCATTCACACAGGCGAAGACTTAGCTCCGAGCTATTGGCAATTATAACAGCCGTACTTCAAAGAGAGACAAGATGCCGGAATGAGGTGCTTTTCACACGTCCCTGGTGTTCTATACGCAAACAGGTGTTTGATGTTTTGACAAGACTAAAGGACGAAGGAATTGAGATTTTATCATTAAATATTAATAGGTAGGTTGTGAAAGATTACATGGTTCAACTTTAACTGAGATTAGCAAAACTCGCGTCGATTGTGCTGCTGCTGTGCTGCTACTGGGATCTTGAAAATATTATATATACACAGATACCCGTTTATCTAAATTAAGTTTTAATAATAAAATGAGCTCTAGAGAATCACATTTCCATAGCAGTACATTTATGAATACCTGATAATAATTATGTTCGGAAAAATAAACTTAATTACAAAAAAAGCGACAGTCGTAATCCTTGGGTGATGTATTTGTGGCAAATTAAACACGGATTATCAATAGAAATTGAGATAATTATTTCAAAGCAACTTGGTACCGATCCTTTCACATTACAGGAGAGTTTTAACAACTAACCATTAAGCTCTAGTATCTATGCTCTAACATTGGGACTAACATTGCTCAACATGGTGCAAACAAAATGTAAAAATTAATATAAAGTGCAGACTATATTTTACAAAACATGTCAAAAAGGTTTTCAAAATCCTATTAATTTGAGTGGCACCGTAGTAATTACCTGTGATTTGTGTTTATCAATACAAGGATCTAAGACTGACACAAAAAAAAAATCGAGTTTGTGAAAAAAAATACTAAAATAATCTCTATCAGTTATTTATTCTCCAAAATAAAAATAAAAACCCTCCACGAAATAATTCAATTCTTTATACTGAACCTGGTGAAACCGTAAATTTTATTGATGATTCTTTCACCCTATCTATGTAGATTTGCCTCGCATCAAAACATTTTTCACTTTCGTAAACCCCACTTTTCAGCAAGCTTAACCATATCAGTAGATTTTACTGCAAATAGTGTTACGATTCAAAATACACTAAATATTTCAGATGTCAGACGTAGGGCGTAGACGGGCACCTTTAGTAAAAGACCTGTCTGCACCAGCGAGAATAACGCGTTGTTCTTTTCACGTTACATTGCGAAACGTTGAAAGTCAAACTAAGAAGTTCTTACAGCCATTTATGTCAATATCAATTGATCCCAGAATTAATTATTATTGTAAGGAAAACTTTCTGATTCAAGTAAAGTAAGTTTATTCAAAATAATACTACTATGTATACAACAAGAGTTTTACAAATATGTTTTATTCTTCACTATACAAAAAAGGCGAGCTTAATGCGTTTTTGATGAACCCTTTGATGCTGTATCCAGTATATCAGTATATCAGTAGAAATCCACTGCTGGATGAGGCCTCTCCCATAGCATGCATACTGTACAACCCTAACGTGAAATGGAGGGGATACCATTATCACCACACTTGGCAGGCGGATTGGTGATCGCAGTTTGGTGTTAAGTACTCAGGCTGCTGCCCATCCCATGGCGTAATTTCCTTAGTCGTCTTTTACGACATCCACAGGAGGAGTTGGAAGAGTCCTATTCTTAGGCAAAGACTACAAAGGATATACATTATATAAGTGTACTTAAAACGCACCAACATTCAACCACATTCATGCAATAGCGTAAATATTTAGTCTATTTGATCAAATACTAGTGTATTAGCTAAGAGTTACAAACAACAAATTTTTCCATGAAAGTGGATTATATCAGCGTGGGCGTTGGATCAGACATCTCAGGCTGATCCTGGAGACCCACACTTTTTTGTAGACTACAAAAATTTGTGGGTAAGTGCTGTTCCATATTTTTTTTATGTTTATTTATTATACTTAAAAATTAACACAAAATTAGTTTTTATATACACTCACTCTAGTTGCCTTCTAGTAATGTCAGTAGTAGTAGTAAGTAATTGCTAGTTACGTACATATTATTATATATATTATATCGTACAGAAATTGCGTGAGACGAGTGCTTAGTTCGAGTTTATCTTGTCTGTGTCCCATCCAGCTTGACGTTAAAATCCGTTCGTGAATTCATGGCTTTATCAATTCTTCTACTACATTTTATCTATGTGATATGTCAAGTTGATATTAGAATATTAGGTTTCGCGTTTTCTTCAAGTAAATAAGTGGAGGATCAGCGACCGTATCATGTTATCAAAAGCGCTTTAATGTTGTATGTTGTTGGGCAGAATCAGATTACTAAGGCGTGTCCATTACTCGCTTTGTGAACAACATGACGAACAATTAATTTGAATACTTTGCTGTTGGTAATAATGGAGTCGCCTGATCAAACGCATAGTATGCACCAGGGCTTCTAACAACTGACCATCACATAATATTTTTTTTATTTTTACTTAACTAAACTATTAATATAAAAACTATATTAATTTAAAGACTAGGTACATTATTTATTACACTTGTTTATTTCCTTGAAAATGATCAATAAAATTTGTATTTCATCTATTTTCATACTTATATAACTAGTTTTTTTTTTACCATAATCGAATAGATTCAAAGTAGGTACCAAGTTTATAGATAAACGTCTGTTGTTCTCTTGGTCTTAAAAAGGCTCTAACAGAAAACCAGCGAAGGTTGTTTACAACCTACATGTTCTGAGTTAAAGACCACAGTTGGAAGAAGAATCCTCCATAGAATGCAATAGGAGGATTTGTCATAATCACCAAGATTTACCAGACGGATTGGTGATCCCAGTATGGTGTTGAGTTATAAGGTTAATTCTGCTGCCTAGCCCTTGGTCGGTTTGTCAGCATTTACAACATCCATGGGAGGAGACGTAGGGGTCTATTTTCAGGTTGGACACACAATAGCACAATTAATTAAATCAATATTATGGTAGTACCCGAAACTGTGAAGTGATATATAAGTGAAACTGTCGGCAAAAGTCTATAATCAGTGCGTGTTGCCATTGATGCCTTACGGCACTGAGACGTGGTTGCTAACTATTGGTCGTATAGACAAGCTCAAAGTCGCGCAGTGGCTATGGAGAGAACTAAGCTAGGAGTTTCACTACGTGATAGAATCTGAAATAAGGAAATGCGTAGAAGAACCAAGGTCACCGACATAGCTCTCAGAAGTAGCAAGTTGAAGTGGCAATGGGCAGGTCATATAGCTCAAAGAACTCATAACCGTTGGGGAATAAATAGGTTCTCGAGTGGCGGCCACAAACCGGATGACGCGTTAGAGGAAGGCCCTCCACTCAATGGACTAAAGACATTATAAATGTCGCGGGGAGTCGTTGGATGAGGCTGCTCAAGACCATTCGTCGTGGCATTCTAAGAAGGAGGCCTATGTCCAGCTGTGGACTTCTATAGGCTTATGATGATGATGTAGGCATAAGTCAAAAACAAACCCTGAAACAAATTGTGGAACTGCCAATGACCATGGATTAACAAAGTTAGCTGTAGAACTATTGGGACAACTTCTGCCACTGTAATAAGTACATCCTCTGAGAGCTAGTTTGCAGTCACATAACTTTGCAACCTGATTGGTCCCAGGGAGAGCCGTTTGAGCGGACCTGTCTTACGGGATTAGCTATTGTGACAGCTAAGCTGCGGTTAAGTTAATCTTTGTTTAATTGGAAGAGTCTTGTTAAGGATTACGGAGCTGATCTTATCGATCGATTGACGTTGGGAAGTCACCGGGAGAATGGAATACGTGATAAATAGAAGTACATTTTTATTAAAATAGTACCCACAAATATTTAATTAAATTAAAAGCATTTATTTCACTTGCAATGTATGTATGTTTGTCCGGGTGGAATCTTGAAACAGAGTTTTGAACCAGTTCCACCTAACCGATTGAGCTGAAATTTTGCATACCTGTCAAATTCCGATGACAATACAATATTATGGTTACAGCGAGCTGATCTGATGATGGAGATGGAAGGTGGACAACTGAACTTTTCGATGATTAACAGTAGCCTGGCAGTGTTTGGGCTCATTTTGATCAGCTCACGGGTCCAATCACTAATATAAAAAAAGCTTTATTTGAAAAATAAAATTTTCATAAAAATTTTATTTTACAGTAACTTATAGAACTATACTTACCTATTTCTGTCTTCAAGTAGTTGCAAGTCGCTACCAGTCGTTACCACTAATATATTACATACGAAAGTTGAAAACTGTAAAGATAAAAAAACGTCCAATTTGTATTGGAAGTCAGTAAATAATAAACAAAACAAACCGTTAATAACATTTTCAGGAAACAGAGAAACAGTAATAAGTATCCAGAACCGACCCAATATCAGAAATCGGCCCAACATCAGTAGCATCGCTTTTAATTGATGGCTTCATACGGATCCCGGACCGTGGGGCTTCGGCTAATTGGGGTTCGTTAGGTGGCGATTGTTTGCCGACGGTGTCCAGGTGTAACACGGCTCAATTTCGATTTAATGTGGGGAACATCGATCTTGGCCAAATTACGGTAATTCATTGACCCCTAGTAAGTAGGGGTAAAAGTTTTGATATATTATGTGAAGTGGTACTTATTTTGGAGCTTTTAGAAACCATAAATGAAGTGGTAGACCAAACTTTCTTACATTTTGTTTCTGGCTGTACAGTCACGTGCATTTTATAACCAAAGTCAAAGTCAAAGTCAAAAAGAACTTTATTCATTGAAATCACAAGGATCATTTTGAATCGTCTTATATAAAATTAAATTACTCCTGTTCCAACGCGACCAAGCCTAGAAGAATCAGGCAACAAACTCGGCTTGGCTTACATAAATGGTCCGTCTTACCACTAGGTGAGAAGCGCCTGTGTGGTGCCTCGGAGCAAGGAGTTGCTGATACATAGTAAATGAGAACTTAAAAACCTTAGGAAGGTAGTCAAAAGTAAATAAACATCAGCAAAAATATGCAAGACAGCACACGCTACGCTTGTTATACTTATAAATAATAATTTAATACAAACATGTAAATAGGTAAGTACAGATATTGCAAATTTCCATTTTAGCAGTCGAGGGGCAGAGCGACATCAGGCCACGCGGCTTTATCATTAATATAGTCATCAAGAGTGTAATACGCTTTTTTAATTAGATTCATCTTTATGTAGGATTTAAATCTTCGAATAGGAAGTTTAAATGCACCTTCTGGAAGTTTATTATAGAACCGTACAGAATTCCCCATAAAAGACCCACTTACTTTCTTTAATCGAAATTTTGGTATATTTAGTTTGTGTTTATTTCTCGTGTTAATACCATGCACGTCACTTTTTATCATAAAACTATCCAAGTGTTTATGTGTATGTAAACCAACTTTATAATTGTGTTCATACTTTTCCCCATAATCTTATCCATTATGGTGAACATGTATTTGCACGCATCGATCGGATTGCATCAGGTGGATTTCAATATTATAGGTTTTACCCTAAAAAATTTTTCTTTCAGCAAAACTTTGAGGCTACAGAGAGTTGAGAAATCGCGAAAGTTTTAAAAATACCTATCTATTACAGAGAGTTTATTATATAGGTGCATCAATCTGGTGGCATATATTGAAACCAAAAAGCGAAAATGATTTGGTTTCTATACGTTGTCTATTCCATGGAACCCTCATAAGATCGTCCACTCCTTCCAAATTAATATTCGTTTTATAGAATGAATCCTAAAACTTTTCTAGGTGACACTACTTGATATTCAGTAAAGTTTATTTTTGCAGGAAAAAAGTATTCGGTCGTGTTGATGACAAAAAATAATATTTATTTTGAAGGTATCATCTAATACTTTTTGGGCGAGTCAAGTTCGGCTGAGTAGATGATTTACTCAAATTTTCTTTGAAAATTTGTCATCGCTTACATAATTATGTATATTATGCATGCACGTGACTGTACACAAATTATTCAAAATCGCGAAAAGAGGTTTTTTGGTTTATAATTAGTTTTATATAAATTAAGAATGTTAGACGGTTTAATTTAGGTACAAAACCGACAAAACCCAAAGACAAAGGAATGTCGGAACATTGAAAATTAAGATTTTTACCAAATCATTAACAAAACGCAGCCTATTCTATAAGTCCCGTATTTTGCAATTTCTTCTTTGTTCCATTGTGTTACGGTTCAAAGGAACATTTCAACGTATGTTTATTTTACAACTAGTAATATTATCTACCTCTCTGAAACCAAGACTGAACAAACATAAACACGGTTGTATTGAGCTATTCAAACATCGTAAGAGCTTATAGAGCAGTTTATAGCATTGCATTGGGTTTCAAGCCTTAGCGTGAAGAGATAAGAGTTCTTTTGTCATACTTAGAATTATGATCATGTGCAAATAGATGACGGATTTATGAAAGAGCTAGCATTCCCACGCGGTTTCTTTCGCGTTAGTTTCCTGTTGGTACTGAATTTCGGGATTAAAATATTCTGTTTATATTTAGGTTTTAATCTATCTGCCTACCGAATTTCATCAAAATTTGCCAAGCCGTTTTGGTGTCAAAGACCGATAAACATCCAATCAAATAAAAAACAGACATTATTTGTATTTACAACATACATTGTTTTGTGTTGCCAATAAAATTATCTTGTAAGTAGGTACCTAATTTTATATATATTTTGTATCATTCTAGTTATTTCATGACTTCAAATAAAAATTACCCAAACTGCAAAACTCGAATACTTTTATCAAATTCGCATACTACCATTTGATCTAACCCGTACTGCCAATTTTAGTTCCTCCTAGTTTTCGCGCAGGGGCGCTGCAAGGAAATGTATGGAAGGAAACGTATCTTCATAATTATAGTTTTCGAAAACTACCAAAACTCGTACTAGACGTACAGTAGGTACATACTTTCTGGCCGTTGTTTTGAAGTTTTCGAGATAGTACAGTCAAATTAGGTGATTTTTTGCACAAGTGTGGAACTAATTAGATGTAGTCATGAAAACTTTTCTAATTGTTTTGTATGGCTTAAAAATCACCTCTAATAATAAGCATCAGTAATTTCACCCTACGGAACAGAGTGTAATAGGGTGAAAACCATAAAAATATCCGTAACTTAATGGGGGAAATAGAAGTAGTCGGTGCAATTTGGCATAGACTTTGAACCGTTATGAAAACATCATTCTACATTTGCACCAAGTATTTTTTAAATCCGACATACGGAACATACAAAAAAAAAACATTTACAAAAAAAACTTTTTGTGGTTATTACGGCTCCGGGAAAATTAAGGTAGTCGGTGCAAACTGATAGACATATCAGAAAAATGTTCGAAATACATTACCAGGTTTGCACCATGGTGCGTCTCACGGAAGGCACTTTTGCATATTTTATTGTCGCTCTATTTCGGGGAAAATTAATGTAGTTCTGGAAATCGACTTAAACTTATTCATTTAATTAGTACTACATCCGCCGGAAGTTTAATACTGGTTTTTTTTACGGAAGATGCATTTGTTCAACACTGTGTTCCCTACATGCACGTGGATTTTATTAAAATCATAATGCACTAAGACAGTCTCTCGTATACGTAATTTAACTTGCATCAAGTAATTACTTTCTATTTTAAAATTTACGGCCTTTTTAAGTTTGTACCTAATATTTAAAAGGGTTCCGTAAGCGCCAGAAACGGTGCAAACCTAGGATAGCTTCTTTTCGTGTCATCTAACGTTTCCATAAGAATCCACGACTACACGATTTAGGTCCACACTTTTTGCTAATTTGCCTGTACTACAGAGGACATTTTAGCGCTTCCTACATAACACTCATGCATTTAAATCAGTAACTAAATTATATAATTTCGTAATATATGCCTTTGTATTTACGTTACACCAAAATAATAACAAAGTTTGTGTCTAATTACAATATTATCATCTAAACCCGGCAGTCGCTCGTTAGGAAATCCCGTTCGCATTGTGTTGGAGGCGAAATGTTAATTAGTGAATTAATGTCAGAGGTTGAACCTTCATGAATAGGTACCAGCATGTCCCATTTCCATGTAGTC
Source organism: Epirrita christyi (assembly GCA_951392215.1). Lineage (NCBI taxonomy): Eukaryota > Metazoa > Arthropoda > Insecta > Lepidoptera > Geometridae > Epirrita > Epirrita christyi. The sequence goes on along the minus strand of OX595842.1, from coordinate 4,024,042 downwards.
TTAAGTACGTAGGTACGATTCCGAGTAGCTTTTTCTGTTTTCATATTAGTTATATTCTCATATTTGTTAGTAGTAAAACTTCTTTGTGAGAGAGTTCGTCCGAGGAAGTACTATTTCTACCGGCAAGCAGTAGTGCTCGCATTGCTGTGTTTCGGTTTGAAGGGTACGGGTGCCGGTGAAATTACAGCCACATGAGACTTATCATCTTTATGTCTCAGGGTTGGCAGCGCGCGTGTGATGCTTCGGTGTTGCAGGCGTCCATAGCCTACGGTTACTACTTACCATCAGGTAGGCAGGTTGTTTGCTTGCCCTAGTAGTATAAAAAAAATAAAAATGTGTTGTAATTTAAACATGGGCATTTCCGATTCAGAAGACAATGCGAGGTAGGTAGAGGTTGTACCGTATTTCCATCATAATCTAAGTAAGTTTGGAAGGAGTCTCAAAGCTCTAAAACTAGTACTAAAATAATAGAAAAATAAATCATCCATTCTAATAAACTCCCGAATTTATTTGCGGCTCCAAGATTTATTGGTCAGCTAAAAATCTCTACAGCCTTTCCGATTTCGTCCCCAATTTTCAGGGACAATTTTTATAGGTATTAATGTTACGAGTATCATACGAATCAACATTAACTTCAAGTTGGTACCTAATATAAATAACATCATGAGCGTTATAATTTTAACATTATTTATGTTAATTTCAATTATAGTGACTACATGAGTATTACCCAAAAAAACTAATGTTTTGACTTAAATAATTTTTTTTCAATGTTTTGGACTTAAATTGGCTGCCTGGAATATTATTTTTTAGTTTAGTTGCGTAGTTTGCCTACGTTAACAGCTACGATGTAGGAGCTCGTAGTACTGTCTACGGCTGTAGACAATGCAACGAGCTACAATTATAATGTACAAAGTTCTACACTAGACCAATCTAAGTGAAAATTGTGAGTAAAATAGGTACGTCTGTATAACTTCATCAAATCCATTTCCCGTCGAAAACAAAGCTATCAATACGTACATTTGACGTAGCTGATAGCGGCTGGATTTATGAGTTGATAAGAGAAACCATTCTGTTAATGGATTACTCCCGTTAGGAAAGATTCCGGGGAATTCCACTGAGGTATTCAAGTTAATTTGGGTGGGTGACGCAGAAGATAAATGTTTGCGTAGCTGCGCCCCTGATTAAATTTTTTTCGAATGAAAAACAATAATTGTTTTGAAAATTTCATACAATATTGGACTAACCCCATTGGTCATTATTCTGAATAATACTACTAACCTGCTCATATCTGAATGGCTGTAGATTTAAAGTGGAATATCACTTTGTCGTGTGTCATAATGAAATTAGGTGATCGATAATGTTTAAATATTAGTAAGCAAGAACACAGATTGAAGGCCTTAAAACAGTTTTTAAGGTAATTATCACTAGAAACGGGATATTTACCATGATTTTTGAGTTTTGTTGATTCCCGATATTTCGGCACAGTTTCATGCGCCATGATCACGGGAAAACAAGTTTTTTTTAAGGTATTTTTTAATAATTTCAAGCTTGAATAGCTTAAAACGCTCTCTTTATCTAGGCCCTAAATACCTAATGAACGGTAAATAATTGGAACAAATCAATGTATAAAGCATTGACAAGCACTAGAGCGAGTGACTCCGTAACACGGCTAATCGTGTTAGGAACGCATCCGAGGCCACCCCACTAGGGATGTGTACTATGCAGAGGATGAAAATATGTGTCGATAATAAAAAACCATTTCGAAACCACTTTTAAATAATCTTTTGTATTACAAACCAGATAAGATAGAAGAAGGCTCTCCTCTTGATGAATGTCGCAGGAATTCGGTTGATGGAGGCGGATCAAAACCGTTTGTTGTGACATTCTAGGGGAGACGCATATGTCCAGCAGTGGACATTTTATCAAATAAATATGTATTGCTTGTTATATTTGTAACTTTGCGCAGCTATTGCAATACTTAAAATGTTCTGTAGTTAAAATTAGTTAACAGAACACACCACCAGTTGTTTTTACAAAACTCAAAAAGTATTCATCGATATCGATATTTTCACCCCTCCATTGACCCCTTACTAGTCCTCTACCTCCCTACTTTACATCGCAGGTGAGTGGTCGTAAACATGCCTACGATAAGTAATATTAGCATCCGCTATCGCATTCTCTGGAGCTGTTATTACCTACGAGGTAGTAAATCTCTGCTTCTATCTGAAGGGCTTGTCAAGTAGAATTGTTGTAATAAGTACCTACATGGAGCTTGTCAGGTCTTTGAATGTAGAATTGTTTGATCATTAGATAGATTTTAACCGGTTTTACTTACGTAGATTATATTCGAGTTTACGACCCGAGGTTTCGAGCAATCTATCTAATCATGAATAACATCACTTGTGAAAGTTTTAATCAAAAAATTATTTGATCGTTTGACGAATTCTTTGAGAAAAGACTCTGCAAGCGTATTATAATTAAAAGCTTTTATTTAACTACACTTATGCAAGTATGATAAAAAAGAAACAAAAACCGAAAATGCTAAACGTATATGTAGTCTAATCTTGCAAATAAATTTTAAACTAGTTTCACACAGCCGAAAGCTGAAATTTTGCAGATTTATCAAATTCTGATGAAAATTTTTTATTTTAGTGACAGCGAGTTATCTCTCAAATTATATTATATAAATATGTTAATTTAAGAGTTATTTAGGCTACCAACCTTCTCTTATAAATACTAAATTAAAGTTAAGCTCATTGTATGTGAACTTTAAAGTTTTTCTACGAGTTTTTTAAATTTTAATAAAGTTCTTCAAAGCGAGATTTAAGGTAACTTAATAGTGATGTAGGTAAGGAAGGAAAAAAACAGTCTCTACGATAGCATGGCTTACCTCTCCACCATAATGTGTGTCATATTATACGACGCAATACTTTCTTCTTCAGTACATAGTTGCGGCGGTTGATAGTAGATAAGGCATGTGTAGAAAATCTCATAGAGAAAACATACATCAAAACAAACTCTTCATTGCACTACTCCGTTACCAGTTTTCTGTTCAGAATTAAATCAGAGTTCAATAATGAGATTCGAGAACCACATCCAAGTTTGAAAGTCCAGTACATTGCATTAGCCAACGTTGTCTACCAAGACAAAATGGCGTTTGCTTTCCAAATTGACTACATACTTTCCCTAACTCATGTGGATATGCTGTAGCTCTGCCACAGTGAATAAATAATATAGAAGGAGAATAATATACTGTTTTGGGGGAAAACTAAAATGTTTACCATTCTGTTAAACTTTGATGAACGTTTAATGGGTTAAGCTATTAACATAATCTTCATCTAGAAATAATTTAAATTTTTCTTTTCTTTGCTGTATTACAGCCATCATATAAATACTTACTCCAAGCTAAGCAGAGCTTGTGTTATGGGTACTATCTAGTACCCATAACACAAACTCCCCAACAGACATAATACCCAACAGACATACTAGTCCTGACCCCACATTAGGATTCCCTGTGTCGTGGGTATCAGGAACTACGAGTACCATGGTACCACAACACCCAGACCCGGAACAAATATTTGCAGATCAAAGCATCTGCAAAACATTTGTTCTGCTACGGGAATTGAATCCGCACCTCTTGCATCTACCCCCGGCTACTGCTCACCCACTGCGCCACGAAGGTCGTCTGAAACAGTGTCATTTGTATTTTTGAATTTTGTATATACTTGTATTAAGAAATCTGATAAAATCTGTGACTTAGTGGTAACCAGTTCACTTTGCCGTCTGTACAAAGAATCTTAGACTTATTTTATTTTACAGAATTATTTTCAAAACATGTTTTTTACTTTATCCCGTATAGAATCCCCCCTTACACACACAGCATGTCTGAGTGTATACAGAGCTATAGTTTATTTTTCTCAAATCTCATGCAGTTTGTTCTTGTTGTTCTGTTGTTGATTCTATTAACTGTGTGACTAGAAGTTAATGTGAAATCTCCGATGTTCGAAATTAAATTACAAGTGTTGACGGCTGGCGGAGCTTTCGGGATGTTAGTTTACCTACGGAATTCGGGAGCTCGGAAAATTCGGAAAGTTTTGTTATTCTTACGTACTAGTTGGGATTGAGATCGATCTATCGCACTCTGTTTTGATTGAGTTACTTCAGGTGGATTAGATCTTTCACTCTTACTGCAAATTGGTGAACTAAACCTGTTGACATTGAAAGGTTTCAGTTAATTATTCAGGAAATGTGAACTGTTGGCAGTGCGGGATTATGGCGTAGGTGACATCACTTCTTGGTGTCAGCTGAAAACCATCGCTGAGTAGGTAGAATAATACTTACTCAGCATTATGCTGAGCTGAATGTAATTTTCAGTTTTTTTTTGGAGTCGGACAGAGTAAGTGCGTGGGGCATTTCACTTTTTAATTTAGTTAATTAATACTTAATTGTATGTAGTACCTGTTCTATTTGCTTTTTATTATTATGTTTTCGTGTCAAACAAATTTATTTCTTTCCCTTTCAACCATTCGGTTGACTTTGCAAAATGTTGAAATCTCAAAATTATAATTTCCAATTATAATTTTGATAGATTAGATTTAGATTTTTTTTAGAATGTTGTATTCTAAAATGATGAATTTGCAGAAACTTGAATTCCTAAATTTTGAGAATTTTGAGTTTGCAAGTTGAAGTTGCAGCATGTTGAAACATGCTGCAACTTCAACTTTGCAACTTTGCAACTTTTTGCAACAACAATTTTTTTTTCAACATTTTTGGATTCATCCTAAAATGTTAAATAAATTCTGTTTGGCAGAAGCCCTTCCTTATCATACCATGATGTGTTAACTCGCCTCAATCCAGTGGTTTGCCACAATATTTATACTGTCTATATGTATATTATTGTCTGATAAAGAGTAATCTCAAGTACCTCTCACATCTCACCTGGTTATTGCCCCCCGCGCCACTAAGGTCAGGGATTATCAGTGATCCTTGTAAAAATAACACAGCCAGTGTCACATAAAGCTCAGGGGTTTGTGCCCGTATTACAATTTAAACGCAACATTACTCTGCAAGTTATAGAATGTAGCGTTCCGTACCTACCAAGGTATGATCGAAAACTAAGAAATAAATAGCTACGTATTTTGTGAGAACTGCAATGCGAATCGCATTTTTGAAAGCAGTGATATCACGTTAGTAATTTTAAATTGTACTTCTGACGTATACCTAACTAAAAAAAAAAAAAAATGAAAATGATCCACGAATGATTCAATGAATTAATTAATTTCGAGTCATCCTCATCATCAGCCTGTAGAATCAATTGCCTCGATCAATGAATACGGAATATTAGTACTTTTTTTTTGTTTTTTACAGTTATAGGCCCTCGTTTGACCGCGATCTCACCTGTTGTCACCTTTTGTAGAGCAGGAAGGTCTAGAAGGCACCTATTCACTCTTGCCTTGAAAAGACCAAAATTATAGTTTTCAGGAAAGACAGACGACGGCAGCAATTTCCACTCCTTAGCAGTTCGCATAATAAAGGTGGAGCCGAAACGCTTAGTACGCATAGAAGGTATACTATGAGGTAAGGATGGTACTGAGCCGTGCGCCTGCTCGTTCTATGATGAAAAGGAGATAGTGGGACATTATAGTTCCTGGGCACATTCTCCGAAATGCAACCTATAGAAAATGGAAAGGCTAGCAACATTACGGTGGTGCTCGAGACTCTGGATCTTCTTTATCTTCTCTTGGATCTTTGGTACGAAATTGACTGAATTTAACAAACAATTTATGTTATTCACTAAAAGTTTATCACTTGACCTGGAAACAAAGCAGCCCTTTCTGTAATTGGTAACATTTAGATATGCAAAACCCAGCTCTCTAAATGGCCCCTCTGAAAAATGTATGCCTACCCGCTTGACGCGGCCCATGCCTGTAGGCAGCCATTCTTTTTGGCGAAATTAATGACTGACCCCGTATCAATATTCCTTTCTTTTTTTTTATTTTTGTATCTGAAATGGGATTTAGGGATCACAAGGGGCCGTTTATGAAATTTACGATTGCTAATGGTCTCGTAAATTGCATGATAAGCTTCAACAGGATATTAGAAAGCAGGAAAATTTTCGATAAAACATTTGAGGAAATCTATAATCTATAACACAGATAAAACCTTTGAAAATTCTAATCTATAGAACTCATAATAATAATCATAATCATTTATTCGTTTACAAACATGGGTAAATAGTAAAAGGCGACAAATAATTTATGGAGAACAAGCCATGCTTTACAAATTTCGGCATGCAAATGGTAAGTTGTTAGTAGTTATGTAGTTACCTACATTTAAAATCATTTTAATAAAATCGAATTATATTATAAAAAAAACAAAATCAAATCAATCAAATGTCAAATATACGGAAAAATTCAAAATTTCGGATAGGTCAGATTCAATACATTATACCTATAGATATTATACCATTAAATTATAATACTGTCAGACAAGAATTCCTCAATGTATGTAACTATGTATTGTGTTTACTGTCCAATTCCGTACTGTCCGGAAGAACTGTACGTGTTCCATGGAGAAAAATATATCTAATTAATCTCTATAGAATAACTGAGGTTAGCAGCTATCAGCAGTGGACTATGATAATCATTTTGTTTCACCATATTAAACTAAACACCAAGAACATCAACTCGTCAAGCCAAGCTTTGACATAATCATGCGTCAAAATACGGGTCGAAGGTTGCTCATACTTAATCGAGGTAATCCATTTGGCAGACAAGTTTTACACACTGGCCATTTACATCAGACCTTCCTCACTCCTCCTTCTGTGAGCCCTCGGCGAGAGTTTATGGGCCAAATGACCCATCTCCAGGGGTCTGGATGGGCTGGCTATGTTTTATCAGGTCGTAAATTTCTCCGGGTATCTAGCAAGACGACTTCCGATGCGGTTGATGCAAAATTTCAGTAGGGAGACATATTGTAGTTTGACCTGACGTTGACGGCTCATTTTGTTTGAGAAAGGGTGAATATTATAATGCAATGTTTAATTCATGAATCAAACACCCATATGTGGGTGTTTGATTCACTAACTAAGTTATTGAGCTACGTTTACCAAGCATACCGCACTCTCTCTAGACCTACTCATTTTATCGGTGATGGTGGCGGCTCAAGACCGGTCTTATATTCCAACGAGAGTCATACTTCTAGCAGCAGACGTCAACCGACTGATGATGTTAAAGAATGCCTTGCCATGAAAGTAGATCTTTTTAAACATCTTTTTACACTCACCGGGCCATAAGTGAAAAAACTAGGCCAGCACACTAGAGTACTATAATGCCTTGGTGATACGAACGTGACACGGTACAAAACTTTACCACAAGCACCGAATATATGGTTTGCTGTTACGTTTTAAACCCGCTACAAACTGCACAAGTGAGACATCGTTCACAGGAACATGCAGTAAGTTAGGTATATAACAAATTTATCTTGTTTTATTGTTGGTTGTATATCTATTTCAAGCATAACTTTTATCAAAGGAGAGAAAATGATTTATACTACTAAGACTTAAAAAACGCGCAGAGCCTGTTTATAGCCTGTTTCATTATGCATTATGCCGGTGGGAAAATACGTAAACAGCATTGTCGTGTAAACCTTAAGTGTTAACCTTAAGTTGTATCATTATTTTGATATTTAGTGCCGAAGAAGTTTGAAGCTTTTAACGCAGGACACACTGTGCTAAATTCTGAAAATTAGCTGTGTTTAGTTTTAGTAACTGAGAAATTTTAGGAAGCCTAAGTGGAGCGGTAACTTTATGGAATAGTGTGTAAATTATTCTTGCCGTTATGGCCTCGGTCTAAGAGTATAACTCCTCCAGCTGCTCTTGTGGAAGTAAAAGGCGACTTAGGGATTAATCCAGGCAAAGAACAGAAGCATCTATCAGAATACTTTAAACCTATACTGCGATCACTAATCCACCTGCCAAGCATGGTAGTTATGGTAACCCCCCCCCCCCCTTCTATTGGGGAGGCCTCGTCCAGCTGTGTACGTCTACCATCTGATGAAGAAGAAATACTTCAAGAAAATCTAAACATATAACTTCTGTTTGACTTTCACTCTTAACAAAATAACAATAGAATGCCTTACGGATCAAAATTCTTTCAGGCCTTTCATTTGCTGACCCGCACATACCAAGTCCCAATATCTTCACTAATAAATGCCATGTTGTGAAGATAAGCACCACTTCTGTCCGAGTGCGGTGCTCTAATTCTCACACCCAGGGTGTAAAATGCTCAGGGAATGAACCACGCGGTTGCTGTAAGCGGGTTTGAGTGTGATTATGGCATATACGTCCTAAATGTGAAATGTCTTTATGTATGTACTGTGTTTAAATGTGTACCGATCCTACTTTCTTGAATGTATGGTTAAAAAAACAGAACCGGCAGTACTTCTAAGCTGGTTTGCACTATACTATGTTCGCACGTCGTGTTGTGGGTTTTCGTGGACACTCAAGGGACTTTGTTCGAGTGAAAAACTTTTTAAAAGTTACGGGTTTTTCGTGTCGTTTGTGTTTAACTCCCTATTACTTGAGTTTTGATGGGATGCGTAGGTATTTTCAACTAAAACTGGGTAAAGGTTTCAGTAAAATGTCTTTATTTTAAAACTAAGATCCGTCCATGCCTTCGCTTTGCGGGGTACCAGAATAAAAATAAAATCCTTCGTATAGTGCGAACTTAGTATGGTAGGATATTAAATTTATTTAATACTGGTTGCGCCACGCGGTTTCACCCGCGTGAATAATGATGAAAATTGATGATGATGATGATGATGAAAATTAGCCTATGTGTATCCAGGGCGTAAAGTATCTCCATTCCAAATTTCACTCAAATCTATTCAGTAGTTTTTACGTGAAAGAGTAACAAACATCCATACTCACAAACTTTCGCGTTTATAATATTAGTGGGATCAATCCATTTATTTAATATCAATCCAATCCAGATCATAAGAAAAGGTCAATCTAAAATAGACAATGTTAGTCTTTTCATACGTACCTCTATTTTGCAAAAGCTCGTAATACATTAGAAAAAGAAAATAAAGTACCCTTTTTTGTTAATAATTTGATTTATTTGCATAACAATTATCAGAATAACAATAAGAACGTTTACAAATATAAATAAAAAATCTTGAATTTTAAAACATCAGTCACCCACCCGCATGTCCATGGCCATTATAAGGCTATATTTTTTTTAAAACAGCAAATAACGCAGTTACTTATACTAAAAATTTTTTTTTATGGATCCTGTAAAACCATTTGCAAAGAGTGAAATATTTACATTCAAGATTTTTAAAAGTGGTTTGCCTTACAACGTTCCTTGGTCACCTTGTTTTAATACAAGCTTAAAATATTTAAACCAGTTAAAAAAAACACAGCGAATTTTACTATAACTTACCTCGCAGACACAAGTAAACGACTCATTAGAGAATTATAACAGCGTTTCGCAATTTCCAAAATGGCTACCCGCGGTTTGGTTACCGTAAAGTAGAGAGTATTCAATTATGTTCAAATCCTTTGCATAAATGCGTGTAAGAATTACTTTAAAAAAAATTACAGAAAAGAAGAAAAACCATTGAAGCCTTGTACTAAAAAAGGTTGATCATTCAAATACTTTTCAGTCTTTTTACTACCTCTCAATGTATTTTAAATGTTTAATGTGTGTTAGTAGTAGAACTTCTTGTAGAGTTCGTCCGGGGAAGTACTAGCATCATACCTATTTCTGCCGCCAAGCAGTAGTGTTCGCATTGCTGTGTTTCGGTTTGAAGGGTACGGGTGCCGGTGAAATTACTGGCACATGAGACTTTTCATCTTTATGTCCCAGGGTCTGCAGCACGCGTGTGATGCCTCTGGTGTTACAGGCGTTCATAGGCCACGGTAACAACTTTCCATCTGGTGGGCCGTAAGCTTGTCTGCTTGCAAAGTAGCATAAAAAAATGGTAGCAGGAAGTTGATGAATATAGGTAGCTCTAGACTGGTAGTCGGGGAATTCTATGGGAGAGACCTTTGACCAGTAATCGACTTCTACAGTCTTTTTTTTTTTTTTTAAAGGTCTTTATTACTTATAAAATATACAAATTATTAAGACTAAACACAGTTTAGTAAAAAATGCAGCTTAAAATTACAAAGTAACTTGGCAGGCTAAGGCGCCTATAAAAGTTTTTGGACAAAATTCGACTTCTACAGTCTGATAATGATGAAGGTTACAAAAACTTCAAATGCCGAATTTTATTCCAATTTTAATACATTGCCGAGTGTCGATCAAGACTATTTGTCACACAAGTCTACAACTTGCCAAGTCCTTGACCTTTTGCCGGAAATCACATCAGTCAACAGACTGAGATCCCATTTTTAACTCCCGAGTCGTGGACCCATTAACTTGAGCACTCTCAGAAGCCAGTTTACGAAGACAGCTGGTTTATTCCATACTAGTAAAGCTGTAGTCAATTTGTAAATGTCAAACTATCATGTTCGAATATAGTTTGAATCAATGTTTGAAGGGTAAGGGTATGTCTCAGGGTTGACAGCGCGCGTGTGATGCCTCTGGTATTGCAGGCATCCATAGGCTATGGTTACTACTTTCCATCACATGGGGCCGTATCCGTGGGAACTGTAATTCCGCCTCGGAACAAATATTTGTACGATCTGCAGATATATGTTCAGGGTGTTCTGGGTATTTTTCTATGTATAATAAAAATATCTATCTATGTAATGTATTGTATTAAGTATATCAGTTAATCTAGTACCCATAACACAAGCTCTGCTTAGCTTGGGGCTAGGTAATGTTGTGTGAAATGTCCAGCATTTATTTATTTAATTTTGTGTCTGTACCTGTGAGAAATCAGGCCTTCAAACCCCAGCTGAACATAGAACAACTGAGTGAGCTCTTTACTTAGGCTATGTAAGAAAGGACTGACGACTTTGCCTCAGCTAATTAACAAAAGTGTCGCAAAAACTTGCCACATAAATTGCGTCGCGTCGTAGGCCAAATGACAAAAACGTTTTTATGTTTTGCTAAACGGTAAAGAAAACTTTAAGTGGCTCACTAAAGAAATTGAAGGTAAATATTTTTTTTTGAGTTCACAAATGAAAATTATTGTATAAGCGAAAGAGGTGTGAAAGCCACGACGAATGATCTTGAGCCGCATCCATCCACTGACTTCCTGTGAGTTTATAATGCCTTTAGTCCATTGAGAGTTGCCTTCCTCTACTGCGTCATCCAGTTTGTGGTTGCCACTCAAGAATTTTTATTCCCCAACGGTTGTCAGTTCTACGAGCTATATGACCTGTTCATTGCCACTTCAACTTGCTTATTATGAGAGCTTGAAAACATCCTCCAATGCAGAGAACAGTTCCGTGGAAATAGCATCTCCCTGTCTCACCCCTTTTTACAATTGGATAGGATCCGTACACTGGTCCTGAAGACGGATAGACATAGTAGTCCTGCTGTACAAACACTCCAACACTTCAATTTTCGGTATTCAATCAGTAACCGCTGTAAAGACTGCTGTCTGAGGGCCTAGCCAAACGGCATTCGCTTCGAAGCGATTCCATTTCTACAGTCGTAATACAATACAAATAGACCACGTGATATATCGATAGCTTACGTCAATCCCATACATTTTGGACATTTCCACTGGCGTCATCGCTATTAGGATGTTACTTTGTCTACGGCCTCAGCCGAATCTAAGACTTTCTCTTAGTCCACAACCGCTAGACAAAGCGGCTGATTATAATCTTTGGTCTTATGTCTTAAGCGGCCGGAGCGTGTGGATGTGGTCTACGTTAGTATGCATGTAGGAGAGGATATCTTCATTATTATTGCGTTGAGAAGCTATGAAGTATTACGATAAACTTAGAGGTACTACGAGACACGTAGAGGTAGGTACTACAATAAAACGTAGAGGCTCTACGACGATATATTGATTTTATATGTATTGTTTGCAATGACCAAGATTACAGACCCACAGTACTTGAGTGTCATTCATTTTAACGCATTTCCAGGTCCATAATTATGTAGATCTGCTAATAACTGTGTTTTTTTTATCAACAACACATTTTTTTTTAAAAACCGTGCCTATGCAAGTATTCAAATAATTTAGTTTACTTTCGTACTTATTCCATCGGCGCCAGAAGGGCACCTTTGTACGTTTAAAGGGTTCCACTATTTATGTTTTTACCTGTCCTGCGCAGCTGCAGACACTAATTCAAAGGATTAGGTCTGGTACGCAGCTTGTGTGAATGAGTTATAAAGAAAAGACAGTGATGCTACGAGTCTCAGGATATTGATGATATACAAAGCTTTACAGAATTAACGTGCGGTGAAAATGGAGACAATAAAAGCTTACATTACATGAGGCAGATTACTTGTGAATACAGTTTACTATCGTTACACGACGATAATTGTGTGTCGATTTTTTTTGAGTCGATTTATTAACTGACTGACTGTTTCTTTTTTATTCTGTTTCTTGTTTTTTCCTTTCTTTATAAGTAGGTACTTATTGCAATAAACAAGCAACCCGAGATAAAATATTCTGATACATCTTTATGGATAGTTTTAGAATATTTCGAATAACTATTAAATTAGTAAATACTGCTTGTTTTCGAATAATACGAAATAAATAAATAACTTTGCGTGCAGTCTCGTAAATTAACTTGAGTATATAATTGCATAAGCCATGATCACGGGTAAATTAAAGTCTTTGCGAGTAGATGTTATTGGTAGCCGTAACAATCTACTCTCTTTCTCACTCTATTATTACGATATATTGGGAATTAATAAAGCTCAAAAATCATGGTAAATATACGGTTTCTAGTGATAATTATGTTCATAGCCATGATAGTTTCAAAAGTTATATTGAGTATCTAATGACTCAAAAGATATGAGTGTCACCCAAATTTAGGACATAAAATGTTTTTTTTTTAATTTTGAGGCGATTCCTTTTCAGATCAAAATTTATAAAAGCCATCCTTTTAATATTTTTTTTCTAAGAAACTAAAAGTTTCTTAGACAAAACATCATAGGAAAACTTCTTAGAGAACGTGTTTGTGTTCAATGTGATTCAATCTTTACATCGTCGAGAGGTTCACCCCCAACTGTTTAGCACCTCTGTGTACTAGGGTTTACATAAGGGTCCTTTACTAAAGGGTCAAATCCTTTGTGAGGCCGAAGTAGGTTTACGTTCAATTTCTCTAGTGCGCTCACCGCTTTAGGGCGTAATTCGAATTTCTTTTACAAAAATCCCGTTCCAAGAAAGGGTGGAGAGAAAATCTAAACTACCAGTAACGTGGTTTGTTAATTATAAATACTCTTTGATATCAGACAGGGTGTTATTATAAAAAATGCCCTTAGTCTGAGTTTAAACCAGGACTACCAGTCTAGGCTTAAATATCGACCCAGGGTACATACGACTGTAATACAAAAGCACATGGTTTTTTTTCCAGAAGCAACTTTCGAGCTAGATATGCCAAAAATGACATAAGCTTGGACTATCTCTGGTTTATCTAAAACCAGGCAGCCCCCTAGTTTAGCAATGGTCTATAAATTGACAGTTGATTGCTTGTTAGAGGTAAGAATTTGGACATCTCAATTATGATATGACACAACCCGTCAGTTTGATACTTTGGAAATTTGCGAAGTAGCGCGAGAATTGATTTCGAAAAACAAACCATCTGCTTTCGTATTAAAGTCGCATATGCCTAATGTCGATATTTAATCCTAGGCTAGTACGCCTGGACTAAATTCAGATTTAGTCCATGTTCTGTAATAAGGCCGTATATCAATATCTGTCATATAGATAGATATTTGAATGGTTTCAATTTACATGAAGTTGGTTATTTGTTGTTTTAAAGTTTTTTGTTGTTGAGAAAAAAAAACAACCAAAACGTGAGTGGTGCCAGAGAAAAAAAAATCTCAGCTCTGTGGTACTACATTCATTGACAAAAAACTTAATTGAATCAGTTTTACACAAAGGCTTTTTTTACATGTAAACATCACTTAAGGTCAACTTAGGTAATAGGTTATTGCTTTTTATATTCAAACCTTTGGATTTTAAAATAAATTACTGAAATTAATTTAATTATCATTCTCGAATAGCATAAATAATTTACCACCTCGATTAACAAAGCTTAATTAAAATCAAAAAGGCCGATACCGATCACATGAATTAGGTCTAATAATCATATCCACTACCATTGGAATATTGGATAATAATAGCTTCGATGTATGGGACACAATAATGAGAGTGTTGCTGTTGTGCAGTTCACTAATTGGAATTGTTTCTGCTGGTGGGTGTAGAAATGGGTGTGTGTATTCAGAATGCTTAAAGGGGCATGCTTTCAATAATTCGCGGGGCTACTAAGATGGTAAATAAACAATATACGCTTCAAAATACTATATATTGGCCCTGATTCAGTGCCCTTTTCTTATACGACACATATTATGACAACCTTACAGATTACTAAAAATTGCTCTGAGAATCTAAGCTACACACTAATTTTCAAGCTTTTTTGCAGAGTAGTTCCCTTAAATATAAAATGCTAAGAGTAAAACTACTCTAGAAAATAATAATATTCCTTGAGGTACCTACTTGTGCTTTTGACTTTTTATATGTGAACAAACAGGCATATTCAATTTTAAAATGCTAAGTGGGCTAACTTTGATCAGCAATTTTAACTTAAATTCATAGATTTTTATGCATAATCAAAATTTTCCTTTGAACTTCAGCTATTAAATCATAATTACTGAAATAAGTTATCACAAACCGCAAAATTTTATTCCAAAAAGCTGCGTTTTATTAATTTTACTTCTCATAATCTTAACTGTAAAATGATAAAATTTTGCGAATGAAAATTGTTAATTAGCCTTTGCATTAATGAGAAATGTGGGGATTCCTGTTAATCAGTTTCTGAGTAATTTTCATCCCCACCTAACCTCCTCTTAATTACAGTACTTTACCACATCCCCATTCCCATTTCCCAGTTATTTACACCCATCAAACTTTAATTTAACTTCGTGGGATGCTAGAAATTAAAACTTATTATATTTTTTAAATAATTCCTTAATGGTAGAAAAATACTTTTCTATTTCTGTTGTACCTACATTACTGTTATCTATGTATTATTTCCTAGTGAGGGTAGGTGTACATTTTAAACTACTTGGAAAGCGAACAAGCAAGCGGCCTACCTGATGGAAAGTAACTACCGTAGTATATGGACGCCTGCAACACAAGAGGCATTACACGCGCGCGCCAACTGACCCAGAGACGTAAAGATGGAAAGTCTCATGTGCCTGTAATTTCACCGACACCCTTACCCTTCAAACTAAAACACAGCAATGTGAGCACTACTACTAACTGGCGGCAGAAATAGGTACGGTGGTAGTACTTCCCCGGAAAAAATCTTTCAGAAAGAAGTTCTACTACTAACAAAGCTACTTCTATGATTGTATCATGCAATAAGTATCAACTCTCAGTTGGCTCTGGATCTCCATGTTTAACTTTTGCAGTCTGTGGCAACATGACTAAAAATAAATAATATTTAATTATTTTAAACGCGTGTTGACTTTGTACTTACTGCCATACTAATGCTTTAGTCTATAAAGTATATGTTGGGTGATATAGTAGGTCCGCTCTCCTTGCTCTGCAAAATATTTCATATCTTACTATATTTTAATGGCCTGAATGGATCGTAAATTTGCTTATTCCACACTCTGTCTCGTACATAAAAGTGCTTACGTACTACAAGTATTTACTACTTCTTACCGCAAATGAGCACCTGACTCATGCCACAAATTGCTTCCACCTATATTTTATTTATGTATGACACCGCATTTCTCTACAACGTTGTGTCATGATGTAATGACGACAGCTAGCTCACTTAAAGAGCTTCTAACATGTGCTTACAGCTGAATCGTTTTTGTATAGGTTGTCTAAAGCCGCGTTGGATAAGGAGTAATTTTAATTTATAAGACGATTCAAAATGGCGCTTGTGATTTCAATAAATAAAATTATTTTGATTTGATTTGATTTGACTTAATTGGCTGAATAATAGCCATGGTCTGCCCGGCCTAAGAATAGACCCCTTTTTCCCCTCGCATGGATGTATTAAAAGCTACTAAGGGATTACACCAGGGGATGGGCAGCAGCATCTACCTGAGTACTTAAAACCAAACTGCGATCACCAATCCGCCTGCCAAGCGTGGGTGGCAAATCCCCCCATCGCATTCTATGGGGGAGGCTTCATCCAGCATTGGACGTCTAAAGGCTGTTGAAGAAGAAGAATTGGCTGAATCGTCCATCATCATAGTTTCTGCGTTAATCTTACGTAGCGTGACTTATAGGACATTACGGTAACTCTAGTTCACAGTTTATGTAATCTATGTATGGACTGAACCAGCCAAATACCTGATACCCCCTGTGATCATGTTTAGTACACGCATCACGTTTCGGATCTCGTACAAAATAATGTGAGACCAGTGAATTGTAAGGACAGAAGCGATAAACCTTCAAGAATGAAGAAAAAATCGTTATATTCTATGATTTCAATCACAGATTTTATGATGGAAGGTAAAATTTTATAGTTTTCTATCAAGCGATAATCTTAACTTTCATGGCCCTGTTTACCATACTTTCACAAACAAATTCATATAATATTGCCTACGAGACGTCACTATTTGAATATGGTAGCATCTTCCAAATACAAGGTAATTCCAAAGTTTTATACATTTTTGCCAAAGGGGAGTGCTTTAGTCCCAACTTTGGGAATATAATAGACTAAAATGTATACCTATGTTGGAGGGCATAGGAAGAAATAATGCGCGTTGTTAGTGTGGCACGAAAACGTACTTAGTGGAACATGTCCTTTATATTTCGGTTATGGCTTTTAGCTAGGAGGGTTGAAAAGGGGTTTATGGGTGGCTTATCTAGGAGAAACCTCATAAAGCATTCAACAGTCACATGCGTATAAGTCCTTTGGTTTGAATAAGGAAATTGAACGGTTTCAAGCAGAACGTTCACCCTAAGTCACGCGAATATATATTATAAATCCATCATATTATTATACCGTCACCTCAGTCGAGCTAAAATATAAATTTTAATTTATTTTCAGCAACACTTAAACTTTTTAACAAATTTAATTTTGATCTTGTGACGCATAGATATAACTTTGTGCAATAAGAAGCAACATTCTAACTACAAATATTCTATTGACGACCTCTGTGACGCGGCGGGTGAGTAACCAGCTTAGATGCAAGAGGTTGCGGGTTCGATTCCCGCAGCGGGACAAATGTTTGTATGATCTGCAAATATTTGTTCCGGGTCTGGTTGTTATGGTACAGTTTTACCCAAAATATAAGTCGCCCCGATGTCCTTAAGCCGTAGACCAATTTCTATTGCGCGGGAATCTTCTTTCTACCAATAGCAATCGCGCGCTAAAATCTTGCGCTGTTATTGGTTAATCGATTTTGCGATAAAATCGCGGCCGGTCGTGCGCCATCATGTTCATCAGTTGACTCTGTCCAACAGTGTACGAATCATGTCAGCGGGACAGAGCTTATACTATACGTTCGGCTACTGTTTGATATCAGTTTGCGCTTTTCTGCGCAAACGAAAACAGTCGATCGGACTTATTTTATGGGTAAAACTGTACGATAGTACTCTTTGTTCCTGATACCCACGACACAGGGAATCCTAGTGTGGGATCAAGACTACGTATGTGGCTGTTGGGTGTTATGTTATCTATCGATTGAAGTCCAAAGCTTGAGATAGATTTCCCCCAAAGAATGACACGAACGGTCTAGAGTCGCTTCCCTTTATCGACTTCCCTTGACCATTACAATGTGATTGGTCCATGTAATGGGAGGCTGTCATACTGCTACGTAGTTGCCAGTCGAAATCATTATGCTATAGTTAGTTCTGGTAAAGATATCTGACAATGATCTAACTAAACATGCTATCTTCTATTCCAGGTTGAAGCCAAGACAGCAATGGTGATGCAGTGATCCAACTGCCAACATGGCTTTAGGAATAGCGCTGTTAGTGCTGCATATTGCGCTTGCTGCAGCTGGAAAATGCAATACGTAAGTTACCTTCTTAAATACCCATCTTAAGGTTCCCACGTACACTGGTTGAACATTTCGGGTATTTTTTTTTCTGGTTCATCACAAGTATAGAACACGTTGTATATTGATAAGTCTTACTCGATTTAATCTAAAACGTTTTATGAAGATCTGCCTTGTAGTTTTTAAATGAATGAGAAACATAGTTTGATTGATTTAAATCTTATTTCTTAATGTATTTCTTAAATCAAAATTTATACCCAGCTTTGGATATAAATTATATAATTAACAAGAATAAATAGTAATACATGCAATTAATAGTGATTATATTGCAATAGTAATCGAATCTAATAAAATTGCAGCGCGATGGTTATGTGTAACTACCTAAAAGTATAAATAAGACCAATACTAAAATTAATTTACCTACTCTATGAGAGCAATAAATGAATATGAATATGAATATTAACACAAATATGAAACTAGGTTTTAACTAACCTTTTATTTTAAAAATTACAAGTCAGATCTTCAAATAACTTAAAACATTTTTGTTTATACTACTAGGGCAAGCAAACAAGCTATGGTTGTAAACAAACATATATTTGGATTAAACTTATCAAGGACTTTTTAAACTATGAACCAGATAAAAAAATAAAAAGAGAATTGAAGCGTAATTCCGCCGAAAGGTTTCACGAGATGCACGTCCTTATCATTACCTAGATCGGTATTTACTGCATACTGGTTTCTCCGCCAACGCAACGGTAAAAATCTACGATTCTTTTTTAAACCACATTCTTCAAGCAGGTGACCAAAACACAACCAGTAACACACGAGACACAGAGACATCAGTCGATAGTGATACAAAGTTTTGTGAGATAACCACACCGCTTTAAAAAACAACTTCATGACAAATTCATTCATAATACATTGCTCTATTTAAAAATTTTATAAACCCACAAAATCTCTCTTTCCACGATATCCAAATTAAAACCATGAAAAGCTTCGTGACCTTTCATTTTCAGTCCTCGACTCAGCTAAGGCTGAAAGGCGAAAGTGAAATAGTGAAAACGTGTCAAGCGTCATCGTCATACGAGACTTAAATACCGTACTGCTAACAAACCGCGTTTTATTTCTAACCATATAATATTTTTCACTCACCTCTATTTCAGGGTGATAACTTTCATGTTTCTTTTTAAATCAACTACCATATTCACATTAAGATCGCTTGGTGGACGTCTATTACCTTAGGTCGCAGCAGTAGGAGCGTTGTTAATCAAGTAATTAAGTTCATAATCGGCTCGCGACAAAGTTCTATGCAAACGTATCGTGTCACTTATATATTGATAAGTATACTTATACTATTACCTTCTTATTCATAATAATTTTTGAACCCTATTTTAGTTAAATAGCTTTTGTTTTGTTCTCTCCGATGTTATTATCATCATCATCATCATCAGCCTGTAGAAATCCACTGCTGAACATAGGCCTCCCCCTTAGAATGCCACGACGAGTGGTCTTAAGCCTCCTCCATCCACCGACTTCCCGCGACGTTCATAATATCTTTAGTCCATCGAGTGGAGGGTCTTCCTCTACCGCGCCGTCCACTTATGAAATACCTAGGAAACAAGACAAAAATATTTAGCTATCAAAGGTTTAAGAATTGATTATGAGTAAGGGGGTTAGTTTAAGACTTCTCTAAAGAACATTATTAGGTTAAATATATGAATTTGATATTCGTGAGGTTGAAAAATCTTGACTATCTCTTTAATTTCAAAATTTTTGTCTTCAGGTCGAGTTTTCAGTATCAGAAACTTTTCTCACCGTTTAATAGTTAGGGAGTTCATAAAAACTCTAGCCTCACTCTTCATCATTATCATTAGAAAGCGATGGTAGTACGAAAAGTTCTTGACGAGACCCCAGTGAGCGTTAGAATTTTAAATCGGCAAAGTTTTTACATTATCATTTTTCAAAGACTCGTTTGTAAAACGTCTTGCAAACAATGGCTTTGGTATCAGAGTAATAATATGCCAGCTCTTGAGCCAGTAAAAGTTCTATAATCTTTTGACACGTAACATGATGATATTGTAACCATCACGGGAAAATGGTGGGTAGAAGCGGCTCTTCTTCATCAGCCAGTAGACATCCACTGTTGGATGAGGCCTCCCTAGCATGTATAGCTTACAAACCATAGCGTGCAATGGGGAGGTTTGCCATAATGACCATCACCCTTGGCAGGTGGATTAGTGATCGTAGTTTCGTATTTAGTACTCAGGTGGATGCTACCCATCTCCTGGCGTCGGAGGTGGCTCACATGGCATCCTAAAGGAGTAAACACAAGCTGTTCATGATGATGGTACAGACCATTCAATTATTAACAAAACAAAGACACAGTTTCAACATAAATTGGAAAACAGAAAACAAAAACAAACTAATTGCGTTCGCGTAAAGCAAACCAACAAAAATAATTGTAAATTTTTCCGTAATTGATTGCAAATAATGGCCGTTTTGCGATGTTTTAATTAATTGTGCTGAGTTAAACAGTGCACCTGTTTAAATTACACAGACTATAATAATGATGGAAACTTTATGCTGTTTCTGTTGTGCAATTCTCATTTTGGTTGAAGGTTATATTTTTTAACCCACTTCAAATAAAGAGAAGATAATTCCGGGCGCTATGTTTATTTTTCAATCGATTGCTCCATGATGGTTGGCCTGATTTGAATCGTTTTTTCTTTGCTGTACAGGAAACGATCATACGGGGTAGTCTCAAAAAAAATTGTGAACCGATAAGTAAACCTTCATCCATAAATGTAAGAAAACTCCAAGCGGACTAAAAACACGAGTGACTTACACAATGTTGTATTTAAGTTCAAAGTAACGTTGAATGTTGGAAATGGCGAGTGTTAATTGACTCCAAATTTTAAAAGTGACAGCAAATGTCATAATTGACAGCAAATGTCAAAATTTTTAATCAATAGTGACGGCGAATTACAAAAAATCGTTTATAGATGATTTATGCTGTCGTATTGCTCGACAAGTTATTTGCTAACACTAAAAACCTAGCCAAATATTTGAATTCACTTTCAAATAAAATCAGTAGTATGTAGATTAAATGATGCTTTCATTGCTCCAAAATGTTTCAAGCAACAGTTTATCAATTTATGTTCAAAATTACCTACCTATCTGTAAATTGAAACACAATTTTACGCGTAGCTCTGACAAAACATAATTTCTGAAATAATTAATTCCCTCTAAAAATTGTCTCCAAATACTGTCAGATATTCATTACTTACTCAACTTCATAGTCTGAATCATGTCATGGAAAAAGCTACATCACTACATGCAGTAGTAAGAATATAGGGGTGCAATTTTTTGATGTCACCAATTGACTAAATTTCATCAAAAAGACCATAAAACACCGTTTTTCAGGAGATGTACTGGAGGAGGCACTTGTATTGATATCATAGATATAAGAATTTTAATCATCAATGAGTTTCAATATAAAGAAATTTGGAAATCGGGGATTAGCGACAATTTTACTAACGTTTAGTCACTTGATGAAATTAAAAAATCGCACCCCAGGCATAGAATCTACAACTTTTTGATGGGCATAGAAGGGAATTTCTTGCTAGGCAGATATGATCCTTTAACCGCACTGGTTTAAGGTGCCAGTGCAATCATACTTGGCTCCTATTTGTGGTTCTCATATTAGCACACTTTCAACCACCATACCTCTGAAGAGTGACTACTAAAAGAATCAGTGACATAGATTTATGATAAAAGTGGTACCTTACATATTACTGGTCATTTGTTGTTCTGATTCTGTTAGAATTGGTGGCGTTGGAACAGGATTAATTTTAGTTTATAAAACGATCCAAAATGGTCCTAGTGATTTCAATGAATAAAATACTTTTGATATTGACTATCCCGAGTTACTTATAGCTCTCTCATGGGAAGATAAAAGAGTTAACAAAAATTAAGACAAGGGAAAATTAGGTATGGGCTTATGAAGCATAGTTAATTATTTACTTACTAGTTGCGCCCCGCTGTTTCACCCGCGTGAATAATGATGAAAATTTATGATGAAAATTTATGATGTTGAAAAGTAGCCTATGTGTTAATCCAGGGCGTAAAGTATCTCCATTCCAAATTTCACTCAAATCCATTCAGTAGTTTTTACGTGAAAGAGTAACAAACATCCATCCATACTCACAAACTTTCGCGTTTATAATATTAGTAGGAGTAGGATTAATTATTTACTCTGCTAATTATTTTCTTAGCACTCGTCATTACCAATTCTTTTCGTTTTAATATTATGTCTATTGTGCTATGGTGTGTCCGGCATAAGAATACACCCCTCCTTCTCTCCCGTGGATGTCGTAAATGCCATCAGGGGATGGGCAGCAGCATCCATCTGAGTCTTTAACAACAATACTGCGATTACCAACACTGAAAGAATGCTATGGTTGAATTTACTTAAGTCCTGATGGTCGATAGAATTTACAAGAGTAATAGTAAGATTTACTAAGACTTAGCTGTTCAATTTACAAAACAACTAAGGTTGACGGCAAAATATATAATTAACCCTTTTATTTGATGAATTTAACAATTGCTATGGTTGAATTTACAAAAGCTCCAACGGTTGATAAAATTTACGAGAGTAATAGTAAAAGTTACTAAGTCCTATCTGTACAATTTACAAAACAACTAAGGTTGACGGCAAAATAAAGAGTTAACGCTTTTTTTTTGATGAATTTACCAACTTGCTATGGTTGAATTTACAAAAGCCCCGACGATTAATAAAATTTACGAGAGTAATAGTAAAAGTTACTAAGTCTTAGCTATACAATTTGCAAAACAATATAGGTTGATGACAAAAACGGGGCTTAACAATTTTTTTCATGAATATTACAATTCCATTAGGTTATTATTACTAAAGATAGGTACAAATTATTGGTAGATGATGTCGTAACACATATTTAAAGTTTAAATTACAAAAGAATTAAGTAGATTATAACAATTGTAAGTTTATTAGAAATAACCATTTTGCTGTTGCAAATTTCACAGTTTTGAATGTGAAATCGAACCGAGAATATTGTCATATTTACGAGTTCGGTGTGTATCTACAATAAATAATGTTGGTATTACAAATATTATCATTGGTTTATCAAATTTTCAGCGATATTTTCATGAAGTAGATAATATTGTTTAACTTTTGCACGTTTCACAGTTATTAAGGTTTAAATCTACACGGGAATCATTGTTATATTTACGAGCTCACTATCATAGATAAGTTCCTATTTTTACCGCTGGAGACGCTGTGTGTGTTACCATTAACAAACGTAAAATTATAAAAAAATTAAGTAGATTAAGTATACTGAAGATATAGGTAGACATACTAGTAGGTAGATAGAATGAAAGCATGTTAGGTAGCAATTGCTAAAGAATTTACATATATGTGTGTCAAATCGAAAGCATTGTTACTGTCGTGTGACTTTGATTTAAGTCAACAGTAGCCAGCGAACGAAGTTTGCTTCTAATTTGGCTATTATTACTTCAAATTCCAGGAAAATTTGTACACATGATCAGTACACTAATATCAAGACCCATGGTGCGTCAGTTTCTTATAAAATTTAATGGTTACCAAATTAAAAAAAGTAATTTAAAAAAAACTGGCATTCTACGGGTCTAGATATAAGTGTACCTAGGTACTGATCATGTATACAAAATTTCATGGAGTTTGTTGAAATAATAGCCAAAATAGAAGCAAACTTCGTTCGCATACAAAAGAGTGTAAGTGCCCTACCGGTAACCTTCTCTTAAGTACCTATGCTCATGGGCATGATATCTATCCATACCATTATGTATAAGTGTAGCTAAGCTACCTTCCTGCAACAAAAGATACCTATTCCTACACGACGGAAAGCACTACATTAAATGACTAGTGGTAGGTGCAACGTAAATACCTGGTACCACTCTACCTACCTTTTTTATTTTGGAAATATTATATTATTAGCATAGAATATTAGTAGTAGGTACAGATACTGCAAATACTTACAGGCAAAGATTTATTAATCTTTAATATTAATCAGTTAGTAGATGTAGCGGTACTTACTTACCTACCTACTTATTTACTTTAATAATAAGATTTTTGTTGAAAAATATCTCTTTCTAAACAGGGTTTTATGAAATACTCTTTGGGACCGTGAGCTAATTAAAATGAGCCTAAACACGACTGTACTATTAACCATCGAGGAGTTCCGTTTCCATCATCAGATCAGCTCGCTGTCACCATGGTATTGTATTGTCTGTAAGTACTTATACGTAAATACTTACCTACCACTAGGTACTTAAACAGATCTAGGTAAATAGTTGATATGTAGTAGGTAATTACATAATACCTATCTATCTACCTGAGCAAGTAGGTACCTACCTATTCAATTTAGGTTCAACAGCAAACATACTAGGTACGCACATAGGTAGGTAGGTTAGGTACCTACCTACCTACAAGAATCAATTCCTTCCCAATAACATAGTAGAAGTAGGTACGTAAATTAATGGAACACCATGACATTATGAAATAAGACAGAAAACTTCCAACTTCAGTATTTAACGTAGGTCTACATGTCCTTCATGTAGCATTGCCGTGGGTTACGCTGTTTATTTTATGATGTTACTAATAAACCTAGCATATACCTACCTATGCATGGACTAGTTCTATTTCGATCGAATCTGAAACTGCCTGTGAATGCACATGACAAAACTCAGTTTAACTAAGTACCTATTCCAAGGTTAATTAGTCATCATTATCATCATCATCTTCACAGCAACTAGAAGTCCTCCTCTGTTCCAACTAGTTACATACCTAGTGGTTACATGCTGGACACAGGTATGGTCTCCCTCCCCTAACCACGCTTTGCAGATGGATGGTGATCGCAGTAATAGGTAAGTAGTGATAAGTGCTCAGGTGGTGCAGCTGCCCATCCACTGGTGAGATCTCTTAGTTGCCTACGACATCCACGGGAAGATGGAAGGTCCCTATAAGGCGTAGAACAGGTCACTCTTTATTATAAGGAGGGGGCTATTCGAGGCCGGCAACCACTATGGCAATGGTTTATAAATTGGTAGCTAGGTACCTACCTATTAAGGTAGGTTACTTAAATAATACTAATGTAAAAACGATACACGGTAGATCATACACCTGCCTACCTATACGTGGGTATTAACATTGGACGAATACTGTCTAGTGGTAAGTAGTGTCACTGGTTCTTTCTTGGCATTTTACTGTTAAATTGTACCTAGTCTGTGGTCTTTGACTAGCTAGAGTTGAGTTAACCTATGCGAAGATGAATCAATAATCTCATCGCAATCGCAATCCTATCTTTAAGTAAATCAACTAAGTGTTACTTAGATAGATCTTAGTGCCGTAGACCTAGGTACCTACTTAGGCAGCGTAAATCTAACTAAATCGAGTTCTCGAAATTGGTATTTTAAATTAATCATCTCAGCAAACCAGTTTTAGATAGGTTTATTTCTTGTAATGTAAGTATGTAGGTACATAACATAATTATTTCGGAAACTTACTGTACATCCAACGGATACACAACGTTAAATCTAGTGACCTAGGTAGGTGCCTTATAGCTATATTGAATCAGCCAAAAACCGCGGGAGTCGATAATACTTACCAATAAGTTTGGTAAAATGTATCATACCTACAGATACTTTTTGTAAGTAGTATATAGTTATATATAGGTAGGTAATTTTACACGCATCACGCCATTGGCATTAATTTCAATAATTTGTTATGATTGGCAGTAGGAGTGGACGAAGGACGGACAGACAGAACTAAACAATTAGGGATGCTCAATTAATTCACAACACAATGGATCTAGTAAATAAAAAAAACTACACTATTATTGTAGGGAAAGTACACTGAAAAATATATTTTTGAACGAGCGAAGCGAGTTCTCTCTATCAACTTAGAAGAATGTATGTATATGTTTGTCCGAGGATACCTAACTTCTGAACCGGTAATTCGATCTTCATAAAATTTGGTAGAGGGGTAATAGATTGGTAGATAAAATTGGTACAATTTGTAGGTAAGGTGATGAGCTGTATCGCTTGGGGGATTGTTGAGATATTGGGGTCCAAGAAGGGTAAACAAAAAGTCAGACAGTCTGGTCAAGTAGGGTGTTATATGAAATCGCTTTGGTTGGACATTGCAAAACTATTTTTTATATTTTTTTAGACTATGTAGTTTCTGAGATATAAGGGAAAATCAAATATGTAAAAAAAACACCTCTAGTGTACTTTCAGTAATCCCACAATGCTGAAGTTAGGTATTCTGATAGCTTTTGCGTGTGACACAAATACGGGAAAAGTCTAAAATTAAAGAATTTAAAAACTTGTTACTCGACATAAAACTATTATTAATATAACGAACATCGTTATAGATACTAATTTTTCAATAAACTAAAGTTTACAATGATGCCTATGGTTTTCTTGCAATACTGCCATCATGATACACTTACTAGATTATTTTGAGATGATAACAGACTTCAAAAAAGGAGGTTATCAATTAATTTGTCAGCTAAGTACCTAGGTATGTAGTTGGGCAGATGTGCTCAAGATGACATATTTTCTCTTAGGTGGTAAAATAAAAAAAATTAAGTCGTATGAATTAAAAGCGTTTATTCATTAAGGTGCGATTCAAGATTCTCGCTTGCTAGTGTAGAAAGACTTCATACAATTTGTGTTTCGTTTTTCGATATTGTCCCAAACAGAATCGTTTCGGTTTTAGGGCAGCCCTACCGTGCTTCTGCGGCCCCCTCGCACCCGCGCCGTGGCTCCCTGCCGCGGCGCGGGCGCGTTCCCTCTTTCTGTTCTGTTCGCGCCGCTATAAGGAGTGGTTGTGCTGTTTGCACCGTCCACTCCAATACTACAAAGTTTCAGTTATTCAGCCAGTGTGTGTCCCAGTCCCAGTGAGTAGAGAAATAAGTAAACTATCAAAGTGAATAAAGCCGTGCGTGAGGATGACAGATAGTGAAACCGAACAATTCCTACCGGCTAATTTTTTAACGACACAGGAAGCATTTAGAGGTAAGTTCCTAGTTCCTACCTATGTGTAAAAAAACGATGTAACACTGCATATTAAATTTATTTAATATGCTATTTTTATATTTATTTAAATTTATCTAATAGGCCGTGGTGTGTCCGGCAACCCGATCACACCACGGCCAATCAAATTGTTCTTAGGCCCCCTTATCGACACTCAGACCGAATAGACTCCTCCCGTAGATGTCGTAAAAGCCGATTTTATACCAAGGGATGGTCAGCAACATCCACCGGAGTACACAACACCAATGCTACGATCACCAATCTGTACGCAGTATGTTTCACACTAGCTACGTAAGTTTAATGTAAAATTAACCGCTTATTTATGAGGTGAGTAGGTAGGTACTTAGGTATGTGCTATGCTAAAACACTCAAACTTATACCTATTATTGTTTCAGTGCATGACATTGATTTAGCCTGTTCAGACAAAATGACAGAATCCAATATACAATCGTTGATACCCACTGAAAGCATAAAGGATCGAATAAAATTGAGGCTTGCTACAATACATGAAAGAAAATATTTTTTGCGTAAGTAACTTTTTACCTACATCTTATTATTAGGCTAGGTAGGTATGGTACCTTTTAGAGTACCTAAATGAAAATATGACTAAAGTAATCTGGTAACTTTTATAATAATAGAATGTGTATGTTTTTTAGAGTTAACTTTCAAACTTTTCTACTACTGACGCCGAGTTCATAAGCTCTGTAGACATTGTAAATGACGTAAGTATTAATCCGTTATGACTTTTTGGTACGCTTGCCTGCCCCCATGTTTTGGGTTTGATTCCCGCCTAGAGAAAATAAGGGGTTCGTGTCCCTAGATCCGTTGGCCGAATTATACCTATCTACCTACTTGACTGCAGGTAGGACCTTGTTAACGTAACTACCTAACCGAAGTATTTTTTTAGAGTCGTGCTTCTGAGACTTATTGGACAAATGACGAAAATGAAATTGATCCGGGTCCTCAAAAGAAAAGGATAAAAAAAGGTAATGTAAGCTACTTAGCTAGTGACTATTAAAGTGAGTAGGTAGGTATACCCAGAGATTTTTCAATTCAAATTCAAATTTTAATTTCAATTTGTAATAGCAGTACATTAGTTAGATAATGATAGTAGTTACTGATGAGGACTTAAGTTAGAATATTTATGTCGTAGTACTTTTAAGCATCACTGGCGATGATTTATTAACTTAACTAAGATTAATTTCTGGTTGTTGTTACATTACAGGAAACCTACTATATACCAACCCAAAAATATGGTCATGGTAAATACATCCCTGCAAGATTGAAATTGGTTGACAAATACAACAACCATGAAAAAAACTGCAAAGTCTTGGCATTATAGAACATAAAAGGCAAAAACACATACCCAAAACAACAGAATTGGTTGGTAAGACATACCATACCATGTACTGGTACCATAGCAGTAAGTAATTTACCTATTACAGTATAAATTGTCTCCTACTATATTGTACTATTATACCTACTTATTTTTCAGTATCGTATGAAGAATTTGAAGAGCACAAAGTATGGATGAAATTTAATAATGAGCCAGTTAACGATATACTCAAAAAATGGGACAAAACGTCCAAGCGACGAGTTGAAGATTTAAATTCAAACAAATACAATAACTATATTGTACAAGGTGAGTTTTATGTTATATTTATTTATTAAGCAGTTCGGTCACTGTTCAATGTTTTAAAAATACTTTGAACGTACAGTCAACTGTGCTACTGTTAAAAAATATAACCATGATTTAATCAACTGCACCATGCAACCGTACAGTTCCCTCAACAGATCTAGGCATATGTGAAGTAAGCAGTGGGAATTAAATAAAAAGCTGGTCAAGTGCTAGTCAGACTCGCGTGGAGAGGGTTCCGTAGACCAATTAACTTATTAGTCAATCCACACAATTTTGTCAGCATTTTCTCACTACGAGTTTCATCTTTTTGGGTCCAGTAGATTTAGAGCAAAAAAGACTATTGCAAACAGACAGACAGACACCTAAGTAATCCTATAATGGTTCCGTTGGTACCTTTTGAATTAAGGAATCCTAAAAATGGGTTTGTGTCACTGCATAAGGTGCATAAGGAAGACCTCTGTGGCGCAGCAGGCGAGTAGCCGGCTAAGAGGACTAGGTTGAGAGGTTGCGGGTTCGATTCCCGCTGAAGGACAAATGTTTAATGATCTGCAAATATTTGTTCCGGGTCTGGGTGCTCCCCATTGCCATTCGCTACTGTAATTGGGGGGCTAGACTTGTTGGGCAAGTTTCGTTGGTATAAAATTTGCCCTGGCCGCTGGACATATTTATATATTAAAATTATAAACTAAAACCAGCCAAGTGCGAGTCGGACTCGCGCACGAAGGGTTCCGTATCATTATCTATAAAAACGGTAAAAAAACAAGTGAATTGTATGGGAGCCCCCTTAAATATTTATTTTATTCTGTTTTTAGTATTTGTTGTTGTAGCGGCAACAGATATAAGTACATCATCTGTAAAAATTTCAAATGTCTAACTATCACGGTTCATAAGATGTATCTCATGAACCGTGATAGTTAGACATTTGGGTCCGCCTGGTGACAGACGGACGGATAGCGGAGCCTTAGTAAGAGGATCCGTTTTACCCTTTTTGCGTACGGAACCCTAAAAACTCAGCTTTCGTATGTTTGTGTCACCAAAACTTAAAACGTAGTTGATAGATTGACTTATTTTTTTACAGAATTGCATTTCTACAACACCCAAGAGTGTTTTTGTATACTTTGTATCCCGAAGTTCAGCAAAAAGTAGCAAGGTTTAGCTAGTTTATTTTTTGAATATTTCAGAATGACGGTGGAGTAGTTGGACAGTTGGAGAAAGGTCCTGTTAGAGAAGAAATCGAGATGTCAATCGCTCGTCATTGTGGTTTGTACTGAAGATAAACTGCAAGATTTTTACGTGCCATGTGACTATATTTTTTGCAAGATTGACAGTTTATTGAAGGCATTAGATGTAATGTTGCAAAATTTTTCATGAGTTCTTCATCATTTGATATAAATTCTATGTTATTATGAAGTGATAGCAGATGGTGCCTCAAAGACCTCAGGCGTTGGAATTCACGATCGCAGTTATGCTGTGCGCAGCGGTCGGTAGCGTTTAATGTTGTAAAAATATTTCTGTAAAAATATCCAAATCTTAATAAATATAAATACCTTTAGATGGAAAATTTAGTATCATCTAGCAAATTGGGTAGGTTTCCTGAGTTCTCACTCAAACAAAGATATTTCATATCGTGTATTCACTCTTGCAGAACCAATTAAATAATATTAAATTTTCTTACATATTCCAAAATACTTAACTCGTAGAACCCATCCATACTGAGTTCTAGGACGATTTTGTTTGTAAAAATTAACTAGATGCCCTATTTAAGGTGGATCGTCTCGCATTTGGAAATTCGAATTTTAGTATGTATTTTGCGATAGCAACAACTGATTTTACGAAAACTGTAAGACCACATTATTTAGTTTATAGTATCTCATAAAGATAATTAGTTTAGCTACGAATATTCTTCAATGATTTTTGCAGTGTTTTTTTTGTAGCTTAACTATTTATATTTATGAGATACTATCAATTAAAATATGTCTGGTCTCTTAGTTTTTGCAATACCTGTTTTGTTATCTCAGGAAGTGTTGATAAGCTGGGACGAGCAAAAACACAATAGCTTTCATGTTCAAACGGCTTGGCCAATTTTGGTGAGATTTAGTACATAGATAGATTAAAACCTTAAATACTTTACATTGCTTATTTTTGTTACCACCCCGAGGCCACCCATTGTAAAAAAACATAATAAAATTTAAATTTTGCGCCACAAGCGAGACGATCCACCTTAAGTGTATATTTTCTACGTAAAAAATGTGAATTGCTCAGGCTTTAGTGACCATTTTCAAGCATAACTGTATTCTTTGCAAAAATGGAACAATTGTTTTTAAGAATTTTTTTTTTGAAGATTTCAATATTTGTTCTATTATAGTGCTATCGGTGGATTTAGCCAAACGTGAAGTTAGCTATTTGATGACGGGGCAGACAATTTACGACCTTATGCAGTGATAAAACCATTTTTGCGGTCCCACTGTTAGCTTCACGCCTGCCTTGATCCGCCGACCTTATTATAAATAACTCTTATTAAACTGCCACAGACAAATCTTATTGTTAATTAATTAAAGTACTTTTAATTATGGATGGGTGCTAGTGCTGCCACTCAATTTTGTTTGTTTCAAACTGAAGTCAAAGTATTTGTATTCATTTAAATCTTATAGATAACTTTGAATGTTATTTTTGAGTATGGATGGTAAAGGGGATGGTGTCAAAATATCCCAAATCTTTATCTTATTCTAATAAATTAATAAAACTTTCCTTATGTTTCATTTGTTTCTACAATTTTTGTTTAAAACAACTGCTTTTGTATATTGTTTCATCAATTGTGGTATTTTTATACTTATGCATAATATTATATTGTATTGTCAGATTTTTAGGTTCTGCTTTGAAACTTTGGTAGGTATTTTTTGTGAAACGCTTTTAGTCACATCATACCTATTTTTTGTGTAATCTTTCATAATAAGTTATTCTTTTGTCGTAATTATTACCCAATTGCTTATGTAGGTTTCACCATTTTATTGCAAAATTTACAAAAGCATTGGGTGAGTAACAAAAGTATAACTATGATAGATCATACATCAAATTATGTAGATACCACTAAAGGCATTTCATAGAAAATACAAATGTTCCAAAGTAGAATTTAAAAAAGCTATTGGGTAAAAATTACCAATGTAATTTATTGGATTATACAAAAGTGGTTTACTTAAACTTACCAAAATTAATAGTAGGATCTACAAAAGAAATTTAAGTAGATAGGTAGATAATACAAAAGCTATCTAGTAAAAATTACCTCATTTCCTATTAGAATCTACGAAAGAAATTAGGTATTTATTACGAAACCTTACAGTAGATAACACAAAAGTTGTCTAGTGAAAATTATCACAATTCATAGTTAAATATACGAGAGCAATTAGGTATTTACTACAAAATCTTAAAGTAGATAGCACAATAGTTGTCTAGTCAAAATTATCACTATTCATAGTTAAATATACTAGAGCAATTAGGTATTTACTACAAAACCTTAAAGTAGATAACAAAATAGTTGTCTAGTAAAAATTATCACAATTCATAGTTAAATATACGAGAGCAATTAGGTATTTACTACAAAACTTTATAGTAGATAAAACTAAAGTTGTCTAGTAAAAATTACCACAGTTAATAGTTAATATACGAGAGCAATTAGGTAGATATTACAAAACCTTAAAGTAGATAGCACCAAAGTTGTCTAGTAAAAATTACTATAGTTGATGGTAAAATTTCCAAATATACAATAAGAGTTAAGTAAATAATACAATTTAATAAAAAATTTACCAAAGTGGTTTATTGACTATCCTACCAGTACTTTGGTAAACAATTACAATAGTATGAAACTTGTTTAGTGAAAAATAACAAAGTTCATGGTAAAATCCACAATATGATATTTGATACATTATTACCGAAACTATCGTAGGTAGTAATCTACCAAAGCAGTTTGGTAACTATTCTACCAGCATCATTTGGTAATTTAAATATACCAAACTACTTTGGTGATCAGCTAACCGTCGCCGTTTGGTAAAATCAACTTAAGCCAGCGGTAGGTCCTCATTCAAACGTTTGATTTGGTACATATAATCTGGAATCTGGTAAATTCAACCATAGCATTCTTTCAGTGAATCTGCCTGCCAAGCGTGGTGATTATGGCAAACCCCCCTATTGTATTTAATGGGGGAAGCTACGTCCAGCAGTGAACGTATACAGGCTGATAAAGAAAATAATGTATATTTTGCACCCAGCCTAACGTAATAATGATTGTCGTTTCATGACACTTGAACTAGCTGATCCTTCAAAATCCATGACAGGATCATAATGAGACGACAGCTGAAAAGAACTCTCTCTGTCATTAGCAAGATGTCCATCAAGGAAAACGCTGACTGTTACAATTACGTATGAAAAGGAAAATAATGGACGATACCCGTCACCGGATAATTGGGTCACTGATGATACTTGAGCAGTACTTATTTGTGCTACTAAGCAGCTTGTAAAAGGTCCGCCTGAGAGGGAAAAAATGAGATAGGTAGGTACTTATTAATATCTACCTTATTATCACCTTAATAACCTCGATAACCTTCATCGATAACCTTCTTTTTATATTTATGAAGATTTAGATAAAGTTGAATGAGGCAAGAGAGGTGTGTCCTAATTAATTATTGTTGAAAGACAAGCTATGGTTTTCTCATAATTTGAGCAAACATCGTGCATACAG
The DNA here is from genome assembly GCA_951392215.1 of Epirrita christyi. Lineage (NCBI taxonomy): Eukaryota > Metazoa > Arthropoda > Insecta > Lepidoptera > Geometridae > Epirrita > Epirrita christyi. The sequence goes on along the minus strand of OX595842.1, from coordinate 3,990,456 downwards.
TTATTGGTTAGATATGTGTGGTGACGATGAAGCGTCAAACCGCAAATTGCATGCGTCCTACGTTTTTCGTTTTCAATCTTACAAGGGGCTAAGAGAAATTATTTTTAAAACAAGGATTTTTTTTATTATTACACATACAAGAAAGCGCGTAAACAGACAAGAAAGTGAGTTTAATAAAAACGTGTTCAAATACAACAAATAAATAATGAATTACAGCAATTAGACGTTTTCTTGCCTTCTGTAAAATTGCGTTTTTGTAGTTATTAGGTATTTAAATTTTACCGTTGTTATACGCCTTTTTATGAGTGTAGAACGTTGTAGCACTGTCATGGCGTAGTAGTGTGGTTTTTATGATAAGTTAAAATAGTCTTTCGTATTTGAGGGCTTTAATCGAGGAGTAACATTCTTTATTTTATGAAATTACTTTTTTTACTCAAACTATATTTGTGTGAACCAAAATTAGGCTTCAAACTACTTAAATAATTGAATTTAATCACAACAAAATTAATCTGTAACGAGATAAGATAAATTCAATCAAACTGAAAGTAAATAATTATAAAATGAATTGGAGTTCTTAATTATCGTTTCGAATCGAATTTAACTGAAACTCGATTTAAATTAAAAGTGGGAATCCGGGACTTAGATTACACTCCCAAGTGGGTTGATGTTTGACTTTAGATACAGGGTGCTAGAGATATTGTGTAAACTGGATTTTATGATAGTAAATTTAAGGTGACACTTTAAATTTTTACGCTAATACAATATTATGTTACTTTGATATCAGCTGTGAAAATAATAAATATTCCTGGATGGGACAACATAGGTATCCAAACTATGAAAAATCCGCACAATGGCATACCTATGCCCTCAGCCGGACATAGCGTTGTCTGATTACAGTTTTTTAAGCTTTTTAGTTACTTGTACTTCTCAATATTTTAATATTTATATTATGTAAGTAATTGATTAAGGTTGAATATTTCTGAATTATGTGGATCAATTTATTTTGTAACGTTTCAAAGATGAGGTAAGTACAAATACCTATATTATCAAGTTTTATTCTTGTAACTACCCCATGAATGAATGTTCAACTAGATGCCAGTCTTTAAAATAAAAATCCACACCACATTTATAACCCTTACATAGCTGAATGCATGACTGGTAATAACGTTCTTGCTGGAAAAGTTTCGAATCATCCCATGAATTTTGTTTGTCGCCGTTTCGTTGGTAGCACGCAGAGATTCCATTAATCATCTTTACACTTACTAATAAAATCTACTACTCGACGTCACTTCCCTCGGAAAACTCGATCCGTATTTGAAAGTCATCTGTATAATTGACGAAAGTTGCCAACTTCGCGAAAGGGCGAACTGTCAGGGGTTTCGAAAACCTTATAAAGTTTTCTCGACGAATAAATATTCGGTACCCTATGAATATGGGGAAGTATTTGCATACTTCCAAAGGGCTTTTTGAGTTTGATTTGTTTTGTTAGTGAAGGTTTCTCGATGGGATCGAATGAAAATATGCGTAATTGTGTTTATAGTTTGACATAAATTGTATGTGCTACTCTGCCTATCTATGCATTTCAACAAATGCTATGCCAACCACTTTAGGAATCAGGCTTTATAACTATGATATTTTTTAGATTATTAGTTAGACGGCTTCCAAATGCATACTTCTGTCATCACCAACGACAAATATCAAATTAAAAAAAAACATAGCAGCCTTCAGACATCCACTGCTGGTCGAGGCCTCCCCCATAAAATACAATGGGGGGGATTTGCCACAATCACCACGCTTGTCAGGCGGATTGGTGATCACAGTATTCATGTTGAGTACTCAGGTGAAAGCCGATGCCCATCCCCTAGTGTAACCCCTTAGTTGGCTTTTATGACATCCACGGAAGGAGACTGAAGAGTATATTCTTTGACCGAACACTACAGCAAAAAAAAACAACAATAATTGACTGAATTTATGTAATAAACATTGAAATATGTGTCTGTATTTAATACCGTCCACCAGATAAGTAAATAACGAATATGGCGTGCACAATCACTCTATTGAGTTTCCAAATATAAACGGAACAAAGCCTACGGTGAGCATAGAAGCCTGTGCAAACCGTCGCACTCCGGGCGGAGCCTCAGGAGATCTAAAGTTCATGGAAGCGATCATTCAACATTTTATGCAATTTCTTGCACGTTTTTAGCCACTCTCAATATACAAGCAAAAACATTCATAATTCAGTTCTAAACAAACAAAATATTTATTTTGCTTCAGGGTACCAAATCACGTGTACGTCACGTGCATCTTATATTTATTTTACCCTATTATAACCTACTTTTGTCATAATATGGATTCCTTAAGAGCATAAGATTTCTTTAAAACCATCATCATCATCATCATCAACCTGTATAACTCCACTGCTGCCTCTCCCCTAGAATGCTATGTCGAACTTTCTTGAGCCACCTCCATCCACCGAAAAATAAATATTCTAAAGAATAAGAGTCTGAAATATTGGGTATCTCAGATAAAATACCAGACAACTTTGTTTTATTTGTATCCCTGAAACAATAAACAATTTAAAACCTCCATGCTTGTCTTTATAACAAAGTCTATGATCAACCTCTTTGTGTTTATTGTACCGGTGTTTGTTCATAAGTAGGGTTAATGTAGGTTTTAACAAAAATCTTTATATTATATTTCTGTTATTTTTGTTATTTCTCCGGTGAAATAAACTCGCTGCTCTCTCTTTTAGGCTCCATAAAGTTAATTAATAGTTTACAGGGCAATTTGAACGATTCTATAAGAAAATCTCAAGTGCTAAAATTTACCATTATCAAACTAAAAATTAAATATTTAGGTGATAATAAAGCTTGGGACTAAATTTACTCCAACACGGGCTTAACAAATATAAAAGTTAATATTAAAAGAGCTTATATTTGATAAAACATTAACGAGACAAACAGATATTAAAAATCGTATTGAATATTATGTGAATTTTGTTTTTTTTTTAAGTATGAGTTCTTATTTTCTGCCACATCTAGTAGCTCTTGTTCCATTGAGCGTATCAATAGGCGTCGGTACTGCCGATCGCCATACGTGGATGTTTGTTCTCATGTGTTTCATTGAATATCTGTATCGTGATGTACCTGTATTTTGTTCTGATGCTTGTATGTTTATTCCATAGTGATACCTGTATTTTGGTATATTAATACAGTTTTAAATGGAACTGATTTAACTAGAAAATATTTGCTTTGGATTGTGTTTTTACGAAATGTATAGGTAACTTAAAGTGAAACATTTCGCAAGTGGCGCGAAATTCAAATTTTATTGTTTTTTTTGCACATTACAGCTTATCAACACTTCTTGAGATAGCAAACACTGGTTTTGCGGGAATTAGGAGACCTAACACACATGCTTTAATTGAAAGTATCTCATAAATATCATTAGTTCAACTACGAATGTCAATGAACCAAAATAACACTAAACAAATCATTCATTGACATTCGTAGCTAAACTAATGATATTTATAAGTTACTATTAATTAAAACATGTGTGTTAGGTCTCCTGATTCCCGCAAAATAAGTGTTACCTATCTCAAGAAGTGTTGATAAGCTGTAATGTACAAAAAACACAATAAAATTTGAATTTCGCGCCACTTGCGAAACGTTCCACCTTAACACTTGGTCTTAGGACATCAACAACATATCATATTGACATACAAACAAGAGTTCTATCCAACTTGCATCCAACTATATCTGACTATAAAATTAATTATAGTTTCCTATTTGCTAAGTGCAACAGGCGAATACCACACGTGCTGCAAGTATGATAGAAATGACAAAAGTTGCGGCAACTCTCGTCATTTGTACTTTTCTTATCCCACTTCATAATTTTCCCAATATTTATTTTTATTTTTTCAGTATATAATGCTTATTCAAATTTCTAGGCTATTATTGATAATACATCATCATCATCAAGTTATTGCAGTCCACTGCTCAACATAGGTCTTTTCCAATAGCACGCCACTGAGTCCGGCCTTTGGCTCTCCCTATATAACTGGACATAGGGAGAAGCAAGAAGTTGCTCCACTCAGCCGGAGTGTACACTATACACTACGTCTCAAGAGCTTGTTTACTCCAAAGGTTATCAGTTCTTCGGTAGACATGGCCACTACTTCAGATTGCTTATGCTTTGAGCTTTGGTTTTCTGTTTGAAAAATATCGTTTCGGAATCTATCCCAAATAAAAACTTGCATAATATACAAAATGAATACTGAATACTGGTAGGAACCAGTTTGTCACGTACCAACCGTTAGGGCGGGTTCGTAAACCAAGAGTCGCTCGGCAAGCTATGGAGAGGCCTATGCTCAAGTCAACAACATTATATTGTCTATAGGTATTTTGGGATAATAATCCCAAAATATAAACCTATAGACAAATGTTTTAAACTATTTCGAAGACGTACAACAAATGTATGTATTTTAAAATGAATGTATTATATTTTATAGTGACGGGCTCGTGTTTCCTCTGCTATTAAAACTAGCTTGCAAATTGAATAGTAAAGCCAATAATAACTTTTAATTTGCTGCAACATCCCTTGGTATTTCCAAGAAAGGAACACCATTCGTGTCAATAGCGCTCAATCAAAAGACTCGGGGCGTCTTCAGGTCACTGGGATCCAAGCATAGAGTTTCCAGCCGTCCGGCTAAAAAATTCAGGTTTTTGTTGCTGTTACCAACTTTGTCCAGTCTAAAAAAGAGTCTTCCTGTCTGGAATTACAGTAGAAACGTTTCTTAAGTTATTTAGTAAAAATATCCATTCTACGTATTGTATGCTTCCAACTTGAGATATACCAGTGAAGTTTTGATGTGATTTTGCAGCATCTCGGGAATTTTGAGTTGTTTAGGGTAATGGAGCTCTTTGAGTTTGTTTATAGAAGTATTACCTACCAGCATACCTGGGTTTCATAACACCAGCCAGTCGCCCAGGTTGTGACTGAAATAATAATATTTATTGACTGTGTTAATATGACTGAATTTGAATTAATATGTAATGCTATTTATTATAATTTTGTATACTTACTAATACTAGTGGTTCGCCCCGAACTGAGACCTCGCAATGACACCTTTATCAGCCCGACTAATTTAAGAGGGAAAGAAAGGGTTTTGTATTTAACGGCTATGTTAGTATGTTTGTATGGATGATCCATCAGAAATCTAAAGCTATCGAGTCAATTTCTCTAATATGAAAGAGATTTTGTGAAGCAAGAAAAAAGTTTTTTTAATTAAGCAGTGCCATTTAGTTGAAGTTTTGCTACCTAATTTTTAAAGACTTAAGTTTTCTACTCTAAAAATGGATTTTACAAAGAAAAAATCCTCAATTTTCGACTTCTCCCCGTAGAACAAAATATACTTAAATAATAAATTTCAGCATTATCAGAGAACTTGAAGTATCTTCGAGATATTTTTTTGCATATTTTACTTTCCTTCCCTTCCTTTTCTTTTCCCTTTTTACTGATTTCTAAAAACATTTACTGAGAAAAAAAATTAACCTCTATAGGTAATTTTTCTACACATCATCGAAATAGCCTTTGAATAGGACTAAGCAACAGGGCGTAAATACTACATACCTGTTAGTATTTAAAGTACTTGACGAATTAATTGATAACGTCCTTTTGACAAACATAGAACTCCAATGTGATTCAAATTCCTAGGAATGGGGGTTATATTGGTTATTGTTTTTTAAGGTTCAGGTTTCTAATTTCTTCAATTTCAGACTTTTCCCTGTAGTTGTGACATAAAAGCCACAAGCATACCAAATTTCAGCATTGTGGGACTGCTGGACTACTAAGTTTAAATACTTATTAAAAACAGTTTTGAAATGTCCAACTAAAGCGCTTTCATTAGACACCCCACTTGATCTGACTGTCTCACTTTTATTTTTTTACCCCCTCTTGGACCCCAATATCTCAGCAACCCCCTGCCCGATATAGCTCATAACCTTACCTACAAATTGTACCAATACTATCTACCCCCATACCAAATTTCATGAAGATCGGATTAACGGTTTGGAATTTTTCATCGGACAAACATACATACATACATACATACATACATACATACATACATACATACATACATACATACATACATACAAACGCCGATTCTTACAACTTGACTCAGAGAACTCGCTTCGCTCGTTCGATTATTTTTAAGATCTAATATAACAAAATGGATGACATTTGAATTATTCAATGAAATAAATAAATTATTATTATTTTTATAATTATACCTATTTCTGCCATACCAAGCAATGTGAGCATTGATAGGTTCCAATGTTCCGGGTGCCGGTGAAACTACAGGCACATGAGATTTTTAATTTTTATGTCTCAAGGTGAGACATTGCACAGTACGATGCAGAGCTGAGAATATCCTAGTGAATGCGACTTAATAGGTCTTGCAGTTGTGAATGGCAGGAGTTACCACCTAAAATCTGGTGGACCTGCCAGTACCAACTCAAATAACAAATAATTTAATAGTTACCTACGATGTAACAGATACTTCTACTGTCGAAAAAAACTCCAATATGTACGCTATATCTAATAATATATCTATCCTACTGAAATCATAATATCCAAAAACAAAATATAGGATATGCGTGCATGCGTTTTGCGGCTGGTTGCTGATATTAATCCCATAGACGAGGTGACGAAACCGTTCCTGCCGTATTGACAACGCAAAGGGCCACACTAAACATTTTTTTAATTAAACCTTTTGGGCTGTATAAAGCTTTACTTAAAAAGCTTTCATTCACTTGTAAGTATGTAACAAAGAAATTAAAAATAAATCATGCAACTGAATTTTAAATCACCTAACCGATTGAGCTGAAATTTTGCATATCAATCAAGTTCTGATACATGATGGAGATATGAAGGTGGATGAAGGAACTCCTCGATGATTAATTTTGATGGTCGGGACTTTAAATGTTTTTAAGATGTTCGTAGGATTGTTTAAGTCCGGCTGTTAGAGCAGTTTTAACTATGTATATACAGGCAAACTCAGCATTTTTGCTTACGACTAACCAATGAAAAATTAACCTGCGTCCTCAATTTCCGACTTTTCGAATGAATCCAACAGCCCTATGCGTAGAAGGTTTATGAATAATTCAACACAACGTAATGAGCCGTGGGCCAGTATTCAGTCGAGGAAAATCTAAAGCAACGCCCGGCCCTAATGATTTCACGAAAAAGTGTCGCGAAGATTGGTCGGACGAGAACTTTTGTGTAGGACAAACGTCTTTTAGAAGTTTTAGGTTGCATTTGAACTTTTTTTTCCGCCAATGAGGATGTAAATTCTACTCAAGTATTATATAACCTGCCCAAGTCATATGATACCTATGATAGAAACACCATTACCATATTGTTCAGAGGATGGTGAGCATCTAAACCGTGCAACTCTGTTGTCGGTAGCATTTTTTTTGCATGTAACTTCATTAGGTACCCTATATTTTAGAAAATTATTAAATTAGTAAAGAAATCTTTCTCTGCGATAAAACCGACAATTGTAAGACTTTAACTGTAGGTTTATAATATTAAATGTATATCTTACATTGTGTCCTCAATAAAGTTATTCTTATTATTATTTAATTGTTTGTCGTTCTTTTCCAGGGTAAACTCTGTGCATCTATTTGATAATTACTTGTTGGAAATCTTTGAACGCTTCCTAATAATTTTATTCATAAAATTAGACTTCTCTGAGGATCTTTTTGGTTTTATCATTCAAAATAACTAGACCATGATTATTCTTAAACGTAATAAAAATTACAATATAAAATAGAAGAACAAATATATAGTAACAATTCCGCTCCTCTCGAAAGAAAACTCTCTCTTTCGGCGTTCGGCGAGGCAACATGGCGGAGTTTTTGCAGTAGTGTGTCTTTGTTGTTCTAGCACGCAGTGAGCCTACTGTTTCCTGAGGATGCTTCGTTGAGAGGCGGAGGAGGAGTTTTCGTTGGAGAGGAGCGGAATTGTTACAATATATTTGTTCGTCTATTTTATATTGTAGAATGGATTTCCGCAAAGTCACGCTTGAATCAATTAATTGTAATAAATGTTTTCAAATATCTCATTAGCTTTATCATCAACAATTCCCGGGACCAATTCTTAGAATTTATATTGTTTCACCAAAAAACATTTAAATATCTAAGTAATTTTTAATTTTCTTGTACCTAAATGGGTAATTGTGAATAGTTTAAAATACCAGAGTAATATTTTGAAATATTAAATCAAATGGGTTCTAAAATAACTGTAGGTATAGCTATGTATTTATTAGTATTTAAAATTATTTTCTTGCAATGGAAAAATTGTTATAACTGGAAGCGTTCTGGAAAAGGGACATGGGATATTTTGAAACCGGCAGACATTTCGGGAAAGTCATTTTAACGTTTTCATTTTGAAAGTGTTATTTATCTTAAGTTTTATTGTTTTAGCTATTCTGTATAAAAACATGCAAAAAGATTCCAGTAAGTAATATAAGTAAGTACTTTATTTTCGTTGAATGTTTGATATTAAATCGTATTCACAATATTTATAAGAGAAAACTACGCTGTAGTCCTGGCAACGACAGTAATATTTTGCTTTGAGAGGATTTTTCCTGATATGTTTTTATTGGATTATTTTTTATATAAGTAAGTGTAAGTGAAGCATTACTTGTTAAGGTGTCACTTCACTTGGTGTATATTAGCAAATGTTTGCGTTATTTTGCCAAGGATAACTTTTCATTTAAATAACCAACTTCCGCCATTGTATTCGAATAAATATTTGGATGAAAAAAAAAATTATGAAAGAACCATAGTGGTGAAAGGATTATGATACTTTTTGAATGCAAATGCTTGGTTTGATGCTGAAAATATCAAAATCGCCATATTTATGCCTTCAATAATTGAGGAGTTCCCTCAATTCCTCATGGATTCCATCATCAGAACTGGACTCTGAAAAGAATGGGACCAATCTGGAAGTATATATATTCAAATAAAAAAAGAATTTTCCAAATCGGTCCATAAACGCCGGAGATATGCGGTAACAAACTTAAAAAAAAAAATACAACCTAATTGAAAACCTCCTCCTTTTTTGGGAAGTCGGTTAAAAAGTAGGAAAAGTGCTATGCACCAGAGGATGGGCAGCAGCATCCACCTGAGTACTAAGCGCGATAACTGCGGTCACCAATGCGCCTGCTAAGCGTCTACTATGGCAACTCCCCCCATTGTATTTTATGAGGGAGGCCTCGTTCAGCAGTGGACGCCTAAAGGCTCCTGATGATGATATTTTAAAATAAACCTCAATTTGATATGAAACTTGTTTCGACAGTTCAATATTATATGAATAGAAACATATTTTTGATGGAATGACTGAAATACTACGTTTTAAACGCAAAAACATCGGATACACGATAGGATGTTTAATTTATCGGGAAATCGGTAATTACGGATTTGAATTCCGAACCGTTCGGATAATAAACCGTTGGAATATTTATTTGAATTCAACCCGTGTCAAGTGAGTCTCGTAGCCAAGGGGTGGGGCTGGGGGGGTGGGGTATTAGGGGAAAAATTATACACAGGATAGAAAAAGCAACGTCATACTTGTCTAATACTGTTTTTTATGAAAATGTAATTACCTGCAAGACGACTTCCAAACAAGTCAAATCAAGATGACCTCCATGGCGAGGCTGGTGAGTATCCGGCTGAGACGCAAGAGGTGCGAGTTCGATTCCCACTACAGGACAAATGTTTGCATAGTCTGCATATATTTATTCTGGATCTGGGTTTTGTTTGTACCATGGTACTTGTAGCTCGCCTGATACACACGACATGGAATCCTAGATTCAAATCATGCCCTAGGTAGTTTTATTGCTTCTATTAGCTCCTATTCTATAGTTCTATTAGTTTCTTCTATAGTTCTATTCGTTACTATTATTAGTTTTGTTTACTTCTGGGCATCGATGACCCTGGGTACGCCTCTGGATGTCAAGTATCGCTACAATGGAGTCACGCTTCACCACTTTACTCCGGATAAAAAATATCGAAATACCGTACCCTGAATCCGATATTTTAGGTATTATCGGATAAATGGGCTTAGGTCTGTTGATATTTGGAGCTACTTCTTCACTGTCATTGAAAAAGCTATGGTATCGATTTATTAATAGAAAGGTTTGTGTTAGCATTATACTTCGAGTCCAGCCGAAGACGATTACAATATTTACAATATGCCTGCCAAGCGTGGTGATTATGGCATATTTCCCTTGCACGTTATACATGCTATGGGGGAGACCTCATCCAGCAGAGAATGATTACCAGCTGATGAAGGTTATACAACTTAAAGAAGCAGTCTCTTCATATTTACATGAAGTAAGAAACTTAGGGCTTACTATAGTAAACAGTATCACCGTCGTAGAGTACGTGAAGCAGGTACCAGTTATAACTGATTAGGTAAGTGTTTTCATGGACGAAGTCCTGATATCCAAATTACTGAAATAAACGACAACTTATATTATCCAACCAGACACTGGACATTTTTCTCACAAGATGAAAGTAAATCAAACGACCTAAGAGAACTTGGCTCTAATCGAAACATCGCTTTAAAATCTAGATTTATACGCAGGCTTAGTCCAAACTAAAATCGTTCCGAACAGAATAAAATTCTCGTCTAGTTTGTTCTAAAAGGAATCATTTAAAAGCTATTCAGTATTAATGCCTGGTCTAAATCAAAGCTTCGAGAAATTGAGAGAATCGAGATATTATTTATTTTACGGGTTACCGACATCAAAATACGGGTTTTTGATTGTTCAGAAAAATAATGTTTTTTATTGTTCAGAAAAATAATGTTTTTTATAAATTCTACAAAGGTAGCTGATCAAAATATTACAGCAATTAAAATATTTATAAACCCGAAAAACTGAGTTCCGTAAAAAAGGAGAACCCACAGCATCCCTACTCAATTTTCTCAAACGTTTCGTATCGATTGAGTGGACGGGCGTTGGCAAGTGTCCATTTGTGAAGCTTTTGTTATTCCAATTCGTTCCAGTATTACATGTATACAGTCCACACAATATGCTGTTTTTGCGGTTTTCACTGATTAAGCAAATATTGAGTTTATTGTGAAAGATTTAGAGATCATATTTGTTTGGAGCTAAGTTGGCAACGTTGCGAAACAGCATTCAATAAAGCCGATTCGGATTTGGATTAAAATCGAACGTGTTGTGTTATTTAGTTGTTACGATTATTATGCGTATGAAGTTGCAAATCAATTTAAAAGTTAATTAAATTGAATTTTCCAATCTTTGTTGAAAAAGTATCACTTAACAGTTATTACGCTGCGAAATAGCATTCAATAAAAATAATTTAGATTTGGATTAAAATCGAATGTAGATAGATACACGTAATACGCATTGTGTTATTTAGTTGTTAATATTAATGGGCGTATAAAATGAAAACAAATTTTTAAAATGGAAAATATATATTTTCCTTTTTTAAACAAGGTATTTTATAAAGTGGGACACAGGTATGCCTCAGTTCTGAACAACACAAGAAGCTATTATATGTTCCACTCACGTGGGTCCGCTTAGAATACAATAAACGTACACAACTTTGTGCAAAACGCATAGCTCTGCTTTAGATAAGTTCTTTGCTAGTTTTAAAGAAAGATTTAAGATACATACACTAGATTGCATTTGGTACAAGAATTGATACGCACGGTAGAACATCACTACAGATAGGTAGGTATGTGTAATTAGCTCTATGTTGTGGTTTGTGAATGAATTTGAATTTAGATGATGTAGACTACTACTATATCTACTCTTAATTGTAGTCTGAGTGAAATTATAATATGTTTCATATTCATATCAGTCTTTTTATTGTTTGACAAAATATAATGTTCTTTTTCCGTATAACAAAGAACTTAAGAGCTCAAGGATATCTTCCGACCCCATAAAGATTAGCCAAATGCTACGTCCATGTTCGGGGTATACTTAAATAAAAAGCTCTGAAATCCTTCGATAGATGTAAGAAACCCTCGTCAAGATGTTATGGACTATTCCTTGTAAATAGAAACATTCTGATGTAACATCCCAATTCGTCAAAGAATGTGTTTTGTTTCCATTTTGTTACATATGTGTTTTTTGATCGAAAGGGCGCTGCTGTTTTTATTAGGTTTGTTTTTGCAAACTACAGTAGTAAGAATCTTGTTTTTCTAATATTATGAATGTTTGATTGTGATTCAATCACGTCTGAACTGATTGAAGACATTGTCAAACTTTACATTTTCATACAAGATAAAAGTTTTGTTAAAATGTCAGATCTTGTATTAAAATATCAAGTTCTACACTAAGGGCCTTATTTATAATCATTTTTTAAACCTATTTTAGTTAAAATAGCTTTTGTTTTGTTCTCTCTGATGTAAAATGTCATACGTCAAAACAAGACAAAACATATTTTAACTAAAATAGGTTTAGAAAACGATTATGAATAAGGGGGTTAGTCTGCAATCCGAGAATTGACCTTAGGCTATGTTTGTCCTGGTACCACAAAAAGAAACCAACTGCAGATTCTAATCAAAAACAAATCAATGAAGTATTTAAACTCATTGAAATAAATCACAAGGATCATTTTGAATCGTTTTATAAACTAGGTGAATTATAAATCCAGTTGTACGCGACTAAACCTAGAAGAATCACGTAGCAAATATGGCTTAGCTCATCAAAATTATGATCCTTCTTACTACTAGGAAGTGCTTGTGTGTTCCTAAAAGAGTATAATCAAGGAACTTATGAATAAAGACCATGTTCTTCCATAAAATTCAAAATGATTTTTATTACAAGGTAATTATCACCAACAATTTCGATTGTGAATTTAATTGAATAGGTAAATAATATAAGAAGTTTTACTATACAAATACTAAAGTAAGCACAGAAAAATCAACAACACATCGTTCGCGAATATTGAAAACGGCCAGGCGACTGCAGTGCGACAAATCGAGTGAACACGTTCGTATTATTGTATTTTCCTACGTGTGCACGGCATACTGAGCCCATGTTTGTGAACACGTGTTTGTGAAGAATGTTTGAGCTATACTACTGTTTGATTTTACACTGCGGATTGGATATTTAAAAGTGTTAATGTAAAATGGGCTTCTAATGATCAAAATTCGAGAATCTATGATACAACTCAACAAGCACAAATTAAGCAAATGGGTTCAGGTCAAATCAAGTTTTAACTCATGTTAATTGTTTATGTTACATAAAGTATTATATCCGGAGATAAGGCATCACAAAAAAATTGCAATAATTAGTCATTAGACAGCTTCGACTACTGTAAAACTAAGCCTCCTTTATGTAACAGTTAATCCTGGGATTTAGACTAGCTCTGTTTTTGTTAGAATATAAATTACGGCCGCAATTTACAACATAACCTTTATCATCATAAGTAATAATTTCACCTTAAATCATCCATGCATTTATTCGCTTTTACCAGCCTCCTTATCTTATCTTTATCTTATCCTTAGTCTTGTGATAATGTTCCTACTCTACCGTGTATTGGATAACAGGACTTCTCTGGCCCAATTTTGGCGACCATTTGGTCAAAACTTTACACCATCGGCGATCACAACCTTACTACATCAAATAAATCATTTACGACAGCAAGTTACATCATAGGATGTCGTCACCATCATGATACTCATACTTGCTTATCTCACACTGCGTAGGGTAAACACAAAACATAAGCTTGAAATATACTACCAACAACCGACCCGAGAACTAATCTGAACGCAATATTCTAAAGTTTAAACATTAGTTTTCCATTTATTACGAACCGTTGTTTATACGGTATATACGTTTTTTATCGATGATTTTTACCGGTTTAATTTACGTTGATTATATTCGAGTATACGACCCGAGGTTACCTGCAATTTAGATGCTCTTAGTCATGTTAGAGTGTTATTGTCGCTGCACGGCGCGCGGTGGGCTGTGAACAGATGTCGTTAAGGCTACGTCCGCATAGGCAGGTGGCTTGCTTAGCGCCTAGAGCCTAGCGTGCCACCTAGCGAGGTAGCTAAGCAAAACAAACATTCTAGAATAGTTGCGACCAGCCGCACTGCGTGCTTGGCGCCTAGCTAGTCGCTAAGCGAGTATCGAAGTAAACAAACGTGTTGGTTTTTTGTATCTAGGCGCGAGGCATTTTAGAGTGAAAAATGGATGAAATATTAATTGCATCGGTTTTCAAAAGAGAACCTCTGTGGAATTCTGCATATGAACTCCATAAAAATGCAGTTGTTTTGATAAAAACTGTGGGAAGAGGTAGCAGTTGAAGTAAAAAATGATGGAGAAGGTCGTGAAATGGTAAATTTTAGAGAAGAATTTTCGGTAAGTTGCAATAGAGCTATTTTTGAGAGAGACATCTCGTAAACGTACCGAGCAAATGACTGAGGCACCTGGCGACCCACCACGCAAACCACCTTCGGTGCGGCCACCGTGAATCCTAGCAGGTAGCCAAACTGCAAGCCACTAGGCTCTAGGCGCTAAGCAAGCCACCTGCCTATGCGGACGTAGCCTAAAGGATCACTAAGGGGTTACGCCACAGGATGGGCAGCAGCATCCATCTGAGTAATTAACACCAAATTGCGATCACCAATCTGCCTGCCAAGCGTGGTGATTGATTATTGAAAGAAAGAAAATACATTTTTGTGTCCCCAAAGGTACACAAAAATGACAGAACCAAAGGTAACATGACATTTTTAGAAATAAGATTAGTACAAAAAACAAGCAAGTATAGACAAAAAAAATATATGAGACCACCTAGGAAGTTTGACTTACTAAATAAACAATAATCATTAAAATCAATTCTTAACTGGCAGAGTAATCGCGACAAACATACAAAAAAAAACATACAGTCGAATTGAGAACCTCCTCCTTTTTTTGAAGTAGGTTAAAAAGAGGAAAAACAACAGGAAAAAATAAATATAAAATGCTACCAGACGTCATGCGTGTTGTGTGGCAAATCCTCCCATTGCACGCTATGGATCGTACACCCTATGCTTATATTGCTACTGGGGAAATTACATCCAGCAGTTGATGCCTGTTGATGAAGAGTTAGTAGTGTGCTAAAAAAATTCAAGATTTTTTTTTTTATTGTTTCAGAGGGTTTTCTGTCGTAGCACCCGAGGTCGCAGTTCCAGGGAAGACGACAGCAGTGCTTGTCACCTTGCACGGCCGAGCCGATGGCCCCCTCGACCCCCTCAACGTGACCGTAAGACTGGAGACGCAGGATGAAGACAATGACGTAAAGCTACTCACCACTGCTAGTCAGATGATCACTGGTGAGTTCTAGAACATAAACAACCTCAGTGACACGGCAGGTAAGTGACGAGCTGAGATGCGAGAGGTTGTTGGTTCGATTCTCGCTGCGGGACAAATGTTTGTATGATTTGCAAAATGTTCGTTTCGGGTCTGGATGTTATGGTACCATGGTACTCGAAGTTCCTGATACCCACGACATAGGGCATCCTAGTGTGGGATCAAGACTACGTATGTGACTGTTGGTTGTTATGTTATATGTTATAAAGGACCCGCAGTTTGATAGATATTTTTTAAAGATAGCGAAGCCTTGACTCTTGTCTAATGTTGCCAGCATTAAGGTATAGTAATTATTGGAAGAGACCTCTTTTTAGGCGTTTTTTTTGTTTTTCAATCCGTCCACAAAGCGTGGTGAATATGGCAAATCCCCCCATTATATTCAATGGGGGAGGCTTTGTCCAGCAGTGGACAAAAACAGGCTGGTGATGATGTTGATGAAACTGTTATTATCATCAGCCGATGGAAGTCCACTGCTGGACAGAAACCTCCCTTATACGGGGTGTAAAAAGACAGCTCCCGAATACTGAAGGTACCGGTAAAGCTACCTATATCATAGTTATATAAAATAGCTTTCCCCTAAGGAGGGATTCATACCGGAGAAAACCTATTTTTTCGTTTCGGATCGTATTTGTCAGCCAGCAATGTACGCATTTATTCCGGCCGCGCGAGTTCAACGCTCCCGGTCAGCTGATCGACCCGTACGGCCAATATTTCTCATGTGTTTTTCATTGCTTTTTTTGACGTTTTTATTTATTAACGTGTTTTTAATGATGGAAAATAGGTTTTTGTGTTTCTTTAACGATATGTTATGGATATTAGTAAAGAAAACACGAAAAAAGCGGACCAAAAGTGAGCATTTTTTTTTCATGTTTTTGCAGCTTAAATATTTTCAGAATCATGGTCTGAATGCACTGTTTCAGTTTTCGGGAGTAGTCTTTTTACGCCCGGTAGAATGCCATGAGGAATTACCTTGAGCCCCCTCCATCCACCTACTTCTACCTCTATCATGTCGTCGGTATAAAGGCCTTTCTACACTTCTAACCACAACTACATAAAATATGAAAAGCTATCAAAATATTCGCGTTAAACCGTCCGTAAAAGCCTGAAAATACAAATTCAAATGCGTTGTCTAGATTGCATTTCCTGAAAACGTGAAAGAGCTCAAAGATTTATTGTCTAGCTCCGGACTTGATCCTGGAAGGCTTTTTACTTGTTGCTTTATTCTTGAGTTCCATCTTGAAGTAGAATAAAAACTAAAAGCGGCTAGTCAAGACTAATGATATTCTTCTTCAAGTCTAAGCAGCTACGAGAAACGCCAACTAGCATGCGGCATAATGAAGGTTTGATAAGATAGTCTAAACATACTTGAATATAATACTTACTATATTATGTGAAGTGACTTTGTATGTGAATAATTTTCAAAGGCCCCATAATATGTTTAACATTATCCACTTCAATATCGACTTGAAAAAAAAACATTGTGAATATTGTTACTTATTCCACTAAAAATGGTGAAATGTTACTGCAAACTGACTGACTGAATAAATGCTCTTTCTTTTCTGACTTTACGAAATTTAATCGGCTTTCAAATCAAATTTCAATGTAAAATAACAAGAGGTACACGAAATGATTGGTATGTAGTTTTTTTTAAATTATTTTTATAAAAAACTAGTTGCGCCCCGCGGTTTCACCCGCGTGAATAATGTTGAAAATTGATGATGATGATGATAGTGAAAAGTAGCCTATGTGTTAATCCAAGGCGTAAAGTATCTCCATTCCAAATTTCACTCAAATCCATTCAGTAGTTTTTACGTGAAAGAGTAACAAACATCCATACTCACAAACTTTCGCGTTTAAAATATTAGTAGGATTAGTAGGATAGGCATCTCGTACTTTCAGCAATGTAGAAATATAATTTCAGCATTGAACAGATAAAAATGCACTCAATAAAGTTCGTCATATCAGAGTGGTCCATAAATTCTAATAATAAAATTGCGGGAACGCCTCCTTATTCGATTTGGAGCTTTCTATCTAAACTGTGACTAGGGATGTAAGACAACATTGATAAAATGCGAGTAAAATCTGTGATTTTATCATAAAGGCCGGACAATTTATAGTTCTTGCTTCTCAGCTCTTGATGAATGTTAATTCGTGTTATGTCACGAGTTTTCTTGCCATGGCTTCTTTAGAAGTTAAACATAACATAACACCCAAAAGTCACATACGTAGTCATGATCTCACACTAGGATTCCCGGTGTCATGTGTGTCAGGAACTACGGTCGATAAGCAAAAAAAGCACTGGTAATTGTAGTATTTGTGTAAAATATTTTATTCCGGTTTTTTTATAAAAACCGGAAGTTTTCCCACTCCAGCTCTGGCCCAGATTTCTTAAAGTTATTACTACCGTAGTAAAAATCTCATTCCGTCCAGACGTCGCTATTGAAAACTCCGACTATTGCCAAATATAAATAAGCTGCTCAAAGTAGGTACGAGGAGTTATTGTGCTTTTAATGGAGTTGTTTTGTGGCTGCAAAGAGGTGTTGAAGTTGAAAGTTTTTCAAATGGAAACATATTTATTGTTACGAAATAACTGCAAAGGGCAATTTAGTTCTAGAGAGTTCTAGCAAGTTTCTGTGGCCACATTTGCCGTACTCTTAGAAATTTTCTTCCTACGTTTTTGTATCGTTGATATTGCTCTACAATTTGAATAATTTAATTTGAAGAATTATGAATACGAGAAAACTTATTGCACACACTAAAACTTCAAAGAATATGAATGTGAGTGACATTATTTTGTTTACTATTTTTTGACTTATAAAAAGCACCGTCAGTAGATTCAGAATAAATATCAATTTACAATGTCTTCGGGAGTCATAAAGAGATTTTGCGACGACTGCAAAAGTTAGCTCGTAGGCGGTAAAACTTTGCGGTGAAGAGATATTGGCATGTTTTGAGTCTTGCAATAGGAATTTTACTTCTTTGAGAATGAAAGCTTGCAAGTTTTTGTTTATTTTGTTGGTTGTATTGTATTTCATTATTTACTTTTTCTTCTTCTTTCTTTATTTATATTTTATAACGCAGCATCATTCTGAATTAATTATTTGTTTCAATTTTATTTTATAAACAAATTTTGTTGTAACGACATTATCTTTTGACTTGAGTACTGCTATTTTCAATGTTTAATCTCGTTATCGTGGCTAGATCAATTTTTTTAAATAGAAAATAGCCGTACACACGTGCAGACTACGGTTTTCCAAGTACTACGCATCCTGAAACAACAATAAAACTAGCCTACCATAAGAAACCGTACCCAGCGTATGCGAGTTACAACAACTCGGACGGAGCATTCGTCTCTGTCGCGATACTGTCGGAACTCCGCGCCGTCCGTCGAATACAGTTTTATTGCAGTAGGTACCCTTGTACGGAGATTGTCTGTGAAAATTTCAGTTTTTGATTCAGTTGCTTTGGAGATAAGAGTACTAAATTGAAGGTACTTTCTTTGATATCTTTTAAACTACATATTTTACCGTCCTTATTCGTTAATAGTTTCTCTTAAGCGATAAGACCACCCATTGTACCTCTGATTTAAATCTTTGTATCTTTATTTATTGGTGTTTTTTGTAGGTGTACGTTAAAGTTATAATCTATCTATCTATTTTGAAATTAAATTAAAAAAATATGGTTTTATTTTTCTAAACAAAAATTACCCAAAAAGCAGAATTTGTTTATTTACGCGATACGTCGGTCATTGGATTACATACCTCTGTATATGTGCGTAAATTTCAACATTTTTTCCTCCAGTAGTTTCGAAGAAAATAAGCTGTGACTGACAGACAGACACCAGCGAGTAATCCTATAACGGTTCCGTACCGGAACCCTTTGAGTAACGGAACCCTATAAACAAAAACAAAAACTTAATTTGCTGGGGTTTAAAGTTCAGTTTAGGTTGCTTGCTTAGGGACGACACAAATACAATTCACCCAAAATCAATACAATTCCAATACATGAGATCATTAACAAAGAATTATCGCCTCGGGACATCGTAAATCACTCTGTTAATAGCTCAAAGCGATTGGCAATCCCACTTCAAAGATATCAGCAGATGTACTAATTAATGATGATAGTGATGAAGTTGTCGATGATTGAGTATCGATGATCTTTTGTTTATGAGGATCATTGGACCCCGTTTAAATTGAAAGACTTTCGTTTTTTTTTATTTATCTTTATCAGCCGGTAGACATCCACTGCTGGACAAGGTCTCATCCATAACGCAATGGGAGGATTTGCCATGATAGACACGCTTGGCAGGCGGATTGGTGGTCGCTGTTATGGTAAGTACTCAGATGGATGCTGCTGCCCATCCTAATCCCTTAGTCGCTTTTAACGACATCACAGGAAAAGTTGGTATTGTTAGGCCGGGACAACCACGGCAAACATACATTTTGTCACAGATTTTTATTTATTAATTGATCAAAACCAGTGATGACACTGACAATACCGGTAAATAAGCAATTTCTGGAATCAAAAAAAATATCGATAGAATTTGTTTTCTTCCTCTACATCCTGGAACCGTGGTGGCTTTTAAATAACTCATTTACTCTGTCGAAGCTTGGCTGAGGAAACAAAATTAAAGATGACTAGCATTTGCTCGTGGCTCCGCGTGGAACACCGATTGTAAATTATTATAAATTATCGCTTATTATGTTATTCTGATGTACTATATCTACTGTAAAGTTTCTTCAAAATTCTTTCAGTAGTTTTTGCGTGACAGAGTAACAAACATCCATCCATCCATTCATCCTCACAAACTTTTGCATTTATTGTTATTAGTAGAATAATATGAAGAATTTGGACTGACTCATTGCAGCAAAACATTGTTCAAACATTTATACTCCAGACTTGGTCTAAGCACCGTTGAATTCAGCACTAAAGGTACAAAGTGATTGCTAATTCCATCTCAAAGAAAACGCCTGCAGGTGCTAACGAACCGTGCACTAGGTGTCAGCTGTCTCATCAGATCAAATGGAAAAATTAGATCTCGCTCTGAAACGTTGCTAAGAAATGGAATGAGGTAGAATGGCGGAACAGAACAGCTATGATTATTTTCAATGCTGAAAACTACGATTATGTGTCTGTGTATATTATTTGTCGAGCAATTTGTTTTTAATTCTTTGCATCACTTGAATAAAAAAAAACTTGCTAGTTGTAGAACCCTTTGTGAAAGAGTTCGGTATTACCACCACACCTATTTCTGCCACCAAGCAGTAATGCTCGTATTTCCGTGTACCTGGGTATGGGTACCGGTTGTGCATATGAGT
Source organism: Epirrita christyi (assembly GCA_951392215.1). Classification (NCBI taxonomy): domain Eukaryota; kingdom Metazoa; phylum Arthropoda; class Insecta; order Lepidoptera; family Geometridae; genus Epirrita; species Epirrita christyi. The sequence goes on along the minus strand of OX595842.1, from coordinate 3,969,738 downwards.
TTTTAACCGACTTCAAAAAAAAGGAAGAGGTTCTCAATTCGACCCGTATATCGTTATGTGTCAGGATGACGGGCGCAAGTCATATTGTAGAACTGACAACCGTAAAGGAATAAAGGTTCTCGTGTATTGGACGCAGTATTGGAAGGCTCTCGATAGACTTAAGACATTACAAACTTCAAGGAAAGTTGGTGGATGGAGGCGGCTTGGAACCATTAATCGTGGCATTCTAAAGGAGAGGGATTTGTCTAGCTGTGGACTTCTACATGCTGATGATGTTGATGATGATTGTTTAATATATACAAGGGCAAGTCAGGTGACCTTGGAAAATACACACACAATATATTAGGTCTATAATATATATTAGTTTATTATTATGCCCACAAATTCGCCTGGGGGAATGGGGTGACAACTTTTGCCGCCGGCGCATCTATTAAAAACAAACAGGGCAGAGACTATTCGTCTATGAAACAATATATGGGGGAAAAACCGAGAACAAAAAACTTATTGTGAAGATGAGAAAAAAGGTGTGTTAGAAGTATAAAATCAGCGGCTGTGTATCTGTGTATCAAAAACTAAAACCCAAAATGAATACGAATAAGTGAAAAATAATCGATTGTGCAGTGTAGATGAACTACTGTTTCATGGATACCTTGTGAAAATTGTTAAAGAGTTGGTCTGGGTGAGTTTAGATTATAAGCTTTACTTATTTAGTATATCTATTCTCCACCACTATTTTCACCCCAGCATGCAATTCCGATAACTCCACAGTAAGCTTGGAGCCAGCGGTATGTATTGATTGTAAATCAAACATTGGTCCTACTCGAGCGCGGATAAGTTTAATTCCGAAGCCCTGTGGTTTTATCGTCATTTCGTGTTGGGACACGAAACACGCGGTCAGTTCCATGTCTAAGTACTCTGGCGGTCTACGAGTGACTTCGGCACGGAATCTTTCCCAACTCAAAACTAGCGGCGACTGAAATACTTGGCGGGTTAAAGTATTTTCAGTCGATAATAAGTAGGTATCTATAGTAGGTTGGTGGTACCGAGCGGAAGGTGCTCACCAAGTTTACACTGCACAGAGAAACTCAAAATTGTATGGTATTGCGGTAGGGCTACACATATTTATTGGTAGTGTCCCTTATAAGTTATTTATAAACATACATACACATATCCAAGGTCATTTATTGATTAGGGGGATTTTTGTTGTTTGTGTTTTTATTGTAAAACTGTTGTTTCTTTATTTAGCGGATCTAGATAAAAGAGCACTAACTAATTAAGCACTAACTAATTAAGCACTAACTAATTAGGTACTGGTTTTATTTCACCAAAATTGTTGTAATTTGCGTAGCGGTCGCGCACTTTGCACTTTGCTTAGTTGCATATTCTATAAATAGATTCGTAGTGTGGGGCCTACAAAGGTGGCACCTAGTTTCATCGGTCTCAACAAGCCGACCGACGGCCGGCCGGGAGGTCTAAACGGGTTGGTTTTTAGTGGTTATAGAATACCAAACCTGGGTCAAGTCCCTCGGGGGGCTTTTTAGTTGTTTTTATTTTGTATTTTTTGGTCAGATGTTATTTTAACTTTACTGTGTGACATATTCATTATTTACTGTGTTTTCTGTGTACATACTTTATGCCTGAAAGAGTATTTGGTTAAGGAATATTTTTGTTATTTGAGTTTTTAAAATCAGTCAAAATGCCTCCCAAAAATCAGGCACAACTTCTCAAGGTGCGGCATGATATGGCCATGTTAAACTTAGATCTGCTGTATGACCTCTCACAGTCAACTTTAACATCTGAACATGAAAGGATTCAGTTCAAGCTTCGGTATAGGGATGTGGAAACCATATTTGCAGAGTTCACATCGACTCATCTTGAACTGCAGGCAGGCCTTGAGAACGATGAGGAATTAGATAGTTTCAAGGAAAAATATGTAATGTATAATAAAAAATACTATGATATAAAGGGGAAGTATTTAGAATTGTTTCCTGAGGTCAGCGGTCAGTCATCTGAGTATGGTACTGCCTGTTCATCAGATGGGAGTATTAAACACAAGCGGGTGTTTTTACCACGGGTGCAGTTACCCACTTTCTCAGGTAAAATTGAAGAGTTTGTGTCCTTCATGGACTTATTTGAGTCTCTAGTAGGGCAAGACTCAGCGCTGAGCAATACAGAAAAATTATATTACCTTTTAGGTTCTTTGTCCGGGGAACCTAAAACGCTCACCCAACATTTGTCAGTCACCGGAGACAACTATTCAATAACTTTAGAGTTATTAAAAAATAGGTATAACAATAAGCGGTTACTTGCGGACAAGTTATTACATAACTTATTAGGGACAGCCCATGTCAATAAACACTTGAGCTCGCTGAAGCCATTCTTAAACACACTGCTAGAGAGCACCAAGGCTCTAGAAAAAATGCAATTTCCGGTGGCAGAGTGGTCATATCTGCTCTTCTTCATAAATTTCCAAAAATTAGATAGCGGTTTGAAGAAGCAGTTTGAGGACAAGATGACGGCTAAAGTATTACCTGGTTTTTCTGACCTAATCAGGTTCTTAGAAAATGAGGTCAGGATTTTAGAATCGAGTGGGGATGGCCACAGCAGCGGTAGGGTTGGCACTTCCACATCACGGACACACCATGTAACGTCTCAGAGTGGGACAAGTGGTTGTAAATTATGTAAAAGGGGTAACCATATGTTAGCAAAGTGCGAACAATTTTTAGCACTGAAGCCGCGCCAGCGGAAAGAGCGCGTTAAGGAGTTCCGGCTCTGCTTTAGGTGTTTAGGAGAGCATAATTTCACTCAGTGCACATCAGGGTGGTCATGCTACAAATGTAAATCAACGAAACACCACAACCTCATCCATTTCGATTTACCACAGCCAGCGGCGGCATCTGCGACAGGGGCGGTGTCAGGGGGGGTCATCAGCGGGGGCTGACTATCGTTCCCCTAATGCGAACTCAGGTCGGTCGAGCGCAACCGGATCGGATCGGGTAAATGCGCCGACCCAAACCTCAAGTAGGGTAGGGTATTCGAATGTTGGCCCTAGTAGGGTGAATGCGGCTGCAGTAGATGGTGGGGCGGCTTTAACATCTTATCATCGAATGGAGGACCGGAATGCATACCAACGAACAACAGTGTTGCTTGCGACTGCCGTAGTGCGTGTAATGGATAGTTGTGGCGAATATCAGGAAGTGCGCGCACTACTAGACGGGGGAAGTCAGAGCACCTTTGTCACGGAGGACTGTGCTAGTAGGCTAGGTTTAAGGCGGGTAAGGTCCGAGTTTGTTACGGTCACGGGACTAGGGGGATTGCCGGTTAATGACTGCAGGGGAGGGGTAAATTTGACAATTAGCCCTAGGTATGCGGACCATCCTCGGCTTGTTACTACCGCCACGATCTTGAGTAGCATTACGCACAACCTACCTAGCGCGAATTTGTCACCAAATATAGCCGAATGGTATAGGGGCATTTACCTGGCAGATGAACGATTTTATGCTAGTAGGCCTATTGACTTATTGATCGGGGCTGATTTAATGGGTGATATAATGATAGGAGGCGTTGTAAAAATAAACGAGTATTTGCCATGTGCGATGAACACTGTCTTCGGGCATATACTTATGGGTCCGGTGACCTATGCAGCTCCACAAAGTGAATATCATAATGCAGTTAATTATTCACAAACGGTTTTTTCAGCGCATGTCACAACAGATCAGATCCTGGAGAGGTTCTGGGAGGTAGAGGATATTCCGGATGCGGTAATTGTTAACCCTAAGGATGCTGAGTGTGATGAGTTTTTTCGGGAAACACATCAGCGGGATGAGTCGGGTAGGTATGTCGTCAGATTACCTTTTTTAAACGATAAACCTGAATTAGGCGATTCGGTTTTACTAGCCAAAAGGCGGTTTTTGGCTATGGAAAGGAGACTTACCTCAAATGAGGTACTACGGGAAAAGTATATCAAGTTCATGCGGGAATATGAGCAAATGGGGCATATGTCGGTCTGTGACCGGGACCCGGTCGACTATGCATGCGGAAAGGGGTACGTTATACCCCACCATGGGATTTTTAAGGCGGAATCTGAAAAAATTCGTGTGGTTTTTGATGCCAGTTGCGGGACGACCACAGGGTTGTCACTAAACGATACTTTACATGCGGGGCCGAAATTACAGCGGGATGTTATGGAAATCATTAATCGGTTCCGGATGTCAGAATACGTCTTCACGACTGACATAAAAATGATGTTTCGTCAAATTTTGACACATGAAGATGATCGGCGGTACCAGCTCATCTTCTGGAGGGAGGCAGTGGATCAGCCTTTACTCCTGTACGCGTTAAACACGGTGACTTACGGAATGAAGTCCAGTCCTTACCTTGCGATTAGGACCCTGCGTCAGCTTGCTGATGATGGTGAGGTGGAATTTCCTGCTGCGGCTGATCTTCTGCGCTCCTCCGTATTTATGGATGATATCCTGGGGGGTGCGGATTCAGAGGCGGAAGCCAAACAGTTGAAAAAGGACCTAACAAGCTTACTTCGCTCTGGGGGTTTTGAGTTGAGTAAGTGGGTCTCCAATAGTCAACGGTTATTAGAAGACATTCCTGCGAAGGACCTAGAAAAACCAAGGACCTTTGATAAGGTGGACGGGCCAGGCTTCTTTAAAATTTTGGGGGTAGAATGGGACCCCAACAACGATAGCTTTTCGTACCATTGTAAGATAAAGAACAACACTAGTTGTACTAAGCGGATTATACTCTCAACTTTGGCAAGAACCTTTGATCCTCTAGGTTGGATAGCACCGGTGCTATTCCAGGGCAAGGTTCTCATGCAGCGGCTTTGGAGGTTGAACTTATCATGGGATGAAACTCCACCACAGGATGTGGTAGCGGAATGGAGTGATATCATTGCAGATTTACCTCAAATTGAACATATTCAAATGAAGCGTTTTGCTCTGTGCGGTAACAATAGTAAGACTTGCTTCTTACATGGATTCTCAGATGCGTCTGAAAGCGGGTACAGCGCAATGATTTACCTGAGAACTATGGAAAATTGCGGCGGAGTCAAGATCTCTCTTATGATGGGAAAATCGCGCGTAGCGCCATCTAAGATTAAGGTAACTATTCCCAAACTGAAATTATTAGGTGCGGCTTTATTGGCACGACTCATGAAGTACGTTGTCGAATCCATTCGAGATAAAGTGGGGGTAGGAGAGATAATTTGCTGGTCGGATAGCACAATTGTTCTTTCATGGTTGCGGATGCCTCCTCACACTTTACAAACATTTGAGGGGAACCGAGTCTCCCAAATCACTAATTGCGGCTTGGATTTGAAGTGGCGGCACGTACCTTCGGAAATGAACCCTGCGGACGTCGCGAGTCGGGGTTGTCGGGCGTCTGAACTGCTCGGGCATACCCTGTGGTGGGAACCCAGATGGCTATGCGATGAAGCAGCGACGTGGCCAGTAGGTAAGGTTAGTCAAGAGAATGACCTACCAGGAATACGTAAGACCTCGGTCCAGGTTCATGTGGGTACTGCAGAACCAGACCCCATGTTCAATCGGTTTAGCTCGCTAGTAATGCTGCAGTCGGTCGTAGCTTACTGCATTAGATTTGCTCATAATGCTAGGAATCCAACCAAGAAAATTTTAGGGGTTCTGACGGTTCAGGAACGTAAGTCTGCCCTGGATCGACTTCTAAAATTGGTTCAGCAAACGGAATTTGCTGCAGACTTAGACAGCTTGAAGCGGAACAAACAGTCCTCCACTCGGTTGCGGAGATTGTTTCCTTTTGTAGATAATGCGGGTCTATTACGAATAGGGGGTCGTTTGGAGCATTCGAGTCTTCCATTCCAGACAAAACATCCGGTAGTTTTACCCAAGGATCATCCACTGACAAGTTTAATTATTGATAATGCACATCGGGTTTATTGTCATGTCGGTCCAACAGCCCTTCAAGCAATTTTACAAAAGGATTTTTGGATCTTATCGGCTCGGCAAGCCATTAGAAGTCGCATTTTTAAATGCATTGCGTGTTTTAAGACTAAAGCGAGGCCTGTTGAACCTATAATGTCTGCCCTACCGAAAGACAGGGTCAACGCGACTGGGTTATTTCATACAGTGCAAACTGATTTTGCAGGACCGTTCTCTATAAAAGCCTCGCGCCTTCGGAATGCCAAAGTGTTGAAGGCTTACTTATGCGTTTTTATTTGCTCTTCGTCGAAAGCGGTACATTTAGAGGTTGTTAGTGACCTAACGACGGAGGCATTTACGGCAGCGTTATCGCGGTTCATAGCTCGGCGCGGACTCTCGAGTGTGATTCGGTCCGATAATGGCACCAACTATGTAGGGACGAACAGGCACCTCAACGAGGTGCATAAATACTTGCTAAGTAAGGAAGTTGAGAGTACTCTGGAGGACGTTGCAGCCAAGAGCGGGATAACTTGGCTGTTTAATGTACCAGGAGCGCCTCACTTCGGTGGTCTTTTTGAAGCGGCAGTCAAATCTGCGAAAACTTTGTTAAAGCGGATGATCGGGGAGCAGATTTTAACTTTTGAGGAACTGACAACGGTGTTCACCAGAGTTGAAGCGGTGCTCAACTCTCGACCACTTTGTCGATTATCTCAGGATTCTCAAGACCTCGAAGTGCTGACACCGGCACATTTCCTAGTAGGCAAGCCACTACTTTCGGTACCAGAATATAATCTGGTAGATGTACCAGACACGCGGTTTGGTCGTTTTAAATTAGTTCAGGCTATATCTCAAAGATTTTGGAGACAATGGAGTGACCGGTACCTGCATTGTCTCCAGAACCGGAACAAGTGGACAACACCAACGGATCCGCCTAAAGTAGGAGACCTCGTATTAATTAAAGAAGAAAACGTTCCTTGTCTCAAATGGAAACGCGGTAGAGTAACAGAACTTATGCCTGGAAAAGACGGAGTGATTAGATCTGTGAGGCTAAAGGCTCTTTCAGGCTCTTTCCTGAGGCCAGTGGTAAAGATTTGTAGGTTGCCGCTGGACTAGGTCCTGTTACTACGAACCTGTTTTGATTTAATGTAGCGTAACTCGGTTTAGTGATTTAGTATTACGGTTAATTCGGTTTTAATGTTAAGTAGACTTTGTATTATAGTTCTTTTTCACGGTTGATAAAGGCTTTTCAGCCTTTCTCGGGCGGGGGGATGTTTAATATATACAAGGGCAAGTCAGGTGACCTTGGAAAATACACACACAATATATTAGGTCTATAATATATATTAGTTTATTATTATGTCCACAAATTCGCCTGGGGGAATGGGGTGACAACTTTTGCCGCCGGCGCATCTATTAAAAACAAACAGGGCAGAGACTATTCGTCTATGAAACAATATATGGGGGAAAAACCGAGAACAAAAAACTTATTGTGAAGATGAGAAAAAAGGTGTGTTAGAAGTATAAAATCAGCGGCTGTGTATCTGTGTATCAAAAACTAAAACCCAAAATGAATACGAATAAGTGAAAAATAATCGATTGTGCAGTGTAGATGAACTACTGTTTCATGGATACCTTGTGAAAATTGTTAAAGAGTTGGTCTGGGTGAGTTTAGATTATAAGCTTTACTTATTTAGTATATCTATTCTCCACCACTATTTTCACCCCAGCATGCAATTCCGATAACTCCACAGTAAGCTTGGAGCCAGCGGTATGTATTGATTGTAAATCAAACAATGATAATCATTACTAATATTATAAAATGTAAAAGTTTGTTTGGGTGGATGGTTTCAGTAGTTTTTGCGTGGAAGATTAACAAACGTTACTCTTTCTCGCAAAAACTACTGAAACGGTTTTCATGAAACATTACAGTATTATCACATAAAAACTACAATTTATAATATTTTTTAATAGAGGTTCCACGCGATTGGAGCGAATACAGGTTCCACAAGGAAACGCTAGTGGATAATATTTGTTTACGAACTTGCAATTAGCAAAAAAGCTTGCACGTTAGCAAGTACAGGCACTTGATAACCGGTACGAGTATACCCACCTAAAGGTAAAACTATAATCCAGATAAATAGAACCATTCTACGTATCGTAGTATCTCCTCGCACGTAAAAGGAAGACGTTCTTGTTAGGTGCTCGTTATGCCCGTGTTATAGTTGCTCCGGTAAATGTTTGCGATGGAGGTAATTTGTTTACGCTTTGGTGTTTACTTGTGAGAAGGAAAAATACTTGTGATAATAGTTGGATGGATGTTATTATTAACTAACTGATTTCACCAATCAACTAGGGCCAAACCACTCATATACCACAGAGCCTCAAGACGAAAGTCTATTATCAGTGCGTGTTTCCAGTGATGTCTTACGGCACTGAGACGTGGTCGCTAACTATTTGGCCGTATAGAAAAACTCAAAATTGCGCAGCTAGGAGAGAGCTATGCTAGTGGTTTCCTTACGTTATAAAATCCGAAATGAGAAAATCTGTTGAAGAACCAAGATTACCGACATAGCTCTTGGAATTTGCCAAATGAAGCGGCAATTGGCAAGTCATAAAATTATAGCTCGCAGAACTAACAACCGCTGGTGAATAAAGGTTTTCGAATGGTGACCACAAACCACATAACTTTTCATTTACAAAACCGACTTCCACCATTGTATTCGACCATAGTGGTTGTAACCATAGTGGTGAAAGGATTATGATACTTTTTGAATGCAAATGCTTGGTTTGCAGCTGAAAATATCAAAATCGCCATATGTATGCCTACAATATTTGAGGAGTTCCCTCAATTCCTCATGGATTCCATCATCAAAACTGGATTCTGAAAAAAAAATGGGACCAATCTGGAAGTATATCTATTCAAATAAAAAAAGAATTTTTCAAATCGGTTCATAAACGCCGGAGATATGCGGTAACAAACATAAAAAAAAATACAACCGAATTGAGAACCTGCTCCTTTTTGTGAATTCGGTTAATAACCTACATTAATTACGCAAAAGCCATTCGTTCGTTCTCCTCACAGTACCTCAAGCAAACCAACAAGAGTTTCTTCCATTCATACAACATCACATCATCATTCATCATTTATGTACAGCGTGATAATTTGCACAACATTAAATCGAATAACTTTACCAATGTGTCCCTAGATCACACAGCACTGGCTTGATTGACTCCAAACACCAGGGGAGAGCCGCATTAACATATAGACTGCCTCGATATGGACGCTAGGGAGATGAATCAAACACGGATATTTTTAATGAAAATTGAAAATGATACATAAAACATTGTAGAAATTGAGAACATTTCATGTTTCACAACTTATTTATGTGACGAATCGTAGAGTCTATTCAGAGCCTTTACTTGTAAAAGATAAGTTAAGTTCTCGAGTTAAAAGGATATCTGTTCGTACAGAATAAAATATACGTTCAATCTTCGTCCAAACTTATTAACATACAAACATACACACATAAACACACGCCTGTTTCCCGGAGTGGTAATTTTAGACCATAGATTTCCAGTTACTAATACGATCCTGAAATACCTCATTTGCTTTCTTTACTAACATTCTTCATACGTGCTCGTCGATTTAGACCCTCTTGAGTACCCTCATGACTTGGTCTTTCTACAGAATGACTCTGATCTAAATACGTTTGCCGGGGTTTTCCTCTTCCAACTGTCCTTTTGTTCACGCTCACCTTATGTTATTGTTTCGCCCATCCTTTCTTCATGACTAAACCAGTTCAGTATACCTTTCTTAATCCTTATCTCTACGTTTTCTTACATTCCACAACGCTTTCTTATCACACTCTTCCTCATTTTATTTCTCAAAGGCATACCACACATGCTTCTAAATGCACTCATCTCCAAGTAATTTATGGGTACAATATCAAAAAACTGGACACGAAAGTTTGTTTATCCAACTCATAAGACCCGACAACTTTATACGACTTTTTATTATTCAACCAATTCAATCGTTTTCTGTGCTCAAATGCCTTTGAATAACGCTCTGCTTGTTTGTGAGTCCGAACAAAGCCAATCTCTGTGAGATTTTGTAGAAAAATACTCAAGAAAATATTAATAATATGTAATGCTTTGTACTGATTTATTTTGAAAATAAATTATAATAAGCAGCTCATTTTAAATTCGCCTCTTTGAAAGTGTTCTTTGGGTTTCTTTGAACTGTGATGCCGTAATTCTTTGTGTACCTATTTGAATACAAATGAAAGGATATTCAAATACATGATTCTGTCTTTTTTTTTATAAATTCTGTTATCTTGATTTGCAGAACGAATAATACAATGTATACAAGTATACATACATAATATTATAATATGTCAGAGCTGTCAGGACGGCCTTGGCATCAGTCTATCAATCAGTCTTCTCTCTTTATTCGCGGTACCTTCTTTACTATGTTCGGCATCATTACTAAGGACCAGTCTTTTTAGTATTAAGTAGTCAGTTTATTAGCATAAGTATTCTCTAATTAATTAGTTCTGAACTGAATCAGCTCGACTGTTTCAGTTGTATTTTTGTATTTTTTAAAGTTTGTTTAATAATTGTATGAGTTGTATTATTATATATACCATATGATATATCAGTTATGAAATATAGTTAGAATATATAGATAAAAAAAGTTTTCGAAGTGTATTAAGAAATATTTCAGTGCCTTTATCAATACAACTTATAAATGACAGTAGCTTTTCGCGTTGTTGCTTCAAACTTTCAAAATCTCTGAATTAATTCAAATAGGCTTTTCACTGTTGGATAGCTTGGTTCTTCGGCAATATTTTAGACTAGAAGTTATTACCCGTACAAAATCTGAACCAGTCCCTGGTTTTTTCAAAACAAAGCAAAACGAAGCTCATCATTTATAACTATGTATAAAAAGTAGTTTAAAGCAGTGGATGACGCGGTAGAGGAAGGCCCTCCACTCGATGAATTAAAGACATTATAAACGTCGCAGGAAGTCGTTGGATGGAGGCGGATCGAGACCGTTCGTCGTGGCATTCTAAGGGAGAGGCTAGAGGCTGATAATGATGTTAATGATGTTAATAAAAGCAGTTTAGAAGTCTCCATACCACTTTTCACTCAAAATAACAGCCATTTCAAAACTCAATCTTCATTAAACACTTTAAATCATGTCCCTCACAAATTTGTCTACAGAGTCTAGTAAATAAAATTCCGAGGAAAAGGTTCCAATTTTCCGGGGCATAGACAGATTTGCCATGCATTCGGAACTTGGCACGCTTCCTACAAACTGTGAGCAATATTTTTCACTCGCTAGCTATGGCGTCACTCCAATGTCGATACAAAAAGTCGGTGCACTTTGCAAAAATAAATTTAGTTTAAATAACTTTTCCACAAAACCTCACAAAGTTTTCATGTGTTTATTTTTTGTATATATTATCGGGTGTCCCCGTTGCGGAATATAGGTCCTCGAGTGGCAACCACAATCCGGACGACGCGGACGCGGTAAAGGAAAGTCCTCCACTCGATAGACTAAAGATATTATAAACATCGCAGGAAGTCAGTGGATGGAGGCGAAGACTTACGCCTTTTTACCCGAAAGGATAGTCAGTGCCTGGATGAGCCTCTTTGCCGTGGGTCGTACAATCGTATGACTATAGATGTGACCAGTCGATCAAGTTTTGTTATTTTGCTTACGCAAGTATCTGACCCAGTAAAATAATTCATTCATTCATTCAACCATGTTTTTCAATCATCAATTTCGCTGTACCTGCAGTCAATAAAACATGTTATGTTCTAAACATCACCAGATGAGTGATTGCGAACTGTGAAAAAAAAAACATTGTATCCTATCTGCATCACAAAACATTTTCATATTTCGCAACAAAATCCAACCGACGGATTCAATTACGAATACGAAGTTTTTTTGTTTTAGAACAACTGTATCTGTAAAGTTTTTACAAAACCCAATACGTTGCGGTCTCTCGTTATCGGGTTGCTGTTTTTTGCATATTTTTTTATTAAACAAAAACCTAAGGCTCGAGCACACTGAACCTGTACCTGCTGCGGTATCGCTAGTCTTCATAGAAATGAATAACAGTCATCACATCATATCGCACCGTAGCCGGACCGCGTAGTTCATATTCATATTCATTTATTACTCTTATGTAGTAACTATATTCATATAAGTATTAGTCTTATTTTTATACTTAGGTAGTTAGAGACTTACACATAAACCCCGTCAAGGCGCTGCAATTTTATTAGATTCAATTATTAAATTGTATGCATGCATTACTATTTATTCATACTAACTCTATAATTTATATTTAAAGCTGGTATATACCTTGATTTAGCAAGTACATAATATCATTCAACCAAAGCAGTTCAATAGACAAATGTCGAAAACAATGGTAGCGCAATTTTATGTCAAAATCAAATTACAAATAAAAAATAAAAATGAAAATGTAAGAATCAAGAAATAGTTGAAAGTTCTCTTGTAGGTACGTTTCTTGGTGTAGCTATCGGAGCCACAGTTAGACCGCTTTTGCTGTGTATATGGTTAGCTGGCAGCCGTTGCTCGGTCCAAGAGTTTCTCTTTTTTGCAGAACACTATAATTGCGGTCTTCAAACGTGTTTTATGCTATTTTTATCTAACAATCAGCACATCACTACGATGAGAGATACTTTACTGCTACTGAAAACAGGCGTTGATTGCAGTGTTTGTGTTAGTTAGTTGTTTATTTGTACATAATATAATATTCTAATTTTAATGTTATAAACTTAGAATGAGTTAATTATGTGTTTTCAATATGGATACCCAAATGTTCGGGTATCTACACTCCCCTAAAATGCCAACAGTTTTCAAATATTCAAAATAGACCTGCCTCTTCCTGTAGTGGTTAATATTAGTGTGATATTTTTTGATGTGCTCATCAAGTTCTTGCATTTAATTTTGATACCAAAACTCATTGTTATTTAGATTAAGTAGGTACATATTTTTAAAGGTTGGAATATTGCGTGTTGTTTTCGCCATATCAAATTAAATGTGAAGTCATACACGAAACGTCAAGACGCTTCATACGATACGTCATTTGTCAAAAAGTAGTTACGGAGCTACCAGGAAACAGATGAACAAACTTACATGCATACAATACTGTCAAAGTTTATTCTAAGGTTAAAATCATAATCCTTCTTTTTGTTTAGCAGTAGTCGGGTTAAAATAATTTTAGTTTATTTAACTTTTTTTTTTTATTAGAAGATTAACAGCAAATACAGATTATATGGTTACATATAAGTTATGCTATAAAAATGCCAATAATAAATCTTAGGTAAAGAATTGCATTTATAAACTGTGCATTTCATTAAACTTTCCAAAACTCTTGCTGAAAATGTTTGTGTATTTTTCCTTTAAACTATTTAGTTTTAGATGCGTTCACAGCTGCACTACAGTATCGCGTTCCAGAACATTACCGATATCATTTAGGGCGTAGAATTCGTCGCATGCAGCCCGGCAAACTGGGCATTGCAGGCATCCAGCAGGCACAACAAAACTCTGGCAGTTTTATCTGTTAAACAAACTGAGTCCTCGAATCAGGCTCAGGAAGTTGGAAACAAACATTGGATGCAGAGAGAAATCGTCTGAATTAAACAGTGTACATTCAGTGAATTAAAAATAGGTTAATAAATAAACAACATAATTCTAGCTCTTTTATTTTACTCGATATATTCAATATAATTTATCTGCAACATGGAGCAGCCTTTACTTAATCAGTTCTATAGAGCAATAAGGAAACTTCCATGTGGCGAGAAGGACAGATTAACCTATTCAGAAATTCGCTTATTTATTAGGAAGGTATACAAAATATTGAGCAAAAAGGTGCTTTAACATAACCATTTTCGTTTAAAACTATTCAAAACCAGAACCTCCTGATATGTTCAAGTTAGTCTAACATGAAATTGGAATATTTGGACTGATTCCATTACTTTCGTTTCCAAATTCCAGAGATCAACTCTGTCATTCAACAACAAAACCCTGTTACTCAACTCTGGGCTTTATCAGAGTTAATTTTAAGACTACATTTGTTTATATTCATCTCAAAGGCAGTAAGGTAGCGTGTACCCTCCCTGATTGAATTATCTTTGTTCACAGTCAAGACATTAGTTATGCTTCTTTGATTCTTACTCATAGAGAGTGAAATTTCGTTAATTCTATCAAATTACTTTGCGACGTTTCTTGATTTGTTCCATAACAATACATCAAATATTTGAAATTTTGTTTACTTTGAAAGTTGTAAGTAAAATCTTTATACTTCATATTGAATTATTTGAGAATGGTTTTACAAGATAAAACTAACGTTGGATTTTATAAGTAAGTTTTAAGTAAGTAAGTTATGATATTCCATGCTAATAGAAGCAATAAGAAAGAATAATACAACGAATAAAAGTATATATAAAATTTAAAAATACAAATGAAATAGAGTATCTTATGACCGTTGCAATAACGATCTAAAGATAGCTCAACTGATCCCAATCATTACCAGATGGAAGCATCTTTAAGATGCTGGCTCCATTGCCACACTGAATACTAAATGAGTTACGACAGAAGCAATTAAATTACCATTAAACTCGATTTAAGTACAAATTTGCTAAGGAATAAAATAGTTTCTACAGGGTATGTGTAGTTGGAAGCCCCAGAGCGCTTAGCATGTTAATTTAGCAAGGATTCGGTTTATATTTAATCACGTTTATCCATTAAGGTATTATGATGTTATATTCTATACCATACATTCATTTGGGGAAGTTAATGGGAAACTTGTTGCGAATTATGAAATTCATTAAAACAACGCCCGGTTTGTAGAGATGTTGAGGTAAAAATTATCATCACCTATTGAAGCCCACTGCTAGACATAGTCCTCCCACAATGCCACTACGACTGGTCTTAAGCCACTTTTATCCACCGACTTTCTGCTTAAAATGTTGTCTTGTCGACGGCCTTTCTTGACCGCGTCATCCGCAGGGCTATTCTCTGTCTCGCGACAGGTTTGCAACAAGCGTAAATTGTGAAATCAGGGCTGTGAAACGGTAACTTTTGTATGAGAAAATTGACGATTGACAGCCCTGATTGCACAATTTACGCCTGTTGCAACCTATTGCGAGATAGCGAATAGCCCTGTCGGTTCGTGATTGCCACTCGAGAACCATTATTCCCATACGGTTGTCGGCCCTTATGATCGAATTACCTTAAACGCGAGATGCCAATGAAGGCATTAATCTAAACATGAGATTTGCCAAAAAAGCTGTTTACCCTAAACGTAAGATGCCAAATAAAGCAGTATGCCTAAAATGTGAAATTGACAGAGAAGCAGTTAGTCTAAATTTAAATTACCTGTAAAGCAGTTTGCCTGAAATACAAGATGACCAAGAAGCGGTAAGTCAAATAAGTCAGTTGACTGTTAGCAAAACCTTAAATATCAAGAGAATTGGCAGCCATAAAGTCGATTTTATAGTAAAATATTCTCTCATAATATTTGCTAATCTCTATTGAAAATTACTGTTATTGTGGTTATTTTTTTTATGAAGTAGTTCTTAGAAGGATATTATACGAATTATACTGGAATGAGACTGTCATCAGTTAAAAAATGAGTCAGAATAGAAGGTAGCCTGCATAATTATTACTTATAGGCTGATAGGTAAAATAAAAACCATAAAAAACGAACCACTATGTAAATAGACATTTACCTGTATAGGCTTTTAAGCACCTAGACAGTCACCTTTGTAGGCATTTAACCACTTAGGCATTTTGTTTTGTAGGCATCCACTTTAGACAAATTGCTTCTTTGTCAATTTCACATTTTAGGCATACTGCTTCATTTGGCATCTTACGTTTAAGGTAAACAGCTTTTTTGGCAAATCTCATGTTTAGGTATAATGCCCTCATAGGCGTTTCGCGTTTAAGGTAATTCGATCATAAGGGGTTGTCGGTTCTACGAGCTATAATATCTGCCTATTGCCACAATAACGATGATGATGTAGATATAGTAAGATCCAATATAGTAGTTGTAGTAGGTACTAGTAGTACCTAAGTATTATAAAATACGGATGAAATGAAAAAAAACTCTTCATTTTGTGGTATGTTTTTGCTCAAAGATACTCAATCCTCACAAGTAACACATGCTCAAATATAATCCTTTGAAGTTAATGTCGTTGGAATGAAAAACGTAGCTATTTATAGAATTTGGAGTACCATATCTGTTCAAGCATCTCAAACGTATGATACTCTGTGCCTCTTCATGCTTCACTGAATCAAGTCAAGATGCAAGGAATTGGATCACCTGTTCACGTTTAACATGCACGCTATTTTCGCTCTTATGCACGAGTTATACAATACACTTTTATGGTAAAAAAGCATGGAAGCTTTTGCTTTTTGATTTTGCGGTTGCTTACAATGGTCTAATTAGGCTGCGGTTGGCGTAGTTGTTTAAGACTAGGCAAATGGTAAATCTTTCGGGTTTATTTACACTATTTCGCTAAATTCAAATATTGGTTCAATTAATTGGTTATCAACTAACTAACTGGACAAAATATTCTAATTAAACCACTTTGTTTTTGAGATAACTTTTCTTCTGATAACTTATTCTGTATTATAGGTATCTATAATTGATTAACTGTTACATAATGTAATGATGACTTCATAATATACAAAGGATGGTCCGCTCCAATCCGCTGATGCTCTATTGTCGTCAAAGGCGTTAAGTGTGTCACACACGTAGCAGATGCGTTAAGATATTTGTATCTGAGCACGTATCTATCCATATCGCTCTCTGTACTAAACTCAAGGAGCAACACACACGTAGCAGACCACTTATATTTTACCGTCAAGCATCTGTAGGCACCGACATAAAAGATGGACATATGATATCTGTGTATACAAATTAAATACAATACAGTTTGATGGTTTCCGCGTGAATGTATCATTTTCGTATATTATCGTATCTGCTACGTGTGTGATACCTTCAGATGCGATAAGTTTTTATACGCATATAAAATATTACCGCATCTGATACGTGTGTGATGCACTTTAGAGTTGAGTTTCAATTAAATTTTCAATAAATTCCTTGTTATCGAATCAGCGGGATTTGATTCGCACTTTTTTCTTGGAAGGGCATGCGTCTTTTTAACTACATATAAATAATTATTAATAATTAATTGGTAATATTGCTAGACTATTTGTGCGAATGGCAGTCAGTAGCGTTGGACCGTGTTACTTAATAGTAGGTGATCTTGTCCTCAACACACACACCAATTTGATTGAATTCATAGCTTTGTGCCTGCTAATGTCATGTGACTACCAAGCTGTACCAGGCACGAGCCTGTTGTGCTAAAACCGAATTATAGTTTCTAATTACAGTAGAAGTAGCCCACTGGGAACTGACCCACTTTCTAGCATAATTATAGCCTGTATATATTATCACTAATCTAGAGTAGTAAGCTTGAGATAATAACAGGTCACGGAAAAGGAAAAGCAAACTGCTTGCTAACTTATTTTTTTTTAATTTTGTTTAATTGTTTTAGAAAATTACTGCAACTTTTTGCTAAATAACTGTGTAAACTGATATATTTAAGAAGTTAGTTCGTTTCTAACTTATATTAATTTTTAAGAATTATATTTTTCTACTGATGTACAGATTATTATATTTTTTCTAAGTCTAAGTAAATAAAGTTTTCATTATGTGAATGGTCCATTATGTACTACAGGTATAACGGTATTAAGATTACTCGAGTAAGTTATTATATGTCATGAAATTCAGTTTATCATTTTCATCATCATCATCAGCTTGTAGAAGCCCACTGCTGGGCATAGGCTACTCGCACAGAATGCCACGACGATCGGTCATAAACCTCCTCCGTCCACCTTTGGTGCAACTTTAAATCCTTGTCCTTGGTCTATTGAAAGAGGGGGGATTCCTTTACCGCGTCGTCAAGTCTGTGACCGTAATTCCCCAACAGTTAACAGTTCTGCGAGCTATAAAATATGACCTGCCAATTGCTACTTCAATTTCCTAATTCTGAGAGATATAACATATTATTATATCGGTGATAAACACTCGTTTATGAAAACGAGTGATAAAGTACAAAATGATTTACCTAAGTATATTCCTCGCATTTTATAAAAACCAATCATAAAAAATTAACATCCGGAAGGAAACCTACCATTATTCGACTAAAATAAGCAGAAATTCTTTATATAAAGTTACTTTTATGGCTTTAACGAACCCCTCCCTTGGAACCTCCTGAATTTGTTTTATTTCGTTTGTTTTTCCCTGTTAAATGTACAATAACATCATTAGGGTATAAGTTTGAGAATAATGGAGAGAAAAAGTTTTGTAATGGGATATCATGTCTGCTTATTGGCTACAAGCTATATTGTTATTAGATTATTTTGATAGAGATGTTTTTATGAAACAACCGTTGATAGCTTGTATGAAAAATAAAAGATGTTGCTGTTTTGTAACTTGTCTTAGCTACTTGGTTTATGCCCAGTTTACACGGGCTTCGTAGCTAAGCGCTTAGTACTTGTCACTAATACTAAGTCCTCATGTGTAAACACGCTGATTAGTGGTTAGTATTAGTATTTGTGAATAGTACAAGTGAATAGAAAACGATCCTATTTACTAAGCGACAAGTCGATACCCCCACCACGATTTACTAAGCACTTGTCGCTTGCTGACCGTGTGTAAACAGCTCGACAAGCGTCGCTCCATTTCGAATGTCTGGTCACTAATAACTTTTACTGGCTCCAACGTGTAAACGGTTACTTTTCACTTGTCATATTGAGGCTTAGTATAGTGACAAGTACTAAGCACTTAGCTACGAAGCCCGTGTAAACTGGGCATTATACCAACTAAAGTATCAGAAATGTTTTAAATGATTCATAAGTATTTTATCAAAAATATTAACAAAAGAGGCGATAAATGCAACGAAGCGGAACCGGAACATGCCGTAGAGTCTCGTAGCTCCGTAGCACAGCTCACAGTGCTCGTAGAACATGTATTCACCTACGGCGAAGCTCCGTGAAATAAAATTTCTGAATGACGTTCATTGTTGGATTCTACTTTGAATAAAGCGTTTTTATAAAAATGCACTTTTATTAATGGCTCTCAGCTATCACTTTGGGAAGAAAATAGCATTGTATTACGAGGAATGCAATTTTAAAATTCTTTGAATCTATTTGACTTTAATAAATACAGTTGAAATATTATTAAATTTTCCTTATTATAACGAAACGTTTGACTACCACAAAAAATGAAAATAATAATAATAATATATTGTATTATTATTATTATTAATGTAAATCTTTTATCATGAGAGCATATTATAATATTCTTTTCACACCACCTGCTCGACAATGTCCAATTACAAATCATGCAACCTCGACGTAAAGTACAGCATTGTCTCTCTAGGGATATAAAGTTGTATGAAACTCCCTAGGGATTAAAGTGATTTGAATTTAGAACGTCAAATTCGTGTTGGAAACTCATGGAAAACTAACTGGAGTAAAAAATGCCCATATGGCATTGTAAAGAGGTTTGTTCGAAAATCGAACTGGCCACTATAGAAAAACTCGAAAAAAAAAAAATAGGCGTGATTTTAAACAATTTGAAACAAAAGAGATGTTTGGTGCTGTGATTTTCAGTGAATTTTATTGCAATATTTTTGTAATATAATATTATATCAGTGACAATATTAATAATAATAATAATAATAATAATAAATTTATTTCAGGCTTAAATGGGAAATGTACAATAAATTATACCTAAACATAAAGCCCATAGAAATATATACCTTAAAGACTAACATACATATTTTATATCTAAAAAAAAAAAACTTATTTATTGTTAACACGTGAATACGGTGATGTGCAGCGCACCTGAGAGGTGTCTCGTGTCAGGCGTCCGTTGAACTTCCTGAACTTGATACCCTTCGGCCAAAACTCCTCACTCATGAAAGTCGATAGACGCGCGGTCAGTCGGTACTCTCACCATAAAAGAAATAAAATTCACATTATGGCGAGACTCCAACTTCTCGACCCTTAAGGTGAGCCCGGTCTTCTGCTTAAGGTACTCCAGCACCTCTTCAGGCTTCACGTTGAAGTGTACCCGCGACACGTACAACGGAGTGGTGGGTACCGCCGCACGCAACAAGCAATGCTGGCTCATATCAGTCAGCACGGCAGTTCCGCACTGATTTCTGCAAGTGGGCTTCTTCTTCTTTTCCACTCTGATGAAGCCCTCCTTGTCACATCGGTCCGCAGAATGACCACCAGCAAGACCAGCGCTGCGTTTGGGTTCATGGCTGGTCTGCTTCATCCCCTTCGTATGTTGCCGCTCGGGCTTAGAGACGCGAGCGACGGCAGCATAATCACGTTGAGGGGTAGACGTGACACGTAACGGCTCGACCGGCGCCAACGGAGCGGGGCGTGTGACGGTGGCGGCGACAGCGACAACAACACAAAATGACAAAAATGAAAATGATGAAATTAACAAAAAATGTCGAGCGATAATGATTCTACCCCAGAGTTTATCAAAACAGACGATACTTATTTAATGGAACCCTGGCCTTTTATTGCCTCGCAGTAGGTGTGAAAAGTAGAGTATGCTCCTCTGGAATAAAGCTTGTCTTCGTCTTGGGCAGCTTGAACCCCTCGCTTCACTCAGGACTCTATATAACTCCCTCGCTACACTCGGGAGTTAACTTTAGAGTCCCTCGTTACGCTCAGGGTTCAATATGCCGCCCGCGACATAAGACACTGCTTTATTCCCTTAGTGCATAATCTACTATTCTCCATGGACGTGTGTACTTCGTGTCTTTTATTTGCTCGTATGCATTCAGCCTATCTTGTTGGCAAACTTCCATGTAACTTTGGTATTTTGTTGGCTTGTTTTTATCGTACACCGATACCTTACTTACCTTATTTACTATCAATTTACAAAACACATTTTGTATGGAAACCGTTCTTTATAGAATAAATAAGAAATCGCTATCTTTAGAGTAGATCAGATTCCTTTTGTTTTTATTTATTAATAGTTACCTATGTGCAATACTCGCCCGATAACTTTTTTTTAATTTATCAGCGATATTAGCTGTGTACGAACCTCACACCGTCTCTCATGTTGCATATAAAATTCTTACCACAACACCTTTTGGTTTCGTATAATACATATAATTTATCGTATACAAGGATGAAAACAATTAATGAAAACATGCTCAGTCGAAAGCGCTCTATTACTTTCGAAGAAAACTTCATAGAACTAGTTGCGATTGAATCGTAAGAGTTACCAGTGTGGGTATAACCACGACGGTACACGAAAACTTCACACAAGTTTATTCCCACCTGAAGTTGGCGTGAAAAGCTATTATTGCCAACCATTCTGTGGAGAAGTTGAGAGTTACTTCCTATTTGGGTACACGGGCGATTTTTAGAGCAATAATTGCTTGGCAACAGAGCAATTATTGCTTGGCAACAGAGTAATTATTGATAACAATTGATAAACTTAATAACTAGTGGTTCGCCCCAAACTAAGACCTCGCGAATACCGTTTATTTTAGGGACAGATAGGAGGACGCTGGAGATTTTTATTCGAGAAATTTCATTTAAGATTTTTTATTCGAGTAATTTAATTCGAGATTTTTTCATTCGAGAAATTTAATTCGAGATTTTTCATTCGAGAAATTTCATTTGAGATTTTTAATCGAGAAATTTAATTGAGTTTTTTATTCGAGAAATTTAATTCGAGATTTTTCATTCGAGATTTTTCATTTTGGAAATTTAATTCGAGATTTTTCATGTGAGAAATTACATTCAAAATTTTTCATTCGAGAACTTTAATTTACAAATATTGAGCCAAAACAACTTTTTCCTATGAAAGATATTCCAATATAGTTACTCCTTAAATTTTCGCTGACTGTACTACTTCAAAAGCAAGTTCGTCACAGGATCTATTAGTAATTTGAAAACTGCCTAAAAATTTAAAGGATCTATTAGTAACTCCAAAGTCCACAGGATCATAACCAAGGGATCTATCAGCAACCACTCAGAAAAAGTGCCGGCAACCCCTACTCGTTGACAACGCCTCAAATTATATTATTTTACAGCAAACGAACTTTAAAGTTTTTTTTTAATCTGTTTCTTGGACACAAATACGTTGTCAGAATTTTAAAAAAGTGGACTCCTTTTTGAACTTTTTGTATTTGACCGATTGCTTTCAAAATCAATATCTGACTGTCCATGTCACTGAATAAGAATTTGTGGTTAGAATTAAAAACAATTGACGTTATTGTGCTGTTTTTTGTTTCTTGGCAGATTGCTTTTAGAACCGGTATCTATGATCCCTGTGTTTACTGAACACATTTGTTTGATTGCACTTGAACAAACTCTTTGCCTTCCATACTAAAATACTCACAAACGTTCGCGTTTATAATATTAGTAGGATAGGATAGGATTTACTCATTCATGTCAATCAACCTACCTACTATGCACCACAGAGGGAGTTTGCAATACAGAATAGATAAACTAAGCATACATGTACTAGAATAATATCAGCTGGAGCATGAGAACCTGAAAGACCCATGCTTCACCCAGGTAGAGAACCTAGTGGAGTACGGAACCGCACCCAAATTACAAATATGAGCTATGTCGTTGATAATTGTTTCTTCTACGGAACTCCTTGTTTGTTACATAATAAAAAAACGCATTTGGGTTACCGTTTATGTGGCAGTGACGTCAAAATTGCTGGATTATGCTTAGTTTTAATTGCTTGTGCGTGGGCACCTACATTACCAACGATTATATGGAATGGAACTTGAGAAATACTTACTACGTACTTACGTACTTTACTGCCTCAGAAGGCGTAAAGGGGGAATGGAATAATTGTAATTGTGATTTACAAATTTTCACCTTAATTTTCACCATTCTCGTCGAACATTTCGGCTGAATTACGCTTATTTTTTTCTGGTTCATTGTTTAAAATATCTAGAACCTAGATAAAGTCTTATCTGATTTATATGTAAAACATATTTTTATGAAAATCTGACTTGTAGTTTTTATATTAATGAGAAACTACGTTTTTCGTTCGTATTTTAATTAATTTAAAAATAGTTTTATAAATAAGGCTTTAAGGGTAGCTTTTTCGTCACACATCACTAGAGGGCGCTGTAATAGACGAAAGAATTCAAAAGAGAAAGGTTTATCAAAAAAATATTTTTTGTTACCATTTTACGTGAAGGATCATGAAAATAGTACAGTAAAATACTCCATCTTTTTGCCTGCAAGTAATTTTGCTATTTGAAAAAAACTAAACTTTTGAAATACTTAAATATATTTGATTGACTATAATTATACAAACGGCCTGAGAATAAACCTCTCCATCTCTTCTGGGATTTCGTAAAAATCGACTAAGGGATTACACCAGGGAATGGGCAGCATCCACCTGAGTACTTAACAACCATACTGCGATCACCATTCCGCCTTCCAAACGTGATTATTATGGAAAATCCCCTCATTGCATTCTATGGGGGAGGCCTCGTCCAACAGTAGACGTCCAACGGCTGATGATGATACTAACGTTGCGTCCTCGAGATTTATAAGTAGTAGGTAGTGCTTGGTATCCAGTACATTGAAGAGTGGACTATAAAGTGAATAGTGAATAGTGAATATCGATCTACTTATAATAAATTTCGACGATGCAAAGTGTAGTACAATCCACAGTAACAGTAACTCAAAACGTAAACAAAAAACAATTGGAACTCGAGTTAAAATAATAGGAACAGTCCCCACTCGAGACGATATAATAACTCTTACCTTATAATAGTGTCTGGTTTACTTTTGAAGTATCCGATCCGATTCTATAGCAATCATCCACAGAGGACAAAAAGTTGAGTTTGCCCAACAATAATTTATTCTCATTATTCTTTTCCATGTTCACTGTCCATTTTTTACGTAACTTTGGTTTAGGACTCTACATAAACATTTCAATCACTTTCCATCACTTCATATCTTCAGCATCTTACATAAATCCAGATTCAACATGATACATTATTGGTAAAAAAAAAAAAAAAACACTGATATTACCGTCGTGTTAAATTATACTGAAAACTTTATCCTTTAATTCAGTAGGTATATTTATTTTTAGTAATAAAGACTAAGGGCCTTATTCATAATCATTTTTAAAACCTATTTCAGTTAAAATAGCAAAATGGTAAACAGCTTTTGTTTCTTTCTCTCTGATGTAAAATGTCATATTATGTCAAAACAAGACAAAACATATTTTAACTAAAATAGGTTTAAAAAAGGATTATGAATAAGGGGGTTATTATATGCCTATAGCATTGTACATGCGTGTTATACAATAGCATTTACAATTTCAATAGGTTTAGTTTGGACTTTATGTTTCAGAGTTTATTTTTGTATCGTATAGTCGTATCGAATGCTATAAGCTAGAGCCATAAAGGTCTTTAAGTGGTTGGCGAACGCAACGAGGATTCCTTCGACATCTTCCCATTTGGAGAGCATCCAAGCTTTTATTGTAGGTATTGAAGGTTCTTCACTCCGTTAACTTTGAATGGAGAGTGTCCTGTCTTGTTTTTATAAGGTATTTCTTGGGTTTTCTTAAATTTCAGAAAGCTTTTGGTTATTTTCTCCTCAAAAACCTTATTTAACTTTCGTGTACGGATTTTCCAGATGCACCAAAATAGTTGAAATCACCACCTTACTACATACAATTAAACCACGAAGACGTAAAAAATCTATAATCATATCTACAAAAGTACAAAAACCAAGGAGGTTTCGTGTAGACGCGAAAAGACTTATAACTGTTTTCTGTGTGGATTATGTATTCTGCATTCCTGCTTTTCATTACTTATATTATGTGGGCGGGACATGAGATTTGTACTTTGAAGTTGTTAGAAAGAGATTAGCGGACCTAGTAAAAAAATTATTGTCTATTGAACCTTATAAAAAATAATTTCTCTTTGTTACAGGCTATGGCATAATTCCGCTGAAGATACCATCTTCACCAGCTACCCACTGCACTCTTCACACGACTGTTGGTTGTGTTGGTAACGATGACTGCACGGCGAGGAGTCACAGCGTCATCCGGCTCCTGGGCCCTGTGAGAGATGTAGTGGTTAGGCCGGCAAGGCATCATTATCGACCTGGGGAGACAAGTAAGTGACAGTTTAAAACGCGAGCTATAGAGTCGTGAGTTAAAAGATTATTGGTTCAGAGATCAAACATATTTCGGTAGAGTTATTCAATGACGCAAAGTACCTTGCCTCTGTAGTGAATTCGCTATGTAAAAATACCCCATTAGATAATTTGGTATCAAAAAATAGGTTATCTGCAGCTGAAATAACTTTATTGTTACCATAATATTTGAATGAAGTTATTTATAAAAAAAATGCGTAAATAGCAAAAAAAATTGGAGGACTGAATATTAATTATGCAGTATTTATATGTTTAAGTGGTCCATAATACATCAAGATGTCAAAAAATGAATTAAAAAAAAAAAAATTAACTCACATCTGAGAGATACTATGCACACAATGTCATGAGCCGCCTCCATCCAACGACTTCTTGTGACCTTTATTATGTCTTTAGTCTTTACCCCCCCCTACTGCGTCGTCCGGTTTATGGTCGCTACTCCAGAACCTTTATCTTCCAACGGTTAGTTCTGCGAACTATATGACCTAGCCCATTATCACTTCAAGCTACTAGTTCTGAGATCTAAATCGTTGATCTTGGTTCTTCTATGGATTTCCTAACTTCATTTGTACCTACAATGAGATGAATTTAGATGTCTAATGAAATGCGTATGGTAATACCAACAGCAATTTTGTTTATATATAAAGCCACACTTGATATTGAAGGTAATATGGACCAGTCTTATTTACTTATAATTAAAGTACTGACCAAGTAGACTAACATAAAGTTAAGACCACATTTTAAATGCAGTCATAGCTTGTATTTTCTTAACATAAACAATTTTATGTCTCACTTTACTGCTCATAAACCACCTTACTGCGGAAAGGTCGTACACAATTTTACAGTATTCATACTTAACTTGAATAATTTACTTGCAATTGTCTCATAAAGCATGTGTTAATTGTCATGTAGCACTAAGCTTTGTATCCGCATCATCAGCCACTCAAAGTCCACTGCTGGACATAGGCTTCTCCCCTAGAATGCCATGACGAACGGTCTTGAGCCGCTTCCATCCACCGACTTGCTGTGACGTTGATAATATCTTTAGTCTATCAAGCCTTCCTCTACCGCGTTATGCTTTGTATCAGTGCTAATAATGATTTGAATAATACATAATCTAATACATGAATTATACCCAATGTCCATTTCTATATGAAGACTTCGATATGTAAATCAATAATTCCTTTGATGGTGTCCAATGTATGTTCTAAGTTACAGCCCAAGCGATACATAATTACTAGCCAGTTTGTATAATAACTAAATTGCATGCCTAAATTTATTAATGTATTGCATAAAATATCAATTCTCTGGTACGAGCGAAACAATCGAAACTAAATCCACGTGATCCGACTCGGTCCTACTTTCAATTGTTATTTTAATTAGCAATTATGTATAATTGCTAGATTCTTCACGGTGGTTGAAATATGATAAATATATAAACAAACATAATATAATTTAGATGCATTTTATCCAATCCAATAACAATACTATCAGTAAACAAGATACGTATTTTTTTTGTCTTTTCAATAGGCTCAAACGTTTGGTACTAATAAAATGGTATGCAATGAAATAGGATCACTTAGAAAAACCACAATACCTCCCAAACAATTTTTTGTTTATTTATGTTTCATTTAATAATAATTTAGTCACTTTAAAAAAAATTATATGCCGTATGAAATGTATTTTAATATGATTTATCTGCTCCCATAGTGAAATATAATTATTAAAAAACTAAAAACAAAACTAAAATAACAGTCTTTATGCACATGCTACCGAAATAAATTTAAAAAATTACATTAAGGTACAGCTCTTATAGGACAACTGTATCGTAATATAACTTTTTTCCCATTACGATACAACTTCACTTGGACCAAGGAGGTTGCAATGCAGTTTTTCTATACATAACCTGTGGACGCGGCGCAACACGCTCGCGCGTATGGATATTGGCGCTGAACGTTTACAAATGAATGCAAATATAAGCAGTAATTTTACGCAAATTTCATTGTCAAATTAGTTTTTGTTTTCAAAAATGTCTGAAAGCGGCAGTAGCGATACTGAAGAAAATTTTACACCACCGGACATTCTCGAAGCTGCAACGAACAAATGAACCTCTTACCGGCGAAATCTAGAAGATATTACTATAAATGTTACCAAGACTTTAAAATATAATATTACCTATTTCATGAGATTAGATAAAGTGGTGTATGAAACTGCACATAATTTGGTCTTAGAACACTTGTGTGATGCTATAAAAAAACTCGGCTCCGGCTCGTTTTTTTAACTCACACTCGTGTTTTAAGAACCCTTATTATGCAACAGTTTCATAAACTACTATTTTATTTCAATTCGATACGTTGCTATAGTTTGGGAGGTATTGTGGTTTTTGTAAGTGACCCTATTTCACTGTACGCCAGTTTAGTTAATCGAGGCATACCAAAACACCGTACCGAACTTTATACAATAGTGATGTGTATGCATGCAGTTAAGCTTTTAAATCGGGACAGCAAACCTGTGATGGATTGACTATATTTTAGTCATGAATTTGAAACTTTTATTCTGTGCTTCTGGCACACGCAATTTTTAAAAACATTTAAGTAAATCGATTGTGAACCACACGAATGTAATAATAACCGTGAGCAATGAGGGAGGGCATTTCAATTTCGATTTAAAAACAAAAAGTTGTTCCAACTAGCGCAATAAATGGCTCTGACTTAATTTCAACCATCAAAAATTCTTCAGGTTCTTTATTGTTGTTTGTCAAAGTCACATTGCCACTAAGTCAAACTTTCTTTTGACAGTTTATCCACAGTGCAGCGCCATCTTAAAGGATTGTGATACTTATACCTAACTATACAGATTTTGTTTTGTTATGAGATTGTATGTGTGCACACCTATTTACTATGACGAATGTGAGTAACTAGTCAAACCTCTTTAGGTTTTTAAGGTACAAATTATTATAGTAAGTACTTTAAGAAATATTGTGGTTAAAAAAACACTATTTTCAACGCTGAAAGCTTGATTCGAGTCAAGCGTGAAAACCCGTCATAATTATAAGTTATGACAAACAAAACCTTTCTATGAAGTGTTTTTAAAGATTTTATTTTTTAATTATGTAATTTATTTTTTAATAAATCTCCTGTATTATTTGACTAAAATTAAGGCTATGAAAAAAATTCTCACGTGCGATTTGTTCTCTTTTTAACCGACTTCCCAAAAAAGGAGGAGGTTCTCAATTTGGTTGTATTTTTTTTTTTTTTAATGTTTGTTACCGCTTATCTCCGGCGTTTATGAGCCGATTTGGAAAATTCTTTTTTTATTTGTGTACTTCCAGATTGGTCCCATTTTTTTCAGAATCCAGTTCTGATGATGGAATCCATGAGGAATTGAGGGAACTCCTCAAATATCGTAGGCGATTTTGACATTTTCAGCAACAAACCAAGCATTTGCATTCAAGAAGTATAATAATCCTTTCACCACTATGATTCTTTCGTCATTTTTTTCCATCCAAATATTTTGTCGAATACAATGGCGGAAGTCGGTTTTTTAAATGAAAAGTTATGGTCTTATGTCTAAAGTATGAAAAACTAATACAGTAAAAGTAGCACTAAAAGTCGTGATGCGTCCGGGCTTTTCCGTAACATAACATAAGCCGACTAAGGCATTACACCAGGGGGATGGGCAGCAGCGTCCATCTGAGTACTCAACACAAATACTGCCATCACCAAACCGCCTGGCTAGTGGTGATTATGGCAATTCCCCCCATTGTATTGGATGGGGGAGGCCTCGTACAGAAGTGGACGTCTAAGGCTGCTAGTGAACACGAAAAGACCAAGATCGATCACCCTTCACTAAGATTCGTAAAATGTGGAAACTAGTCCAAACAAAACTTGCCCTTTATTGTGAGAACAACTTCGGGATCCGGTGTAACTTATAGGTAATTAATTGCTGAAACAAGACGAATGAGCTTAGCTAAGTGTTCGGAAACCAGTTTATTGTTATTTTCAAACTAGGATCCCGCCCCGGGTTTGCACGAACTTATAATAATATTCCAGGAGCAAACTTATTTAGGGCCCATGTTCACGAACTAATAAACGGGCGCTCACCGTATAACCATTGGTCAAGACGACAGATAATGTATGAAAGCATCTGTCAAAACGAATTAGTTAGGCTAAACAGTCGTTAAACCATCTGTTTATGGTATTGGTGAACAGTGGCCTTAGCAGATTCTGAGCCCGTATAAGCAGACAGACGCGACACTTTATGTAAACAATACAAATCTTCTTCTTTTTTTAATTACAAGATTACAAGATAAATTATAATATAACTTAAAAAAATAGAAATTTCATTAAAATTAAAATGGATGAAGTGTCTCTTTTCGATAAAGCGGAGAAAGTAATACATATCTTTGTTGATGCTTACTGGTGATGTGAGCTTTGATTTGAAGGTAATTTAAGTAAGGAGAGCGTCAAAATATTGGGTTCTACTATTTTTCGATTTTTTTTGCCGTCCAATGTAAACCTGAATAATACACCTACGGTCATACATGGAGTAGCCAGAGGACATAAATGTCAACTTTAAATGGGAGTTATGGGTGACTGCTGGCATCATGATTTGTATGGTTTTAAAAATAGTTTTGATGCAAAAGATCCTCTGTAACATGCTTGCTTATTTGAATGAAAATAAAATTATTGACGCCGTTTAGGTGTTTAACGAAAATTAATTAATGATCATACAGATGTGGGAGAAAATTAAACATTTTTTTCTGCCATAGTTTTGATTATAATTCGGGTATATTAAGTAAATAAATAAATAAATGCTGGACATTTCGCACAACATATTATTAGCAACTGAGTTGCACTGATCAGAGCAAGGCTCCTAAGACATGTCTATATATTGATAAAAAACAATACCAAAAACAATGTAATATATTAATTAAGTGATGACACAGTTTCCCAATAGTTATGGAGTTCAACATTCATGAAACCTGCGACTGAAAGCAATTAAATTGGCAACTCATTTTTAAATCGTCTCATTAAGAAAATGAGTCGTAAATTACTGAAAGCAAATCGAATTCCGCAGTCAGATAAAATGTTTCACGTTAAAATATATCGAATATCTTCGTTTTTATGTTCCAGTCATTAACTCTAGGTGGACTTTGTGTTGTTTTTACGAGCGGTTTTATGTTGCTATGGCCCTAAACTCAGCTTAGTTGTTTATGAAGCGATCCCAAATTAATGTTCTACAAAATTGCTACGGGGCTTATTTTTTCCTTTGTTCCATAAAAAAGTTTATAAAAAATGTAAGGCAACTGTAATTAGTCGATACCTTTTGGAGTCAAAAATCGTGTTGCTTAATTAGAGAGCCGATGAACATTTTTAACAAGGGAACTTCTGAATATCTCAAATTACCAATGGTCGCTGGTTTATTTTTTTACCCTGGTTTCAGAGGTTTTTAATTTAACTGAATTTTAGGATAAAAAATATTCAATGTTTTAATCAAGGGTATATTCCATCTATGTAGGTACTAAAGTTGATCAAAATTAGCTTAATCATTTTGGCACGAGAGCACAACAAAAAAAAATAACATAAAAACGTATCACTTTAATAATATATAGGTACTTATTTGTAGTTATATTACATGTTATAACTGTTTTTTGTTTTGTTACAGTCACCTTCTGGATACTGGCCCTCGACCACGACTTGCGTCTCGTCAGGGGAGAGTTGGCGTATGTCGCTCTAAGTGACCCGGCTGGCACCAAAGTCGCTATTTGGGAAGAACTATCCATGGATGAGGGTATGTTATCCTGAGATTAAGTAAAACAATCATTATCATTAACTTTAGGTATTGCCCACAAGCTGAAATAAAAGTTTAAGCTACATTGCTGAACATATACTTATTCACTTCAATTAAGATTTACTATGTTTACTTATCCAAAGTTAGTAATCATGTCACAAAAGAAATAAAAAAAATAGTACCTACAAGACTTCTTACAAAAGCTATGGTTAGAGTCTATAATTATTTATTGACATTTGGTTTAGGCCGTATTAAGTCTTATCCTGACTGAGACTTTGACGACTTGGCCTAACTTTATCAAAATAATTACTTGACATTGGCAAAATTGAGGAAAATTTGCCTCACAGGCCATAATTAAATAAAAAGAGCCATATTCATAAACATTTTTTAAACCTATTTTAGTTAAAATAGCTTTTGTTTTGTTCTCTCTGATGTAAAATGTCATAAGTCAAAATGTCTTGTTTTGACGTATGAAATTATACATCAGAATATAATATTTTAACTAAAATAGGTTTAAAAAATGATTATGAATAAGGGGGTTAGTCTTATACTCTCGGTTTGTCCGTCAGTGACGAATCACGTGAGACGTCTCGCTAGCATCTCTATGACATTAATAACGTCAAAACGTCGGTAGTCGATGTCAAATATTGGCCAATGACATCGCTGTGACACGGAATTTTTGTTAATTGATTGGTTAGTATTTGACATTCACTATCGTCTCGATGTCCGTGCTCAGGCCTTATTACTGACGTCGGTTGTATGTATAGCTATCGCTTTAGAAAATTTGCTTTCGTTAAGTACTACGTACGCGGACGTGATCAGCCCCCTATTTCCTAACTGAAAGTCACTCGGTGCTAACGTTTGCAAATAAAACAACCATCAATTGCTCAAAATGATCATTAAGAATTGTCAATTGGTTTTCATTTTACTTGTCAAAACGTAAAAGTCATCGAGTGACTTTCAGTTAGGGAATAGGAAGAGCTGAGCATTGTTTAAACGCACTGTTTCTATAGCGATAGCTACAAACAACTGACGTCAAAACTTACCGTCAGAAAAAGACTAAATACGGCCTTAGATTAGGGTCATACCCACGTATTCAGAGTCTGAAAAATAGGCCTACGTTACGTGAAAAATACCAGTAAATTACTCCGACAAAACGTCCCAAAACTAAACCCGCCCTAGGAACATTACATAAACAACGGGTAAGTGGGCGTGATCGGCCGGTAAAAGCGTTCTCTTGTAACTTCACAGATTGTCTCCAAGTGGCATGTGACAGATTCGATTTCCTGTGGCAACTTCAATAATTATCAGGGGGGTTAGTACGGGTTTTGATAGTTTTTGAAGCTATGAAGTTTCGTTTCCTTCCATAAATTTACTTGCAGCGCCCTTAGCAAAAACGAGAAGAATACTAAGGACGCTGTCATTAAATGTATGAAAAGAATCGAAACTTCATTATAGTTTTCGAAAACTGTCTACGTTACATGCTGCATACGCATTCGGTGTGCTTTGGCCTTAAAGGTTCTCGAGTGGCGACCACAAACTAGACGACGCTGTAGAGGAAAGCCCTCCACCCGATGGACTAAAGATATTATAAGCGTCGCAGGAAGTCGGTGGATGGAGATGGTTTAAGACCGTTCGTCGTGGCATTCTAAGGGGAAGCCTATGTCCAGCAGTGGACTTCTGCAGGCTGATCATGATGATGAACCATTTCGTTACATTGAATAACATTGGTCTGTCAAAAATAGGTACTATAAGAACACAGTTCAAGAAAATAAAAAACAACACAACAAATACCATATTCGCGCATCGCATGACGTCACCAACAGACAAAGCTAGAATACATTTGTGTACCCCGACTGTACAGAGATTATATTAACATAACAACATAAAATCTCTTTCATTTCCAGTGAAGTTAAAATTTCGATAGAAATTAAAATAAAATAAAGGAAATCAGTTTCATTTGAAAGATATTTATAAAACTATGTTGTCTTTCGTCAGCCTTTGCAATTCGCAAGACTTAAACAAATAGGTACCTTAAACCTTTACCAATATCCACAAACACCACACTAAACGTCAAACCTGCCAGTTTCACAAGTAATCTGCCAGTAAGTCAGTCACCTATTCAGGGTAAATCCAATCTATCAGCTTTGACGGGGGTTGTATTGAAGATGACATGGAAAGGCTTTTATGAAGCGACCTATGGTGCTGATTACATGTATTGATAAGTCAACCAATTGGATAATAACTCTATTGAATATGAGGTTCGATTTAGGCTGCTATGCTATCAGAAAATGTATTAAATTAATTGTTGTGTGTCTCTTCTCTCGTTTAACTATAAATCTTTCATGGTCACCCTTGAGGTATCATAACATAACACCCAATAGTTATATACGTAGTCATAATCCAACACTAGGATTCCCTGTGTAGTGGGTATCAGAAACTACGAGTACCATGGTACTATAACACCCAGACCCGGAACAAATATTTGCATATCATACAAACATTTGACCCGCAAACGGAATCGGACCCGCAACCTCTCGCATCTCAGCCGGCTACTCGCCCGTTTCGCCACAGAGGTCTTCGAGGACAGGTCGGTACTTGGCTCTAAACAGAAAACTGGCATGCTATGAAATAGGGTCACTCAGAAAAACCACAATAGCTCCCAAACTATGCAAGATATCGAATTAAAATTAAAATCGTATTAAAATATATTTCATAGGGCATTAAATACAATACATTTTGTAAAAAAATACTTCTACACCAGCCAGTAAACATCCACTGCTG
The DNA here is from genome assembly GCA_951392215.1 of Epirrita christyi. Classification (NCBI taxonomy): domain Eukaryota; kingdom Metazoa; phylum Arthropoda; class Insecta; order Lepidoptera; family Geometridae; genus Epirrita; species Epirrita christyi. Next base: position 3,935,967 of record OX595842.1, on the reverse strand, counting down.
GATGATGCCTCCTCATAGCATGCAATGGGGTAATTGGCCATTATCACCACGCTTGGAACACGGTTTGGCGTAAACCCTTATTTGCCTGTTACTATATAGATCCTGGAAAAGTAATATTCTTAGGCCGACACTACCACAATTAAAAATTACTTAACATTTATTGAATAAAAGATAAATAAACAAAAAATGAGTTTGGAAGGTACCTTTTTTTTTCTGTGGTCTTTCTTTTTCATTTCACGCCAGCTTATTTTCAAACAGAGGCACATGTAATATGTTAATAAGAACACATTCGAAAGTCTTTTAAACCTCCTTTTCTGAAAAGTGTATCACATTTATAATTCCTCGGAAGCAAAAGTTTATTATTTCATAAGACGTAAGAATAGCTTTATTTCGCAAATGATACGGGAAACTAAACTTTGAGGCTCTGATTCGTAATATCAAACAACTTCTCAACTCAGGAGCTAAAAGAATAATAAAAGTCATATCGCAATTAGAGGGGATTGCTCCAAGATAAAACCAATATAAATTGGTCTTCGTGGGATGCCGAATCAATACTTTATTAATAGGAAGTTCTATGAGGAAATAGATCAATTGAAAATGGTGTAAGAGTATCTTTTGCATTGTGTATTTTTTGTATTATGTGGACTGCAAAAATGCCCATATTTCTTTTTCTTGACTGCTCAAAAACACATCCGACACTTTCACTTGTCACTTGATACAAGCTTGACGTTCGAAAACGGTCCTTATAGTTACGGATTATGGAATATTTTATTTTGACGTAATGAAATACTGCGGCGCGCAGCTTGGACTGGACGCACTCTACCTATAATATGTTGTAGGGTGCGTCTGGTCTAAAACTGCACGCTTTTTCACCGCTTTTACTTGGCACTTGACACGAGCTTGACATTCGAAAACGGTCCTTATAGTTACGTATTATGGTTTATTTTATTTTGACTTATTCAAATAATGGATAGTATAGTTTTAGATTAGGCGCAATCTACCTACAGTAATTTCTTTAGTTGCTTACTGGCGCGTATTGGGGGCGTCAATCGGCTGATGATGATGATGAATTAACCTAGATAACTATTATACAATTGGAACTGCGGATATAAAAGTTCTCAGCGCCGTTCGTATCAAAGCTCGAACTTAATTAAGGAGGCGTTCATTAACTTTGGTTCGCCGCAAATGAGCTGGCAACTTAAAGTACTTAAATGTTACAAGTAAAATAGTTCTCTGTCACGACTCTAACAATGTTGGAACTCGAGGTTGCGAAAACTTAATGAGTTCTATGGATAATTATGTAGAGTATCAGATAAGTATGTTGAAACTTTACCTGCCGTCCTAGACAAACGGTATTTGCTTCGAAGCGATTCTATTTCTACAGTCGTCATTGAATACAAAAGACCACGTGACATATCGATAGCGTACGTCAATCTTATACATTTTGGACTTTTCTACTAGCGTCATCGCTGTTAGAATGTTACTTTGTCTAAGGCCTCTGGTCATAATAACCATTATATGACCATAATAACCATTTTAGGATAGTTTTACCTTATTAATTAACTTTTATTATTATTATTTATTAATTAATTGCATGTATAATTTATATAAATTCTCTAAGTTCAATTCAATATCTGTACAATTATAAATAACACTAAAGGAAGGGCACTATTTGCCAAAATACAAGTTTTTTATAAAGAATAAAAAAAAACTATTTGATGAACTATAAAGTAAATTTGTACCACCATCAGTTAATATAACCGACCTAAGTGAATATCTAGACTTTTTATTCGTCTTCAAACTACCAAACTTCGTTTATAGCTAAAAATAAGAACGTGGTTCATAGCAACAGAAACCTCTTCTTTTTTACAGTTTGTTAAATAAAGTTGCATAGTTTGTGAGGTATTTTGTTTTTTCTAGGTGACCCTATTTCATTGCACGCCAGTTTACTTAGTTAGTTTGACAGCGTGTGAAACTAAATAAAAGCGTTACGTTAGAAAATTCGTAATGATGATTATAGAAGTTATTTTACGAATAGGACGAGTCATCGTTGAAAAATGGTGTCCAAATTTAAACATAAAATAAAATTGAACAACATACATTGGTTATTCGTTCGACAACCCAGATAAAATATCACCAAAATGTGTACGTAACCTTTCGGGTCAAAACAAAACAAATCGTCTACAAACATCGTTATAAACTGTTTGCTAACAAAATTACGGTCACGATTCGGCCGTCAATGGTTGCGGCGATATTCATTTATCATGCAAGGACTCGGTGACTTTTTAGGAGCCCATTCGAAGAACTACACCTGTCTGCATCTTTTTATCAGTTAGTCTTATCTTACGTAACAAGATGTTGTTATGATGTGTTCCGTTTGATATTGGATGTTTAATTAGCAACCAGATTCAGTGATCTGCTCAAAATGAGCCCAAACACGGTCGATCTTAGTTTGATCTATCGAGGAGTTAATTTGTTCACCTTTCTACTCCATCATCAGAACATCCCATTGACTGGTAATATGGTATTATGGTTTGAAAGTCAACATCATCATCATAATATGCCTGTAGAAGTCCACTGCTAGACATAGTCCTCGCCTATAGAATGTCATGACACATGATCTAGGGCCACCTTCATCCAACGTCTTTCTGCAACCTTTGTCTTTGGTCATCAAGAGGGAAGCCTTCCTACACTGCGCCGGTTTGTGGTCGCCACTTGAGAACCTTTATTCCTTAAGGTTGTCAGTTCTGCAAGCTATTATGACCTACCCATTGCCACTTCAACTTATACTGAGAGCTATGTCGGTGATCTTGGTTCTTCTACTGATTCGGATTCTATAACGTAGTAAAATTCCGAGCCTAGCTCGTTCTATAGCCTGCTGCGTGATTTTCAGCTTGTGTAAGGCCAAAATTAGCACCACGTCTCAGTGTCGTATGTCGTCACGCTGATTATAGACTTTCGTCCGCAAGTGCTGAGGTATATTATCTTTTTGTGACGGAAGATATGGCGTATTTTTCCGAACGCTACCCATCCGAGTTGGATTCGTCACCTGACCATTTTGTCAAAGTTGGACCTCCTTTGAATCATCTGATCCAAATAGACATAGAGGTCAACAACTTCGACAGTATCGTTCCCGACATGTCGCAACATGGGCATTTGACAAGTCTTACCCATGTTCATTAGATTAATATAATATTATATATAGTTTATAATATCGAACACATCTACCATATCTGCCATATCTATGTATTTTTATTCTTTGAAAGCCTCTAACGGGACATGGAAATTATTTCCCTCCAAAAGAGGGATAAATTTGCTTTACCTGCCATTATGTCCCTTGTACTTAGTAACATAAAGAGCCGATATCAATATCAACGGGATTTGACAGGATATGACAAATCGCTTTTTAAAATCTACAATCATCCTTTGTTAGTGAAAAATAGTGTAAAAATACTTGCGACTCTACAGCGTATACTTTTAAGTCGAAAATAGATGAACGCTTTTTTTGGGCGATCGAGGAAGTAAAACGTTTTTAATGGCGCATGGAAATAAATTGAAAACACTTTCAAATTAGGTATTATCTTGGATTTGCATCAATCGTCATTCTGAATGCCGGGGTTTATACTTAGATGCCTTTGCCTGTTTTCTCTTGGGTCCAAGTGTTTTGTAAAAAGGGTATTAGATTAATTTGTTAAATATTTAAGTACTTCTCATATATTACTAAGCCATGATACATATATAAACACACGCTTTTTCCCCTAAGGGTTTGGCATTCCCGTGGCTTGCACAATCGCAGGAATTTACACGTGACTAGTGGTAAGCTCATCGCCGCCATTGCTTTCCACGACCTACTCGACTAACGCTTTCTTCCAGTAATAACACACTCCTAAATAAATTATAAGTAATAAGCGATGATGTTGATCCCAATATTACAGGTTCATCGAGCATTTGATATAGGGTTCTTGTTCAACTTGGATTTTTCACAGGTCAATATCAATATGAAAATTCATATTGTTCAATACGCAAAATTAACAAACACCTCAGGCCTTATCATGAGCCCTTATAGCGATTTAGTTCAAAAACTATTCGGTTTAAAATATCCCTTCGTCGTGATCTTTGAATAACTTTAATCGCAGAAGTATAGAGACCTTCTGCTACTGTGCTTTTAAATATAGATGTGGACATCACGGAACCAATATTTTGTACTTACTGAATAGTTTTTGAACTGAATCGCTATATAAGAGTTCATGGTAAGGCCTAAGTACGCATAATGATACTAAGCTAAACGACCAATACGCATAAGAAATAAGAAAATAAATTAGGGCAACGCGATTGCTTTGTAAATTAGTTGAATTCAACACTCTTTTTGAGTTTCCTTTAGGATTGGGTAAAAGTGGCTAAACGTGTTGGTCATTAAGCGATTATTCATTTTGCGTATTTATGACGGTAACCATCATTGGTCATATTCAATGCGTATTAATCATTATGCGTCTGAACCAAATAAATGCATAGGTACGTCGTTTAGCTTATTAGACGTTTATAGGTTTTAGTAAGTAGTAGAGCTCCTTCTAAAAGAGTTCGTCCGGGGAAACTACCATACCTATTTCTGCCGCCAAGCAGTAATGTGAGCATTGCTGTATTCCAGTTTGAAGGGAAAGGGTGCCGGTGAAATTACAGGCACATGAGACTTTATATCTCAGGGTCGGCAGCGCGTGTGATGCCTCTGACGTTGTAGGCGTATAGGCTACGGCAACTACTTTTTATCAGGTGGGCTGTAAGCTTCTTTGTTTGCCAAGTAGTATAAACAACAAAAAAAATACAGGCACATGAGACTATTCATCTTTGTCTTTGGATGATAGACCCAGTGCAATGCCAAGTAGGGTGGCCTCCCCCATAAATACAATGGGGTGAATTGCCATAATCACCACGCTTGGCAGGCGGATTGGTGATCGCAGTATTCATGTTGGGTACTCAAGTGGATGCTGCTGCCCGTCCTCTAGTAAATACCAACTACTACCAACTTATTCCACAAATAGTGTCACTCCAAATTTAGCATTAGCAGCACTGTCATAGAAAGTTAACGCATAACCCTGTCAGGGTGAGTGGGGTCCAGAATCCACGAGTTTGATTAATTACATTCGTGGACCCTCTTAAATTCACATGTCATAACTAGTGACAAAAAGTTTGGACCTTTCAGTATAGTGAGGGGCCCATTTCATTTGATTTATTTATTTATCCTGGTGAAACTGTTTGCAGTGACTATCGGGCTTTTATGGTTATTGAATTGATAGATGTTTACTTTATATTATTTTTGATATATACTTCAGTAAATTATAAAACTAACATTATATATTATAATTATAGAAATTTTAAGGACTTTGCCTTTATTTAAATGACCATTGAAAACAAGACAAGCAAATTTAAAAGAAAACGAAAAGACTCATTAAGATCAAATTTTTATTGATTATTATTAGTTTTATTTATTAAGTATTTTTTATTTTTTATATTTCATGCAAAAACTACTAGATTTTGATGAAACTTTATAGTATTATACTTTACTTGTGAGCATCAGAATAACATATAGGCCATAATTTATAATAGAGGTTCCACGTGGGCGGAGTCAATAGAGGTTTCACGCGGGCGGCGCCGTGAGCAAATGCTAGTTATACATATTCAAAAATTTTACACGAAATCCTTGTCCCCAGGTGTCCGAAAGCTCAGTGCAATCCTGGCCAATGGAGCACGCTCAGGTACCTGGCGTATTGAAGCCAGGTGTGGTGGTGGTTTCGCTCAAGTGGATATGACAGTTGGCAATGGAATAGGACCAACGTCATCGGCAGCACCGGCCGCAGAGCAGCACTATGTAGAGCTGAGGTTTGCTGACAGCATGAGACGAAGATACAAGCCTGGACTACCCTTTGTTGGGAGGGTAAGATCTTCTGCTGTTCTGTTTTAAAGATCAACCTCTTCCTTCGCACCTTGACCAAACGAAAGTTTTTCGAAGATTGGATAAAAGGCTTTGTGTAACTTTTGATATAAAAGTTTGTTCCAATCTACTTACTCCGATGGGTCGTGGTGAATCTCAATCTATTGATTTTTTACTGACTTCAAAAAATGGAAGGTGTTTTCAATATGGTTGTAATTTTTTTTTATGTTAGTTACCTCATTCCTTCGTCATTTATAAACCGATTTAAAAAAATCTTATTTGATAAGATATACTTTCAGATTGGTCCCATTTCTATCAAAACCTAGTTCTGATGATGGAATCCATGAGGATTTGAAGGAACTCCTCAAATATTATAGGTATACATAAAGCGATTTTGGTATTTTCAGCAACATGTTATTGTTTTGTTATACCTTTAGCAAATAAAAACATGCAGATAGCCTAAGATGAAGAAGATAAGATGAGAAGATGGCAGAAGTCGGTTTTTAATGAAAATTTATTAAGATTTCCATTTTGTTTCTGACTACATAGAACAGTTAGTAAGTATGAACACAGAAAAATGTTTAGAAAAATACAAAATTGAACTACATAAATCATCATCATCACCAGCCTGTAGAAGTCCACTGCTGGACATAGGTCTTCCCTTTAGAATGCCACGACAAACGGTTTTGAACTGCCTCGATCCACCATTTTCCTGCAACTTTTATAATGTCTTTGGTCCATCGAGTGAAGGACCTCCCTCTACCGCGTTGTCTGGTTTGTGATCGCCACTACATACTACACTCATACATCACACACATCACACATCACATCAGTAGCCTTGTAAACGTCCTCTGTTGGATGAGGCCTCCCCCATAGAATGCAATGGGGGGATTTGCCACAATCACCACGCTTGGCAGGCGGATTGATGATAGCAGTATTGGTGTTGAGTACTCAGGTGGATGCTGCTGCCCATCTCCTGGTGTACAACATACTACATAGATATTATAGCAAAATTTACGAATTATTGGGACAAAAACTGGTCGCAGAATTTAAACTACCACAGATTTCTAAATCCAATTGATCTTTTACAATCATAAAAATATGGTTCGCAATTTGCCATTTCAATTGTAGGAAATTAACCATCATTTTCTTTTAAATTTTACTCGGAACTAGCTCGAAATGAACACGATAATTCAAGACATTTCTCTCGTTCCGTCCGCCATTGTTCAAGTCTTTCCGATAGTTCCACCTCTGTACCTCTACTGTAAGTACTATTGGGAAAAAAGTTGAAAAATAAACCAATAAATAAAAGCTGTATTCTCAGTCAATTTATAACATTTGACTGACCGTTTTTATTAAACTTAGTAGTAAGGGCTTCTTGTGAAACAGTTCGTCCAGGGAAGTACCATCACCACCCACCACCACCTAGACTAGATATTAGTGTACTGATCATTTGTACAAAGTTTCTTGAAGTTTGAAGGAATTATAGCCAAATTAGAAGCAACTTCTTTCGCGTGCACACAAGGGCCAGTGACTTCCCCTTAAATCAGGTGGGAAACATGCCAGAACCGTTATTAAAGAGCCTGGAACTCTCTGCTTTTCTAAATTGTTAATCTTTTAAGATTGCAATACGTTAGTCCAGGATTTCGATTACTAGGGGCACACGAACAGATGTTCCTCATATTGTTAAAGGACAACATTGTACTGGGTTCATATTTATAAAGTTCCATATGCTTCAAAGATCACAGCGAATTTCTAAGAATTAAACTAAGCTCCTGGTCTTTGTTTGCTTTTGTCGCTGCCTGTACATAGTAGCATTGCACAGTGTACAGTACAACAAATGGGGATCGTTAGCTCATCGTATAGCGGAACTCCAGTCTAATGCTGCTAGTTTGGATGGCACGGGCACTAGAAACGAGTGGAGTTAGTTAAGGATTGTATTCTGTAGAATGTAGAACAATAAAGGTGAGCAACTCTATTATTCTATTATTCTTGTGTTATTTTATATATGGGTTTAATAGGTTGGTTTGTGTCAGATCCACTGTGTGATATTTTGGCTATAATGTGACCTTAATCCTGAAGTTTACTAAATATTATTAAAATATAGCATTTTCTAAAATTCAGCATCTTTTATGTTAAGGCGCGGTATGATCCTAAAATCCAAACATCCAAAAATTCAAAATCTTTATCAAAACGTCTTTGCTTATAGTTGAAAATCGCATGTCATTTTTGAAGATGAAACTGGTTTGCACTCAGACTGTATTCATTTTGAGGGTTTTTTTTATCAATAAAAATATGCAAATCATAGATAACGGATATATGGATAGAACTTTAAAATACAAGTCTAGCTATTTAATTCATAAAAAATTGTGTTGTTGCCGTTCAAAATTAAGATCATTTGAATGCCAAAACTTTTTTAGGGTCATATGTTGTGCTATTTTTTTTGCTAAACCAGACTTTTTTCAATATTCGTTTCGTTTACAACTGATATTAGTGTATAATGTTCTACCTTCACTATTTTTTGCATCACGTCGCACTAGGCGTTCAAAATACTACTTTTGAGATCAGTCCTCGTCTTAAACAGAAACTGCTGATTTTATTCAGTACTGTGTAGATTTTTTTACATCTTAGATTGAATTTATTTTCAAGCTAGAAATATTATCTCTGACGAAGCGAAATAAGAACTTTCGCATTTCAATCTCACGTCACTGAGTATGAAATTTTTAAAAAACGTCATTACTGACTTTCTATTACAGTTTAGGTGTTACTAAATTATTCACGTAAGTACCTTTTACTTATTTAAAATACCGTATTTAATGCCATATACGGTCCAGTGCAGAACATTGAAAACATCCTTCAATGCAGAGGTGAACAGTTTCTCTAGTTATATTCTAGGGGAGAGGCGTATGTCCTGATGACGATTATATTAGGTGTATCATTTATACTGAGAAAACATAAATCGAAAGCATTTTCTAGAAACGTTAGTTTAAAGAGCGGTTGGAAATGTTATTTTCAGTAATTAAATTAGACTCTCTACATACGCACACAAATATAACAAACAAAAACCAATAATTAAAATAATTTGTTAAAATATACTAAGAGAGGAATTTCGAATTTTAAATACCTAATTATAATTTTACTAGGGTAAGTTGAATGTGGTTCATGCCTGACGAATTATAAAATAAGAGATAAAATTAACTAGAGAAATATACATTTAAATTTTACGTGACTTGCAAATTAATGCTGCTTATAAAAACTCAATTTTTCGGCACTTAAAACAAAAGTGACGGCAGAGCCTCTAGTAGACTTCATCATAAACCTCTCACCACGGTAATCCATTTGATTCTGGATTATTTATTATCCAGTATGAGTTATTGTGTTAATAAAGTTCATATTTCATATTGGCGCTGTCAGCAGGTTGGAATTAAGCCAGCCCGGGCCAAATTTAATGGCTTGATTAAGAGTTAAGTCGGCGCTACAATATCGTTTCACAGGGACTTTGCAGGTAGTCTGATGAATCTGCTCGGCTTATTACAAAACGTTTACGTAAGCTTTTCAAATAACATGGAGTCAGTAGAATACAGGGTGGCGCTGTAATGGCGACATTAAATGAACACACGGGTAGAGCTACTTGTCAGTAAACATTAAAAAAAAACAAAAATTAAAAAAGTCTATTTTAGAAATTTTATTTCCAATATTCTAAAGTTTCATTTTGTAGCAACCAAAAAAAATAAACTGCAGGGCAGAGGTCTTCTGTCGGTGTCACGGATCATAAAATTGTGTAGAGTAAAAAAACCTCACTTACAGTAAGATAGAAAATTGGTATCATTATTAAAAAATTTTTTGTTAAAAAATTTGGAAATTTCTAAAATGGACGTTTTTAATTTTTTTTATGATTACTGACAAGTAGCTCTACCCGTGTGTTCATTTAATGCCGCCATTACAGCGCCACCCTGTATACTGATGCTGGATTTCTGGTAGGGAAATGTTGATGAAACTGAAATGACAGCATTTTTCGTAGTCATATCTTCCAATTGATGTTACTGAAACAGATTAAAATCTAATCACACTGATATTATAAATGCGAAAGTTTGTGAGTGTTTGTTACTTCTTCACGCTCAAACGGCTAAACGAATTTTAGTGAAATTTGAAATGGGCCTGCCCATTGCTACTTTAACTTACTAATCTTGAGATATATCAGTGATTTTGGTTCTTCAACTGATTTCCTTGTATGTTACAGTGTATACAAAATCGTTAGGTAATTGTTACTTTTTCCTTTGTAGGTGGAAGCAGTGAGCACAGAGAAGAGAGTCCGAGTCCGAGTAAAGCTGTACGATGATAAGACCGACATCTATAGCCAGGACATTGACATGTCCACTGGTGAAGGAGGCTTTATAGTACCTACTGTGATGGCGGATGCACCGTACGTGAATTTGCAGGTAAGAAAAGCTATGAATTGAATAATCAGTTTAATTTATTATCATCAGCTTGTCGAAGTCCACTGCTGGACATAGGCCTCTCCACTAGAGTGCCACTATGAACGGTTTTGAGCTGCCTCCATCCACCAACTTCCAGCGACATTTATAATGTCTTTAGTCCAACGAGTAATGGATTCCTTTACTGAGTCATTCGATTTGTAATCCACCTATCACAAACCGGGAACCGTTGGGGAATCTAGGTTCTCGAGGGTTTTACTACGTAATAGAAATCGAAATGAGGAAATACGTAGAAGAACCAAGATCACCGACATAGTTTTCAGAATTAGTAAGTTGAAGTGGCAATGAGCAAATCATATAGCTTGCAGAACTGATAACCATTGGGGAATGTAAGTTCTCTAGTAGCGAGTACAAACCGGACGACGCGGTGATAGAGGAAGGCCCTCCATTCGATGGACTAAAAACATTATAAATTATACACATATTGAATAGTATAAACTAAAATTTCACAATTAATAATATTTTAATTTATACTATACAAACACAAATAAAGAAGATGGGGGAGTTTCGTGGCTCTGTTGTTGCGGGAAATACTTGATAGCTTTCTAAAATTACATAAACTGGTGTATATTACAAAAGTTACCAAATTACGTGAAACCCTTATATGTTTTACTTTTCATAATCAGCTATGTCTAACTATAGATTGATGCACGTTTACAAAAGCCTTTACCCAACTTAAGTAAGCTCAAAATAACCTTCACACCTTCAAATGCTACCACAAAATAGTCCAAATTCCGCCATTTGTATTCAACAAACAGCCATCTCTCGGGTATTGGAGTTTCGCAAGTTTCAACCCAATTAATGATCCGATTAGGTGAATTAGCTTTGAGGCGCGAACTGACCTCGATCGAGGGATTCAGGTTGATTGAATGCAACTGTAGGACTTGATTAAAATACTATTTTGGTATTTTATCAATCAATTTTGATTTGTTGCTGTGCATTAATCACTGTTTCTCTAAAGGGTAAGCAGAGCCACAAAAGGCCTCTTTCACCGTGGATCACACAATCTTATGAAAAAGTAGACGTGACCAGTGAATGATTCCTACGAACCAGCCAACCAACCTACAACCAACTCGGTTCTTCCAGTATATAATATGTTTCAAATATGTAATATGTTCCAACAATATGTTAATTACACTTTTTTTGGCTAGTTTAATCCGTAGCTACATCTTTGAACAAATCATTTTATTTTGCTACGCTGTTTCAATTAGCTCGAAAATGAAAATGAGTACTCAGTAGGTATGTTGTCGTGAATTTGAATAACCCATAGGTATTACTGTTTTTGTATTTTAGTTGTTTAATAAACAATAATATATCATAGTATTATGTTCCTGTAAGTGAATACCTTTAAATGGCCTCAAAAGTACTATATTAGTTACCATTTTGTTTTTATGTGCCGATGGTTAACCTAAAATGAATAAATAAATACATATAGGTCTATACTATTGGAAGAAAGCGTGCGTATATATAACTGAGCATGAAAGAAGCGTCCTTACGAAACACTCCCAAATCCATCTTCCACATTAGTTATTTTTAGTTACGGTGATTATTAAAAGCACTTTTTTAGAGGCACATTAGCAGTATGACCAAGAACAAAACACTCAGACATACTTTCAGCGTTACCGTAGCTTCGTAGCACTACGATATCTTATCAAGTTCTTCAATGCTTCCTCTACGTTCACTCATGTGCTATCGCAGTAGTTCCACCAAAAGTATTTATTTTCAAGGATATACAATGTCGCCCATGCGCATGTGACCGCCCGTAATATTCTGAATATTCATGAAAAAATGACGAAAATAAACTTCAAAAGGGGGGGTCTATCTATAAAAATTTTCATGTTATTCAATTTTTAATTTTTTAAGTAGAGTTTGTAGATTTGTTTTTATTTTTTGACACATCTCCGAAGTTTATGGCTCGATTTGGATTCTGTTTATTATTTCCAAAAGCTTATGAGTTATTTTAACAGGTTAATTAACATTTTTACTAAAAATTATCGACTACGAAAAAAAAGACGGAATCGAAGTCATTTTTTCGGTAAAAAATTGTGTATTTATTTAAAAAAAACTAGTCTAAGTCCATAAATTATCCCCATAGGACGACTTTTTTAATTATTATTTGTAATCTACTACATATCAGCTAAAAATTCACAAAACATTACTAATACCTATCTCTAAAAAAAAACCAGCAAACAACTTGTTGAACATTTGCAACTATTCAAATAAAAAGGGTCGCTCAGGTAGAAACCGGTTCCTAGAAACATGAAAAATGTTATAGATAGACCCCCCCTTTTGAAGTTTATTTTCGACATTTTTTCATGAATATTCAGAATATTACGGGCGGTCACATGCGCATGGGCGACATTGTATAACATTAAAATAAGATCTGAATACAGATTTTTCCCCACTAGTGGCAATAGAGCAGGCACACGAGACTTTAAATCTTTATCTGCGGGTGGTGGGCGCAGTGCAATATTACATAGGTCACTTCATAAGTGGACTTCACCTGTGAGGTAATGCATGATTATAGGCAGACGTTACTGCCTAACATCAAGTAGGCCAAACTTTTAAACAATCACTTATTCAAATAAAAAATAATATAAGAACCTTGGACAATTACCACTAGCACCTCGGTACATTCAAATTCTTAGCCTATAGATAAACGAGACACATTTATAGAACAAAAATGATTGATCATTTTATTATTTAGCAAATAATCAATTTCGTTCAGCAGTGCAAAGGCTGATGGTATTTGTCTAATAGGACAATAATGCTATTAATGCTTGTTTAATAGGACCATTACTAGCTATCCTACAATCACGTGTCTGTAGTATCACTTTACTGGGAGTTGCAGGAATGGGCAAACAGTTTACCTAACCAAACCAGCCTTAGCACTAGCCAGAGGTAAACATCTTGCACTAAGCGAAGACAATGGTAGCATACGAAAGCTCAGTCATGCTAAAGTTAACCTTAAGGATCAGAAAATAGGTCATGTTTTTCTTAATTCTGTCATTGTTGCACAAATATGAAGTTGTTAGGATTTTGGTGATTTAAATAGGGAATTCAGTTTATCAGCACAATTCTGAAAAGCTTTTATTCTTTATTATAAACATAGATAAAAGAGTTTCTTAAAATTACTCTTAATTAGTACAAAATTAATACAAGCCTGAAGCATCATTTATTTTAATAGGTTCGAGGAGTCATCCATTTATAATTTTAAATAATAACTTTTCATTAAAAAAACCGACTTCCGCCATAGTATTCGAAAAAATATCTGGATGAAAAAAAATTATGAAAGAACCATAGTGGTGAAGGGGTTATGATACTTTCTGAATGAAAATTCTTGGTTTGTTGCTGAAAATATCAAAATCGCCATATGTATGCCTACAATATTTGAGGAGTTCCCTCAATTCCTCATGGATTCCATCATCAAACTGGATTTTTAAATAGGACCAATCTGGAAGTATATCTAATCAAATAAAAAAAGAATTTTCCAAATCGGTTCATAAACGCCGGAGACAAGAGGTAACAAACATTTAAGTAAAAATACAACCGAATTGAGAACCTCCTCCTTTTTGTGGAGTCGGTTAAAAATCTCAGCATAATACGGCCTACATACTGAGAGATAAGTCATCTCGTTCCGGAACAAAAATTCGCTGTAATTTTATTAGTTCGTCTACTTCAATTTTAAAATTCATCTTGGTGACGAAGGAACCAATTACGAGGTGGTGAGTGGTTATGACGTTATCACGTCATGCAAATACGCCCCAGGCCGGATTGGCAATTTGAGCCGAGTGCTTCCGAGATCATAACTATCATTTAAAATACTGCCACCCTTGAAAGGAAATTAAAATCTTTTTGCTGTGGTAACGTTATATATGATTACTAATTCTTTGAGTAGAGAGTGCTGTTATATTTGGCAGTCCAGTTTTTTGATGTATTGTTTATCAAAGGTCTAGTTTCACGAAGCCGCAGTTTTACAATCCTTAATATAGTTATACCGTGACAAAGCTGCGGAATATGTCCGTAGATCGATGGCCTACATTTAACTAAAAAACTATTATGTATTTATGTACTATGTGTTCGAACGTGTCAGTATTTTTAACCGACTTCACAAAAAGGAGGAGGTTTTTTTTTAATGTTTGTTACCTCATATCTCCGGCGTTTATGAACCAATTTGGAAAATTCTTTTTTTATTTGAATAGATATACTTCCAGATTGGTCCCATTTCAAAATCCAATTTGATGATGGAATCCATGAGGAATTGAGGGAACTCCTCAAATATTGTAGGCATACATATGGCGATTTTGATATTTTCAGTAACAAACCAAGCATTTGCATTCAGAAAGTATCATAATCCTTTCACCATTATGGTTTTTTCATCATTTTTTTTTTCATCCAGATATTTAGTCGAAAACAATGGCGGAAGTAGGTTTTTAAATGAAAAGTTATATTAGATTAAAATAGAATAAATACGGCAAAAATAAAACTGTTAGAATAAAAAAATTGCAATGTTTTGGCAATTCGATTATCAACATTAATATCAACATTAGCCACTTTTCAACGTCGTCGCTACCCTTATTTCATTCGAGTGCTTCTTTTATATTCCACAATGATCCTCATTATTCATATCTCGACATTCTTTATGTAGCTGTTCCTGAAAGAATTTTCCTTCTATTATTATCGGCACACATTTGCCTATTGAGATTTTCCGACCCTAGCTAAATTACGAGATAAATTATGCCAAGATAGAGACAATAATCCTGTTCCATTAAATTCGCAAAAAGCGAACGCTTTTAAGAAATTAGCCAACTAATCTTTAGGACTCTGAAAGGGGATTACTGCGGATAACAAAATAGCTTGACCTTTTTTGCGAGCGCTTTCTAAAAACCAACGTTTTGTAGATTAAAGTTTTTGTATTTAGTCTTAATTCGTAATCACCGAGGCACCTTCACTAGCACAGCCTGCTAAATTCTGCGCTACACTTTCAAATTTACTTACTCCAAATTTTAATCAACGAAACTATCACTTTTACTTTGCAAACAAACGTTTGCTAACTTCATTATTCAGGATGTAGCAAAGACTAATCCGCTCGTTTTCAAACACACAAGTGAAACTGCGCAGCTAACTAGTAAGCTTCAGAATCCATCCACTTTGCAAACTGGCCCATCCAATAATCGAGTTAGACTTTCGGCATACGATCGGTTGGACGTAAGGTCATTAGTATAAAACCCTCATTTAGAACGAAGCGGTGAGCGGAGCGTTCTGTATGTGCTGTACCAACTAAAAACTTAAAATTCAGGCATAGAGTAAAAATGGCAAAATGCGAATGGACCACATAGCTGATGAATGTATTGTATGTGTGAGATTAAATTTGACTTACCTACCTATTTCTACTCGTGATTATGACATTATTTTACATAATAACATAACATAACAGCTAACAGTCACATACGTAGCCCTGATCCCACTCTAGCATTCCCTGTGTCGTGGGAATCAGAAACTACGAGTACCATGCTACCATAAAACCCAGACCCGGAAAAAATATTTGTAGATCATACAAACATTTGTCCTGTAGCGGGAATCGAACCCGCAACCTCTTGTATCGCAGCCAGCTACTGGCCCGCCGCGCCACAGAGGTCGTTAAATTGTTTTGATGAGTATTTTAATTAACTAATATTATTGGCTTGTAATTTTTAATTTGACTAAGATCTTGTTTAGTCTTATTAACTTTTGGTGATTCTTTTTAGGTTTTACTTTTGACTACCTCAGATTTTTAAACGTTTTTTTTTCTATGTATCAGCTTCTCCTTGTTCTCGAAGTATAGGTGCTTCCCACCAAGTAGTACAAAGGTTCACCAAATCAAGTGTTTGTTGCGCTAATACTTCTAGATTCGATCACGTGATCAAATCTAGAAGTATTAGAACAGGAGTAATTTCAATTCAAAAAGATCCTTGTGAATGAATAAATAAAATACTTTCGACTTTCACTTTGACCAGATAGAACAAAGTCAAGTTGGCAGCGTGCACGCTCAGAGTATCGCCCAGTTTGTCACTCTGCATTCTGAAATTCCGTCTTTAGACTTTCGGCAGACGATCGACTAAGGTCATTAGTATTAGAGTTACGGTGGCTTGTCAGATTACGGAGTCCACTGGCAGACTAATTATGGTAATCAGTTAGTTGGCCCATCGGTTCTGCCGGATATTCGCGAGATTAGTCCGGAACGGCTAAGGATTGATTAAAAGGATCTTCTGCTACGGAAGTAATATAGTTCGTAGTGCAGGCGTATCTAATCTTAGAGCTACCTACTAATAGCATTTTTCCATTCGAAAGTAATAATAAAAAATATTAGTAATATATAAAATCTGGTGAATTATAATATTGGAAAGGAAACATTGATGTCGCTCTGCCCCTCGACTGCTAAAATGGAAATTTGCAATATCTGTACTTACCTATTTATATGTTTGTATTAGATTATTATTTATAAGTATAACAAGCGTAGCGTGTGCTGTCTTGCATATTTTTGCTGATGTTTATTTACTTTTGACTACCTTCCTAAGGTTTTTAAGTTCTCATTTACTATGTATCAGCAACTCCTTGCTCCGAGGCACCACACAGGCGCTTCTCACCTAGTGGTAAGACGGACCATTTATGTAAGCCAAGCCGAGTTTGTTGCCTGATTCATCTAGGCTTGGTCGCGTTGGAACAGGAGTAATTTAGTTTTATGTAAGACGATTCAGAATGATCCTTGTGATTTCAATGAATAAAGTTCTTTTTGACTTTGACTTTGAACTTTTGTTTGTACATTCAAAATTTATAACTTCTTGTTAAACTAGAAGATTTTCTAGAAACTGGAAATGTAAAGAAACTGAAGAGCAAGCAGAAATTAAGCACAAATTAATAAGGCTGATTCGTTTGCGGTTGAAATCTGTAATCATTAATTGACGGTGGAGATCTAACTGGCAATGGTATATAGAATAAATAATAGTTTCTGTATCCAAATAGTAATTTATGGATCATGCAAATAGTTTGATTTGAAACTTGATTTAGATCTGATTGGTTTCAATTCTCGGTACAGTCTGACGAGGGTCATGACGGAATAGGAATCGCCAAATTAGACTGTATGTATATCAGACCGATGCTGATGTTTCGACGTAATTAAAATTGAAATGAGAAATGTTTTTAGGAAATCAAATTTTGGCATACGAATTAAATTGGTAATAAATATAAAATAAAATTGGTTTTCCATTATTATCCGGGACGAGAAAACCAAATCAGGTATGATCAAAGTAACTTTATCTTAAAATCCTTTTTGCTCAAAACTGAGCTACAATTCAATGGATTCCATAAAATACCAAATGGGTTATTTTCTGTCTATTATTTTTAATTTGTAATCCAGTGCGTATCTAACTTGCCTAAATCTAGATCTACGATCTAATCCTCTGCTGGGCTCCGAATCCACTTACTACAGTTATATCTCTGCTGTTCTCAGTTTGAGAGATTTTGGAAGTCACAGAAGTTGGAGCTAATTTAGGAAATTGGCAACGAAAATGCTCGCTTGTTAGCGGAAAATGTCAGGATGCAACAGAATATCTACGATACAAAGTAATAAGATTTAATATTTAATTGAACGAGCGAAGTGAGTTCTCTGAGTAAATTTGGGTGAATTGGCGTTTGTATGTATATTATGTACGTATGTACTTTAATCTCAGAATAGATTTCGAACCGTCTTTATTTGACTACTTGATAAGTAAACAAGCATGCGACCCACCTGATGGAAAATAGTAACCGTAGCTTATGGACACCTGCAACACTAGAGGCATCAACTGCACGATACTGACCCTGATACATAAAAAAAACATACGAATCGAATTGAGAAAATCCTCCTTTATTGACGTCGGTTAAAAACTAAAAGTCTCATACACCTGTAATTTCACCGGCACCCGTACCCTTCAAACCGAAACACAGCAATGCAAGCAGTACTGCTTGACGGCAGAAATAAGTACGGTGGTAGTACTTCCCCGGACGAACTCTTTCACAAGAAGTTCTAAGTACTACTAACAAACCGATTCGTTTATCCGATCTTCATTAAATTTGGTAAGTCAGTACCATAGTTCAAGTAAAATTTTGTTTATGAGCTATATTGGTCAGGGGTTGTTGAGAAACTAAGGTTCAAGAGGCGGTAAAAAAAGTGAAACAGTCAGGTCATGTAGTATGTCACGTAATAGGGCTTTAGTTGGACATTTTAAAACTATTTTAATTTCATTTTATACATTTTTGTATAGGAGATTCAAGCAAAAAATTAAAAAAAATCTACGGTACTTTTTTAATCCCATAACACTGAAATTTGCCATGTTTGTTTTGTGACACAACTACAGAAAAAAAAGTCCAAAATTAAAGAATTTCGAGATTTTTACCCCATAAAATGAAAAACCAATTTAACTTCCATTGTTGACCTCCCATATGTTGGGATTTGAATGGCAATGTAGTTCAGTTAAGCTAGAATATAATGTTGCCTATTTTGTTGCAATACTGCCATCATGATAGATTATAATCATAACCATGATTGCATAAGTACTATTATACTCGTAGTTCTGACACAGGGAATCCTAGTGTGGGATTAAGGCTACGTATTTGACTGTTGGGTGGTATGTTATGTTATGTTGTTATAAAACCTTACCAATCTCTTAACAAAATATTTGAAGTTCAGAAAAACGTTATCCAATTTGTTCGTCGTGGACTCAGTGTCACATCAATGCTGACCTACGACTGACTAGTCGACCAGGTTAATTCAACTAAACAGAATTTACTCCCAATGAGTTGGAATAATGTGAACTGTCTAAACAGCCTTTTTCTTCTAGTTGAAAAAGCTTTTCAATTTCGAAAGGGTCAGCAAAAAATGTTCAAGAAACTTTCGCTTCTGCTTCAGACATCATAAGAACCATTATTGGAAGTTTGTCAAGACCGCGTTGACGCATCCAATCAATGGAAGATTAATGAAATTAGTCTGAGAGTGCTGATGTTTGAACTTGCCTGCGGTTCTTTGGTAGTTGAAGTTGGATGGTCTCTAGGATTCAGTGATTTAGGAGTATATTAATACGATCATCATCATCGTCAACAGCCTGTCGAAGTTCTTTGCTGATTGTCTGTTGTGATCTCTCCCAGAACAATAAAATAAAATCTTCTCTGATGGTATAATGGTTCGTCAATATCGAACATTGAAAAATCATTTTGTGGATAGTGATCCTCCCTTTTATTGACAGAAAAAGTTGGAACTCTAATAATTCTGTTCTCTCTATTGGATCGGTAGGTATACGTATATGAGAAGGTACGGAAGGTAATTAAAAATCGATTTACAAAAAACGGAGATCTACTTTCTAAAGATCGTGGAAAAAACGATCAATCTATATTTGAAGATGGATTCGGGAGAATGAGAATGAAACAAAAAACCACTCGTGTTCGCTTTTCGTAGTGATTGATAGGATGCCGAGTTTTTTCAATGGCCTTAGAATTTGCCTACTCAATATTCATTTTAGTGGTAACTTGACAAGTTGGTTTCGACGTTTATTTTAATGCTTTATTTAGAATAAAAATTAATTAATATCACTCAACAGTCACAATTAACATAGCTAGGACTCCATTGGTCATATATCGGGAGTAAAAAGACTACTCCCGAAAACTGAAATAGTGCATTCAGACCTTGATTCTGAAAATATTTAAGCTGAAAAAACACGAAAAAAAAATGCTTACTTTTGGTCCGCTTTTTTCGTGTTTTCTTTATTAGTATCAAAAAAATATCGTTAAAGGAACACAAAAACCTATTTTCCATCATTAAAAACACGTTAATAAATAAAAACGTCAAAAAAAGCAATGAAAAGCACATGAGAAATATTGGCCCCACTGGTCGATCAGCTGACCGGGAGCGTTGAACTCGCGTGGCTAGAATAAATGCGTACATTGCTGGCTGACAAATACGATACGAAACGAAAAAAAAAGTTTTCTCCGGTATGAATCGCCTCTCAGGCGAAAGCTATTTTATATAGCTATGATATAGATAGCTTTACAGGTACCTTCAGTATTCGGGAGCCGTCTTTTTACACCCCGTATATAGGAACTATGAGTAACCCTTACTATACAACACCTACTACACCTGGAACAAATATTTGCGGATCATGCACACATTTTTCTCGCAGTGGGAATCAAACATACACACCACTAGCGTCTCAGTTGGCTACTCACTCTCCACACCACGGATGTCATCAAAACATCAATACTTGGTAACGCAAACTCATCATGCAAACGGGACGCTTGTTCAATGAGCTATAGTCTCCACAGAATATGGTTTTGTACTTTTTATTGATCTAAGTTCGTAACTTAATCTCCGTTTAACATAAATTAAAGTTTTTGCAAACAAGTTCAGCAGGGTATACTTAAAAACATATTTACCTACTCAAATTGAATCGCCATAACTGTTTCAAGTCATTACAAACATCTACCAACTTTTGGGCTCAAAGTTGGAAACTCAGCATAAGTTCGCTAGTTGCAGAGCGCTTACATCGATTGCCACTAATGTGTTTCAAAATTGTTAGCCCACTTTCTTAGAACTTTTCAAAATCTCTTTATAGCCAAGTTATCTGACTCATCCTGTTTTCAGTCATGCTAGTTCGAATGCGAGTTTGACTTATCTCCGAAGGTTTGAAGACCATAAAGCCGAAAGCGTAAACTTTATTCTAATCCGCTCAGTATTTTCCGAGATTAGCGCTAGCCAACAGTTGAGAGCCTATGATTCATTCGTTCGTTTTATCACTGGTTTTTTCTTGATCACTTTCACCAAGTGGCCCTGAAAAGAGCCTAGTATACCGATGTTAGACGGATTCAGTCCACCTCGCTGATGCTCCTTTCATGCCCAAGATACCTGATCACACATTAGAAATCCCTATGTCATGGGTATCAGGAACTGCAAGTACCGTGGTACCACAACACCCAGACAAGGAAAAAATATTTGCAGATCATCCAAACATTTGTCCATGTCATTTGGAATCGAACCCGCATCTCTTGCGTCTCAGTCACTCGCCCGCCCCGCAACGAAGGTCATCTAAATGATTTGCTTTGTCATCATCACCCGCTGCCTGACTTCACCCGCTACCTGACTTCATCCGCTGCCTGACTTTACCCGCTGCCTGACTTTTCTCGAAGCTGGGTATTATTGCTTTTTCTTAGTTTGTGCCATCTACGACTATACTGAACAACTAGCCTGAGCCAGATACTTGTACTGTATCGTAGACGTCGCCCCTGGACTTCCAACGCTTCTCTTACCAACCCCATCTGTTCAACCTGATTAGATGTAATCATATAAAATCTCTTCACCTTACCGTAGAAAGTAATATTGATTTCAAACAGAATGAATTGAAACCAAGCCATCTTTTCATTATTCTGGGATGGCTGCCAACGTAGCGTACCAGACAAGTTTTATATGAGGGGTTATAAAACACCGTTATTGTAGTTTTACGAGTATCTGAGTTTCTACCGTCTCAACTACACTGCACTTGGTGTCTCGGAGTAGTGATAAAAAGTGTGAAATAGAGCCCTTTTGTCACTCATATCGCAGAAAGTTTTTCAAAAGCTCTACTTTTATTTTTTTGGTTTAGTTTCCAATGCATAACTATACACTGTACTAGAAGATAGTCGGTTACAAAATCTGATCTTAAGATCACAGTCTTGACACATCGTGGATAGCTTATAAATTCAGGGGTTAATATTTCTTCTAGTATGTCAACGTGATATAAGAAGCATCTAGAACAATATAGGTTAATTACATCTTCACAAACACAAACCGGCCAACGCAGTGTGTGAGGACAAGGGACATTATAAAGGTCACATAAATTCGGTGGATGGAGGCGGCTCAAGACCGTTCGTCGTGGCATTCTATGGGGTGACATTGGTTCTGCTGTACGTAGGCCGTTCAGCAGTGGACTTCTAGAGGCTGATGAAGATAATAATGATGATGACATATTTATGAAAATCACCATGACCTTCGTTATACCCATACTAATTATTTATGGTTTTATCATGACAAGTACGCTGTATACGCTTCTCTTCTTCACTTCATCAGCTGGTAGATATCCACTGCTGTATGAGGCCTCCTCCATAGCGTTAATGGGGGAATTTGCCATAATCACCACGCTTGGCAGATGGATTGGTGTTAAGTACTCAGGTGGATGCTGCTGCCCATCATGCATGTCGTAATCTGTTAGTCATCTTCTAAGATATACACAGGAGTTGGAGGAGTCATATTCATAGACTGAGACACGGCTCACGGTGTAAGCTTATTACTCTTATTTCGGTATCTTGTATCGTAAAACTTTGAACGGTGAGTTTAGAAGTTGGTAAGTTGCATTCATTTTATTTGATGTTCCTGGAATCTGCGTTAAAGGTTTAAAGATTACTGTGCAGCAGAAAAATATATTTTCTGAGATTTTTGTTTTAACATTTCAATTCCTTTTCTAATAAGCAATTCACTTTCAAATAAGAGTTTCCTGATGGAAGCTGTGTTCAGCGTCAAAGATTTTAAATTTAATTCAGCTTGTAGACGTTCTCTGCTGAATGAAACCTAGAATAGGGGGGGGGGGGTTGCCATAATCACCACGCTTGGCAGGTGGATCGGTGATCACATTATTGGTGTTAAGTCCTCAGATGGACGCTGCTTGCCCGTTTCGTGACGTTTTTTTAGTTTATTTTTTTAGTTGCCTATTATGACATCGACAATAAATTTGATTGGTATGGAAAAATGAATTAGAGTTTTATTTATTGAATTTAAACAGAAACAGATTTCCGTTTAGAACTATTTTACAAGCGTTTATATGTATGTTTGTCCGGATGGAATCTTGCAAATGAATTTTAAATCATTGAGTGATTGAGCTGAATTTTTTCATACTTCAGTTCAGATGATAATATAATATTATGGTGACGGCGAGCTGATCTGATGATGGAGACAGAAGGTGGACAACGGAACTCCCCGATGATTAGTAGTAGCCTGGCAGTGTTTGGGCTCATTTTGATCAGGTTCCTATGACGAATTTAACAAAAGCTTGTTTTGAAAAATATATTTTTCAACGATAAACTTATTTTAAGGATGAATGAAAATTAATTTGCGAAATTTTCAAGTGACGAAATTTAACGACATTTTGACATACTTGTTAATTTTCCCTCTATTCGTTTTCATCTCCTACTTGCGTCGATATCTTAACTGCTGAGGGTCGTGACCTTTATGCAGGACCTTGTATTAGGTAAAGGAAAATCTCTTCTGTTCCCGGCTGCTGAACCACAGCCTGCAAACTTGCTTCGTGCGGTTCCAATTTCTGCACAAAGCACCTGATTGCTTCGTTTGAAAGCAATTAGTTACGTAAAATATTAATTAGTGAGTTATGTGGTTTTTGCTGACGAAGCACCTTGTCTCGGTTCAGTGATTCTCAGCTATTTGAGTAGTGTGTCGTAGTAACTACAAGGTAGTTTATTTGTAGCTGTAGTTTAGTGTTAAGGCACGTTCAGATCTCTATTTCGATATGATTTTATCAGTAAGGTAGGATGGCTCTTAAATATTTTTACTTGTCTTCATCTAAAATTCATCATCTTCCAATCAATTTTTATACAAAACATAGGAAATTTGAAGTTTTCCTGTAAAGTATGAGTGAGGCCCAATATTCCATATATTATTTTTTTGGCTCAGTAATTTCTTAGATAGGGGGGGAGGGGTGGACAGCTTTCGCATATTTTAAAATTATTTATAAAAAAAAAAACTTATAACGAGTTATTTCATTTGATTATGTCACATGATACATTTTATTTTTGATGATGATATATTATAGGCTGTTGTTTTTTTTTAATTTTCTTGTTATCTTGTTCAAAGTGCATTTTCAATTAGGATATGAAACTCCCTGTATTATAAAATTAATTGTCTGTTTAAAATGTAATTAAAATGCTTTTATGAAATTTATTAGTTTCAGTAAAACATTCAAGAGCGAGTTATGCACTTTAGATGACGTAGCACCAACTTGATTGGGTTCTCGTCTGATTGAGTGTATATCGTTTAATTAGAAGCACAAAGTACCTACCTAAAGGTGGCATGCCGCTAGTTAGAAGTGAGGAAAGTTTGATTGCGTATTGCGATTCCCGGTAGTTTCCAGATTCTACTAATTAAATTAATATACTTTATTCTGAGAGAAATGATGAAGTGGGAGGCAAGGTTTATAACTTGAGTGTTATCGATAAATGGTTTTTAGAATAGATCGAATACCAAATAAGTATGTAGCTTTGACGACCTCTGTGGCGCGGCGGGCGAATGTTCGCCTGCGACGCAGGAGGTTGCGGGTTCGATTCCCGCCTCAAAACAAATATTTGTACAATCTGCAGATATTTGTTCCGGGTGTTCTAGGTATTTTTCTATGTATAATATAACATATATATCTATGTAACGTAATATTAATTGTATTAAGTATATCAGTTATCTAGTACCCATAACACAAGCTCTGCTTAGCTTGGGGCTAGATAATGTTGTGTGAAATGGCCAGCATTATTTATTTATTTATTTCATAGGTTTTTTACAGAATTGTTTGTTTTCTACAAAAATGTGTTGGGATAACTGAATTAATCTTGACCTGTAATAAGTATAATGATATAGTAAAAGAAATATAACTCAATTATTCAAATTATTGCACTTTAAATGACTTTAAGGGAAGGTTACCAGTAGGGCGCTTACGCCTTTTGGTAAGGAAACGAAGATTGCTTCTATTTGACTACACACCGTTAGCACCACGTATTAGTGTACTGATCATGTATACAAAGTTTCATGGAGTTTGAAGAAATAATAACTAAATTAGAATCAAACTTCATTCGAGCGCAAAAGAAAGAAAGAAAGAAAGAAAGAAAAACAGTTTATTTATGATCTTACAAAAAACACACAAACACTAAAATATCAAACGTATTAAAAAAAAAAACGCAAAATGGTGTAAGCACCCGTTTCCTACCTACCGGTGACCTCCTCAGTCGCGGTATGTACCTCGCGCGGCAGCTAAGTAGAGCCGCGAGTCAAAGAGAGTATTGCACCGCCGGGGGTCAAGCTTAGGCTGGTTTCTTGAGTCCGATTGGCCTAGTTGAGACCCAAAAATCATTACCAAAGTCTTTACTCACTCTTTTGTAATAACTCGAAGATATAACTGAAAATACACTGTGACTCCTATTTTGACGACCTCTGTGGCGCGGTGGGCGAAGGTTCGCCTGTGACGCAGGAGGTTGCTGGTTCGATTCCCGCCCCGGAACAAATATTTGTGCGATCTGCAGATATTTGTTCAGTGTTCTGGGTTTTTTCTATGCATAATAAAAATATATATCTATGTAATGTATAGTATTAAGTATATCAGTTATCTAGTACCCATACCACAAGCTCTGCTTAGCTTGGGGCTAGATAATGTTGTGTGAAATGTCCAGCATTATTTATTTATTTATTTTAGCGACCTCTGTGGCGCGGCGGGCGAGTAGCCGGCTGAGATGCGAAAGGTTGCGGGTTCGATTCTCGCTGCGAGACAAATTTGTATGATCTGCAAATATTTGTTCCGGGTCTGGGTGCTATGATACCATTGTGCTCGTAGTTCCTGATACCCACGACACGATCGGGAATACGACCTAGAGTGGGATCATGACTACGTATGTGACTGTTGGGTGTTATTATGTTATGTATGTTATGTTTATGATTGGAATGAATGGGAATAACAATTAAATAAAATGGGTTGAATCGGCATAAATACCTAATGAGATGACGTTATTGGGTTGAAACGATAAGCACTATTGAATAGCAACGTGACACATGAAGTATTGTAGAGTTTGCGAGAATAGATTTTTCAGAAAACTAAAAAAAGCTTACTGTCGCATTTCCTCTCATAAATCACTGCAAAATGGGCTGAGCATACCCTTTGTTGCTTATCTGCTAGTTCATCGTTCATTTCTTGCAGTAAACAACACCATAAATACTCATCCGTAAGGACACGAGTACGTAAACTAGGACATTAATGAAAAATAACATTATTTTTGTGCCACGCCTTGGATAAAAAAGTGGGATGTTCCTCGTTACGCGATAACATGTTTTTGACGAGAATACGTAGTGCATTATGTTGCTTATCACGTATATAATCAAATCCGAAATGACTGTGGTCAACTTGCACAATAAATGTATTCGAATCGAAAATTCGATTGAGTCATAACAAACGTAAAACCGTATGACAATTTAATTTTTTTAACATGACTAATTAATAAGTGGAATTTAAAACTGATTCAATTAGTTTTGCAAGCTTGGCTTAACGTGTGGTTTTTAATAAAGTGATTTTATTTTTAATTTTGACTTTTTTATTGAAAATATGCAAAAACTTTCTATTGCGGCTATAGACAGTAAACATTATCTAAACATAAATTTGAAAAATTAGAAAGGTTTTCACTATTATGACGTGTCCACGTCAATTCAATATTTGTAATTAAATAGGTGAAAACTTCCTATGCCATTTCATGCCTAGAATAAATAAATGAATTAATGAGTGAATGAAAGAATGAATTATATATTTGCTAGATAGTAAACATTAGCTAAACATAAATTTGAAAGATTTGAAAGTTATTTTACTATCAGACGTATCCACGTCCACATAAGCCGAGGCCATTCAAGGGTTATCTTCATATTTGCTGCGTGGGAAAAATATTGTCGCGATATTTTCCTCTTATTTTTGTCTCTATTACTTTGCTATCCTTGGGATCGAATATCAATGCGATAGACACGTGGAGGCTTTTGTATTTTGGGCCAAGGGAACAATGACATATTTTTATGTAGAGCATCGAGGGTAAATAAGTTACTGGATAACGAGTTCATAGTAGGGAATAAGAATAAGAATACATTTATTATACAAAAATTAAATACCAGTGTATACTTAATACCTAGAACTACTTAAAATAGAGTACATAGATTCTCTCTATCAGATACTTCTGTGGCGCAACGGGAAAGTAGCCGGCTGTGATGCGAGATGTTGCGGGTTGGATTCCCGCTGTGGGACAAATGTTTGCATGATCTGCAAATATTTGTTCCGGGGCTGGGTGTTGTGGTACCATGGTACTCGTAGTTCCTGATACCTCGACACAGGGAATCCTGGTGTAGGATTAGAACTATGTATGTAACATTTGGGCAAAAAATTAAAATTTATTAATTAATAAAATTATTGCTCCCCAAAATTAACATCTGAAATCAGAATTCGTTTATTTACGCTTTAGACGTCCGTGATTGGGTCATCTAACTCTGTATTATTTACCAATTTTCAATGTTTTTAGTCTAGTAACTGCGGAGGAAATAGGCTGCGACGGACAGACAGGAACAGCATAGGCGTGTGCCTGTCTTGCATATTTTTGCTGATGTTTATTTACTTTTGACTACCTTCCTAAGGTTTTTAAGTTCTCATTTACTATGTATCAGCAACTCCTTGCTCCGAGGCACCACACTGGCGCTTCTCACCTAGTGGTAAGGCGGACCATTTTTGTAAGCCAAGCCGTGTTTGTTGCCTGATTCTTCTAGGCTTGGTCGCGTTGGAACAGGAGTAATTTTAGTTTATAAGACGATTCAAAATGATCTTTTTGTGATTTTAATGAATAAAGTTCTTTTGACTTTGACTTTGACTTTGACAATGAGTGATCCTATAATGGTTCCGTTGGTACCTTTGAGGCACGGAACCCTAAAAACAATTTTTATTAATATTGTATTATTGTATCGGGTATTTATCGCATGTTACCTTATTATTTATTATTCCCGACATTTCGAATGCGTCACAGCAATCGTGGTCGTGGACTGACAGGAGTATACATGGAGCTACCGTCGAGAAGTGGTGGCAGCTGCAGAAACTACCCTCACTTTGTCTTGAGAATTAGAAATATCCGCCATAGTATGACACACCACACTAACCGTATCTACGCACTAAGATGACCCGTGACAATTTTAATAAAAATGTGTTCTAGGGTGCAATTTTTGAAAAGCTTCAAGTGACTAAACGTCAGTATTACACAATTTCCAAATTTCTTTTATACGAAACTCATTGATGACTAAAGTTTTTATACCATTACAAGTGTCTTCACCAGTACATCTCCTGAAAACGGTGATTTGCGGCCTTTTTGATGATATTTAGTCACTCAGTGACATTTAAAAATAGCTCCCTACATCGCGAAAGTTTAAAAAATACTATAACCTTATTTTTTATTTCAGACATTTTTTGTAAACAAAGAAATGTCAAAATATGCCAGTGTGTGAATAAATGTCATGTATATGAATCATATGTGTAAGACACGTATAATACACAATCATGACATTTATTCACACAGTAGCATATTTTGACATTTCTTTGTTTACAAAAATTGTCTGAAATGAGGGCTTTTCATCTTCGATTAAAAAGAAAAAAAGTAGTTCAAATTGGTTTGATAGATGGCGCTGCTTCAACTGTATCAATCAATAATGTCTCTGGTGCACGCGTACAAAACTATTATTCTAAGTAGTCTGTGGCTATTAGTCATGATATTCTGTTTGTGATTGCTTCTTGAGTGTGCGCTAGTGATTTCGTGGTGATTTTAGAAGTAGGCAAAAATAAATACCACGAAACGAAAATTATTTCTACGTTGTCGATGTTGACATTTCACTTTATTTTGACACTTGACAGTTACGTTACAGAGCAGCGTCATCTATGTTCAATGCTGAAAGCATGATTTGAAACGGCCGTGAAAACCCCTCATTAAAAATCAGGGTATAGAACATATTTTATTTGTTTTCCTAAAAAGTAACATCAAAGTACCGTCTAACAGTTTCCGAATATCGAAAGTTAATTAAATGTATCACAGCTTAGAAACTTTGGCATCACCTAACAATGTTACATGAATACTTTAGAGGAGTTTGTATCAATCTCATTAAAGTTGACGACACTTTGCAAATTCTTTTGAAACTTTTGGTTGTTTGAAACATATCCTTTGTAAAGACATTTCAGGAAAAAATAGCTGCAGTTAGATTAAATATTGACGACCTCTGTGGCGGGCGAGACGCCGGCTGAGATGCTAGAGGATGCGGGTTCGATTCCCACTGCGGGACAAATGTTTGTATGATCTGCAAATATGTTGTTGTTCCGGGTCTGGGTGTTATAGTACCACGGTACTCGTAGTTCCTGTTATACCTACTCACGACACAGGGAAGACATGTGTGTGGGATTATGACTACGTGTGTGAATGTTGGGTGTTATGTTATGTTATTTACACCAATGTTTTTAGTTTAATTTAGAACATCACAAAAATAAAGTTTATTTCAAACGTAACAACCTTTTCAATACCTTTGAACTGTTTTTAGTTACCTACTTATACATAAGTTACCGTTTAGATATGAACTAAGTTTATTATTAAATAAATAAATAAATGCTGGACATTTCACACAACATTATCTAGCCCCAAGCTAAGCAGAGCTTGTGTTATGGGCACTAGATAACTGATATACTTAATACAAATACATTACATAGATAGATATTTTTTATTATACATAGAAAAATACCCTGAACACCCTAAACAATTATCGGCAGATCATACAATAATACCTACCTATATATATGTATAAATCCAAAACTTATATATACATAAATACATAAACACACGCGTTTTCCCCGAAGGGGTACGCAGAGCCTCAATAGGCCTCTTGTCACCGTGGGTTACACAATCGCTGGAATATAGACGTGACAAGTGGTGAGTTCATCGCCGCCATTGCTTTCCACGACAAACTCGGCTAAAGCTTTCTTCCAGTCATAACTCGCTCCTAAATAAGCCAGCAGCCAGGATACAGAATAAACTAATACATATTATATACCAAATTAACTGTAACAATCACTATGAAAGAAATACAATTACATAAGCTTAAATAACGCTAGGTAGATGTGACAAATAGGTAGTGCTGTTTAACTTTTAGCTTAGAAAGTGTGTTGTGAGAATGTCTGTATAATTTCTAGTGGCAACGTGCTCCACAGCCGCACAGCTTGGACTGTGAAAGAAGTACAATGTGATCTTAAAAGGGTCCTTTTTTTCCTGACAGAACCCTAAAAACTTAAGGCGCAGATTGAAGAGCTGAGCTGTAAAGTTTTTCTTCGAATGGGGCCTTATTCCTGCCAAAACGATATAAAATTCGCATCACGCCATGTATAAAGTAACTGAGGCTTAATGTATTATTTAAACAAAAAGAGTTTTCCCAAATAAGGGATAAGCATGTTATACCGACAAGATAAGGGAACAATAGAAAACAAATGAGGTGTAAGTTATTCACCGCTCCCTGGGCTACAACCGCAGAGTAGCTGGTACACTGCATAATGAGAAACCACAAAAAACGGAACATCTCCAATGGAATGAATCAATAACACATAACGTTTAAGTTTTAAATTCACAACGTTGTAAAAACCGAGCTATCAGGCTTAGAAAGTATTTATTTACGAGCATATTAAATATTTTATTACAAGGACCTTCCTACACCGCGTCGTCCGGTTTGTGGTCGCCACTTGATAACCTTTATTCCCCAACAGTTGTCAGTTCTGCGTACTATGGGACCTGCCTATTGCCACTTAAACTTGCACAACTTTACTCGAGTCCTCCACTTGATGGTCTAAAGACATTATAAACGTCGCAGGAAGTCGATGGATGGAGGCGGCTCGTCGTGGCATTCTAGGGGAGAGGCCTATTTATATGTCCAGCAGTCGACTTCTACAGGCTGATGATGATGATGATTAGTAGAACACCCTTATAGTGGGTGAAATTCGTAAATTCCTTTCTTAATGCACCAATTAACAACAAAAGGAATGTACTCGCCAAATTTCAGGTCTCTAGAACTTACGTTTTAGTCAGTCGGTGAGTCAGTCAGTCCCGCATCGATTTTATATTGATAATCGATCTCGGCTGCCGGATCCTGTATAACTACTTACTTATAAATATATAGTTAATTCACTCAGGTTTTTATCTTATCCATTTTCGATAAGTACTTCCTGTTATGTATATGAATCAATCAAAGTTTAGAATTTTATCGAAAAATCCCCAATCTATGTATACGTACGTATACATGTCTTAGAGCATTTTTCGTTATATGCTCTAAGATACACGTCGAGGTTATAATATAATTTGGTATTGCGCTCTCTTCATCAAATGCCTTATTAATAATAGTATTAATAAATCAAATTTTCATCCCACCATCTCGGAAAGAGTATTTTTACTCTTCAATATCTGAGTGTTAAAGCCGTTTTTATCCGCTAGAGGATAAAGTAAATTTGAATTTAGAACATCGTGTGCACTAAGTTTGTGAATTCAAAACATCATTAAACCTATTTACTTCTACCTCCATGGTGCTGAATTTATCATACAACCTTTTTTAATTTGTTAAAACTCAGACTCGGAACCGTCTTGGTGTATTACTTTTTTTTGAATTTGCTTTACCCGCGCCATTTTCTTTTCACGTTCATATTGTTAAAACCTTAGGTTAAAAACAAGAAACTTGAAAACAATTGAAAAACCTAAAATGAGTGATTCTATTGACGAGGAAGTTTATTTGACGCCAACAGAATTGACTGAAACTGTTAAAAATGCGCAAAAGTATCTTGTGACTGTAAATGTTTTTTTTTTGCATTTAGTCATTTCCTCGCTGAGGTGGGATGAAAAGTTACGTGTTGCACTCGAGTGCAAAAATTTTTCACCTCGTGCTCTTTTGATTCCCTCGCTAACGCTCAATTCTAACTTTTAAATCACTCGCTACGCTCGTGATTAAATTTTAGAATCCTTCGCTTGCTCGGTCATCAAAATTGAGCACGCGGTTAAAAAGCAACTTTGCACTCTTGTATAACAAATAACTATTATTTCATGCTACATGGTAAAAGTTTAATAAATTATACCTAATCAGCCCTTAGAAATATAGACCATATAGACTAACATACATATTTATACCTAAAACTATAACTTTTCATCGCTTCCCTATAGCGTTGGTGAACAATACCCAGCTGGTCAGAAATCTGGATCAAGGAGCTAATCCTCGTACTTCACCTAAACCTGGAGACTGTAGGACTCGAAGTCATTAGCCATATTGGTCTCCAGCTTTTTGAGAGACAGTTAAATCGTCCCCTGAAGCCCTGGCGCTTTTCCGTCACGAATTTTAGGACATCATCTCCTGAGGCTAGGGTTAGCAGGGGGATAGCAATACACCCCAATGCGAGAAGTCAGTGCAGATCTTATCTCCCCCATTTTGAATTAAAATTAGATTAGAAGCTCCTGAGGTCCTACTGAGGAGGGGAGGGTATGTTAAGAACGAGCTGCTACTTGTTTAAGCTGTGCGTGTAATCGAGCATGGTTGCAAGGCTAAAAAAAGGGAGCACTGTGGACGTACCTAATCTAAATTGATGGGCACCTAAATACTTACTAAACAAATTACCTAGATGTTTCTTAGAAGAGGATGCTTGCTGAGTTAAATATACTTCCTCATTTACAACGGGAAATTCTCCAACAAACTTTTTGACCTCATCCCAAGCTTTGAGATTTCACCATCGATCTTCTCGGCACCGTGATAAAGCTAATCCACAATTATAGAATCCTGGGTTTCTCAAACGACTCGTTTCGCAAGATCTTTTCTTCCCCATACTTCTAAGCTATGGTAGAGCTACCATCTGAGGTTTTCCAGCTAAGTTACAACAAGGGCCACTTCAAGAAAGATTATAAAAAACCATCAGTCTATGCAACGCAACGATAATGCCCCCGGTATTGCCGGTGTCTGTCAGTGACGGTGACTACTTTACCTAAGGGCCGGTATGCTATAGTTTATCTACTTGTTTCATAAAAAAAAACATTTAATAAAGGAATAACTTTTCATTTAAAAAACCGACTTCCGCCA
Source organism: Epirrita christyi (assembly GCA_951392215.1). NCBI lineage: Eukaryota > Metazoa > Arthropoda > Insecta > Lepidoptera > Geometridae > Epirrita > Epirrita christyi. The sequence goes on along the minus strand of OX595842.1, from coordinate 3,902,594 downwards.
TTGTATTCGACTAAATATTTGGATGAAAAAAAATGATGAAAGAACCATAGTGGTGAAGGATACTTTTTGAATGCAAATGCTTGGTTTGTTGCTGAAAATATAAAAATCGGTATATGCATGCCTACAATATTTGAGGAGTTCCCTCAATTCCTCATGGATTCCATCATCAGAACTGGATTCTGAAAAAATGGGACCAATGTGGAAATATATCTATTCAAACAAAAAAGAATTTTCCAAATCGGTTCATAAACGCCGGAGATATATGTGGTAACAAACAATGAAAAAAAAATACAACCAAATTGAGAACCTCCTCCTTTTTTGGGAAGTCGGTTAAAAACAGCTACATTCTCAAAAAATACGACTTTGCTGATATAAAATAAATACATTAGGTAACATTATTTGTATTGGGTGCCGAGTGTCCGGCCTACTAATAGATTCCTCTTTCTCCTCCCGTGGATGTAGTAAAAATCTAATTAAGAGATTACACCAGGGGGCGGGCAGCAGCATCTACCTGAATACTTAACACGAAACTGCGATCAACCAATCCACCAGCAAAGCGTGATGAGTATGGCAAATCCTCCCATTGTATTCAATGGGAAAGGCTTCGTACAGCATGTGGATGCAAACAGGCTGGTGATTAGTAAATAGTTTTCAAAACTTTGTAAAAAACATTTTCTTTTTATCTTAAAAACTTGGATTTATTCGGTTATATTGCACAAGCTGCAAATCTCAAGGCAAGAAATTATAATTAACGTTATCTCCATCCCAGTATCTCATCCATCCCTCTGTAATATAGTAAAGAAGTGAATGGCCTCTGTTAACAAGTTTTACCGAGACTAATAAGCTTAGCTATGTTTTAATCTGTTTAATCTAGACAAATTGGTGGGATCAATTTTAATCTGCACCATTTTTGCAGCAAAAATTTAAAAATATTGCCCTAACCATCCAAGTTTTATGGAGAATCATCTCTGAAATTGCGTTCATAAAAAAATCGTGTAAAATACAGAATGAAAGATACAACAAATAACGGCCACTTTTCATTATTGCTTTTGAAAAACCGCAAATTGTTCTCTTTGACAATTTCGTCAGTGTTTCATCAATGAGTAGCGGTCGCCCGCGGCTACACTCGCATTATGTTCCCGAGGGAACTGAATTTCGGGTTAAATTATTCTGTGTTTTGGTCCAAGTTTTAATCTATAGCTGTATCAAATTTCATCAAAATTGCCCAAGCTTTTTTGGCGTAATAGCACAAATAAACAGACATCGTTTCACTTTGATATATTTGTAGTAGGGATAGGGGTGGCTGACTAAACAATTCACAGTCAAAAACTAGTGCTTAGGTCTTTTATTTCGGAAAAATACATGATATAGTTTAGTGTGACACCGTCTCCTGCACTAGTTTAACACTGTGTTACAAGAAAGGAGCTTCACCAATTAGCTTTTAGTTTTTAGAGTTATTATGGCATGTAATGATGTTAATTATATTAACAGGATACAAAACAAATGATTACGTGTTGCTAAAATTAACGTAAAAATTTAGCCATTAAAAAATAAAACTTACAAAAAAAACAACTACAAATAGGCAAACATTCTTTAGGGTCACCTGTCAATTGACTCGTTGATATTATTTTGCGGTCGCCTTAACCTGCTCCATAGTGAAATATTATTATGAAACAATATAAAAATACTTGTCATGTACGGTTTAGTGTTACGGAGCCCTTCGAGGGCCAATATCGTAAATACCCGCTTCAAGTCGCTTGCTCGCTACTGATACGGAGTTTTATTAGGTCTTACTTTTATGTTTATTGAATTCCCCTTATTTCGGGCCTGAACAAGTGGGACATCTTATTTATTTGTTTCGATATTCTTTGAATTGAATATTCTTTGCTATTGAGTGTACGATTGATGATTTATATTTTTCTTCATCGGCCAATAGACGAGGCCTCCCTTATTTTATGCATAGCGTGCAATGGGAGGATTTACTATAGTCACCACGCTTGGCAGGTGTATTGGTGATCGCAGTTTGGTGTTAAGTACACAGATGGATGCTGCTGCCCATCCTCTGGTGTAATCCCTTAGTCGCCTTTTACGACATCCACAAGAGGAGTTGGAGGAGTACTAGGCCGAATTGTTGTTTAATGACGAATGTTTATAAAAAAATACTTTCTTAAGATGGGCACTCACCTGGCAGTGGCATTTCATTCACTTGCTGTTTTCAACTAAGTAATACTCATTGAACCTATAAAATTGCCTACCCAACTTTCAAGCCAGTAGAGTCAAGCGCGCATTATCGACTTTTATTTATACAACTTATTACTAGGCAAGCAAACAAGCGTACGGCCCACCTGATGGAAAGTAGTTACCGTAGCCTAAGGACGCCAGAGGCATCACACGCGTGCTGTCGACCCTGAGACATAACAATGATTGTCTCACGTGCCTGTAATTTCACCGGCATCCGTACCCTTTAAACCGAAACACAGCAATGCAAGCCCTACTTGGGGGCAGAAATAAGTACGGTGGTAGTATTTCTCCGAACCACACACCTCAAATTTTTAAAGAAACAATAAGGTCATCTCTGTAAAACGTCTTTATTGTTCATAAGCGATTAGCTAATGTCTTCACATACGAAGACACTTTTTCATTTTCATATAATATATTTCTATTGAAGTTTATTTTTGGCAAAGTACCATCGACAAATCATATTTCGCAATTTGCATCCGATGCATTTTATTCAAACCCGTATTTTGACAAACATTACCGGGAACCCGAGCATTTGAATCCCAATATTTACGGTTGCACATTTTATGCAATTGTATAACATTTTACTGAATTGCACCATATTTTACAAAATTGCACAAACATGTCGCAACATTGTGAAATTGTGTTGAAATAAGTGTGAAAATGTGGTGCAATTTACTTGGTCACTTATCACGGTATTTGGGTGTCAAAAACCTTTAAAAACAATAATTTTCCGGTGATTTGACTCATCCAAATTCCTTAACAACCTAACATAGACTCTTTCATCTGTCTATTAGATGGAATACTTATTTTTTAGCAAAGCGTAAAAAAGTACACCTTAAAGGCTAGCACATTATCATAAATACCAATAAAGATAACACAATTCCAATTGCTAATAAAATGATATTATGAAATTCAAGGCACGGCTTAGATCCCTAATGACGACAATTTGTCGATAATATTATCGAACACATTTAGGTAGGTAATCAAACTTTATCGCCAAAACAAACACGAAGCCCACTGAAAACACATACACATGCAATCAATAATACCGCGACCAGATAACAAATTTCTAGACATTACAATCCATGACATATCAACAAAGTAGAGAAGGTCGAAATTGTTTTGTTTAGTTCTAATTTACTGTTATCTGCTTCTATGAAATCGTCTCTCTATGTATTTGTATGACCCGTGACTCACACCGAGCAAAGATATAAAAGCCGGCCGACCGGTTTACGTCGCATAAACTGAACAGACGCGTCTGTAGAACGTTGTGTTTACATTTCTACTGTTTATTTACAAATCTGCAAAATGAGGGGTCACCATTGTGAAAAGGACGTTGGCACCAAAGTGGCCGCTTTCACCAATTATCTTGGAAGCTCTAATCCGAATCAGGAAACCCCAACTCTAACTACTGAAAATGTGGAACTGTTGACCAAGTTCGCCAGTTTTCTACAAGAACAGAAGCATGAAAAACGCATGCATATGCATGGCCACGAGGATGGACATTGGCATGGTAAGCATGGCCACAAGCATGGCAAGTTCGGGAAGCACGGTCACCATGGTATGTTCGGTCATCACTTCGGAAGGCATGGCCCGTACGGAAAAATGGGTCACGGCCACCACGGTCATGATGGCCATGGAAAACATGGAAAACATGGATTCGAATTTGGAAAGCATTTTGAACATGAGCAGCATTTTGGTAAGCACCATAAACACGGCAAGCATTTTTGGAAGCACGTTGCTATGTTTAATATGGCCAACCCTGACCAAACAATTGTAATTGAGGACAATGGATGCGAAGCAAATGATCGCAACACATCGCCGCCTCCACAGGAAAATACAACAGTGGCAAATGTAGCGGAGCAATCATCTGCAGTAAACAAAGCGCAATGTGTGCACGAGCGTAAAGGCCATCGTTGTGGTAGACGCAGGCACGCTCAAGAGTGGGTCATTGTCCCACGGCCAGCAGAGGCCCAACAAGGCTCATCGCAAGCTACTCCGCAAACCGAGAGGATTGAACCACCGCAGGACAACTTAGCCACAATGGTGGAAAATATTAATATTGAGAACTCTTCAGAAAAGGAATGAATGCAATTGAAAAGTACTTACATCGGACCATTGGAAAAGCAAATGAGTTTGAAGCATTCGAGGGCCTATACTTGAATCCGTTCTATCTGATGTAGGTATTCAAATATTTTATTCATAATTTATCTAGATGATCAATCACTTACTTTGTTTCAAGGTTTTAATTTTGCAAATGTAACGCCACTTTGGTGATGAGTTTTTTTATTTGTTTAGTGGTGAAAGTATTTTTAGGGATTATTATTTTCGCGAAGTGGCTTTTCGGCTATTATAAAATGTCTGATAAGCTGTTTAATTTTGTTTACGGTATTTAATCTTGTGTTTATTTTTTATGTTTTAGAGGTTTATTGATTGGTAATAATTATGATAAAATGTGCATAGATATAAAATGAATAAACACAATGCTATGCACAACAATCAGACGACAAAGAGAACAAGGACAGCTGATAAGGAAAACGAGACATAAATGGTACATAGAGATAAAAGCGATATCAAAAGTATTTTGATAAAAGAAATAAGAGAGGTAAAATTTTCAGGTAATTCCAGGCTTTTATCTAAGGTTTGTTGTGTAATAAATTATTAATGTGATGATCATGTTTTTAATTCTATATATCCTTTATTTTAGATCTTAGATAACTTTCCTATAAAAATCATTGTCAAGTCGGAGAAATCTATCTTCAAGCCTTGAGTTTAGTTTGGTACTATAAATTTTGTTCTGGCTAGAAAACTACTTGCCAAAGAAAAACATAAGAAATACAACAAAGTCACAAAACAATTTTGAAAGTTTTTCTGTGAACTGTGATAGTTAATATACTGACCCAAGCAATGTGAAACTTGAAAACACCTACCTTTTAGTCACTACTAGGAGTTTTTTGTGCCGTAGTGTTCCAGGCCTAAGAATAGACCCCTCCTTCTCCTCCCGTGGATGTAGTAAAAACCTTACTAAGGGATTACACCAGGGGATGGGCAGCAGCATCCATATGATTAATTATCACCAGCTCCAATCACCAATCCGCTTGCCAAGCGTGGTGATTATGGCAAATCATTGTATTTAATAAGATCTCGTCCAGCAGTGGACTTAAACAGGCTGGTGATGAGGAGTTTCTATAGAACTTTTGGTACATATAGAAATGGCATATTTATCAATATCTCATCTTTATTATCAATATTGCTCATATGAAATACTAGTTGCGCCCCGCGGTTTCACCCGCGTGAATAATGATGAAAATTGATGATGATAATGATGATGAAAAGTAGCCTCTGTGCTAATCCAAGGTGTAAAGTATCTCCATTCCAAATTTCACTCAAATCCATTCAGTAGTTTTTACGTGAAAGAGTAACAAACATCCATCCATACTCACAAACTTTCACGTTTGATGATGATGATGATGATGATGATGAAAAGTAGCCTATGTGTTAATCCAGGGCGTAAAGTATCTCCATTCCAAATTTCACTCAAATCCATTCAGTAGTTTTTACGTGAAAGAGTAACAAACATCCATCCATACTCACAAACTTTCGCGTTTATAATATTAGTAAGATGGACGAAAAATGGTACGACTGCATTTAAAGGTGACTGTAAGGTTATCCTCACTTAGTAGTTCAATGACCTGATGTAAGTATGACGCAAGTACGCGCTAAGTATAAGGTACACATAATCTAAACATAATATCTTCTTGAATGATTTCTTGATGTAGACAAATTCCTTTACCTGATAAAGCACTACACTGCGTACCTTGATAAGTCCAAATCAATGAATACAATTATATCCACAAAATTTTTAAAAAATCTGACTTTTAGTATTAATTTAAAAGGAAGCTAGAACCAGATGAAACGAAAAAACGTAGCATTTCATTGATACAATTGATTGAACAAGTCGGATCTCAAATTTTATCTTAAATTTTTACATATACATTTTTTTTTAATTAATCAGTAAACAAAATTGAGAGATTAGAAGCCTTATTCAGTCGAAAAGTTTGTCAAAGCGTACGTCATCACTCTGGGCATCTTAAGGTACACCTACGGGCGTAGGTACCCTACACTACACGTACACTTGCGGTACGTGGTTGCGGTTTGTGGTACGTACACTTGCACGTAACTTTTTTCTGAATTTCGGTGTTTAAGAAATCAAAAACGCTGCGAACCTTGGTAAATCCTATCCGATAACATTATATAAAGTATACAAAATATGAAGATCTTGACGTGTAGTTTTTGAATTAAAAGAAAACTAGGGACGGACGGAACGAAAAAAGGATTAATCAAAGTTTGCAGCGTTCTAGATTTTTAAAACAACGAACCAGAAAAAAATATAGAAAGTTGAAGTTAAAAGTTATTCAGCCGAAAAGTTCAATGAGGTGTACGTGGGAACCTTTACTTTATTTTATTTTGTACAGGATGAAATTTTATGTGTGCTTTAGGCATATACCTAAATAACTTTCCCAAAAATCTGATTCATTTCATAACTTTGGTTCTTTTTGATTGCACGTAAAAATAGTTAGTACCAAACTTCTACAACCAATAAATAGTGGTGTTTCTCGTAAAACCAGGGTTCACGGTATTTCAACTGCCAGTGTTTATATAGCTAAATTATAGCCTCGCCCGATATGCATAAAGCCTTACTTTCATGTACAAATCATGCATAGCATATCAATGCTCCATTATTTGCTACAGGTGGGATCAACATGGAATAAAACCGGAGTCGTTTTTGAATCCCACAGGGAACTTAATGAACTCAAAAGTTTTGTATGATCCCACTGGGATTATGAGATAGATAGATAGATAGATAGATTAGATAGATTATAACTTTATTGTACACCATAAACAAAAATTCAACAAAAATAAAAATACAATGTTTCAAATCAGAGGTACAATGGGCGGTCTTATCATGAGAGTGGGAGCATCATGGAATAAGCCGGCATAACTCGGAAACGACAGTTAGTTAGTTATTCCTTAGCAAATTAGTTTGTAAGCTATCTTTTATATTAGTTTTAGTGCACGCCAACCTCTATTTTTCATCTTCTTGGGTGACTGTCAGAAAATGCTGCATAGCATTAAGTCCTCCATTTGTTATATTATTTTTGTAACTGTGCAATAAATAACTAAACAATCAAACAAACAGTGTCATAGCTCTTTCAAAGTTTCCTAAAAGTTAAAAGTTTTATAGAAGCTACATTAGGTATAAGAGCATAGATAGTTTATTGAGGGGACTCCAACTTCAGATCCTCAGGTCGTGGGTTCAAAAACCAATTGATGTTTCCACTTTAGTGCTCTCAAACAGTGAAGAAAAACATTGTGAAGAAACCAGTGTAACCTAGAACCAAATAATTCAAAGACATTGCGAAATGTACATCAAAAGGACCTCAGTGAGGCGTGTTGAACCCTTTCACCACACTGGGTCTTTCAGGCCATATCAAGGCATATCAAGGCATCATACATCAAGCGGATCTCTTGACTTAATGCAAAAAGAAACTAAGAAAAAACCAATGACAGGAAGTAGTAGCTAGTAGTACGAGGTACATACATACATACATACATATAATCATGCCGGTTTCCTGGAGGGGTAGTCAGAGACCACGGATTTCCACTTGCTACGACCCTAACATACCTCTTTAGCTTCATTCATAGGTACTTCTGATAGGCCCAATTCTCTAATTTAAAAACATTCAATTCGCAGTATAATCTCGTCTCAGTCGTACTGTCACGTATAGTAACTATTACTGAATCTTCGTGTTTCTTGCGAAGAATATATAATAGTTACTATACGAAACTGTGCGACTGACAAGAGATTCTATTGTGACTGGAATGTTTTAAATTAGATAATTGGGCCTGTCTTTCTCCTCTCGTCAATCGTCTCCGATTTGGTCAGAATAAATACGCTTAGGTTTTCTTCTTCTACCCTTTTTCAGGGCAACTCTATCATTGAAACTTAAACGACACATCCTTCTCAGAGCTATCATCTCATATCGAGGTACTTAGTGGATAATTCCGTTTCAAAACTATCTGATAAATATTTTTTGCCAGGTGCCTTAGAAAACATGCCATCAAACAAAATGTAACCTTGCTGTTTCATTTGTCGTAGGCTGAGCTGGTGGCTGTAGAAGGGAAAGAGATAGAAACACACTACGTTCTCGCTCGCGAGAGGATCCGCAAGTGGAACTCTACGTCCAAGTGCTACCTGCTGGTTGAGAACCTTCCTACGCCACTGCAGGTGAAGTATCTACTCTCAACTACATGTAAAAGCTTATTGATGAATGATCCTGTTTAATCCGTAGCTAGAGTCTGTTTAGCGAGAGACCTGTCGTGGAATTCGAGGGCGCTGCTGTGCTTAATTGCCTTTTTTGTTTAACGGACGATACAATAGCGCGTCTGTTCTGTTTTGATCCTATTATAACTGTTACTATTTCTTTGGTTTAAGATTCAAAATGCCGACAGAAAGAAACCAGCCCTATTTATGGTTCTAATGTAGTTCACAACGTTAGTTCACAATTTGGCCACGACGGCTCTCTTTCCAAACAGACTCTACATCTTTTAACAAAACATTATATTCCGCTACACTGTTCTAATTAGCTCGAAAATAAGTACCCAGTAGGTGTGTTATCGCGAATTTGTATGACCCACAGGTATATTACTAAAGTCTTTTGTTGTATTTTAGTTGTCTATTGTATCTATGTTTTGGATTTTGTCTGAGTAACAACAACTAGTTTTGGTTGTTGTTTCTCAGACAATTGTGATAACTGGCAAACCTTATCCTTCCACTTTGTTTCACTGTTTCTAACTTGTCTAAAAACCATGAACTATTAGTTTTATAATTAATAACATAATGCATGCTCACCGCATAAACATATTTTATATAAGCTATCATAAATTGTCTTCTAAGTGAAATTTTGTTATTTCTTAAGACAACCAAGTTCTTTAAATCGAAATGGCCTCAAAAATACTGTAATTGTTACCATTTTGTTTATATGTGCCAATGGGTTTCCTTAAATAAATAAATGATGCCAATAGATCTTTGGAATGTATACAGTCATGAGCTGATGGCGCATGTTGATAATCCATACTCATAACTAAACTGCTAATTAGAGACCTCCTAAATCTTCCAATTTGCTTACCAGGCTGGTGGCATAGCAAGTGCAAGCGTCTGGTCATCATGTGGCTGTCGACAGCGTCTCCTGGCTGCGGTGACGAGTAGCGGCAGGGCAGTCCACTGGGCCGCCGTGCCAGCACCACCTGCCAACGACTCAGACCTCTGCCGGTTCAACTATACGTAAGTTTATCCACTTTTATCCTCTGTGGCTGTCTTCAGGACGAGGAGACAGTGGAGCATGTGATATTGGATTGCACGGCCACAAATGAAGCCATGAAAAAAACCAGGAGCTGTTAGAGTCCTGTTTGACTTCTTCCATGTCTCACTCGGGGACACTGGAACAGTGCTGCCATCAACCCAGAGTCCTTCTCCGTTATTTTAAGGAGTTGGGCTGGCTGGGCTAGGGTTAGCAGGGGGACAATGCACAATACGCCCCAATGCGGGAAATCAGTGCAGATCTTATCTCCCCCATTTTGAATTAGGATCTAATTCTAGATCCTCTGTGGCGCGGCGGGCGAGTGGCTGGTTGTGATGCGAGAGGTTGCGGGTTCGATTCCCACTGCAGGACAAATGTTTGTTCCGGGTCTTGGTGTTTTGGAACCATGGTACTAGTAGTTCCTGATACCCACGACACAGGTAATCCTAGTGTGGGATCAGAACTGTGTATGTGACTGTTATGTTATGTTAGGTCTGACACACCATAGTAAATAATATTGGTACATCAAATAAAAACAAACAACGATCGAAATTCAACTATTATTTTATTTACAAAGATGGTTGTAGGAAATAGTTTTACAACCTACAGCAAAAAAAGCTTTTTTTGTTGAAATTATGGTATTGTTTATTATGTGACTTGCCTAGTGTAACATTGTTAAATGAATATTAACAAGCATAACATAGCGTTCACTTACGCTGCTTTACGTAAAGGCTAAAACGAAAATATTTCTTGCTCCCTTATGTTATTTTGGTGCAAACGTGCGGTCAGCTAATGAACAAAAGACATAAACATAAAGCAATAAGCAAGTCTGCAGCGAACAGCCCATTAACCGCACTCCGCAAGAAATGGGGGACAACGCAGTTATGACCACAGTTAATGACCCCCCCTATTCCCCTTTTTCCCTAATTGCAGACACGTCCATTCGTCTCAAATTGCCTTGGTCAAACTCTGAAAAAACATTAGCTGGTAACATCGTAAAAGAACTTTCAGAACTAAGAGCAACAAAAAATGTTATTTTGGTATTTTCAAAGTTGATATCGTAGCCTTTAGAGGTTTAGTACTGGACGAGGCTTCCCCCATAAAATACAATGGGGAGAATTCTCATAATCACCACGCCTGGCCAGGCGGATTGGTGATCGCAGTATCAGTGTTGAGTACTCAGGTGGATGCTGTTACCCTGGTATAATCCTTTAGTCGGCTTTTACATCACCAGGAGAAGAGGAAGAGGTATTTTCTCAGGCTGGACATACTACGGCACAAATTATCGGTAACTCACGACTAAACAAAAATATAGTACTATGATCTAATACTCAAGTACTATAAGTAGATACTATGTCGGCATATAAGTTCATAGCCGTTTGACGGATGACTCTCTTGGGTCACAAAAGCTTGACAACGCATCAATTTCGCTACGCTGATGCGGTTCCATTTTATGAAGTGTTTTTGTGTTTTAAGTAATGGATTCTTTTATCATAATCAAGATACGTTGTGCAATAAAAAAGAAAAATATGTGTAGCTTTTTCTTTATCAATATTAAGACGCTATAGGTTCACAAAATGCCTTTAATGAACTCTAGAATACTTAAGTTTTTGATGAGTTCTTATAGATTACAAAAAAAATATATCATATTCTTAAGCTTTTTATCTAGTGAAATCATAAATTCAGTACACTATTTGAACTATTTTTATTCGACTGGATAAAAAAAATATACAAAGATAACTCGTTTTTAACCTTTTTAAAATTGAAATCTGATTTTAGACTAACTTCTATTTCGTTTTAATTTTTAGAAGATTTAGTAACTTATAAGTTATTAATTGGGTAAGTAAATTCATCAACAAAATCTAACAAAACTTTAAAGGGAATTTTAGATATTTATTTTATATACAAAACCTAGGTATCAGAGCGTCCGTCACCTTCTTTAGTTCATACAAAAATTTTCGTTGAACCTATAGCGTCTTCATTTTTATTTTTAGAATGCTAATTAGCATTACGTTCGCCTAACTTTGTACTACTAATAAACAATTTTCTAATTATCTATCTTTTAAAGTTCATTAAAGTATTACACAGCCTTCTAATATCGGAGACACTGGTGACCGGTGATGCCACGTTTTTTTAACGAAACACTATAGTTTTTAACCGACTTCCCAAAAAAGGAGGAGGTTCTCAATTAGGTTGTATTTTTTTTTTAATGTTTGTTACCGCATATCTCTGGCGTTCATGAACCGATTTGGAAAATTCTTTTTTTATTTGAATAGATATACTTCCAGATTGGTCCCATTTCAGAATCCAGTTCTGATGATGGGATCCATGAGGAATTGAGGGAACTCCTCAAATATTCTAGGCATACATATGGCGATTTTGATATTTTCAGCAACAAACCAATCATTTGCATTCAAAAAGTATCATAATCCTTTCACCACTATGGTTCTTTCATCATTTTTTTTTCATCCAAATATTTAATCGAATAGGTACTATGGCGGAAGAAAAGTTTTACTAAAAAATTCTTAAAGGATTCGAGCAAAACATCTTTCTAATAACTAATGATGACAGTTGATAACCTCCTCCCTTTTTTAAGTTGGTTAAAAAAAAGCAAATTGATACTTTTTAACCGACTTCACAAAAAAGGAGGAAGTTCTCAATTAGGTTGTATTTTTTTTATTTTTTTGTTGTATGTTTGTTACCTCATATCTCCGACGTTTATGAACCGATTTGGAAAATTCTTTTTTTATTTGAATAGATATACTTCCAGATTGGTCCCATTTTTTCAGAATCCAGTTCTGATGATGGAATCCATGAGGATAATCGGGCTACACGATACCCACAATCAAAGCAATGTCACGTCACGCGGGGCGATCCGCGTCGGGTTCCGCAGCTATTTGTAATCCTGTCCACAGTTGTTACGAGAACTGCCTATTGAAATAAATGTGCACGTCTTTTTTGTAAATCCCTGCTCTTTGTCGTATGTAAGAAATAGATAGCGGTTTTTGAGGTTCCGTGCCTCAAAAGGTACCAACGGAACGATTATGGGATCACTCAGGTCAGTCTGTCTATCTGACACAGCCTATTTCTCTCAATCTACTAGACCAAAAATTCAAGTTAAAGGATACATTTATAGAGTTAGGTGACCCAAACACGAACGTTTAGCTTAAATAAACGAATTCTGATTTCGGGGGTTTATTTTGGGGGGCAAACTAGAAAATTTAAAAAAAACTTGTGTCAAATACACTCGAGAGCAATGAATCCGGGTCACTTAAAGAATCCTAAAAATCTCGGAAACTAAAAATGCTAGGTTAATGCAATAAATTGTATTTAATAGACAATGTAATACTCCTTAAATGAAGGTATTAAAACTTCTTAGTTATTGTAAAGTTATATCATAAAAAAATCAAATTTGAAAAAGGGCCACTTTCGAAGATGGAACTACGAAATTACAGCATTTGGTTTTGCTTTTGTTTGTAATCTGTCATTTATCATTGTTTGATTTCTGTTTTTTTGTTGTTTTTTTTCTGCGTAAACGCAGTAATGGAAGCACGAGGAGGCAATACGAAGTATTAAAATTCAAGAAAATCGTAATAAAGTTCAAAAATTTCATGTTTCCTATTTTTGTTTTAAGGAGAGATCAGCAGTTTTTTTCTTTATGTAATTTTGTGTTAATAAAATGTATGGTGACTCATATTTTTTTTACCTTCATTTAAGGAGTATTACATTGTCTATTAAATACAATTCATTGCATTAATCTATCATTTTTAGTTTCCGAGATTTTTAACATTCTTTAAGTGACCCGGATTCATTGCTCTCGAGTGTATACTATCACGTGACATATCAATGAAAGAAAATATTTCCCACCACCCCTACCAGCCAGGTTGCTAAGGGATTACTTGTACGGAACACTCTCCACACGAGTACGATTAGCACTTAGCCGATTTTATTGTTAAACAAAAAATTTTGTTTGTGGCTAAAACTGGTGCTTAGAATAAGTTCCCGTACGTTTTAATGTGTTAGTTGTGATTCAGTTGTTCAGAATCGTCACTTTGAGTTGGTACCTAACAGATAACGCTTTTACAACCAAACTACAGCCGTCAAAATTGTTCTGAAACGTGAGATAGCTAGCAAAATTACTATATCATAGAACGCTGGATTACGGTTAGACCCTAACGGGTCTAATATAATAAGTAGGGTAGTTAATATAATTAGAAAAAAACTGTGAATATCAGAAAGATCAGCCTCCTATTCCCTGACTGAAAGTTACTCGGTGACTAATATTTGACAAGTAAAATGAACATCAACTGACACTTCGATAGGACAATTTTAATTAATTGATGGTAACTTTACTTGTCAAACGTTAGCCACTGATTGACTTTCGGTTAGGGAATAGGGGAGCCTGATCTCTTCGCATCTTGAAAAACATGGTCATGAAACATTATTTGTCTTGCTGTACTAGTTGATCCGTATGTCGGTATATATAATTGTGTGTATTTATGTAGGTATACATATATATTTATATTTAAGTAAAATAAAAATCATCATCATCAGCCTGTAGAAGTCCACTGCTGGACATAGGCCTCCCCCCTAGAATGACACGACGAACGGTCATGAGCCGCCTCCATCCAACGACTTCCAGCAACGTTTATAATGTCTTTAGTACATCTAGTGGAATAAATATATAAATATGTATTTAATATTAAAGTTTTATAGATAGATAGATTTATGCTTTATTGTAAACCAAGAATACATAATAGGATTCACTAAAATTAGCAATACAAAGTCTTATGGCTGAAAGTGATTTCTTCCAGGCAACCTTTGGATGAACTGAAACATTTGGTGGTGCACAGAGTAAAAATAATAACACTTAGTAATGATAGATGGATAAAATACAATTTTAACATATCTCGAATACTTACAATAATACAATATATTTTTTGTGTGATTGTTATGTTTAATCTGTAGAAGAATATGCCTCTTTTCTTATTCTGCATGTTCCAGTCCGTCCAAAGGTTACCTGGCAGAGATCGTTGTCAGCGACAAGGCCACCCCTTATTTATCTGTATTTTGTTGGTGATCAATTATCTATCTGTCTATAATTCTAAACTATGATAAAACATTAAACTGAAAAAATGTAGAGACACTGTGGGAGCTTATCAAAGTTTGAATTATTAGCCCATTAAACGGATGACAGTATTAATCCCAACATCAAATCCATCATTTACGAAAAATATCCAAACATTTCCATTTTCGCCCAAACAACTCCCAATTTAATTTGACTTGCAAAGTCGTACAGAGCGTACAATAAATTGGCATAAAACACACATTATGCCCAAAAATGCCGTATGCTGCTTTAATAAAACCGGCATAACTCACAAGATGCGGGGGGTAGACAGGCCCCAGGGGGCTATTCATCACGGCTGTCAGGTCATGCTGGATTATTGTAGCTTTTTATCAGATCAGAGCTGGAAAGTCGGCCTTTTTTGCCCGTGGAATTTTTCAGTGTTTGTTCTTTGGTCCTCCTTTGTAAGCTGAAAGATAAAAAGTCGAAACGCCCTTGAGTAGATGTCCAACGCAGATGAGTTTTGTTTTGCTCTTGAGTCTATGTATACCTATATTACCTATCTAGTCAGGTTGTGTTTAGGTTCTAAAAAAAAGGTCAAATCAAAATCAAATCAAAAGAATTTTATTCATTGAAATCACAAGAATCATTTTGAATCGTCTTATAAACTAAAATTACTCCTGTTCCAACACGACCAAGCCAGCTGCCTTTAGACGTCCACTGTTGGACGAGGCCTCCCCCATAGAATGCAATGGGGGGATCTGCCATAATCACCATGCTTAGCAGGCGGATTGGTGATCGCAGTATTGGTATTGAGTACTCAGGTGGATGCTGCTTCCCATCTCCTGGTGTTATCCCTTAGTCGACTTTTACGACATCCACGGGAGGAGACGGAGGGGATTACTCTTAGCCCGGACACACCATAGAAACAGTTTATTCGTAAATGTACCGTTACATGCACGCTTATAGAGTTCTTTTCTCAGCATATCTTTTAATTATTCTACATTTTAGGGCTCCATACCTCCTTGGAAAATACCTTATTGAATTACTTTGTTATCCGTTCATATGTCTGTCTGTCTGTCAAGACAGTTTTTCTTAGGAACGGCTAAAGGCATCAATTTTAAATTTATACTGTAATAATAAAAAAACTGTTAATTTATAGTGTCGATGTCGAAAAAAGTTAATCTTCGAACTCAATGAATTAAAAAGATATCGCAATCGTTATCGCATCAATTTTTTTTGAAATCGCGTAAATATAAACCTCTAGGGTACTTCCAGTAAACCTGTAGAATTCCAAATTCCAAAATGGCCTCACCATTTTGCAATTTGGAATTCTACAGGTTTTGTGACACAAACAAAGAAAAAATCTAAAACTGAGGAGTTTTAACTTTTTACCAAGGGCGCTGACGATTTGGAAGTTAATTAAGGAGCTGAACCCTCAGAGTGCAAGTCTCGCTCGCACTTGTTTGTCTATACAAACCCCCAGCAAATCAAAGGCAACGAATGGTCTAATATTTGTCGCAATAAATCCGCGACTATTGTTCGACAACATAAAGCCTCCACAAGCTTCGATTCCTTTTGTTTCATGGTAAAAATAATATCGACGATTTGGCCTGGGTTGATGCAGGAAATATATTTTACAATTATTTGGGTCAAAGGTTATTATTACGCAAATATCAGCTGTACGTAATTATTTTGCGATATTGTGAAAATTATTTACTTCAATTACAGTACTTACGCGTATTGTTTCCTATTTATTGCCAACAATAGGATCAGTTTCAGTGTAGTAGGTAACATAACATAATAATAACATAATATAACACCCAACAGTCACATACGTAGTCTTGATCCCAGACTAGGATTCCCTGTGTCGTGGGTAACAGGAACTACGAGTACCATGGTACCATAACAACCAGACCAAGAACAAATATTTGCTGATCATTTTGTCTTTAAACATTTGTCCCGCAGCAGGAATCGAACCCGCAATCTCTTGCATCCTAGATACTAGCCCGCCACGCCACAGAGGTCATCTAAAAAGATAAAGTGATGTCATAAGCTAATTTGTGAATAACAGTGTTTCCAAAGTATACTACTATAAATTAACTACAATGTATTATTCACTATAACACTACCACCATACCCACTCTACATTACACAAAGCATTACATTAGCTGGAAGAAAATGTTAATTAGCATTAAGTTAGACTGTGTACTTGTTTTTTGTCTTTTGCAATAAAGCATTTACTATCTATCTACGAACGAACAAAGACCTAAAATACTCTCAAAAACAACATTCCTGCTGACATAAACATGAAGCACCTTATCCAACACTGGAACTATTCCAAATTTTAAACTATTCAAAACCAGGGAAGACCACGACAGACCACAACTTCTAAGTAAAACAATCTAGCCGCGACGGGACATTATTCAATGTTCGTTGAAGCCATCACTGAACTTATCCTATTACCGAAAGGGGAGGAACTGTAACTTAAATTAATTTTAAACTCGATACAATGTGCCTTCTATCGGTTTTCTCAGGTAATTACGGTTTTATTAGCTTCGCTTTGTTTTGATTAGATTTAGACCTTAAGGGCCGATCTCTAAAACAAACATACTCAACAATGATCTTGTAAAATTACTTTACGTCATCAAAAATATTTTTTTTTCTTGATTTAATTACACTGTTCGTTCTGTGGATAAACACAGAGAAAAACACAGCATATACTTTTTCTCAGAAGTTGTAATCGCGTAAAAACAAAAACGTATAATCTTTATCAAAATCAGAACATAATTCAAAGTAGAAAGGAAACGTTGACATCAACTTCAACATTATCATCAACCTCCTCTTCCTCCCCCGTTGTTCCCTCATTGCTGAGGATCTCGGCTCTTTTGCTTGCCTCCATCAATTTCAGTCATTTTCCTGATGGAGAACTGCGCTGACTGGCATCGCCAGGTTTTACACCTTTCGGCCTAGACAAATGGCCAATTTGCTTCAAAGTGATTCTATTTCTTTAGTCGTAATACAATACAATAGATCACGTGACATATCGATAGCTATAATATTATTCCATACATTTTGAACTTATCTACTAGCATCATTGCTATTAGAATGTTACTTTGTCTGAGGCCTTTCGTCCTTCCATCGTTTGGGGCTTTATCCTCGTGGCATTTTACCCTCAACTATCCCTATCACCATTAGGTGCTCAAGATTATCAGAGAAATACCTGTGGCCGAAGTTTTTGGAAACCTTCAAGCTTAAGTTCATCCAGGATGGATACGTGTGTGCAGTCAGCTGTCCAGGGTATTTGCATTAGACATTTCGTTCATCAATGTAGTCAAAACAATATTGACGCCCTTCTAATAAATCTACCACAATGAAGATCTAACCAGATTTTCAACATTAAATTCTGTCACACTGCCAGTATCTCAAAAGTAAATCTTCTCTCTCACAGGTTCCCAGTGTCAGCAGACATGGCGCCGATCAGCTCTCTACTCGTCTACTACGTGACGGAAGCAGGCGAGCCTGTCAGTGATGTTGTCAACTTCCACGTAAAACTGCTACATAAAGAGGTGATGTACCTATTAAACAAATTTATTACTGGAGACCATGTCTTGGCAGCAATTGGATGGGGAGAGACCTTTGTCCAGCAGCGAACTGTAATTGGTAGATATGATGATAATACCCTCCATTTGTAATGTAATGTCAGGGAACAGACACAAACTTGACAGGCCTATGGTTATCTGTTAGGGAGACATGGGTTGAAATAATAATTGTTTTTTTTAAGGTCCTCCTTTGGTTTTTGTTTTTATTAATAAATTTTAGGCTTTGGTTAAAAGCTAAGGCTTCTACCAATATGCCTAGTCTTGGCCAGATCCTTCTACCATTTTATTGCTTACTTTTACATTTTGATCTGATTTTGTGTTAGCCCTAGACGAGATTTAAGCTCCACATTTACATCAAAGTGTTAAATAAACCATGCAAACTGATCGACTTTGCAATCGACCTACATACGTTTGTGTATGGATGAATGGGTGTAGAAAACAAGGCTCTCATTTGAGGCTTTGATGAGTCTGATAGCGTCAAATTGGAATAACGTTTACAAAGCTTAATTAGTGTACTGTTGATTTTAAACTCCACCCCAACAAGGGATTACCATGGGTATTGATTTTTGCCCATAAATTTTATAGATTATAGATGAGCGAGAATTGAACATGTTACTGTGACTCTTTGTTTTACTGGTCATTTGTATTAATTGCTCGTGCATGGTAAGCCAACGCCATCCATCATGATTTAAATCCTATGTTAAAACAGTGAAATGAAAACAGCTTTAAATTGGACCACAGCAGCAAGTTAATTCACCTATCTACAGCTTGGAGGCGGAAATATTACTTATTTCGGATAAGTACTACCATACGTGTGATGGGTACTTTCTCCGGTTAAACTCTTTAAAAAGGAGCTCTACTACTACTGAAACTAACTAAGAAGTACTAAGTAGTTTTAGTAGTAGTCTAGACTTTAGAACTTGGACCAAAAATAGAACAGTATGGAGTATTAGTTTAAACTGTTTATTCAGTTCAGTGGGGTAAGCACGAATAACTATGACGTTATTGAAACGATCGCCCACGTCAAATATTGGCCAATGAAATGAATGATGAGAGTGTCTTGAAATTATTGTAAGTTGATTGGCTAATATTTGATGCTTACAATCGTCTCGCTAACGTCTCGATGATGTTAGATATTCGTGCTTAAGCCTCTGTTATCTTTGACTGGACAGAATATAAAACGAAAATTTTCAACAAAATAAAATGCAGTTTAACTCAATTTTATGATTATAGCTTACTTAATTTCCTCCACTTTTCTAATTACCAAATTAGCTTTGCCCCATAAAACGGCGGGAAAGAAAATTGATAGCCATCTCAGTTTTAATTAGGACTAATAACCAGTCTTTAGCAATCGACGGAGGCTTCCTGTCCTGACAAATTTTATAGCAGTTCACTGGCAATTAGCCCTCGCTTTGAACGAGGACAAACAGCCAATTGGGCATCTCAGCATTTATAAAAACCAAAATGTAAATTGTAAGTACCTAAAACGTTAATATACTACCCTTCGGGGCGAAGTGGTCGGGTAGCTGGCACATATTCATATTCATATTCATTTATTCATTGCTTTTATGTAGTAAGTAATTTATGTTAGTAAGTATTGGTCTTATATACTAGGTAGTTAGTACTTACACATAAACCCCGTTAGGGCACTGCAATTTTATTATATTTCTTTAAATTATTAAATTGTATGCATGCATTACATTTATTCTTTATAACTATATAATTTTAAATTGAAAACTGGTATATAATTTTAATTAAACAAGTAGGTACAAAAAATCATTTAACAAAGCAGGTCAATAAACAAATGTCATAAACAATGTCAGGGCTATTTTATGTCAAAATTAAATTACAAAAAGGTCAAGAATCCGCTAGGACAAGTCAAATCAATTAAATTAAACTAAAAACAAAAAAAACCGGTAAATTACAATGTTTACATGATGATGTTAACATGAGTTCGCAGGTTCGATTACCGCATGACAAATGTTTGAATGATCAAATATTTATTCTGTATCTGGGTATTGGGTGTCCATGATAATTCATAATTTTTGATACCATCGCCACAGGTAAAAATGTGTGTTAAAAAATCCCACACTCCGAGTGTGGGATCAACAACGTTTAATAATTTTTGACCGATTTTTTGATGGTAAAATTAAATCCAGTGCTGTCCAGAGACACAAAAAAGCTGTGTCAACGTAATATCACGACATCTATTAATTTAATCAGAAGGCCATAATGAGGCAATTGGATAGGTAATAAAAGGCTAATTAAGAACGACTGTAATTTCGAACATTGTTCCAAATCGATTCGGCAGCTATACGATAAAACGAGCTGTTTTAAAAGCTGATTTTGTTTTAAGGCCTATGTTTATAACCATAATCATCAGCCGTTAGACGTCCATTGTAAGAAGAGACCTCTGCCAAAGAATGCAATTAGTTAATTCACCTCGTCAACGACCCCAAGTTCACCAGTACACTAGAGCCGCTAAGCCTGCACCGAGATATCGGCTCGCTCTGTGTATTTTATCGACTCTATAATAGGGAGTGCTCTGAGAAACTATTTGATCTTATACCCGCATCCAGGTTCTATCATCGCACCTCTCGGCATCGGTTGGGAGCTCATCCACACATCATCGATGTGTGGGTATCTCGTACAGCTCGCTTTACGAGATCTTTTCTCCCACATACGTGCAAATTGTGGAATGAGCTCCCTTCTGAGGTTTTTCCACTAAACTACAACATGAACAGCTTCAAAAAAAAATGTGAAAAGGGTCCTCCAAGGCAGGTAAAGCATTGGCAATGCCTCGGGTGTTACAGATGTCAATAGGCGACGGTAACCGCTTACCATCAGGCGGGCCGTATGCCAGTTTGCCAAGCCATAACATAAAAAAAAAACTATCTGGTTGTGAAATATTAGTCGTAATAAATGTATTAAGTGCATGATGTGTTCAACAGGTAGCGGTAGCAGTAGAAGAGAGGAGGTGGTGGTATCCCCGTGCTTCTCTCCAGCTGAGGGTCCTAGCACCCCCTGACTCCATGATGTGCCTGATTGGAGCCCGTACTCCACCTGATACACGCTTTGATTCTCACCAGACGTAAGTATAAAATGCTTGAATCAACCTTGCACTCAGAAATGAAATTTGTGCACACATTAACATAAGAGTAATTTTTTTTTAATTTTAAGTAAAAATTTATGATACAAAAGGCCCAGAACAGACTAAATTGCTGTTTGAGGTACGAGGCTTATGCATATCAGTAGTTCTATTACAATAATGATGAATTCTAAATCCAAACAGCGGAATAAAGGCTGATTAAAAAAAGTTTATTGTTGAAAAATTTTTTTTCCTAATCAAGCTTTTATTCCACTTGTAACCGAAACCGTGAGCTGATCAAAATGAGCCCAAACAGTACCAGGCTACAATTAATCATCGAGGAGTTCTATTGTCCACCTTCTGTCTCCATCATGAGATCAGCTCACCGTTACCTTAATATTATATTGTAATCTGAGTTCGACGGGTATGTAAAATTTCAGCTCAATCGGTTGAGTAACGGGTTCAAAATTCAGTTTAAAATTTTTTCCCACACTAACATACAGCTTCTAAATACAACAAACATACTAACAGGTCTAGTTAATTAAAAGCTTGTAAATAGGCGTTGCAGGAAGTCTGTGGATGGAGGCGGCTCAATACCGTGCGTCGTGGCATTCTAAAGGGGGAGGTCTATGTCCAGCAGTGGACTTCGACAGGCTGATGATGATGATGATGATGATGAAATAGACTAAACTTTATTTCAAAAGTTGTCAAACAGACAGCACCTACCAAATTAAAATGTTCCATACTACCGCAAAAGTATTATCTCATCTTATGAACCCGTTCAATTCCTCCCTGCTCCAGAAACGTCAATCAAATATCGTGACAATACCAAATGGCGATAGATGAAACGGCGCTCAATACGGAATACATCATTTATCGTCATACGACTCGTCTTGGAAACATAGGGCTGTTGTTCACTGCACAGGACGCGTGTAAGATTTCATCAACATCATCAACCTGTAAAGGTCTACTGCTGGATATAGGCCACCCCTACAAGACCACGATGAACGTTCTTGAGCCACCTTGTGCTAGATATTGACTATCTTATATGTGAAAGAGCTAACATACAAAACAAACTAAACGACTATGAAGTGTAGGTGCCTTAAATGAGCTACAGATCGAGCACAGAGCTACATTTAGGTATACTCAGATCAGTGGACTGTGATTGGTTAGCCACCAACTACGTTATGGCTATATTATTTTTTTAAACCAAAGTAAAGACGTAGCATTATTATCAAATTCCCTCGATTCAATCTTATTTACTACTTACTACCCTTCAAAACTCAATAATGTCTCCCCGCGCCGCGCCGTGCCGATTCTAATATTAACAAAACAACAATGTTGGACCATCCCCCGTTTCTATCGTCTGTACTTTGGTTTCAATGAACCTCACTGGCTACCGAGTCACGATCAACAACATTTAGACCTGACCAAAAAGCTGATACAAATCGAGAAAAAAGAACTACCTTGGTCTTGGACATAATTATAGTTACACATAAGTGTATACATTCCTGTCCTGTCAGACATAAGTTGAATAACGTTTGAAACATTTTTCAACAGCCTTTAGACGTCTACTATTAAACGAAGCCTCTTTTAGAATGCAATGGGGAGATTTGCCATAACATCACGCTTGACAGCTGGATTGGTGATCGCAGTTTGGTCTTGTACTCAGGTGGATTCTGCTGCCCATCCCCTGGAGTAATTCTTTAATAAAGCTTTTACTAAATCCACGGGAGGAGAGGAAGAGGTCTATTCTTTGGCCGGACATACCCCTGCTACATTATTTACATAAATGTGTACCTCGAAAAATCAACACTGCCTATATTAGTTTACGACACAGGCTTAGTCATAGGGTCCCGTTTGCCCTTTTTTTAATACCCATCAGTCACATACATAGTTTTGATCCCACACTAGAATTCCCTGAGGGTATCAGGGCCTACAAGTATAATGGTGCGGAACCCCAAAACCGTTGCTTGTAAACGCAACGTTTTAGAATTTATTATACGCTCTTGAGTTGTCGTCTACTCGTGCCACCGTCATCGCTCGATTCATCTTCCGGTCGGTTTGTCGAAGGAAATTCACTAGAAATATCCACGCTCCCTCATTCGTCCAATGGGAGCTTCCTGCTATCGAGATGACGTATTTGTCTGTTGAAAGGAAATGTCTCAATTTGCTGTGTTCTGTGCGCCCGGGTTATTTTTGCTGAAGGACATTTTAGGAGTTAGATTATGTTTTTATGATAATAACTCGGTATTGTTTATAAGGCAGCCTGGTTAGAAATGTTATGATAATGTACTGCCTGTGTATTGCTTGATAGGAATGTTACTGCACTGATAAATACCACTTGTAATCATCCTAAATGATCCACATCCAAGATGTTTTTCTTAGTGCCTAATAATTTTTCCAAGACAACAAAATCAGCAATGGAAGAACCACATCACGTCATGTCAACATAACATAACATTTTGCACTTATGTGCCGTGGTGTGTCCGACCTAGAATAGACCCCTACTCCTCCCGTGGATGTCGTAAAAGCCGACTACGGGATTACACCAGAATATGGACTCTTTTACGGTCACTGCGATCCGCTTGTGCAACTCCCTTCCAGTCGAAATCCAGAAAGCTACTTCCATAGGAATCTTCAAGTCCAAACTGTACCAATACTTTTTGTTGTTGCAAAATGTTGAACAAAATTGAGCGCTTTATATATTTATTTGTTTTTCTTTTTATGTATGTAGGTATGTGTATTTGGTAGGTTATAATAATAAAGATATTATGATATGTGTATCTAGTTATTTTAAGTAGGTTAGTAATTAATTATGTTTACTTTATTTGCTCGATATGTTTTATTACCCTATAGCACTACCACCCACTCTACATTACACAAAGGTTAGCTGGAAAAAAAATGCAAATTAGCATTAAGTTCGCCTATGTACTTGTTTTTTTTGTCTTGTGCAATAAAAAAAATTCTATCTATCTATCTATGGGTAGCAGCATCTTCCTGAGTACTCTACACCAATACAGCGGTCACCAATCCGCCTGCCAAGCGTGGTGATTATGGCAAATCCCCTTGTTCTATGAGGTAGTTCTCGTCCAGCATTGGACGTCTTCCGGCTGATGAAGAACGCCCAACAAAATAATAACAATAATTTATTTCACAACAAACGTTACAAAAATACAGTTTAAATTTAACAATGGGTTAACTTAAGTGGTACAATGCAGGATGGAAAACATAGGTTCCCAAACTAGGTTGGACCTGTATGATGGCATACCTATACCTCCCTCCGGACTAAGTTGGAAAAATATATAAGTTCATTATATAATGAAAACAATGATAAATTAATGGTTGAACAAATTATTTTTAAGTTTTATAAATATCTACTTCAAAAAAAAAATTATGTAAATTTAAATTATGAATAAAAATAAATAAAAACTAGGTGGATGAGTAAGTAATTTATGTTTGTTGGTGTGAGTTTGAGTGTGTCTGTGCATGTTTGTAAATATGGCATATATGAATTTCATTTCATTTCATTTCATTTCATTTATTTCCACCATAGGATCACAAGGAACACTTAGTTACGTCAAAAAAAAAGAAAAAAGGAATACAAATGTTCAAATAATTAGGTAAGTACTAGGTACATGAGAAAATAATAAATTAACAATAAATTAATAATACAATAAAACAATAAATTAATAATACAACTTTACCCAGCTACAGGTAATACTGGTATTGGTCAAGAATAATGTTGCCATGTCATGTTTTAATTAATTCTACTATAAATGAAATAAATTGCGGCTGTAAAATGGCCTTGTCAAATGTGTAAAATATAAATACAATTCAAAATAAATTTTAAAAAAATAATAAATTTGTGTTAAAAATACTTATAGCTAGGACATAAATAAACCAAAATTAACATCATTCAGAGCATCTGCCAATGAGTAATAACTTTTAAGCACCAATAATCTTTTAATTCTTACCTTAAACAAATGGCAACTTAAATTTTTAACTTCATCGGAAAGCCTATTGTACAATTTTACACCAGTGCCCAAGAAGCTTTTGGAAGATTTGCTTAACCTATATTTTTGGGTACTAAGCCTACCACCATGTCTTGTACCATAGCTGTGACATGCAGATAGAGTTTTGAAATCACTGCAGTTTTTTTTGACATACAGTAAGCAATGCAAGATGTAAGCCCCAGTAAATGTAAGAATATTCAACTGCTTGAAAGCCTCACGGCACGTGTGCCGCGGTTTGAGACCAAGTACAAACCTGACGGCACGTTTCTGCAGTATAAATATTCTTTTTGAGTTGGCAGCATTTCCCCATACTAGTATGCCGTAGCTCATGAGGCTATGAAAATATGCAAAGTAAACAGACTTGGCAGCATTCGAACCACAAAAATCCCTTACCTTTCTGACTGCGTAACAAGCAGAACTCAATCTTTTGGCAAGGTGGTCAATGTGATTTTTCCACGTAATTTTGGCATCAAGTTTAAGACCCAAGAATGTTATGCTATCAACAGGACGCAGCGGTAAGTTGTCGCTGATAATAAGTGACTCCATAGTGCTCATGATTTGGTTTTTAAGATAAAAATGCATGAGATTGGTTTTATTTAAGTTCAATACAAGGTTATTACAAATGAACCATCTATTTAGTCTACTTATGGAGTCATTTATTTTCATAACGCTGTCAGCCTTTGTTTTGCTATGTACCACCAGAGAGATATCATCAGCAAACATGATCATTTCAATGTCTTCTACAATGCAGGCACTAATATCATTGATATATAGAAGAAAGAACAATGGACCAAGTATTGACCCTTGTGGGACGCCACATTTAATTAATTCTTCCCTAGAACTTGTCCCATTGACGTCTACCACCTGCTTTCTGGCCGTTAAATATGATTGACATAAGCTTAAATCCTTACCCCTTACGCCATAGAGCTCAAGTTTGGCTAGGAGGATATCATGGTGCACACAATCAAAAGCCTTAGATAGGTCACAGAAGATACCATACGTGAACATTTTGGCTTCAAGACGGCTTAGAACATTCTTCATCAAAACCGCAACAGCGTCAGTTGTTGAAAGTGACTTCCGAAACCCAAATTGTCTGGAGTTAAATAACTTATTAGCATTCATGTGTTTCTCTAATCTTATGTACATAACTTTTTCAACAACCTTGCTGAAAATGGGAAGGAGTGAAATGGGCCGGTAATTCTGTGCATCCATGCTATCCCCCTTCTTGTAGAGCGGAATGACTTTGGCTAGTTTCAATGAGTCTGGGAAAATTCCAGATTCTAAGGCATTATTAACTATGTGAGTAAGAGGCGTAACCAATTCAGCCCCAAATGACTTAACAATCTTAGACGACAAGTGCCAGTAATCTATCGACGTTTTTGATTTTAAGCCACCTATCACCCCCTTAACCTCCTTTTCGTTTGTATTGTGAAATATGTCATTGTCAAGTGTTATATTATTATGTATGTCATTTAAAAATACATTTACATATTCTTTCGATTTAACTACATTTACATATAATGAATTAGTTGTTTGTTCGGGAAGATTCACATATAAATTATTAAAGTAGTTGGCCACAACATGACCAACCCTTGTTTTGTTCCCATCAGGTAGTTTTATTTCTATTGCATCAGAAATATCGTCATGAGATTTACCAGTGACCTCTTTGATAATGCTCCAAGATGTTTTGATTTTATTGTCCGATCTCAAAATCCTATCGCTAAGTGACAATTTCTTAGCATCTAGTGACACTCTCTTAAAAATTTTACTGTATTGCCTGACATAATCCCTTAATGTAACATTGTCATAAGTCTGTAGCAAATCATACATGAAAAATAATTTCTGTCGTGATATCAGAATACCTTTAGTCACCCACGTTTCTGGTTTCCTATTAATACATTTCATTTTCCTGATTGGTAAAAAATTGTCAATAAGCTTGATTATATCGTCTAACAAGTGCACACTATGAAAATCAATGTTTGTCAAATTGTTCCCGAGTGTATACTTTAATTCATTGATTCGGCAGTCAGTAACGATCCTACGCTAAATGCATCTTTGAGATTGACAACGCCGAAAACACCCGAAACTTTCCGAACCGAAACGAAGCCCGCCGCGCCACAGAACGAGGAGGCGAGTAAACCGGCTCGCGCAACGGAGACAACTGCGGGTGATCAGGGACAAGTTGATACCACACTAAAAAGTGGTGATTTAAATGTTAAAGATAAGGACCAGTGGCAGGTAGTTAGCCGACAACGTAGGAAGAACCCACAACGACCTATCACGGTGGGTATAGGAAAAGAAAATGACGATCTTCAGGCCGTTGAGCGAATGAAGTATATTCAGGCATGGTCATTTAGACCTGACACTACGACCGAAAAAGTTTTAAGTTTCTTAAACACCATAAAACAAACGGAGTATACTGTGGAAAAACGCAAGATTCAATCAGAGAGACATGCATCATTTCTCATCGGCATGCCAGAGAGTACGTATGACGAAGTGACGACACCTACTGCGTGGCCGCCCCGGGTACGTTTCGTGCCGTGGTTTCCCGCTCGTCCCCGCCGAGAGTGAGGGGCCGAGCGCGCCGGCTCTAGCGCATAATGATGACTCACTTGGTAAACGAGACTACCGTCTTCACTGCGTTCGTTCGACATCGCGGGCTAGTGTATTGGTGATTAGTCACCAAAATATTCGTTCGCTACAAAATAAAACAAAACGGCTAGAAGTACTGCTGGAAAAGGACCTAAAGTGCGACGTACTATGTGTTACTGAACATTGGCAAAAAGAATTTGAATTGAAATGTATCAGTATTATCGATTTTGAACTAGGCTCTTATTATTGTAGAAATTCCATCGATGGCGGTGGATCGTGTATCTTCGTTAAGAATGGCATTCGATTTAAGGATGTAAATTTAGACCGCTTCTCTGTAGAGCGAGTATGTGAGATCTCAGCAGTACAACTGATAGATTATAATTTATTGATTGTATGTGTGTACAGATCGAATTTTACGAGTACGTCTTTGTTTTTTCCGGTATTAGAGGATTTACTCGATGAAGTAAATAACATTTGGAAGGATTGCGTCGTGGTAGGTGACTTTAACGTTGACTACTTATGTCCTATAAACAGTGACCAAAAGAAACTGACGGACATCACTAACACGCACAGTTTTTGTAATATTGTAGACTTCCCGACTAGAGTGACGGACTTGACGAGTACATGCCTTGATCACGTGTACGTGGACAGTGAGTGTGCAAGTATGGGTGCCGTATGCGTGACCCAGGTACACACAGGGCTGAGCGACCACTACGCCGTGCGCGCCGAGTTACAATGCGTGTTGAACGATAATCCCGCCGCTCTTCGCTGGGCGAGGTCTTTTACTAGGGCGAATAAATGCAACTTCGCTGCATCAATAGATAGTGTCGATTGGGATGAGATCTCCCAAAAGTATGAAGCGTCGTTAAACGAGTTGGCTAAAGCGATAGTTAATATAGTGAACAATAAAATGGATATTTGTTTTACATTTAAACACGTAGCGATGAAAGGTAAAAAATCATGGGTATCGGAGGATGTCATAGACTTAGACTACCTGCTGCGAGATATCAAATCTGTCAGTGAAAAATTCCCCTTCAACAACGTATTGTCTGCTAGGGTTGTAGAGTGTCAGATTAGACTTGATAGACTACTAACTTCACAGAGAAGTAGCTACTACTGTAATTTGATAGCCGAGTCGGGCAATAGGGCTAAAACTATGTGAGATGTACTTAAGATCGAGACTGGGCGGAGCCGACGGAATTTCGACTTCATCGAGACACTGAGAAAAACTGATGGTTCTGAATTCCCAAGTGGAGTCGCTGCCGTCGACGCGGTTAATCTACATTTTGTGAGTGCCGCGCAGACGTGCGGCGCGCCTGCTGCCAACGTGCCCGTAGCGATGCGCGCGCTTGCGACCGCACGCGCCCCCGCGGACCGCTCGCTTCGCTTCAAAACATTTACTCCCTTAGAGGTATTTAAAATAATAGTTTCGGGGGTAGCACATAAGAAGACGAAAGATATATACGACATATCAGTATCCCTTATCCATACGGCTGCAGCCCCTTTGTCTGGTATCCTCGCCTATTTATTTAACAGATGCCTGTATGACGGTGATTACCCTCAAACGTTGAAAAACGTCAGGGTATCACCGCTATACAAAGGCAAGGGAAAGAAAGAGGCAGTTGACAGTTACCGCCCTGTGTCAATAATACCTGGGATCGCTAAAATTCTTGAGCACGGTCTCAGTGCTCGTCTGACCGAGCACCTGTCGAATACGGGATCCCTATCTGATAGGCAGTACGCATACCGGGCGGGGAGGTCGACGACGGACGTTACGAGGGCAGTGGTGCGTCACGTGCTTGAGGCTCGAGAGCGTCGGCAGCAGGTGGCGGTCATCTTTTGTGATCTGTCGAAAGCTTTCGACGTCGCTGACCACGCCGTCCTCGCGGCAAAGCTCAACCATTACGGAATTGATAATTCGGCATTACACCTGCTACTCAACTTCATAACTGGACGATCGCAAATTGTTACGGGCAGAGGAGGGAAAATTTAATCGAAACCGATGTCGACTACCATTGGTGTAGCGCAGGGTTCATCACTATCGAACATTATGTTTTCCCTTCTCTTGAATGACTTACCCGACTGTATTCAGGATGCACAGATTTTTATGTATGCGGATGATGTCGCAGCGATCGTGGAAGCCTCCAATCTGGACGTCCTGGAGAGGAAGCTGAACGTTGTGGCAGGGGATTTAAATAACTGGTTTTATCAGAATGGCCTCATTTTAAACGTTGCAAAGACCAATTACATGCACTTCAACCTTGCGGGGTGGGACTACACACCAATGTCGATAAGCTTGGGATCGAGGGCGATCGCGAAAGTTGATTGTACTTTGTTTCTTGGCTTTACACTAGATAAAAGTCTCACTTGGGAGACACATATTGACACACTGTGCAAAAAAGTGGGTCGAGCGTGCTTCGCTCTCTGGCGTCTCTCCGCAACCTTAGATAGAGAGATGGTAAAAAGTTTTTATTTCGCCTCAGTCCACTCTTTGTTGCAGTATGGGGTTGAGTTCTGGGGGCGCGCAGCCGACTGGGAGCGCGCTTTCAGACTGCAAAAGAGAGCGGTACGCGCCATAGTGCGGATCCCACGGGACATATCAGCCCGTCCATATTTTAAGTCTTTAAGAATCATGACCGTACCTGACCTTGTCATATTTCAAGCAGCACTTTACGTTAGGAATAACTTGGAAAAGTATGCGAGGTATGGTGATGGTCATAGGCATGCGGATAGGTTGCGGGCGCTTCCACGGCGGCTTACAAAAACGTCAAAGCTGATCCACGTCATGGGGCCGACGGTATACAATCGTCTACCGACTGTTATTACTGACGCTCCGTCGACGCAATCCTTCAAAACGAAGCTCAAGCAATGGCTTATAGAGCAGTCGTTCTATGACTGTGATGAGCTTACTTCCTTGAACCCTACTTGTTAAAAAATAATATTTATCATTATTGTGTAATTGGAAATTAATTATTATTACGACACTTTGACAATTGAAATGACTAATACTAGAATACAATAGATAGATTGACTTATGTTAATTTTTAATTTTAATATTATTTTAATAATTTATATTTTGTGAATGACTGACGAACTTGTGGATTTAAATAAGTACTTACTTAATTTTTATTTTTATATGTATTAATTTATCATTGTGTACCTACCTAGGACCTATTACCAAAATACTTTATAATGTACTTTTCAATATGACATGTAACAATAATCTGTTATTAATAAATAAACTATAACTATAACTATAACTATAACGCTTAGTAAATTTGTTACTTAAAATGTTAAGCTTTGTATTACTTTCTATGTCAATGATCTGGGCCATATGATCAGACTTGATCCCTTGCAAAACTATTACTTTGGAAACATTGCCATCGGTAAAGAAGTTATCTATACACGATTTGGTGGTTAGTTTGATTCTCGTGTATTCAAAAACTTGTTGTTTGAGTAGAAAACTATTTGATAAGTCACTTAGGGCATGAGACACACCTTCAATCAGAGGAAAATGGATATTGAAGTCACCGCAGAGTACAATCGTTTTGTTGCTATTTTTACTAATTTTCAATAAACATTCTTCAAGCTTATCAATAAATGATCCCATGTCCGCAGAGGGCGATCTGTACACAACTAGCACAAGCATATCATTTAACTCCACACATCCAACCTCAAACTCTTTATCTACAGATAGTTTCACAATATCCTCTCTGTTTCGAGCCTTAATGGTATTTTTTACATAAATCATAGTAATCATAGTAATGAATTGTGTGTCCTATTTAAGATAAAATTAAAATATGTTTTTCAGTATCTAGATAGTTCTAAATACAGCTCCAACGTACATACTCCATCGTACACACTCCATCGTACACTGGACTCCCATATGATACCATAGCCACCATATTGAGTACCATAGTATCACAACACCCAGACCAAATATTTGCAGATCATGCAAAAATTTGTCCCGTAGCAGGAATCGAACCCGCACCTCTTGCATCTCAGCCGGCTACTTGCCCACCACGTCACGGAGATCAAGTTCAAGGAAAAGGGTGAAACATGATTCAAGTTGGTACAGGTACTTCTTGTTTTTAACCGACTTCCCAAAAAGGAGGAGGTTCTCAATTCAGTTGTATTTTTTTTTTTTTTTTTTTTTAATGTTTGTTACCGCATATCTCCGGCATTTATGAACCGATTTGGAAAATTCTTTTTTTATTTGAATAGATATACTTCCAGATTGGTCCATTTTTTTTCAGAATCCAATTCTGATGATGGGATCCATGAGGAATTGAGAGAACTCCTCAAATATTGTAGGCATACATATGGCGATTTTGATATTTTCAGCAAGACACCAAGCATTTGCATTCAGAAAGTGTCATAATCCTTTCACCTCTATGGTTCTTTCATAATTTTTTTTTCATCCAAAATTATTTAGTCGAATACAATGGCGGAAGTCGGTTTTTTAAATGAAAAGTTATTCAAAAGATAGGACTTCAACTTAGGTTCAGATAAATAGAACGTACTGCACGTGATTAAGTCTAAGCCTTACTTTGAAATCGTTTGTCCCTCTCTAATACGCGTGTTTTAACATTCATGTGACAGTGACGGGACGATTTCAAAGTAAGGATTAGACTTAGTCACAGTTAAGTACGTTCCATTTATCTCGACCTTAGACTTAGGACTTATATGTTTTATACATTTCTATAAAAAGTAAGGTCTGAGGTAATTGATTTGCTGATGATAATCTTCCTAACACATAACTAGCTTTAATGTATGAAGAAGGATTTCCTCAAACGAGTTTTTATTGTAGAAGCTCCGAACATGAAGAACCACCAGGCCCCGAGTTTGTCTCAGCTGGAGTGTCACTATTCGTTGGTGGAGGTACATGCGGCGGTGGCGTCCTCTACCGCCAAAGGACTGCACCTGCACCCCACTCCCCTGCACATCTCGTCCCCCCCGCCAGCCATGACAGACTTTGGATGTGGAAATGCTTCAACTATACGTAAGTACCTAGGTGTTTGAAGTAGATTTCTACCACAGAGCAAGAGGAGCATATTTCGCGTAGATCCTTGACCTGCAGTATTTCGAAGCCACCTATTCGAAGAAAACTTCAAATAAACTTATCTTATCTTATCTAACTTGAACAACCCTACAGGTTTCATATTGCGTTTATTGCTTCCTTTACACAAGTAAATACGAGTGTGTGGAAAGAAAAAGCGAAGTATTGAATTTTTTATTTAATCTAGCATAATTTCAAAATTTTTTGCTCTAAATTTATTTCTCAAAAAAATTTGCTACTGAATCTAATCTCGTGATGTGTCTGACAAATCACTTTAGCAAAAGTTTTTGCACCAAGCGTTTTACTGATGAAACGACTTGAAGACAGCTAATAAATAGCCGTCTACCTACGTAAGTTTTGAATGAAGCTGAACTTTTGAAACGGTATGAAAATTCATAGATTCTTAGTCAACAAATTTGTCGGAATGTTATACAAATTGTTTGCTATGGTTTTAATTTGTAGGTAAGTTCAAGTAAAACGGTAATATAAGACATTATAATAATTTGATATTTTTTATATTACATGAAACTATAGTTATTTGACACAATATTCTAAGATCATTGACTTTTATACAAAATATAAAAAATAAAGTAATTATTAAATATTACCAAGAAAACTTTTTCGTGAGATATAATTTTGTATTATGGACATTATGGTCAACAAAAATAAATAAAAATGAATGAATAAATGCTGGACATACATTTCACACAACATTATCTAGCCCCAAGCTAAACAGAGCTTGTGTTATGGGTACTAGATAACTGATATACTTAATACAATACGTTACATAGATAGATATTTTTTATTATACATAGAAAATACCCAGAACACCCTGAACAAATATCTGCAGTTTGTACAAATAAAAACAACCTCTTAGTATAATAAGAATTACGTATTAAGTTGTCTGAACGTCAGACGAAAACGTCACCAAATAGAACTGCTATTTACTCTACAATAGTTATGCTGAGGCCAGTCTTCTTGAATAACAAATGTTCTACTCTATCGTCAAGCATGCATAATATCTCCAACTGCACAGTGCGATAAACAGTCAGAAAGTTAACTCGTATAAATCCAAAACCCGCTGATTCATCTGTCGGCTCACGTAAGTTATGCTCTCCGCAATGACAAATGGCGCTGGCTTGATAACCAGTCCGAATCCCGTGACACACGCTGTTCTATTCTAGCTTATGTTTGTGAATAGGGGGAACGAGAAAACATCCTCGTTTTATGAAGATAAACTATGACAGTCAGTTCGGTATTTTATCTTTGTATCCTATGTCTGATAAAAAGTGGCCAAGTAGTAGTATTAGCTCTTCGTGAAAGAGTTCGTCTGGAGAAGTACTACCACCATACCTAATTCTGCCGCCAAGCAGTAATGCTTGCATTGCTGTGTTCCGATTTTAAAGGTATGGGTGCCGGTGAAATTACAGGCACATGAAACTTTTCATCTTTATGTCTCAGGATGACGGGCGCAGTGTCATTCCAAGTAGGACGCTTTCTAGGTGGACGTGACCTAGAAGGTATTGCGTTTGTTATGGGGGTTACCGCTTAGCATTTGGTGGGTCAAATGTAAGTTCAATTACTAATTATAAAGTAATTTTTTTTAAAGATATCATTGCCCACTCTTCCTTGTTCTAAGAGGAGCCAAAAATGTGAATTAGGCAGTAGCATTTGCTCGGTTTCAAATGAACCAATTTTTTTAGGGATTTGTCGAAAATAGTACAGCAAAACTTTTAATCGACCATGAGGTCTGATCTGCTTGATCTATGTTCAATGAATCACCAGTAGTTATATAGAGACAGATTCATCATCCTTTGGAATGGGCTAATAAATATTAATATTCCTATACTGTCCGCAATAACTACAATTTATCTCTGTCAATGTTTGAAACGGGCAGGATTTCAAATGTATCATCGCATTATTCAGTGGACATGACAAATCGTCTGGACATAGCCAGACTTCCTGGACATGATAGAGTGAATCTAAATGTCTATATGTTATATAATGGTAATATTATTTTTTGATGGCCAGAGTTAGCTTACACATTCAATGATTCAGTAAGAAACTTTTTAACTACTATATGCAACAAATAGCCCTTGAGTTTACGACCTCTGTGGCGCGGCGGGTGAAGGTTCGCCTGCAACGCAGAAGGTTGTGAGTTCGTTTCGAGCCTCTGAACAAATATTTGTACGATCAGGGTGTTCTGGGTTTTTTTCTTATAATTCTTATAATTCTTTATTGCACACAGAAAATATTATATAAATAAGTAAAAAAGAAAGACATGTACAAAGGCTAGCTTAACCCTTAAAAGTGTTTTCTTCCAGCAAACCTTTGAGGCTAGAGAGAAGGTGATAAAGTTGGTAGAAAGTGTCCAAAACAACGTGAAATCTAAAAATATAAATAAAACCAAAGACATACTTACTACTTAATAATAAAAAGATAATGATAATACCGACTACTTAAAAACTAACTAAGCTTAATAAATATTACACTGCACACATAAACCTACAAATGACGAATAAACAACCATACATACATACATGTTTTAATAAATAAATATAATATATATATATATTTCTATGTATAATAAAAAA
This sequence comes from Epirrita christyi, assembly GCA_951392215.1. NCBI lineage: Eukaryota > Metazoa > Arthropoda > Insecta > Lepidoptera > Geometridae > Epirrita > Epirrita christyi. Next base: position 3,866,976 of record OX595842.1, on the reverse strand, counting down.
AATATCTATTTATGTAATGTATTGTATTAAGTATATCAGTTATCTAGTACCCATAACACAAGCTCTGCTTAACTTAGGGCTAGGTAATGTTGTATGAAATGTCCAGCATTTATTTATTTATGTTTGTAAAAACTTTGCCGTGGTGGTTGTTAAGATTAGCCCTCCATCTCTTCCCGTGGATGTCATAAAAGCCAACTGAGAGGATTAAACCAGGGGATAGGCAGCAGCATCCACCTCTTGAATACTCAACATGAATACTAAGCACGATTATGTCCCACCTGTTGTATTTTATAGGCGAGGCCTAGTCCAGCAGTGGATGTCTTGTACAACTTGATAATATTCTTACAAATTTGTAAGAAAAATAAGTAAAAAAGGAGTACACACATAATATGAATACGAGCATAGTATAAACATATTAAAATCATCACGGTTTATCAAAATAATTCTATTAAAACTGCAAAACCAGATAGATATAAGACCAAAGCCGCGGACAAAAGCGTATGCTAATTTAAATTGTTATCTGCTTTACGGGTTGCACGCAGTTTATTAACATGCACAGACAACAATAATAATTATTTCAGCCAGTTTGTAACCTAACAATGCTTCTCAATGTGAATTATAATAATAACATGGAATTAATTACAGTAGTTTCATTCATATTATAATAATTTATCGACGAGATATGCATTATTAGATGTTGTTTGAGCTCAATCTCCGTTACATATTCCAAAATACATGGTTGGGTGCATTTAATTTTGGCTGAACTTACAACGCTGAACTAAAGTAGGGAAGCACGCTATGATATCAAAGTCAAAGTCAAAGTCAAAAAGAACTTTATTCATTGAAATCACAAGGATCATTTTGAATCGTCTTATATAAAATTAAATTACTCCTGTTCCAACGCGACCAAGCCTAGAAGAATTAGGCAACAAACTCAGCTTGGCTTACATAAATGGTCCATCTTACCACTAGGTGAGAAGCGCCTGTGTGGTGCCTCGGAGCAAGGAGTTGCTGATACATAGTAAATGAGAACTTAAAAACCTTAGGAAGGTAGTCAAAAGTAAATAAACATCAGCAAAAATATGCAAGACAGCACACGCTACGCTTGTTATACTTATAAATAATAATCTAATACAAACATGTAAATAGGTAAGTACAGATATTGCAAATTTCCATTTTAGCAGTCGAGGGGCAGAGCGACATCAGGCCACGCGGCTTTATCAGGTCTGCAAGTACCTACGTAGGACTCGATTCGATAAATTTGGCATCAAAATTTGACAAAACGGGACTATGTAGAGGTAATATACCCGTTTTGTCGAATTTTAATGTCAAATTTCGAATCGTGGCCTACGTACTTGCACTGCTAATACTATATCAGGCAAGAGCCAGGTGTAAAAATAAATAAAATTAATAATAATAAAATTGTGTTTGTATTATTTGCCTAAAAAAGGTGCATATTATCATCCTAATACATAATCAAGTGTCGCCAAAATTATTGTATATAATAAGTTACGATAATAAAAAAAATATCAAGAATTTGGTTATTTTGTTATATTTATTTGGGGGAAAAAAAATTCCAAATTTTCTTACTTTCTTTATATTTGGGAAAACATTCAAATTAAAGTGTGGTAGACAGTGGTATTATACATTTTTGGAAAATTTGATTTGGTAATTGGTCATTTTCACACGTTTTGTATGGCTCTGTAACAAGTGTACCGGCTTTACATACCTATAAAATGGAATTTACACCACAAAATAAAAACTTGTCCGTGGAAAACACTGAGCAATAAACTATTATTTTTTACATACCCTCGAGAGCAATGAATCCGGGTCACTTAAAGAATCCTAAAAATCTCGGAAACTAAAAATGCTAGGTTAATGCAATAAATTGTATTTAATAGACAATGTAATACTCCTTAAATGAAGGTATTAAAACTTCTTAGTTATTGTAAAGTTATATCATAAAAAAAACAAATTTGAAAAAGGGCCACTTTCGAAGATGGAACTACGAAATTACAGCATTTGGTTTTGCTTTTGTTTGTAATCTGTCATTTATGTAGGTACATAAACCATGTTGATAGTGCTCTATATTCATTATTCAAGCTGAAATTATGTCGCTTACGCCTGAAGAATGCACCAGAATACTTACAATGCTGGAAACCGGCCGGAGTCAGCGCGATACAGCCAGGACTGTCGGTGTGTCGCTGTCAACAGTACAAAGAGTTCTCCGACGTTACGAAGAAACTGGTTCTAACCTACGCAGACCAGGAACGGGCAGAACCAGGTGTACCACAGCACGAGAAGACCGATACTTGGTGAACACCATGCTTCGAAATCGCTTTCTCACAGGAACTGAACTCACAAATCAGTTTCGACGCCTCGGAGGAAGTAACCCAAGTGCATGGACAGTAAGACGTCGGCTTGCTGAATCTAACTTAAAACCCCTTAGACCTGCAAACGGCCCTAAACTGGAGCGTGGGCATCGTATTTCAAGACTAAGATATGCCCAGAGCCACGTAAATTGGAGTATTGAAGATTGGTCAAAAGTTATGTTCTCCGACGAATCAAAATTTATGCTCTACAAGCACGATGGAAGACACAGAGTGTATCGAAGACCAGGGGAAAGATTCAAGCAAGCATGCATCGAAGAAAAAGTAGCCTACGGTGGTGGGTCTGTACTTGTGTGGGCCGGAATTTCTTCTGAAAGTCGCACAGAGCTGGTGATCATAGAAAACGGCTCTTTAACTAGCGTAAGATATGTGGAAGAAATCCTCAATGATCACGTTGGTCCATTTATGGTCAATTTAGGTGAGGATGCTATATTTATGCATGACAATGCCCGACCTCATACAGGTAGGATTGTGAATGACTACCTTCAAGAGATGAACATTACTCGTATGGAGTGGCCAGCGCGCAGCCCGGATATCAACCCAATCGAGCATGCTTGGGACGAGCTAGGCAGATGCGTAAAACAACGAAACCCTCCCCCAATCACGCTTCGTGAGCTCAAAATTGCTCTCACAGAGGAATGGGAGAATATTCCCCAAAATCGTATAAGGAACTTGGTGTACAGCATGCCAAACCGCGTAAACGCAGTAATGGAAGCACGAGGAGGCAATACGAAGTATTAAAATTCAAGAAAATCGTAATAAAGTTCAAAAATTTCATGTTTCCTATTTTTGTTTTAAGGAGAGATCAGCAATTTTTTTCTTTATGTAATTTTGTGTTAATAAAATGTATGGTGACTCATATTTTTTTTACCTTCATTTAAGGAGTATTACATTGTCTATTAAATACAATTTATTGCATTAATCTATCATTTTTAGTTTCCGAGATTTTTAACATTCTTTAAGTGACCCGGATTCATTGCTCTCGAGTGTATTAACTATCATTCATAGTTCGCTTCAATACTATATTTTTAAATACTGAGCAATGTTTTTTCAGGAATCAACTGTCAACTGATGGCGTGACTATCACTGCCCCATCAGAAGCAGGTCGCTGGTCACTCTGGGCTCTTTCTTTGTCCAACCGCGGTCTTCGCTTCTCTGAGCCTAGGACTATCAATGTGTTCCGGCCGATTCAGCTGGACTTCGATCTGCCCCCGGCCCTGAAGGTTGGCGAGACGGTCGAGGTGGATGTGAAAATCACGAATAACATCAACAACTGTATGGATGTGAGTAAACTATTAACATAACATCCAATAGTAACATACATAGTCCTGATACCACACTACGAGTTCCCTGTGTCGTAGGTATCAGGAACTACCATGGTACTATAACACCCAGACCAGGAACTAATATTTGCAGATCAATGCAAACATTTGTCCCGCAGCGGGAATTGAACCCGCACCTCTTGCATCTCAGCCGGCTGTTTGCCATCGCACCACAGCGGTCGTCACAAAATATTCTCACTAGCTCTCACTTTGAAGACCGGCGCTGTGGTCAGTCTGGGTGCTCTCGATATCCAACTGCGGTCTTTTTTACGTTCAACTAATTTCAAATGTGAAGGTTACCTATTTTCATCGACTTTTGATGATGATGATGATGATGATTATGATGATGATCAAAAAATAAAATAGCTCTTCAGGGCTCTTCAGCACTGAATAGCTCTGAGAGAGGGGTTCTTCAGAACATAAAACATACAAACACATAAAATTCGACGACAAATGGTCTTAAGCTTTCTGCCTTCATTCACTGGCTTACTGCTACCTTTAAAATATCAAGCAAGAGGGGGGTCTTTCTAATCTGCGTCTTCTGGTTCGAGTTGCAACTCGAGCACCTTTATTAGTCGGTGCCTGCGAGTCAGCGGTGGCAGCGTTGGTGCCAGCGATCGGCTAGTCTGCCCATTGCCACTTCTAAAACCTTCAACTTGCTAAAGCTATGTCGATGATCTTGGTTCTTCTCTTTGTTTTGTTTTACTCTTTGCATTTTCAAATGAGTTGTTTTCTTGTTAATGTGCCAAGAAGACTTTTCAGTAAACTCTGCGCTCTTTGACCGAATCTAAAATCACCTACAAATCTCATAAAATAAAAATAGGAAACGGGTATGCAGAATGCAGACTTGAAGAGTTTTTTGGCCGATTGGTTTATTTTGTGTGACCTAATTCATTAACCATTTCCACGCGTAAAATCCACAGAACGTTTATCGCTCATCAGTCAACACGGCTGGATAAACCGGCAAAGAACCGTTCATTTGGAACGACATGAAGCTGTTTTAAGCGCTCGCTGAATTGCTAAAATGGATCTCGGTTAGCATAATAATTACGATTTAGCAATAAAACGATTCTCGTTTCAAATGTGTTTATACATTTTCAAACCTGAGGGCCTAGCCAAACGGCATTCGCTTCGAAGCGATTCCATTTCTACAGTCGTAATACAATACAATAGACAACGTGACATATCGATAGCTAACGTCAATCCCATACAATTGAAGTTTTAGTACAGTCAAATTAGGTGATTTTTTGCAAAAGTGTGGAACTAAATAGATGTAGTCATGAAAACTTTTCTAATTGTTTTGTATGGCTTTAAAATCACCTCTAATAAAAAGCATCAGTAATTTCACCCTCCGGAACTGGGTGAAATAGGGTGAAAACCATAAAAATATCCGTAACTTAATGGGGGAAATAGAAGTAGTCGGTGCAATTTGGCATAGACTTTGAACCGTTATAATCTACATTTGCACCAAGTATTTTTTAAATCCGACATACGGAACATACAAAAAAAAAACATTTACAAAAAAAACTTTTTGTGGTTATTATGGCTCCGGGAAAATTAAGGTAGTCGGTGCAAATTGATATACTTATCAGAAAAATGTTCGAAATACATTACCAGATTTGCACCATGGTGCGTCTCACGGAAGGCACTTTTCCATATTTTATTGTCGCTCTACTTCCGGGAAAATTAATGTAGTTCTGGAAATTGACTTAAACTTATTCATTTAATGAGTACTACATCCGCCGGAAGTTTTATACTTGTTTTTTTTTACGGTAGATGCATTTGTTCAACACTGTGTTCCCTACATACACGTGGTTTTTATTAAAATCATAATGCACTAAGACAGTCTGTCTATACGTAATTTAACTTGCTTCAAGTAATTTCTTTCTATTTTAAAATTTACGGCCTTTTTAAGTTTGTACCTAATATTTAAAAGGGTTCCGTAAGCGCCAGAAACGGTGCAAACCTAGGATAAGCTTCTTTTCGTGTCATCTAACGTTTCCATAAGAATCCACGACTACACGACTTAGGTCCACACTTTTTGCTAATTTGCCTGTACTATTTTCTACTGGCGTCATCGCTATTAGAATTTTACTTTGTCTACGGCCTCAGCTCTGCAGTAATTTTTCGGCCATTACTGCCATTATTCGATTGCCAAGCGTGGTGATTATAGCAAAGCCCCCCATAGCATACAATGAGGGAAGCCACGTCTAGCAGAGGACGTCTCAAAGCAACTGATGATGGTTAAATAAAATCCTAGGGCTTCAGATGCTAAAGATGAATAAACATGGTCTCTATAATTTGTTTGCAGAATCTCATTTCAGTACAATCACGAAAACTAGCTGTATTTACTTAGGATCCGACTGACTATTCATTTATTTGTTTACTTATTGTTCTAACTTGAAACTGTACTATCAAACTGGTGCCTCTAAAGAGACTATCAAGCTGCGACTAGACTTATTTAGCCATGTTTTCCTGAACTTTATAGGTACATGTTGTTTTATTGGGTGAAATGTTTTTGATAGCATTTTCGGGCAGAGACAGGTTGAAGAAGTAGGCACCTCATAGAACTAGGTTCATATTATGTAGATTCTGTTTTCTGTATCGAATTAAATTTTTTTTTTTTTTTTCAATCCTTGGTTTTTATATTCTTCGGTTCACATCAAATCACTTCATTCTTTCAGGCACTATCAAATCCCACTCAAGCTCTAACTTTTCAAGGTCGCACGTGTGCCAGTGATTTTGTTTGCCATCGCACGCGGCTCGTCGAATACCGATCACGGATTCCCGGCTCATCCCGGGTTCCCGCGTGAATCCCGCCAAATGGGGGCGATTAGGCAATCTGTCCCATTTCAAACCGCTTCAAACTCGTATCAACCAGTTTTTGGGGCATGGTAATTGTTTTTCAGCAATTTGCCGTCGAGTTTGGCTTTGTAAAGTTAAATAGGTTACGTTGGTAGTAAACAAAGTTTCAGCATCACAAAATGGTGAGCGTTACTTATGATCCCTTATTCTTCATTAGCCTATAGAAGTCCACTGACGGAAATAGGCCTCCCCCTAGGACGCCAAAACGAACGGTCTTAAGCTGTCAGTGCTCAATCCACTGACTTCCTACGACGTTTATAATGTCCATCGAGCGGCGGGTCTCTTCTACCACGTCGTTCAACCCCCTTAATTAGACCTCCTTATTGTAGGTATGAAATTTGACCTCATATTCTACACTGTCCATAGCTAATCTAGGTACCTAATAAGTCTTTCTCAGTTCCCGATTATGTATACCTGGTAACTTAGTAAGATAGTGTAGAGCAGCCCTCCACTCGGTGGACCAGTGTCGTTGGTGACTGTCATAGGAAGTCAGGACGGAGGCGGCTCAAGACCGTTCATCGTGGAATTCTATAGGAGAGACCAGAGGTCTATATCCAGCATTGGACGTTAAACAGCTGATGATGATGATGATGATGATGATGACCTGTAAAGTTGTTGATATACTTGCAATCTTTCCTTTCTCCGACTTGACTTGTTTCGACATATTTTTCAGGTAACAGCTCTTCTAGCCCTTAGTGCTGGGGCAGCATTCGCGAGCACCGGAGCCCTCTACGTCACGGAGCGACTGAGGTTGGGACCTCGTGGTGGTACCCAGCTAGTAGTGCGTGTGGCTGTCAATACTCCTGGCAGAAAGAATATAACAGGTTAGTTGGAAACTAGTTATAATCAAGCGTAGAATTGGAAGTTGAAGAAATCGGCGTTAGTTGACACACAGTAATAGTGTAGGAGGAAGCAATGAGTAATATGACCAAAACAAAAAAACTATTGTCATAATTTTCTTGGAGAGGTTGAATAAAGAATGTTTCTTTTAGCTAATCTTCATGTGGGACAAAAGTTGCTTGCTGGAAACCTGGCTTATCAACGATAATGACGAAAGCTAAAATGCCATCAACACGCTTCTGCAATTGCATGATAGATTCCTGAAATACTTTGATAATTCTAACAAAATCAACACTACAAATTGGCGTTTTTAATTAATGCAAAGGCTCTCAAATCTCGACCAAGTAATCCGCGAAGCAAAATATTTTAATGAAGTTTGCAACCCGAATTCTTAACCTCGGCTCGCCCCGACATAATTGTGAAATTAAAAGCTACCCGAAAGTTCAGCTCCCGAAAGTTCTGGAGTCTATAAATAGGTGAGCTGCGTCTGTATTACGTAAGGAAAGCAGTGGAAATTTTCAGAAAGTTTCAATTTTCAAACTCATATTGCATGCTTTGAACCCGTCAAAACGAGGATTCGTGCATATCTTGCACAAAACGTCATTTTGACGGTACAAAGCAAGCAACAAGAGTATGAATGCTGAATGCATTCGAAAATTTCGATTGCTTTCCTTATGGAATACGGACGCTGGTGAACTTTGCTACATAAAACGTAGGTATACGTATCTACGTAGGTAAGTACTACATGTTTGTCGGAACATGGAAGAGTTTCATTCTGAACATACGAGCACGGTGTGTCATAGATAAGTTTGAATAAATGGTTAGTTCAACTTGCAACTTAGTAGTTAGGTACTCTATTTCAGCATAAGTTATTAAGATATTCTTGGATTTCAGTTTTTATTCAATCAATTTGTTATAATCTCGGCATCTACCAGAATCTATGATCGACTTTCCTAAGTCACATAAAATATGACTCGTGATGAGTGACTTATATTTTTCCCTATCATCAAGCTTTTGTCCACTGCTGTGCATAATTATCTCTCAATTTGACTACCGACTAATAATACTTACTAATAATACCAATAATACTCAATAAATTATGAATTAACTAGACTTCGGCTATCTACCAAAATCTGAAATCTTTCATAAGCTGAGCAAAATAGGTGACATGTTTATCATCTTTTTGGAAAGGATACGTCGACAATAATTTTTCCATCACAATCTCTTTTATATAAATCTAACAAACTTTCTTGAAAGGATATTATTCCTTGCAAGGTAACCTGCTGCTTTGTCTAACAAAAGTTTGAACAAAACAAGTACACTTGAATCATTTTCTTTGCTGGAAATATTCCGCTTCATCTTGTTGACATTGTAAACAATTTGAACATCTTATAGCTCTTCAGTATCAATGCTACTTTGATTAATATTGATATTTTGTGAAACGATACAAAGATAATTGAATTTAAGTACTTACTTGTACAGGTACTTTTAAAAGGGGTTTCTTAAAAATAGCTTTAGAGACTTTTAGTGTAACGCTGGTACAGTCCTGAAGATGATAATGCTAATTTCTAGCTGTAACAATTGGTGCTTAATACAGCAGGTAAGTACAATAGTACCGGCTCATGTTCTCATTACAATTATCGCAATACCTTAATGAAATTGAATCTTGAAATTGAGAGAAAGAAAGAAAGAAATAATTAATTTTTATAAGTTTTTTACTGTGTGCAAGTTATGTCTTTTACTGAGTAAGATGATCCAGCAACCAGACCCGCAACATACCTTTAAATCTAATTAAAGGTTGCTCCTTGATATTTTTAGGTAGGATATTATAAATTATCAAACTCTTGTACAAAAAACAACTGTTATTAAGCAGTTTTTGTCATGCAGTGCAGTTAGCGGAGTAAATTTGTTCACAAAACGCTCACCATTCCTAGTGTAACATACATACATGTCGCTAGCCTTCCTAAATAAATACATATGCCGTTTAAGAAAAACATGCAATCTCACGTAAAGGCATACTGGAAGAGTTATACGCGTGCTCGAAACTGAATAGTAATTTAACGGCATCGACCTCTCCACTCGTAAATTCCTCTCATAATTTCAGAACTGACGGGAATTGTTTTATCTCGTAGTGAAGCCATTTGGGCGACACATTTTATCTCTAGCCTTTATACTTTATAGTTATGTTTCGGATGTCCCAAATCAGAGCGAATAATCGTACATGCGAGCGAAGTTTTGCGGCCTCCGACAATATTTCTAGCTAGTTTGACATTGCTTATTATCTGAATGCTTAAGTGTTTTCGAAATACAAATATCCTATACTATTGAACGAACAATATTTGTTTAATTATTTGAGATCTCGAAAACGGTTCTAACGATTTCGATGAAATTTGGTATTTTTTTTATTTATTTATAGACGAGCAGCTTTCGCAATCAATACAGTGTATTGGGCAAAATATCGATCTCTAGGTTTCATCTCTGCGAAAACGCACTTTTCTGAGTTTTCCGAGAGAAAGCTCGATCACCCTTCTTAATTGGACAAATAGGCTCTAGGTTTTTTGTGGAACTATTTAGTGAAACTCAAAATGTTTTAGGATGAGTGATGAGAGTTTGACGACCTCTGTGGCGTGGCGGGCGAGTAGCCGGCTGAGGTGCGAGAGGTTGCAGGTTCGATTCCCGCTGCGGGACAAATGTTCGTATGATCTGCAAATATTTGTTTCGGGTCTGGGTGTTATAGTACCACGGTACTCGTATTTCCTGATTTCTACGACACAGGGAATCCTAGTGTGGGATCAAGACTACGTATGTGTCTGTTTGGGTGTTATGTAATCTCTTCCTATGCCCTTCACTCATCCTGTAATTAGAGAAGTGCATTGTAATGCAACGAGGTCACTATTCTGTTCATTATAATAAATAAATAAATTTTACTTTACACAATAAATTATTGCCTACTTATTTCTAAGCATAGTTTGTTTTTTTAATGTCCAGTGGAGGTGACCGGATACAGTGCTGACAACTGCTCAGTCTCATACACGTCGTTCAACAACGAGACCCTAGTCGGCTCCGTCATCAGATCCGCCAGCGTGCTGGTGCTGCCTGAGGGGCTGCATCGTAGTGACACACAGAGCGCCTACTTCTGTGCTAATGGTGAGTTATCAACTTCATCAATAGGGACCTAATTATCAATTTTATATCTCAGGGTTCGAGGCGCGGTGCAATGGCACAAAGGAAAGATGTAAAAATTTCAAATAAATAAATAAAGTAATAAGATAAGTAATAGTAGTAAGATAATTTTTAACATAAACTGAGCTTAGTTGATCTCAATTAAGAGTAATTAATAGGCTATTAATATATCCTCGTATGACGCAAGCGAAGCTGTGGGCGGATGCCTGTATTTTATAATAAAACAAAAGTTACAAATATCGTGATAATGATGATTATCATGTCTATCAGTGGGGTAAGCACGAATATCTACGGTATCGATAGTCGATGTCAAATATTGCCTAATGGACATCGCGGTAGTTCGAAATTCTTGTAATTTGATTGGTTTATATTTGACATTTATGATCGTCTTGATATCGATGAATGTTCGTGCTTGGGCCTCAGTTGAATTCTGCATGTATAATTTTTTTTTTTGTAAAATAAAAAAAATAAAATCAGTCTTAATTTTTCTTAACTAAAACAAAATTGAATAAAATTATATCTTTGTAACTTCAAACATATTTATGAACTCCTTAGAGGTTAATGGGTATAGGCCTTGTAAAAAAAGGCAAAAGTTGCCAAACCTTCTTCTATTTATTTATTTATTATTTATTACTTCTTTATTTTTCTTTCTGTTATGCTGGGCCACATTATTGGGCTACGGCGAATGTTTGCGTTTTGTGTCCCTGTCTGTCGTTTTACGAATGATGCATACAGACAGGGACACAATTCGCCGTAGCCCGCTAATGTAGCCCCAGCAATTCCAGCATAAACGATACCCTAAAGATGAGTGTGGGACTGAAAGTTTGGTTTTAAGTTACTCTGTATCTATAGAACTCATATTCTGCAGTATTCAGATACTGTAAAAGTTAATCCTTATTTGCTCATCTTCCAGAACATCTGGCTGTTTCCTCCCGTGGCTCCTGGGAATGGCAATGGGTGGCTGCGCCGAGGAACCGAGCTGGACTGGTGCTGGAGTTGCGAGCTCAAGGCGCGGCTCATGTAGCGCTCTCAGCGGTGCGAGGACCGTCAGATGACATGTACCGAGTTGTGTTCGAGAGAAGTCGCGTGTGGATTGCTAAAGGAAAACATGGTGATTTGGTTTGAAAAATCACCAAAACAACATAACCAACGTTGGTTCCCATTCAAATGATACAGCAGAGGAGATTAGGTCTAATTGATCAAGTCTTAAACCAAATCTTTCTTATACGCTTAAAGTGCTAATTTTCTTCTCCAATAGGAATCATAATATTCTAATTTCAAGTGCTTAAGACGTTCCGTTTTGGAGTGCATTGTGCGTTGTCACCGTGTGAATTCTACCCCAGCCAGTTCATCTCCTTAAAGTAATGAAGCAGGACTTTGTATTCAAGGATGATTGAGAGCAGGATCTAAGTAGCTCCTCATCTTGGCCCTGACCTTTTTTGTGGCTGAACAATTTAAGACCACATGCTTCATCTCTTTTTTCTGTAGGCAGAGACTTATAGGATTCGACTGTCAAGATGATTAGCAAACAAAAGTAAACAACCAAAATGAATTTATTTGAAACAAAATAGCAGGGTATACATTTTAATGGGAAACTATGATGGTGAACGCCCTTCTCCTTATTATGTCTCTCGAATGAATAGAACCCCATGTGACCGAGTATATGGAACTAGTCAATAGGACTGCTGAGAATAATCCATCCAATGGGAAGTTTTCTGACAGGTGAAAGAAAATAGTTCTAAATCCATGCATAGATGGCGCAGTCCAGATATGTTATAATTTTTTTTTGTTATAGTTGAAGCCGGACCAAGTGTCTACTTGGTCCGGCTTCAACAGCCGTACAGCAACGGTCTATAGTAGACTTGAAAAACGAGCCGAGTCACCGCCTCCCTGAAAACTTCCCATTGAGGCACTATCTATAAGTTAGTTAAAGTATTTCAACAATTTGTATAAAAACCCTTATCCATCATTCCAGGTTATGACGTCCATCTAGCAAGTGCCGAGCAGACTGATGAGGAATGCTCGAGTGCGGACTCCTGGTGCGCCTGGTGGGTGTGGTGGGAAGGGGGCAAGCTCTCAGTGGGGCGAGGAGCTGCGCCCTCGGAACGGAGGCTACTAGTCTGGCCCCTGGCTAATGAAATGAGGATCAAGTTTGTTGGATTCAGCGCACTTTGGGGCGAAAAGGCTGATTTCAGGCAAGTTATTTTATCATCATCGGGTCACATTGTTCATTCACTACTACCTCCTTTGTGTTAAGAGTTTTAAACAGCCCAATTTGCACTCAGCCTCGTGTCGTAAAAAGATACGTATATAGTATACATCCTTCATCCTTCATTCACGTGTTTCCTTTGCTGAACAGCAGATAGCTTCCGAGTATCATGGCTGCTGTGACTACAGCAGCATTCTAAATTGAGGCTGAAAAACAGCGTGGCGGAGCCCTCGTCCTTTTCTCTTACACTACCTTGTCTATCTACTTTTATCTTTAATATTATATTTGTACCTTTGTAACTAAGATAAAATATAAGTATTAGTGTCAGTGAAAAAATGCCCTTTTTTATTTTTTTTGTCCTTATGAGCAATGCCACTTGTGAAGAAAACGATTTCCTCTGTTTCATATACTTACTCATCTTTTTTGCATCATTTATAGTATATATAATAGTCTAGTAGCAATAGACTATTTGGGGAAGTTACTAATTTTCTGTAACACTGTGTTAAACTCTAAGGAAACAGTGCAAGTGCAGTGCTCTTGTCATTGTATTTTTGTAAAATAAACGATTTGTTGGGGAATAAAGCTTCTCGAGTGGTGACCACACACCAGATGATGTTTCAGGAAGGCCCTCCTTTTGACGTACTCGATATTATAAACGTCGCTGGAAATCGATGGATGGCGGTGGCTCAAGAGCGCTCGTCATGGCATTCTAGGGGCCTATGTTTAGCAGTATACTTCTACTGGCTGATAATGATGATGATGAAACGATTTGTATTGTTTCTATTTAATGTTTCTGAAGGTCCAGTGTGGTGATTGACGCTGTTATTTTTTTCTAATTCGTATACCTTCTCATTCCTCATTTGATTTTCAGAATCTGGAACTTCAACGAAGAAGCTGGTTTCTCTCAAGTCCTTGAACTGGGTCTGCCACATGGAGTGGTCCCTGGCTCTGCAAGTGGTACTCTACTGATCTCTGGCGGACTCCACCTTCCGTTATACAGCTTCCAATCAGACTCCACGGATCAATGGACGGAGGTGTGGAGAGACTCGCAGTTGTCAGCTGCCTCAGCGAGCTTGGCACCACTGTTGGCGTTGGAACATATTCCGCATTTGGTTGATGATGCGGAGAAGGAAAGGATTTTGAAAAAATTGCCCGAACAGGTAAGCTTTGTAGGTGCAATGGAGCAACAGCGCGTATTCTTAAGAATTGTCAACAGCACCCTGCAAGTTTCTCCCCCTTTCTTTTTAGTATGGGTGCGCTGCTGCTTCGTGCCAACATTAGAGTGGGGCCAACCCTTAGGCTTAAAATAATTATGTCTTCTATATTTGCTGCAAGAATCGTTTATTTTAAAAATATGCATCTTCTTATGCATAACCAAAATTACCAGACAATTCACCAGAGAATTATTAACAAAAAAATGTATTTTCCATTGCAGGTTCAAGTGCTTCTCTCCTTTCGAAAAAGCGACAACTCATTCAGTGACCACCCAGCCATGAGCAGTCACTTATCTACCATCAAAATACTAGAAATTCTTACCAAAATTCAGTCCTACTACCCAATCGACCCTGAACTACTTCTGTCCATCAAGAAATGGATCCAATCACGGCAAAATCCCGATGGTTCGTTCACACCGCTGTCTGCTGACAAAGAAGTAGATTATTACCCAGTAGATATGAAGCAATCTAATGGCACACAGCAAGATGTCGACGTCAATGAGTATTATTATTATGATAAGGATGGGAATATGACTGAGGAGGAAATAGAGTGGGAGAGGAGAGTTGAGGTTACTGCTGAGACACTGGCGACTTTGCTTGAAGTTGGAGTTGAGAACCAGGTAGGTTTTTCAAGGATTGGTAGGTAGGTACTATCCTATTTAATAATTTTTAGTCCTTGAAAAAGCCATTTTTTAACTTATTTTTTAGGTGGATGCAGATGTCGCAGTCAAAGCACAAAGTTACCTGGAGAAGAATCTGCACAATCTAACGTCACCAGCCGCTTTAGCTGCAGCGGTCTTAGCTTTAGTTCTTGCCAGGTTTGTTTTCTTTAGATATATGTATTGTTTTCATTAAAATACCTTGAGAATCGTACATCATATTGTTTTCCAAAAACCATCAGTAGAGGTCAAATTAACAAGGAAGCTTATGCCATATTTCAGGAGTCCAGTAGTTCCAGAAGCGCTGATAATCCTTAGAAATGCGTCGACAACAGAAGAAGGGGAGTTTGGATGGCCAGCGCCGAGAAAAGATGCCGCGGATTGGCTGCTCGAAGAGACCTCAAGGAATATAAAAACTACTTCTTATGGTAAACTATTATTAACAGCAAACATCGTAACATAAAACATAAACCAATTGATCACCCTGTTAATTTACAACAAAACGAACTGTCCAAAATATCTTACAAATGCACTTCTGAAATTAATTCGATATCCTCCAAAGTTTCTCTCTCTGTCAACAGAAGCAGTAACAATGGAACAGTACGTAGCTGGTGTCCGAGTGCTTCTAACAGCATGTGCTCGAGGAGCTTTAGCCGAGGGAGAGGCTGCTGCAAGATTCCTCTACTACCGAGCGTCCACACTGCAGCGACACCCGAGTCTAGCTTACAGCGCTACCAAAGCTGCTGCGCAATATGCCGCCTTGGCTCATGATAGGTGAGTACTCTTCACATCATTAATGTGAATGTCAGTCGATCATGCAGCAGTGTGTACAGCAGAGCAGTTTTACATCCATCATCAGCATCAAGGGATAGACGTCAATTGCTGGACATAGGCGTCTCCTATAGAATGCTATGGTGAATTGTATTAAGCTGCCTCCATCCACCCCTTTAAAATGTCGTCCGTCTATCAGTTGGGGGTCGTCCGGTTCGTAGTCACCACTCGAGAACCTTTATAGGAGGCCTAACGGTGGTCGGTTTTGCGAAGCTACTCGATTTACATCCGCTAGCTAACTATTATGTTTTATCATTGATCATATCATTGATTCTTGCACGCTTGGTGTCTTTTATCATTTTGTATTTGTGCCCCAAATCTATGCAGATATTTCTGTTAGATTATGTTCGATATGTGTTCTTCTTCGTATTCTTTTGAGATTTTTTTTCGTTCTCAGGCACAGATCACTGACCGTATCACTGGCGACCGCGGGAATGGAGTTGACAGATACGTTAGAGCTCCGAGCGAAGACTCCGCCCAGACCCCTACAGTTGCCAGGGCTACCCACTAAAGTCTTCGTGTATGCAACTGGTGCTGGATGTGCTACTGTTCAGGTATCTGGAAAATACAGTGTAGGCTTTTAGGTAATGGTAAAAATAAGAATTCTGATTTTATGGATACAAACAAAATGATTGGTAACGAACTGTAGGCGTGGAGTAGGCGATCCATGAGCTGAATGTTCGTGGTTCACCAAAATTTTTTTGTGAAAAATGATGAAATTGGCCATCATAGCCAGAAGGTTTCTAAATTCATTGCAATTTTTTAGCCTGCTTGTTATTCGTGCTATGTGATCCAATCAGTGTAGAGGTGCCACTGTGCATTGTAAATTTAGATATTTTCTTAATATTTTTATTTTGTTTCTAGGGCACGATCTCTTATTCCACGTACACGCCTAAACCCGAGAACACTTTGCTGAACATCCAAGCTGCTATCATTGAAGAGATCCGGGCCGAAAGAAGCAGCATTGAAGACCTGCAGGGAAACTTGCCTACTCTTATCATCAAAACTTGCTTTAAGTGAGTACCTTGTAAATAATGAACTGTCTGTACTCTACATACGAACATTGTAAAATACGATGTGATGAGAGGTTGTAGTATTGTTTGCTACTATACTCCAAAAATACCTTGCCATAATTATAGTAATTTCTGTATGCAAGAAACAGAATTTACCGTAAAATGGAGCCCTTAGGAACATAGTTTTTGCTCCCTAACAGTGTTTAATGTCAGATAAGTTACGGCAGCACTCTCAGTCTCCAATATAAGTGAAGTGGCCATTGAGTGGTACGATATCAAAAAACCTTTCATAAGCTATAGGTAGGTACTGAGGAACCATTCAGCTCTACTTTAGCCCTTTAAAGTGTCACCATTAGATTATCTCTTGCAGATGGAAAGGGAAAGAGCGCTCCGGTATACTTCGCCTGGAGTCATCGCTGTTCTCAGGCTATGAGCTACATTCAGTGAACCCTGTTGTTTTGGACGGTGCAACCTTTGCAGACTTACATTATGGATCACGCGGCGAATCTGTTTGGTTCGTCTTTGCAAACGTAAGTTTTCCATGGTTATTATATAACAATAATTATTTTTTATTAATGATATACCTAGCTCAAGAGTTTTACCGTAGCTGTCCTTGCTAACTGGTTTTTTGTTGTGTTGATTTTGAATCAATAACTTTGAATTTACTGTAGAAACATTCATTACACACGTATTTATTTTTTGTCTTACAGATTAGCTCTACTTGCCCAGTTTGTGTGACCTACGAGATCCGATCCAAATTCGTCATCACCAGCCTCCGACCAGCATTTGCAAAGATTTATCCATCAACGCGTCCTGATATGGCTGTCGAGACATTTTTCCATGCTAGACCAGGCAGTCCGTTACTGAGAGGCATCACTGATGATGATTTCATCACCTGGTTTGACAAAACAGAAATTGCTAGCCTCAAAACGAACGCTAATATAGACAACATATGTGAATGCGGTCGAATTTGTAGCAGAGATTATGAGTTTAGAAAACCTCATGTTAACAAAGATGATGCTGAACAGAATGACATCGACACACCAACATCTGCTACTGAGGAAAAAACTACGATTGCTGACTTTACCACTTGCAATACCACTGAGCTCACTACTAGTGAAGCAATAACGACTGCAGAACAACCGGCAGAAAATCATGAAACTACTGCTAAACCTGTCACTGAAACAGATAAAAATACTGTATCTGCTAAAATCACAACGAATAGTGTATTAAATAACATTACTGAAGAAGAACTAGTATCCACGATTATGTCAAATATGACTTCACTTGATGATGCGACGATTGACGACCCGATTATAATCCCAACAGTGACTTATAAAAATAAAACAGATGTTCAAGAAATGAGTAACAGCATTGAACCACTACCTTCAAAAGCTAATGGTGAACTAATTGTTCAGAAATCAGTCGTAACTAAAAACACGCCAAAAAAAGAAAATCTAAAGAAAAAACCACTAATTCGTAGAAAAGGTACACTAAAAGCTACTTATGGTGACAAACACGACAAGTTATTCTTTTTAGCACAAGATATTGCTAGTACCAATAGTACTTCTACTCAGAAAAACATTGAAATCTTAAGCACTCAAATTACTTTATTTCCCAATGAGAACAAAAAAGCAATTATTCACAAGTTGATTTCAAATAAAACAGACGATGTGTTAATTTCCAATAAACCAACGAATGTTTCACCCACAAATCAATCTGAAAGTATAGTTATTTCTACAACAACCGAATTGACTCATTTTGAAAAAGTTGATTCCGACAAAACTACTACTTCGATAGAAACTCGTTCTATAGCTCATTCCGGTACATCGACCGTGGCTCATACAATAACGACTATAACAAAAAACAACATCAAATCAATGCATTATAGAACTAAGAAACCAAAAGCTATTACTCAAATAAAGAAACCTCCCGTGATCCACGCAGTAGAAAAAGATATAAACAAGACCGATGGAATAATCGTTGATAAGGAAAACAACAAGACTAAAAAGAAAGCAAAATACGCCTTTGAAAAATACACCTTGAAAACTTTGAAATCAATAAACACGGAAATTCATCAAATACCTCCCACACCTATTTCTGAAACTTCTAAATCTTTAGCGGAACCACCCAAATCGGACATTGCTCCAGAAAACAAAGGAAGCTTTGAAATACTGGACAAAAATAATTTAGGATGGGAACTGTTGAAAGAAGGTTCAGATGTGGACGTGACGAAAATAGATGATAAACTTCAGAACAGATTAAATTTATTACAAAACGTGTCAAACATCATCGAGAATGAAAACCGATCCTTATAAACTTTGTTGTGTAATTATAAGATGTAAAAGACTCCAGTAAATCAGTATTTTTGTATCACTTTGTGTCACACATACCTTGAACTTGTCTCGATGGTCATTCCTAAAGCACATCTTGTTGATCGTTAGTACTTATCTGCACTAATTGTTTATATAATTTTAGGATTGTGTGTGAGCTGTAAATAGTTGAAATAAGCAATTTAAATTAAGATGAAATGCGC
Source organism: Epirrita christyi (assembly GCA_951392215.1). Classification (NCBI taxonomy): domain Eukaryota; kingdom Metazoa; phylum Arthropoda; class Insecta; order Lepidoptera; family Geometridae; genus Epirrita; species Epirrita christyi. The sequence goes on along the minus strand of OX595842.1, from coordinate 3,847,914 downwards.
TGTGACTATTGGATGTGTGAATGTTTTGATTGCAAATGCTCAAAGCCCTATATTTTAATTTTAGTAATTCCTTGTTACTGTAGACTTCTATACTCTTGTAGCGACTTAGCCTAACCTAACCTAGTAAAGATGAGATACCTTTTAATAGAAATAAAATACAATATACTCAATGACTCCTAATAAGAGTTAGTCAGTAGAAAGCTGATCATAAAATTAGAAGAGCTAGATGCTTATAGTCAAACATAGATAGAGAATCTGCATTCCAGTGAATGCCAACTGGTAGATTCTCAAAATTCACTTAGATGATCTTTATTGATAACTCTACTAATACTTTAGTCTATGAAGTTAGTGATGAAATGATTTTACTGATGTATATAGGTTTAATGAAGGTTGCCAAAATCCTCACTAAAAATACTTGTGTTCCCTAAGATTTAGTCGTGTATTCCTTTAGATTCTAGTTTAGTCTTAAATATACTAATTGCTATATGCCCCAGAATTTCCATCCGTCTAATGTCTTCTGTATCTATTGTATGTAACCTAGTATCTTACTGTAGTTCTCTAGATGTCTTTTTTTTACTGAAATTGTAAATCAGTAGATTTTCATCATTAATTTTTACTGCTAATAATTTATTTATTTGTACTGTTTTTATGTATTCAACATTTTTATACCTATCATAACGAGTCAAGTACTACAGTTGACATCTTTATCTTTCAATAATGTTGGTTCTTCTTGTAGATTTAACTTGATTTCATAATATAATGTTGTTTATTTATGTTTCATCTCTATTTATTTCTGAGAATTTATCAACTTTTTGATATAATCACAAGTTACTCTGAGTATCTGTATTGTCTAAACGTCGTATTGGTTTACAATTTCATGTCTCTGTAGTTTCTATCTTAGTATTCTATGTACGATTGTATGCATGAGGTTGCACTGTACTTCTCTATATTTTCCTTTCCTATTCAAATATATATATATCCATAAAATATGTATCTTGTACATGTAGTATATGTAGCTTCTATGTAGTTTTCTTTATATTACTGAAATAATAAAATTAAAAGTTTTTATTCTTTCGTTTATATTATATTTCCGAATAGATTTTGCTTCCCTGAATGTTTGTGTAGGTGAGAATGAAAACCATTAAATTTTTCATTGTTGTAAAGTATTCTAAAATTAAGCACAATTAACTAGAGTTTAAGTAAGGTTGTATGATAATATAGGTGCTTGTGCAGAGGATTGTCAATTTTCCAATGTAAAGTCTCATTTTGGTGGTTTATATTACGATTAAAGTATTTATGCTTACATTATTATAAAACTAGTCATTGTAAAATAATTCAATATACTTACTGAAGCATATTAATTAGGAAGAATAAAGATAATACAAAACTATCATTGTCTTATTTAAATACTACACCTAATAATTTATTTTGTTTTGAAACATATTGAAGAATGAAGTATAGAGTCTGTAAGGTTGAAAAAACGTTGAAAAATAAAACCAACAATTAATTATTTCTTTTTTCATTGCATGTATTCGGTAACATTACAATCATTATTGATTAGTAAAATATTTTACACATAGAATTAACAAATGAACAAGTTATGACAGTTTGAAAATTGACACTACTTTTAAATTCAAACAAGAACTTCTGATTATAACATGTGGAAATAAATAAGAAGGAAGATATCTATTTGTAATGAAGAAGACATTGACTATAATATTTATGAGAGGTGTGAATGCTTAGTACGGTAGATCACGGACATTATAGAGGGCCTCCACTGGAGTCACTCCTCATCTCCTCCGGGCGTACGCCAGCCAAGTCGGCAGGTCCGGCTTCTGTGAAAAACAAAACAATTTTAGGACCTATAAAGCGAAGCCATAACAACCATTTTGTATGTTTAGATTACAGACTCAATTGATAAGAGATAGGCAAGTAGATGGCTGAGATTGAAAGGTCAGGCTAAGTCTCTCAGATGGAAAAATAAACAAAAATAAATATCTTTGTTACAAAAACTGACGCAAATACCTATAACCAACCATAGTAGATTAGGAAGGAGGCTTGATTATGCCCTACTACTTGTTTTTAATGATGATGATTTTAGCATAATCTGCATACATACAGAGGCCCAAGCACGAACATCTAACGTAACGTAACGTCTTGGTAACGTAAATTATTCGTGCTGACACCACTGTTTCAAGTTTGGGTGTTTGAATACCAGACGCTATATAAATGTGTGTTATTTAAATGAAATACCAAAACAACTTTAAAAAATAAATCATTTAACATTTTGCATTACATTTGAAATCTATTAATTTTAAGTGCAGGGAATCATTTCAAACCTCAAATTAAAGTAGAATCCGGAGTTAATCCTACTTCCTACTAATACTAGTGGTTCGCCCCGAACTGAGACCTCGCGATGACACCTTTATCAGCCCGACTACTTAAGTAAGGAATAAACGCAATATCTCTATAATTTCCTTTTTTTTTATTTTCTCCTCGTGGTAATTAACACATCATCGAAATAACTTTTGAATAGGACTAAGCAACGAGGCATTCATACTACCAGAGACAAGTAACTTGTCTACGATACTACATACCTGTTAGTATATCAAGTACCTAACGAATTAATTAGTAACGTCCTTTTGACAAAATCATAGAACTCCAACGTCATTCAAATTCCTAGAAATGGGAGGTCAACAACGGATATTACATTGGTTTAATGTTTTATAGGGTACATGTCTCGAAATTCTTCAACTTCAGACTTTTCCCTGTAGTTGTGACACAAAAGCCACTAGCATACCAAATTTCAGCATTGTGGGATTGCTGGAAGTACCCTAGAATTTTTGATTTTTACGTTTTTTATTTTCCCTAATATCTCGGAAACTACTAAGTCTAAATACTTATTAAAATCAGTTTTGAAATGTCCAACCAAAGCGCTTTCATTAGACACCCCACTTAATCTGACTGTCTCACTTTTATTTTTTTTACCCCTCTTGGACCCCAATATCTCAGCAACCTCCTAACCGACATAGCTCATAACCTTACCTACAAATTGTACCAATACTATCTACCCCCATACCAAATTTCATGAAGATCGGATTAACGGTTTGGAAGTTTTCATCGGACAAACATACATACATACAAACGCCGATTCTTCCAACTTGACTCAGAGAACTCGCTTCGCTCGTTCAATTATAAACGCGGAAGTTTGTGAGTATGGATGTTTGTTACTCTTTCACGTAAAAACTACTGAATGGATTTGAGTGAAATTTGGAATGGAGATACTTTACGCCCTGGGTTAACACATAGGCTACTTTTCATCATCATCATCATCAATTTTCATCATTATTCACGCGGGCGAAACCGCGGGGCGCAACTAGTTCACAATAATTACGACAATGCGTCTTTTTTTTTAAGTTTCAATTTGGATACGACTTTTGTGTATCTTTGTAAGTAGGTATAAAATCCTATTTTTTATTCTATTAACACAAAAATACCAGAGTGACTAAAGGAATACAGAATTTATCAAGGCATAGATGCAATAATTGTGGTTTAAAGTTTAGAAGCATGAATGTGAGATACTATAAAATTATTTAGGTTGCAAGATACAGTCATAATATGATCATCAAAGCACGTAGAAAAATGCAATAAAAGCCATATTGAATAAAATATTTCAATAAAGCATAAAACTCTGGGGCACGATTTAATATAGGATAGAATATTGTTCGATAAACGCACGGAAACGACTCGAGTATGAATAAATGAAACGGATGTTTATTGAAAATAGTAAGAAGTTCATCAGAAGTGGCCTTTACAAGGCGTGGTTGTATGGGTTAAAAATTACCTAAACATACCTCTACTTTATATGCATAAGCAAGCACTCTGACTATTTGCTTATAAAAGTGCCACTTACAGCTGATTACAGTCTAATTCAGAAAATTAGGAAAACGTTTGAGCTCTCCAAACACCAAACGAAGCTCTATCAAAATAAACATATTACGGAAACGTTTTACTGACCCATGAAATAGAAATCAAAAACGGAAAATACTTTCTAAGTACCGTTACTACTTGGCAATCAAATTGTGCTTAAGGTCGGTAGCAATCGTTCAAACTAAACACGCCCTGCTTTACCCCGTTTATGCACTACAATGACACGTTTCAAAATGACCCTTGTGGATTCGTAAACACATTATATTTGACTTTGACGAAATAAAGTAGACGACTTTCGGACGATCTCATCGGCTGCTACGCGAAGCTACGCGGTGCTACGTGGCGTAGCTACCGTAAAATCTAAACAGACGTTCGATTTTAAATTGTTTTATAAAATCAATAGATTCTCAAGAATCATAACCTTTTTATAAAACACAGGATACATTTATTTCATAAATTCCAAGCTTATCGTAGTTTTACTGTTTTGTACTGTTACCGAGTTAGGATCAAAAGAACTAGCAGGATTCGTACTCTACATTAATTAATAAATTGAGTTACGTACATTAAATAACACCCATATAATTTAATCTAAAAGGTTTCTCAGGTAAAATGGTTAGAGAATTATTGGATGACCAATTTTAGAATTTCGTGTTATTATAATTTACTTCGCACTAAAAAGTTTAATTAATTGGCTTAATAACGTTTATACTAATTGTGATATTATTCTGGTTACTAATTAGTAAATAGTTAATCGGTGCCGTGGTGTATCCGGTCTACAAATAGACCCCTCCGTCTCCTCCCATGGATGTCGTAAAAGTCGACTAAGGGATAACACTAGCGGATGGGCAGCAACATTCACCTGAGTACTTTACACGAATACTGCGATCACCAATCCGCCTGCCAATCGTGGTGATTATGGCATATCTTCGCATTGTATTTTATAAGATAGGCCTCATCCAGCAGTGGACATCTAAAGGCTGTTGATGATGATGAAATAAGTAATTAACATAAACTCGTACTGAACTCTTTCACTTGCGTCTTCTAAACTAATAACTTTTCATTTAAAAAACCGACTTCCGTTATTGTATTCGACTAAATATTTGAATGAAAAAAAATGATGAAAGAACCATAGTGGTGAAAGGATTATGATACTTTTTGAATGCAAATGCTTGTTTTGTTGCTGAAAATATCAAAATCGCCTAAAATCGTTATATGCCTACAATATTTGAGGAGTTCCCTCAATTCTTCATGGATTCCATCATTAGAACTGGATTCTGAAAAAATGGGACCAATCTGGAAGTATATCAAAAAAGAAGAAATATTCAATTAAAAAAAGAATTTTCCAAATCGTTTTATAAACGCCGGAGATATGCGGTAACAAACATAAAAAAAAATACAACCGAATTGAGAACCTCCTCCTTTTTTGGGAAGTCGGTTAAAAAAAATATGACAAATTTATCAATTGTTTGAGGTTGAATTTGGTCAATTATTATTAACTTGTGACAACTTCGTTGCGTGAATCTTTGAAGTAAAAACAATTAGCTTTTAATTAATGTATATATTTAATTATAATGTATATCTATTTACTTACATCTTTTAGCTTTTATCTATTCTATCTATATATTATAATTTTCTGACGGTAGAAATCCTGAAAAGTATAATAGTTCATGACAAGGCTAAGTTTACTCATAAATCAACTTCTACATTTAAAATATTGCACGGTTTTTTGGCTCAAATTAAAAATTAATTTGGAAATTGTTAGCTTTGTTTAAAATGAATTGGCCTCTCTTTAACTAAGCAGGTGCTCACAGGATTAGCAAGTTGAACGAAACAATGAGGGTTTCAACAGTAAAAACGTTAAAAGGCTAACCGTGTAGAAATTTGTAAAAACCTTACGATAGGTAGGTAGAATTATTTTAAAAAGAACCTTTTTATTTTGTGTCTTCTTCTGCTTCATCAGCTTGTAGATGTCAACTGCTGGACGAAGCCTCTCTATATATTAGTGTTTCATAATCACAACACTTGACAGGCAGATTAGTGATCGCAGTATTGGTGATAAGTACTCTGATGAATGCTGCTGTCCCTCCCCTGGCGTAATCACCAAGTCACTTTTTACGACACCCATGGTAGGATTTGGAGAAGTCTTATTCTTAGGGCGAGACCACCTCGCCAGAATGTTTAATTTGGTATTTTCTGTAGCCACTAAACTGATAGTAGCTATAATTCATTATAGCTTCAACAAATTTTCAAATTGAGCCTTGTAACATACCTTAGGCAGCGTAACTAAGAAATTAACAGTGACACGAATGAAGAAAAAAAACTTCTTACTAAACTGAATTTGAATTGTTACCGTTATAAAAATATTATATTTAAACGCTTTCAGTAAAATAAACAAGAATTGTTTGACTTTGTTGAATTATTCTAAGCTAAAACAATGGAGCGCTTCAATCAATTCAAATTCAAATTATTTCAATCAAGCTGTACCCCACGGTTCCACCCACATAAGTCTCGATCTGGTGAGAATATCTGGATAAAAGGTAGCCTATATATTATGTTAAAAAGGGTATAAGCTATTTCCATTCCAAATTTTAACCAAATCGCTCTTGCTGTTTCAGCGTGAAGGAGTCACAAACTTTCGCATTTATAATATGAGTGAGAAGTTCAGCTTACTCCCTTGATGGGGTATTAGGTACAAGTTGAAATGAATATAAATGGCAATACATTTTGATCAATTTTGTCTTTATTATCAAAGTTTCAAAAATGAAGAAAACTTTCTGATAATGTGTACTGTTTGAGTTACGTAAATAACTTTAAAAATATGTTCGTGGAAAGGTTAATGTTTTATGTTTGTGTGTGTGATTTGGTATTCAGCATCGCATTGGTCTGTAACAAGGGGTCTTATGTCATACATAGATACTTACTTCAAGATCTTTGGCCCAGTTCGTGAATGCATCGGATCCGGAACGCTTACCAAACCTGCAACAATAATGTTATCTGATAAATCTTTGAAGAACGGACGAAATAAACGAAATTTTCGAGGTCATTCACAACGATTTTATTGTGTACTTACATTACTATGTTATGAAGTGCGAGAAATTAATACAAGATACAAAATTTTATTGGTAAAAATCATTTTACAAGTCGAGTGTAGGTACCTATACCAAAATAATAAAGTTTAAACTATAATTCGTTATAATACTACAAGTAGGTATTATATACCAATATTATTATAATTTTAATTACTGTAATTTCTATACAATATTATTACAATTACAATATCGCGATGAGTTTTTTTTATTTTAATAGGTTTGTATGGTGTTAAATTGAATTGTATTATGATCCTATACAGACATGCTTTCCTGAATATGTACTTCAATAGAACTTTCCTAATTATGAAAATAGCCATAGCCTCGTTAAAATAAAGCTTTATTTTTAGAAACAACTCGATAATTTCTTGAATACTAGTCTTCAATTATTCGTTAGCTATAACGAAACCTATTGTTTATTGTATGAAAATTAGCTACCTTTATTGGGTACTTTACTTAGACGTAGGTAAATATTTATTTCATAACTTAGCTGTACCCGTGGTTTCACTCGTAGTATTAACTGCCAATTGTCTTTGTTTAGGAAGATACAATCACCAGCTAAATTAGTTTACATAGGAGACATTTATGGAAGAGAGAAAGCAAGAAACGTCAACGGAATCTAACATTCAATAACCAAATCATGCAACAACTAGTGATGTGCGTTTGTCGATGAACGGCAACACCGATCGTACCTTGGTCGCGTGTGGTAGGAGTAAATGCGGTCTAGATTCTGCAGCTGTAGTAGCCGAACTGCACGATCTAACAAGTCTGGGTCGACGCGGTCCTCTCCCGCCACGTCACGACGGTCAATCCTGCCAATATATATCGATATCGATGTAACAATCACATCACTACTTTGACACGACCAAGTTACGATTTGGTTTTGTATCGTGATTAAAGTTTTGTTATGATAAGCTGTATGGAATAACCTAATCTATAATTTAAAGTTTCTACAACATAGCCTCATGTAGAATTATGCAAGTTTTAAGAAGAGCTTGCCCATATAATTACTAAACTTTGAACAAATTCAAACGAACTGTTTTTACAGCGTTTGAAAATGAGTTCACATATTTTTCTTTCTTTTCTTCAACATAATATACTTTCACTTTAATAATTTTGTTTTCTAGGCCTCATTATCATCAGCATAACATCTTAACTAAGACTGACTTAGAGTATCCATTTTCGGTATACAATATGTAACAAAATACCCCTTAAGCCCGAGGGAAGGGTAATACACACATCACGACGAACAACTTTTTTTTACGCCTATATGAATTTAGATTTTTTTTTAATGAAATGCCTCTTATAATTTCCTCCAGAAATGTAAATAACACAAAATGGGGCTGCCCTATTACAGCATTCAGAGTTCACGCATAGAGATTAAATGAACAGCTGTAGAAGGGTAGCTTCATGTAGTGCCATGTACATTTCTGGAAGAAACTTTACGAGGCATTTCATAAATGAAAAACTTCATAATTTACAAAGTTGTAGAACTAAAGTTGTTCGCCATGACATATGTATTGCCTTCCCCTCAGGTTTAAGGGGTATTTTGTTACACATTGTATAATTCGTCACCCTAGCCAAGGAAACTATATGCTACGTTATCATCACTCAAAATACCTACTCTATTCAAAGTACTCGTAACTATACAAACAGCTTTGATAAAATATAAAATCCACCTAAACCACAACACCAATCTAATCTGCGTTTAAAACTCAAAAGGATTATTACGATATTAGATAACTAATCGTTTCGTTACATTGTGGCGTTATCGTTGATAAATCGTTATAACGCTTCAATGAGTGCGGTAATTACTGCATAATCTAACACTTCTCGTTATCCGGCGTATTGGAGTGTATAGATGTTTGATATTAGAATTTATTGGTTTCAGAATGCTATATATATCACATTTATACTGGGTTCAGCGGTAATTAATTTGACATTTTCTGTTTTGTGCTGCATAATTTTATTAACACTGTTTTTATTTGATGTACTTACCTACCTATAAGTATTGACATTGAAGTATTGACATGACATTATTGCTATTAATTTTAACTTTTTATATTGTATTGAATGTAGTTTTGTATGTAATTTTAATGTAAGCAGCTTACTAGATTTTCCGACACAATTTGACATTGTTTGCGAAACAAATGAAATGAAATGCGATTACGTAACTCTGTTGCTATAAATTCAATCGATTTCAATGCTGTTTCTATTCGAAATTACGCTCTTGCGACTACCCAACTTATGCATTTTGCTTACGAAGGTTAATTGCAACAAGATTGCATAAATTGGGTAATAGAAACAACATTGAAATTGATTGAAATCAATAGCAATAGGATTACGTAATCGCCCTCCAGCAGAGCAATTACGTAATTCTGTTGCTATTGATTTCAATCGATTTCAATGTTATTTCTATATGAAATTACGTTTATGTGATTACCTAATTTACGCAGTCTTGATGCAATTAACCTCAGTAAGCTAAATGAGTAAATTGGATGATCGCAAGACAGTCATTTCGAATAGAAACAGCAATGAAATCGATTGAAATCAATAGCAACAGAATTACCTAATCACCACTCTGTTCAGAAATGTAATAATAACCTACAGAGTTATATAGCACTTTTTAATATGCTTGACTGAATTTTACGATCAAATAAGTATTATTCATCATTATTAGCAACTTTTAGACGTCCATTGCTGGATGAGGCCCCCTTCATGAAATACATTGCCATAATTACCACGCTTGGTACGGATGCTGCTGCCCTGATCTCCTGATGTAACCCCTTAGTCAGCGTTTAAGACATCCATAGTAGGAGATGGAGGGATCTATGCTTAGGCTGGACATAACACGGCATGGCAAGTACCCAGTGACGGATTAACCCTTTCAAATTAAGCAATTGCCTAGGGCATCACGTCTGGGGGGGCACCAGAAGAAGCACAAAAAATCCGTCCTTAGGTCATCACGTCTCATTCTCACGTCACTAAAAAAAGTTTCTAAGACTAATTTGAAAATACGCGCGTTTTCATCTCATCAACTTATTTTACAAATAACTAATGTTTTTAGGAGGTACCTAAATGGTTTAAAGACCGATTCTAGTTGACATACGGATAGGGGGCCCCACAGGCGTGGATTGCTCAAGGCATCAAGTAGTCTTAATCCGTCACTGCAAGTACCTATTAGTAGTTACTAGTATACCAGCCTTTTGGGCACCCTGCCCGCGAACTGAACTTTAGTTTTATATAGAGATTCATTTAAAAAAATATGTATATAAATATAAATGGTTAAAATAGTAATATAAAAATAATAATGTGGTAATATATAATGGTTGAAATAGTATTTTTTATTTATATTGCATGTTTATGAAATAATAATCATATCTTATAAGTGTGTGTACGATATAAAGAAGACTAACCACTTATAACCGCGTTGGGGAATAAAGGTTCGCGAGTGGCGATCACAAACCGGACGTAGAGGAAGGCCCTCCACTCGATGGACTGAAGACATTATAAACATCGCGGGAAGTCGGTGGATGGAGGCAGCTCAAGACCGTTCGTCGTGGCATTCTAGGGAGGCCTATGTCTAGCAGTGGAATTCTACAGGATGATGATGATAATGATGATGAAAACTTAGCAATTTTGAGAGTTTGAAGTGCATCAACCTTTTTTTCAAATATCAGAACGTCATCTGCATTAAAACCACAGTTTTTTTGAGTGGTGAACAACAGAGTCGTATTCAGGTAAATGTTTATTTTGGGGCAGATCTTGACTGATGATGTTAACAAAGTGTAGATGTGACTAGTTATTTAAACGAGCCTATACGAGTTATTTATCGAGTCACATTGAGTGAATATTGTTGTTCCATGATCGGGTGTCGGGTGTTATAGTACCATGGTACTCGTAGTTCCTGATACCCATGACACAGGGAATCCTAGTGTGTGGGATCAAGACTACGTATTGACTGTTGGGTTGTTTATATTATGTATGTTATGAGTCTATCTTCAAAATGGTAGCAGGGTTGGTAATTATCAAACTATCCTATCTTTACATTAGTGTCTGCATTTTTTTATATTTAAATGTAAGCCTGTGTATATCCTATTAACACCTATAACGAGTGCGTGAGTTTTTGGTGATTGTCTTGCTGTTCTCTTTCTTTGTTCATAGTTACATAATTTGTACTTTTTCTTTACTGTTTGGGGACAGCAGATAGTATCAGAGTATGCTGTTGTGACGATAGCAACGGTCTAAGGGAAAGCTGAAAAACAGCATAGCTGAACTTTTGATTTTTTCGAAAATATAACTACCTATAATCTTAATATTATACACATAGTATTAATACACATAGTAGTAATACCTTTGTATTTGATTTGAATGAATTAATGCACATTTTTTTATCTTGAATCTCTTCGTTGTTTAAGAAAAAAAACATGTAATCACATTAGCACATTTAGCACACCTTAAAATACGCAAACTAAAGTAATACGTGGTTGTACCTTGTGATCATCATCATCATCATCAGCCTGTAGAAGACCACTGCTGGACATAGGCCTCTCCCTAGAATACCTTGTCTACTAATTCTACCAAGTACTACCTTGTAATCATTATAAAAATCGTTGCCCCCACTTTAAAAAAACCAGCCCTGTGCAGTTTATTAAAAATTACTTATTGTAATAATGGCAAGGAGAAACAATTACCCACAAAAAAGATGAAAGATAATGGCCATTATAAGAATCATGTAATGCGTCTCTGCGCCGTCATAAGGCTTGTGCGTCATGTAAAAACAAAACTTTGAAGAGTGAACTTTTGCTAGTATTTTTTCCCGAGGAAAGAGCGTCTAATTTAAATTTCTTTGCGACAGCATTCAGCGTTCAACAAAGAAAATACTTTATTGTTACACGGGAAAAGTAACTTTCAAAGGCTTTGAATTTGAAACACTTATACATTTCAGTGAAACCTGTTTTGTGGTGCAAATGAAGAGAAAAAGCGGATTTTTTGAAACGTTAAGTTTTTAAACAAAATCCGAGTAGTTTTTGGATATACTATGGTTAGTTAGTGACTACGGCTACCCCAAAAATACGAGAGCGACTACAAATTTTGTAGTGGTTTTTAATGGTCCAGCTTTTTGGATCGTCCAAACTCTTCACCAGCCGGTAGACATCCACGCTGGATGAGGCCTCCTCCATAGCATGCATAGCGTACAACTTATAGCGTGCAATGAGGGGATTTGCCCCCTTTTTTATTATTATTATTTGATTTTTAAAGTAAGTTTTTTTTTGTAATGTATTGTATTAATTATATTAGTTATCTAGTACCCATAACACAAGTTCTGCTTAGCTTGGGGCTAGATAATGTTGTGTGAAATGTCCAGCATTTAAAAAAACAAAAAAAAAAAAAAAAATTGGTGTTAAGTACTCTGGTGGATGCTGCTGCCCATCCCCTGTCGTAATTCCTTTAGTCGCCTTTTACGACATCCACAGAAAGAGTTGGAGAAGTCAAAACTAAAGTTTTTTAAAGGTTTTTTGTTGGGATGATATTATTTAATTTTATGCTTTGTTTTAGTTTCAGAGAAGACATTTTTCTCTTTTATGAGTAGGTTAATAAGTATAGCAATAGTTACTTTTTAAACTTATAAGCTTCTTAGTTAAGCCGTTTTACAACCAAGCGTTTGAAGTACTTATCACGTTTGATAGGCTACCTAGGTAGCCTAGGTTTTGAAAGAGTTCGTCTGGGGAAGTACTACCACCGTACCTATTTCTGCCGCCAAGCAGTAGTGTTCGCATTGCTGTGTTTCCGTTTGAAGGGTACGGGTGCCGGTGAAATTACAGGCACATGAGACTTTTCATCTTTATGTCTCAGGGTCGGCAGCGCGCGTGTGATGCCTCTGGTGTTACAGGCGTTCATAGGCTACGGTAACTGCTTTCCATCTGGTGGGTCGTAAGCTTGTCTGCTTGCCAAGTAGCATAAAAGGTACTATGTTTTGTGCGACACTATTCTGCTATTAGTTGTAAATGATATGAATTTTAACACATGCATGTTCTGTAGTCTATTAAGGTGCTCGTTTGACTACTTTATTTACAAGTGACAGTTGCATAGTTGAAAAATGCAACTGTAAAAATAGGGTGTAGCAACGTGTTTTATTACAAAAATATTTTTCATCCCATCTATTCGAAAAGGACGACTTGGTTCGCCTTTAAGTGCGCCCAAAGGTGGTGTTTTCTATAAGAAATTTCTATAAGTGCGCTGGAATTATCTTTGCCGCACACTTTTTGAATATGGAATATCTTAGTGTTCAGCGCCAAAAAAATCGACCCCAAATAGTTGCGCTGCAATTAACTTTTCATCCCATCTATTCGAAAAGGACGACTTGGTTCGCCTTTATTAAGTGCACCCAAAGGTGGTGTTTTCTGTATGAAAGTTCTATAAGTGCGCCGCAATTATCTTTGCCACGCACTTTTTAAATTTAGAACATATCGAACTCAAATAAGTGCGCCGCAATTATCTTTTCCGCGCACTTTTTCAATTTGAAACATCTTGAAAAGAATCAAACACAAATATGTGCGCCGCAATCATCTTTGCCGCGCCCTTTTTAAACTTTTTTAATTTTACTTTTTAAACATCTTAGTGTTCTGCGCCAAAGAAGTCGCACGCAAATATTGTTTAAATAAATACTGGCTGGTACAACGGTCCATAGACGCGCCATCGGCTGAATAAAAAAAAATTAAACACGCGCGAACTACAGCCCGCGATTTCGTCATTTTTAACCGACTTTACAAAAGGGAGGAGGTTCTCGATTCGGTTGTATTTTTTTTTTAAATGTTTGTTACCTCGTATCTCCGGCGTTTATGAACCGATTTGGAAAATTCTTTTTTTATTTGAATATATATACTTCCAGATTGATCCCATTGTTTTCAGAATCTAGTTCTGATGATGGAATCCATGAGGAATTGAGGGAACTCCTCAAATATTGTAGGCATACATATGGCGATTTTGATATTTTCAGCAACAAACCAAGCATTTGCATTCAGAAAGTATCATAATCCTTTCACCACTACCTATGGTTCTTTCATAATTTTTTTTTCATCCAAATATTTAGTCGAATATAATGGCGGAAGTCTGTTTTTTAAATGAAAAGTTATTCACGGATTGTTAGAAATTCATGGTTTTGTATGATTTATATTTTATTTTTTCATATTTTAATATGAGGCGCCTTTTATTTTCTCATAGAGGGTGATGAAAAGTAGAGTGTAACACTCGGGCGCAAAATATATTTTTGGCTCGGGTGACGTACTTTGAATCTCTCGCTACGTTCGGGATTCTACTAAAGAATCTCTCGCTACGCTCGGGATTCTACTCTAGAATCTCTCACTTCGCTCTGGATTCATAAAAGCGCCCTCGCCGTAAAAATATTATTTTGCTCCCTTATGATACAATCTACTATTGCCACGCACTTTTTGAATTTGGAACATCTTAGTGTTCGAACACAAATATTGTTTGAATAAGTACTGGCTGGTATACGACGGCCCATTGATAGTCGCGCCGCGGCGGCTGAATAAAAAAAATCAAAACACGCGTTTTCGTCAACTTTCACGAATTGTTAGAAATTGTGAATTGTGAGTGTGGATTGTGATTGTGTGTGTTGAGAATGTGTGGTTTTGTTTTGAAATAAAATATGAGTCGCCTTTTATTTTCTCATAGTGGGTGATGAAAAGTAGAGTGTAACACTCGGGCGCAAAATATATTTTTGGCTCGGGCGACGTACTTTGAATCCCTCGCTACGCACGGGATTCTACTCTAGAATCCTCACTTCGCTCTGGATTTAAAAAAGCGTCCTCGCCGTAAAAATATTATTTTGCTCCCTTATGATACAATCTCCTATTTACAAAGCTTCACTATTTTTGTTAAACCTCTATATTAAAACTAAATTAAACTTGACCTTATAATATAACTAAGTAGCCCAAAACTTAGTGGTGGGTGTTACCAAACATAAATAGTTATTGAAACTAATTTTGTATCTATAACTTAAAACTGTATTGGTATTCACAGAAACTAGTATTTCAATAACGGTGTTATTGGCTCAGTAGGTGCACGCGTAACGTTAACTGTCCATACGGCATAGTACACGATATATAGCGACGTGTTTAACCGAGTCCGCACGAATGAGTAGAGAATTCATAAATGAAGAGGGCACTATACTACATTTTAGGCTCCCTCTTTAACGCAAGCGATAACCCGTGCGCCATCTCGCTCGCGCTAGCGAGTTTCGTGCACAAAAATTAAGTTTTTTGTTTATTATGGCGAAAATAAAGTGTTTATCAAAAAACTGATTTTAGCATAAGAATATATAGTTATTACCTACTTGTTGTAGTAAAATTTATCTTAAAACACCGTAGGGTTCCTGAGATTTCTTTAAAAACGTGTGTGAAACAAGGATTTTTCATTAAATAAAACTATCGAGGTTTTTTTTACATATCGTGTTTTCAACTTTACACAATAAATGCAAAAATATAAAATTTTCATATTCCAAAATATTTAACTCGTAGAACCTGTAGGTACTGAGTTCTAGATCGATTTTGTTGGGCAAAATCACATAGTACGCCCTCTGAAGTAGTACTTCAAGCTAAGCCGTTTTAAACTTTATAGAGAACCAGGCGAGTTTTTAGGACTCTAAAAAAAATATCTTATATTTAGTTGTATGCCACCTGCCAAGGCTTGTTCACGTTGTGATGTTTTGCATACATAATAAATTGTACCTACTTAGTAGTGAGAGTACTGCAAAAAAGTGCAATATGTGTAGCTAAGCTAATGAAGTTGCTCCAAAAAGTCAGTTAATATTTGCCTACTTACATTAATTTCTGTGAACATAAGACATATAACAAAAGTTAAACTAGGAATAATGTGAATGCTAATTTAACTTAATAAATTTATTGCTTATAATCATCAGCAGCCGTTAGACGTTCACTGTTGGACGAGTCCTCCCCCATAGATTACAATGGGGCATTTGACAGGTACTCAATAGCCCCGCAAGTTAGTCGTTTACGAATAATGGTTAAAAACTATTCAAACATAGTAACTGAAATACACAGTTTCAAAACCTGGTATCGATAACCATACCAAAACTAACTTCGTTATTGCAAATAGCCATACGACCCATGTGTGATCCAATCAAAACAACTCATGACTCTCTGAATTTTATAAATACAAGGAAAACATAACATAATTTCTCATGAATTTTGCTTCTTATATTGTATATAAGCCATAATAATACCCATCTGTTTGGGTATTATTTGACATTTTATTTATTAGTATACAATTGGCTATTATTTGTCCTAAAAACTAATTGACATAAGCCTTTGATACTGATGTAGAAAGTTTTGGCCACAAATGAGAATATTCGGAATAAGTTTTGCTGTCATTTTACTAACTTTTGATGTAGGGACTGATTTGCCTCATTACCGGAACCTAATCGTATTTTGTATGTTGTTTGAGATTGAATGTCAGGAAATAAGTGAAAAATATAATTAAGAAAAATCGCAATATGTATTTATTGATAAAATTAGCAGAAGATGCATGAAAAAAATATTAGCCGGACCCAGATCTCATCGAGGGTACAAGAAGTTTGTATTGTCACAGTAATCTACTTTCTCTACCGACTAGTATCGTAACATAGTAGGGTTATGGTGGAAGTTTTCTCCCGGAGTCACATTAGGATACCATTTTAGGTTAATTGGGAGCACGAAGGTGGGTTGAAGTTTTATTAGATAGGAAGGTGCTCCTAACTTGTACTGTTTACTAGTATTTAGTAGACAGGAAATATATTGTCCCTGTTAATGAGGAAACATTGCATTTATTTAATTGATAGAGAATTCATTGATCTTTCTTCTGGTTTTTAAATAAATACATTAAAAACTTTTTTTAAATGCGATTCGATAATATTTGAAATAGTTTTTATATTGAAATATTATAATAAATAATAATAGTCAATAATAGTTTTTTTTTGTAAATGAAATGAATAGTAGTGAATGAGATAGATACCTAAACAATAGTAACACAAATCTTTCAACATTTATAAAACATTTGAAGATTTAAGACAAACAAAACGCAATGATTTACGCCCAAACAAATTGAAAAGACTACATTATCTTTGACACTTTTATTTAGCACTCTTTTGTCCAATCTTCCTTTGTCAAATCTAGTGTACGTAAGTATTTGTTGAACAATAAGGCCATGTACACAATCAAATTCCCTCACAAAGGGCGGAGGTCAGAGAGAAACATTGGAGAGAGCGTAATTTTCCATTCGACATCGGCCTTATCTCGGCTATTCGTGACAATTCTATTGCAACGCTCCAAATAGGGATGACACAAGTGTTGCCCGTGACAATGAACATAAATTCCGATGATTTTGCACGGAAGCTTTGAAAATAGAGTTCATCAATTACTTTAGTTGTTTATACCTTACCTTAGGTAAGATTTTTTTAGTTTAATTTTCGCCCTAGTTTGACCGGCTTATGAATTTAAACCTTTGTCTTCCAATGAATGTAGTAAACGCCACACTAAGGGATTACACCAGGTGATGGGCCGAAGCATCCATTTGAGTACTAAACACCAAACTGCGACCATCAATCCATCTGCCAAGCGTGGTGATTATGGCAAATCACAATGGAACTATAACTATATTGATGGAATTAAATGGATGGATTGAATGGAACTATTGTATGTGACTGATGTTATGTTATGTTATTGAATGCAATGGGGAAGTGAGGTTTCCCATACTTGGATTGGTGCAAATGAAAAAGTCGTAAGCTTATTTATATATATGTATGTAGGTAGACTACACCAGGTAGGTACATTCAGCTCCAGTAGTGTCCAACCACTAATGATGGGGCTTTCAGGACAGTAGACTGAAAATTACGTGACCACAGCACTGTTTTTGAATTCTGTTTCGTATTTTCGGAGTGAGAGATTGACTATTTGACTGTTCAAAGTTGCGGTGAATTTTGAAGTTTGGTTGAAAGTAATTTTACCAAGTCCTATTAATATTTTTATGTAATAAGCTGTTATTATTGCTGCGAGAACTACATAGCAGATAATGTTTCTTGACTGGGTACTTGCTGTTGGTTTAAAATCTGATTTAATAATATTTGAGACACAAAAAACTACCTTTTTCAAAACTGTATATACCAATGACGTCATTTATTTATTAGAAATGGCTTTCGTTATTAATCGCAGCGCATTACACCCTTAACCTTAATAACCAATATCTTAAAAGGATAATTTAAATTAGCGATGCCAAAAATATTATTTCCGTAAGTAATCAAAAAATTACCAGGATAAAAATACTTCTGTTTGCCTAAATTTTCCTACAGTGAACTGACATTTCTGCCTATCTCAAAATTTCAGAGGGATATTTAATTCGATAAAAATATTTCAAGTGTGTCCAAAAGATTACCTCCCTTCAATCATGAACATCAATCGCTATTTGTCAAGCAAGTTGCATCATACGAACCGCATACTCAGATCGATTATAAAGGTCGATTCACACTTATCGGGGGCTTATTAGAGAAATACCTATAATATAGATAGATATATCACTTTATTGTACACCACATAAACACAAAAAATTAATCAAAAAATGAGCGTGGCGTACAGTGGGCCAACTCTATCACTATGTTTTTTTTTAATTATGTCGTTTGAATGTTAATTAAATCTTCTCGTAAAGTAGACCGAATGGTCTGACCGATATTCGCAATCGCGAACAAGACGCTAGCGAGACGACCACAATTGTTATTATTGGCCAATGACATCAGGTTAGTTTGAAATCTTTGTAATTTGACTGGTTAATATTTGACGTTTACTATCGTCTCGCTAGCTATACTCGCTATCGTTACAACCGTTAGTCTGTCTATGCTAGCCGTACAGTTGTAGTATTGTAATGAACAAGGGAATTCTATAAATATACCGTTCCTCATGGTATTCAATGGCCTGTCTCGATTTGGATGCCAACTGGCTGTTGATGATGATCTCACTACTATTATTACTAACTCGGCCCTGCGTAGAACAGCCTCTACAAGCACCCTTTATCTAATCTGATTCTCCCCTGATGTGTGAACGTGATAGTACACAGTCTCTTGAAACTGGGGGGGAATTGTATATTAACTGATGAATGAGTTACTTTCAAAAGTTTTTCAATTTTACTTTTTGATTATTTAGACGTCTTAACATTTATTTTTCTGTTGTTTCATTGTCTTCAAGAAACGTTTTGGTAGGAAGAAAAATGAAACATGTTTTGTAAATAATTGTTTTGCGATTAACAAGTATATTTTCGGTAAATATCCGAAATCAAATTATAAAATTAGAATGAAATCTAATTAATTTTATCAAATTTGTTTTGTTTTAAAAAATAGCTTACCTATATAATAACTACTGACTCGTAAGTAATTAAGTTCCTGTCCCCATTCTTTGAGTGGCTAATTAGCTTAAGTAACACCACAGGGTAGAAAAAATAGCTAGATCAGTACATATACTGGTAGACCCTGGTAAAACCATCCTCCATTGGAATTTCGAACAGTTTTTAATTAAGTGATATTTTTACAGCTTGAAAGCACTACACTACAGTGGTACTGTAGACACAGCAGTCGTTTGTACGTATGCACAAAAGGCGAAGATAAAATGGGACGATCATAGCAAATGTTCTAAGTGTTATTAACTAAAAGCCCATGTGGTCGAGTCCTATTTGTAAAGAGTAGTAACACACGCTGATGAAGAGTAGCAGAACTCATTACCGCGCTCATGTCCTATGGCCAGACTGGTTAGAACAACTGACACGGACGAATTGTGTAGTGTTACACTGATTTTGTTTGGAGTCACTGACGACTGCCGTATAGTGGACACTTTGTGAACCTAAATTCCGTGTAACATTCACTTTATGCTGCCACTTCACTTGGTATATATTCTCAAATGTTCGCGTTATTTTTTCAAGGTAAAATCAACCATGAGTATATCGGTACGTAATGTTATTTTTCCTTGGCAATATAACGCAAACATTTGCGAATATACACCAAGTGAAGTGCCAGCACAGTTACACATGCTCATTACTAGCACAAAAGCATACCACTGTTGAGCAATTGCTACTTAGTAGCATGTGTGTCGAAACACTGCTATTTATGAGCAAGCAAATTTCATTTCATTTTTCAGCAAATATGATCGCGCTTGTTTTAAGCATGCTAATAAGCATGACATTTTATGAGAATGTGTAACTGTACCTTTAGACTATGGCAACAGAATATTTACCATTTATTTTGTGCTATGGCCCCTGGCAGATGAGAGCACTACAGTGCTATAAATAGAAGTTAGAAGCACAAGTTGCGCCTAATTATGTTTCCGTCACTGTACTTCAGCAGGTGTAAGTTAATTATGAACCCTTACCTTGGTCTAGCAGCCTGTGTGTAGTAGCGGTCCAGCTCTTGCAGCATGCGGAGTGCGTCGGCCATGTCATGCGGGCCATCGTCGCGAGCTTCGGCCAGGCAGACCACGGCGAGTACTACGGCGAGGGCGATAGCGAAGTTCTTGCTCATCATGTTGGGTTCTGAAGTCAAAACTAAAATTAAATAACACCCAACAACCGTTCACATACATAGTCACGTTTCAACACTAGAATTCCCTGTGTCGTTGGTATGAAAGGTACACATAGGTAACATAACACACCCAACCATTACATACATAGTTCTGATTTCACACTAGGATCCCTGTGTCGTGGGTGGAACTACGTGTACCATAATACCACAATCCCAGACCCGAAACAAATATTTGCAGATCATGTAAACATTTGTCCCGGAGCAGGAATCAACCCCGCACCTTTTGCGTCTCAGCTGTCTACGCGCCCGCTGCACTACTGTGGTCATCAAAGTAATGATGTAAAAAGTGCTGATAATAGGTACTTTAGACCAAAACCTCCCAAAATTTTGACAAGAACTTTGAAGGTCCACCAAGAATGGAAGCTAATTAGACGAACTCTGTGGTGCGGCGGGTGAGTGGCCGGCTGAGATGCGAGAGGTTCCCGGTTCGATTCTCGCTGCGGGTTAAAAGTTTGTATGATCTGCAAATATTTGTTCCGGGTCTGGGTGTTATGTACCATGGTACTCGTAGTTTCCTGATACCCACGTCACAGCGAATCCTAGTGTGGGATCAATATGTCACTGTTGGGTGTAATGTTATTGTTATGTAATGTATGAATGACCTGCATTGCATAGCCTGCAACTCGTTCAAAGCTGTAGTACAAAGTTCCCGTTTATCAAGGAGCTTTATACAAGGAAAGGGACCGTAAAGCAAATTATTGCAAAAACATTAACTTCCTCAAGCTTAGCCCCCCCGGGCACTGTAGGTAAACCTCGACTCAAAGTAAATTAAACTGCCTTGAACTCATCTTAGTCTTAGCTGTATTTCAGTCCGAGTTTGTTCTATAAACAACTTATCAGAAAAGGTGAAGTATTTCCTACAACTGACTGTACCGAAAAGGCTAATAGTATTAATAATTAATCATCATCATTATCATCAGCCGTTAGACGTCCACTGTTGGACGAGGCCTCTCCAGGCCTAGTGGACGACTAACGGTTCTATTCTTGGGCCGGACACACCACGGCACAATTTTATGTACGAATTTTTTGGCGTGTAGATACTTAACTATAAGTCAGAGTCAATAAAAAATAATTAATTTCCTAGTGACTCCTCCTAGAGATTAAAACAGTTATTTGTGTAATGATTTGGCCGTGGTATGTCCGGCCTAAGAAAAGATCCCTCCGTCTCCTCCCGTGCATTTCTCAAAAGCCAACTAGAGATTACACCAGGAAATGGGCAGCAAAATTTATCCTGAGTAATCAACTCTAATACTGCGATCACCAATCCGCCTGCCAAGCGTGGTGAGTATGGAAAATCCTCCCCATTGAATACTATGGGGGAGGCCTCGTCCAGCAGTGGACATCTTACGGCTGATATTATGATGATTGCTTATTTAAGTAGCAAATTAACTTACTCAATATTATTACCATCAAAATGTGACCCAAACCACAATGCCCTTTTTCCAGGGTAGTGAACACGACACGTCACATTGTCATCTTATTTGAGGAAACAGTTTCCAAACAAAACACATGCATACACGAGGAACAATTTTTCCTTGGGTAAACTATGGTTTGTTTGTTTTCCATTTGTATACCTAATAGTAAATTCCAATTTGTATTAGATATTTGTTTTGATAAAACTTCAGAATAACTCTTAATGAAAATAGCTGCGTAAGTGCGTATATGGTGTACGTTTTGACAAGATTATACAAAAGAAGTAAAAATATTTGAATAAGTATCGGAATAAAGTATCTACTACATAGTACAATACTATATACACACACACCTACATACATACCATAGATATATAATAAAATAATACCTAAATATATAACACCAAACTAAAATGAAGTGAAGGGAAATATTACCATAAGGCTAAACAATACAAGCATAGCTAAGTCTTGTAAAAATGTAAAGAGCATGACGCTATGTAATATAATGTCACCATAGGCAAGACAGCATTTGAAACATGTGGCATCTGGACATGCCTTGAATCATTCCCGTTGGACCCCAGGGCACCGGAGTGATCCCCGCTCTGACAATACAATTATTACTTTAATATAAGGCATGAATTTTTCATACACACATTTATTATGCTTATGACTTTAATCCCTATAGAGAATAATATTTTTAGATCTCTACTCTGATAAATCCAATATATTTGGCACTGTTTTTAATTTAGCATTATTAGCCATAAGAGACAGGTACGAAGACCATATCTGCTTATTGGAAACCTTAACTGTGATTCCATCCATCTCATGCCTTACAAACACTTTCTTAGAAGAACTTAATTATTCTTCGTTACTGTTCTAAATAACATATAATGGAGAACTTACATTTTTAGACCGAATCACATACAAATATTCGAACATACGAATCACATACAAGCTTTTTCTTCGAAAGGGTAGATGAGGTCGTGGGTCGCAAAATCGCAGGAATATAGGCCAGTGGTGAGCTTATCGCCGCCATTGCTCTCCCATGATTGTCTCAGCTTATGATTTCTTTCAGTAATAGCATTCTCTTAAATAACTGACTGATCTATTGTATCAACAAAATTGCACAACAAGCCAGTAAATATTGAAGTTTTTATTGTATTAAAATACAACTTTCTGAATCGTCCCAGTGTTGTTTAATATATAGTATAGTATAATATGGTATAATATAGCATAGTATAGTTTAGTTATTAAGGATTGTGCACAGCGATGTAATAATTCTTTTTTATTTTGGTTTTTTTATTGCTTCTGAAAATAAATCACATAAAAAAATAAAAAACAAATGCTGGAAACTTCAAACAACATTAAAGAAATACCCAGAACACCCTGAACAAATATCTCCAGATCGTACAAATATTTGTTCCGAGGCGGGAATCGAACCCGAAACCTCCTGCGTCGCAGTCGAACCTTGGCCCGCCGCGCCACAGAGGTCGTCAAACATTAATAAACAAATATATAGGTATGTCAAATAGTGCATAATGTAATATAGGTAGTAATGAAATATATACATAGGTACGTATGTTTACTCTTAGTAGCTTGGTACTTATTAATAAACATTCAAATTGTATCGATGGAATTTCCCTAATATATAATGCAAGTATATTTTGGGAGCACTACCAATAAACATTACCTCGTTAGTTTATTCAGGTTATTACTTCGATTGGTTACTTCGCTTAATTAAACTATGAGTAGGTAGATAAGTAATGCATTATCCTGTCATAGAAGAATTACTTTTCAGTAAAAGGTATTGAAATAAAAAGTTACAGGCAACTAGCATCCTAGCAGTCCACAATGTTTGACTTATAGCTTCGTTTGCTTGAGTTGGGATTACGCAGGCAGATTGACAATGCTGCCCGTAGACAAGCTTATACTTTTATTGACGACAAGGATTGGAAAAAAAAGTTGTGGAGTTTTATATTCAAGCTTACATGACACAAACATTTGAAGAGTATTTGATGCACGTAGGTAGAAAATGCGTATTAATTTTGCAGTATAATTTTCATCAGGCAGCAACCCCTTATGACTTTCCTAATGGTATTGAGCCACCTCCATCCACTCGCCAATACTATTTTGCCAATCTATCAACAATTCGTCAATATATCATATTTTGGCTTTATTATTAATTATATAACTCTGTTGTCAACATTGATAGCATTTTTGCTTGTAAGACATTGGTAGGACTTTTGCCACTTTTTCAAAATTAAAAGTTGTAAATTTTTATTCTATTTCAATTTCTAGTATTTTAGTGTTATTTTAATGTACCTATGTAAATTTGGTGGCCTTGTAACCGGTGTAGCTTATTTAAAGAGCACATGGTAGTGAATTTTTAAGTGTATTGCGTCTCTTTTCAAATGTGTGGAAATAGTCCACCAAAACTGCCAACGCTTGCAAAGAACATGGCTTGTCTGATACCTTAACGACTTGACCTAATTTTATCAAAATAATACTACTTGAGACTGGCACAATTGAGGAGACTTCCCTCAAAGGCCATAATTAAATGAACAAGAAGATGAATTCATAACGTAACCGCAGTGTAAACTTTACTAATCTATGTACTTACTACCTTATTTAAAAGGAAAATTAAAGGAGGGATGTATTGCGTCTTAGACAAGCTTTTAAGATGTGTTAAATTTAAAAAAAAATGTTTTATTTATAAAATTTGAAAAATAAAATAATAAAAATAAACTGAACTAGCTTGTTACGTAAAGACAAAATGGGAGTAGGCAAAGTTAATTCGTAACGTAACGTATAAGTTGGACGTACAAGAGAGAAAAGAACCTAAAGTATTTTAGTACGCAGGAAACCTAATCATACAAAACAAATCGAATAAGTGGGCAAAGAAAATAGCTGCGTCCGTCTATTTTCTGCCTGGTGTCGCCCATTATGTGGAATTCCAAGAAATTGGATTGGGTTTTGCCACCATTAGAACAATATTGTCAATCCAGTGCGGTCCTTTGAATTTGATACTACTAAATCTAAGATCAATTCTATGGTGAGGCAATTTTTTTTTCAATTCGTTGGATGACTTTATTTTTGCCTTATCTGAAGTCTAAAAATATTTGTTGGTATTTTAATCCGCCGCCGTGCCGTGGTGTGTCTGGCCTAAGAATAGACCCCTCCTTCTCCTCCCGTGGATGTAGTAAAAGTTTTACTAAGGCAGTACATCACCCCTGTTGTAATCCTATGCATGGGCAGCAGCATCCACCTGAGTATTGTACACCAAACTGCGATCAACAATCCGCCAGCCAAGCGTGGTGATTAAGCAAATCCCCCTGTAGAATGGAATGGCTTCGTCAACCAGTGGACCTCTAAAAGCTGTTGAAGATATTTTTATCTATATTTATATATATTGAACGTTAGGAAAATAAACAATAAGGTAACATGCAATAAATACATGTTTTCTGATCGCGAAAGCTCTAAAAATCAAATATCTAAAAACAAAAATCTAAAAAACAATCTAAAAATGTTATATGGCTTTCCAAAACAAAAATTATACTTACTTAAGGAGAAATAAATTATAAAATAGTTTGTGATAAATAGGTTTAAATATGTAAGTACTAAATTAGATATCGAATAACAACAAAAATCATTCCTTCTCGCAGAGGTTCGAAATCCTTCGTATTTATAGCATTCAAATTACTCAAAAAAATCTTAACAACTTAGCGAAATTCTAAGGACCAAGTGAACCGTAATCACGAGGTTTCCTAAATACCTACCAAGGTACTTAATACTTCGATGGTAAGTTGAAAACACCTGTTTGTATTTCAGCGGAGTTTTTATATTAGACGTACTTAAATGAATTTGAGCGGCAAAAGTAAATAGAGCATGAAAATATTGGGTATATTTGATTGGCACTGATTTGTGTATACTCGCTTGCTCGCAAACTTTTATTCAAGTGAAAATACCTATGAGCGTGGAAACACCTACGTACCTACGACTATGGGCGTGAATACCGATTTGGTACTGATTTTACCTCTCACAAAATGATAGGTAAGAACCTTATTAATTATCCATCCTCATCTTTAAGGTTTCACGTAAATAGGCTTACAAAAAATTAATTAACTTTAAAAATAAACACATTCTCGAAGCGAATAAAGCTGCCACAAAAGTTACATTGAATTTTGTCAATCTGTCGAAAATCCCGGATATATTTTAATAATTTTTCTAATGCTTCTTCATCATGTATTCATGTGCTACTAAGGCGTGTTTTGTATACTAAACATGGATTTTTAATTAAACGCGATATATATTGATATTATAATATTATCTATTTGAAAACAAATTGACTTAACTGCGACATTTATGCTATAAATAATAAATATATTAAAATTAAATAGACCAATATTGCCAATCCAGTGCGGTCCCATGACTTTTGTATGAGAGGGAGGTCGTTTTTTTCTCAAAATAATATATTAATCTATTGAAATATATGAACCATACTTTATATACATAGTCATACTTTCAGCTCCTGGTTTTGTCAATTAAATTTTAAATAACAAAAGTTCGAATTCCCTCCAGTGGGAACATTAATAAGCTACTGAAAATTTCATATTAAGACAACCCGAATAACAATTAAAGATGCAGAAACTTTAGTAACTTAACTTAACCTTCCTAATAATACCCTAACTTAACTAACTTAACTAACCTAACTTTCCTAATGATTAATTCAGACAGGAAATAATTAAGCTGTACGACATTTATATAAATAAACAAAAGTAACCGCTATTTTTGTCTAATCTAAATTAATGTACTACACACACCGAAGATTCTCTAGGAGCAATATCAAGAGTGCTACATGTGTAAACATGCTACGTTCTCATCTCGCCTGTGTGTTATACCCAGGTTTTTTTTAATTTTCAGGAACTGTGTTGAACTGTGTTTTTGTGTTGAGTTTTTTACTGTTATTTATAATCAGATGTGAACAGCACCTCTAACAGAAAGGTAATAAACAATTCACATATCCATCTACGACCTCTATAGCATGGCGGGCGAAGGTTCGCCTGCGACGCAGGAGGTTGCGAGTTCGATTCCCGCCTCGGATCAAATATTTGTACAATCTGCAGATATTTGTTCAGGGTGTTATTTGTCTGTGTATTTTTCTATGTATAATAAAAATATGTATCTATGTAATGTTATTGTATTAAGTATATCAGTTATCTAGTACCCATAACACAAGCTCTGCTTAGCTTGGGGCTAGATAATGTCGTGTGAAATGTCCAGCATTTATTCATTTATTTATACAAATGAGAGTTAGCGGGAACGTGATAGCAACAGAAAAAAATAGAAGTTAAAAAACTAAAATCCGAGTATGCAAAAGCTGAAAAATGTCTAATTGGTAATTTGAAACACTAAAATGTGTTGGACATTTCTAAATATTTACTCGAAAAATATAATAACATTCCTGTCTTCTGTCACGCAAAAAAGCATTAATTAACTCGAAAAAAAAATGGAACTGTCGTGTTGCCCACTTGGCCAAAACTAATAGGACCACAAGTACTAAAAGCATACAGAGGCTACTATAGTAACACAAAATTCAACGTTCTTTCATCCCACATGAATATTTCTATTTTTATATATGAATTACTTTGTATCTATATATTCTGCGTAAAACGGCGTCTGTTTTCCTTGTCCGCCTTTATAGAACGAGTTATTTTCTTAAAACCCGAAGATATTTTTGGCAAAAATTTCATTAATCACAACCTTTTGGGACCTCATCTAAATTTTTTGATATATGATTGTATGAGCAATCATCTCTTTAGAAAAATTACGAGTAAATACACCACGTACTCTACTATTCTCCTGCTGACGTTTCGTAACCCATTTAGAGGTCCGTCCTCATGAGCACCGACCTCGACCACGCTCGAAGGTTGTTAGTCGTGAGTCATCATCGTCATTATCACCCTGTTTTGTAATTACCACGCTTTAAAGGCGGATTGATGATCACAGTTTGGTGTTAAGTACTCAGGTGGATGCTGCTACCCATCGTAATCTCTTTGTAAGATTTTTACGAACGCCAGTGACGGAGGAGGCGGAGGGGTCTAATCTTATGCCGGACACACCACCGCACTTGTTAGAGTAATAATAATATCCCTAATTTTATAACAGGCAACTTTTTTATAGTTATTTTTTTTTGGTATGCAAGTTAAGATTAAAGCAACATTGGAAGAAATATTTCATTTAAAGTTTTCCAAATCTGAAAGTGGATACATTTTGCTTTTGGACCTACTAATAAACGTGCGTTCATTTATACTGAAAGAGATAATTTATTTCATAAAAAAAAAAACGAAAACCCAAACGCAAAAACTGAAAACAAGTATCTAAATGTTGTAAGAAAGGCCAAATCCACGATTATATAGTAAAAACTATCAACTTAACTAATAGTGGTAGACGGAGGCTTTTTTTAAATTAAAATACGTATTAACTAGAATATAGACTGCTTGATTCATCACCCTCCTTTTGCATTGCCGTAGTCGGGTAAAAAGTACGTAAATGTAGTGTCGAACCCTAAAAATCACATCAAAATCAAAAGAGCAAAAATAATAACAAACTTTTAGGGCATACCAACCGAATAATATGGGCTTGATAAGTGTAGAAGTGACGGGCCAAAAAAAATTATGATAAAATACCATTCTTTCAGTGGCATGGTATCGAGGAAAATAGGAGAGCAGTCTCAAAAATACCTTTTAGTAAGGCGGTTCAAAATAATCTCTGTGATATCATTTGATAAGACACATAACTATTTTAAATTTGAATTGAATTCGGTAGACACCAAAGATGGGCTTGATTGGTATAGAAGTGACGGGCCAAAATTGAATGATAAATTCAATTCCGCACTCAAAAACACCTGATTCAAAATAATCTTTGTGATTTCATTGAATAAGTTAAAAGTACTTTGAATTTTAATTAAACTCGATCTACATCGTTCGTTACATAGTTTGTAGGCCCTTGAATTTAGCTAGTGTAGGTAGTTTGTTTTTCAGCGTTTATTTAGCAATTTGCAACTGTTATTTACAGATGCGTCCACTAGTGCACGTGTGCTGTTTAACTTTGTTATGTCAATATATGGAAACATGGGACAAATATGCTGTAGTGCATTAATATTTTGGAAAAAACATCATACAAAACACAGTGAAATACCGCTCTTACATTTTTGACTGTATCATTATGAGCTTGTAATATTCAAACTGCTGCTACTGTTTAATATTATAAAAATAGATAGTAAATACTTTACACACCATAAAAATTAAAATTCCATGAGTAAATAAAAATCTTAATATGATAAATAATGGGTGGTCTTATTGGTGAGTAGCGATCTCTACCAGACAACCTTTGAATGGAATTGACTGTGCGTGAATATACTTGGAGTATAAATAGTGTATTTTCATAAATTATGTTATACGTAGGCGATATATTACAATTATTATGTATACCTATAGTTAGTAACTACTACTAACATTTATTAAAAAAGTTACATGATGCTTAGGCATGATATAAAATCAATAGCTAATGGTAAGATAAGCAGATATAGCATAATTATAAAAACTTTATATAAGCCTGCTGGGCCTGGGATATCCAACCTTATAAAATTCACATTATAGTAAGGCCCTTAATTGAATTTGATACCAAACAAAAGTTTATAAGTAGGTCTTGAAACCCAAACTGGATTGATGAGTAGAAAATGGATACTGAAAAAACTTTTTGTTAAGATTAAATTTGATTTTACCTTTGATTTAATAGGAACTGAAAATACTCTGAAAAACTCATGCTGAAATGAGTTTAAACTAGCTTTTCATCCCACCATTTTGGAAAGAGTATTTTGCTCTTCGATATCCGAGTGCAAAAGTAGTTTTTATCCGGTAGACTCGAGGATAAAGTAAATTGAATTTAGAACATCGTGTGCAGTTTGTGAATTCAAAACATCATTAAACCTATTTACTTCTACCTCCATGGTGCCGAATTTATGATAGGTTCTACCTTTTTTAATTTGTTAAAAACTCAGACCCGGAACCCTCTTGGTGTATTACTTTTTTTTGATATGCTTTACGCGCGCCATTTTCTTTTCACGTCATATTGTTAAAAAATCTAATTAAAAACAAGAAAACTTGAAAACAAGTGAAAAACCTAAATGAGTGATTCTAGCGACGAGGAAGTTTATTTGACGCCAACATAATTGACTGAAACTGTTAAAAATGCGCAAAAGTATCGTGTGATGTAAATGTTTTTTTTTTACATTTAGTAATTTCCTCGCTGAGGTGGGATGAAAATTTACGTGCTGCACTCGAGTGCAAAGATTTTTCACCTCGTGCTCTTTTGATTCCCTCGCTAACGCTCAGGATTCCAATTTTAAAATCCTTCGCTTGCTTCGTCATCAAAATTGAGCACGCGGTTAAAAAGCAAATTTGCACTCTAACTATTATTTATTGCACTTTACTTATTTCAATGACGGTTACATACTTAATAAACATACATGATCATAAACATAGCACCCAACAGTCACAGACGTAGTCACGATCCCACACTAGGATTCCCTGTGTCGTAGGTATTAGGGTATTAACTACGAGTACGATGGTACCATAACACCTAGACCCAGAAGAAATATTTACAGTTCATATCAAACATTTGTCCTGCAGCGGAAATTGAACCCGCAACCTCTCGCATCTCAGCCGGCTATATAATTAGCCGGTTGTCGATTACAATTAGCATTTTAACGTTAAATTATTGCTTTAGACGAGTCTTTATTATTACTGTTGTTTTAGCGAATGCAAAATGCAACATATTTTTGCAAAGAAGTCTCTAAGTCTTTTTTCCCACACCGTTGAATATTAAATGAGATGAAAAATATGGGTAATAGGCCTTTATATCTAATAACCCATAGCTGGGATCTCTACTACTCGTCAAACAACGAAAAGCTTTAAAGCAAGCGAACCTTTACCGACCCAATAAACTAGTTTGTATTTCTGACCCGCTACGGGGCAAAATTATCTCTAAACATTTTTCAAATGCTCAATTTTGAATAAAAAGATTCGTAAGTAAAATCTTATACCATCAATAATTACCTACCTACATACTAGTTCGTAAAAATTCGAATCCAGGTATAATTTAATTATATTTAATTTTTTTAAAAATTTTCCGTGTAATTTTTCTCACCTACCTTAGATTCTGGTCGGCTGCGAAAACTTGTGAAGATAACTTTCGAAGTTGTCAAGTTGGGATCAACGAGAGAGTGTACAGTCGTAGAGTGGACCTATGATATCAGCGCCCGCATTTATACCCAGCGTTTGGGCGGGCGGCAGTGGGCGGAGCTACGCACGCGTAGGCTGCGTCTACGTGCATACTTCGAAGTGCTACGATGTTCTACGTTTAATAAAATGCATAGTAAGAATTAGTAAAATCATTTATTTTATATATCTTAGTTTTACATCAACATAAATCAACTATATTTTAACACTAAAAACTCAACACCTAACAGTCACATACGTAGTCTTGATCCCACACTAGGATTCCCTAGGTCGTGGGTGGAACTACGAGTACCATGGTACCATAACACATACCCGGAACAAATATTTGCAGATCATACAAACATTTGTCCCGCAGCGGGCATCGAACCCTCGAACCTCTTGCATCTCAGCCGGCTACTAGTCTGCCGAAGTTGCTTGTCAAATTATTATACAAGCACGTATTTGAAAATGTGTACCTATATCAGTTTTTTATGATCGCAGGAATTCAGGTTTTAGGCCGTTCATCGTGGCATTATAGGGTACAAGCCAATGTCCAGCAGTGGACTGATGGCTAATAATGATGATGATGATGACCTTCCATAGTTATTTTCAGTGTTTTTTATTGAAAAGCGTGAATTCAAAAACGTGGGTTAGATTATATTTAAAAAGTTATATTGCAGGTGTAGTTCAGGTAGTTTCAATCTAGTCTGTAATCATAAAATGGTCTGCAAAAGCTCATGTAGTAATGTGAACGAGCACAAAACCACTAGCGCAACTTTGAGTTCTACCTGTATGACGTCACTACTTAACTCAGTATCTGGAGAACCGGAAGTAAACGCTCAGAGGCTTCCTGCGATGATTTAAGTAATTGGATGTTTAATTTTTCTATTGCTGGTCCAATTTGTGTGCTTTTTCGGTTGGCAGGTATTATTATCTGTCATAATTAAAAAATAATGATAGATTTGTTTCTTAGCACAAGGGTAAACAATTAAATTGCTACAGTATTCCAAATGCATTTGCATGTACTTTCAAATCGAAATAAAAATTCATGTATTCTTAGGGTTCCGTAAGTCAACAGAAAAAACGGGACCCTTTTTCCGCTTATCTCTCTGCCCTTCTTCTCAGGAACGGCTAAAGGTATCAACTTGAAATTTATACCAAGTATAAAATATAAAGTATTTTATACTTACCAAGTATAAAAAAGTCTGCAAGCTTATATTGATGTCAAAAGCTCCTAACTCAACGCTTTACAAAATGGCAATGCATTGTAACATGGCATTGAATCTCTAATTTTAGTATTGAAATCGCGAAAATGAAAAACCTCTAGGGTATACTTCCAGTACAAAAAATAAGTAAAAAGTAGTAAGTAGTAGTAGTAATAAATAATAAGGTAACACGCGACAACCCGTGACAATATAAATAAATATACTTCCAGCAACCTCGCAATTTGGAAATTTGTAATGCTAGAGGCTTCGAGCAACACGGAACGGAGAAGCCATTCGCAGCGTTCCTCTCTGTCAAACTACAAGCCAAAGTAGACATATGCTTTCAATAAAACTAGTTGTTATTCTGTGCAAGGTTTGTTAGTGTGAGTGTCGTCATTACAGTGTTGTATTTGGATGTGTATATGTGGAATAGCGCTTGTGTGCACATTTCCCCCCGCAAAAAATGACAGAACTATTTGAATGGTAATATATCGCTAAGGCCGCGGCAGGAAGTCCGTGTTAGAGGCTTTTTAGCACTAATAAAGAAAAATTACTAAAATTGAGGAATTTTGAAATTTTCACCCCTAAAATAGTGAAGTTTTCAGGAAAAAGCGGGTGAAACTCGAAAAGGGCTCTGATGATTTAAAAATATTTTGCTGATTCGGAACCCTCTGGGCGCAAGTCTTGCTCTTGTCCGTTTGTATGGAATTACCAGTACATATCTAACTGCTGTTTGTTTAACAATTACATTAACATACAAAGCCCTTCGTTATTAGCAACGTAAAAACAATATCTACTTAGTGAAAGGTTTTAACATCCTTTTACCTTGATTGGGAAAACATTTTGGGTTTATGAAGGGCGTAATGAGAACATTCAAAGGTTCTGCTAAACATCTTTTTCTAGTATTTATTAGAAAAGGAATAAGTTCCGAATGCAACGATCTTCTATCCGATATTTTTTTCTGTTTTGTAACTAATCTAGCACAATGCCGTGCTAAAACCGATTTGCTGCAGTAATCTGGGACGCACAGGAGATCAAAATGTAAACGTTTGTATCTCTAGGTATAGTCAAACTGGACTGGATTTATATTATAGTCCTGTGTGACGTCCTTTATTCACCTTCAGATTTCTATGACTTTATTAAAAATCAATATGACTGTTTAGTTTCCAATCGGCGTAAGCAGAACCGTCTCGGGTTACGAATTGCAAAGCTTAATTTGATTGTTGTTCCTAAATTTGTTAATTGTTATTAAGTTTTGAATACCTGATGTTAATTGGGAAGAGCCTTTAATGGATCCTTGAGTATCTCTGGCCTATCAATAGAACTCGACTATTTCTTAAACCGTTACGAAATATGGTTTAAACGTGAATTTAAATATACAGACATAAGAGTATAAATATAGGAACTGTGGTATATACGACTGTTATACAAAAGTAGATAGTTTGTTTTCCGAAATAATTTCTTGACGAGGTTATATTAAAAATGACAAAACCTCAGACTATCTCTGGTTTTTCTCAAACCAACCGGCCTATATAAGTATAGACAAACGGTATTCGCTTCGAAGCGATTCTATTTCTACAGTCGTAATACAATACAAAAGACAACGTGACATATCGATAGCTTACGTCAATCTCATACATTTTGGACTTTTATACTAGTAGTACAGTCAAATTAGGTGATTTTTTGCAAAAGTGTGGAACTAATTAGATGTAGTCATGAAAACTTTTCTAATTGTTTTGTATGGCTTAAAAATCACCTCTAATAATAAGCATCAGTAATTTCACGCTCCGGAACAGGGTGAAATAGGGTGAAAAACCTTAAAATATCCGTAACTTATTGGGGGAAAGAGAAGTAGTCGGTGCAATTTGGCATAGACTTTGAACCGTTATGATCTACATTTGCA
Source organism: Epirrita christyi (assembly GCA_951392215.1). Taxonomy (NCBI): domain Eukaryota; kingdom Metazoa; phylum Arthropoda; class Insecta; order Lepidoptera; family Geometridae; genus Epirrita; species Epirrita christyi. The sequence goes on along the minus strand of OX595842.1, from coordinate 3,813,467 downwards.
CCAAGTATTTTTTAAATCCGACATACGGAACATACAAAAAAAAATCATGTACAAAAAAAACTTTTTGCGGTTATTACGGCTCCGGGAAAATTAAGGTAGTCGGTGCAAATTGATAGACTTATCAGAAAAATGTTCGAAATACATTACCAGGTTTGCACCTTGGTGCGTCTCACGGAAGGCACTTTTCTGTATTTTATTGTCGCTCTACTTCGGGGAAAATTAATGTACACTCGAGAGCAATGAATCCGGGTCACTTAAAGAATCCTAAAAATCTCGGAAACTAAAAATGCTAGGTTAATGCAATAAATTGTATTTAATAGACAATGTAATACTCCTTAAATGAAGGTATTAAAACTTCTTAGTTATTGTAAAGTTATATCATAAAAAAATCAAATTTGAAAAAGGGCCACTTTCGAAGATGGAACTACGAAATTACAGCATTTGGTTTTGCTTTTGTTTGTAATCTGTCATTTATCATTGTTTGATTTCTGTTTTTTTGTTGTTTTTTTTTCTGCGTAAACGCAGTAATGGAAGCACGAGGAGGCAATACGAAGTATTAAAATTCAAAAAAATCGTAATAAAGTTCAAAAATTTCATGTTTCCTATTTTTGTTTTAAGGAGAGATCAGCAGTTTTTTTCTTTATGTAATTTTGTGTTAATAAAATGTATGGTGACTCATATTTTTTTTTACCTTCATTTAAGGAGTATTACATTGTCTATTAAATACAATTTATTGCATTAATCTATCATTTTTAGTTTCCGAGATTTTTAACATTCTTTAGTGACCCGGATTCATTGCTCTCGAGTGTAGTTCTGGAAATTGACTTAACCTTATTCATTTAATTAGTACTACATCCGCCGGAAGTTTTATACTGGTTTTTTTTTACGGAACATGCATTTGTTTAACACTATGTTCCCTACATGCACGTTGTTTTTATTAAAATCATAATGCACTAAGACAGTCTCTCTATACGTAATTTAACTTGCATCAAGTAATTACTTTCTATTTTAAAATTTACGGCCTTTTTAAGTTTGTACCTAATATTTAAAAGGGTTCCGTAAGCGCCAGAAACGGTGCAAACCTAGGATAAGCTTCTTTTCGTGTCATCTAACGTTTCCATAAGAATCCACGACTACACGACTTAGGTCCACACTTTTTGCTAATTTGCCTGTACTATAGCGTCATCGCTATTAGAATGTTGAAAAAATTCGTGCATTTCATGCATTTAATAATTATAATAAAAATAAATTTGTATTACTCATGACGAGCTCTTTTTATTTGATACGTCACGTGATGAACTTGACCATGGTGTGTCCGGCCTTACCGCGTGGTGTGTCCGGCCTTGCCGTGGTGTGTCCGGCCTAGCCGTGGTGTGTCCGGTCTAAGAATAGACCCCTCCTTCTCCTGTGGATGTAGTAAAAGCCTTATGAAGGAATTACATTATTAGCTACTTCCATAGTGTTATGTCATATGGTATCATACTGTGGGGTAAAGCAGCAGATATCCAAGCTATTTTTGTCTTACAAAAACGGGAAATACGTGCCATTTATAAAATGAAGTCGCGTGACTCCTTGAGGGAGCGTTTCAAAGAAATCAATATTCTTACAGTAATATCGCAATATATCTATGAAATATTATTACATACACATAAACGCTTGGATAGTTTTATAATAAAAAGTGACGTGCATGGTATTAACACGAGAAATAAACACAAACTAAATATACCAAAATTTCGATTAAAGAAAGTAAGTGGGTCTTTTATGGGGAATTCTGTACGGTTCTATAATAAACTTCCAGAAGGTGCATTTAAACTTCCTATTCGAAGATTTAAATCCTACATAAAGATGAATCTAATTAAGAAAGCGAAAGATGAATCTAATTAAGAAAGCGTATTACACTCTTGATGACTATATTAATGATAAAGCCGCGTGGCCTGATGTCGCTCTACCCCTCGACTGCTAAAATGGAAATTTGCAATATCTGTACTTTCCTATTTACATGTTTGTATTAGATTATTATTTATAAGTACAACAAGCGTAGCGTGTGCTGTCTTGCATATTTTTGCTGATGTTTATTTACTTTTGACTACCTTCCTAAGGTTTTTAAGTTCTCATTTACTATGTATCAGCAACTTCTTGCTCCGAGGCACCACACAGGCGCTTCTCACCTAGTGGTAAGACGGACCATTTATGTAAGCCAAGCCGAGTTTGTTGCCTGATTCTTCTAGGCTTGGTCGCGTTGGAACAGGAGTAATTTAATTTTATATATGACGATTCAAAATAATCCTTGTGATTTCATTGAATAAAGTTCTTTTTGACTTTGACTTTGACATCAGGGAGTGGGTAGTAGCCAATCCACCTGCCAAGCGTGGTGATTATGACAATTGAATTGAATTGAATTGGTGATGATGATGAGTTAACAGCAATGATTTGACGTAAATCAATTAACTAGGTAGGTACATAGTCATAATGTGAATATACATTTACTTTTATATATGTCGATCACCTAAAAACTAGACAAGCACCATATCAATTTTCCCCCTAGCTTTGTGAACTTACAAACTGATCCGTATCAGATAGTCACAGATAGATAGTGTTTCAAAGCCTGCTCACTCGGATCTCCTATTAATTAATTATTTTTGTAACAACCCACACTTGAGGTAGACACGTGGTAAATATTTTAATATCTGCGCATTTTCAGTACGGGTAGTAGTAACGGGTTTTGATAGTTTTCGAAAACTATATGAAGTTTCGTTTCCTTCCATACATTTACTGACAGCGTCCTTAGTTTTCTTCTCGTTTTCGCTAGGAGTGCTGCAAGTAAATGTATGAAAGGAAACGAAACTTCATAATAGTTTTGTAAACTATCAAAACCCGTACTAAGCCCCCTGACCTATGTCACAGGCTGATAGTTACGTAAGTGTCCCCCATTTTCAACAACTATTATTTACGTAACACCTAAAGCTTAAGAGACCATAAGTTTTTCATTGAAACATTAATTGTTTTCACTGTTTTTTTTTGTTACGTGTCTTTGTTACGATGTCGTAAAAGCCAACCAAGAAATTACACCAGGGGATGGGTAATGGCATCCATCTCAACACAAATACTATGCGATCACCAATCCGCCTACCAAGCCTGGTGAATATGACAATTGCCCCTATAGTATTTTATGGGGGAGGGAGGCCTCGTCCAGCAGTGGACATCTAAAGACTGCTGATGATAATGATGATTAATCGTTTGAGGTAGCAGGTTTCAATTCAAAACGCCCTCCTTTTTTTCTAAGATACCCAATAGGTACCAATTAGGATATAATAATAAGTATATAATCTTTTTGAGGAACAGGTAAATTTCTAACCTCAGACTTACTTAACCAAAGAATATAAAACAGCTATTATTGTGTAAAGAAGCGACATTCACCCAACCCAATATGGTAAAAAAAAATTGTGGCGTCTGCCACAGTATGTTAAATTAGGTTTAATTATCGGTACATAGTAGTTTTAGTAGTCTATGGTCAAGTCTGTGAAATAGAGTACAGACACACAAGAGACAATCTCTCTCTGGTTTTGGGATTCCGAATGGTTCCTGATGTGAAATTTAAATATTTTAATAAGTACCTACTAAAATGCTGTGTTCATCGGTGTTCGTAATAAATAAGTTAAATACTACAAAGTGCTTTCAATAAACGGCACATCGGGCCTACAACTACCTCCTCGGCGTTCATATACATGGGGATCCTCAATAGGACTCCATAAAATCTTTGATTGTGCGCGAGTTCCCGAACAAAGCTCTTGCTACATGATGAACAAACCTGAACAACTCACGGCGTCATACGGCGTAGCTCGTGCTACGCCATGCAGCTTTCGTAGCATAGTTTCGTAGATTTGTTAGCCGTTCGTCCTACATGCAGTTAGTCCAAGTCGCGGTTCGTCCAGTAAGCGTTTGGTCCAATACGCAGTTAGTCCTAAAATCTGGACGAACTGCAAATTCACTTGGTAGCAGGTAAATTTAGCAAAATAACCAGAGAACTCTGGCACAACAAATCTTTCCACTTTTTTAACACTCATACTCATTCTAGAGCAGAACCCTTTATCAATCCACTTTACACTTTTCAAGTGGAATACTATCAGCTTTCAAGTTAAACATTTTATAATTAAGTAACTATAGGTACATGCCTACCTGAGTACCTACCTAGGTGCTAACCCACCTACTCGAGTAAAGTACAGTGTAGATGACCTATATATGAGATGATAATATATCACATCAACTAGAGCGAAGACGCAATGGAGTTTTAGGTATCAAGGACGACCTCTGTGGCGCGGCGGGCGAAGGTTCGCCTGCGACGCAGGAGGTTGTCGGTTCGATTCCCGCCTCGGAACAAACATTTGTACAATCTGCAAATATTTGTTCAGGGTGTTCTGGGTATTTTTCTATGTATAATAAAAACTATCTACCTATGTAATTGATTGTATTAAGTACTAGTTGCGCCCCGCGGTTTCACCCGCGTGAATAATGATGAAAATTGATGATGATGATGATGATGATGAAAAGTAGCCTATGTGTTAATCCAGGGCGTAAAATATCTCTATTCCAAATTTCACTCAAATCCATTCAGTAGTTTTTACGTGAAAGAGTAACAAACATCCATCCATACTCACAAACTTTCGCGTTTATAATATTAGTAGGATATCAGTTATCTAGTACCCATAACACAAGCTCTGCTTAGCTTGGGGCTAGATAATGTTGTGTGGAATGTGTCCAGCATTTATTTATTTATTATTTTATTTATTAATCACCACCAACTCCAGTGGCAACCAACGGCGAAGCTTCAACCGCTAGTTAGGTACTTATAACATAACATAACACCCAACAGTTACATACGTAGGTAGTCATGATCCAACACTAGCACAGATTTATAAGTATAGTACTAAAGTAAACACTAGGATTCCCTGCGTCGTGGGTATCAGGAACTACGAGTGCCATGGTACCATAACACCCAGATCCGGAACAAATATTTGTAGATCATACAAACAGATACAGAACTGCATACCACAGATGTCGTCAACCTTGCCACCACTTGGGACACAATGAATCAGCTAATTGTACTCTTTACTCTTTACTCTTTTGGACTCTTTATTGATCACCACACAAAAATACATACTTAGGTTCAAAATAATAAATAAGTAACTATAATATGAAGAGTAACACAATGGGCAGCCTTATCGCTAACGGCGAGTTTATGAAGCAAGAAGCCTCATTCTGTAGTACCATATGATTTATCTATGGTAGTACCTAGTAGGTATAGAAAGATACAAAAATGTATATCTATCCTAGTAACTATATCTATCGCACACGCGTTGCAGATGACATTCCATACAAAACACGGTTTTGGTCATAGAATAAGGACTGAAGCACGTCCTTATTCTAAGGTTTTGGTATTAGCGCAATGATGATGAAGCATAATAATTTAAGATGCATTAAGATGGTGTAGCTTGACCCTAAGTTTTCACCATTATTTGTCTTGCTTTAGAGGTAGGTACTTAGGTATTAATAATTAAGTAAAACATATCCATGAAAATCGTGAAATAAATCAGCTCACAAACCATGGTAAATATCCGTTTTTAGTGCAAATGAAGACTATGACATGCGTTAGCAATTAGAATAATATTCTAAGCGTTAGCATCATATTAGTCTGTGACTATGACATTTGAAAAAACCCTTCCAATACCCTTCCCTTGCGTTTATGCACAGTATTTATCAAATATTAACCCACGCAATTTTATTTTATTTTAGCGCCATCTTAAGAATGGTAGCGCAACTATGAAATGAGAACTAGTAATAGCGCCATCTAACTGTTGAATTGCTAAACTTTACGAAACTTGGTCGATGGAACCATGGAGTACCTAACCAACTGTCTACGACTCGCACGTAGGATAAAAGTGTTATAGACGCACCTATGATGTTCTAAACGTATTGATTATATTCTCCTTGGACCATTTTTATTCTAAAGTATTTTTATACTACGTACCCTAAGTACGTACCTGGAAGGCGCAGTATGTTATTATTATAAACGGTGTGTATTTCTCTTAGAATAAGGACTGAAGCTACGTATTTCTCCAGCATCTTCAAACGAGCCGAACGAAAGACTCTTATAGTATTTTTGTTGCTGTCTACTAGGGTGTTAAAATAAAATGTAATTTTATGGGTTACTTAATAAATATGTACTGCACCTTAGAGAACTTATGCATAAAAGTACTGCACGATCCTTATAGAGGTACTATATCCATGCCTTGGATGGACCATGGGGCGGCACTGGGCGGCACCATGGATTTTTTTATTGAGGTACTTTATCCATGGGTGGCACGGGCATATGGACAGTAGCGTAGACAGAGAAACCACCTAGGTTTCTCTCTACGGACTGTAGGCACGGGGAGTACCACAGACTAGGAAATGAACTACTAGTATTTATTTTCTCTATGGAAGTTGTAGAATCTCTAATGAATTTTTGAATTTTGAATTTGTTTGTTTTTGCAACCGATAAATAGAGCCGGCGCGGAATTGAACTTGTGATTATTTCTTTTGTTGTAATTAATTATTAAATGGTGAAAGAAATGGATGCATTGCAGCCCGTAATGGAGAAATTCTCGAAGTATATAATCGAGAAACAAGTAAGCCCAAGCTACGTCGAAATGTATACGAAAAATTGTAAAGATGTTGTCATTGTTTACGCTAAGGTAAAACATATGGGTAAAACAGAAAAATCTATGATGATTCTCATTTGTCTGAGAAATGGTCTTAAACATTTCTTAATTTCATTGCAGAATAAACAAACGACGAGCAATAGTTGTACAGATACAGCTGGAACCAAAACTTGTGAAATTGGTAAGAATATGACTTTGTACAGGCATTCATTCTATGGTATCTAGAAGTCTTTCTCAAATGTATTTTGGTTTGAGAAGATTCCAGTTTCTAATATCGCAGTGTTGGATATCAGTTTAGCTTCCGACACTCCCGTTTAGGCCTGTAAGAATAAATTTAATTCAGTCTGAGAGTGATTGTGTTTCAAATTCTAAATCCCGTGTTTAGGATGTAAGTAATTTTCAGTGCACACAAGGTCACTGCCACAGTTAAGATGGATTTAACCCGTTAATCATCATCATCATCAACAGCCTTTAGACATCCACTGCTGGATGAGGCCTCCCCCATAAAATACAATGGCGGGGGGGGGGGAATTGCCATAATCACCATGCTTGACAGGTGGATTGGTGATTGTAGTATTCAGGTGGATGCTGCTGCCCAACCCCTGGTGTAATCCCTTAGTTGGCTTTTACATCATCTACAGTAGGAGATGGAGAGGTCTATTCTTAATAGTGTAAATCTAAGTGACAAGTGGCTGAAGAGAACCCATGTCCTCGAACCTGTTATGAGGAGGAAAGGGCTGATAAGTCTTTCCAAACGTCATGCACCACTCAAATCGTCCACCTATATAGTACACCAAACTGATTGCAGATTTAGGCCTAGTTTAGGTACTAGAGATTAAGTATACCTATCTAATAAGTTACTTACATGATGTAAAAACACCTTTCGATGCTATCGTCGTAGGTTTTAAGGTTTTTGTGTATACCTACGGTTAACTTTTTTGATAAATAAAATTATTATTATTATTATTATTTAGATGAAAACAAACAAATTAGTTTTTATGTGAAAAATATGTTTTTTAAAACAAGCTTTTATGAAATTGGTTATTGCAACTGTAAGCTGATCAAAATGAACCCAAACACTACCATTACCAGGCAGTCATCAACATCAGTCATCAGCTCTGTTATCCACCTTCCGTCTCCATCATCAGATCAGCTTGCTCTCACCGTAATATTGTATTGTATTTATGCACAATACACCCCATTGCGGAACGTCAGTGCAGGTCTTAACACCTCCACTTAGAATTAGAATTTTGTATTGTCTTCGGAACTTGACAGGTTTGCATCAATTTCAGCTCAATTGTTTTCTTTTCGTCTCTTTTTACTATAGACTAAGAAATTAAGTAAAATAAGTGCATTGAAAAAAAGTTATTGCAATGAAGTATGAGTATTTAATATAAAAAAAACTGTTCAATTTCAGATGAGCTAGAACTAACAGGATCCCCTCTCAAGCTGGACTTGAGTTTACACACCATTCTGGATGATACCCTCATTTCTGATGAACCACAGCTGTGGAAGAAAGAGGAAGGAGGACACTCACCTATCAGCATTGATACCGCAAGGTAAGATTACTCTAAAGCTATCTTATTTTATTTAAACTGACACATTAATTTCTTTCAGTAAACTAACCCTACCGCCCGTCGCTACTATATACCATTTGGAAAAAAAACTATGCTGCTGCCCATCCCCTGGTGTAGTCCCTTAGTTGACTTTTACGACTACTACATCCACAGTAGAAGATGGGGGGGTCTACCCTTAGGCCAGGGCCAAAGTGCGGTCCTAGCGCGGTTGCGATGCTGGGCGCGAAATATCAAACATATGAAACCGACGTTTGCGTTCATAATGTAGTGGCTTAGGCGGGCGCCTAGCGCGACTGTCATGAGCGATTAGCGCGCGTAGTTTTCAAACGTTCCTATCCGCGCTTTATGCCACACTACCGGCCTGGTAGGCAAGCGTCTCAATGCGCGGGTGGCGGGGATATCAAACCAGTTTGGTCTTATCCGCGTCTAATAGCTCGCTCGTCACTGTGGCCACCCGCACGCTCCCGCCGTCGCGCCCGTAAAGGCCCCCATCCCCGCGAATTTACTTGCGTGGACGCGCATTTAGGCCTGACACACCACACAGTACATGACAAATCCGTTTAAAATTGTTTAGTTTACAAAGTTTAAATGCTCCTAAAAATTTCAGAGAAATCACGAATCTCTACAACAAAAATCGCGACAACCTAACAGAGGCCATCCCGCTGTGGGTTCTCACCAACCCATCAGATGTTGGTAAAGCATTGCTGCTCACGTCGCAGTCCGATGAACAGCACTTTGCTCGAGGCATTGTGACTTATGAAGGAGCAATGGGCCTGGATGATGTGGATGTGATTCAGTTGATGGAGGATTATGGAAAAATGGATGGGATTAGTCCAGGTTCAGTAAGTTTTTATTGACTCAACAGATTAATTGAAATTACAGGCACATGAGACTTAAAGTCTTAGGATGCGGGGCGCAATGCAATGCCAAGTAGGGCGCGTCCTAGTTTGACGTGACGGACTTGATGGGTACTTGATTAGATGAACAACGCAAGAACCCAAACATAAACTGACAGGAAAAGTTGATCTAGAGGAAATCCTACTGGACCTCCCGACTAGAATGTCATAACAGACGGTTTAGATCCGCCTTCATCCACCTATCTTTCGCGACTTGTAACGTTCTACCGTCTACTGCAGCGCCCTAAAGCAGCGACTCATAGCGGCCATAAAAACTGTTTAATGAGCTGTTAAAACCTGAATCTGGAATTAAAATCTGTGTTACCTATGATAAAACCTATTTTAGAACCTGCTAGCCTGTAACCTAGTCTTAAAGCACCTTACAAGCCATTGCAAAAAAAACGCATTTAAATCAGTTCAAATCAATCGGGCAAGATTCCCACGCACACCTCGTGGAACTTTTATACTATATCATGCATAATTATTTTCTGGCTCATTGTTTCAAAAATCTAGAACACTGCGTACCTTGTTAAGTGTTATCTGATTATATCTACAAAATTCAATGAAGATCTGTGGAGCTACTTTTGAAAACAATTCCAATCGCAATCCAGTTTCAACGCTTGTTTGGCACTCTTGAACCAAATCGAGTTTGAAATCGAGATAGAGCACGCGATTGACTTTGCGTGAAGAACAACAGAGACAGAAAGTCGATTTCACTTAGTTCCATAATATTCCACCAATCTCCATTCCAAATTGTGCGCTAGTATTGAATTCAAGAGTACCAAATGACACTAAATCCTGAAAATATTTTCCCTTTTTTAGGTCAGCACACTAGTTGACTGCAAGTACGTCATATCAGGCGTATCCTATGGAACCCATAACTCTGAAGAGTTGTTGAACGCCCCGCACGGAGGGGTTACTGAGTTGCACTGCGAGTGGGCTGGAAAAATGCTTCATACACCGTTTATCAGCTGTAAAGTCAATTTTGTAAGTATCTTCATTGAACATTTTGTAAAACGGGAAATTTTCACGTACCGATATGTTGGTGGAAGCACCAATAGGTGCCCTTCGCACTGCGTCTCTGAGCTCGCTCCGCTCGGCTCGTCCGGCGCGGGGCTGGACTGGCTGACTGGGAGTGCTTGAGTCCGCGTCATCACGTGTTCTTCGGTGACGTCATACCGGTCGGGTTGCGGCGCTCCATCATCGTTGCTGCCACTCCCGTCGCAACCACCGAGCGCGCTAGCAGTCGTTGTGGAATTCATGAGAGAAGCCTTATCCAGCAATGGCATATGACACAGGCTGATGATGATGATGAAGAACATCGCGTCAAACGTGCCGAAGCGAATAAAATCATCATCTTCCGCTGGTAGACGTCCACTGCTGGACAAGGCCTCCCCCATAGAATGCAATGGGATTTGCCATAATCTCCACGCTTGGCAGGCGGATTGGTATCGCAGTCCCGGTGTTGATTACTCAGGCGGATGCTGCCTATTATCCCCTAGTGTAATCCCTTAGTCGGTCTTACAACAACCACGGAAGGATACGACCCCTCTGTCTCTGTTCTTAGGCAGGGCACATCATGGCACAGGCCCCTTAAGTGAGGAAGAGTCAAGCTAGTTTAGTTTTAGTCTAGCTAGATAAACTTTCCTCTATTGATATATAATGCAATAGGCTAGGGAATGTAAATAGAAGATTGTTGTACTGAGCAGAAAGCGACTTCTTAATGCACCAAGTGTTAGTTTGGAGTCAAGAAGTCGCTCTGAGCGAGGTTAGCAATCTGCTTTTCTTTCAACTGCAAAAATACATTAATTTGAAGATTTGTTTATGTCAAATCGTATTTACTTTGTTAATTTTGATTACATTAGGCACAAGAAGTAATAGTTGGCCACCTAGCAAGCCCCTGCAACGCAATATGGAAGTCTGTCGCAGCTCTTAACAATATGAACCAACTACTTGTAGATATGACGGCTGCTGGCGTGGCTTCTATCAATTTGGAGTCTGCCGCTATAAGGTAATATGCTGTTGTTATCTCACATTGATGAGCTGTGGTGATGAGATAATTAGCTTTTGGAACAACAAGCTTGTTCATACATAACATAACACCCAACAGTCAAAGTCAAAAAGTCAAAAATAACTTAATTCATTGAAATCACAAGGATCATTTTGCATCGTCTTATAAGCTAAAATTACTCCTGTTCCAACGCGACCAAGCCCAGAAGAATCAGGCAACAAACTCGGCTTGGCTTACATAAATGGTCCATCTTACCACTAGGTGAGAAGCGCCTGTGTGGTGCCTCGGAGCAAGGAGTTGCTGATACATAGTACTGTAGTACAGTCACGTACATAGTCCTGCAGGGCTATTCTAAAACGTCTGAAACGTTTCCGATCGGATTCGTTAGTTTTTCATTTCGATGTGGTAAGTAACTAAAAACATGTCTCTAGTAAAATACAGTAAAAAATAATAAATTTTGTATATTACTGTTTTTAACTAGAAAATGTTTTTTGCTAAAGAAAATTGTTTTAGTTACTTTCCACATCGAAATGAAAAACTAACGAATCCGATCGGAAATGTTTCCGACGTATTAGAATAGCCCTGCTAATCCCACACTAGGATTCCCTGTGTCGTGGGTATCAGGAACTACGATTACCATGGTACCACAACACAGGCCTGGAACAAATATTTGCAGATCATGCAAACATTTGTCCCGCAACGGAAATCGAACCCACAACCTCTCGCATATCAGCCGGCTACTAGCTTGTCGCGTCACAGAGGTCGTTTATCATTATTATCATCATCATCAGCCGCCAGACGTCTACTGTTGGGTGAGGGTTCCCCCATAGAATGCAATGGGGTGATTTGCTATAATCACCACGCTTGGGACAGGGATTGGTGATCGGAGTATTGGTGTTGAGTACTCAGGTGGATGCTGCTGCCCATCCCTGGTGTAATGACTTCCACGGTAAGAGACGGAGGAGTCTATTCTCAGGCTGGACGCACCATGGCACCCGGACCGGCACAAGCTAGTTAAAATGAGCTTAAGCACAAATAAGACACTATAAACTGTAATTGGGTTTCAGAGGCCCAATCCTTTAATTTAAAAAAAAACCAGTCACAATATAATCTCGTGTCTCGTGTAATCTTCGCAAGAAACGCGAAGATTAAGTAATAGTGACAGTGCGACTGAGACGAGATTATACTGCGAATTGAATGTTTTTAAATTAGAGAATTGGGCATAGACCTACAGCGAGCATTCTGATAAATTAATAATGTTACTGTCAAACAAAAATTTAACAATGTCTTTCAAATATTCGATTAATTTTGATTCCAGAAACAACATCCCTGGAATGAAACGCCAAAATAACGCAAAACGCCTCAACAACCTGCTAAACGAGACTGAAACCTACGCGTACATAGCCGAGTGCCCGACCGGTGGCTGTATATGTGTTAACGAGGACACAAGTACCCTTAACCAGTGTTTAAAAGACATGAACTCAATGGGTTCTAGTAATGACTTTACTTACAAATTGTGGGACGTTTTAAGAGGTAAAAGTAATTTTAGAGATTTTTTGAAGAGACGGGATTTATTCTTAGGCCGGACACACCACGATACCTTAATTTATTTTAGGAATTACTAAGATTCACTTTTCTCTAAAGAATTAGAATTATCAAAATGAAAAGGCAATGGGCAGGCCATATGGCTCCCGGAACCGATTACGGGGAACTAAAATTTGTGGTATTCAGTTTAGGATGGCGCACCACTCGGTAGACTGATGGCATAACGGTGAGTGGAGGTGGCTTAAGACCGTTCGTCGTGGCATTCTTTAGGATAGGTGTATGTCCAAGCGTGGTGAGTATGGCAAATCCCTCCTATTCTGTAGAGAGACATGTCCAGCAGTGTACATATTATATTAGCTGATGAAGATCTCCGGCAATGGATGTTTACGACATGATGATGACTTAACTCACAACTTGAACTTTTTAACTTTTGTGTTGCAGATTGTGAAACAGCCGAGGAATTAATTACACTCTTGATTCAAGCGTTGAAATTCATATCATCAGGGAAAATCCGTCCGTTTGTAAGTTTAAAAATTATAGTATATTACGATACGTGTGACCTAAGTTGCCTATTATTGCACGGCGTGAAGTTAGGGCCCGAGCGTAGCGAGGGTGCTAAACGCCGTGCATTAATAGATAACTTAGGGCACAAGTATCGTATACTATTTTATAGCACAAGTGACATAAACCCGCCCCGGACGCGGGGGGGGGAGCCCCCCCGATGAATGAAATTATTGTTTTTAAATCATCACATAAACTCAATACACGTTATGTCATAATATCAACTCACCATTTTTTTAAATTTGTTGCAAAGATTTGATAGAAGAAAACTAGAATGCATATAACAGATGAGTTATATAGAATAGAATCAATAGAGTATACATTTGATTGATACACGTACATTTATTGAGCAATGTACATAACATAACAATGTGTAAAATTTTCGTCGTTAATTTTTCTACAGCGCGAAACTGTTTTTAGACGGAATGCTAACCTATCCCTTTTCTTTCATTTGTCTGTTGTGAATTTCGAAGTGTCAAAAAGGACATTTTATGTATCTTTTCTTGTTTACTGTCCATCTGTGAAGTTGGCCGTTTCATTTTCGCACGGTGTAAAAAAGAGCTATTTAAGTCACGGAAAAGCGTGCGTAAAGTGCGGGTTTAGGTCAAATTGTGCTATAAATAAATTTAAAAATTAAAGTTTTAATTTTAGAAAATTTGTAAATTTTATTTTGTTTTTTGCACATTACAGCGTAGCTAAATTAATTATAATTATGAGATGCTATCAATTAAAACATGTGTGCTATGTCTCCTGATTCTCGCAAAATCAGTGTTCGCTACCTCAAGATGTGTTTATAAGCTGTAATCAGTAAAAACACAATAAAATTTGAATTTCGCACCAACTGCGAAACGTTCCACCTTAAATTGTTATATATTTCAGATAGACGCAAACAACAAAACCTACCTATCAAAGCTGGTCCTCAAACTGTCTCGTGGCCACTCTCAATCCGCTAAAGTCCTTAAAAACTTGCGCTCAAGTCCGCCACAAGCGCTGTCATTGGCTGCCCAAGTCGGCGTCGAAAAGACAATGTGGGAATACACTCGAGTCATGTCACTGCTGGAGCATTCATTCTTTATTGCTGGAATTTGGAATGCTGATGCTAGGTAAGAATAATCCACTATCTTAGCACTACCAAACCCTGCTACCTCTTCATGAGTCGGTAGACATTCACTGCTAGGTGAGGCCTCCCCCATAACATGTATAGTGTGCAATGCGGGGATTTGCCATAATCATTACGCTTGGTAACACTCTTGGAAGAAAACCTGATCTCTCGGTGGAACGAAACCTGATCAAGACCTGCTAAAAATCTGGAAGGAAAACTAGATTTCCTGAACACATTCCTCGATGGTCAAAAATATGCTGTTGGATCTCAGTTGACTCTGGCTGATTTAAGTCTGGTTGCGACAGTTTCGACTATCGACGCGGCGGGCATAAGCTTGATGGCCTATCCTAACGTTGTAAGGTAAGATCAAGGCAAAACAAGAATATTGGTGGATTGGTGTTAAGTACTCAAGTGGATGCTGCTGCCCATCCCCTGGTGTAATCCCTTAGTCGCCTTCTACGATATTCACAGGAGGAGTTGGAGGAGTCTTATTCATAGGCTGAGACTAGCATGGCTCCCTGCTACCCTACACATAAAAGATGGAAAAATCATCATTAACTTAGCTTATGTACTTGTTTTTTTAGCATTTTCTATCTATCTATGTAGATAAATCACTGGCGAGCGCAGCAAGCCTCTAAGTTCACATTTGAGAGGAACAAGAGTTAATACCTAGTCCACTGGGGAGCGAAGCTTACAAAGTTTTATTTTCAGATTCCATGAATCAGTGGGGCAGATCAACCAAACGATCCAAGATATGACTATTAGTGGCGGTGACTTCGCGCTGAACCCATTCGAGAGTCTGACCGGTGGAGAGCATTCCATACGACTGGATTGCGAGTCGTTCTACGAGGACGATCCTAACGAGCTGACTGTTGATGACTTCGCTTCGCTTAAGATACACGGGCTCGTTGCGGAGAAGAAAGATGTCAATGAGGTAAGATACAGGGGCTTTTTGCTGAGAAGAAAGATGTCAATTAGGTAAGATACAGGGGCTTTTTGCTGAGAAGAAAGATGTCAATTAGGTAAGATATAAGGGCTTTTTGCTGAGAAGAAAGATGTCAATTAGGTAAGATGTAGGGGCTTTTTGCTGAGAAGAAAGATGTCAATTAGGTAAGATATAGGGGCTTTTTTGCTGAGAAGAAAGATGTCAATTAGGTAAGATATAGGGGCTTTTTGCTGAGAAGAAAGATGTCAATTAGGTAAGGTACACGGGCTTGTTGCTGAGAAGAAAGATGTCAATGAGGTATACCGGGGCTCATTGCTGAGAAGATAGATGTTAATGAGATAAGATATAAAGGGCTCATTGCTGAGAAGAAAGATGTCCATGAGATATGGTATTATGAGGTTAATGGGTTAAGGTACTCAGGCTCAATTCTGAGAAGAAAGATGTCAGTGAGGTTAGATACACAGCTTGTCTTCTCTCTTCGTCTCTTGTGTACAAAACCGAAGTGAACTCCATCTGACCGATATATAAATGAAAATGAATTATTAAATGAAACACATGACATATGACATTGATGATGACATTGATGAGTCTGATTGACAGTTATGGAGTTATGGAGGTATGGATGGAAAGAACGTTTTGTTACACTCAAAAATACATTAATATTAAAAAAAAAGTGGGTTGGCTGTTTAAAATCATAATATTCTTATTTCAGCCCCATTGCCCACAAGTTAGGTATGTTTTACATCATAGGTCAAAGCGAAAGAACCTGACTGTTAGTTTAGTGTGTACAAGATAGGTATTATATCTGCCAGAGCTGATTGACCCCTCGACAAAGCACTGCCATTCACGCGTTCCGATTCAATACTAATTCTAATGTATTCAATGAATAGTAACATTAATTCTTGTTTCAGGTGCCGCTGATAGCAGATGAAATCGACATAAGCCCGTGGAAGAATCTACTGATGAAATTCGCTCAAGTGCATGTCTGCTTGGAGCACCTATACCGCGCTGAGACTTATTTGAGAGCTGATTTTGGTACGTATCTTTCGTATTTGACGACCTCCGTGGCGCGGTGGTCGAGTAGCCGGTTGAGATGCGAGAAGTACGGGTTCGATTACCACTGCATAATCTGCAAATGTTTGCGAGGCAGCTTGCAAAAAAATTGAGCGCGAATAGTTCTCCAAGTAGCGACCATGATCCGGACGACGCATTGTAGGAAGGTGCTGTTCCTTGGGAATACGACATTTTAAAAGTATCTGGATTTACGTGTATGGAGGCGGTTCAAGATCAATCGTCATGGCATTCTATGGAGTAGACCTATGTCCAGCAGTTGGCTTCTACAGATGATGACTCTAACGACCTATGTGGCGTGGCGGGTGAAGGTTCGCCTGCGACGCAGGAGGTTGCGCGTACGATTCCCGCCTCGGAACAAATATTTGTACGATATCCAGATATTTGTTCAGGGTGTTCTGGGTATTTTTCTATGTAGAATAAAAAATATCTAGCTATGTAATGTATTGTATTAAGTATATCAGTTATCTACTACCCATAACACAAGCTCTGCTTAGCTTGGGGCTAGAGTTATGTGAAATGTCCAGCATTTATTTATTATGACTGCTAAGCTGACAGTTTTTTTTTCTGTTGCAGCAAACCTCAAGCCCATATCGACTCGACTACTAGAGCATTATGTGTCTGATAAATCTCCGATTAAAACAGTCGGGCAGTTGTTAAGCGATCCCGTGCAGAGGGTCACTATGCCAATCGCCAATAATATCGTGCAAGATCACTTGAAGTAAGTAAAAATTACTGTTTTTTTTTAAAATACTTATCCCCAAACGGATGAACCGATTTTGATGACCTCTGTGGCGCGGCGGGCGAGCCGTCTGAGATGCGAGAGGTTGCGGGTTCGATTCCGCGGGACAAATGTTTGTATGTTCTGCAAATATTTCTTCCGGGTCTGGGTGTTATGGCACCATGGTACTCGTAGTTCCTGATACCCACGACACACGGAATCCTAGTGTGAAATCAGGACTATGTATGTGACTGTTGGGGTGTTATGGGTTCCCGTACAAGAATTTTCTAACAAAGTAATAAAACCGATAGCGCGTTCTAATCCACTAGTGGCGACATCTAGTCTTGACTTGAGTAAACTTAAGAACTACTTTACTGCGTGGTTCGAGAGGTGGCGCTTTTCTGGTTTATTATAATACTAGTATGTATAGTCATTGTTCCATATAGTCCTCTCCATCGTAATGTTGTCTGGAAGTCAAAGTCAAAGTCAAGTCAAAAAGAACTTTATTCATTGAAATCACAAGGATCATTTTGAGAAATTGCTATAAGCGATAATACCGCCTATTATGCATTTATTTTGTTTTTTGGTTTCTTCGTTACGTTTTTTTGATATCTGTTTGTTGGAATTATTTTTTGCGCATTTTAGAGTTATTCTAACTCGTAACCCGTGGCGTGTCCGGCTTATGAATATACCTCCGTCTCGTCCCGTGGATGTAGTAAAAGCCGATTAAGAGACTACACTAGGGGATGGGCAGCATCCATCTGAGTACTTAACACCGATAATGCGGTCACAAATCCGCCTGCCAAGCGTGATTATGGCAAATCCCCCAAAGTCAAAGTCAAAAAGAACTTTATTCATTGAAATCACAAGGATCATTTTGAATCGTCTTATAAGCTAAAATTACTCCTGTTCCAACGCGACCAAGCCTAGAAGAATCAGGCAACAAACTCGGCTTGGCTTACATAAATGGTCCGTCTTACCACTAGGTGAGAAGCGCCTGTGTGGTGCCTCGGAGCAAGGAGTTGCTGATACATAGTAAATGAGAACTTAAAAACCTTAGGAAGGTAGTCAAAAGTAAATAAACATCAGCAAAAATATGCAAGACAGCACACGCTACGCTTGTTATACTTATAAATAATAATCTAATGCAAACATGTAAATAGGTAAGTACAGATATTGCAAATTTCCATTTTAGTAGTCGAGGGGCAGAGCGACATCAGGCCACGCGGCTTTATCATTAATATAGTCATCAAGAGTGTAATACGCTTTCTTAATTAGATTCATCTTTATGTAGGATTTAAATCTTCGAATAGGAAGTTTAAATGCACCTTCTGCAAGTTTATTATAGAACCGTACAGAATTCCCCATAAAAGACCCACTTACTTTCTTTAATCGAAATTTTGGTATATTTAGTTTGTGTTTATTTCTCGTGTTAATACCATGCACGTCACTTTTTATCATAAAACTATCCAAGTGTTTATGTGTATGTAATAATATTTCATAGATATATTGCGATATTACTGTAAGAATATTGATTTCTTTGAAACGCTCCCTCAAGGAGTCACGCGACTTCATTTTATAAATGGCACGTATTGCCCGTTCTAGTAAGACAAAAATAAAACCCCAATTACATTCTATGGAGGAGGCCTCGTTCAGCAGTGGACGTCTAAAAGCTAAACAATCTATCTATTTATCTAGTAGGATAAATTATATAATTCGTATATTTTTTCAGAAAACCAGCGTTCTGGTACCGTCTAGAAATGTCTAGGAGGGAAGGTACGAAAGACAAGGTCGTCAAACGTGAGTCGAAGTTGGTCTACGTGTTTTCGCAACAGCCAGTGTTCCCGCCTTTAGTATGGCAACATTTGGGTAAGTCTACCAACTTCAATGGAAAGTTCTCAGGGAGGCATTTAAAAAGAAAAAATAGTTTTTTAAAATCCGGTAGATGGCGGTGACTCGACATGGTTCTGTCTTCTGAAGATTTTGCAAAAGCACCACAGACAACAAATTCTCTTTGCAGAGAACTTAAAAGCATATTGTATATGTATATCAGAATTTAAACAAAAACTTTTTACGTAGATAATTCACCAACGAACGCGCACGAGCATGAGCGAGTGAAGTCACTGACACTGACAGTTGGTGGCTGACTGACAAAATTAGAGAACCATATCTGGACAACGCCATCTATGCATGGATTTAAGAACTATTTTCTTTCAGCTGTCAGAAAACTTCCCATTGACCAGTTTGTTATTATTGTGTCTGTTTTATCCTATATCTTATCAAGGCAAGTCTTAATTATTTTGACTATCTCTGTGGCAGCGGGTATGCATGCGAAGATTAGGTAATAGTTACTACGTGACAGTGGGACTGACACGAGATTATACTAAAGTTGAATGTTTTATATATAAGAGAATTGGATCTCAGATCTTACTAGATATATTTCTATAAGTAAAATTATGTAACCTATGAGAATTTAAGCCATTTATTCGCGACAAACGGGGCAGTAAGAGTGTTGTAAGCGACACTGTCTCGTTAACATAGCTCGACTACAACATCTTGATACTTGTAATGATTTTTCTTCTCGCTTAGAGCGGTAAGACTGCCCGTTCTACTGTTAGTTTTAATTAATTTGATTATGTAGTTATTGGGAAATTTTCGTTCGTACTTATAAGATTTGTTTTGGCTGCTGGCTTATTTAGGATTGTGTTATTACTGGAAGAAGTTAGCCGAATTGGTCGTGGAAAGCAATGGCGGCGACGAGCTCACCACTTGTCACGTCTATATTCCCACGACTGTGCAACCCACAGTGAAAAGAGGCCCTTTGAGCTAGGCTCTGCCTACCGCTTTGTGGTAAAGATAAAGATAAAGATAAAGATAATTTTATTTGTTTTGAATATGGTAATTTTACATTGGTGGTCATAATTCACACGTCCAACATACTCAGTCATACATTATGACATACAAATAATTTCGTTCCCATAAGTAGGTACTAGAGTAGGTAGATACCTCAGAAAAAGGACAAGCAAGGCAGATACATCCATTCCATATCATTAAAAAATCATGTCAACATTAAATACAAATCATCAAAATAAAATCTATTAAAATCCTAGGTCACCATAAAATTATTCTAATGTGTCATCTAAAAAGTCTTGTATACTATAATAACATTTTTTTAATAATAATTGTTTAACATTAGCTTTAAATAAATTCTCATGAAGGTTCTTTAACGAGTTTGGTAATTTATTATAAATACGTACTGCTATGCAGACTACACTCTTTTGCAACAATGCTGTTTTGTAGCTGGGTTTGTATAGTCTGTTTCCATCTCGTCTGTTCCGGACTGCAACGTCAGACATACGTGGAAACAGATTATGATTATTTCTTACAAAGAATGCCATTTCACAAATATATAGGGACGGAAGAGTTAGAATTTTATATTTTAAGAATAGTGGCACGCAGCTATCAGTCATTTGCATTCTAAACATCGATCGAATGCACCGCTTTTGCATTTTGAAGATGATGTCTTTGTTGGTAAAAGGTGTGTGTTTATGTATGTATGAATGTATCAGTAGTTCTGACCGTACGGCATCTTGGGACGCACAAAGAGAAGAACTTAAGTAGTACTTAAGTTCTTAAGCTACAAGAGTTATAGGTAGTTTACAATTAAGTGTTACTCTATCTAGTTCCGTTTTTCTCCGCGCCTATTCACTTACCGCACAGACTTAGGTAGTTTACAATAAAGTGTTACTCTATTTAGTTCCGTTTTTCTCCGCGCCTATTCATTTACCGCACAGACTTAGGTAGTTTACAAGAAAGTGTTAGTCTATCTAGGCCCGTTTTTCTCCGCGCCTATTCATTTACCGCACAGACTTAGGTAGTTTACAAGAAAGTGTTACCCGTATCTAGGTCCGGTTTTCTCCGCGCCTATTCATTTACCGCACAGGTAGTTAACAAGAAAATGTTACTCTATCTAGGTCCGTTTTTCTCCGCGCCTATTCATTTACCGCACAGACTTAGGTAGTTTACAAGAAAGTGTTACTCTATCTAGGTCCGTTTTTCTCCGCGCCTATTCATTTACCGCACAGACTTAGGTAGTTTACAAGAAAGTGTTACCCGTATCTAGGTCCGGTTTTCTCCGCGCCTATTCATTTACCGCACAGGTAGTTAACAAGAAAATGTTACTCTATCTAGGTCCGTTTTTCTCCGCGCCTATTCATTTACCGCACAGACTTAGGTAGTTTACAAGAAAGTGTTACTCTATCTAGGTCCGTTTTTCTCCGCGCCTATTCATTTACCGTACAGACGTCGAATGTAAAACATAACGTGTTAAGATAAGATAAGATAAGTTTATTTGCCAGAACATTGTAAATACAATAAGGTATAAGGTAAGGTAAGGTATAGGTGCTAGAAAAAGTCCAATATGTTCTACCTTATAACTAGGCATGCAAATTTTCACATGGGTAATATGATTAATATGAAAGCAATAAAATTAGAATAATAATTGAGATTTAAACAATGAACTAAGTAAAATAAAAATGACTATAATTTGGTTAATCAATAAAAATTATAATTGAAAATCCCTGTATTGTAAAAATTGATTTAAAGAATAATAGCATCTACCCATGAGCCATTTTTTTAATTTAATATTAAATAAATTTCCAGTTAGATTTTTAAGATCCTCTGGTAGATTATTGAAAATTTTTATCGACATATAATAGGCCTGATTTTGCGTCATTTTTAGATTATATTTTGGGTTGTATATATATAGTCTGTTGTTAGATCTATCCCTTAATTTTATTAGTAGAAACTCCTTATTTTTCCTGAATAATTCGGGATGCTGCTTCACAAACTCTGCCGCTTGTTTAATGTAGAGACATGGGAGAGGAAGAATATTATATTTCTTGAAAAGAGGCTTACAAGAGTCCAGAAAGTGAGCTCCGCATAAAGAGCGTATGCACCTCTTTTGAGCTCTGAATGCTCTATCGAAATCCGCACTGTTACCCCATAAAAGTAATCCATATTGAAGTGCAGAGCCAACATGACCGTGGTATGCGCTAAGGGCTACTTCTCTCGAAGCCATCTCGCGTAGTCTTTTTAAAACGTATGCATAACTGCTGAGCTTACTACATACCTTATCAACATGAATTTTCCAGTTTATATTTGCATCTAAATGTATGCCTAGAAATTTGATTGAACTAACTTCTTCGATTTTTGTATTATTAAATTTAATGTCAAGGTTTAAAGGACTGCGTCTAATTGATTAGAATTGCATGAGTTTTGTTTTTTTTAAATTAACCCTAAGATTATTATTACTTAGTCACTATGTCAAAAATTGCATTTTGGATGTCATATTCAAAGTTATTTATGTCATTAGATTTAATTATTATTGTTGTATCGTCTGCAAATATAACAGTCTCGTGGTTAGTAGCATCGGGGAGATCATTAATATAGAGTAAGAAAAGTGCAGGCCCTAGAATGCTACCTTGGGGAACACCATACTTGTTCAGCTTAAAATCCGATCTATATCTTATTTTCCTCATCGAACGATCAACTCTACTTATCTCTATACATTGGTGCCTATTTTTGAGATAACTTTCAAACCATTAATTGGCCGTACCTCTAATGCCATGTTTATGTAGTTTTGCTAGTAATTTCTTACGGTGAACAAAATCAAATGCCTTGCTCATGTCGAAGAACAATGAGACAACACGTGTACCAGAATCAATAGATTCGGAAATAGATTTTAGTAAATTGAAGTTTGCTAACATGGTCGATTTATTCTTAAGAAACCTAATAAAAAGTTAATATGTGCTATAGTATATATTGTTGTGGCTGCATGATGATCATAGCATGACAGGTAAATTCAATTGTTATTTTAATTTTCTATTAAATTATTACGTGGCATTTGCTCATTTTATAAAATGTATTTATTTATTATTTACCGCTACTAAGTCCGCGCATAGATAGCGCGGAGATACCTTTCTCGGCGTGCGCACAACAACTTACTAAAGTTGCATCGCAATTGGATGATTGGTATAGGAACGCATAAGAGACAAACAAAGAAACATTAATTATGTATATATGGATTATTTTATTTAAACAGACGTTGGACCGGACCGGATATTGGAAGCGGACGATGCTGTGTAGAAAAGCCTCTCGATGGGCCAACAACATGTTTACGGTTATGCTTACGGAATTAGGTGGATGGAGTCGGCTCAAGACCGTTCGTCGTGACATTAAAGGAGGGCTATATCCAGTAATTGACTTCTACGGTATGATTATTAATTTACTTTATTTTCGTTTATTTTGTTACAGAGCCTTCAACGGAAGAAGTGGTTGAAATAACGACTTTAGGTGAAGAGTTGAAGTACCATATCACAAAATACACCTTTCTTAGCAACAAACAGTCAAACAAGCTGCCTATTTGATCTCTTATCATAAAAGATAATTAATAACTACCTAGCACAAAATGTATTTTATTTATAATTGCTAATGGTGCTGTCTTCAGAGAAAGTGCGCTCCGAAAATATAGTATGTATATATGCGTATGAATCGTCTTTTAGACGCAAATACTAACGGAATAAGATTGAATATCGCACGACCATATCTTGCACAGAAGTAAAGTCTCAAATCTTATTTAATTTATTATGAGAATACTAATTAGTCTTGGTAAATATTGGTTTGGTCACCTATAGTAAACTATATTTTCCTTCAGTGAGTATTTATTTTGGATATGTGACTAAAGTTGTTTTTTTAGAAATTTCAAAAAATCTAGTTTAAAGGCATAACTTTCAAAAAAATAAAGTATCGAGTAAATGTCTGCCAATTGTGTTTCTGGTTTGGTCAACGATAAAAAAAAGTTTGTAAAATCACGTAGGTATTTCAGTTATTTTATTGATGTGATGTCTGGTTTACTCACAATAACTAGGTAAATCAGCATTATATTTTCGGAGCGCACCCTTAAGGTTGAAACGTTTCGCAAGTGGCGCGAAATTGAAATTTTATTGAGTTTTTTGCACATTACAGCTTATCAACACTTCTTGAGATAGCGAACA
Source organism: Epirrita christyi (assembly GCA_951392215.1). Taxonomy (NCBI): domain Eukaryota; kingdom Metazoa; phylum Arthropoda; class Insecta; order Lepidoptera; family Geometridae; genus Epirrita; species Epirrita christyi. The sequence continues at coordinate 3,789,284 of OX595842.1, read as the reverse complement.
CTGGTTTTGCGGGAATCAGGAGGCCTAACACACGTATTTTAATTGAAAGTATCTCATAAATATAATTAGTTTAGCTACGAATGTCAATGAACCAAAATAACACTACATAAATCATTCATTGACGTTCGTAGCTAAACTAATGGTATTTATGAGATACTTTTAATTAAAAGATGTGTGTCAGGCCTCCTAATTCTCGCAAAACCAGTGTTCGCTATCTCAAGAAGTGTTGATGAGCTGTAATCATCAAAAAACACAATAAAATTTGAATTTCGCGCCACATGCGAAACGTTTCACCTTAAGTTACTTATTTTGTTATTGTATGTTATCAAATTTTGTATTGTATTTAGGTTTTGTAAATATTTATGCGCTATATTAAGCTCGGCTGACACAAGGTGCGTTTGAACGGCCCTGACTTTATACAAAGTAAGGATAATTTTGATACCAGTAAACTATATAATATATTGTATCCTTTAGTTTTCATTTAATACTTCCATCATGATACACTTGGAGTTTTTAGGATTCCGAGACAAGTAACCTTCAAAGTAAAAGTCAAAGTATATATATTGCTGAATTACATGTTTATAAGATGTCCCCCTTAAAAGATAGTTCGGCGTCCATCCGTCCTAGGCTGTTACAGCGTTATTACTTTCACAATTATGATCCAAAGTCCATGACAGTTTGTATATACTTACTTACTTTAGAAAGGAAAAAACATTTTTTTTTTCATTTACCTTCCCCATACAGAAATATCCACCCTATCTTCTGATGCTGTGATATTTCAGGCCTAAAAATAGACCTCTCCGTCTCCTCCGTATGTCGTAAAAGTCGACAGTATTAGCACCTGCATCCACCTGAGTACTCGACACCAATACTGCGATCACCAATCCGCCTGCCAAGCGTGGTGATTATGGCAAATCCACTCATTGTATTCTTTGTATTCCCGTGTAATCCCTTAGTGGGTTTTTACAACATCCGCGGCTGGATATACAGTGTGGTTTATTCTTAGGTCGTACACATTACGGAACTATAATTATTTCAATGCTATCCAGTAATCAGTCGTAACAAATTGCTAACAGTAACACGAATCCGATCAGTATTTCTGCGCAAAGTCAATATACAGTTTATTAACCTCTGACTTCAAAGGGAGTTGTTACATTTATTTGTGTAATTCTTGTTACGCACTGAATTTTATTTCGCTTGATGTTTGATTTATTTACGATGCGTTGATAGATGGAATTGGGTTGGAATTATGAGTCTACATTGCTACTATACGCTATTACATATCCACGGTAAAGTATTGTAGTTTTAGTTCAATCAAAATTTATGTATGACTAGCATTTGCTCGTGGCTCCGCCCTCGTGGAACCTCTGTTATAAATTATAGCATATATGTTATTCTGATGTATAAGCTATAAGACTAAATATATCATTTATTCACCGTAGGAACACTGGGAGCACTTGGTTTTGTTATGGTGTACATACATTTTAGCTGCACATAAGCCTTGTCAGATAATAATGAATTAATTCTAAATATACCTAAGTATACAAAATCATTGTCATACACATTTACATACACAAAACCTTCAAAACAATATTTTTAATGAAAACAACACAAACAAACAAACAAAAAACAAATTATAACAAAGTTATGTGTTGCCGTAGAATAATAAAAATGTCTACTGAAACATTTTTGTAATTATTATTTTATTTATTTTTTCGGCTGTAAAGGGGACAAGGCCCCTTTACAGCCGAAAAAATAAATAAATAATAATAATAGTGAAAATACAAACAATAAAAATTAAATTAAATCAAGAAAATTATAAAACATAATTATTCAATTATGTCAAAAGTTAATTTTAATAGTAGTGTTTGTTCTGTGTATATTATAGTGCTGTTCACAATTATGAATTAAGTATAGATAGATAGGAAAATGTATTGTCCCAATCACATATTTACCTACGTTCAGTTATATTTCATTCATTCTAAAAAGCAACCTTGAATAACATTACACATCAATTTCTCCGTAATCTAAAAGTATTACGATACCGTTTTTTTAAACAAATCATTATAATTTCTAAAATATATTCATCCTGCCCTCCTAATCCCAATACGCTACTTACCTTCTCGTATGATTGATTCGTTTACTTACCGGTACATTTAGTTTTAGTATGTAAGGTACTGTTGCGTACACAAGCTTTCAAAGAGTTTGTTTTTCATAATTATGTTTTGTCCCTTTATTTTTCTTGCTTGTTTAAACGTAGGTAAAGCAAGTGTCATCAAAGAAGTAGGGGGACAAACCCCAAGTGACACGTTAGCAACTCCTTTTAGACAGTTTCCATTTTACCAAGAATTGAAAGCCAATATAATTGAAGACCTTCGTGGCACAGTGGGTGAATAACTGGCTGAGACGAAAGTCAAAGTCAAAGTCAAAAATAACTTTATTCATTGAAATCACAAGGATCATTTTGAAGTGGTGCGTGTTCGATTCTCGCGTACAAATGTTTGCATTATCTGCCAATATTTGTTCCGGGTCTGGTTGTTGTGATACCATGGTACTCGTATTTCCTGATACCCACGACACAGGGAATCCTAGTGTGGGAGGACTGTATGCGACTATTGCGTGTTACGTTAATAATTCGTGATTTAAAAATAGCCTACCTAAAACAGATCATAAAAATCCCACTTTCTTTCATAATATAAGAAATGAGATTGGTTTGTTGTTCGATAGTTTTATAAAACCAATACTTAGCTGATTTTATTAATTAATATAAATAATTAATGTGAAATGGGTTCAAACCTGAGGCCCAATTCTCTAAGTTATTTTAAAATTATTTATTATAATATATTATTATTATATACTACTATGTAAAATCATTAAAATTCGCATACTTTTTATAGGTTGAATTAGTGGAACTGGCTAATACTATTTACGAACAATTTGTAAACCCTTTTTCTGCGAAATAAATCATTCATTCATTCATTCATTCATTCAAAACTACACTGAAAGTTGACCGAATCGAGACTGAATTGTAAATTGACTGAAAGTTGAATTTCTAGTCCCACATAAATAACAATTTAGTCTACTTTCAATTCATGGTGACCACCATTAGAGTAGGATAGTTATATATATAATTGGAAAGAGTAAAGAGAGACTCCATCTAAATATGCTAAAATTAACGAAAAAACTTTGAATCGTTCAAGTTTCGGTCACATTTCGATATAATCTCGTTACAGTGTTGTATTTATGTCAGGAGAATACCATTTCTGACATTTAAGACATCGAAACAAGATCCGAACTCTATTTTAACTATTTTTTAGTTAGAGAATTGGGCCTCTGTTCGAACCGTTGGATTTTACGTGAAAAACGCCAACTACGGCTCGGAAGTTCTCTGATTTCTTTGCACCTTTGTAGGAATTTAATTTTGATTTAGCCAATATCGCTTGTGTGCTTGTCGGGTTCTCTTTGATCGGTTGTTTGATTGCCGTAGCCTTCATATTGGTCGTATTTTCAACACAGGCCGATATTTCTTGCTGTGTCATAAAATTCTGATTAACTGTTATTACTTAAAGCCAATTCTTAGGTCTTGTTAGAACTACTTGAGGATTTTCCATGGACACTTCGACCGGTGTCCTAGCTACACACGTTATAGACCGCCTGTAAGATTTGCATATATCTATAATCATGTCTTTTTTGCACACGACAGCTTCGCTCTTTGACTACCTACTTCAATTCTTAAAATAACCTAGCCAGCGAGAATATTAAAATACTAAGCTTTCTGAATTTTATCGTTAATTTATCACGAAATTCGACATAAATTGCATATCGGCACAAATATTGCCATAAAATTGTACTCTCGCCGAAGTAGTCGAATTATGGATTATAGTAAACTGAATTTATGGATGTTTCACATCAAAAAATATAATTATTATACTTTTTTACGAAACTCAATCGTCAACGTTTAAAAGGAATGTAGGAATGACATTAAATAGGAGGAATTTTTAACGTTTCATATCGGACCACATGTTTCAGGCCACTGTAAAACAACCCTCTAAGGTACCTACTACTCTAATATCAAATTCATTAGATTAAAATCCTGAAACTCGAGCTTTTGAATGCATAATAGATAGTCTTACGGTTACAACCAACAAGCAGGGCGAGCTGTCTCTCTGTGCTCTTTATTTGTATGTACCTACGTTGTTGTTTCCACTGCATTTCAATGTCGGTGCGGAAGTGGTTCTCGTTCGAGCTTAGTGCTCTACCAGTTTGCTGGTTCTTTTTTGTTTCGACTTTGCTCATCTATAAAGAGATTTTTCAAAAAAAGCCTCTGATTTTTTTGAGCAATTTGCATTGGTAATTTTTTAATATGTCCTGGCTGCTGGCTTATTAAGGAATGTGTTGTTACTGGAAGAAAGCGTTAGCTGAATTTGTCGTGGGAAAACAATGGCGGCGATGAGCTCACCACTGGTCACGTCTAATTTCCTACGGTTGTGCGCAGTGGTGGATTTATACTAGGGGCAGTTGGGGCTAGTGCCCAGGGCGGAAAATTTTCTAGGGCGGCAAAATTTGGAAAGTGAGAAAAAAAATTCTATACAATATATAATTAACTAATTCTTTTAAATAAACATTGTATCTTTCAAGAAATATAATTCAAGTATTATGTATCACATTAAAATATTGTATATTATAATATAGGAAAACTATTAAAATAAAATTTAAGTCATAGGGCGGCATTTTCGTGCCCCAGGGCGGCACAAATTTAAATCCGGGCCTGGTTGTGCGACCCACAGTGAAACTAAACCCGTAAGGGCTCTGCCTACCACTTCGGTATAAAGGCGTGTGTCTATGTAAGTCGAGCTGAGTACATTTCGAGCATCTATAGAATTGCGAAGGCTAATTTCCCTGTCATCACAATGCTGAGCTAATTAGCTATTCATTAAAAGTGACCCGGTTTATAACGGCTATATTTTACGCGATAATAATCCATTATTAACCACAGCACAGTGCAGCGCAATACGAGGAAGAGCTACACTGAAAAACCGAAAAGGTTGATCTAACCTTTTTTCAACTATTTTGATGGGTTAATATAGCACCTACCTACATGATTTGTTAAATCAACTTTTTTTTTTTAATCAAATGTCATGCTGCGGTTGTTTATACATTATTTAGTGATGAATCAACTTAAATGGAATCAACATTACAAAATTCAACTATTGGGTTTTTCAGTGTAGGTGCTGTTTTCCTCGGGGACCCCGACCTACCCATTGATATCATCATCATCATCAGCCGTGAGACGTTCAGTGTTTGGACGAAGCCTCTCGCATAGAATGCTATGTGGGAATTTGCCATAATCACCACACTTGATGGCAGGTGGATTGGTGCTGCCCATCCTGAGACGTAAGAGGTACGGGTTCGATTCCCAATTCTGGGTGATGTGGTACCATGGTACTCGTAGGTCCTGTTAACCACGACACAGGGAATCCTAGTGTGGGATCAGCAGGGCGATTCTAAAACGTCGAAAACGTTTCCGATCGGATTCGTTAGTTTTTCATTTCGAAGTGGTAAGTAACTAAAACAATTTTCTCTAGTAAAACACAGTAAAAAACAATGAATATTGTATATTACTGTGTGTTTTACTAGAAAATTGTTAGAAAATTGATTTAGTTACCACATCGAAATGAAAAACTAACGAATCGGATCTGAAACTTTTCCGACGTCTTAGAATCACCCTACTGGACTATCTATATGACTGTTGGTTATTATGTTATGTTAGTAATGTATGAATGTGCGCGTTAAAATTCGGTTGGAATTGAATTTCCCACTCAACAGTACAGTCGAACCATGTTTACGGCTACTGTTTACCTCACGGGCCACGTGCGATAATTATCCCCCTTATTACTCAATCATATTGTGGCTATTCGCGTTTGTTTGGACAATGGATATTGGGTCATCCGGTTGTGTGCCAATAACCGGGTGAACCTCTGGGCTAATTTTCTGCGGTATGTCGTTCTCTTTATGTCTGTCTCCATACGGATAATGAATCAGCTATTCTGTTTGCATGCGATCACGTTGGAAACTTCTGCTAAAAACTGCATGCTGAATCTATCATCATCATCATCATCATTACAACAAGTTGAGACACCAAGAAAGAACTGTTACCGCACAAAAAATAAAGGTCTTTGCTGTTGTGTTTCGAAGCGCTTTTGTCATTGCGTGTGTGATTGAAAAATGAAAACCCCCAATATCATGAAGGTTTTTATGAAATTAGTCTTTTATACTTATACTAGTTGCGCCCCGCGGTTTCACCCGCGTGAATAATGATGAAAATTGATGATTATGATGATGATGAAAAGTAGCCTATGTGTTAATCCAGGGCGTAAAGTATCTCCATTCCAAACTTCACTCAAATCCATTCAGTAGTTTTTACGTGAAAGAGTAACAAACATCCATCCATACTCACAAACTTTCGCGTTTATAATATTAGTAGGATGTTGCTATGTGTCCGGTCTAAGAATAGACCACACCATCTCCTCCCATGGATGTCGTAAAACGGATTTTACCAGGGAATAGGCAGCAGCATCCACCTGAGTTTTCAACACGAATACTGCGATCATCTATCCGCCTGCCAAGCGTGGTGGTTAGGGCAATTCCGCCATTGTATTTTATGGGGGAGGCCTTGTCCAGCAGTGAACATCTAAATGCTGCTTATGATGATGATGATATGGTAATAACATCCACACGAGCTGGTCAAAATGAGGCCAAATACGGTTAACCTACTTTTAAATATCGAGGAGTTCCTTTGTCCACCCTCCTTCATCATCAGAACAGCTCGTTGGCAACATAAGTAATATTGCAGATAAAACAATAAGTGTGTCAAAGTCAACTTGTACCTATAAACCTATAATATAATTTACTATATGCTTGTAAAAAGCTTGAAAAAATTGTAAATAAACTAAAAATATATGAATCTTTTTTACAACAGAGCCTTGGGTTTTTTTTACCAAAGCCGCTCCATAATCAAATTAAAACTTTGTAACTACATTGGTGTTAAGCTATTTACCGCACTAATCTTCATTTACTGTACCTTGTACGACTTCAGAGTTCAGCCGATTTGCCCATCCACTGGTTTCAGCGTAGAAGGTTGCCTGTTTGATGACCGTATCTAATAACAATTAGACCTACAATACGATTAGGCTTATTATTACTGTCGCTGTAAATTGTAGGTCTATAAAGATTGGCTTGAAAAGTTCTCCTGTTCCGTTCTCCTATCATTGCTGAGGGTCGAGCCTCTTTCGATACAGTTTGAGAACTGTTTGTTTCTGTCAGTTGTCTGATGGAGAGACGTTCCAAATTTATGTTATTTTTAATACTAAGGATGCTTTTATATTATATATATCGTTGGGACAAAAATTCCCAACGAGTATTTGTGTTTACTCGTTTGGGTGTTACTCGTTGGGAACCCTCCCTTTTAACGAGTATTAGCACTAGCAGCAGGAAGTATACCTACCTATTTGTACTATCTTCATTACTACCTACGTTTTTAATTTACACACAGCCCCGTTGTACGCATAGGACTATTTAGTATCATAATCATAACCCTTCGTAGTCGGGTAAAAAGGCCAGCAATTTACATCACACACACGCCATGATACAGATTGATTCTAGTTTGTGTGCCACACTGGAAACATATTTATCTTCTTTTAGTACTTGTAACAAATTAATGAGTAGCAGTAGCCCAGTATTGTGCCGTGTTGTGCCCGACTCCGGCCTAAAAATAGACCTCTTCATCTCCAGTGGATGTAGTAAAAGCAGCATGTGCAGCAGCATCCCCCTGAGTATACTGCGATCACCAAACCGCCTGATGCCAAGCGTGGTGATTATGGCAAATACCCCCCATTGCATCCTAAGGGGGAAGCCTCGTTTAGCAGTTGACATCTGACGATTTTTTTTTTAATTTTGTCTAGAAAAGTGTTTTTTTTTCGCAAATTTTTGTTGCATTATTTCTTTGCCACTTTGAAGGTGAAAATGTTTTCCAACTTAGTAGTAGGTAAGTACGGTATGCAGGTAAACTTAAAAAATGCAACAGTTGTCTATCTCACCACGAGCTTATTAATCCAGGAATGTAATCCCCGACCTAAAGAATACATAGTCTAATTAACGGCAAGTTGAATACATTCCCTTGGCCGACCTCATTCCTGTCCCGGTCCCGGCAAATTGTGTTGTCACCATGAACGAATCAATCTCTAGACACGTCATAGTGTCGGATAATATGGCTAGCGACTGGCCATATTTACCTTTAGCTAGTATAACAACTTGCTATATTTACCTTATAAATATACCTAGGAAAATATGGCCAGTTACATGAAAACATTCAAATAGGAGATCCTTTTATTTTAGTACTGGTTGATTACAGACATATTGATTCATTTTTAAATAGAACCATATTATAAGTATAATTAAGTTATGTATGTATTTTATTTTATTTATTTTTATAGTAGAGATAAGTGAACTAAGTGAACCACAACTGGTAGATCTAAGTGGGTTTTTTTACCACTTATCCCTACCAGTAGGGATAGCTTGGCTAGGGATAGTTGTACCAGGTGATATTTTCCATACAGTAAATACGGCCATATACCTAGGTATGACGTACACTACGTCCAGGGTCGGAAAAATGGTAATTTTCCCTTATTTATGTACCTAGGTGAAAATATCTTAATATTTGACATAACTACATCTACCGTATGTCTTACTGTGAATTATGAAAGTTAGGTAATACCTACTCCATAAAAGTAAATACTAATGATTGTCTTTGTCTTAGGTAATGTAATAAAATGACTCTAAACCATATGGTGTCCATATTCGGTCCAGGTATCTCCAATGGTTCATCCTCCGCGGTTCCCAGCATGCAACTTTGCATTTTTACAAGTAAATCTTCTCGTTTCCGCGCTGGGAACATGAAATTCTGTCTGTTGCGAACATTTTTGCAGACTATTGGATTTAACGAAGTGGCTCTTGCAAGGTTGTTTTTAGGTTTGTTTCTTTACTTTTGTGTAAAACATGCATATTCATCTACTGCTGCTGGTTGGCTACTAAAGGCTTCTGCATTTGCGATTGCATATTTTTTTACCAATTCCACTAAATTGTCTGTTTCTTAGTTCATATCTATTAGCCGTAGTGTGTCGGCCTAAAAATAGACCGCTCCGTCTCGACCCGTGCACGGGCACGACTAAGGAAATACACCAGGGGATAGTCAGCAGCATCCACCGGAGTAGTCAACACTAATACTGCGACCACCAATCCGCCTGCCAAGCGTGGTTATTATTGCAAATGTCCTATTGCATTGGAGGAAACCTCTTCAAGCAGTGTACGTCTAATATACATATAAAGGCCGTTGAATAAACCCTACTTGGCTATAAGTTCCAAGCCCAATGATATGAGCGACCTCTATCGGATATGTATCTTTATTGTCAAGGCAATATGATATCTCAACAACAAGAACGCAATAAAAAGTTGGGAAAAGGTCCTTAGGTTTGCCTAAGGTCTTTATTCATTCACAACACTCAGCTCTGATATCCCACTCCTAGACGTGGGCTTCCCTTTGTTTACGCCAATTTCTCAGTCCTCCCTGTGCTTTTCTGTCTCTGTGCTGTTCTAAGATGGAGCAGGTTGCTTAGAATTAACCTTTTTCATTCCCGTCTACACATCCTAAAATATCATCATCATCATCATCAGTCTGTAGAAGTCTACTGCTAGACATAGGCCTCCCCTATACAGAACGCCACGACCCTCCACCTCCATCCACCGACTTCCTGTGATCTTTATAATGTCTTTAGTATATCGAGAGGGAGGCCTAAACTATGATGACTAAATTACAACACCATTCTAACTATCTAACGAATACTATCCTCAACTATTACTGTTTCGGAAAGTCTGACGCTGGCAATGCGTTCCTCACGATCCACGGTGGAATCTGAAGTCCTCGGCTTCTTAGACCTATTCTTGGCTACTAACAATTTTTCTTATTATTGGACGCAGGAAGTTTGATGAAGTGGATGAAGGCGGCTTAAGACCGTTTGTCGTGGCGTTCAAGAGGGAAGCCTATGTTCAGCAGTGGACTTCTACAGGCTGATGATGATAACGACTAGGTCAACACCTTACTCAACTTGTCATCACTTAGACCATCCCCATACCTATACTAGTTTTATAAAAAAAACTAGTTGCGCCCCGCGGTTTCACCCGCGTGAATAATGATGAAAAATGATGATGATGATGAAAAGTAGCCTATATGTTAATCCAGGGCGTAAAGTATCTCCATTCCAAATTTCACTCAAATCCATTCAGTAGTTTTTACGTGAAAGAGTAACAAACATCCATCCATACTCACAAACTTTCGCGTTTATAATATTAGTAGGATGTATTCCTCCAGACACCATCTTGCCTTAAACTATTCTCAGGTAGCGGGTAAAGTATATCTTTGTTAACCCAACTCAGATGAAGTTTTGAAGTTTCTTCAGCAACCTAGTAGGTAGTATAACTTGAAGTATCTTGGTACAGGTAGTCTTTAACAAACTTCATTTTACATGTGAACATGTTGAGAGCTAGGCTAATGTTCTGTTTATGGTCTTCATTGGCTTCTTCATACTCGTAGCAGTGCCAAGATCCAAGTGCTCATGAAAATACGTTATTTTGTTTTTTTTTTATTTTACGTTATAAAGCAGGACCCACAAATTAATCTTGGGGATGAAGCCATCTTTGTTTTGCATATGCCCTAATGCAGACACTAGTTATAGGTACATGTGCCTTCAGTTTTCAGAAGCCGTCTTTGTTTGTTACGCCTTGTTTGTTAACCCACAAATGAAAAGCTCGCTGTAGCTAAATGATTTCAAAGAATTCGTACATCTTTTAGTCGCTTCCAACGAAATAAACGCAGTCAAGCCCTGAAGCGAATAAAATGAATCCATAGAAAAATCACAAACGTGATTCTCCGTATTTTACCGGGACCAATTTAGAGGCTTTTCGGTTCGCTAACTTTCACGCAACTTCCGTATAAATCCTCGGTTGAGAGTAATAACTGATTGTTTTATACATGAAAAATACTGTTTTAATTTATTGTCGCAAGTTAAACTCATGCTGTGTGAAAATATATATAAATATTTGGTTAGATAAACATACGAAAGTTTTGTAATTTTTGAACGAGCGAAGCGAGTTCTCCGAGTCAAGTTGGAAGAATCGGCGTTGTATGTATGTATGTATGTTTGTCCGATGAAAACTTCCAAACCGTTAATCCGATCTTCATGAAATTTGGTATGGGAGTAGATAGTATTGGTACAATTTGTAGGTAAGGTTATGAGCTATATCGGTCAGGGGGTTGCTGAGATATTGGGGTACAAGAGGGGGTAAAAAAAAAAAAAGTGAGACAGTCAGACCAAGTGGGGTGTCTAATGAAAGCGCTTTGGTTGGACATTTCAAAAATGTTTTTAATAAGTATTTAGCCTTAGTAGTTTTCGAGATATTAGGGAAAATAAAAAACGTAAAAATCAAAAATTCTAGGGTACTTCCAGCTATCCCACAATGCTGAAACTTGGTATGCTTGTGGCTTTTGTGTCACAACTACAGGGAAAAGTAGATAGATAGATAGATAGATTAACACTTTATTGTACACCAGGAAAACATAACAGGATTTATTAAAATTAGCAGTACAATGGGCGGCCTTATCGCTGAGAGCGATTTCTTCCAGGCAACCTTTGGATGGACAGTAACGAGCGAAGCAGTAACGAAACGGCGGTGCACAGAGTAAAAATAATAACAATGAAAGAATATTAAAATACAACTTATACTTTAAACTCGAATACATAATATACCTACATTTATATAATACACTAATAAATAGTAATAAGACTATAATATGCCCTGATAAAAGAAAAGAAAAGAAAATATGACTAATCTACATAAACACTCACAGGATATTTTCACATTCCAATCAAAACGAGGGTAGGTCAGACAGATAATGATTTTTAAGTTTCTGCTTGAATGTGTGCAGTGAAGATGTGAAAAGTCTTAAATTAAAGAATTTAGAAACTTGTACTCCATAAAACAGAAACCAATATAACATCCATTGTTGACCTCCCATTTCTAGGAATTTGAATGACGATGGAGTTCTATGGTTTTCGACAAAAGGATGTTATCAATTAATTCGTCAGGTACTTGATATAGGTACTAACAAGTATGTAGTATTACGCCCCGTTGCTTAGCCCTATTCAAAGGTTATTTCGATGATGAGTAGGAAATTAGAGTAGTTACTGATAGATACTATACTGGTAGACCTCGAGGTGAAAATTTTCAAAAATAATAATAGAAAATATGGAAATTACTTAGTTAAGTAGTCGGGCTGATAAAGGTGTTATCGCGAGGTCTCAGTTCGGGGCGAACCACTAGTGTACTAATAGTACAGTCTAACTAGTGGTTCGCCCCGAACTGAGACCTCGCGATAACACCTTTATAAGCCCGACTACTTAACTAAGTAATTTCCATATTTTCTATTATTATTTTTGAAAATTTTCCCCTCGAGGTCTACCAGTACAGTACAGGATCTACCAGTAACTACTCTAATTTCCTACACATCATCGAAATAACCTTTGAATAGGGCTAAGCAACGGGGCGTAGTTATACTACATACCTGTTAGTACCTATATCAAGTACCTGACGAATTAATTGATAACGTCCTTTTGATGAAAACCATAGAACTCCAACGTCATTCAAATTCTTAGAAATGGGAGGTCAACAATGGATGTTATATTGGTTATTGTTTTATGGAGAACATGTTTCTAAATTCTTCAATTTCAGACTTTTCCCTGTAGTTGTGACACAAAAGCCACAAGCATACCAAATTTCAGCATTGTAGGATTGCTGGAAGTACCCTAGAATTTTGGGTTTTTACGTTTTTTATTTTCCCTAATATCTCGAAAACTACTAAAGCTAAATAATTATTAAAAACAGTTTTGAAATGTCCAACCAAAGGGCTTTCATTAGACACCCCACTTGATCTGACTGTCTTACTTTTATTTTTTTTACCCCCTCTTGGACCCCAATATCTCAGCAACCCCTTGACCGATATAGCTCATAACCTTACCTACAAATTGTACCAATACTATCTACCCCCATACCAAATTTCATGAAGATCGGATTAACGGTTTGGAAGTTTTCATCGGACAAACATACATACATACATACATACATACATACAAACGCCGATTCTTCCAACTTGACTCAGAGAACTCGCTTCGCTCGTTCAATTAGATGATTTTTTGCAAAAGTGTGGAACTAATTAGATGTAGTCATGAAAACTTTTCTAATTGTTTTTTTCTAACTTTGCTAATTTGCCTGTACTATAACGTTTTAGTTGTTAATTTGCGTTAATATTTGAGTTAGGTTTGCCGTGCTGGTGTTTCTTGTCTATGAAGACCCCGCAATCTCCTCCAGTGAACAAGCCGACTAATGAATTACACCAGAGGATGGGCAGCCGCATCAACCTAATTAGGTACTCTAAGTATTCAATAGCAATACTGCGATCACCAATCCGCCTGCCAGGCTTGGTGGTAATGGCAAATCTCTCCATCGCATTCTATGTAGGAGGCTGCGTCCAACAGTGGACGTGTAACGGCTGATGACGAACAGTAAACACTTAGGATGTTATTATAAAAAATGTCTTTAGCCTGGGTTTAAACCAGGACTACCTAGTCTAGGCTTAAATATCGACCTAGGGTATATACGACTGTAATACAAAAGCAGATGGTCTGTTTTCCAGAAGCAACTTTCGAACTAGATATGCCGCGCTCATGCCAAAAATTACATAAGCGTGGACTATCTCTGGTTTATCTAAAACCAGGGGGCTGCCCCCCTAGTTTAATCATGGACTATAAATTGACAGTTGATTGCTTGTTAGAGGTAAGAATTTTGACATCTTAATTGTGATGTGACACAATCCGTCAGTTTGATACTTTGAAAATTTGCGAAGTAGCGCGAGAATTGATTTCGGAAAACAAACCATCTGCTTTCGTATTTAAAGTTGCATATGCCTAATGTCGATATTTAATCCTAGACTAGTACGCCTGGAGTAAATTCAGATTTAGTCCATGTTCTGTAATAAGGCCGTTAGACAGTGTTTCTAATGAACATAACTTTTCATTAAAGAACCGACGTCCGCCATTGAATTCGGCTATCTGCATGTTTTTATTTGCTAAAGGCATACAAAACAATGACTTGTTGCTGAAAATACCAAAATTGCTATATGTATGCCTATAACATTTGACGAGTTCCCTCAATTCCGAATGAATTCCATCATCTTTTTGGGTTTTGAAAAAATGGGACCAATCTGGAAGTATACCTATCTATTCAAATAAAAAAAGAATTGTCCACATCGGTTTATAAACGACGGAGATATGAGGTAATTAACATAAACATAAAAAATAAAAATAAAATACAATCGAATTGAGAACCTCCTCCTTTTTGTGAAATCGGTTAAAAAACATCAATAATTCGGGCCACATCTGGTACGGCCACAACAAAAATAACCCTAAGGCAGAACAATATCTTCTGACGTTTCATGGTTGGTAGTCATTCGCGAACCTTTATTCCCCAACAGTAGTCGTTTCTGCGAGCTATCTATTTAATGTATCACTGTAACTCCATTTAACTGTAGTACCTACCGAAATTACTAATTAAATCCTCCCCGTTCAAACCGGAAGTAACATCCCTTCGTAGAATCCCCCATAGGTACGTACATAAGTGCCACAATACTCGGAACGTATGATATGAAGCCTTATGAATGTGTTTCTTGCCGGAAGGAGGGCAAAACCGATTTAACACGAATTTGTTGCCAAGTGTGTAACTTACAAGACTAGCTTTTACCCGCGGACTTAACTCCCATTTTCGGTTTTGTAAAATGTAGGCTTCAGCCATACGGCTGAAAACTAGCTTTACATGCACACATAACATACATATTATGTGTGTTGATTCTGACATTAAGAGGGCACGTAGAGCGTTGGGAGTTAGATGCAATATGCTGGCTCGCAGGTTTGCAAGCTGTTCTACTCCGGTCAAAGTTGTTCAAGATATTGCTACTCGTGCAACTTGTGGTTCCAGCATACGCAGGTCTACAACGCTCCACGAATCCAGTATAACAACGGGTTCAGGGTGTTGTTGGTGTTGCCGCGGTTCTGCAGCGCATCAGGCATGTCCGCAGATGCGTGCGCCAACTGCATCCCTGATGAGTCGCGTTCGCTAAAGTGCCAACAGCAGCATGCTGGCCGTTGTGGCAGATCATTTTTATTTTTATTCCAGCATCATAGCACAGTGGGTTTCAAAACACCAACCAGTCGCCCAGCTTGTGACTTAATATAGTGACATATTTTTAAAATGACTGAATTCGAATTAAGTAATATGTAATGCTTCATTTTTAATTTACGAATACCTATATATTATATATTATATTTAAAATAATAAATAATAATTTTAAATAATAATATTAATAATATTTTTAATTTTTTTTTTTTTTTTTTTTTTTTTTTTTTATTTTATATTTTTTTTTTTTATTATATTTGGTTTTTTTTTTATGATTTTGTATACTTACTTTTTTTATTTTATGATTTATTTTCACAACCTTCCTCTTTTATGTGAGCAGGGCGTATAGGGATGTGGTCGAACCGTATGTTTTATACATTTGGTCGAGCCAAAGCAAAACTTTTTATTTGTTCCTTTGACCCGTTCTTGGATTCGTTTGATATAAAATGCAGCCTTTAATAGGCTTGTCGGTTCCATTTCACGTTTTTGCTCTGAACTGAATGTTTTAGGGTCTGTATGTACACCGTCTAAAGGGGTTTTCCCTTACCTTGTTTGACTTGGAAAGCTACATCATCAGTTTTCGCTGATACCATTATGACGAGGTCGTATCACTTCGTTAATTGGTATACCTACTGGCTTAAGAATAGCTCAGAATGGCGATGATTACGTAATTTTTTCTTATTTTTGAGCAGAGTAGATGAGTGCTTCCAGTTTATAACCATGCCTAAATATTTAACTATGTCAAAATAAAATATTCCTTAATCCGTAACCCCAAGGACCATTTTCGAACGTCGAGCTTGTGTCTAGTTGTGGTCTAGTCATTCAGAGAATTTATATTGTATTTTTTTTGTTTACTTTTTTGTTCATCCACCTGGGTGCCAACTACATAGTCTATTTCGTGTTTATTCTGTTTTTACGGGCCAAATAAACTTCTTTCATTAATTTCATAGTGTCAAAAGTAAGCCGCGTTTGAACGCGGGCGAAGCCGCCAGCAAATGCTAGTGTTTTATAATTACGAGAATTAATCATCTGATGTCAATATCTGCTGGTAAAAAGGTACCTGTACTTAGGTACCTCACCAGCAGGTTGGTCTCGTTAATAGTGGTATCTGCATCATTAGGGTCCGTCAAGGAAAACCCAATATTGTTTGTTGGTAGGAAGGATGAATCACCAGTCAGTCACGTGGTAGTTCATCGACAGGTCAGTCGGGCAATGCATATGGCTTCCGTATGTAGACTATATGACCTGTCATCTGTCACTCTTAGTTGTACTGTGACATCGTTTACCGATTCTTAGAACAATTACTATTGTTTTGCTATTTTTGATGAGTCGCTACCTAAGTAATTGAAACTTTAGGCTCTAATCTGAATCTCCTATACCTACAACAAACTTGCTTAAAGTTCCTACTTAAACCTCGTCAAATTTATCGGCTGATTCTATACTCTGATTTTTAATCTTAGACAATTTTTTTAAACAAACAAATGTCAAAATATGCCACTGTGTGTATAAGTGTCATGTATGTGTAAGTATATACACGTATGATACACAATCATGACACATATACACACAGTGACATTTCTTTGTTTCCAAAAATTGTCTAAGATTAAAAATTATATATATTTCATTTTGTTTCTGAAATCTAGTACGCTGAGTTTTAGATTTTTTTAACAGTGCACCAGTAAAAAATTATAGAGAGTTAAAAGTAGCTTAATTCAGCCGAAAAGATTGGCAGGTGTACACTTGTACAGGGTAACCAATCACAAATCGCAAATGGAGCTCTTGATGAAATTATAATCACAATCCTCCTATTCTCGTCTTGCCTTATTGGTTGGATGTGAAATGGATTGTATGTCTGGTTAATATTACAAAGGAAAATAAAAATGTTGCTCCCATGTTTCACCCACAAGAAAGCAGTGCTAGAACCACGAAATGTAATAGGTACAGAAGGCCAGCTTAGTACAACAAGCGGTAACAGGCGCATGCACACATCTAGACGCGTACACATGACGATCTCGGTAAAACTCGGTCGAAGAACGCCAGCCGCGAGTCGAGTTCTACGTGGGTCCGTCTCTATGTGTGCATGCACCTGGTTATTGCTTGTTGTACTAAGCTGGCCTTCTGTACTATTATATTTTGTGCTAGAACTCTAGAACTGTCTGATTTATGTTACTAGTGATAAACGAACCTAGAAGATAAATCAAGAACGGGCGATATTTCTTTTAGTAGCCTCTGGTCGTCTGTATAGCTCGGATAGTGACTTGGAATCAGTTTGTCATGTCACGGTATATTTTTACACTAATCTAAATGCATAAGTACTCAAATGCTAGGGGGTGCATAGGTCACAGGACAGCCATCAGAACCAGCCCCTCAATAACAGTAGCAAATGTGCAAATGTGTGTGTATAAAATGTGCGTGTTGCGAGTAGTGAGTTATTTTTAACCGACTTCCCAAAAAAGGAGGAGGTTCTCAATTCGGTTGTATTTTTTTTTTTTTAATGTTTGTTACCGCATATCTCCGGCGTTTATGAACCGATTTGGAAAATTCTTTTTTTATTTGAATCCAGTTCTGATGATGAGGAATTGAGGGAACTCCTCAAATATTGTAGGCATACATATGGTGATTTTGATATTTTCAGCAACAAACCAAGCATTTGCATTCAGAAAGTATCATAATCCTTTCACCACTCTGGTTCTTTCATCATTTTTTTTTCATCCAAAATTATTTAGTCGAATACAATGGCGGAAGTCGGTTTTTTAAATGAAAAGTTATTAGTTGATAATTGCTGATAAATATGTTCTTTTTTTTGTTTTGTGATGAGATCTATGTAGTTATAATGTAGTTGTTACCGCTTCTTTATACGCTCAATGGTGAGCGGATTTCCGTGGTTCACTCTGGGCTCCAACGGAAGACCAGCGCTAGGTTGTTTAGGCGGCCTAGCAAATGCTGAGTTGGGGACCCTTTTGTGGTTTGCAACTGGCACACACATTTTGTCATTATTGTTTAATATGTTTGATATTTTAGTGTTTGTGTGTTTTTTGTAAGATCATGAATAAACTGATTTTCTTTCTTTCTTTCTTTCAAATGGCAATGGGAAACGCAACAATGGGGATCATTTTGGCAGCCTTAGCGCTATCTAAATCTTATGAAACTTGAATAGAGGAAACTTCTTGACCTAAATATTCCTCCTTTCAAGTTTCAAAAGATTTAGACAGCACTAAAAATGATCCCCATTGCCATTTGCTACTGTTTGGGGGACAGGGTTCCTCATACTGGCTTTTACCGTGTAGTGTCCAACCTAAGAATAGACCCCGAGTATAGCTAAGCCGATTTGGAGATAATTGATAACAGACTAATAAACAACGTGTTTGTTACCCCAAACACAATAAAGTCTTCTTTCCATCGCGGAGAAAAATATAAAAATGTACAGCGCAGACATTTCGTCGTTATTTCTCATTGCCTCATTATTAGAGGGGTAATATATTTTTACGTAGATGGCTCTCACA
Organism: Epirrita christyi; assembly: GCA_951392215.1. Taxonomy (NCBI): domain Eukaryota; kingdom Metazoa; phylum Arthropoda; class Insecta; order Lepidoptera; family Geometridae; genus Epirrita; species Epirrita christyi. The sequence goes on along the minus strand of OX595842.1, from coordinate 3,770,445 downwards.
ACTTGAATATTCACTGAATCTTTTTCAGAAGCTATGTTTACCAAAATAAGAGTTATAGAATTTAAATTATCGTAGCTTGGTATCATTTAAGAAAAATTACGACTATTATACACCACGCACTTTACTATTCTCCTACTGACGTTTCATTTTGAGGTCCCCAACGGTTTTGGGGAACACAACAGGGTGTATTCCCGTCTCATGACCTTCGAGCGTGGTCGCGGTCGGTGCTCATGAGCAAGGACCTCAAAATGGTCAATGAAACGTTAGCAGGAGAATAGTAAAATACCTATGTGTTGTATAGTCGTAATTTTTCTAAAATAAATAAAAATTGTTTTTGGTTTAAAAACCGCCTTCAAAAAGTACTTACTTAGTAAAATATCTCATAAATTAAAAAACAGAACGCATAAACCTATAAATATTTTAAAGTTGGCACGAATTCAAGCCAGTTTGAGGCATGATGTCCCTGAATAGGGCCTTGAGACCGATGATGAAAGAAAATTTACCTTCACCTTTAGTGTAAGTAAAATTAAGGTTTGGCTATGAAGGTAGCTATTAGAGATTTGAAGCTGATTTCAAAATATTTTCATATAAATTATCCTGTAAACTATCATAATAATATGATTGAGAAACAACATTCCGTATTTAAAAAAAAAATACCTGTAAAAACAGTCTATATTACTGCGACTGTGCAAAAAAGGCCTTTCCTACTCTCTCTGCCCTTCAAATCAAAATCAAATAAAAATAATTTTATTCATTGAAATCACAAGGATCATCTTGAATCGTCTTATATAAAACAAAAATTACTCCTGTTCTTCGGGGAAAAAGTGTGTAACAGAGTTCATTTATTTCCGCTACCCGTCCATGATTGGATCTAATCTCCAGTAGTTTCGGAAAAATAGTATGTGACAGACAGACACCAGAGTGACCCTATATAAAATAGTTCCGTTGGTACCTTTTTAGGTACTTACGGAACCCTAAAAATTAAAATCGTCCTATGAAAAAACTTCCTTCCATAATAAAGGAAGTTTTATTTTTTAAATTGCTTAAAAATAACTTTATCCTTAGGTTTGAGGTCTTGGGTATCAGAACTAATGAACTTTAGTTTTTTGTAAAGAGGGTTTGTTTTTTGTTGGGGAGTTTTCGTTACTCTCAAACGTGAGGTGAGTTTAATTTCAACTTCTTGATGTCTCGACTTTTCTCGAGCCGATTTCCTGGGAATTCTTGTCCCAGGAATGAACCCTAGTACCTACTGTACATACCTAATATTAAAAAAAAATTAATTAAAAATGTATTTATTTGGAACAAAAACTAGCAGGGTATACAGTATAATCGGAAAATGATGATATCTGCAGAAGTATAAAAACTGTGTCGCAGACACCAACACCCTCCTCCTTTTGAACAATTAGTTCCACAGATAATACAACAGAAATAAAAACAATAAATATCTATCTAACTACTACGCATACAAATATTAGTTAATTATGATAAATTAATTCATTACATCATGGAAAATATTGTATTTTATAAGCTATTTTTTTAAAGGAAAAAAGATTGTAGGCGATTATTTTCCGAAAATATTAGTAAAACTACAAAAATTATGGCATGTAATTTTAACATGATTGTCCATGTGGTATTAAAAGCGTCGCAGGAAATCTTTAGATGGAGGCGGCTCAGGACCGTTCATGGCGTTCTAGGGGGATGACCATGTCCAGCAGTGGACTTCTACAGGCTGATGATGATGGACTTGGTACTAGTTCCACTTTTTATAAGAATTCGATTCTAGCAAGAAATACTTCAAATCAAGCTGATCTTGCGTGATCAACGTGACAATTATCGCGAATAACACCCACAGATAGGCAGCTGCTATTACCTCTAAGTCGTATCTTCCTTCCTATTCCATTACATTATCCACTTGGAACAATTAGCTCGGGTCAATAGGTGGCGAGGGACATCCATTGCATAGACGTTGTGGCAATCTTTTACGGGTCATTAATTTTTGAAAACAACAGTAACAACCAAAGAAAATTTAAAAAAAATCTTAGCAAAGGCATTCATCATCATCATCAGCCATAGAAGTCCACTGTTAGACGAGACCTCCCTCAGATAGTAATGGAGGGATTTGCCATAATCACCACACTTGGCAGACGGATTTGTGATCGCAGTATTGGTGTTGAGTACTCAGGTGGATACTGCTGTCAATCCCCTGGTAAATCCTTAGTCAGCTTTAACGACATCCACGGGAGGAGATGGCGGGGTTTATTCTTAGGCCGAAACCACCACAGCATAGAACCAGTTGGAATAGTTACACGTGAGGAAAATGAAAAAAAAACTAACAAAAGCATTCCATTGATTTAGATTACTGCATTTGAAAGATAAGACTTTTTAATTTGTAATACTATCCCTGCAATCTATTCACTCCAAGCGAGAATTTCTCGGGAAAAGATCGATTGAAAGTGGATGTAGTAATCTAGTATTGCTTTGTTCTCTGAATGTGGATGCTGTACAATGCTTGTTATGCTCCAATAAGATTTTACATAGTACAGGTACTATGAAAAGGCGATATTAGCTTTTAATCAGGCAATTACTATTGCAACGACCTAGCCAGCGCCAGCTTATGACAGCGCGCGACTGACATGACTGACCGAGTTCAACTGACAGCCTAGTTCAACTGACAGCCGAGTTCAACTGACAGCCGAGCCGCCAGTGTAATTTAAGTCTATTTAGGAAGCTATTCTGTGCAGTATTATCTAAATTTAAAGTACACTAAAATTATCACGCGTCCTTTCTAATAGACTGAAATAAAAGGGACCGCGATAATTTAAGCGCAGTTTAAATTTAGAGAATGATGCACAGAATAGCTACCATAATATTTAATATATTTTTCCTAGGAATGTTTTATCATTATTTGAAATGTTAAAATCCAAATTATAGGTATAACAGTCAGTTAAATTTTAGTCTAATACATTGTTTGTTGATAAATATATTTTCAAAACAATCTTTTAAGAAATTAGTGATCGGTACCGTGATTACCAGGAGCTTAAACACTGTCCAGGCTACTGTTAAACTTAGTGAATGGAACTGGTTCAAAATTCAATTTCAAGATTGATATGAACACACATTCAAACATTGCAAGTTAAATAATAGTTTGTAAAAATAGAATTCAGTCTTCATAAAATTTTGTAGATATAATCGGATATTTTTTTACAGATAGATGTGAAGATAATTCAGTCCAAAAATTTACTTATTAACTTACTAACCTGACCTTAAAATACATGTTTCATATTGTTCGATAAGCACTACACTTACTACAGTAGCGCCAAGTTAAATAAGTAACTGAAATTTTAAAGACCTTTCAAACTGATCCTTGTGCATTCTCATGCGCTGCAATTTCCTCTACGGTTGTAAAAATTTTACCAAAATACCTGAGGCTTTTAGCGGTACATCGATACTTTCGTTAGAAAGTGTGGCTTCCGACTAACTCGATTTGCAACCTTTTTTCTGCGTACATAAAATTGTTACGGTTTCAGTTCAGTGTCTGGTCATTACGTGTATCTACTCGCATATGTAAAGTTATGGGTAGAGCACAGTTTTTACGTAGTAAAAGGAGGAACAAGTAGCGCAAACTAGCACCGTTATTTTAGCGTGAACGTTGAAGTACTAATAAGGGCGTATCCTCTTATTGAACGAGCGAAGCGAGTTCTCTGAGTCAAGTTGGAAGAATCGGCGTTTGTATGTATGTGTGTATGTATGTATGTATGTATGTTTGTCCGATGAAAACTTCCAAACCGCTAATCCGATCTTCATGAAATTTGGTATGGGGGTAGATAGTATTGGTACAATTTGTAGGTAAGGTTATGAGCTATATCGATCAGGGGGTTGCTGAGATATTGGGGTCCAAGAGGGGGTAAAAAAAATAAAAGTGAGACAGTCAGATCAAGTGGGGTGTCTAATGAAAGCCTTAGTAGTTTTCGAGATATTAGGGAAAATAAAAAACGTAAAAACCCAAAATTCTAGGGTACTTCCAGCAATCCCACAATGCTGAAATTTGGTGTGCTTGTGGCTCTTGTGTCACAACTACAGGGAAAAGTCTGAAATTGAAGAATTTAGAAACATGTACTCCATAAAATATAAACCAATATAACATCCATTGCTGACCTCCCATTTCTAATAATTTGAATGACGTTGGAGTTCTATGGTTTTCATCAAAAGGACGTTATCAATTAATTCGTCAGGAACTTGATATAGGTACTAACAGGTATGTAGTATAACTAAGCCCCGTTGCTTAGCCCTATTCAAAGGTTATTTCGATGATGTGTAGGAAATTAGAGTAGTTACTGGTAGATACTGTACTGTACTGGTAGACCTCGAGGGATTTTTTTTCAAAAATAACAGTAGAAATAAGTTTTCATTTAAAAAACCGACTTCCGCCATTTTATTCGACAAAGTGGAGAAAGGATTATTATACTTTTTGAATGCAAATGCTTGGTTTGTTGCTGAAAATAGTAAAATCGCCATATGTATGCCTACAATATTTGAGGAGTTCCCTCAATTCCTCATGGATTCCATCATCAGAACTGGATTCTGAAAAAAATGGGACTAATCTGGAAGTATATCTATCCAAATGTAAAAAGAATTTTCCAAATCGGTTCATAAACGCCGGAGATATGCGGTAACAAACACTAAAAAAAAAAAAAAAATACAACCGAATTGAGAACCTCCTCCTTTTTTGGGAAGTCGGTTAAATATGGAAATTACTTAGTTAAGTAGTCGGGTTGATAAAGGTGTTATCGCGAGGTCTCAGTTCGGGGCGAACCAATAGTAACTTAGTTCTGAGTTGAGCATAGTGCACGTCGGCGCATATTGTACCAAATTAGCGTGTGTATTGTAGTGCACTGTAGGAATATTGTTGACATGAGTTGAGCATAGTGCACGTCGGCGCATATTGTACCAAATTAGCGTGTGTATTGTAGTGCACTGTAGGAATATTGTTGACATGAGTTGAGCATAGTGCACGTCGGCGCATATTGTACCAAATTAGCGTGTGTATTGTAGTGCACTGTAGGAATATTTTTGACATGAGTTGAGCATAGTGCACGTCGGCGCATATTGTACCAAATTAGCGTGTGTATTGTAGTGCACTGTAGGAATATTGTTGACATGAGTTGAGCATAGTGCACGTCGGCGCATATTGTACCAAATTAGCGTGTGTATTGTAGTGCACTGTAGGAATATTGTTGACATGAGTTGAGCATAGTGCACGTCGGCGCATATTGTATCAAATTAGCGTGTGTATTGTAGTGCACTGTAGGAATATTGTTGACATGAGTTGAGCATAGTGCACGTCGGCGCATATTGTACCAAATTAGCGTGTGTATTGTAGTGCACTGTAGGAATATTGTTGACACAATCAAAGTCATCAATCGCTTGAAAAAAGCAGTTTTGACAAACTAGAATATAAGCTCACTTTGTGTAAAATGTCCAGCATTTTTTTTTTTTTTTGGTGCCGTTTGACACAATAGAGCCCCGATTCTTGTAATGATTAAACATTCAATTCACAATCTAATCTCATCTCGGTCAACTGTCACTTCTGACACTGCGTACGTAGCAACTATTACTTAATCTTCGCATGCACACGTTATCTTTCTCTAAGATATCGCTCTAGTCACTCATAAGAGACAGAAATTCACGTCATTGATATCCAAATGGACTTTGAAAAGTTTACCGCGGTCCAAGTCCACTTTGACTGTACTTCCTGTCCAAGGGTGCTGTGAGTAATGCCACAATCAAAGCAGCCTCCAAGTGGTCTTCAAAATTAACAATGTCCAAGCGGACTTTGACTGTGTCAAGGCGGCCTTATACTCAGCACAACCGATATTCGCTTAGATACTTTAATTGCTAGTTCTTTTAGGTTCTCTGGTATTGCTCGAGCATTTCCTCGTAGATGAAGGGTTTATATGCGACCTCAACAACCAATTTTGAAACTAAATTGGTCCTCTCAGCACAAAAGTTCCAAAAATTGTGTCTAAAATCACTGGACCCAGTGGAGTAAACAACTCCTCGCAAATTTATAGAATCAAGTGTGAATTCTTGATCAATCCCGAGTGCAGTGTGACTATAGTGTCCCCTGGCAGACCATGCTGCACTTACTAGATTTCCCCACTTCCCCATTTCGATTTGCTTTTTATGCTGTGAAATACATCTGTCTGTTACTGAAAAACCCTTAACAATAAACTGTAAACTACTGTGTGTACTGTTAATATAAACTGTATCTATGTGTGAAGATAAAACACTGAAAAAGATATACCGTTGTAGGTAAGTGTAGTAGGAAAACCTACGTGGAAAATAGAAGGGTGCGTATCGACGCGGTGTTCGTTGTTCGAAATCCTCCTTAGGTTACATTATGACTTTGTTTCCCTTTATAGGTCTGTATCCTCTAGGTACCTACGTGTTAAATAACTTTGCGTGTGTGAATACAGTGACAGAAAGCGTCGAAGCAGTTCTATGAACAAGGAACGCGAAGATAATGGCAAGAGCTTGCAGCTAATGTAATATTGTGACGAGTATGTTTTTTCATTTACTCTACGTACCTACTGGATACACAAGACTAGCTAACTCACCTCGGCTTTTTCTCATCATCATCAACATCACCAGTCTGGCTTACGTCCACTGCTAGACGAGGCCTCCCCCATTGAATACAATGAGGGGATTTGCCATAATCACCACGCTTAGCAGGTGGATTGGTGATCACAATTTGGTGTTAAGTACTCTGGTGGATGCTGGTGCCCATCCCCTTGTGTAATCTCTTATAGTAAGGCTTTTACTACATCCACGTGAGGAGATGGTTTTTTTTATTAGGCCAGACACAGAACAGAAGCTTTGCTATGATCGTCAAAACATTAAAAAGAAACCAATGAGAGAGAAATGTTTTTTGAGCTCAGTTTGATTTCTTTGTGACGATAATATTAAATTCGCGCTCGCTTTCCATAAAGATTTTAAATATTTATTTATTCCTTTCTCATATTCTATCTCGTCTGCCACACGGATGGATCAGTGGTACATGGCTGGATGAGGATATTTTTAATTTAAATATCCAGATATTTTACTGAGGTTGTTTTAACGAGTAGCAGGAAAAAATGGATGTATTTGAATTTCTATAAAGTCAACACACACAAACCTAGGCGACACACAGAATCAATGTTCTGATGTATTTTAATCAGGGGCCAAATTATAAAAGTCTGTGGCTTCTTATTGAAGAATTACACAACTTGTATGGAAGTAATGTTATGTTCTGTCAAAAATAATTGGTCAAAGTAAAACAGCAGTTAACCCAACCGTTAATGTTCGGTGAATACACTAGTTTTAAATTAGTATAATCGCCACACATCGACGATTCGGTTAACTGCTGTTTGACTACCAATTCTTGTGGTCTTTGGTGGTCAACCGGCGCCGCGGCGGTTTATGATCGGTCTTGAAGGTATGTATGCTAAATAAACGGTTTTCTTATTTATTCTTTTCCCTTTTTTACTGGTCTATTCAAAATCTTCAGATTTTGTGTTGCGAAAGATGGTCATAGATCATAGTTCCAATCTCAGAACAATAACTAAAGCTATTGATTATTGTTCTGACAATAACTAGACAAGTGACAATCGTAATTAATAGATCAAATACAATGACAGCGTTTGTCGATTGATTTTGACATTATGTCCCCATTCATTTTCTTAGAGCGTTCATTTTCATTATGCTACGAAAAGCTCTGATATTTAATTTTAAGTATGGGAGTAGACGCCAACCTTACATGGCCAGGTATGGCGTTCAATGATAATTCAATTTATCTCTCGCTCGGTACAATAACCCAGTCTAAAATCACTCATATTTCGTTGTAGTAAGATACATTTAGAGCCCGTTTTTTGAGCTGGAAGGACTCTCATCGTTACAAATGTTTATTCAAGCGCGACAATAAAAGGGGTTGTGAATATTGTATTGTGTGAATTGTACTTTTAATTTATTGCGCTGTAAAAATGTATGCGTTGATTAAAATTTTGCGCAAGTTTGGTACCTTCTATTGTAAAGTTTCAGTATAGCGCAAAAGCTAACTAGACGTGGCTTAATTTGAAAGAAATTTCTCGAAGGGAATTGTAGAAAGGTTGCTACTAAATTGGGAATGGCAGAACTCCAGAGGAGACCCCACTTTACACCGCGTGGTTAAACAATTCGATACCCTAATCGAAAGGAAAACTTGAAGTCGGAACATAGAATTTGATAGGCTGCTGAAAATGACAAAGCCATACCACCCGTCATGTAATGGTCAGCCGCTTAAATGGTGAAGAAGGATTGATGGTCGTTGTCCCCTGACATAATGTATTTATAAATTTTACATAATGCGTATGGTATACATGTATAAGTAGGTATTTGCCGTGGTGTGTCCGGCCTAAGAATAGACCCATCCATCTCCACCCGTGGATGTCGTATAAGACGAGTAAGGGATTACACCAGAGGATGGGCAGCAGCATCCACCTGAGTACTCAATATGAATACTGCGATCAACAATCCGTCTGCCAAGCGTGCCATAGTTATTAAGGTAATTCCCCCCATTGTATTCTAATTCTAATTCTAATTGAAACTGGGGGAGATAAGATCTGCACTGACTTCCCGCATTGGGGTGTATTGTGCATTGTCCCCCTGCTAACCCTACCCCAGCCAGCCCAACTCCTTAAAATAACGGAGAAGGACCCTGGGTTGATGGCAGCACTGTTCCAGTGTCCCCGAATGAGTAACGGATGAAGTTAAACAGGACTCTATCAGCTCCTGGAGTCCGGTTTTTTTCCTGGCTTCATTTGTGGCTGTGCAGTACAATATAACATGCTCCACTGTCTCCTCGTCCTGAAGACAGCCACGACATAGCCCACTGTCCGTAGCCCCTGTCTTCAGCAGATGGTGGTTGAGATCACAGTGTCCCGTGATGATGCCCACCATCATCCGTAGGTCTTCGCGTTTCATCTTTAACAATGTGTTTGTTATCCTTTTGTTTTTGTTTTGTTTTTTGTTTTTAGCTGGAAGCATTTGTATTCATGGCCTCCACTCGATGGACTAAAGACATTAAAAAACGTCGCAGGAAGTCGATGGATGGATTCGGCTCTAAACCGTGCGTCGTGGCATTCTAAGGGGGAGGCTTATATTCAGCAGTGGACTTCTACAGGCTGATAATGATGATGTTGAATTTTGATGTGATACTTATAAAGTGGCTGTAGGTCACACCAAGTAAACCCACCCGTAAACTTGTCAATTCCAGACTATCGCTGTAACCGCTCTCTATCGCACTTCTGCGTGGTGCTATTATTCTGCTTCTGTTATAGGCGGCTTTGATAAACAACCCGAGTTCTTATGACCTATTTTATCGCTTGAATTTTAAACCAGCATTTTACCGTGGCTTTGCTCACGTGGTAATTGGTTAAAAGTAGCCTATATGTATTAATCAAGGTCATAAGCTATCTCTGTACCAAATTTTGACAAAAGAACAAACAAACATTCACAAACATCGAAACATTTTCATTTATAATAATGATAGGATGTTTGCTCGATGAATTGTTTTTATCTTGACTCTTATTGACCTTATAGTAGGTAATAAACCAGTATATAAATATTATTTGCTTGTTTTATAAATAAAAATAACTGAATTATCTGTCCGTTCGCAATTTCTTCTACGCTATATAGCGTAAACCGTGCCTTCTTAGGCCGGACACCACGGCACTGTTGACGGTTGGGTATTATGTGTTAAATCTAAATTCATAAAAAATGTTACATAAACCAATATCAAACTGCAACGATTGTATTTTAAAAGTAATTCAACAACGAACAAAACATTCATAGGTTTGCAAAATTTGCTACTTTTCCATTTTACTAACATTGTAGCTGTAAAATTGTAGACTAATATAAGAAGCCTTTGAATCACATTCGCAGTCGCAGCTACCGTCTGGGACATTGTTGAACTTTACGAGGTTGCATTGTGCTGTAAAACTCGCACAAATTGTTTGCAGATGTCAGAGAAAAAATAATGTAGAGCGCGCTTACCTATGCATGTGCGAACATAAACATATAAAATATAAAAAACAAATAAAAGCAAATAACCCGCCAATGGACAGGGTATCTTAATTTGATACACTCGACTGATTAAAATACCAAAAAATTTAATAAGAGGTAAATACCTATATAAAAAATAAATAAATAGGTATATAACTATGCATATTTATCTAGGATCTAGGATAGTATTGAAGTTGAAGGTAAAAAGGTATCTTCTATTACAGACAAGCATACTACATCCTCGACCACATGGCCACTTTCCATCAGCCGAGATAGAGGTCAAAAACAAACAAAAAAACAACTCATACAGCGAAACCTATTTCGTGCTAGATTTTTCCGACACTTATACAAGAAAAAAAAGTGTTGCTCTCGAAGACACTGTGATAAATACAACAAAGCATGTCACATAGGATACTAAGAAACCCACGTATCCACGCTTCACATAAAAAAAGCATTCAGTCAACATGTTAACGAAACGAGCCAGTCAAAAGGTCCTGCTTTGTACGAGAACACATCCAATTTCGTGGTTTCTTGTGTACCTTCAATCAAACGCGCTCTACCGTTTAGTCTTACTCTGACGTCGTTGACGTTGTACCTGCACACAATTCAAGGAAAATCCCGTTTAATTAAAACTTTAGCTCGCCTAGGTTTGTTTATTTATAACTTCGACGTTTGAGCAACGTATAACAATTAACTAGTGAACAACTGAGCTTTGCTCGGGAACTGGAAACCCCTAAACTACATTCAAACGCCTAAAGCCCCTCAAAACCCCTACATCGCCAAACCCCCTAGAATGCCACGACGAACGGTCTTGAGCCGCCTCTACCACCGACTAAAAATACCTAAAACATAAACGCCAACAAGTTTTTATGAAGCCCAAGTCCCCTAAAAAGTCTTACAACTTCTACAAACCTCTAAAACCCCTTCAAACTCGTAAAAACCCATACTACCCCTCTAGAACTCGTGCAACCCCTAAAACTACAAGAAACTCTTAAAAACCCGTACAATACATACCCCATTCTGGACCGGTATTGAACGACGGATTTTGCTCGGGAACTGGGAGTTTTATATACTTTTCTGAAAAATAATTTAAATTAAAGTAAGTTTTTGGTAAAGATCTTGCATTTTTCTGTCTGACCGTACCAATATCCAATGGCTGTGGGATGAATCCGGACAACACTTTGGGATTAATTCGGAGATAACACTATTTTATTTTTCGTGGGATGAATTAAGTTATAAAATAAATAAATAAATAATGCTGGACATTTCACACAACATTATCTAGCCCCAAGATAAGCAGAGCTTGTGTTGCTTGTGTTGTGATGGCAACCAGATAACTGATATACTTAATATAATACATTACATAGATAAATATTTTTACTATACATAGAAAATACCCAGAACACCCGAAACAATTATTTGCAGATCGCACAAATATTTGTTCCGAGGCGGGGATTGAACCCGCAACCTCCTGCGTCGCAGGCGAACCTTCGCCCGCCGCGCCACAGAGGTCGTCAAAGTTAAGTCAAGTTAAATATCTATATAATTATTATTATTAAGTACACCGTAATGTATAGGTACTTTTATTTATTGCCAGTGCCCTTTATAGTTCTCATCAATCCCAGTCAATCCCAAGGTTGTCTGGATATCGCTCTCTGCGATAAAACCGCCCATTGTACTTCCATACTTGTCATATCATGATTATTTTAATGAATTAGTTTTTAATGTGGTGTACCTACAATCAAGAGTTTTATATCTATCTATGTAATGCCTACATCTTGGGCTGAATCCGGAAATAAATATTCATGGGATGAATTCGTGGGATGAATACGGACATACTCAACCATTGTTTCCACAAGAATGTACTCTATATTTAAAGATCGGTTCCTACAATAACTTCTCCATCGAACGTGCTATTGTAACACCTAATATAAATAACGGCCTATTTTCTCTGCCGACAAATCATTCGGTAATATGACGTAAACAGGAATAATGAGAGGTGAAACGACATAAAATGTACGTCATAACACAAAGGGGTGATGTTTCCCTTGGTATTGATAAGCAAATTGGCGTCTTAATGAGTTTTATTTGTGAGCATTGAGGTTCAAATTCCGGTGATTCTGTTTAACACTATGTAGGAAGCTGTTGTATTGGTGAAACCGTCGGAATTGGCGAGACTTTTCTACGGCGCGCGGCGCGGCGCTGTTGTGTGTCGATTATACGCTGGTTTATTCACACCATCAATTCTAAAGGCGCAGACCCACCGGGGCGCACGGAGAGGCTACGCACGTTTAACACACGTGCACGTGCTTCGCTTTGCAAGAAAATGTATGTATGTGATCGTGCCCACTGCAACCCACGGACACGCTACGCATCAATTGACGTCATTGATACATGCGTGGCTTGCTCGAATAGGCGCTTACATAGCTCAACGCTGTCAAACGTCATGCACGCTGTGCATGCGGTACACGGCTACCTAGCGCTGTACATAGTCGTGGTTTAGTATTCGTGTATAGTATGTACTGCAGTGGAAACGTAGACCCACGTTGTCGAACAAATAAATCCACGCAGCTAAAATGCGCCGCGTGCTCGTGCACAGCATGCGCTGCGGTGGGTCTGCGCCTTAATTCCCCTTCTCTAATATTCTGGGAGTTTTGAGTATGGGGTGCTGGCGTTTAATATTTTGACGGCACTGTCTACACTGCAAGTCCACAAACCGGACGACTCGGTACAGGCCCTCTACTAGATGGACTTATGACGTCGCAGGAAGTCTGTGGATGGAGACGGCTCAAGAACGTTTGTCATGACATTCTATAATGGGGAGTGCTCTGAGGAACTATTTGAGCTTATACCCGCTTCCAGGTTTTATCATCGTACCTCTCGACATCGTTTGGGAGCTCATCCACACATCGATGTGTGGGTATCTCGTACAGCTCGCGTTACGAGATCTTTTCTCCCACATACGTGCAAATTGTGGAATGAGCTCCCTTCTGAGGTTTTTCCGCTTAACTACAATATGCACAGCTTCAAAAAAAATGTGAAAAGGGTCCTCCAAGGCAGGCAACGCATTGGCAATGCCTCGGGTGTTGCAGATGTCAATAGGCGACGGTAACCGCTTACCATCAGGTGGGCCGTATGCCAGTTTGTCGAGCCATAACATAAAAAAAAAAAAAAAACACTCTAGGGTGAAGGCCTAATGTCCATCACAGTGACCTTCTATATGCTGATGATGCTGGGGATCTACTAGTAACCGTGCAGTGTTATTGAACCGTGGTATATAGAGCTCGCTATAACGAGAAGTCGACGTAGCGTGGAATCGACATGCCGGTAACAATTCGTATTTCCGGCCTAAAAATAGACCGCTCCGTATCCTCCCATTGATGTCGAAGAAGTCGATTAAGGGATTACACCAGGGGAAGGACAACAGCATCCACTTGAGTACCCAACACGAATACTGCGATCAACAATCCGCCTGTTAAGCGTGGTGATTATGGCAATTCTTCCCATTGTATTTCCCATTCCCACATACATTTATATCAACTCACAACACGTTCTTTTATATATAATATATATAATTATCATATATGCACCCTCACACCTAAATTAATTCAGATTTTATTCTAAAACTGTTTGTTAGGTACGTAACAAGTGACTTTATAATGATATACTTGAAAAATGTAAATCCGTTATTGGCTTTAAGATAAGTGTATTAGTTTAAGCTGTAGTATTTAAGAGCTGTGTGATTTTGTTAGTAAATAAATAAATTGTATTTTATGAGGGAGACCTCGTCCAGCAAAGGACGTCTAAAGGCTGTTGATGATGATGATGATGTACTAGCAGAGCATAGGGCAACTGCATAGAATCTCTTCCTGAAGTATATGAATTATTATAATAATAATAATAAATTTATTTCAGGCTAAAATGGGAAATGTACAATAAATGATACCTAAACATTAACCCACTTATTCATAATCATTTTTTAAACCTATTTTAGTTAAAATATGTTTTGTCTTGTTTTGACGTGTGACATTTTACATCAGAGAGAACAAAACAAAAGCTATTGTCACTAAAATAGATTTAATTACTTTTCATTTAAAAAACCGACTTCCGCCATTGTATTCGACTAAATATTTGGATGAAAAAAAAAATGATGAAAGAACCATAGTGGTGAAAGGATTATGATACTTTCTGAATGCAAATGCTTGGTTTGTTGCTGAAAATATCAAAATCGCCATATGTATGCCTACAATATTTGAGGAGTTCCCTTAATTCCTCTTGGATCCCATCATCAGAACTGGATTCTAAAACCAATCTGGAAGTATATCTATTCAAATAAAACAATAATTTTCCAAATCGGTTCATAAACGGCGGAGATATGAGGTAACAAACATACAAAAAAAAAATACAACCGATTTTAGAACCTCCTCCCTTTTTGGGAAGTCGGGTAAAAAATGATTATGAATAAGGCCCTGAGCCCATAGAAAAACCTACCCACAAGTCACAAAATATCCTATATGAACCTACCCACAAAATGTTTAATTGATGTAAGAATGTAGAAGTTGAGCCTCAAAGAATGACTGCGCTAAGCTATAGAAAATCAAGTTTAATCTTGACTGATTCGAGTTTCATCTTTTGACGCATGAGGGCGGTGAACGAATGCTTATAAATTCGTTCACTTCGTAAATAGGTTTAATTTTTAAACATTTTGATGCTGAGGTGATTGTAAACCATTCCACAGTCCACAATACTACACTTTCTACATCCATTGAAAAAAAAAGATAAAAAAAAATAAGATAGAAGATAGAAAATACTTTATTGCACATATCATAAACATACCAAAAAATCGGTCTTATTGCTAATGAATAAACATACGCTTTTTCCCAAAGGGATAGGCAGAACCTCAAAGGGCCACTTTTCACCGTGGGTTGCACAGTCGCAGGAATATAGACGTGACAAGTGGTGAGCTCATCGCCGCCATTGCTTTCCACGACCAACTCGGTTAACACTTTCTTCCAGTAATAACACACTCCTAAATAAGCCAGCAGCCAGGACAAATCTTGCACCAACGAAAATTTCTCAAAAACTACTCTTTCTACGTCAGTACATAACCCTTTCTCATCTAGGGCCTTACGCGTTACCTGAGGCCTTACCATGAGCTCATAAAGCGATTAAGTTCAAAAACTATTCAGTACATAACTTTTCATTTAAAAAACAGACTTCCGCCATAGTATTCGACTAAATATTTGGATGAAACAAAAATTATGAAAGAACCATAGTGGTGAAAGGATTATGATACTTTTTGAATGCAAATGCTTGGTTTGTTGCTGAAAATATCAAAATCGCCATATGTATGCCTACAATATTTGAGGAGTTCCCTCAATTCCTCATGGATTCCACCATCAGAACTGGATTCTGAAAAAAATGGGATCAATCTAGAAGAATATCTATACAAATAAAAAAAGAATTTTCCAAATCGGTTCATAAACGCCGGAGATACGAGGTAACAAACATACAAAAAAAAAAAAAACTACAACCGAATTGAGAACCTCCTCCTTTTTGTGAAGTCGGTTAAAAATATCGGTTCGTCGTTGACATTCGTCATCATTGAATAACTTAAATCGCAGAAGTCTATAGACCTTCGGCTACTGTGGCTTTAAAAATAGCTGCGGACATCACGGAACCGATACTTTGTACTGATTAGTTTTTGAACTGAATCGCTATAAGAGCTCATGGTAAGGTCTCTGGTGTAGACTGAGGATTATATCTGATAATAAAAATACTGATTGAACTACCAATCAACAATCAATAAGTCAATAAGTAGCAACAAGAACCTGTTTGAATTTCTTAACCTTTTTAAAAATACTGATCGTGTAAATCCCGCGTTACTTCCAATTTCGATTCGTTCCCGGTTCCGGCGAGCCCGGTCGGGGAGGCTCCGACGTCACAGGCTGGAGGGGTGAGGGTGCGGGGTTGTCGCCAGCTCCGGGCCCGGAGCTTATATAATGAGAGCGGATGTGCAAGTTTTCTCCCTCGCACAATAGGGGGTGATATGGTGGAGCTGTTTTCCGCGCGACTTTTCACTGCGACTCCTGCGTAGAGCGACTTGGTATTGGGTACTATTTCTTGTAATCATCATTGGAAGTGTTATTGCGTGGAAATTATATTTATTTGCGTAATATTTAACCTATTTTCGCAAACAAGCATTATAGTGGAGTTGACATCGCTGGACGGTATGACTTGAGAATGATTGTGATTGCCTCTGTGGCGTGGCGGACAGGCTGAGATTCAAGAGGTTGCGGGTTCGATTCCCGCTGCTGGACAAATGTTTGTTCCGGGTCTGGGTGTTATGGTGCCATGGTAGGTACTCGTAGTTCCTGATAACCACGACACAAGGTATCCTAGTGTGGGATCAAGACTACGTATACGTGTAACACGTATATACGTGTTAGGTATTATTGAAGAATTATTTTGTGTCATTGCTTTAAACTTTATTTATTTGTGAAACATTGTGTCTGTACTTATTCACAAACAAAACTTTGATTTAAGATTAGTTTACAAAACAACAAAAACAAAACAAAAATTATAAAATAAAATTTTTAAATCAACATACTTCGACCTATTTGTTTCTTAGTAACAGTTTGCCCTCTGCGTAACCTAAGGATTCATCCTCAGCATAACCTAATTAACTTCTTTTATGCTCTAGCTAGACAGCTAAAGTCGCGTCGCTGGAAAATGCCATCCAATCTGCACAGTGCCTTACCGCGCTCCGCACATGTGCCGAACGCTCTGACAATAACGTAGTGCGCCCCGCGCCGTTGGCCAAATACGTCCGCCACGGATTCGAAATACGAATAAAAAAATAAACGTTCGTCTAATTTTTGACGGTTAAAATATTTGACAGGTGTCTATGAGTTTTGTTTTTCACAGTGCGTTTTGTTTTTTTGATGCGAAGTGTGTTTAGTTTTTTCTGGGTAGTATCGTTTGGAAACATCCCCCAAGTTCAGGGTTGATGCATTCGCTCAATAATGAATAGTTTCGGGATGCTGTGATTTTTGTTCAACAAAGGCCTGGATTGTAAGGTAAGGATTTTTTTGCATATTGGCTTTCATTCGTAATTTTGTGTTTTATTTATTGAGTTACCTACACCTTTATTTGATAAAAAATATTTTTAGATGTTTATGTTTCCGGAAATACCTTTTAAATTATAGCAAATTCATTTTGATTTTGTTTTTTAGTTATTTTTATATGTATACCATACCTAATATGTACCATATTTAATTTATATTCAAATGCGTGAAAGGACTTTCTTTGAATTTACGTTTTTCGTAAAGTGCGTGCATGTAAACGCATTTTTTTACTAGGAATATTTTTTGATTACCTATTGAAAAATCTCTAAACTTAACTACACTGTCGTGATAATTTTGTAATTATTAGGAGGGTTCCCTGGAATCACTAGATAAGCTGACAAATTACGGGATAGCGGATTAGCTACCCAGAATTCCCTGGGATAGTGTAAGTTATTGGGTTACCTCTCAACTCCTATCAAAAGGTTCCTAATTTATGTTCAATAGGGACTTTTACCTACTAAAACTCATTCATTTTCTTTTAAGAAATGGTTTTACCTTCATAAAATGAATACGTACTATTGTAATAATTTAGTAATTAAGTTTAAACCTCATATGGAAAATTATTTTAATCCTACTATTTGATATATATATATATACCTAACCCCTTTTAATATTCCAAACAATTTTGTCCTAAACACAGATTAGGTAATCGGTAATTTTAATAAATTAATGAAACCGTCAAAATGTCCGAAAAGTTTTAGGGTTTCATGAGATCGTCAAAGCGAGTTAATTTAACAAGTCTGACAGCATCTGTCACTTTGTAAAATTTAAATCAAGGATTTTAATACCTACCTTTAGGTATTACCTATTAAATTCCATGTTTAAATAATAAACATAACTTCTTACATATAAGACTCGATTTCTCTACCTGCCTCTACAAAAATACTACGAACCAAAAATATTCAAGAAATCTATGGCATATAACCGGTCCATACGTAACTTACGAATGTCGTAAGCATCGTTAGCACTGCAAACTTACTGTTACTCGATATTAAACCTTGATGGGTCAGAATAGAGTCGTCGCGGTTCATTGGAGGTTTAGAAACGTAGCGATTTTTCTTGGCGAGGCCTCATTGCGTAATGAATGGATGTTGACATTGTTGTGGTGATGGTGCCTTGCCTATAGTAGGTGGGGGAGTGGCATCGTACTATTGGTATTCGATTGAACAGATGCCGGTTTTGAATCAACTAGAACGCGTAGTAGATACACACAGATGAAGTTGCGAGTGGGTCAGCTAGTCAGCTTAGATGTACCTAAATGTTGCAACTTGCCGTATGCCCAGCCGATGCGGGGTTCGAGCTTTGAGTAGCCGGCTGAGAAGCAAGAGGTTGTGGGTTCAACAAATAATATAATATGCAATAAAATAATATGATATATTTTAGAAAAATTACGACTATACACCACGTACTTTACTATTCTCCTGCTGACGTTTCGTTGACCATTTTGAGGTTCCGGTATTGAACTCCGCGACTGCTGACCGGGACTGTGGCCGAGGTGTTCTGGAATGTGATACAATTAGCACAGTGTGTACGCAGCTTTTTGTCGGTAACGCGATTGACGCGAGCGACGGTGAACGGGTTGCTGCCTCTCCCCCGCCGCCCCTGCCGCCTGCCCCATTGTCCAGTCGGGCTGAACGTGCGGAGCGGCGGAGCCAGGCTAGTTCTCGTCGCACGACCTTTGAGCGTGGTCGCGGTCGGTGCTCATGAGGAAGGACCTCAAAATGGTCAACGAAACGTCAGCAGGAGAATAGTAAAGTACGTGGTGTATAGTCGTAATTTTTCTAAAATGATACCAAGCCACGATAATTTCAATTCTATTAATATGATATATATGCACGAATATTTGCATAATCTGCAAATATTTGTTCTGACTGCAAAAAATTTGTTCTGCGTCTGGTTGTTTTGGTACCATGGTACTCGTAGTTCCTGATACCTACAACACTATCAAGGACTATGTATGTGACTCCTGGGTGTTATATTATGTTATGTTAAAATGTCTTGTCAGTTATGTTACTTATGTTACACCCGTGATTGTTTTTTATTATTAATGGAATATCTATACACATTATTAAAATTTGTGTCGTGTTAGCTAGGTTTTATTAGGTTCAAAACAAATTTCTAACTAAAGCTTTTAATTATTGCGAACAAACTACTTAACTAGAACGAACTAGTTAGGTTGAAACTGTCAGTGCCTCTACCGAACTAACGAGTAACGTGAACATACCCGTTTAATTAAATAAATTAAACAAATAATAATTCGCGAAACTCATAGAACTACAACCTAACCTCGGCAATTTGGCAAAATTGGTTATAAGCAGCTAAACCAAGTATGTAGAGCAACTTTAATGTTGCTCTACATACATAGTTATTTAATTATTCTACAAAATGTAATTGTAAGTACAATATTGTATGCCTTGGTATGTGTCTGGCCTTAGAATAAACACTTACGTCTCCTCCCGTGGATGTCATAAAAACAGAGGCCCAATTCTCTAAGTTATTTTAAAACTACACTGAAAGTTGACCGAATCGAGACTGAATTGTAAATTGACTGAAAGTTGAATTTGTAGTCCCTCATAAATAACAATTTAGTCTACTTCCAATTCATGGTGACCACCATTAGAGTAGGATAGTTATATATATAATTGGAAAGAGTAAAGAGAGACTCCATCTACTTATGCTAAAATTATTGAAAAAACTTTGAATCGTTCAAGTTTCGGTCACATTTCGATATAATCACATTACAGTGTTGTATTTTATGTCAAGAGAATACCATTTCTGACATTTAAGACATCGACACAAGATCGAAACATGATCCGAACTCTATTTTAACTATTTTTTAGTTAGTGAATTGGGCCTCAGATCAAGGGGCAGCAGCATCCACCTTAGCACCAATACTGCGATTACCTATCTTTCCGCATATCAAGCGTGGTTATTATGGCCAATCCCATTGTACCCATTGTATCATTATGGCCTCGCCCAGCTATGGATATCAACTGGATGATGATGATTGGTTAAAATCGAATAAACCATGTTGAAGTATTAGAACAATTTCGTTTGCCTCTACCTCAAAGAAGTACTCGAGCTTTTCACCGAAAAGTGAAAGTTGGCGAGTTGGTGAGAACCGATGGTACTTACACAGGTGACCTAAAAATACGGCTTCCTCTGCTGACCAGAATATTAATGAGCATTTGTCTGGCAAAATTTGCTATAATAACGCTTGTGTATATTATATCTATGGGCATGTTTAGATAAGTACATCCGTTGCTAGATAAGTATTAGCAATACTACATACCTAATCACGCATTGATAGGTATACTTCGTGAGAATACAGTTTTATTTGCAAATCACGACCAAGATTATTTAAATAAAATAATTGATATAACAAGTATAAATAAATAACTAATGAAAAACTTGTGTATTTTTCCGCTGTTGATGATAAATTGTTAACAAAGTCAATAAGAGATTGGAGACGCTTCCATCTGGTATTGATTTTGATCTGTTGAGCTGTCTTTAGATCGTTTGCAACGGGTATTTAGATAAATCTAAAGTTTCATTTGTGTTTTTAAAGTTCTGTATTATACTTGTATTAGTCGTATTATTCTTTCTGTACATGAATAAAGATATTTAATTTAAAAAGGGATTAAATGAAATGTATTCTATTTGCTATGAAAATATAGTTTAGAAGTCATAATTTTCTGATTCAGAAACATAATTTTACTCAAAACTTTTAATCAAAATTGTTTTCTGTTATTATATTTAGTGTATATGTGATATCTGTAATAAAAGCTATTTATTAGTTATTATTTAGTTGCTGTATTATTCAGCCGTTACACTTGGATTGGTGATCGCAATATTGTTGCTAAGTACTCAGGTGGATGCTGCTGTCAGTGCCATCCTCTGGAGTAATTCCTTAGTCAGTTTTTGGGACATCCATGGTAGGAGATGGAAGGGTCTATTCTTCGCCAGCCAAACTACGGCAAAACTTTTAATAAATATTGATTTCAGTTTTATGTTAGGTATTATTTCTGTATCTATGTGATATCTGTAATATAGCTATTTACTGTTGCTCTACTTCACAATTCACATAGGTTTTTATGGTTTACACCGGCTTTCAACAAAAGAAACGAATTCATGTGCATTTCTATGCTCCCATTAACGCACAATCAATGGAAATCAGTACCTAGGTATAGGTAGGTACTGGTATGTCTGCCAATCTTAGCATTGTCAATTTCGCAATTAAATCATTACCGGTAACTAGTACACAATTAGTTAGTCGCTAATTCGACATATTAAGCATTAGGTCACTAAGGTTGGCCATTGTAAATTAATACCTAAAGCCACTGTCACACAGCTGTAGACCGTGCATTTGCTAATTGTTGTGTCCTCCCAAAACATACACTTCTTGTCACGGGCCACGGTGTGATCAGCCATCGCTTTTTAATCTTAATCTTCTACAAAATAAAGTCTACTTTAGATGCTTTTAAAACTACGAAATATTTTAAACAGTATCTAAGTACTTACACTGGTTTTGAATCAGTTAATGAGGTGGTTAATTTTGCGCAAGTTCATTAATGCAAAAAAAAAAAAAAAATTAATTATTTATTTTATTTAATTATTATTATTATTTATTTGAAAGGCATAAATTATAGGCGTGATTTTTAACCTCACATGTAGAGCTCGCAATATTTTTAGTAGTGGAGCTTTTGGTGAATTATTCTCACATTTTTATTGTGTTCAAGAATGAATTGTAACCCAGGAGTTGTACCTATAGCTTTAATAGCCTCGGGTAGCCAGCCATCAATAACTGTTCTGAAATTCCTACGATCATTTATACCAGCGCAAACTATGCAGAAGTTCTATTTTCCAATATAATGTTCAATATATCCTATACTATTAACGAGCAATATGTATATATTATATACCTTTCACGAAACGTAGACCTAATACATGAACAAAAAATTAACCAGTGACGCGACGAACGAACGAACGAAGTTTTTTGTGAAATTAAACGTTTTGTGTAATCGGATATCTTTGAGCCGAATGATGCGTCTCAAACCGATCTATAGCTGACAAATAACACTGAAACCTTCAAGAAAATAAATGAAATTATTTATTCTGTTTCTGTTTTCACGACAAAGTAACTCATCAATATTATTCATTCGCTAAATTCTACGTTCATGTGCTTTTTGTCGTAAATTTTATATGATAGAAAGACGGTAATATTTGTTATGATGTGACAGTTTGAGTTTCCAGCACATAAACAAATAACGGTAAGATTCATTAAGTAATGTTTTATGTTTATAACAAATGGGCTTAAAAAAACCTGTAAAAAATAGCAACACTTAAAATATTGCCATCCCTTTCTATTGGATAATGTCGAACAGAGACAGGACTAATTTTAAGCGATGCTTAAATTTTAAATAACGTTTGTAAGTAGGAGTGCAGAGTTCCGTAACAGATTTGAAATTTAAATTTTATTTTTTCTTAAAACTATAAAGATTCTAATGTTAATGTTAATGTTAAAGAACTCCCTTTTCCGCATTCGAACTCTATGGATGGTCCATTATGCGTGAGAGTAAACTAGCTAGATAGTTAGCCAGCCTAACTCCGTCCAGAAGCACAGAAGTTTCCTGGGGTCTTCGCAGGCTTCGCGGAGTGACCTCGGGTTGTTGAGGATTTGTTCACGTTGAGCTGCTACTCCCACGCATTCCAGGACTACGTGGGCAGCTGATTCTTTTTCGGTCAGACACCCCCTGCAGAGTGGGCTGTCTGTGGCTCCGATGTTGTAGAGGTGTTTGTTCAGGAGACAGTGGCCTGTGAGTGTCCCCACGATGGTACGAAGGTCCGGTCTTGAAAGGTTGATTCTATATACCGAGCTTATATGGCTCGTTATAGGCAAAAGCGAGTGTTCGGTCACATTCTGTTTTGAAAATCGCCATCATTGTTTTATTATGAATCTCAAAATTAATAAGTTAAAGTGGCAATGGGCATGCCTATGGCCTTTAACCGGAAGACGTACTGCAGGGCTTACTGCCCCTCCAGTCGATTAACTGATGACATTTTAACAGTCGCAGAATCTATGTCAATTGCATAATTCAACTCATCACTTGGATATGGGGTGGACTTCTCGGAACAAAGTGTAGCCATAACAAAAAAATTGGCGTCTTCCGCTCACGAGAGTCACTGAATAACGCCATTGAATGAATACTGAGCGACACTTCGTGCTCGGTAATTTAATTTGGCAGGTGCAAGCAATTGTCCTGCATTCATGAGTCATACCTGCTATATGCTATAGATTTTGTCCATAGATTTGTAGACCTGTAGACCTCTTCCAAAGTACATTTCTACCCTGATTGCCAGTTCCTAGGGTTAATTGACGTTTAAACTACCGCACGCTCTACAGTATATTGTTTATTATTACTATTAGATAAATCTACCAACATCGGATTCTATTTTTCTGAAGAAAGGACAACATGTATGCAAGCAAGTACATATCTTATCATACTTCCATTTCAGTGGTTGAATGCCTTATTAAAAAACCATATTTACTGCTACATCGTCTCACTTCGGTAAATTCAAAAGCTGTATTGTGAATTGAATGTCAAATAATTAAGAGAATTGGGCCCCTGATTTTTCTAAGCTTGTTCGCGTTAGAACAGGAGTTAATTTTAGTTTTAGACTATTCAAAATGATCCTTGTGATTTCAATTAATAAAATACTTTTTGACTTGACTTAGCGTGATCGTTGATTTCGAAAACAAACCATCTGCTTTTGTATTAAAGTGGTTACTTTATACTAAAGGTCGATATTTAAGACTGGACTGGTAGGCCTGGTATAAACTCATTTATAGATCTTTCGTAATGAGACCCACTGTCTTTAATCCTGACACAATACGTGGTAAAATAAAATGCATCATCCAGTCCCTAATTCACGCCACCTGCCTACGTTTCATTAAGACTTAGTAGGTACAATTATCGCGGAACGTGTTTCACATGATGCAAGCTCCAATTGAAACCCACGCGTGTGCTTTCGCTGTCTAATTGGACTTTCATCGTGTGCGGTTGTTTTTAGTGTAATACCTCCTGTATTCCCCTAGCTAGGTTATGTGTTGTGTAATATGATTAATATAGTCCATTTGTTAGGTCCCATTGTTATTGCTCCAAACTTTATCTTCTTCATCAGCCGGTTGATGTCCACTGCTGGACGAGTCCTTTCTCGTAGAATAAGGGGATTTGCCATCGCAGTATTGGTGTTGAGTACTCAGGTAGATGCTGTTGCCCATACCATAATCTCTTAGTCGGGTTTTACGACATCCACGGGAGAAGGTGGGGTCTATTCTAGGCTGGGCACACCACGGCACAACTTACCATAGTTAAGAGCAATAACAAAGGGAACTAACCTTTTCTGACATAAAGGTAACAGAAGATTTTAGGATTGATCAAATTATCTCTAGAGAATAGTTTTCAAATAACTTTTCATTTAAAAAACCGACTTCCGCCATTGTATTCGACTAAATATTTGGATGAAAAAAAAAATGATGAAAGAACCATAGTGGTGAAAGGATTGTGATACTTTTTGAATGCAAATGCTTGGTTTGTTGCTGAAAATATCAAAATCGCCATATGTATGCCTACAATATTTGAGGAGTTCCCTCAATTCCTCATGGATTCCATCATCAGAACTGGATTCTGAAAAAATGGGACCAATCTGGAAGTATATCTATTCAAATAAAAAAAGAATTTTCCAAATCGGTTCATAAACGCCGGAGATAAGCGGTAACAAACATTAAAAAAAAAATACAACCAAATTGAGAACCTCTTCCTTGTTTGGGAAGTCGGTTAAAAAGATATCGATTTGTTTATCTTAGTTAAGTCCTAATTCCTCAGAGTGCTCACGTTCCCTTTCACAAGGGAATTAGGGAGTTAGGTGTTCTGCTGGAGGTGTAGTTTTTTAAATGAATTCATATTGAAGTAATAATACAAAGAGGTTAATCATGAGCACATTGGATGTTTATTAGCTCGTCATGTTGCTTGTTGGTTAAAGTGACTTTGAGTAAATTGAATTAAAGAAGCTAACAAAGCTATTTGATGCGGTCTCCTTCAATCTAGTTCAAGTTATCCAACAAAGTCGCGTTGTACATTTATCTGGTCTGAACCAATAACCGTGTCACTGTTCCAGAAATGCTAGTAACTTGTAAATGCAATCTTAATGGGAAAAGTTTTATTAGTTTCAGAATCTGCTGGAAGGCTTTTGAAGCGATTGTCTGAATGCTGTTTGAGGAAAACATTTGATTGATTCAACGCTTTTCTGAGAGGATCAAACATTTGATTGATCGGTGTGAACACATCAAAAAGTTACTTTTCACACCACCTGCTCGACAATGTCCAGTTAAATATCATGCAACCTCAACGTAAAGTAAAGCATTGTCTCTCTAGGGATATAAAGTTGTATGAAACTCCCTAGGGATTAAAGTGATTTGAATTTGGAACGTCAAATTCGTGTGGAAACTCGTGGAAAACTCCAAGTAAAAAAATGTCCATATGGCATTGTAAAGAGGTTTGTTCGAAAATCGAACTGGCCACCAAAAGCAGAACTCAGAAAAAAAAGAAATAGGCGCGATTTTAAAGAATGCGAAACAAAAGAGATGTTAGGTTGGTGCTGTGTTTTTCAGTGAAATTTATTACAATATTCTAGCAATATATAATTATGTCAATGGCAATATTAGTGTTAACAAAAAATGTCAAGCGATAATGATTCTACTCCAGAGTTCATCAAAACAGACGATACTTATTTTATGGAGCCCTGGCTTTTTATTGTCTCGCAGTAGATGTGAAAAGTAGAGTATGCTCCTCTGGAATAAAACCTGTCTTCGTCTTGGGCAGCTTGAATCCCTCGCTTCACTCAGGACTCTATATAACTCCCTCGCTACACTCGGGAGTTAACTATAGAGTCCCTCGTTACACTCAGGGTTCAATATGCCGCCCGCGACATAAGACACTGTTTTATTCCCTTAGTGCATAATCTACTATATCGACCTGAGTTATCTCTTGACCTGGCTTATCTTGTTATTACAAGAACACTATTTATGAAACATAGTAACTAGTTACTGTTTATATACCTACCTATATCCAAAAAGATTCAACCGATTTTATGGCGGGTATTACTAAAATTGTTTCCTATGACTTCAAGGAAAGATAGGATTTAACTTTTATCCCCACTCATCACTAGGGGGCGCTGCAGTTTAAGATTAAATGAGCGAGTTTTTAAGAATTTAAATATTACTAATTACCTTTACATACTTACCTACGTCTTATCTTTCTCGCCATATCTATTATTATTAAGATTGAACTTTACTCCCTGACTCACCACCTTAATTTACCTCATTAACTGATCAATCATCATCATCAGCAGCAGCCTTTAGACTTCCACTGCTGGACGAGGCCTCCCCCATAGAATACAATGCAGGGAACTGCCATATTCACCACGCTTGGCAGGCGCTTGCTGATCGCAGTATCGTTGTTGAGTGTTCAGGTGGATGCTGCTGCCCATCTCCTGATGTAATTACTTAGTCAGCTTTTACGATATCCACGGGAGGAGATGGAGGGGTCTTTTCTTTGCCCGGACACACTATGATACACTGATCAATACTTAAACCAAAATACTTTGTGTTTAGCTGTATTCTACCAAAAGTGAAGCTCAAAAACTATATAAGATAAAAAGATAAGATAATATTTTATTTGTAACTCTAACACAAAAAATTATATAAAATTGAAGATAAAAAAAAAAACTTGCAAATTTTTCCATCGAGTCACAAAATGGTCCCTGTCTCAGCATAAGCCAGTTGTAAATCACGTTACAACCAACGCTGGTCTTCCACCAGGTTTTTTTGTTGGTGGTTTTTATATAAACCAAGAAACGATACTAATAATCCTTGAAAGCTGTTTACAAAAAACGCAAACCAACGTGAACAACGCTATGAATTTTTAGATTGAGAAAACGTAGTAGATAACCAAAGTCCCATAAGAATGACACAAAAACATTCGGAGTAACCTACAAATGCTCACGTAAACATTGCACCGTAAAAATACAATGATGTGACTCAGCCGAAGTGAAATAGACCTTATGACGTCGGTATTAGACTGATAGGACGCTGGTTCCTACAACCTGCCGACCTTGGCTTCGCACTTACGTAATTCCACGTTCCAAGTTGCGCTCAGAGCGAACCGTGCACCATAAGTTGTAGTTATGCATAAGATTTAAATACTGTGGGAATTTACGTTTAATTTTTTATCATTGCTGTATTAATGTATACCTATTTAAACTTCTCCTTGGTATGTAAGAAAAAATGGACTATTTTTAAATTCTCGTCTTGTAATGGATAGTTTTCCTGGTAGGCACTTACCTAGGTATATACAGTTATTAATGGCTGAAGTACCACTAGGTCTTGAAAAACCAAACTGGTCTGGTCTCTAGCTCTACCCACCATCTCAACATCATTTGAGGTTATTCCATGTTGTTTATTATTCAACCTTATATTATTGTATTTCTTCTCTTTTGGGTTATTGTTTCGCCATCTCCGAGCCATCTATTGCTTGGATCGAAAGGCCTATAACAATTTCTTGCCCATATCTAAGCGTAGATTGTAACTTGTAGGAAAAATATGGTTTCTCCAGGTCTCTGCGGCTAAATCATATATCTTAAACTACGATTTAGAAAAATACTCGTCTTTCAATAAAACATTTTATCTTTGTAACGTTTCGAAAGGCTCTCAGGTATCCAGAGCTCTGACCTAGTTGGAACTTTTGATCTTAGGTCTTCATGTGACTTAATCCGACTTTTATTTGAGTTTTCTGTGTCCTGTTTTGTCTTTATTTAAGTTAGTAAGTAAAGCTTTCACTGTCAAAAATGCTACAATATTTCACATCCTTTTCTTTCTTCTAGACTGGTTAACAAT
Source organism: Epirrita christyi (assembly GCA_951392215.1). NCBI lineage: Eukaryota > Metazoa > Arthropoda > Insecta > Lepidoptera > Geometridae > Epirrita > Epirrita christyi. The sequence goes on along the minus strand of OX595842.1, from coordinate 3,742,287 downwards.
CTTTTCTCGACAGCTTTCATTAAAATCTTAAAATACGGATACATGAATAAACAAAGCTTAAAGCCAGCAGCGAAGAGAAAAATTCTCCAAATTATGTGCTTCTGAATAAATTTACCGTAAATACTGTTGCAAAGCTGAACAAATGGAATTTTCTTTTCTGGATTTATGTTACTTATACCTAAGGTCAGACTGTTTATATTAGATTTTATTGCTCAACCCTTGCTAATTTTATGGGGGTAGGTTTACTTTCTAAGGTGCTTTGGTAAGTGGTCGTTTCTTAAAAAGAGAAACGTTTCTTATGCGTTTTTCTGTAATTGCTATTTCATACGAAAATTCTCATCGATTTTGCTTACCTCCGTTACCGTTGTGTTCTTTTGCTTTTTTATTTATCTGAACCGGGATCTCTCCCAGACCAGTCTAAATTATATTCTAAGCCTTTGTACTTCAGCCTTATTCATTGATAAGTAGGTAATTATCTCAGCGGGCATCGGGTTACGCATAAAGAAACGTACGTAAGTAGTACTTCTGTAGAGTTTATTCGTTTCAGCGAAATAACACCATTAACAGCTGAAATGGGTGTCAAAGCCAAAACAATACCTATAACTACGATAGACGTTCCGTGACTCAACTTATATATTGTTGGTACTAAACTATTTTGACCTTGACTCGAATACCATTGGCTATAGTGCAATTAGGTAAAGCTACTGCAGTTAAATTGCAAACGCTACGACTGCAAAAATAATGATAGATGATGCAATTCACGGTAATTCCGGTCGTGTGTGTGCAGAGTTCTACAAAGGAGTGTCGTGTCTACGTTTGCACATTTGTGTGATAGTTGTCGTCCCACACAATACGTGTCACTGTCATATAATGATACCTTAGTCTTAGCCAGGTGAGATGGTAGGTAACGAGAAATTCTGGCACTATTACTTGGATGTATTCCAAAAGGGCCTTACCAAGGTTTACATATATGGGAATTTTAACGCTATAACATTAATATTCCCATCCTCCAACTTATTCTGTCGGGTCACTATAGAGGTCAATGCCCAGCAGTAGACTTACAGGCTGATGATGATGATGAAGTAGTAGGGATTCGAATAGACCAAAATGACAGCTACACGCAACACCGTAAATTAACAGAATTCTTGGCGATAATAATATGTTATTAAATCGCCATTGAGTTAAACAGAAGTCTGGGAAACAGAATAATCGTCGTGCAAAAACTCAACATAAGTAGGTACTATCTACCTAATTCTTAAAGCCTTAAGAGGTTTGGTTTAAAATCTCAGAGCTCTTTTGGGCTTATTTATTGCCTCGCTTATGAGACCTCGCTTTCTTTTCATGAATTTTGTATTCCAATCTCTTCGGGAATTTCACTGGATTTTTGGAGGTATTATTCTCATCCACTGTTAGGTTTCAATTGAGGTGTCTTGTAAACCTAGCAAGTAAGTGAAACCATTTAAAATTATCGAGAATCTGTACATTACCTATTTAAGAGAAATAATTTATCTCTGAACAACTAAGGTTCGATAGATTGAAAACTTCTAAGTGAAATCATCATCATTTATTGTACAGGCCAAACTATTTTTATCAAAGATCTTGGGGGCTATCAAACTGGTAATCGCTTTTAATTACAATTTTGGATTACATTGCGCCGTGTGTTTTAGCTTCTTTTCTAAGAGCAGAAATATTCGAAACATAAAGCGCAATGTACCATAAAATCGTATTAGAAAGCGATTACCAATTTGATAGATAATACGGGGGCTGATGTGTGATAGAAGCTTTTTCAATCAACAAAAACTTGTTCTACAAACTTGTAAAAAGTACCTATATTAAATGCAGCATGTAATGCAAGTTGCAACGACCTTCGTATCAACCAATCGCCGGCCTCGTAGGCAATGTGATCAATTGGGACCTTGACACGGTGGAAGATTGAGCTTAGATCGATAGAAAATTGCCCTTCGTAGGCATCTTGCTTCAACTCTAGCGAAACATTTAACCGTACTATACAACCTTACTGAGATTAGGTTACATACAGGTCATTGTAATAATGCTGAGTTGGGACCTTTTTGTATCTAATCTATACAGTTAATAATGTACAAAAATATATTATTTACTAGTTGCGCCCCGCGGTTTCACCCGCGTGAATAATGATGAAAATTGATGATGATGATGATGAAAAGTAGCCTATGTTTTAATCCAGGGCGTAAAGTATCTCCATTCCAAATTTCACTCAAATCCATTCAGTAGTTTTTACGTGAAAGAGTAACAAACATCCATCCATACTCACAAACTTACGCGTTTATAATATTAGTAGGATAATAAAAATAAAAATTGTTAAATCTAAATAAAATTAAGAAAATAAAACAAATAAAATATTTGATTATATTGATAATTTAAAATTAATTTTCATATTTTTGATACCACAAATCAATATTTTTTATTTTCTATCTAACCGTGACAAGGATAGTAGGTACCTAACAGTATACTGAAAATGGATTCATATTCAAGAAGTTTGACATACTTATCTTAAAAAAATATTTTTAAAGAGGACAAAGAACAGCAAGTTGTCTGTCACGAAACAAAACGTAATTAAAACTTACAGGAGTTGCTGCAATTCATCTCTTAGAAGCTTCTTCCCTAAATGTCCTTTATTGTAGCAGGGATAGAGTTCAAAAGGTGTTTTGTTTCAATTTACAGAATTCTCAAAAAGTTATGTCTAATGACCGAACGACGGCGATAAAAATGATTTATTCTCAAGTATGTAATTAGCGAACTGGGAAACCGTTAAGTTGGTCTTCCCCGAAAGGTATTTTGTAAACGTGGCGATATTCCTTTCCTCTGAAGTTAGCTACAAAACACCAACAAAAGGAAAAAGTTCGCTTATTACTGATAACACTTTATAATTTATATATTATACCCTTTCTAACGACGTGAAATTGCTAACTTATCCGTTTTGATCTAACACACAACCGTATTCTTAACCGCTAGTCGACCGTGGCACCCGTATCAAGGAGATGGTTGCAAGTTCGACTTAAGGCGGGTCCAGACATGTATCATTTGCCTGTACCCCTATTCTAAGTATTGCTGCAAAAACCCATACGATGACACCCAACGACCATCGTGGTCACGCCGAACACCGGTTTGAGCCATCGCGTGTATGCTTCACGTGATTCTTATTTGTCCCACACCCATCGAAGACCACGCATCGTAAAGACACGGCCGTCCCACACCGGAAGACACGATATTGGTTCTAATAAGTTGTCAAAATAAATTTGAAACTGAAAAACAAGGCATACTCTGTGGAATTTGATTGTTCAATGTGTCAGTTGTCATTGCAAATCAGTCAAAGTCAAATGTAATTTTGCTTTCCGTGTCACAACAACAACAAGAAGAAAAATTAAAGTTTATTGTTTTTCATGTTTATACAAAAAATTCGCACCGTTTCACCGAAATCTACTTCGTACAATAGCCTAACTAACTTGTACGACATATTGTGGCCCGCTCCGCGAAACCCACAATCAAAATTTATCAAAAAGTAGAACTTTCAAAATGCCGATAAGCTTGAAGGTTTTAAACACTATGTTCTTCAATTCATGGAAATGTAAGTAAAATATTATTCCTAATGCAAATTGACACTTATAAAAAGCGTTGCTGTTCATTCCGGTTCCTTCACAGTTATAAAGTTTTTACTTGTATTTCAGAAACGGTGATTTGACGAAGCCGGTCTTGTCAGCCGAAGGGCGCAATAAAGACGCGAACTCGGCAGCCTGCTTGCCAACCCTGCGGGAGATGAGAGACCTACCGGGGGTTCAAGTGGCCAACATCAGTTTGTGTATAACCTTCATCTTTATTTTAGCTGGTTTATGCCCACTGCTAGACATAGGATTCACCCATAAAAATAGGTAACAAAATATTTATTTTTGGTAACAGTAGGTATTGTATTGACGACCTCCGTGGTGTGGTGGGCGTGTAGCCGGCTGAGACGCAAGAGGTGCGGGTTCGAGTCCCACTGCGGGACAAATTTATGCATGATTTGCAAATATTTGCTCCGGGTCTGGGTGTTGTGGTACCATGGTACTCGTAGTTCTTGATACCCACAACACAGGGAATCCTAGTGTGGGATCAGGACTATGTATATGTTACTGTTGGGTGTTATGTTATGTACTTACACAAATATACAAACTAAGTTGGAACGCAAGCCAGAAGCCAGCACCTGTAACTATGAAAGTTGTGGGCAATGATCAGCCCCCCTATTCCCTAACTGAAAGTCACTCAGTGACTAAAGTTTGACAAGTAGAATGACCATCAAAAAAAATATATGAAGAATTATCAATTGATGGTAATTTTACTTGTCAAACGTTGGTCACTGAGTGACTTGGTTCTTTCGATATGTAGGGTAAAGATATTGAGGTTCTGTAACATCATACTATTCCTCACAAAGCAGTAGTTAGGTATAAATAAAGTATTTTGTAGATAGGTGAATTCAGCCCAGAGTCCTTCTCCGTTATTGAGTTGTGTATGACACTGCAATAAATTGATTCAATATTCTTTCAGAAAATTCTCTTGGACCGTCATCATCATCCACAGTGAGCATAGGCCACTGTAGCAGAGGCGCGCACGTCATCACACAGGCTAATAAATGTGGCCACAGGCCCATTGGACTCCGATCGGTCGACAACGGCCCAAATATTTAGTATACTATTATAAGTTGTGAGATGTCTTAGAAATTTAGAACTGATTTTGTATGTTTTTATAAGAAATGTATGTACCACAATCTTTTATTACTTTAGGTAGTGAAATAAAAAATTAATAATTCTTTATCTGTTTATTTACAAATTTGATGTGTATATTTAGGTTAATCCACTTGGCAATATTAGTATCCATTTTCTTTGTGAATAGATATTCAGCAGTAAAAATAGTAGTATTTACTGGGTAAAACATTACTTTTCATCTCTTTTTGAAACTAAAGAAATTGAGTCTTGCTTTTATGTGGAAGAACTTTCTGCAACAAAAAGATTAAATACATGAGTAGGTATATCATTAGCTAGATAGCCATATCGTTATCATCAGCTTATAGAAGTCCACTGCAGGACATACCTCCCCCATAGAATGCCATGATGAATGGTCCTGGGCTGCCTCCATCTACTACCTACTCCTGCTACCTTTATGTCTAGTCCATCGAGATTGATCTTTCCTACACATACACTGCATCGTCCGGTTTATGGTCACCACTCGAGAACTCTTAATCCCCAACAGTTATCAGTGAGACACATACATACATCATCATCATCAGCAGCAGCAGTCTTTAGACGACCACTGCTGGACGAGGCCTCCCCATAAAATACAATGGAGGGAATTGCCATAATCATCACAGTTAGCAGGTGGATTGGTGATCGCAGTAGTGGTGTTGAGTACTCAGGTGGATGCTGCTGCCCATCCACTGGTGTAATCCATTAGTCAGCTTAAACAACATCCACGGGATATAGATTTCAAGTAAGCTTTACCTGTACTTACCTGAAATTGCATTTAAATTAAATACCTAAAAATTTAAATTCTGAAGTATTTACCGATTGCTTGATTTGATGAATGCATCAAGGGATAGTTTTTGCGACAGAAGTAGAGGTTCTCTTGCGGATGCTTTCACAATGTGGCTGCATCCAATGACGCCGGGTAATCCATGCTATATGTAGAATCTAAAATGAAAATGAAATATAGGTAAAAGTGTAGTAACTGAGAACATATTACTTTATTACTCGAGATAACATTTTTGAACTTACTTTTGACTTACAGCCCTTCTATCTGAAGTTGTTTGTGGAAAGATGATGGACTTTGACATCATCTGCAGGTGGATCAGTGCCTGGGTAACCTCTTCAAGATACCTGTTTAAATAATAATGATGTAATTATTTATTATATCTAGTAAGTGAGTTCATCTAGCTAGATAAACAGAATATAATCTGCTATTTTTGAGACATGTATTTCCCACATCAGCGGGTCGCTGGTATGACCTTATTGCATAGAATAGGGTTGCAGTAAGAACCTTAGAGAAAAATAATCTTTAGTACCTATCTATTGGTTCAGCGTTGGTCTGGAAGTATGTACCTATTACTTATAACTTGAGTTCTACTGGGTGGATTCAAATGCGTTTTTCACTGTCGTAGGTATAGTAGGGTATTTATCATGGAAGAAGACTCCTTGCGAGACGCACTAAATCCTTTCACCACGCTCGTTATTTCCAGAGAAAACCAATCTCCAAACAAAAGCACTAGATAAGTGATTCACAGTAAATTGGTACTCACCTTGTTTTCAAGGCTCACACGCTGCGAAGACCCTAAGGTCGGTGCGCTGTCGAAGTTCTTCCCATAGGAATGCGAAGGCATCCTTCTACAGCCGGTATCCACTCCTGAATTAAATCTCCGGTAGATTTTCGACGGGATCAAAGGATTCCCGAAGACTGCCCCGGATTTTCTGTAGAAAGTGGTACCTACTGCTACCGAGCCCAACCTTCTTCCATCAATCTCCATGCACTATAATATCTCGCAGCCATCCTCAAGGACAAAAAACTCCAAAATTTCACAGAAAAAGTAGTACTAATCGCGCTCACGGCACGGCTCACCGCCAAAATCACAAGTGTAAGGTGTCACACCGATCGTCATCGTCGTGCCCATCGTCTAGATGTCAAATTTGGCACTTAGAATCAGAAAAAACAGGAAAACCGATAAAAACGGAGCGTATGCTACACGAAACGACCATCGTAGCTCGTCAGTGAAAGGTGTGCTCGGCCGTGTTTGGTGTAGGTGTGTAACGATGAAAATTAGAATCAGAATTTAGTTTTCAAAGTGTACGCTAGGGGCGCTTATCGGTGTCTCCATACAAAAATCCACACTACACTACACCAGACGTCCGTGCCAAGTGTGTGCAAAATACATAGAATAAGCTCTCTGATCCGATCACCGTATCCGTATCGTCGACGCGTATCATGATCGCATATGTGGACGGGTAATGATATACGTATCATGATACGGGATCTCGATACGCCGTTATGATACGGCCCGTCCCATGTCGTGTAGGTTTTTGTCCGATCATCAAAGGTGATACAGAACTGAACTGGGCAATTTGATACGCGATCATGACTATTCTGAAGATACGGATACGGAGCAAATCGGAGGCGTCCACAACTTGTAACGGGGCTTTATACAATACGCAGATACGGATACGGTGATCGGATACGGTGATAGGATCGGTCAAATGTCATCATGCCTGGACCCGCCTTTACCAGGGGTGCAGTTTTTGTATGTCATCAAGTGACTAAACGTCGGTAAAATTGCTGATAATCTCCGATTTCCAAATTTCTTTATACATCTGAAACTCATTGATGACTAAAATTCTTATATCTTCTTTACCTTAGATATCAATACAAGTGCCTCCTCCAGTACATCTCCTGAAAAACTGAATTGCGGCCTTTTTTTTCGTGGTATTAAGTCACTCAGTGGGTTCATTACCTTACCTAATATACACTCGAGAGCAATGAATCCGGGTCACTTAAAGAATCCTAAAAATCTCGGAAACTAAAAATGCTAGGTTAATGCAATAAATTGTATTTAATAGACAATGTAATACTCCTTAAATGAAGGTATTAAAACTTCTTAGTTATTGTAAAGTTATATCATAAAAAAATCAAATTTGAAAAAGGGCCACTTTCGAAGACGGAACTACGAAATTACAGCATTTGGTTTTGCTTTTGTTTGTAATCTGTCATTTATCATTGTTTGATTTCTGTTTTTTTGTTGTTTTTTTTCTGCGTAAACGCAGTAATGGAAGCACGAGGAGGCAATACGAAGTATTAAAATTCAAGAAAATCGTAATAAAGTTCAAAAATTTCATGTTTCCTATTTTTGTTTTAAGGAGAGATCAGCAGTTTTTTTCTTTATGTAATTTTGTGTTAATAAAATGTATGGTGACTCATATTTTTTTTACCTTCATTTAAGGAGTATTACATTGTCTATTAAATACAATTTATTGCATTAATCTATCATTTTTAGTTTCGGAGATTTTTAACATTCTTTAGTGACCCGGATTCATTGCTCTCGAGTGTATTAATCGTATATATAAAAATAAGTCGGGTTTTCCTTCCTGACGCTATAACTTGAGAACGGCTGAACGGATTTATCTTATCTTGGTCTTGAAGTGTTCGTGGAGGTCTAGGGAAGGTTTAAAAGGTGAGAAAAATTCGAATAACTGCCGGGAACACCGGGACCACGCGAACGAAGTCGCGCGCGGGCCGCTAGTAGTATATATATAAATAGCAAAACCTAGATTTATAAAGTGCCCAATATGCATAAAAAATTCTAATTTTGTCCAAAAACTTGTATAGGCGCCTTAGCCTGCCAAAGTTACTTTATAATTTTAAGCTGCATTTTTTACTAAACTCTGTTTTGACTTAATATTTTGTATATTTTATAAGTAATAAAGACATTCAAAAATTGCACCACTGGTTGGTAATTTTTGGGATATTATAAAATCTTGATATTTCCCTTAAGTGTGGGTTAAAAACCAACAACTTATCCTTTTTATAAACTGAATCTGAAGTTATATCCGCAGTTGGTTTTCTTAGTTTTCCTATAAGTAAATGAATAAATAGAGTCTCCGAAGTGGTATACTTACTAGACTAGTGACCTTTTTCATTCTGGATCTCAGAAGTGGGATAAACTAGGCTGTTGGAACGTAAAGTTTTTTATTGCCAGTCTCTCGCAGAGTTTTAGTTTGGGGACTGACGACTGCGAACTTTACGACTTGTGGATAGCGTAACATTACTTTGCTTTATACGATGAATCCAAGATTGAATTATAGTAAGAAAAGTAGCAATGGTTAAGCATCTAACTTCACAATGAGAAAGTTATGAATTCACAACTTTATATTTATATTTTATTGATTTATTAATAAAATACTAAGACCGATTATGCCGCGCCGGTGCGGTGATGGCTAGTCTGATTGTTTTTTTCTTTGCTGTGTATCGAATGATTCTGGTCCCACGAAAATTATCCAAATTGGATTAGTACTACTTTTTTTACAAATCTAAAAAACGATTTATTCTCTGTCTTTAGAATTACTGGACATTGATTGGGGTGAAAATTAACGGATCCAACTATAAATTCAAAAGCCAAAAATCATCACACCTACCTGAGGTCGTAGTGTGGGTTAAGCAAGCAATCGACACGGACGAATAGTGGAGTGTAACACGGATTTTGTATAGAAATTGAGGTACACAACGTACGCTAGAAGCTCTTATCGGTGTCTCCATAGTCCATACAAAAGCTGTGTTGCACTACACCACACGTCTGTGTCAATTGTTTGCTAAGCGTCAGACAATGTAACTACTCGATTTTTCGTTGGTAGGTTTGTTGCCGGCCAAGCTTTGATAGCAATAATCAAAAGTATTTTATTCATTGAAATTATAAAGATCATATTGAATCGTTTTATAAACTAAAATTTCTCCTGTTTTAATGCGACCAAGACTAGAAGAATTAGAGCAACAAACACGGCTTGGCTTGATTTGATGATCCTTCTTACTACCTAAGCGCCCTACCGGTGACTCCTCTGAAACTACGTTTTCCCAGACTGACTGTAACTACTACTACAAAACGTACTGAATTTTTTGATTTCTAATTTTCTGTAACAGCCTATAAATTATTTTAATAGTGCTACCCTATTTAATTCCGATATACTAGTAAACAGCTTACTCTAACGGGGCTAGCAGAATTCGGGTCAATTTATTGGCCCGTAAAAGTTATTATGGCGAGAGGTAAAGGTTAACCGTCATAATTCAGTTAATTTTGCTGGAGCCCCTCCCAGGGTAAGGTGCTTCTGATACATTTCTGGAATTGAGGCTCATTTTTAGGGTTCGGAAGCCAAATGGTGAAAACAGAAATGTTTTTATTACGTCATGTCCGGCTGTCCTTTCATGGTGTCACACAACCCCCATACTAACCCCTCCCCCCCTACGTTTGTACACATGTTCACATTAAACTTGGTAGAGTGCGTCTATTGTAAGACTGCACCGCTTTTACTTGGTACTTGACCACGACCAGAGGGTTGATTCTAACTATTTTGCACACAATTGATACGGACGTCTCGTGTAGTGTAGTGTGGACTTTTGTATGGAGACACTGATGAGCGCCCCTAGCGTACACTCTGTGAACCTCATTTTTCATACAAAAATCCGTGTTACATACACTACACTAGACGTCCGTGTCAATTGCTTGTAAAAACGTAGAATCAGCTCTCCGACGTCCGAATCCTTGAATCCGAAGGATCGGTCCTTGTGGTTATGTTTTATTTTGACGTAAAGGAATAGTATCCGTGCTGTGGTATATCCGGCCTGAGAACAGACCCATTCATCTCCTCCCGTGGATGCCGTAAAAGCCGACTAAGGGATTACACCAGGGGATGTGCCAGCATTCACCTAGTAGGTACTCAACATGAACCATCGATCACCAACCCGCCTACTGCGTGGTGATTATGGCAACTCTGCTGGACAAAGACCTTCCCTATTTATATAATTTCTTTATTTTCAATTAATTAATTGTTTCTCTTTTCGGATGGCACGAAAACATCCGAGGCTGCTCAAGACCGTTCGTCGTCTAGAATGTCACGGCAAACGGTCTTGAGCCGTCTCCATCCACCAACTACACATAGGTAAATAAACTTTAAAATAATTAAAAACAATTTGTGACTCAAAATACACAAAACAACACGGATGTGTTTGTTAGCATCCGAAAGGAAAAACAATTAATTCATAGAAAACTCAGTTATACACACCTACCGCTATCGTTTACGAAGCCAATCACACAGTCAATTCATGAGTCATCACCTAATGACACATGACACAGGTTTCCACGTCATTTAGTTAAGTGGATGACTCCGATAGTGGTCAGCGGTCAGTCCGATGAATGGATGTTAAATCAATTTTATAAGGTTGAGTTACTTTGTGTAGACTTGCATTGAGCGTAGAAAATCATTTTCTTACGCCCTTCAATAATTGTATAAATGCCAACGGAAGTTCGGTATTTGTCACGAAATAAAAACATTAGCTACATAAAAAAAAAACGAAAACTATCATCAAATGGCGTTATGCGTGTTGTGTGGGGGTGGTGGGACAAATAGGTCCCCGTCTCAGCATACAGCGTTTCAAGTTTCAAAAGATTTGGATAGCGCCAAAATGATCCCCAATTGTTGCATTCCCCATTGCCATTTCCTATTGTAATTGGGCGCTGGTTCTCAGTTAAGTACATGGCGGGTACATATTGTACTCTTCCGTCCTACCTACCTAGCTACCTACGTATAGATTAGATACTTTCGCAAGTTCGCTAAGTAGGTATTTTGCGAATTCATCATAATAAAATTCAATTAATAAATCTCCATTTAACGTATCTATTCAATTAAATTTACCCTCGTTAATGTTCAAACGTTTTCCGATTACTGAATATTTTAGAGCTACGCTTTAATTATCTTCAACTTTATTAGGAAACCTATTTAAATTTTCTTCAGATGACTTTAATGTGATAAATGATTATTCTAAATTGTGTTTAGGAACAGCAAGGTTATTGTCTAATCGATGTCAACTACCATTTTGCTGTTCATTGCGCTGCTCGTTTTAGCTGTTTTTCAAAAACGGAAATATGGTAACACACACAGCGCAATAAAAAGCAAAATAGTATTCAAAATCGAACTTCAGTCTGTTAGGGAATAACACCGCTGGTTCAAATGTAGAGCATTTTTATTCCATGTACATTAATGTAAAATAAAAAGTGATTTTAAAGAGCATTGCCGTGGTGTGGTCTGCCTAAGAAGTGTGTCCCCTCCGTCTCCTTTCCTTTAGGGATTACACGAGGGGATGGGCAGCAGCATCCACCTGAGTATTCAACACCTATACTGCGATCACCAATCCATCTGCCAGGCGTGGTGATTATGGCAAATCTGTCCATTGCATTTTATGGGTGAGGCCTTGTCCAACAGTGGGTGTCTGACGGCTGTTGATGATAAAAGAGCAGAGCATTTTAAATTTGTAGCTTTATTCTTCTTTAAAAAAGGCAAAAAAGGATTCGATTTGAAAATTTGCTCCGCAAACCCCAATGCCATAAGAATATATATAAGAGAAATGTTTATAATATGTGCATCACCATTTATAATAAATTACCAGGAGACATAAAAGAGTTGAATGGAGATATCTTTAGGAAAAAGTTAAGTAGATGGTTACTGGAGAAATGTTTTTATAATGTGAAGGAATATTTGGAAGTTTAAATTGTTAAGTAAATAATTTTAATAGTACCTAAGTATAATAATATGACTCGCAAACAATTTTGCGCGCCTGCGTGCAGGCTGAATACAATGACTAAATTAGTTATAACACCTGACATTTTAAAATAAGTATTCTTGCAAATAAATGATTGATTTGATTTGATTTACCTCAAACTTTTATCAAGAAGTTGGGTTAAAATCTTAGATGGAAAAGCGTAACTTAGGTAAGCTGGTTTTCCTCATGCTTGATAGTAGAAACTGCGCTCTGTCTATCCCTACGGGAAACAAGCGTGAGTTTCAGCTTTGTATTATGAATTATTATTCATAAGTAAAATAATAATTAAGTTAATTAAAGTTACTTTACCCCAGAACCACACGCTAAACTTACTTGTGTATTACTTAATTTAGAAACAACTTCAATCTTTGACTCAAAGTTCGGAAGTTGCTAAACATTTCGTTCGATCCTCCAATAATGTGAGCTTCCGCCCTGGTGAGATTTTCACTTTGATGTACGAGTATTTATGTGTAACTCATAGTTTTTTTATTTCTCCGTAGAAAGTTTATCCACCAGTGGACTTCTATAGGCTGGTGATGATGACTCGTTTATGGTAACTTGGATGAGGCTGGTATAGTACCCCCACGGGGCACCGGCAAGGATGTTTATACTAAGCAGTAGGTGAACTTAGGCTGTGAACCTTGTTGATAATACCTACTTGTAACTTTTAAAACCTTAGGCAACAACAGAGTCATTCCTAGGTGAACTAAGGCTGTGAACCTTGTTGATAATACCTACTTGTAACTTTTAAAAACTTAGGCAACAACAGAGTCATTCCTAGGTGAACTTAGGCTGTAAACCTTGTTGATAATACCTACTTGTAACTTTTAAAACCTTAGGCAACAACAGAGTCATTCCTAGGTGAACTTAGGCTGTAAACCTTGTTGATAATACCTACTTGTAACTTTTAAAACCTTAGGCAACAACAGAGTCATTCCTAGGTGAACTAAGGCTGTGAACCTTGTTGATAATACCTACTTGTAACTTTTAAAAACTTAGGCAACAACAGAGTCATTCCTAGGTGAACTTAGGCTGTGAACCTTGTTGATAATACCTACTTGTAACTTTTAAAACCTTAGGCAACAACAGAGTCATTCCTAGGTGAACTTAGGCTGTAAACCTTGTTGATAATACCTATTTGTTACTTTTAAAACCTTAGGCAACAACAGAGTCATTCCTAGGTGAACTTGGCTAGGCTGTAAACCTTGTTGATAATACCTATTTGTAACTTTTAAAACCTTAGGCAACAACAGAGTCATTCCTTGCCTGTAATTTAGATGCCTGTCTAATTTTATTGCCGTCTGTATGTAATGCTTGAACGTTTAATGCTTGCTACGAGTCCTGGCCCGCCTTGGATAGCGTAATAAATATCTACAATTGCGTTTTTCCATTACACGTTAATGTTAAACAGTAAAAAAGCTTTTTAAAGTCTAGAACAGGTAAAGCCATTAACAGTCGTAAGTTAGGCCGCTCCTAAAATTGAAAAGAAAGAAACAAAAGTTACGATAACTGCACCGATTACAACTCCCAAGTAATAAGACTGAACTGCTTCTAAGGAATCAGAGCTCAATGTTGTTGCTATAAGGGTGGGTTTCGTTTGCACAAATATATTTGAAATAGGCTCACGTAACGTAGCACGACTGAAAAAATATATTGGGCCAAAATTAACTTGCACGTTTTCACTGAATACAAACTTGACCTACTTTGCAAACTTTTACTACCTGAAAGGTTATACTGAGATACCATATAAATGGAAAAACAATAAAAGTCCAACGGTAGGTATCGGCAACGGTATTGTTTTGTGGCTTTGGGCACCATAAATAACAGTTTTTTTAAATACTAATTAGCACGAAAGAAAATAGAATAGAATAAAAAATACTTTATTGTAGACCTTAAGATAATATAAAATAAACAAAATTTAACATGATAATTAAAAGTACAATGGGCGGTCTTCCAGACAACCTTTGCATAGAGCGAGATCTGTAAGATTAGAAGAATGGCCGGGGTATATGACGTAAATTTTAAAAGATTAAGTATACGAAAGAAGTGATTACTTAATACTTAATAGACAAACTATCAAAATAAATAAATAAAAAGTATCTGCTACATAATACAATACTAGAAACTATAAACTTACATGTATTAATTGATTGATTTGATTTATAATAAAATATTACATAAATGTTTACCAACAAAGTATATTGAAGTAAAGGGAAAATGTTATGATTGAAATCATACAAAAGCTTCATTCAAACATCGACAATTCTTTAGAACTTATAATCAAATACTTACCTACTTGTTTTGAGTACAACTTTCAGAAGAAGCTTTTCCTCAAATACCTACCCGGAAAAAGTGGGTCATCCATTCATGAAAAAAAGTAAATTATGTTGTACCAACAGCGTCTCTTTACTGTTACAAGATATTGTTAGCGTAAATCCGAAAATCTATCAGTGGAAATCCTGCGCGATACCTATTTAGTCCGGGATAAATTGGGATTTCGTGGAATCCCTTCAGGATTTAGGAAGCAAGAAGCCTACCTTGGGAAACCTTTCGTGATTACGACCAGTGTCTTATGTTAACAGCCGTGGGATTTTCCTTGTAACAAGTCATTATTTTGGCTATGCTCGTAATCAGCCCGTTATGTTACCACTTGTACTTTGAATCTACTATTTACTGCTAAGAATACAACGACGTGTGAATGCGCAAGATGTTACATCACGATTTAGTACCATCCTACTATCAGACAAAACTTTTATTCTACTTATATTATCAGTGCGTGTTTGCAGTGATGACTTTACGGCACTAATACGTTGTCGCTAACTATTGGCCGTATAGGCAAGCTCAAAATCGCGCAACGAGCTATGGAGAGGGCTATGCTACGAGTTTCACTACGTGATAGAATTCGAATTGAGGCAATTCGTAGAAGAACCAAGGTCACTGACATAGCTCTCAGAATAAGCAAGTTGAAGTGGCAATGGAAGAGTTATATAGCTCGCAGAATTGACAGCCGTTGGGGAATAAAGGTTCTCTAGCGGCGATCACAATCCGGACGACGCGGTAGAGGAAGGACCTCCACTCGATGGACTAAAGACAATATAAAGAGCTATGTAATGTGTATATATATATATCGATGTATGTATGAGTCGAATTCGAAGTTGCTTTTTTTATGGTATTAAAATAAATATATTTTTATAATTATCTTTATCCGTGCGTCGTATGTCCGGACTAAGAATAGACCCCTCCTCCTCCCGTGGATGTAGTAAAAGCCTTACCAAGGGATCACACCAGGGGATAGGCAGCAGCATCCACCTGAGTACTTGACACCTAACTGCGATCACCAATCCGCCTGCCAAGCGTGGTGATTATGGCAAATCCCCATAGATTGCATTCTTGGCGTCGGTCGTCCAACAGTGGACGTCTAAAGGCTGTTGAATTATTATTTTTAACCGACTTTTTTTATGTTTGTTACCTTATGTCTCCGGCGTGTATGAACCGATCTGGAAAGTACTTTTTTTATAAATAGATATACTTTCAAATAGATTGGTCCCATTTTTTTCAGAATCCAGTTCTGATGATGGAATCCATGAGGAATTGAGGGACCTCCTCAAAATATTGTGGGCATACATATGGTGATTTTGATATTTTCAGCAACAAACCAAGCATTTGCATTCAGAAACTATCATAACCCTTTCACCACTATGGTTTTTTCATATTTTTTTTTCATCCAGGTATTTTAGTCGACTACAATGGCGGAAGTCGGTTTTTTAAATGTAAAGTTATTATCCAACAACTTAAGTTAAGATCATGTACGGTTCTAAAATACGTCTGTATCAGTCGTTTGTTCATCTATTTAAGTAGGCATGGGTACAGGAAATGAGTCTTACCCATTGTTTACTATTAATTAAGTACCTACTATGAATTTTTGTTGAATGTTTTTATGGCAGACAACGTGCACTCGTAATTCTGCATGGTTCTGCAATCGAACATCAATTTGAAGTTTCTCGGTAAAGTTATTTTCATATTTCCATCGGTATAGCGTCAGAATAAATTCCGGGAAGTCATGCGATAAGGTTTTCGTGAATTCTTAATAAAAATCACGCAATTCTTCTGAAAGTAGGGCAAAATAATAATTTTTTTAAATACTTTTTTCCGGCTAAAAGTCAACTTGTAATATAACCAACCTATCTATTATCTGGGTTTGATTGATTGTTTTGTTTTAACCAATACACCTGCCAAGCGTGGTGATTATGGCAAATCCCCTCATTGCATTCTATGGGGGAGGCCTTGTCCAACAGTGGACTTCTAACGGCTGATAAAAAAGAAGTTGGGGTTATCTCGCTATCGATATCCTTATGTATACTATAGTACAGGCCTCCCCCATAGAATGATCTTGAGCGACCTCCATTCACCGACTTCTTGCGACAGTTGACATCGGTCTATCGATTTAGGGGCATTCTGGCCTTTCCATTGTCACTAGTAAAATGGACGCACAACAAAGTGGTTTCAAAAATAACATAACACCCATGCAACAGTCACATACGTAGTCCTGATCCCACACTAGGATTCCTTGTGTCGTGGGGATCAGGAACTACGAGTACCATGATACCATACCACCCAGAACTGAAATTAACATTGGCAGATCAAACAAACATTTGTCCCGCAGCGGGAATCGAACCCGCAATCTGTCGCATCTCAGCTCGTTTTATATTATTCTGTCTGTCATATCGAGGTAAGTAGGCACTAAGCTCGGGGCTTGCGAAGCCTCGACACGCGAGTTCAAAGCAGAGTACACTTGAAGCAAAACGAAGTAAGTACCTATGCTGAAAAATAGCAACAACCGTTTTCTTTCAATTTCATTTGATCTATCTATACAAGAGCGAAAAGTGGCCATAAAGAATCGACTTCATTGAACGAGCGAAGCGAGTTCTCTGAGTCAAGTTGGAAGAATCGGCGTTTGTATGTATGTGTGTATGTATGTATGTTTGTCCGATGAAAACTTCCAAACCGCTAATCCGATCTTCATGAAATTTGGTATGGGGGTAGATAGTATTGGTACAATTTGTAGGTAAGGTTATGAGCTATATCGATCAGGGGGTTGCTGAGACATTGGGGTCCAAGAGGGGGTAAAAAAAATAAAAGTGAGACAGTCAGATCAAGTGGGGTGTCTAATGAAAGCGCTTTGGTTGGACATTTCAAAACTGTTTTTAATAATTATTTAGCCTTAGTAGTTTTCGAGATATTAGGGAAAATAAAAAACGTAAAAACCCAAAATTCTAGGGTACTTCCAGCAATCCCACAATGCTGAAATTTGGTATGCTTGTGGCTTTTGTGTCACAACTACAGGGAAAAGTCTGAAATTGAAGAATTTAGAAACATGTACTCCATAAAATAGAAACCAATATAACATCCATTGCTGACCTCCCATTTCTAATAATTTGAATGACGTTGGAGTTCTATGGTTTTCATCAAAAGGACGTTATCAGTTAATTCGTCAGGTACTTGATATAGGTACTAACAGGTATGTAGTATAACTAAGCCCCGTTGCTTAGCCCTATTCAAAGGTTATTTCGATGATGTGTAGGAAATTAGAGTAGTTACTGGTAGATCCTGTACTGTACTGGTAGACCTCGAGGGAATTTTTTTCAAAAATAATAGTAGAAATAAGTTTTCATTTAAAAAACCGACTTCCGCCATTTTATTCGACAAAGTGGTGAAAGGATTATTATACTTTTTGAATGCAAATGCTTGGTTTGTTGCTGAAAATAGTAAAATCGCCATATGTATGCCTACAATATTTGAGGAGTTCCCTCAATTCCTCATGGATTCCATCATCAGAACTGGATTCTGAAAAAAATGGGACCAATCTAGAAGTATATCTATCCAAATGTAAAAAGAATTTTCCAAATCGGTTCATAAACGCCGGAGATATACGGTAACAAACACTAAAAAAAAAAAAAATATACAACCGAATTGAGAACCTCCTCCTTTTTTGGGAAGTCGGTTAAATATGGAAATTACTTAGTTAAGTAGTCGGGTTGATAAAGGTGTTATCGCGAGGTCTCAGTTCGGGGCGAACCACTAGTTTAATTTGAACAAATGCTTTGTCATTCATTTTGTAGAACGGAAAATTTTCACGTACCGATTATGTCGGTGGAAGCACCAACAGGTTTTGACCCTAATCGAGGGTCTTGTTCAGGGTGAGTGCGATCCGCGCTACACTCTCTCCTTGCACCGCTCGGTACGTGAAAATTTCCCGTTTTACAGAACAAATGATATAATTTACGAAAGTTATTTAAGTAAAATGCTTTTTCATTAAAATTTTACGCTACGCAACTTGATTATAAAATTAGCTGCAAATGCAAATAAAAAAGTAGGTGTTTTTGTACTCACAAATAATTATGAATTTGCAAAAAGGATTGAATTGAATATCAACAATGTTATCCACGTGCGCTGAAATTGGATAAACCTTTTGTTAAGCCAGTAAAAATAATTAGAGTAAATTTGATACGGCACATTTGAATCTGTGTTACGCAGCTTGTAGCATCAAATTACCTACTGACTGTTATCATTTAAGAGGAGGTCACTCGTAGCTAGCAAAAGGGCGCTTATACGCCCTTTTGCATGCCAACAAAGTTTGCGTCTAATTTGGCTAATATTTCTTCAAACTCCATGAAACAGTGTACACATGATCCGTAATCCGTGGTGCGTTAGTTTCTTATAAAATAATATGGTTACCAAGTGTGAATTAAAAAAAAACTATTTTTTAAATGTAATTATGATGTAAAATTTGGGGTGGTATACCTAATTCACCTGGGGTAATTCATCCGGGTGCACTGAAAACCTACACTATATTGCAGACTTGATTCACCCAGGTCATTTCTGGGTGCATTAAGTACACTACATAGTAAACTTTATTCACTCAGATGATACCTTTGTGTATTAGGTGCACTACATGGTAGACTTAAATTTGCTAAATGGGGGTTTTTGGGAAAAACTGATCTAGCTAGGTCTTATCTCTGGTAAAACGCATTTATTCGAGTTTTCCAAGCAAAGCATAGTCACACATGTACTACATATATATGAATTATGTGCAGATAAGTACATGCATTACGACCCAATAGCAAAGCAATAAAGACATGATTCACTGCCAAGGCGACATGTAACAGATCATTAAATCCCTTATTAACAACCAGTCACGTAGAAGAGTGATACGATAGCTCTGTGTACTGCGAACGTTAGTTAGATTCTGTGAGTTCGTGATGGGGATGAAACAAGCTAATGGTGATGAGTCTGAATGTAATGGATTCCCATCTGACTATTAGCTAAAAAACCATGCAATCATCCCTGTGTCGTGGTTATCAAGAACTACGAGTACCTACTATGGTACCACAACACCCAGACCCGGAACAAATATTTGCAGATCATGCAAATATTTGTCCCGCAGCGGAAATTGAACCCGCACCTCTTGCGTCTCAGCCCACTGTGCCACGAAGGTTGTCAATCTTTACAGGTGGCGATGAATTTGAACAAGATGCACCCCCAATACTCGGCAGTCCCAATGAGTGAATTAGCTCCCAACTAATATCCGCATTCGATCCCAATCAATGAATTTAGGTCAGCTCCCAAGGACATTTAATTAAATTAGAGCCCACACGTAAGGGCTTCTTAATCCGGATTAGGACATCCGTCGCGTCGCAGGAAATTAGGTAGGTAATCGTAGAAGGTTATATCGAATTGCTAATAAGGTGCTACTGGCATCGCGGACTTGGAAGGCTTGATCAACTTTCACTCAGGATCAACCCTCTCTTCCAGAAAAGCGATTTGCGAACAGCTGTTTATGCAGAGAGCTGATGAGTTGTGCCGAAAATCAAGCTCAGAGTATATGTTGACGATGATGACGTTATATGTTAGAGTAGTTACTCATAGATCCTGTGGTTTAGATCCCTTAAGAAGGCGTAATATGTGATTTTGCCCAACAAAATCGATCTAGAACTCAGTATCTACGGGTTCTACGAGTTAAATATTTTGGAATAAGAAAATTTTATATTTTTGCATTTATTGTGTAAAATTGAAAACACGATATGTAAAAAAAACCGCGATAGTTTTATTAAATGAAAAATCCTTGTTTCGCACACGTTTTGAAAGAAATCTCAGGAACCCTACGGTGTTTTAAGATACATTTTACTACAACAAGTAGGTAATAACTATTTATTCTGATGCTAAAATCAGTTTTTTGATAAACACTTTATTTTCGCCATAATAAACAAAAAATTTAATGTTTGTGCACGACACTCGCTAGCGCGAGCGAGATGGCGCGCGGGTTATCACGTGCGTTAAATAGGGAGCCTAAATATAATTTAGTTACTGATAGACCCTGTGACCAAGGGATCTGTTATATAGTGGTGATGGAAGATCAAAGAAAAACCGGCGAGTTTTTAATTTGAGATTTTCAATTCGAGTATTTCATTCTAGATATTTAATTCGAGATTTTTCATTCGTGCGAAACCTGCAATTGCGACCATTAATTAAAAATAATAAACAAACAATTAATTAACATTATAAGTGGGAGGCCTCGTCCACTAATAGGCCATAATGCAATGGGGAGATTTGCCATAATCACCACGCTTGACAGGCTGATTGGTGATCACAGTATTGCTGTTGAGTACTCAGGTGGATGCTGCTATCCATACCCTGGTGTACTCCCTATGTCGGCTTTTACGAAATCTACTGGAGGATACGGAGGTGTCTATTCTTAGGCCGGATACAGCACGACCCAATGTTGTACCATTTTAATGAGAGGAACACTTCATTTTTAGTTGCGATATTTTCGTAAAATGAAGTCATTCAATTTTCAAACACTCTCCCAAGGTAGTTTAGTATTCAAATGGGGAAACGTGTTTGTTTTGTTCTATGTATTTAGAATACATTAGTTAGTTTTGTTTACGTATAGTTTATCGCCTCAACAATTCTGAGATGTGGATCTTCTCGTATGAATGTCGTTGCTAATTAAGGTCCCCGCGTAAACCTTGTAGAAATTTGTCCTTGTCAGCTGAATTACGCTTTAGGTATCTCTCAATTTTATTATAAGTTAATTTAATGAAGATCTTACTATAAATGATATGAAATTTATCTAATACCACAAAATACTAAAAGATAGCTCTAGACGGAGGCTAATCCACGATTGTTATTTAGAAAAGCCTGGACTACAGCTTTTAATTAAGTTACAGGCATTCCTATAGATTTAAGTTTTAAACTTTTTTTTTATATTTAATTTATTTAAGTAGTTACTTAAAACCAGACACAAAAGAACGCCAAATATCGCACGTCCCGTCTTAATGGAAGCATGCCCTAACACGGCAAACAATTTTCGTTACCTTGAGACTCTAGGTCACGGTGAAGCCTGAATATAGAGTACTATTAAGTACGTTCCAGTTTCCCACACTATTTATTCCCTTAATAGCATAATTTTATTTCTATGCGAGCTCGTACACTTTGACATTGATTTATAATGTGATTTGGAAATAGTAAATGGTTTCGTTTTCAAGTACAAAAAAAGCTCTTTTATTGAGTAAAAAAAATGCTTCCTATGGCTGAAAAAAATATTGTATGCTATAATTTGCGTGGAGTCATCGTATCGTTTACTATGTATTCGCATTGTCACCCTTTGAGTTTAAACTAAGGCGTCTCAATGTAGTTATTTGGATCAGTTGAGCTATCTTTAGGTCGTTTGCAACAGCCTTTGCAAAGCACAAATGTTTCAATTGCTTTTTTTTTAAATTTTGGATATTTCTACTTGTATTATTATTAGTGCCGTGGTGTGTCCTGCCTAAGAATAGAACCCGCTGTCTCCTCCTGTGGATGGAGTAAAAGCCTTAGGGATTACACCAGGGGATGGGCAGAAGCATCCACCTGAGTACTTAACACCAGACTGCGGTCACCAATGCGCCTGCCAAGCGTGGTGACTATGGAAAATCCCCCCCATTGTATTCAATGCCTCGTCCATCAATGGATGCAAAAAGGCTGGTGATGATGATCACTTGTATATTCTTTCTGTAGATAGCTTGGCTGTAGATTCTTGATGTAGAAATACAAAGAATCCTACTAATATTATAAACGCGAAAGATTGTGAGTATGGATGTTTGTTACTCTTTCACGTAAAAACTACTGAATGGATTTGAGTGAAATTTGGAATGGAGATACTTTACGCCCTGGATTAACACATAGGCTACTTTTCATCATCATCATCATCATCAATTTTCATCATTATTCACGCGGGTGAAACCGCTGGGTGCAACTAGTTTAGTAATAATTAGCATTCCAAACTAATTTGTTCCCTTTTTTCCGGAAAAGAAGCAATATAAATCCCCTTTTAGTTAGCTCATGGGGCATTTAACGACCTAACAGACTCAGCCTGGTTATACGTATTAACACAATCGATACAGGCCTTTTGCGACCTAATTTCAGTAATTTCCCATACAACGTCCTTATCCGCAATTTGGAGCTTAACAGCTTAGTATGATGTTTCCACTGCTGAAACTTTATACCTTCGCTTAACTACTGGCTTTAGACCAACTAACCTACCAGAGGTCTTACCATGAGCTCTTATAGCGATTCAGTTCAAAAACTACTTCAATGAGGGCTTTTCAACATCGATAAAAAAAAAGTAGTTCAAATTGTTTCGATAGATGGCGCTGACTCAGCTGTAAATGCCAAGATTGTCAAATGTATTATCTGTGGTGTACGTGTACTAAGCTATTATCTAACTAGTCTGCGGCTATTAGTCATGATATTCTGTTTGTGTCTGCTTCTTGAGTGTGCGCTAGTGATTTCGTGATGTTTTTAGAAGTAAACAAAAATAAATACCACGAAATGAAAATATATCTACGTTGTTGATTAACTTTTAACTTTATTTTGACACTTGACATTTACGTAACAAAGCAGCGCCATCTATTTTCAACGCTGAAAGCATGATATGAAACGGCCGTGAAAACCCCTCATTACATTCCTCATCATTGAATAACTTTAATCGCAGGATTCTATAGACCTTCTGCTACTGTGCCTTTAAATATAGCAGCGGACATCACGGAATCGATATTTTGTACTGAATAGTTTTTGAACTGAATCGCTATAAGAGCTCATGGTAGGCCTCTGTTTGAACACGTTTTGCTGGTACTTTACATGGTCTATTTGAGTAGTTACTAAAAACCGCAGGGTTTCTCTCTATCTCGCGACTGGTTTACAACAGGCGTAAATTGTGCAATTAGGGCTGTCACGCAGATTTTGCAATTGGGGCTGAGCTGTGTGAAACTGGTTCAAAATTTGACCTGCACATACATGGAACCAATCATACTAACATGTCAAGTTAAATAAAAGCTAGTAAAATAATAACTTTTATGTTGACTTGTTGTTAAAATCACTAACCAATGTGTCTTTCTTTCCAGATAAGTGTTGTGCTGTGAAGTGATCTATAAAGTGAACCACTCAGTTCCATTGCGCTGACCCAAATGCGGACACTTTATGGGAGTTCGTACTTACGCGAGCGATCATGGTGAGCTATAACGATGTGATAACGGCTTAGTTGAATGATTTATTATTTTAGGTAACCATGATAGGTGCAGCATCACTGGTTCACTCTTCTCACGTACCTATAACAAGGCGTCATCATCATCATTACCAACAACCTGTTTACGTCCAGTGCTGAGCGAGACCTCCTCCATTACATACAAAGGGGGGATTTGCCATAATCACCATGCTTGGCTTGGTGATCGCAGTACTCTTGTTGAGTACTCAGGTGGATGCTGCTGGTCATCCCCTGGTATAATCCCTTAGTCAGCTTTTGATATCCACGGTAGGAGACAGAGGTGTCTTACTCCGTGTCTTACTTTTACCTACCGCTAGGTAGGTACATTGTATTCAGTAGGGGACTATTGAATACCACCTCCATCCACTGACTTTTTGCGACGTTCATAATGTCATTAGTCCATCGAGTGGAGTTAACCACATCGTCCGATTTATGGTCGCCACTCGAGTACCTTTTTTCTCCAATAACGGTTGTCATTTTGCGAGCTATATGACCTGCTCATTGCCACTTCAACTTGCTAATTCAGTTGGTTGTCGGTGACCTTGATTTTTCTACGGATTTCCTCAATTCGGATTCTATCACGTAGTGAAACTCCTAGCATAGCTCTCGCCATAGCCCGCTGCACGACTTTAAGCTGCCATACGGTCAATGTACCTACCTAGCGTATATGTATGTCTTTAGTGTACAATGTAGTTTATTCAAAGAAGTTACTGGCTCACAGTAGCTGCCGTGCTGAGCTTATAATAGAGATTATATGTGAATTAGCCATTAGATCAGTATAGGCAGCTCAAGTGGTAACGTGGTACCTTTGATGCGCTGGGTGCTAGGTGGGAAGACAAGACTCTTTGATTACCTTAGTTATAAGGGTGCTCATTTAAATGTAGAGCTTTAATTATTCACTTGACTAACACTTCTTCTATAGCTGTAAGTAATGAGCTAGTAACTTGAACCTGGCCGAGTGTATCCAGCCTAAGAAGATACCCCTTCTTCTCCTCACGTGGATGTCGTAAAAGCCGACTATGGAATTACACTAGTGGTTCGCCCCGAACTGAGACCTCGCGATAACATCTTTATCAGCCCGACTACTTCACCAAGTAATTTCCATTTTTCTATTATTATTTTTGAAAATTTTCACCTCGAGGTCTACCAGTACAGTACAGGATCTATCAGTAACAACTCTAATTTCCTACACATCATCGAAATAACCTTTGAATAGGGCTAAGCAACGGGGCGTAATACTACATACCTGTTAGTACCTTCCTATATCAAGTACCTGACGAATTAATTGATAACGTTCTTTTGACGAAAACCATAGAACTCCAGCGTCATTCAAATTCCTAGAAATGGGAGGTCAACAATGGATGTTATATTGGTTACTGTTTTATGAAGTACCAGTTTCTAAATTCTTCAGTTTCAGACTTTTCCCTGTAGTTGTGACACAAAAGCCACAAGCATACCAAATTTCAGCATTGTGGGATTGCTGGAAGTACCCTAGAATTTTTGATTTTTAGGTTTTTTATTTTCCCTAATATCTCAAAAACTACTAAGGCTAAATAGTTATTAAAAACAGTTTTGAAATGTCCAACCAAAGCGTTTTCATTAGACACCCCACTTGATCTGACTGTCTCACTTTTATTTTTTTTACCCCCTCTTGGACCCCAATATTTTAGCAACCCCCTGACCGATATAGCTCATAACCTTACCTACAAATTGTACCAATATTATCTACCCCCATACCAAATCTCATGAAGATCGGATTAACGGTTTGGAAGTTTTCATCGGACAAACATACATACATACATACATACATACAAACGCCGATTCTTCCAACTTGACTCAGAGAACTCGCTTCGCTCGTTCAACAAGGGGGTGGGCAGCAGCATCTACCTGAGTACTCAACACCACCACCATCACCAATTCAATCTTGGTTATTATTGCAATTGCCCCCATACTTTATGTATATTACAGGGAGACCTCGTCCAGCAGTGGCAGTTTAAATGAAGTGTAGCAGGTGTACTAATTTGGCTGTGGCATTGACGAAGTTAGTGCTCGTGATGTTACGTCTGTACGCTTTACGTGTTCTCTCTTTGCACGTGACGTGTGAGCTGTGAAAGCTACGTGCTACGTCATGTCAGTTACTCTATCAAAAATGACGGTAGAGCAGATTATAGTAGGAATCGCAAGCTTTGGAGACCTTTTAAAAGTAGTGTCAAGTTCTTATACAGTTCTTATAACTTACCGTTAGATCTGGAAGACCGAAAATGCCTATCACAAGTATTTCCAAAATACTTAAAAGGTATTTTCAACAACTAGTTAATATTAAGTATATTTTATTACTGCCAGATTTGGATTTGTATTTGTATTTTATAATGATTTGGGAGGATGATCAAATAATCCAAAAATATTATAATTATTCTTAACAACACGTCAAGGCAACGATTTACAGGGTCGATCGTCTTAAAAGCTCATATTTGTTACCGAGTTATTGAAACATTGATTTCCCGTGAATAGATCTTTTGGTAGTTCTATGGTTTTTTTTTTACCCGTGTTACTACTGGTAGTAATTCTGATAGTACCACGGGCAACAAACAGATTCAAAGAGTTAGGTTATCTAGTAATACCTTCATAAAAAGTTACCTGAGACCATTTCTTGCAGAAGAAATTAATTCCTTTCATCTTGATAACGAGCAGACAGATTACTCGTTCCCGCGTGAATTCAAAACGCTAACGAAGCTTTTATTTGATGAAAATATGGAGAGTGAACAAGAGTCCGTAGCTACGCCTCGTAGCTACGAAGCGTAGCAAAGTAACTGATTTTTTATTCTGTGGGATCGCAATGTAATCTTGCTTGAGCATAAAGCTACCCCAGAACATTATAGCTATACATTATAGGTAGTGTAGCATTTTGTATGTATACAAATCACAGAGCGTCAAATGGCGCGGCACGAAAATATATTGGTACAGAAGGCAAGCTCAGTACAACCAAGTTCTACCGAGATCGTCGTGGGTACGCGTCTATGTGTGCATGCCCTGCATACAAAAATCATTCCAATCGCTTCTATTGTCTAACTGAATATAGCATAAAGTGCGGCGGTCTTACAACCGCCGGGCAACTTACGGTTGCTTTTTGTAATAACTTAGCACAAGATGGAATCTTCGTTTTCTAAGGCGTTCAAATAAATGAATATACATTTTATTTTACTTAATACCAACATTGTCGTTTGCCGTGGTGTGTCAGGCCTAAAATAGACGCCCGTCTAGAATAGAATCTCCTCCCGTGGATGTCGTAAATAGAGTATTTTCAATTCTTGTTTCCTTATCACAAATTTTTATTGTGATAAGGAAACAAGAATTGATTTTTGTGGTGTGTTCTATGAAGCCCACAGACACCAATTTCACTGACTTCAGTCACAGTTATACCCGAATGGACTACTCAAGGGTTTGAAAAGCTGTCATGCGGGTAGGTAGACTAATAGTCCAGTCAGTGAGGGGGTTTGACCCTGACAATAATTCCTCTGTCGCTGAAACTTTGCAGTGTGATAAAGTAAAGTTCATAAATTACGGTTGACAAGTTATCCATGTTTTTTTTTATTTTTAAATATTGTATTTCTACCTAAACATGAAAATCACTAATAACTTTTGGTGGAAAATTGCTCTGTCCAAAATTCCTTCGGTATATGTTAGTATACATTAATAAGTATACATATGTAACGGTATCCAGGAATATTTCGATTTCAGTGAGACAGAAATTTAAGAATATCTGTTTTTTTATCACAACTTTTTCAGGAAAATTGCTCCGTCAGTTTTAATTTTTTTGTACTTGTAAGGTTGTTTAAACTAATCGCCTTGCAGAGTTATCCAAAAGATTTGCCTTTTTGTTCATAGTTTTATGGATTTTTGGAAATAACTTACGGCGGAAAATTGCTCCGTCCATTTTTATTCATTTGTTAGTTACAGTATACTTTATTATAATAGAATTTTAAGTTATCCAATAAAATTTCGCCAAAACACATAAACACATAAACTTTTAAATATCAACATTTCATACTTAGACAATTTTCGTACCGCGCAGAGTTCTGTGGGCTCAGCACGAACAATTAATGTTACCAAGACGCAATCGAGACGATCTCAAACGTCAAATATTGGCCAAAGACACAGGAGTGACTTGAAATTTTCAATATTTGTGAGTAGATATTTGAAGTTTACTATCGTGTCTTCGTAACTTTAGATGTTCGTGTTTGGGCCTCTGATAATACAGCGGGGCACCGCACCACGCATGCGCTCCGCGCAAGGGCTGCCAGATATACCGCTTTTCCTTTTTTGACACAGCTTTTTTGCTTAGGGATCCGCATTCCGTTTTTGGTTATCGAGGTTCTGTTTTTTTTTGGATGATACTATGAGCAACTTTTTTATCACTTTCACACCGAAAAAAAACGCCTAAAAGTAGCTGTCCTTAAACTTATCTCCAAAATAACGTAAAAAAGATGTGGAAAAAATAAGAATATTGAGAACACGATGAAGAATTAAACGAAAGTTATCGCGAGTGTCTGTTAAAACAATCAAAACTATAACGCTATTGAAAATTCTCCCAGGGACAATCAACTCGTTTTTGAATAAAAAATTAAAATAAATTACTTACTGAAAATATATCAAAATCATGGAAAACTACCACATTCAAGACCGTCAGTCAGCACACCTACTCGAGTACTTACGACTCGCACTTGGCAAGCTTATTTTGTATGTAGTCGTACTTTTTTTAAATCTCGTTAGAAATCAATTGAAACATACTGGCCACCTAGAAGTCGTCATAAAAACAGCCAACGCATCGAAGAAGAAATGATCCACGTTACAAAATTTGACAGTTTAGGTAAGACCACAAAATATAGAAATAGACAGAAGGTCCGCTCCCACCGTCCTTGAAAATAATTACCTAAACTTGCCTGACTCACTAAGGTTGCTACTGTATTCATTCAGAATTTTGAAAAGGAGTAGATTATTAGGAGTTGGAACAAGTTACAAACAATCTCGTTTGGAAAGGTGAAGAACGTTTTCATTTGGTTGTATTTAAACAACCAAATACACTGCAAGCGTAATAATACCGCTACTCATTTTGTTAACAAGTGACAAATGCCTGCACTCGCTATTATAGTCGCGACTGAGCTCTGCTCGAGATTGCGTGAGAATACATGTAAACGTAAAGTCAATGTGTCCTTACCAGAAATGGCGCTATGTTCTGAGTGGACCCTCTGTAGCTGTTTGTTCACGACGACTCTGTCTCTCATTTTTTTTCGTCTGAGAAACTTTACGATTTTGCTTCGGCTTTCAACTTCTATGTGATGACGTTAGGTTCAATTTGGCTCTAACTTTTTTCATACAAATATTAACTTACAAGCACTTAGAAGCCGAAAGAAACATTATTTATTATTATTTCGTTCTTGAGATATCGTAAGAGTCAGCAAGTAGGTGAGTGATATTTGCCTTATATAGATATATTGATTCTCATTGATCAAAACTATTGTCTCAAGAAGTAGTAAAAGTAGCTCCCGGCGGCTGTGCACGTAATGTTGATAGTCTAAAATGCGTATGCGACGCCGAAATTTTATTGGATACTTTAAAATGCTGTTGTATTTAAGTATACTTTAACTAATAAATGAATAAAAAAGGACGGAGCAATTTTCCGCCGAAAGTTATTTCCAAAAAACCATAAAGCTATGAACGAAAAGGCAAATCTTTTAGATAACTCTGCAAGGCGATTCGTTTAAACAACCTTACGCGTACAAAAAAATAAAAACTGACTGAGCCATTTTCCTGAAAAAGTTGTGATAAAAAAACTGATATTCTTTAATTTCTGCCTCACCGAAATCGAAATATTCCTGGATACCATTACATATCTATACTTATTAATGTATACTAACATACACCGAAGAAATTTTAGACTGAGCAATTTTCCACCGAATGTTATAAGTGATTTCCATGTTTAGGTAGGAATACCTAATTTAAAAATAAAAAAATTCCTAGATAACCTGTCAACCGTAATCTATAAACCTTACTTTATCACACAGCAAAGTTTCAGCGACAGAGGAATTATTGTTAGGGTGTGCATACAAAGAATTGCCTCGTTCATCGGACTATAAGGGTAGATATTTGAGACAAACACAGTTGAATTTGGCTAGCTCTCTGGCGTTTGGAATGATGCTTCAATGAAATGTTAGCTTTGAGGCTTCGGCCATAGTTACTCGTACATTTGTGAGGAATGGGATTAAACCGCAGTGTGTTTGTAGTTTCCTTGTTGATGAAAAGTGCAATAGATGTTGTACTACATAGTATTAGTATTTGTTTGTGTGCTAAATTAACGTTTTTTTTATTACTTTGCTTAGGCTGAGTCCCCAGTATAGGCAAACTGTTCGCCGCCGACTGAGTTTTAGTACGCCCTTCCATATATTTGAAATGGAGTGTACACAGTTTGCTAGTTTTGCGCTCACTCTACGCAGTTTGCAGCGTTACGCGCGCCTACTGACTCAGTGAGCGGCCGACTCACAGAAAAAACGGTTCCAGTCGGTTAATTGATTTAAGTGAGCCGCTGACTCGAATTTCAGTTCGTCACAAATTTGCGGCTCACTCAGTCGGCGGCGAAAAGTTTGCCTACTGGGGATGCAGCCTTATGTAGTAACTATATTTTATGAATCTGTGCTGTTTCTATCGACTGCGCGGCACAGAATGATGAATAGTTATTATTTAAGTCACGGTAGCAGCTCACGACTCGCAAATTGATTGTTGCAATGCTAAACTCGTAATAAGCCCTCACATAGAAACCTAAAAAGAGGGCCGTAATTAGATTCTTAAATATGACGAACGTACATATCAACACCCTGTATACCTACCGTGTGTATGTAGACATACCTAATTTACTACACTTGAACTCAATCCAGCTTGCCAATATTCTTCACTGTATTTTTTCCTACAATTGGACCTACTTCTGCAAACAGGAACCAATCCAGAAAATGCAAGTTTTGAGAAAATACAGATTTGTGTAAAAGTTGTGTAGAAAAAATTTTTAGTCTATTTTTAACAATGACTACTTACAATATTGTTCGAAATATACTGTTCTACAAATTCTAATGTAATTTTGAAGAAAAACATAAATATTTACCTTATTTTTTTTTAAATAACTCTCTGGTTCCGTTTAGCAAAACTCCTTAAATGTGGGTTGGTTCCTGGTTATTTTAATACACTCTCAATTTTTCTTTGGTTTTAGGTGTTATTTTTGTTATTTTTATGAAGTTGTAATAAATAATACTCAATAGTTCTACTTTAAATTATTTATTTAAAAAAAATCAAGCACGAAACCTTAAACATCGAAGACCACATAAGATTTTTCAGGTGTACCCTAATTTTGGAGTGGTTTTTAAGTTTAAACTTCAATGTTAACTCATTTTCATCTTCTAGTTCAAAATCAGGTATGCCCAAAAAAACCTTCCATATCGTCTTCGATGTTTTCATCACCAACAAGGTTCACATAAAAAATACGTGCATATTGCAGAATCAGATGAAGCATACTTTTTATATTTATATTTTATTGTGTTTTTTGCACATAACAACATATCAACACTTCTTGAGATAGCGAACACAAGTTTTGCGGGAACCAGGAGGCCTAATACACATGTTTTAATTGAAAGTATCTTAAAAATATAATTTGTTTAGCTACGAATGTCAATGAATGTTTTGTAGTGTTATTTTGGTTCATTGACATTCGTAGCTAAACTAATGATATTTATGAGAAACATTCAATTAAAATATGTGTGTACGGGCTCCTGATTCCCGCAAAACCAGTGTTTGCTATTTTAAGAAGTGTTGATAAGCTGTAATGTGCAAAAAACACAATAAAATCATCATATAATTCCGCAAGATGCACATAGTTTTTATGTGAGCCTTGTTGGTGATGAAAACATCGAAGACGACATAGAAGGTTTTTCGGGCATACCTGATTTTGAACTAGAATATGAAAATGAGTTAACATTGAAGATTAAACTTAAAAACCACTTCAAAATTAGGGTACACTTGAAAAATCTTATATGGTATTCGATGTTTGAGGTTACGTGGTTGTTTTTTAAAAATAAATAATTTAAAGTAGAACTATTGAGTATTATTTATTACAACTCCATAAAAATAACAAAAATAACACATAAAACTAAAGAAAAATTGAGAGTGTATTAAAATAACCAGGAACCAACCCACATTTAAGGATTTTTGCTAAACGGAACCAGAGAGTTATTTTACAAAAATAAGGTAAAAATTTATGTTTTTCTTCAAAATTACATTAGAATTTGTAGAACAGTATATTTCGAACAATACTGTAAGTAGTCATTGTTAAAAATAGACTTACGTTTTTTTCTACACAAATCTGTATTTCAGATCCAGATCACATAAATATTTTGAACGTTTCATTCTTTTTCAACACAATTTCAAAAACAAAAAGTAACACTGGTACATCTCCTTTAAAAATATTTATGAAGAACTTCATTATACAGCACAGATCCAAAACACATCGTTTCTTATAAGTAAGTATTAATTAGAGTAATTTCAAAACAGAACCATATCATGCGGATCTTTTCAAAAATATATGCCTATGCCAATAATATTTTGCAAACAAGAAGCAATATGCACGGTTCTATAGTATCCATAACCTTTTTTTACCGGAATCATGTTGTTTGGTTCTTTATTATAAAAAAACAAACACAGAAATGCGTCAGTTTTCTGGGTACCATGAGACCTGGGTCTGATTAGTTTAGTCTACAACTGATGTTTGAAATATTTTATAAAGGAACCATGTAATTTGGATCTTTATAGAAAAACACAAACACAGAAATTCTTCAGTTTTCTGAGTACCATGAGGCATGGGTCTTATTAGTTTAGTCTACAACTGTTGTTTTGTGGGTTGGTAACTTTGTAGACATAATATTTGATTAGGTGAATATTGTAAGATCGTTATGATACTCACAGGGTTGACATAAGGTGCTATTTGAAAATTGTGTACTTAACTCAATTTTGCTATATGTGTGGGTTGGTTCCGGTTTGCAGAAGTAGGTCCAATTGTATTTGCCAATTTGCTATGGTGTAAGTTTATTGTGGGAAGTAAACAAATGTGATTGGAAATTGGCTCGGACAGGAAAGCTCATTGGGGAAAAGCGGGCACCTACATTGTTTTGCAATAGAAGGCAGGATATAAAGCAACCTCGGCACGGGAAGTGAATGCTAATCTTATATTGCTTCTGGATGAGATTTACTGCTTCTAGAAAAATTCTAGGTTTATAGCTCTTGGAGGTTTTGAGTCGTTTTTGACGACCTCCTTGGCTCAGTCGGCGAGTAGCAGTCTAAGACGCATGAGGTGTGGGTTCGATTCCTGGTGCGGGACAAATGTTTTTATGATCTGGAAATACACACACACACATACATTCACACACGTACATACATACATACATACACACACACATACATACACACACATACATACATACACACGCATACATACTAGGGTGCTTCTTAAATGGGCAAAAAAAATTTTTTTATAATTATTATGCGTGTCACCCTTCTATTCTGTTCTAAGGCGCAAAAAACTACTATGTAATTTTTATTTTATTTTTAAAGTATGATTTAGGGGTCGCTACCAGCGAATGAAAAATAAAAAAAAAGTATTTTTGAAATTTCTTTAATTAAGTTCTAAAAAAGACAAGCATACATAAATTATACAGCTTTAGGATACAAAAAGTTATAACTAGGCTAATAAAGTAGTTTTCTTTGTATCAGGGTACTTTTGCCTGAAAAATTTTCACAACCAAAAGAAGGATTTTTTTTTTGGGTTTCGTCTGTGGTAATTAATTTATTAAATTCTTCAATCAATGCTACGCTGCGTTCCGCAATGTCGTTCCCCACTCTCATAGAACGTACAATTTCTCTGGAAGCTTTGTAGTCTTCATCTTCTTCCCAAAGGCGAGGTTCTTTTAGCAAAAATGCAGACGGAATTCCAAGGATTCTAAAAAATCTTAAGGTCACGAAATCCTCAATATTTTTTTCTTCGATGTGACTTAATCCAAGTTGATTTGCTTTGGGCTATAGTCTGGACCTTCTTCATTCAGTGCAATCACCATTTTTTGTTTGATTTAAGTGAAACTTCGTCATCAAAACAAGCAAGCGCAACAAGTTCTTCGGCCAGATAACACAAATGCCCCAGGAACTTCGTTAGAGCTTTTTTGGAAATAGCTTTGTTTATATTTTCAAATTTTAAAGATTTTTTAACAGCCACAAGTCATTCCTTGGTGCTGAAGTTGCCACGAGAGCTTGGAAGTAGCATCTTACATAAATCGTAACTACGAAAACGCAAATTTCAGTAATGGCTTTAAGTTCTTTTTTTGTCATTGTAAACTGGTCTCTGAACATAAAAAGCAAATTGTATTTGCCGTCCATCGTGTGCGATGAAGATCTGCTGGAGCTCTGAATGATATCCCTTTATTAGGCACACCTCCCAAAAGTATTATTGTAATCCAGTTCCTTGTAATCGTCACGTGGTTAATAATCATTCAGCTGTTATTCGGCAAATTAAATTATTATGCTGCCTGCTATATTTTCTACGCATCTTAAAACGTGAGGGTCCGAAGAAACTTTACTGAACTTATTCTGGTCAATGTTAGACCAAGCAGATCTAAATTGTTTGAAGATCAATATTTCTGGTCCACTTGATGGAACTAGTGCTTTAACTACGATTGCTTCTAGCAGTATTTCGATTATATGGTGATGAAAGGCCAACCAAAGAGCTTCCATCTTTTTCCATCTTTTGCTCTAATAGGATGCAAGCATCAGTATGTTTAATCATGTATAAATGATGAATATAACTGTTTTATGTACATTGAGCTGTAAGTTATCATTATCATATTTTTTCAAACTTTGACACGAGGTGGCGACCCCTTAAAATCTATCTAAGAAATAAATAAAAAAGATAGGTTCATTTTTTAGGTGATAGAAGCGAATGGCGGGCTGACGCAGTAATTTTTCAAAAGTCGAAAAATAAGAAGCACCCTAATACATACATACATATTTCCCATGTAGCCTGAAATAAACAATTATTATTATTAAATATTTGTTCCGGGTCTGGTTAAAATAATTTTATTCATTAAAATCACAAGGATCATTTTGAATCGTCTTATAAATTAAAATTATTCCTGTTCCAACCACCAAGCCTAGAAGAATCAAGCGACAAACACGGCTTGATTTACTTTGATGATCCGTCTTACCACTAGGTGGGAAACGCCTGTGTGATGCCTCGGAGCAGGGAGAAGCTGTTACGTAGTAAATGAGAATTTCAAAACTAAAAGAAATAGTATGTTAGCAGTCTACCGATATTGATTATCTAAGAAGCCATATAAAAACTTTGTACCTATAGGTAAAAATTAAAAAAGTTTTTCCATGTTCGAGATTTTATTTCTACTTTATGCTGAAGCTGCAAGGCGCCGAACGTTTCTCAAACATTCTACCAGTACATTTTTCCTTCGAAAATATTACTCTGATTCGTATACAAAGTATGAAGGTGTACCTAAGTATGTTACGTTCTCTACCTTTGCTTTTCTAGATAGATAGATAAAAAATGCTTTATTGCACAAGAAAAAAACAAGTACATCATCATCATCATCATCATAACCAACATGTTCACCAACATGTTCACGTCCACTGCTGGACGAGACCATTGCATACAATGGAGGGATTTGCCATAATCACCACGCTGGGCAGGCGAATTGGTGATCGGCATTGGTGATAAGTATTCAGATGGATGCTGCTGCCCATCCCCTGGTGTAATCCCTTAGTAAGTTTACTACATCCACGGGAGGAGGAGAGATCTATTCTTAGGCCGGACACACCACGGCACAATAAGTACCTACATGATTAGCATTTTCTTCCACCTAACCTTTGTGTAATGTAGAGTGGATGGTAGTGCTATGACGAATAATTATAGGTCGAGATTATAAAGTTAACATAATTAGTTACCTACTTACTACAACTAGACTACACTATACCAGACTAACACATTATAATATATAATTATATCATACCAACCATACACATTATATTGTACATACTTAAAATAAACCAAATAAATAACATAAGCGCTCAATTTCGTTGAACGTTTTGGTACAGTTTGGACTTTTAGTATATGTACAACTATACATACTGTGTGTATGTCTTGTAGTGTATGTGTGTTGTGTGTGTAATATGTACGTGGCCTAAACGATTTAGTAGCCAAGATATTTCCGGTGGCCAAGATCCGGTAAACTTGTTAGTAATAGATCCATTAAATTTTTAGGCAGTTTCAAATTACTAAAATTTTTAATTAAAATAATTATTTTAAACTGATCCCTTGGTCACAGGATCTATCAGTAACTAAATTATAAGCATAGTGGATGTATTAGTAAAAAGAATCTAAACCACAGGATCTATCAGTAACTCAGTGATGATCTTGCTAATAAAGATAATAATAATACACTCCATAAATTTAACGAGTCATTAATATTGGAATATCTTTCTTAAACTACCAGGAGACTAGAAATCAGTAAGAAGTGGTTTTGACTCAATATTTATCTCAGTGCAAATGCCACCATTCCTTATAGATACAAAACGCCCTCTCCATTACCCATTACAGCTATAAGTTCCAGTGCATGGCCGTGTCGAGTCCTAAGGGCACTTAACATACAAAATAAATGTTACTCCGGAAAGAAAAGAGAAAAATACAGCGGCCGCAACGCGCCAGCTTCCGCACCAAAAATGGGCATCGAAAATGTCGACCGCACTGGGAATGTTTTCACATAACTTTGAACTTAGCTTGCTTTAAAATATAGCTCAATTTTGCTGCAGTGTAAGTAATGTAGTGCATAATGAGTTTGGCTGAAATAGGCGTTGATGGAAATAGCGAGGTGCATACTACGAATTTGCGAAATGCGAAACGCTCGCATCGTAAACAATGCAAACCGATTAAGATTTACTATGCGAAACAAAACAAAACGGAATGTATCGTGGTGTGTCCGGCCTAAGAATAGACCCCTCCTTCTCCTCCCGTGGATGGATTACACCAGTGGATGGGCAGCAGCATCTACCTAAGTACTAAACACCAGTCTGCGATCACCAATCTGATATCCCCTCATTGTATTCAATGGATTCTCATTGGATTCGCCCAGCAGGGGACGTTTACAGGCTGATGATGATGATGATGATGCGAAACAAAATTATGATAAAGTCGAATTGAGTTTCAGATCAATCATCTGTGATGAGTCTGGCATTGGGGTCTTTTAGAATTTGGGTCACACCTTTAACATGACAATCCCATACATTTTTGGAATCGGCGCCGCAGATTTGTCTAGGTCAGTTATTTTTTATAGATTAGTCAATAGCCTTGAAACAAGTCCTCGCGTTCTAAACAAAAGCTTTCTAAAGCATTGGCTTATTTAGGAGTGTGTTATTACTTGAAGAAAGCGTTAGCCGAGTTGGTCGTGGAAAGCTATGGCGGTGATGAGCTCACCACTTGTCAGCTATATTCCTGCGACTGTGCAACTCACGGTGAAAAGGGGCCCTTTGAGGCTCTGCCTACTCTTTCGGAGAAAAAGGCGTGTGTTTATGTTTGTATGCATGGCTGTGCTATAAAAAAAACTACAACCTCACAAACATCTTATTATGACGTTTTTCGTTTGAAAGTATTAAGCATTCGAATTAGGCCATAAAACCCGTTTCCTCTTCGTGGTCCGATTGACCACGAGGAATAATTTTCCTTGGAGTCAAACTTCTTTGATAGAGAACTCTTTTTATAAGTGTCTTAACCTTGACGAAAGAGGAAAAATAAACTTATGTTAAATAAGGCAATGTTAGCATTTGTCGAGAGAAAGTCGTTAGATAACGAGTAGGTACTATAAGGTAAATGCTGAACACACAATACAATACATTTGATGGTTCCTATTGTATTTCGAAGGGTTTGAAAAATGGTCATCGAATTTCGTGACAACAAACATTTCTGATGCCCCGAAACATCTCTTTGTGCTATAATTTCTCCTCGCACGCCGTATGAATTTAAATTATCACAGTAAATTATGTAGAACTAGCATTTGCTTTCGGAACCGCTATTTGCTCCTACCGCGTGGAACCTCTAAGTATTATATTTTTTTTTTATAATTTTGTTAGTGTCTTAATTAGTAAGTTTGTTACCTTTTTCTTTTTTACCTAAATAAATAAATTAACTACTTTCTATTATATATTATAGCCTAAGTTATTCTGATGTATAAGCTATAATACTGTACAGTTTCATCATAATCCGTTCAGTAGTTTTTGCGTGAAAGAATAACAAACATCTATCCATCAAACACACACAAATTTTTACATTTAATATATTAGTAGGATTTCCAAGTAAAGCATCTGGACTCGAGGCGAATCTCAGAAAATCGTAATGTTGGAAAATCGCCCGCTAGGTTCACTGGAAACTGAAAAATGCCATAAAAAAACGTCAACTTGGTCAAATATGCCTAGTTGGGAATTCAAGGGTGTTAATAAGAAACTCACTACGTTCAAACCAATTGGCTTCTTTTCGGCCAAACCATTGCCTATATGTTGCCTTTATTTAATTAAGTTGAAATTCTGTGTTTTAGTTATTTAGCTGTAGTTTATTGTATTGTGTGTTATGGGCAGGTCATACAGCTCGAAGAACTGATAACCTTTGGGGAATAAAGGTTGTCGAGTGGCGACCACTAACCGGACGACGCGTTAGAGGAAGGCCCTCCATTCGATGGACTAAAGATATAATAAACGCCGCAGGAAGTCTTGTGTGTCAGTGGACTTCTACATGCAGATGATGATGATGATGATGATATGTTTAATGCTCCTTTGATACTTGAATTAAATAAAAAAATAATAACCCTTCTTTGCGAAGTAGGGTAAAAACCAGCAACACTTTATGCATTGTCTTCAACAAAAACACAAATTCGTAAAAGTTATTCGCGGAAAGAGGTTCACCCTTTTACAGCTTAGCAGTCGGGGAAAAAAATACACATCTTGGCACTCACGACCAAAGAGGCTGTGTTCCGTCCGTCTCAAGATCGATAGAAGCGTTTATTAAAATAATATTATTGTAGCTACATACAAGAGGATAACATTTTTCTCACGTGTAAGTGAGTACATTATCTTTATCCTGCGTTTTACGTGAGGGAGGGAAAACCGATAGAAATTGGATTTTGTCACTGGAGGATCGCAACCGTTGGTAGAGAAATAACTAAATTATTGTGGAGCAGACAACCTTTTTATGTAAGAATTGCTATGTACCTACTATTATATTATATAAACTAGACTTTCAGTAACTCTTGTGACCTTGACCTTAGGTCACTTAAAATATACTTCACAGGTTTTTGTGCTCGAATAAACAGATTCTGTTTCCATATTATTTTGAGTTCCCTAAGTAGAATTACAGGAATAATGTGAGATTTTCGTAAAAAAACTATGATTTTCTGTAAAATAAAACACCCCCTTGGACCGTGACTGTGCGTAGTCCGACACACGCTTGGCTACTTTTTATTATTGCTCCTATAAAATATCCCTCATTTCACTAGACTAATGCTCATTTGACTAACAATAACGGGACACCTTACACTTACCACTTACGAGACACTTTACTCACCATTCACGAACAGATAAATATCATACAATAGGGCATATGCATACGATATTGTATAGAAATCTTCCAAGCACAAAGTGTATCCTTTCTCACACAAATTGTCAGAACCCTGTTCGGATGTCGACCCTTGTCATTAGGATGTATACCCTCGCAATAATGTACGCGAAAATGAATACTCTACTTGATAGGATCACTGTACATTGTACTTTGAGTTTTGACCCGTTAAGCTGGGTCCACTATACCTACTTACTGCGCTCCTGAAGAGGTAGGTAGGAGATTATAATAAGCCATCAGTCGGGTCCCACAACTTTTGAGATCTGTAGAGTCGTACTAAGGCTTCGCTTATTCTCTAGGTTCTCAAGTTTCTAGATCAATTATCACTCTGCCTAATTTATGTTGTAACTTAATAACTTTTCATTTAAAAAACCGACTTCCGCCATTGTATACGACTAAATATTTTTTATTATAAAAAAATGATAAAAGAACCATAGTGGTGAAAGGATTATGATACTTTTTGAATGCAAATGCTTGGTTTGTTGCTGAAAATATCAAAATCGCCATATGTATGCCTACAATATTTGAAGAGTTCCCTCAATTTCTCATGGATCCCATCACCAGAAATAGATTCTGAAAAAAATGGGACCAATCTGGAAGTATATCTATTCAAATAAAAAAAGAATTTTCCAAATCGGTTCATAAACGCCGGAGATATGCGGTAACAAACATAAAAAAAAATACAACCGAATTGAGAACCTCCTCCTTTTTTGGGAAGTCGGTTAAAAAATTGGTTTGCTTATAATTTCAACATATTTGAGATTCATCCATCGTCCTTAACAGCTGTGATTTGAAGCAAACTTTCCACCCTCATGCATTATTCCATGAATTATAGGACTTCGTTAACGTTTTGGCGTCCCTCCTCAAACCGACCAGCATAATCCTTATCAAAATATTACACCAAAACTGCCTCTCAATTACAGTAACAAATGGCATTGGGAAACGCAACAATGGGATTCATTTTGGTAGCCTTAGCGCTATCTAAATCTTATGAAACTTGAATAGGGGAAACTTCTCAATATTCCTCCTTTAAATTTTCAAAAGATTTGAACAGCGTTAACTCTTCCAAAATGATATCCATTGTTGCGTTTCCCATTGCCATGCAAGTAACTTACAACTTACTTGTTACAGTAGCAAGTAAATGGGGGGCGGGTCCTGTTTTCAAATCGTAGAGTCTCTTCAAAACCTGTACTAATTGCGTTATGTGTCTGCCTAGAAGCCAGCCAATCCTTCGAAATACTATCTAGCCTGGAAGAACTTTGAAATTCCAAAAACGCCCGGTATTAATTATTTCAGATTACAAAGATATAATATCTATGTAAAACTATTAGAGAAACTACCTTAAGTCTAACCCCCTTATTCATAATCATTTTTCAAACCTATTTTAGTTAAAATAGCTTATGTCTATATATGCTATGCTTATGTGTTACGCTTGTCTGCTTGCCAAGTAGCATAAAAAAAAGTCTTGTTTTGACGTATGACATTATACATTAGAAAGAACAAAACAAAAGCTATTTTAACTAAAATAGGTTTAAAAAATGATTATGAATAAGGCCCTAAGTTTTTAACCAACCATTTTAACATGGACGTATGGTGAATAAAGAGTTTCACGTATTGTGTATGGAGTCACCGATGAGCGCCCCTAGCGTACTTTTTGTGAACCTCATTTTCCATTCAAAAATCCGTGTTACACTACACCGTCCGTGTAAATTGCTTGTAAAAATGTCTACTTCGACTGAGAGAGTCGATGGTGAAAATGGGCACTATGATAGCAAATAATTTCCAAGTCCTGTAATGGCAGGGACTTAAATAGATTTTGATGGTTTTAATAAAGTGGGTATTACAAATTTACGCTCACATTAGTAATTTCAATTCCACGGCTCATTTCTGTGTCCCATTTGGTTCACTGGCGGTAACAAATAAATATGGGGCTGGGGTGCGATTTTTGAATGTCATCGATTGACTAAAATGTCAGTAGAATTAATGCTTTTCACTACGATAAAAAAAGTAGTTTAAATTGGTCCGACATAGATGGCGCTGACAGGTAATACAAACAGATATTACATTTGACAAGATTGTCAAATGTATTATCTGTGGTGTACGCGTACTAAGCTATTATCTAACTAATCAAAGTCAAAGTCAAAAAGAACTTTATTCATTGAAATCACAAGGATCATTTTGAATCGTCTTATAAGCTAAAATTACTCCTGTTCCAACGCGACCAAACCTAGAAGAATCAGGCAGCAAACACGGCTTGGCTTACATAAATGGTCAGTCTTACCACTAGGTGAGAAGCGCCTGTGTGGTGCCTCGGAGCAAGGAGTTGCTGATACATAGTAAATGAGAACTTAAAAACCTTAGGAAGGTAGTCAAAAGTAAATAAAGATCAGCAAAAATATGCAAGACAGCACACGCTACGCTTGTTATACTTATAAATAATAATCTAATACAAACATGTAAATAGGTAAGTACAGATATTGCAAATTTCCATTTTAGCAGTCGAGGGGCAGAGCGACATCAGGCCACACGGCTTTATCATTAATATAGTCATCAAGAGTGTAATACGCTTTCTTAATTAGATTCATCTTTATGTAGGATTTAAATCTTCGAATAGGAAGTTTTAATCTGTGTGTGATTTCGTGGTGTTTTTATAAGTAAGCAAAAATAAATACCACGAAACGAAAATATATCCACGTTGTTGATATTGACATTTAACTTTATTTTGACACTTGACAGCTACGTAACAGAGCAGCGCCATCTATTTTCAACTCTGAAAGCATGATTTGTAACGCCCGTGAAAACCCCTCATTGCCGTTAATCCCGATTTCCAAATTTCTGATTGAAATACATTGACTACTATAATTGTTATACCTTTGATATTAATATAAATGCCTTCTCCAGTAAATCTTTTGAAAAACGGTGATTTGCGGCCTTTTTTAACCGCCTTCACAAAAAAGGAGGAGGTTCTCAATTCGGTTGTATTTTTTTTTTTTTTTTATGTTTGTTACCTCATATCTCCGTCGTTTATAAACCGATTTGGAAAATTCTTTTTTTATTTGTATAGATATACTTCCAGATTGGTCCCTGGTTCAGAATCCAGTTCTGATGATGGAATCCATGAGGAAATGAGGGAACTCCTCAAATATTGTAGGCATACATATAGCGATTTTGATATTTTCAGTAAGAAATCAAGCATTTGCATTCAGAAAGTATCATAAGCCTTTCACCACTATGGTTCTTTCATCATTTTTTTTCATCCAAATATTTAGTCGAATACAATGGCGGAAGTCGGTTTTTTAAATGAAAAGTTATTAAAAGCTTATATTTAAGTTGCAATGTATGTATGTTTGTCCGGGTGGAATCTTGAAACTGAGTTTTGAACCAGTTCCACGCAACCGATTGAGCTGAAATTTTCCATATCTGTCAAATTCCGATGACAATACGATATTATGATGACGGCGAGCTGGTCTGATGATGGAGACGGTTGTTGGACAACGGAACTCCTCGATGATTAATAGTAGCCTGGCAGTATTTGGGCTCATTTTGATCAGAGGCCCAATTCACTAACTAAAAAATAGTTAAAATAGAGTTCGGATCATGTTTCGATCTTGTGTCGATGTCTTAAATGTCAGAAATGGTATTCTCTAAACATAAAATACAACACTGTAATGTGATTATATCGAAATGTGACCGAAACTTGAACGATTCAAAGTTTTTTCGTTAATTTTAGCATAAGTAGATGGGAGTCTCTCTTTACTCTTTCCATTATATATATAGCTATCTTACTCTAATGGTGGTCACCATGAATTGAAAGTAGACTAAATTGTTATTTATGAGGGACTAGAAATTCAACTTTCAGTCAATTTACAATCCAGTCTCGATTCGGTCAACTTTCAGTGTAGTTTTAAAATAACTTAGAGTATTGGGCCTCAGTTCATGGTTCCAATCACTAATTTAATGAAAGCTTGTTTTAAAATATACATTTTTCAACAAAAAAAAAATTACATGATATTTAGTGACATTCAAAAATAGCACCCCTGTTCGTAGAACGGCGCACTTTATTGGAGCGGGCACACCTGCGACATATTACGAGGTTACATGCCGGATCCCTCAATAACAACAGGTTCTGGGTGACTTATTCTGTTCATTTGCCTAATTTATTTAGTAAAGTTGACATCCAATTTATTTTTACCCGACTGCGCCAAGCACAATTCTGTTATTCTGTGTCTGTACCTACCTTCGAGCAACACGGACTTCCTGCCGCGGGCCGGAAGGGACTAGCCTTAGCGATATATTACCATTCAAATTGTTC
The DNA here is from genome assembly GCA_951392215.1 of Epirrita christyi. Lineage (NCBI taxonomy): Eukaryota > Metazoa > Arthropoda > Insecta > Lepidoptera > Geometridae > Epirrita > Epirrita christyi. The sequence goes on along the minus strand of OX595842.1, from coordinate 3,698,295 downwards.
TATCATTTTTAGCGGGGGGAAATGTGCACACAAGCGCAATTCCGCATATACACATCCAAATACAACACTGTAATGACGACACTCACACTAACAAACCTTACTTACACACCTCCTCAGAATAACAACTAGTTTTATTAAACGCATATGCCTACTTTGGCTTGTAGTTTGACAGAGGGGAACGCTGCGAATGGCTACTCCCTTCCGTGTTGCTCGAAGGTACCTACCTGTGTTTCGAACAAATAAATATTTGTATTTGTATTATTTGACGACCTCTGTGGCGCGGTGGGCGACCAGCCGGCTGAGATGCGAGAGGTTGCGGTTTCGATTCCCGCTGCAAGACAAATGTTTGCATGATCTGCAAATATACATCTGATACTCACGACACAGGGAATACTAGTGGGGATCAGAGGGCCTAGTGTGAGCATCGCGTTTACGTGGCAACCGCGTAAACGCGCGTTTGTTGAGTAACCGGCAAAATTAAAGTACACGTAAAAACTACTCGGACTCCGCAGTTTTTACGTATACTTTAATTTTGCGATGCTCACACTAGGCCTACTGGTCTATGTATGTGACTGTTGGGTGTTATGTTATGTTATTCCTAACATATGATTGGTTATTGTTACCTACTATGTTTTGTAACTGAATAAATTTATCTTATCTTATCTCAACTTTACCAAAATTTAAAACCCTTCGCGTTTTCTAAACTTATTTCATGGCGTCTGGTCGTAGCGAAGCTTAACCCTAGAGCTGACTCTTATCTAGCTCAATGCTTTAGTACTTATGCCATTCAGCGTGGCAATGCGGGCAGCGTCTTGGAGACGCCTTCAATCTGATAGTGATTTGGATCAGTTGAGCTATCCTTAGATCGTTTGCAACGGACTTTAGATAGCTCAACAGTTTTATTTGTATTTTTTTTAAATTGATATATGCTTGCATTAATCTTTCCACAATCAAAACCAATATAGCAGACGTGTGAAGAAAACCATAGCCTTAGATCATCATCATCATCAGCCTGTAGTAGTCCACTACTGGGACATAGGCCATAGAATTTAACGCTTAACGGTATTGAGCCGCCTCCAAGATGCCGACTCGAGACGAGAAAACTCGAGAACTTGACAATTTGGAGAAATTATCTTTTAAGCTCCAGTTGTTTATTTTTACGAATAAAAATAAACAGTTCCTGTTTCCTTGTATTAATACTTTCGTAAACAAAGTTATTTTCGCAAAATGTTGTAACATGAATGGCAGACAGGATACGTCGTCGCTTCCGGTCCCGTACGGGAAACGGGAACAAAGAGTTTTTCACGTAGAGGTGTTTCACAAGACAAAAGTAACTACCTGACCTGTCCTATACGTGTGTGATAATGCAGAACTCTATTAGTGCTAATGTATTGCTGTGAGAGGGTTCCACAAAACAAAGACCTTTCAAAATATGTGACCAGCATTTGCTCGCGGGTTCACCCGCATGGAACCTCTAGTGGATCCGCGTCGCATTCTAAAAGATAAGATAAATAAACAACTAAAATAAATAAATTATGATGGACATTTCACACAACATTTTCTAGCCCCAAGCTAAGCAGAGCTTGTGTTATGGGTACTAGATAACTGATATACTTAATACAATGCATTACATAGATAGATATTTTTTATTATACATAGAAAAATACCCAGAACACCCTGAACAAATATCTGTAGATCGTACAAATATTTGTTCCGAGGCGGGAATCGAACCCGCAACCTCCTGCGTCACAGGCGAACCTTCGCCCGCCGCGCCACAGAGGTCGTCCAAGATAATACTTATTCACATAAAAGTATCTTACTAATATTATAAATTCAAAAGTTATGTTTGTTACTCCTTCACGCTGAAACCAGCTGGAGTGATTTGATTGAAATTTGGAATGGAAATAGCTTATCTATCTTTTATCCCGATATTCTCACCGGATCGAGACTTGCGGATGGAACCGCGGGGCGCAGCTAGTATAGCCATAAATTACAGGAACTTGGTAGTTGATTTCATTAAGTTGTTCATGGTGGGTTGGTGCCTATAATAATAACAATAAATTTTACCTAAACAATAAGGCCATAGAAATATATACCTTATAGACAAACATACATACTTTATACCTAAAAACTATAATTTTACATATTTTAGAACACAAATAGAAGCTTTCATGGGGCCCATGGTCAAGAATCCACAATATGGGCGCTTGTCCAGTGCTCCATGAAAAAGCAGTCTGTGTCCAGCCTCGCCGCAATAAGTTGTAGGTAGGCTGTCGGAGCTAACGCGCACCCGGCGCATCAGGGACGCGGATCTTTTGCGCATTATCGCTGCGAAACCGTCTACTCGTGCGTCTGTGAACATCCCTGATGCGCTGCAGAAGCGCGGCAGCCCCATGAGCACCCTAAACGCATTGTTATATTGAACGCGCAGGGCATTCCAAGACTTATGTGTATGCTTGACCCATAGGCTGCAGGCATAAAAACACTGACGATATGACTATTTATTTATTTATTTACTTTAACTAGAACGGCAAGGTACCCAATTACACTAATTAAACACAATCAAATAATATTAAACAATAGAAATACAGTAAAAATAACATTAGTAAAAACAACAGAATAATAATAATAAAAACAAAAAATATAAAAATTAAAATGAAAAATATAAAAACAATGTCCAGCAGTGGACTTCGACAGGCTGATGATGATGGTGATGATGATGTGGGTAATAACATCTCTAGCTTATATTTTGCAGCTCAACTCATTGTAACTTTGTCTTGTTTCAGAGTTTGATGGCGATTATAAAGTTCGGTTACGCCCTCGTGGTGGTAACCTTACTGCTTATGATATGGGCGTCTCTATCAGGAGCTTTAGAAGTAAGTTCCTTGCATTAATTTTTGACATTGTTGAATTAAGTAAAACTAAGTTGAACAACTATGTTTAAGCGTGAACCGAGACTCAAGCAGATTTGGTGGCAGGTTTTCGTTAAAATCTGTCAAAAATGATATGCTTGAGTCTCGATTCAGTTTGAGTTTCATTCAAGAGTACGGGTAAGTATAAGATTCCTGTCACAGTTTGCCAAAATGTCTTATTTATTTATTTATTTACACGCACAAAACAAATTACAACCACAAATAAAAATAAAAAAGGGATACCAAAAATTATTGTTTTGATCTTGGTCGCAACATAAACATATGTGCGCACAGCAAAAATAAGTCACCATACCGAGCAAGCTGGGAAGGTTCGAGGACTAATGAAGTTATACAAATAAATATATAAAAGTTTGACAATAATAAGCATAGCACAGCATGATACTCTCAAAATAAAGATCGAGCAACTTAGCCTTTCAAGTTGTCTTGTTTTTAACCGACTTCAAAAAAAGGAGGAGGTTCTCAATTCGACTGTATGTTTTTTTTTTGTATGTTTGTCACTCCGCCAATGAGGGCTTTTCATCTTCGATTAAAAAGAAAAAAAGTAGTTCAAATTGGTTCGATAGATGGCGCTGACTCAACTGTATCAATCAAGATTGTCTGTGGTGCACGCGTACAAAACTATTATCTAAGTATTTTAAGTAGTCTGTGGCTATTAGTCATGAATTATTCTGTTTGTGATTGCTTCGTTAGTGTGCGCTAGTGATTTCGTGGTGTTTTTAGAAGTAGGCAAAAATAAATACCACAAGCCAAAATTATTTCTACGTTGTCGATGTTGACATTTCACTTTATTTTGACAGTTGACTGCTACGTTACAGAGCAGCGCCATCTATTTTCAACGCTGAAATCATGATTTGAAATGTCCGTGAAAACCCCTCATTATGAAATGATTTTGAGATTCTTTTTTTTATTAGTAGGTCACATACTGCAGATGTGGTCCCATATAAATTTAGTTTTTTTTTTCAAACTTAGTGAAAGAAGTCGGTTTAGTGTTTTTTTTTCTTCTTTTATCGTTAGGTTTTAATTATGTATAAGTTGCCGTGTTGTGTCCGGCCTAACAATAGGCCGCTCCGTCTACTCCCGTGGATGCCGTAATTTCGCGTTCGGTAAATCAGCTATTGAGCTATTGAGGGGTCCCGAATCACTATGTACGTTTACTCCCAGCGTCCCCCACCTATCTGGCTCCACTGGGGGACGTTGGGAGAAAAAAGTGCCAACGTCTCCCACTCGTGACAACGTGCAGAAATTTAATATTTAACAGTAGGAGAACATGTAGAGCCGTAGTGAATAAATGAAAATACATTATAATAGTGGACCATTCATTAAGTACACCATTTAATAAATAATTAAATTCTCTATAGGACCACGTGGCAGAAAGATAACGAATTGTCATTATGGTAGAGGCAGTTATTAAACTGGCGTGCAATGAAATAGGATCACTTAGAATAACCACAATACCTCCCAAACTAAGAAAGATATCGAATTGAAATACTAATCATATTAAAATATAATGATATTTACGTCCGCCTTTCAGAATTGTACTCTACATATAAAATATACGTTTATAAGTGAACGGACTTTATTAATTACTTCCTCCCACCGAAGGTTCAGTACATCGCAAATGGAACCAGGTACTCGTATCAGTAATGTAAGAGAATAGTACCTGGTTGCCCTATCGACGTGTCTCGATAAATTGAGTAGTTTCTTATAAGAACTAACATTCTTACAATATTGATATATATAATATAGCGTATGACATTAAATTCAATAACTTTCGTGATTTATATCATTCATTTTGAAAAACGGGAAATTTTCACGTACGTGGTGGAAGCACCAATAGGGGTCCGACCCTAATCGAGGGTCTTCATCAAGGTGGGTATAGGATCCGCGCTAAACTCCCTCCGCGTTATTCCTCGCACTTGAGTGTGAATACAATAAATTTTGTAAAAAATTACCTAACATTTATGAAATAATAACTTTTCATTTAAAAAACCGACTTCCGCCATAGTATTTGACAAAATATTTGGATGAAAAAAAAATGATGAAAGAACCATGGTGGTGAAAGGATTATTATACTTTTTGAATGCAAATGCTTGGTTTGTTGCTGAAAATATCAAAATCGCCATATGTATGCCTACAATATTTGAGGAGTTCCCTCAATTCCTCATGGATCCCATCATCAGAACTGGATTTTGAAAAAAATGGGACCAATCTGGAAGTATATCTATACAAATAAAAAAAGAATTTTCCAAATCGGTTCATAAACGCCGGAGATATGCGGTAACAAACATTAAAAAAAAAAAAAAAAAAAAATACAACCGAATTGAGAACCTCCTCCTTTTTTGGGAAGTCGGTTAAAAAATAAATAAACAAAAATGAGTTTGCGAGGTATTGTGATTTCTAAAAGACCCTATTTCATTGCACGCTAGTTTCATTCCGCCCTAAGAGAAATTTAATAGAATTCGCCACATACAACGATAGAGGTCACCAGCCTACTTAAAGTAGGTCTGGGTGACATTTGGCAACGGTACCAAATGGCGGAAAAATATCATTTTGCCTTGAGTATTTTCTTTAATCAGATCATGCCCTACATTTCTATTAGTATTTTTGATAAAGTTATGAGGATGTTTGTTCGTGGGAGCCATTTTTGTGTCTTATTGGCCAAAAGTATATTAACTTGCTATTGAGAACATAACATAACAACCCAATAGTCACATACATAGTACTGACCCCACACTAGGATTTCCTGTGTCGTGGGTATCAAGGAATTACGAGTACCATGGTACTACAACACCCAGACCAGGAACAAATATTTGTAGATCATACGAACATTTGCTCAAGACCGTTCGTCGTGGCATTCTAAGTGGGGGAGGCCTATGTCCAGCAGTGAACTTCTACAGGCTGATGATGATGATGATGATGAAAAACATTTGTCCCGCAGCGGGAATCGAACCTGCAACCTCTCGCATCTCAACTGGCTGCTCGCCACAGAGGTTGTCATTCATAAGCTGTATCTGTACTCGCGACATCGTGCGCGCGTAGTCCGCGCGTAGTTCGCGCGTAATCTGAAACCTTTCCCGATTTTCGCACAAAATATGAGTATATATTTTTAGTATGTTGGATGTGTGAATCCATCAATGTAAAATTGTCATATTCAAAACAAATAAATTATCTTTATCTTTAAAAACTCACAAAAGTTTCATCACAAGCGGATGATTGGTATAGCTGGTACAGCATACGGGACAAACAAATAAAGAAACATTGCTCTACACATATATAGAGAAGACAAGCATTTGCTCGCGACTCCGCCCGCGTGGAGCCTATATAAATTACTAGCGACCATCCCGGCTTCGCAAGGGCACTAACCAAAAAAAAATCTGTTGATCCGATCGTTACCAAACTCCACAGAATCACCAGCTGGGCTAATCTGAAGATTGCCTGAAAACGGCATCAAAATTGGTCCAGCCGTTTTGGAGTCTATAGGGAACATACACACACACATTGATTTATAAATGTATATTATAGATTATAAATTATAGTTTGTATTATTATGGTATTTTGATGATAAGCAAAGTAAAGTTAAACAAAATCCGTTCAGTAGTTTTTGAGTGAAAAAGTAACAAACATACATCCATCCATCCATCGTCACAAACTTTTAAATTCACAATATTAGTTGGATAGGATTGCAAATCCCCTACCACGAAGTGACATGGCTTTGGCAGAGTCCAATCTGAGCTGAATTGCATTTACCTGTCATTTTGCGATTAACTTTTGGCTCAACTTTGTGACAGCAATTAAGCCCGTATTTGGAAACCTTCACTAAAGTGTCAATGTGATATTGTACTAATTTATAAAATTCGTATAACATTAAATAATAGTGTCCCTGACTGAGTTCTAAGATTGCTGAGCTGTAACGGTCGGAATAAAGATAAAGATAAAAGATAAAGATAATTTATTTGTTTTGAATATGGTAATTTTACATAGATGGTCATAATTCACACGTCCAACATACTCAGTCATACATAATAATGTCTAATATAGGCCAACTTATGTAAATAAAATAGAATTGCTTAGCAAATAACCAAAACAAGAGCTTATCTAGCCATGTTCTTAGACAAACAGATACAAATTATGCCGAGATTTTAGGCAAAAAACCCCTTTCCATCATTGAAGCGAGACCAAAATCTATAAATATTTTTTCCAGCTCCACGTAGACACAGGGCATCCGCCATGCATCTTCCAAGCTCTATGCACCTGCTCCAAGCCGGCCGGAGATCTGGGCATCGTGACGTGCAAGCATGTGCCCATCCTCAGGGTGCCAGCACCCATCAATAGCTCCAAGGTCTTCAGTCTGGAGTTGAACGGCAACAAGATCGTGGATCTTGAACCGCAGTTCTTTCAGGCTACAGGTATGACACAATTGCAGCTGGAACCGACTGCGCTAGATTTGAAAATACCAACTCTATACTTTCAAGCAAGGGTCGAGAGTTCATAATCCAGTAGTCGCCTCTGTTATGCCTCTTCCAAGGGTTGCAGAGCAGCGTCCAGACAGCTTTCTGATTAAAAGGCTTGTTAATATCAAAAGGATTTAGTAGCAATTACTTAAGATTACATATGCATGTTTTAAACTAAACAGGCGTGCTATGAAAACGGATCACTTGGATGAGCCAAGATACTTATCTTCTAAACTATGAAAGATAGCTCTCTAAAATAAAGTATTTTTTTTCTATGTGTTGCCGTTTTAAATATATTTCAATCAGATATTGTGTTCAATTCGATATCTAACATAGTTTGGTAGGTGAGATGGCGTGTCAGCACAGTTTTTGCATTGCATTTAAAAAATGTAGACAAATATTATATAATATAATCCACGTTGAACTCGCAAAGTGGATTACATACCTTATTATTACTTATCATTATTTGCCATTCCTCTGGCAAATTGCACATGATTGCAACTGATTAAGAGATCGAAGGCTTCATTAAACTTATCAGTGTATCAGAAAATCGCAGTATCAGTGATTTGTTGCTTCGTTAGTTCTCTATGTATGTAATATGAGCCTGGTTCTATGTGGGTCGCTAAAGCTGCCGATCTGAAATCAAATCAGGTTGGATCCGAATCCGAGCTGGCTACATAATGTCATTATTCCGGCATAGATGTTAGTGAAGCAAACTTCCTACAGGTGAAAGTTATATTCTTCAATCTCGCCGACTAAATGCAGGTGTTGAAAAAAGTAAATTAACCATTTTAGGAGAGCGTAGCCTAAATACTCGTAGGATACGTGACATAAATTGGGAAGTACACAAAAGCTTTTTCGGAAAATCGGCATGTCCATTTTCAACAACCAATTCTGCACCGTGTCGTTTTTTTGCCTACGTATTTTGGATAAAATAGCTTTTGTTTTGTTCTCTCTGATGTAAAATGTCATACGTCAAAACAAGACAAAAGCTATTTTAACTTATAGAATAGGTTTACAAAATTATTATGAACAAGAGGGTTAGACTCAAGACTTATCTGTAAATTACTCCCTGTCCGTACTTATGTAAATACTCAATATTCCAATCTTTCTTTTACATTACGTACTCCCTGGAGTATTAGCTCTAGGGAGTACGTAATCAGCCTACCACAATAGCATTAACATTTCACACAACGATGTTCTAACATGTTTCAATTAATTTTAGGGATGTACCGTCTCGCTATTAACCAGAATCCTCTGGAGAGCATTCACGAAGAGGCGTTCTACGGTCTCGACAACACACTGTGGGAGCTAGAGCTACGTCATGACAAGCTTACTGCGGTGCCCAGTCGCTCGTTGCGCTACTTGCAGAAGCTGAGGCTGTTGGATTTGACAGGTAACTGGAACTTTATTCTATAATAAATAAGTAGCAGAATCCTCTGGAGAGCATTCACTTGGCCGTTATAATTATGGTCTAGACAACAACACAGTGAGAGTTAGGGCTACGTCATGACAAGCTTACTGCGGTGCCCAGTCGCTCGCTGCGCTACTTGCAGAAGCTGAGGCTGCTTTGACAGCAGAGCCTGGTGAGCTTGACCTGCTGAGGTTTTTGACAGGTAACTTTGTGTTTTATTCTTTAAAAAATAAGCAGCAGAATCTCTATATATAGTATTCACGGGACGTTATATGGTCTCGACAACACACTATGGGAGAGTTAGAGCTAGGTACGTCACTACAAGCTTACTGCAGAGTCGCTCGCTACGCTACTTGCAGAAACAGAGGATGCTGGTTTTGAGTGGAACTTTATATCAACTAGGAATGAATTTAGTGGATTTGACGGGTAATTTTGTACTTTGTCATCCAGGAAATTAGTTTGTGAATCCTTTAGAGAACATTCACGAATAAGGCTGTAGAAACTGAGATTACCTACTGACGAAGACGGTTTAGTTAGATCAAAGTTGGTGCCAACATAGTGGTATGGGATGGTGGTTTTTTTATTTAGTGGATGGAGGCGGCTCAAGGCCATTTATCGTGGCAATCTAGAGAGGAGGCTTTTGACCAGTAGGACTTCTATAGGCTTATGATGATGATGAGATAGTCAAGTCTACAAGAATGTAGTAGATAGACAATAATTCTGACTAGCAGTATTGCACTATTGTATTGTGTTTGCTGTTCAAACACTTTTGTAAACTTAGAGCAGTGTATCGCAGTGTAGTCTAGCTTCTCTACCGAGTTTCGAAGACAGCAAGTCCATTGAAACTGTTTGTAAAGTTGCTCTTCTGTTTAAAAACTGCGATGTTTCAAGGAGCAAGAAACTCGGCTTAGTTTCGACAGGTGATTTGTATCGCTGTTCGAGCTTTATTTGAACTTTAATAAATCGTTCTCATTCATCTTTTGTAACATTTTAAACCGTAGCTTAAGAGGAAGTCACCGGTATACAAAACGCCTACGCCTTTTTGCACGCGAACGAAGTTTCGTCTTATTTGGCTATTATTTCATCAAACTCCTAGACTTTGTACATATGATCAATACACTAATATCTAGACACGTGGTGCGTACAAAAGAACGTAACCGCCCTACCGGTAACCTTCAATTAATTCAATAAGGTAGAACAGTATACGAGGATAGACATACTTCTCGCAACTAGTTTTTAACCGACTTCCCAAAAAAGGAGGAGGTTCTCAATTCGGTTGTTTTTTTTTTATGTTTGTTACCGCATATCTCCGGCGTTTATGAACCGATTTGAAAAATTCTTTTTTTATTTGAATAATCAGTTCTGATGATGGAATCTACGAGGAATTGAGGGAACTCCTCAAAAATTGTAGGCATACATATGGCGATTTTGATATTTTCAGCAACAAACCAAGCATTTGCATTCAAAAAGTATTATAATCCTTTCACCACTATGGTTCTTTCGTCATTTTTTTTCCATCCAAATATTTTGTCGAATACAATGGCGGAAGTCGGTTTTTTAAATGAAAAGTTATTAACAACTCAGTAATAGAATCGATAAATATTCTTTAGAGTGAGCTGAAATGCCGCTTATATCGTACATTATTGCCTATAGTGCCGTGGTATGTGTCCGGCCTTAGAATAGATACCTCCGTCTCCTCTCGTGGATGTCGTAAAATCTGGGTAAAATATTATATCAGGGGATGGGTAGCAGCATCCACCTGAGTAGGTACTTAGCACCAATACTGCGATCACCAATCCGCCTGCCGAGCGTGGTAATTATGGAAAATCCCGTTATAGTACAGGCAAATTAGCAAAAAGTGTGGACCTAAGTCGTGTAGTCGTGGATTCTTATGGAAACATTAGATGACACGAAAAGAAGCATATCCTAGGTTTGCACCGTTTCTGGCGCTTACGGAAGGCTTTTAAATATTAGGTACAAACTTAAAAAGGCCGAAAATTTAAAAACAGAAAGCAATTACTTGATGCAAGTTAAATTACGTATAGAGAGACTGTCTTAGTGCATTATGATTTTAATAAAAACCACGTGCATGTAGGGAACACAGTGTTGAACAAATGCATCTTCCGTAAAAAAAAAACCAGTGTAAAACTTCCGGCGGATGTAGTACTAATTAAATGAATAAGTTTAAGTCAATTTCCAGAACTACATTAATTTTCCCCGAAGTAGAGCGACAATAAAATATGGAAAAGTGCCTTCCGTGAGACGCACCATGGTGCAAACCTGGTAATGTATTTCGAACATTTTACTGATATGTCTATCAATTTGCACCGACTACCTTAATTTTCCCGGAGCCGTAATAACCACAAAAAGTTTTTTTTGTAAATGATTTTTTTTTGTATGTTCCGTATGTCGGATTTAAAAAATACTTGGTGCAAATGTAGATCATAACGGTTCAAAGTCTATGCCAAATTGCACCGACTACTTCTATTTCCCCCATTAAGTTACGGATATTTTTATGGTTTTCACCCTATTTCACCCTGTTCCGGAGGGTGAAATTACTGATGATTATTATTAGAGGTGATTTTTAAGCCATACAAAACAATTAGAAAAGTTTTCATGACTACATCTAATTAGTTCCACACTTTTGCAAAAAATCACCTAATTTGACTGTACTATTATGCTATGTATGCTGAGACAGGGACCTATTCGACACACACAACACGCATGACGCTATTTGGTGTTTTTTTCTCTTTAGTTTTGTTTAATTAGGCTACTGTTGTTTTTTTTGTTTCTTTTTTAAGTGGGGACAAATAAACGTAGGTATTTTCTTTCCCCCTATTACATTTGATGATGGGAGGCCTTGTCCATCAGTGAATAACAAGCGGCTAATCTAAAACTGAACGCCCGTTATTATATTACGTCAAAATAAAATATTCCATAATCCGTAAGCACAAGGACCGTTTTCGCACGTCAAGATTGTTTCAAGTGCCAAAAATCGCGGTAAGGGTGTGCAATTTTAGCTTCAAATATTTCTATGTGACTATAGATAAACGAAATTGATCTTTATCTTGACTTCATTCATCCCACTGGCTATTTTTGATCACCCTCTCCCGTGGTTGCTCTGAAAGGTGACTTAAATCGTATCATGTTATTTCCAGGGAATGAAATAACAGACATATCTGGCGACAACTGGCGAGGTCTAGAGAACACTCTCCAGACCCTTGTTCTGGCTGACAACTCCATCGCCAGCCTGCCCCTGGATGCTTTCACTGGTCTTCCGATGCTGGAGACCCTGGATCTAAATGGGAACCATCTGTCGGTGATTGATCCTGGCGTCTTTCGGGATGGCATGAGCAGACTGAATAGGGTATGTTTTTGAAGGTGTAATCATGCTAAAACCTATCTCATTGAACAGAGTTTTTATTCTACTAAACTTTATAATCTCTCTTTTCTCTTTTTCTCTCGCATTCTGTTCTTCTCCCACTGTCCTCTCTGTGAACCCAACAAAAAAGTTAGATCCTATTTCGTTTTGTATATTAATTGTCTGCCTAGAGCTGCCCTTATTGCCTAATAAACTGATAATCGCTTTCGTTGATGATTACGCAGTATATTGCTTTGGCTTCTTTTCAAAGGCATAAATACTCAAAAGAATGAAGCGCAATGTAATTTAAAATCGTATTCGAAAGCGACTATCAGTTCGTTAGGCAGTAAAAGCGTTGTTTCTCATTAGGTCGAGCCAACACATTTATCGTCATGACAAATATGGATGTATAATGGCTATTTGTTTTTCAATAGCACTATTCACATCAGTGGGATCCGATAAAACTATCGGCTACTCCGACACATTTATCGGACGTTCTACCGCACTTCCTGTCGGGTCGGATATTAATAACCTAAAGTATATTTTAGTTATAAAATAGCTATATACCCACCCACGCACGCAGAGAAGTCTCGTTTCATGTTGAAATGTGAAGGTTTCTGATAAGCCCGACCAATGATAAAAGCGTAAACGACATTGAGTGTGAATAGCCGGCCAACGACAAACCGGACGGTCAGTCCAACCGAATATAACCAGCTTTCAAACATCATCAAACATGGCATGGAACTTCAGAATGGATGGAATTTGCATGATAATTTAGGTAATTTGATAAAGATAACAGTTCAACTGTTTCCAAGATTACATTTAAACTATACATTCGTTCAATATTATGTAAATATATCTTTTAATCAGAGATTTTGACGATCCCCGTGGGGCGCAGTGGACTCGTAGCCGGCTGAGACGCAAGAGGTTGGTTCGATTCTCGCTGCGGGACAATGATTTGCAAATATTTGTGGGGTGTTGTAGTACCATGGTATTCATAGTTCCATACATAAAATCCTAGTGTGAGATCAGCCCCCCTATTCCTAACTGAAAGTCACTCGGTGTCAATTAATTGATGGTAATTTTACTTGTAGAACGATAGTCACCGAGTGACTTTCAGTTAGAGAATAGGGGGGCTGTAAAGCACAAATTGGATCATTATAACATTTGTTTTATATTTCAGCTGCTGCTGGGTGATAACCAGCTATCATACATTCCATACGAAGAGTTGTCACCGCTTCGGCAACTGCGGTTCTTGGATCTGTCAAATAATCTGATCAAGCAAGTGCCGCCCAACCACGAGCTGAACGGAATAAAGCTGTCTTTGGACTCTTTGAAGTTAGTTTTTTTTATTTACTTAGGTAGGTGCCGTGGTGTCTCCAGCCTAAGAATAGACCCCTCCTTTCCTCCCGTGGAAGAAAAAGCTTTACTAATGGATTACACTAGGTTCCCAAACATATTTGGTCTACTGCCCACTTTGAGAATAATTTATTTTTTAGCGCCCCAATTTTTTCACCTACTTAAAAACCACTATAACTCCAAATTAAATTAAGAGTTAAACATTCATTCGAAACAAGACTTTTACTATAACCCGCCAGAGTTAACTTGAGAGTTGAGCGCAGTAGGTAGTTACACAACGGCGCTCAGGTCTCAAGTTAACTCTTACGGGCTACACCTGCCAATGAGAATGATTATTGAAACGCAACTTTATAGTAAGTCTAAATAGTGGTGCCTAAGAGTCCTCCTATCTAGATAAAATTACAAGTCGCCCCCTAAGCCTCTACAAGTTTACACAACGCGCCCATTTTTTTCTGGGTCTCTTACTGTCCCCCTTTAGGCCTGCAGTGCCCACAAGGGGGCGTTATCGCCCACTTTGGGAAAGGCTGCACTAGGGTATGGGCAGCAGCATTCATCTGAGTACTTATAACCAACTGTGATTACCATTCCGCCTGCCAGTGTCAGTGTGGTGATTATGGCAAATCCCCCCATTGTATTCAATGGGGGATGCCTCGTCCAGCAGTGGATGTAAACAGGATGATGATGATGATAACTTAGTTTGGCCAGTAAGCTAGAGCTAAATTTTTAAAAGCTCAGACCTCTGATCTAGGGTCTCTGTACTATCGCCAGCTTCATTTGATTGATCTCCGCCGAATTCCTGCGATCGTGACCATGACTGCGATGGCCGTGTTGTGTTCGGCCTAAGACCCCTCCTTTTCCTCCCGTGGATGTAGTACAATAGTAGTACTAGTGTACAAATAAGGTAGATTACAAAAATACAAATTTACACTAACAGAATCAGATGTCGATATCAAATTAACTATGTACCTATAGGTATATAATTATGCCCCATATATGTCTTTGTAAAAGTGACACTCTACAGAAAGTCATAATAAATTGTGAATTCCAAGAAAAACCAGTCTTCCAAACATATTATTTTTTATGTAAACTTGTTTTTTTTTCAGGCTCGACAATAACATAATCACAGTATTGTATCCAGGGGCGTTCAAGTACTTTAACATTCTCAACTCAACTTCTTTGGACGGTAATCCCATCTATGCCCTGAGGGTGAGTTCGTACGTAAAATAGTAGATAACCATTACATTTGTTATTTGAATAATTCAAACATTACATTTGTTATTTGTATAATTCAAACATTACATTTGTTATTTGAATAATTCAAACATTGCATTTGTTTTATAGTTATTGGATTTTGAAGTGTTAACCCACACTTGTTGGGGAAATATTAAAATTTAGCAATATTCCAAAAATTACCAACCAGACGGGGTTTGAACCCGCGACTGCCTCCTTTATACTATCGGTGTGGTCGATCCCTACGTTAATGGTAAATTTCTTCTTTGAATAATTCAAACAATTTAAAAAATAGTTTTATGGGGTAATTTAATTTAAAAGTTTGCAACACTGGTACTTTGTCGTGTTTACATATTTGATTACGAATCTAGATCTGAACTATTGTCAATGTTTATGTGTTTGCTACGTGTACGCTTATTTGATTGCAATCTGTTTTGTGAACCCATTAAATAAATAAATAAACATTAGGTAACTAATTAGTTGTTTCAATAATTCAAACATTATTTTTTTTTAATTCAAGCAACATATGTAATGGTTTAAGGAGAAACTAGCTAAGTAATGGCTATATATAATTTAAAATAGCATTAATCTAAAGTGAATTTTCCTTATACTTCAGGAAGATGCCTTCAGAAACGCGAAAATCAAGACCCTATCGCTTCGAGACTGTGAGATCTCCGAACTATCGCCAGCTTCGTTCGCTGGTCTCGAGAACAGTCTGCAGAGCCTCGACCTCTCCGAGAACAACCTGACCATGATATCCAAGTTTATGCTGAACAAGCTGGACTCATTGCGGTTCTTGAACCTTCGGGAGAATAAGGTACGACCACAGAAACTATCAACTAGCTTTGGGGAACCCCAGCGGCCCAATTCTAACTAAAAAATAGTTCAAATAGAGTTCCGATCATGTTTCGATCTTGTGTCAATGTCTTAAATGTCAGAAATGGTATTCTCCTAACATAAAATACAACACTGTAATGTGATTATATCGAAATGTGACCGAAACTTGAACGATTCAAAGTTTTTTCGATAATTTTAGCATAAGTAGATGGAGTCCTGGTAGGTGGATCCTACTGTAATGGTAGTCACCGTGAATTGAAAGTAGACTAAATTGTTATTTATGAGGGAGCAGATTACCAACTTTCCGTCAATTTACAATTCGATTTTTCAATTCAATTTTTTTCAGTCTCGATTCGGTTAACTTTCAGTGTAGTTTTAAAATAATTTAGAGAATTGGGCTTCAGATCACCGTTGGCGTGTTTTAACCAGTCTACACTTTTTTATACTACTTGGCAAGCAAACAATGTATTTATTTATTTATTTATTAGGACACCTAACACAAGTCCACACTTCACATTCCAAAAATAAAAACAAGGTAGTCAAAGTTCATAGTGTTCCCGTAATTATAGGGCATCACATCGTGCGCAAAAATAAAATGACAACTTATTTAAAGTAGCAAGCACAAAGCATAAAGTTCAGAAATCAAAAGATAAGAATAACAATTCAAACAAATCTTAATTACTTAGTGCTAGATTTATAATAGATATTTACGCTGACTTATTGTTTACTATTTGTGTAGTTAAAAGTAACACGAAGGACTCAAGACAAGTAACACGAAGGACTCAAGACAAGTAACACGAAGGACTCAAGACAAGTAACACGAAGGACTCAAGACAAAGTAACACGAAGGACTCAAGACAATGTATACTGCCCGCCTGATGGAAAGTAGTTACCGTAGCCTATGGGCGCCTGCAACACCAGAGGCATCACACGCGCGCTGCCGACCCTGAGACATAAAGATGAAAAGTCTCATGTGCCTATAATTTCACCGGCACCCGTACCCGTCAAACCTCCCACACTTTATTCAAGGGGTAACTTACTCTAAGGGCCAGTTCATCATCATCATCCTTCAGACGTCCCCAGCTGGACAAAGCCTCCCACATAAAATACAATGCGGGGAATTGCTATAGTCACCACGCTTGGCAGGCGATTGGTGATCGTAGTATTCGTGTTGAGTACTCAGGTCATTTAAACATGACAAGTCAAACTGTCATTTAAACATGACAAGACAAATTGTCACTTAAATATGACAAGTCAAATTGACATTTGAAGTTTGTTAGTTTAAGGTTACTTAATATATTAAGTCCATGAGTTGAAGTGACACTCAGGGGGCTTAGTACGAGTTTTGACAGTTTTCGAAAACTATAATATGAAGTTTCGTTTCCTTCCATACATTTACTGACAGCATCCTTAGTTATCTTCTCGTTTTCGCTAGGGGCGCTGCAAGTAAATATATAGAAAGAAACGAAACTTCATATAGTTTCGAAAACTATCAAAACCCGTACTAAGCCCCCTGAACTATTAGGGTCTCTGAACTATCGCCATATCGACAGTTACAATCTGGTCGAGTACGCTTAATTTATTTATTGTTGCTGTCTCTTTTAGGTGGATATAAACCTACTAACGTCGAACATGCCATCTGAATACACCACAACATCCTTCAACAACTTCCAGTACAAGTTGTTCTACTTGGATGTGAGCGGTGCCAACTCTATCGACATGAGCTTACAAGATGTCAGAAGGTACCTTTACCCTTAACATGCCCATTTTCACCAGCCAATTTCTACAGGAGCTTATGTTCATCATCATCATTATCAGCCTGTAGAAGTCCACTACTGGACATAGGCCTCCCCCTTAGAATGCCACGACGAACGGTCTTGAGCCGCTTCCATCCACCGAGTTTTTGCGACGTTTATAATGTCTTTAGTCCATCGAGTGCAGGGCCTTCCTCTATCGCGTCGTCTGGTTTGTGGTCGCCACTCGAGAACCTTTATTCCCCAACGGTTATCAGTTCTTCGAGCTATATGACCTGCCCATTGCCACTTCAACTTGTAACTTGCAATCATTATCAACTGACATATAATTTAATTTTAAAAAAATGTGATGATAAGTATTGTTTCTCTTTCCAGAATGAGGTCTCTCCGCTACCTCTCAGTCAGCAAACTGATTCGCCAAAGCATCAGAGCGGAGGACTTCCTGGAGTTTGGAGTGGAGCTGGAAGACTTGCGGATCTACGGCTCCACCGTCAACCGGATAGAGTCCAGCGCCTTCCAGCACGTCAGGACCATCAAGACCCTGGACCTTTCCGAGAATAATGTCGAGTTTATTGATCCATTTGCATTTGCTGAGGTATGTCTTCAAAGTGTTATAGTAGGTATCCGAATCCTGAAGATCCGTAGAAGGACCAAGATCACTGATATACCTATCACTTCGAGCAACACGGACTTCTTGCCGCGGGCCGAAAGGGAGTAGCCTTAGCGATATATTACCATTCAAATAGTTCTGTCATTTTTTGCGGGGGGAAATGTGCACACAAGCGCAATTCCGCATATACACATCCAAATACAACACTGTAATGACGACACTCACCCGACAAACCTTGCACACCTCCTCAGAATAAGACCAAACCTCAACTAGTTTTATTAAACGCATATGCCTACTTTGGCTTGTAGTTTGACAGAGGGGAACGCTGCGAATGGCTACTCCCTTCCGTGTTGCTCGAAGACCTATCAGAATTAACGAGTTGAAGTGGCAATATGCAGGCCATTTCAATTTACTTTATGCTTCTATTCACTTCCCCATAGAATGCCACGACGAACGGTTTTTAGCCAGCTCCATCCACCGACTTCCTGCGACGTTTATAATGCGCTGTATGGCGTAGATTTTTAAATTTACCTATTTATTTTTTTCAGCTACACAGTCTCACCACACTCAAAATGGCCAACGGTCTCGCGGACACAGTGATAATACTTCCATTCGAGCCATTGAAAGCGCTCATTGAACTGCAGTACTTGGACTTGAGTAACAATAGACTCAAGAATGTACCAGACACATCTTTTCACTTCCTGTATAAGTTGAAGACTTTGAACCTACAGGACAATTATATTGATCATTTCTCGAAAGGCACACTACAGGTAACTAAATACTCACTGTTTTTGTTTTAAATAAGCTTTTATTCAAAATGGACCTTCTTCCGTCTGATAATACTGAAATTAGTTTTTAAAATGGGTGTTATTTAATAGCATCTTGAGCGGTAAAAAACTAATTGGAAATAACCAATTGAGCAGTAAACTTTACGATTTAATTGAGCATTATTAATTTAACGGTTTTATAGCTATGGAAAAGCTAATTGGTAGGTACTCTGAATGAACTGAACTGAATGAACAATTGAGCGGTAAAACCATTTTTATATGAAAAATCACATGAAAATAATAAATGTCAGTTCTGGCATCCTTCGTCCGGCTCTTGTGTTGTTGTCCTATTTGTCACTACGCTCCTCACAACGTATTCAACTTAGGTTTCTTCATACAATAAAAACAAATGCTGCTAATTTTACAAAAAAAATCGAGTATTTATTGAAAATCCCTATTTAACGCTCAAAATCGTAATATTTTAATGTACAGATGGAAAATTGCACAATCATAATACTTGATGCTCACTTTATTATATACCTATTCAATTGTTTATTGTATTTGACAGGGCGATATCCACGGCCAAATGGAAAGCATCTGCCTCTCACAAAACCAAATGTATCAAATAGTTCAACACACATTCGTGGATTTGAAAGAGCTCCAAGAAGTGCTGATCGAAGACAACCTGATTGAGATAATCCACCGACGAGCCTTCACCAGCCTGGACAACTTGAATGTGATCAGATTGAAAGGGAACAGGATCCAGGAGATAAGCGAGGAGGCGTTCCAGAATATACCGGCTTTGAAAGAGTGAGTTTTTTCTCTCTGACTGTGTAAGGTACCGGAAGAGTATTCATCTTATTACGGTGAGATTCAAGAACCTTACTTGTTGCTGTCACTTTCGCTCATATTTGACATTTACTAGGAGAAAAAAGGAGCACAATAGCCTGGCACAATAGCCTGTAGCACAATTTCCACCCCTTTGAAAGGTCACGCGTTACACTTCTATTTACTTGTGCATTTTTAATAAGCTACACCGGTTAAAATATCACCAAAACTACACGCTGTATAACACACACGTAAAAAATAGAAAATAAAATTAATATCTGGATTACATATATTTTTGATTCTAGATTTGGATTATAGCTTAATGTAGCGAAACTCCGAGCATTGCTCTCTCCATATTTTTTATTACTTTATATAATATTTTACAAGCTTTTATTTAACTTTACCATGTTAGTGTGGGACAAATCTTTAAACTGAATTTTGAACCAGGTCCACCCAACCGATTCATATGAAACTTTTCATACCTGTCAAGTTCAGATGATAAAACAATATTATGGTGAAGCGAGCTGATCTGATGATAGAGACGGAAGGTAGAAAACGGAACTCCTCAATGATTAATAGTAGCCTGGCAGTATTTGGGTTAATTTTGATCAGCTCACGGTTCCGATCACTAATTTTATAAAAGCAAGTTTTGAAATTTTTTATTTCAATGCGCATCACAAAAGTTCTTAAAATTGATAATTATTACTATTATAATGACATGATAATGGATGTATCTACCAAGTACCTACTTATGGGAACTAAATTATTTGTATGTCATAATGTATGACTGAGTATGTTGGACGTGTGAATTATGACCATCTATGTAAAATTACCATATTCAAAACAAATAAATTATCTTTATCTTTATCTTTAAAGCATTTTTTTCCCAGACTGGACATATCCTTCAACCAATTGGGAACGTTCAAGTTCTCGATATTCGACCAAGTGGGTTCAGCGACCGCACTAAGAGTGAACGCGTCGCACAACCGCATAGTTACTCTCACGGATTCGAACGCACCGAGTTTCTTCACATCTAACTTCTATCCACCGCCTAAAGCACAGAGTAAGTACGCCTTTTATTATTGATTCCTGTGTTTGTGTCTATTTTCATACAAAAATTTATGGTTTGTCCATATATTTATGTATGATTTGAACCCGCGCCTCTGGTTCAAACACTACTAGCAGTTCTGCTCTAAACCACACGTCCAATTACTGCATAGGAAGTACTTTTTTTTACAAAGTAATTTTGTGATCCTTATTTTCAAGACAAATTTCACCAAGCAATTGAAATTACGAGGTTGTTTTATCATGCAATGAGTTAGATACTTCTCATAAATAGTTATACAAATATATAAAATAATATTCATGAATCTCCCGCTATTGTTGACTATTTTAATTATGCTAATAGAGCAACGTTTGTGTGCCAAAAATATCGAAAACGGCACAAGCAATTGTATAAAATTCACATGATAGGGCGTTTTCAGGCTGAGAAAACTATCTAGCTTCCCAAGAACTGACCAGAGAAAATTCCCAGTACGCGAGCAAAGCTCTAAACAATTGAATGAAATGCATTTTGTTATTCTTTCGATGTTTATAGAGCGTGTTCTCTGTTGCCTAACTTTTTGCACTTGAATGCTTTTGAGAATGGCTTATTTTACATTAATTTGAGTAATTTTAATATAATGTAAATTTATCAACTGACTGGTTTTTATTTAATAGCTTCTAACGTACCTTCAGTTCCGAATATACGTCCAGGAATAGTACCAGGTGATTGTTGTTTATGTTCGTGAGTGTTTTTTTGCCAGAAAAATATCTAGTCTGTGCTGAAAGAGAATAGTCGCGGCGACAAATAGAACTAACATTGTGATAGATCAGATTTTCATATTGCAACCCAACCTGGGGTTTTCAATAATTACAAGTACCAATGTCTTGTGTTTGATCTGTGATGACGAGACAATGTTGGTAATAAAAAAAAACTGAGCACTGCCCTGGTGTGTCCGGTCTAAGAGCTGACTCCTCCATCTCCTCCCGTGGATTTCGTAAAACCCGACTAAGGGATTATACCAGGGGATGGACAGCAGCATCCATCCTCAACACCGGTACTGCGATTACCAATCTTCCTACCAAGCGTAGTGTTTATGGCAATTCATTGTTTTTATGGGGCAGGCCTTGTCCAACAGTGGACGCCTAAACACTGCAACGTCACGGCTTTATCTCCAACGCCTATTTTCTTTCAGCACAGACCTTATTAATATTGTGTTCTATTAACTTCTGCATTTTTCATTTACTTTATCTGTTTTGTTCGTCCATGAGCTTTATGTTGTTTGTTTGTGTCTGTTTTAGATATCTACTACGATAACATGGCCAACCCTTCCAATCCAGATTACCGTTCCAATCCAGACTACCGCTCCAATCAAGACTACCGCTCCAATCCAAGCTACCGTTCCAATTCAGACTATCGTTATAATCCTGACAGCCCCTCCAATCCAGTTTACCATTCCAATCCAGAATACCGTCCCAACCCAGACTACCGTTCGAATCCAGACTCTCGATTGAATCCAGACTACACTTCTCCAGTCTATCGTTCCAATCCAGATTACCGTTCCAATCCAGACTACCGTTCCAATCCAGACTACCGTGCCAATCCAGACTTCCGCTCTAATCCAGACTACCCATCCAATTCAGATCACCGCTCCAGTGTCGGTCGTAAGTATAGAAAACCATATTTTTCATCAAATTACCTTATCTCTTACCATACAACTTACCATACTATTTACTTTACCACTTACCAAACCATTCATCATCCTATGATGCATGAAAGAAGCCTCAATACGAAGCGCATGTTAATCTTCTGACTGGTTCTTTCTGCCAACGATCACAACCAAATACTCTATTCAGAGTCATATATGCATTAAAAGAACCAGTGACGTAAGAGAAGAAGACCATTACTACCTTATTTAAAATACCCACCATTAGCACTTCCACGTACCATATTATTTTATTAACCTTACTATTTATACCACCTCTTACCATACCATTTTAGTTAGTTTCGGTACTTTACCATACTATTAACACTACTACTTAACATACTGCTATGTACCATACTGCTTAGCATATTGCTTACTTACCATTTAGACATATACCTTTGCATTTACCCACCAATTTATTATTTCATTTATCATTCAACAGCTTACCGTACTTCTGCTTCATTTACCCACTAATTTATCATTCCATTTATCATACAACTTACCGTACCTCTACTTACCATTTAGACATAATATACCTGTGCATTTACTCGCCAATTTATCATTCCATTTATCATACAACTTAACGTATCTCTACTTCATTTACCCACCAATTTATCATTCCATTTATCATACAACTTACCGTACTTCTGCTTACCATTTAGACATATACCTGTGCATTTACTCACCAATTTATCATTCCATTTATCATACAACTTACTGTACCTCTACTTCATTTACCCACTAATTTACCATTCCATTTATCATACAACTAACCGTACCATATGAAATCATGACACTAACGGAGGGTGGGCCTTGTTATCGTATGATATCTCTACTTACAACTTCTTACAACTAAGTATTTTTTTTTCACATTTTGTGTTGGTAGCTTCTAATACTACTAAAACTGAGCTACCTCAACTCACTGGGTCAGTTCAAGATGCTCTTGCGCAAGGTGATTCACTATTTCTATCTTCTTTAATGGCTAGATCATTCTCTGTTTCGTTTTTACGAGTGATTAACATAGTTTTTAGCTAAACCTACGCAGTCGGTTCCCTGAGAAGCCCGGAGAGTTTGCTTGGTCTATTCTCTATCCAATTCAAATTATAAACGCTGGTTAGATAGTCATATCCAGTATAATTGTATCTGCTTTGTAAAATATGTGTTGAATCCTACAAAACCAAGAAATACTTACCCACTTGGACCAAACAACTAGAAATCATACGCAATTCAAAATAATAGTTTTCTTTGAAACGAAGGTAACGAAATGAATGCGTAAAAGACAACTTAAGAACATGTTTGGTGCAAGTGGACATTTTCCTTTTACTTATAAAAGCTATTAAAAATTAAGCTCCACTTAAAATTTGCTGTCGTTGTTACCCAGTAGTAAAGATGGCAATACTTTGATGGACATTTTCAGCAACTACACTTATAATAAAGTACACCTAACGCATGTCAAAAACAGGTTAGATATCTTGTAAAAAGGCCAATTCACACCGGATGCGTATGCAGGGCGTAACGTAGACACGCGCGTCACTTTGTATGTACACGCTTGCGTGCACGACACGCAATCGGTGTGCTATGTCTCATAGAGTTCCATACATTACAACGTCATGGTACGACGTATACACGCCGACGTCTAAGCGTGCGCAGCCGGTGTGCTGCAACCTTAAGACACTTAACTTTTGATAGGGTTAGTTGTAAAATTTATTCAAATGTAATTAAAATGTTTTCAGGTCTTGGAACAGTATCAGTGAACATCAGAGTGTTGGATTTCTCACACAACAATATTACATACATCGCGCCTTACTACTTCAGGTAAATAACTTTTCATTTAAAAAACCGACTTCCGCCATAGTATTCGACTAAATATTTTGATGAAAAAAAAAATGATGAAAGAACCATAGTGGTGAAAGGATTATGATACTTTTTGAATGCAAATGCTTGGTTTGTTGCTGATAATATCAAAATCGCCATATGTACCTATGCCTACAATATTTGAGGAGTTCCCTCAATTCCTCATGGATTCCATCATCAGAACTGGATTCTGAAAAAAATGAGACCAATCTGGAAGTACATATATCTACATGTATCTATTCAAATAAAAAAAGAATTTTCCATATCGGTTCATAAACGCCGGAGATATGAGGTAATAGTATATTACGATACGTGTGACTTAAGTTGCCTCTTATTGAACGGCGTATGCTAAACGCCGTGCATTAATACAAATGCTGAGCTGGACGCCAATTTGTGACAGTGTTGCATGACTGGTACTAAGAGGCACATTTTTATAATATAACACAAGTCATTCTTGTCTTCTGTTTAGTTTTAATTTTCTTTGTTAATCTTTGTTGTTTGTGTGTGTGTCTTTTGTATTTTCCCGTGTCTTTTTTATGATGCATCATTGACACAAATAAATGCTTTTTCTTTCTTTCTTTCTTTCTTTCTTTAATAGACAACTTAGGGCACAAGTATCGTATACTATTTTATAGCACAAGTGACATAAACCCGCCCCGGACGCGGGGGGGGGGAAGGTTAAGTCACGGAAAAGCGTGCGTAAAGTGCGGGGTTAGGTCACACTGTGCTATAAAAAACATAACAAAAAAAAAAACAACCGAATTGAGAACCTCCTCCTTTTTTGGGAAGGCGGTTAAATATCTATTTTTAGTTATAACAAACCGTAACAACCAGCAGTGATATATGGTAACCCGCACCTCTTACGTCTCAGCTGGCTACTCGCCCACCACACCGTCAATGAAGGTCGTCGTCCTCGTGAGTTCCTGATGTCCACGACACAGGGAATCTTAGTGTAGGATCAGGACTACGTAGCGTTGTGATTAAGAACCCTACCTTAAGAAACACTAACTGTATGAGCATACAGCTCCTTTAATAAGGTAGGGTTCTTAAACACAACGCTACAGTATACCCCCTCAGACAGAGAGGGCTACCTTATTAAAGGAGCTGTATGCTCATACAGTTAGTGTTTCCTGAGGTAGGGTTCTTAAACACAACGCTACAACTATATATGTGACTTTTTGGTGTTATGTTATGTAACTACGAGTACCATGTTAGTCTAATCTAAATCAGAGGCCCAATTCTCTAACTATAAAATAGTTAAAATAGAGTTCGGATCATGTTTCGATCTTGTGTCGATGTCTTAAATCTCAGAAATGGAATACCATTTCTCATTAAATTAAATAATTGTACTAAAGTCCTGTGCTTATCCATCTGCAGCAGTGTGTTCGCCCTATCGAAAATCGTTACCTAATGCTATTGGGTTATATTATTTAGGCATAGGCTTCGAATCGCAAGTATACAATCTACTTAATCTTTTCGAAGAAACCCCAGTGAATCCGTTCATCCCACTGTCGTGTGAAAGACTATTGAACCAGCTAACATTTTCCACCAACTTTAATTGACTTCAGTTAAACTAAAACGTTTTTTTTTTAATAACCAGGCACGCAGACCTTACTCTGTCCGAGCTACACCTCTCCCACAACCGGATTAGGAACATAACTCGCGAGGTGTTCGGCTCTATGCACATGCTGCAACTCCTTGACCTCTCTCACAACCACATCTTCGATATGGAGTACGACTGTTTTAAGAAGGTCAAGAATCTGCAGGTAAGCTTCCATTATCATGCAGATCTGCCTCTCTCCGAGCTCCACATCTTCCACAATCGGTTCAGGAACATCACTCACGAGATGTTTGGCTCATCAACCTCTCTCAAAACCACATCTTCGACATGGAGTACGACTGTTTTAAGAAGGTCAAGAATCTGCAGGTAAGCTTCCATCATCCAGGCATCTACCTCTCTCCGAGCTCCACATCGTCCACAACCGGGCTAGGAGCATCATTCGCGAGGCGTTTTGGCTCGTCGACCTCTCTCAGAACCACATCAACGCCATGAAGTATGACTGTTTTAAGAAGTTTAAGAACCAACAGGTAAACTGTCACCATGAATCGATTTGCTGCAGTGTTCTGGGACGCACAGAGGGTATCAAATGTAAACGTATATCATCATCACCATCAGCAACAGCCTTTAGACGTCCACTATTGGACGAGGCCTCCCCCATAGAATGTAATGCAGGGATTTACCATAATCACCACGCATGGCAGACGGATTGGTGATCGCAGAATTGGTGTTGAGTACTCGGATGGATGCTGCTGCCCCCTACTTCCCCTGGTGTAATCCCTTAGTCGGTTTTTACGACATCCACGGGAGGAGAAGGAGAACACATACAGATTATAACAAATTAAGTACAAAAAACTCAAGCCTCAACGGAGGGTGACTAAGAAAAACCCAGTGATACGACATACCAACTAATTGTGTTTATGTGTGTGTTAATAGATTTGATTTTCAACCTCTGTGGCGCGGCGGGCGAAGGTTCTCCTGCGACGCAGGAGGTTGCGGGTTCGATCCCCGCCTCGGAACAAATATTTGTGCGATCTGCAGATAATTGTTCCGGGTGTTCTGGGTATTTTCTATGTATAATAAAAATATCTATCTATGTAATGTATTATATTACGTATATCAGTTATCTAGTTGCCATAACACAAGCTCTGCTTAGCTTGGGGCTAGATAATGTTGTGTGAAATGTCCAGCATTTTTTTTTATTATTATTTATTTATTTTGTGTTTCAGATTATAAACCTGTCGAACAACCATCTGATAGAGATGCCGTTAGAGCTATTCCGCGAGATGCAGTCCCTGACGACGGTAGACCTTTCCAGCAATCGCATCAGGAATCTGCCAGATAACTTCCTACCATCATCTTTGTTAGAAAAGTAAGTCAAGCCCTACCTCCCCGTTTTTGTGGCAAATGGCAATGGGAAACGGCAGCCGTATTCTGTATCTCGCGAATGGTTTGCAACAGGCGTAAATTGTGCGTACATTGCTGTTAAACTATAACTTTTGTGTGAGAAAAGTGACGTTTGACAGCAATATGATTGCACATTTTACGCCTGTTGCAAACCTGTCGCAAGATAGAGAATAGCCCTGTGGTAAATCTTGATTTTCCGAATTTTCTGAGCAAAGCTTCACCCTGGTGTGTTCAGGCAGCTGTGCTGTAATAATAACATTGCGTCGTTTGATTTAGATACCATAAAAAGGTCGCCCCCCTCCCCAACTACAGTATCAAAAGGCAATAATAATAATAATATATTTATTTATTCGAACAACTCGGATTCATAAATGTCAAAATCAAATAAATGTCAAAAAATTACAATACTTAAAATTACATTTCTTAAAATTATGTACCTACTGAAAGCAGATACACTACACTAGTCAGTTATAACTAATTAATGCAATGGAGAACGCAACAATGGTGATAACTTTGGCAGCCTTAGCGCTGTCCAAATCTTTTGAAACTTGAAAGTAGGAATATTTAGGTCAAGAAGTTTCCTCTTTTTAAGCGATAAGGCTGCTAAAATAATCCGCATTGTTGCGTTCCCCATTGCCATTTGCTACTGTAATTGGGGGGCTGGTTTTACTTAAAAGTAATAACCTATCTGTAACAATGAACTGTCATTATTTCCAGACTGGATCTATCTAATAATGCGCTGTCCCGAATACCGACAAACTGCCTATCACCGGCCGCCGCAGCAAACCTTGTCGAATTAGACCTCAGTGGGAACACTATTCCCGCTGTTTCGATGTCTGATCTGGTGCAAAGATTTAGGGTAAGTAAACTATACATGTAAAGAAAGATAATATTAAATAGACGAACACATATATAATAACAATTTCGTCCTTCTGCACCGAAAACTCTGAAAGAATTCGACACGTGTTTCGCCTCTCTACGAAGCATCCTCAGGAAAAAAGCCTTGTTTCTAAGTTGACATGCTAGGCTGCTAGATTAAAAGTTGACATGTTGCTTCGCCGAGCGCCGAACAGAAAGCCGAAGTTGTTTCTTTGTTGTTCTAGAGCGCAAAGAGTTAATTTTTTCCTGAGGATGTTTTGTAGAGAGGCGAAACACGTGTCGAATTCTTTCAGAGTTTTCGGTGGAGAGGGGTGGTGTTGTTAATATATATTTGTTCGTCTATTTAATATTGTAGAATGGGTTTCCGCAAAGTCACGCCTGAATCAATAAATTATTGTAAAGAATGATTTACACTAGACTGGGATGGACTCGCGCTGACGAAATTGTATTTGCATAACGGCCTAAGGTCATTAAAATCTAAAAATCGTTTGTTTCTGATCGGTTGACCTAG
The DNA here is from genome assembly GCA_951392215.1 of Epirrita christyi. NCBI lineage: Eukaryota > Metazoa > Arthropoda > Insecta > Lepidoptera > Geometridae > Epirrita > Epirrita christyi. Next base: position 3,669,795 of record OX595842.1, on the reverse strand, counting down.
AAAGCGCAGCAATACCGATCTATCAATGTACTATATTATAAATTCACTAAACAACTTTTATTTCGAAACATGGGTTGTCTGCAACATTGCGCGACGTTGCCAGATACCAGCCGAGATGGATCTGAGACTAAACGGTTGTAAATATTAACATACAATTGTAAAAATCGCATTGTAGTCTTTTCAAATCTTCTGTCCATACTCCAGAACTATGCTCAAGAATGAATCGACACTCAAATTTTTTTTTTTTTTGACAATTTACAATTAAAACTGCCAAAAAAACATATGCTTGTCTCGAGTTAGTTTTAATTTATTTCTGAAATAATTTCTTTAGACATTGCTCTTAAGTCTTTGCTCGTACAAAACAGGCAAATAAACTATTCTTTGCACAATTGATAACTAATTTGTATATAAATTATGCTTGAAAGTAATTTGATCTTTCAACAGATCTAAGTAGTTATTGCTTGAAATAATAACATATGTGAAAGGCTTGAAGCCATTAACAGCTTTAGGAACAACTGTATAGTTTTTAACCCTGGTTTGTCTGTTTGCAGTTTGCCGTATTGTTGTTTTATATATACTAACAGGCACCGTGTGTTTTATAAAATGTTATCATGTTTTTTTCTGGTACAAAGTGAGTTATTCGCGAAAAAGCAATGGCAGCGATAATGGGCCACTGGCCACGTTTATATCCCTACGCGATCCACGGTTAATAGAAACCCATTGAGGCTCTGTCTACCCCTTCTGGGATACAGGCGTGTGTTTATGAGCGTACCAGTTTTTTAGAAATCACAGGTGATTTTAATAACTCAACCACTCTTATCACGAAATCGTTAAAATTCGTGGCTACCGCAGTGACCGCAACCACACTCGATAATATTTGCTTCTGAAATAACTATATAGAGTAGGTACAACATAGATATAAAATTCTTGACACGTTCCGTCCGAAAAATACAAAAGTATCCGAAAACATGATGACATTTCGCCGCGTAGTTTGATAAAGGCTCGTTTGCACGACAGAACGAGCAAGGCGAGTGGCCAGAGGAACCGGATTACAGCGATGAGTACATGTACCACACTGCTAGGCGCGATCACACCAGAGTGTTCAGCCAGAAGAAACAGTATCCACAGAATATACTCTACAAGGTAGCTATTTGGTTGCACGCTTTTGATATTCTGTGCGGAAAGAGAATAAGCTTGGAGGTAAAGGAAACTAGCAATATGCTAGGTTCGATTTTTACCCAACGCATCCATATATTAATTTATTTTTAATTTACTCTTTCCATTTTTATTATGTAAAAGTATCAAGATATTGTCGAGCTATAAAGACGAGACATTGTTGCTGTGAACACAAAATTGGTAATCAAGCACTGAAATGCTGCTGAACTGCTTTCCATCTGGTGGGCCGTAAGCTTGTCTGCTTGCCAAGTAGCATAAAAAAAATGCCCTCATTTCCCACGACTATTCTCATTCTGCACAGGTTATAATAAAGTATATTTTTATGATACGGAACTGGCTGCGCGGTTACTGCTGTCTATTCCAACTGCAATACTACCTAGTAAGTCTCATGTGCCTGTAATATCACCATCCTTCAAACCGGAACTCAGTATTGCAGAGATGCAACCAAGGCCACTTGTTCCAAGAACCAGATTACTGAAGAAGTATCTACAGAATACAAGGTAGGTTGTTTGCACGCTTTTGAGAATAAGAACTTTATTCGTGCGTCCACTATTGTGTAGCTGCAAATACTGAACAACACTTTTTAATACTTGATGCGTTTATGATCTATGATCTGATCACGTAATTATTGAACATTCAATTCACAATCTAATCTCATCTTAGTCAACTGTCACGCGTACTGCGTGCGTAGACGTAGTAACTATTACATAATCATCGCATGCATCGTTATCTTTCTCGCTCTAACGAACGCCTTCCTGAGCGACAGAAAGGTTGATGCTAAATTGAAAGTTGACTGAAATGAGATTATACCATGGCAACGTTGTTATTCCTCATGCCAAATTGCCAAATTACAACGTTGCTAGAACTGATCTTGTTTAAAAAATAGATCTAATATCGAAAATGGCACTACGAAAAGTGAAATGTACAAACGTGGACGCAGCATAAAGTTGTAATTTTAATGACCTACGTAGAATTAATTCCTTATTTTGATGCACTAGCTAAGCACTGTATTTTTTGCACAGTTTTTTTCTTATTTTATATATTCCCATCGTAGTTTTTACCTGTCTCTTTGAGAAACAGTTGGTCAGTGATTTTCCTTACAGGTTTTTTTTTCTTTTGAAATTAGTGTCTAGATCAGACTAGCGCAGGTTAGTGGTGTGTGGCACAAAAAAAATAGGCGTAAAGCCAGCAGTGGAAGCGAAGTAAGAAGTTGATAAACTATGACAGAAAAATTAAATAAATAATCTCAATTTTATAAAACGACAACTATACACCACGTTCTTTACAATTCTCCTGCTGATGTTTCATTGACCATTTAGAGGCCCAAAGCACCGACCCTGACCTTTCTCGAAGGTCGTGAGGCCTCAACATGACATGGCATGTAGACATGAGGAAAGACCTCTAAATGGTCAGCGAAACGTCAGCAGGAGAATAGTACATGGTGTTTAATAGTAATTTTCCTAAAATGATGCCAAGCCAAGATAATTACAATTCTATGCCTACTGCACACACCTCTCCCCGTGAAATACCATGACGAAACAATTACCGTCTTCCCATGACCGATACAATGGGCACGTAAGAATGCCATGCAAGGTATTCAGAACGAAATATATGCCAAAAACTTTGACCTAAACCAGGTTCATCGGTTCATTGTGTTGCAGCAAATGACCTTAAAGTTAATTATGTAAAACGTGAAACTGTCGTGTACCGTTATGTTAGTGTGAGGAAGGATGCGGATCGCACTCACCCTGAAGAAGACCCTGGATTAGACTCGAAACCAGTTAGTGCCTCCAACAGTGGTGAAAATTTACTGTTATACAAAATAAATGATGTAATTCACGAAAGTTATATTAGTAACAACCTTGAAGTCCTAATTGACTTAATTTTTCTTTGCAGTCTCTAGCCTGGCTAGACCTATCAGATAACCATCTGGTCCGCATCGAAGGCGGGTCCTTCTCAGCTCTACCCAGACTGCGGTGGTTGGATCTCAGCAACAACCTTCCTTTCAACAATGGAGATAGAAGCAGCAGCCTCTTCAAGGGACTCGAGAGGAGACTCTCTCATCTGGGACTGAAGAATGTTAGCTTGTCTTCGGTAAGAAAACACTGCTATTAATATTAAATTGCCATCCGTCCCGATATATCTCCTACCGGACGAACTATCACCGTATTATCCCTCTGTCCCAACGTTCCGAAATTGACACAAAACGTCCCAATTTTCATAGCATTTGGTCATATTTTTTTTTGCAATTCGTCCCAACGACACCCCAATGTTGTTTGTATGATCGTGAGCGTTGGTCCGTAGCGCGAACAAGTGGCTCTGACGGAAGACCAGTGTTGGTTGCTAGCTTGCTAGTCAATCAACTGATGCTGAGGCAGAGCAAATTTGTTACTGGAGTTACACTTCGTACCTTTCGGGTCTGTTTCCTTTTAATCTAAGTTTATTATGTGTTTCTATGTAACTCCTGTATACAAATAAATATATATTCTATTCTATTCTACGACTTTATGGCAACCCTTTTCATGACTGACATTTCTAATCCATTTATTCAGTTACCACCAATGTCGCTGCCAAAACTGAAGAGTCTGGACCTATCGTACAACAACCTGCCGTCCATTCCGCCCGACACGACGGCCAACCTCACACGGCTTCGAGCTCTGGATCTTTCATACAATGACCTCACAACTATACCTGTGGTAAGTCTGATGGTCTAGCTAGTGGGATCGTCTTCCGATCCTAAGGTCGTGAGGTCAGATCCCGGTCGTACCATGGAATTTTTCTACTCCAAAAAATTTACAAGTTTATATGCTCTCGAACAAAACAAATGTCGACAAATGTTTGTATAATCTGCAAATATTTGTTGCGGGTCTGGGTGTTATGGTACCATGGTAATTGTAGTTCCTGAAACCCACGACACAGGGAATCCTAGTGTGATATCAAGTCTACGTATGTGACTGTTGGGTGTTATGTTATGTTAACCTAAGTAGTATGGCTAATGTTTCCTCATTTTAGGCAACACACTCACTGAGTGAACTCCGATGGCTGTCACTATCAGGGAACCCCGTCTCGGCTCTGATGAACACGAGCCTTTACGGAGTGTCACCGCGTCTGGAATACCTCGACGTGACGCGACTGCATCTGAGGATCTTTGAGGTAAAATAAACTTTATTCCCTAGCGCTTAGAACCTAACCTACTGCTGATGCCAATGGTAAGCAGATGGTAATGCCACCATTGAATGCGCGAGCCACGTCCTGCACGCTAGTCTGCAAATTGAATTCTAGCTGCTCTTTGACTCAACAGTCAAAACACTTATACGCCATCAACGCCATGAATTATGTAGCACTGTATGTTTATATAAATATATTTATCTATACCCTGATTTTTTATCTTAAACATTTTGATACATTAGACATTTGAATTGTCAAGGTATGCCACTGTGTGTATAAGTGTCATGTATGTGTATCATATGTGTATATACACAAATGATACACATAAAATCTTTGTTTAAAAAAAAATACTATTTTATCATACTAGTTGGATATATAATTATTATAAGTATTATAAATATCAATTTATTCTATTGTACTTGCGATTGTGATTATTACTAAGATGTACGCCGCCGTCCTTATTTGTTTAATAGATCCTGTCCATTCAAAGATAATGTCTGGAAGATAGCGCTCTTAAGCGATAAGACCGCTCATTGTAACTCTAATTTGAAATACAAAGTGTATATCTTTTTTTTTTGTTTTGTGTATATGGTGTACAATAAAGTTAAATCTATCTATCTATCTATCAACTTCCACTGTTTAAAAGCACCCCGCTCTGTGTATTCTTTATAGAATATTACAATGTAACTTTCCATTTCAGTACGGTGTCTTCAGCAAAATGTACGCATTGCGTACCCTCAAAATCACCTCCTACTCTAACATTCGAGACTTCAACGTACCCAGAATGCTGACCTACAACGCTGCCTTAGAAAACCTACTGGTGGAAGTCGACGGCGCAGGCATTGAGTATGGGAAGGAGATGTATGGAGCACTTCCTTACAAACTGAACAATATCACCATCACTGGACGAGCGCTGAGATACTTGACGCAGTATCTGCTAAGCGTAAGTTTTATGAACTAGTCCAGTGGGTGGGCAAACTTTTTAATTGGGGGCCAGAAAGTTTAAGAAATTTCAGAGGAGGGCCAGAATTATTGGAAAAATGCATTTTGTGTTGAATTTTTAACCGACTTCAAATAAATGAGGAGGTTGTCAATACGGTTGTATTTGCTACTAGACTAGTTACTAGTCCAATACTGCCCACTGCTGGGCGAAGGTCCTATGGGTAGGTGCAAATGAAAAAAGATATAAGAATGGATTTGGGAGAGTGTAATTGACGACCTCTGTGGGGCGGCGGGTGAAAGTTCGCCTGCGACGCAGGAGGTTTCGGGTTCAATTCCCGCCTCGGAACAAATATTTGTACGATCTGCAGATATTTCTTCAGGGTGTTCTGGGTATTTTTCTATGCATAATAAAAAATATATATCTATGTAATGTATTGTATTAAGTATATCAGAGACCTTAGACAAAGTAACATTCTATTAGCGATGACGCCAGTAGAAAAGTCCAAAATGTATGGAATTGAAGTTAGCTATCGATATGTCACGTGGTCTATTGTATTGTATTACGACTGTAGAAATGTAATCGCTTCGAAGCGAATGGCGTTTGGCTAGGCCTGCAGTTATCTAATACATAGCACAAGCTCTGCTTAGCGTGGGGCTAGATAATGTTGTGTGAAATGTCCAGCATTTATTTATTTTAATTTATATCCGTGCCGTGGTGTGTCCGGCCTAAGAAGAAACCCCTCCATCTCCTCCCGTGGATTTTGTAAAAGCCGACTAAGAGATTACACCAGGGGATGGGCAGCAGCATCCACCTGAGTACTCAACATGAATACTGCGATCACCAATCCGCCTGCGAAGCCTGATGATTATGGCAATTCCGCCCATTGTATTTATGGGGGAGACCTCGTCCAACAGTGGACGTCTAAAGGCCGGTGATGATGATGATAATGATGATGAATGTATATTAGAGCATGGTCTTTGACATCGCGAGAAATGTCCAAACTGCCTTACTCTCCTCTCACATACTGATCAGCTGCTCGCTTCGCTCATGTTGCCTGTGCAACGGCAATCCTTGTTCCTCTCACACACAAATCGTAAATATGAGGCATTCTTGTTGCGGGATCCTAAACAACATTCAATTTTACAAAACATAACACACATAGGGGCACAGTTTGCTGATGTTGCAAATTGGCCCGCTCCCCACTAACCTGTGGCTCGGCAGGCTAGTCTCTAACCGTCCGCCACCGAGAAAAGTTTCTAACCGTCCGTCTACATAATAAATATACGTTTATATAGTGAATAGACGTTATAATTGATTCCTCCCACCGAAGGTCCTGAACATGAAGATAATAATCCGAGAGTCCAAAAGAAGTACATCTCTGACACACCCAACAAGCACTACATAGTCCTAATCCCACACTGGGATTCCTTGTGTCGTACCTTGGTACCATAACACCCAGACCCGGAGAAAATATTTGCAGATTAAGAAAACATTTTTCCCGCAGCGGGAATCGAACCCGCAACCTCTTGCGTCTCAGCCGGCTACTCGCCCGCTGCCCCACAGAGGAGTCGAGTTTCCTTCAGAAAAGAAGAGATAAGAGAGAAATAACAATTTATTCACAAAAATAATGTGTGTTCACAGGGTGTTCAATCCAAACAACTTCGTCTGACAGTTTACAACACGTCAGTGGAAGAGATAGCGGGTGAAGTGTTCTGGAGACCGGGTCGTCTTAAGAACCTGACCCTGGATGTACGAGGGAATTACATAGCACGCGTGCCCAACCCTGGACACCGGGAGTGGCCAGGCGTTCCCAATAACGTGTTTCTACAGGATATACTTGTAGCTGGGAATCCGCTAGCATGTGACTGTGGAATAGGGTAAGAATACTATATGTACAGTTTTACTACCTAGACACCCCTTTGACCCTCCCAATGACCCCCTTTTACCCCCCAATGACACCCCTTTTGTTAAAAATGCTCTGTGGAATAGAGTAAGATATTTTCACCCCCACAATAACCGTTTCTATGAATAGATCCTTCCCATGACCCCCTCTTTTGGCCATTCCAATGGCCCACCTAATGGACCCCTTTTCCGAAAAAAAGGAGGTTAATGCCCTGTTAACCCCTTATTGGAAAAAAACAGTAAGGGCTTTATTCATAATAATTTTTTAAACCTGTTTTAGTTAAAATAATTTTTGTTCCGTTCTGTCTTATGTAAAATGGCATAAGTCAAAACAAGACAAAAGCTTTTTTTACTAAAATAGGTTTAAAAAATGATTATGAATAAGGGGGTAAGTATACAACCCACAGTGGAAGAAAAAGGTGTTCTGGAGAAGGCTATTGTCGAGCAGGGCATTTACCAACACTCCTCTTTTTGATCGTATTTGTCCCAACTATATGACAAAGACCCCTTTCTCGTCACACGAAAGTATAACTTTTTCTAATTTCTACAGATGGATAGAAGCGTGGGACAGAAAGAGACGACAATACCTCTGCAGCAGCCCGTCCAAGTGTGTATCAACCAGAGATGATTCACGGTTCGCAACCTGTCCTACATGGGACAACCGGACTTTGACTGATGTAAGTTCCTTCTTAAGTGCTTCTTTCACTATATCTGGATAAAGCCACCTGTCAAGTTTGTTACCCAGGGAAGGTCAGAGTCAGGAAGTGATTTACGTGGTATTGTAGTTAATTCTAATAATAATAACAATATTTTTACTTCAGGCTACATGGAAAATGTACAATAAATTATGTCTATACAATAAGTCCGTAAAAATATATACCTTATAGACCGATTAAATCTATCACTTAACATCTTTTGGGGGAAGTCATAGAGAAGGTTAAAGAATAAGAAGGGTGGGGGGGGGCTAGTTTGCGTTTTTTCTTCACATTTTTGCTCATAAATCAGAAATTCAGGAATTCTGCTTTTTACCTTGGTACTTCCCGTAATACAACTAGAAGTGCAATGGGTTTTTTTGCCCGTGGTACTACCATCTTGTCTAGTTGTGCCATGCATGGATCACCACACATACAATTTTGTTTCAGGTGATAAAAAGAGACCTCGATTGCGACTGGAGTAGGGGTTTCTTGCAATCCCCCAACACGTACATAGTGCTCGGCACGACCTTGCTCATGATGCTCTGGTTCTGAGGACTGTTCTGGCTACTTGGAGTCTACGAGGAATACCACCGAATACTGGCAAGGATATACGGAGTGTAGACCACGGGATGAACACCAGTGCTACGTGCATGTACCTAATACGTACACGGACGTAATATGTGCACGTACTTTAAACGTACATGTACACGTATTGCGTAATAGTAGACGTTTACACGTAGTTCGTACACGTGCACACGTATTTCGTACACGTGCACGCGTATTTCGTACACGTATTACGTACACGCACTTCGTGTCGAAACCAAAGATGTGTACAAAACATTTTAATTTTAAACTTAATTTTCATAGGAATGGCGATCTGATATCGAATAATCGAGGAATCGATATTAATATATCTATTAATCGGTTTCATGGATAACAAAACACAATCGACGATTTAAATCTTGAAAGAACGATCGATCGATCGAGTCGATTTACCTGATCAATCCGATCAAATCAGTAATCAACTAATATTTTAAAGAAAATCGCTATATTTGCTTTATATCAATCTAAAATACAGTTGTAAATAACTAAAATAGCTAAAACTCAACGAGTGAGATAACAGTACCTGTCAGTGGCCTATCTTCTTATCCTATTAGCCAAGCGTAGTGTAAGAGACAAGAGTTTATATGACGGATATTGAGTGAAGTAGGTGAAGTGAAGTGAAGCCTATAAAATGTGATGTATTATTAGCGGTGTGATCTCAATGGATTGAATCTTGAGTGCTGACATGATTCCACAGTGACCAGCGGTTTGTTATTATTGTTACTCTTTTTGTGTAGTTTAAAGTAAAATGTTTGGTTTATTCATTAAGTCCACGGCCTTACAAAAAAAAATACATTTTTATGTCACTATTTATATGACATTTAAAACGAGAACATCACTTGTATCACTTGTAACAAACTGGTTCAACGTGTTACTAATTGGTGCCACTTGTAACCATATGGTTCAACTTGTTACCAACTGCTGCTACTTGTAACAAATCGGTTCAACTTATACCGATTGGTTCCTTTTGTTACCGACTGGTTCAACTTGTTACCATCTGGTGCTACTTGTAACCAACTGGTTCAACTTGTTACCAACTGGTTGCATTTGTTACCGACGGTTCCATTTGTTACCAATTGGTTCAACTTGTACCCAAATGTTTGTCTAGTTAGTATGTAGCTCCGCTAGTTACCGGTTACATTAAAACTATGTAGTTTTCAATTTTAGAAGCATAAGTCGGTTTGTTTTCAAGAGTCTATTATAATAAACTGTCAAAAACGTTTGTATTGTCTATCAAATTATTTTATAATTTAGATCTAACATTGAGCGGTAAAAACGGAAATAAACATGCTATAGTTTGACCACTCACTCTTATTAACACTTCACTGTATTTCGCGACAACCATTTCCATACAAATGGAGGAGTATGCTAGTACCGCAAGTTTTGATCGTAGCTTTTAAGTAATTGTGATGGATTCAGCACCCCGATATCTATTCTTCTAATTATTTATGTTTGAAATTTAATTTTGATTCTCGATTTATGCACGTATTAAAGTCTACGCACGTATGAAAACTTTTAAAAGTTTTTATCATAATGTTAAAGAACTCCCTTTTCCGCATTCGAACTCTATTGGTGGTCCATTATGAGAGCTGAGAGCTGTCTGGCTAAGGCGTTGTCCTAATAGAACGCGAATGCGCGATGCTAGCGATGCGACCATCGCGTGTTCGCGCGACGTCAAAAACTGGGTGTCCTAATAGAACGCGAATAGGCGATTACGCGAATCTCGCTCGCACGATTTGACGACGGGAGCGAGCGTGACCGTGGACTAGGGCAGTGGCACGGTCGAAACCAACAACCATGGACGTCAGACACGCAAAATTTTTGCTGTCGGGAAATATTTGGATGACGTTTTGTTTTGGTACCACGCTGACGTTTTCGCACGAATTTCAATTAGGACACCTATTCAAATTCAATATGTTTGATCGCGCGTTCGTACGAACTAAGTTCGCGCGAATAGAGTTTAAACATTTGAGTGGCGCGACCGCGTCGTGCGATTGTCAGTTAGGACACCTATTAGAGTTCAATATGTTTGATCGCGTGTTCGTACGAGTAAAATTCGCGCGAACTTACGATGATCGCGCATTCGCGTGCTATTAGGACAACGCCTGAGTAGTCAGCCAGCCTAACTCCGTCCAGAAGCACAGAAGTTTTCTGGGGTCATCGCAGGCTTCGCGGAGTGACCTCGGCTTTTAGAGGATTTTTTCACGCTGAGCTGCTACTTGATTTACCATAAAGGCAAAGTTACATGTGTGTGTATGTGTATATAGAAGCATAGATATTGGAGAGCTTAATCTATCACAGATTACATTTTACAACCTAATCTCTCGGTGCTAGCATACTTCTTTGTTTGTATTGTTGATAGTGGTGGCCACGTAATACGGCGAAGTGCAACCTTAAGGCATATACCAGATAGAAGAGACATAAGGCGAGGACGAGGCGAAGACGTGATGCCCCATTGTATTTTCATGCAGTATGTAACGAAGATGGGGCGCGGGCGTAGGGTGTTATTCCAGGCATTCCCGTTACAATAGATCAGACTATAGCAACAGAAACGTATCCGTCCCGTCGCTTCTGTATAGTTTTAAAAAGTTGTAGCTTCGCCATGTCCGTCTGCCGTCCGCGACGCGTACACGGATAAAAGTTAAATAAGCGTCTCTTCTATCCGGCTTGCGCCTGAGTGGTCAGACAGCGATGTGTACAAGTGCACTAACGTGTCACAATAAGCATTTACGTGGTTTTATAGGTAAGGCGACGAAAGCAATGACTTAGAGTTACGTAGACTGCATTCTCTCGAATGATGTGTTCGTCCACTAGGCGTATATTATTTATAGGTGTATTCATTTTTAGATATAGATGTAGATTTGTTAAGGCTTATTTTTGCCTTTGTGTAGAATCGACACAAAAGCATAACGACACTAAGCTAACGAGTAGGTACATAACAGTAACAACTCGACACATGTTATAACTAGCATCAGCCCGCGGTTTCGCTCACGTGGTACCGAGATAAAAAGTACCCTATGTGATAATGGAGGTCTCCTTCTATCTCTACCAAATTTAATCGAAATTGGTTCAGCCATTACGCCGTGATTTAGTAACAGACAAACATATAAAATGCTATACTTAAAATAAATACGAGTAGAATATAAATGGGATAAGTAGCCTTGTGTCGATTCGACACAAAGACAATACAATTTTAACCATTTTATGGTTGGTTTACACTAGTCTAGTAACTGGCATGATTACTGGAGCCATGTCGTTTGTTTATGTCCAGACAATTTATATACAGTGTGAACCAAGCGTTATTATTGTCATTCGCTCTAACGTATCTAATGATTATTACTATCAAAAAACGTCGTTACAACGTTTTTGGAGATTCTGAACTTAATCTGTACAAAAATTATTATCTTCATAGAGTATTTTCTCGAAATTCTTCAAATAGCCCTCTAAAATACTGTTTTAATTGTTTAGCTGTTTACAAATTCTATCTGGTTGGCGTTGAAACATATTTTATAACGTTAAGTAATTGTTCGTAGCTGTATATTACGAAGTATGCTGATTACATGTCATCGTAAGAGTTTAAGGTGTAATCGACTGAATTAAATGATTTGAGTGGCTGCTAGAAAAGAGGGTGGTTGGAAAAGAGTGATGTCAAAAGAGTAATCCATTTTGTTACTTTTAATGGCTGTTTTTCATAGAAACATTGGAATGCGCAAGGTATCCAGTTAGCTAAGTATTGAGTAACAGTGGTGTAGACACAACCATCATTACCGTGAAAAGTAAAAAAAAATACCGTTCGTGGTAGCCAGTTAGTTTGTTTGATGATGTGACGTAGATATCTGTGCTTAAAATTAAATCTAATTTTCAAATTTTAACAAAACTATGTTCATGAATGAAGACTAAATTAGTTTAACATTTTATATTTATTATTTGGCGCTAGTTGGGACTGGAAAAAAAAACGATTCATGTTAAAAACGAACGAAGAATGTTTGGGCAAAATACAAATATAATTTACTCTTTTTGAACCACCCTGGTAAAATGTTGTAAGTTGTCTTAGTGGCTTGTTTTGTGCTGTCGCTATTTATATTGTTTTTTATTATATTTTTACTGTTGTTTTTACGCACGCTAGCAATAATTTATCACGATGTTGTACATTTTACTAAAGGCTGCTTGCATTTACGATGATTTGCAAATTTGTTTTTTTTTTCGACCGGTGTGGCGCTTACAAATGTGTGCAGGTTTTGTGAAGGTAAACAAGCGCTGAAAACTTCATTTTACATTGTATGCAGCCTTAGCTTTGAGCGCGTTTATATGCTGAGTGATTTTAATTGAATACCTCTTCTTCAGTGGTCCAGAGATAGTTGTCAGGCCTAATGTTTGCTTTTGTTTTCAATCCCATTGTGTCCGCACCTTCATAGACTAATGTCTGGTTAACGGCATTGTTCTAGTTGCTTTTCATCTATATCTACTTAACTTTATCAAATTGAATGTTCATCCATTTTACGTTAGTGCCGTGGTCGCTCAGTGAAAACCTTTGATTCGAAGTTTCAAATCTGACATGGGCATTAATAGAAACTCAGGTGCTAAGTACCCATTTTTATAAAGTTTGAAATGAGTAAGTACACGTTACTGTTGTCCATGGACCTAGCCACTGGATTAATGTTTTATTGCCACATAAGATTTTTCCGGTTTAATTTGGTATTGAAAACAAAGGGAATGTCGCAACAATGAATATATTTTGTGATATATATATTAACTCTAATCCTTCTATTTTTGATATCGCCTACAAAAAAATATTGCTGAACTAAACTGGATTTGTAGTTTAGCTGATTTAAATATCACCAAAAATTACTTGTGGCAGGTTTACACGAAGCTACTAGTCAGTATTGAAAGCACTCGACCGAGCGCACTATCCTGACACTTTCATCTACTTGCCTAGTGTAAATGTGGCATAACTGCTTAACGTAGCTAATTGCATCGTCAATTTTAAAGTAAAATAAATAGTGTAGCTTCTCTGAAAAGTTCTTGAAAGTTCAAACTCTAGTTTAAATATTTTCTTGATAACAATACCTAGATTCTTTACATAAAAGTTTTATCGTAAAGGCTTAGCCTTATATTGTAAGAATTATTTCTTTATTTCTATATATAAAGAAATCTTTATATATCTTATCTAACTATGTTCCGCTAAAAGAAGCTTCTAAAATAATTTGAAAATTACTTATTAGACATAACTATTTATAGAAACACCTATTTTGAAAATGACTTCTGAGCAAGGTCCCATTGTGATGTAGTTAGTGCCAACTAAATGGTTTCTTAACAGTTATTCAGTATAATATTTTATTTGCTATTGAAATTAGTGTCGTGAACTTTACAATGAACTTGCGTGGTAACGAATTACCTCGTTTAGCTGGCTCTATAGCCATCTATAATGGAATTTTCTTTGGAAAATAAAATGTTAAGAATATTAAAAAATTATTAAAAATTATTATTTATGTATATTTTTTTGAAACCTACCATTTCAACGAGCAGACAAATATTTTGATAAGTTTGTATTAACCTGTAAATATTAATTATATTATATAGATAATATTCCTAAGTCTAACGCAACGCGATTTCTATGATTTAGAGTTATTTTGAATGAGATCGAGGAATGTTTTGTCTTCAATATTTACTAACAAATCTAAAAGATAGAACTATATAAAATAGGTAATCATTGAATTATTAGTGTATTAAAATAAATTATTGCCGAATATTATTTCATTGTTTTATTCATACTTAAACCCGTGACACGATTTAAATCCAAATTTTCTCAGGTGACAAGGAGAAAGCAATTTAGCAATTTTTCGACCGGCAAATGAGTAGAGCCACGAATTCAAAAGCAGCGCAATCGCGGTTAGAGCTCTATATTATATAAGCGTCAGTGCGCCGCGCGGGTCAGCTAAGCTGGACAGTCGAAGCTCTACTTATGCGCCTACGTTCGCCCGATCGGGCAAGTTGAAACCTACGCTTTATGTGCATACGTTGCACATATGACGCGCGTTAAATATCTACCTTTGCCGTAGTTTGTCTGGCCATAGAACCCTGTCTCTCCTCCCGTGGTTGTCGTAAAAGCCGGTCTACGGGATTATACAAAGGGATGGGCAAAAGCATCCACCTGATTACTCAACACCAATCCGACTACCAAACGTGGTGATTATGGCAATTCCCCTCCTTTGTATTGCATGGGGGGATTTTTCCCCGTGATCCCACCGCGCTAGAATGGAATGAAGTTTTTAACAGAATATAGGAAAATAGTTAGAAAAATGCAATCTGAGAGTAAAAGTTTCGTATCATATTTATTTTAGCTAGTTCGCTACAATAGTTTTGTTTTTTAATTCCATCTCTAGCGCGGTGGGACCACGGGGAAAAAAAATCCCGTGGTCCCACCAGTGGGTCATAGCAGTGGGTCCACGGGGAAAAACCCGCATGGGGGAGGTCTCGTTTACAGTAAACGTCTAACGGCGGATTATAATATACCTACCTTAGATAGTCTAACGCCCGTACACTAGTATAAGTAAAACTGCTGTGCATAAAAAAAAAGAACAGTAGGAAAATCCGTAGAATGAAACCATATTGAAATAAAAATAGTTGGTCGACCTTCTGGTTTTATGTATACCTAATGCTCTATCTATCAAACCAACCCTTATCAAAGCAGCCCTTTTCTCGCTATTATAGGATATCATCCTTTATTAAATATGCATAGATCGGGTGTAAACTTCGTTCCTATTCACAGAATCATTTCTCAAAGAGGGAAATTCTGGGAGAAGCATTATTGGATTCGCGTTAGAATTTTATGAATTCGCATGTCGGTACCTAAAGACTTTGAGTCTTAGTCTCAGGTATCGATTTGCGAATTACTTATTATAACTATGCTACTATTTAAACTGTCTTATTATTATTATTTTTTTTATTATTCAATAGGATGTATCGATTAAAACCATTAATCTAAAAAAAGCCCATCAAAGAAAAGGTTTTTGAACTTATATTCAGTAAGTAAAATTTTCTTTCGCTTATAATTTATTTCAGGGAGCTACCTTGGAAAATCATCAAAAGTGGGAGGGGTACCTTATATACAAACCAGATATTTTGTTGTGTAGTTTTTTCGCAACAACTTGAACCACTCCTATTTTTTGAACTGTTCATACATTTTTTTATACCTACTAGGTATTTGTCAAGCAAACATGCATAGGGCCCATCTGATGAAAAGTAGTAACCGTAGCCTTTGGACACCTGCAACACCAAAAGCTTCAAGCCCTGAGACATAAAGATAAAAAGTCTCATGTGCCTGTAATTCCGTAAACTGAACAGTAAAGCAGGTGCCAGCTTCTCTTCTTGAGAGTGGTTATTCTTATGACAGAGCAGGCGGTGCTGCGTGGTACCTACCTATAATATTATAAGCTGATGCAGAATAACCAGTGATAAGAGACAAGAAATCGATACTACATAACAAAATTTGGTAGGCACATTAACGAAACTAGGTACTTACTTATACCTACAGTGTATTAGGTCCCAGGTTTTAGTTTTTCGAGAAAATAAAACAACAAAAATGTACACGAAATGACATCAAAATTCATGTGAATAAAACATTCACCACACTGTTGTTTCTTCAAAAAGTATCACATTTTGTCAACATTTTGAATATTTCAGGAGGGGTTTGAACCCCCAAAACCCCCCTCCTGGCTACGCCCATGAGGTCCTCTTCCAATTTTATCATTATCATACCTACTCGAATACTTCATAAGATACAATAACCATATTACTTGTTATCAGCAATTGCTACAATCCAATTGCTTTCGCTGCGGGACGTCTGTCCAATTGCCATTGCATCTACAGACGATTGTGAGTAGGTACTTGCTCCAGTGAAAGTATTATTGCTCAGACAAGAGGAAGACCAAAGATCGCTCTGACCTTTCATCATTTGTAATTATAGTGTCATATATCTACCCATCTAGAAAACAGGTTACCTAGGTATTATTTAATAGGTACAATGGGACCTATACCCACTTACTAAAGCCTATAGATACCTTAGGTATCTTTGCTTAATTATCAACATAATCTTATTGTGTGCAGGCACATGAGACTTTTCATCTTTATGTCTCAGGGTCGGCAGCACCCGTGTGATGCCCTGATGTCTCTGGTGTTGCTGGCGTTCATATGCCACGGTAACTACTTTCCATCAGTGGGGCCGTGAGCTTGTTTGCTTGCCATGTAGTATTAAAAAAGGCTTTTTTTAATATTTATTTCGATGTAATCTGTGACGCGGTGGGCGAGTAGCCGGCTGCAATTTGATTGCTATTTACTATTGAATCTGAGAGACAAAACTACCCCTCGTTCAAGGCTTTTCCAATTTTCTGTCCATTAATTATCTGACCCGACTCAATCGCCTGATTAACGGATCAACGGATCTCTATCGTCTTATTTATAGTGACCTACTTACGGAGAATGAATTGTTTCTAAAAATTAATCTACCTAGGTAGGACTTAAATACAAACTGAATATAGGTATCCTGATAAAAACCGATCAAGTGCGTAGAGTCGTGTGGGGAGGGTTCCGTATAAGTACCTAGGCCATAGTGCCATAGTGACCATTAGACCAATTTAACTTATTATTCCTCGGTGAAAGTGAGAGAGGTCACCGATAGCTATCAAAAGGGCCCTTAGGTAGGTAGGTACACCCTTTTGCACGCGAACGAATATTGCTTCTAATTTAGGTAATATTTCTTCAAACTCCATGAAACTTTGTACACATAATAACTACACTAATATCTAGACCTGTGGTGCATTGGTTTCTTATAATGTTATATGGTTAACTAATAAATTATTGATTATTTTTTGAAACTGACTCACCACTGCTAGAGCTTAGTGTTGTCACGGGTCTAGATATTAGTGTACTAATCATGTGTACAAAATTTCAAGGAGTTTGATGAAGTAATAGCTAAAATAGAAACGTTGCGGGGAGTCGGTGGATGGAGGTGGCTCAAGACCGTTCGTCGTGGCATTCTAAGAAGGAGGCATATGCTCAGCAGTGGACTTCTACGTGCTGATGATGATGATCTTGATGATCAAAGTGATTATATAAGTATTCCAAGTTACCAACAAGACAAACCCAACCGAATCACCTTATTATCCATTAGGTCAAATAAACCACATTTAAATGGAAAAAATTAATCAAATTAATGTTGGTAGCTGAAGCACATTGCCATGTTCTTTTATTGTGTAGCGCGTCAACACGAAAATGCCATTACCTACTTCAATGTTTTCTTTGTTACTATACCTGAGTTACGTGTGGCGTGCTGGTCTATTCTTAGGCCCCTATATAGGTATAGCTGTAAGTACTTATGTAAGAAAGAAAGAAGTAATTTAAATATACAAACTGTAACAACATAATTAAATAATAAAGCATACGCTACACGCTTGGTTTCAAAAGAAGAAGAAGAAGGTTAATTATTATTAATTATTAAATTATAATGGGGAACTTTTTGGGCAGCCTCAGCGCTATCTAAATCTTATAATACTTGAATAGGGGAAATTCCTTGACAAAAAAACGAAAAAAAACAAAAGTAAAACAAGTTTATGAGAAGAGGAACGCTGCCATGTACGTACAGGTTTGTACAATAAGCCCTGAGCTCAGCATGTGCTGTGAACTAGTACACAGAGCTAATTTTCAGCACAAGGCTCAGAGTGACGCACGTACCTACATAATTAAACAGTAAAATAGTAAAGTTAAATGTACCTAGTGTACAGGTGCTACCTACCTGAATAAGTTTATTTTTCGTTCGGTAGTCATCAATACAGGTAGAAATACAATGGGAGATTTGCCATAATCACCATCGCTTGGCAGGCGGATTAGTGATCGCAGTATTGGTGTTGTGTACTGTGTATGCTGCTGCCCATCCCCTGGTGTAAACTCTTAGACGGCTCTTACGATATCCACGGGAGGAGACGGAGGTGACAATTCTTGGGCCGGATACACCACGGTGAGAACACACCAGGACACACCTCGGCAGAGGACACACCACGGCAGAGGACACACCACGGCAAAGGACACACTACGGCAGAGGACACACCACGGCAGAGAACACACCACGGTAGTAGACGGTAGAGGAAGTACTACCACTATACCTATTTCTGCTGCCAAGCAGTAGGTGTTCGCCTTACTGTTTCGGTTTGAATGGTAAGGGTGCAGATGAAATTACAGGCACATGAAACTTTTCACCTTTATGCCTCAGGGTCGGCAGCGAGCGTGTGATGCCTCTGGTGTTGCAGTCCATAGGCTACGCGCGGTAACTACTTTCCGTTAGGTGGCCCGTATGATTGTTTGCTAGCCAAGTAAAGAAAAAAAAAGATTATCTCTTTATTGCGTAAAACAACAGGTCTAACACAGAGACATACAATTTTTTTACAAAATAATTGCACTATGGGCGGTCTAATCGCTAATAGCGATTTTTACCAAACAACCTGAAGATGAAGAGAAAATTCATTACCAAATCAGTCCAATACATATATTTTACATTACAATCTAACTCCTCCTCGAAATCTTATCATTCGGTGCTACATACAACATAAAATTAACAGACGACGGTCCACCCACGTACCAAAGCTTACATTCTACAGCAATGGAGAGCCCCAACGTGTAATTCAATATTTGTATCCCTATTACTGGTGAGTTTTCTGTCCGAAGCGGGAATAAACCTGGATCAAACCCTGGAGGATCGGGGAAGTATCGTATTCTCCCAACGTGCTCCTTATCATACGAATGGTGACCACTGCAATGCAACCAAAGCTTTTTATCCCTCTTCAACCATCTCTGAACTTCGACTGGAGCTATTTTCGTTTCAGTTGAATTCGCAACTAGAGGCTTCCCAGCCCAATGAAACTGTTTGTTAACTCTTAAAATCACACAAGGATTGTCTCCATAACCGTAAGGTGTTTTCCCGCAAGGGCCTAATACATCCAATTCTCTTTTACTCCTTCTAACGAGTAAGCTGTCCAAAGCGTTTATGTACTTTTCGTAAGCTTCCGGCTGACCTTTTCTGTACCAAATTAATGGATAGTTTGACTCAGATGTGGGTGTGGCGGTGATACCGATTCCATTGCCGGAATACGTTAAAAAATCTACTTCCGGTGCTTGATAGGCATCTGTTAATCTGATTATCCAAAGTGAACCAATTAAAAACACGAGCGTGTACGTAGTTAGAAATATGAGATAAATTATACTGTACGCGATTATATAGAACCAGCTTTCGCAAGTTCTATTGCAGTAAGTTTTATTTTCTTTGTCGTGAATGTATTTACAAAATCTTTTCTTGCAGGGTTTCTGTTCGACTGTGGCCACTCCTTCCTTCGAGGTTGTCGGTAATGTCGATGGTAATGAAGGATCCTTGTTAAGTTTTGGTGATGCGAATGGTGTTGTGGCCATTTTACTCTCGATATTTCAACGAAGCATTTTTACAAGTTTTGTTTTGAAGTTTTTTTGGCATGTTTTTGGTAATACTTATTTTGACAGTTTTATGATAAAAATGCATCTTCAAACAAGCTTCAAACCAAGCGGCCATGCTATTTTCAACATTGTTGCCAAAACCTAGTGATTAAATTATCTTTGATCGGTGCTTCCAACCCCTTCAAACTTTGCTTCAAACCATGCTTCAAACCTCCTTCAAACACACTTAAAATCATAGATAATCGTCAGTCTTAAAATCGCTATGGTGTAGGATGGGTTTAGGATGGATTTAGGTCTCAGTTTCTGAGGTCTCAGTCTCACAAACTGATCAAAAAGGTTAGGTTAATTATATTTTTACTACCTAGTACCATGGATATTTAGGTACTATATCCCTTGTTTATAAAAAAATCCTTGCCTTGCAAAAGGTGGTGTAACATTGTGTAAAGAGGTTATTATCTTAGAATAAGGACTGAAAGGTTATGACGTAGTACAAGTACCTACGTACATACAATTAAAACATCTCGCATATTTATTTTCCGGAGAATGACCTGATGCTATAAACTATCCACATAAATCGATGGCTCATAAAACAAACTTTATTTGAATAAAACTGCTGGATTTATTCACGAAGGAGTAAGAAATGGCGCTATAAATATTTTATCGTCGACTTCAATGGACATCATGGAAACCACAAAGAGTTAGTGGACGAATGTCTTTAGTGCCACTGTTTGTCTAGACGACAATAAAGCAAGCTATTATTTTTGGTTCTATCGAAATTGCAATTTTTTCTGGAGATCAGTCAAACAGACACGCACACGTGCCAACCAAAATACGTGCGTAGGTACTGTACGTGTTGTGGGTCCACAACACCGTAAAGCCCGAAGGGCTGGTGGAGTAGGTACCCACCTCAGTCAGAAGACCCACACCCCCACTCGTAGTTCCTGATACCTACGACACGGGATATCCTAGTGTGGGATCAAGACTATATACTTAGTGGCCGAAGGGAATCTAATTCAGGAAGTTCATTGGACGCCTGACACAAACCGCGCACAGGTGCGCTAAATATTTCCGTTTTCACGTGTAATCATTGTATTATATGTATAACATACATAACATAACACCCAACAGTAATTAAGTATAAATCTTGATCCCACAGTAGGATTTCCTGTGTCATGGGTAACAGGAACTACGAGTACCCAAAGATTTAATCTTTGCGAGTACCATGTTACCACAACACCCAGACCCGGGACAAATATTTGCAGATCATGCAAACATTTGTTCCGCAGCGGGAATTAAACCTGCAACCTCTATTGCTTCTTAGCCGGGAACTCACCCGCCCCACCACGGAGATGTCACGTAGGTAATTAAGATTAAGATAATTATTTGTGTTGAATATGATTTAATAGAGTGGGAATTAACATTTGAAACAAGTCACTGTTTTGATAGTTATTTTGGGATGGTTCGTGTGTTGTTTTAAAATTAGTTTTACCCATGCCCAAATAGCTGAAATTTGTATATTTATTACATTTTCATCCCCCAAACTATGGCCACTTTACTGTCATAGAATAGATTAGAAAATACTTTAATGTGCCTAAACCATAAGAAAATAAAAAAATAACAAAACAAAGAGTAGGCATTGATA
Source organism: Epirrita christyi (assembly GCA_951392215.1). NCBI lineage: Eukaryota > Metazoa > Arthropoda > Insecta > Lepidoptera > Geometridae > Epirrita > Epirrita christyi. Next base: position 3,648,191 of record OX595842.1, on the reverse strand, counting down.
ATTAAAAGAACAATGAGCGGTCTTATCGCTTAGAAGCGATTTCTTCCAGACAACCTTTGGATGGAGGGAGATCTGAAAAATAGCCGGGAGTATACCTAAAGGATCTCGCCGAGAGCTAGTACCAATTGCGTCAAAATCAAATGTATTTCATAAAATTACCCATATTTTTTAAATTACGTAAACATTTTCGATTGATTTACATGAACCCGTGATCTTGAAATGAAGTTAAATAGGATTTTGTATTGTTTACTTCCGTGCGGTGACGGTGCCATTGCTTGGCAATGAACCTTACAAAGAGAAATTATTGCAGGTAGGTATAGTCTATGCTCACAAACAAAGAGGATGCAATTACTATACGTAAGACCTCAGAATAATGACTACGTAAGACTCACAAATGACATTATCATTCATGACAGGATAGCTCTGTGAAAGACAGCGGCTTTTTTAAAATACGTATACTCGATTTACACAAACTAACTAGAAACTAGAAATAATGCATCTCAACTTGCGATGGATGATTGCTTTGATGAACCCAGGTCATCATACTTGGCATTAGTGCTGCGAAACTTACGGATACATGTCATGCCCTTGAGGCATGACATACGCTGTGATCAATGTGGATTATCTGATCATGGATTGAGCCCACACCCCTCCGTAAGTATTGTTTGTACTATCTGCATTAAAATAAAATAAGGACTTTAGTTTATTGTTAGATATTGATTGTATAAACATTAATTTGTTACAGTTAACCCCTGATAAAATACCAGGCCATGAATGTTTCATATTAAATACAAGAAACAACGCCCTTGAATTCTGAAAGTGTACCTGAACTTAGCATTGGTCACCATAGTGTGTGTTTTGCATGCATAAATATTTGGAACCACCTTTTTTTCATTTATTATTATTTATTGGCTTTTGAACATCGTGCCTTTTTTTATAGTATCGTTTCTTTTCCTATATATACCCCACTCGACGAATCAACGACACTGTTAATGTTCGCGTGAAGTCAGTGGATAGGGGCGGCACAACCCCGTTCATTGTGAAATTCTATGGGAAAGGCCTATGTCCAGCAGGGGACGTCAAATGGATGAAATTATAATGATAATGAAAATGATGCTGCGTACCTATCTAGTGTTTTATTGTACATTAGAAATGTTTTATTGTACCTATACTCGCTACTTTCCTGACTTCACTAATAGCTGGTTATTAATAATATTTAAATATATACCTCATCGAGTTATTAGATCGTACTTAACAGTTACTGATTCCGCACTAGGATCTCCTGTGTCATGGGTATCACGAGTAGGTACCTACCTACCATGTTACCAAAATATTGGATATTGTAACTACCTAAGTGCTAAGATTATGCAGACTATTTATGAAGTAAGTTATTTTTTATCAGAACATCCTTTTTATCATGCCAAGGCCCAAAAGATACTAAAGAATGTATTTATTTTAAAACTAACCTCAAAACTTTATGTCCCAAAAACTATGAATTACGGTAATGAATCTTAAAAAGGCTTGTTGGTAAAGCAAAAACGGTTTATTATCCTCATAATACACGAGGTATTGTTTTGACGCAATTATTTTTGGTGTGGTACGAGCTACCTTTTTGAAACGGCAAGATCCTTTGTACTTCCATATTCTTAATGCACTGGACACGGGTACAATTTCAGAGCCTTAAAAAAAGAAAAGTTAAGACATTTGTCAGGCTAGGTGGCGTGTTAGTGACAGCTTCGTTCGCTTTTTTTGTGCGGACATTGAAGCACCTAATAATTTTATATATCAACCCCTAATCATAATCATTTTTTAAACCTATTTTAGTTAAAAAAGCTTTTGTTTTGTTCTCTCTGATGTAAAATGACATACCTACGCCAAAACAAGACAATAGCTATTTTAGCTATCAAAGGTTAAAAAAAATATTATGAATAAGAGGGTTAAGCTTTTAAAAAACTATATGTAGCTGAGCAGTGAAACCGAGAGCGCGTTCACTATGTTTGAGTCTTTTTTGGTGTTGGTTCTACAGAGAGCTGATTCCAAATATTTTGACAATTGACACGGACGTCTCGTGTGGATTTTTGTATGGAGACATTGATGAGCGCCTCTAGCGTACACTCTGTGAACCTCATTTTCCATACAATAATCCGTGTTACACTACACCAGACGTCCGTGCCAATTGCTTGTCAAAACGTAGAATCAGTTTACGAAGTTATTGTATCACGGGGAAAAGAAATAGCAGCACAGCGTAAGTGACGTTAGCCACTTACAGACTTACTTAAAAGCTCTGTAAGCACCCAGGCAACATAATTATATACGAAGGTTTTCACGTACTGTTTACACTCATGCAGGCGCGCCCTCCGCTAGTGCAAACAAGTTCATGCTGAGAACACAGGACGAAGTAACAACCTACAGTCTAACGATGGAACTATTGGAGACTTATTTAATAATAATAATCTATATATCAGGCTTATTAAGAAATTTACAAAACATAATCAATAAACCCATAAAAATGAGAGAATAATAGTAGATAATGTGGAATAACATACTATAATATGGGCGAGTAGCCGGCTGAGATGCAAGAGGTTGCGGGTTCGATTCCCGCTACGAGACAAATTTTTGTATGATCTGCAAATATTTATTCCGAGTCTGGGTGTTATGGTACTATGGTACTCGTAGTTCCTGATACCCACGACACAGAGAAACCTAGTGGATGAGTAGCCGGCTCAGATTCAAGAGGTTGCGGGGTCGATTCCCGCTACGAGACAAATTTTTGTATGATCTGCAAATATTTATTCCGGGTCTGGGTGTTATGGTACTATGGTACACGTAGTTCCTGATACCCACGACACAGGGTATCCTAGTGGATCAGGACTGACTGTTGGGTGTTATGTTATGTTATTAAGTCAAATACATATTACCATCTCACTGCAATAGCTCGGTCATGTTTACATTGAATTGTAACATACAAGTTTCAGCATATTTTGACCTAAACCAAAAAAGGTCCTCAAATCCCCGAGTCTTTATTAAAATAGTCACTCATTCCAAATATTCATTCCCATTCATTCATTCAATGTCAAATTCAGCAATGTTCAAAGAAAACTTTGCAATAACTTTGCCGATAGCAACTTTCAGAGACCGCTTTGATTATTTCCAAACATTTCCTGTAACAATATACTTTTTCATGTTGCTCCGTGAAGAAAAACAGATCTCGCCAGATCGCGTCTCTCGAGACAGATTCCATCAAGGGAACCCTTGAGCTACGAATATTGCGGTCATATCTGAACCGATCTCTTGAACAATTGCGATGGAACCATTCGTATGTAGGTACTGCAATTGTATCTAGGGAAGTACCTATACAGCTCGTATATAGAGAAAATGGAAAAGAGAGCGGCAAGATATTTAATACGGATTCCAAGTACAAGAATAAATAAATAAATAATAATATTTTTATTTCAGGCTACATCGGAAATGTATAATAATTTATACCTAAACAATACAATCATAGAAATTTATACCTTTTAGACTAACACTACGTTTTACCTAAAACTATCACTTCACATCTTTGAGGGATTTTGTTTCAAAACCGCTTTATAGCGTCGTATACAATGGTCATGGCCAATACATTCTTATGGAAGAAAATGCACCGTATAAGGGATATTGTCTTTTTGGCCCAAGGTTTGAGGACCATTGACTCTACGTCCCATTTTGCATTATTTTCGTTGTCGTTGTGCCAAAAATTTGGGCCTTAAAGTTAGTTGCAAAAACAAGTGGTTTTTGGTTGTCTTTGTGGCCCATTCTATTTAGTAAGAACAAAAATGTGCAATGTAAGTACAGTCAGAGCAAAAGTTATTGCATTTAAAATTAATTTAGTTTATTACGTCTTGTAGAAATTACCAGCAGCAAACCAACAGTGGAGAAATAATATGAAAAAACTAGGTTCTTACTAACTTGGTGTCAATGAACTTAGGCTTGTTGAATCAACAACCACTGGGTATAAAGGTTTTCGAGTGGCGACCACGAACTAGGGTAGGACGGTGCCCCTTGCTGGACCGACAACGTTTTAAAGGTCACAGAATCACAGAAAGCTGTGAATGGAGGCGGCTTAAGACCGTTTGTCGTGGTAATATATGGCCTCGTCCAAGATTGAAGGTCTATCGTCGTCATTGTCGTGGCCTATGTGCAGCAATGGACGTGTACCTGCTGTTGATAATGATGATAAAAACACTGAACAATACTCTCAAACCATGTGTGATATTCTACGATAAGAACACGACAAAACATCACTTTTTTTTACATTATTAAAAGTATTCTTACAAAACCTAAGATAACATAACATAACACCCAACAGTCACATACGTAGTCATGATCCCACACTAGGATTCCCAGTGTCATGGGTATCAGGAACTACGAGTATCATGGTACCATAACACCCAGACCCGGAATAAATATTTGCAGATCATAGAAACATTTGTCTTGCAGCGGGAATCGAACCCGCAACCTTTTGGATTTCAGCCGGCTACTCGCCCGCCGCACCACAGAGGTCGTAGATGTTCTAATATTATGTTCAGTAGAAGCAAAAAGGTTTCAACTCGTAATAGTCGTATAGAGGTGCTATTTGCAGAGTTTATGCCCCGCACTTCACAATGGAGGTAATGGATATTACGGTTTATTCAACAACACGATACTTTTCTTTGTTCTTTGCCGAATTCTGTCCATTCAAACTGTCGATAACCAAATCGCTTTGGTCCCTCGAATTGATTTTTGCCCACAAACACCGCAGACGCGACGGCTTGTCAGTTATCTTGATAAAATCAGTCGTATCGGAAGTCTAAGGTCCAGATAAATTGAACGTACTTCACGGTAACTAAGTCTAAGCCCTACTTTGAAATTGTCCCTGTCTCTTTCTAATACGCGTGTTTTAACATTTTTGTGACAGTGACAGGGACATGCCTTTCGTAAGTCGTACTTTGACTAACATGACATGCAAGTACGTTCTATTTATCTGGACCCAAAATATCTCGCAAAACCTTTCGATTTTATAGTTTTCCCGACACACTTGTCTGATACTGTAGTAATCCATTCGCACATCCTCAATCATGAGGCTCATGACCCTATCCTATTACAATCCTGTTTTTTCAACCACATTAACCTTAAGTCTTTGCTTTAAGAGCTGTATTAGTTTGGCAGAAGCTCGAAAAAGGATCTCGACTTTTTCAATAAATTCTGATTTCTTCCAAGTTGGCATGACTGTATTGATATTACTCGTAAGAGAGTTAGTATTTTCTTTATCCTATTCCAGCAATGAATCAAGTGTGAATCGATGACTATGACTAGGACTTATTATATAGGTAGGTATGTACGTACTTATAAAGTGAAGTAGTTACCAAAAAGTTGATTAAAAAACTCTATTATTTTTTTTGTAACGGAACTCTTTTTTATAAATAAATAAATAAATGCTGAATGAAATTATGCCTCCTGCGTCGCAGGCGAACCTTCGCCCACCGCGCCACAGAGGTCGTCAACTTGAAACACAACGTTGCACCATAGATCCTATACATTTACAGGTAAACACACTATGTATTCTAGTGGCTGTTAAAACGCTAATCTACTTTTTAGCACATATCAACTCATGAATCGATCTCCCTATGAACCATTTAGACTTATAATTTTCGCTACGCTGAACTTGTACGACTCGTAAGTGATTCTAGAGTGAAAATCGATTCTCATTCTTTGATACAATAGTTATTTGTTATACAAGAGTGCAAAGTTGCTTTTTAACCGCGTGCTCAGTTTTGATGACCGAGCAAGCGAAGGATTCTAAAATTTTAGATTAAAAATTAGAATCCTGAGCGTTAGCGAGGGAATCAAAAGAGCACGAGGTGAAAAATCTTTGCACTCGAGTGCAACACGTAACTTTTCATCCCACCTCAGCGAGGAAATGACTTAATGCAAAAAAAAACACTTACAATCACAAGAAACTTTTGCGCATTTTCAACAGTTTCAGTCAATTCTGTTGCCGTCAAATAAACTTCCTCGTCGCTAGAATCACTCATTTTAGGGTTTTCACTTATTTTCAAGTTTCTTGTTTTTAACCTAAGGTTTTAACAATATGACGTGAAAGAAAATGGCGCGTGTAAAGCAAATTAATAAAATAGTAATACACCAAGAAGGTTCTGAGTCTAAGTTTTTAACAAATTAAAAAAGGTAGTATGATAAATTCGGCACCATGGAGGTAAAAGTAGGTTTAATGTTGTTTTGAATTCACACACTTAGTGCACACGATGTTCTAAATTCAATTTTACTTTATCCTCTAGCGGATAAAAACGGCTTTTGCACTCAGATATCGAATAGCAAAAATACTCTTTCCGAGATGGTGGGATGAAAAATACTTTACCAGCTTATTGAAACATTGTCCTAAATGGATGCGGTGACGCTCGGAATTTTGATAACATTTTTCATAGATCCACGCTCGACGTTAGCCGCACCTTTGCAAGGTGACGTATTCGCAATTTATGATGTAGATAGAGCCTGTTAGATAAATAAAACAGAAAACAAGGTGGGTTGATGAAGTTGTCCGTATAACATTGAAACTCGAGAGTCAACAAAAACTGTTTACCGATGTTCTCTCTTTAACGCTGACTACTGACTTATCTACTTTTCATGTTAGATTTGTATGTAGGTAAAACAATTTCACCTGTTGAATTTGAATCAAGCCGGTAATTAAATTACGATGTACTAATGCGTCTAGTGTGTAAATGTCCCTCGTTGTACTGATTTATTTGAACACCTTTCTAGGACAATACATTTTGATACCTTAGAAAGCCCACACAAATCAACAATCATAATTATCCTACTTCCTACTAATATTATAAACGCGAAAGTTTGTGAGTATGGATGGATGTTTGTTACTCTTTCACGTAAAAACTACTGAATGGATTTGAGTGAAATTTGCAATGGAGATACTTTACGCCCTGGATTAACACATAGGTTACTTTTCATCATCATCATCATCATCATCAATTTTCATCATTATTCACGCGGGTGAAACCGCGGGGCGCAACTAGTATATTAAATAGGTACCTATTATTACTTAATTATATAAATGCGAAAGTTTGCGAGTATGTTTGTTTCTTCTTTACGCTCAAATGGCTGAACGGATTTAAGTGAAATTTGGAATGGAGATATCTTATACCCTGAATTAACACATATGCTACTTTTTATCATTGTTCACGCGGGTGAAACTGCGAGGCGCAACCAGTATTAAAATAAAACATAAAAAGGCTGCACATTTTTACTTTATTTCTCAGTAAGTATTCTAACAACAATTTATCAGTCGCGAGTCGAGTCTATTGCAAAGACACAATAAATCTTACAGCAAAGTGTTGTTAGTAGCTGAGTTCTTACAAACTAAATGAGGTCTTGAGCACATGATGAAAAGTTGCAAAATACCCCCATAATATTGTGCGTTGTGTAGTAACTATTTACTATAGGTAAGTACCGTATGGACTACCTATTTGTCAACGTTCGCGAAAGCTTAGTGTGTTTTATTTTTCGATGAATCAACTCTATCGTTGCGTGCGCTGTGTCATAATTTTCTTTTGAATGAAGTTAGATAATGTGCCGCGAAGTAGATTAGGAACTCCTTGCTCATTGAGTGCTTTTTGTGATGGAATGAGGGTGTGAGCTTTTATGGCAGTGCTGCTAGTATCCGATGTGTTTTGTGTTTTGTGGCAAAGAATCCACAGGTAGACGAACATTAATAATTACCGATATAACTTTTGAAACTATCATGGTTATTAATATAATTATCTCTAGAAACGGGATATTAACCATGATTTTACCCGTGATCATGGCGCATGAAACTGTGCCGAAATATCGGGAATTAATAAAGCTTAAAAATCATGGTAAATATCCCGTTTCTAGTGATAATTATATTAATAATTAGCCTATAGTAAAGTTATTGTGAAATTAAAATGTGGAAAAATGGTAAGTGTTGAGAATTGAAAATAAAACATCCTATCCTACTAATATTATAAACGCGAAAGTTGTGAGTATGGATGTTTGTTACTCTTTCACGTAAAAACTACTGAATGGATTTGAGTGAAATTTGGAATGGAGATACTTTACGCCCTGGATTAACACATAGGCTACTTTTCATCATCATCATCATCATCAATTTTCATCATTCTTCACGCGGGTGAAACCGCGGGGCGCAACTAGTATAATTTAAAATAGAAAACTGCGTGCTGATAGTAGGTATTAATCATGATTATCAGCCGGTAAACGTCCACTGTTGGATGAAGCAGTGTCCGTTTGGGGGGATTTGCCATAATCAGGATTTGTGATCGCAGTTTTACTCAGATGGATGCTGCTGCCAATCCCCTGGTGTAATCCCTTAGTCGGCTTTTACTACATCCACGGGAGGAGACGGAGGGGTATATATTAGGCCAGGCTGGACACACCATCACAGTTTTTTTTTTTTTTTTTCTGAAGGACAAAATGCAGTTGGCCTCAGACGGCCAATGCTGCGTTACCGGAGTTTTGGTGAGCGCGGAAGGCGCTCAACCGTTAAAATTAGGTTTGGGCAACTAGCGCAAGGGCACCACTTAGGTACGGACCTCGGCTTGGGCCGTTGCCAGATTGGGAGGAATAGGAAAACGCCCCGGAACATGTTTGTAACGGTTTAGGCGTGTGGTACAGAAGGTACTGAAAAGACTGGAGGATAGGAGCAAACGCCCCGGAACATGCTTGTACCGGTTTAGGCGGTTTAGGAAGGTACTTAAGAAAGTCTTCAACCCCGCCGGCGGGGTCGCTGTATCTGTGTTTACTCTGTCGTGATTGGATGACGACGCCCCCGCATTCGCGGCGGTGATTTCGTCATCCGGGTCACCAAGAACGTGTCTTGGTCGACGAAGGGATTAACACCATCACGGTTTTTGTCCAAAAACTTTTATAGGCGCCTTAGCCTGCCAAGTTACTTTTTATTTTTAAGCTGTATTATTACTAAACTGTGTTTAGTTTTAATAATTTGTATATTTTATAAGTAATAAAGACCTTTAAAAAAAACCATCACGGTTAACGTGTTAACCGTGTGTGGTACGTGTACCACAAAATTGTTGATCAATTCAAAGTATGTTTATCTTATTCATTATGTTCATGAACGCCTTGCCAAAACATCTATCAAATTGTGATCATCAATAAACCAATATCTATAAATAGCTACTCTCTTATAGGCCACTCTAAAAGTACTTGACATCGTATGATAAGGCACCATGCGGTGAGAGACACATCACATCACACAATATCCCCCTAATAGTCCGTACTAACTATTAAAATGAACTGGGACATTTCTCCCTAAAAACTAATAGAAGATCTGTGGTAAAGCAGGAGTTCAGTAGCTGGATAGACTCTGTGAATACAGGACGCTTCTGACACATTTTGCAATCGCAAACGAACTTTCCGAGGAAAATCTTTGAAGTGAAAATGTGATGTTGATTAAATGAAATTGGAACATTTTATTTAGTGAGTGATGTGAAGTTTGTTTGACTGGGTTTTTTCAATGCCTGGTAGGTTTTCCGTAGAAATAACTTTAATTTTACCCGGATTTGTTGTTAAATTTTCGTTGGTATAAGATTTGACTTGGCTGCTGACTTATTTAGGAGTGTGTTATTACTGGACGAAAGCGTTAGCCGATTCTGTCGTGGAAAGCAATGGCGGCGATGAGCTCACCACTTGTCACGTCTATAGTTCAGTGATTGTGTAACCCACGGTGAAAAGAGGCCCTTTGAGGCTATGCCTACCCCTTTGGGTAAAAAGGCGTGTATTTATGTATGTATGTAACTTGAATTATAAAAAACAATAGAAGCGACTAACGACACATACTGTGTCTAACGTTTGGGAAAAAGGTTCTCGAGTGTTGATCTCAAACCGGACCACGCAATTAAAGGAGATTATAAAGGTCGCAGGAAGGCGGTGGATGGAGGCGGCTTGAAACCGTTCGTAGTGGCATTCTATGGGAGAAGACTATGTACTTGCTTATGATGATGATTATAACTGTACCTACACCCATAGAATATTCACTTAAGCCTACACCATATTTTTTAGGGATCCGTAGCCATCAAGGAACTAATAAAAGTCTGTCATGTTGTACACGTGTATGTTCGTACGTCCGTTTGGTCGGTCCCATCCTAGTCTATCATAAGGGCTTTTGTAAACGTCCGTTTTTTCCGTTTTGTCCGTTATCCGGTGAAAAAAAGGGACGTTTACAAGCGCTCTAAAGCGTCATAACTTTCACAGTTGAAACAATAATTCATGAAAAGTATGTAGATATTGAATACATAATGGATCATTGAGGAAACTCTCATTGAAAAATATCTCGGATAATCAATCGGGTCGTTAAGTAATTCAAACTTTCGAGTTATATAAGTAAAGAAAAACTGAAACTATAGAATCATCCATAGTCCGACATGGACTTCTATTTAGATTCATCTAACTCATTAAATTTGTATTTAAAACAGCTTTTAACGTTTTACCATTCTACTATTTTTTATGGTGACCACTCAAACGACACGGACTTTAATGAGATCGGTCTTTCTTTCAATCGAGGGGTGGTAGGTTAAAATCCTAGTTTGCTGTACATTTTTAAGAAATTGTTTCGTGCATTATTACGATAAATAAAAAAAAACTCACTATCATCAACAGCCTTTGGGTGTCTACTGCTGGACGAGGCTTCCTCCATAAAATACATGGGGGGGTTAATTGCCATATAATCGCAAGGGGATTGGTGATCGCAATATTCGTGTTGAGTTCTCAGGTGGATGCTGGCCCATCCCTTGGTGTAATCCATTAGTTGGCTTTTACGACATTCACGGAGATAGAGGGTCTTTCCCAGTCCTCCGATCGGAACTCCGATTGGTAGGGGTCTATTATTGGGATACAAATAGGCCATAAAAAAACTTCTCAAATACAAAAGTGATTACCTACATATTCTTGCTCGTTTATAACTGTACAATTTTTTTCCTACATTTACATAACCACACAATTCAATTAGCAAATTAAATGGTAGCTGATGTATACAGGTGTGCCGAATGGTATTCGACTAGACACCATATAAGTGAATAGGCTCCTTATAAGTCTAGATTAAGTAGATAAGTTAAACTTAGCCACTAATTAACTAGCTTCGCAGGATTTATAACGAATTTGCTAGCTTCTCCAGCATTGATTGGCAATTGTGTTGTCACTCATACGATTCTACCTGAGTAACAACAAGCCCTTGGACTTTTTTTGCTCTTTCGAAAGGAGATGTCGTCCGTCTTTATTTTATTTCAATTTCTAGTGTTTTTTTTTTAGTTATATCGTGTAATTTTGGTGGCATTTTAACCGGGGTGTAGCGTATAAACGCACATGGTAGTGAATTTAAATAAAATTAGTGTATTGCGTGTCTTTTCGACGACCTCTGTGGCGCGGCGGGCGAAGGTTCGCCTGCGACGCAGGAGGTTGCGGGTTCGATTCCCACCTCTGAACAAATATTTGTACGATCTGCAGATATTTTTTCAGGGTGTTCTGGGTATTTTCTATGTATAATAAAAAATATCTATCTATGTAATGTATTGTATTAAGTATATCAGTTATCTAGTGACCATAACACAAGCTCTGTTTAGCTTGGGGCTAGATAATGTTGTGTGAAATGTCCAGAATTATTTATTTTATTTATATTTATTTTCGAAGGGGTGGAAATTGTCCAGGAGCATTCTAGTAAACTGCTATCGATTTACTAGAACGTAACTTAAACGTAAACCTACATACTCAGAAGCCATTAGTAAAAAAAAAAAGAAAAGAGGCCTTCGTTGCCTACAAACCCAATGCTCGTAACCAGACAAGGATTGTTTTTTCTATCTACGTAACCAGTTTCGTAGAAAGAATGTTTTTTTGAATATCTTTTATGACATCCACGGGAGGAGAACCCCGTGTTTGTTAGTAGTAGAACTTCTTGTGAAAGTGTTCGTCCGGGGAAGTACTACCACCGTACCTATTTCTGCCGCCAAGCAGTAGTGTTTGCATTGCTGTGTTTCGGTTTGATGGGTACGGGTGCCGGTGAAATTACAGGCACATGAGACTTTTCATCTTTATGTCTCAGGGTCGGCAGCGCACGTGTGATGCCTCTGGTGTTACAGGCGTTCATAGGCTACGGTAACTGCTTTCCATCTGGTGGGGCGTAAGCTTGTCTGCTTGACAAACAAGTAGCATAAAAAAAAAAGAAAAAAATGATAGAGATAGGAGATGGAGGGGTCTATCCTTAGGCCGGACACACCACAGTTGGCAGGCTTAAATAGCCTACGAAGGAATAATCAATTTCTCTAACAGTCTTTTTTCAGAATTAGCCTTATCTAGGTCACTTGCCAGCACTGAAAATAAATTCATATTGCATCGCCTCTAGGGAATATTTTTAAACTCGACATTTGATTTGAGCAAAATCTATTTTAAAGGTTTAAATATTTGGATAGCTCCCGAAACAGCTAAGGTCGTTTGCTTCTGTGATATTTATTTAGTGAATGTGAATGCATGATTTAAAGCATTCGGAATTCAACTATATTGCTTGGTATTAATTTTCAAAAACCAATGAACATGATTTTGTCCCAATGTGATTCTCCAAACCATAATTGGATAAGATCTTTGTCTCGTTTATTCCCCGCGCTCCACATAGGTGGACATTGTAGGTGGACCACGGCGAGTAAATAAGACTTAGATAGCAATAAAATCCGAAAATGAGAAAATCCGTTAAATAACCAAGATCACCGACATAGCTATCCGAATTAGCAAGTTAAAAGTGGCAGAACTGACAAACGTTGGGGGATTATGGTTCTCGAGTGGCGATCACAAACCAGACGACGCAGTAGAGGACCCCCCCAACAGCCCACCCCCTTCTCGTTGGACTAAAGATATTATTTGGAGGTGACTCAAGACCGTTCGTTGTGGCATTCTAGGGGGGGACCTATGATCTGTTCGAAACCTCCCCATAGAATTTGCATGGGGGCTTCGTCATTATCACCACGCTTGGCAGGAGGATTTGTGATCACAGTTAAGTAGTCAGATAGATGCTGCTGCCTTAGTCGCGATTTACGATATCCACGGGAGGAGTTGGAGGAGTTCTATTCATAGACCGATACTACCACGGCCATGGGACACCATCATCATTATCAGCCTGTAGAAGTCCACTGCTGAACGTAGGTTTCCCCCCTAGAATGCCACGTCGAACGATTGCGATCCGCCTCCATCCACTGACTTGCTTCGACGTCTGTAATGTATTTAGTCCAACGCGCCGTCAGTTTGTGATCGCCACTCGAGAACCGTTATTCATAAATGGTTGCCAGTTCTGCGCGCTATGACCTTGCCACTTCAACTTGTTAAATCTGAGAGCTATGTCGATTCTTCTACGGATTTTCTTATTTCAGATTCTATCACGTAGTGAAATCCCTAGCATAGCTCTCTCGGCCAAGGGTATACCACATAAAACAACTAATTCTGATCTAGAAACTTAACCTTCATGCGGATCAAATCACATTCCACATATATAGTTCCATAGGTCATATATATCAATATTATACTTCATAGTTCTATATATAGTTATCTAATTTTAGTCCCAAGGACCAAATTAGCAAATTTAATTCAAGCTAGTAAAGTAGTTCATTCAAGAACTGTCGTCCAGACTCGGTCGCTCTATAAACCTAATTAATTAATTAAACGTCAAATCCAGAAAATATTAAATATTAGCTTTTATGAATTCATATTTAGTTTACTAAAAATAAACTACATACTACTGGGTGAACTATTTTCTATTTATTATATTATTGTTTTCTTTTTTATATTTAGTTTATTGGTACAGTAAATATCATCAGCATCATCATCATCAGCCTGTAAAAGTCCACTGCTGGTCATAGGCCACGATGAACGGTCTTGAGTTGCCTCCATCCACTGACTTCTTGCGACTTTTACACACACACACACACTACACTTTTAATTTCACACATAATAATATAGGTAGGTACATGCATCTTCGCCCTCACACACATATATGCAAGGACTTATTATATGTCATTATTCATAACATCTTTTCTCTTTCTTTACTAAATGTACTTATATAATATTGCTTATTACATTTTTGTGATTTCTCTTTTTGACCAACTCTCATACCCCTGTAATTTATTCACTTTTGTTAATCGCTTTGGGCACCCACAACGGCCTAGAGCCTAGTGTGGGCCATTTTCCAGTTTGGTTGTATTTCTTAGTAAGTGTTTGCGCTTGTTGATGGCCCACCATAAACCTTGCATTTCAGGTCACGTCCACCTAGGATGTGCCCTACGTGGTATTGCATAACTCCCGTCACACTGAGACCGTAAAAATGACAAAATAACAAACATGTTACCATCTAGTCCCCGACAAAGATGTTTCAAAGTTCTCACCCACTTTACAAAGAGTTGATAAGTGGTATACAAAAGACGAAACGAAACGAAAACAACAAAGTGGAACATAAATCAAAGCTTAGAACAGTTAAGTACTTTAATTAGCAACCCAAGATGCGAAAACGAAACATTCATCACCATCATCATCAGCTTGAAGTCCACTGCTGAACATAGGTCAAACATTAAGCAATAGAATTATCACAACAGCAGATATCATAAGTTATCGTGGCTTGGTATCATTTTAGAAAAATTACGACTATACACCACGTACTTTACTATTCTCCTGCTGACGTTTCGTTGACCATTTTGTGGTCCTTCCTCATGAGCACCGACCGCGAACACGCTCAAAGGTGAGACGGGAACTCCAACGGGAAACGTCAGCAGGAGAATAGTAAAGTACGTGGTGTGCAGCACTACCTATTAGTCGCATCTCTACCTAGCGTTATTTAAGCATATTATTATTGGTTTTCTTTCATTGTTAGGTACAGTTAACTTCGTATATAATATGTATTAGTTTATTATGTGAATATATAAGTATTAGGATTATACTTAGGTAGGTATTCGTCAATATTGTTCATAACTTCTTATATATTTTAATTAATTTAGGATACTTCTTAGTTTTGCTTTGTAGGTACACCGCAGTCTATTACAGCGTTGCTCATTTCGTTCCATCCAAAGGTTGCCCGGAAGAGATCGCTTTCAGCGATAAGGCCGCCCATTGTATTGCCTTTCTTTAGTAATATTACTTGTTTATTGTTTCTGTGGTGACCAATAAAGTGTTAATCTATCTAATCTATCTATAGTCGTAATTTTTCTAAAAAAACATTAATCACTTTGATATACCAAAATGGTTATTGTTCTTGTTTCTATTTCATCATTAGTGGCTTTTAGACGTCACCACACTTGGCAGGCGGATTTGATAATAGCAGTGTTAATATTGAGTACCTACTCATGTGAATGCCACATCATGCCCATCCCCTTGTGTAATCTCTTAATCGGTTTTTACGACATCCTCTGCAGGAAGAGATGGAGGGCCTATTCTTAGGCTTATTATTTCTATAGAGTACAGTTTTCGTTTACAAATAACATGAAAGTATATCCATTTCATACTATGTGAGTCAACACCCAAGATAGGTAAATAAAAACTGTCACATTTCATCCACAAACTTATCTGCCCAGTGGGCAAAAGAGAAACTAACCACGCTCTTTCTAAATCAGATTACAATTCGATCACTCAATTTGATAAAAGAGCCGCCGCCGTCACCGCCAGGGCTATTCTAAAACGTCGGAAACGTTTCCGATCGGATTCGTTAGTTTTTCATTTCGATGTGGTAAGTAACTAAAACAATTTTCTAACAACTTTCTCTAGTAAAACACAGTAATATACAATATTTATTGTATTTTTCCTGTGTTTTACCAGAAAAAATTGTTAACCTAAGTTTTTTACCACATCGAAATGAAAAACTAACTAATCCGATCGCAAACGTTTCCAACGTTTTAGAATAGCCCTGCGGGGCAGATAAGTTGCCGGTGTCCAAAATTGGAACTAACCATGGCCATTTTATATCAGATTGCTATTCGAGCACTTAATTTGATAACAGCGCCCCGTCACCAGCCCCCAATGAGGGGTTTTCACAGCCGTTTCAAATCATGCTTTCAGCGTTGAAAATAGATGGCACTGCTCTGTAACGTAGCAGTAAAATGACAAAATTAAGTGAAATGTCAACATCGACAACGTAGAAATAATTTTCGTCTAGTGGTATTTATTTTTGCCTACTTCTAAAAACACCACGAAATCACTAGCGCACACTCAAGAAGCAATCACAAACAGAATATCATGACTAATAGCCACAGACTACTTAGATAATAGTTTTGTACGCGTGCACCACAGACAATCTTGATTGATACAGTTGAGTCAGCGCCATCTATCGAACCAATTTGAACTACTTTTTTTCTTTTAATCGAAGATGAAAAGACCTCATTACAGTAGCAAATGGCAATGGGGAACGCAACAAAGGTGATCATTTTGGTAGCCTTAGCGCTTGAAACTAGACCTATTACTCAGTAGAAATAAGACCTATTACTACTAACAATATTGTACGTACATGTGTGCAATAAATAAATATTAAATACTAAACTTAAACTTCTTGGTACAATTATTCCTCCTTTCAAGTTTTAAAAGATTTGGACAGCGCTAAGGCTGCAAAAATGATCCCCATTGTTGCGTTTCCCATTGCCATTTGCTACTCTAATTAGAGGCTGGCCAGAGGCATGTTTCTCTACAAATTCTATAAGCAACTGTACACGGAATTTTGTATGTAAATTGAGGTTCTAAAGGGCCGCTTTTCGTTTTTTGATGACCTCTGTGGCGCGGCGGGCGAAGGTTCGCCTGCAACGCAGGAGGTTGTGGGTTCGATTCCCGCCTCGGAACAAATATTTGTACGATTTCCAGATATTTGTTCAGGGTGTTCTGGGTATTTTTCTATGTATAATAAAAAAATATCTAGCTATGTATATAATGTATTGTATTAAGTATATCAGTTATCTAGTACCCATAGCACAAGCTCTGCTTAGCTTGGGGCTAGATAATGTTGTGTGAAATGTCCAGTATTTATTCATTTATTTTATTTATTTATTTATTTATTTTCATACTAAAATACGTGTAGTGTACACCACAAACTCGAGTAGTTCCTTGTTATAAGTATTTGTAGACTGAGTCCTCTGATCAGTTTGTAGGCTGTATCTTTTGACAGATGCGATCCTACTGAGTATCGTACAAAATGTATACAGAGTGTCCCATTAAATAGGGGTGGGTACCCGAATCATCAGTAGTATGTTCAGTGATTTTATTTGTTCAGAAGTTATGGAAATTTTAGTACACATTTTGTTTTACAATTTCTTAAAGAAAGTGATTCTTATAGTTCTTGTAATCAATATTTTAGGATAAAACCGTTGAAGTATCCTAATAAAACTTACAGGTCTAATAGACAATGAAATAAGGAATTAATAAAAAAAAACGCAACAGCTAGCAAGGAACTACGTATTCAAAGTATAATATATAATTAACTATTTAAAATAATTAAAAATAATACAAGTATAATGATTAGGTAAAATATAATATTATTTAGTTATATGCTTAGTATTTCATTCACCTAGGTATATTGTCGCAGGGATAAGAAAAAAACATGGATTAGATCAAATCCCCGGGAGATGTTAAAATGTTACATTTGCCATGGAATGGAGAATATGTCATAAAAATCTGTTATTTGTGAAAGCCCATTAAATATCCATTTGCCGCTCATGACCCTTTTATTCGGCACTCGAAATGCTCGAATATTATTTTATTTGCTTTATTAAATTTTTTTTACTCAAACAGCTCTCTTTGATTTGGAAAGTTAACTTTCCAGCGTTTATTATGGAAAATGTTTGTTTGGCTCTCGCCGAGTTTCCAATAAAGATTATTATATTTGAATACTCCAAAATGTCAATTTAGCTCTTACCTACTACCGATGTTACCCCATGAGCACTTCATCTTCGTCTTTAGATGTCAGTCAATTCAAATTACATACACATCAGAATTCAGTGTTTTTTCATTTGGATAAAAAATCACGAGCTACTACGAAAAGTAAAGGACATATTAAATAAAAAGCACTCTCAATTTATAAATTAGTATCGCTGTGCTGATAGATAAAATTGAATAATTAATTTTGGGCACAAGCCACAATTTTTATCTACGTTAGACAGCATTTTTTATTCATGCTCTAAGACATAAGATATAGATTGGATCTATATGTTATAGCCGACTAAGGGAATACACTACGGAATATGCTGCAGCATCCACCTGAGTTGAGTACAACACCAATAAAGCGTGGTGATTATGGCAATGTTATTCTATGGGGGGATTGTATTCAGTGTGGGAGCCCTCGTCCAACAGTGGACGTCTAAAAGCCGCTGATGCGATGATGTAAATTGGACCCAAGCTTAACTGCTTAATTTGTTCAGGAAAAGGATATTCAAAATCGCTGGCAAACGCTTGAAAATAATATGTTTTCAGTAAAGAATCATTTTGATATCTGTATTTGGTCCAATCAATAGATAGGTACACTTTACTTTGTATCAGGAAAAAAAATACAAAATCCAGGGCAAACGCTTGAAAATAATATGTTTTCAGTAGTGTCCTTTGTATAGTTGTATTTGGTCCAATCAGTAGATAGGTACACTTTACTTTGTATCAGGAAAAAAAATACAAAATCCCAGGCAAACGTTTGAAAATAATATGTTTTCAGTAAAGAATCCTTTTGATACTTATCTGTAGTTGTTCCAATCAGTAAGTATACATAATATCATGTAAAAGCTGTATCCAAAATCAAACTAGGATTAATTGTTTAATGCAAATTGTAAACTATCGAGGACCAATGTTGTTTTTGGCATGGTATAACATAAAACAAATATTTGGCGGTTCCGGTTTTGTATCAGGGTCTCAGCTATTATTCCCATTATAAGATCAGATAATATAATTTTGTTTAGACTAGTGGTTCGCCCCGAACTGAGACCTCGCGATGACACCTTTATCAGCCCAACTAATTTAAGAGAGGAAGAAAGGGTTTTATATTTAACGGCTATGTAAGTATGTTTGTATGGATGATCCACCAGAAATCTAAAACTACCGAGTCAATTTCTCTAACATGAGAGAGATTATGTGGAGCAAAAAAAACATTTTTTTTTTATTAAGCAGTGCCATCTAGTTGTAGTTTTCCTACCTAATTTTTAAAGATTTACGTTTTCTACGCTAAAAATGGATAAGTATTACAAAGAAAAAATCCTCAATGTTCGACTTCTCCCCGTTGAACAAAATATACTTAAATAAGAAATTTCAGCATTACCAGAGAACTTGAAGTATCTTCGAGATATTTTTTGCATATTTTACTTTCTTTACCCTTCTAACCGATTTCTAAAAACATTTACTGAGAAAAAAAAATAAGCTCTAGGTAATTTCCTACACGTCATCGAAATAGCCTTTGAATAGGACTAAGCAACAGGACGTAAATACTACATACCTGTTAGTATTTAAAGAACTTGACGAATTAATTGATAACATCCTTTTGATAAAATCATAGATCTCTAATTTCATTCAAATTCCTAGGAATGGGGGGTCAACAATGGATATTATATTAGTTATTGTTTTTTAAGGTTCACGTTTCTAATTTCTTCAATTTCAGACTTTTCCCTGTAGTTGTGACACAAAAGCTACAAACATACCAAATTTCAGCATTGTGGGATTGCTGGAAGTATCCTAGAATTTTTAATTTTTACGTTTTAGATTTTCCCTAATATCTCAGAAACTACTACTAACTACTAAGTCTAATTATACTAATTAAGAACAGTTTTGAAATGTCTAGCCAAAGCGCTTTCATTAGACACCCCACTTGATCCGACTTTCTGACTTTTGTTGTTTTTACCCCCTCTTGGACCCCAATATCTCATCAACCTCCCGACCGATATAGCTCATAACCTTACCTACAAATTGTACCAATACTATCTACACCCATACTAAATTTCATAAAGATCGGATAAACGGTTGGGATGTTTTCATCGGACAAACATACATACATACATACATACATACATACAAACGCCGATTCTTCCAAGTTGACTAGAAGAACTCGCTTCGCTCGTTCAATTAGAAGACCAATCGCTAAATACATACTAAGAGGAAACCCATACCGGAGAAAAAGCCAGATAAAATAAGGTTCGGAACTAGTCTTACCATGTCGGTCGACTGCATAATATGACGAGTTATTCAATATAAGAAAAATTGGGTGTCCCAACGTGATGCACACTCTATTCACCACAGTGGTTCTCAGTGACATTTTCAGTTTTCAGGAACATTATTAGTCTTTTGCTTATCCTGAAGTCAAATAGGACATTATTATCCCAGATTAAGTTTTGACGAGGGTTAACCTGTTTTGTATCTCGGCATGTGAAGTATATCGCATGAGCCCCAGAACTTGTGAAGATAAAGGGGGGAATGGAAGATGGAGGATGTAGATAGATCATCATCATCATCAGCCTTTAGAAGACAGCTCAGCTCAGGATAGCTTAGGATCAGTTTTTTTCCACTACTGGACGAGACCTCCGGTATAAAATTAACTTTTTTTTTTTAATTTACCATAATTACCACACTGACATTGACTGGCAGATTGGTGATTGTGTTGGTTGTTGTTGTTGGTGTCAAATACTCATATGGATATTGCTGCCCGTACCCTGGTGTGGTAGGCATTATATTGTGTGAAAACACTGCAATTCACAGCAAACATGGGTTAAAATTATGGGCTGGCATATCGCCAACGTGCTGGTTGCACAGATTATAAAATAATGAGCAATTCCACTGCCAAATACAACAAACTCGCTATAGAATATTTGAAAATAAATAAGTTTCTTGTATTTCATCATCAGCGCGAGAAGCTACTTGTCTATAAACTGCTGATTGCGCAAAATACCTTTGAACTCGTAACATTTAATGAAGAAGACAAATATGACTGTCAAGAATGTGCGTGACGACCTCTGTGTCGCGTCGGGAGAGTAACCGGCTGAGACGCAAGGGTTCGATTCCCGCTGCGAGACAAATGTTTCCTTGATCTGTAAATATTTTTTTCACACCACCTGCTCGACAATGTCCAATTACATATCATGCAACCTCAACGTAAAGTAAAGCATTGTCTTTCTAGGGATATAAAGTTGCATGAAACTCCCTAGGGAATAAAGTGATTTGAATTTGGAATGTCAAATTCGTATGGAGACTCATGGAAAACTCTGAGTAAAAAATGCCTACATGGCATTGTAAAGAGGTTTGTTCGAAAATCGAACTGGCAACCATAAGCAGATCTCAAAAAAAAAAAAGGTCGAAAAGGACCTTTTTTTTTTTTTGACAAAAGATTTTTTTGTTTCACATTCTTTGTAAACACAAAGAATGTGAAACAAAAAAATCTTTTGTTTCACATGACATTTTATTGCAATATTCATGTTGATAAAAAATTACAAACGATAGTGATTCTACTCCAGAGTTTATCAAAACAGACGCTTTAGAGATTATTGATAATCTACTACCGCAAAAATCAAAACAAGCCCTGGCTTTTTATTGTCTCGCAGTAGGTGTGAAAAGTAGAGTATGCTCCTCTGGAATAAAGCCTGTCTTCGTCTTGGGCAGCTTGAACCTCTCGCTTCACTCAAGACTCTATATCTCCCTCGCTACACTCGGGAGTTAACTTTAGAGTCCCTCGTTACGCTCAAGGTTCAACATGCCGCCCGCGACATAACACACTGCTTTATTCCCTTAGTGCATAATCTACTATTCCGGGTCTGGGTGTTGTGGTACCATAGTTCACATAGTTCCCAAGACACAGGGAATCCTATAGTGTGGGATCAGGACTATACTGTTGGGTGGATGTTATGTTATGTTATGTGTGCATAAGAAATTGTTCAAATGGATATTTATCTTTTTCAAGGACACTTTGCGACTCATTGAACATGTGATTTTCTTCCCCAGTTCTCCACGCAAAGAATGCGATGTGGTCCCGGAAGGAGTCTGTCTGCAGTGCGGTCAGTGGCGCTTCCAGAGGCGACGACGATCTCGGTGCTGGGATCAAAATCTACCCTTTCGCTATAGCCTTAAGGGTCAGAGTTCTGCAGGTAAATTGTTGCTTGTCTCCACCCAGCTTACAACGCAGTAAGGTTGACCTCACCGGATGAATCGATGACGTTGTAACGGTTACGGGAAAATGGTGGACGAAGACGGCTCTAGGTCACTCCTACGGGGGACTTAAAGGGGAGGCTTATATCCAGCAGTGGACGTCGTCTGCCTGATGGTTTTATATTTATGACAGTTCGTTTGAATCCTATAATTCAAATATAGAAGTGTGTTCTACATTAAAATCATAAGGATCATTTTGATCGTCGTATACCTAAACTAAACTTACTCGTTCCGATACGCCCAAACCTATAAAAATCAGGGCAACAAACCGCGGTTTGGATAGACTTGAAGATCCTTCGTACTACTAAGCAGGAAGCGCCTGTGTGGTGTCTTAACGAACAAGTAGCTGATGCATAGAAAAGAGCAGTGCCTCTTAGGTAGTCAAAAATAAAATATAAAGAGAATCAGCCAAAGTTCATATATGATATGCTACGCTTGATACTACTTACAAATAACTTCTACTTAACACTTTACTTACTACTTAACTTGGCTTACTTATAAATAAATAACAACCTTAATGGTAAGTACAGATAAGTATTGCAAATTGACAAGTTAGCTGCGTAGGTTGTGTTTATTTGTAGTGCTATACGGATGGTTAGTACGGACGTCCGTTGTCCGGAGCTATCGTGTATAAATCAATTATTACGTTTAGTACTGCACGGTGCGTAGAGCGTCATACAGCACTAATCGCAATAATTGATTTCTATACGATAGCTCCGGACAATGGACGTCCGTACGGACTCCGTACGGATCATCCGTAAATGCTAAATACTAAATGGAGCCTCCGTGTGCAGAAAGGTTTTATAATATTATACGCTTTCTTAAATAGTGTAGGATTTATACCTTCAAATAGGAAGTTTAAATACATTTTCTGGAAGTTTAATCCCTTTCAAAAACAGCAGAATACTTAAAAAACCTTTATGATTTTTTAATTGTTGCTCTCTTTTTACTCGTTTACGACACACCAAAGTATACGAAACTGCTAATAAAATCCTAAAAACGTTGACGGCAGCTTTATAGCCGCGTAGTGCTTTTTTTCGTTCGACGGCTAGTTCTGTGAAGTAATTTATGAGCTAGGTCGTTAGTTGGTCAAAAGCAATGACCAGTAGGCAGAGTTAGCCCGAAGTAGTACCAACACATAAATGAGTGGTGAAACGGCTGTTTAGCACAATTCATTCTTCCGTAAGCACAATCAATTCCTTTTGACAGATATTTTAATTAATTGTCGGTTTTGACATGAACCGATGACAGCTTTGATATCCTTCGATCAATATCAAAACATTTAAGTATTCAAACAATCAACAAAATTGATCAACACATGGCTGCAAGTATGGATCTCTGAATCGATCAAATTCGACATTAAAATTCGTCAAAATGAGTTAAATATGTAGATATCGGTAGAATCGAACTCACTATATCGATTGTCTGATATATTCGATAAATTTTATCGAAAACTCTAGCATGGATATTAATTTTTGACATATATAGGTATATATTGACATATATAGGTAACATTTGACAAAAAAGAAGTCTCGATATATGTTATTGAGGCTATAGTTCTATGCTACGACCTACTACCGACACGATTCTATAGATAAAGTCAGTATATCGAGATATCAAATTTATCGACCGACAATCCATGCTTGCAGCCCGTTCCGTTTTATGTAACAACCTATTCAAGTAATAAAAATCAGCAGGAGTTGTATCTTGAAGTCACTGACATTAAAGTTCAAGAGACAGCAGCTTTTAGAGTTTGTTATTTACATCTAGTAAATAACAAACTCTAAAAGCTGCTGTCTCTTGAACTTTAATGTCAGTGACTTCAAGATAAGCCAGCATATTTTTCTCCGGATAAGATAAGATAAGATAATTTATTTATCAACTCTTTTATAATTCAATAAGAATTAACCAAACGGGGTTTTGCTGAATGGAGTCATATTGCTTATATATCAACTCTTATTTATTTGTATTGTTTTTTTCTATTTGCATAATCTCTTCGGATTCTTCTTTTATTAATACGCTTTTATTAGCTTCAGACGTATGTTAGTACGTTTGTATGTTAGTATGTAACGGAATCTTTGAACATGATTTTGACCCCCTTCAAAACGTCGGATTAACTCGAAATTCGGCATACTTATTAAGGACCGATGACAATTCAATATTTTAAACATTTTGTCCCGTTATCCTTACTAGGATAATCAGAATCAGCGATTTTTGTTTTCCTGAGACCCGGAAGGTCTGCGTCAATGTCAAGTAGCATAGATAATTACAAACAATGTCCAGTCGTCAAGTAATCTGTCATGTCATGTTCTTTTCTATTTAGTTGTATTTTCTATAAATAGCGTATTTTTTTAGTTTTTTAAACTATTATATTATTTTATGTAAGTGAGATGGTATTGGTTTATTAAAACAAAAATGTATTTGTATTTAAACAACAAACTACTAGTGGAATGGCTTAGCAGTAATGTCAATCTGACATTTTACCTATCTATGAAACTGACAGCAGACTAAAAGTTTGCGACCTCAAAAGGTCGCTTAATTTGATCCTAGCTGACGAAAACTTATACCAGCAGAAATCCATAAACAAGGTAAGTAATTTAAAATTAAGCCGGTAAAATTTTTCGCTGCATGGAGTCCTAAACGGGGTATTTGATATTTAAGGGTCAGTTAAATGCTAGCATAGGCTGACAAACGGTACCAAGACGAACGCAAATGATTGTCCAATGACATCAGGGTAGCTTGAAATCTATGCAATTTGATTGGTTAATATTCATCATTTACTATCGTCTCGATCGTATAACTATAATCAGCGTGAGCTAAACACAGCTAGTTAGAAGAATACGCTTTCGATCTCTTATCTAGCATTACTATAAATATACATACTATATAACCTCAGTGTTTGATTTTACCCAAAGTTATGGTAACTTAAGACGGGCGCTGGCAAATTATGTACATAATTCGTAGGGCGTACAACGCAGTAGGTATATTTCGTTATCTATATGCCGTGGTGTCTCGGCCTGAGAATAGGACTTCTCCAACTTCTCCAGTGGATGTTGTAAAAGGCGACTGAGGAATTACGCCAGGGGATGGGCAGCAGCATCCACCTGAGTGCTTAACACCAAACTGCAATCACCAATCGGCCTGCCAATAAACGTGATTATGGCAAATCCGTCCATTGCACGCTATGACTATCTGGCTCATGAAGATATAATTTGCAACCCAGTCATACCTATGTTTAGAGGTGACTTCATGAAAATCGGGTGTGAAAATTGTCTGGATGCTTAGAACATTTTGGTTGTAACAATGCTGAAAGTTAATTTTGAGTGCAAATGTTTGATCTTCTGAGTTGCTAAGCTACTTGAGACTTCATCGTTTATGAAATAGAGGTATAATTCACATAGAAACAGCAATCTCGCTACCAAATCTACTTACTCATACAATTGGTTTTCTTCACGAAAAACGATCTATCAACTTTTAGCGAACGGGGGAAACTTGATTTCTAAATTCTTACATCTCACAAGTTACACTTTCAGAATGATGGCTGATTTTCAGTAAAATTGGATAATAATTAATAAAATGCATAATAATTCATAGTTAATTTTTAGAAAAAAAAAAACAAAAACCGACTTCTTTCAAAAAGCGTTGAATCAATTTCGATACAAAATATAGTTACAACCACCTCTGAAGTATGAATATGAATATGAACCACCAAACAAAAAAATAATCATCAAAATAAATTCATAATTGGCGGAGCAATAGTGTAACAATGAACATACAAAAAAAACATACAGTCGAATTGAGAACCTCCTTCTTTTTTGAAGTCGGTTGAAAATGATTTTAAAATTTCTGTGATGTTATGCATGGTCACCAAAAACCACCGATTAAATAAGTAATCTTAGTAAATTGCGTTAAGTTAATAAAAATATATTGCAAAATTAAGTTTTGGTTTCTGATACAACTTTTTTGGCTGTATTTTCCGTCATCCCAGACATCAGAAAAAGTTATTCCTGTTGGAAAAATTAGTTTGACAGTTCAGTTTGACCACGAGGAGGAACCGCAAAAATAACTCCGTTTAGACTAGACCGTCTAAACGACGTCATTTGTGGATACTCACTTGAGTACTCACGCTACCTAAAATCCATTAATACCCAAAGCATAACATTTTGATAATATACCTGCCTCTACGATGGATGGTTGTATGCAGACACATCTCAAGATAAGATTTCCTGAAGGTACGTGAAGACTTCATTTGCATGCTAATGAGGGCGGAACGTGCTCACTGCGCTAATTATTTTGTGAGCACCTCTTAAACAGCTCTATGTAGATATAGGACATTAATTATATCTCCATTCCTTTCTTTAAAATATAATATAAGTTCTTTAATGAAAAATAAGTCTTACAAAACAAGCTTTTATTAAATTAGTGATCCGAACCGTGAGCTGTTCAAAATGAGCCCAAAAACTGCCAGGCTACTATTAAGAGGAGGTAGCTAGCAAAAGGGCCCTTAAGCCGTTTTGCATGTGAACAAAATTTGCTATTAATTTTAGTTCTTAAGTGCAAAGTTAACAAATTTAAATGCCACATGATGTCTAAGTAACAAGCTTAGTAACAAGAATATAAATTTTCAAAAATGGGTTGAACCGCTGTTATAACATATTGCGATGAACATTAGCGGGTTAAAACAAGAATCACTCTAATAAACCTTGAAATTGTAAGAGAATTCCTAATACCGGTAAGCGCTGATACAGACGCCGATAATCTACTTTCTACGTAAATGCAGCCAGATTTTTTGAGCGTGTAGATTTATTAATAGGTAGATATTATTCACAAGCTACACAAAAAGAACATCTGTATAGTTTTAAAGGAGTCCGGTAAACTGTGAATTGAATTATGCCTTTAATGAAAGACTTTTTTGGGATATCTTCCAGACAATCGTAGATAGATAGATAGATAATACTTTATTGCACAAGAAAAAAAATTAAGTACATAGGCGAACTTAATGCTAACCTTCCAGCTAACCTTTGTGTAATATAGAGTGGGTGGTAGTGCTATTGGGAAATAATACATAACGAGATTGTAAAGATAACCTAATTAATTATCGTAGTCGCGAGAATCAAGTCTATCGTGCTCAGTGACCATTATTTTTATTTATTTCATTTTTATAATGGCGGAATCAATATAGGCACTCGTATTGATATCATATGTATGAGAATTATCTCCGATGACTTCTAAAAATACGAACTTTTGGAAATCGGTGACTATTAGTAATTTTGCTGACTATTATGTAATGACATTCAAAAAACGAGTACCATAGTACCCCAACACCCAGACCCGGAACAAGATGATGCAAACATTTGTCCCGCAGCGGGAATCGAACCCGCACCTTTTGCGTCATACGACGCTATCTAGAATGTAATCTTCATCATCAGCCAGTTAGAAGTCCACTGCTGGACACAGACATAGACCCTAGAATGTCACGACGAACTGTCTTGAGCCGCCTCCATTCACCGACTTCCTGTAACGTTCATAATTAAGAGAGAGTGTTGTATACGCTCTCGTAATTAATGAATTTAGGTAGGTATACTAATATATACTCGAGCATTTTTTTTTCTTTTTTGTGTGTATAAGATAAATCGCTCTAAGATTGGATAAAATAAAAATTGTAAAGAGTGTATGTGTGGATAAATCATTAGCACAGAAATGTCAGAAAAGCTGAAATAACATATAACTGAAATACCAATTTAAAACCAGCAGTGAAAAGCTTAGAAATATCGTGGTTTGTGAAACCTTTAGAAAGACGCAATGGGGAAACTCGGAATAAAAGGAAGAAAAATTATTTTCGATGTTTAAAAACATTATTTTTCTCGAGATCACTATGAAATGCTGTTTTCATTCTATAATTATGTCACCTTTCGTTTTGATCATATTAAACATTAAAAAATATTGCTTTAGAACTTGTCCAGATGAGGCGTTTTACTCGCGATTCGACTCGCGCGTTTGTGAAATACTAGAGCTAGATTCCGCCCACATGCAGTCCCGCGTCTTGCCGCTCGCGCGAGCGCAAAACCCTCATCAATTAGGTATGCCTGCTATACTAGATATGGGTATAACATGTGTTAATTGTTCTAGATTGTCTGTGGTATTGGAGGTGTGGTGGTAGGAGCAGTTGGATGGCTGGAAGAGAGACAGAAGCCGGCTCTTGGCCTCGGCGTACCGGCCGGGGCCATCACGGTGATAGCTGCAAGTAAGTGAGGTAGATGTCTGATCAGCGACCGAAGCACGAATATCTAAGGGCTCCACTACACAATCGGCGATGATCGTTGATCGTGTGATCGTCGAGTAATCGTGCGTCATCATTTTACAAAATAAGTAAATGCTGGACATTTCACACAACATTGTCTAGCCCCAAGCTAAGCAGAGCTTGTGTTATGGCAACTAGATAACTGATATACTTAATACAATACATTAAATAGATAGATATTTTTTATTATACATAGAAAATACCCAGAACACCCGGAACAGTTATTTGCAGATCGTACAAATATTTGTTCCGAGGCGGGAATCGAACCCGCAACCTCCTGCGTCGCAGGTGAACCTTCGCCTGCCGCACCACTAAGGTCGTCAAAGCATCCACACGATCGTCTTCAGTAGTATTAGAAAGGCAAGCGTATAAGATGGACGTGGAATGTGTTGCTGCTGCAATCATTTATTTAATGGCGGTATACAACCATTGTCAACGTCAATGATCGGCGATCGTGTGGGCAGCTCAACACAACGCGCGGCAATTCCCTGTGAAAAGTACGTCGCCCGAGCCAAAAATATATTTTGCGCCCGAGTGTTACTCTACTTTTCATCACCCACTGTGAGAAAATAAACGGCGCCTCATATTTTATTGAACGAGCGAAGCGAGTTCTCTGAGTCAAGTTGGAAGAATCGGCGTTTGTATGTATGTATGTTTGTCCGATGAAAACTTCCTAACCGTTAATTCCATCTTCATGAAATTTGGTATAGGAATAGATAGTATTAGTACAATTTGTAGGTAAGGTTATATATAGGCTATATCGGTTGGGGGGTTGATGAGATATTGGGTTCCAAGAGGGGGTAAAAAAAATAAAAGTGGGACAGTCAGATCAAGTGGGATGTCTAATGAAAGCGCTTTAGTTGGACATTTCAAAACTGTTTTTAATAAGTATCAAGACAATATAGTTTTTGAGATATTAGGGAAAACATAAACGTAAAAATCGAAAATTCTAGGGTACTTCCAGCAATCCCACAATGCTGAAATTTGGTATGCTGGTAGCTTTTGTGACACAAATACAGGAAAAAGTCTGAAATTTAAGAATTTAGAAACTTGTACTCCATAAAACAATAACCGATATAAAATCCATTGTTGACCTCCCATTTCTAGGAATTTGAATGATGTTGGTGTTCTATGTTTCGTCAAAAGGACGTTATCAATTGATTCGTCAGGTACTTGATATCCTAACAGGTATGTAGTATTACGCCCGTTGCTTAGTCCTATTTAAAGGTTATTTCGATGATGTGTAGGAAATTACCTCGATGTGATTTTTTTCAAAATAATAATGGAAAATATGTTATGACTTAAGTAGGTACTTAAATAGTCGGGCTGATTATAGTGTTATCACGATGTCTCAGTTCGGGGTGAACCACTAGTTTCAAAACAAAACCATGAATTTCTAACAATCCGTGAAATTTTACGAAAACGCGTTATTCATTTGTTTTTTTTTATTCAGCCGGCGCGGGGCGCGACTTTGGGCGGTCGTATACCAGCCAGAATTTATTCAAACAATATTTATGTTCAAACACTAAGATGTTCCAAATTCAAAAAGTGCGCCGCAAAGTTAATTGCGGCGCACTTATTTGAGTTCGATATGTTCCATATTCAAAAAGTGCGCGGCAAAGATAATTGCGGCGCACTTATAGAAGTTTCATACAGATTACACCACCTTTGGGTGCATTTAAAGGCGAACCAAGTCGTCCTTTTCGAATAGATGGGATGAAAATGTATTAACAATACTTATGTATTTATTTCATCCCTTTGGAAGAACACACGAAACGTGACCATCATTTATGTTTACTCAAGAATGTCGATACACGAACCAAGCCTACAAATAGCCTACCAGCTTTAGCGATGGAAAAGTTTGTATTTATTTACGACTATTTGAACTCTCACGCTTCGCTTTTGAACGTTAAATTTACGGCAGTTAAAACAATTTTAAACGCCCAAATAAAAAGGTACCTACCTATCAAAGTAATTGATCTAAGGGCCAAAGTAGTAAAAGCCATCTACGTGCCATATAGCTCTCTTAAGCAGCACTGTTGCTACATTGATAAACGATTAACGAACGCAATTCGAGAATATTGAAACATAATATCTTCCTATATCGTGCCCATGTTTTACGTGACAAAATATTGCTGGGAGAGTAGGTTAAACTTTTTGGATGAATTACATTTGAACTCTATTCAAATTTGTTCTGTTTCAAAAATACAGAATACTGCAGACCTCAATCAATTTTATCTTATTACATAAATTACATACATAAACATACGCCTTTATCCCCAAAAGGGTAGGCAGAGCCTTAAAGGGCCTCTTTTCGCAATCGCAGGAATATAGACGCGAGACGTGACAAGTAGGATACATTACAATTGGCTATATGGCCAATAGTTAGCGACCAATGGAGAAATGAGAAATAGAGAGAGCTATGTTAGGGATTTCACTACGTGATAGAATACAAAATGACGAAATCCGTAGAAGAACCAAGTTTACCGACATAGCTCTCAAAATTATCAAGTTGAAGTGGCAGGTCTTAATATAGCTCGCAGAACTGACAACCTTTAGGGAATAAAGGTTCTCGAGTGGCGACCACAAACCGGACGACGCGGTAGAGGAAGGACGTCCACTCGATGGACGAAAGACATTATAAACGTCGCAGGAAATCGGTGGATGGAGGAGGCGGGAAAAATGAACTAAAAAATTTAAGCGTACCTAAATTAGCTAAAAAGTCTATTGAGTTGTTGGTACGTTGAGCTCATAAGGTGGAAATCACGAGACCAGGAAAAGCATATTACAGTAACAACAGACGCGGAAATTAACTCATGACCTTCTAAAGAACCATCATAAACTCATGTTATGATATACCTTTGGAGAAAAACTCATCATTTCGTAATGAAAATAACAAGAATATCTAAGGAGCTATTAAGTGCTTATTACATCATATACATAATATACATACCACGAAATACTTAAGGAGATGTACGATATTAAATCCCGGCCGTTTCCTTTCAATTCTCGCCTCTGCATCCTCAATGTTGTTTTTAAGATCAAGCGCTGTTATTATTGTGTGTTTATTTCTTCTGTGATTATATTAAATTAAAAAAACAGAAGAAGATTCTAGGGACGAACGTGGTCCAACTAAATCGTACTCCAATCTATCTCAAACGTTCACGAAATGCCTATAATGAGCTCTAGAATTTTTGAAGTTTTGGATAAGAAATCTTATTGTTTCCTAGAATAATAGATAAATGGTATTCTTTAGCTTTTTATCTAGTGAAATCATAAATTAAATAAGCAATCTGAATTGCTCGATAAAAAAGTCAAAGACCACGTTTTTTTAAATTGAAATCCAGTTTAAGACTTAACTACACGTTTTTGAAATAACGTTTTTTTTTTAATTTATAAAACATTTGGTAACTAATTAGTTACTAAATTGAGTTAGTGAATTCATCAACAAAATTTTACAATTTAAAAGGCATTTTTATATCATAAATATTTTATACATAAAAACACGGTATCAGAGCGTGCGCTCGCCTTCTTCAGTCCGGTCGTAGACCGTTTGTTGAACCTATAGCGCTTTAACATAAATATTGTTGTCCAATTTCATTGCAATTTGTTTCAGCAACGTCAGTGTACTACAGCAGAGGTTTTGGAGGATGGGTTTCAGCTCGCTCCAGGGCTCTCAAGACCTGGGGCGTGCCGTGGCGAGCCCTCGGACCCTCACCCTGCGCTGCGGTGCCGCTGACATTACTGTGGACTTCAGCAGTTGCCGCTCATGTGGCTATGCTGTGCTTCTGCGTCAGATCTTTGATGAATATTGGGTAAAATAATTTTTACTGCAACCTGTAGTAGCGTTTTGATATAGCAAGTGATCCTTAGGTTCTTATAACATAACATAACATAACATAACACCCAACAGTCACATACGTAGTCCTGATCCCACACTAGGATTCCCTGTGTCGTGGGCATCACGAACTACGAGTAGCATGGTACCATAACACCCAGACCCGGAACAAATATTTGCAGATCATACAAATATTTGTCCCGCAGCGGGAATCGAACCCACAACCTCTCGGTACTCACCCGGCTACTCGCTTGCCGCGCCACAGAGGTCGCCAAAGCCTCCAAGAGGGGGGTTATAAGGCTGGAAAGCACAGATCTTGGAAATATAACAAGTGGTAGAAAGTCGCAAATAAAAAATAATGTTCAAAGTTGCAAAGCACAACTTTATCTACGTAAACATAATAGATATTTTGCTATACATAGTAATACAAAGTATAACAGTTGTTAAGTAGAGTTTTTTTCAGAAACCACTTATATAAACACTAAAGTTTTGTGGAAAATGTATTTTTCATAACAAGCTTTTATTAAATTAGTGATTGGAACCGTGAGCTGATCAACATGAGCCCACACACTGCCAGGCTACTATTAATCATCGAGGAGTTCCGTTGTCCACCTTCCGTCTCTATCATCACTTCAGCTCGCCGTCACCATAATATTGTATAGTCATCTGTACTTGACAGGTATGATAAAATTTCAGCTGCATCGGTTGAAGATAACTGATTTAAAATTCATTTGCAAGATTCCACCCGAACGGACATTGCAAGTTAAATAAAATCTTTAAAAACTTCAGACATCACTCGACGCTTGAAATTAGTACATCGTTCATCGGACTATTCCCTTAGCCTTAACGTAATGATCTATGCTTTTTCCAGATGCGGCAGCTCAACTTGCATAGGAGTGGCCGCTGCGCAGCTGTCAGTGTCTATAACGACCCTGGCGGCGGCAGTATTCATGCTGCAACTAGACCTGCGATACGACGCCTCGCTGTCACCACCACCAAGGCAGTCTGACGCGCAGATCTGCACTGCTGTCTCTATGGTGAGGACCTGTTATAAAACTTAGCTCAGCTTACATAAAACTTAGCTCAGCTTACATAGAACCTAGCCCAGCTTACATAGAACCTAATCTAGCTTACATATAACCTAGTCCAGTTGATTTAAGAGAAGGTTAGATAGGCGCGGTAGGGCATCATTTAAAAAAAATAGTTTTTTGTAATTTATGATTCGGTAACCATATCATTTTATAAGAAACTAACGCACCACGAATCAAGATAATAGTGTACTGATCATGTGTACAAAGTTTCATGGAGTTTAAAGAAATGATAGCCAAATAAGAAGCAAAATTCCACAACGCCTTTTTGCTACTACCTGTGACCTCTTTAAAACCTAGTCCAGCCTATTTAGACCTATTCCACTAAGTTCAACATCTATCAATATAATCTAGTCCGGTTTCTAAGAACTTACTTTTCCTCTATATCTTTTATTTGTCCAGCTGTCAATGTCAATGACAATAACACTGGTGGCAGCAAAAGTGACTGGTCCTTAGCTGAACGGGAAAGACAGAGTAAATGATTTATAGAGACAATAATACAAGTATGAAGATAAAATACCCTTTTCCGGGTATAGATAATGCCGAAAATGCCAGCAGTAACTAACTGTGCTTTAGGTAACTAAATTAATTCGGTCTTCTCATTAAGACTGTTAACGGTTTCCTTCATTCCATATATTCGCGTTAGTAACGTGCCATTTCTCTGGTTTCTAACTCAATTCCCCTGAATTACAAACTGAAAGAAAACGGTTACAACTGAGGAAGAATTAGCAATAAGCGCCCGGCTTTGTATCCAAATAATTGTGGTAGTAATTTTATTACAATGTTAGAGCAAGAGACAATGCCTTTGAATATCGTAGATAGGTAAAAAACTAATGAATAAAACAAAATATCTGTCAAACACTAACTGAGTGACATCAATACTAACACTAACTTACACACTAAATAAAGTTAACAACTAACTAACAACACTAACTAAGTAACACTAGACTAAACTTAACACTAACTAAAGTTATCTAACACTAACCGCTAGTAATTCGTTAATCCATTGGTTTGCTTAAGTAAAACTTGTAGCAATATTAACTTGCTGGCATTCCAATATAACTTTTTAGGATTTCACTTTTCAGACAACCTATCCTTACGTACTTACTTTTATATACAAACTATCTCTCCACAGGTACCGCTAACATCGGTAGCTATCAACAGCGGTAATAGCGGGGAAGGTGACCCTGCGGGCAGCCCCCTGGGGAAGGAACCGTTGTCCCCACAGCCCCCAACTTGATGTGGCGAGAGATCATAGAATGGAACAATTTTGTGTGTTGTACACAGTTTTTGAAGTGAGTTTTGCTGCCTAGGTCTTGAGATTTTATGTTATAATTTAAAAACCCCACTTTTGCACTTTTAAGATAAAGATAAGATAAAGATAATTCATTTATTTTGAATTTAGTAATTTTACATTGGTTTTACGTTTTAAATTTGTTTTATTTTTAATGAACCCAAAATTAGATATTATTACCCACTAGAGTTAGTATTCGGTTCATACTCATAATGTATACACACATACGTAGAGGTATCTAAACTTGTACATAAAAACCCACACCTCATGTGAACCTTACATGAGGTGTGGGTTTGATTCTCGCAGCGGGACAAATGTTTGCATGTTCTGCAAATATTTGTTCCGGGTCTGGCTGTTGTTGGTACCATGGGACACGATAGTTCCTTGATACCCACGACACAGGGAATCCTAGTGCTGGACTATTGTATAGTGTGAAACTTATTTTAAATCACTTTGAAATGCGAAAACATTGGAAAAATTAACTTTGTTATAGTATCTATTTCGTCTGTTATGTAGAGCTACAAAGAGGATTGTGGTAGAGCAATTGAATATTCATCAATTATTTTAAATCACTTTGAAATGTGAAAGCTTTGGATAAAATAACTTTTTGATAGTGTTTTTTCTGTTATGTAGAGCCACAGAGAAGACTGTGGTAGAGCCAATGAATATTCGTTAATGGGTAGAGCCCATTATCATAAAACAATATTTGCATAAAAGTTGAAATTTCTATTGTTTTATACTAATTGTATTCACCCGTAGGTACATAGTTAATACCTATTTACTTTCTCACGAAGCGTATAATTATACATTCGCTGTTACAACCATAATTATGTACGACGATTGGCTATATTGATATAGGTTTTGAATTTATCGTGGCTTGGTATCATTTTGGAAAAAAAGATTAGTATAATTTTTATATTTATTTCTATGTTCTTAGAGCTAAGTTTTATGTAATTTATAACCTAGTAATTCAATGATAATGAAAATATTCGGGATTTTTATGAAAATGTAAAAAGCTATGTAAATAAAAATATGAATAAACTATTATTAAACATACAACCGATGTGTCGGACAAAAGTGTTTTCATATGAATTGCAGTTACAGATTTACCTATAATACCATCTTCCCATTTATTCCACTCTACATTACACAAAGGTTAGCTGGAAGGAAATGCTAATTAGTATTGAGTTCGCCTGTGTACTTATTTTTTGTCTTGTGCAATAAAGCATTTTCTATCTATCCCTATCTATCTATAATAGGATTGTAGTCAACCAGACCAAACTTAGCAGAATTGTTCGTCAGAGTCTTTTTCTGTTTGGGACACTTTTTCCTACAAACTTTACCTATACCTATTTTAGAGGAAAAATCTTAAATTTTAGACTTTTTCCTTTATTTGTGTCAGTAAGCCTCCAAGCATTATAAATTTCAGAATTATGAGGGAAGTAACCAAGAGATTTTTCATTTTTTATTTCCATACAAAAATTAGAAGTTCATTGCCCCCAGGAGGGGAGGCAGTTCCAACAGCATCCTGCAGGTCATTCCTGATCGTTACGACCTGCTAGTAATGAAGGCTTTTGTTCGAGTCCTGATCAGGTAGGCGTCTCGCTGGACTCTGTTTGGTCGGGATTCGGATAAAAGTTTTTAATTACCTACTTCCACCAGTTACTCTCTGACGGCTATTATGTATTTTTAACAAATGATTTAAGTGTACCTACTAACAAAAAATGGATTTTAAGAATCTTATTCAATAAATGAATTATTATTATTGCCATAGTTTTTTAATGCATTGAATTAGAAGCTTGATTTTACTTAGCTTGTTTCTTCTATAATAAGTTTTTAGCTTATTCCTAAGAAAAAAGAACTCTTGATAGTCAGACAGAAAGACGGACAACAAAGTGATCCTATATATGGAATGATATGGGTCTCGTTTTTTCTTGTCGCGGAACGGAAACCTAAAAATTTGTCCATTAACCAAAACTTCTCTTAGAGTTTATTTCCCTAAAAGTTTTACCCAAACTAATTTCGTTGGGCTTGTTGTTAAACTATAGGAATAGGAAGGTTAATCCCACGAATGCTTTCAGCATTACAAAGTAAAACTACCTATTACGGAGGATTTAAATTTGTATTCGAAGTGAAACGAAATTGTAATTGATTTTTCGAACATGATAGATAGATATATAGATTAACACTTTATTACTAACCAAGAATACGTTATATAATGTATTAAACTTAGTAGTATAATGGTCGGTATAATGGTTCTATTAAAAATGTAAATTGAGAAATGTCTCCTTCGTGGTGCCACGAAAAAATACCGGTCTTATTCGGCTCCTGGCTTTATATACTTAGCTGAAAGCGACTAACTTTCCTAAGCATTGGAGGCAATTCTTGTGCAAGTAACACGAACTCTCTCGGTAAACTGATCAAACTTCTTCATCCATTAAATACTTGGAGAAAGTTGATAGGTTTTCTTATTTTAATATAAAATAGATGAATAAATATATAGTAACAATTCCGCTCCTCTCCAACGAAAACTCTGAAAGAGCTCAACACGTGTTTCGCCTCTCAACGAAGCATCCTCAGGAAACAGTAGACTCACTGCGTGCTAGAACAACAAAGACACTCTACTGCAAAAACACCGCAGCCATGTTGCCTCGCCGAACGCCGAACAGAAAAACAACATGTTTCATGTGTTTGTGTCACGTGTGTTTTTCTGTTCGGCGTTCGGCGAGGCAACATGGCTGCGGATGGAGGATGCTTCGTTGAGAGGTGAAACACATGTCGAGTTCTTTCAGAGTTTTCATTGGAGAGGAGCGGAATTGTTACTATATATTTGTTCGTCTATTTTATATTGTAGAATGGATTTCCGCAAAGTCACGCTTGAATCAATTAATTTTCTTATTTTAAGTTTTATGTCAGACAGTCATTTGTTTATCTTGACACATTTTTTTTTTGAAACTGTCTTATAATATGAGTTATTTTCATTGGCCGTTTACTTAATATAATAAAAATATTTTTTTGAACAAATCAAATAAATTACTCCCTTTTTTCAAAAAGGTTGGAGATAATAAGGATTCCTACGTAGGTAAGTAACTAACGGCAGCACAAATACACTTCACGTAAATTAAACGTACCTACTTAATGGTAATTAACTAATGCTCATTAAAAATTAGCCAAGCACGCTCGTAATATCGATCCTCGGTGTTGATTTAAGTACCTACTATCGCCTGTTTCCTTAAAGTGTCTAAAAGACGATTATCTCAGAATGGGCAAAAGTTACTCATAGCTAATGAACGAATTTGTTTATTTTGTTATATCACTTGACCCCATCAAGTTGCCTTCCGTGAGTTCCCGGTGTCTCAAAGTCGAACCAACCACGCCCATTTCTACATCTGGAATGGAATGCTCAGTTAACATTTAATTCACAATACACCAACAAAATTTGTAATATCACAAAAATAATAAGAGCAGTTGCAGGCGATAGCACGAATGATATTTGCGTTGTTGTTCATAGACTGTCAATGAATGAGTGCCTACGATAGAGATGAGATTAGATTGCAAATTGAATCCTACTAATATTATAAACGCGAAAGTTTGTGAGTATGGATGGATGGGTGGATGGATGGATGTTCGTTACTCTTTCACGTAAAAACTACTGAATGTATTTTAATAAAACTTTACAATAATATAGCTTATACATCAGAATAATACATAGGCTACAATTTATAAAGATATTGTGTGAATTGTCTATAATATGACGATAAGTGTCAAGTAATTAGGAAAAAATCTACCATCTGCGAGCTATTCTGGCGTGCGCTGCCAAAACCGCTAGAGTTACACATAGGTAATGTATGATAGAAATGTTTATCTTAAATAGTCCCACAAAAAAGCTTGCCACAGTATATATCTACATCTTATGTGTAAGCCATTACAGCCAAAATGTGTCTAATATTATAAACGCGAAAGTTTGTTACCTATTATGTTTGTTACTTCTTCACGCTCAAACAGCGGAACAAATTTGAGTGAAATTTGGAGTGGAGATACCTTATACCTTGGATTAACACATAGGCTACTTTTCATCATCATCATCATCATCAATTTTCATCATTATTCACGCGGGTGAAACCGCGGGGCGCAACTAGTGCTCAATAATTACAAGAATCGGGGCTTTTTGAATGTCACTGAGTCACTAAATATCATCAAAAAGGCGGCAAATCACCGTTTTCAGGAGATTTACTGGAGGAGGTATTAGTAGATTATGCACTAAGGGAATAAAGCAGTGTCTTATGTCGCGGGCGGCATATTGAACCCTGAGTGTAACGAGGGTCTCTAAAGTTAACTCCCGAGTGTAGCGAGGGAGTTATATAGTGTCCTGAGTGAAACGAGGGGTTCAAGCTGCCCAAGACGAAGACAGGCTTTATTCCAGAGGAGCATACTCTACTTTTCACACCTACTGCGAGACAATAAAAAGCCAGGGCTCCATAAAATAAGTATCGTCTGTTTTGATGAACTCTGGAGTAGAATCATTATCGCTCGACATTTTTTGTTAACACTAATATTGCCATTGACATAATTATATACTACTAGAATATTGCAATCAATTTCACTGAAAAATACAGCACCAAACTAACATCTCTTTTCTGTAAAATCACGCGTATTTCTTTTTTTCTGAGTTCTGCTTTTGGTGGCCAGTTCGATTTTCGAACAAACCTCTTTACAATGCCATATGGGCATTTTTTACTTGGAGTTTTCTACGAGTTTCCACACGAACTTGACGTTCCAAATTCAAATCACTTTAATCCCTAGGGAGTTTCATACAACTTTATATCCCTAGAGAGACAATGCTTTACTTTACGTTGAGGTTGTATGATATGCAATTGGACATTGTCGAGCAGGTGGTGTGAAAAAGAAATTTATATCATCAGTGTGTTTCAGATATTTAGAAAGGGCATCGGAAATTAACCTTGAATTAACGGCAATTTTACTGACATCTTGATGACATTCAAAAATTACCAATCGAACACTCTATTTGATAACCGCGCGACCGTCACCGCCAGATAAGTTTACGGGCTGTGCCTTAGAAGTTGCTCTGTAACTATTATGGTACAGCCCGTATGGTATAACTATGAAATACATTATTAGGTTCGAGTCCAAAGAGAATTTAGTTCTGGCTAACGAGAACTAATGGGGTCATTGGACTCACGAGTTAAATATTAGGGTCTGGTTCTCTCCAAGGGATCGTAAGTTCCGTAAGAACTAAGTATCTGAGATTTATGTATTTTCTAATGCAAGTGCATAGTATAAGCAAGTGATGGAATTGAAAATAATTCAAAACTATATTTTCCACCACTAGCTTCTATAAAATTAGTAATAATTTTTTTTAATAAATAAATGACAGCATTATTAAATCCCGCATATACGCCACGGGATTGGATGAGCTGCGGGTTTGCAATCCCTATACGGGTACCATGGTACCATAACATCCCAGACCCGAAACAAATATTTGCAGATCATACAAACATTTGTCCCGCAGCGGGGATCGAACCCGCAATCTTCCGCATCTCAGCCAGCTATATACACCCACCGCGCCACAGAGGTCGTCGAACAAGCTTAACACACTTCTTTATCTTATATATAAGCATGAATGATACATTTTAATTTCAGTGGAGACCCCAAACGATGTTATGATGACGTAATAAAAATGCAAATCACTTTGGGAAGGCTTTCAGTCATAATTACCCTCAAAATAAAATCTTACGAGGACTTTCTAAGCGGTATCATGGTAAACGGTAGTTTTTCATATAATAATTTGTTTATGGGTACGTTCATACATGCCATGACGTGTCTGCTCTAAGAATAGATCTCTGTCTCCTTCCATGGATGTCGTTTAAGCTGACTAAAGGATTCCACAGGGGGCTTAGTTACAGGTTTTGATAGTTTTCGAAACTATGAAGTTTCGTTTCCTTCCATACATTTACTTGCAGCGCCCCTAGCAAAAACGTGAAGAAAACTAAGGACGCTGTCAGTAAATGTTTGGATGGAAACGAAACTACATATTATAGTTTCTAAAACTATCAAAACCTATACTAAACCCCCAGGATGTGGACAGCAGCATCTACCTGAGTACTTAACATCAATCGCCTACCAAGCTTGATAAACAGGGGATCCTGCTTCCATGGGAGGCCTTGTCCAGCAGTGGACATCTGCTGTTAATGTAGTCTACGGCGTGTAGAGTCACAGACCC
The DNA here is from genome assembly GCA_951392215.1 of Epirrita christyi. Taxonomy (NCBI): domain Eukaryota; kingdom Metazoa; phylum Arthropoda; class Insecta; order Lepidoptera; family Geometridae; genus Epirrita; species Epirrita christyi. The sequence goes on along the minus strand of OX595842.1, from coordinate 3,607,220 downwards.
ATGCACACTTTTTCAAAAAGTAATCATAAAAAACTGATTATTACTAAAGGCATGTTATAAGCAGTCTCTAATTAGTGCAGATAAATAAATTTAAACAATGCGGTCTTTTACGGATACGGAAAAGTAAATAAAACACTAAATTTAATACACTTAATTATTTATTTCTGAAAAGACACACAATTTTACATTAGATATAACCTCTGATATAATATCTATATTAATAGGATAGTATTTTTTGAGTAAATGACGGAACAGACCTCGTCCAGCAGTGGACGTAAATGAGCTTGTGATGATGATGATGAAAAATGTTTTCTCTTTTTCTATGAACAAGTGCTCATTAAGTGTACTATCCTCTTAGATACTTGAAAAAATTATAACTAACAAACTTTACCTACACCTATCTACTCGCTTACAATAACATTATGAAAGCTCTCAACCCAAAAAATGTACTATTTTTATTATGCTCGTGTTCGGAGACACAAGATACATGAATTCGCCAGATGAATATATCGAATAGTCTAGGAGCTAGCGGCACTTAAAGATCCAAGTTACGCTTGGCCAAAAGGTGCTCAATTATTATATAATCAAATCGAAATCAATGTAGTTTTTGGTCCACTCAAACTCACGTCTTCAAGCTAGAAAAGCACAAACGCATTTGTGTGTGTTGCAACCAGCAAAAACAACCAAGCAAACCACCGTGGTCACGTGCACACGTGCCTCCGTTCCCGCGTTTTTAGTTTTATTACGAGGACGTCGTTGTGGAGAACCAATAGGTTTTCTACCTTTCTTCTCTCTTGCTTTCATTACCTTCTCCGCACTTGCTTCCGGGAAATTACGTTCCATGCGCCTGCTAATGGTATAAGCCGCAGTGGATGCCTGAAGATCTCGTTCTGTGCGCCTGCCTATGGTATGAGCCACAGTGAATGACAGAAAATCTCGCTCTGCGTGCCTGCCTGTGGTGTGAGCCACATCAGATACCATTTGCTTTCGCTTTGTGCGCCTGCCAATGGTATGAGTCACAGTGGATGCCTGAAGATCTCGATTTGTGCCCCCAACTATGGTTTGGTCTATAGTGGATGCCGAAAGATCTCGCTTTGTGCTACTGCCTATGGTGTGAGCCACAGTGTATTCCAGAAAATCTCGCTCTGCGCGCCCGCTTATGGTCTGAGACACAGTCGATGCCACAAGATCTAGTTCTGTATCTGCACGCATGCCTATGGTCTGAGCAACAGTGAATGCCGAAAGATCTCGCTCTGTGCGCCTGTTTATAGTCCCAGTCCCAGTGGATACCGAAAGGTCTCGCTTTGAGCGCCTGCCTTTATTCTGAGCTTCAGTGGAAGAGCGAAAATCTACATTTTGACTTATAACTCTTAACAGTCGACGTTTGGTAACGACCCGTCTGTCCATGCAGTGTTTGGTCATAAAGCAGATCAGGTTATTATTCGAGCAGTCCTTAATACAAGCGCAGCCGGTGGGACATTTTGGCATGTTAGTGGGGCATTTAGGGGGCGAGGCTGCACCTTCACAGGGGGCATAACAGAACGTCTCATTGCATCGTTCTGTCGGCAGCCCGTGGTCTGAAAAGGTATAGACAATCTAACAGGAAAGCCAATAGGTAATGGAAGTCTTCAAAACTAACACCGGTCTCTGCAAGCAGAAATTCCTCCACTGTTATTTCATTTAAAGAAATCACTCACTCGGGTGAGGAAACAACGCGATCTACCATCAGATATCCTCAAGCTAGCATCTTTCAGACTGGTAAATTTTGCCTCTTATTATTTTAATAGTAGGTTAGGTATGTGAGAGAGCTTAAGTTCATACATATACATACATAAATACACGCTTTTTTCCCCGAAAGGGGAGGCAGAGTCTCAAAGGACCTCTTTTCACCGTGGGTTGCACAATTGCAGAAATATAGACGTGACAAGTGGTAAGCTCATCGCCGCCATTGCTTTCCATGACCAACTCGGCTAACGCTTTCTTTCAGTTATAACATACTCCTAAATAAGCCAGCAGCCAGGATAAATCTTATACCACCGAAAATTGCTACAAATAGGGTACAAACAGGCTACAAACAGGCTACAAACAGGCTACGAACAGGGCGTGTTCCGAAAAGCATGTGGTAAAGTGTTTTATTCGCGTTCACTGGGTAGCGTCTTTTTCGTGATGTAACTTACCAGTTCTACGAGTTGAGTCATCATCCTCTTCTAACGGAGCAGGATACTGAGCTACTGCAATAGCTACAAACAGAGCTACAGCAATAATAAGCAGTTTAAGCACCATGGTTTTGATATAACGCAGGTAAAATATTATTATGAATTCAAAATTACATGGAATCTCTACCCGTGCTTGTCATTATACTCTGTCTGTGATTATTCTAAGCTCTACCCTTAGAGTACTATGTCACATATTGTCATATCTTATTGTTATGTCTTTGCTCTGTCACTACTGCACTTTAAAGTGATTTATATTCTCTTTGTTTATCACAGACTATCAGATTTTGGTACTTTGTTATTTCAACCTATCAAGCTGGAGCTCAGAATATGGACGAAAGCATTTTTTCTTATCGACTCTTGCGTATGCAAAAGATGTAAACAATTTCGATGAAGCTTAGAAGGGAAGCGCCGAAGAAAACCCCAATCACGCCCCCAAAGTCCACTGAAACAAGATAAACTCAAAATCAATATTTTATTCATTTATCCATCTTTGACGTCTCAATCGTACGGTTAACTTACTCCGCTCATTTACTTGCATGATTTAACGGTCGATGTATGTATTACTAAAGTTTTACTGGATTATATATTATACATTTTCTCTACCAAATAAGGCTAAAACACATATGACACAGCTAAAAATAAAACGGAAAGTAAGAGCGAGACTCGCACCTTGAGAGGCTTACGATGCATAAATTATTTTGAAATCGACAAAGCCCTTTTCAAGTTTCAGCCACTTTTCGAAGAAACGACCCCTCATTTTCCTCCCGTGGATGTCGTAAAAGCCAACTAAGGGATTTCATCAGGGGATGGGTAGCATCCATCTGAGTATTCACCAATCCGCCTGCCAAGTGGGGTGATTATATTAAATCTCTCCATTTTATTACATGGGGGAGACTTTGTCCAGCAGTGGACGTTAACAGGCGGATAAAGAGAAAACTATAACCCGACTACGCAACGACTGAAAAAATGAATTAAAATGTTGGACACCGGCCATGGGCGTAGTCAGGGCGCCCGAGACACCGGCAGTTTTAAAACCTTTATAAAATGTTTCGGCGCGTCCTGCTAGAAAAGGTAATGGTGGACTTCTATAGGGTGATGATGTATTATTACCAACAAGTCCCAACATGTCTCGGATGGCGTGGCGGCGCACTCTCAGTGAAGGCAAGTGTGCGAGCCTCACCCGGCCCTGGGTGCCACGGAGCTGATCTTCTGCAGAGAGCCGACTGAAATATAAACAGGTTCATTCAACGTAAGCCACGATCAACGGAAATTGTGGATAACTCAGTAGAAGACAACTGGGTTTAGATTGAATACTACTAGGTAACCAAACAAACATACGGCCCACCCAATAGAAAGTAGTTACCGTAGCCTATGGATGCCTCCAACACCAGAGGCATCACACGCACGCTGCCAACAACACCTTCAAACCGAAACACAGCAATGCGAGCGCTACTGCTTGGCGGTAGAAATAGGTACGGTGCGCGGTGGTAGTAGGTACTTCCCCGGACGAACTCTTTCACAAGAAGTTACTACTAGCTAGTACTACTACTAACCCTAATCCTAATATCGTGGGTTCAAATACTGATCGTGCATATCTGCGAACCTAACATTTGAAGACCTGTGACATTCCACAACTGTTCCACATTTATTCAATAAATGAGAGATGATGTTTGACAGTGGTTGAATTTGTTCAGCTCGTGTTTCACAAAAGCTAGTTTAGTAAAAACTTTTCGTTGACTTATTAATGCTTACTTGCAAGTCACGTGAACAACTTTGTACGTCATTTCCTGACAATCCATGGGGCAGTCGCATTCGTCCATCGCAAGTGAACCTGGAAATGGAATATTTAGTTATGGCTAGGCTACCCTACGCATCCATAGGTAGGAATTTTTTGATTACTTACGTTTACATTAAGGTACCTACGTCCTAACCTTGATTTCTATGAAGACATACCAATCCTTGAACGTCACACACTGGTAGATTTTCTGAAAACATTTAGTTCATTTGTTAGGAGTGCGAATTTACACACTGATTTGCTGGCCAGTTTATTTATTTAAATATTACGTAAGCGAACAGCTATTAATATTATTATAAGCAACATTCAGCAAGGTCTAATTGGATAGGTGCCCGCTTTCTTTATCTATACTTATATTTTACAAAGTGGTAAAGTTTGTTTGCGAGTTTGGAATAATACCCGAAACTACTGATCCAATTTTGAACTTTCTTTCACAAATATGAAGTTACATTATCCCTGAGTTCGGGGGTTCAGCTAGTTAGTTGAACGAGCGAAGCGAGTTCGGTGAGTCAACTTGGTTAATTTGGCATTTGTGTTTATGTATGTATGAATTTAATTATGTAAGTTAGTCATTTAAATATCTCAAGGTCGGTAGCGCGCGTGTTATGCCTCTGGTTTTACAGGCGTCCATTGGCTACGGTAACTACTTACCAACGTCCCCTGTTGGTAAGTAGTTGTAGTAGTAGGTTGTTAGCTTGCCAAGCAGTATATAAAAAAAAGTCTAGCTTAGTGTAACTTTCGAACCATTTACCGTTTTATTGGTGGAAGGATAGATAGTATTAGTACAATATGTACCTAGGTAACCGTTCAGGGGTTTGTTCAGATACTGAGGTCAAAGAGGAGTAAAAAACAAGTAAGACAATCAAGTTACGTGAGGTGTCACATGAAAGGGTTTTAGTTGAACATCTTAAAACTATTTTTATGTTAGATTTTGTAATTTTTGTGATAAAATCACTAGTTATAATGCTCTTTACCGACTCTCGGCATAAAATGATGGGTGCAGTTGCACAGGTCGGCCTGCGCTTTAGCCTTGCAGTACCACACGCAGCCGCTATAGGAATAGCGAGGGAACGGCCAGGTGTCTGGCATAGCTGGACGCTCGTCGAGGAACAGGCAGTCTCGGCTGCCTTGCGCTATGCCTCCGACTGATATGTCGCTTATTGTCTGTTCTGCCTGCAAAATGAATATTTTTTTTATCGTATTTTAAGCGATAATCCATCATAACAGGGCCCCAATTCTACTAAACAAATTATGTTTGAATTGTTAATGAATTATCACAAAATTGACATTTTTGACACTTTTTGTACAGCGAAAGTGTCAAAAGTGACCATTTTAAGATAATTCCTGAACAATTCAAACACAATTTGTGCAGTAGAATTGGGGCCCAGATGTGTTACCACTCCCTATATCTGCGGTTCTCAAACTTTTTTGGTGACGGAACCCTTTTGGAAAACATTTGACGGGGTCCTGAAATAACCAATAACTGGTTTTAAGCGTATTCATTATTAATAATTATTGACACTGATATTTGTATCTAATGGGAGATTATGATATTATAGAATTGAAACTTTCGTTATTCAATTCGATTATGATATTGTTTTTTTATTTTTCATCAATGCTTTGATGTCAGGCTTGATGAAATCGCCTCTCCTGCCCCCTTATAGATAGATAGATAATATTTTATTTGTAACTCAAACAAAACACTTACATGATATGAAATTGAAGATAAAAAGAAAACAAAATTTTTTTTTGCGTATAGTCACAAAATGGTCTCTGTCTCAGCATAAGCCAGTTGTAAATCACGTTACAACCAACGCTGGTCTTCCGACAGAACCATTTGGTGACGTCACGGAAGATAACATATAAGACACTAAATAATCAAAAATATAACAAATAAGAAACATAATCTACGGCAATTGTGGACAAATACAAAATAACTTATTCGCTATGACCAAACGTAACATAACGCGGGCTCGTTACGATATCTACGTGCAATCATCGCTGAATCGTATGGGTGTTGTCACACGTTATTGACAAGGAATCTCTTAGGTCATAGCGAATAACCACCCAGATGTGATGTTTATTGCGCATACTACTGTTTTAGTTAGATTTTTTAAACTTTATGTTGGAATATTTAGAAACGGATAGATTTTATTTTACTCTTCAACTTTATTCTTTCCATTGTAACCAGTATTTTTGCGAAGCCCCCATGAGGCTTTGCGTAGACCTAGGGCTCCACGGAGCACACTTTAAATCATTAATGGAGTCTGATCGAACCCACAAACAGTCTATGGTACGGGCTTACAGCGGTTTCTTTTGAATGAATCTGATCAGGCCCATATCACATACCTATGCGTCAGGAAAAGATATCCAACCCGCCTTCCTCCTCAAGGGGCTGAGCCTATACGAGCTATTGTAGAAATTAAGTCACATCCACCTAAGGCGTGTCCTACATGGCATTGCATTGCCCGTCATCCTGAGATATAGATGAAAATTCTCATGTGTGTATAATTTCACATCTAACAGTATTTTGGCGTGGCCCCTGCTCTATGCCTCGTATTCCTTACCGTGTAGGACATTCTGTACGTTGAGTAGAATCAGAAGCAACATTCGTGGCGCATTTTTTTTTACTTACGCTAAGTATAACATCGAAATCGCTGACTGCTGGTAGGCTGCTACATTGGCCTAGGTTGTTCTCCGACGCAACTGTGACTATCTCATCTGGTGAATGCACTTTTACCTTTAAATATTAAAGTTACATTTAAAATTGAAAGGGATCGCATGTACCTGCAGTTTCTGGAATTACTTTACTAGTGTGGCTCAACTCAATAATATTGCCATTCAGCGTCTTAGAGACGCTTCCGTAGGGTAGTGATTTGGATCGGTTGGTGCTTTAGATTGTTTGCAACAGTCTTTAGATAGTTCAACTGTTTCATTTGTATTTTTTAATTTTGTAAATACTTGTGTTATTCTTTCTGTGATTAAAGGTATTTACTTATTTTGACTTTACTAGTTGATTTTTATTGAGTGCGCATTCAATTGTTTTGAAGCAACTCAACTGTTCTATTAATAAAACTTGTGGTGGTACTACTTGCCCCTTCGAGCAACACTGACTTCCGCGCGGGCCGGAACTTGCCCGAGACGAATTCATAAGGAGCAAAATGTTTTCGTATGTCATCATCACTGCTGGACATACTATACCTCCCCCATTGAATGCCACATCGAACGGTTTTGTGCCATCCTCATCCACCGACTTCTTGCGACCATTAAATTGTCGTTGTTTGGAGAGGTGCCATTTTACACTACGTCAAGGTCCGTCAACGTTTCGAAAGTATGTTGGTATGAATAAACTGTATACAAAATTATAGTTTATGTAAAGTTTATTGAATAAACTTACCGTGATATAGTCAGAGGTGGTAAACGTTAAAACTGGTAGACCTTTTTTCGCATTCACAAGTTCGATTTTTTCAGTTCCGATCTGTCGCGAGTTGAAGACGAAACAGGTGCCATACTGAGTATTTATCGGCAGGAATCTAAAAAAATGCTTAAAGTTACATCTTTATCATCATCAGCAGCCCTTTTTTTGTTTTTTGTTAAACATAACACCCAACAGTCACTTGCGTAGATAGTTCTGACCCGACACTAGGATTCCCTGTGTCGTGAGTATCAGGAACTACGAGAACCATGGTACCATAACACCCAGACCCAATGTAACCAAACATTGTTAGTGGACTTGCCTTTCACAACAGCTGAACTTTTCATCGTTCCACCAGCAATCGGTAAGCATCTCCTCACAATCCGACCTGAACGCTTCCACCAAAGGAACGATTTCATTAACGCAACTTTTATTCATTTTGCAGTTGACACAGAACTTGCAAGACTTGGTCCAAAACATAATCTCTTTGGCAAAGTTATACAGAGCTGGAGAGATGTTCCTTCTGAGAAAGTTTTGATAAAAATCATACACGAGAAAAAAAACTTTTTAAAATTACAGTCAAGACCTCTATGCACTTTGCGGCTGTGTAATTAAAATTGACCAATAATAGATGACTCACTTAGATTATTGACCATGACCATTCAGTAAATTGGGTACTCTGGGTGCGGCCGTAAGGCTGCAAGCACCTGCTTATAAAGTATGTACATTACACAGACTTCTTAAAATTGCCATTGAGGTAACGCCTGACTATATTTAATGATACCTAGTTCAAAGCTTTTTTACCTGTTGTGTAGGTACGCTAATGTATTTTAAGATTAGGATTAACTCACAAATTACTACGATGTTGCCATTGTTCCTCGTTTTTCTTTAAAATTCTACCTCCTTGTAATTAACTTTTATTTGATTAAGATTAAATTTATCTAAACAGAGTGAAAAATAATAGTAATGTCTTCAATAGTTAACATTATGAATAAGTGACAACCGAAGGAAGGTATCAAAAACCATAACACATGTATTTTAACCTATTTTAGTTTTTTGATGCACCCTCATGTCTTTGTTTAAATAACTACTAAGTAATAGAATAGATTTTGTTAGTAGTAGAACTTCTTGTGAAAGAGTTCGTCCGGGGAAGTACTACCACTACTACTACTACTGTACTATTTCTGTCGCCAAGCAGTAGTGTTCGCATTGCTGTGTTTCGGTTTGAAGGGTACGGGTGCCGGTGAAATTACAGGCACATGAGACTTTTCATCTTTATGTCTCAGGGTCGGCAGCGCGCGTGTGATGCCTCTGGTGTTACAGGCGTTCATAGGCTACGGTAACTGCTTTCCATTCGGTGGGCCGTAAGCTTGTCTGCTTGCCAAGTAGCATAAAAAAAATAGAAGTTTTTAGATATATATCCTTATACCTAGTAAATATGTAACAGACGTTTGGTATAACTAACAAATATTCTTATATTTACAGCCGCAAATGACATAGTACAAAATTGCCGTAACACTAACTTGACAAGGGTTTCCTTCGTCAACTTCTCAGTGCTGAACTGCTGACATAGCGTGACGGCTGGAAAGGGGGTGTCCCACTCCAGGTAGTCTGTCACCACGGAATAGGACACCGCGTCCTGTGTGTAGAGACTTAGGGCACCTTGCAATACTGCGCCCGCGCCGATGCAGCATGCCAATAGGCACACGAACCAAAAGAGTCTGGAAGGTGAGTATATCGCAATGATGAGCAATTGCCACTCAGTTGCTGTTGACGCTGTAAGATACCGATCTCTTAACACAACTAAATCAATCGGCACTAGTTATTTAAAATAGTAGATTTTTCTCATGTGATTATGTTGTCGTGCTATGGCCGAGTCATTCTTGGATATTTATACAGTAGCTCGGGGCTTCGACACCTTTTCGAATAATTTGCTTTGTGGAGGAAAGCGATATTGATATAAAGGGACATGTTAACCCTTTCGCAGGCTCTGTGTAATTGCCTACAAAGGGCTCTATCATTTCCTAAATTTATTAAAGAAATTAAGATGTCTAATATTGCTACGGTCACTATAAAATGTTGTTAGTTAACTAATGTAACATTTTACGACAATGTTGTTGGACAGATGCACCCATAGCTATATGTACTGAATATAACCGACATGGTCATCTCACAACTTGGTGATCTCACAACTTTTGGCGCTAGAACTGTTACTGTGTTGCGAGACTTGAGTCTTTGTACGTTAATGTTTTTGAAGGAATCAATTTAAGCTACCCGAAACCTAGAAACATATTAGATTCTAATGATTAGATTTGTCTGCGTCCCAAATTCTCCCTTAGGTGTTTAAAGTGCACTCGATGTTTATATTCAATTTCATTTCATTTCGTGTCACTTAGATACAATTTGCCAGCTTTTGTAGAAAGTTTGAAAGGAACACCTGTTCAGATTTATAAGCGTTTGCGTCCCAAATTTTCCCTGATAGTTTAAAATGCATTCGATACTTACATTAAATTGAATTCCATTTTGTCAGTGTCACCTAGATTCAATTTGCAGCTTTCGCATGAAGTAATTAAATTCGACTGAAATATATTCAGGTGTGGCGTGCATGCGCTAAGCGCGGATATTTATACAGTAGCTCGGGGCTTTGACACCTTTTCGAATAATTTGCTTTGTGGAGAAGAAAAGTGTTACTGATATAAAGGGTCATGTTAACCCTTTCGCAGACATTATGTCCTACAAAGGGCTCTACCATTTCCTAAAATGTATCGAAAATTGTCTACGAAAGTGTGATGCTGTGTGAAAATCTTGGTACAAAATATGGTTACGCATTGGATGATAAAAAAACGATCGTATAATCGTACATAGATAATCAGTTTAGGTGACTTTAAAGTTAGTTATTTAACGTAGGTAAATAATTAGTTATCTTACTCACATTTTGAACATAAGCGTGTTCGCTTTTGAGTTTTAGTTACTGTTTGTATATGAACAAAAGCGTGTTCGCTATTGAGTTTAATCGCATTATGAACAAAAGCGTGTTTGCTTTTGAGTTTCGCTCACATTATGAACGAAAGCGTGTTCGCTATTGAGTTTTCCTCACCTTTTGAACAAAAACGTGTTTGCTATCGATATCACATGACCGAATCGCTGCAAACTGCTGTAATCCTCAAAGTATTGGATTTTATCCTTTAACCTTGTTACAAACGTTTCCCTGTTCATTTGAAACATTTTTCCCCAATTTTCTATCACTTTTATAAACGAAATTCAACTCTCACCACTGATCTTTAGGGTTGTTTTTTCTTATAATCTTGAAGACTGCTTGCGTTATGGAGACATTGATTTGTGGTACCCAGAAAATTGGGTGGTAAAATATCGTATTTTCTTATACGAGCTTGTTAAATTGTAATAGAGACAACTGACTTTGCAAATAAAATTGGAAAATTACATGAATTGAGGAAGACTATTTAGATACCTATATGCATCGGTAATAGGTTCGTGTTGGAAAATAATGCTTGTAACATGTTAGTTAAAAGCAAAAGGCAATAATTAATAGATTAATGTTAGATAAATGCACGCTATATTAATTTTTAGGTGAGAATAAGTAGTTAGAACACGAAACATAAAAATTATGTAGGTTACATTACTTTAATTTTTGTGTTACTAATTACTTAATCTAAACAATTTTATGAAGTTATTACCAAAGAGGTCGGTCATTCAATACTTAAAAAAGTCTTGTTTCTCTTTTTACCTATTTTAAGGCCACATTTGTAGTTGTTTGTTAGTTTAACTTTTTTAGGTATGCGCGTTTTTTGTATAATATGACTTATAATATTAAAATTGCAGCGCCTTACAGGGTGCATGTACTTTCATAAGCTACTCTTAGACCTAAGCTATAAATTATGTACATGTTGACAATTAATAAACAATTAAAACAATTAGTGCTTCTACTAACAAAAACTAAATAACTCCTGTAGACTACTACAAAATTACAGAATAAGTTCATTATATAAAAATGGCCCAGTATCCCGCACGTATTATACCTATTAATTTATTATCAGTCTATGGTTAGGTCTAGGGAAGTTAGGGCCGTTAAGGACTCTAAGGACCCAGGGTTCAGGCTGTAGGTTCACTACCTTACCGTAAATATATTGCATGTACAGTTGGGGTTCCATGGATAAACCTTCCTGACTGTACACCCACACTTAATAGTAATTAAAACCAATAAAATCCCATGTTTAACAAGTGCAAAGCTATTATCATTCTTATTTATTTAGTTGTGTGATGAAAAAGATATCGCTGTCTTATCGAGATATGGAATGATAATATAAGAAACATTTTGTTATCTTTGCAAAAGTTTCGAGGGGGCCATTTTAGATAATTTATGTATGGACAAAGTACTTATAGATGTCGATCAATGTAGATGATTGAAAAGAAACTCGATTCACAGATATAGCAACGATATTATACATAACATAGACACAGTTCTATTTCTTGTAGGCTACCCCTACAAGAAATAGAACTGTGTCTATGAACCTATAGAGTAGTGTAGAGCCTCAATATGCCTTTTTTCACCGTGGGTCGCAAAACGCAGGAATATAGACGTGACCAGTGGTGAGCTAACTGCCGCCATTGTATAAATGTTTAAGATTAGTACTAAGAACAGGTTACATTTTTTACTAAAAACAAAAGGGGTTTTTTAAAAGTCATTGGAGAAATGTTGTTTATTGTGTTCTAATATGAATGACTGACAGTAATCTAATTTTAGTTTGTAGGACGATTCAAAATGGTCCTTGTGACTTCAATGAATAAAAAACTTTTGACTTTGACATGTTTTGAGATAAATGCCTAACATTCTTGCAAGCACAAAAAGTATGTCAAGGACTTTTTCAGCTATTTTAGAAAAGAGACCAAGTCCATTTTTATTTTTATTAAATTCCTAGTGTTTTTTTGTAATATCGTATAATTTTGGTGGCAGAAATTTAAAGAGATTGGCAGAGGTTTAAAGATTATGGTAATTAATTAAAAGCTTTAAATATAAGTGTATTGCGTATCTTTTCACCATGGGTGGAAATTGTCCATTTTAGTAAAACCGTCACCTATTTTTTTTTCATAATTTACCTACTGAAAAACACTAGCAAAATTGAGGAAACTTTCCTCAGAGGCCATAAGTGTAATTTAAAAAAAAAATACATTACTTTAATTATTAAATTTATCATTTTATTGAAGTAATTATACTGCTTTATTGTTATTGTAACTATTTTTATATTGTGCATGCACTTACACACAATGTTCATTGTTTTAATTGGAAATAAATGAAATGAATTGAATTAGTTTTTTTTATTAAAATAAGAAAAAGTAATAAGAAAAGAAAAAGTAAGAAGAGAGTTAAGAGAAGGGGAAGTAGGAAGAGTTAGTCATCTGACGTCTATTGTCGTAAAAACTATAGAAGGTAATCAACACCAACAGAATTAAATGTTTACTAGAATTATTTAATTTGTTCGTTTAGCAACAACTCAGTATTATCTTCTTCACTCTTATCATTATCACACAAATGTGACGTCACACATAACCTAAACAACTGATAATTAAATACAGAACTATCAAATGGCAATATCTTCCATCCTTTTTTCACAATTCAGTACGGTGCAAACCACGAACCGGGACACTCCTGCGCACATGTTCCTTATTTAAAAGACCTTGACTCTGTAACTTTGATTTTGATTATGGAATTGTAGTGTCTGTCAAAATGATTGGTTTAAGAAATGTGGGAAAGGGACAAGTGATGAAATGGAAACAGTGTGTTCGAAATCGAGTGAATTCAGTGAATTATCATTCTGGTGTTGGAGTGTTCGGACATCGACCGCAATGTGTCAATGAAACCGGTACGTCCGTGGTAAATAAGTACACGGTTAGTTGAATGTCAACAATTAAATAATAAACACGTGTTTGATAAATCAGAAGATGTTTATTGAGTTCAGGTAATAGCTAACAAGTTCCACTAGATGGACTGAAGACATGAGTAAACGTTGCAGGTGGATGAAGGTGGCTCAAGACCGTTCGTCGTGGCATTCTAGGGGGGGAGGCTTAAGTCCAGCAGTGGACTTCTCAGGCTGATGATGATGATGATAATGATGAATAGCTAAGTTAAACTTCATGTTATACATCCACTGCTGAACGAGACCTCCCCCGTAGAATTTAATGGGGGGTAGATTTGCCGTAACTAATCCTTGTGGATTAGTGATCACTGTATTGGTGCTCAGGTGAATGCTGCTGCCCATCCTCTGGTGTAATACCTTATTCGGCTTTTACGGCATCCACGTGAGGAGACGGAAGGTTTCATTCTTAGGCCAGCGCACACCACAAAATTTAAATTTATGTAGTCATTTTATTTAAATATAATTATTATTTACGTACTTATTAATTCTAAGGGAATTCTAAGGGGGAGGCCTTTGTCCAGCAGTGGAATTCTACAGGCTGATGATGTATACGTACTTATTGTTAAAATAAAACCCATTATTGCATGATTTATGAACCGTAGAGTACCGACTTACCTATAAATTGTACCAATACTATCTACCCCCATATTAAATTTCATGTAGATCGGATTAACGGTTATGAAGTTTTCATCGGACATACATACAAACGATGAATCTTCCAACTTGATTCGGATAACTCGCTTTGCTCTTTCAATTATTTATTAACTTTTTTTTATATGAATATAAATGTCGGAGCTGGCTTGTGGCCCAACCGAGTTAGGTGGTAGTCCCAACCCATTACAAATATTATACCTCTTAGGTCACGTCCACGTAGGACGCGTCCTACATGGCAATGCATTACGCGCGTCATCCTGGGACATAAAGATGAAAAGTCTCATGTTCCAGAATTCAGCAATGCGAGCACTACTCTTTGGCGGCAGAAATAGGCATGGTGGAAGTACTTCCCCGGACGAACTCTTTCACAAAGAGCTTCACTACTAGCCTACTTGTATACTACTAGATAGTAACCTATGTGTTGTAATTTGAATTTAAGATCTACCAGAGGACGTAATTATAAGGAGGTACGAGAACTGTCACGCACAACAACTAGTCAACGCATACAGAACCCATGGGCATTTAAAAGCTTCGATAGACAATGTGGATTATAGAAATGAAAACAGGTAATATCTTGTTTACAATAACATTTATTTTACAGTAACATTATAATCCACCTGTCCTCCTCCTCAGGTCAGAGGACGACCTCTGTGGCGTGGCGGGCGAGTAACCTGACTGACTGAGCTGAGAGGCAAGAGGTTGCGGGTTCGATTCCCGCTGCAGAACAAATGTTTGTATCTGCAAATATTTGTATCACACGATAAAGTTTTGATCGTCTCTTAAAAAACTCTTTCAGAAACGTCACAGAGCTCCAGCTATCAAGATACGGACTGTCAGGACAGGATCCTGTCGATCTGGCGTTGCTGTACGGTTACGATGGCAAGCAGCCCGCCCAGAGCCTGGTTGAGGAGTTGGAGAAGATTTACTGCGGCCCGATTTCTTATGAGTTTGCTTATCTAGAGGTAGAGTATTTTTTAAGTCCCGTGACGTTTTGGGAAATTTATTTACTATGAAACTTATATCCAAACCAATTAGTTCGCTTAGAGCATGAATAGCTTAATCTTTTAAAAATTATAAAACATAAATAATTTTGACGTAGATATTATATTCCAGACAGAGGCAGAAAGAGAATGGTTTGCCCAACGAATTGAGAAAGGCTCAGACTCGATTAACGACGCCCGTCGAAGAGAGATCGTCAAGGAGCTTCTTCATTCCCAGGCGTGGGACAAGTTCTTGAGCGTCAAGTACCCTACAGTGAAGAGGTACTGCGGGGAAGGTGCCGAGTCTATGCTTACTTTCTTCTCGACATTATTTGGTTTGACCACTTCAGGTAAATATCCGATAATCCACTTATTGGGCTGTTATATACATTATAATATACATATACCGGGAGTAAAAAGACTACTCCCGAAAACTGAAACAGTGCATTCAGACCATGATTCTGAAAATATTTGAGATGAAAAAACACGAAAAAAAAAATGTTTGCTTTTGGTCCGCTTTTTTCGTGTTTTCTTTATAAGTATCCAAAAAATATCGTAAGGAACACAAAAACCTATTTTCCATCATTAAAAACACGTTAATAAATAAAAACGTCAAAAAGAGCAATGAAAAGCACATGAGAAATATTGGCCCCACGGGTCGATCAGCTGACCGGGAGCGTTGAACTCGCGTGGCCGGAATAAATGCGTACATTGCTGGCTGACAAATACGATACGAAACGAAAAAAAAAGTTTTCTCCGTATGAATCACATCTCAGGCGAAAGCTATTTTATATAGCTATGATATAGGTAGCTTTACCGGTACCTTCAGTATTCGGGAGCTGTCTTTTTACACCCCGTATATCAAGACGTCCTACAGAGCACCCATAATGACGACTACCGCAGTAAAAAAATATTTGTAAATTTAAAAATTATCATCATCACCAGCCTGAAGAAGTCTACTGCTGGACATAGGCCTCCCCTCGAGAAAGGAGATTTCCTATACTGCATCGTCAGTTTTGTGGTCGCTACTCGAGAACCTATTTATTTCCCAAGTTGTCAATTCTGCGAGCTATTGGCCTGAAAGGCCTGAAATATAAAAAGTTATTAATAATTAAAAAATAAACAGTTCATTAATAACTTTAAAATGCATAGTTTAAAAAATATAAAAGACTATATTACTAAAATCGAGCATTCCGCCCCCCTGAGGCCGTAGACAAAGTAACATTCTAATAGCGATGACGCCAGTAGAAAAGTCTAAAATGTATGAGATTGACGTATCGATATGTCACGTGGTCTTTTGTATTGTATTACGACTGTAGAAATAGAATCGCTTCTGAGCGAATACCGTTTGTCTAGGCCGGCTGATCTCTTAAACTACTGAGCCACAATTTTTGCAAAAATACTATTTTGGCCTTTTTGTGTCTCCACGTGAGTTAGACTTACAATTGACTAGTTTTATTTTTGTTTTTTTTTGTTTTACCTATCTTATTATCTCACAGACGGAGTTCAGCAAGTTCTCCTAAGCATGGCGCACCGGGGGAAGCTGAATGTCCTCAGTGGTCTCCTGCAGTGTCCTCCCGTGAAGATCTTCCACAAGTTCAGTGGGAAGCCCGAGTTCCCTGAAGAGGCTAATGCTGCTTGCGATATTTCAACACATCTCAGCGCTTCGGTCGATATTACAGTCAACGACAAATCAGTACGATTCTCATTGCTGAACAATCCATCTCATTTGGAAGTAAGTTCTGTACAAAAAGAAACTCTATAGCCAGGGTTTAATTACAATGACCGTATAAAGGAATTTCAATTATTGATTTCTTTGCCATTAGGTTGCAAATCGCTGTCACGTCATTATTTTGCTAACATCATCATCATCAACCATCAGACGTCCATGGGGCCATAGAACGCTATAAAGGGGATTTTCCATAATCACCACGCTTGGCAGGCAGATTGGTGATCGCAGTATTATGCGATAACTAATCTATCTCCATCCATTCATCAATTAATGTGGTGTGCAACAAAGTGTTTGACACCTTTTGCGTACTGAACCCTAAAATAAAATGGAGAAACTGGCGACACGTACTATAATACCTACCTTACAATGTTTACATTGCAGGCTGCGAACCCAGTGTCCATGGGTAAAACGAGGTCGAAGCAGATGCAAGTAAAGGAAGGTGATTATTCGGAAGACGGGTCTTCGAGGATGGGAGACAAATTCTTGAATGTCCAGGTAAAAAGAAACCACAAAACTGGTGGAGAAGGTTCCGTATAATTAGGCTAAAATTAGTAACCACAAGAGCAATGAAACTTAGTAGTCAATCAACACAATTTTTACGCATTTTCTCTAGTTTGCCTCCCAAAATTAACCCCCGCAATCTGGATTCGCTGATTTACGCTATTATATGTCCGTGATAGAGTTACCTGACTCTGTTTAAGTACCAAATTTTTTTTTTTGGTTCTGTAGTTTTGGAAAAATTGGCTGTGACATACAGACAGACAGATGCCTCAATAGCATACTAACATCGAGATCAGATAATATTTAAGGATGGAAAAAAGGATGGCCTTTTTTATGGACAAGTGCCGTAAGAGATTTATAATAACTCATAGAGCTCTATATAGCTCTATAGCTCCCGCCTCTCAGTGAATTAGTCATTATAAGTGGTCCTATAATGGTTCCATTGAGGTACGGAAAAACTAAAAACTGGTAAATAAAATTAAAATCCGGTGTACTTTTTTTTTACTCTGGTTATCAATAAATTTCACCTAAGGTCCATGGAGACGCAGCTTTCACCGGTCAAGGTGTGAACCAGGAGACTTTGATGTTGTCTCAGGCACCACACTTCAACGTTGGAGGATCATTGCATATCGTCGTCAATAACCAAGTTAGTATCAACTTTATTTACAGAAAGAACAAAATTAAAAATACAAATGAATAGTACAGTATATACCTATTTCAGATATGATAACATGGCTATATAATATATACCTTCGAAATAGGACAGTGCAGGGATAACAGTCCATAGTCAGGAGGTTTTCGATCCATCAGGGGTGGTTTCTTCTCTTGCAGCTCTACTTCTATTGGAAACGGTTTATAAAATTATACCTACTTCTAGAGTGTTTCCAATCTAACATCGAAAACTTACTAACTAGGCACTTACGGCCCTGCCATGAATCGTTTAGCCGTATAGGATTTCTTGACAATTAAGTTCTGACCCTGAGCAAACTCACGAACATAACTTCTTTGGTAAGATAATTGTGGATATCTTTTCAGGTTGGTTTCACACTACCCGCTCAAAGAGGGAGGTCTTGCCGCTATGTGACTGATTTAGCTAAAATCATAGCAGCTCCCGTTATTCATGTGAATGGAGATCACCCTGAGGTAAAGTCAGAGTTTCTTAACAACTACAAATGTCTTGTCTTGTTAAAAAATAAAAAAGCAGCACAAAAAAACGTGCTCACTTTTGACTCTAATTCGAAAACGAAGTTTAGGAAATCCAAACAGTTTCAAACTATTTGAACTTCGAGCAACCTTGCAGCTTCGAGTTGTAATTTCATTTAGGTTCTGAGATTTATAAAGCTTCAAACTGAAGTCACAATCTGGACCTATTCGAAGAACATCATCACCATGCGGTATCATTTCAAAATGGCATTATAAAATACTCTTGCTCATCATCATCATCATCAGCCTGTAAAAGTCAATTCCTGGGCATAGGCCTCCCCCCTTGAATGCCATGACGAACAGTCTTGAGCCACCTCCATCCACCAACTTCCTGCGACGCTTATAATGTCTTTAGTCCATCAAGTGGACGGCTTTCCTCAACCGCGTCATCCGGTTTGTAATCGCCACTCAAGAACCTTTATTCCCCAACGGTTGTCAGTTCTGCGAGCTATATGATCTGCCCATTGCCACTTCAACTTGCTAATTCTAAGAGCTATGTCAGTGATCTTGGTTCTTTTACGGATTTCCTCATTTCGGATTCTACCACGTATTCTCACTCAATGAATAATAATTCAATAGATCTTTGATTATCAGGCAGATTTGACTCGATAACCCGACGATCGCAAGAATTCGATGGATTATGAAGATGGCTGACATTTCATCGTGGACAATATATGACACAGATGCAGAGATAGATGAAAGAGATCCAGCAGTGGACTTCAATACACAACTTGTTGATAACTTTATAGTATTTTGTTTTATGTTAGAACTTTTTTGATGGAGTTTTCTATTACAGTTGGTAGCAAAAGCAACGAACATAGCGTTTGAGTACCAGCGCACATTCCGGAAGGATGTGTTCATAGACTACAACTGCTACCGGCGTTGGGGGCACAATGAGCTCGATGACCCCACCTTCACTAACCCTCTGCTGTACAAAGTTATACATGGAAGGAAGTAAGTCAATAGTGCCGTGCTGGCCCAGTCAAAGCCACACTAACTTCAGCTCTAACTAACCTAACTAACTTACTTCCAAAGGCTTCAATTCGGGCGAGCATACCTAATAGTTATCTAACGCGAAAAATTAAAGGGCGCTTTCATCAAAAATAAAACATTGAATGGTACAAAAATAACAAAATGTTTTGCATAAATTGAAAACGATAATTTTTACTTCCGCCACATTTCTGCCATATAAATAATAATTGTAGTTACCTAGTTGCCAATTATAGGAAAAATTCTTAATTCAGTAGAGCGGTAGTTACTTACAATAACCTGGTTGATATCCGGAACTTGTTTTGTTCAAATAAAAAGTACCTAAAATTAAAAAAATCTTAACAGATTGCTGGTTCAACATGTTTCCATAGCTGTTTAATTTTAATTTTGTTTGTTGATTACTATGCCGGATTTACTTATTTTTTCCTTCTTTGTAAGTATTGCAATAACAGATAAAATGTGCGGAAACATGTCAATGGCTTAGTTTTTAGGATAGTTATTAGATTTTAAGCACTGTTTGTTTTCCTAAGAAAATAAAATAAATAAAATAAATATTTATGACAGCTGCAATTAATTAAAACATGTGAATTTTCCAAGTGCTCATAATGATAATAATTTTAAAGACAAATATGTTAATCAAATATGAAACATCTAATGACGGCCGTTATATAGAGGAGATACGTCAGTAACTGCGCCACAGAGCTATAGGAAATTTAAATTATGAATATCCAAACATTTTTTATCGTGGTTAAAATAAATTCTTCGTTGTTCGAATAGTTAAGGTCACATAATGGTTATAGGTCACTTATATGGGTTTACCCGCAACTTCAATTTAATTACACCCTAACATTCCGCGGCGGCATTGTCTTGAGAAGCCCTAATTTAAGATTGCTTTTAGGCACAGATCATCTAACACTACTAGTTTCGGGCATGACCAGGCAATTAAGGTTTAATCTGCAAAAATACTTGCTATTTCTGGGAAATAAAACACTACTTATACCATGCTTATAAACTCTTATAAAAGTATAAAGTGGTTTTTGATAATTTTCTACAAAAAAAAATAAAAAACACGAAATTACGTCACTTTTTGTGAATAATTTAATATAACTTATTACTTATATCTTACTAAATTCAATCATCAATAAGATTAATAATACCAAGGTGGTAATAAATAAGTTAAATAATTTTGATTTGTTGAAAATGTTTAATTGTTGATTGTTTCAAATAAAGAGTATTTTTTGTTTTTTTTTAAATACTTAATCATAATAGTTAATTATGATTTAATTAATATATTTTTTAAAATAACCAGATAATTATGGGATAACTAGCAATGACACTAATTATCTTGATAATGTACAACCCTGATTTACAATGACCTCTGTCGATCGTGTAAGGTTATTATTATTATTATATCATTATTATTATTACGGCAGCTAACAAGTACTACCTACTATACCTATCTCTATAAGCATCAACTAGTTTTTTTTATTTGGTAATTTGTTCAATTATTTTTTGAATCAAATTAATGATAATTATTATTATTTTTTGTTATCCCAGACTGCGTCATCATCGCGCTTATTTATAAATGTCACAGTACTATGAAAACTATGAGATACTTGCGCTGCTCCGTACTGACAAGTGAAGACTTTGTGCTATGCGCATCAGCCTCTAGAAACATTAAGCTGATGATAATCACGTGTTCTAGGTCCATCCCAGATGTGTACGCCGATAGACTTGTATCAGAAGGAGTGATGACCAAAGATGATGTGGATAGCATGTCAGCAGAATATACGAAGTTTCTACAGTCGCAATATGAGAGTGTTGCTTCCTATCGGCCTGAGGTAAGTGCACCATACTAACAGCAACATCCGAGAAATTATCAGATTCATGAAGATAAAAAAAAATATTGAATATATGTATATATAATATTAAATCATTCATAGAATACATTAGGAGAATTTGCCATATATACCACGCTTGGCAGGTGGATTGGTGACCGCAGTATTGGTGCTTAGTGCTCAGGTGGATGCTGCCACCCACTCGTCTCACTCGTCACTTAATTTTCACTAATTCATATTTATCTTAGGTGACATATTACCAAGAACAATGGGCATGTATGGATGCCGCACCGAAAGCCGTGGAGACGTGGGACACAGGGGTTGACGTTGGCATGCTGAAAATTATAGGACAAGCCTCTGTCAGAACACCTAGCGAATTTGTAAGTACGTACCTGCTAAGTGCTTAAGTATTTTGCCTTAACACAGGAGTTCGATAAACTTTACACAATCTTAGCGAAGTCGATAAAGTTTTTCTTCTTTCCAAATTATACAAAATCCGTGGGTATTTTGGCCTATACCCACTTTGATCAAGCATATCATTTATAATGTATAAACGTATATGTTGGTAGTTTATCTAGCTACTAGATACTTTCTGATAAAGACTCTAAAACTTACTGATTTCTTACATTTTGGGAGGAAAAAAACTTTATTGACATCGATAACAGTGCATAGAGTTTATAGATCTACTGTATTAAGCCTGCAGCAGTTCAAAAATTACCCATAAGCCCTCTTTAGTTCTTGAAACACTATTAAATATTGACAAAACGTATTTAGACACGGTTTTTAACTAAGTGTCTGGTCTGGTTTCTATAAAATATTCCACAATCGTTAAGATACCTTTTATTAACCTGAGAGTAAATAAAAGCCACTTAAAAGGTGGTTTACAACCACCTCGATAGCTTTATTGCATTACCAGAGGTCGGAGAGATCCATTACAGGAATGTCTGCCGGTTTGTAAATTTGTTTCTGGCTTTCGTTTGAGTCCCATTTATTTTAGTAGGTATTATATATACATTTATATACACATAGGCATTTGCAAGTTGGCATTAAGATTCCTTTTAAGAGTATAGAAAACAGTTAAACAGCTTGATGAACAAAACAATCTAGGTACTTATCCAAGAAAATAAGGGCACGCATTGCGAACGTAACACCAGAGGCCGTAGACAAAGTAACATTCTAATAGCGATGACGCCAGTAGAAAACCTCCCAAAGGTCTAAGGTTTGACGACCTCTGTGGCGCGGCGGGCGAAGGTTCGCCTGCGACGCAGGAGGTTGCGGGTTCGATTCCCGTCTCGGAACAAGTATTTGTACGATCTGCAGATATTTGTTCAGGGTGTTCTGGGTATTTTCTATATATAATAAAAAATGTCTATCTATGTAATATATATTGTATTAAGTAAGTATATCAGTTATCTAGTACCCATAACACAAGCTCAGCAACTAGATAATGTTGTTAAAAAAAAAAAAAAAAAAAAGTCCAAAATGTATGGGATTGACGTTAGCTATCGATATGTCACGTGGTCATTTGTATTGAATTACGACTGTAGAAATGGAATCGCTTCGAAACGAATGCCACTTGGCTAGGCCCTCAGATTACGCCACTAATCCAGTTGTCGCTCGCTTTATTGCAACAATTACGGCATTTATCGTCACCGGCCTGTTTACGTCCACTGCTGGACACAATTTTCCATAATAACCACGCTTGACAGGCGGATAGGTGATCGCAGTTGGTGATAGGTACTCAGATGGATACTTCTGCCCATCCCCTGGTGTAATCCATTAGTAAGGCGTTAACTACATCCACGGGAGGAAAAGGAGAGGTCTTTTCTTAGGCCAGATACACCACGGCACCCTTAGGCGGAATGAATAATGCGGAAATATTTACTGTGATTATTATGTGAAGAAATATTTTAAATAAAACAATCAAGTTAAAGAGTAAACGTAATTTTATAGTAAGAACCTCGTGGTTTTTTTGCATTCTGGCAGATACTATGAGGAGGTCGGGGAGTTAGATTACACACTACTGCACAGCCAGCAAAATATCGAAAAACAATCATGTAAGAGGCATATAAAAGTTTCCGCACACACAGCACAGAAAACTTAATGGATGTCTCGATTCGCAATAACGATTACGCAGGCTAGTGTTAACCACGTGACCATCGTGTCTCGGAATGCCTGGCGCAGTATATTATTATACCATAGGTATTTCCAACAAATTCCAACGTCAACGACGAGTTGCGAATTAGCATATTACTTCTAGAGTTTATATAATGCCAGGTTTTCTTTGAATCGGCGGCAGACATTTTAATAGAATTGAGACATTTTAATGGCCCTAACATAGCGGCGACCGCAATTACGTCAATTTAAATTACTTTTGAGTAGTTTAAATTCTCTGCACTCTTTTACGGCCATTGATTACGGTCGCTGCCATTTCAAGAAACCTAGGCTATAAATAATAGCGCCACCATCGGTGAAACCGGAATTTATACCGCTCTAAGATACCGCTACTTGTCGTACCTTTAAGAAATCACTACGTGACAACATTGCTCGTAGCACTCGTAGTAGCTACGAGAATGTTCGCCGAATTCGCACGCTACGCTTTTTTGTACATCCTTATGATAGAGTGTGAAATAAACTGTCGTCGTGAGTTTTCCGTTTAAGTGAATACCAAGCTTCTACGAAGGAAGGAAATAGTAGATTGCATCATAAGGGAGCAAAATAATATTTTTACGGCGAGGGCGCTTTTTTGAATCCAGAGCGAAGTGAGGTATTCGATTCTTTAGTAGAATCCCGAACGTAGCGAGGGATTCAAAGTACGTCGCCCTAGCCAAAAATATATTTTGCGCCCGAGTGTTACACTCTACTTTTCATCACCCACTATGAGAAAATAAAAGGCGCCTCATATTTTATTTCAGAACAAAACCATGAAACCGTGTATAACTTTTCATTTAAAAAACAGACTTCCGCCATTGTATTCGACTAAATATTTGGATGAATTTTTTTTTATTAAATAACCATAGTGGTGAAAGGATTATGATACTTTCTGAATGCAAATGCTTGGTTTGTTGCTGAAAATATCAAAATCGCCAAATGTATGCCTACAATATTTGAGGAGTTCCCTCAATTCCTCATGGATTCCATCATCAGAACTGGATTCTGAAAAAAATGGGACCAATCTGGAAGTATATCTATTCAAATAAAAAAAGAATTTTCCAAATCGGTTCATAAACGCCGGAGATATGAGGTAACAAACATTAAAAAAAATACAACCAAATTGAGAACATCCTCCTTTTTGTAAAGTCGGTTAAAAATGACGAAATCGCGGGCTGTAGTTCGCGCGTTTCTAATTTGATTTTTTTTTATTCAGCCGGTGGCGCTACTGTGAATGGGCCGTCGTAACAGCCAGTATTTATTTAAACAATATTTGCGTTTGACTTCTTTGGCGCTGAACACTAAGATGTTCCAAATTTAAAAAGGGCGCGGCAAAGATAATTGCGGCGCACTTATTTGTGTTTGATTCTTTTCAAGATGTTCCAAATTCAAAAAGAGCGCGGCAAAGATAATTGCGGCGCACTTATAGAAGTTTCATACAGAAAATACCACCTTTGGGTACACTTAAAGGCGAACCAAATCGTCCTTTTCGAATAGATGGGATGAAAATTTGATTTTCAGAATAGACACGTCTTTGAAAACTAGAAGCAGTCTTGGGGCAGAGTTCATTTGTACTAGGTATTTGCGTCCGCTAAAGTAAAAAAAATGTACAAAGCTTTGTAGCTCTACGGTTCTTTGATTGATTGCATTGATTGCGGGCGACATTCGATGGTTTTCACTAGAGCTTATTGAAGCAAACATACGTCATATTGATGCGCTATATCATGGCATCTGAAACACAATAAATGAATTATGTTAACAGAATAGCTGTTCGGCTTTGCACACGCATCGCTCAGAGCGGACTAATTGGCACTTTTGTTGTAGTTATGTATATTATAATGTTTGTGTTATTATTTGTAATTTCTACGCTTTCCTTTCTTCTACATATCTGATCTGTGTATCTGTGTGTAGTCGAATAATGTATTTCATTTCATTTGCATCTAAGAACTAACTCATACATTTTCTTAGATACCTACGATACGTTTCGCAAAAACAGTAGCAGATTTATCGCATAATACTCGCGTAAATATTTCAGAACGTTCACCCGCATTTAGCGAAGACGCATGTCAAGAATAGACTGAACAAATTGGCGATTGAAAAGGATCTTGACTGGGCTACAGCCGAGGCTCTAGCTTTTGGTAAGAACATCATTACTTTATATCCTATTTCTATGACTAAAAAAATCTGAATGTAGAATTGGTACAATGAACCATTTGTTCAAAGGATGGTGCAATCCGCAAGTGGGCTTTTTTCATCTTTTTCATCAGCCTTTAGATGTCCACTGCGTGACGTAGCCTCCCCTTATAGAAGTAAGGCTTTTACTAAATCCATAGGATGATGAGGAGGGGTTTATTCTTAGGCTGGACACACCACGGCACTTTGACACACTAAGGCAGGGGTTCCCAAACTTATTTTGTCTACTGCCCACTTTGAGAATAAATTATTTTTTAGCGCCCCCATTTTTCATATATGAACTACACGGAGAGAAATATCGAACCGAGTTAGTTTGAGCAATCTCTTAATTAATATTAGTTGATGTTCACAAGTTTTAGTCGAGGGTCGAGAGCTCAGTCGGTGTCTGAGAGTCCTAGCTAGATGAAATTACAAATCGCCCCCTAAGCCTCTACAAGCCCCCATTTTTTTTCTGGGTCTCTTACTGCCCCGCTTTTAGGCCTGCAGCGCCCACAAGGGGGCGTTATCGCCCACTTTGGGAAAGGCTGCACTAAGGCACGGTATGGGCTTTTTTCATGGACATTTCAAATAATGCTTTTGGTTGTAAAGTTTTTTAGCATTAGAAAACGTTGATACGCACATATATTTTTATACTAAAGACCTCATTGGTACCGGGATTGGAAACCATGTTGAATCCTTTGAATCAGAAAGTGGAGTTGGTATAGCTAGACTATCGTGATTCTCTTTTGACCGGTATAAACCCAATCGACTATCTTCATAACTTGTAATCTTCGCAGGATCTCTACTAATGGAAGGACGCAATGTCCGGCTGTCTGGAGAGGACGTCGGTCGAGGCACGTTCTCCCACAGACATGTGATGCTGGTGGACCAGCAGACGGAGGCCATACACATCCCGCTCAACAGCATTCTTCCACAGCAGAAGGGGTTCTTGGAGGTATTTTATTTTATTATTTATTTATAGATTTTATTTTCTTAGGAAAACAAACAGTAACTGTTAAAGATACGACTACTTATATATTAAGTACTTATGTTTCCGCATCATATCACATCAGCAGCCCTCAGGCGTCCACTGTTGGACGAGGCCTCCCCCATAGAATGCATTGGGGGCATTTGCCATTATCACCACGCTTAGCAGGCAGATTAGCAGTATTCTGAGGGTGTGTCTATCTTAGGCTGGACACACCACAGCACATTGCAAAAGGAATGTAAAACCATTGTGAGGTCCTCCTTGAAATCAAAATGTTTTCTTCCGAAAAGTAATAATATAATATATTTAACTTAGATAATATATTCTACAGATATTATTATCTAATCAATGGTGACTGGTCAATGTCTGATGGCCCTTATAGCTAGTTTCCACTTGTGAATGACCTATTAGAATTAATTTCTACATGGTCTTGTATAAAGTAATAGAAACGTTTGTGCCTGTGGTTCGTAGTAATGGTTCGCGTAGTTACCCAGTTTGGTATGGCAGAGCTTTAATCCAAGTTATTAAGGAAAAATCAAAAAAACATCATGACTGGAGAAGGTTCAATAATCCAGTTGATTATGCTGACTTTGCTGAGCTTAGGATTAAACAAAAGTTACTCCAGACGGAGTGTTATCGGGCTTATATAAATTACTCTCAAGAGAAAATTAAGTCTCATCCTAAATATTTCTGGTCCTACGTTAAATCTAAAAGAAAAGGTAGCTCTTCCTATCCACAGCAGATGACCTATGCTGATGATGTAATTAATGAGCAAGTTGATATTTGCTCAGCTTTCAATGAATTCTTTTTGGGTAATTTTAATAAGCCTGTTGATCAGTACTGTACTGGGTTGTTAGGTGATGATTCTCATTTTGATATAATACATTCTATTTGTTTAAATAAAAATGATATTTTAAAGGTGATGAAGGATCTTGATGTTGCAAAGGGTGCGGGTAGTGACAGTATTCCACCTATATTTTTTAATAGATGTGCAGAATCATTGTCAATTCCAATCATGTTAATTTTTAATAAATGCCTTAAGGTAGGATATTTCCCAAGCATCTGGAAAAAAGCTCACATAGTACCGGTGCATAAAAAGGGTTCAAAGATTCCTATTGAAAATTACCGTCCCATATCATTGCTTAATGTAATTAGTAAAATGTTTGAGCGTGTTGTTCGCAGTCACATATATCCTATTATTTCAACTTCTATTCCTTTTGAGCAGCATGGTTTTGTTAAGGGCCGTTCGACGGCAACTAATTTGGGTGTGTTTCTGGAGCATGTGTGTGATGGCATGGAAGGAGGATCGCAGGTGGATGTGGTCTACACGGACTTTGAAAAAGCCTTCGATCGTGTGGATCACGTCATACTTTTGCGTAAACTTTTTGAGCTCGGTATTCGTGGCAATTTGCTGAGATGGTTTGAATCTTACTTGCGTAATCGATCTCAGGCTGTTGTTGTGGGTGGTTTCTGCTCTGACTTCGTGAAGGTGCCATCTGGTGTTCCGCAAGGTTCAATTTTGGGGCCTCTTTTGTATGCATCGTACTTGTACGATGTTGGTAAGTGTCTCCTTCATGCAAAATTTCTCATGTATGCTGATGATACCAAGATTTACATGAAAATTAAGAATTCCACGGACTGTGCCAAGCTTCAAGCTGATCTGGATAGACTTTGTGGCTACTATACAGATAATCGTATCGGTATAAACTCTAGTAAATGTCATTATATGTCCTTTACTCGGAAAAGGATGCCATCTGAGTTTGAGTATAAGATTAATGGGGCCACATTGGTTAAAATGATGTTAGTCAGAGATTTAGGTGTAATGATGGACGCCAAATTATTATTTTCAGATCATGTAGCTAGTATTGTAAGTAAGGCATATAAAAGCTTAGGGTTTATCCTAAGAGTTAGTCGCCCCTTCTCTGATGTGGGTTGTCTCCGTATCTTATATTATTCATATGTCAGAAGCATTCTCGAGTACTGTAGCAATATTTGGTGTCCTCAGTATACTACTTATGTTCAGAGTGTTGAGAGAATACAGCATAAGTTTGTAAAGCACTTGAACTATCGTTGTTATAAAAGCTTTGTCGACTATGAGGAATCCTGTAGTCATCATCATCTTGCAACCCTAGAGAATCGTCGTAGTTTAGCGGATATGTTGTTTTTGCATGGTTTATGTATTGGGTACATTGACTGTCCAGAACTGATATCCAAAACCTTATGCTTTTGCTGCCCAAGAACTAGAACAAGACACACGAACTTATTTGCAGTTTCGCGTTCTCGTACCAAATATGCTCAAAACGCACTTGTTAGTAGAATGCATAGAAAATATAACAAGAACTTTCGTGCTGCAGATATTTTCAACAGTAGCAGGAAGGTCTTTAAAAATGAAGTATGTAAAATTTTGAATTAATTAATAATGTATGTATGATTTGTTATTTATTTTTTGTGTTTATGATGTGTACTAATATAATATAATATTGTGCAAGTGTTGTGAATATATATATATATATGAGTGGTGTGTAAATAAATAAATATTTCATATTTATATAATTATACATAGATAATGTATGACATAATGTAACATATTACCCTGCAGTCACATATGTTGTCCTGATCCAGCACTGGGATTCCCTGTGTTGAGTGTTTTCAGGAACTATGCGAGTGGGTACTATGGTGTCAGAGCATCAGGCCCGGAACGGGTTTTTTGTTTCATATAAATTTTTGTCTTGCAGCGGAATTCGAACCCGCAATCTCTCGCATCTCGGCGGGCTACTTGTCTGGTGTGCCTCTGAAGTCGTCTAAATGTTATACATACATACCTATACTAAATGTCTACTTGATAACTGTCGGTTTGTTCTATTAATTATAATGTAAATCCGTTATTGGCTGTCGGTTTGGAACATTGGTTTAATATCTTATTTCTAAGAGCTGTGGATTTTGTTGTGAAATAAATAAAAAAATAAAAAAAATAAAAATAGAATTAGCTAGATTTTCTACGATGTACGATGATGATGATGGTCGATGAGTAGGTACGAGTTATTTGGTCTAAACATAGTCATAAAATTCATGTTTGATTTTGTTATGGTATATTTCGCCCTGCCGTCATACAGTGCGAACTAGTACGGTACTTGACCGTGGCCGTGCCACCTAGCACGGCAGCTAACAAGTACTGTGCTACCTATCTTTACGGATCAACTTGATTTTTGTTTAATTTGTAATTTGTACTTAGTTTTTGAATAAATAAACTATTACTACTACTATTTGTTCCAAAAGGATAATCAGTGTTTCGTAATATTTATTCTTTTGTGATGTTTCAGCATAATACAATGCCCAATTATCGTTAGACAAAAACATTCCCGGGGCACACAACATTGATGCCTTGTAATTTGTCTTATAGGTAGCAAACTCAATATTATCAGAAGAGGCTGTCCTAGGCTTTGAATACGGAATGGCGTTTGATTGTCCCGAAAACCTGTATCTTTGGGAAGCGCAGTTTGGAGACTTTTACAATGGCGCTCAGATAATTGTTGACGCGTTCATCGCTTCTGGAGAATGTAAGATTCTGTAGATAGATATAGATAAATTAACACTTAGCAGTACACCAGGAATACATAATAGGATTTATTACAATTAGCGGTACACTGGGCGGCCTTATCGCTGAGAGTGATTTATTCCAGATGGACTATAGTAACCTTTGGATGGACTATAGTATTTTTGGGATAAGAATCCAACCTCGATAACGATACCCTCTAGTAGCTGTTGGTATGTTTTCCAACTTCCCCCTTAACAATTAAGTACATTAACATAACGTAACACATAACATCCAACAGTCATACATAGTCCTAATTCCACACCAGGATATCCTGTGTCGTGGGTATCATGGAACCACGAGTAACATGGTACCACAACACCCAGACCTAGAATAAATAATATTTTCATATAATGCAAACATTTGTCCCGCAGCGCGAATCAAATTCGCACTTCTTGCGTCATGTTGAGCACATAATTGGTAATTTTATGCATCTCTCCTCTCAGCGTAGATATCTGATATTACGTTTACTCTGCAGCAAAATGGATGCGCAGTAACGGTCTAGTGATGCTTCTACCTCACGGATATGACGGCGCTGCCTCCGAACACTCCTCGTGCAGGATGGAGAGGTTCCTGCAGATCACCGATAGCTCGGAAACCAGCCCTGACTCAGAAGCAGTGTGTCTGCATGTAGCCAATCCTACTACACCGGCTCAATACTTCCATTTGTTGAGACGACAGGTAGAAAGATTTATTCAAACGCAATATTTTGTTTTCGTATCGTAGACGGCTAATAAAGCCAAGGTTTCCTAAGAATCATCGGTAATTAAAAAATATATATTTGATTTAGTTCAGATTGATTAGAGTAATTTATCCTTGGCGAGTCGTCGTCTGGAAACTATTGCTTTATTATCGGTGAAACTCTACGATCAACGCTATTTACGAAAAATAATTACATTAACGACGAACGCTTCGTTTACTAATGTTGTAGGCTATCTACGATACTAAATACTTTCGTAGATAGTTTCGTAATTAGAGTTTGTAAAACATCTAGGAAACTTCATAATGGTTAGTTAAATTTTATGGTTGAGTTGGTAGAATGTCTACGTAACTGAATATTTTGTTACGATCGTAGAGTTCGTAGACCGTCTACGAAGCTCCTTATTTTCGTAGAAAAAAGCTTCGTTCGTAGAGTATATGAAGACTCTCTACAAAACTCAATACTGACTGAAATTGCATTCGAAAACCTTATATTCATATTATTCATTTATATATTTATTCTTCTTTCAGGTTGTAAGAAACTATAGGAAACCCCTAGTAATAGTTGCACCGAAGGTCTTACTTCGATTGGCTGATGCTGTATCTCCACTGTTGGATCTGACGCCGGGAACTCATTTCAAAACTGTTATTGGTAAGTTACTTCGATTCAAGTTGGTTGAAGTGTAGGTACGGCCAATTCCAAAAGTTTTGTTGAAGCTTGAAACTTTGCCACTCTGCACTGCTAAGCAAACATATACATTAAATGTCAACATCGGAAGCCTTCGCCACGCTACGCTAGTCTACGCCTCGTTATTATTTAAATGACATTTTCACACCACCTGCTCGACAATGTCCAATTACAAATCATGCAACCTCTACGGAAAGTAAAGCATTGTCTCTCTAGGGATATAAAGTTGTATGAAACTCCCTAGGGATTAAAGTGATTTGAATTTGGAACGTCAAATTCGTGAGGACACTCGTGGAAAACTCTGAGTAAAAAAATGCCCATATGGCATTGTAAAGAGGTTTATTCAAAAATCGAACTGGCCACCATAAGTTGAACTCAAAAAAAAGAAATATGCGCGATTTTAAAGAATTTGAAACAATAGTGATGTTTGGTGCTGTGATTTTCAGTGAATTTTATTGCAATATTCAGTTAAGTAATATATATGTCAATGGCAATATTAGTGTTAACAAAAATTTCGAATGATAATGATTCTACTCCAGAGTTTATCAAAACAGACGATACTTATTTTATGGAGCCCTGGCTTTTTATTGTCTCGCAGTAGGTGTGAAAAGTAGAGTATGCTCCTCTGGAATAAAGCCTGTCTTCGTCTTGGGCAGCTTGAACCCCTCGCTTCACTCAGGACTCTATATAACTCCCTCGTTACACTCGGGAGTTAACTTTAGAGTCCCTCATTACGCTCAGGGTTCAATATGCCGCCCGCGACATAAGACACTGCTTTATTCCCTTAGTGCATAATCTACTATTATACAACATTTTCGCCATGTTGTGTCCAGCCTGAGAAAAGAACTTTCCATATTTGCAGATTATACAAACATATGTCCCATAGCGGGAATTGAACCGGCAACCTCTTGCATCTCAGCCGGTTACAAGCCCGCCGCGCCAAAGAGGTCGTCTAAAAAAATTCTTATGATCATTACATTTAACTACAGGTGACCACATAGCCAATCATCTCAAAGTGAAGAGGGTGATACTAGTAAGCGGTAAGCATTACTATGAGCTGAACAAGGAGCGGATAAAGGCTAATATCGAAGACGTCGCCATTTTGAGGGTGGAGAGCCTGGCACCGTTCCCGCTACAAGGGTTACAAGCGGAGCTTGAAAAGTACCCTAATGCTAGGAGTAAGTACTGGAAGAGATTTTCTCGATAAGACTGTCCATTGTACCTCTGATTCGAAACGTAGGTATATGTTCTTTATGTACGTGTATGTGTATGTATGTTTCTTTATAATGGTGTTCAATAAAGATAATTATCTTATCTTACCGACAGTGGCATTTGCATGAAGGGAGTCTCTCTATATTCACACTGGTTGTGTCTAACAACGGTTACAATCAAGGCTCATTTGACTTTGAGAGCCACTACCTTAGCCAGGGTGATCGAGAAAGAATGAGACGAAAGAAGTTTTTAGTCGGACACCCTGTATGCTTCTTATATACAATAAAAAACCTGTTTGTTACAGAGTTCATATGGAGTCAGGAGGAACATAGAAATATGGGAGCATGGAGTTTCATCAAGCCAAGATTTGAGAACTTACTCGGAAGAAAGGTATACATAGATACACAAATCGGTGGACGGAGGCGGCTCAAGACCATTCGTCATTCTAGGGGGGAGGCCTATGCCCAGCAGTGGACTTCTAGAGGCTGATGATGATGATGAGATACAAAAATACCCTCACGGACCGTTTTACGTGATACGCGTGTAAATACGCGCTTTTTTTAGTTTAAGGTGGATCGTCCCGTATGTGGCACGTAATTCAAATTTTATTGTTTTATGCTCGTCACAGCTTATCGACACTTTTTGATACGAAAACAGGTTTTGCGAAAACTAGGAAACTAAAACACATGTTTTAATTGACAGTATCTCACAAATATCATTAGTTAAAGGTACGGATATCTCTGAACCAAAAAACACTGTAAAAATCATTGAACAATACCCGTTCGTAGCTAAACTATAATTATCTTTTAGAGTTACTATCAACTAAAACATGTGTGTTGGGTCTCCTAGTTTTCGCAAAACCTGTTTTTACTATCACAAGAAGTCTTGATGAGCTGTGACGAGCAAGAAACACAATAAAGATCTTTGGGCCGCATGCAAGACGATCCACCTTAACCGGACTAAGTATTAAGTCGGGCTGAATTCCACTGGGCTACCACAGATCTTAAGACCTATGATGTTGATTTTCTCAATTTTCCAGTTGGTGTACGCTGGTCGGGGTGAAGCCGCGACTCCAGCGGTGGGCGCCTCAACGTTGCATCGCAAAGAAGTGGAACACATACTCAGAGAACCTCTTTTTAACATCAAATAGTTGAACTTGTGTTGATTTGTTGTGACTACCCTTTATAATGAGTAAGGGCTCATTCACAGTTGATCCGCCATTGACGATTCGTCAAAAAAAACGTGTAAAAACACGATACGTCGTCGTAACGTATGTTCTTTTACACGATTTTATTTGACGGATCCCTTATGAATGAGCCGTAATACGTTATCATAAAAAAATTGTGAACGGAGATGATATCTACAAAAACTACTTTATTACTTTGGTGAATTAATAATATTAAGGAAAAATACAATTGTTATATTTTTAAAAAGTTTATTAAATTATTTAAATCTTCATAATTCATAATTCTTTATTGTAAACAAAATTACAGACAAAAAAACATACACAAACGACATGTACAAAGGCGAGCATAACCCTAAAAAAGTTTTCTTCTAGCAAAGCAAGCAAGCGTGCGACGCTTATTTGCGCCACCAGCGGCCCGCACCGACACTGCACGGTATGCCCCGACACCACACGCACTCACATTACTCAACACAATGACTACCCAAGTGCAAGAGGTAGATATTTTTCACACAGAACTACCTACATTTATACATATGTGTATTTGTTTTTTAAGTCAACTAATTTAGCTTGTAGAACGTTTTGGCTTCGGCTGTAAGTTTTGTGAGCATCTGATTATAAATAAATAAATAAATAAATAAACCTGGTGGTAAAGGTGGTGGGTAATGTGTACCTATAAAATACTAATATAAAATAACAATATAAAACATAACATACCTAACTTAATTACACTATAATTAAAATACTATACTGACAAATACATACCTATACCTACTTCTTCCTAATCTTATTGCGTACCTACCCCACACCCCATAGCGGGGATCCCAGCATGATATAAGTTTGTACAGTTAATTCACAAACCAAAATTCAGAGCCCTGATGAAAATAATATACCTAATGAATATAATTAGTATATAATATATAATTAGTATATAATATATAATTAGTATATAATATATAATTAGTATATAATATATAATTAGTATATAATATACAGGGTGTTTTTTTTTAATGGGACAGTATGGGGATATCCGAATCCATAAGAGATACGGGAAAACTGTCTTTGGAACCATTTGCTCATTTTCTATGAAAATGATTTTGGCATAGTTATCTTTTTGGTCAAGCGTGAGTTCTCCATAAAAATGAGCTGTTTTGATCAACATTTTTTTGAATGCGTATCGACTCAGTTTCATGTAAGGATTGTTTCATTATATCGGAAGAAAAAAATCTGAGCAGCAAAAGTTAGTCAAATTTAATAAAATGTTTTCACATACAATTTATAAGTAATCTGGTACCTACGTTAATAAAACTATTGCAATAAATTTTCAAAACGGCCTCCCTCTTTCCAAGGCCACTAGAGGTGTTCTGAAACGTGCCCGTACCTGGAAAAAGAAAGAGGGAGGCCGTTTTGAAAATTTATTGCGATAGTTTTATTAACGTAGGTACCAAATTACTTACAAATTGTATGAGAAAACGTTTTATTAAATTTGACTAACTTCTGCTGCTCAGATTTTTTTCTTCCGATATAATGAAACAATCCTTACATGAAACTCAGTCGTTACGCATTCAAAAAAATTTTGATCAAAACAACTCATTTTTATGGAGAACTCACGCTTGACCAAAAAAATAACTATGCCAAAATCATTTTCATAGAAAATAAGCAAATGGTTCGAAAGACAATTTTCCCGTATCTCTTATGGATTCGGATATCCCCATACTGTCCCATTTAAAAAAAACACCCTGTATAATTAGTATATAATTATATTCATTTATATAAATATAAATGAATATAATTAGTCAATTACCTAACGACTGCTTTAGTCTAGGTCCAGAACACTCCTATTGGAAATAAGCCAAAGGCTAACTCATAACTATAACAATGAATTTTAAAAGGAGGGCAAGTAGGTGATATCTATGGAAGAGGGAATTAATGAATAGAATCACAATGTCACAATTTTCCCAAATGTGTCTGAGTTTTGAGTAAGCAAGGCGGTGCCCGGTGTCTCGAGATTGAATAATTTTCATATTTCATAGATGGCTCTCTGGCTATTTGTATTCAACTGCTTTTATTATTAAACTATCTAGATAAAATAAAACAAAGTTTTGCATTCCCTCCATGTTCCAAAACTAAGGCTACGTTTCCACCAAAGCTGTGCGAGGTAGATGAGCGGTGCGAGGATGTGTAGCGGGCTCTTTTCAGACTGACGGCTAGTAGTTTCTCTCTTTCTCTCGCGTCCATCCCTCGCGCACATCTGTCGCACACATCCCTCGCAACACATTCCTCGCAATACATTCCTCGCAACACATTCCTCGCACGCACCTCGCTTGTTTTGTACGTATAAAAACCTCGCTCGCTAAGCCGTTTCCACCTGAGCTGCGATGAGCGAGGCTAGTTAGGTAAATGAAGTGATTCTATTGGTTCTTAAAAAAAACATCCTCTAAGCATCCTCGCTCATCTCTGGTGGAAACGCAGCCTTAGTTGCGATTTGAAGTTGTTTGTTGGTCTAGTTGTGAAATTGATGAAGTCTCGGGGCAATCACGTGAGCCGGAATACCAAGCAATAACACTACAATAATATACTGGCACCAGGCCATTTTTTACCGACTTCACAAAAAGGAGGAGGTTCTCCATTCGGTTGTTTTTTTTTTTTTAACCAACTTCACAAAAAGTAGGAGGTTCTCAATTCGGTTGTATTTTTTTTTTTTTTTTTTTGTTTGTTTGTTACCTCATATCTCCGGCGTTTATGAACCGATTTGGAAAATTCTTTCTTTATTTGAATAGATATACTTCCAGATTGGTCCCATTTTTTTCAAAATCCAGTTCTGATGATGGGATCCATGAGGAATTGAGGGAACTCCCCAAATATTGTAGGCATACATATAGCGATTTTGATATTTTCAGCAAGACACCAAGCATTTGCATTCAGAAAGTATCATAATCCTTTCACCACTATGGTTCTTTCATAAATTTTTTTCATCCAAAATTATTTAGTCCCATACAATGGCGGAAGTCGGTTTTTTAAATGAAAAGTTATATTCTCCATGAATACATCATACATCAGCAGCCTTTAGACGTACACTGTTGGGCCAGGCCTCCCCCATAGAATGCGATGGGGGTGATTTGCCATAATCACCACGCTTGGCAGGCGGATTGGTGATCGCAGTATACACACGACTGTACCGTAGCAATACAAACTTTGTCTAATCAATACGACCTCAGCAACTCACAACTTCGTTACCACGGATACACAGTACAAACCCACAAAGTATTAACTACTAAATATATTGTCAATCTTAGTTCCAATAGAATGGCTGGAAAAGGCAAGGGGAAAAAGAAAGAAAAAGAAGAGGGTGGTGATAAAAAGAAGGCAAAGAAAGGAAGGAAAGGCAAGTCGAAAGGGTGCAATGTGGATATGCTGACAGATACTGCGATGGATAATGTGTATTACGCGTGTCATAACGTCCAGGAGTTGCTCCAAGCTAGAGGGTACTATCCTTTGGATTATAACAAGAAGAAGAAGAAGGGCAAGCGATAATAAAACAATCGGCATCATCATCATCATCATCAGCCGTTAGACGTCTACTTCTGGGCATAGGCCTACCATAGAATGCCACGACGAATGGTCGTGAGCCACCACCATCCACCGACTTCCTGCGAACTTTTAAGATGTCTGACAAAATTGGCAAAGATTTTTATCTTCATTCCATCGAACCCTATTACACTACGACGTTCGGTCTAATAAATAATATGATGAGATGTGATTTTGCTTAGTAAAGTAGTAAATTGTTAATTGTTATTTTTTTCTTTTACTACCTTTAAACCAGGTAACCTTAAGTAGGTATATTATGTATTCGAGTTTAAAGTAAAAGTTGTATTTTAATATTCTTTTCATTGTTATTATTTTTACTCTGTGCACCGCCATTTTGTTACCGCTTCGCTCGTTACCGTCCATCCAAAGGTTGCCTGGAAGAAATCGCTATCAGCGATAAGGCCGCCCATTGTACTGCTAATTTTAAAAAATCCTGTTATGTATTCCTGGTGTACAATAAAGTGTTAATCTACCTATCTTAAAACATTTTTCAGCCCAAATCTTATGCCAGTAGGTATATAATAAAAAAAAGTTTTAGTTCTGCGTTTCAGTTTTCTCAATAACGTATAAAGTATTACATTTTAATACAATAATAAACAACTTATATAATAATAGACTAGCATACAACCTAGACATGGTACACGATAACTCGAATGGTTAAATTAGCTTAGGTACTGCTGAGGTTCTAGTCAAGATTTTTCCAGAACTGTTAACTGTTGCACAAGCAACACTGGCTCTACCATCGCTTAAGTAAAAGACTCTTTTCAGAGATACCTTGGTGAATTAACCAACGAAATAAAAAAACTATATTGTACAGATTCTAAATTCAATAATATCTAAATATGGCTGATGAAGAAAAAAAAGGTGGTAAAGAACAAACTGGTAAAAAAGGCAAGGGCAAGAAAACTGGCGAAGTGGATTTCCTCTGCGAAGCAGCAATGGACAACGTTTACTACGTCTGTCACAACGTGCAGGAGCTGCTCGCGTCTAGAGGCTACTTGCCACCAGGATATGTCATAAAGAAGAAGAAGGGAAAGAAATAGAAGATGATTTTTATCATAACCATCGTCTCCTTACTTTAATCACGCGATGCTCGACGACACAGGGAATCCTAGTGTGGGATCAGGACTAGTATGTGACTGTTGGTTGTTATGTTATGTATGTATGTTATATCTTTTTGTTTGTACAGCCTCCTCATTTACGGGTTTGTTCCCCGACCTAAAATGTAGAATAAGGTGCAGGGAATAAGATGAAAAGCTGAAAAGAAAGGAAAAAGTACTTTTTCACACCACCTGCTTGACAATGTCCAATTACATATCATGGAACCTCAACGTAAAGTAAAGCATTGTCTCTCTAGGGATATAAAGTTGTATGAAACTCCCTAGGGAATAAAGTGATTTGAATTTGGAACGTGGACGTGGACTCGTGGAAAACTCTAAGTAAAAAAATGGCATTGTAAAGAGGTTTGAAACAGACGCTTTAGAGATTATTGATAATCTACTACCGCAAAAATCAAAACAAGCCCTGGCTTTTTGTTGTCTCGCAGAAGGTGTGAAAAAGAGAGTATGCTCCTCTGGAATAAAGCCTGTCTTCGTCTTGGGCAGCTTGAACCCCTCGCTTCACTAAGGACTCTATATAACTCCCTCGCTGCACTCGGGAGTTAACTTTAGAGTCTCTCGTTACGCTCAGGGTTCAATATGCCACCCGCGACGTAAGACACTGCTTTATTCCCTTAGTGCATAATCTACGGTTACTTATTTTTACATACATACATAAACACACGCCTTTTTCCCCGAAGGGGTAGGCAGAGCCTCAAAGGGTCTCTTCACCGTGGGTTGCACAGTCGCATGAATATAGACGTGACAAGTGGTGAGCTCATCGCCGCCATTGCTTTCCACGACTAACTCGGCTAACGCTTTTTTCCAGTAATAACATACTCCTAAATAAGCCAGCAGCCAGGACAAATCTTATACCACTGAAAATTGGTACGAATAGGCTAAACATGTTTGTTTAGCTTGTTGGCTACGAACAGGCTACGAAAAGGCTAAGAAAAGGCTACGAACAGCCTGCGTACAGGCTACGAAAAGGCTAAGAAAAGGCTACGAACAGCCTACGAACAGACTACGATAAGGCTACGAACAGGCTACGAACAGCCTACGAACAGGCTACGAAAAGGCTAAGAAAAGGCTACGAACAGCCTACGAACAGGCTACGAAAAGGCTAAGAAAAGGCTACGAACAGCCTACGAACAGGCTACAAAAAGGCTACGAACAGGCTACAAACAGGGCGTAGAGGTCACGTGTTTTAATAATACCACAACCCGTAAATAAGCCAGCAGCCAGGACAAATCTTATACCAATGAAAATTGCCCAACAAGTCCGGTATATTTATACTTAAGTTAGAAAGGTGGTGACGGAGAAAATACAAATCAAAAGGCATTGGGACAGCCTTTATTTTATTCTACTAGCACCTAAGGAATCGTAGATGAAATAGGTAATTATATAGGTAACTACAGCCGCCGGGATAAAAATTCAAAGTGTAGGTGCACACGCCGGGCCGGGACCGGGTTGATACCGGACGAGCTTTCTACGGCCGGGTGCCGGCTATGGCGGTTTTGACACGGGCCGGACCGGCACGGCCAACAGTCAGCCAGTGATAGTGTTCGTAGATGGGACCAAAGAGAATGCAATCACTACGTTCGATGGGAATGCCAATGCTCAGCGAAAGAAACCATGGACCACGTATGGAGAAGATTTAATTCTCTTTCGTTCATAATTCAAAACTATAACCAAAAGACGTCCAAGAACTTTTTGACAACGAAAAGATCAAAATGGCGTCACATCCAGGCGTCCAACATCTGATATTGTCAAAAATTCTCGAAATAATGTCAAAATAATAAAAGTTGTAAAATTTAAAATGCTCAACAAAATTGTCTGTGAACCAAAAGCAAAATGTTTACGCTTAAAAGGTATTCATAAAGTTTGTGGTCAAAAAAAATCAGGTTGGTAAAATGTTTTTTTTTTATATATATAATTTTCGTAAGTAGGTACCTACGAGATCTTTAGATTCAGAGTTTCTTATTATATGTATGCATCAATGTATACATTGATGTGAACTCATTGATACTAGAATATACAAGGGATCTTTGCAGCGATTTATTTGTAGGAAGGAAAGTAAGTTCTAAGTCGTTACTACAATTTCCCGCTCCAAAAACGTAGCCATGGCAAAACATTTCGGAAACTATCAAATGAACATTACTTTAAAATTGCATTATTTTATTGACCCACATTCGAAAGAGGCTAGCTAGCTACCCACGACACAGGTTTTCCTAGGGTGGGAGCTAGCGCACTTACAAATTAATTCGTCAATCCAGATTATGTTTTTGTATTTTAACACTGCAACAATATTTCTAGTTATTAATTGTAACGATTGTATTATTATTAAGTTTGTATCATCTAAATAAACTTTTATACTAACTACCTACCTAAGTATAGAAAATAAATAATAAACTATGTAATCGCGATTCTTCCTTATATAATTCTGTACGCACCCACCTTGGTTAGTTAAAGATACTAATGATGATTAAAAATGGGAGGACAACATGCTGTCAGTTGCTTCGGGGAGCTTGAGGGAAGTAGATTTTTGTCTCGGCGGCGCATCGGGGCACGCACAAAGAGAAGTAGGTACGTAAGTGGCACTTCTGGAGAGTTTATCTGTTCTATGCCCATAACACAGGCAACTTTGGGTGGGCATAGGTAGGTAAGTAGGTACATTACTAACTAAATACCTACTTTAGAAGCTAATGATCCTGTCTGAAATGATCAAACACCCAACGTTTTTGTAACAATTACCTATGGCAGAAATTCAGAAATGTTTGTCTGATCGATACCATGTCTGTTACTATCGTAGTATTGCAGGAATTCGCTCAAAGTACTTACGAATGTATGCATTTCATTCTATTGTGCAGTCATAGTAAGTACCTAGGTAGGTAACTATTAGACTAGAGCCAGCCACTGTTCCGCTTCATTTTTCTCTAGCCACTCGATTGAGGCAGTTCTTTTTACATTAGGGTTAAAGGTCGAATAACCCAGCCAGTTTGAAAAAAAAAACAAATATATTTAAAAACCTGTTGCTAAAGCTTTTTCTACACTACATTCAGTACAATATTCTAAAGTGACGAGAAAATTCTGCGATTATTTTCACTCCAAAAGTATTTAAGGTAAGTAGGTCCGTATAAGCTAGTTTGTAGGTATATTAACCGGTGATAGGTATATTGCAGTGTTTTCATACAGCCTTTAGAGCTTTTAAGCCTCCCCAGATATAAAAAAAACAATTGGGTAGAATTGCCATAATCACCACTGACAGGCAGATTGGTGATCGCAGTATTCGCGCTGAATACTCAGGTGGATACTGCCCATCCCTTGGTGTAACCCCTTAGTCAGCTTTTAAGACATCCACAGGAGGAGAATGGAGGGGTCTATTCTGAGGCCGAACACCCCACGGCTTACCACGGGGGTTTCCATTACAGGAATTTTATTTTTATTTTTAGAAAGTAATTATTCCGCGATTAAGGCCAATTCACACCGAATGCATACCTATGCAGTACGTAATGTAGACACGCGCGTCACTTTGTATGTACACGCTTGCGTGCACGTCACGCAAGCGGTGTGGCATGTCTCATAGAGTTCCATACATTACAACGTCATGGTACGATGACGTGCACGACAACGTCTACGCGATACGCAGTCGGTGTGCTGCAGCCTTTATCGGCATACAACTCTAACTGGAACACCTTGGCGGCAAAAAATACAGGGAACTGTCCATAGTGTGATGGTAGTGCCCCTAAAAAAAGACTACCTGTTCTTTCATTTTCAGTTATTAGCAGACGATGACGTCAGCTGTGGGCATCGACCTCGGGACTACCTACTCCTGCGTGGGTGTCTTCCAGCATGGTAAAGTGGAGATAATAGCCAATGACCAGGGTAACCGGATCACTCCTTCCTATGTCGCCTTCAATGAGACCGAACGGTTGATAGGGGATGCTGCCAAGAACCAGGTGCCTAGAACTTTCTAATCTAGGTACTTATTTATTTATTTATGAAAGGAACGTCAACTGCATATTATTTAAGAACAAATTAGTTGGGTTAAAAGTCTGGAGCTGAGACACACACCAATTACAGGCGAACTTAATTCTGAATTAGGACAATGTGACATAAATGGAAAATGCAATAATATGCAAGGCAGAAGTTCCTCCCTACCTATAAAGTACTAAATATAATTATCTTAAAAAAAAGGACGAGACGAAGTTAAATACTATACGCACTGATAAAAGCAAACAAAATAAATAAAAACGATTTTTCTACTTGATAGAAAAAGTTCTAAAAAAAAAAAAAAAAAAAAAAAAAAAGTAAAAAAAAAAAAAAAGTAAGTCTAAAGTAGAGTAAGTTTGGTCTAGGTGTTGTGGTTCCATGGTACTCGAATATCGTGAGTTTACAGAAGCGATCATATACTGGTTGCAGCCTTTATTTATTTTAGTAAGTAGTATTTTTAATAATACAGACCCCAGACAATAATAGACCCCACAAATAACAGCTTTATGTTGTAAAGTTGGATGGACCTTAATTGAATCGTTAACTTACAAAACTACACTTTGGGACTAAACTCTAGTCGTAATGTCCCAACTTACATAGTCATAATCGTTCAAGCGTGTAATTTGGGTCGAAATTACGAAACATATTCATTTCATTTCGTATGGCTCTTTGCATCAACGCAAGAACATACATACCTATAACACCAACAATTAGGTAAGTATGTAAATGTAGGATACCTGGAAATACCATCACTTGAAAAGTGGAGAAGTTTTCCTGTAGGTACACTATGAGTGAGAACCGATATTTCGTATTTTTTTCCAAATTTACGGTTCCTCGATTTTTGTATCAGTATTTTTTATGAGTATCTTTTAAACAAGGCATTTTAAAATAGGCTGTGACTGACAGCAGGGTGTTCTTTTAAGTGTTTCTTTTTTTCATCATATGTACGGAACCCTAAAAACAGGAGATTTTAGACTAAAACAGATGTAAGGCGATGTAAAAACTAATTAATTTAAAAAAAAACAAAAAAAAAACTATAACTCCATGCCCAGTGAAATTAAAAGCCTTCCACATAACAAATTCACCATAAAAATGAAGTTGTGGCTGCGAGAAAAGTGTTTTTATAGTGTTAAGGAACTAGGTAATTGACAAAAAATTAAATTTTAGGTATTATAGCTTTGACATTTTTATATTGTGCGTATATATTTTTATGTAATTGAATATTTTAATAATTTAAAGTCTGACGTAGGTATATTAGTACAGGCAAATTAGCAAAAAGTGTGGACCTAAGTCGTGTAGTCGTGGATTCTTATGGAAACGTTAGATGACACGAAAAGAAGCTTATCCTAGGTTTGCACCGTTTCTGGCGCTTACGGAACCCTTTTAAATATTAGGTACAAACTTAAAAAGGCCGTAAATTTTAAAATAGAAAGAAATTACTTGATGCAAGTTAAA
This sequence comes from Epirrita christyi, assembly GCA_951392215.1. NCBI lineage: Eukaryota > Metazoa > Arthropoda > Insecta > Lepidoptera > Geometridae > Epirrita > Epirrita christyi. The sequence goes on along the minus strand of OX595842.1, from coordinate 3,563,145 downwards.
TTACGTATAGAGAGACTGTCTTAGCGCATTATGATTTTAATAAAAACCACGTGCATGTAGGGAACACAGTGTTGAACAAATGCATCTTCCATAAAAAAAATACCAGTATAAAACTTCCGGCGGATGTAGTACTAATTAAATGAATAAGTTTAAGTCAATTTCCAGAACTACATTAATTTTCCCCGAAGTAGAGCGACAATAAAATATGGAAAAGTGCCTTTCGTGAGACGCACCATGCGGTGCAAACCTGGTAATGTATTTCGAACATTTTTCTGATAAGTCTATCAATTTAGTCGGTGCAAATTGATAGACTTATCAGAAAAATGTTCCTTGTCCTTTTTCGTTTCTAAAAACCTTAATTTTCCCCGAGCCGTAATAACCACAAAAAGTTTTTTTTGTAAATGTTTTTTTTTGTATGTTCCGTATGTCGGATTTAAAAAATACTTGGTGCAAATGTAGATCATAACGGTTCAAAGTCTATGCCAAATTGCACAGACTACTTCTATTTCCCCCATTAAGTTACGGATATTTTTATGGTTTTTACCCTATTTCACCCTGTTCCGGAGGGTGAAATTACTGATGCTTATTATTAGAGGTGATTTTTAAGCCATACAAAACAATTAGAAAAGTTGTCATGACTACAACTAATTAGTTCCACACTTGTGCAAAAAATCACCTAATTTGACTGTACTATGTATGTAGGTATATGACATGTGTAATTTTTTTTTGACATTTAAATTCTTATACACATACCTAGCTTCATTGATATTATTGTACACCAATCTTGGTAACATAGTGGACATTGTTTTTTATTTGTACCTTACATCTTAATACCATACCTATATTACACAATAAATGATATTTGATTTGATTTGAATGCAAATGCTTTCATTTCCAGGTAGCAATGAATCCCACAAATACCGTTTTCGACGCAAAACGACTCATCGGTCGCCAATTTAATGACCCAAAAGTTCAGCAGGACATGACACACTGGCCTTTTAAAGTAGTCTCAGAGCAAGGGAAACCAAAAATAGTAGTAGACTACAAAGGAGAAAAAAGAAGATTCGCAGCAGAAGAAATTTCATCGATGGTGCTAACTAAGATGAAGGAAATAGCGGAGTCGTACCTTGGTGTGCCTGTCAAAGATGCTGTCATAACCGTTCCAGCTTATTTCAACGACTCCCAGCGACAAGCAACGAAAGATGCTGGGGTCATTGCGGCTTTGAACGTCCTGAGAATCATAAATGAACCAACTGCAGCGGCTTTGGCGTATGGCTTAGATAAAGACCTGAAAGGTGACAAAAATGTTTTGATCTTTGACCTCGGTGGAGGCACATTTGATGTTTCAATACTCCAGATAGCAGAGGGGTCTCTATTCGAAGTGCGATCGACAGCTGGGGACACGCATTTAGGTGGAGAAGATTTTGATTGCAGAATGGTGGACCACTTCAGCCAGGAATTCGAAAGGAAATTTAAACGGAACCTCAAAGATAATCCCAAAGCTTTGAGAAGGCTTAGAACATCATGTGAAAGAGCTAAAAGAACGCTGTCTTCGAACACGGAAGCCAGCGTCGAAATTGATGCTTTACACGAGGGTATCGACTTCTACTCAAAGATCACGAGAGCTCGCTTCGAGGAGCTTTGCTCGGATCTGTTCCGTCAAACTATTGGCCCGGTGGAAAAAGCTTTGAAAGATGCTAATATGAATACAAGAGAAATACACGATGTGGTCATGGTTGGGGGGTCTACGCGAATACCGAAGATACAAAGAATACTGCAGGTAGATAATGCTCACAATTTTATTAACCGAGAATTACACTATCCAAAAATGGCTTGAAAATGGTTATTGGTCAAGGAAAAATTCAAAGTTAAAGCTTAAAATTTAGAGATTTTTCAGGGTCCATCTAATGTCAAAAAAGTAAACCAACTAATGGTATTTACAGCCCTGAGGGTCCATTTCACGGGTGGGCTAACATACTTTGAGTATTATTATTTATTATTATTATATTTATGTTTTTTGAGTACTTTGCTCAGAGACCTCAATACAGTCTCCCAACAGGTGGGTCTTAAGATGAACATGGGCAAGACGAACAACATGTCAAATGTCCCTGTTGCACTCATATGTCCCGTACACGTTGGGATCGATATCATCGAATTTGTTGACCACTGTGTCTATTTTGGTCAGACGATCCATCTAGGTAGGTCCAACTTCGACAAAAAGGTCAGCCGACGAATCAAAGTCGGATGGGCAGCGTTCGAGAAACAGCGCCATATCTTTACTTCACAGATACCGCAATAGCCTCCATAAAAAACCGAGGAAAATATTTCAGGAGTATTTCAGCGGTAAAAGCCTGAACCTCTCCATAAATCCTGATGAAGCCGTGGCTTACGGAGCCGCCGTCCAAGCGGCCATACTCACCGGTTCCAAAGACACCAGAATCCAAGACGTTCTGTTGTTGGATATCATTCCGTTATCCCTGGGGATAGAAACAGCCGGTGGAGTCATGACGAAGCTGGTGGAAAGAAACACTAGGATACCGACGTCTCAGAATAAAATATTCACCACGTATTCTGATAACCAACCAGCGGTGACAATCCAGGTAAGTTAAGACACATCATGCATAGGGTTTAACCTGCGATGACGATCCAAGTTGGACATGGCCTCCCCCATAGAATACAATGGTGGTTGTGCCATAATCACCACGCTTGGACAGGCGGATTGGTGATCGCAGTATTGGTTTTGAGTACTCAGGTGTATGCTGCCGGCCGGCGTGGTGCGAGGAGCAGGGCAGGCGTTGCAATAAAATTGCCATGCAAAAGCTATTGCATATAAAGCTATTGATTCGGAACTCGACCGATTCGAAGCTGATCAATTTGGTGTAGTTTGTGTAGTAGAAACTGTCGATCGACGTTGACTGATCTCATTCAATATTGGTCGATGGAATCGATCGACGATCAATCAATTGGTGTGGTAACACCATAGACTTCAAAGATAAAAATAAATGTTATTGCAGGTATACGAAGGTGAAAGGGTGTTGACAAAGGACAACAACATTTTGGGCACTTTTAACTTGACTGGGATACCGCCGGCTCCAAGGGGGGTGCCCCAAGTTGAGGTACAGTTATTACATTATAACCTAGTAAAACCTAGTGGTCCGCTCCGAACCGAGACCACATCATGTAGGTATGTTACCTACTTTCTTTACCTTTCTCATCATCACTAGGCTATCGAAGTCCACTGCTGGACAATGACCGTCCCATAGAATACCACGACAAACGGTCCTGGACCTCCATCTACCGACTTTTCGGTACCATGTTTTCGGTCCATCGAGAGGTTTCTTCGTACACTGCGAAGTCCAATTCATATAGCGTTGTCTTTTAAATTAATGGTGCTTCTAATCTAACAGTCGATTCTTCGAACGCCGTTTTCTTCAGGTAACCTTCGACATTGATGCCAACGGAATCCTAAACGTGAACGCTCAAGACCGTAGCACCGGACATTCGGAACGCATCACCATCTCAAACGACAAGGTAAGCTATGTATTAGATCGCACAATGCCTACTTTTTCAAAGTGTTGACATTGTGCAGCGCCCCTAGCGAAAACGAAAAAAACTAAACTTCATTATTATAGTTTTTAAAACTATCAAAACTCGTACTAAGACCACTGATGTGTAACACTGTGATACAACGGGTTTTTTCCTCTTTGAGTAACACACTTAGGTACACTTTTTTGGGTGATCGACGTTTGTTTTATCTGGCAATGACCTGACTTCTAAGTTTACCAACACTCTTATCACATTAATTTCACTTTGGCGAAATTCTGGAGTTTCAGGCTTTCGAAATTAAGCATGAACTGAAAACTGTAAATTTTGCTCAAAATCGCTAGTTGAAACAAGTTTTTATGCCACCATCAACATCATCATGGTTTTGAGCTGCCTCTATCCAGCGACTCACTACAACCTTTAAAAGAACGGATCCATGGAGGCCTACTAAACTGGGTCTTTTTCGTGGTCGTACCTAACGAGATAATTCATTTGATAGGGCCGACTTAGCAAGAATGACATTGAAAAAATGCTACATGATGCCGAGAAGTTCAAGGATGAAGACGAGAATGTAAGGAAGAAAGTAGAGGCGAGGAATCAACTCGAAAGCTATCTGTATGGATGTAAAACTGTGAGTACCTATTTGGAATACTTCCTGCCTGATCTCTTCAACAGCCGGTATTCATCAACTGGGTGGATGAGGCCTCTCCCATAGCATGCGGATTGGTGGTCACAGTTTGGTGTAAAGTATTCAGGTATCCCAATACCCATGGTAAGGTTCAGGTGGCCTGCTGCCCATCTCCTTGCGTAATCCCTCAGTCGCCTTTTACGACATCTACAGAAGGGGTAGGAAGAGTCCCACTCTTAGGCCAAATTCACCATTTATACCATCATCAACCATAATATCCACACATTTCCTTACCCACCGCTTTCAGGCGGCAGAGAACGCAAGCAGCAGACTCACAGACAGCGAACGAAACTCCGTTATCACGGAATGCACCAACCAACTGCAATGGCTTGAGCAGAACCCTGATGCTGGTAGGACAGAGCTGGAACAACGCCTGAAGGACGCTCAGAAGGTCTGCCAGTCAGCCATGATGAAGCTTCACGGCGGTCTAGGAGCGGGCGGGCCAAGCAGCGCCCGGCCTGATAGCGCGAGTGGCGGGCCGAGGGTCACAGAAATCGATTAGATGTTGAGAGGAAGGCAGGGGCCTGTAATGGAAGTGGATCAAGATCTTCACGCTAGTAACACGCTTACAAACGTGCACTTTGCTTAACAGAAATTGGTTTCTGACTGTCACTAACCCTTAGCACTTGAACAACGGCTAAGGGACTGAGTCTAACAGCCAGTCATGATGAAGCGGGCGGGCCAAGCTATACCCGAGCTGAGAGCGCCAACGGCAAACCGAGGGTCACAGAACTTAATTAGATATTTGAGGTAGAAGCCAGAAGCAGGCCTCGTTCAATGCTGGCCGAGACCTTTCCCATAAAATGCAATGGGGGATTTGCCATAATGACCCTCGGCAGGCGGATCGGTGGTCGCAGTATCGATGTTAGGAACTCAGGTGGATGCTGCTGCCAATCCCCTGGTGTAATAACTTCGTTTTTTACATCCACGGGAGGGGACGGAGGGGTATATCGTAGGCTGGAATAAAACATACGCAGACAAGTTTTTATCAATGAAAGTTTATTAAAAAAATTAAACGTAACATATCTTAAAAACTCTTACTTACATTAATTTCTTAAATAATAAATGCTTATTGCTATGCATTGTATAAATTATTTGTACCTAATACGAGGATAGAATCATCATTATCATAATGATCAGCAGCCAATAGAAATCCACTGCTGGAAATAGGCCTCCCCCAAAGAGTACCACGACGAACGGTGTCGGGCCACCTCCATCCACCGACTTCCTGCGACCTTTGTCTTTGGTTCATCGAGAGGGCGTTCCTACACTGCGTCGTCCGGTTTGTGGTAATAGCGGTATACTTAAAAGACGCTGTGCGTAACAGCGCTTCTAGTGCCCGTCCCGCACGTCAGTATTAATAATAGCTCCCTATGAACGCTGTTACGCGCCTGCGTGGCTACTTTTGACGCTCTGTTCCAATCCTAATTCAGGATTTAGTGTCATTTGGCACTCTTTAATTCAATACTAGCGCACAATTTGGAATGAAATTTTATGGAACTAAGTGAAATCGACATTCAGTGATTTTTTAACCGACTTCCCAAAAAGGAGGAGGTTCTCAATTCGGTTGTATTTTTACCGCATATCTCCGGCGTTTATGAACCGATTTGGAAAATTCTTTTTTTATTTGAATAGATATACTTCCAGATTGGTCCCATTTTTTTCAGAATTCAGTTCTGATGAAGGGATCCACGAGGAATTGAGGGAACTCCTCAAATATTGTAGGGATGCATATGGCGATTTTGATATTTTCAGCAAGACACCAAGCATTTGCATTCAGAAAGTATCATAACCCTTTCACCACTATGGTTCTTTCATAAATTTTTTTCATCCAAAATTATTTAATCGAATACAATGGCGGAAATCGGTTTTTTAAATGAAAAGTTATTTGTACTCTTGACGCTCCAATTGCAATTTTCAGTTCCAAACTCCAGGGCCTGCAGTCTCGACATTGATAGCGATTGCGTAGCGACCGAAATCGGTCGCTAAGTCTTACCGATGACATTTTAACGATTTTTGCTAGTCTCTACCATCGGAACTATCGAATTTTATCGGAATCGTACCGAAAACTTCCGTCAACTTTACGATTTCTGTCAATGTGATTGCGAGCAATTTTGATAGCCCGCTAAGTGTGGTAGCGATCGCTACATTAAAATAATATTGTAAAAATGGCTGTGGTTTGTTAGTGCAGTGTACGCAGTAATGGTGGAAGCATATTTAGCGTTAGATTTGTTCATCCTCGAACATCGCTACGAAATGGTAAGGCGACGGCAAATCGCGAGAAACCGTCGCAATAGCCAAAATCCGCTTTTTTTGGAGAAGATGAGTTTCTTTGACCACAGAATCACAAAAGAGATGTTAACCCAGCTCGTAGATGAACTACGGCCATCTTTCAAAGACGAGGGCTTATGGGCTTTCCATCGAATTTTAAGTGTGCCTTGTTTATTTTATTAAATTACCTACCGCTGATGATGTAAGCAGGAGCTTACCTATCAGTAGGGAATCATTGTGGCACATTTGCGAGTTGTTTTAACTTCACCGTTTTCTTCTTGTAGATACTAACGGTACTCCGATTTTACGCCTCTGGATGCTATCAGCTACCTGTCAGGTTGGTCTTCTGTGGGGTAGTATGAGTCAAAAATCCGTGAGTCATGTAATTTGTCAAGTAACCCTGTTAAGGAAGTACTTAAGTACATCAAATTTCCAATGACTCAAATAGAGCGGCAAACTGCTAAACAGAAATTTAGAAATGTACCTCAACCATTCCCAGACGCGATCAGAGCCATAGACTGCACACATGTAAAGATTTTGGCACCAAGGGTGCATGAAGAAGCGTATGTGAGTGGACACCATGAGGGTTATTCATTTAATGTTTCTCATAAGTCCATTTAAAATAATAAAGATAAAATTAATTCTCATAACTTCAAAATATTTTGTACGTACATCAAATGATAAGAAAATTACTTACATAACGTAGAAGAAAGTTTCCATACAAATACTGTCAAATACTGAACTATGAATACGGTTTTTCGTTAACTTTGCGACGTCTCAATTTACGATCTTGCACGGTTTCTTGGTAGTAGAGACTTGCGTTTTGCGAAAACGTCGGTACAGCAAGCGAATAGTTTCGCTAATAATGATCGATCGGTAGTTTACGATCGGATCGCTATCAATGTCGAGACTGCAGGCCCTGAGCCCAGTTTCAACGCTTGTTTGGCACTCTTGAACCAAATCGAATTTGAAATCGAGATAGAGCACACGATTGATTTTGCGTGAAGAACAACAGAGACAGAAAGTCGATTTCAATTCTTTGCGTGAAGAATAACAGAGACAGAAAGTCGATTTCACTTAGTTCCATAAAATTCCACTTCAAATTGTGCGCTAGTATTGAATTCAAGAGTACCAAGTGACCAAGGAATCTAGTACTCTCTTGACGGCAAATGACACCAAATCCTGAAATAGGATTCGAGTAGAGCGTCAAGAGTAGCCACACTGGAGCCAGGGCTTTAACCTGCACTGTATTATGTGGTTTGTTTCAATAAAAACTTTTTCCTTTTCTTCGCTTTGGTCGATAACGAACTTTATATCCTATGTTTGGAACGCATTATGAAAGATACCGTAGTAGTTTCCTAGTCTAATCTAGTCTAGTAAAAGATGTCAGCAGTCAACGTGTTAAGCAAAACTTACAGAAGCAAAAAGATTTATCGTTAAATTGACCCCTAATAATAAAATTATTTTATCTAATTTTCTACTTAAAAGGTAACTACTAGTCGAGTATCTTATTGCAATTATCACAAGCTTGGACTCTCTCCCCGTTTTTAATAAACGTGGCTTACCCTCGGTTAGCTCACCTTCGGTTAAGCATTAGTTCTCCCTTATCTTTCATTTTAGAAAGAAAAGGGAGCTAGCTTGACCGAAGCCGAGGGTAAGCCACTTTTATAAATAACACGGTCTAGATACAAAGATGATTTAGTATAATGAAAGGGAGAAAATTAAAGCTTTGTTAAGTATACATGCACTAAGGGCTTCTTCCACGATTGACAGATAAATAGGTGACAAATATGAAACATCGGACAAAAAGCTTTGCACAGGCTACCAGCCGTATCCGTGTGCTAAAACAACGCACTGCGTAAGTTATGTTCACGCTTCGTACACATCATTAGCACCAAAGTTACGTGTTCAAATTGGCACACAGAAGTCCTAAGGGCGCTGCCACACGAGCGCTGCGTCAACGCAGCTATGCTATGCTTCGATATTCTATTAAATATTGCGCTGCCGCTCCGTCGTTTCAACGCAGCTCCCTTCCCCAGCCCCTTTCCCCCTTGCGCGCGCGTCGCGACGGCGCAACGCATCGGCAACGCCCGTGAGGCATGTCGTTCAGATTGTGGCATCGCACTTACGTCACGTTTCCGAAGCGACGCAACGCTGTCGATAGTGGAAGGGAGCCTTAAATCAAATCGTATCTCGTAATTCGAGATTTGATTTGTGATGCAAGTGAACTATTGGATTAAAGTGTACTTTCTACATTAACTAGCGATAAAGCACTTTTCTTGAGCCACTATTACGAGGCACTAATATGCACTAATTTGCTACTTTTTTATTTATTTATTCTGTTAGTTGTAAGGACCGTTTACACCAAGAACTGCTTCCAAATTACAGTAGCAAATCGCAATGGGGTTCATTTTGGCAGCCTTAGTGCTATCCAAATCTTATAAAACTTCAACAGGGGAAACTTCTTGACCTTACTTCTCCTTTCAAGTTTCAAAAAATTTGAACAGCGCTCCTTAGCGAAAATAATTCCCATTGTTGCATTCCGCATTACCATTTGCTACTATAATACTGGGGGGCTAGTTAAGTTATCTGGCAGATAATAATTATCCCTTCTCTTATTACACGAAAAATAGATGGACAACACAGGAAAACATTACAATAAAAATTGGCGTAATAATAGACAATGATCGGCCTTATCAATTAAAGCGATTTCTTCCAGGCTGAGGAAGATTTAATCAGAAAGATTTTTCCGCTGGAAATGTTGTCTGGAAGAGATCGCTTTTTAGGAATAAGAGCGTCAATTGTAATTGATCTGAAACTTGCAATTATACTTTTATAAATAAGTATTCGTTTTAGTGGTAATTTTGTACTATATACGTATAATTAACAAACATAACATAACACCCACCCAACAGTCGCATACATTATCCTGAGTGGCTACTCTTGACGCTCTACTCCAATCCTAATTCAGGATTTAGTGTCATTTGTCGTCAGAGAGTATTATGTTCCTTGGTCATTTGGTACTCTTGAATTCAATACTAGCACACAATTTGGAATGGAGATTGGTGGAATTTTATGGAACTAAGTGAAATCAACTTTCTGTCTTTGTTGTTCTTTACGAGTCAACACGCAAAATCGCGTGCTCTATCTCAATTTCAAACTCGATTTGGTTCAAGAGTGCCAAACAAGCGTTACTAGGATTGAAACTGGATTGCGATTAGAACTGTTTTCAAGAGTAGCCCTGCTGACCTCACACTAGGATTCCCTATAGGTATCAGGAACTACGAGTACCATGGTATATCACCCCGACCCGAGACAAATATTGGCTGATCACACAAACATTTTTCCTGCAGCTTTCAGCAGGATTCGAAGCCTGATGAAATGATCATAAATTGGTGAAAAAGACCCTAAAATCTTCAGACATGTTAAAAGGCAGACATGTATATTATTTATCACTTAGCTTTGTACAGTTTGTTCTTTAAAGGCCTCTTACACCATCGAAAAATAATAAGGTAACAGCTTTATTTGACGATGGTGGAAAATGCCCCACAAGTCGAACAAAATCTTTATTGAACTTATTTGTTGATGGGCTAGGCTTTCGTTGGACAGCGTAAATGAGTGCGTTTTTAATACGCTAGAAGGCAATTTTTTGGCTTTGGGTTTGTAAAAAACAGGTACTTCTATGAACAATTGAAAATATAAAAAACCCCGGACACACACAAACATAGCTAAGAACACTCGATAAGTCCAACTTTCTAACAAAAAAAAACAAAATTTTGAGGTTATATGGAGGTTTCCATATTTAAACCTTTAATTACCTTTTTTGTTTAGCGGGCAAGACAATATCGCGTCTGTTCCGTTTTGATCCTATTACAACTGTTACTATTTCTTTAGTTTTTAATTCAAAATGCCGAGATAAAGAAACCAGCTCCTAATTATGGTTTTCATTATGTAGTTCACAATTTGGCCTCTCTTTCTGAACGGACTCTAGTTACTTCTTACATTTGAAGACTAGGCCCTTACAAATTAACAATTAGACACAGATAGAACGAGTGGTTTATGACGTCACTCATCTGAAGTGTCTTTGCAAGAGAAGGACAGAAACAAAACAGTTATAGCCAATTCTCCCGGAACTGGCTATAACTGTTTTGTTTCTCAACTGACTTCAATTTTTTTTTTCACATTTAGTTATCGCTTTGGCTCTATTCTCAGTTTTTGCAAATAAATATAATATTTCCAACACAATTGTTGGATCACGCTGCCCATTGAAAACTGAGCTATACAACTGACATCGTATTACTTTCTAGCTGTTATATTTTACTTATTATTTCAGACAAACAATTTGCCGATTTATTATATATACTAACAATATTCTAAGAACCACTTGCACCATCGAATTGAGCCTCAAATTAGTTAAACGACAACGCGTATAGAAAATCAATAATACATTCAAACAAACATAAACAAACACCCAACAGGCAACATATTGTTCTTGATGCCACACTAGGATTCCCTGAGTCGTGGGTATCAGGACCTACGAGCACCATGGTACAACAACCAGACCCGGAACAAATATTTGCAGTCCATGCAAACATTTGTCCCGCAGCGGGAATCGAACCCGCACCCGAACTCGCCCCCCACGCCACGTAGGTCGTCAAGTTACTGCTTTTAAAAAATTACAGGCAAAAGTTATGCAGTAGTTATCTCATATGAACCCTCTACCCTACAAATCGGTTTATAAACGACAGAGATATGAGGTAACACACTAAAAACAAAAAAACCACCGAATTGAAAACCTCCTCTGTTTTTTGAAGTCGGTTTAAAAGCCCGCGCGGCCGATTTCGAGCGCTGGTGACTTTATTTCTTTCCCTGTTCCTATAGCTTTAAGGTCGCTTTTTGAAAGGTTCTCTGGAAGCTCTCGGGTAGCGAGGTCCGAGGACTTTATTTATGCCAGCGCATGGTATCAGTGAGTAATATATAAATGAAACGTCTATTTGTTTGTTTGGATGTTTTTCATGCTACACGCAAAAATGGCAGGGCAAATTTTAATAAAAAATTTGGTATACAGACAGATCATACACAAAATAAATAAAAATTAGGTCACTTTTGTACTTTTACTATCACTGGTGAACCGCCCGCGGGCGACTGTTATCGAAGTTATTGATTATTCATTAAAATTATGATGGAGATTGACTTTGCGAGACATCTTTTGGTGCAAATGGGGCTTAGCCTCAAATTTAGCTTTTTACTACAGAAACTACCTACACAAACCCGGATACCCACAAACCTAAATAAATGAGATAACACCGGTCGGTGCATTAATAAATTCTATAAAATAATCAACACCCAAAACCACAACTGGAAATAAATCATAAAAATATATTACATTCCCTGTACCACTTAAATTTAAGGCCGGGAATAGACGGACAGTTATAAACAGTCAACATCAACCAATTAAAGCAGCAAATCCACAAACTATCATGTTTTTTTGAAACGGGACAGTATGGGGATATCCGAATCCATAAGAGATACGGGAAAACTGTCTTTGGAACCATTTGCTCATTTTGTATGAAAACGATTTTGGCATAGTTATTTTTTTGGTCAAGCGTGAGTTCTCCATAAAAATGAATAGTTTGATAAAAAAAAATTAATGCGAATCTACTCAGTTTCATGTAAGGATTGTTTCCTTGTATCGGAAGAAACAAATCTGAGCAGCAGAAGTTAGTCAAATTTAATAAAATGTTTTCTCATACAATTTGTAAGTAATCTGGTACCTACGTTATTAAAACTATCGCAATCAATTTTTTAAATGGCCTTTCTCTTGCTGTTTCCAGATACGGGTACGTTTCAGAATACCTCTAGTGGGCTTAGACAAAGATGTTCTTATTAAAGTTTGACTAACTTCTACAGCTCTGATTTTTCTCATTTCACGAGACCATCAGAGCAGTAGAACAACATTCACCATACATCTTTGTCTAATGCCACTAGAGGTGTTCTGAAACGTGCCCGTACAGTTAGGGCGCTCGAGCACTTTGCATACAAACGAAGTATGCTCCTATCTTAGATATTAGCTCATCAAACTACATTAAATTTTGTAAACGGACCACGTAATTTGGTATGTTGTGTACGTTATTGGTAAAAACAAATGCATCTTATTTATTTCATTGACTCTTTTGACTGCTCGTACGCAGTCAACTGTTCGAATGTTGATTCAGTTGACCGCTAAAACTGTCCGTCTATTCCCAGCCTGCCACGATAATCACAGAATCGCATTTAAATAAATAATGAAATAAATATCACTTTCTTCTATGAATTGTATTCAACGTACGTACTTATGGCTGTCAATGTGCCACGCTAGGAGAGGGAAGACAAGCTTCGTGAAACCGGTCACCTCACTTGTTCCTCAGCATTCTCTCTATGAAGGCGGCTTGGATTTCGTCGGCTCTGAAAAGTAAAAACAATTTATTTACTGCACGTACTGGTAATAAAAATATACGTACTGGGGTGCAATTTTTGAATGTCATCGAGTGATTAAATGTCACTAAAATTGCCGTTAACCCTCGATTTTCAAATTTCTATATATCACTCATTGATGACTAAAATTCTTATACCTATCAAATCAAATCAAAATCAAACAATTTTATTTCAGATTACAATGATCCATTTGGTTAGTAAAACTTAAGAGTAATTGTTAATACTTAAATATAACACAGAAATAAATACTTTTAAAAGGACACTTTGCTATGAAGGGGGCCAGAAATAATAAATGGAACACACATTTAAATTCTATTCAAAGGCCACTCTTCTAACAAAATGCCGCCAAATGGGAGAGGTACATCTCTCCGCCACTGTTTTCAGGATACTGTTGTGACTACCTATGATATCAATAAAAGTGCCTAGTCTAGTACATTTCTTGAAAAAACGATGATTTGCGGCCTTTTTTGATGATATTTAGTCAGTGACATTCAAAAATCGCACCCTTGGCGTTTGGCCGTACTGATATTAAGCAGTAACCCCAGCTCATAACAAATGCAATACCTCTTAGGTCGTGACATTGCACTGTGCCCGTTACCCTGGGACATAAAGATGAAAAGTCTCATGTGCTTGTAATATCACCGGCACCCATACCCATCTAACTGGAATAAAAAAATACCGAGCACTACTGCTTGGCAGCAAAAATATTGAAATATAATTATGATCGTAGTAGGTACATCCCTGGACGAACTCTTTCACAAGAAGTTCTACTACTAATAACTTTTCATTTAAAAAACCGACTTCCGCCATTGTATTCGACTAAATATTTGGATGAAAAAAAATGATGAAAGAACCATAGTGGTGAAAGGATTATGATACTTTTTGAATGCAAATGCTTGGTTTGTTGCTGAAAATATCAAAATCGCCATATGTATGCCTACAATATTTGAGGAGTTCCCTCAATTCATCATGGATTCCATCATCAGAACTGGATTCTGAAAAAAATGGGACCAATCTGGAAGTATATCTATTCAAATAAAAAAAGAATTTTCCAAATCGGTTCATAAACGACGGAGATATGAGGTAACAAACATAAAAAAAAACAACCGAATTGAGAACCTCCTCCTTTTTTGGGAAGTCGGTTAAAAATAGCTAGCACTACTGCTTGGCAGCAAAAATAATTGAAATATAATTATGATCGTAGTACGTACTTCCCTGGACGAACTCTTTCACAAGAAGTTCTACTACAACAAAGTAATTACATAAGTACTTAGTTATAGATATGCCTCTTGCTTATTGCCCGGTTCGTAAAAATACAATCCAATACCAGGGGGTCAATTCACTGCCATTGAAAGTCAAATAGAGTAATGTCGAGAAAGTCCCACACGGCGAAGGCGCGAGGGAACGACAGTTTTCTGTCTGACTAGAGACAGGTTGGCGGGATCATGACTCTTTGATACCAAGACACAACCAGGAAAACTCATGAACAAGTACTTTTGTTTTTTTAACCGACTTCACAAAAAAGGAGGAGTTTCACAATTCGGTTTTTTTTTTAATGTTTGTTACCTCATATCTCCGGCGTTTATGAACCGTTTTGGAAAATTCTTTTTTTATTTGAATAGATTTACTTCCAGATTGGTCCCATTTTTTTCAGAATGCAGTTCAAATGATGGAATCCATGAGGAATTGAGGGAACTTTTCAAATATTGTAGGCATACATGGCGATTTTGATATTTTCAGCAACAAACCAAGCATTTGCATTCAGAAAGTATCATGACCCTTTCACCACTAAGGTTTTTCATCATTTTTTTTCATCCAGATGTTTTGTTGAATACAATGGCGGAAGTCGGTTTTTGTATATGAAAAGTTATTGTTAATAGTAGAGTTTCTTGTAAAAGAGTTCGTCCGGGGAAGTACTATCACCATATTTTTGCCGCCAAGCAGTAGTGCTCGCATTGTTGTGTTTCGGTTTGAAGGGTACGGGTGCCGGTGAAATTACAGGCACATGAGACGTTTTTTATGTCTCAGGGTCGGCAGCACGCGTGTAATGCCTCTGGTGTTGCAGGCGTCCATAGGCTACGGTAACTACTTTTCATCAGGCGGGCCGTATGCTTGTTTGCTTGCCTAGTAGTATAAAAAAAACTTACTTGGCACCTGTGACAGTGTGCATTAGGTTGATGATGTACCGTGGACACACGTCCTCATGCATGACTCTTGCGTGGAACAGTAGACCCTGGCACAGACAGTATAGTAGCTCGACCAGAGGCAGGTTAGCGGGGATCATGCCTCTCTGATACGCCCAGGACGCTAGGATCTGGAAAAGATAATATAATAATTATAATAAATGCTGTCCATTTCACACAACATTATCTAGCCCCCAAGCTAAGCAGAGCTTGTATTATGGGTACTAGATAACTAATATACTTAATAACATTACATAGATATATATTTTTTATTATTCATAGAAAATACCCAGAACACCCTGAACAAATATCTGCAGATCGTACAAATATTTGTTCCGAGGCGGGAATCGAACCCGCAACCACCTGTCGGTCATTTTCTGGAAAAATTAAAGTGAGTCACCTTAATTTTTCACATCCGTTTTGTTTCAACTTCTCCCGACTGTTCTCAGCTGCCAACCCCACCCCCCCTGGCTTAGGTAGGCAAGTAGTATTTTGTATCAACAGCATTAATTTTTTTCATTCATTTTCATTAAATTATTTAGGTATACGCCTACCTAATTAAAACACAGCTTTTTAATTGGATTCTGATAGGCAATCTTTCTTTTTAGTAGGTATATATTAGACGACAACGAAACACCCCTTATTTCTGCTGCCAAGCAGTAATATTCGCATTGCTGTTTCAGTTTATAGATGGCGGTAAAATTACAGGCACATGAGACGTAACAACTTTGAATCACACCTGCCTGCTTGAGGTGGTGGGCACAGTGCAATGCCACGTAGGGCACGTTCTAGGTGGGTGTGAGCTAAAAGGTTACTACAGTTGTAATGAATATAGGTTACTGCTTAACTTCAGGTTACCAGTTCCGCCACTTACTCAAATCTATGAGCTAAGGGGTTACTACAGTTGTAATGAATATAGGTTACTGCTTAACTTCAGGTTACCAGTTCCGCCACTTACTCAAATCTATGAGCTAAGAGGTTACTACAGTTGTAATGAATATAGGTTACTGCTTAACTTCAGGTTACCAGTTCCGCAACTTACTCAAATCTAATCTTATTGGTTAATGCATTGCCAATTTATTAGACAGAAAGATGCGAGTTTGAGTCCTATAGGATAAGATCTTTTGGGTCACATTTAAATTTTATGTAATTCATAAGTGTGGCTTAATAAAATAGACATTAAAAATGTTAAATAACAAACTTATTTCATGTATATTTTACCTGTAGAGTGGAAGTGAGAGGCGCTAAGGCGATGGGCGTGGAGGGGGCCGCCCTGAACGCACAGCCGGCGAGGAAACCCGCGGGGAGCGCATACAGTGCGCTGTCTCTACCGTGCGCACGGCACAGCAAACAAACCACTAGCTGAAAATAATACAATACTTTATTTTTTGTTATTATGTTATTTTTTTTAAATATCATTATGCTGCTTGTCTATTGGCGGAGCGAATAAGTGGAGAGAAGCGAGCGAGCAAATCGGAGCAGTGTAACGGATTGTACTCGTGTTTTGGAGCGGTGCGAGCAAGCGGACAGAAGTAATGGAGCAGAGCGGTTCGAGGAAGTAGAGAGGAGCATTGAAACAAAGCGAACCGTGCAAGCGCAGAGGAGCAACAGAGCAGAACAGAGCGAGCAATGGAGTAGAGCGGAGCGATGTAGAAGAGCCGAGCGGGAAAAAGGAGAGGAGCAACAGAGCGGAGCGAGCAAGCGGACAGGAGCAAAGGAGCAAAGCTGATTGACGCAGTCACTTGATTGTAGCGGGGCAGCGCGGCTAAGCTTTGCCCCACATCCTCGCTCAGCTACACAACTAGGCATAAATTATTCGTTTGAAATGTTTAAGTTATTTCTACTCCGCGAATCCACTGAAGCAGAACTGAGCGGAGAATTAGATTTTGTGCAATACTCTTGGTCAACATTTTCCGTGCTCCGCTCCACTCCTCTACTCTCCAATGGACGAAAACTCATCATCATCAGCGTGTAGACGTCCACTGTTGGACATAGGCTTCCCCCATAGAATGTCACGATGAACGGTCTTGAGCCGCCTCCATCAACCGACTTCCTGTGACCTTAAAAATGTCGTCAGTCTATCGAGAATGACGACAAGACGAAGTGACTACTGAACATGAATTACAAAGTGAAACTTCTTCACTATTCTTATGGACTTGTGATGAATAGAAATGTAACTTACTCTATAGATACCGATATATCCTCCGAAGAAGAATCCAAGCTTCAAATGCGAGAATTTCAATGCCTTCAGCGCCTTCATAGGAGTTAGTATCCTGGGGATTATTGTACGGAGCATCGTCATTGCACATCCTACGCCAAATAACTGCGCGGTTCCCTGAAAAAGAAAATAATTCACCAATATTTAATAATTTCCTGATCCACGACACAGGGAATTCAAGTGTGGGATCTGCCCCCCTATTCCCTAACTGAAAGTCACTCAGTGACTAACGTTTTGACAAGTAAACTGACCATCAATTGTCATCATTTTGAGCAATTGATGGTAATTTTACTTGTCAAAGGTTAGTCACTGAGTGACTTTCAGTTAATGAACTATGCATGTGACTTTTGGGTGCTATTTTGTTAATGTTACATGTCTAATGTTAACACGTTACAAAATAAAGCATGTTAAAATTTTTAAAAATGACTTTATTGGGTTGGCGGGCGACTAGCCAGCTGGGACACGAGAGGTGTGGGTTTGATTCCGCGACGGGACAAATGTTCGCATAATCTGCAAATATTTCGTCTGGGTTTTATAGTACCATGATACTCGTAGTTCTCAATACCCACGACACGAAGTCCTAGAGTGGGATCAGGACTACGTACCATCGTCATCATCATCATCAGCCTGTAGAAGTCCACTGCTAGACATAGGCCTCCCCCTTAGAATGCCACGACGCACGGTCTTGAGCTGCCTCCGCCAACCGACATTCTGCGACTTTTAAAAAAAACTTACCTTGAAAATATACTGTTTACAGGTTCCTTTATGTGGGCAAGATACACTTTTACCTTCAATGCCCTTTACTGGTTCACCGACTTCTTTCGAAACGCGCGGTGGCGTGAAGAACCTGGAAGTTACATAACCATAACATATAAGTACATAAATATGTAATGCATACATATAACATTTATCGAGACTCAAGAATAGATTTGATGACAGGTTCTCACCTGACAAAAAAATCTATGCTGGAGCCTCAATTAAATTAATTATTATTTAATTCAATTTAAGTTTAGTTAAAGAATTCTACTAATTTTATGAATACGATAGTTTGGATGTTGCGTGTTCGTTAAATGCGAAAGTTTGGATGTGACATGTTCGTTAAATGCGTAAGTTTGGATGTAGCATATTTGTTGAATGCGAAAGTTTGGATGTTACATGTTCGTTGAATGTGAATGGTTTGGATATATGTCACATGTTCGTTCATCACGGCGTGATGTGGGCTATGAGGAGAGCTATGCCCGGAGTTTCACTACGTGATATAATCCGAAATGAGGAAATCCGTAAAAGAACGTCTCAGACGTTTCATTATAAGTGTTCCGAATTTCGATTTTTAGTCAACTAAGTTTTGGAACATTAAAACTACAGAGGTAGGGAACAAAAATAGAGCGCGCGCAAGAGGCTATTAAATATATACAGGGTCAGCATAAAAATGGGCAAACTGGTTTAGGTCCGAATTGGTATCATTAAAATAAACTACTTTTGTTCTGTAATTGGTTGGGTGGGACACTTACTTTTTACTGAAATTTTTCTTTATTGTACACACATTTACATAATTTGGACACAAGGCAGAATTTTTTTAAAGGACATTTACAAAGACGAGCTTATCCCTAAAAAGAGTTTTCTTCCAGCAAACCTCTGAAGCTAGAAAGGTAGGTTCGTGTACACAGATAAAAAGAAAAGTGAGAAACAAAACAAATTAAAAATTATATATTAATTAAACTAAACATACTTCAACAGAAATAAATATGTATTATATTAAATAGCAAATACATATCATAAATATACTAATATATATAATTAGGTAGGTATCATACATAAATAAAAATATGAATTCTACCAAAGAAACAATTTACAGAGAAAGACAGTGCTCTTTTACTCACTGAAGGACTGTCACGGATGACACGGGGAAGGGCATTCCAAAGCCTTACCGCCTGTACGGTAAAGGAGTCACCGTAGCGACTGGAAGAGTGAGGGGAGTTTGTAGCAGGTTTTTTTTTTGAGGAAATTTTTGAATTTTTGTCTTGTTAGTTATCGTTAAAATTGTGCAAATACATATATTGTGATATGTCATCTGATTCTAGAAGAAAAAGTACTTATCTTGAAGCCAATGACTTTACAGTTGACAAACTCTGTGGAGCGGCGGGCGAAGGTTCGACACAGGAGGTTGCGGGTTCGATTCCCGCCTCGGAACAAATATTTGTACGATCTGCAGATATTTGTTCAGGGTATTTTGTATGTATAATAAAAAAATATCTATCTATGTAATGTATTGTATTAAGTATATCAGTTATCTAGTACTCATGACACAAGCTCTGCTTAGCTTGGGGCTAGATAATGTAGTGTTAAATGTCCAGCATTTATTTATTTAGTTCAAGAAAAAGCTGATATAGGTAAAACCTCAAGAAAATGTAAGGATCGCAAAAAACTTTGAATAAAAATTGTTTATTTTACTGATTAAATTCAGACTTAAAACCAGTTTGCGTATTTTTCATCTGACCCTACACATGACATTCACGGTACCTTACTCGTAGACATTTTCCTCAATATACTAACAAGTGAAGGTCCAAAGGTCGAGAGCAACAACGCCTCGTCGACCTCGGATCATTCATTATCATACACGACAACTTCTTAAAACACAGACATCTGTGTTGTTGGTTTTTAGATATTGCTTTTCTTTTCTGGCATTTTTTTTTCGAGCGATTTTTTTCATAATCATAATCATTTATTCGCAGGTACAATAGTTGTTAAGTAAAGTCAAAAAATAAAAATGGTCCATTACATTCTGCCTCATCAAAGCGTGCAAAAATGAATCCTATATAATGTCTATAATGTAATCTGATATTTTTTTTTTATTTCAGCTTTGCGCTCTCATATGCATTTTTGACGCAGCGCTACTAAATTGCGGTTCACACACGCTTCTTTATTTTGACTGCACAAAAATACAGAGTCGAAATACAAACGCGTATCTGTGAACTATCCACAGTCACGGATAAGACAAAACCCGTCCCAAGTAGGTATACATTTAATTAAATGAAGCATGAAAAAAAAATATTTACCAAAAGATAGGCGTCCGTTTATCGTTCTCTCTCTCTAGCCGGGTGAGATAGAAGAAGACAGCGCTACCCATCATGAATATGAGAGTCTCCTTTCCGGGGGTCCGCCGCAACCATCCTTTCATCTCTAACGTTCTTAGCCAGTATTCGAATACCTGAAATGTAACAAAAGTACTTGTTTGTTTTTTTAATGGTCTTAGGGTAAATAATTAAGAAAAACCAAATCTAATTTAAAAAATATCGTTCTCTTCCGACTTTGATTTCAATACGGAAAGCAGCAGGTCTAAAAAAGCCACTTTATATGAATCATATTACGACGATTCATATAAAGGAATTGCTAAGGATCTGCTGAGAATTCGGAAAATGAATTGCTACCACATGAATTGCTCAATGTGGTAAATTCATCTGGTAGCAATTCATTTTCCGAATTCTCAGCAAATCCTTAGCAATTCCTTTATATGAATCGTATTATGATTCATATTATGATTCATATAAAGCGGCCTTTTTAGACCTCCAGATCGTAATCAGTGACTCCGAAAACCACGAAAGGTAATATTTGTCCCAGGGCTGCTGGCTTATTTAAGAGTGTGTTAACTGGAAGAAAGCGTGAGCCGAGTTGGTCGTGGAAAGCAATGGCAGTGATGAGCTCACCACTAGTCACGTCTATATTACTACAACTATGCACCCCACGGTGTATGGATGTATGTATGACGGTATGGCGACACCGATGAGCGCCCCCAGCCTCATTTTCCATACAAAAATCAGTGTTACACTACACCATACGTCCGTGTCAATTGCTTGTCAAACCATAGTCATGAATCAGCTCTCTGTAATGCTATATAAAAAACCGTTTAGTGTACACCACACGCCAGTACATTTTCTTGACAAATATGCAGACTCGAGCCTCAGGGCGAAAAAGGGTTCCATTTTCGCTATTTGACTTCGGAATCCTAGAGATAAATGAATCACTATCACCCAGGAGGCCAAGATAACATTATCTTGTTTTAATTTTATCGACAGCCCGTAAGCCGGTACCATCGTGACCAGTAATGAAATCGATCATGATTATGTAAACCTAGTATTGTATAGTAGCAATATTATCCAGCTTATGTGATTATTAACAAATAGTTCTTTTTCTTCATATTTTTCACTACTTTTATAAAAAAATATAGTATATTGTATAGTACGAGAATTTACCGAAGAACTTACCAAGTTTACAAACAGGTTGAGCACTATGACTCTTCTGTACGGCGTGTGGCTCGAATTATACAGCTACTCCACTTATGTTGCATGGTAACAGAACTGTATTGAATAGTACGAGAATTTACCGAAGAACTTACCAAGTTTACAAACAGGTTGAGCACCATGACTCTTCTGTACGGCGGCTCGAAATATACAGCTAATCCGCTGATGGTGCATGGTAACAGGACTGTGGTGTAGTATGAGAATTTACTGAAGAACAGGTGCCTGAGGCAAAAAAAAATAATAAATAATCATTAATCACGTTGTTTGGTCATCATTAACATCTTCTCTTGTGTCACTGAGACACAAACAAGACACAGTCTTTTGTTGATCACCGTGCATGAGGTATGAAAAGAAGAAAAGGAGGCTCCTTTTATATGCATAACTTCGTAGAGTTCCAAATTTAAGAATTATAATTTAAAACATTTAAGAATTATTTCGTACAAATGGTGATGCGCCAATAACGCCAGTTTTTTTATCTTGAATTTTTGCCTTTGGCTTTTTTGGGAAAACCCCAATTCTCTAAGGAAAACCCTTATTATTTCTCATATGTGTGGGTAAAAGAAATAAATACATTGTGATTTGAATTTAGTATGCAATAAAGAGATATATCTATCTATCTATAGAAAGACTTCTAACTCATTTTTATCTTGATGTACCTCCTTCTATTAAACTTATACTTCAGACCACCGCAATACAAGGTTTTAAGCAACGGGCAAAGTTGAACATCAAGAATTCGGGCCAGATGGCTTGGCCACTATGAGACTAACCCATTGTACCCAAGGTAGCCAAACTTTGGCACATACTGTAAGCCATTTAGTCTTTGGTGTTAATCATAAAAAAACAAGTAGTTTTCGTACCTATAGTTATACGAAAACTCCTTGTTTTTTTTTATTTTTGTATTTCAGTTGAGCTGTGGTAGTTTTGGCCAAAGAATAAGACTCCTCTAACTTCTCTTGTGGATGTCGTAAAAGACGACTAAGGGGTTACGCCCCGGGATGGCACAGCAGCACCCAGCTGTGTACTTAACACTAAACTGCGATCACCAATCCACCTGCCAAGTGTGGTGATTATGGCCAATCACCCCCCCCCCCCCCCCATTGCTATGCAATATATCGTATGCTTTGGGGGAGGCCTCAACCAGCAGTGGACGTCTCCCGGCTGATGATGATGTGTTTTACGTAAGAATTAATCTATCTATCTATCTAATGCATAAATAGGTCCAGGCATTTTACCAGGATTAGCAGGTGGCAAATCCATAATACAGAAGTCCATGAGTCTATTATTTGGCTCAGAGAGTTATTGTGGAGCATGTTTTAAACAAATTCATGCCTTTACAACCATAAAAATTACATAATTTTATTGCATTAGTACTGGACAATCATTATTGATTGCAACGTCGTGATTGCTTAATAATTTTTCTACCTAGTTTTTAACACCCACATATCTTTGGAATTAATTTAGATAATGTTTAAATAAATTAAAATTATCGCAATACAGATCTATAATGATAGTACTTAAATGTAAGGTAGGTACATATTATGTTAGTTAGGGTTAGGTTAGGTTAGGTTCACGCATAATGGACCATCCATAGAGTTTGAATGCGGAAAAAGGAGTTCTTTAACATAAACATTATAGGGTTAGGTTATTGGTAGTTATTATTTCAGATGTTCTTTTTTTTATTTTGAAACAAACCTTGCAGTCCTGTTTAGGAACCAGTTCCTGTTATTTGATAGTTAACATCTTGCATACTTATAAATTTCCGATGGCAATACAATATTAATGTGGCAATGATCTGTATAAGTGTCAGAGAGCTGATTCTACGTTTTGACAAGCTATTGGCACGGACGTCTGGTGTAGTGTAACACGGATTTTTGTATGGAAAATGAGGTTCACAGAGTGTACGCTAGGGGCGCTCATCAGTGTCTCCATACAAAAATCCACACTACACTACTAGAGGCGTCCGTGTCAATTGTGAGCAAAAAAGTTAGAATCAGCTCTCTGATGTCAGAATTTTAAAAACCGACTGACTGTGCAATGCACAGCCTAAACGGTAAGTCCTAGAGATCTGGAATTTGGAGGGTACATTCCTTTTGTGGTATAGGGGCGCAAAAAGAAAGAAATCTCAGGAAAGACCCTTCTTTCCTGAGATTTCTTTCTTTTTGCGCCAGTTGATCCTGGTGATGCGCCTTTTTGATCAGTGCCCCCTCAGTGAACTCTTTAAAAAATACACTAGACAAACATTAAGAGTCAAGAGTCAGACAAGGACTAAGCTATATACAACTATTAATTATTAACTTACTATATACTTTTCTTATTCATTTATATACATACTTACCGGAATATACAGTTTAATGTAACAAAAGAACTCCCAACGGTAAGTCCAAAGATACCAGATTTCAAGTACATCTTGAATTGTTCTATCATCTCTTTCTTTCCCAATTTCTTCCCTCGCATTAGTATTTGTATCTGAAAAACAAAAAAACTATATACCTATATAGCCTATGTGATAATCCAGATCTAAATAGGTTTAACACACAACATTGTTTATAACATTAGTAAGATTCAAATGCTCATTGGTGTCTTCTGCGGTTGGTTGTGCAGCCAATGGCCGCACAACCAACCTTTACCACAAATAAACCTTTCTGCCTACTTCACATAACAGTCTATGTTTATTGTGGTGTATTTTACATTTGTTTACTACACAACAGCCAATGTCAAGAAGACATGGGACCGCTATTTGTAAAAATTAATAGATAATTTTTACAGTGCCATTACTTTTGCGCTAGCCTGTATATTCATATAAGGTGCATATTGAGTCAGTTTTATGAATGCTTTGCAATAAACATACCTAGCGCCATTTTATTTAGGTTTATGGTATATTGGTTTATTTAAAACAGACCAGATTTCCTGTTATTTAATACTCGGATACTATAAGGCCAGATCAGAAGATGATCAGAATTTTTGGTGATACATACATACACACAATAAACTCCTGTTAATCTGAGGAGTAGGCAGAGACCAAGGATTTCCACTGCTACGATCCTGACATACTTCTTTTGCTTTATTCATTCTGATTACATTCTTCATACATTACTCTTGACCTAGCCTTTCTCCATAATGTGTCTAATATGGTTTCTTGCTCTTTTTTTGGTGATAAACCGAAAAATATTACTTACAAGATACACCATAGCATAGAATTTATAGGCGCCTTTTACACAGCTCAGCAGCATTGAAACGTTGGCATCAGAACACTTTGCAGTCCAAGGGTGAATAAGATCCCGGCAGTCAGACCCACTGCATGTCCTCTCGAACCAAAACTTACTCGCCTCGACCATATTTAGACGAGAAATAAATATCACTGGCTCAAATCGTACGATTGTTCGGCCCTATAGCGAAGTTGCGAAAGCTTAATTAAAGCTCCGCTGCCCAATCCATTCACTAAGATTGTAATGAAAGTAAAAATCGATTTGTATGTACTACATAAAACTCACTCAAAAATAAAACTACTAAACTGGCCAAGGAACATAATACTTTCTAACGAGACTGGCTAACTGGACCAAGGAACATAATACTCTCTAAAAGTGGACTGAACTGAACTA
This sequence comes from Epirrita christyi, assembly GCA_951392215.1. Classification (NCBI taxonomy): domain Eukaryota; kingdom Metazoa; phylum Arthropoda; class Insecta; order Lepidoptera; family Geometridae; genus Epirrita; species Epirrita christyi. Next base: position 3,537,871 of record OX595842.1, on the reverse strand, counting down.
TCTTGTGCCGATTTTATTTTATTTTAGGAGTATTATTTCTGGTTTGCATGCGTTGATGAATAATTGTTGTGGTTGACTGACTGACGCACGCAACGCTGACTCTGACAATAACAAATAGACGTCAGACAGTATTGAATTGACTGACAGTTGACACCTTGGAGGAATAAAACAAAAACTGACACTCAGTGAGCGGATCTTTCGAATAACATTAGTCATTAGGGCCAGTTTCCACCGGGGCAGAGAAGAGAGAAGACGAGAGGAGATGTTTGAATAAACTAATCCAATTTCGTTATTTCCACATCACTTCTCCGCTTAGCTTCGGTGGAAATGGATCAAGCCGAGAAGAGAGATGTCTAATTTTTCTATAGAATTGCGGTGAGCGAGCAACCAGCGCGGCAGAGCGGAGAAGTGTCTAGACGACCGGCTGGGTGGCGCACCCCGCACCCCACTGCCTTCTCCTCGCACACCCGAAAGCGTCATTCAAGCTCACATCTCCTCTCCGCTTTGGTGGAAATAACCTGCCAGCTTTGCAGTACATCTCCTCTAGTCTCCTTTCCTCTCCGCCCCGGTGGAAACCGGCCCTTATTCTAAGGAGCGGCAGATAAAAAACAGTCAAGTGCGTGTCGGATCATGCCTAATAGTAGGGTTCCCTACTCTTGCCACACTTTATTCTGAGGTATTACCTTCAAGATTCAAAAAGATTTCACCACAGAATATATAGTTTTCAATGAGAGCTTCCACCATGATGTACTACTATGGGAAATTACCATCCACGTTATGCGTCTCCTCTTGCAAACTAAGCGTAGGTGTAGTATGTACCTAAGGTTCGAAAAGTTATAACATCCGAGATATTTTTTGATGAAAATCACTTAATTTTATCAAACGTCAGATATTATATCCATGGATGGTATTGGTCGAAGAGCGGCCAACCCGTCAGACTTTCTATACAAACGCTCAGAAACTATTTTTTTTGTAACATTATTACGTAGGTACACCCAACTATCACACACCTACTTAAATTGATCCCACACTTGACTAGGATCCCTGCTTAGAGAATTTATATTCCCTGTATCGTGGGCGTGGTGGTATCAGGAACTACGAGTAACATGGTAAGTACCACTTATTTTGTGACAACACCCAGACCCGGAACAAATATTTGCAGATCATACAAACATTTGTTCTGCAGCGGGACTCGACCCACACCTCTTACGTTAGGCTACGATAACTGCTTTCCATCTGGTGGGCCGTAAGCTTGTCTGCTTGCCAAGTAGCATAAAAAGAAATTTAAAAAAAACAGCTTTTTTGTACAAATTTTACCTAAACTTTTCTACAAACTTATACCTAAACCTAATAGGTATTATATAGGTAGGTACTTATTCTTCATTCATAATTGTAATTACCTAATTTTCGTTCGATGTTTTCGAATTATATCGAATTTCGCTGTTTTTCAAACATTACCTACGTTGGACGATGGACGAAACAACAAGCTTTCATGCTTGCCTTGTACTTATGCGGATGAAGGAAGGAGTCAAAATAAAACTTACAAGAAAAATCGCTTGTATCGGTGTGAAGAATTTGATTGCCCCAATGCCGCACGAAACGAACATAGTTTTAAATGCTTCAAAACAGCTGTCGGTCCATGGGTGAACGAGTTTAGAACACGAGCAATAGAGTAATTCATGGTCAGCATCAGTCATGAATTTACTGACTTCAACCATTTTACTTCGCGTTTTGAATTTTGTACCGAAATCGAAAGTAGCGCACAACTTCAGCTTTACTGACCGTAATACAGCATAATGTATCTACCTAGTCAATTTAATTTGGCTTTCTAGACAATCCTTATTCCTGAATAATGCATGTATTACCTACTAGACGTGTGCACCTCGCCCTAACGCCGGCAGCGCGCCGGCAAAAGATTGGCGTGAAATCGACGTAAATCGGCAAAAACAATTACTTACCTAATTAAAAATTTAAAATTTTCTTCTTGTCTATCATTCCTAGGTAGGTATTCGACGGTTTATTTTATTTATTTATTTTATTTTACAAATTTTGGGAAAACTTAGGTACAGCAGCTGTACCTAAGTTTTCCCAAAATTTGTAAAATAAAATAAATAAGTAAATAAAATAAATCGTAAACATGCTAGTAAACATACGGATAATACAACTAAAATACATGTAAGAGCCACATGTATCCTGACGGCCAATTAAAAGCGTTACGTTAAATCCTACATAAAGAAGCGTAATAAACTCTAGCCGTGTTACTACTTAGGTACTACCTATATAAAGAGTAGGTAGGTATAAGGGTTTAAGACAATTAAAAAATAAGGTACTTAAATAGGTAATTTCTACTTTGACGCATGGAACAGGAGTCAACTCAAACTCATTCTTCAAAAAATACCCTTTTAAAGAATTACAGGCACATTTTGCTGCTGACCCACGCCTATAATGTAATTTTGGTAGTAGGTACATAAGTTATCTAGTTGTCTGTACTGGTAGGCTCGATGACTTCCAGCCTCCCGAATAAGCAGCGTTCCTAAAAGGCTTCACAACCATAACACCACATCCACACGCTCTGGCAGATCATTCAGAAAACCAAAGAGTAAGGAGTGACCGATTTAGTAGGTACGTTGTTTGTGGCTGTGGCTGAGGTTTGTGGATTATGAGAAAGCTATCTATTCAGACTAGAACTGGGCACACTACATCGGTACTGCCAGATCGATTACCTTGCCCTTTTTACTAGCTCAAAGGTGCGCAAAAGGCTATGAAGAAAGCTATGCCTGGAGTTTACCTACTACGTGACATAAGCTTAAAGGAGGAAACCATGGTTAACATTAGCTCTCGGAATTCAAAAGTTATACTCTGGCAATGAACAGGCCATAAAACTTCCAACACCCGTTGAGGGATACAGGTTCTAGAGGGGCGACCACGAACTGGACGACAGTGTTAGATGGTTTATTATCCCACTTGATGGACAGATGTAGTAAGTAGGAAGTCGGTGGATGAAGGTGGTTCAAGACCGTTCATCGTGGTATTTACCTATCCTAAACTAACCTACGATTATAGACCCTAGTTCACATAATCGACGCCGATCGCGAAGATTACCCCGCGCTGCCGCCGCGCCGCCTGCGCCGTCTCGCGCCGGCAAATTTTGGAAAATCACGCCGCGGCGGCGGGCTTCAGTGCTGCCGTTACCACCAAAATGGGATCGAGGCACACACGTCTAGTAGGTACCTCTACCTAACCAAGTTGTTAATTTGGTAGTGTAATTTATTATGAATACCTACAGGCCGTTGTACCTACCTACCTACCTACTTAGGTCCCTATTGTTTTTGATTCATTCCCCGACCTGACTCAGCCAGCCCAGCTACCTACTCGCCTGCCACGCTACGGAGCGGAGGTCATAACACCAGCCTCTCCGCGCGCGCGCGCGCATTTAAATATTTTAGAAAACATATTTGTTCGTTTGGTAGGTTCTTTTATGTGCTACAGTAAAGTTTTTTCAAAATTTACGTCCGCCCGTAAAAATAACCACCATCATGGACTATTCCCGCCTTTTTTGAAAAGAGACGTGTCGGGGTCTACCTACTTTTATTTCTAGTGTTATTTTCTAGTTATTTTTTCATTTTCTAGTGTTATTTTACATGGGTAGGTATATAGGTATAGCGTAATTTTAGTGGTATTTTAACCAACGTTGCTTATAGCACAAGTGAAAAATTAATGTGAAGGTAATGCGTGACCTTTCTAACATTATAACTTTAGTTCTGTTGGAAATATATCCTGTCGATCACTAACTCTGTGATGAAAATTAATGACATAAGCAAGAACTCCTTTCAGCTATGTCATAGACTGGGTTCCAGGAAATTAACCGGATGTCGTCCAATTTTAGTCCGCTTCAATGACATCAGAATGCGGAACACTGTGTGGAAAGATAAGAAGAACCTTAGAGCATCGACAACAGTCATACACGAGTTCCTGACCGGAGTTAGACAGTCCATCTTCGCTGTAGCCCGCAGGCATTTTGGTATCAAAAACTGTTGGACCCAGGATGGTATAATTTTTGTGAAACTTCCTAACAATGATCGCAGGCGAATTGGAACAATGGAGGAGCTCGATCAACTCATGGCAAAACACCCAGCTTTAGCTCCGATTACACCTGCAGCCAAGCTGCAGACAGTCAGCAAGGTGGCTACAGGACCGGCGGCGCCGACGACGGGGTTGGCTGCTTCTATACGCCAGCCCTCAACTCGCAAGACCACAGCTCCCAGCCGTCTGGACAAATAGCAAACAGCCCTTATTTCCCTGCCGTTTGGTGTTCAGGCCTAGGAATAACTTTGAGTGTATTTGATAAGTTTTGTGGTAGTGTCTGGTGTCCTTTGCTTGCAGGTTAGTAAATGTTTGTCGCCTGTAATAGATATGTGTGAGTGTACTCCAGATATGAATACTACATGGTATCTTAAATTGCAAGGCTATTTTTGCTCATAGTACTGAAAATAATTGGTCAAACTCAGGTTTTTCGTTGAAATCTTTTTCCTCTAGTAGTACTTAGCAACTAGCTATATACTATTTTTACATTGGTAAGTACCTACCTGATTATATTTTCTTGACAAAAGTAAGCAGTCTATGTGCTAAATTAACATGCTAAGTTTTGTAAAACTACTAAACCCAGCCAAATGTTTTCTATGGTTGACGGTAGACATAAGTAAAAATCTATCTGTATTACTGATAAGTAGACAGGTACCTAAATGTATTCCCAATAGAGGCAGAGATTACCGCTTAACGTCAGGTAAACCATTAGCAAGTTCTGTCTTTTCAAATCATGTAAAAAACAACTCTGCACTGCTCTTATTTAACATATTATTTACCTAAAAGAGTAGATTTGTTTGACAAAGTGCCTAGAGATTAATTCATTGATTTGAAAGTTGATTTAGTAAGTGTAGGTTACTATAAATGATCTCATTTCTGTTATTATTATTTCTTTTATTGCCAGCAGTGTGTGCACTAATTGTAAGTTACATAAGTAATTAAGTTTAAATTGTCCCTAGATAAGTTTAATTTTTCCTACAAAAGTAACTTAGGGTTTTATTTAGTTATTCTAAGTATTATTTTGTGTTTTTACTGTACCTAGTATTTTTGAGAAGTATATTATTATACTAATTATTTTTATATATCTATACATAATATTAAGTAAGTATATTGTATTCATTCTTTAATATTTAGTATATGCCCTGTATCTATGTCATGTAGTAATGATGATTCTTTTGTAACTGCGGTATCGGACTCCAGTGAGTCTTTTGTAAGTATTGATGATGATGATGATGAACATTCCTTATCTCTGGGGGTGTTACTGAATAATGTTCTAAGCCAGTATTCTAAGTCATTTAATATTTGTCATATTAATGCCCAAAGCATACCAGCTCATCTGACAGACCTTCTTGAAACTTTTGACTCGAACAATATTGATGCGGTTCTTGTCTCGGAGACCTTTCTCAAACCATCTCTTCCATCCTCATTTTTTCCCCTTCCAGGGTATATTCTAGTCCGCAATGATCGCACAGGTAAGGGGTAGGTAGGGGGGGGGCAGGGGGGGGGGGGGGTAGGGGGGGGGGTATGGTGGTGTTGCCATCTACCTAAAAAGTAATCTTTCGTACAAAGTTGTCTGTCAGTCTCCCACTCTTTATAGCGCTTCACCAGAGTACTTGTTCTTACAAATTGACTTTGGGACTAAAGTTTTACTCGGTGTGATATACTGCCCACCTAACATCACTACATCAAACAATTACTTGACTACAATTGAAACTGTTTTAGAATCCCTGACGTCAGACTACTCCCACACCATAGTGATGGGCGACTTCAATACTTGCCTCATAACTAACCCAAAGTCATCGAAACTCATTAGCTTGGTAGAGTCAGTAAACCTCAACATTGTCAACTCCGAGCCCACTCACCACACCGCTACGAGCGATACTCTACTTGATCTCATTATAACTTCCAACGTTGACCTAGTAGCCACCTATGGCCAGTTTTCTGCTCCAGCTTTCTCGCATCACGACCTTCTTTACTTATCCTATAAAATTCGCTTACCTAAACCTAAACCCGTTACACTTAAACAGCGTAATTTTTCGCGTATGGATGCCACTAAGTTAATTGAGGATGCTTCGGGTCTAAACTGGAACGTGGTTGAAACTATCGTTTCTGTTGAGGAGAAGGTTGACCTACTCAATTCTAGCATCATTGATCTATACAATGAACATGCTCCTATCCGATCCGTTAAGCTAAAACATACTCCCTCGCCTTGGATAAATGACACCATTCGGAAAGCAATGGCTAGAAGAGATCGAGCTTTTCGAAAATTCAAACGTAACCGATGCGATGAAAACTGGTCATCTTATAAAAAGTTTAGAAACCGCTGCAACTTACTGGTTCGCAACTCAAAAAAACGCTATATTGCTGAACAAATCGAACTCTCCACTCCGGCAGGCCTCTGGAGTTTTCTGAGATCGCTTGGAATAGGAAAACCAAAATGCACTGACACAAAACTCAAAATTGATCTAAATACCCTAAATACTCATTTTTCTTCAAGCTCTTCCCTTAGCCCATCAGCTAAGTCTGAAGCTCTAGCTGAGATAAGTAATCTTTCGGTACCAACTATCGAACCTTTCACCTTCGTTCACGTTAGCCAGGATAGGATTCAGAAGACTATCGCCTCGCTCAAGACTAAAGCAGTTGGTAGTGATAACATCGGTCGTGTCATGATTTTTCACATTCTGAAGCAAATGCTTCCTGCTCTTACTCACATAATAAACTTTTCACTTAGCTCCTCCCAATTTCCCGACAAATGGCGAGAGGCCTACGTTATTCCTGTTCCTAAAATCTCAAACCCTACTCTCCCTAAGCATTATCGCCCAATCTCTATACTGCCTTTTTTCTCCAAAATAATTGAATCAGTCGTTCTTTCTCAAATCACCGAATTCCTTTGTGACAACCACCTGCTTAACCCATACCAATCTGGTTTTAGAAAGGGGCACAGCACAACATCTGCTCTCCTAAATGTTACTGAAGACATCCGGGCTAATATGGAGGAAGGTCACGTGACGGTTCTGGTGCTTATTGATTTCAGTAACGCCTTTAACGCAGTCGACCACGATCTTTTACTGGCCCTTCTCCCTAAACTTAACTTTTCTTCTTCCGTTGTCGATTGGTTTACATCCTATCTAAGTGCGCGTCGTCAAAGGATTCGAGATGGCGATGTTTTCTCAGAATGGAAGGATATTGAGGTTGGTGTTCCACAAGGGGGCATTCTATCTCCTGTCCTCTTCTCATTATTTATTAACTTGCTCTCTCCTCACCTTACAAACAATTATCACATGTACGCTGACGACCTCCAATTGTATACCTCCGCTCCTGTTGACAACTTTGAAGATGCCATTCGAGCACTTAACAATGATCTACTTCATCTCCTATCCTGGTCTGATCGTTTCGGTATCAAAGTAAATCCCGACAAGTGCCAAGCTATTATCATAGGCAGTTCTCGCCAACTGATAAAGATTAATTCTATTGACACCCTACCCCATCTTCATTACAACGGCTGTAAAATTCCTTTCTCACCCACTGTTAAAAATCTTGGCATTCTGTTTGACTCTAAGCTTAGCTGGGTACCTCATATCAAGGACTTATCTCGTAAATTTTATGCTACTCTACACTCTATAATTCGGCTGAAACACTTTCTTCCTACATCCACTAAAATATATCTAGTTAGCTCGCTGCTTTTACCCATTATTGATTATGCTGACGTAGCTTTCCTAAATCTCTCTGAAGATCTACTAAACAAACTTGACCGACTCATGAATACTTGCATACGCTTTATTTTCTGTCTTCGGAAGTTTGACCATGTGAGTAATTTCCGAGCTAAACTTAAATGGCTTCCAATTCGTGAGCGCAGAAACTTGAGAACTCTATGTGTTCTTTACTCTGTTCTTGCAGATCCTCTCACACCTGTCTATCTGAAGAGTCGCTTTCAATTTCGTACTGACACACATGACAAACAATTGAGGTCATCTGACAATCTCCTATTAGATACACCTGCGCATAGCACCTCGTTTCGTGGAAATTCTTTTTCTGTTGAAGCGGTTCGACTCTGGAACAATCTCCCGCTTGAGTTGAGGAAAGTTGGCTCTAAGGAATGCTTCAAAAGACTTACTCGAGAACATCTCTATAGAAAATTATACTCTTAATGTATGTACATTATATTATCTCTATTTTGGTTCTATGATATTATATTTCTGTGTATTTATTTAGTTTATTATTATGTTCATTTATTATTATGTAGGTGTGTTATGTCATATTATATAGGAACTCTGTATGTATTATTATATTTTATTATATTATATATATTATATTTTCAGGTATTTGTGTTAGTTTTTAAGTTGCACGCCAACCACCAGCTCGAACATACCAGGTTTGGCTGGAAGAAAATGCTTTTAGCATTAAGCCCACCTTTTTGTATAATTTTCTTGTGCAATAAAGTATAAATAAATAAATATATGAAATTATTGTATTGAAACTGTTTAATTACATGTTTTTTATTAATAAAAAACAAATACCTAATAAATAAGTAATATAATATTGCATTCTGTATTTTTGTCAATTCTTCACAAAAAAAGAATAGATGGAATCTTTCTCTAAGGATGGAATAGTTAAATGTAAGTACTTACTAAATATAAAATTACGTATTCAATACTCTAATTAACTAAATAACGACTAAATGTAGCCCGATTCACTATGTACTGAGCCATGTTTCACTTTGTGTAATTAGGGGAATTACACAGTGGACCAATTCCCATTTTTTAAAAACACCTTGACACTCTGAATTTATTGAGTTAGGGAGTTTATATTTTTAAGAACAAAATGTAACCACTGTGGAGTGGATATACAGTCCGTCTAGCTAGCTACCACAGACTAAGGAGAGTACTACGTACAGACGGTAATGTGACCTCTATCGACACTATACCGTTGCAAACTTCGACGATGACAATGGTTTTTTTGTTTTTTTCGATCAATCGTTTGCTGCGCTATATTGTCTGTGGCGATATATTATTAGTAACTAGTAGAATAATGGATGAAACCATAGCTTGCTAAACGAGAATTTAAAAAGAAGTTGTGCTCAGGCATGATTTATAGTAAACCCTCAATTAAAATTTATGAACAGAAACAAGCAAAGTCAAAGTCAAAAAGAACTTTATTCATTGAAATCACAAGGATCATTTTGAATCGTCTTATATAAAATTAAATTACTCCTGTTCCAACGCGACCAAGCCGAGAAGAATCAGGCAACAAACTCGGCTTGGCTTACATAAATGGTCCGTCTTACCACTAGGTGAGAAGCGCCTGTGTGGTGCCTCGGAGCAAGGAGTTGCTGATACATAGTAAATGAGAACTTAAAAACCTTAGGAAGGTAGTCAAAAGTAAATAAACATCAGCAAAAATATGCAAGACAGCACACGCTACGCTTGTTATACTTATAAATAATAATCTAATACAAACATGTAAATAGGTAAGTACAGATATTGCAAATTTCCATTTTAGCAGTCGAGGGGCAGAGCGACATCAGGCCACGCGGCTTTATCATTAATATAGTCATCAAGAGTGTAATACGCTTAATAAGCAAATTATTTATTAAGTTTTTTATTTTTTAATTTCTTTTTGTATTTATGTAATGCCTTACATTGCATTGGCGGCAAAGATGATCTTTCAAGGCGAATTATGTCAACTCCTTTTAAAATTTTATTAATTACATTGCACCAATTAAATATGAATAGTTTTACTGATATACTTAGAAAGTATTCAAGTACAATTTCTTTATGAGATTCACAATCGAGGAAATCAAAGGAACATTCAGACAATACTTTTTGTTTAATATTTTTGCAAATATTGTTTTGGTATGCTTTTTGTTCTAAATATTCATTTGTCACCTTTGTTATGATACCGAAATTCCTCACGGCATATTCGGTTGGATAGGCTAATTTTCTTCTTTTTATCGACAAATATTCCCGTGCTTTTATCCAATCGTGGACATTGGTTTCTTCGTCAGTTGTAACCAAATTTTCTTTGCATTTGTTGCATTTAATTTTTTGTAAAAGTTTTCTAGTAACCCATCCAACGGTGTATGCTCTGGAGTGTACGTTTAATCTCTCTCGTCTTGCTTGGACCTGAATATTTTCAACAGTAACCGAATGTTGGTCTTCATTGGTTTGTTCAATCTCATTGGTATCATTATTTGGCGCATTGTTATCATTATTAAATGTTTTGAACAGTGACTGAATTGACAGTAATTCCTTGCCTGTATCATCCTCGCAGTTAAAAGTATTTGAATGGAAATTTATAAATCTCGTTATCAGCAGTGATTTGAAAGTGTGTTTGAACGCACTAACACTTGGGTCATTACTCCTATAGTTGTATGCCCTGACTTGGCCAAAAAAGTTTTCTACTGGGTCTGAATTGAAATAGCGAGGTCTCATTATTTTTACATTTTTCTTCTCACTTAGGTATTTCCAGACCCTTTTCAAGCTTTTAAGAGTAACAACCCATTTTTTTAGTGACGGAACACTTTTCTCTTTTTTGTCTTTAGTTATAAATGCTATCTTATTCAATTTTTTGATGGCATCTGTCCAAAAACTGTGGTGCTTTGATTTTGACGTCACAGCCCGCCGAAGATCCTTTGATTTCGTTTTATTATCTAGACCGCCAGCTCCATTGGCACTATCGAATAAATCATCCATAAATGATACTAAATCCGATGTATTCCTCAGCGTCGGGCTTACTGGCTTCCCATTAGGATATAAAGCTGAAAAATAAAAATGCCATGAGTATCTGATATAAAACTAAGCTTAAATGTCTGAATCCAAACATGCGAGAATCATTAATAATTTCGGGAATAGATAAAATAATCCCGCTATTATAAATGCGAAAGCTTGAATAATTAGATGTTTGTTACTCAATCTCACTGTAAATTGTATTGTACCTAATTGTAAATTGTGCAATCATTGCTCTCAATCGCCACTTTTCTCCACATATATGTCAATGCTTTTCTCATACAAAAGTTACCGTTAAATTGTAATTGTAAAGTCTTTGATAATTGTAAATTGTAACTTTCATTTCTCCATTCATGCAAAATCAACCCTGACGCGGCTGCGCGCCGCGCCCTCTAATATTATATCGAACTTCTACTTACGAAACTGAGCAGTGTAGGATAAAGCAGCTGCAACTGTTTTACTAAAGACACGCACGCAGTTCTTGACCTGAAAATTATTAACAAACGAATTTAAATTAAGCACTTAATTCTCCTTATCTCCCGCACCTATTCTCTGTCCACACATCAACTATTATTTAGCTTCCGAATTACAATGATTGCCTCTAAATCACATCATCACCCTAATATCACACTACACTGTGAGTCTTTGAGTATGGTATGCATGACAAATGTTTGTATGATCTGCAAATGTGTTCCAGGTCTGGGTGTTATGGTACCATGGTACTCGTTCCTGATACCCACAACACAGGGAATCCTAGTGTGTTATGTATGTATGTTTGTTACTTCTCCATGCAAAAACTACCGTACCAATTGCAATGAAATTTGGTATGTACATAGTTTAACCCCTGGCTTATTTGTATGCCGATATTCCCTTGGGATCGACACTTATGCGGGTGACACTGTAGAAAGCTGCTAGTATAAAATAATTAAATAAACTTGCCTTCATTTTCTTAATTTTGCCAGGAATTACATGTTCATCAGTCAATTTGTGCAATATTCTGGATTCACCATGGTTGCAATCAGTGTTGTAGACATCAATGATATCCTGCCAAGTAGCTAATTTTCCTTCAAAAATGATGTCTTTAGAAAGCAAATTATTGCGCATCCCTTTAATTAAATGTGGTGGATCATAGAAGACACTTATTGAATTACCACATAAATGGATTGTGTTATCTGAAAGTAAAGAGAACAGGTTAACAGATTAGAGAGATTATTAGATCAGATTAATAACAGAGAAGTAGTAGGTATACTTGCTATGTAAGTATACCTACTAGGTATAGGTACACCTATATGTAGTGATAACATTATTTTATTTTTAATTATAATATTGTAGTGCCCTAGCTAGATCATCATCCTGGCTCATATTGCAGACGATTTTACTGTAATACCAATATGAAGAAATAAATAAATGTGAATAGTACATAAATTAAAGCAAACCCTTCTTTTATGCCATCTAGTAGCCTGCGGTTTTATCGCCATTGTTCTCCCAAGGAAACTGAATTACGGGTTAAAAGTATTGTAAATTTCATATAAATTGGCTCAACCGATTTCGCGTGAAACCACAACCAGCACGACAATTATCCAAATAAACATTTTATTTTATATACCTATTTGCTTTTATTTTTTATATAGGTAGTACCATATCCTCATCATATATGACGACCTCTGTGGCGCGGCGGGCGAAGGTTCGCCTGCGACGCAGGAGGTTGCGGGTTCGATTCCCACCTATGAACAAATCTTTGTACGATCTGCAGATAATTGTTCAGGGTGTTCTGGGTATTTTTCTATGTATAATAAAAAAATATCTATCCATGCAATGTATTGTATTAATTATATCAATTACTGAGTACCCATAACACAAGCTCTGCTTAGCTTGGGGCTAGATGTTGTGTGAAATGTGTCCAGCATTTATTGATTATTGATTATTATATCATATCAAGAGCACTAACCAACATTTTCCCCTGCACACAACTGGTCTCTTTTTGTGTCTTCCAGAAGGTCATTCATTGCACATTGAAAACTAGAACCTTGATCGGAGACAAGTGCAATGGGCTGGAGTCCTGTTTCTGTTACGGCAGCTACTATATCTTTAATGATGGCTTTGAGTTGTAAACTTTTTGTCTGCCCTTCGCAGAAATAGAAGGCAATTGGCTGTTGCCATTTATGAACTGCTCCACGTATCATAAACACAAGGGCATGGTCTGCAAACTGGCTTATTTTTTCATTCAAATGTACAAAACCGTCAATTGTATCTTTATTGGAAGAATATGTTACTGCAGGTTCCAGGGCCATTTCATCAAACATAATTGTGCATAACTTCTTTTGTTCATTCCAGTCTTTTACCTAAAATGATAAAGGAGATTAGGGTATTTATAAATTTACCTAATATATAAACTAAGAGATAACACAAGGGGTGGGCAGCAGTACCCACCAGAGAACATAACACCAATACTGCAATCACCAATCCGCTGTCCAAGGTGCCCCCTATGGTAAAAATGCATACAACACAACCATTCTATGGGCAGGCTTATGTCCAGCAGTGAACTTATGTTGATGAAGATTATGGACCTTAAATAATATTGTTTACTAATATAATTTTACCTGTTCTTTTACAAGTCCAAAAATTTGTGGATTGATGCCAGCCTCTATGTTTAAATGGCTTATCATTTTCTTCAATGTAGTGTTGGAAGGCAAAATAAATATTTTTTTGAGAAATTTATATGATTTTGGGCTTTGTTTATAAATTGCCAGTCCAATCAATTTTTCATCCATTGTGAATCTTCTAGCTCTTTTATTTTTCGTGCAGAGTTTGACTTGCATCCAAAGAAGATTTTTTGCCAATGGATTCATTTTTTTCGTCAGTTCTTGAAATGATGTCTCTTTGCTAAAATCAATTGCCCTTTTGGCCCTACATTGAAAATCCCTTTGGCTCTTAGATTTTTGAAACTCTTTGTACAAAAGCTTGCATTTTGGAGTCAATGATTTAACATCTCTGATCAACCTCTTTTTGCTGAATCTACGAGGTGTGCGATCTGAAAAAAAAATACAAATAAATATGTGTGATAATTAACTGAGAGGTAATTGATTAGCATTTTTAGCGTTCAAAATAACCATGTGTTGATACTCTAAACTCTAACTCAAAATGATTGAGCGGTACATACACTGAGCAATAAATACTTTTTGAGTGATAGAATATTAACAAAACAAGCATTTGTCAATCTAACTCAACATGCTTCTTATATCTAAGCTTTTGTAGGTACTTTATAAATTGTCAACAGCGAGCCTCAGAACAAATTCAAAACAGACAATAACTAATTTCATTTTCTGGGCTTCTATTTTCATATAAATCAGCATATTGTGTATGTAATCTAAGCAAGCATGACTTCAAATTATACTTAAATATGTATGTGCCTATATTACATTTCAAAATCAGCAATAAATACTTGAATAATTATACTTAGTCCTAATGTGTATACTGCTATTAATCCTAAACTTGGTAAGCATAAAACTCTACAACTGACCTGGCTTTTCTTGGTTTGAAATTTCTTGCTGCTCAGTTGTCACAGTGGTGGTTCTCTCTGGCTTTTCTTGGTTTGAGATTTCTTGCTGCTCAGTAGTCACAGTGGTGGTTAACTCTGAAAATTGTATATCAATAAAAATGTTTAGTATGTGTCTGGCCTAAGATTAAACCAGGGCAGCCGCATCCACCTGTACTGAACACTGCAATAATGCTGCAATCACCAATCCACCTGCCAAGCGTATATGTTATGGGAAATCTCCCAGAGCATTCCACTGGGGAGGCCTTATTTAGCATGGCCCTCCACTGGATACATGTAAGTCTATACTTTTGTATGAAAAATATTATTTATAGAAAAGATACATGCCTGGAATTAATACTCCGCTGCTCACTGAAGCGCAATAAGAATGATCACAGTGAGGCTGCCTCAAATATGCATGATCATCAAGGCTGCGGTTGTATGATGATGGCATTTGTTTTAGTGCTGAAAAATAGGGTATAATATTTTAGTCAATGATTTTCCTTTACCTGCTAGCATATTGGTGGTTAAAAACTACATAAAAATAATTTTACACCCAAAAAGTGGTTGAGCCCAGAAACTCATTCAAGTACTGGACTATGCAAATGATTTTCAACATACAAAAATCACATAATAAAGCTTAAAAATTACAATCAAACTAAGTACTTAATAAAATGTTATAAATATACTGAAACTTTCATAGTTATATACCTACCCTACATAACTATAAAAACCTTATCTGATGAATTCATCCTAATAGAACCACACCAGAGATATGTACATACAGGACAGCTACGGGTACAGATGTTGCGTTTTCTAATTAGAGGAGAACAGTGTAATAATGTGTGTGTGTGTTGTTTTACCTGATTCCGAAGAACTGCTTGATGGGTATCCAGATGAAATTTCCAAGTCAGTAAACAAAGCTGGATATGCACCAATTCTTAGACGAGTAGTTGTAGTTGAAATAAACCGTTTTTCAAAGTGTTTATGACAAACAAAGGCTTTGTTGATCAAACTGTCCATCCTTTTCAGTTTTTCGCAATTAATATACTGTAACCACTGATCCCGATCTTCCTTTCTTACAGGAAATCTATGTAATCTAACGTCCTGTCGTTGGCTACAACATTTGGGAACACAACACTGGCGAAACATTTTTGGTAGGTATTCGAGCCGTGCGTGATAGGTATGTATGAACAAAGTGAATTAAAACCTGCTAAAATCCACTGAATCCTCTTTCATCCGAATTAAACAGAAAAAAACACCCAAATAATTTGAATATCAAAAACAAACAACACGCCAAAGTAACACGAAGGAAACTGAAGGAAGGAAACAAAATGGCTGCCAATACTGCTGACACAGATTAGGATTAATAGCAGTTAATTGTCAAAATCTAAGTTTGCACCACAGATTATACACCATTCTGTACGGTCAAGTCATTAGTTAGGAACATTGCGGGGCGTGCTAGCTACTGCTAGAACAACATTACTCACAGAAAGAGTAGAAAATAAACGAGGGCGCCACTATCGTTTACATGGTATTACCCGCCGCTCCATTTTGTTCCTTGCTCCAAGGTATTACCACATAATCAACACCACCAATCACCACTGTGTGCTGCCGCTGCCGAAAACGATTCTCGTTAGTCTAACAAAAAAAACTGCAAGTTTTCAGGTAATTGTTTTTAATTCCATTTCTAATGTCATAATTCAATACAAAAGACCACGTGACATATCGAAAGCTAACGTCAATCCCATACATTTTGGACTTTTCTACTGGCGACATCGCCATTAGAATGTTACTTTGTCTACGGCCCAAGGTATCATTTCGATTGCGTGAACGGTACAGTAGCTGTGGCCTATGGACCTCTAACAAAAATTAACTGTTGATCCCACTTAGACCCTACCTGTACTCATAGATGTATAGTAGGTACCTGTTCTTAGAACAGACCCCTCCATCCTCCAGTTGATGACGTAAGAGCTCCAGGAGATGGGCAGCCCGCAGCATCATCCAGTAATGCGATTACCTGCCAATTTCCACCAGGCGACGTGAGTATGACCTATCACAAATGCCCCCATTGCATTTTATGGGGTGACACGCCTCGTCTAGGTGTCAGCGAACGTCTACGGCTGATGATGATGGTGAATAAAGTACTTAGGGTCTAAAGAAGTTTATCGTTAGTAAAGGGCTATAAGTTTATGTCCTCTGGAATAAAACGCGTCTGTGAGTAGTTTATTTATTATTGGAAGACGGCAACTAGTTTCCCTGGTTTAATAATTTGTATTTCTACCATGGAAGGTATAGATAATATGAACACCCAACCCGGGAACACATATGTCTGTTGCCGCATCGGTTTGTCAAAGGTTAAATCTAAATTGACCATAATTTTGGCAATCAAATTGTGGTTACACTATTAGAACGAGACAAAGGACTATGTATGGTGCCTTTCGCTCTGCTTGTTTCTTGACATAACAGCGCGTGATCTCTTTGGGTAATAACTTGGAGCAAGGAACAAAATGGAGCGGCAGTAATGGATAATAAGTCCATGGTCTCATGGTCCAGAGGTCTGGGTATTCGGAGGTCTAGGGCATCGTCAGCTCGGGAGTAATATTGTCTCAGATTAATTTATAGACTAGCATATTGATCTATGATCGTCAGTCACCTGTCGTCACGACGCTTGGAGCAAGGAACAAAATGGAGCGGCAGTAACATTTGTTTTGTATGAAAATTGCTCACCATTAGCTTGCCATTCAACCATTCATTTAATACTCTGTGACCTTTGATTGCCTTCATTCAAAGTTTTGTTTACTTTTTGTGTTTTCGTAAATTTTCACTATTTTATTAGCAAATTCCTATATTTTTTACTACACAAGTTGGATTTCACAATGCCCCAGTGTAATATTGTGCATTGTGGTACGAGGCAAAGCCAGTATCGGCCTGGGCTGACTTTACACAAGTGCTTCAACAGTTTTCATTGAAATTGTAGTTTTGCTTCATTATTTTGTTCTAAATGTATGTTTCGTTAGTGAGCTTTAGAGTAAACATAAGGACATTAGTGGCATTGTTGTGTAAAATATCATTATTTCATAGTAGTAGTAGTAGTTTCGTAGTAGTTTAATTTATTGCTTACAAGATTATTTACAACTAGGGCTCGGTCGGGCAAATAGCCGACCTAGTCTGACCCAAAAACGGAGCACGCCTTATTTATCAGAACAACCGCCCTGTGTCACGACGTCAGACACGTCATATCCCACAGGGCGGTTGTTCTGATAAATAAGGCGTGCTCGGTTTTTGGGTCGAACTGGGTCGGCTATTTGCCCGACCGAGCCCTAGTTGTAAACAATCTTGTAAGCAATAAATGAATTACTATGAAATAATGATATTTTACACAACAATGGCACTAATGTCCTTATGTTTACTCTAAAGCTCACTAACGAAACATACATTTAGAACAAAATAATGAAGCAAAACCACAATTTCAATGAAAACTGTTGAAGCATTTGTGTAAAGTCAGCCCAGGCCGATACTGGCTTTGCCTCGTACCACAATGCACAATATTACATGAGTGTAAATCATCGGCATTGTGAAATCCAACTTGTGTAGTAAAAAATATAGGTATTTGCTAATAAATTAGTGAAAATTTACGAAAACACAAAAAGTAAACAAAACTTTGAATGAAGGCAATCAAAGGTTACAGAGTATTAAATGAATGGTTGAATGGCAAGCTAATGGTGGGCCATTTTCATACAAAATAAATGTTACTGCCGCTCCATTTTGTTCCTTGCTCCAAGTCACAGGGCGGTTGTTCTGATAAATAAGGCGTGCTCGATTTTTGGGTCGAACTGGGTCGGCTATTTGCCCGACCAAGCTCTAGTTGTAAACAATCTTGTAAGCAATAAATGAATTACTATGAAATAATGATATTTTACACAACAATGGCACTAATGTCCTTATGTTTACTCTAAAGCTCACTAACGAAACATACATTTAGAACAAAATAATGAAGCAAAACTACAATTTCAATAAAAACTGTTGAAGCACTTGTGTAAAGTCAGCCCAGGCCGATACTGGCTTTGCCTCGTACCACAATGCACAATATTACACTCAGGCATTGTGAAATCCAACTTGTGTAGTAAAAAATATAGGTATTTGCTAATAAAATAGTGAAAATTTACGAAAACACAAAAAGTAAACAAAACTTTGAATGAATGCCATTAAAGGTCACAGAGTATTAAATGAATGGTTGAATGGCAAGCTAATGGTGGGCAATTTTCATACAAAATAAATGTTACTGCCGCTCCATTTTGTTCCTTGCTCCAAGCTCCAAGTCATATCCACATTTTGACATTGACAATATTTTTAGTTTTAACTTTGATTGATTGTTGGTTTTTATATCTAGTGAAAAAAAATCTCTGATCTGAGTTTCAAGGTAATCCAAGGAATTTTTATAATACGAGTATAAAATTCCTTGAGGCGGCTTTATAGATTTCGTGCTCTCAGCTCAGAGCAAAGCTAAATATTCCGTGCCGAACTGTTGTCTATGGTTGCCACAAGACAAGCAAGAGACGGACAGCAGAAAAGTTCTACAATTATCCACAAGTGTTGAATGTCGCTGTAGTCGGTAAATGGACGTTTGATGTGGTTGATTGTCAAGTTTGTGCTTTTGTGTGTTTACAGTGATTTTATTCCTCGTTGGTTTAGTCCTAGTTGTAGTTAAAAGTTTTAAGGAGTAGATGAAGGTAGGTTTTTTGTTCCTACTCAATTTATTATATTTTATGTTGAATGTGCGATTCGTAGTTTGGCGCTCCAAGACTCCACTTTGTTTCGAGTAGAAATCATCTCTTGTATGTCAGCTGTACACAAAGATGCTACGCATTTATGAACTAATCGTGGAATTAATGAATTAAATTAGTACCTTTTTCATGAAAAAAGCCTTGTTTTGCTATTAGAATTATATATTTGTCATTTATAATTCGCATTCCATAGGTTTCTGTGTCGAACGACTGAGGTTATGGAACAGTGTCCTTATTTATTGGAAGAAGATATTCTAAAGAGCACAGCTATTTTATCACATCTAATGACCCCTCGCCGTGTTACCGAGGTATAAATTATCGTTGCTTTCACATTAAACGTAATAAAAACTTAGTGCCCATGTATGAAAACAATCATATCAGTGTTTACGTAGATAAGTACGATTATGGTAGTCTGCGAAATTAGTCAGTTTCTAAACTTTATTTCATCAAATTTTCATTACCTTACGCGAATTATGTAAATTGTAGTAAGTATTATAGAATAACGACATGGCAGTGTTAATAAGAAAGTACTAGAGACCCGAATTTTAATAACATACTTGTAGATAAAAAGTGCCCTTCACTTTTTGTTGTTGTAATCTATAAATGTAAATTTGTGTGTTTACATGCCCAATTATTGGTTGAGCAATTTGTTTAACTCTTTCCTAAACTAAATTGTCTCATATTTATGTACTGTACGGCTGATATTGCTAAGCTGCCCCGAAGCTAGCAGTTTGGCTCCATAATTGATTTTGATCAACTAACTTGTCTATTGCGCAGCCAAAAACTGATCACTTCAAAGCAGCGTAGTAATATAGGCTGTACTGTATAGTTTTTAATTTAAAATGTCTCAAAATTTTGCTCATATACTACCTACTATTCAATTAAAAAAAATGTTTTTTTAATTAATTCAATGAAATGGATTGCAATGTTATCTCAATGCAATAGTCAAGGAGGATGTAGGTATTAAAATAGCTGATGAAGCCTATATACTGTAAGTAGGTAGGCATGTAGTATTCTGAGAACAAGGTTTGAATTAAACCTTCAACATTAAAAAAAATCACCTTTATTGACTTTGTTTAAACAACTCTGAAGTAGGTCACAAAGTTATTTTGTATTGACTTGACTAGATTAGAAACTGACCTAGTTGCATTTCAAAGTGGCTATTGTTCAAGTTTTAGAGATTTACTATGTTATTTATTTGCTGCCAAACCCAAAAACTAAATTCTAGATTTTTATTAATGTTCATTTTACTGGCCCATCACCTACCTGTTGGTAAAACTAATCTTTGTAGATGGCTAGAGTTTTTTTGCAGTACTGCTAGTCTAACTAGGCCACCCTGAAGTTAGCCGTTGTTAATTTAGATTATTTACCTACTGACTGACATAATTTTTCTGGTATTAAACATTGGACTTACACAACACACACACTTCACTAACCTGTATGTTACCAATACTGTATTAAAAAAAGTCTTACCCCCTGTTTCATAATGATTTTCTAAACCTATTTAAGTTAAAATAGCATTCGTCTTGTTTTGATGTAAGACATTTTACATTAGAGAGAAGAAAACAAAAGCTATTTTAACTAAAATTGGTTTAGAAAATCATTATGAGACAGACCGTTAGTATTATTGCTAAGTATATTTTATGTATGTTGTAACAATTCCAGGTGTCAGAATGTCTCGCAACAAAGACAAGCATGAGGGGTCTAACAATCGTACCTACCACATTATGTCGGAGGCCGAGCGGGCATCGGGAAGGAGAGGTGGCTGGACCACTCTTGAGGTATGCAGATGTAACATGTATACAGGGTGGAATGTTGAGATGAGGCACAAAGGGTCACTACTAGAACCGATTTAGCTACAAGAACATGTTCTTACGAGACTAATTCTTACTGTACCTGCAATAGTTGTAAGTCTAGCGTACATCTGCATTTGTTGATTTGGAAAAAAATTACAGTGAAAAAAATACCAATAAGAAAACTTTTTTCGCGCCATTCAATTCTCCTATGATAAGAGACTTAAAGTCTCAATGAGTCGACAGGGATGAAGTTACTAGAAGTCTCAGAAATTGCAAAATAAAATTCCCATACATTTTGAAGCAAATTGAAATTTATTCAAAATCTGTGAAAGCAGATCCGAATTACTCTATTTAGTCTCCTAAAATCATATTCTTGTAGCTATAAGTTTTGGGCCCGTATTCTGAGATACATCCACATAAAATTATGGTTGTCATGCAAGATATAACATCATCTTGAGCACAAGATTTTTCTGAGAATCGACTCAGTTTGTGACCAATTTAAATTTTCCACCCTATATAAAAGTACTTTTCATGTGACGGAACAGAGACCCTTATGTGTTTGACTGAACAAACAAAATCTAAAAATATTAGTCATACTCATAAAAAGACGATTTCTTGAATGTTAATCGTCACCCTGATGACCTTCTGATAAGATAATGTATTTATATAATCTTTATTATTTTTAAAGTACAAACTGTTAAAGTTCAGATTTAGGCTGAGATAAATAGAGGTTCTGCTGTGGTGTGTCCAACTTAAGAATATACATCTCCTTTTCCTCCCGGAGATGTAGTTAAACTCTTATTAAGGGATTATACCAGGGGATGGTAAGCAGTATCTGCCTTAGTACTCAACACCATACTGCAATCTCCAATCCGCCTGTCAAGCTAGTGATTATGACTCCCCCATTGAATACAATCCCAGAAGAGGTCTCGTTCAGCAGTGGACATAAAAAGGCTGGTGGATGATGATGATCAAAAATTATATGAAACAAGCCAATAAAAGTTGAGTTTCTTTTACAAAATTGTTGTTAATTTTTATTATTTATTTTAAAAAAAACTCATTTATATATGCACAATCATAATACTTACAATTAATGGCGTTTCCCGATCTATTTAAAATAAAAACAAAACATTTAATGAAATCTGTAAGCCGTGTTGACCCAACTCCGATTTTATATCCAATGGTCGTGGGTTCAAATTCAGAGAGTGTAACAATGGTTTTTCTTTTATTTAAAAATTGTATTAAATAAATAAATGCTGGACATTTCACACAACATTATCTAGCCCCAAGCTAAGCAGAGCTTGTGTTATGGGTACTAGATAACTGATATACTTAAATACATTACATAGATATATTTATTTTTTATTATACATAGAAAATACCCAGGACACCCTGAATAAATATCTGCATATCGTACAAATATTTGTTCCGAGGCGGGAATCGAACCCGCTCCCTCCTGCGTCGCTGGCGAACCTTCGCCCGCCGCGCTACAGAGGTAGTCTATAGGCCCTAAGTCCTAGCAGTAGGAACATTATATTACCTAATACTTAATAATATTTATTCTTTTATTGTAATGTTATTCTGCTGATTGGCTAAAAAATTTACTAGTTACAGAATTCATTTTAAAATAAAATACTAACAAAACAGACTTATAAAATACTGTAAGAAAATAAAAACAAATATTGTTGTTATTGTATTTATAAAAATGCGTCGCGTTCTGTTACCCTAAAGAAGATTCTTGTTTGATTCAAAACTTCCTTCATGGATAGGCTCGCAGCATGATCTTACAGAGAGATTGGACTCACAATCTAATCCATGTACACATTACAGGTAACAGGAGGTGTGCGCGCCCTAGCGCCGCCCCTGTTCCAGCTGACGCACCTGACCGCGCTATATCTGAACGATAACTCACTACAGCGCCTTCCCACTGAGATCTGCCAGCTGGTGAACTTGCTCAATCTTGACGTGTCCAATAACAAGTTGCGCTCGCTGCCCGCTGAGCTAGGCGACCTCATACAGTTAAGGTAACTACCATCACAACATAACACCCAATAGTCACATACATAGTCCTGATCCCATACTAGGCTTCCCTCTGTCGTCAGCATCAGGAACTACGAGTACCATGGTACCATAACTCCCAGACCCGTAACAAAAAATATACTTCACTAGTTGCGCCCCGCAGTTACACCCGCGTGAAAAATGATGAAAACTGATGATGATGATGATGATGATGATGAAAAGTAGCCTATGTGTTAATCTAGGGCGTAAAGTATCTCCATTCCAAATTTCACTCAAATCCATTCAGTAGTTTTTACGTGAAAGAGTAACAAACATCCATCCATACTCACAAACTTTCGCGTTTATAATATTAGTAGGATATGTATATATATGTGTTCATGTCCACTGTTGGAAGAGGCCTCCCCCAAAGAATGCAATGGGGGGATTTTCCATAATCACCACGCTTGGCAGGCGGACTCGTCGCTATTTATGTTTCCGTCGCAGGAAGTCCGTGGACGGAGGCGGGTCTAGACCGTTCGTCGTGGCATTCTAGGGCGGAGGCCTATGTTCAGCAGTGGACTTCTACAGGCTAATGATGATCACTCGCAAGCGTGTTACGTTGCGCGATCAATACAATTATTAACATTGCATTGAGTTTGTGATCTAATTAGTTTTGTATAGATTCGGGATCCAAAAGTCAAACGTTGCAGGGGTCGCACCCTTATGCAAATCGGCAATCGACACGCGTAATCCATCACGTTAGGTGTCACTCAAGAGTTAGAGCGCTGCCACACGGGCGTTGCGGTTGTGTTGCGTCGGCGCTGCGACGACGGAGCGGTGACGCTCCATCGTTGCTCTGGGCCCTGATTCTACGTTTTGACAAGCAATCGCACCCTTATGCAAATCGGCAATCGACACGCGTAATCACGTTAGGTGTCACTCAAGAGTTAGAGCGCTTGCCACACGGGCGTTGCGGTTGTGTTGCGTCGGCGCTGCGACGACGGAGCGGTGACGCTCCATCGTTGCTCTGGGCCCTGATTCTACGTTTTGACAAGCAATCGCACCCTTATGCAAATCGGCAATCGACACGCGTAATCACGTTAGGTGTCACTCAAGAGTTAGAGCGCTTGCCACACGGGCGTTGCGGTTGTGTTGCGTCGGCGCTGCGACGACGGAGCGGTGACGCTCCATCGTTGCTCTGGGCCCTGATTCTACGTTTTGACAAGCAATCGCACCCTTATGCAAATCGGCAATCGACACGCGTAATCCATCACGTTAGGTGTCACTCAAAAGTTAGAGCGCTGCCACACGGGCGTTGCGGTTGTGTTGCGTCGGCGCTGCGACGAGACGACGGAGCGGTGACGCTCCATCGTTGCTCTGGGCCTTGATTCTACGTTTTGACAAGCAATTGGCACGGACGTCAGGTGTAGTGTAACATGGATTTTTGTATGGAAAATGAGGTTCACAGAGTGTACGCTAGGGGCGCTCATCAGTGTCTCCATACAAAAATCCACACTACACTACACCAGACGTCCGTGCCAATTGCTTGTCAAAACGTAGAATCAGCTCTGGCATTGCGGTGCGTGAACGAAACGTGGAGGCGATAGTTGCGCATGTTTTCTGTCACGCACGCAATATAATTAGTATAAGATAGATAGAGATACCCCTCAAGATACCTTACTTTTAACTTCTGCGCAATAACGGTCAGCGCTAGAGTTTCGTGTAGCTACTTGTATGTAGAACTACGGAGCGTCACCGCTCCGTCGTCGTCGCAGCGCAGCTGCAACGCCCGTGTGGCAGCGCCCTTAATCGAATCCGGGTTTTGCACCCTTCTATCACACAACTGCACTATGGCCTTATATACTTAATTGAATTTGAATTACGGCTATTTTGTTTTAAAGCTGGCCAATAAATATTTATCTAGTTTTTGGCGCATTGGGCGATTAGCCGCCTGAGAAGCAAGAAAGAGGTGCTTGTTGAATTCCCTCTGCGGGACAAATGTTTGCATGATCGGCAAATATTTGTTCCATGTCTGGATGTACCATGGTACTCGTAGTTCTTGATACTCACGACACAGGGAATCCTATGCCGAAATAAATAAACGTCACATAGCACGTACTAATGCTTGGACCTGTCCCTCTCACTGTCACACAAATCATAAAACACGCGTGTTAGAGAGTGACAAAGACAGTTCTAAGCGTACGTGCTAAGTAACGTCTATTTATCTGGGCACTAGTGTTCAGGACTATGATGTGTGCCACTGTTGGGTGGTATATAAAATAAAATAAAAAATAAAAAAGGGCATTTATTCACTTACACTAATACTTATCTTAGTTACAAAGGTACAAGTATAATATAGTATAATAGTTAGTGTAAGAGATAAGGACGAGGGCTCAGCCACGCTGTTTTTCAGCCTCGCCTTAGAATGCTGCTGTCGTCACAGCAGCCATGATACTCGGAAGCTATCTGCTGTTCAGCAAAGGAAACAGCAAAACAACCACCGAGAACTCGTTATAAACTAGGCCTTAGGCACTTACCTATAAAGCTTAGGCACCCAAATAGGAAATGAAATGATGAATGTAGATGGATGGATATGTTATCAAAAAGAATCGAAATACCAACGCCTTCGGTTCGTCCAAATCCATGTTACACTACACCGTGTCCGTATCAATTGTGTGCTAAAATCTTAGAATCAGCTCACTGAGAATTCACCCATTCTAAATCGTTTTAATTAGAACATGTTTGGCAACAAAACAAGGAATATTTTAATATAAATTGTTCATAATACATTATTTTTCTTAATAACCGGTTGCTTTTAGGAATTTGCATAAGTATACAAACAAACGGTTTTATGTGATGAGAGGTCCAGTATTTGAAAAGGTAAATTTCTACGAATCTAGTTCGTGTTTTTTTTTACGTTTTCAACAGATTCAAATCTGTGGTTTCCGTAGCCACTGATTCAGTTCGATAATCCTTTTTGGCCACTATATACCTCAAACGGGGTATAAAAAAAACATACAGTCGAATTGAGAACCTCCTCTGTTTTTTGAAGTCGGTTAATGAATCAGTGACACGAACGGACGAAGATAGATATAATAGGATTTATTAAAATTAGCAATACAATGGGTGGCCATATCGCTGAATGAGATTTCTTCCAGCCAACCCCTTAGATGGACTGTAACGAGCGAAGCAGTAACGGAAGGCTAAGCACAGAGTAAAAACTAATAATAATAATAATGATCAACTAACTAATATTATACACTAGTCACACATACGTCTTACTAATATTATAAAGTAGTCACGCCCCGCGGTTTCACCCGTGTGAACAATGATGAAAATTGATGATGATGATGAAAAACAGCCTATGTGTTAATCCAGGATATAAGGTATCTCCATTCCAAATTTCACTCAAATCCGTTCAGCCGTTTGACTGTGAAGAAGTAACAAATATACTCACAAAATTTCGCATTCATAATATTAGTGTGATGTGAAAGTTGTTACTCCTTCACGCTGAAACAGCTAGAGCGATTTGGTTGAAATTTGGAATGGACATAGCTTATACCCTGAATTAACATTTAGGCTACCTTTTTATGTGGGTGAAACCGCGGGGCACAGCTAGTCATCTATATATTTTCCTATCAAGCAAGACTTAACATTATTTGTGTTAAAGTACGTGCTAAAATGACCATAAAATGAGATTAGCTCAGTTGAATTAATTCCGATCGTCGCGTTACTGACCTCGTCCCATATGTATGTATTAAGTCTTGCTAAGTCGTCATTTTGTTTAACTTACAAAGTATCTATACTCTCTGTAGTTTGCTGAGAATCATTAGACAAGGAATATTGATTAAGATTTACTGTATCTTTGTAACTTAACCTAGGTTAATTTACGACCTTCGTAGCGCGGTGGCGAATAGCCGGCCTAGACGCAAGAGGTGCGGGTTCGCATGATCTGCAAATATTTATTTCGGGTCTGGGTGTTGTAGTACCATGGTACTCGTATACATAGAACATGTGTGTAATTGTTGGGTGTTATGTTATAAATCATTCAAATAGGTTATGAAACTGCGAATCATTCTAAAAATTTTTTTTAAACAATGATAAATTTTCTGGACAGAACTGATTTAAAGGTATTCAAAAATATTAAAATATCCTTGCTTTTTCGAACTTAAACATAGTAAATCCAGAATATGAAATCCCTTTTAAAGTTCGCCATTCCGTAGAAGGTGCTGTGACGTCAGCAAAAAAATACTATAAAATGTACTTACCTAATATAGTATTTTTTGTGAATGTACGACTATTTTTGCTAACATCACTAACAATTAACTGTTACAATAATCTGATTAATCTCAATGCCTCGATTCCAACAGTCTAGTTTTTCATTCGCCCATGACATTCATTGGTCTTGCGAAAGCTAGCTCTGTATTCTGTTGGGAAATCTGTTTTGAAATTGTATCGTTTGCGACGCGAAACAAGCTCATAATCCCACGGATTTACTTGTTTTATGTCAATTATGGCGGATGTATACTCTCGACGAGACATCTCAGCTGAGGCTGCGAAGGCAAGAAAGATCCGATTGGTGATCCCCTCATGTGTCGCACTTTGCCTCGCCTGCTGACAGTTCTGCCAACATATCGACGACGCCTTGTCTTCGATAGACCGATTTCTTTTTTTTATTTGAGATTTTGTTAGTATTAGACCTCCTTGTGATAGAGTTCGTTTAGGGGAAGTACTACAACCGTACCTTTTTCTGTCGCCAAGCAGTGCTCACAATGCCATGTCCCGCAGGGCTATATCTCTATCTCGCGACAGGTTTGCAACAGGCGTAAATTGTGCAAACATTGCTGTCAACGTCACTTTTCTTATACAAAAGTTACCGTTTGACAGCTATGATCGCACAATTTACGCCTGTTGCAAACCTGTCGCGAGATAGAGAATACGGTACTGGTCTCAGGGTGACGGGCGCAGTACATTGTCATGTAGGACGCGTCCTAGGTGGACATGACCTAAGAGGTATTGCATGTGTTATGGACTGGGGTTACCGTTCAACATCTGAACCAAAAGCAAGCCCCGACAATTACTAAAATAAAAAAAACGTCGCGTCACGTATATGAGATGTGGAAGGTTCAAAGAGATTGAAAATTATCTAACTAAACGCACAATCTGAAAGCAATGGCGGCGATGAGCTTACCACTACTCACGTTTATATTCTTACGGTTGTGCTACCCACAGTTAAAAAAAGCTAATTGAGACTATGCCACCGGCTTGGATAAAGGCGACGTTCTATGTATGTATGTATTTTGATACGTTTCTTATATGGTCGTCCTCAGACTGTGTGTCGGGCCTCATGCTATGACTCTCGTCGGTGAGAATGCGTCGCCGGTATTACACGACATTCCATATAAGCGGTTCTCTTTGTTGGATGCGAATGTCAAACAAGACGCTAGGTATTCGTAAAGGCAATGACCCCAGCCTGTTATGATAAATACGTGAATTGGCATATGTATGTAAACTTCACGCATATTAGATCCGCTAATCGGATGTAGTGTTATTCGTTTTTTGACTCATTATGAGGGAAATTAAAAAAAAACTTTGAAACACATTTTTTTATTTATAAAAAAGTATTTAAGTCATCATAAATAGTTTTTGGGTATTTTACTATAAAAACTTTCGTGAACTATACTCTGATTTTTAATCTCAGACAATTTTTGCAAACAAAGGAATGTCACTGTGTGTATATACACATACAATACACATACATGACACTTATACACATATCATATGTGTATATACACATATGATACACATACATGATACTTATACACACAGTGACATTTCTTTGTCTACAAAAAGATTAAAAATCAGAGTACATCATAAATGTTTAAAAAACCGTCTAACGGTTTAGATGTAAATTTCGACTCAAATTTCTAGAGAGAGAATTTCAAAGTTTTTGTTGAGTTGAGACTAAAAACAATGAGAGATATCTGATTTAAAGTAACATCAAAATATAAAACTATTAACTATTATTATTATTATTTGATGACCACTGTGGCGCGGCGGGCAAAGGTTCGCCTGCGACGCAGGAGGTTGCGGGTTCGATCCCCGCCTCGGAACAAATATTTGTGCGATCTGCTGATAATTGTTCCGGGTGATCTGGGTATTTTCTATGTATAATAAAAATATCTATCTATGTAATGTATATATTATATTACGTATATCAGTTATCTAGTTGCCATAACACAAGCTCTGCTTAGCTTGGGGCTAGATAATGTTGTGTGAAATGTCCAGCATTATTTATTTATTTATTTATTTATTTATTTACTTATACACATATCATATGTGTATATACACATATGATACACATACATGACACTTATACATACAGTGACATTTCTTTGTCTACAAAAAGATTAAAAATCAGAGTACATCATAAATTTTTAAAAAACCGTCTAACGGTTTAGATGTAAATTTCGACTCAAATTTCTAGAGAGAGAATTTCAAAGTTTTTGTTCAGTTGAGACTAAAAACAATGAGAGATATCTGACTTAAAGTAACATCAAAATATAAAACTATTAACAAAATCACGTTCATTATCAGCAGCTTAGAGACGTCCACTCCTGGACGAGGCCTCCCCCATAAAATAAAATAGGAGGAATTGACATTGTTCGGGTTTACACGCAATTCTGTATTTTGCCTAACAAGCAAAATGCAGCATTGCCTATATCACCGAGCCAGTACGTAACCAGCCGCCGAGAAGGCGGCGCGTATTCATACACCATCAAACCATTTATCATAGCTAATTCGTGTACCTACTATTGAGAAGTTCTAATACAACCATCATAAGTGAACTGTGGACTTCTCATTTCTACCAAGACACCTACCAGCAGCTATGAAGCTAAGAAAGAGCGTATGAGGTCACCATAGCATCTTATACTCTCCTTCGCTATATAATCACCACGCTTGGCAGGCGGATTGGTGGTCGCAATATTTGTGTTGAGTACTCAGGTGAATGCCAATGCCCATCCCCTGGTGTAATCGCTCAGTCGGCTTGTACGACATCCACGGGAGGAGATGGAGGGGTCTGTCCTTAGGTCGGGCACACCACAGCAAAAATGCATTATTTCGATGAAATAGTTGATTAGTTTCAACTCTAGTTTTGAAACAAAACTTGTAAGTTGTGTTTCTCCTTCAGACTTCATTCAAAAACAAGTTACTTATGCAGTCATTGCCCCTATTAATTATCTTGTTTGGTGATTGATAAGATTTTAAGTATCTTGATAAGTATTTAATAACAATGACAAATTTCCTGTCATTATTTAGAAGTGATTTTATCATTTTAATGCGAATCTTCTACGAAAAAGTTGGTAATTTGTAAGACTATTATTATAACGGTCAAACTGGTGGGGCCTAAGAATAGACCTCTCCTTCTCCTCCCGTGGATTTATTAAAAGCCTTACTAAGGGAATACACCAGTGGATGGGCAGCAGCATCCATCTGAGTACATATCACCAACTGCGATCACCAATCCGCCTGCCAAGCGTGGTGATTATGGCAAATCCCCCCATTGTATTCAATGGGGGGTGCCTCGTCCAGCAGTGGACGTAAACAGGCTAGTGATGATGATGACTGTTGTTCCAAATTAGTTCAAGTTTGAATTTTACATTGCAGGCATAAAGTCATACTAAAACGAATGTAGATCGAAATCCTTGCCAAATGTTCTTACATTGTAAAAAAAACATTGTATGTGATCGAGTACTTGTTTATAACGGCAAGTTGTCGTGATTGAAGGGAATTCTTGTGTATATTTTAATTGAAAGTAATTAGTGTTATTATTTTTGACTGCTAAAGCTTTGGACTTACACAGGCATGTAAAACCAGAGACCGAAGTCCGAGTTGTGTTGAGTGTAACACGGAATTTTTGAATTGAGACGCTGATGAAGCGCCCCTAGAATACACTCTGCGAACCTCATTTTCCATACAAAAATCCGTGTAACACTAAACCATACGGCCGTGTGATCGAAAGAAAATAACTCAACCCTCAATTAGAAAGTTATCCCTAATTTAAGTTCCTTAGGAGAAGCTCCTTGTGATAGAGCTCGTCCGGGGAAGTACTATCACCGTAATTTCTACCGCTAAGCAGTATGTTCCGGTAAGTGGGGCTACTCTTGAAAACAGTTGCAATCGCAATCCAGTTCCAATCTCAATCCAGTTTCAACGCTTGTTTGGCACTCTTGAACCAAATCGAGTTTGAAATCGAGATAGAGCATACGCGATTGACTTTGCGTGAAGAACAACAGAGACAGAAAGTTGATTTCACTTAATTCCATAAAAATCCACTCCAAATTGTGCGCTAGTATTGAATTCAAGAGTACCAAATTACCAAGGAATCTAGTACTCTCTGACGACAAAATGACACTGAATCCGGCGAGTAAAGCGTCAAGAGTAGCCCTGCTGGTACGGTAGGGTATGGGTGCCGGTGAAATTACAGGCACATGATACTTTTCAAGTGCAATACCGCGGAGGGTACGCCTAGGACGTGACCTAAGAGTTATTGCATTTGTAACGGACTGGCGTTGCCGTTTAACAAAACTCATGGTGGGCCAAATGGCATAAACGAAATATGTACACCCAAAAAAAAAAACTATACCAAAATCAAATTCCTTACTTTCTATTTCCTTCCAGAGAACTTCACCTTCACAACAACTATCTCCGAGTGTTACCATACGAGCTGGGCAAGCTTTTCCACCTTCAGATGCTCGGGCTGCAAGGCAACCCGCTCAGCAAAGAGATGCTCTCCATATACAACGACAACAACGGAACCGCCAAGCTGTTGTCGTACATGCTCGACAATTTGCAAGGTAAGTCACCATAATAGCTTCATAATCGTCTGAACAAAATGGGTTGAAAATTTACTAAATAGGATCAAGAGCGAAGTTGAAATACCTAGGAAGAAAAATAATATGAGAAATTAGAATAGGACAAAATGTACAAAGAACAACGGAACCGCCAAACTGCTGTCTTACATATTCGCCTGCACAAAATGGGTTGATAATTTACTAATTTGGATCAAGAGAGTAGTTAAAATACCTAGGAAGAAAAAGAATATGGAAAATAAGGACAGGACAAAAGATACGAACAACAACGGAACAACCACGTTTTCATCATCTGAGCATCATTAGCCCTTTAGAAGTCCACTGCTGGACATAAGCGTCCCAGCAGAATGCCACGATGATCGGTCTCAATTTAAAAACTACTAAAGTCGTAAATAAAATAGTACTACAAATACTACGATGCAATAAATTTAAAACGGTTTATACCAGGGTCATCTGAGTCAGCTATAGCTGTACTCTATATAACACACCGTAATTTTTCTTGTCGGTCAAATAGTCTCGTCTTGTCTATGGTCTTACGTTCTCTTGTTTTGGTACAGCTAGCGCCATCTATCGGCTTGGTAGTGTAGGAGCGTTTCCGAGAATTCTGGTTAGATGTCGCTACGAGTCGTGTTTGTTTGTTATTCATATTTATTTCGTAGTCACGCGGTCATAGAGAGTAAATAACATAAAAGGTTTTTTTATTCGCTGAGCTACATATACAATCCTTATAACTGATTGAGAATATTTTTTGTAATGTTTGGAATAAATCTTTTTACTACATCGAAGAAGCAGTTGAATCGTGAATTCGTTTCATTATTATAATATAACAATTATTATCATATTCATACTATTAGCTAGGGAAATTAGCATACTTATCGCCAGAACGTGCAAATCACTTACATTTCCAACTACACGTGTAAATTATGGTTACATCTTGTGAAATAATTTTCATAATCTGTTAGTAGAGCTTGTGAAAGAGTTCTTCCGTGGAAGTAATACCACCATACCTTATTCTGCCGCCAAGCAGTGCATTGCTGTGTTCCGGTTTGAAGAGTATGGGTGCCGGTGAAATTACAGCCACACGAGACGTTTTCACCTTTGTCTCAGGATGACGGGCGCAGTCCAATGCCAAGTAGTGCGCGTCCTAGGTGGACGAGACCTAAGAGGTATTAGTAATGGGCTGTGGTTACCGCTTAACATCTGGTAACCCACATGCAAATCCCTTCAACGGTTCAAATAAAAAAGAAAAAAATTCCACACCAGCAGGGCTATCTTAAAACGTTCCGAAGGGTTTCCGATCGGATTCGTTAGTTTTTCAATTCGATGTGGTGAGTATCTAAAACAATTTTCTCTAGTAAAACACAATAAAAAACAATAAATATTGTTTATTACTTTGTTTTAAGAAAAAATTGTTAGAAAATTTATTTAGTTACTTATCACATCGAAATGAATAACTAACGAATCCGATCGGAAACCCTAAGTTTTAAAATAGGCCCTGCTGATTGGTTTTCTATTTCCAATTGCTAAATCAGATAGACCAATAATGGCACTTCTATGTCTGTAAGTAATTAAATTGAACTTATGAGAACAATTTAAGAAATGTTACTTAATTCTAGTAGGTCTACATCATCAGAAGTCTACTGCTGGACATAGGCCTCCCCCGCTAGAATGCCACGACAAACAGCCTTAAGGGGCTCCATCTACCGACTTTCTACAATTTTATATGTCTTTAGTCCATCTAGGACCTCGGATATCGGAAGGCCTATCTCTACTGCGTCGTCCGGTTTGTGGTGGCCACCCGAGAACCTTTATTCCCCAACAGTTGTCAGTTCTTGGAGCTATTATGGCGACATTGCCACTAGTACAGTCAAATTAGGTGATTTTTTACAAAAAATGTGGAACTAATTAGATGTAGTCATGAAAACTTTTCTAATTGTTTTGTATGGCTTAAAAATCACCTCTAATAATAAGCATCAGTAATTTCACCCTCCGGAACAGGGTGAAATAGGGTGAAAAACCTTAAAATATCCGTAACTTAATGGGGAAATAGAACTAGTTGGTGCAATTTGGCATAGACTTTGAACCGTTATGATCTACATTTGCACCAAGTATTTTTTAAACCCGACATACGGAACATACAAAAAAAACAGCTAGCGCCATCTATCGGCTTGGTAGTGTAGGAGCGTTTCCGAGAATTCTGGTTAGATGTCGCTACGAGTCGTGTTTGTTTGTTATTCATATTTATTTCGTAGTCACGCGGTCATAGAGAGTAAATAACATAAAAGGTTTTTTTATTCGCTGAGCTACATATACAATCCTTATAACTGATTGAGAATATTTTTTGTAATGTTTGGAATAAATCTTTTTACTACATCGAAGAAGCAGTTGAATCGTGAATTCGTTTCATTATTATAATATAACAATTATTATCATATTCATACTATTAGCTAGGGAAATTAGCATACTTATCGCCAGAACGTGCAAATCACTTACATTTCCAACTACACGTGTAAATTATGGTTACATCTTGTGAAATAATTTTCATAATCTGTTAGTAGAGCTTGTGAAAGAGTTCTTCCGTGGAAGTAATACCACCATACCTTATTCTGCCGCCAAGCAGTGCATTGCTGTGTTCCGGTTTGAAGAGTATGGGTGCCGGTGAAATTACAGCCACACGAGACGTTTTCACCTTTGTCTCAGGATGACGGGCGCAGTCCAATGCCAAGTAGTGCGCGTCCTAGGTGGACGAGACCTAAGAGGTATTAGTAATGGGCTGTGGTTACCGCTTAACATCTGGTAACCCACATGCAAATCCCTTCAACGGTTCAAATAAAAAAGAAAAAAATTCCACACCAGCAGGGCTATCTTAAAACGTTCCGAAGGGTTTCCGATCGGATTCGTTAGTTTTTCAATTCGATGTGGTGAGTATCTAAAACAATTTTCTCTAGTAAAACACAATAAAAAACAATAAATATTGTTTATTACTTTGTTTTAAGAAAAAATTGTTAGAAAATTTATTTAGTTACTTATCACATCGAAATGAATAACTAACGAATCCGATCGGAAACCCTAAGTTTTAAAATAGGCCCTGCTGATTGGTTTTCTATTTCCAATTGCTAAATCAGATAGACCAATAATGGCACTTCTATGTCTGTAAGTAATTAAATTGAACTTATGAGAACAATTTAAGAAATGTTACTTAATTCTAGTAGGTCTACATCATCAGAAGTCTACTGCTGGACATAGGCCTCCCCCGCTAGAATGCCACGACAAACAGCCTTAAGGGGCTCCATCTACCGACTTTCTACAATTTTATATGTCTTTAGTCCATCTAGGACCTCGGATATCGGAAGGCCTATCTCTACTGCGTCGTCCGGTTTGTGGTGGCCACCCGAGAACCTTTATTCCCCAACAGTTGTCAGTTCTTGGAGCTATTATGGCGACATTGCCACTAGTACAGTCAAATTAGGTGATTTTTTACAAAAAATGTGGAACTAATTAGATGTAGTCATGAAAACTTTTCTAATTGTTTTGTATGGCTTAAAAATCACCTCTAATAATAAGCATCAGTAATTTCACCCTCCGGAACAGGGTGAAATAGGGTGAAAAACCTTAAAATATCCGTAACTTAATGGGGAAATAGAACTAGTTGGTGCAATTTGGCATAGACTTTGAACCGTTATGATCTACATTTGCACCAAGTATTTTTTAAACCCGACATACGGAACATACAAAAAAAAATCGTTTACAAAAAAAACTTTTTGTTGTTATTACGGCTCCGGGAAAATTAAGGTAGTCGGTGCAAATTGATAGACTTATCAGAAAAATGCTCGAAATATATTACCAGGTTTTCACCATGGTTCGTCTCACGGAAGGCACTTTTCCATATTTTATTGTCGCTCTACTTCGGGGAAAATTAATGTAGGTCTGGAAATTGACTTAAACTTATTCATTTAATTAGTACTGCATCCGCCGGAAGTTTTATACTGGTTTATTTATTACGGAAGATGCATTTGTTCAACACTGTGTTCCCTACATGCACGTGGTTTTTATTAAAATCATAATGCACTAAAACAGTCTCTCTATACGTAATTTAACTTTCATCAAGTAATTTCTTCCTATTTTAAAATTTACGGCCTTTTTAAGTTTGTACCTAATATTTAAAAGGTTCCGTAAGCGCCAGAAACGGTGCAAACCTAGGATGAGCTTCTTTTCGTGTTATCTAACGTTTACATAAGAATCCACGACTACACGACTTAGGTCCACACTTTTTGCTAATTTGCCTGTACTACACTTCATCTTGCTAATTCTGGAAGCTATGCCAACAATCAAGCTATGTTGGTGAGTAGAATGATAAGAAAATAATATTATCTCCACAGAACTTGCAGACGTTATAAACAGTATCTCTTATTATTCTATGTTATACAACTAACACAGAAATTGGTTAGAAAAAATGGTTGTGTATGATATAAGTAAGTTTGACAATGATGAATTAGACAGCGCACGAAATCCTTTACAGAAACACTGAATGTCTTTTACACAGACATATCGATCGCTCTTCTTATTGTGCCCCAATCCTCGTAAACATTACTGCCCCATTACACCGAAGAAAAGGTTCACGCCCGAAGGTCGCACGAGCAATAAACGAAAGTATGACAGACAAACAAAATACAATTTTCTTTCCAAACAAAATTAACCTCGTGATATCAGTCCGTGACAATAAAATAGTTGGCATTGTCTCGCTCCTGCACAATGGCGTTAGAAAGTGTGAGAAAGAGACCGGAACAATAATGATATTAATTGTTTTAGTATTTGTCGGTTCAGATGCGAGGTCGCTATGAAAATACATTCGTCTGGGAAATTCAGTTCTGCGTCGTTTTCCGTTTGATTGTTTTGATGAGAGTTATTTACAGCCTTTCGAAACATTTGAATAGGAAAAGTAGGGAAACTTTGCGAATAAAAATGCTTGGAACATTTTTTGAATGTTTTTTTGCGAAGTCTGCGGTGCGAGCTTATCTTTTTTATACCATTTTTAGCAGAGGCTAGTTTTTCGCTTCCGGTGTTTTTTTGGTGAAGCGAATAAAAAATAAATATTTCAAGTGGAAAATCCCTTTTAGGGTTCTGTAGCTAGTATCTCAAAAATGACCCAACAATTATCTATTCAAAGCAATTTTCGTTGAAAGTTCTTATTAACACTTTCACTGCTGAAAACACAAATTCTGTGTTTTTCTGCGATTTTTTTCTTTGGGTGATTCTTTACCTTCTACATGTCGGCGATATGCAAACTGCTGTGTTTGATTCGTCCCTACTACAGAGCGGCTTACACACACGTCTTTGTACCAATATAAGAAAACCGTAATCCAAAAAAAACCCCGCAGGGAAAGAGTTAAGAGTTTAAACTCAAAGGGATAAAAAAACATATATTCCTTAAAAATATTGTCATATCCTATGATAAATTGCGGTCGAAATCAATCCAGTACATTAAACTGGACTTATTTTTCAGCCTGAAAGTAAACAAGCTAATTCAATTAACCACCCCCGGGTTCAATTAACCACCATTCTTAAGTGCCAATTAAAGGAAAGATTTAAACTGGGTTACGTGTTTCGAATAACAAATAAACATGACTTCATTTCCATTACGTAAGGTATCTACGTGTTGTGCTGGTTATGTGGAATATCCGGTGAAATTCGCTTTTCGCGCTTGCCCAAATTAAATGGTATTCGTGCTTTATCGACTGGTTTTAAGTGCCGATTTGGAATTAGGCTATTTCTACCGTTCGGTTAGTCAATTGGGCTATGTGCTTTTAGACTCGAATGGGTTTGCTACGCCATAAATCTTCTCGTCACAGATACCAAAGAGCCTCATGACCAAGAAAGTCTATAATCAGTGCGTGTTGTCAGTGATAACTTACGGCACGTGGTCGCTAACTATTGACAGAATAGACAAGCTCAAAGTCGCGCAGCGGGCTATGGAGAGAACTATGCTAGGGGTAGAGCTATCACTACGTGATAAAATCCGAAATGAGGAAATCCATAGAAAAATCCATAGAAAAACCAAGATCACCGAAATAGCTCTCAGAATTAGCAAGTTGAAGTGGCAATGGGCAGGTCATATAGTTCTAGAACTGATAACCGTTGGGGAATAAAGGTTCTCGAGTGGCGACTACAAACCGGACGACGCGGTAGAGGAAGGCTCTTCTCTCGATGGACTAAAGACATTATAAACGTTGCAGGAAGTCGGTGGATTGAGGCGGCTCCAGACCGTTAGGGGAGGCCTAGTTCTAACAGTGGTCTTCTACAGGCTGATAATGATGATCAGGGTTCTTCTAATGTTGTCGTTCAATGAATGTTACGGAATCCAACGACACCAAAGTAACCGCGCACTTTTGGCTCTCGTTTCTCAAACAAGGCATTTGAGAGTTTCCGTAAAGTATTTAATGACACAATAAGATCTTTCATACTTCTGTAGAGTATCGTTCGTTATGTATTAACACTGGTTTAACTTATGTGTAACTGTTTTTCTTGATGTTTACCACGAGGACAACTTCAGCGCCGCTTTTAGTGGCGTTTGCTTTTTGATGAAGTTGTTCTTATGACAATAAAACCCGTGCAGTAAATATCAAAAATCAGTTTTACGCAAGTTACACCGGTTGCTTATACGTAATCTTACATACTATATGCCTATTTTAACTTATTGGAAAAGCACCTTAACTATTCACACATCATAATCATCAGCCTGGTTTACGATCACTGTTTGACGAGGACTCCCCCACTGAATACAATGGGGGGATTTGCTATAATCACCACGATTGGTGATCGCAGTTTGGTGTTCAAGTACTTAGGCGAATGCTGCTACCCATTCCCTGGTGTAATCCCTTTAGTAAGGCTATAACTATACCCACGGGAGGAGAAGGAGTGCTCTATTCTTAGGTCGGATATACCACGCCACCTATTCACACAATTTTTACTTAAACTTTCTGCGCTCTTTATTTGTAAGCTACGAAGCAAATTGTGCATTGACTACGAACTCTGCTCTACAAATTACGCACCGTTCCGGTTTCTCTCAATAAACCCAGCCTAGCGGATAGGCGGTACCGTCCGAATAAATTATCGAAACCGATTTTGAACCGGTCATCGGACGTGGAATAACAATGACTGGCAGACTATTCAAGAGTTAGTATGATTCCAAACCAAGATTGTTAAAGAGTTAGTTGGTTAGCTACACACGTTGCGTCCGCGGGCTGGCGGCGGGCTCGGCTCAGGTGAAAGTGTTTCGCGAAAGTGAAGCCGGAACAATGACGTCACGATTTGCGCAAGACCAGCTTAGCCCATAGTCACTGTTATCACTTCTGTGTCATAGTTGCGAAATGTTATCTCCGTATTGTCGATTGAGGATACATTTATGCCGTGTTTGGTGCTGACTGACCCCGGTTTTGTAATATTACGAGAAATCTGATTCGGAAGTGTATTATGACGGCACTTTCTAAATTCGTTGGTATACGATGACAGGCCGTGGTGTGTCCGGCCTAAGAATATACCCCTTTATCTCCTCCCGTGGATGTATTAAAAGCCTAAGGAACACCAGGGGATGGGCAGCAGCGTCCGCCTGAAAACTCAACATGAACTGCGATCACCAATCCGCCTACCAAGCGTGGTGATTATGGCATTGTATTTTGTGGAGGAGGCCTCTTCCAGCAGTTATGGAGAAGGCCTCTTCCAGCAGTGGACGCCCAAAGCCTGTTGGACCTGATGATGATGACACTACAAGTATTAACGTAGGCTCTACAATTATTTACTGTTAAACGATAGCGGCGTTTCCGATTCTAGGAAAATACTCTGCCAGTGATAGATAGATAATTCTTTATTGCACAACATAAAAGAACAGTACATAGGCGAACTTAATGCTAGATATCATTGTCTTCCAGCTAACCTTTGTGTATGTGGAAAACAATTTAGAGGTTGATGAGGTAGATATGTGATTTATACATCATTAATAAGGGCATTTTACGGGCAATTTATTTTGTTTTCTTCTTTACCTTTGCGTTTTCATGATTTCTCCTAAACCGATTTTTTTTTGTACTACTTGGCATGCAAACAAGCTTACGGCCCACCTGATGGAAAGCAGTTACCGTAGCCTATGGACGTCTGCAATACCAGAGGCATTATACACGCGTTGCCGACCCTGACACATAAAGATGAAAAGTCTCATGTGCCTGTAATTTCATCGGCACCCGTACCCTTCAAACCGAAACATTGTAATGCGAACACTACTGCTTACTACTACTTTATGAAGCCGTACTCGAGCAGATGGACCGTCTGCAGTCCATGTTACATTCCGTGGACAGCTGCCATGAAACCTACGAGGTGTTGCTTCAGGAAAATAAAGACTTACAGCATGAGCTTGCGGAGTGCAGATGTAAACTAGAACATTTAGAGTCGAAGCATGTGCCCTCAAATAATAATTATAGGAGTCTGGATTTACAGACCGAACTCATGGCCAGTTGTTCTAACATCTCAATGATAGATCTCACTACGCCAAATTGTAAAAGTAAATTTCTACAATTGAAAGGGAGTAAAAGAATAAAAAAATATGTAAGGCTAAGTAATTTTATAAAAAAAACTGAGAAAAAGCTTAAAAAGCATAAAAATGTCCTGAGTTATGCAAAGCATATAAAGCAAAAATGTAATATGAATGAGGAACTTAATTCCTGCTATAATTTGATTGGACGTAATTCAAAAGAGTTACTTGATATGTCAGAGGTAATCAAAAGTTTAGAAACATCACTTCATGATGTAACGTGTAAATATAAAAAAGCTGAACAAGAAGCATCTGACAATATTCAGAAAATGAATAATATCGTAGAGATACTGAGTGATGATAGCACATATGTACAAGTATGTAATAGTAGCGCACAGACGGACCTTCCTGTATCAGAGCCTTCTGGATCAGCTTTAGGTGCTTTAATACACATGGCACCATGTGCATCGCAGAGACAAGCTAAACCTACTGTTCAGGTTGAAGTAGTTTCCACACCTGGTACGCAGTCTCCGGTTAGACAGGTAAAATCCTGTCGGTAGACCCGGAAGACTGTGGTGTTTTCAGATAAGATAGGTGTTGGGATGGGTTTGCTTCTTAGTGATCTGTTAGGGCAAGTTGTGACAAATAATTGCTTTCCAAATGCCCCTATTCACAAACTTATAGATTCTATAAAGAGGGAGGATTGCTTTGACAACGACACCACTTTGTTAGTACAATTAGGTGAGAGTAGTGGTGTCATGCGATTAGATATTATTAAGCTGGTTGAGACTTTGCTACACAAGTTAAATTCAGGATTGGGAAAATTAATTTTATGTGCTTTCCCTTACTCAAAATCTTTGAGTGCCAAAGACAATCAAAAAATATGGAATCTTAATTTAATGCTATATAATTTGACATGTCGTCATAGAGACGTTTTGTATTTTGATACTAATAATTTTATTAGTAATTTTGTTTTGACAAGAGATACTGTGTACCTGAGTAGACATAGTAAATTAATAATTGCTAAATTGTTAGCATTTAATATTTTTGATCCCGTTATAAGTACTATAACGCAGTTCACCGACAAGCCCGTAGTTAGTAGTAGTACTAATGAGGGCAAACAAGTAGGAGTAGCTGACAGTCATTTAAACTGACGAGTTCGACAATGAGACAGCCGGGCACGTTAAATGTAGTACATCAAAACGTGCAAGGCCTTCCCAGCAAAATCTTAGAATTAGAATTATTTTTAATCCGTTTTAATGTTGATATTATGTGTGTAACTGAACACTGGATGTTACAATTTGAGTTACTCCCTTATTATGAGAATTATAATATTGTAAGTTCATACAAACGCAAGAACGCCATACGTGGGGGTTCCTTAATTGTTGTTCGAAATACTTTAAAATGCAAGGAACGTAAAGATGTTGCAAATCTCACTATTGAGAGGACTATTGAGCTATCTTGTGTTGAGCTAGAGCGGCATATCATTGTAAGCGTTTACCGTCCCCCTGACGCGGACTTCGCATTATTTGAATCCACTATGGAAGAAGCATTGCTTAAAACTTTTGTTCGTAATAAAATGCTAATAGTCTGCGGAGATTTCAATATAGATATTCCGGTTAATCCTCTATCTGAGAGGCTGCTTAATTTATTTAAATGCTTTAATTTATATCACCTCTTCGAAGAACCTACAAGGGTGACACTAACAACATCCACCTGTTTAGATAATATTTATTGCAGTAGTGTTCCAATTAATAAATCAGTAATTAAACATTTCACCTCAGATCACTATGGTCACAGTGCTATATTTACTTGTAATTTTGTAGATGAACCTAAGGAATTCACTTATCGGCCTATCACAAAAAGTCGCATTAAGAAGTTCCAGGGCAGTATTTAACTCAAAATGCCCCTTGTACCGTGCGTAGATGATCCGAATGACCTTTTTACTAGTTTGTTTAAGTTGATATGTGAGGAACATAGTGAGATATTTAAGTTAAAAAAATGTAAAGCTAGAGCTAATGTCGGGTTAGCTGATTGGGCTACAACCGGTATTTATAGAAGTAGGAATAAATTATATGAACTCTATGCGGCTAGAGAATCAATGTTGCACGATCCATCGTTTATCTTGTACATAAAGAACTATTCCAAGACCTTCAAAAAAGTTTGTCATGCAGCAAAATCATTGCATTTGAGAAATAAAATAGAAAAATCAGCAAATAAAATTAAGACAACTTGGAAATTAATAAATAATGAAACAGGTAAAGCTAAACCTCGTAGTAAACAAATTAATTTAAACGTAAACAATACAACATTATCAAATAATACTGAGGTCGCAAATGCCTTTGATAGTTTTTTCTCTAGTATACCTAATTTTGTGACTCAATCTTTAAAATCAACGGCCTCTGGAGCATCTACTTTATTGGAATTAAGTGTTGATAAGTGTGAGGTCGCGTTTAGTTTCAGATACGTTAATGCCAATGATATTGTTAAGACATTTAAGTCACTTAATATTAAAAATACTGAAGACCTTTGGGGAATATCTACAA
The DNA here is from genome assembly GCA_951392215.1 of Epirrita christyi. Taxonomy (NCBI): domain Eukaryota; kingdom Metazoa; phylum Arthropoda; class Insecta; order Lepidoptera; family Geometridae; genus Epirrita; species Epirrita christyi. The sequence continues at coordinate 3,495,010 of OX595842.1, read as the reverse complement.
AGGTGTTAGGTGTTATAATTATTGATATTGCGCCGTGTATGGCCTACATTTTCAATGGATGTGTTGACGAGGGAGTCTTTCCTGATCTTATGAAACATAGTAAATTAATTCCTTTGTTCAAGTCTGGTAACGAAAAAGATCCAGGTAATTATAGGCCAATTTCTATATTGCCTGCGTTAAGTAAAATCTTCGAGAAACTTATTCTTACTCAGTTATTGTCACACTTTAACCTCCACGGACTTCTTCATAGTCATCAATTTGGATTTACTAAGGGTCGTTCGACAGCCGATGCTGGTACCATGCTCTTAGAACACATATTTGAAGCATGGGAGAACTCGCAGGACGCGATCGGAGTTTTCTGCGACCTGTCCAAAGCTTTTGACTGCGTGAGGCATGATACTTTAATTTCCAAGTTAAAACATTATGGCATACAAAATCAGGCAATTAATCTTGTAAATTCTTACTTATCCAATAGGGTCCAAAAAGTTGATGTTGGTGGTGAAAGGTCTTCAGGATCGACTATTGTCATGGGGGTGCCACAGGGTTCAATACTAGGCCCTTTTTTATTCCTAGTTTACATTAACGATCTCCCTTTTTTTGTGAAAGACATATGTGACATAGTTCTATTTGCTGACGATACTTCTTTGATTTTCAAAGTTGATAGATCTAAATCTAATTACGATGATATAAATGATTCACTATCGCGTGTTCTTGAGTGGTTCACAGTTAATAATCTTTTGCTTAATGCTAAAAAAACGAAATGCATCAAATTCACATTGCCTAATGTAAAACATTATCCAACTAATATTAAAATAAATGGGGAGACACTTGATCTTGTCAAGTCTACCATTTTCTTAGGGCTTAATATTGATGCAGGGTTGCAGTGGGCACCACAAATTGTGGCTCTTGCTGGTAGACTTAGTTCCGCTGCATATGCAGTTCGTATAATAAGGCAGCTTACTGATGAAGCTACAGCTAGGCTTGTTTATTTTAGCTACTTCCATAGTGTTATGTCATATGGTATCATACTGTGGGGTAAAGCAGCAGATATCCAAGCTATTTTTGTCTTACAAAAACGGGCAATACGTGCCATTTATAAAATGAAGTCGCGTGACTCCTTGAGGGAGCGTTTCAAAGAAATCAATATTCTTACAGTAATATCGCAATATATCTATGAAATATTATTACATACACATAAACACTTGGATAGTTTTATGATAAAAAGTGACGTGCATGGTATTAACACGAGAAATAAACACAAACTAAATAATAGGAGAATAGTAAAGTACGTGGTGTATAGTCGTAATTTTTCTAAAATGATACCAAGCCACGATAATTTCAATTCTATCAATTCTACAAACTAAATATACCAAAATTTCGATTAAAGAAAGTAAGTGGGTCTTTTATGGGGAATTCTGTACGGTTCTAAAATAAACTTCCAGAAGGTGCATTTAAACTTCCTGTTCGAAGATTTAAATCCTACATAAAGATGAATCTAATTAAGAAAGCGTATTACACTTTTGATGACTATATTAATGATAAAGCCGCGTGGCCTGATGTCGCTCTGCCCCTCGACTGCTAAAATGGAAATTTGCAATATCTGTACTTACCTATTTACATGTTTGTATTAGATTATTATTTATAAGTATAACAAGCGTAGCGTGTGCTGTCTTGCATATATTTGCTGATGTTTATTTACCTTTGACTACCTTCCTAAGGTTTTTAAGTTCTCATTTACTATGTATCAGCAACTCCTTGCTCCGAGGCACCACACAGGCGCTTCTCACCTAGTGGTAAGACGGACCATTTATGTAAGCCAAGCCGAGTTTGTTGCCTGATTCTTCTAGGCTTGGTCGCGTTGGAACAGGAGTAATTTAATTTTATATAAGACGATTCAAAATGATCCTTGTGATTTCAATGAATAAAGTTCTTTTTGACTTTGACTTTGACTTTGGCGGTAGAAATAGGTACGGTGGTATTACTTCCCCGGACGAACTCTTTCACAAGAAATTCTACTACTAACCAACTACAACTACAACTAACTTTTTGCTGTTTTAGCAATGATATTATTTAAGTCAATGTGTTTTAGTATGCAATTATTATCTTGAAGAACCCTTTCCAATATTCCAGTTGGTATGTAATAACCTCAAGGATTATACAATGTGTTTCTACAACAATTATTCCACACACTATAATTTAAAAACTCCAGCGGAAACAACCAATTCATAACTTTAAAAACGTTAATTTGTTACGCAAAAAAACCTACTTACTAAAGTTGAGCACGTATCTAGTTTTTTTACTAGTTTCTATGTAAATGAAGCGAGACGTTAAGCGTAAGATGAATATTGTGGTTTGTTATTCATCCGGTGTATCATCTTAAATGTGCCAGCCTCATTAGTGTAGTCTGGCTTTGGACTGGGACTAATGATTTTCGGTCAGGCTTTATTACGTTTGGACGATGATGTCGAGTAATTATAAAAGCTTCTAAGATTAATGTTTATGACCATACAAGAGCCTCGGCTTGTCATTAAAACTTAAAAACCTTCGGGAAAACAATAGCCCAACAGTGACTGAAAACGCAATGAAATCTGTTCAGGGGGCTTAGTATGGGTTTTGATAGTTTTCGAAACTATATGTCAAAGTCAAAAAGAATTTGATTCATTGAAATCACAAGGATCATTTTGAATCGTCTTATAAACTAAAATGACTCCTGTTCCAACGCGACCAAGCCTAGAATAATCAGGCAACAAACACGGCTTGGCTTACAAAAATGGTCCGTCTTACCACTAGGTGAGAAGCGCCTGTGCGGTGCCTCGGAGCAAGGAGTTACATAGTAAATGAGAACTTAAAAACCTTAGGAAGGTAGTCAAAATTAAATAAACATCATATGAAGTTTCGTTTCCATTCAATACATTTACTGACAGCGTCCTTAGTTTTCTTCTCGTTTTCGCTAGGGGCGCTGCAAGTTAATGTATGGAAGGAAACGAAACTTCATAGTTACGTAAACTATCAAAACCTGCACTAAGCCCCCAGTAGTTTCCCGAGTTTTTAGTATCATCTACCTAGCTGAAACAAATGAGAACTTTGTGACGTAGTGTGACGTAAAAAGTTTTTTGTATGCCGTGGTGTGTCCAGCCTATGAATAGACTCCTCCTTCTCCTCCCGTGGATTTATTAAAAGCCTTACTAAGGGATTACACCAGGGGATGGGCAGTAGCATCTACTTATCACCAAACTCGACCTCTGTAGTGCGGCGGGCGAAGGTTCGCCTGCGACGCAGGAGGTTGCGGGTTCGATTCCCGCCTCGGAACAAATATTTGTATGATCTGCAGATATTTGTTCAGGGTGTTCTGGGTATTTTTCTATATATAATAAAAAATATCTATCTATGTATTAAGTATATCAGTTATCTAGTACCCATAACACAAGCTCTGCTTAGCTTGGGGCTAGATAATGTTGTGTGAAATTTCCAGCATTTATTTATTATTTATTTATTTTAATTTTAAACTGTGATCACCAATTCGTTATTTGCCATAATCACCACACGCTTGGCAGCCGGATTGGTGATCGGTGATTGGTGAGTTTGGTATTAAGTATTTAGGTGGATGCTGCTGCCCATACAACTAGCGTAATCCTTTAGTCGCCTTTTTCGACATCTACAGGAGGAGTTGGAGGAGTCCCATTCTTAGGCCGAGACTACCACGACGATAATAATAATAATTATAAGCCATTATAGATAAATTCAAACAATGAAAATCAATTCATAATTGGCGGAGTAATCGCGTAACAAACATACAAAAAAAAACCTACAGCCGAATTGAGAACCTGCTCCTTTTTTGTGAAGTCGGTTTAAAACCTCGCATTATGAACAGCATCAGAATGCCTTATTTTCGCCTGCCCTCTGAAAAGTTAGATGTCACAGGATTGGCTAGTTAAGTTTTATTGATACCAATAACCGAGTACATTGCGTGGAAGGGACAGAATAAGGGTACATCCGCGACCTCCAGACTGCGCCCGTCAGACAAGGGCGCCAGTGTGCCCTTGCACTGCACCTAGTTACAGCTTAACAAGAGAAAAGCTGATTCAATCCGATGAAGGTTGCGCCTATAGTAAAATGCTTATAGTAGGTAAATAATAATAATAAATAAATAAATAAATGCTGGACATTTCATACAACATTATCTAGCCCCAAGCTAAGCAGAGCTTGTGTTATGGGTACTAGATAACTGATATAATTAATACATACATTACATAGATAGATATTTTTTATTATACATAGAAAATACCCAGAACTGAAGATTGTACAAATATTTGTTCCGAGGCGGAAATCGAACCCGCAACCTCCTGCGCCGCAGGCGAACCTTCGCCCGCCGCGCCACAGAGGTCGTCCTGAGATTTGAAACTTATTCAAGTATATCAAGTTCCTAGAGTATTATATGCATGGATTTAAGTAGCGGCACGTAAGTCTAGCGCTGAATGAAACGTGGAGGGAATAGTTGCGCATGGGGACTGTCGCGCACGCAATACAATTATTATAACATAGATAGAGATTCCAAGATACTTTTGACTTCTGCGCAATAACGGTCAGCGCTGGAGTTTCGTGCCGCTACTTATACTATATACATAAATATATTAAGAGCAAAAATAATCAAAAATTCAGTAGAACAATATTTTGTAGGTAGAAAAAAAAGATAAAGTTACCTCTATCTTTTGGCTAATTTACTTTGTTTCGATATATGGTGCACGTTATTAGATATTTTTTGTTATAAATTTATTAATCCAAGCGCTGGTTTATAATAATTGTGTCTCGTCATTGACCGCTTCGATGTTAATAATCTATTGGTCATAAAAAGATCAATTGGTATATTTACCGCTCAATCAGAATCTTGCCGTGCAGTAATAAATTAAGGGTTCCAAATATTGCTGCTCACTTAAGAGTATTTGAGGATCACTTTATTATTTCCCAATGGCAATAGCCAGCTGTTATGTTTCAGAGCTGTGACATACCGTCCGCCCTTCGCCTGCTTATGGGCATAATTCACTGCTTGCAAGACTAATCTTTTAATATTCGTGTGCTTTATCGGCCTTCATTTGCATTAATGAACTTTACCAAATGTAGCTTTTAAATTTATGTATAATGGATAATACAGATATTCAATTTTCATTATTAATTGTATTTCAGACGTAGAATATCGATAAAATTTAAGTCTATGTATATTAGGTATGTATGAATGTTAGGTAGATAGATAGATAGAAGATAGAAAATACTTTATTGCACACCATGAACATAACAATTCAACAAAAACAAAAATCTTAATATGATGAACAATGGGCGGTCTTATCGCTAAGTAGCAATCTCTAACAGACAACCTTTGGAAGGAATGGACTGTACGTAGTAGAAGGGGTACTAATAGTGTACTTACATAGATTATATAGGTACAAGCATTGGTATTCAATGGGGGAGGCCTCGTTCAGGATGATATAGATAATGATAGATATAGGTACTTATCACAAAACGAAAAAGGTCTGATCCTTCTTCCGTTGTGCCACTGGTTGGTCACTTTGATTTAGCAAGAAAGTGATGGCGCTATTACTCATTTACACCGGGAAGAGAATAAGGTATATTATTTGTGCCGCTCAGAAGTAACTGGCGTAAGCGACCAATGATAAAACTTCGTTTTGCTTAAAAAGTAGTGAATACAAAAAAAAACTTTTTATATTCATTTAAATACTGAGATTAGCTACCGAATATTATAAAAATTACCAATATTTTCTAGATTAGAAGGATGGATGTAAAACGGGTTTTACAAGAACCGATTTCAAAAAATCAACTTTTGAGAAAAGTTTCACCAATCGTGTTTCTGTTTTTGATTTATTTAGATTACATCCTCATGTAATCACTATATTATCATAAAGTTTGTAACCTATACCGTTACTGAGCGAGCATGTTACGCAGCGCTTCGTTAATGCGATCATATTTTCTTAACGAAGGTAGATTTATGGTTTCAGGATTATGGATTGGTTAAGTATCGTGTTTTACCCTTCCCTATTAGAGTTTTGCCAAGTTGGCGAAAGGGGTGGGTTTGTTGACATTAATCCCATTTAGCTCGTCCCTGATATTAAATCAGTACTAACCGGTAGAGTCGAATGTTTGCAGCCCGTTTTGTAGCGAACGGTTATTTAAAATATCAACCTATAATATACGACTTAATAAAGCCTTTTAAATAAAATTATTACTTATTATTATTACTTATTTATCCTTTGAGTAACAATTGATACTTAAATAATTATTAATTTTTAACATACAATTACAAATAATCATCATGCATTTAAACAATATTCATGCACATAAATTTATTATAATTTACATTAATATAAAAAATTAAAAACGAAAAAATTTGTATTTATACATTTTCTATGATAATATATATATAGATGATTACATTGTTAAATATAGGTATTTATTAATATTTTACTCAAGGATCTCTCTCCAAGTAAATGCCTCCTCCAGATTATGCCATTCGTCTCTGTCCATCGCTATCTTTATCCAGTCAGTTCCTGCAGTTTCTTTAAGTTCGTCTTCCCACCTTTCTAGTGGTCTACCTCTTTTTCGTTTACCGGCTGGACTGCGTCAAGTTGTCACAATTTTCGTCCACTTCTTGTTGCTACAGTACACAAAAACAAAAGGTTTGTTTTCCAAAATCAACTTTCGAGCTAGATAGTTCGAGGTTATATTAAAAATTACAAAACGTCTCTGGTGCTTTTCAAACCAGGCAGCTCCCTAGTTTAGCAATAGTTTACAAATTGTTAGTTAATGCGTGGTGCAAGTTAGAATTTCAACATCTCGATTGTGATGTGACACTTTCATAGTCAGATTGATATACTTTGGAAGTTTGTGTAGTAGCGTGAGAATTGATTTCGGAAAACCAATCATCTTCTTTCGTGTTATAATATACAAAATATCAATAATTGGTCTAAACTCAGCCTTAAACCATCGTTCGTAATGAGACAGGCTAGGTCTTTCAATGATTTCAAATGGAAATTTTAATCTATAGTATTCTAGATTCACATCTCATTCTTTTCTTTATTCTTTATTGCACACATACATAATATGAACACAAGACAGAATGAAAGAACATATACAAAGGTGAGCTTAACTCTAAAATGAGTTTTCTTCCAACAAACTTCTGAGGCTAGAGAGTGGTGTAGAGGTAGGTCTTACTTGATTGGTTTTGTTTTAATCCTGCCCTCTGCAAGGAACATCGGAAGTTACGCTTCTAAACAATATTAAGTAAACGTGACTTGCATTGCATGTGTTCGTTATACTACTTAACTTATCTATTCAATTTAACTACTTACTAAATGCTTATGAATATTTCATTCGCGATAATAAAAACAAAGTTGCATTCGTTGTCATTGATTTATCGCCCGCCCTGTCTCAATATATCTGTTTCATAATGACATCTTAGAGATGCAACAACTATCTGCCGATTTACGACTGAATGGAATACAAATGAGGATTGAGTGGATAGTTTCTTAATATTGGCCAGTCATAGCGAGGTTTATTGCCTCGTAAACCTGGCTCGTGCGGAGAAAACGCATAACTTCGTATTATGTTACAATTTCACTGTCGACCTCCTCCATTATATCTAATGCGTTTAGATTTCAATACTTATCAGGAGTTATGTCCACAATTTGGTCCTTTTGTTAAAGTTGTTTTACTGTTCTTTTCACCCAATACATAACGCATTAGGCACCCTCAATGAAAGCGGTTTAAAGATTATAATAAAGGCATTTTGAATTCTACTCGTCTAATCATCGAGTAAAGGAAAGTTTGTAAGTAATCGATTCGATACGCACGCAGTCTTTTCGACTGCGTGATTTTCAATTGCGAACTTCTATTGTCGCTTTTAGCGTAAACGTGTAGTTTCGCGTTTAGAACGGTAAGCAAGCCAACCATTTGAGAAACCATAACGCGAACGTTTAACGTACTGCTAGTGAAAGTGCAGGCTTTGAGCGGGCGGCGCCAATCAAAATCCCATTAGCCCGTTGTGCGGCGCAAGCGCATCTAAACACAGTGCTGCTTTTTGTGCAGCGTTTGTTATCGTTAGTTTCTTTTATTGTTGAAATTCCTCGTAGCTTTTTCAAGTTTCATAGAGACAAATGAGCTCAGTGGTACATGGCAATACCAATAAATGTGTTTTATGATGTGTATGCAATTGCATGTTTATTTTATGATATTGTACTACCTAACTGTCCTTTTATCGCGTAAGTGTTGGTTGCTCTATTTCAAACTATTGAGACTTCAATTTTGTTATGAAAAATAATAGGTTTTGTATTGAAGTTGTCACAAGTGCAAGACGCTTGTTTGCCATACAATTGATATATGCTTCACGCGTTATCAGCAGTGTTCTGTATATTTTCATCGATCGATGGTACAAACAAGTATAAAAAGAGTACCTATGTTTTTATATCGATACGTTCAGCAAATGAAGCGTAACTGACAATTTACACTATAAAGATTACCGTAAACAATAGGTTGTTATCTGTTAAACGGTCTCTTGCGCTCGCGCAACGGAAGCGCAATTACGCCAGCATTCACCGGAAGCATGTTAACTGCGTCAAAAGCGGTGAATAGAAAAGTATACGGGGCCGTTGAAAAAAGTTTACAATAACCACGTGATAAATGAGCCTTCATATGGTATGGAGAAGCAACTTCGGCAAATGATCTCGAACAAATCAGGAGAAAAAACGCGGGAGTGCAACTTAAAAACGTTAAGATACCCTGGTTTACAATGTAAACCACGAATAAGTCAAAAATTCAAAAAGAAAATTGTAAAAAAGTAAAGTAAGTAAGTAAAGAAGTAGTGCTGATACACTGAATAACAAAAAAACAAACAAAGAACGATGAATTGTATAAAAATTAGTCTAGCGAGTCTGCACTGCACACTCAACTGCACCGCAGACATCTTGTGCTTTGCTGCTTGCATTTGACGCATATATTTCTCGATAATATTCCAAGTATTTGACAGCTTATCTCTTGAACGTCTGGATGTAAAGTTATGTCTGCATAGATAGTAGGTGGTATAATGGTCGTATTTTCATGCTGCTCTTTTATCTGACACCTTTATCCTTTGATAGTAGACCGCACGCGTTGACTGAACGGTTAACGCTTGGTAAGCTTCCCATTACTGGCGCCCTTGTTTTATTTATTGACTCTGGTGCTCTTTATATTGAGTCTATCAGCAATATGTCACACAGTATAAATTATGGTAGAATGACTAAAAAGAGATGAATGGACTGTGTGAAAGATGATATGTGTAGGAATGGTGTAAGTACTGATATGACGGAAGATATGGAAGAATGGAAGAAAAGAACATGTTGTGCCGCGACCCCACTTAAGTGGGATAAGGGCAGGGAGATGATGATGATGATGATGACCATGCAAAAGCATGTCCGTGCAAAAAAGAAAAAAGAAAAGACAAAAAAAGAAAAAAAAATTATTGCTACATAAAAAACTTAAAACTATAACAAGTGTAATATATAAGAGAGCACAGTTATTGTACCTACCTAGCTCTTTATGAAGAGATGCTTAACTAAAGCGATGAATGTCTGATGATCCCCACACTAGGCAAAGCCTGTATCGTGAGGACCAGGATAAGATTACCAGTAGAACCACAACAGACAAAAAATAAATAAAAATTTTTTTTTTTTCCAAAACGTTATTACAAAATATGAGTGTTATGTTATGCTAGTTATTTCAAGGTACCTATTAGAACTTCAGAGTCGTCATACGAAAGAGTCAACAACCATTTCTGAACAGTTTTAGCTTCGCGGACAGAAAAACATTTGACTTAACGTGCCACAGTTTTTGACAACTGCAACAATCCCAACGGCTCCATTGGTGATTTGGTTTTGAGTCCGATGAAAATACTCACCTTTATTACCTTGGTATCTTATAAAATACGTATTTAATCTATTACCAGACTTGGCAGCTTTCTATAACCCTTACCTAACATCCTCGATCGGCAGCCGTCTAGCTCATACTTTGCAAAGATAAAAATCTAAAGGAATGGAAACGAAAATGTGGTCAATAACGATAATTAGCTTGCAAATACTATATTTACCCACTTTCGAATGTAATGGCAGAGTAATGGTTTTTCTCGTAGCCGCAACTGGTACCCTGGTATTAGCACCTCGTGTAACGAAGGTCACGTGAATGTTTATTGACTCTTTGTCACTATGTCACGAAGTGCCCAGTCATTCTTTTTCTGAGTGTTTCTTTGACACTGTCACATTCTTACGCTTAGTAAGCGAAAGTGTGCTTAAGTACTGTTTTATTGATTTCCAATTTTGTTAACTAATAAATAACTAAGTGCCGCTTCAAAGACTACTTTCTGAGGCGTTCAATTTCGTTATTTTGTTCGGAAAATTATAATACCTACCGGCATCTGTATTTTCTGCTCAGTACGGGCACGGAGCGTCTTGGAGATAAAAGTGAAAAGGTTATTTAGGTAACCGTTCTCAACCCTCTTCAGGAGGTAAGATTAGGGTCGCGCTTATTTAGCAATAAACAAAATTGCCCAAGTGTGATTTAGAGATCAGTATCGTAAGCACTTTTCTTACCTGGAATCCTGAGAATATTATAAAAGTAAAAGATGGATGGGTGGACGAATGTTTGTTACTCTTTCACGCAAAAACTACTTACGGATTTATTTTCTGCCTTTATGTCTTCGTTCGTTTTCCCTAACATGGTCGCCAACCCGAGAGCACTCGAGACCTGTAGGCCTAGTGTGAGCATCGCGTTTACGTGGCAACCGCGTAAACGCGCGTTTGTTGAGTAACCGGCAAAATTAAAGAATACTTACGTAAAAACTGCGGAGTCAGAGTAGTTTTTACGTGTACTTTAATTTTGCCGGTTACTCAACAAACGCGCGTTTACGCGGTTGCCACGTAAACGCGATGCTCACACTAAGCCTACCGATAAACGAATCGAGATCGACAACGTTTTCTCACCTCGCGGTGATATTATGTTTTGTGTGCCATGTTAGCCCTATTGTTTATAGCCTTGATTACTATAGGTTTCGAAAGGCGATACAGTATGTTCTATTATTGCGTGAACATTATGCATTGGAACTATATCATGTTTCGCACCTGCATCGTTAAAGATGAGTGAAAGCGCGCAGATTCAATGACCCCTGCGTCTGCGTCGCGTGCCTAGACAAAATCAAACAATCCACTCTCGCTCTCGAATGGATGCGTTAACCGTGGTTATTACGTGTTGCTACTGTTACACTATTATACATACACTTTTGAAGGGAAAGTAATTACCAAGCTAACGCTGAACTGGTTTGGGTCTGACCATGCGGATGTGGACCGGTGACGCTTCATTAGAAATCGGTTATGTCATCGGTACCAAAATTTGGTACGGAGTGTCCTGCTTACATAAACGTACTAGCTGTCCTGCCCGTGACTTCGTCTGCGACCAATTTTCAAAAGTCTAATATGTCCAGATAAATAGAACGTACTTCACGGTGAAATCTAAGCCTTACTTTGAAATCTTCCCTGTCTCTCTCTAATACGCGTGTTTTAAAATTTTTGTGACAGTGACAGGGAAGATTTCAAGGAAAGGCTTAGTCACCGTGAAGTACGTTCTATTTATCTGGACCTTAGACAACAATTTTTACTTATTTTTTCTTATCCGAACCCAATAAGAAAATAACTTTTACATTTGGCAGACAACCCGACTTTTCAAAATAACATCTAATTTTAATTTTAATAATGTAATATTTTATGTTGAAACGCGTTGTCGTAAGACTCAATTCAGTTTTATATAATATTTTCCAAACAAACTTTAAACTTAATAGGTAAGTTATTAATAAAAAAACGGGGTGTGGCTGTGTCGGGGACACGACCGTGTGTTGACGAGGGAGTCTTTCCTGATCTTGTTGACGAGGGAGTCTTTCCTGATCTTATGAAACATAGTAAATTAATTCCTTTGTTCAAGTCTGGTAACGAAAAAGATCCAGGTAATTATAGGCCAATTTCTATATTGCCTGCGTTAAGTAAAATCTTCGAGAAACTTATTCTTACTCAGTTATTGTCACACTTTAACCTCCACGGACTTCTTCATAGTCATCAATTTGGATTTACTAAGGGTCGTTCGACAGCCGATGCTGGTACCATGCTCTTAGAACACATATTTGAAGCATGGGAGAACTCTCAGGACGCGATCGGAGTTTTCTGCGACCTGTCCAAAGCTTTTGACTGCGTGAGGCATGATACTTTAATTTCCAAGTTAAAACATTATGGCATACAAAATCAGGCAATTAATCTTGTAAATTCTTACTTATCCAATAGGGTCCAAAAAGTTGATGTTGGTGGTGAAAGGTCTTCAGGATCTACTATTGTCGTGGGGGTGCCACAGGGTTCAATACTAGGCCCGTTTTTATTCCTAGTTTACATTAACGATCTCCCTTTTTTTGTGAAAGACATATGTGACATAGTTCTATTTGCTGACGATACTTCTTTGATTTTCAAAGTTGATAGATCTAAATCTAATTACGATGATGTAAATGATTCACTATCGCGTGTTCTTCAGTGGTTCACAGTTAATAATCTTTTGCTTAATGCTAAAAAAACGAAATGCATCAAATTCACATTGCCTAATGTAAAACATTATCCAACTAATATTAAAATAAATGGGGAGACACTTGATCTTGTCAAGTCTACCATTTTCTTAGGGCTTAATATTGATGCAGGGTTGCAGTGGGCACCACAAATTGTGGCTCTTGCTGGTAGACTTAGTTCCGCTGCATATGCAGTTCGTATAATAAGGCAGCTTACTGATGAAGCTACAGCTAGGCTTGTTTATTTTAGCTACTTCCATAGTGTTATGTCATATGGTATCATACTGTGGGGTAAAGCAGCAGATATCCAAGCTATTTTTGTCTTACAAAAACGGGCAATACGTGCCATTTATAAAATGAAGTCGCGTGACTCCTTGAGGGAGCGTTTCAAAGAAATCAATATTCTTACAGTAATATCGCAATATATCTATGAAATATTATTACATACACATAAACACTTGGATAGTTTTATGATAAAAAGTGACGTGCATGGTATTAACACGAGAAATAAACACAAACTAAATATACCAAAATTTCGATTAAAGAAAGTAAGTGGATCTTTTATGGGGAATTCTGTACGGTTCTACAATAAACTTCCAGAAGGTGCATTTAAACTTCCTATTCGAAGATTTAAATCCTACATAAAGATGAATCTAATTAAGAAAGCGTATTACACTTTTGATGACTATATTAATGATAAAGCCGCGTGGCCTGATGTCGCTCTGCCCCTCGACTGCTAAAATGGAAATTTGCAATATCTGTACTTACCTATTTACATGTTTGTATTAGATTATTATTTATAAGTATAACAAGCGTAGCGTGTGCTGTCTTGCATATTTTTGCTGATGTTTATTTACTTTTGACTACCTTCCTAAGGTTTTTAAGTTCTCATTTACTATGTATCAGCAACTCCTTGCTCCGAGGCACCACACAGGCGCTTCTCACCTAGTGGTAAGACGGACCATTTATGTAAGCCAAGCCGAGTTTGTTGCCTGATTCTTCTAGGCTTGGTCGCGTTGGAACAGGAGTAATTTAATTTTATATAAGACGATTCAAAATGATCCTTGTGATTTCAATGAATAAAGTTCTTTTTGACTTTTTTACGGGAATACGAAATTAAGTGACGCAGCGAAACGATCTCAAAACAGCAGCGCTTCACTCCACTCACTTCCTCACTCAACGTAACGAATTCTTTGGTCCTTTTGCTATCGATTGGTGTTATTAAATTTTGGATGTAGGTGATAGATATTTTCCTCCTACTTTAAATTGTATCCCCCGATTTTGTTACCATCAGTTTTCTGAATCGCCTCCCACTATGAAAGCAATTTAATTATGTATTATTATGCGTATTCATGTCAAAAACGATTTTAAAAATTTTAAATGTCTTTCACGAAATTGGTAGCCAAATATTTCAAGTTAAGGCTTGAGTTCTGTAGCTCTGAGGATGACTTACCACTTTTTGGTTTCGCTTAAAATAATCCTATCAATATAGGTTGGAATATTTGGCATATAGTACAGTCAAATTAGGTGATTTTTTGCAAAAGTGTGGAACTAATTAGATGTAGTCATGAAAACTTTTCTAATTGTTTTGTATGGCTTAAAAATCACCTCTAATAATAAGCATCAGTAATTTCACCCTCCGGAACAGGGTGAAATAGGGTCAAACCTTAAAATATCCGTAACTTAATGGGGGAAATAGAAGTAGTCGGTGCAATTTGGCATAGACTTTGAACCGTTATGATCTACATTTGCACCAAGTATTTTTTAAATCCGACATACGGAACATACAAAAAAAAATCATTTACAAAAAAACTTTTTGTGGTTATTACGGCTCCGGGAAAATTAAGGTAGTCGGTGCAAATTGATATACTTATCAGAAAAATGTTCGAAATACATTACCAGGTTTTCACCATGGTTCGTCGCACGGAAGGCACTTTTCCATATTTTATTGTCGCTCTACTTCGGGGAAAATTAATGTAGTTCTGGAAATTGACTTAAACTTATTCATTTAATTAGTACTACATCCGCCGGAAGTTTTATACTTGTTTTTTTTACGGAAGATGCATTTGTTCAACACTGTGTTCCCTACATGCACGTGGTTTTTATTAAAATCATAATGCACTAAGACAGTCTCTCTATACGTAATTTAACTTGCATCAAGTAATTTCTTTCTATTTTAAAATTTACGGCCTTTTTAAGTTTGTACCTATTATTTAAAAGGGTTCCGTAAGCGCCAGGAACGCTGCAAACCTAGGTTAAGCTTCTTTTCGTGTCATCTAACGTTTCCATAAGAATCCACGACTACACGACTTAGGTCCACACTTTTTGCTAATTTGCCTGTACTAATACTGTGGGCAGATTATTCATTTTATTGATATCATACCTCTGATTGTGGTTTTTTCTCTGCCTCTGATAAATTGATTACCACGATACCCCCTAGACTACACCAAGGTCCTGACGAGAGTAGAGCTTTGTTATGGCTACTATTGCAATAATACACAATACATCTTTTCCAACGATCAAAACATTAGAGATATCGTGTTTCCTAGTTTCTAGTATTTTTATATGCTTCGATTTCAGTCTTTGTTATTCGCCTTTTGCGTCTGTCCTCTCCTATTGTTCATAAAAAAGACTGTATACGTTTCAAAGTCATTTATTTTGTTTTTCACCCTCAACCCTTATAAAAGGTCGACAGTTGCTGTGTGTGCATTTTGTGTTGGAAATTTTAAAACAAGTATTCTCACTCTCTGCCGGCAGGGTGTTCCATAAAAATGACATATGGCCATGTGACTGCTCCATTGACCACTCAAATCAATCACTCTTCTGTTTTATCTCCATTATTTTGTCTGGAAGCCTAAAATATAATAAGATATGAAATATATATATATATATACCTAAGATAAAAAATACTTATACTTAATCAATAAATTGTTATCGGTCACGGGTTTTATTATGTTATTCAAAATGATTTCCTAATGCTTAATATTAGTAAGTACGCAACCGTTGTAAATGGCTTTTGTTTTGTATGGTATGTTATATATCGATTTAAATGTTTTTTTACTGTTTCGTTAAATTATGACATGTGTAACTTGTTTATAATCTTGCACAATCGCGTCGAATCGCGCCTCAAAACTTTCATGCATGATGAAAGTTTGCTTGTTATATGAATATGCTAAATGAATTCGAGTACTTACATTTATTTATCAACACGTGGAATCATCCAAAGCCTCTTGATACGTTTGAGTTTATAATGAACTTTATTACAAAGCTGTAAGGTTGATTCAGAGGTACCTATGCTTAACGATTTTGGTATGGAACCGCAGACGTTTTGTGGTTGCGGCGCGTATACGACACATTTACGAAATCGAAGTTTGTAGAGAGTAGGTGAGTCATCAGGTTCACTTTCACTCGCCCCCGTACACCGGAAAAGGCAATCGGGGGTTTTGTTTATGCATTGAGGAATGGGAGGGTTGCAAACAATGGGGGTGCCTTGTATTTATGTGAAGAAAAGAAAACCGGTAAAACCGAAGTCTTATTCGTACGTACCTATTGTGTAAGACATGTAGGTTACTACTCTATATTTGAAGTTCTATCGTCTTCTAGTGATCTGGGGGTGATAAAACCTGTCTAAAAACTGTAGAAGACGTATGCAGAAACCGTATTCAAATTGGATAAGCCGTTTTGGATCTAAGTGGTTGAGTACGTTGATGTACAAACAAACACCTAATAACAACACCTAAAACCTTTTACTTTGAACTTATAAGTACCTATTTATCGCCTCCGTTCCGTCAAAAGCGTAGACTGGTAGAGTACGTTTGTGTACCAATGTGAACGTAGGTAGATATACATTTAAATAAACAACTGTTCAATATTTTCATGTGTAAAGATTAAAGAAAACATGTTTAAATAAGCTGAATTTGGCTTAGAATTAGACTAAAAAGTTTACTCCAAATTACTTAAAAAAAATGTACCAACCATGTTGTTTTTATAACTTTCAACAAAATAAATACTGAGACACCGTACCGAGTAGTTTTAAAAACATTTTACGGCCCAATAAAACTATTTTACCAACAAAAAGTTTTTCGTAGGTATCGTACAATTTATTAAGGACATTTTTAGGGCACATTTAAAGATTCCGGGTGTGTTATGTCATGTAGGTGACAAATAGTAGATTGTATCATAAGGGAGCAAAATAATATTTTTACGGCGAGGGCGCTTTTTTGAATCCAGAACGAAGTGAGGGATTCTAGAGTAGAATCCCGAGCATAGCGAGGGATTCTTTAGTAGAATCCCGAACGTAGCGAGGGATTCAAAGTACGTCGCCCGAGCCAAAAATATATTTTGCGCCAGAGTGTTACACTCTACTTTTCATCACCCACTATGAGAAAATAAAAGGCGCCTCATATTTTATTTCAAAACAAAACCATGAATTTCTAACAATCCGTGAATAACTTATCATTTAAAAAAAAGACTTCCGCCGTTGTATTCGACTAAATATTTGGATGAAAAAAAAATTATGAAAGAACCATAGTGGTGAAAGGATTATGATACTTTCTGAATGCAAATGCTTGGTTTGTTGCTGAAAATATCAAAATCGCCATATGTATGCCTACAATATTTGAGGAGTTCCCTCAATTCCTCGTGGATTCCATCATCAGAACTGGATTCTGAAAAAAATGGGACCAATCTGGAAGTATATCTATTCAAATAAAAAAAGAATTTTCCAAATCGGTTCATAAACGCCGGAGATATGAGGTAACATTAAAAAAAATACAACCGAATTTAGAACCTCCTCCTTTTTGTAAAGTTGGTTAAAAATGACGAAATCGCGGGCCGTCGTTTCTAATTTGTTTTTTTTTATTCAGCCGGTGGCGCGACTATGGGCCGTCGTACCAGCCAGTATTTATTTAAACAATATTTGCGTTCGCCTTCTTTGGCGCTGAACACTAAGATGATCCAAATTTAAAAAGGGCGCGGAAAAGATAATTGCGGCGCACTTATTTGTGTTTGATTCTTTTCAAGATGTTCCAAATTCAAAAAGGGCCGTAAAAGATAATTGCGGCGCACTTATTTGAGTTCGATATATTCCAAATTTAAAAATTGCGCGGCAAAGATAATTGCGGCGCACTTATAGAAGCTTCATACAGAAAACACCACCTTTGGGTGCACTTAAAGGCGAACCAAGTCGTCCTTTTCGAATAGATGGGATGAAAAATTAATTTTATATATTACTGTTGCAGGTAAGTTCAGCACATCTGACCTGGATGACCAGTTTGTGTTGGTGTTTTCGGTAAGTGTTTTCTATTATAACGTTAGGTGACCGATTTGTTTAAAAAAATCTCCGGAACATTGAAATCTAATATTTATTCTAAGTCGGAACATTCAGTAAAATTTATAGCCCTAGTCAAAACTGAATTTTCTTTATGTTGTCAAAGCCATTTCCAATGATTTATTTTTGCGTCAGAGCTTTTATCTGTATACCGCGTGGAAAGTAAACATCGCCAGCCTGTTAATTATTGTAAAGCGATTAGGGTTGTAAAGTTTTCCGGTGCAGCGACGCCGACCGAGCGGGTCGCGTGTCGCGGCCGGTGGCACTCCCACTCGGCAACGCGGCCACCGCCGCCGGCTAGCACCGCACTCATTCACTCTAGTTCTCTGCCGGCTGTCGCGGCGAGCGAACGTGCGCACACAACACGCGCCTCAGATGTTAGTGTACGATTACGACATCGCGGCACCTTTCGGATTTTTACCGTGACAGTGAAACGAATTTTTTCGAATATGGGTTAAACTTCCCATTCAACGTGATGAGTCCGGGCGAGCGCGCCGCCCATGGGCGCCGCGATCCCGCTCGCCCCCAATATGCCACCACCGCACCGGGTTTCCCGCCGCCCTACTACCCGTCCTATGGTGTACCGCACAGTGCATGGCTCGGTGCACCGCTTATATCGATGGCGGGCAGGGCTCCTCCACAGGCTCGCAACACGCCTGTTTCCAAGCTGGCTATGCACGCACAGGGTGCACCTCTCATCATACAACAAAATAGACACGATCGACGAAAGTACACCACTGCACCGGAACAGCGCAACAATCGTCCGGCCGGACAGACGGAGTTCGTGACGAGAGACAGGTGCGATCCCTCCGAAGGAAACAGGCCGCGGAATCAGCAGCAGCAAATGCGTGCCATTCGAGGCGGACGTAACAACAACACGGATGCGGTCAGTGTAGCGAGCGATGAAAGCTCCGGCTCGACCAACTCCGAGACCATGTTGCCCAGGATTATAAAACCTCGTAAACGACGCAAAAAGGACAGAAAGCCTAATAATATCGTACCGCACGATTTATCAGCTACTCTAGATCTCGGCGAAGTCGATCATTGTGGTGTTTCAGGAATTTCGTCGATGTCTCACGGTATTTATGAGGATTCCTATTGCCGAGAAATGTCTTTGCCTTATCGGTTGGACGTTAAGGTATTGGAGTATTCTGATCATGTGTCCGAATCCTACCATGTCTCGGCGTTGGGAGAAGCTTTGGAGGCTACTCGGTTTGGAGTAGCAGAGGCTGCATCACCTACGGAATCTGCAGTCAGTTCGTGTCAATGTCGTCTTTGTGATCCTGTGGGACAAATCTGGGATGCTCATTCTATTGCGGATCTGTTAGACGAAAATTCGTGTGGTGATTTCGCTCCCACTAAATTGGAAGATTCTATGAAAGTAGTTGGACCTATGGGAAGGCGAGGGGCTGATTCAACGCTAAGACGTAGCTGGAGTGATCCTACGTCCAGGGTCCCAGAACGTCGGGAGGCTAACGGTAGTGATGCATACTCGGCACCAAATCTGTATTCTTTATTCCCACCGGCCAGAAGAGCTAGCTCACCGGAACCACGTTCGCCGTTGTCTTTGGAAATATCCTCCGAAATCGTCACTTCAATGAACGGACAACGTGACCTGGAAATTAAGCTGTTTTCGACCTCGCCCCCGGCTAGCTCCGAGCGACGCTCCTTTTTCGCTGACAAAAGTGAAAGTTCTGTGAACAAATGCATAATCGCGAGCTATGATCGTAAAGTGCACAGTGCAGTGAACAATAACAAAGTAGAATCTTGTGTAAAAGCGGATGGCAAAAAGAGTGATGATGTGTCCGATGCGGGGTGTTCGTCGGCGTTCGCGGCCGGTGAGCCCTCGCGCAACCTTTGTGATTTAGCCTTAGTTACTGTCTGAGGTACTCGTGATCGAGTTACGCGATAGTGGAACATTAGTGTCGGCGAACAGTCCAGAGAGCTCTAAGCTCGCCACTTGAGCTGGACTCGAAATTGTCACAGCGAGGCATGCACGGAGCTTCTCAACGGCCCACTAAGAAATTGAGATCTCCGATTCGGTTTCCTGTAGTTTCTAAAATAATTTATTATTAACAATAGCGTAGAAAACTGTCGGGGAACTTTATCTGGATGTTTGTTAACCATTTCGCCGTTTATCATAGTGCAAATTTGGCAAATTGTAAAACGATTCTCAACCAAGTCCAATCAAAAATTATTAATTTAATTAACGTACCTCTCTACCTACCACACCACGATATCCAATTAAAATTTCTAGCCAACACGTACATATGCACATATGAAAGCAAAACCAATAAAATATAGAGTCAGTCACGGATATAACATAAATGAGTAGAGAGAAGCGGTTGCAGAGATGTGCAGTGAGCGGGGCGCGATCGCTCGCTGTGTGCAATTAGTGTTTCACACTACTGACACGGTTCTCGCGGCTGGCGCTGCCTTGCGGTTTCCCGCGGTTTTCTCCGCGGCGTTCTGGGTGGCACTGGCGCCTCGTGCGCACCGCACGCGCACTGTTTCATAGCACTAATGACTTTTTTACTCTCCAACTTAACACTTGGCTCTCTCCACCATTAAGCCCTCATTACTATTCAACTCATCGACCATAAATTGAAATGTTAAATCGTCAAGAAAATCATTTTCTCAGAAAATACCGTTTCAATATTCATCGCTTTCTATCTAACTTTCAAAGCCGTCATTGAAACAAGAGTTCCCGTAACATATTGTGAGCACTTTCATCTTTAGTACCGCATCAAAAATTCGTGCATGTCTTCAAGCTTATTATTATTTTTATTGAAACTAACGCATTATGATCATCAATTCCATTACATATTTCCACTTTTGGTCACGTACTCTACCCCGTTTCTTGGCATTGATCACCACTACGTTTCATTTCAGTTGCATTGATTCAAAATTGCTGTTATTAATTAAAATTACGTGATTGACGTTTCACTATGTGCTTTCGCGATTCTCTTTAGTCGTGACGATAGGAGTGTATCATCAACCGAGACATTATTACCATTGTTTGAATGTGTTGGTACTATTGGTACCATTAACCCAGTTCCTTTTACATTTGCCAAAATCATAATTAACTTAATCACCACACATAAAAAGATGCGTTTGTAAATTATAGTAGTTTAATGAAAGCATTCATTAATGTTATAAAAGTTATTTGATAAACGGCGAATACGGAGATTTTCAATGTGTCTTTCTTAGGGGTCCAAGGGTTGTGGGTCACACCAGATAAAGTTCCAGAATGTAGATATTGTGAATATCTAAGTTATTCATAGACTGTACAGTTGAAGTCAGTCTCTATCGTTGGGTTTTACACTCTGCGAGCTGATCCTATGTTATAGGGTTTTTATGTTGTGTTTGCTTATATTACTTACTAGGCGCGTGCGTGGGTCGACATGATAAATTGGTTTTTGCTTCACTACTTTTTTCTAAACAACAGGCTCGGCGTAGACGAGAAGTTATTACGCATCGTCTTACCTGCTCTTAAAATATAATTTAAATGCGTGTCATTTGAATCCCTGGAATTTGTTTATTTATGAATGTGTTTATCTCTACGACCATTTGTGAAGTTGCGCCGCCTTCATTGAATGTATACTTTTATCTAAAAGGAAGGGGGCAATAGCTTCTTTATTACGCTGATAAGTCGCTAAGTATTAAGTAATAACGATATGAAATTTCGGCATTGCACTAATATAAATGTCTCCAAATTTTCCGTTGAGTTGTTAATGAAATGAATAAACACGTTTGTAATTCCGGGCCTGGGGTTGTTGGGATTTATACGGGGCGTGGCGCCAGACGTGGCTGTAAAACTCAACGATTCTCCTCACTATTATAAAGTAAGCTATAGATGTCTATAACTTACGAGTGATTGCATTTTATTAAATGAAAAACTTAGGTTTAAATATTTGTTTGTTTATGTCGTAACGTGAGGCATGTCTTACTTGCTCGCACATTATTTTTGTACAATAAATACCATGTCCTGATAAAAAGCTGTTGTTTCATTAGTCAAACATAATTAAACTACTCATTGCTTCGTGTGTTTAGCTGAACTTTTAGTTACATAATGAACGGTTTCGATTAGAAATCGATTCGAATAGCGAATTCTGTTTTCATGTCCCAGTTGGAAACCCATGCGAAAGTTGTGTAACTTGGCTCTTAAAGCACTTCTGCTAAAGTTACGTAACAAAGTTGAAAACTGTTGCATATTCATTAGAATCAACCGCCATAAATGTTTACAGACGTTCAGATAAGACCATTGTGAGGAATAAGAAAATTATACATTAGTATTAAAAATTGTCGAAACGGAATATGTATAGTAAACGTGTTTTGTAAACATGCCGGAGGCGTTTGCGTAACTCTAAACACGACTTTCTATTGTGACCGAACAGCTGTTGGTTTGGTTACGCGTGTACTATTGTGCTCTTATTTGCAACGGGCGCTGGTTTGGGTGTAAACTGTAAACGGAACGCGTACGTAGTTTATTTAAAAAAGAAGAAAAGTGTATTTATAAGAAATTTATTAACAAATATCCACTTTTAATATCATCATTGTGTTAAATATATTCGAAGCTTCGAAACTTCTCAGGATAATAAAGAGTACGACGTGTGTAGGATTCGTATAACTCCATTTAGTCCAATATTAGTTTTGTAAATAGACTGTATTTACGTTTATCATCAATGTTTAACTCCTTATAATTGCTGATTGAGTATCAATACTAGATAAGTAGCGTTCATATTATGGTCATGATTGTTGAAATGTATATGTAATTTACATACGCTTACTGCCAATAACTTGTATGTATACACGAGCACTACTTAGTCTAAAAGCGTCTACTGAACAGTTTTTATTATACATCAGTTGGTTTTCACTCGCAAGGACAACTTCTTGGTCAATGTCACGTATGTTTGCTTTACAATTTGTATGGTCGTTTTAATGAAACTGCGCAAACACCAGATGTACAGCGATACTTTTATTATCTGAACCTTGTTTACTTGCCGCGGGCAATGAAACGATAGAATTTATAGGATTTGTACTCGATTGGTCTCATTACGAAAGATTAAATAAGACTTGGTTTGGATTTGGAGCCCATCTTGGGTATGATTCAAAAAAAAATACTGTATGAATCAAGTTTTAGGTATCTACAGATTGATTTTGTATCTATGTTTGTTTATCATTAGATACTCCTTTTAAAATTTTGGATGTATCAAAATCATAAATATTTACTCAGCTTTGATGTTGCAATGATTAAAATTATCACCATTTTATGCACGGTAGTAGAGTTTTCAAAGGTTATTTTAAGGTAATCATATACGGTTGTAGCAGTAACAAGAACGAATTAATCAAAAACAAAGTTGATTAATATACGAACGTTCTGTTTTATCTAAGGTAAACAATAGCCGGATGGTATCGAGGACGTAAATCTAGAGCACAGTTTTAGGATCGGTCGTAAAAAAACCACGAATAAACCGTCGCGTTACTTGTTTACCGTCACATGTCACTGGGTACTTTGTTATGAGACGTTACTGTTCTGCGTATTTTA
Source organism: Epirrita christyi (assembly GCA_951392215.1). Taxonomy (NCBI): domain Eukaryota; kingdom Metazoa; phylum Arthropoda; class Insecta; order Lepidoptera; family Geometridae; genus Epirrita; species Epirrita christyi. The sequence continues at coordinate 3,471,505 of OX595842.1, read as the reverse complement.
TGTTTGCCACACTTGCTGGCCTATAATAAAGGGGAGGTTTTGAGATCCTAATATGTAGTTCAACTACCGTTTGACACTAATATTTTGAAATCAAAGAAATAAATATGTAGAATAAAGCTTACCATGAAATATAGCTCGATCCGCTTACAATTTCGTTGTATGGAATAGAACTAATGGACAAAGTAACACCTCCTGTGGGAGTATTGCGCAATTGTAAACCCGGGACAAAGCGAGCTAAATAATTTATGGGTGTCGTCGATCTCTCTTGGCCGTTGAATCCATTGCTATGTCCATGACATTAGGTGTTGAAATATATATTATTGAGTCCATTAAAAACGGTATTAGCTAAATTGTCTTCTAGACGCTTACTAATGTCAAAGATATATCTTTAGGAGCGTCATTACAAAATTGTATAATTGATGAAGTTAAAAAGGTTGAGGTGAATGTGAGAGTCATAAATGAAAGCCTCCTTTCGCTTTGGTCATTTTGGATAGATATAAAAATAATAATCACCAAGCCATAGTTAATGATTACACAAAAAAATACCTAACATGTTTTTACAGTGTAGGTAAATACTTCAACTTTTATAACAATTTTGTGAAACGTATTGAACTACACAATTGTGTAACACAATTCAGATAAAGCAACCAAAGGCGTATAATTTAGCGGATAGAAGATCCCCTGAATAAACTGTTTGAAAACATAAAACACCATAACAAATTCTGTTCACACAAGACAATGTCATGGCACGTGGCGTGCAGGCGACCTTGCCAACGGTCGCCTATAGAAATGCGCACGTTCGCGTATGAGCCACAATGTAAAGTAAACATAACAGAACGGACAATGTTGTAATATCGCCCGGTGGCTGTGCAAGAGGAACGCGTTGTCATCGTGTTTTATGTTTCCTTGCACACTGCAAACATTAATTTATGATATGCGCAGTTTTTCAGCCAACAGTTGCTGCAATGAAAACATGCCTAAAAACTCTGCAGCCAATAAAACTGAAGATTTACGCTCAGATTTATATTTCAGTTACCTCTAATACACCAAAGCGTAGGCTACGTTTATGCGAAAATAAAATAAACAATAATGTTTGCAGTTAAATCTAGAACCACTCGTGAACGGTAAACTGTCAACGCCCTAATAGCGATTTAGTACCACGTTTTAGATAGCCAGGGTCTCTTGGCTGTGACGTCTGGCTCTGGAGGCGGGGGTAGAAAGCCGGCTTCCGTTCGGAAGTTTCACGAGGCTTTCACTAGCCACCCGACAGATTAAACGCGTTCTCGGCAGCCGCAACGTGCCAACTGCGCTGAATGGATATTTTATTATTATGATCGTATAGAATACTCCAGAAAGTTAGAAGATGTTCGCTATGCTACTATAGTTGACCTAGATCAAACTCTTGTAAAACTCCAGAAAGTTATAATAAAGTCTCGCCACTGTTTCCAGAAGACATTTTGCAATTCTTGACTTACAATTTTTCCCCAACATAATTTCAATTGTTTCAAAAACGTATGATTTGTTACAATTACAATATACTTTGCAAAAACATTATTCGTTGGTCTTTTTTGATATCGTTGACACTCATTGTTTTTTTTATTAAAACTGCGGACACTGGAGTATTCTAATTTAAAACGGCTTATCCTCTGGATGCTCAGGTCAATGCACGGGAGACGATCGCGTAAATCATCGTAAAGGCGTTGTGAGCGTGGGTAAAAAATAACTTTTTATTATTAAATACGGTGTTTTGTCTGGTTTGCATTTGTTAGATATTGAATCGCGTGTCCTCGCACGATTAATGTTATAACCTCTGATGATTTATGCTACGGCCCTATTAAAGTGTTTGTCTTCGCACTCAACTTGAAAAAGAAAAACAAATCGGGTCAAATAAAACTACTCACATTTGAATTTCCAGAAGTATGCCATTACTTGTTTGAATTAGGTAGCTGAGTTTTTATTTATTTTCTGACAGTTTCTAATTTTTGCAATCAAAACAAGGGCCATTTTGAATACCCAAAATGCCATTCGGTCTTAGAAACGCCCTTGCGGTTATCATCGATTTTGAAATAAGTAAGTATCTTTTAGTAATCAATGCTGTAATAGGCAATACGTATGTAGAAGTATGAAGGAAAAATGCATGGGAGGGATTGGATAAAAAAAAATCAAGATTGATAGGCAATCTTTACAAAGATACTCAGATGATGTACAATTGCATTCTGGTTCATTATTGCACCGGTGGTCGGTTGTTTGTTAACAATTTAGTTCAGTCGTCTAATGAAGTATTAATTCAGAGTTAAAGTAAAATGGTTAAGTATTTTTAGTTTTTCATGTTTACGAAAGAAACAGTAAACATTTTTTGTGAACGTACTGAAAATCTATGCGGGCATTCATTGACATGAGATGTCAATTTGCATAAAAGTTTGTCTACATTTTAATAAATATCTGAATGCAAAATAAAACCGAACAAGATGAATTCTACAACACATTTAAAGTGCGTTCAACTTAAAATTCATACTAGTTAATATCGTGAAGTATATAAGCAAAAATTTACAGATAAAATCATGCAATATACTGTAACACTGTGCATTCAATAACGGCACCGTAATGATTATTATTGATAGTTCATTATAATTAAATCATAACCCATATTCATAATAATTTTTTAACCCTTGTTTTAGTTAAAATAGCTTTTGTCTTGTTTTGACGTATGACATTTTACATCAGAGAGAACAAACCAAAAGCTATTTTAACTAAAATAGGTTTACAAAATGATTATGAATAAGGCCCTAAGTCTTTAGTCAATAGGCTATTACTTCGTCATATTCTTTAAATATGGAACATGCGCTTGAAAATGAATCCGGAAGCCCGAATTGCGCCAGATATTTGAAGCCAATGTTGGTTGGTATGCTGCTTCACCAGGGTTGTAGATTTGAATTGCAATTCGAAGAAACATGCCCATACGTTGTATGAATGAAATCTTCACGTTACTCGTCTGAAAATATCTCACCGATACTAAATGGTCGGGTGACTGTGTATGATTTCATAATTTTCTCCGCGCTGCGTCGGTTTTCTACCGGCATGAGTCGCAGAGCCGATATAGCTGTTCAAGCTGTCGAGAGAAAGCCGATATGGTGTTGCGTTTCCCGATGTTCTTGCACCGAATTCGCACCAGGCTAAGTTTATAAAAGTAAGAGGTGTTTATTTAAAAAAAAACATTGTTTTTCTTGATTTGTGTTTGCAAAATTTGAATACAAAATGGCCTTATGATTTTAATTACCATTAGGACGAACAAAACCTTAAACATGATCCTTGACTATATTTTAGTCTCAATAAATTCTTCGTAAAACGAAACAACATACTTTTTTCTGCATTAACGCTCATATATTAAACCGGCTATCGATAACCATAGTACCTAGTATGCACCCATACCGGTCGTATGCATCGTTACCAGATCGGCGAGAAAGTTGCTCAGTTGCTCTCACAACTAGATTGATTCAATCTCCAAGTCTGATCATGCTCACTCTGCAAAATGTCTCCAACTTCCTCATTTCGAAGCGAGGTGTTCATGTGTTCAATGACCAGTAGAATTCAGCTATTTGTATTCGGATTCGCAATCACGTGCCCCATCAGCTATTAGACGTCCAACAACTTACCTTTCATGACTTCCGAAGGGTATGCCTTTTCTTTCGTACAATAGCCAATTGCGCCCACGTAGTATCGGACACCTCTGCAACAAGGTAGCACAAACGTAATAGCGAAACTCCCTTATTAGGATTCGTCGTTGACATAAACATATACCGCGTTAAAGCAAGGAAGCATATCTTACAAAGCTTCCTCGTAAAGACCCTTATCGTTTGTAAGTAAAAAAGAAATATTATCATCACTATCAAATAGTCCAACGTCTCACATTCGAGATTAGGGTAAAAGCTCTAAAAAATCTTCCAAGATTAAGGCGGCGTCGTCGTAAGACACAAAACGCCTGATAACAGATACGAGGTCACAGTTATCGCCTTCCTTATTTGATTTGAGATCGGCTTTCTTGTTTTACTAAGAAATAAGAGCACTATCTTTCTCATCTAACATGTACATTGTAATGTAAGGGGGTTGTCTGAATAACTGTCAAGATCTAGACCTCTCCAAGGTTCCATATTACGAAAATGGCGAGTGTCAAGTGAGATATTATTTTTATGCGGCAAACATAGCCAGCCATTACAAAAGGGTTTTCAAATTCCGGAAGGGAAAGGCTGGAAACATAAATAGATACGGAAATATAGAGAAGGGTTCTGTTATCTCTATGTGAAACAGTTTGAATTGAAACGAATAGTTTTTTCTAGTGTATTTTGCTTCATTATGTCACCAGTCCGTATCAGGTAGTAGTAGCAGAGCTCCTCGTGAAAGAGTTCTTTCGGGGAAGTACTACTACCATAACTAATTCTGCCGCCAAGCAGTAATGCTCGCATTGCTGTGTTCCGGTTTGAATGGTACGGATGCCGGTGAAATTACAGGCACATGAGACTTTATCTTTATGTTTTAGGATGACGGGAGCGTGCAATGCAAAGTTGGACGCGTCTTGGGTGGACGTAACCTAAGAGGTATTGGGTTTGTAATGGGCTGGGTTACCGCTTTAAATCTGGTGGGCCACATGTGAGTAGGTACCGTCATTTACTCAAATAAAAAACAAAACAAAAAGAAACAGGTCTCCCAAAAGGAAACAATACATCAAGTGGAGTAATAAAAAGGTCTCCTGAGCTAAAATAGAATTAATTAGGCTCCTGCGTTTAATCAAATGCACGTGACGATGTCCGCAGAGACCGCGTGGGGGATCTGAGCATCGGAATAGAACATGGCTGATTCCTTTTATAGATTTGCCAAATTAAACTATGCTGTGGTCTCGCACTCTGTTATCCAGAATTCCTGAAGATTTGTCGTATTTCAACTGTAAACTAAGGATTTACGTTTTAAAATACGATTTACACTTCCGACATTGCATAATTAATTATTTATGTATGTTAGTCTATGATAGCTCATTTTTTTTGGCGACGGGACCCTTTCGGATAATGAAATATTTGACGGAGCCCTAAAATAATCTATATAACTGGTCTTATGTGTATTCTTTATTCATAATCATATTACTAGACATTAACATTTGTATCTAATAGGAGGTATGAAATTGATTTTTATTTTTCATCAATTGTTTGATGACAGGCTAACAGCTATAAATTGCTATCAATTGCTTCATACACAAGAGAGTTGAAATCGCGCGCTCGCGCTCTCATAATGTCACATATGTTATTACGTATTCCACTACTACTCATTAGTTAGATTTAAACTTTATGTTTAAACTTTATGTTGGAATATATAGAAACCGATAGATTTTCTTTTACTCTGCAACTTTGTTTTTTTTTCCATAATGACAGAGGCTTTGTAGAAGAGCTAGGGCTCTGCGGACCAAACTTTGAGTATGGCTAATCTATGAGACATATATTTCTATAGGCTTATTGATTGTGTGTTGTACATTTCTCAATAAGCCTTTTTAGGCCGGACATACCACGGCGCATAACGTGTTTCTTTGTTCATTGCCCTGAAAAGGTACCTAAACAAGTCTCAAGCCTAGTTGGATAATATTATGTCTATGGAAATGTCTGGAATGATCATAATCATGTCTTACAGTAGGGCACCCGCGGCTTAGTTATAAAAAGCTTTTGTGCCGTACCTTCCATTCCTTAGCCTTAACGGGAAAGACCATACCGAGTGAGACACATCCATGCCATTCGAACGCCGCGCGGAATTACCGTCGCGCACATGTAGAATGCTGTGGTGTGTCCGGCCTAAGAATAGATCCCTCCGTCTCCTCCCGTGGATGTCGTAAAAGCTGGCTAGGAGATTACACCAGGGGATGGGCAGAATCATCCACCTGAGTCCTCAACACCAATACTACGATCACCAATCCGGCTGCCAAGCGTGGTGATTATTGCAAATCCCCACATTGCATTCTATGGGGGAGGCCTCGCTCCAACAGTGGACGTCTAAAGGCTGCTGATGTGATTGTGACATGTAGATTTAATTTAAATTTTCCATTAATTATATTGAATCCTTGAATTTTCCCAGACTGCTTCATATCCAAGACCGCCACCTGAAAACAGCCTAAACATTTAACGGATCTATTTACTAACATCAAAGTTCACCATCAGTAACTCCAGTTCCTTGAACAAATATTTATTTGTTCAAGGAATCAATAAATAAATAATAATATTTAATATATAATAATATTTGTTCAATATTTGTTTGTTTGTTTTTTTAGTTTATTTAAACTAATCGCTTAATTACAGTCATGTTGAACCACAACAGTGAACTACTTACAGCTGAACAAAAAATTTGCTTCACACAAAAAGCTCAAGATTGAATAATGCAAAATTGCAATTTCTGTTGAAAATTCCACATTTCAGTTTTCAGTTCTCGCTCGAGGAGTCTGGTTTTTTCTTACTAATAATTTCTTAGCTTTTAATAACTATCAATTTATATAAAATCGTTGCGTGACATGGCTGACTGACTTTCCTCACTGGCTGACATCAACGCACAGCACAAACAAGTATCCTAGAGTATTGAAATTTGGAGGGTATATTCATTTGATGGTCTAGAGTTGCTTTAAGGAATTTATTTCCGAAATTGCGGGTGCAGTGGTGTTAAAATTACCTAATGTGGAAAAAATACACGTGGTCGAAGTCACGGGCGCGTTCCACTAGTCTGGTATAAAGAGCCTTAAATACCACTTAAGCTATTTAAACATTTTGTCGCTGCAATGAAAGCACAGTAGTTGTCTGTCACTAACTTAATGCAGTATGAAATTGCTTCATTCAAATTTATGTGGTCGACTTTCTAAAATTATGACAGGTGTGAATGAGGTGTTTTAATTGAATCGCTTTAGGCATTGCTTGTTCGGCCTAGAAACAGCGCTGGATCTAACAATAATATAGCTAAGTAGTTTAATTAAAGTAAGTAACTCAAATTCTGTACTATGAGGTGTTTTGTTGGTTTAGGATGAAATATTTTATCTAACTACGAAGACTTTACCTGCGACGATAAGACATATGTTCCAAAAAGGATAATTTCCACGAGTATGGTCCAACGGAGGTTGTTAGAATAAATTTTAATATAACATTTTCTAACATGACACATGACAGGAAGAAATCTGACGTAGGGGTGGAGGGGTACCCTGCATAGAAAGCTTAACTAGAAACGTTTCTAAACTATGCGTAGTTATGAACACATTAGATACACAGTTGCGAGAAAGCCCACTGATGCGTGCGGAAGGTCGTATCGTTTACCCTGTAACTTGATATCGAATGTGTTATGTAACAGTTCAATGCCTACAGTTAGACAACGGTAATTCGAACCCTATCTGAATGGTATTTCGAACCATTTTCGGTTGTGCGTTGGTTATCGACGTAGTGATTTCATCCGTACTTTGAATCTAATAGTAAGCTCGCAATATCAGAATTATCTAGTTATAAGCTAGTTTGCATAACATTATACGGTAAATATCACATTTTATACGTAATTACTGACACCTGTGCTATTTCCTCAACTGTAATAAGTTCTAAACTTTATTGACAATCGTCCCTGGTCCTCTTATATAAATACATATGGCACCAGAATAACAAATTGGCTGATGGTCCAATTGATTTGTAACAGTTACCTACTTCAATTACCACGTACTCCCTTATCGTCGACGTATGCCTATCGTTCGACGCTCCGAGATTAATGATAGTATACTGTTGGTTTTCCGTCTTTACAAAGTAAGAGGTTTGTTAATAAATAAACGGACAAATGTGAATGAGACTCGCGCAGAGGGTTCCAATCCGTAAATGATTTCGAAATCGTCTTAACCCTATTCGAGAAAACTTCACCATCCCAATTTTATGGGATAATAAAGTTTTAATTCATAAATTTTAGACTTGTTCCTTTATTTGTATCACAAAGCCTGCTAGCATTCCAAATTTCAGAAATATGAGGTTACTGGATTACCATGGAGGTTTTTCATTTCCGCAGTTTCCATACAAAAATGATTCCATACAATCCGCCTGCCAAGCGTGGCAATCATGGCAAATCCCCCAATTATATTCAATGGCCTCGTCCAGCAGTGGACGTAAACAGGCTGGTGATGATGATGATGATGATAATGAGGCTATTCAAATCCGGGGGTTTACAGTTGAACCTGGGTTCCAACGCTCGCTGATTCCCTGTTCCTTCCATGACATGTCCTAGTTACTAGCTGTGGTATTCGACAGAGATTTCAGTTTGCTTCAAAGTCAAAGTCAAAGTCAAAAATAATTTTATTCATTGAAATCACAAGGATCATTTTGAATCGTCTTATAAACTAAAATTACTCCTGTTCCTGTTACTTCATCCGTTGTATTGATTTTTTCTTAGACATTGTAGGTAACATGAGGAAGGGATAACCACAAGCCGGTAGCGATTCTGTACCGATCGCCGATGCGCTTTGTAACTTGATTTATTGCTTGTTACCGGGCGCTGTAACTAAATGTTATGAGCGCTTGCGAGTTAAGTAATGGCCCATACTCGCTACCACGCAAATTTATGACTCAAATGTACAAAATATAACCTCGATCTTTTACAGTTACGAGGACAAATTGCACTGCTAAGATCACTACTTACATCTACAAAGTGAAGAATTTTAATTTTAATCTCGTGCGATACTTGGACGTTACTATCTTCCAACTAATTTAACTCTAGAAAAAGTACGTCATCGGCGCCAGCCGCTGCTGCTGGTGTTATTTCAATTTATACAACATTTTGAATGAAATTTAGAAAAAGCCCACTTCCTTTTATTCAACCTGAAGTGTTCTATTGATCAAAATATTGTTAAGAATAAATCTGAATTCGGCATGTTCTTGGCTTTTCAAAAACACCACTTTTCAAGCGTTTTCACAAACCCTTTTTAACCGACTTCCCAAAAAGGAGGAGGTTCTCAATTCGGTTGTTTTTATGTTTGTTACCGCATATCTCCGGCATTTATGAACCGATTTGGAAAATTCTTTTTTTATTTGAATATCTAATCAACTTCCAGATTGGTCCCATTTTTTTCAGAATTCAGTTCTGATGATGGGATCCATGAGGAATTGAGGGAACTCCTCAAATATTGTAGGCATACATATGGCGATTTTGATATTTTCAGCAAGACACCAAGCATTTGCATTCAGAAAGTATCATAATCCTTTCACCACTATGGTTCTTTCATAAAAAAAATTTAATCCAAAATTTTTTAGTCGTATAACAATGGCGGAAGTCGGTTTTTTAAATGAAAAGTTATTGTTCAACTACCTCCGGTGCGGTTGTCTCAATTAATTAATTTATTACATCAATTGAGAAAAATAAATTAGGCCTCGAAGTCTATCGAATAATATTTTAAGGTTATTAATTTACAATTAACGATCCAAAAATTCTCTGATTGAATAACTAGCTACTGAGATCATATTTCCAAATATTAATTGATGTTTGCCAACTTTGTATCTATTAGCGGTTATAAAGTGTTTTAAAACTTGATCATTATAATGTGGATTGTTATTTATGAGACCTCTCAATTAAAAATGAATATTGTAATAATCGTAATGTCGACGGCTCGGCAAAAAAATATTTTGATTAGACTGTGATCAAATCGGGCGAAGAATTCTAGTAGGCACCTTAATGATACCAAAAACTATTTAATTACATTTTTGAGCGGTGACAAACTGAATTATACTCTTAATATTTAACTAATTGAGTGAGCATTTAAAAACGTATCAAGCATTATTTTAGAAGCGATTTGAGCATTCAAATTTGAATCGGTTCTCTGAAAAATCAATTGAATGGTAAACCAATATTCTGTATGAAAACATTTAAATAATATATATTTTGGTTCTAATCCATTTTTTAATTTTCTTTTTTAGTTCATGCTAGTCTCTGTGTTCCTTCATCCTTGCAGCCTATTCTAATGACTAATAAGTGTTCTGTTTTTCAATAAAATTTATTTGTGTAATGAGCTATAATAATTGATAATCGTTATTTAACGCTATACAATACTCAACTGGAAATTTTAATGGTTAATTATGATACAAACTGGATGCTCACTTGATTTTATTAAAAATCTTTATTCAAATGCATAACTGTCTCAGCAATCAATACGAAAAAGTCTGATGTACAATGCTGCCGCACAATATTAATCATCCCACATACGCGTATACAAGATACTGCGGCTATGTTGCGTGACTCCGCGAAATATCACCTCACGAGGGCCAAGAACTTCTGGAGACCGCCGGAGATATCTCCACTGAAGAGTCGATGCTCCTGAAACTAGGTAAGATAAAATAGTAACTTTTATTGGAGCTTTCGAAGGTTCTAAGACTTTTCGATTTTACGTTTATCATTACAAGGTCAAGAATCCAGGTTTCTTAGCTTGCATTTATTTCTATTGTCAATGGAAGAATAATGACTATTAAACGGTACATGGTACCTTCATGTGTCTACACGATATAGTTTATATTTACACCTCTTATTGTTGTGTGGGTTCGTACTTAAATTATGCATGGTCTGATGAAAGTACGATTGTGACCTTATCCCGTATCTTCCCACGACGACGGCCTGCGTGTGCCAGCCTATTGTCTGTTGATATCATATCGAAAGAATCCAACAAAAACAATACTAATAGAATGGATCTATTACGACGGTAAATGTGTCACAACATGCATCATTCATGATTTCATGTTTTCAAATGGAGGTTTGCTTAGAATACCTTATGCGTTCAACAGTCCCGGTTATTTATAATAAAAAAAATGCAACGCCAACGGTAATTACCGTTAAATTTGTTTAACTCAATCGATCATAAATAAAATACACTATCAGTCGCCTCATAAATTAGTTCTGTAATGCTGACATCAAAATTCGACAAGGGATTACCTATACCTATTGATGCGTGATGATGGAGCTCGGCCGGCGCCCTCCAGTTACAGTAACAAATGGCAATGGGAAACGCAATAATGGAGATCATTTTGGCTGCCTAACCGCTGTCAAAATCTTATGGAACTTGAAAGGAGGAATAGTTAGCTCAAGAAGTTTCCCCTGTTAATCCTACTATCCTACTAATATTATAAACGCGAAAGTTTGTGTTGTGTTGTTACTCTTTCACGTAAAAACTACTGAATGGATTTTAATGAAACTTTACAATAATATAGGTTATACATTAGAATAACACAAGGCTACAATTTATAAAGATATTGGTGTCAATTCTGTTGGCACAAACTAGACTAAACTAAACTAAATTTAGTTTTAGTTGCGTCAAAATGACGTTTTGCTATTCAGACATCGATTAAAATGACTGAACTAAACTAAATCCTAATCTGACTGCACTAAAATTAGCTTAGTTACTCAACTTAGTTTTAGGTGGTCTTTTCCTATTCTGTTGTACAGTTTATGCTATTGAGAATCGACTAAAATGACAGCACTAAACTAAATCTTAGTCAGACAGCACTAAAATTAGCTTAGTTACTCAACTTAGTTTTAGGTGGTCTTTTTATATTCTGTTGTGCAGTTTTATGTCTAATATTAGAAAAATCTACCTAAAATTAGTCTTCATGAAAACTGGTGTGGATTAAATTTAGTGATTCAAAAAAAGTATTCTCGGGGCATATTTCGCTAAGAAAATAAATACTTAATCAACTATTTACAAACTGCAAGTAGAGGAAAACAATTAGGATCACAAAGTATTGAATTTTGTTGTAATTAAGATGATAGCTTTCATGATTTATGCGACCGGGCTGGGTCTGAGCCGTGGCATAAACAGGTGCTTACGAGGCACGAATTTAAAATGAAGTAGTTCCAGTTCAGCGCCGCCCGCGCCTCAATTCGTCCCGAAGCACGGGTAGTGCACGGCTACTTCATATATAAAATGTTTGTACCTTTTTAATCCATGCCTCGTCTGCACCCAAAGCTATGGTTCAGTACCAGCACAGTCTAGTATAAATCATCTTTTAAGGCCACAGCACACCGGCTGCGTATGCGTAGACGTAGGTGTGCACGTCGACGTACCATTATGTTGTAATGTATGGAACTGTATGAGACATGGCACACCGCTTGCGTGACGTCCACGCGCGTCTCTACGCGGCGCGGCGCAGAGATGCGCGTGTCTACGTTACCGTGTGCTGCATACGCATCCGGCGTACCTTGGCCTTTACCATACTGTGTGCAGTAAAGTCTAAAATGCTATATCTCCTACTTATTACTTTTTGATAGTAAAGTTGTAGAATCGACCTACAAAAAGATACTTTTTGATGGTGAACCCATGGAAGTAATAAGTACTACGTACAACCTTATTAATTCCATGGGTGAACCTCATTTCTTAATTTTAAAGTTGACACATTACCATAATGACATTTAACAAAAAAAATAAGTTTGAATTTTAGTAAATATAGACTGCAGTCGGTCGCAACTAAAAGAAAAAAAAAGATTGTATGAAACGGGGCAGAATTTTAATGGTGACCATTTTTCACTTCCTCTATCTTTCTCGTTCTTTGATGACCTGTCAGTCAGTTACATTCTCACATGGTCAATTTGTTTCTCTGTTTCTCTTAGACAAAATTTATATTGCAAAATATTTTATTTTTGTGGTCTAAATACGTTTATGTGTGTTGTTTGCTTCTGAAACCTAATTAATTTCTGTGAATATGAAATATGAAGTACATAAATTGTGAAATATGCGGCTTACAATCAGATAGAAATAACGGCAAAAAACTTTTTATGGCCAGGTTTCCTCTGGATGAAGTCCGGTTAGTACCTACCTAGATTATTAGATAAATTATCAGTCCTATACATACTTCTTCTTGGGCCAAAATATCATATATTCCAAAAAATATCATAATCCCAAGCAATAATAATTTTGCTTTTGAATGATAGTGTGGTGAACGATATCTTCATTTATAAATATCGATAATCGATGCTTTTATTTTTTAGGTGTAAAAAATTGGTGAAATTACTAAATCTTTCATCATCAACCCAAAGAAGTCTACAAAGAACTGCTGGACATAGGCCTCCCCCATAGACTGCCACGATGAAACACTAGACACTGATTGTAGCACATGTACATTTAAGATGTTTATAACCTAAATGTTATGGGTGAGCCTAAGGTTGTCTGGAAGAGATCGCTCTGTAGCGCCAAGACTGCCTGGTAAATGCCGAAAATAAATGCTATGTTTTACTTTATGGCCTTTTTGATTGTACACAAATCCAATAAACTGGACCTTGTGCCACTGGTTTTGTTTAAGTGGTGCTAAAAAAAAACTGGTGAAAATAATAAAAAAAAACATTTCAAACTGTAGGTAATCAATTCATCAATATCGATAGATTTTAAATACTGGCTGCACATCACTATTCCATTTTTGTATGTTGGTAGAACTGATTGTTTTGTCAGTCGTCCGTCATGTTGGCTTTTTGCGGTAGCCCTGTTTTGACGACAGTAATTTATTTTACTCTATGTCCCGTCTCTTCTTACGTATAGTTATTGCATCCTCTTTGAAAGATTGATTGAAATAAAATGGATTTAACTCTGCAACAAAGGGCTGAAATATTATTTCTCCACGAAGATGGCTTGAATATTAGTGCGATATCACGAGAGCTCAATATATCTCGATTCACCGTGAGATTTTGGATTCGGCGTCATGGCGATGAAGGTCAAATAACAGATCATAAAAGCAAATCAGGACACGGTCAATACTAATAAGAATTCCCACAAATTGATTACGTTCACGATAATGCACCGATACACAAGGCCCAGGCTACCATGGCGTGGTTTAACATGCACCCGTGACATTAGTCTCATTAAATGGCCTGCTTGGTCAGCAGATATGAACCCGATTGAAAATCTATGGGGCATAATGGTTCAACGCTGGAACTGTCAGAACGAAAGAAACCCCCCTGAAGCTCTTAGATCACACTGTGCACGGGTATGGATGATTATCAGGGGGACTGATTTATGCGTGCGCCTTGTCTCATCTAATACGAGATAGACTACGTGCCGTCATAGCTGCTGACGGAGGCGATTATACTAGTTATATAAATCAATAAACTGTGGATAATTTCCATAAAAAAATAAAAATGTTTTGACTTTCTATTTGATTATTTCTTTGTATTTTTGCATTTTGAAAAACAAGTTCGGCCTCGCTTGGTAAAAAAAGGTTTTCTTGAGCGCCAAATTTCAAATTTCGAATTAAAAAAAATCGTGCTCTACTTTAGTCAAATCCAAAGACTAAAGTGGGGTTTACACGGGTGATTAAAGCCGTGCGATTTTTGCCGCGCGGCCAAAATCGACCGTCTAAATGGCAATTCGACTAGATCGCAAGTGACTAAAGCCGCAAGCCCCAAAGTTGGGTAGCATCTGACTTTGGCTGCGCGGTGACTGGCCACATGCAGCTGGTGACCAAAATCTACCGTGTAAACGATGTTGTAGGCAATCGCCCACCGCATGAAGGTGTGTTTCGTGCACGTTGTTTCACTACTGCGATTCTACGTACAGATCGTTCTTGAGTAATTGAATAACTAACTATTTCAATTCCGGCACGAACACCTATTCTTCTCAACATTTTCGAAGGAAGTGACCGAGCCGCATGAGATTTTAGTCACTAGTGTAAATGGGCTAGCGATGCGGCTTGGTGAGGCGATTTGTGAAGCGACTAGCCGCACGACGAAAATCGACAAGTGTAAACCCCACTTAATTCACTTAACTCTGTCAATTCAATTCAATTTGGTGGCTGTCAAATTAAAATATAGTCCTGTCGTTTTCGAAGATTAAATTTAGTTCAGCCTGACAACAGAATAGCTTTTAGAACTAAGTTTGACATTTTTAAATTTAATTTTAGTTTAATTTTAGTTTAGTTCGATGAACAACAGAATAGACACCATTGTGTGAATTGTCCATAATATGACGATAAGTGTCAAGTAATTAGGAAAAAATCTACCATCTGCGAGCTATTCTGGCGTGTCTGTCAAAACCGCTAGAGTTACACATATGTAATGTATGATAGAAATGTTTCAAAAAACCCCGCCACAGTATATCTTATGAGTAAGCCATTACAGCCAAAATGTGTATAATATTATAAACGCGAAAGTTTGTTACTTATTATGTTTGTTACTTCTTCACGCTCAAACAGCTGAACTAATTTGAGTGAAATTTGGAGTGAGACCTTATACCCTGGATTAACACAGACTACTTTTCATCATGATCATAATCAATTTTCATCATTATTCACGCGGGTGAAACCGCGGGGCGCAACTAGTTTTTCATAAGATTTAGATAACGCTAAGGCTGCCAAAATGATCCCCATTGTTGCGTTCCACATTGCCATTTGCTACTGTAATTGGGGGGCTGATCCTCATCCACCGCCAAGGGACCGATGAGTTTTTCTCCTTGGTACCATTCGAGCCATGACATCGATTAAAATTCCACGTCGTCCGTCGCCCATTTTTGGGAAGTCGACATATTTCTTATGCTACACACTTTTTACTGTATGTATTCATGAACATTAACAGTTCGTGTCGCAATATCCCATATACCTCAATACGCAATGCGTGACCGCCGGACGTGAGTACATAATGAACGGTTTGGGTTAATAACCGTCAGTACTATAGTACTCCTTGATACTCCTACCTAACACTAAAGCTATTATTATAATTTTACTCCTAATTGCGAAACCGGAGCGTTCGTGTCACCAACCATGACATGACCTTTTGATGTCAAATTAAAATTGTTAGCCGTTGCTAAGAGGCCATATCCGCATAATATGATTGGTGCTCGGGGCCCGTGCATCACGATTTATAGGAAGGCGTGACGCAAAATGTAGTGGAGCGACGCCCGTACGTACGGCTGCGTCGTTATCTCCTCAGCCAGCACATTGTGTGGCTTGCCCGGCAGCAGCAATTGCGGCTCGATTCCACTGCATTTCCCGCAATAACTCGCGCTATTTTCAATTGGCAGTACGTGTTTGCAACGCGTGCCGCCAACCACAGCCATTTGACTTTCGCTGCCCACAATTTCGATCAAACTCTGTGTTCATCGCTAAGTCTTTTGAACTTTGCGGTCGGCTTTGAATAGTCTAGCGGTTACCAAAATTGAAAGGTATGGAACGTTTATCGTTTTAATTTTATATTCGAATCAGGGTATTCGTGATGATTTTTTAAACACTATTCCTTGAATGGTTTATTTCGAATATTAATCCTTCTTCACCGTAGTCCGTTTGATTGATTGCTAATGACAACTGTTACGCTGCGCTGTAACACAATCCCCCTGGTGGCTTGCTTACTTTATATTCGATTCAGGATATTCGTGAAATTTTTCAAAACACTATTGCCTGAAGGGCTTATTCTGAATATTGATCCTTCTGTCACAATCCCCCAGGGGCGGCGTGCTGTCCGGACAGACAGCGCATATGACGGCCAACATCAGTTATTTGCAAACAACAATAAACGGATATGTATGATAGCTGCAGGGACTCTGTTTACGAATGATACCGGACACACACACGTTGCTGTGATCGAGAACGCAATATACATTGATGCAACTCCTGAGGCCAGGTAATTGTAAATGACAACCGTTCGGTCGGTTTCGTAACGTCCCATATTTTCTTTACATCGTCTTATAATCTCGCGTAGGATGAAGCGAAAGACGTATTTGCCGTGGAGCTCTTATTGCCTCTACCGTACCTGATTGATTACTAAGGATATTGTTACGTAAACTTCTTTATGGGAGAGATAATATCTCCTTGGTGCGCTTTCTAATGCTCTGATTGATTTTCCTACTTAAAATGAGTACCTACTTACATTTTAACTTGGAACTTTGTTGCGATACGGTCGGCAAAAACATCACGAGTCTCACTTGGAATTACGTTTTGTAGCTACAGTTAAGTTATTGCTAATGAAAAGTCGAAGTAGTTATTGTTATTGTAACGCCCCCAGCACTTTGATCCAATTGAATTATATATTTCTTAGCCTTACGCAGAGTCAAGTTATTAGAAATAGACGCGTTGTACTCATTCACTCTTCACTGAAACGCACTTACTTATTTTTTTTGTATTGACTGAAAAACACGTGAACTAACAGCGCTATACGGAAACCCAGTTGTGAGAAAGAGATGAACATATGTTTAATGTTGCGTCAAGCATGGTTGACAAGCGGCAATCTATCGAGGTGACAGAGCGGTAACGCCGCAAATAAATAGAACTTATAATAATATAAAATGTTGAATAAACGAATTTGAATAATATTTTGTAATACTTTCGAATGAAATGAAATATCTTTTCTTCCTTTTGTGGTCGCCGTATAATTTTTGCACTTTCGAAAGACGTAGGATGGTATTTTGTTTGGTTTTACCAATCGGGTTGTCGTGCGTCGTTGTTGCCAGACCTGGATCAACTAAGCGAACTTGCGGTAATTACCTTACTTTCTTGTCGCCATTCTGAGCGCCGAGTATCGTATCTAATGTAATATAGAAGATCCTTGGTAATTACCATACTTTCTTGTCGCCATTCTTAGCACGGAGAAGCGTATCTAATGTAATATAGAAGATCGTTTGCCACGCAATTGTTTTTCGTCGTTACTCTAATTCAGCTACAGTTACTGGCCCTTGTTCCCCGTACATAACCAAGTTACAAAACCAGCACTGGAAGAGGACAAATAATTCCCATTCCAAAACCGGGTTTGGTAAAGAGATTTTTTTTTCTTGTACAAAACCTTAGTTTTGGGCTGGTTATGTACTAGTAAAAGAAATTCCTAATACAATACCCGGTTTTAAAGTAGGAATTATTATTGCCTTGTACACAACCAACGTTGAGATCGGTAATGTACGAGGATAAATATTTCCTGCCGTCAAACCGGGTTATGTAGCAAAATTTTCTCACTCTCTTTACAAAAAACCAAAAACGTGACAGACACAAACTGGCAGACATGCAAGTTTGTTGCATGCGATTTGAACCGCGATTTAACTTGTAATATTGGCGCATTATAATTGATTCAAGTTGCATTGCCCAGCGACCCGACACACCTCGATCTGAATCAGCACGCGGCCGATTCTGCGAACGTTACAATCTAGCCGAGTTGAAAACGCACAACCGCACTGGTATAGAAACAAATAAACAATCTATAGCGACGGAATACAAAAAGTTGTGGAAGTGGCATAGATGCACTCACATTAGTGCGAATTTCTAGATAATTTACGTCAGTTGCGTTGCGGGTCATGCTGATGCTCCGACTTAAGAGTAACTACGTATTTGCCACACGGGTGATCCATTAGCGAGTAAAACCGCCGAGCCCACCAAGCCAAAGGTATAATTTGCCAAAGGAGCTCTTAGAATACCGCTGGCTTAAAAACCGGTGGATTGGCTAGCTCTTTGTCCGTGGTATAAAAAACGATACCGGCTTGTTTGACGTTGTTGTTTGTCGTTGACTATTTATGCGCTAAATGAATCAGTTACGCTAGTCTAGCGAGTATACGAGCCAACGACATAGACCGTTGCCTCACCCAATAACCAAACCTCTGTTGTAGCTTCCTTTTGGGTGTTTTATGTATTTTTTTTCTCATTTCTCTACTCTTACATCAATTTGTAATCGTTTGGGAGGGTTCCCAACGAGTAACACCCAAACGAGTAACACTGTTACTCGTTGGGAATTTTTGTCCCATCGAGTAACACTACGGCTTGGGTGTAACTCGTTGGGAATATTCCTTGAAAAAAAAATCCCAACGAGTAACAGTGTTACTCGATAGGAAAAAAGTTCCTAACGAGTTACACTAATATATTTGTCTGGGTGACGCTGAAAATAAATTAACACTTGCATTCTTTTATCACATGCCCACACTACTGAACCTCTTTCGTGTCTTCTTCGGGCGTAATATTGTTGTCCTCCTCGAAAAAGAACACTACCTCCATTTATTTTCACATATACAAATTTGCTATGTTGAAATGAACTGCCACTGATTGACGTCATTTTTATAGCGGTGTGCATTTATTTTATTTATTTGGGTAAATTAACAGTGACGCAATAAAGAAATAAAGCACAAATATATAAAAATACAAGTACGTAATTGTGACACCAACACCGTTTATTTACTTAGCTAGTGAGAAGTTGGAAGTACCATCTAAACTAGAAGTTCAAGTAATAGCTTTTTAAATGTACTAAACTAACTCGCGTTAAACCTACTTTCATTTCTGGACACTGGGTAACCACTTTCGCCATTAGAGGAAAAATATTTATTTATATTGAAATGGGTATTTTCGCGTGTTACCTTATGATTTATTATTCCAGACGTTTCGAATGCGTTACAGCAATCTTGGTCGCAGGCTGACTGGATTACATGGAGCTACCATCGAAAAGTGGTGGCAGTTGCAGAAGTGGTAGTTTATACAGCTGCCACCTCTTCTCGACGGTAGCTCCATGTATCGCGAAAGTTTAAATAATACTATTAGAGAACACTTAACGCTGGTATCACTATTGTAAATTAAATAACTGCAGGCCTTGTCTTAGAATTGCACTCCCCCCTATAGAAACTAGAGTTGATTTTGTTTTTTATATAGCAATACGGAGTTAGTACGCTCAGTGTACTCGTCATTCTCACCATAAAAAAATTAATAAGTGTCAAACGTACATTAATCCACTTGGTCTGATCCATCGTAGAAAGAGTATAGTTAGAATGGGCTTGCGCTTGCTCCTGAGTACGACTGGGATAAAATAAATACAAAACAAGGGTTTAAACTTTATTACCAGTTTTTCTATCTGTTCAGTTTGTACAGATAGAAAAGTTTGTACAAAATATATATAGAGCAGTATGTATATACATATACAAAAACTAGTGTCAAGCGGAGGTCTAGAGGTAGAGCACCCCAAGAGCTACTCGAATCACCCCCATGTATATTCTGCGACTTTTGTACTTTTTGAGTTATTTTTTTTCTTGTTCTTTAACTAAGCTCTGGCTTTGATTAAATTTTTGATCACAGTGAATAGTTTTATTATTATTATACTTTTATTTTTAAATCATCCTCAAAGATTTAAAAAACATTCAGGATTTCAACTTTTTGAATGCATGTAATGAAAGCCATAGTTTGGTTCTTTAACCAATTTAATTCAATTTCTCATAATTTTTTGTGCTTTTTGAGTTATGTTTTTTTTTCTATAACAAGAAAAAAAAACATAAACCAAAAAGTACAGAAAATCGCTGAACATACATTGTTTCTCATGATTCGGGTACCTCTTAGGGTGCCTCTGGATTTCAGCTTGACACTAGTTTTTAGGACACCCTACATATTCATTTCATATTTCACGAACACGTAAAAAAACTCAACCACGTTGGAAACAATTCACAAAATGCTAATCAAACTCTACTTATCTCCGCTGCAATTCTATGCAATAATCTTTTAGTGCAGTGCTGCCTACATAAAAACAAACTGCACGATTCCATGCAGTTTCACTTAAATTTACCCGTCCATTACTGCTCGATTATAAAACGCATGACGGACTAGAGTGTAAACCAGCAGTGTATATCATTTTCATCAATCAGGCTAATATAATGTGGTGAATGTTCAAAGGTGCCATATTTTGGCGTTTATAGTGTGGAAAAAATGGATTAAAGAAGATAATGTAACATATAACAATAACATATAATATAACATCGAAGTATGGACACGGTCAACTAAATAGCTACGTATATTTTTTTGTAACTAAACTGAAATAAAATGTCGTAATTTGTAGCACTGTTACTCGTTGGGATCTTTTTGTCCTATCGAGTAACAGTGTTACACTAGGTGTAACTCGTTGGGAATACTTCTTTTTATTTTGTTCCCATCGAGTAACACTGTTACTCGATAGGAAAAAAAATCCCAACGAGTAACAGTGTTACTCGTTTGGGTGTTACTCGTTGGGAACCCTCCATCGTTTGGCTCATCCAAATGTTTTATGAGTTCGGTGTTGTTAGCCGCGCTCTGCCGGCCGGTGATTACGATCGCGCTGATGCTAAGCCCCCATTACATATAGCCTTTTACGTGTCGATTGTATCTTCTGTGACGTCGATTATTGAAAACTTGTCGAGGTCAGTTCTCACAAAAAACCTTTGAATCCATTCACGTGTTTAAACATTTTTATCGTTGGACGATCGTGAAGACCGATATGGTACACCATAATTATTCAATAGGATATAATTTAAAGTCTGTAATGTTATACAATGATTATCTGAAGGTGATCGCATAGTTAGTGCGTAGCGGGTAAACAAAGGCGGCACTCAGCAGGGTCAGGGCGGTGTGTGAGGGCGTTGTGCTCGGCTGTTTTATGTTCCTCCATGGATACCAGAGCTCTTCCGCGATGTCCGCTCATGGTAACCGCAATCCTTTTTAAACCACGAAAGCCGGATGTATTAAACCTTTTCTTGCTTCATGGTATTGAGTTTGGTGTTTAAGGTTGTCTGGGATTTCATGAATATAAATCTGTAGTACTTTTGATCAATACCTAGAATCAACTGGGAAAACAAGACTTCAATACCGCATAACACGCCGTAAGTGCCGTAAGTTGACGGCACTGAGATGTGGTCGCTAACTATTTACCGTATAGACAAGCTCAGTCTTGCAGCGGGCTAAGGAGAGAGCTATGCTAGGAGTTTCACTACGTGACAGAATCCGAAATGAGGAAATCCGTTGACGAACCAAGGTCATCGACATAGCTCTAAGAATTAGCAAGATGAAGTGGCAATGGCCAAGTCATATAGCTCGCAGAACTGACAACCGTTGAGGAATAAAGGTTCTCGAGTGGTGACCACAAACCGGACGACGCGGTAGAGAAAGGCCCTCCACTCGATAGACTAAAGACATTATAAACATCGCAGGAAGTTGGTGGAAGGAGGCGGCTTAAGACCGTTCGTCGTGGCATTCTAAGGGAGAGGCCTATGTCACTTCTACAGGCTGATGGTGATGATGATAAGCCAACGTCCGCTGCATTGGAGCAAGCTGCGAGTGAAATTGGAGCAAAGTTAAATGACTGATACGAGTCCGATCGAACGTGTTCTTCGACCACTACAGGGCGCTGCGGTTTGCACTCGGTCGGTAACCCAGGACAGAATTAATTATCAGCCGACCCGACTCCAACAACGGTTTCTTGTGTAAAACGAGACGGGCACCACGATGGGAAAAAGGTTAACAGCCCGTACGTATTGTATATACATGCAAGCATTGTCATAGTAGAAACCTTATCTTTTCACTCACAATTACTGATAATACGACATTTAGTTTACTATACGGTCGGGATCGTCTCATCATCATCATCATAATCAGCAGGCTTTGGGCGTCCACTGCTGGATGAGGCCTTGCCCATAAAATATAATGGGGGTAATTGCCATAATCACCACGCTTTGGCAGAAAGATTGGTGATCGCATTTTGGTGTTAATTATTCAGATGGATGCTGTTGCCCATACCCTGGCGTAATCCCTTATTCGCTTTTTGCTACATCCACAGGAGATGTTGGAGGAGTCCTATTCTTAGGCTGAGACTACCACGGTTAATTGTAGTAATCAGAGGCCCAATGAGGAGTTTTCACGGCCGTTTCATATCATACTTTCAGCGTTGAAAATAGATGGCGCTGCTCTGTTACGTAAATGTCAAGTGTCAAAATAAAGTTAAATGTCAACATCAACAACGTAGATATATTTTCGTTTCGTGGTATTTATTTTTGCTTACTTCTTAAAACATCACGAAATCACTAGCGCACATTCAAGAAGTAGACACAAACAGAATATCATGACTATTAGTCATGATATTCTGTTTGTGTCTACTTCTTGAATGTGGCCACGGACTAGTTAGATAATAGCTTAGTACGCGTACACCACAGATAATACATTTGACAATCTTGGCATTTACAGTGGAGTCAGCGCCATCTATCAAAACAATTTGAACTACTTTTTTTTTTTAATCGAAGTTGAAAAGCTCTCATTCTGTTAATTATTTTAAAACTTCACTGAAAGTCGACTAAATCGAGAGTGAATTGTGAATTGACAGAAAGTTGGTATTCTGCTCCCTCATAATAACAATTTAGTCCACTTCCGATTCACAGTGAATACCATTAGAGTACGATAGTTATATAATATCATTGGAAAGAATAAAGAGCCATCTTCTTATGCTAAATTCTCCATCTATTTATGCTAAAATTATCGAAAAACTTGGAATAGTTCAAGTTTCGGTCACATTTCGATACAATCACATAACCGTGCCGTGTTGTATTTCAAGTAAGGAGAATACCATTTCTGACATTTTAGACATTACGAGACCCGAACTTTATTTTAAATAAAAGATATTCAGTGAATATCTGCTTTAATTTATCCTCGCCGATTGTTTTTCAAATCTGATGATATTGGTATATTTATACAAATCGATTATGACACGCTTCTTGCTGTGTGAACTTGGTTGGTTAGGTACGTATAAAAACTTGATGAGTTTGTTTTCTTCAGAAACTGTGGGGATATGATGGAAGTGTGTTTTAATTCACGTGCAATAGATTTTTATCGATGGCATCTATGAAATGAGTTATGGCACGCCATAATGTTCTTGACCGGTGTAGGGTATTGTGGTAATTGGATACACTTACTAGAGGCGGTCTGGCGGTGTGCCTCGGGGAGCCTCGTCCCTGTCTAGTTCTTTCTGAATTTATATCTTCAACAAATCAGACATCTTGCTTCGATTGCTTTGTTTATTTATCAGCAGGAGAAAGTTTTATAATCAGCTTCTTTTAAATTGATATCTTCTTCATTTTATTCATACCGAAAACACAGTAGATAAAGGTCCTTCTCTCAATACATAATAAAGGTAGCAGGAAGTCGGTGGATGGGGTCGGCTGAAGACCGTTCGTCGCGACATTCTAGGGGGGATGCCTATGTTCAGAAGTGGACTTCTACCGAAATTACAAGGATCATTTTGAGTCGTCTTATAAACTAAAATAACTTTTCATTTAAAAAACCGACTTCCGCCATTGTATTCGACTAAATAATTTTGGATGAAAAAAAATTTATGAAAGAACCATAGTGGTGAAAGGATTATGATACTTTCTGAATGCAAATGCTTGGTGTCTTGCTGAAAATATCAAAATCGCCGTATGTATGCCTACAATATTTGAGGAGTTCCCTCAATTCCTCATGGATCCCATCATCAGAACTGGATTCTGAAAAAAATGGGACCAATCTGGAAGTATATCTATTGAAATAAAAAAAGAATTTTCCAAATCGGTTCATAAACGCCGGAGACATGAGGTAACAAACATACAAAAAAAAGAAAAAAAAAATACAACCGAATTGAGAACCTCCTCCTTTTTGTGAAGTCGGTTAATTATTCTTGTTCCAACGCAACCAAGCCTAGAAGAGTCAGGCAACAAACATGACTTGGCTTACATAAATGGTCCGTCTTACCACTAGGTGAGAAGCGCCTGTGTGGTGCCTCGGAGCAAGGAATTGCTGATACGTAAATAGTTCCTGATACCAACGACACCAGGGAATCCTAGTGTGGGATCAGGCAATTCAGGACTATGTATGGAACTGTTGGGTGGTATGTTATAAGCATGTTAACTCGCATTGTATAAATTATCTTGCAAGTAAAACACTTCTTAGGACAAAGCCGCCTGAATATTGGAGGTGGAATGAGGGTCGCCATTTGAATTTATAGCAGCAACAAATTATCAAGTTGGAGTCAACACAATCTTTATTGTTTATTCTTGTACGTATCTTATAAAGCTTCCCTCTCCCTTGTGAATGGGAATTACTATTACTACTTACGGAAAGTAATAAAAAAGTTTTAAGTTAGGGTAGAAACTCATAAATTGTTATACCCTACAGAATTACTTACTAATATTATGTGCTAGCATCTGCTCGCGGCTCCGCCCGGGGGGCTCTGTTATAAATTATAGCCTATACGTTATGTATAAGCTATAGTACTGTAAAGTTTCATTAAAATTCGTTCAGTACTTTTTTCGTGAAAGAGTACTGTCTTTATTCTGTGGAAAGAGTAACAAACATCCAACCATCCTCACAAACTTTTACATTTTTAATATTATTAGTGGGTTTAACGACGGCGTTCATGAGGGAGGTTATTGTACGTATCGTTAACACTAAAAAGAAGCAGGGGTAATGACCTCATTTGATTTTAAAATAATCCTTAATTTAATTGTATTTTATGATTGGCATAATATCCCGTGACTTTCATTCATCGAGATCTAGAGTATTTATTTCGTGAACAAATAAGTCAACTTGATGAAAATGACGAAAAGCTTTAAAGACGGTGTGGGGCAATAACCGTTTTTAAGCCAAGACGTGTTTGTTGCCTGATTCTTCTAGGCTTGGTCGCGTTGGAATTGGAACAGGAGTAATTTTTATTTACAAGACGATTCAAAATGGTCATTGTGATTTGATTTGATTTTAATTAATAAAATTCTAATTAATTTGATTTGATTTTTGTTTGACTATACGGGGTATTTTGTTCTATTGGGGATAGATTTATTAATTGTTTATCTTATTATTTTGCTCTTTAAACGATATGGAGTTATATCTACAATTTTTTACCATAGCTCTTCTTGAGCCATCTTTGAAGGTAAACATATATTTTAGTCTTTCTAGTGTTAACAGCTTATCAGTCCTTGGTGAATCCGATCTGGCGGTAGATTACGAGCTACCTCTTGGTATTCCTCATCGTATTCGTCAATGTCGTCTCGATAAACGAATCGGCAAAGCATTACCCTTTGTGTGCCTTTACCGGTAAAACTGTTCGTGATAAATGAGACGGTGTCTAACATGGACAATAAATCAACGTCTTCTTCGGCTAAAAGCTTTCAAGGCAAACGTCTACTTTCCCGGACATGTTTCCGAATTTCTCTTGTCCATTGATGTCTAATTTCTTTTGACAAATAGGTGTCAGTGTAACTTGGCGAACCATGGATGCGAAACAAAGCGATATTCGGTCATATAAATAACTAATGCCCTAATAGAAGTGACACTGCTTGTGTTACACTCAAAGCCGCACTAAATACCTACTCGCTCCTCGCTCTTACTAAGTCTGCTAATCTGTGCAGGCCGGCAGAACGGGTGCGGAAGGGATGCACGCGCTGCGCCTTCGTTATGTAATTTTTAATTTGTAAGTTACTTAGGTTATAACTATGATTTAATGATGTGCCATGTTTGAAATTAAGTCAACAACAGGATATTTTATCTTATGCCCGTCTGTCTGTTTATCTAGGTACAATTTTAAATCTTTCGTAGCAGGAAACCGCAACAGTGTCGTAACAGTAAATAGAGCAAAATAAAAGATGACAACCCCGTCGGTTGCTGCGGGTGAGCGCGGGGGGTGTCGGGGTATATCGAGGTATTTATCTCGGCGGCGGCATCGGGCACGCATAGAGAGAAGTAAGTAATTAGCACTTCTAGAGAGTATTTATTCTTTGGTTCGATTCAAAAGGTGATTTATTACACATTGTTGTTTGTAACAACTTCTGCCTCGTAAAAGCGACTGTAATAAGATCATTTGCAGGCACTTGACTTTAGTAAACTATCCTTATCTTGCATATTACTGTTCTAGTGCAAATCTGGCTTAATATACATCAGTTTATTTCATACAATAATCACAACAACCGCAGATATTTACAGTTACTCACGTATACCGGTTTCAGAGAATCTGTTCTTAAATTGGTCCTATTTAAAAGCATGTCACAAAATCTTTGTGAATATTTTACGTTCATAGTTTTCCACTATAGCGTTTGTTCTCAGAACAGGCAGTTTAACGTCCGATTTTATTGGGTCAAGTGTTTAAATCATTCGCTGTGATTGCATAACAACGTACTCCGTGTCGTGATTCGTTCACGTGTTGTGTGCACCGTTATAGTCAGCGTACACACTACTCCTTTCTTTCTCGACTTATTAGTTTTTAACCCCATTGCGTAATGCGAGCGCCGAGCAGCCTATTGTTTTCATCGCATTTCCTGAAAGTATTACAGGGATTTGTTGTAGTGTGTACGTGGACTTAAAGCTGACGTATAGTGGGGCTTCGGTTTAGGGTGTCCTGCGCTTGTTTGTAACTTGACACTTTGTTTCTCACGCGCCGGGTTGCTAATGCGATTAATGTGGCTTTTCTCCTAGACGGAAGGGCTGCAACAAGCTTTTCGATGTAGTACTTACACAAAGCAAAGTGATTTAAATTTTACGCTGGTGATCCCTAGATAGGATCACTTTGTTGTCCGTCTATCTTTATGACATGACCCTTTTTCTTAGAAACGGCTAAATGTAACTTGACATCTATGCCAAATATAAAGTTCTCTGAGTTGATAGTTCAGTAAAAAAGTTAAGCTTCTAACAATTCACAGGTATGGCAATGAGTGTTTTTTTTTTATGGAAGTCGCTAATATGAAAAGCCTCTAGGGTACTTCCAGTAACATCACAATTCTGACATTTGTTAGGCTAAGAGGCTTTGTGACACAAATCAAGAAAAAAAGTCTAAAATATAGGAATTTCGTCTATTTTACCTCTAAAATGCGACGGTGAAGTTTATAGAAAAATGTGGCTGAAACTCGAAACAGGGCTCTGACAATTTCGAAATGGCGGATGTGAGTCTCGCTTGCACTTGTCCGTTTGATTAACCTGTTCGATGGGTTAGCCCCAACGAACCTTAAATGACCCTAATGTATGTGAAACTGACGATATTGTAATTTTGGCATAAGATCTAAAGCTTTCTTCGCAATCATTTTCGACTTTGCGAAGTCCACTACGAACATGCATTATAATGATGATGAGGTATATGTATCATCATCATCATCAGCCTGTAGAAGTCCACTACTGGACATAGATCTCCCTCCTACAATGCCACGACGAACGGTCTTGAGCCGCCTCCATCCACCGACATCCGTTTACAATGTCTTTTTACGTCCATTGCTGGACGAGGCCTGCCTCATAGAAAGAGGAATTGCCATAATCACCACGCTTGGCAGGCGGATTGGTAATCGCAGTATGGGTGTAGAGTACTCGGGTAGATGCTGCTGCCAATACCAAGGTGTAATCCCTTAGTCGGCTTTTACGAAATCCAAGGGAGGCGAAACAGGGGTCTATTGTGTCCGGGACACACCATGGCATAAATTCATAGCGTTCATAAATTCAGCTAGCATAACATGGCTGGCAACGTGGTTACACTCGCGCGTCGAGACGTAAGCAGGCAATGCAAACATGTCACTGGGTGAGCGAGTGTCGTGCCCGATCGCGCCAAGGCTCTTCCACAAACGTGTCTATTTATTGTTGTGTATACTAGGTGTCCACTCGCGGTTTCGCTCGCGTTATTTACCGGTCTCAATATATCTGTAAACCAAATTGCATTGAAATCGGTTCTGCTGTTACAGCGTGATTGAGTAATTAACTTCAAAACTTTCGCATACATAATATTAGTAGATATTTTATGCTGTATGCTATGCACACAGCTTTTCTACTATAGATATATCGGTCATTGTGTCGCGTGGCCAATGAAAGTTTTTCCTGACCTCTGTTGGATAGATTTGCAAGTGATATAATCACCATCATTAGCCTATTAGAAGTTCACTTCTGGACATATAGGCCTCTTCTCCAGAATACCACAACGAACGGTCTTTAGCCGCCTCTATCCAAAGACTTCCTGCGAAATGTCTTAATGTTTATTATGTCTTTAGTCCATCGAGTGGAGGGCCTTTCTCTACCGCGTCGTCCGGTTTGTGGTCGCCACTCGAGAAACTTTATTCCCCAACGGTTGTCAGTTCTGCGAACTATATGACCTGTACATGATTATGAATGATTCATTAGGCGGACGTAAAATTGTGACTTTATATGATGGCGCCACCGCTGAACGACTGGCATTTACCTAGTAAACAGTCTTACAGTTTTGACTGTACCTTTGATTTGATTTTGCCTATGCATCAGATTTTCTTACCATCTCAAAATAGATTTAGATTCTTTATACCGTCCTTCTAACCGTATCAAACATGACATATTTTTTTATCTATTTTTTGCGTAAGTGCCGGAACAATTTTGTGGGACGCTAACCTTTGCCGATAGCAATGCGTTAACCTCACAGACTACGTCCACCTGGGACGCGCTCTATGTGGCATTTTACTGCGTCCGTCATCCTGAGACATAAAGATGAAAAGTCTCATGCCTGTAGTTTCACTGTCCCCTTCAAACCGGAACACATCAATGTGAGCATTACTGCTTAGCGGTAGAAATTGGTATGCTGGCAGTAGGTATATAGGTACTTCCCCGAACGAACTCTCACAAAAATGCTTTACTTCTAGCACACGTGGTAAGAAAGAGAAGTTGGTATAAAACTATTTCGCTGTTATAGCGACAGCACGGAAGAATGTTGGATTTATTCTTCCATGAGCGACAGTCATAGTTTAGCTCTCTTCATTCTCCATTTAATTTCTTCCATTCGTACATTCTTCTTGGTTAGATATTTTGAGCGGAATTGACTCACTATACAGTGTTCGTGGATGCTAACGTGATTTGATGAAGATGAATATACCAGGGTGTAGGTACCTAATATTATTAACACTGATCGAAATAACCCAATCGAGTTTCCTAGTGCGTAATCAAAGGATCACGCGGCTGAAACGGTCGGTCTAGAACGTGATTTGTCGAAACGGGGTAAAGTAACCACGGTGCTCGCCTCGTGATCTGCGGTTTGTCTTAAATGTAGGTTCGCTTGTATTTTATCCGTTTTCATATAAATCTCTTGCAGGAACGTGAACGCTGAAGGCACTCGATAAAGCTTACGCTCGATTTCACTGTGAATCCTTTCAAGGCTGTAAGTTATATCTCAAGTTCTGCTCCACTTTACTCAGCCTACTTCAGATTTCAAATTAATTATACTACACTGGCGTGCAATGAAATAGGGTCACTTATAAACCACAATACCTCCCAAACTATGCAAGATATCGAATAAAAAAAAAACATCACATCAGCAGCCTTTAGACGCCTTTACACTGTTGGACGACGCCTCATAGAATACAATGGGTGATTTGCCATAATCACCACGCTTGGCAGGCTGATTGGTGATCGCAGTTTAGTGTTAAGTACTCAGGTAGATGCTGCTGCCCATCCCCTTGTGTAATCCCTTATAGTAAGGCTTTAACTATGTAGACGGGAGGAGGAGGGGTATATTCTTAAGCTGGACACACTACAGCTCACAGCAATAAAGAAACATATTAAAATATATTTCATACGGCTTATAACGTCAATAACTTTTGTAAAGAATTGTACTTCCCATCCAATTTATTTCAGGGAGTTATCTTGCATAGTTTATGAGATATCGTGGCTCTTCCAAGTGACCCCTTTTTCTTGCACGCCAGTTTAGTTTTAAATTACTGTCCTATCGAGTAAGTCGTCATTTCGATAAATTACCCATGTCATAATTCTACTCTAATCACCTACATGTAAGTCGCTAATTAACTGTATAAGCTTCCATTAAAAACGAACTGTGTTCCATTCAAGTTATAACCACCACCGGTCTTCAAAGAGCCATTTTCTAGCGAGTTTTTTTTGTTGATCGATAATTTCAAGCTCTCCCTAACATCCAATCAGGGGTTGGTTTTTTATTCGTTTTTACTGAACTAGCCTGGTTCCCGGTAATGTTATTAATGATGTTGTTTATACAACTTGACAATTACTACGTCGGATAAGCTAATACAAGCGAACATGCCACGCTAATTTTAATTGTATTGATATTATTGTAAGTGACCCTTACCACAATACCTCCCAAACAAATTTTTTGTTTATTTATTTTAAGTAATTTTTTACAAAAGTTATTGTATTTATTGCCGTATGATATATTTTAATATAATTTTTATTTCAATTCGATATCTTGCATAGTTTGGGAGGTTTGGTGGTTTTTCTAAGTGATCCTATTTTATTGCACGCCAGCTTATCCGTGTCCGGTTGGTGGCTTTGTGTGAGTAGTTAGTTTACTGATAGATCCTATGGTTATGATCCCTTGTACTCATAGATCCCTTATGCTTACAATTTAGTTACTGATAGATCATGTGGCCAAGGGATCTGTTTAAAATGATTATTTTATTTAAAAATTTGTTACTAGTATGTGTGTGGCACGATACTCTAGTTCACTTTATCATAAAGCAATTAAGAAACTGACTTGTTTACCAAATTTTGCTCTTGATACGGAAACCGAACCATTCGTGTCGCAGACAGTTATTGCTGCCACGCACCGGAGGTTACCCACTACAATTTATTTGTTTGCCTTGTTATTGACCTTGCCGCTTACGGCGATTATTATCAGTTTTATAACGTTTTTTTAATGTCATTAAGTTCCCTGTATTTCTAGTAAGTATCGAGTAAGGTTCTCGGGTAGCGGCCACGAACCGGACGACAGTGTATGGTGGTGTCGATAATAATAATAATGCTGGACATTTCACACAACATTATCTAGCTCCAAGCTAAGCAGAACTTGTATTATGGTAGATAACTGATATACTTAATACAATACATTACATAGATAGATATTTTTATTATACATAGAAAATACCTAGAACACCCTGAACAATTATCTGCAGATCGTACAAATATTTGTTCCGAGGCGGGAATCGAACCCGCAACCTCCTGAGTCCCAGGCGAACCTTCGCCCGCCGCGTCACAGATGTCGTCAAAACCTAACCTAAACATTATTGGGTGTTATTATAAAAAATGCCCTATCTTTGGTTTATCTAAAACCAGGCAGCCCCCTAGTTTAGCAATGGTCTATAAATTGACAGTTGATTGCTTGCTAGAGGTAAGAATTTGGACATCTCAATTGTGATGTGACACAATCCGTCAGTTTGTTACTTTGGAAATTTGCGAAGTAGCGCGAGAATTGATTTCGGAAAACAAACCATCTGCTTTCGTATTTAAAGTAGCATATGCCTAATGTCGATATTTAATCCTAGACTTGTACGCCTGGACTAAATTCAGATTTAGTCCATGTTCTGTAATAAGGCCGTATAGGATTAAGTTGAGTTTGTTTGTTTAGTGTTTTCATTTAGTTTATTAGGATAAACCTATGACATTGTTACGGTAGCAGGAAGTCGATCGATGGAGATGGCCCATGATCGTTTGCCGTTGTTTTGGACGTCTATTACTGTAGATTATATAAATTTTATGCTAACATGTTAATTAAACGATATTTCTTCATCTAAAACTGCCACCTGGTTATTAAAACCCTCACGCTATAAAATCTTGTTTTATTTGATGAGATAGGTAATAATTTACAATTGCAAATATTCTCACTTAAAATTGATTCGTGCTGTTTTGTTTGGTTGGTGCAGTGTGGCCTTAGGCGGAGCGGGCGTGTTGTGAAATTGAAAATATTATTAACTGAGACCGCGAACCACTTTGTCACGGAGAGGGAGAAACGTCTTATGAGCGGCTGCTGCATAAATTGCGTTCTTGTTATATTTATTAGTTACCGGTTGTATAACACGTCTTATCAATTCAGGGAGGGAAGATCGTTTATGCCTTTGCGATAGAACTCTGGGGATCTATCGCATCCCCGCATACCCCGGTCCATGCAGGTTTAGCTTTAATTCAAAGTTGCCCTACGTTAAAACGGCAACTTCATAGTTTAACCCCTATTTCTGATGTAGTGAATTTCCGCGGAAGATTCTTATGTCGAAGTTTATTTTCTGTTGCTAGTTCGTTAGTTGCTTTGTGTACTTATTGAAAAAAAAACTCATATACCTAGTCATGGAATTCGATCGTTTTCTCTTGAATCTATTGACTGCTTCAACTGTCAATGTAAGATCATAGACTAATTACTAAAGATACCACTTGTTTGATAGTGTTATTTAGTTTTAATCTGGTTTTAATGGGTTTCACTTCTTGTTTTGCAGGCTGTGGCTTATAAAAATGTATTTAGTAGTAGCATTATTTAGATAATTATTCGTTATTTTATATGCAATAATTTCGTTAAATGTAACCTTCATGCAACTGGGCCTCTGTTCTGCTTATATTAATTTAGATTAACCTTCGAATGCGGTTTATTATAATTTACTATTTTGTATTTCATATATTATGTTTACGTATCATTACTAAAGAGACTGAATTCTATGTTTAAGTTGATTTGAATAATTGTGAATTAATTCTAACCATTTTAATTACAATAGACTCGTTAACTGCAGTCGTGGCAGACGTTAATTGTATTGTTTTCAATCTCAAGGCTGATTGGCGATAGAACAATAAAGAAAATTCAGTCTTAGAAATCTATTAAGTATTCTTCCGTCAACGGACGGCCATTACCAACTGTCAGTTGAGTAATTCACAAAAGCATAATTTCTAGATCAACTTACCTACTGCTCTTTCACAGAAGATATCTTGAGTTTATTTATGTTTTAGTGATCAGGCGAGAGACAGAAATGTGTATGTAGGCCAGCCAGACAGAATAGGCGATGGCATGACTCTATCGACAGTTGTTACTATAGCCTTGTCCATGATTGAACTAGTTTTTCTATCAATCTTGGCGATAGCGAGGTGATCATGAACTGAGACACGTAAATGTGTTTGAAGTAAATAAGTATTGTCCTGTAATTTTTTATTCTTGATTTTGAATTGCAGCGCCCCCTGACGGGGTTCATGTACCTAACTGACTAACAGTAGAAATAAGACCTATTACTAACAATATTTTACGTACATGTGAGCAATAAATAAATACAAATACAAAAAGTTACGAGCGCAAGCGATGTGATTACAAACAATTCTAAATAAAAAACAATGAAACAACATGAATCAAATTCAAAGGAATCAAACTTATTTATTAAACTAAAGGATTTGCAACGCTTCAATGGAGGTACATTAAAGTATAGAAATAACCGAACTCTGCATGAAATCGAAACGTGAAGAACTTTTTGGGTATTTGGTGTACTTAGTTCTTTATCCCTTACAGATCATAAACTGATATGATCGAGCGTGTGCTGTTGTTGGGAGTATTTTATTCGAAAACAAAAAACATTTATGTACAACGGATCCGAACCACCGGATCTATTAGTAATTACTCAATATAATTTGATTTGCATGCAACATTCATTCGTTAACACACAAAACTATACTTATTCATAAGTTAAGCCATGTTTAAAATATTGCATAATGTCAAACAAAGAAAGGAATAATTTTAAGCATCACTTTTAAGAGGGTTTATTTTATTGAAAAACTATATCCATATTTTGTACTAAACAGCTTAGCTCAATTCAGATCGTATTATTTCTAAGATACACCATTTATCTATCCTTGGTTTCGATGTTCAATCCTATATTTACCAGCGATAGATCATTTACGTTATTCTGTAATAGCTTTTTGGTCGAGAGCCAGCATGTTAGGGATTGCATTTTCACTGCTATACTTGCATCAAGGAGAAACTTCCAAGAACATCTGAAAATTGTGACAAAATTAGCTTATTTGATGAAATATTAATAAGATCATCATCAGCCGTCAGACGTCCACTGTTGGACGAGGCCTTCCCCATTTGCCATAATCACTACGCTTGGCAGGCGGATTGGTGATCGCAGTATTGGTTTTGAGTATTCAGGTGGATGCTGCTGTCCATCCCCTGGTGTAATCCCTTAGTCGGCTTAGGATATTGTTTTTAGTTAAGAATATTGTACCTAGATTTAAAGATTGTAACATTGCTTGATTTTTGGAATAAAAATATTATATTAATTTGAATATATATTCTCACAACAGAAAGACTTTGAAATATGGCAAACTCTTGGATACATATAGTATTGAAAACCACGACAATCAAAAAACCTCAACATCGAGAGACTGAAATTTTACTACAAAAGTTATTTCCGCTTCATATAACTTCTGCCTTCGAAAGGTCGTCCGTAAACGTACTCCTCTTTATTGAGGTAATGAACTTTATAGATGTGGCTTTGAACTAATAGAATATGATTGACGTGCGAGCATTGTCGCTGCTGATCCGGGGCCAAGGTCGCCGGGTTCCCACTACGCCCATCGTTTTTGATAAGTGCTACTGTATTGAACTGAACCTATTAGTCTCAGCTACAATAATTTATTTTGAATAGCAGGTAGGTATGCTATCACATACTCATCAAATTCACTTAGCTTATTTTATTATTTATTTATGAGGGACTAGCATTTGCTCGCGGCTCCGCCCGCGTGGAACCTCTATTATAAATTATAGCCTATGATATTAGGTATAATACTGTAAAGTTTCATTAAAATTCGTTCAGTAGTTTTGGCGTGAAAGAGTATCAAACATCCATCCATCCATCCCCACAAACTTTTACATTTTTAAAATTAGTTCATTAATCATAAGACAACCAGTAATGTTCTCCGAGCTCGTGTGCTGGCTCAACAGGAAACTGGTATATCAGCTACATGATTCAACTCTGGGAAATTTAAGAAACAACGACATATCTTTATTTGTATTTGTTCGGTTTCCAAGTACCTATCTGCTATTAGGGTAAACACACTCGCCAAAGTTTATCGCCATAGTACCTTCATTGAGGTCACCAGGTTTAC
Source organism: Epirrita christyi (assembly GCA_951392215.1). Lineage (NCBI taxonomy): Eukaryota > Metazoa > Arthropoda > Insecta > Lepidoptera > Geometridae > Epirrita > Epirrita christyi. The sequence goes on along the minus strand of OX595842.1, from coordinate 3,435,926 downwards.
GATTTCACTCAGTACTTCTAACACAAGGGCCGAGGCTGCCTTCGATGTTGGTTTTGGAAACCGTTTAATGTCTCCATAAACTGCTGGCTGGTTTATTACAGTTTTGAAGTTTCAAGCGATAATTGAAACATTTCTTGATTTTATGGCCTTTCAAAAGTGTTATGCCAATTTACGACATGCAAAGTTTTACGGCTAGCGAGTATGGATTTTTATAGCTGAAATGATAAAGGGTTTATCGCGTACCTCACCCATATAAAATAATCACGAACATCCCACAAGATTAAGTCATAAATCATAAAGACGCAAGGAGCAATAAAATAAAATTAACTGGTATAATATTCAAATACATAGGCCCGAGTTAAAACGACTCTGAAGCATATCTCGCTCGGCTTGACCTGATTTAGATCAATGAAGACAGATTTAAAAAACTCCTATTTAAAGTAATAAGGAACAAGTACACGCTAAATGATCAAGTAGTAGTATCAACTAGGCAGTGATTGTCGCGAGTTAATATTTAATAGCAGCATCGGCATTGGTGCCTGTCTGTTGCCGGAGAATGGAAGGCTGATCGACACACCTCTATAGGGTTATGACTTGGTCGGTAATTCTATGTAAATTTTGTGACTACAAAGTGATACGTATTTGGAAGAACAAAACTGCCTTGCAACGGATAACACTCCCAACATTTTAGGCCTATGTATAACTGTTACTGTAAATATATAACGCACTCAAAAATCTTCGATGAGATCTACTAAGTACCTGATTTTTGCACAGTCTAAGCTGCAATTTCCACTGATATTAATAAGAGGCAGAGAGCTTTCGTTTTCGTACTCTCAGACAAATAAAACCCTTATCTTTGAGCTAACATTTAACATTCTGTATAATGTATATATTTCCGAGGAAACCTTGATATCTCAGGAATTCGACAACCCTACATCGGCGATAGGATGTGAATTCGCACCGTTCATTGCATTCCGACCCTTAACTATCACTTGACACCGCACTACGTAATTGCACCAGCATCGGAGTCTAGATTAAATTAATCTGCATACCCAGCATATTCGATTAACCTTTTATGCAAATGGAATTTAGAATGTCGTTATTGAGTAACATCAATGGTAATTTGGACCGGCCTTGTGTTTTTATGCGACTATAATAGATTTCAATTTTTGTTAGTTAATGAGACATGTCGTTTAGAACTAAAGCATTATATATTTTGAAATTCTCGACTGTATCAAGAGCGTAGGGTTGCAGGTCGTGAAATAATTTGATGGCATGGCTGATTTGAAACGATATAGTAGGTATATATGATACTTGATAAGGAACTTTGTACAAAAATTCAATAGGTATTTCAAAAGGAGAATTGTAAACGTGGCTCTCTGATCTAGATCTATATAACTAGCAGGTAATTTTTTTCGTCTCAAACTTGATATCGATGCATATACCTAGACAAAAAGTAGCCTTGCATTGGTCTGTAACTAACTCACGGTATATTTAGATATACTTAACTACCTTTTGCTTGCGGCTCCGCCCCCCGTGTAACCTCTATTATAAATTATTGTCCATATGTTATTCTGATGTATAAGCTATAATACTGTAAAGTTTCATCAAAATCCCTTCAGTAGTTTATGCGTGAAAGAGAAACAAATATCCATCCATCCTTCCTCACAAACTTGTACATTTATAATATTAGTAGGATTTAAAAATATAAAGGGCACAGCCGTTGTATTGCGTTCTTGGGTTTTGTAAATTCATCTGTAGGCGCAGCAGGTGACCTCTTGGGTGTGAGTTCGTGAGCTTAGTTACATATTTATTGCATCTTATTCATGCTTTATTGTAAGATTGCTAATACAATTCATTGTGGGATCACATTTTAATCATCCAACCATTTTGAAATCTGTTCTCTATGCAAACTATGGTATATTGTATAGAGAACCGATTGGACATTGAAACATGTAATAATTCATAGCGGTTTATCTTGTTAGTCATACTGTTTTATTAGACCATACTCTATGGAACATCATAAAACTAATAACGATCATATTCGACTAGTAAATTGTGTAAACAATGACGCATCCAATTAGAATGAACTAAATAATTACAGTCTGAGTGAACCCCATATGTGCAACAATTTGCCGAGGCAGGCACAAAGGAGCTTACAATATAATTGGCCAACATTTACGCAGCTTAGTGATTGCATTGAAACGGCACCTGCTTGTTTGTAGATACTTGTATGAAATCCGCGTGGGAATCGGCAACAGGCCCGCGGCGCCCGTGGTTGCGCAACCCGTGCCAGCTCTGCAACCATGCAACCAGTAGTTTCGAAAACGGTTGCACCCGCGCGATCTTTTATACCTACATACTCATACCCCTCCTCTGACACACTGAACAAAAACAAACAATTATTTTCTCTAAAAAAAAATGTTTGCCTTATGCTTGGTGTGATTTGTGCAGGAACCAGGGGAAATCTTATTTGTGCAGCAATATCTTTAGGGATTAGTGCCAGAACTGCCGGAGCTGAAATGTAAAGAAACATTGCATGTACTTATTACTATTTATTACTATTACTATTATTACTATTACTTACATACAACTTCCAATTTTAGGCAGTTCACTGATATTAGGGCTTTTGCAACTAGTTCTACTAATAGCCTCCTTTGTAAAATTAAATATGTATTGATATTAATTTTTAACGGATGTCAAGTATGTCGTAAACATAGTTTCTGTATACAATGGTGAAAGAAGACAGCTTTCACATCACAAACAACTTTCTGTATATTGAGATATAAACGTTTTACAGCATCCATGTACAACAGTTGAAAATACGACGATGAAGGAATTTAGAAAACGCCGCAATAGTTTGAAATCATTTTATAAATTTAGGTTATCTTCACTGATTAAAGTTGTTTTGACTAATATGATACATATATTTGAGATAACCCACTTACAGTATTTGCCCCATTCAAAATTCATATCTTTAAATCTTTCGACCTTTCAAGATTGAATTTATTCAATTATTTGTTTCATATTTAATAATCACACTATACCAAACTCTACTCTCTCTCTGTGTCGTGGTGTGTCCAGCCAAGACTAGACCCTTCCCTCTCCTCCCGTGGATGTCGTAATTATGGCAAATCCCCCCGTTGTGTTTAATGGGGGAGACGGGGGAGGCCTTGTCCAGCAGTGGACGTTAACAGGCTGGTGAAAAAATACAAATTGTACTTATGAAAAGCGCCATAGAGCGCAATAAAGGCTACAAAGTGTTCGCAAGAGATCTGTCTATATTGGGCAAAGTCAAATGACGAAACTGAAGAACGACAGTGGCAGTATAATTTCTTCAAAGCCGGAGATTTTACGAGAGCTCGATAAGGTCTGTGGGCAATTGTACACCTCATCACAAAGTCCGGCTCCTAGTACGACTAGGGGAGAAGCCTATATCCAGCAGTGAACTGCTGATATGATGACTCTAGCAAAACACTTTCATTAGCACCTATCTGTGAATCGGCTACCATCATTTTCGAATCAATATTTAATTTAATTGAGTTGGAGAAAGTCATTCGGTCCCACATGTGTACACTCAGTAGCTTTATTTACGTTCATACGCACAAAGGTATTGAGCAAACATTGTTCGCTGACGGTGTATGCCTGCGACGTTCAACCATTGTTTGCACAAATAGGTGACAAACAACTGTGTGTATGTGAGACCTCCGTAAACGCTTTTCACCGTCCGTCCTCACGATTGTAGTTAATTGGTAACTGTTTCGCTCTATTGTAAAAGTGAAATCTTTGAATGGTTAACATGACTTTGAATTGTTGTTGCTATTTTGTTTGTTATATTCCGGATGTTGTCTAAAGACGGTTCTTCTTATGCTCCGTCTAAAATGATGAAAAAAAAAACATTTAGCTTCAGTAGATTCTAGATATAGACCTTGGATTCTATTCATCTTATTGCTTGTCATCATAACTTTGAGCTCAAATTGAAGGTTCTAGATGCAAAAATGTCTAAATTCCCTTCAAAAAAAGTGTTGCGAGCTGATGATTCTGGAAACTGCTGCACGAATTTTCATCAAAAATAGCTAAGCATCCATGGTGTTTGCGAGATAGTTTCGAAAACACCATACATACAAATAGAACGCATTAAAATCAGAGCACAAGTTTCGAAGTTTGAGGCCACAGACAAACAGACGTACATATACTAACATACATATCATAACACCCAACAGTCACATACGTATTCATGATTCTACACTAGGATTCCCTGTGTCGTGGGTATCAGGGACTACGAGTACCATGGTACCATAACACCCAGATCCGGAACAAATTTAATATTTAAATAATGCAATTAATGCAATATTTGCAGATCATTCAAACATTTGTCCTGCAGCCGGAATCGAACTCGTAACCCGTATCTGGGCAGGCTACTCGCCCACCGCGCCACAGAGGTCGTCACTATGGCCTAGCATACTTATAACACCCCTCTTCTCTGAGGTCTGGGGTTCAAAATGATGATATTCAGTTATATTTAGTCGATTCTCGCTGTCCCTGTTGAATTGGGTTTCGTTTGTAATTCACATATCAATTAATATGGTGTTTTTTATATTCTTTCAGGTACGTATCATTTGGCGACAACGGGTATGTTCGTTTAGTTTAGGTAAGTAATAAGTGTGTAATCTAACCGTTTTAAATACGACCGATTCTGAAATCTGTTTTGAAAGTCGTTATAAAACAATTTTAATGATTCTGGTTATTTATGGAAGACAACTCAATATCAACCACTGCGAAGTTACATTGACCGCAATGTGTTTATTTCAACCACAAGTTGATCTAAGATAAGCTACTTGATCACTACTTTGAAGGCGGTATTATGTAAGCTATCTTTAGTATCTTGAAACGCGAATAAACCCATAAATGATCACCCACCTATCATTACCATTAGCAACCTGCGTCGACTTAAGAAGTATTTAGGCCTTGAATCGGACACGCTTTGATACGTTGTCGTCACAGCATGGAGTCCGCGCCATCACAGACCCGAACAAGATTAAAGTAGTTCCAAACACGCTTTACTTAACCATTACTTTTTGCTCTAAGTCTCGGATTATCTCGGCTAAGGCTTGATCCACATTATTAAGTCGCTCACGTTCCAATCGCGAGAGAATATTTTTAAATTACTTCCAATGAACGGACAGAGTCGTGATCGAATCACCATTGTGGTTCCCTATTAATGGAACCTGTCGTAGATCCTTAATTTTACCAGCAATGTCACAACACAGCGGCAAGGACGTTTGTGGACTGCGGTCGACATTGTTTATGCCTTCACTTGTCCTTTTGTTGTTCGAGAATGAATGACATGTCATATATGTGAGCGATTACAAAAACCTCCTGAGAATAAACGCTGGGGTAATTGTCAATTGTTTCTTTAGTATATAATGCATGCAACATTTTCGTGGTGACCCTCTATAAAATACCAGGCGAAGGTTCAACTTCGCTTTAACGGAAGTTTGTATAACTTGATACAATAATCCCTATTATAAGTTATTTTCCTGTAAGAAACTGTATATACCTATATATATATATATTTTTTTTTTTTAATGGCATCTGAGTATTTACTTAATTTTGCCAATGTCAAGTAGCATAGATAATTAACAAACAAAGTCCAGTCGTCAAGTCCTCTGTCAAGTCATGTTCTAGTAAATCGATGGCAGTTTACTAGAATGTTCTTTGACAATTTCCACCCCTTCGAAAATACACGCAATTCACTAATTTTATTTAAATTCACTACAATGTGCTCTTTATAAGCTACGCCGGTTAAAATGCCACCAAAATTACACGATATAACTCAAAAAAACACTAGAAATTGAAATAAAATAAAAAAGGACGACGTCTCCCTTCGAAAGAGCAGAAAAAGTCGAAACTTACAATTTGTATGAGAAAACATTTCATAAAATTTGACTAACTTCTGCTGCTCAGATATTTTTCTTCCAATACAATGAAACAATCCTTACATGAAACTGAGTAGATATGCATAAAAAAATTTTTTGATCAAAACTACTCATTTTTACGGAGAACTCACGCTTGGCCAAAAAAATAACTATGCCAAAATCATTTTCATACAAAATGAGCAAATGGTTCCAAAGACAGTTTTCCCGTATCTCTTATGGATTCGGATATCCCCATACTGTCCCATTTAAAAAAAAAACACCCTGTATACTGTATTAGTAAGCTTTTATGGCATTCTCTTGATTATTGTTTTAGTTTATTTTACTTGTCAAAAAGTGGAACGTTGTTCATTATTTAAATAAAATGTTCACGCAATGTTGAAATTGTTGAAAATCATTACACATACAAAGCGACTCATTACTTTAGTTAAGTTATTAAGTTACTATGTAATTGTCCCTCGATTCCTTTTATCGCTCTATTCATGTAAAGTAGGAAATAAATTCTATCAAACCATTTGAAGCCGTGCGTCATAAATTATGGAAGTTTGTTTTAGTTTTTTTTATTTCCAATACAGGTATCTGTCAGTCATCAACAAAACGTGTACAAAATATAATTGTAATTCTTGTAATGCTAATGTTGACATCGCATGTGACTGATGATGAGGTAGTTTTGCCGCTGTCCGAACAAACTCGTGCACTCACACACAGGGGTATGTCGAATTGTCACGCAATGCCCTTGAGATGGAAACAAAACACCGAAAGAATGGAGAAGTCTAAAACTAAATAGAGTGAATGAAATAATTGAAAAAGGCTTTGAATGAAAATGTGTTGCACACCTTAAATTGTAGATCTAAAAAGGAGGCCATACAAGAAAATATCCTTATTGATACATTTTACTTAGTGGATAACGCTGATTGCAGAATTTCTATCTAAAGTTTAGATTTTAAACTAATCCATTCCAAATACGACTGAAATTTCTAAGGTTAACATTCAAAAAGATAGAAAGTATTTGCCGGTCTACCGTCAAACGCGGTCGCGGGCGGTACTCATGATGAAGAGGCTTCTGAACACAATCACGAAACGTCAGCAAAAATTACGGAAAACAGAGTGGTAATTAGACGTATTTTCAATTTAAAATGATTCCCAACCACGAAAGTTTCAATTCGATAAGAAAGTAGTTCAACTTAACTATGGAAATTCGGTTGCGTAGTTCATTGTATCTTTCCAACACTGCATCGAGCTTGTACTGCATCCTAAATTATTTTGGTTTCCAACTTCTCTGTTAGTTATTATAACCTCAAAGTGTTTGAATTTATCTTTCTCCTTTCATTTTCTAAATGTCATCTCGACTCTCGAATGATGCTTTACTATTTGTTGCAACTTTTCACTTTGACTTTTCCTTTTTCTGTGATCCAAAATGATCGGGTAAAATTCTTCATACAAGGTATGAAATGCTTATAGGTCATGACATACATACTCATTAGACATATTGCATTTATATTTGGGGAGGGCTTGTCTGCTGTTGGTACCCAGGTTAAATATTTTCCAGGTCACTTTACCAATTTGACAGTTCGCTCGTCTTTATTCTGAGGTTTGCTCACAAAAATACTGGATGTTCTTACGTTATTCAGGTAGGTTTTTATCTTCTGGATTAAACAATAATTAATTTTATTAGAAATTATAGAGCCGAGGTTGTTGAGGTTTTTTAATTTAGGTGTTGAAACATCTCGCAATTGCCGCATAGCATAGATTTTTTTCAAGGACATTCCGAATACCCTGGCTACACTCATACCGACAATATTTTAAACAGGAAGTAGTGTCAGATATGTAGACCGGTCTACCTACTTTTCTGATAATTGGGTGCTTCGCTGAAAGTGTTCTCGAGTCTTGTTTTTGTATCAGATAATTTCTTCGGCTAAAGTGCTATTTCTCTGTCATTAGTTCTTGATTGAGGATGCGTTAAGTATTTAATGTACTCTCTTGGTTTAGTTTCCTTAACGCTTGGAACTTGGTACCTAACGAAGAATCAATAAAAGCTGATACAATAAAGCTCTAATCTCGTCCGTGTTACAAAGTTCCTTAGCCACCGCATTCGCAATATACCTTTATAACTTAAACATTTCTCAGGTACAAAGGGTGTCCATAAAATGAATGGATGTGATGTTGCAGACAGCAGATTGCGATTAAATTATGTGTGTGCATCTAATTGCATCACGCAAGCTCAATTAGAGTCGTTTGCAGCTATATAGCTCAACATATTTTTATTTTGAATGCGTCTGCTATATCAATACGCAAGACGATTTTTTTTTACATTATGCATTTATTCTACATTCAATTTCTCTTGAAGTCGAACGCTCTAAAGGACCAAAGCGAATCTAGGACCGTTGACTTGCAATTATTACACGGTGAGATACGTCATACATACGCAATGAATGAGGTGATTTTTTTCCACGCCTATCGAACAATTATTTGTTGTTTCTAGTGACTGCATAATATGACGTAAGCTAAGCATGGTAACTATTTTCTCTGGCAGCTTGCATAATAATGAGTTCACGTTAATTTCGCACGATTTTATAGCAAAAAACCTACGGTACCTGCTGCTACCTAACCTGAAAATGTTGATATCCAATGCCTGGTTTGGTTAGGTACTCGCGATATGTACAAACCGTCTACTCAATTTTAATTGGTTTTTATTTGAGATACACTTTTATGTGTATACGTACCTACATTTCTTGCTTCAGTTATGTTGCTTAGCAATTCGTTCGCCCAGCCAGTATTGAGTTTGGCTTAGGTAAAGTGCTCTTAGGCCGGCTTCAGACATCCGGAATGAATTTAGAGATGGAATTCATAATATGAATTCAGAAAGGCATACAAATTAGTTGGACATAATGTTTTTTCCCGGTTATGAATCATCTAGAATGATACTGACTTAGAAAGAAAGACAGAAAATATGTTTATTTGTCTCCAATTAAAAAGAAACAAAATAAAAACAACAGTACCTACCTAAGTAGTAAAAACTAAAAAAACATCAAATGGCGTAATACTTGCGTTATTGTATTCAGTCTCTGAATTCAGAGAGGCATTCGGGATGTCTGAGGCCGGCCTAAAGCTGCAAAAATGCCATACTTGATAATATTTTCAAAAGAAACAGCGCAGTTACCCTCTTATGCACCCCGACGAGTACAGCAAACAGTGAACAATGAAATTCTAGACCGACAACGGAACGCACTTAACATTCACCCACGTTTACCCTCGTGGCGATTTTAATAATTCAATACGTTTTATCCCTTAGGATTCACTTCTTAGCCTGGTTATTTCAGATATAAATGGAATATTCGTTTTAAACAAAAATATTTATTTAGTTACTTAGTAGACAACACGTTTTATTATTTATTTATTCTTCATACATTTTTCATGATCGTGTTTACTCCCTGGATTTTAGGTCTAAATTATTTTTTTTCGTTGGTATGTAGTTAAAAATTATATATTTTCGTAGAACTAAATTCAAGTGTGGAAGTTGTTTTGTATGGAAAAACAACGCGGGGCTTGTTTTTCCATACAAAACAACTTCCTCACTTGAATCGATACAGATCATCTTTGTAGAATCAGTTACACTTATTTCTAAAAAAGCTTCCAAAGTTAATCAAACTTAGTGTAAGTTTAAAATTAAGGTATTAAAATATTAATAGTTTCTATTAGTTTCAATCCGTCAAAACCAGGAAGTTATTAAAGGAATGACACTAAGGACCGCGGCCCCGGTTTCTAGAGGTCCCAAACACTTGTGTTCTCATAAAAAACCGTGGTCTATAAAGAAGGAAAACAAAACACAAAGAGTCACCGCCAACAACCGCCAGTACCCAGCCTCCTCGTGTTGTCCATTGTAATCAAGATGTACGTGTTACCTAACAAACATTATTCAAACGACCCTGTTGCGCCGCGAAATTGAATCGCCTACGTGATACCATGTCTGTGGTATTATGCCGTCAATAGAGCAGTAGTGCTTTTGTACGTTTTTCATTATGCAAAAAATACCAGTGCCACCGGTACCCATAAGCAATAGTGCACAGTATAATCTAGGTAAAGCATTGAGTGGTTCACGCACCAAGTTAGACTCCATTTGAAGTTGCGTATTTCTATAAAATTTGGAACTCTTCCAAACTGTAAACTAGGCAACTACCAATGGGCGGACCCGGGACCACTAAGACATAAATGGTACTAGAAAATAGTACAAAATATTTAAAAACAATTCAACATCATTTCACTATATCTATTCACTGAGTTATCAGACTATTGGAAATTAAGAAAATCAACAAGTAAATTATTCAAAAATACCCACTAAAATTTTACTTTTTGAAACTCTTCGTTTCACCCTAGATCCTATTAATCCTGTGCTGGACATCATCAGACACTGGAGCCTGATGTCGTCGAAAATTAATATCATGAACTCAAACTGAAGATTATTGCTGCAAAATGCAGCAAGAATGCAGTTCCCTTCAAAAAACGTGTTGCGGCCTGTTGCGTGTTGATCCTGGAAACGGCTGTACCAATTTCCACCAGCTAAAGGCTGGTTCCTCGGAATGTGCCGAAAATAATGTAAAATGTTCGAGCAAAAACTTGTGTAAAAGCTGCACAACTTTACTCAAAATATTTTTAATAAATGCTACCTTAATCAAGGCAAAATGGCATCAAACGCAATTTAGAAAATAGTCATGATTTTCGTTATGTTTTCATTAAATAACTGCTCATAAATTCACTTCCATGAGTTCAATCAACGGTTTTCTATGAAAACAATTTATAACTCGAGAAAACGTTTCGAGAACGCTTTTTTTACTCCTGTGCCGTATTCCTAATAGTCTACACAATCATACTATCGTGGTAGTTATAGTTTTCATCATCTAAAAACCGCACCAAAACTTTCAACACGCCATAATTTCACTACAGTAACTATCTAACTATTACGCGGGTCTTTTACACCTTTGGACATGCCCATGCACCATGGAAGATTTCAGAAAGAAAGAGTTTGCGAGATGACTTTTAGGCTGGTTCTCCGAAAAACGCAATTTCGTAGAACCATCCTAAAAGTCATCTCGCAAACTCTTTCTGAAATCTTCCATTGAAAAAAAACCGCATTGAAATCAGAGTACCCGTTCCGGAGTTACTAGACCATAAACAAACATACGGACAAACACACTATCACCTAGGTGGGTGTGTTTATCTCTCAGCCCTCATTTTATTCTTTGCGTAGCAGTAGGTATTGTTCTAAATTAGTCTTAAAGTCCACATACCTAATTGTAATAACGTACGGCTCACTATCTATCTATTAATTTATTAGTTTATGCTTGAAGTCAATAAAACGAATTATTCAGCGCTTCTATCAATAAGTCATTAAAGTTATTGGTTTAACGGTGGTCGTGACTTGTTTATAGATGTCTCTGCTACGGAATTTTAGATTTATTTATTAGGCGTTGTATTTCGGCCACCCCGTTACCTAGTCTCGACGACTTTACAACGAACTGGTTAAGGTCCATTCAAATTTGTTAAAAATTGGTCTCCTAATGTTGTATACCTACTATTTTGGCTATAAATCAGTTGTCTTACAACCGGTGTGATTTATAACCTAACATTTTCGTGTTCTCTTTATTTTCCTTACACACATAAGGTATCCCGAAAGGAGGTGATTTTACCTACGAAAGGAATAAGTTTTCGGTAATTTTTTTTATAATTTAAAGCTAACAAAAAATGTCCAGAACACACTAAAAATTCCATGTTTCCTAGAGTTTATTCCTACCTGATTTTGCCTACGAAGGGAATCGTTTTCAGGGATGTGTTTTTTTAGTTTAAAATATGTCTAGATCACTCTAAAAATCAGATGTAACTTTATTCCTAATTTTTATCTTGTATCAAACTTACAGGAAGTTAATGACTTCAAGACACCTTACACAGCTGATAAATGAATTTGTACTGTACCTAAAACTACAGATTTTTACCATCCATATTTTTCTGCCTGTATTTATCCCAATAACGAGAAATCCATAGTAATGAAAATGATTTATGCATTATTGCACTGAAAATTTGAAATTCAATTTAATTTTAAAGTCGAAAACAAAACGGGACTTCAATTGAAAATCAGATTTGATTTATCAGATGCGTCTGTGTCACTGTTTCCAATGAATAAATAAATATTCTAATATAGCATTGACGACGCGACAGTCGCACAACGGTCCAGCTTTTATGTTGTTTAACATGATCTACCAATCATGTTTATTGACTGTGAGATGTAGTCCTATAAAGAGCTTACGAAGCACTGGAACAATAAACGTGTTAGGTCTGTCCGCTTAATGCGAACTATCGGACAAGCGTAATTAAATGTAAAAGGAGTTTCAATAAAACAGACATACATTGGTAATGCTCGTTCAAGATTATAATAAGCTCTCAAAGCTGTTGAATCTGCTCGTTTTAAAAGGCTGTGAAATGGTTGTACCGCAGCGAGTCACAAAGGCTAAATGTACACCTTGATGTTTAGTTTTATAGATACGGCAGATATATTTTTTCAATCGTGTATTGGTGCAATGCGAAGTGGTTTTATTGTGTTGTTGGCTTTGCAACCGCGGACTTATATAGTTATAACATGTTTTATGTCATACTTGCGGTTGCCCGTGGTTTAATCTGCGTTATTCTTATGAGAGAACTTAATTTCGGGATAAAAAGTATCATTATGTTTTAATCCTATCCAGGAAACCAAATTTTATCAAAATTGTCCTGGTCGTTTTGACTTGAATGCACGAAAAACAACCAGACAACGTTGAACGTTTCACTTCTATATTACCTAAAGGGATTTTGTTGTAAAATTGTGTATCTGTCTCTCTACAAAAATAGCCTATATCTTGCTTAAAATTAGTCTCAATATTTATGCACATTGTTTATTAATTTACTCATCTCAGCTTGGTGACAATTTTGAAGTAGATATTTCTTATCGCGTTTTTTTTTCTAATGATATATAATATTGCGGTTAGCCTTCAAATTGTTTCCTATCGTGTTCTTAGCATTGAGCTTTTTGCTGAAATTGATACACAAACGCCAATTTACCTAATAGATTTTGTCACCATTATATATCTAGATTTTGCTCTAACTGTTTTGCTAATTTTGATAATTTAATATACAAGATTGTAAAATGAATCAGAGCAGCAGGCTTCATTGCAGATATCTTGTTATGTATCGTAATTTCAATGTTGGTAGAGTATCGGGCGGCGCGGGAACGAGGATATCTCTCGATTCCTAAAGGTCACTTGGTTTGAGGAGAGACCGGTCAGCCTTGAGCGTGTAATTCACTTTCGTACTCGCCTGTGTCCATGGCCCTTCGTGTGGCCTCATTTCTCAACACGTTGTTGTTGGTTTTGGTTTGGCTGACTTCACTTGGTCGTTTGTATGGTCTATACTATATTTTCAAATAAACGTTCTTATCGTGTCACGATTACGTTAGATATTCCAAGCTGTCGTTTAAATGTGTTCAATTAGTTGTATGTAACTGCTTTCGAGAAAACTACTCTACTAACGGATGAAGGACATAAAATCTTACGAATGATAGAGTTAACGATTTACAAGGAACAGTTCTCTATATAGCTTTACAATGCAGTCCGCTTGTTTTAATACATTAAAGCCCAAGTTTTCCGGGTTTCTATTAAATGGAAACCATTTTACCAGCTTTAGTTTTATTACTCTAGTTTCGATTACCCCCGTCCGTGGATCCTGGGCAATACCGGGAACACGTTTTATATAATCGCGGGTATTCGATTCCAAATCCCATTACTTTGATTTGTTCTTCATTTTCTGGAACCATGTGCGCCAATCTTAGGAGAATGTAAATACATTTTGCAGGTCGCGCTCATTAATAAAGATGAACTATAAATCAAACCAGAATCTCAACTACACAATGGCAACTACCTACATATTTTAATGAATTCACGAATTATGCTTTCGCCAAGCCTACGCTTAGCTTAGCAAGACCACCGTTACTCCACAACAAAACATTGCAACGTAAACGAGTGCATTATCTTAAATGACTATAATAGGCGAATACTGAATACCTAGGCAGTCTCTTTGACTTTGAGGTGCATGTAGGCGGTATGAGTAGCTGAACGTTCAATAACTTCTAAATTTTTTAAAATGTTATTGCTACCAGGCCCATTGTATGTTTGACTTATGAATTTAAAATTCAGTACCGTTACGCCAGTAATTAATAATATTTATCCTGGATTTTAACAAACGTGTTAGTCATGCATGCATCATAATTTTTCAACAAAACAATTCATAAAGTTCTAGCATATCTACCATCAGATATGTATTATGCTCTTTTTATGCGAGTTGAACCAACCACATGTCATCTCGGTCGTGGTTATGACGAATTGCTATTATCCTTGTTGGGAGTATTTTCCTCGTTTTTTCAGTAGTATCTACCGGCGTTTTCCTTCGGTCTCAATATCCAGGTCAAAATCTATCTCTCTAGTAAGTTTCCTCGAAATCGGTACTGTAGTTACGGTGTGTTTGAGTAACAATGTAACAAACAAACATCCCAACTTTCGCAATTAAAATATCAGTAGGAAGTGGGATTGTGTGAATAGGAAATAAAGTTTATTGTATGCAACGAACACGAAGATTTTTATGAGATGGTTACCAAATAATATTGTGAACCTTCAATATAACAAAAGAAAAAAGTATTTGAGCCAAACAATTGCTACGCCGACAGCAATACACTAGCAATAATTACAGAAAAACTTTTGTTTCAAAGTCTTTGCAAGTCATAATCGAACACTTCAAGTACGCGATTTAATAACAAATGATTCCACAGTAGTTATTTTGTGGATATGCAAATGTTCTGTGGGGCTCGGGTCGGCTCGATGCGGCCAAGGATACTGCGATGGAGAAGGGACGTTGAGTAACATTCCAATCATTTTGCTGAGCTTTGTACGTGTGCCTAATATTACATTCTTGGCATGATTCAATGCTGGACGAACCTCGCCCAGCTTTTCTTTCCATTTTGTTGCATTAGCTTCCAGGCATTATTTCTTAGCTCGTAATTTCCGTCATTTTACTTGTCTTTGTCTCGTATTGAAATTTTATGTTAATCTTCTAATGATAGAAATCTGTTTACCCCACACTACTTTATCGATTAGGAGAACATTCGACCAACGTCAACACATATTTTGTAAGTTGTCCTAATGACATAACGTATCTTCCGACATTTTATGAAATAGTTTAATATTTGTTAGTTTTGTTGTAAATTCCAAGGTGAGGCACTTATTAGCCAAATGTTCTTCGTATAAAGACTATTTCCTTTTTTGGATAAATTTAATGTTTCCTATGTCAAACCAGTTGTTTAATATTGAGAAACACCGTTTGTTTTTTGTTTGTTTGTTCATAAAAAATGACTTACATCTTTATTATTTAAGCACACGTTTTAGTGTACAGTTTGCTTTGATGCAGAATTGAATTTTCTGATAAAAGTTTGGTAGGATACGGTTAGTTGGCTACCGGTAAACCATACGCATTAGATATAGGACTTCCGTCGTAATACCAGTAGCACATAAATATCACCTAGTAGCTCAATGTTCTCATCTGTTTGTAAATCGAAAATTTAATATCCATTTAGCAAATTTATATGTTTCGTGGAAACAATTCCTTTGAACTTGATATCCGCGAATATCAAACCAGAGATGTCGAATGTTTAAATTACTTGTATGAATTTCTATTCTATAATATGCATAGGTTCACATAGCATGTCAGGTAATGTATCACTGTGTGGTCACGTTCTAAATAATCCACTTGTATTATGTTTCACAGTGTTTGTGTTGCGATTCGTGACAGCGTTTCTGTCTCTGTATCATCGTTCACATTGTGCAACGTGATGTGCTCAGCTCTGTGTGCCTGTTCACAGGCATGGTTACTTAACCAGATGCAGTCGCGGATGATTTCCTAAGTCTCTCGAAGCTGTTTTTGTCTATCTTTGGGCTGATATTGCTAGATCAGCGATACCGTACAGTGAAAGTGTAGCTCCTCGCTTACGCAATGCTATGTCATCGAGTTCGTGTATGGATAGCTCATTTAGTTTCTTTCAAACAAAGAATAGATTTTGGCATTTCATTTGCTCAAATTCGTGCCTCCATAGATGGAGTTTCAAAGGGGACATCTGATGAGGCGGGCCTACCGGACCGCATATCCTGTAACAAGCCCCTCTATCGGCCCAACTACATGCCTCAAATTCATTCACGTTAATTGCGCTACATTACGTGTTCACTTTCATCGTGAATTTCGAATTCACTATTGGACTTTCTTTGGTTGATTGTTCCGTTGGTAAAACTCTACCTCAGTCTTCAGACGAGCCTACTTAGCTTATCACAAGCAAAAAAAAAAAAGATTTTGTTTGTGAATACAATTTAAAACTTTTGTTTTAAAAGTTATACTTCATTACAAATTCAACTATATATTTGTATGTAAATTTTCTTCGTCCAAGGTCCTAAGAAGGGCGTGCCTAAATGCCCTGTTCTATAAATTGGGCGTGACATCACTGTTGGTCCACATTTCAATCTGTTTTACTATATTCTATGTAAGTAAATTTGATTCGTATTAGATGTATTAAATAACTTCTATAATAGGTATTCAAGATTTTGTTTCATTCGATTAAAAAATAGTTATATAATCAATAGTTATGGGTAATAAGGATATCTAGAGTGTAAATGAACAAGAGGAACTCCATGGCATATATACCCCTACGGAAATAGGCGTCAGTTTTTAGATGTAGGTAGAGTTTGTAATTTTTCGTAACAGTTTAGTCATTTAGTGGTATAAAATTAGGTTTCTTATAAACCTATTTTTATACTTCCGAGCGACACCTTTTGAAGGATTATCTGATGGCTTATTGTTCGTCTAAGACAAATGCAAGAAAAAGAAGTATCAAGGATCGTCCGATAAGCGGTACCATCTTTAGATCTTTACACATAATCAAGGAACTATTTGCTTTCTAACACCTCATTAGTCCAGACATTGACAATTTGACAGACTATCAACTAGCTAGCTTTACAAACCAACTGAAGTACTCCGATAAAACTGCGCAGCGCTTATCCTTAAATAGTGCAGTATACGGCATCGATAATTATATTTCCGTAGTAATATACATTAATGCTGGGATTGTAGATGACGTACTGTTGGAATTTTTTAAGACAGATTAAGCCACTTTATGTTGAACAGAAAGAAGGTAATCACAAAAAAATCCAAGCCAACAAACACTGTTTGGTAATTCCTCTAGTTATAAAATATATATATAAACGATTCAAAATAATTCGTGTGATTTCAAGTAAGTACTAATCAAGTACCTTTGACTTTGAACAGATTTTAACATTCAATACCAACTTGTAAGCAAATACGGTACAATTTAATCCTTTGAAGAACTAAGGAAGTGAAGGAGATAACAGAGGATACCATGCGAGAATTTACGTGTTGTGTTCACTATCGTAATGTGACTAAGCTCTTCTGATCGTTGAACTGTATGTTTGGCAGCAGATTCTCTCCGTTCGCTTTATCTTGTTAATTGGAGAGCTGCACTGTCATCGGCTGCTCCACTTCAGCCCATTGTTTGAGATGACACTTTCTAAACTAATCTCTATTTCAAATCTGACTCTAATGTCATATGGAGCGAGCTTTGAACCTGCTAATGAATTGTCTATTTCACTGTACATGAAGTCGTATGTAAGAAGTTAGTAACTAAAGGGTTCTAAATTATTGCGAATTCGAATGAAAACTACCCGATGACGAAATACCCCTAAACCTATAATATGTATATACTTAGGTAGATATTTGTTTCTTGACTGTATTTAACTTTTCTGGAAAACCCATACCGGTACTATTAGTAACAAAAAATTAATAAAATTATAATTTTAAACATATCCGTTGGTCACAGGATCTATCAGTACTTAACTGAATTATAATACGGGATCTATTAGGACAACGGATCTAAACTACCGGATCTATCAGTTACTACTCACTTATTGTAGTGCGACACAATCCATATTGTCTACGCTAAATAACTCCCCTCCCTAAATTGTTAAGAGAAAGGAACAGGCTAGGAACATTCGTCTCCTTTAAATTTATTTGTATAAGTCTATTAAATAAACGAGGAGATCCGTAGAAGAACTAAGATCATAGACATAGTTCTCAGACATTTAGCACGCAGAACCTGTTGGGGAATAAAGGTTCTCTAGTGGCAACTACGAACCAGAGGAGTTGCGTAGGACGGCATCCCACTCGATGGACCGACTATGTTTTAAAGGCGGGAAATCGGTTGATGAAGGCGGTTCAAGCCTTTTCATCGTAGCATTCTATGGGGGAGGCCTGTGCCCAGCAGTGGACGGCAACCAGCTTATTATAATGATGATGAAATAATGAAGTCTGTTTTATGGTCAACTTATTGGCAAATAACACTTGTTACACGTGTTTATTTGTAATCAAGTACTCTGTTAGCCAATAATTGCGATGCACAGGAAACACAGTTTTCCTGTGCATGGCAACTATTCGCAAAGCAATAGAATACAGAAACACATACATATCATATTATTCAAATAAGCAAATTAAATTGAGTATGTATGGAATTGTTCAAGTACGTAAAGTGATCTACTATAGTTTCACTATATTACCGCGAACTAATTCGATTACGACATTTACGATGCTTGATTCTAGATACTGACTGATAGGCTCCATGGATGTTGTATTGTAGGGGGCTTACAACTTTATTATTTCCGGCATTATAATAAACACTTGCCTAGTTTCAACCACTTGATTATTGAAGTTAATTGGAGGCGTGATTAAATTAACGTACTTTATATATGATGCGTTTTATCTATCCCAACTCCGGTACCGGTCTAAGTGAGTGGGTGTTCTTGTTCACGAAATATCTCTAGAATAATTACGATCTCGGCACAGCTCTAATTCGTGAGTCACGGACGAGGGAAATGGCACGCGGTCGCAGCTTCGCAGAGCAGTTGAAACACTCCATCCATTCAATAATAGTGGTTTCTAGATAAATATGCGTAGAGCCGAGCTTAGCTCATCTTTATTGAACGAGCGAAGCGAGTTCTCTTAGGAGTATTGGCGTTTGTATGTAGGTATGTATGTTAGTCTGAAGATAACTTTCGAACCGTTGGTTGATCTGATCTTCATGAAGTTTGGTAGGTAACGGACTATCTATACTATGGTCCGTGATTAACTGTTTGATCGTGATCCCAAGATATTTTGAGTAAAATTACTCTAAAATAGTTTTAAAAAAACTGAACAACCTACCGAGTCATTTAATGACAAAGGCCTGTCATTAAATCCTGTGTTCCTGTCGAATGAGGAATCATGAAGATTTTCGTTTCGTTTGAGGATATTAAATCTGACGAATGCCGAAGAACAAATGATTTAACGAAAGTGGAATCTGGCGGATGTGTCCTGGACTGAAAGTTCGCGTAAGATCTTGAGTCCCACACGGGCAGAGCCGCAGGAAATGCTTGTTACCATTATAAGCCCCACGCCCACGTCGGCCATCACCATAAGGCCGGGGTCTCGGGGCCGACGTGGCGGTCTCAGCCTACGAATAAGACTCCTTCAACTCCTTCGGTGGATGTCGTAAAAGGTGACCAAGTGATTACGCTAGGGGATTGGCTAGCGGTATCAATCTGAGTATTTAACACCAATACTGCGATCAGTAATCCGCCTGCTAAGCGTGGTGATTATGGCAAATCCCTCCATTCTATCCATTCCATTTTATGGGGAGACCTCTTCAAGCAATGGACGTCTACCGGCTGATGAAGTTCAGATTGTTCAGAGAGACAATATCATTCAAGGTTGTCCTCCTGTGGACTCCTTAATCTGCAACAATCGTAAAAATATTTCTTACAATCTGTAAGAAATACATCACCTGTACAGTTTACTGGCTTTTCTCCTCCGGCTGTGATGCGGTCCACGATCGCGCCGCTCCATTCAATCACCCCGCGTGATATGAATGCTAAATTGTAACAACTGAGGATTTGTCATCACAAACACCAAGCTTTCACCTTCTATAAGAAAAATATCGATATACCGATCACAACATATCGCCAAGTCACGAGCTAGGATAATATCTCATCAAAGTGATGGTACGGTCGATAGATTCTAATAGACTTCATGTCTATAGGTGGTCTAACAATAAATACACAATCATTATATTGTCACAGGCTGGCGATGGGTGTGGGCTGGTAACGGTCATCCGTGCCTGCCGCCGCATTGTCTGAACTGGGCCACGTCGTGTGTAATCCTATTATGAGCTCGTTAACGTAATCCTACCAGGACCCTGATTCAGTATAGACCGTAGAACATTTAATCATTCCCCTTTCAAACGATCTTAAGTTGTGGCTACGTTAGTTTATTTGATTTGATTGTTCTGCTGTGCTGATTCATCATCATCATCATCAACAATGAGCAATTATATAATTAATTCGGTGTGTGTGTCATCAGTACACCTAGCTATACCAAAGTCTATGACATCAATTAATGTAGGACGGTCACAGTCCAATACATGTTCTATAAATAAACAAACAGTATGCATTGTTTTGCTGACTTATTAATTATGATGGATGATCGACTTGGCCCTTGTTTGTTCCTCATAAAAATAATACAAATTATCCCATTCCATTGGTGCCTAAATATAACAGAAGGGTTGAGCGTGACTGTGATAAAACAAGCTAAGTTAGAACGTGAGTGTTCTCTTATTGGTATGCCCTCAGCACATCAAGTATATTCAATCAACGGCGTCTGTTGACAGCTTAGCAATAAGCAGAAGGAGAGATGCGCTCTCGCAATCTTTGCAATGAAGATGTGTAATCTTCAAATTGTTGTGATTCCGTTTGTTTGATTCATATCTTCCAAAAAAACGAACCACTTCCATTTATTTGTAACGTGGTTACAACGACCCAATTCCTTGCCTTGAGCTCATTGTTGACGATGCGATGCTATCTGCCGTGGGCGAGCTGCTCAACAGCATTTCTGTAATCTTAAACCTCTTTTTTCATTACCACGACGCACACTACTCGCTGGGTGCGTGACATTAACTAGAGATGATTATTTGTGCGTGTAATGAAGATCGTGCACGTCGACAATATGTATTCTCTACGGGTGTGGCCGTCTGTAACTGGATTGTTGTAAATTTGTTAACGAGATGATAGGTCTCATTGCGGATACTGCTCACTTAACCCGCTGTGACATTTAAAGAAAAGTTTTTTCCCTTGCAGTGGCAATTCACTCTATTAAGTAGTAGGTAATTGCTCTCGTTTGAGTAAAGTAATTGCCTATTAGTCTCGGTTGCTTTTTTGAACGATGACGGGACAGGCAGTTATATGTTCTTACGTAAGATAGGAAAGGAAGAAAGCCGGAATCGGATGGAAAGCAGTGTTAACTCCCACTTATTAAGGTTGCCACGTAAATCTCGTCGAATTTTTTGGCTTACTAGGGAACCTTAAGGGAAACAATATTAAAAACCGAGTCAAATCTTTCTTATTGTGCTGTAGCGACACCATCGTAATAATGTGCTTTGATTCAAAATCTCTCTGTGATCTAGTTATGTGGTTTTACATTGTACTAAATACTTGTTATTAATTAAATACCAAAAATTATTATAATAGAATTGAAGTTATCGTGGCTTGTAATCATTCATTTTGTGTCAGCAGAAGTACGTGGTGTATATAGTAGTAATTTTTCTAAAAAATTATTATATTAAAAATGATTAAATAATCGTAACCTCGTTTCTTTTTAAGTTAAAGAAGAGTCCTCTGTTTGTTGATCTTGGGAGACACGTCATCAGGTAGGTACATCAAGGGCCATAACAGAAGATATGAAATGGGATGGTAATCTAAACAATAGTAAGACAGGGATAAAATTTAAAATGTTGGACCTTCATTGCTAATGTTTTGGACACATAGAAATATTAATGTACTTGTGCCAGTACTTAACATTAACATTTCAATTTCAGTATTGGATAAACTGAATCAAAAATGAATGCTTATTCTCACTAGGTAAGTACTATAATACTGATTTTACACCCATCATGACATGCATAAGACCCTTCTCCGGCTCAAGGCATCCTTGGCCGCCTCGAACCGTCTGTCTCATGCCCTACTAAGTGATTCTGAATTACCATAGCCTAAAGGCATCGGCAGGTCATGCCTACACCTGCTGGCATTGACATTACGATAAAAAAATATATACGTTCATTTTAAGGTTCAATGAAAGACTTGTATCGTTCTCATTATTTAATTTTTACAAATATGGCCAGCAAACGTTTAAATGTTTATTTTCTTCAAAGGATGTACACGTACGTAACGTTTATTCATTCTGTGAAATGAGCCCTACTCGTTATCAGAATAGCATAGTTTGATAGATCCATCACTACTACTAGGTAGCTGGACTATACCGCTGGGTTCATTCAATGGATCATCATATGATGTCACATAATGTTCTTTTGGCGTTGGCTCATAATAGTTTTGATCTGCTTTGAATATAACCTCGCAGATTGCTTGTTGCACCGCATTTTTGGTCGTCTCGCTGTATTTCATCATCTTTGACGCGATGAAGTTTGAGAAATATTTAATTTCATCTTCGTTATGCTGCGATGTCGTTGGATGTTTTTGCTGTCCTAATGCAGATTGTACCTTTAAGTCATCATCATCTCTTACCGAAATCTTGGGGGCCTTGGAGGTTTTCATGTGTCTCATATCCTGTTCATGATTTTCAAAGGAATTCCTGTTAAACCGTTTGAGGGTTTCACCCGGAAGATGCGCAGCGGGTGTTGGAGATGTTCTTTCCTCGTCAATATTTGTTTCGTCGGCGTCTTCGTCATCCAAAATTCCCTAAAATAAAAGTTTTAAAACTTCCTCTTGATATTATGTGTTAAACTTCAAAATCAATTAAGCCTTTTTCAAAGTATTTACAAGTCATAAAAAATATAAAAAAGCCCGACCGCGAACAAAACTGTATTGTGGTAAAAATTTATAAGATCTATAAAAATTAAATCTAATAATCTTTAATTAGATCTATAAATTATAGCTTTGAAAAAAAATATTTTTTCAATAAAAATTTAAAAATGTAGTTTGAAAAAGCTTTTATGAAATGTCCTTCCTACTGATGATGATGATTTAGTACTTAATCAGAAGTGTAATGTGTTTTTTTTTCTGACCGCACATTGTATATTTGACATATTTTCATTAAAATCTGTGTTGTCATATTTCATCCTCTATTGCAGCGCTTCCTAGTGACGTGTGGCGATTAAACCTAAATAACCTTTATCGAAGTCATACAAAACAATAGAAAAACTGCATTCCAATTTGCTAAGCCGTTTTGAAGTCCATCATCTATTGCAGCGCAGTCGGGTAAAAATAATTACGCAATACACGCAAATTGCGTATTATTTGCATCTTACCATTAACTTCCGTTTCCGTTCACTTTCCTTATCCAACAAAAATTACAATTCCTTGAACCCGAACCACGAACTTTGATATGCGGCCGTGGGATCTGTAACCAAGAACATTATTTTAATTGCAATCAGTTATGGAATACGGGCTGAATTATTCGTTCCAATTCAAAACCCTCACCTTTGCCATATTTTGAAGTATTCACTACTTTCGCTTTCTCTCTTCTAAACGATGACATAAGAATTACCATTTTGTGCCTGCAACTGTCAGCGGGCATGTGCAACACTCTGCCAATCTCAATCCAAGCGCACGGTTTCATTCCCTTTTTGTAAAACAAAGGATTCTTTTGATCCCACAATATAGGCTTTTTTCTGAATTCACGTATGAGCTGTAGGCATTTCATTTCCGGCCACTCGTCTGCTGTATCTGGCGCCATTATTTGCTGTTTGTGCCCTTGTGCTCTTGCAACACTATATAAACGCGTCGTTCTCAGTTCGCAGGAATGCTACACTGAAGTTGAACGCAAAATGGCTGCTGGCCGAATGAAACAGTCATTCGAGCAGCGTTGCAGCAACAGCGATGTGTGTCTGTCCTGTTCTTTCTGCGTACTGTAAACGTGACGGATATATTTGTATGCGCCGCTCGCCGCGGTCTGTTGCTTACGTCTGTTTGGACTTGAATGATAGAGATTACGTAATATAAGTACGACATACAAATTTTTGCTTGTTCGCAGTTCGGCTTTTGGAAGTTGCGTGTCCATCAATGTGAACTGTTTGTTATCAAAATATTATTAAGTAGTGTCTGCCCGCGGTTTTGCTAGCGTGGTACAGGATAAATAGTAGCTTATATCTCAATCCAGGATTTAATCTAGCTTTGTAACATGAAGTGCAGGAGGTCTAAAAAGGCCACTTTATATGAATCATAGTACGACGATTCATATAAAGGAATTGCTAAGGATCTGCTGAGAATTCGGAAAAGGAATTACTACCAGATGAATTTGCCACATTGAGCAATTCATTTTCCGAATTCCCTGTAGCAATTCCTTTATATGAATCGTATTATGATTCATATTATGATTCATATAAAGTGGCCTTTTTAGACCTGCAGTTCTTAGTTGTGATGTTTATTTAACCATTTGCTCATTCAGATTAATTTACACTCCACGTTACATTGATCAGCAACAGAGCTATCTGTGTATTAACTAACCCCACTCTACAACTATCATTATAACAACAAACATCATGTATATCGACTGGCATCCAGCGACAATCTGACGAGTGCCGTCTCGTCTGTCATTTACAACGCAATGTCTGATTCATGTTATCGACAACGCTGCACGCTGTGTGAATGCTAAGAGGGTAGATTAGGCATGCGATGCACTCTTATGCTGTTCACACGCGTCTAAATACCAGATACACGAGCGATAGCGGCGACAATGCACGGACCGACAATGT
The DNA here is from genome assembly GCA_951392215.1 of Epirrita christyi. Classification (NCBI taxonomy): domain Eukaryota; kingdom Metazoa; phylum Arthropoda; class Insecta; order Lepidoptera; family Geometridae; genus Epirrita; species Epirrita christyi. The sequence goes on along the minus strand of OX595842.1, from coordinate 3,411,068 downwards.
TGCTGCAACTAATGGTTCTAGAATTCTTTGAACGCAGCCGTAGATGTTTTGTTTTTTTAATCGTCTATTGAACCTCGTATTGTCTTTGAAAGTATTCGATCGGGATCAGGCAAAGAACCTCTTAAGTATTCTGTATAATAGAATAGAATATAAATATTTTAATTTGATTAGAAACTACACACAGCTTGGGTATACAATACTGAATTGAAGAAATGCTGTAGTTAATGCATGGATGGATAGATGTTTGTTAGGTACTCTTTCACGCTAAAACTACCGAACGGATTTTGATGAAACTTTACAGTATATTAGCTTATACATCAGAATAACATATAGGCTGTAACTTATAATAATTTATAATACAGGATCCACGCGGGCGAAACTGCGAGCAAATGCTAGTATGTTTCTATATCCATGTCAAGTTAATTTGCTAAATAATGCTAAAAAATGTGTGTATACGTGATCTTATATGGCAAGGCTTCCTTTAAGGATTTGAACATGTAGTGCGTTGCGTGCATGTATAGTCTACTATATTGAACCTGTCAAAATACTGATGGATTTAATACAAAACTCAGGGGAGGAGCTAGGCTCGAACGTCTTTGATAATATTTGATCGGGATCAGGCAAACAAACTCTCTAACGTATTCTATACATCATCATCATTAGCCTGTAGAAGTACACTGCTGGGCCTCATAGTGTGTCTAGTAGCGTATGTGTGTGATGTAGCTACATGTATGCTGTATGTTTATCACTGTAAAGTTTCATCAAAATCCGTCCTGTAGTTTTTGCGTGAAAGAGTAACAAACATCCATCCATCCATCCATTCTCACAAACTTTTATAATAATCATAATATTAGTAGGTTAACTTATATCTATGGATTATGATAATGCATGCGCTAATTTAAATTGAATGAATATTACTCGTCTCGTATTTCGTCGTTATCTTAATATAACATTGTTTGTTCAATTATATATTTAATTTTATGATGAAATAAACTGTTCCTGTTATACTAATTAAATTTAAATTCCTATGTTCCTCGCGTCTCACGGTATGCTAACCCTATGATATCGAATGTATTTTTGCCATTTAGCCACTGCACTTGTACGACTATATAGTCGTACATTCTCCACATGAGATAAATCCTTGTTTGGTTCAATTAACACCGCGAGCCTGTCACACTGATGTTTCACTTCTATCAATTACTCATGCAAATGATGTCTTTCATGAATATTCATTTATCTAGAACACGATATTTTTATAAAAGCAACGCCCCTTGGAGACATTCCTCGGTTTTTAGGGTTCCGACGCTGTAGAGGAAGGCCCTCCACTCGATGGACTAAAGACATTATAAACGTAGTAGGAAGTCGGTGGATGGAGGCGGCTCAAGACTGTTCGTCATAACATTCTAAGGGGGAGGCCTATGTCCAGCAGTGAACTTCTACAGGCTGGTGATGATGATGATGATGACATCCTATAGAAACAAGGACCCGTTATAGGATCACTTTCGTGTCCGTCACAGAATATTTTCTCCGAATCTACGAACGTAAGAAGTAGAAATTTGGTACTTACAGAGTAAGTGACCCAGTCAGGAGCGTATTGCGTACTTAATTAAAATAATTTTGATTTCGGAGGGATGGTTAGACAATTGAATTAATAACTTTTTATTTAAAAAACCGACTTCTGCCATTGTATTCGACTAAATATCTGGATGAAAAAACCATAGTGGTGAATGGGTTGATACTTTCTGAATGCAAATGAATGAAATGCTTGATTTGTTGCTAAACATATCAAAATCGCTATATGTATGCCTACAATGTTTGAAGAGTTCCCTCAATTCCTCATGGATTCCATCATCAGAATTGCATTCTGAAAAAATGGGACCAATCTGGAAGTATATCTATTCAAATAAAAAATGAATTGAGAACCTCTTCCTTTTTGTGAAGTCGGTTAAAAAATAACTTGTCCAGTTCATCACGTGATTTATTAAATGAAAGCTTTATTCCATTCGACTACCCTTAACATCAACATAACAAAACACCCAACAGCCACATACATAGTTCTGATCCCACACTAGGATTCCCTTTGTCGTGGGTATCAGGAACTACGAGTGCCATGTTACCACAACACCCAGATCCGAAACAAATACTTGCAGATAATGCAAACATTTGTCCCGCAGCGGGAATCGAGCCCGCACCTCTTCCGTCTCAGCTGGCTAGTCGCAGTAGTCGCCCACTGCGCCACGGAGGTCGAATCTATCCTTCATATTTAAATGCAATGTACGTAATAATATATAACGATGGATGGGAAACTGACTGGACGTCGGGCAGCCACACTGACACCGTAACTTATTTATCTTGAAGACTTTCCGACCTTATCGCTATACTATTGGACGTAACGGGAACCAACCGTCAAAACTGCCACATATTTATTACTAGTTGCGAGTTAATGAATAATGATGAAAATTGATGATGATGATGATGATGATGATGATGATGAAAAGTAGCCTATGTGTTAATCCAGGGCGTAAAGTATCTCTATTCCAAATTTCACTCAAATCCATTCAGTAGTTTTTACGTGAAAGAGTAACAAACATCCATCCATACTCACAAACTTTCTTGTTTGATGATGATGATGATGATGATGATTAAAAGTAGCCTATCCAGGGCGTAAAGTATCTCCATTCCAAATTTCACTCAAATCCATTCAGTAGTTTTTACGTGAAAGAGTAACAAACATCCATCCATATTCACTAACTTTCGCGTTTATAATATTAGAAGGATTTTTAAGCAAATTTTTAAAGATATTAAGGAAAACAAACGAAAATCGAGTTGCCTTCTTGAATGGAACTCTCTCCACGCGAGTCCGAACCTCTCTTGACCGGTTTTTCTATTTAAGAAATTGTGCTGATCCCAAATTACCAATGTAGAGTCATTTGATTTAAAAAGTTTACTTAGATGACATGTTCATTCAATGGTTCCAGATGCTATTCCGTATATTTCAAGGTTAATTTATACGGTGTTGAATTGACCTATTATAGTGCCACATACCTACTAACCTATTGGTATACCCCAGAAAAAATAGTACCTGGTACACAGCTGAATAATTGAATAGCTTTTTGAATACCTACCAATTTCGTCTATTGGTTTTCGCGTTACTATGGTGCTGTACTAGTATTTATATCCCGTGTTGTCCTTCTGTATCATCTCTATAGAATTTTGATTATTTAAATTTGAATGTCATGATCTCTTTTAAAAGTACACCTTTTAGTACGCGGTCCTTCCAAATAAATGACTTTTTGAATAAATCACTTTGACAGATCTCTTTATGCTATAAAATCTTTATTTTCTTGTTACAGGTAAGTCTAGAACTATATCAACTTGAAAACTGCCTAACTAAACTAAAGCGAACGGATCGTGCAGTAGATTCGCTCACCGGATCATACAGTAACTACTCAATCTATTGGTAAGTTGGTTTCTAGTGATCCACATAAGGATACCGTACCGTATACCCATAATTATTGCCCTTGTTTGTGATAGACCTACGAGCAGGGTTACCAGATAAAAAAATTGGATTTCCTGACAAAATCCCTGACTTTTCTCTAGATTTCCTGATATTTTGTCTCGAATGTAGGCATGTGGTATGACGAGGCAGTGAAATTTTCAAAAGGAGCGTCAGGTGGCTATTTTGAAAATCTCGCAAAAAAATATAATTTCACAGTGCTTATTTAATTTCAAATTTTCCCTGATTTCCCTGACAGAGGGACAAAATTCCTGACATGTCAGGCTGGTGGCCATATTTTAAATCTCGCAAAATAAAATATAATTTGACATCAATATTCTCAGTAAATATATAATTTAAAATTTTCCCTGATTTCCCTGACAAAATATCAAAATTGCTGACATGTCAGGAAATTGTCATGTTGTCTGTTAACCCTATCTACTAGCCTTATGTTCTCAGAATAATGTTTTAGTTTCGTTTTTTTTTATTCCAAACAAACTACATTTTCATTCTATTAAACTGCCTGTTGGACAGTTCACGGTATTCAAAACAGGTTTATTTTTTTATACCGCGATGGGGCACGCATGTCGCTTGTAACAGAATTTATTATGGTTTCGATACGCTCGTTGTATTTATAACGTTTTGTATGGGACTCATTGAATTTGATATCCTTTATGGGGGACTATGAATGGATTAGGGCCTTGGAATTTATGGGTAATTCTTCTTTTTATAATGGAAGTTATCTTTTAACATTTCAACTCTTATGTTCATGTTCAATACAAGTACCTATGTTACAAATGTAAGGTCAATAATTTTTGTTTCGTTTATATATTTTAACATGGATTTTTCAAATAAGTTTCCAAGTCGATCCATGACAGCAATCATCTTTGCGACAGACTTTCTCCCTTTAGTGTTCAAACGGTTGGTTATTTACAACTTTCCAATAAATTATTCCTTCTGTGTGAATTGTGTCTTGACTTTTATTCCAACAATTTGCAAGTCCAATACCATTATCTAATGTGTTGAATAAAAAGGGACGTGACGAGAATATTTTCCAAAACACCCTTTTCTTTACAATTCAATAACACTCATGATACATGCTCAACATGTCTCGAGAATGCCCAAATCTACATTTAAGAATAATGTCCTATCATCTTACTTCCTCATAGTACGTGACTCTAATAAGGAAGACTACCTTACCTATAACAAAAATTGATAAATACAATCATTATATTATTTAAGTTAACTCTTTTTGAGGGTTTCTTTGAAGCTAAAAATTAAACCCATGTGTTTGTTGTCTTGTAACACATGTAACTAGGAGGGTGATGAATATGAAGGTTAGTGGATGGAAAGGAAGAGGAAGACCTAAGAAAAGATGGATGGATTGCGTGAGAGATGATATGAATGAGAAAGGAGTGAATGATGAGGTGACGGCTGACAGGGGAGAGTGGAAGAGAAAAACGTACTGCGCCGACCCCAAATAAATTGGGATAAGGGCAAGACAATGATGACGATGGTGTTTCTTCGTTGTTTTGTCTGTCCGTCTGTTTATCTGCAGTGTGTTTCCCAGCAATTGCTATTGCTATCGATTTGAAATTTGCCATTTGTAGAACACGTTTGTCAAAACTTGTTTCAGGTAAAACAATTCGGAGTATATTGGGTTTTTAATGTTTGGCAACAAAGTTATATCAATATTGGAATTAGCAAGTTGAAGTGGCAGGCCATATAGCTTGCAGAACCGATAATCGTTGGGGAATAAAGGTTCTCGGGTACCAGGAACCGGATGATCGACGCGGTGAAGGCTAAAACTATTCGTCGTGGCATTCTATGGGGAGGCCTATGTCCAGTAGTAAACTTCTATAGGCCGATGATGATGATAGTGAACGATATCGCCACTTCAGCCACCAATAAATGATATAGATACTATACAGGATGTTGATAGCAGATGCACCATATTTACGAAGGTAAGATGCCATGGTGCGCTAGAAAATCTAACTTCGTATACAATTCGCACGGCTTTAGTCGGCGAAAGGTATGGGAAGGTGGTTTTTCAGCTTGAACCTATGATTAAAATAAACACCGTTTACTGTTCAGGATGCCATCATGTCTAACGGCTGATGATGATGATGACTGTTCAGGATCACGGGCAGAGTAATCTCCGTAAATATAGCGAGTGTACATGTCAACAGCCAATACATACATTTCGATCTGATTTAGTAGGTAATCATTAACTTCCTGTGATAAAATCGTTGTTAATGTATTTGTTGAGTATCACATTATCAAGATTTAATACCGATCGCACGAATGCACTTCAAAATCCTTTCGACCCTCCATTTGCTATGCGCTTTATATCTTTAGATCACATACTTGTCCTACTTCAAAGAGCACTCATTTGCCGGTTTTATTTGTTTTGATTCCCATCGATTTGAGCGTCTCGACGGCAAGAGATAGACCAGACTCGGATCTACTCGCTACATAACTACTTATTTATTTCTGTATAAACCAGTAGTAAACCTTTTTCATCGTGTATGGGCAAAGGTGTTCGGATTTCGTGTAATGAGGTCAGAGAACGAAAAAAACGGGTTGAAAAACATGGACTTTCTCTCTTGGCCGTGGTAGGTGAAAGTCTGGCTCCGTGTCCTTGAGTCCCTTACGTATACAAAAAGCGAACAGCGGAACGGAAATCAACACGAAGGCAACAATTGGTGTCTTCACCTTGTACCTACAACTTGGTGCTTATAAATTTAAGCTTTGGGTCCAGCTCTTACTTTCTTGAATGGCTTGATGGAAACGTAGTATAGAGTATTTACTAACGTCGGTATATCGGATGTCAGTTCTAGCAGCATACGAATCCGATATCTTCCGATGTTCTTTTTCATTCGAGACTTTTCATTCGAGATTGGTGTCCGCGTGATTTACATCTCATTTACTGCCACTAGACTTTATGAGCTGACTGAGCTACACGCCTTAAAATATTGAATTGATTTGGCTGATGACGATTTAGCCCTAAACTCTTCGTCATAAATGCTACGGCATCGCCCAGGTTCTATTCTGTGGCTCAAATATCATTATGATCTTACATAACCTTCAACTCGTCGTTCAGTTCGTGACTCTCATAAGAAAGAACAAACGTTTTCTTTCCTCCATGCACCAACCAATGTCTAACGTTACGCTCGACGGAGTCAAAATGGACAGGAAGAATAATTACCATCTCTATTATGTTAATCAATTCTTTTAACTTCGCCGCATGAGGGCTGGTATGCTCGATGCATTCAGAATTTTAGACAACTCATCTAACACCAAGCTCCGGATGAACAATGAATGAAATCTGACCACAGTCGTACGTATGGAATTCGTTAGTAGGTTTGTATCTTCTCGATCACAAAGTTGCCCATCCTATTTGAATAATATTGTTGTTTAGAATCAATTTATCAAATCAAATAAATGGTAATTTAATTCGTTACTCAAGTACACTGACAAACCTTCCCCATAAATGGGTTGTTTGATACGGGCCATGGCTTGTTGTAACATATGGATTAAACTCTTACTACATTTAGCACTAATTTTAGTAGTAAAATAAAGGATTTGAATAATAATTTTACGTTTGTATTTTATGACAGAACTTTGCCTCAATTTACCTAATGATAACACTTTAGGCACTGCGTACAAAGCTACTTCCTGCGCCATATTAAAAGCTGAGTCTATCTGAGTATCTGCAGTTATTAATTGTTGCTCACTTGACTATGTCTTTTTGTCCATCACAAAAATGTCACGGCGGACATTTGTATGTGCCAAGAGCACACCGAGCATAAATTCCATAACGCGCTTAATAGCCGGCTAAGTGGTAGCGTGTCATGACTCGCAAACAGAGCTGCTACTGGATTTGACATAATTCCACGTAGCGTACTGTCGGGAGAGGCATCCTCACTCACCTGAGGGTAAATGACTACCTGACCCATATCCGCGTCCCGACTTTCACCGGCGGCGGCCGTTCACCCGGGAACCGACACGTAAACACCCGTTCCAATTTCCGAAATGGACTCACTCTGTACGAACGCAGCCATTAATTGGGGCGCATTCCAATTAAGACCTCGTTACTTCGCCTCTTACGCAATTAGCATCGTCCGGCAGAACCATTAACAGTACCGGCCGGTGCATCCAATTTTTTTAATGGACCTTATTTTACGCTCTTTGTTTTTTTACAAAGCTTCGTGGTGGTTTTTACTAGCTTTACAAAATATTGTTAAGTTGTGTGTTCCGAAAACTTGATCATTATCAGCCGAATTACTAAAAGTTTGTTTTACATATGTAGGTATTTCAACAAAAAACTTATAAGTTCATTCATTATTTGGCTGTTAGCTTATAAAGGTACGTTATGTTTTTACTTGTAGTTTTGTTATTGCGTTTGGTTTGTAAATAACATCTGCAAGGCAGAAATGAAAAAGAAGCCTGTTATGCGTTTCATCAATATTTGGGGGCTATTTCTTTTCGTATCCATACAACATATATTACGCTAAATAGAAATAGATGTTTGTGGTATCAAAGCAGTATTGTAATATTCCATTGCTGCGCTATTAAATCAAGGTATAACAGCCGTTTAATATTCATGATCCGAAACAGATTGTGCGTGTTATTGTTTTCCTCGTACAAAGAGATCCTTCTGATACCGGATCCAGCACAATGATCTGTTTTAACCGATTCAGACCACTATTGTCCTTGTACCTTACATGTATACCCAGTGTGTTCTGGCACTGTATGATACAAAGAGCTCTTTGCATAAAATAGCTATCAGACACATAATTAAGATCGAACTTTAGTGGGAGCTTCGAATGCTGCCAAGGCTCTGCTGCAATTGTTTCGAAAATACTCTACTTTACATACTGTTTTAGTACTATACTTTAATACTCCGTGGTATTACGATAATCGAGCAGAACGCAATAAAAATTAAGAAAATATAAAAAATACAACAGCAATTTACGTAGTAATTGAATGTCGATTTCAGTTCAAGTGCAACGAAAGCGTTTACTGTGCGTAACACGAGTTTAAATAATATAATAGCTATAGCACTTTCTAAATCATTTCTTACTTCAAGTGAAAATTCACTTTGTGTTTGAATTAGCTGTTCGGCCTACACTTTCCAGACCAATTGTCCAGTCAATGTTTTATTGTTTGTTTTTATCCGTTGTAAAAAACCGCTTGTTACAATAGACAGATACCGCAACACCATGAAATAATTGGCAAGTATTCGCTATCTGGTCTAAACGAAATATAATAACACGGTATCATGAGAAACAATTCACCACGTAATTGGTTTGTAATGTTGCCTTGGGTAACAGCTCAATGCACCGCTCTTCCTCATAGTGGAGCCGTTTTTTAGCTGTGCTTCAAGGCCTAAAGCGGTGTTGTGGTGCACTGCAACTTGCATCTTTAGAGGTAAACGGGTTACTCACAACTGAAAGCCTGGCCTTGAAGGGGTATACGATGGCAAAATATGCTAGGTATTTGAATATGGGAATTATGTTTCGCTTCCTTTTCGTTAATTTTGCTAACATAATGTGAACTCCTTGCACCAGTGAACAATAATAATTTGTATTAAATGCAAAAAAGGTTATAAAATAGAACAAATATAATTGAGCTTTGTTTGTTACCGCACAATTCGTTCTCCTGCATTACTCATTTTATTTTTACCGCTGATTGTTCAATGGTACCATTCACTGTGGACTGTGCAACGCAAACAACCATTGAGTTATTATTTAATTAATTTATATTATTTTTATAGGAAAACAAACTTACTTAAAATTTTATAACTATTCTAAAAATTCAGCTAAGTATTGACCATTAAGATGTTTCCGCATATTCAATAATGCATAAGTGTTGTCGCTTTTGCGCCGGTCACAACGCTGATTGCATTACCTATGCGTCAGTTTCGCTTCCATAAGCGTTAATAGTGCTAACATGTTGTGAAGCTCTTGCACCAGAGAACATTAATCATTTGTATTAAATGCAAAAAGTTTAAATGGAACAAACATAATTGCGCTTTGTTTGTTACCGCTCAATTCGTTCCCCTGCATTACTCATTTTATTTTTACCGTTGATTGTTCAATGTACTTTATTGTCTTGTCCGCTTGGGCGTTTTACCGTCATACTAGTTTTTTTTTATAATACAAAATGATAACTATCTCGACCATCACGAACATCGGAATATGTACTGTTACCACTGGCAACAATTCGGTCGCAATATTTATTTACTGCAACAATATAAAGAGCAGCTCCAAAAATTCAATTCGTATTTATTTATCTTAATTGGATTATGTTCCTATTTATTTTGTTGTGGAAGTTCGTGACTGCGCGCTACGATTTCACCGTTTCACGCTGAGTTTTTGGAATTATTCATTAGCCGATACAATTCTTATCTCTTCCCTTTAGTTTGTAAAGACACTCGTCTGCCTTGTGGAACTGTATACACTGCTTTAGAAAGTTGACCGTACTTGACGGTTCATTAATTCTCATCAATTACTCCATCAGTGCATTGAGTGTATGACAGTCGTGTTGTGTAACAAGTGTTGCAACGTTCGGCGGTATTGTGGCCGGCATTAGTGGCCGGCGACCGGGGGCGTCGACCAGTGAAAGTGTGAAAGTGACGCGAATGCGCTTGCGCCGCATCCACGCTGCGAGCGCAACTCGCAACCAACGCTATCCTCAAACCGTTTGCCTGCACTGCACTTTTCTATTTTAAGAGGAGGTTACCGTACCTTTTGTACGCAAACGAAATTTGCTTCTATTTTGGCTATTATTTCATCAAAATCCATTACACTACTTTCTAGACCCGTGGCGAGACAGATTTAAAAATAACTTTTCGTTTAAAAAACCGACTTCCACCATTGTACTCGACTAAATACCTGGATGAAAAAAAAAATGATGAAAAAACCATAGTGGTGGAAGGGTTATGTTTCTTTCTGAATGCAAATGCTTGATTTGTTGCTGAAAATATCAAAATCGCTATATGTATGCCTACAATATTTGAGGAGTTCCCTCAATTCCATCATCAGAACTGGATTCTGAAAAAAATGGGACCAATCTGGAAGTATATCTATTCAAATAAAAAAAGAACTATCCAAATCGGTTCGTAAACGACGGGGATATGCGGTAACAAACATAAAAAAATACAACCGAATTGAGAACCTCCTCCTTTTTGTGAAGTCGGTTAAAAAACGTTTATTTTTTTATGATTTGGTAACCATATAATTTTATAAGAAACTAATGCACCACGGGTCTAGATATTAGTGTAATGATCATGTGTACAAAGTTTCATGGAGTTTGAAGAAGTAATAGCCTAATAATAATAACTACCTACCTTCACTTCATGAGGATTAATTGAGTTTTATTTTACGCATTCGTTACTTGCTCTTTCTAAAATAATATGTTATTGGAATTCTCGTCAATATAATAATAAACAAATCGCAGATTTTTTTCCCGCAAACCTCGCTGCTTAGCATTGTCTGTATAGTTGTATTTCAATTGTGCGTCGGAATGCCGCCTAATGTTGTTGTGTCTGGTAGAAATGTAACATGGGAACAAAAAGTCACGATGCTCCCTAACGAGAGCAGATAAAAAATTAACGAGCTCTGCAATGAATGAGAAACTAGAACGTGATGGCTGGCAATTTGACCGTTGTTTCCGATCCATTACGTATAAGGGCATTTAGATATAGACTCAAGAAGGTCCAAAGACTAAATGGAAAGACGTGTTGCGCAAAATCAATGTTTCTAAAGATCAAAGCGGAGTTAGAATAGTAGAAAAGCTTACCCAACACCCATGTAGAACATATAGCCAGGAAGAGAGAGAAAGAGATTAGATTAGAACTAGCACAGACAAGCATGTTTGTTCATTAGAATGACCGCAACCACTTGCTCTTATTAATCAATTAATTCAAGGTACACATTATCTATACGATAAACCATAAAAACGTTGAAAATTATAGCTCATAGTAATTTAAACAATTATAAGTCAAATATTGTTATAAAAATCGATAAAATTGATTATTACGTGGATGGATACAATTGGTACAAATATACTAAAAATGAGTGCTTCTTGTCTCAACCCATTTAGGTATTTATATCGACTCAACCCATTTTATTAAATCATCCAGCCTCATTCTATCATCCATTGAAACATTCTGTAGTGTCCACAACTTCAGATGCAGTTCTTTCTTTCATTATATCATGTATTATTTAAATAATAGGTTACTTATTTACCGACGGCGCGGCGATAATTTCATGCTTCGCTATAATGTAGCCTTACAAAGTTATGCAATGATTTTCTCGCTCCAATCATCATATAAGTCGATTCAAGGGGAGGCAATTAATTGCTATTACCTCTGGACTTCTAATTGGTGTACTTAAAGGCTTATTTTAAAACGCGTGAGGACATCTACGCTTTTGCAGCGTATAGTGCACGACTGTTGATGAGGCACATCGTGTACAAGAGAGATCTAAGAGAACTTTAGTTAGGAGAGCGTTTCCTCTGTCTAATTTCACACGTTCTTGTATTACAACATGACTTATCATCATAAGTGATCATGGCGATATACAAAATCTAATTGATCGAACGGATGTGCCACAGCGTCACCGGTAACTGTATACGACATACATTTCTACGCACAAGAATAATGATGGTGAATTATCGCCGCCGAGTCATGTAATTGCAGCGCAATCGATATATCGAGATGCGTGCGACCTCTATACTGAAATACATCCTGCGTGAAGTTTGGAAAGGCAGATAAAGACAAAGCTATCAATATCTGAAGCTTGCTCTACATTTTAAACCCATGAACCAAATCTTATTTTTAACCGACTTCCCAAAAAAGGAGGAGGTTCTCAATTAGGATGTTTTTTTTTTTTTAATGTTTGTTACTGCATATCTCCGGCGTTTATGAAACGATTTGGAAAATTCTTTTTTATTTGAACAGATATACTTCCAGATTGGTCCCATTTTTTTCAGAATCCAATTCTGATGATGGAATCCATGAGGAATTGAGGGAACTCCTCAAATATTGTAGGCATACATATGGCGATTTTGATATTTTCAGCAACAAACCAAGCATTTGCATTCAGAAAGTATCATAATCCTTTCACCACTATGGCTCTTTCATCATTTTTTTTTTCATCCAAATATTTAGACGTATACTATGGCGGAAGTCGGTTTTTTAAATGAAAAGTTATTAAATGAAAAGTTATTTTAAATATATTTAAAGGCCGTGGTGTGTCCGGCCTAAGAATAGACCCATCCATCTCCTCCCGTGGATGTAGTAAAACCTAACTAAGGGATTACACCAGGGGATGGGCAGCACCACCAATCCGCCTGCCAAGCGTGCGGTGGTTATGGCAAATCTCCCCATTGTATTCAATGGCCTCGTCCAACAGTGGACGTAAACAAGCTGGTGATGTTTATATCCGAGGAGCACCTAAATATATTCTGCACATGTTTGCGAAAAATGATAGTTTCCGGTTCGTAGTTGAAACTATAAACCGTTATACAGGGATGAAGAGAAATCACAAAAAAAATACATGCTCCAAACATGCGACTGACAGATGAAAAAAAATTACCAGTGCACATAAGCTATAGGGCTATCCTTAGGTCTTCAAAAATAGAGGTTTCAGAATGACTTTTTTATGTAAGTAATAGTTGGTGAGATATGCGCTTCTAAATTCAAAAAAGCGTGCTCTAGGAAAATTCAGAAAAAAATAAGGTAGTTGAACTTAATAATCACTTTCAAAGGAAGTTGCTTTGGATAAGATTATCCTGACAGAACCCTGTTGTGTAGTTTTTGAGAGATATCTTTTGGTTACACGCTATTATTAACGTGAAATAACGTTCATCTGCAACTACGGAACCCTTCACTGTGCGTGGTCCAACACGCAATTCGCTACTTTTTAAATTACTTTAATGAAATCTGGCATGTGGGAGCTCGGCACGTGATAGTTAGTAAGCCTGTGTATTTATTGTACTTATTGATTTATTTCTGTGAAAAGATAACATTGACTAACATTGTTAACTTTTGACATTGTTAAAGTGTGCATTTAGCAATAACTTTGAAGAAATAAATGACTGAATTGAATACTGAATCGCCTTAACGATTTACATCAACAGTCAATGGTTAATATTGTTATGATTATTGCTTCTATAATAATTTTATTTGCGCACTTGTGCTACTGGAACGTATTGACGACATAGCGGTTCTAGAAACTAAATAATTGCATTTTCAATTCACGGAAACAGTTGAATTCACTGTATTGCGTTTTTTTTAATACCTTGACCTACATTGTTAGCATTTCAATCTCAATCGATTTATTTGCTTTAATCGTTTCCTGTCTTTGTTTTCTCTTGCTATTTTTTTGTTCTTCAGTCACGTAATTTGTGGATTATATTCTATAGCAGTATGAATATTGACCTTGTGACGGCAGACTAGCTTAGATTGTTATGAGATGCATGCTACCATGATTAGTAATGCATGATGCTCACGCTTCGTGTCGCTCTCTCTATTGTGCCCCGCGTGACGTTTCACAATCTTTTGTAAGCCAACCACCGCAGAACTCATCATTCTTTCATTGTAGACTACAAGTGAACTTTTTTGTAATGTTTTTCTTATCTATCCTCTTTGTGTTCGCTCTCGAGCATTTACTAATGTCCTCTTTCTGACAGATGATATCGGGCCCTCGTTAGTGGCATTGTAGCGCCCACGCCAGGTCCCAGCGCACGGCCCTAATGGAGCCTCTGTCAGGAGTACCTAAGAGTTGAACGATCAAAAATTTAATACGAAACCAAACCTGATCATTTATAAACGAGCAATTTCTTCAGCAGCCGGCAGAGTCGTTCTCTGGACGTGCCATTTCCAAAGTTTCATGATTCACCCGAAGTCAAACGTCAATACGCGTAGGTGTGTGACAAAACACAAATGTTCGAGGGCGTGTGAACCACTGAACATTGTCGGTACTCTGCGATGGATCGGTCTCACGCGCTCCTGATTATATCGCATTCTGTGTTCCGACCACGTTTGCTAATCATTGATCTTTACGAGGCTAATGGAAAATATCATAGGAAAACAAGCAGGTTAAATAGGTTGTACCTAATGTGCCTCAAGGTCCGCCCTCGCTCATGAGTTTGAATGCAAAATCGTCGTCATTGTCTCGTGAGCACGTTACCTAACACTTGAGCCACAATAGATCAGCAGCGAGCTGAATGCTGCGGCACAATACTTCCGTCGGCATCGGTTCCGCTCTCGTGAATTGGGTAAGTGGTGCATTTGACGAAACTTCACTTTTTCCCCGACCCACTTTAGTCTGCTGTTCAATTTTCCAATAGACTCGAATCATTTGTTTGCAGTCCATTATGAACGGGTTAATCCATAAAAGTTAATTTTCACGGCGTCTCGAAGGTCCATTAGTGAAGAGCGGATTGGTTCCGCGGGATTCTTGCGATCTTTCGCACGACAATCGGGAGCGCGACGAACCAACTGAAGCGACTAATATTCAAATGGACCGGTTTTAGATCATCTAATACGCTCGGTAGCCGTTCTGCATGTACTACCGGTTTTCTAGTTCATTTAAAAATTTACTCTTGAGTTTCACGATTTCATCTGCGGCGATAAATTGGCGAATAAGTCTTTGTTATTGCTTTTTTATTCTGCAAAACTTAGAATTTATATGGTTCATAATTCATTTAATTAGTAGCAGACTTAGCAGTGAATGCAGCTATGTAGGCCGGCCTAGCTCACCGCTACACTTTCGTTGGCGATATGCAAATCAGACCGTGAGCAATTGGCGCCTACGCTGGATGTAAAATTGTCTAATAAGTGCCATTGCGCGGGCGACTTCAATTTGTATGTGCATTGTAGCTGTTATCGTTTCTAACATCTGCCAATGTTGTCCAACCAGTCCGACGCGCGACGCTCCCATTAACATGCATTCAAGTTGAATTAAGTTAGTTTTTATTGCTTCTTAAGCGTTTGCAGTTTGTATGTTGTATGTAATAGCGCAGTGCAGAGCATCGTGGACAGAAGTAAGGCACCTAGCTGTCTCCTAGTTTCTTAATTATTTTCAATCGGCTGGGTGAGCTCGCCGGCACGTCTGGCCTGAAACCTCTGGGAAAGTGGGCAACGAATGTGTGGTCAACATCCATGACATCTATTGGATGATAGTTTCGAAGCTCAGCTGGATCGTGCCAGGTTGATGACCTTAGCGTGGAACCGCGATGTCTTCATTTTGTACCCCTATTTTAGGAATAGTCGGATTCATTAAAATAGCCTTGTCATAGAGCTTGCACCGGTCGGTTTGTTTGATATATCTTCGTTTCTCCATGTGAGTCATTAGACTATATAAAGAGTACACAGTTGTTGAAACAAGAGCACTTTGTAGACCTCAATCAGTTACAAATTTCAAACTATTGATGTTTGTATGTGATTGTAAATATCCATTTAATGGATTAACTATATACCTTGTGAATTATCTCGGAAATCTATTGAGATGTATTAGCATTACATACATCCGTTGCGTCATGTACTAACACTACATGCTACAGCGTCATGACTCGTAATTTAAAAGTGATTTGAAATATTGATTAAAAGCCTTTGTTGAAATTATTTAGGCCCGTTTATTTTTCTTGAGTTAAGAATATACTTAAACTTTATAACTGGGCAGTTTTCTCCTACTAAATTTGGTCTATATTAGTTTTTTTAATTTAACACTGTGCCTTAGTCTCAATCTCTCAAAAGCTATTAAAAAACGCAAATTTTAAGAATTTGCTACCAAATATTTCTTATTTTACGCATTGAATCCTGATCCGGATTTGACTAATTGTGATAGCGGTGTGACCTAGTGTCCATCTGAATCTAAATAATCTCTCATGTGGCCAAGGCCAACCGGACTAAACGAATACCAATTAAGAATCCTTCAATGCTACTAATATTATTAATGTAAAAGTTTGTGAGGATGGATGGATGTTTGTTACTCTTTCACGCAAAAACTACTGAACGGGTTTTGATGTAAGTACAGTATTATAGCTTATACATCAGAATAACATAGGCTATAATTTATACGAGGTTCTACGCGGACGGAGCCGTGAGCAAATGCTAGTAATATTATAAACGTGAAAGTTTGTGGGTTTTTTGGTCATTCAATCACGTCGTTACTGAACCGATTTAGATGGTATTATTTGGTATAAAGATAAATTTATGACCTGCCTTCACACATATGCATACTTTTTATCCCGGTACCGTGCGAGCGAAGCCGCAGGCGAATGCTTGTTACAGATATAATCAACGAATTTATTAAACCCAATAGACTTGCTCAGCTTAAGTGCACAATTTGCATCTAAAATTATGATTCAAGAGAGCATTATACATATTTTTCATTAATATTTTAGCATTCTACTCCTTGCCGTTACACGAAGGCCTAGATGGCAACGCGGGTGGAAAGGTATGTTTAGTATCTGCTATTTGGCACAATACCGCTGTTCAGTGCGCAATTACATTCTCTCTTGATGAGCCCATTATATTTGTACATGGAACTTAAACGTCGCCAGTACGTGCATCACGGTTTTGCCTGCCTCCATTAGATTGAGCAAGCCTTCAGCTATTCTGCCTCGTTTTGCCTGGAATTTGTGCATTAACCTAAATTGTACAACAATACTCGTATGTACGTACTATGGAGCTGTGTAGAGGCGCAGCTGCGACACGGTATATCTATTTTGGGTTCCGCAGCACTGAAATACAGTGCGAGGCCTCCCCCATATAATGCAATGAGCGGATTAGCCATATATAATCACCACGCTTACCAGGCGGATTGGTGTTGACTACTCCAGGTGAATGCTACTGCCCATACCCTGGTGTAATGCAAATACTACTATTAAACAATCATAATACAAGTAGCGGCACGAAACTTTAGCGCTGACCGTTAATTCGCAGAAGTCAAAAGTAAGGTATCCTGGGCGGGATCTCTATCTCTATCTGTCTTATACTAATTGTATTGCTTGCGTGACAGTAAACATGCGCAACTATCCCCTCCACGTTTCGTTCAGCGCTAGACTTACGTGCCGCTATACAGGGTGTTTTTTTTAAATGGGACAGTATGGGGATATCCAAATCCATAAGAGATACGGGAATACTTTCTTTAGAACCATTTGCTCATTTTGTATGAAAATGATTTTGGCATAGTTATTTTTTTGGTCAAGCGTGAGTTCTCCATAAAAATAAGTAGTTTTGATCAAAAATTTTTTGTATGCGTATCGACTCAGTTTCATGTAAGGATTGTTTCATTGTATCGGAAGAAAAAAATCTGAGCAGCAGAAGTTAGTCAAATTTAATAAAATGTTTTCTCATACAAATTGTAAGTAATCTGGTACCTACGTTAATAAAACTATCGCAGTACGGGCACGTTTCAGAACATCTCTAGTGGCATTAGACAAAGATGTGTGGTGAATGTTGTTCTACTGATCTGATGGTTTCGTGAAATGAGAAAAATCAGAGCTGTAGAAGTTAGTCAAACTTTAATAAGAAAATCTTTGTCTAAGGCCACAAGAGGTATTCTGAAACGTACCCGTACCTGGAAACAGCAAGAGGGAGGTCATTTTGAAAATTTATTGCGATAGTTTTATTAACGTAGGTACCAGATTACTTACAATTTGTATGAGAAAACATTTTATTAAATTTGACTAACTTCTGCTGCTCAGATTTTTTTCTTCTGATACAATGAAACAATCCTTACATGAAATTGAGTAGATAGGCATTAAAAAAATTTGATCAAAACAACTCATTTTTATGGAGAACTCACCCTGGACCAAAAAAATGACTATGCCAAAATCATTTTCATACAAAATCAGCAAATGGTTCCAAAGACAGTTTTCCCGTATCTCTTATGGATTCGGATATCCCCATACTGTCCCATTTAAAAAAACACCCTGTATATAGGAATTTATTAGTAATTCATCGTCAATTGGATTATTCAAAATTGCCAGGTACAGTAGATAGAATCATCATCATCATCATCAAGGCAAGCAAGGACTTATTTCGTATGTCCCAACTACGGAGCTATGTAGACGGGTAGAGGCCAGTTGCGACAGCGGTATTATCTGTTTTGGGTTTAGTAGCACTTAAATACAGTAAACAATGGCTACTCTACCTGTGATTATTTATTTTGTGGTTACAGTAAAACTGGGAAGTATTCTTCTTAGGTTTCATATGATAATATTTTGTTTCCTCTAGGCTAGCTAGACTGAAAACAACTCTGCATTGATATTACTGGTTTTGTTAACCAGTCATCTTATCTTAGAGTTCCAAGAAGAATAGCTCTATGTCTTAAAATTTGCATTATAATTAAACGTAATGACAGGATAATCTACGAATAGACAGACTGAATGACTCATTGATGTAATGTGATCGCGACTGCATCTAAGCCTGTAATTTCGCTTAAGATTTACAACCGATCAACGACGGCGAATGATTATGGTAATTTGTACGTACTAACTGTTGCCAAAATAGAGAGCTAACATCACTGTGATAAGTGGAGTTGCACGAGGTAAAATTGTAGTTACGTATTTATTTGCGTAATATGTTACTGTGGAGACCGGTGCGCTGCCGCCGCCCCGGTGCTCCTAAGAGATTCATTCCTGCCCGTGGATTTATTATGCTATCTGCAATTCTGCAAAGGAATTAAAATAGAACGGTCTGCAGTGCTATGCTATGAGTTATTTTTTAAATAAACAAGCTATGATTATCTGTATTGGATGTCTCTTAATCCTCCTCACATGCCAACTTTATTCTACATACCGAATGAGATAATTCAAATGTTTGACTATAATCATACGCTCATAGTAACACTACACACTATCATTATATTGATAGGCAATTCAACACTATCTTGTAAACGATCATAAAAAAGTCAAAGTCCAAAAACCTGTCACTATTTTATCGCATTTATACCACGCGTTACTCTATAAACCAACGGAACTCCTCAAAATTTCACTACCGTGCAGTTCTCTTTCATATTTTTTTTATTTTTCAGATTGAAGTCGTTGTTTTTATATCTTTACAGTCTAATAAAAACATACACCGTTCACGGTTCCCGCTTAAAAAATTATTTAATCATAAGCTTTCAACTGGCTTTCAAAACGAATTGCAAACGATTTTGCATGTTTAATTTTTTTCGCTCTTAACTATTACCTACGGTTTTTTTACTCGTCACGATTTCAGTCAGTCCATTGGTGTTCTCGGTTGGTTTTTTTTGTAGTGTTGACTTGCGTCCATAAATGGTTTTATTTCGTAGACACACCTGCGGCGATGGGTATTCTTCACTAGTCGTCGCTGTGGTCGGCAATCAATGTTAGTCGATTAATAGAGAAACGACAAAAAAACGACACCATAGCTTCCTCAATAGGGTGTTTTTGTAGACATAATCCTTGCGTCTCGATTATCAGTGACGCGCATATCGGAGAAAAACGCGGTAGCTATATTGTGTGGTGTAAACTGATTTTTTGCTAGAATCTGTCTAGGAGACAATATTGCGTAGCGTCGGTAATTACAATTCCTAACGTAAGTTTCAAACACTTTATAAGAGTATTTACTCTCATAAAATGTTTAAAACTTTGAACAGACAAAAACTGCTATCTCATTCATATCGTTTATCCATTCAATTCCATTCAATATACATTAAATTTCTATTACTTAGTAATGTGTCGACTAAAGAGCCACCACACACGCATTTGCTGCAGGTGCATAAAAAGCTGCTGTGGCGCTGGTTTTCGCTTTTAAATATCTATAGATAGCAACGAACCCTAAGTTAAACCATTTGATAGAAGTCAACAAACGAAACATCGTCTACTCAAGTCAACGCACTGTGGCATTTGCCTCGAGTGTCGAAGTGGCTATCATCTGACGATGAACTCGTCACGTCTGTTCAAGATACTGGCAAGGCAATGCCGACGTCTTTACTGCATTGGCGCCGACGTTTGCCAAAATCTCTCTTGAAACGATACCATTACGGTTACTCAATTTCACATGCGTGCTTCTCGCCTTTCTGTGGGTTCATAATGGCTTAATGTTTCTTTTTTTTGCGCTTCTGTATTGTTACATCACTTCTTTCTCAACTGTTTGCCATAGTTGTTTATTGTATCAAGCCGAAAAATATTCCAATCCTTATCGGTCATAGTTGAGGTTACATGTTAGCTCAGAGTGACGATAATGTTTTCAAGATAGAATAAAAAAAGTTGTTACTTGTGGTAGCACGTGTAGCACTTCCGTTTCGTCAAGTTACGGAAAATTGATAGTTGCACGTTGTAGGTACACGTGTCTATTGGCAATTAATAGCATAAAGTATATTAAGAACTGATTCCCCTGACTCTGGTAGTGACTGAGCTTAATTCGATTTAAGCTATCCCTTTGTTCTGTGCATCGATTTGTGTATAAGTTATTGCTGCCTAACTTCGATCATCACAGACGAATCGCTCGCAATTTATGATTTATTTTAGGATGCTATAAATAATCACTACGATCCGTTACCATCTGTCGATGATCCCGCTTCATTTGACAGTCAATTTAGGCTGCCAAATATGGGCGCAATCGCTGTCACGGTGTTGAGCCTAAAATGGCAGATATCTGCCATTCAACACAGCTTGGGCTCACCCATGTCACCTGGGGGTATAGTCTCGCTGGACCGCAACAAGTCCATAACATGTCCTAGTAACAAGAAAACTTACGCCGCATTAGCGATAAAAGTAGAGTGCACAAACAGGACGAATGTTTACGATGTTGCCACAATAATGATGTCAAACGTCTAATAGTTTGTCCACTTGTGCAGATAACGAGACCTCCAGGTTGTTCACCTCGCGTTTATTGTAATAGTTGAAGCATCGCATGACAACATACAATGAGTTTATTTACTGATGTGATGTGTCTAATTTGTGAGCCAAAAGTACAAAGTACAAGCGGGCGGGCGTTTCACAAAGGCAACTTTTGTGGCTGATAGATTTACGAGTTGGAAACCGCAATATATTGCGGTATATTACTACCTAGTATTGAAAGAATGCGTTTGTTGGCCAATGTCCAGTCCACTGTATGCAAATATTTCAAGTTGGATGTATTGCTGCGACATGCTTCGCTTCAGATCTACGAGATTTCCTTAACCGCTGTCTTTTATCAACAAATCACCATCTTAGAATTCCAGAAGGATGTTGTAGAAATGTTTGCTAAGTATATCTAAGTAACCTAAAACCAAGTTAAGCCAGTTTAAGTGGCAAACGGCAGGTCAATATAGCTCGCAGAACTATGACAACCGTTGGAGTCTCGTCCGAGTGGCGTCCATAAACCAGACGACACGCAGTGTAGGAATACCCCCTTCTCAAAGGACCAAGAATATTGTAAAGGTAGCAGGATGTCGGTGGATGGAGGTGGCTCAGGACCGTTCGTAGTGGCGTTCTAAGCTGACGATGATGATGGCCCTAAGTTATATGTATGGATCATGTTCTTTATCATTATTTTACTATTTTCCTAGTCTATCAGAATTAATTGCATGATTTATTATTTAGAAGTTACAGGCTTACAGAGCAGGTAGTTACTTACTATGGTACATAATCTGCTTTAGCGTGATAACCACGACCTATGTTATCAAAATTGCAAAAGTTAATTACGGTGCTTTAGAACGTAACATTCCCACACAAATTAGGCGTAGCAGGACGTTTTCTAAATATTTCACGTCGACAAGCCGCCACGTCGGAATAATTAATGGTACGTAATTTATTACCGGTGGGGTTAAAACTGAGTTCACTACTCTTCCTAAAGAGATTGCGAATCGGGAAACTATGTGCAACGAAATATTTAATATATTTACTAGCCGTGCGTATAGCGTAAACGTATGTAATATCTTTGGAATAGAGTTACACCGTGTTTTGTCTGTGTCAAGTGAATTTGAAACTGTTTGTAAAAGATAAAACACTCAAAGATAATCCGAGTTTCTACTAGCCATTATACATGATAAGCATCATCAACTTATAGAAGTCTAATGCTGGACATAGGCTTCCCCGCATAGAATGCCACGATGAACGGCCATGAAGCTACAAGTTTAGTTTTGACGAACGTTCTTGGGCCGTCTCCATCCACCGACTTCCAGCGACCTTTATAATGTGAGAGGGGAGAGGGGAATAATGCGAGAGGGGAATAATACTGCCATAATAATACAAGCATGAGGCATGATACCTTAACTGCCTAAAAATTCAAAGCGTGTATTTTCGTTCTGCTTACAGAAAAATATTACATTTCAATCTCGTTCGTTTTAGCGTTTGCGATAAAGTTAAACATTTTATCCAAAAGTCTGCGTTACATTCTTCTGATGTTCGCGGACAACAATAAAATGTGAGTATATTTCCCTTGGGAACCTAATCTTGTTTGTTACGGTGTAATGACAACCGATAAATTCCTCCCAAATAATAAAAATACGGTCAACGATCTTATTCAATAAAATGACCCTATAAAGCGAATGGTACGTTGTGACATTGAAAACGAATATGACTTGGCTTTGAATACTAATGTTATTTCAATTTCCAAACGGAAATTTAGAAAGAAAATTTACCTTACTTTCACTGCAACATGTTGTTTGTACACAGTAGTAAGTATATATAGCACGAGTAGAAGTATTGGATCTCGAATGCATTCGTGTTCTCAATTCTCATGGACCAACAAATATCATTCTAGACATTGGTAACATTGCAATTTGCAAGAAAATTGAACATTTTTTTCTTTCAGTACTACTTCATTTTTAACCGACTTCCCAAAAAAGGAGGAGGTTCTCAATTAGGTTGTACTTCTTTTTTTTTTTTTTGTATGTTTGTTACCGCATATCTCCGGCGTTTATGAACCGATTTGGAAAATTCTTTTTTTATTTGAATAGATACGCTTCCAGATTGGTCCCATTTCAAAATCCAGTTCTGATGATGGGATCCATGAGGAATTGAGGGAACTCCTCAAATATTGTACGCATACATATGGCGATTTTGATATTTTCAGCAACAAACCAAGCATTTGCATTCAAAAAGTATCATAATCCTTTCACCACTATGGTTCTTTCATCATTTTTTTTTTCATCCAAATATTTTGTCGAATACAATGGCGGAAGTCGGTTTTTTACATGAAAAGTTATTTATTGATGATTTTTTATAAACGTGTATAACGTGTCTAACGTGTAGAAATAGTAATACATACAACTAGTATTACTATTTCTGTAAATCATACTAGCTAGTAGTTTTGAAGATCCGCGGATGAGTCACCCCTTTTTAAAAGATTTTATTTATCTTTACTTATTGGTATGTCGTAAAAAAGAAACGAAAACGCTACGCGTATGATGTGGTTCAATCTTGCATCTGAATTTTAAACCAGTTCCATTCAACCGATTGAGCTGAAAGGTTGTATATCTGTCAAGTTGCGATGACAATCTTCTTCCATGATGACAATACAATACTCTGTGACAGTAAGGTAATCTGATGATGGAGACAACGGGTCTTCGATAATTAATAATAATATAATATGTAATTTATTTCAGTCTTTACACAGGCCCAATTCTCTAATTTTAAAACATTCCAGTCACAATATAATCTCGTGTCAGTCGCACTGTATCGTGTAGTAACTACTACTTAATCTTCGCGTATGCATGCGAAGATTAAGTTATAGTTACTATATAGGTGACAGCTGACAGTGCGACTGAGACGAGATTATACTGCGAATTGAATGTTTTTAAATTAGAGAATTGGGCCTCAATTATGTTAGTAAAGAGTGTTAGTATTTTCACATTAAATTCAAAACAATAATAAATAAATTACACCCAATGCACAATAGAATTACAAAATATAAATATTCAATAAAACTATTTATTTAGCGCAACGCATTGAGTGCGATGCATTGTTATAAAATAATATATAACTAATATACATTCATAGTACATTACCTGGCAGTGTTTGGGATCATTTGGATCAGCTCACGGTTCCGAACACTAATTAAATAAAAGCCTCATTCACACTCTCGCTCGTTTTAAAAAACATATTTACATCATAAAAACATAATCGTTTTGCTTATATAAGTAGATATAGATTATGTGAGTCTACTCATCAAATGTGAATGTCAACATGCAAGCCCCAAAAAAACTAAAAGCTTCGGTAAGGTCGTTGGTCTTGACATCCTAACTTATGCTTTTGTCTACGGAGCTATTCAATAGAAACCTCACGTCGTCAGACAAATAGATGTTGATTCTCCAAGGGTCTTTGCTCTCAGTCACATTACATTGTAACCAGATATTATGAGCTAGCTGTTTAATTACATAAGATCGTCCCCCGCTGGTTTCATCTCGGCACGGGTCGAGACCTCTTCTATAAGCTGATGTTCGAACTTTGCCACCGATGAACCCTGCACCTATGGACTTTCACACGCGAGGTCTTTGCACCCTTTCTGCATTGCAGTTTATATTTCCACTAGGTTTTATATTATATCTACTAGCATTTGCTCGCGGCTTCGCCCGCGTGGAACGTCTATAATTTTTTTATAAATTATATACTATATGTTATTCTGATGTATTAGCTATATAATACTTTAAAGTTTCATCAATATCCGTTCAGTAGTTTTTTCGTAAAAGAGAAACAAACATCCATACATCCTTCCTCAATTTTATAATATTAGTAGGATAGTAGGATCGTTTGATCTTTGTATGTAATGATCACACCTTTACTGCTAGTTAGTAAAATATAAATTTATTATCGACTACTTTTAGAAATTACCCTGAGAGCTGATACTAAGTTTTGACAAGCAATTGACACGGACGTATGGTCTAGTGTAACACGGATTTTTGTATGGACAATGAGGTTCACAGAGTGTACGCTAGGGGCGCTCATCGGTGTCTCCATACAAAAATCCACACCACACTACACCAGACGTCCGTGTCAATTGCTTGTCAAAACTTAGAATCAGCTCTCTGTTCCTACCTCATTATCAATTTGGATCTAAACATTATCTGCATCAGACATTTTTTTTATTCTATAATCAGCCGTTATAACCATTTTGCTATCATTTTAAGCCGACTGAACGCTTCAACCGCTACCAAGAGAGTAGGTATTTTTTAGTTCCTTGGAAGAAAGCATTAAAAACGCGACCATCTTCGTTGTTTACTCCAAAGTCTAAATTGTACTGAACCCGCCTGGGGAAAGTTAGTTACTTAGCCCAACGAACGGTCTTGAGCCGCCTTTATCCACCGACTTCCTGCGACGTCGCAACAGCAAGTGTATTTATGTTGTTTCCCAACATAAATATACTTCCTACTATCCTACTTTCCTACTAATATTATAAATGCGAAAGTTTGTGAGTATGGATGGATGTTTGTTACTCTTTCACATAAAAACTACTGGATGGATTTTAATGAAACTTTACAATAATATAGCTTATACATCAGAATAACACATAGGCTACTTTTCATTATCATCATCATCATCAATTTTCATCATTATTCACGCGGGTGAAACCGCGGAGCGCAACTAGTACTTCATAAATGTGTTACTAACATAAGCTCGCGGCTCCGCCCGCGTGGAACATAAATAAAAAAATCCTCTGTTATAAATGATTATAAAATAAATTATAGCCTATATTTAATTCTGATGTAGGTATAAGCTTATTCAGTAGTTTTTGCGTGAAAGAGTAACAAACATCCATCCTTACAAACTTTTACATTTATAATATATATTAGTAGGACGTCCTCCAACCGTTTCTACTGTATCGCAATCTTGCCGATTGAGCTCGCTGCAGAAACCAGAATTGATAAGATCTGCAGTCATTATGTCATTTCCCGATGGCCACTCTCGAAAGCATCCGTATTAAGTCAATCAAAGTACTTTCACATTATACGACCATCATAATAGATCACCGGTGCAACTCACCAGATCACTTTCCCCTTTCGTATAGTCACGACCGGGGCATAGTTCACAATGTTAGGTAAATCTCGGGTCCCACTCTCGCTTTGCCTGTTACCACAACCAGCTAGGCTTGCAGTTGGCTGCAGTGTACTGAACCCGCCTGGGGGAAAGTTAGTTACTTAGCTCATTCAACCTTTACATAAATGTTAAAGCCGATTACATTTAAGATTATCATCACGTCTGCATTCGGAGTGTTCGACGATTTTATGTACGATTTATGGTATTTTAGTAACTTGGTATGATATAAGTAAAATCTTATTAGGGCTATAATATTTAAATGTGTTTCTTTAACGCATTGACTTGTTTTATGATTTTTAAATCTTCTTTTTATATATCACTTTCTTTTTCTATGATCCTTATCCACTTTCCAAGTAAAAGCTTTTTTAATTCCATGATAAATTGCCTAAATTTCGCTTTAATAGACGTCTATAGAAACATCAATATTTCAAGTAGTTTCACGGTTTGAAATACAGTCACTTTACTTTCTATTCGTCATAGTAACTCATGCCGGCATTATTATCGCTACTCATATTTTTATCCGCTGACAATGGCTTAAGAGATTTGTTAAAGTAAAAGTCGCAAATGCATACTAATGTCCCATTGTTACTTTCATCAAAATTGTTTTAATGTGTCGACATAAAATAATATTTGAGGTCGGATTGGCAATGTTTTTCATAGACTGTGAGCAAGAAACGATTCTCATATTTTCTTACTTTACTATTACTTTCCTCTTTCAATGTTGGTCAAAGCGTTTTATTCTAATCAGCCTACTGGTTAACCTTAAACACTACCATCAACCAGGTTTATGGTTACAGTTTAGAATGTTAATTGTTAATTAATGTAATTAAAGCTATTTGCATTTAGAACTGTCCTGGTTTTCAGTTTCACCTGAACTTAATTACCTTTTTGAGAAAGTTGACAAAAATAATCCTACATTTCGTTAAGGTAAATGTCATGAACGTGGTATTATGCGCTGCCCTGCCCATCTATCATTCAAACGTCTGTTTATTCAGTTGACGTTCCTTATAAGCGAATGCAAAGTAATACAATGCGAAGGCAGGCATCAAGTTGGACATATTGGTCCCCAGATAGCGCCGTAAGTACACCGGCCGAGGGCCGCGTGGCGTGCGCGATTGCTATCTGACGCAGCTGGAGCAATTGCCTTGTTTGTCCTACCTATCCTACTCGACACTGATGCCGCCGCTGTCGCGCTCTACTCTAATGAAACTCTTCGGAGGCGGCATCTTCATGTGACGAAATAGACTTGTTAAAACCAAGAATCCAAAGGCCAATGCATTAAATGACGCATAGGTCATTCAGCATTTCTTTCTAGGTCCGACTGAAAGTAACGCAATCTATAAGCTCTTTAAACCTAATGCAACTGTCATGCCGCAAGGCTATAAAACAATTTAGCAACTTTTGTAGCTTACCTCTTTTAAACCTGTATGTATTAGTGGCAATGAATTTATCTCCGGTGTCATAAATATACAGGACAGTTGTACCGCCTCCGAATTAAACGTCTCCCTACACATTAATATGCATTAAATATTTACCATACAGCTCATAAACACTGTCATAATTGATCTATTTATTTCCGATGGTAAGTATATAACAAAGGTCCGCCTATCCATTGTTCGCTTGTTCGTGTTCCTGGCTCGTTGTACCTTCGACGAGGTGGGTAGGTAATGCACGTTGGAGCGTACCATTGCCGCTGGAATGACATGACTTAACCGTTCCCTGTCGGCCCTACGTTTGCGCATCGACTTCACCATTCCTGACATTTGATGCCAGATTGCTCCGTTTACAACTAGCTGAACAAGAACCCTTTTACAAACTTGCGTATGTTTATGCCAGTTATCCTATGCGTACATCTAAACTGCTGCTTCGTTTAGGTCATGACTCCGTTTCAAGTCGTTTCTACAAAAGGCTTAGATAAACTGTCTACAGAAGACATAATATAGGCCGTCTCGACGTAATTAAAGATGAAACATTATTGATAAAGTAACCATGATTTGTATATAGTAGCTTTACACAATTGTCAAGTTTGTTTACCTAATAGCTAGTTGGGGTCATTCACCTCGCCGTTCAAGGTCCCGTGTTCAGCATTAATTTAGCGTTGGAGGCAACCCACACGCACTACGATGCACATTTACAAGTACGATGCACTAGGTTGGAAGAATGAGAGCGCGTGACGTGAATGTCAACAGATTATCTCTATACATTGTTGATGTTATCCGAACGAATAAATGCTCACAAAACCGACCACACCCTCGTGAAACGGAGCGAACAAATTGAATTCCGTGTAACAAGGCCATGTAATCACTTTTGAAACTAGTATTCACAAAGGAGCAAGCCGTAATTCAGTGCCAGTTCAGCCGTCCAGTTACAGTTACAAATGGCAATGGGGATCATTTTAGCAGCCATAGCACTGTCCAAATTTTTTTAAACTTGAAGGATGGAATACTTAGAAATTTTTCCTATTCAAGTTTTATAAGATTTAGATAGCGCTAAGGCTGCCAAAGTGATCCCCATTGTTGAGTTCCCCATTGCCATTTGCTACTGCAATTGGGAGGCTGGCCGGGATGATTTGATTATTTCGACATTGCTCTTCTGTACGTTGACAAATTGAGGACGACTAGGTCCCCTTTGTTTCTGAGATGACATTACTCCCACAGGATAATTGTTCGTTTCATACATATACCATGCGTAGAGAGTACAATCCCGAGATCCTGAATCCCGGGATCCCGGGATCCCGGCCCATTCTGGTCCCGAAAATCCCGGGACTGTACTTGGCTAATCTCGGGATTTTCGGGATTGCCACAAACAGGTCTAGTTTGCATTCCGCAGTCCGTTGCACCTTGACAATAACCTTGCTAAGATTATATTAATAGCATTTAGTACATAACTACAAAAAACAACCGTTACATACACCGTTTATTTTTTCATTTAGTCTATCAGACAGGCCGTCTGAGTTGCGGCAATTTCAAGACCCAGCGTAATACCGGCTCTCATGATTAAAATGACGATCTCTCTAATATTTTTTTTGGAAACTATCTAATACTGTTATGTCGTTGGAATAGGATTGAAATTTGCTAACTAGATATGTAAGAACCATTAAAGTTGTCGTATGCAATAAAATTAAAATTTGAAATTCGACCTAAACACTTTTTTCACTTTATTGGTCAAAAAACCCACTAAAACCAAACAAAGACAAAGAGTATTAAATACTATTACTTGAATGAAAAACGATCAATTATGACAAATAATTGTTAAATAACCAAAACTAACTCGGCGACTCGCAACAACGTGCACATTCACATACCTAACCTACACAGTCAAAATAAATTATTAATTTGTCCATAATACCAGAATACCGCATAGTCTAATCCCGGGATAGTCCCGGGATCCCGGGATTACGCATCCAAAATCCCGTAATCCCGGGATTGTAAAACATGCTCGGGATTGTATTCTCTAACCATGCGTCACTATACACGTTTCCAATTTGCTCAGCGAAATTGAAGTCGGAATCAATAAAGTTTTACATTAAAAAAAAAAACTTTCATTGAATAACTATTTTTAAATAATGTAAAGTAGTAACTTTGTTTAAATATTGTAGTTATGATCTGTAAATTTTTGTCCAGTAGGGTTATAAAATGTGATGTGATGATAAATGATAGAGGTCGAGTCAACTGAATTTGCCTCTTCAGTAGACAAAATTGTGATGTTAGAAATAACAATGATTTATGATAACCAACATTGCTCGTGATGGATTCCTGTTCCTGTATATGCCGATGAATAGGACAGAAACTGCTCACTGTTCACGCTTATCTGATGACTATTTGAATAGATGGAAGTATGAGATATCTGTCGCTTACATCTTTCTGCATGAACAGCTATTTTTTTGTCATTCACTACAAAAATTATCACGATGACTGTATATTTCATTTTGAAATATAGAGATTATACAGAGATTATATTTGCCGGCGTAGTTATTTTCCGAACCATTAAATCTTGTCAGCAGAGTGCTATACATATGAAGATCCCTATACAACGTGGGCATGCGCGGGCGCTGCTTTTTTGTTCGGTCGGTAGTACATCGTTCGTCATCATCACGTTCATTATCCGTTTGGCCTTGGCCGTGAACGGTCGTGCGGTAGGACACTCAAGCGTGTGGACAGTCTTGATCACCGCCTTGATGTTGATTTATCTACAGCTCGCATAAAAAAACGTATTGTCCGCTCTTCAATATGTGCCATGCTTCATGTACAAAACTCGCAGTAAAATGGACAAGAGCGAGCGAAACACGCGCCCTGAGGGTTCCAGAAATTATTTCAAAATCGTTAGAGCCCTTTTAGAGTTTCATCCACTTTTTACTACTTCCATTTTGGGGGAAAAAAAATAAAACGTCCTCAATTTTAGACTTATTGCTTTATCTAGATATATATGTACATAGAAAATTCTTTATTGCCCATAAAAGAAGTACAAAGGCGAATTTTATACTAAAAAGCATTCGCTTCCAGGGATGCGATTTTTGAATGTCATTGAGTAACTAAATATCATCAAGAAGGCCGCAAATCACCGTTTTCAGGAGATGTCCTTGAGGGAGGCAGTTGTATTGATATCATAGGTATAATAATTTTAGTCATCAATGAGTTTCAATACATAGAAATTTGGAAATCGGGGATTAACGGCAATTTTACTGACGTTTAGTCACTCAGTGACATTCCAAAATAGCACCCCTGATAACTTGGTGATTGCTGAAAAAAGATGTGTGAAAAGGGAATGAAAAGGGTGTTATTTGTATCACAAAGCCTCCAAACTTCAGAATTGTGAGGACACTTTCCATACAATAATTACATACTCATTGTCATATCTTATGGGTCACGTTTTTTCCTGTTTAGGTAAATACGGAACCCTAAAAATAAACACTTAACCAATCAACTTGATCTGAAAAGCAATTTTTTTTTAAACATGCAAGGTATATAAGCTGTTTGTTAGTCAGAACGGTGAGTGGGCAGAATCCCTACTGCGTTTGTTAGAGCGAAACTCCGGTGTTTTCGATGATCGACGCATTGCGAAATAGTGCCTCCAGTGATGTCATCCTTTCAAAATTACCATTTACTCACACCATGATCATAAAATAAATTCTCATACTGTTCCCGTAATTGGAACTTGTCCTATAAATACAGATAAATAGAGTTTTACTTCAATTGAGAAGTTCAGAGAAGTTCCAGTGTCCACGTAAGCGTCCTTCGCGTCGTAGGCTATTAAAAGTTTAGATTGGCTATTACAGCTTTATGGGCCGGTGTAGCCCGGGTGTCCATTTGGGTCAATTGCATCAATCGACAAGTTGTAAGGGCCGCCTACTGCCGCCGGTGCAGCTACTTAATGCCGGCTCTTTGACAATCGCACATCCGCCGGCTACATCGTAAAATCTTTATCCTATGATTGCATTACTTTGTACATTTTAAAATTGCTGATGGCTATCAAAAATACGTCAAATAAGTACTTACCAAGAGGTCCAAACGGTTATTAAATCATTCTCTTTTTGCTTTCTCGCTATGGTCTCATGATTCGTTAGTTTTGCAAGTTTAATGTTCGTAATAACATGGATATGATATTTTAATGTTTGTATCATAAGGTCCTTAATGAAAAAAAGATACTTTGTAACGTCGTTTTCTTTGAGATAAAATCAGCGCTCGGGGTCATCGCACCATCAAATACATAAATGACTTTTTCAAGTATTTTATTCAAGTTTGTCGGTAACGACTCATCAACAGCCTCTGTAGCAGTCCACTGGCTGGATGATGAACCGCCTGGCTCACCTAGCTGACCTTTCATGTGTTAAACTAGACAAAGTTTGAAACATAAATTTTGCAAGCATTGTTTCAAGGATTTTGTGAAATCAATCAGAATTCAAATTATAAATGCTTTCTGATATATTTTATAGCTTTGGCCTGTTTGTTATTGTAACATTCCAAGGCAAATTGCAATCATGAATTTATGCGTGTGTGTAAAGATGGATGGCTCGAATTTGTGCATAATGTGCAGACCACGCCCTTGGAATGCACAAAACATAATTATCATTCATTAAGTTGTAACGTTTGCAAAGTGAAGTAAAATTCAAATTTTATTGTGTTTTTTGCTGATTGCAGCTCATGAACACTACTTGAGATAGCGAACACTATTTTGCTGGATGAGACTTAACACACATGTGTTATAATTGATAAGAACCAAATCAAATAAATATAAAAGAATATAATATAATATAAATATAAATAATATATATATATATTTAAATATGCAAGTGTTCACATTTTTGCTGCTATTATGTGTCTATCAGTGAAAACCTGTAATTGGCTCTCTGATACTATTGTTAGTTACCTAAGTAAATTAATATTAGCTGTTGGTTTTCCTCATAAATAAATAAATAAAAACAACACTATACAAATCACTTATTGACATTTGTAGCTAAACTAATGATATTTATGAGATACTATCAATTAAAACATGTGTGTTAGGTTTCCTGATTTCCGCAAAATCAGTGTTCGCTAAGGTTCGCTATCTCAAGTAGTGTCAATGAGTAAAAAACACAATAAAATTTGAATTTCGCGCCGCTTTGCTAACGTTCCACCTTAATGTCGCATTACGAAAATGGAAATGCGTCTCCGTCACATACGAAAGTAGCTTCAGTAAATGTATATTCGGACCTGTGGTAGCATATTTACTAATATCGTCCAATACGAGCATTAGGTTAAACTGTTTTACTTGCGGCAATAATATTTTCAGGTTCGGTAATTCGAAGCATGTTTGAAAGTATCTTCGTTTTAATAGCTGCCCATTAAGTATGTTTGAATGTTAGCAAGAGGAGTTTGCTCCGCGATGTGATGCAACAGGCTCGAGTACCGGTTTTCGCTCGATCGGCTCCCCAACGTCTAGCGGAGATGAGATATTCAATGGACTGAAAATGTTTTGCATGGAATTGATTAACCCTTCGGTCTCGGCTTTATTGATGTTTTATATAATATTACTAGCGGTTCGTTCGCGTGGACCACAACGAAACAAAAAACATTTTCAAATAAAATTTTGCTTATGTTACTCAAGTAATAATATAACATTCTGCTGGTGAAATCATTTTTTAAATCAGTCCAATAGTTTTTGAGTTTATTCATTACAAACAAAAACACAAATCTTTTCTCTTTATAATATTAGTGTAAATATGTTCATATTATCGCAGGAACTCGGTGGATGGAGGCGCCTCAAGACCTTTCGTCGTGGCATTTTACGGGAGAGGCCTAGTCCAGCAATGGACTTCTACAGGCTGATAATAATGATGAAATATGTTTAACATTGCGTTGTATTCATTCTTTTTTAGGCTTTGTTGCTCCTTTACTTGGAAACTTATTTTCGTATCCTCTGAAGTTTTTTGCCGTTTACTACTTATAAAGAATTTTAAACGTACAAAATAGCACGTGTTGGACTTTTAATGTCAGAGTGGCTGATCCGCACAACTTGGTATTCCGAAAATGTAGAGTTTTTGTTGATTTTCTTTGTGATAAAAAAGCTTCTGTATTGCAAAATTTAAAGACGTTTTTATATGAGGCTCGTTCTCACGGTAGCTCTCGAGAGACGAACAGAGAAAGCCTTATCATATGTATCGGAGCGCGAACAATGTGTAGAGCGTGTCGATGCCTATCTCAGTGAGCCTATAGTGGTTCTAGTGCTCATTCGACTTTCACTCCTTGCCTCACTCCTGTGTCGCTGTTTAGGACGCCTTGTTTGCGAACGTCCTGTACTAGCCTGTGCTGCCATACCGTCTTGCTAACGAATTGACAGACTGAAGAAGCAGGAACCGTTGTTGGGCGAACAGAAGATAACATAATATTGTAAGCACTAGTAGACGCAGCCGGTTTTAAGAATTAATATTCAATAACACATCCGTAAGGTATTGTGCGTTACGGTCGTAGCTGTAGGGGAGAAGCCGCCGCCGTTTTCGACGGTCGCGCACGTTAAGGACGGGCGTCGCGTCGTGATTTAGTGCAGGGCCCTTGCTGGTACGCAGTCCACGATCCTAATTACAAAGTGTAATGAGTATGAGAAGACGACGCCCGCGCTCTTGATCTCTAGACAAGTGTCCGTCAAAGCATTAACGTAATACGAAAACGCTAAGCAAATGTACGGGATTGGCGTTGACCTGAAGGCGTCTATGGACCGCATTATGTCAATAAATGAATAAATCTCCATACATTTGCTTATCGCTCTCGTATCAATCTAACGCTGAGATGGCTTAAAATGTGTAAAAGTTGTTTTTGCTTAATGTTTCACATTATTTGTATTATTATTATTTTGTTTATTCTGTATTTTTGATATAGTATTGTTTTTGACATCTTTTTTATTTCATTTTATTGCACTTGTTTGAAATGCTATTTTAATATTTTACTTATCTCAATCTTTATTCAATTATATCTTTTATGCAGTTTTTTTGGTTCAAAGTTGTATTTATTAATTTCTTTATCGTGTAGATATTTAATTAAATTACTTAATTGTTTAATATAACTTTCTTTTTTTATTGTAATATGCGTGTAAATTAGTTAGTTAACTATTTAGTATAATTAGCTTAGGCTGTTCAAATTGAATTGAGTAAATAAATAAATTAGATGGATGTTTGTGGGGTTAATAAGTATAGTTATTGGCCAAGGCTGTTCTAAATGAATTGAGTAAAGAAATAAACTAGATGGACACTTGTTTATGGAAGCAGAGCAGACTGCAGAGCATAGACCTGATGTCTTGACGCCGTAGCCCGAGGAGACGATACTGAAGTGAAGCATTAATACGGTTATTGTTCTTGACATCGCCTTCATCACGAATATTCAAACAACATTGTTTTACAAGTGAGGTGCTCCGGAACAAAAGCCGATCCACCTTGTAACTTTTTTTGTTTCCGATAGTCCTTGTACTTTTTCATACAATAGTGAGCTCTGATTACAGCAAAGTCCCAAAAACATACTGTACCTAAAGATATACCTATCTGTATATAACAAAATCTGTAAATTCGAAGTATTTTTATCCGGTTTCTCAGCCCATCTCAATTTTTTTATGTTTGGATCAAATACTTGATTGACCATGGATTGACATGGGTCCACAAGTCACAACCGGCAAACTCATTAACAAACGGTTGCTTTTTTTTTTCCAAGAAAAAATTGGATGTGGAAGCATCTAAAAACCTGATAAATACAATTTATCTGTTAATTACATAATCGTTGGACCAAAACCAGATAACTCCGTTTATTTTAATTAAAATGCTGAGGAATCTATTAACGCTATTTTTTATATCGTATCTATTTGAAAGCCGTTCCTTTTCTATTATTTATTACCCGACTGTGGTGGGTAATGTGTTTATCAGCCTATGTATGTATGTTTTTTTCCTTTGTGGCGCTCTAGAGACCAAACACGTGGGCCGATTTTGGTGATACGAAAGTTGCCACTTTACTTGGTGTATAGGTATTCGCAAATGTTTGCGTTATTTTTCCAAGGTAAAACCAACCATGAGTCTATCGGTACATAATATTATTTTCCTTGTCAAAATAACGCAAACATTTGCGAATATACACCAAGTGAAGTGGCACCTTTACACCAATCGATTAGTCATAATCTTGCGAGTATCACTAAAGACATGCCAGTAATCATAATTCTATATGGCGACAACCAGACGGCTGAGGATGAAAAAAAAATTTAAGTCTACAAACTATTTTAATTGGTGTTGTTAGTAGGGTATTGATTTTGATTTGAAAATCATAAGTAATGTCAGGTTTTGTTCCGGAGCTGCCAGTAGTTGCCGGTACTGTACTTTTATCTCATCTATGACAAATTATTTTATACAACATAAGATTAGAGAATCAGGAACGTATAGTTTTTGAGTTGTCTAGCAATACGTCTCTGGCAGCCAACACCAATATATCTAAACACCAGCTGAAGAACACGACGAAGCTCCCTTACCTCTCAGTAACGAACACCGGCACAATCTTATCGCAGCATCTGATCGCGTCTAGCCCCTTAAATCACGGGGAGTGTCTTTAAATTAATAAGTTGGTTGCAAAAGTCTTTCCTCTATAGATATGCATCACGGCATCATCGGAAAGCGAATACATAATGTTGCCAGTTACATACGTACTAGATTTTCCCAGCGGGTAGGCCCGCGTTAATGTTTAAATTGTGAGGAGCCTTATCAAAATGTGAGGGAAAACTACATCCATCCAAACACACACGATCGTTTCAATCGAATCGGTTTGATGGTCAAACCAGCAGCCAATCTTTCTCATTTATAAAACATTAGCTTTTGCCTACGGCTTCGGTAGCATGGTACCTACTTGGATATCCGGATGAACGTAGCCTAAATGTTATTCCAGGTAAACTCTTTTGAATAATTTTCAGGTAATCTTTCATCCAAATCGGTTCAGACGTTATTCTGTGATTGACAAACACCCAAAACATTTTGGGATTTAAACATTCGGACGAAGTAAAAAATTCCATGTTTGTTTGGAACCCCTGTTAGAAATAGAGATATCTATTGAAATAATTTTTTGTTATATAACGTGTCTGTCATGTGGCCCACCTGTGTTAAGCGGTAACCCCCATAACAAACACAATAAGTACCTTTTATGTAATGCCCACCTACGCGCCTCACGTGACATTGCACTGCGCCCGTCACCCTGAGACACAAACAGATGAAAAGTAAATTAAAAAATGGTTATGTACATAGATGAAAGTAAATTAAATAACAGTTATTAAAATGGTTTGTAACCTAAAGACGGACAAACAGACCAACCAACATAGACATTTATAAATTGGAAAGAAATAAGATTTTATGATCATATTCATAACTGATTTACGCACGAGTGCTCGCGGACCGTTCGCCGCTAGCGCAAAAACTATGCAAAAACAGACTTTTGATTAACTCCAATTTTAGATAAATGTTGAACTTAAGCAAAAGGATTTTGCTTCTAGTTAATAGAAAAATAAACATAAACTTATATAACATCATCATCATCATCATCAGCCTGTAGAAGTCCACTGCTGGCATAGGCCTCCCACTAGAACGATCATGAGCCGCCGCCATCCACTGACTTCCTGCTACCTTTATAATGTCTTTAGTCCATCGAGTGGGCCTTCCTTACTGAGTCTATACTTATTTATCAAGACACCATTAAATTTTACAACCTTTTGAACAGTTTATCAATTTAATTATGTATCAGAACATCATTAAACTTTCCAACCTTTTATACATATTAATCAATCTAAGAGAGTGTACCTATCTAAGAGATTTTTTTTCCGTATTTATGCACACGCAATCAATCAAAAATTAATGAGAGATTAATATCAACATCGTAATTCGAAACACTTAGTTAGTTAATTAAATATGACATGTCATCATTGTATTGGGACACATTTAATGTGATCGAATAGTTTAATCATCATTGAAATACGAAACGGCCGGCAGACTGATGATTGTATCAGTTTGGTTTCACAATGACTTTGCACGCTGGCAAAATGGTTTGGAATATTTGGAAGACTGTAATTTTTTTGCAATATCATCATCTTGTAGAAAACCACTGCTGGACATAGGCCCCTAGAATGCCATGACTTATGACGGCCTTTCTATCTAGCCTGAAAATGTTTTCAAAACTCCAAAACTGCAATTTGCTCATTTGTTGAACAACAGTTTAGCTATGTTCATACATAAATCCCACGACTTCAATCCCCATTGAAGAAACTCTACTTAGATTCGTAAGGCTAGGGGTAGTGTGAGACAAGACCAAATAATGTGCTTAATTTCAATAAAATTATGTGAGTATATAGGTAGAATCAGTCTGTGGAGCTATTACCCGACAAGTTGCCGGACTTGTCTAGCAGGCGATCAATTTACTCAATATGCTAATGAAATTACTTTAGATGTAGTTTTAGATTTTTTTCTTCAGTGACAGATTAATTCCAGTCCAGCCTAGCAGTTCCAACCGAACAAAGCCCAGCAGTGGACTTCATTGCGGCTGATGATGATGACTGAATAATTTTACAAGCAACCCTTTCCATTTAGCCTGAAAATGGTTTAAAAACTACAATCAAATCATTTATTTTCTACTTTTATATAATAGTTAAGTTAATCTAACTCGAAACGAAATCTCATTTGGCTCAGTTTAATCTTTTCTCTAATTTATTTTAAAGTCTGGCTAAAAAAAAGTCAAATTATATCCGACTATATAGGAATATAGGAATTAGGAATTAGAATCCGACAGAATCTATTAACTATCTCCTTTTTATATGCGCTTATATATTTTCAAGTGCGATTCAGATATGCCGTTTTGAAGAATCAATTACTTCTTCAATTCCCGTTATGTTTCGTCTGTAAGTTATACTTGCATTATCTAGGTATGTAAAACATTTTGTCCTTTTGTTTCAGTTTCTGCCACTCTTCCACCACAGAGGCCTTGGATTCCACTAACCCGACCCAACAGGAGTCGTCCGACATGTAAGTACAAGTGCATAAACCAATCTGTTCATCTTAATGCTATTCTAATTAAAATAACACGTGTTTGCAGTTTTACCACTGCGCCCAACATTAATTTAGCCGATTGTATCGTATCACCTTTTTACTCGGTAATACGATTCATAGCCGAGAACGGTGCGAGATATTGATCAGCGATAGCAAATACCCTCCCAACGAGTTTGTCATTAATATAGTGTCATGGTGGCACACATGGGCGAGGCGCACGCGGCCCGTCTCATAAATAATCAACCAGAGAGCCGCCCCACGTACCATCACTATGTTAATGCAAGTGTTGCCAGTTGCTGAGTCCGTGGGAGACTTGAGCTGCTCTAGTCACTATAGTCTCGCTCCCTGCGGACGTATTTCATCCAGTTTCCCGTTATTCTCCTGTTTTGACGTATGAATGATTTCTTATGCTAAGAGTCCCACGGCCGGTCATAAGTCAGAGTCTAATGTTGTTTTGATTCTTGATCTCACATATTATAATATTACGCATCTGATTGTGTTGTATAAAAGGTGTTCCTCGAAATCTTGTATGATTTATTGATTGTGGAGGGCGTACAAGTCGAGGTGACTTTACACGTTACAAAGACTTATTTTTCATCTTATTAGAATTTACAAACTTGCCATTTCAGATGCATCATCTTCTTGGATCTTTGGATTATTTGCAATTTTCTTGTGCAAAGCTTGTAACTTATTGCTAAGTGTGTGCATTATGCGAGTCTGTCACATAATTTCTTAGAAAGCAAAAATAATAGGAGACATACAAATGGAGGTTGATGGCGTTGTTCATAAATTGGGATTTATGTACTTGTAAATTCAGTTCATATATCAGTTGAAACTTGAAATTAATTAGGCATTCCACAGCATCTGGTCCTCTAATTAATTAGTTGTGAATTATCATTGAATGTATGATCACGCATTCCTGGCGGGACGCAGCCACTCCCGCTCAGCGTTTAACGCGTTCCCAATTTACATAAATCAAACGGAACTCTAGTGCAGCGAGCCAATCGCTCTACAGGACCTTACACCTATTGGTAAATAAATTAATGTGCTATAGCCCGCTACGTCCTCGATGCGCCTAAGTTATTTGCAAGTAACTTTACGAGCCAATCAGAGTTACTGGAGCTATGAGAACTGGCCTTGCTGCCAGACCCTGATAACTTTTCTCACCAAAATAAACAAAACATAAAATAAAGTGTTTTATGTCGACAAAAACACTTAACAGGATTTTTGTATCTTAAATGAAAACCAAAGCTGTATTTAATTATTTATTCAATTCAATTAGAACGGCCTGGGTCAATTATACTAATAACATAACACCCAACAGTCACATACGTAGTCATGATCACAGTGATTCCCTGTGTCGTGGGTATCAAGAACTACGAGTACCATGGTACCATAAAACCCAGACCCGAAACAAATATTTGCAGATCATACAAACATTTGTCCCGCAGCGGGAATCGAACCCGCAACCTCTCGCATCTCAGCCGGCTACTTGCCCACCACGCCACAGATATCGTCAAAATAATTAATTAACTAATTTACACACGTATTACAATAAAAATAAATAATATATTATTATTATTT
Source organism: Epirrita christyi (assembly GCA_951392215.1). Taxonomy (NCBI): domain Eukaryota; kingdom Metazoa; phylum Arthropoda; class Insecta; order Lepidoptera; family Geometridae; genus Epirrita; species Epirrita christyi. Next base: position 3,370,452 of record OX595842.1, on the reverse strand, counting down.
ACAATGAATAAAATATGTAACTACACAAAAGAAGAAAAAAAAGAAATTTGAACCAAAAATTACATATAAAAGATATCATTGAATAAATAAGTGTAGTGCACTGTGTAGTGACTATGAATAGCATCTTTACGTAAAAGGGCTCTCTAATAGACACTTCTGTCGGGAAGGACCGCACTCGTTTTAAACTTTGTTCTTGTGACGATTATCTATCATTGTCTCAGCTTCAAAGAGCCTTTATAAGGATGTGGGTATTGTCAGATTGTCGAACAATTAATTCGATCGCGACTTATCGCGCTCACGGCCAGGCCGAGGCGGCCAGGGAAAGAGGAAATGCCCTTCGCATCTGCTGACTGAGAACAATGAGACATTGGTTTGCGACCTTCTCGCATCCGTGAATCATGTTCAGCTTTATTACTATTTTATTGACAAACTCATCCAAATTATAATCTTATCATCCTTAGATGAAAAAGAAAATTACCAGATCGGAATGAATGTTTTCTCAAATAATTTTTGTTTTTACTTATTTTGTGAAACGTGTAATTTTCGCGTACCGATGGTGTGTTTTTTTTTGTGAAACGGAAATGTTTCGTGACACCTAGCGATGGTTGCTAAAGGCTCTCCAACATCAGTTGAAATATTTTTCTTAGTATGGTTTAATAAAAAAATATTTTATGCATGTAACTTATAACATAACGAACTTATCTTCAGTTTCCCAGCTATGAGTACCTTCCTGCCTATCACAATCTCAGGTTCTCTGTGTCACCATACGGATTAACTACAGTAGCCCGTTACACATCAAACGTATCACTCAGTTAAAATTGAATCAATTTAGAATGGAATGCATCGCCTACATGCTGACACCGTTGCTGTAGTTTTATCCAGTTCACTTGGCTAAACTAATCCGAAATCAACTGACATCTACCACGCACCATCAAGAGCATTATCAGTTCTGCGACAGTGAACCGTTGGATTTATTACTTACCGCTGTCTGCTCAGTAACTTAAACCAGAAAAATCTACTAGAATGGTTTAAATCTGTAACTTGGCAAGAACAACAGGCAGTATTCAATTTATATTCGCCTCGTTAAGCTTTAGCGTACTCTATCACACCCAATTTGATGTTTTTGCCTAGAGGCGAATACTAAAATAGCAGGCGAATATAAACATGGCCCATACATGAGCCAATAAAGCTTACGATTCGTTCGCACTTATAAAAACGCCGGCTCTATATAAAAAGTTAATCGATGCTCGCGTTGCCTCTTGCCGATGAGGTCAAAGAACACAAATATCACGCCAAGATAAGTGTTTATCCGACGATATACAAACATTACTCTGTCGCTTGCATTACAAGAATTACACACCACATTCTCTCGGGGATAATGTCTCGTACTTTGTGAAATACACTCTAAGAACAAGATTTATTCGCGCTACCCCACACGGGCCGTGTGAACAGGGATTATACCACTTTAGATTTAGCTGTAAAGGGTATCATGATAATTTCTATAACGACAGTTGAGAAAATTGAGAAGAGTGTCCTAAAAACAGTCAAATGGGTTTACCATTCTGTCATTATACATCAAAATTAAGACTATTATGTTAAAAAAAATCTCGAATGGGCGGAGCTAGCAGAACTGCAAGAAAGTGATAGCACGATGACTCACTTGACACCGGGAAGAGAATAAGGTATAGATTTGTACCGCTCAGAAGTAACTGGCGTAAGCGACCAATGATAAAACTCCATTTTGCTTAAAAAGTAGTAATACAAACATAAATCTTTTTCTACTTATTTAAATACTGTGATTAGCTACCGAATAGTATAAAAATTAACTGGCAATATTTTCTAGATTAGAATGATGGGCGTAAAACGGGTTTTACGAGCACCGATTTAAAAAAATAAATCTATCGAGAAAAGTTTCACCAATCGTGTTTCTATTTTTGATTTATTTAGATTACATCCTCAAGTAATCACTAGGTATATTAACACCATGTTGCAGCGACTCCAAAATTTTAACATAGCTATTCTGATTCTGGAAGTCTCGTCATCCTTTGCATGTTATTTAAAATTGTTGTAATACATACCTGTCAGCCTTAATAGAAAATGCCTACGTAATGGCATGACATCGCCAATAAACAGACACAGGCGCTGCGCCTGCGCGTCCCTCCATTATATTCAGATGAGACTCAATAGCACCCAAGTGGTTTATTTCTTATTTTCAATTCAACCAAACAACACTCGGGCAGCCCTCAGAGTGAGATGTCGTGCTCATAATCTTAATGGAACAGCTTGTTTTTCCTTTTAGTAAATAGAAATAGATGCACATTGCAAAATAGCGAAGCTACACTGCATTAAACTCTTGACAGTTGATTAATGTGAATTCATGAATGTTGCAATTGCATGCATATGCGGAAGGAACATGGCTTTTGAAATCAAGTTCTGTGAGTAGTTGACTTTGATTCATAGCAGGTGAAAAACGACCAATTAGAGTAATTTGCGAGTTGTTATTCTGATAAATAGCTGGTTGCTATGGAGTCGAATATGGACATATTAACCATTTTAAGTTTTGAAGCTTTTCTATCAACTGTTAATTGTTGTTAACTAATAACATAATGAAGCAAATTGCCTAATAATGAGAAATACTGCTTATAAAACGGCATTGTGAAAGCAAAGCTGACATATGGTCACTCTCATAAAACCGCCGCCATATGCTGAACTGTCCATGTTCGATAATAATGGGTAGATTCACCACAATTATCAGAGGTATCGACTTTCTCGTAACAATTTTTTCAAAGTCTACTTAATATGGTTTGATACCTTTAAACTTTTTCTCATGTGTCATTTACCGCTAAACGTCCAGTTATATCATCATGTACATCTCCAGATTGTAATTGATTGCAGCAAAAACATAACCGTAGACAAAATTGTTCTGTTATTTGCTTAACAACTCAATTAGCGCTCCAGCAGAATCGCATGATACGCTCCCATTAGCTAGAGGTGAAATCTATAGAGCAGTGCGGTCGGCAACGAGCACGGGCCATGCTCGCTCATTATGTTTCCTACCGACAGGCTGGTTAACACCTCTTACGTCATGTTGTCCATAACATGAGATGAGACTCTGACCCAGCATGATCTCAGTGTAATCAATGAGTTCTTTAGAACACCAAATGCGAATTCATGCTTCGTTTATGCACAAAAAGTCTTAATATTTCTCGATTCACGACACGATTAATATTAAATTGAAAATTAATACTCGAGTCTGACCGGTCACAGTTACGGCCAATGCTTGGCTATGATTGAACTCCTAGTAAAGTAAGATAAGTGTCAGCTCCATAGAAAATCTTAACATAAAACGGTTGCGTTACTAACTGATAGACAACGCACCTATGTTTGGTTATTCTAGGGCATCCAATTTAACAAGGGCCTAGCTAGAGGAATACGACATGCAGCATGCATAGATACGTGCATGCCGTGTTTGTAGAGGTGCACTAAGAAAATTAAATGATGTCCAAAATCAAAGTCAACGATACAGCTAAATTTGTATGTATGAAAATTATTTTAAACGTGGGCGAAGTTGCAGACATTCCACTAGTTTTAACATAAACCGGTGCGTTGCGGTGCAGTACGATCGTTGTAGATGACAGGTCGTCGTCGTCTTGCCATGCTAGCTGTCTTACATCTACGGATGTGGTCGCCACGCCTTTTCCGATAGCTTCTTTTTGTGTATCGCACCGCACATGAGTTTTCTATAGACCTACATTACATTTAAACTACATGACAAATAGACCCACAAGCTAGTTAAAGCATTTTAATACTTCAAAATGTTTGTTGATATCGAACCATAAGACAAGTTTTGGCATATAAGAAATTTTACGGCCAACATTGTTGTTCTTCCATTGTTCGCTTTAGCACGTACAATTTCATCATCGTCGTCGATTTATTTGAAATGAAGACACGCGTCTACATGTTCAACAACATTACCATTTATTATTGTCGGTGTGTGCAGCTTTCGTTTCGGTCGTAGTTCCTTAAACAACGAACGATTACCGATGCGTGTATTGTTTCGCGACATTGAGCATGTGCGTCGCGTCCCGGCGCGTCGCATCGGGCATACAATGGACGTATTTGAAGCACGTGCTGCGCCGCATCGGTTGTCGAGTGTCGCCAGGTGACTTTGACTCTACAGAGATTAGCATGAGCGCGGCCGCCGCGCACGTCTAATCGTGTGATCGTTATCAATTTGTCCGCCGTGCACTTTGCATTTGAGCCTTCGACATTGTCTTGTCCTTCCAGTTGTCATCCGGCCGTCAGCGTCGCTTTGTCCTACACGCTCCACTCCCGGCTCTTTGTCCGGTGATTGACTAGGACTCTGCTCGATTGAATCAAAGTTAATTGCATCGCCAAGGTCTTCCACGAAGTCGACATTTAGACAAGCGACAGCAGTCATCGCTGACTCGCTGTGCGGCTGTGCGCACCTTTTGATCCGCGTAATGAGACGGGTGCGAGCGCCCGCGTCCGCATAAATCTGAGATAATGGCGTGGAGCGTGAGAGAGCGCAGTCGTGCCACCTAAGTTTACGTAATAAGTGGATACGTCGAAAAGACTCCGTCGCTGTTCACGTTCAACACTTCACACCCTTTTGATTTCCAATTTCCTTATCCTTAACAAGACCGGAAATTCTGTTTTTCAAGTATTCCGTCTGACCTGCGGCTTCGACCAGATTGTTATGTCTCTATTTAGTAATTTTGCAATAGGAGCCAATGGTAGGTGTTTTCGCTCGTAAACGCTAACGCTTATGCAGTTTTCTCGTCGTCAACATTAATCTTAATACACCCGACACGATTGACTTGAGGCAAATCGACATGATTGTTGGGGCGTCTGCTCAACAGCTCACATCTATTCATGGTAAACTACGCGGGAAAACGACATCGTTGCACCGAGTGCTTCTCTCCTATTCGTTTAGTTAGAACCACTGCAGCCTGAGCTATGTAGATGTTGACTCGTAAATGAAACGCGGAGCAGCGTGTCGCGTGCCCGACGCATGTGGAGCGTAATACTAAGTCTCATTTTAATTGGCACATTTTTTAGTCTGTCACGCGAGTCGTTCCTCGCACATGTAACACAAAGCGCCGGAGTCAGCTAATTGGCATGTGATGCGCGGTTAACACGACATCGCGAGATGAACGACGTTTCTATGGAGAGTTGTGTAGTGTGCTGCGCTTACGAGTGAAATCTCCATAATGGTGTATGGTTTGTTGTTGCAGGCATCTTCACCGTGATGTGCTACAATGTGCTGTGCGACAAGTATGCGACGCGTCAAATGTACGGTTACTGCCCGAGTTGGGCGCTCGACTGGGACTACAGGAAGAAGGGTATTTTGGACGAAATTAGACATTACTCCGCAGACATCATTAGCTTACAGGCTAGTAACTTAGTACTCCTTAGTTATTTTAATCGCACGAGCACTGTATTATATTGTTACGTAAAATAAATCGCAATCACCGAATAATTTATCTGTTACATATAATATGTATTGAAGTACTTATGAAAGTTATTTGTGCTGGTAGGTATCTCATAGTACACGTCCATTTTCATGTCATACCTTCGCACATTTTCTGTACTGAATGAAACATAACTGTAGTTAGATACTACTGCTTTAATTAAAAGTAAGCATATTGAAACAATTAGAATACCAGACTCAATACTTACCTCTGTAAGAAAACGTACTTACTAACAAAATATTACTAAAAGAAACTGGCAAAAATCAGTCAAATTTCTTACCAGGAAGGCACTCCAATTATCAACGTTAAATTAATTCTATGATATATAATAACTTAGAGAGTAATGAGCTATTTTTAAAAACGACACTCAAACCAGGTATAGATTTATCAATAGAATTTCCTCAAAAGTTCGTATTTTAATATTCAATGAATATTATTCGGTTGCTAGCTATGGTTAAATTGAGTGGAATTATTTTCAATCAATCGCCTTTGTGCAAAATCTTTAAAATTCACTGCCTGTAATTTCACCAGATACTTGTGACATAATACCAATTGCACGATTCACAAACTACTAACTGTCGCTCTCTTAGGACAATTCTTCAACTTTCATGTCACTGGTTCTGCCATTCGTTCGGTTTTTGGTCTCCCTGAGATGTGTGACTTTGATTGTGATTTAATTTGTTTGATTGTATGTAGAAACCATACAGAAGAAGAGTTTAGGTGCGCCCCGCATGACAGCTTCTTTCATGCAAATGTCTTCAAATTTTTGGTTCTAGGACATGCATGAAGACCAAATAGGACGCAAAAGGTGCGGGTTCGATTCCTGCCGCGGGACAAATATTTGCATGATCTGCAAGTACTTGTTCCAGGTCTGGGTGTTGTGATACCATGATACTCTTAGTTCCTCATACCCATGACACAGGGAATTCTAGTGTGGTATCAGGTCTATGTAAGTGATTGTTGGGTGCTATATTATTCATTATGTTCGTCGTGCCACTAGTTTTTTCGTGGTCACCCTGCGATAAGTCAGTGGTCAGGTTGAGATATGGTGGTCCTGAATAGGAGCCTTGTGTTGTGACCGATGATTTAAGAACAAGTGCGGTGAAAGGGCTGATTGCGTCTCGCTGAGGCTCTGTTCATACACATGTCTTCGAAGTGTTGGTAAGTTTGCTCTCGAAGGATTACTGCATTCTTAAGAGCAGTAGCATCAGTATATAATACATACATGCTATTGAACATATTCCGTTCCGCCTCTTCCTAACTCTCCGGCACACAGCCATGCGTATGTGTTCTTCATCAACTGGTAGATGTCCACTGCTAAATGAGGCCTCCCACATAGAGTAGGGGGATTTGCCATAATCACCAGGCTTGGCCGGCGAATTGGTGATCGCAGTATTGGTGTTACGTACACCAATGGATGCTGCTGCCCATGCCCTAGTGTAATCCCTTAGTCGCCGTTTACGAACCACGGGAGGAGTTGAAGGAGTCCTATTCTTAGACCGAGACCACCACGGCTTTTTGAGTTTGTGTATGTATTTATAAAATTTAGGTGATAATGTTCTAATGGTGTGTATATTTGTACAGGAGGTGGAAACGGACCAGTTCTACAACTATTTCCTGCCGGAGTTGAAGAAGGATGGCTACGACGGCATCTTCTCTCCAAAGTCCCGCGCGAAGACTATGGGCGAGTCCGAGAGGAAATACGTTGACGGATGCGCTATATTCTTCAGATCAGCCAAGTGAGTTACACCTAACTGCTAGATACAGAACTCTGTTATTTGCTTACTCCGACAGCCGCAGCTGAGTACAGTACTACTACGAAAGTAATAAGCCTCGGCAATCTTCGTCTTTTCTAAACGGAAATATGATTGCAAGTGAGTGAAAAAGCGACGTTTGTTGGGGACACAAACGAAGATTGCCAAAGCGCATTACTTTCGTACTAGTATTGTTGCTGGCAATTTTTATTTTACTTGGAGACCATCGTAAAATATGGTACTATCCCTTTTCGCGCAGTTATTGACGGTTCCCAAATACAGGCGGGTTTGCAATTATGTTGAGTCCAAAATGATCTAAATAAAAATGACGAAATCGTCATGACCTAACACAATATTCCTGTCATGTCATCACAACTTGGAAAAAACATAGTGAAGAAACCGGTAATTCCCAAAAGAATTTGCAGGTAGTTGTTTGATATTACGAAGTTATAGTTGGGTGTCAGTGGATTGTATGAAAATTATCTCGTTTCAAATTTAATTTTCTAGGACCAGCGATTGAAGTTGAACGTAGCATCAGCCCTTTAATACGTTTGCTACGCGATCTGTATACAAGAACCCAAGAGTTATCATTTCTTCGGCAACTCATCACTGTGTTGTATCCACAGGTTTGCGTTAGTCAAAGAGCACCTAATAGAGTTCAACCAGCTCGCGATGGCGAACAGCGAAGGATCAGACAACATGTTAAATCGAGTCATGCCCAAGGACAACATCGGGTTAGCTGCGTTATTGAAGACCAAGGAGGCGGCTTGGGAAAATGGCAAGTATCCTTTAGTAAGGAAGTAAATACTGACTTGAGAAGTACCATTTCTATAGCGACACTCCCAAATGGAATGCGGGGCAATTCCCAAGTGCGAAGGGGGGAGAGGGGCAATTAAACGTCAACCGTCTGCGAATAAACCAACACAACTCGTTTGACGTTCGTACTCGCCCGCCTCTAGCCCCAGCATACCATTAGGGAGTGTCGCCAAGCATAAGGTGCTGTGACGTGAGTGTGAGATATTACCTAATCCGTTAATTGCTAATTAATTGCCGTTAATTGGGTTGCTAACAATATCAAAACAATTATAACATCAGACTAACGTGATAATTTTTGCATCAAGGGTATGAAAACTCTAGCCGAAACACTGAAGAGACTAAACAAATTTAAGATTATTTATATACAAAAACAGTGACAGAATTGTGCAATTTTCCAGGTATACCAACAGACTCGTCGATGCTAAGCCAGCCCATACTTGTGTGCACGGCGCATATTCACTGGGACCCAGAGTTCTGTGACGTCAAACTAATACAAACTATGATGTTGAGCAACGAACTGAAGACCATCGTCGAAGACTCGGCAAGAACTATGCGGTTAGCGGGGCAAAGGGAAAACGTGCAATTACTGCTGTGTGGTGATTTCAACTCTCTACCCGACAGTGGTGAGTATATAACGCCTGACGTGAGTCTCTGCCCAAAGTGCCCAAAAAAGCAAAGTGCAAAAGCGCTAAGCTATGACACGATTGCTAGTGCATATTACTGCACCCATAATAGTAGCCTACATTGGGTACATGAGTAGTAAATTGATTATGTTGGGCAACGAACTGAAGCTATTGTTGATGACTCAGCAAGAACTATGTTGTTAGCGTTGTAAAGGGAAAACGTTATTAGCGATTATTTTCAACTCTATCCCAGACAGTGGCGAGTTTATTATGCCTGGCGTGAGTCTCTGTCCAAAGTGCCCATGTCTCATCAGCGCTAATCTACGGCATGATTGTTCGTACACAAAAACGTGGCATTACATTTTATGGGTACACTACAAATTTAAATTGTGAATTTCCAGGTGTGATCGAGTTTCTCTCTGCGGGTCGCGTCCCGGCGGAGCACCGTGACTTTAAGGAGCTCGGCTACGCGGGATCACTGCGTCGCATGCCCGGCTCCGAGCACGAGTTCACGCACAACTTCAAACTCGCCTCCGCCTATAGCGAGGATATCATGCCTTATACCAACTACACGTGAGTGCTGACTACAGCGATAGCGGGTCGAATATAATATGAGCTTTCACACGTTAACATTAATCCCAATACTTTGAGTTTTCTTTCTTTAATAGTTATTTCTGTTTCTTAATCATACATACATACTTACTTGACTTTAAGTCGCTAGCTTGCGTTTCAAAGTCGAAAATAGCTCATATTAAAAAACAAGAGGATTTCTGAATTTAGTTAATTACTTGGTTGCAAGCTATATTTAATATAAAGTAATCGTGAGAAAGCTAACTTCCCATTGAACTTCACTAAAAGTGACAGGCTTGACTGAAGTGAATCTCTGCCCAAACTGCCTATGTCGTAGCACCGCTAAGCTACGGCGCGATTGCTCGTGTACAAAGTTGCTAAGTATGGCGATTTCTAGACTGTTTAGGTATAACTTTGCTACCGCGGCCAATTTTTGAACTGTTTCTAATTCAGGTCCACTTAAGTTTTTCTAACGCGGTATTTTTTTGCGTTTCAGATACGACTTCAAAGGAATCATTGACTACATATTCTACAGCAAACAGACGATGACACCCCTCGGGCTACTAGGACCCCTCTCTCAGGAGTGGTTCCGCGAGCACAAAGTTGTCGGCTGTCCTCACCCTCATGTACCATCAGGTAACATAATGGCATAAAACACTTAATGTAATGACCTGCCAATATAACATATCTTCATATATCGTTCAGCAGTGAAAGTCTACTGATGATGAGGTAGTAGGTAGGTATGGGTGATATCCATCGCCACATTGAGGAACTACAACATAAGCAGATACTATCACGAAGTGACGCTGCGCCCTTCCAAGAGATGGCGCTATCGCCAAGAAAAACACAATTTCTTTATCGCGCAACCGAAATAATAAAATATTAGGGGTTTAAGTATGAAGTTACCATTTTAACGTAGTGGCCACTTTGGATTAAAATTAAACCAGTAACGTTTGTTGGTCGTACAGCCCTTGAAAGTAGATGTTCCCGTGGCAGATCTTCCCCTTGAAATGGAGGACATATTTCCAACAGTTGGCGCTGAGTTGTTATTACTTTCAGTGATAAGAAATTGTACTGTGTAAGTTAGAACTAATTTGATTATGTAATCCTCGTGTACAATAAAGTGTTTATCTTATTTTCTAAACTTTTTTATCAATGTTTCAGATCACTTCCCGCTCTTAGTTGAGCTAGAAATGTGTCCGGGCGCGAGCAATTCAAACGGTCTGATCGGACGCCGGTAGCACACGTCACCGCGCGACCGACGCCGCGCCGCCCGACACCCCGCGAAACGCGTCTGACCTAACACTACACTAGGCTAGGGATACTAGACAAACGGAGACCACGCCAGGACACGAGACAACGTGATAACACGGAGAACATGAGGCACGAGACCACGTGATAGCACGGAGAATGCACGAAACTTAAGCGTCTGATAAGTTACATCGCGCCGGGAACATAGGTACGACTAGGCTCATCACAATTACTAGGAAAATACTCTTTAACATACTTGGATGGAAGTTATCCTCATTAGTAGAAAACTACGCTTCAATTTAACGTGAACCATTTATAGAAAAGCGCTTTTCATCGCGCTGGTCACATCTGGAACTGAAGTGTAACGCGTCATGAAATCATGCTTTGGCACCACGCCAGAACACAAGACCACGTCGCAGCACATCGGCTGTCGTTTCACTGGTTCTTAAGTCAACCAGCGTTCTCAGTAACCAGTACGAGGTATGGTGACCCTGCTAAGGACATAATGACCGATTGTCACTGAACCAGTGCTGTGAAAGGGTTCAGTCCGTTTAGCAGAGGAACCTTTCACAATACGACCAAATATCCAGTGGCAAGGGATGGCAATACTTTAAGCATTGTTTTAACTTTTAAGTATTCAACGAACAACGGACAGCAACAACAGATTAACAAGTAGGAGGATATCAAACTTAACAATAAAGAAGTGCTAAGTGATAGGGCTTCCATCCTTTAAGATAGGTTTATCAAAGGATATATCTCAGCACCATAATATATCTCATAGTCATCACAGTTGCACAACATAGGAAAACCCTGCTATGTCGTTCCAGATTTTCATTTTAATCTCTGGTTAGCAATAAAATCACTTCACATATAGACCGCAAACACTTACCTAGCCTTTGATACTGCGGGCGGCCTCTATGAGTTTTAACTTATGTCGTTTGGGTTAGCAAATGCAAGTCGAGCGCGTTAGAAAAAAATGTTCTTGTAGATAAAAATCACTGTAAATACAATGGTGTATGTTTGTGTACAGAGCGTGAGATGAGTGTTTGACTGTGGAGAATTAAAGTGAAAACTTTTGCTAGATTTTTTTGTTCAAGAAATGTTTTGAAACGTTAGAAATGTATATTTTGAATACTGTTGTTATAAAATTTTCATACAAAATTGACCAACGACGATTGTGAGATCCAGATGTAGTTTTTTATATGCCTACATTATTTTGAACAAGCTCGATGTTCCCTATCAACGTAGTTGTGCAAACAAACTATAGGCGTTTTATCTTCATTGGCTATTTCAGGGCTTCATGCTAATAGTGGCGCTACCAATATTTTACTATTATTTATTGAACAGAATTTATGTTCTATTATTTCTCGCTCTCCACTAGTGTCTTAAATTCGTATACTTACACAACACAGTAGAACAGATTGCTGCAGAAAAATTTGGTAGTATAATCATCAATGGCTTTTGGGTTTCTAGTGAACTCAAAGTGATAGTACTCAAAATTATTATTATTTGTTTTTAAACTAAAGTCTTCCGTTATCGATACCCGGCAGTGTAAAATAAAATTAGATGAATATATTGCATAAAAGATATTTCTCGGCGAAACTTATTTACACGTAGTTTAATTAAAACAGGTGCTTGTTAAGGTTCCCGTACACATCGACGAATTTTTCGGCTGAAAATAAATAAATTCATAGTGCATTTTGTAAATTTAACCGGATACTTAGGACCTTATTCATAATTATTTCGTAAACCTATTTTAGTTAAAATAGTTTTTTTTATATTCTCTCTGATATAAAATCTTATACGTCAAAACAAGAGGAAAGCTATTTGAACTAAAATAGGTTTAAAATGTGATTATGAATAGGGGGGTAAGTCTTATCGTAGTGTTCTAGATTTTTAACAAACAACCAGAAAAATGTGGGTAGGGTTGAAGTACAATTCAGCCGAAAACACTTTGACGTAGTGTACGTGTGTGACGTGGGAAACCTTCAATGTTTTTTGACTGTGGCACTTGGATCTCTCTTTTTCACAAAAAGTGTGAAAGAGACTGACTAATGGATAAGTTCATACAAATTAAAAACGTACTGATGCATCAAAAGTTATAGTCAATGATGTGGGGGTAGTGTAACAATCGTGAATGCCATTTTGGTTAATTTGACTCTTTCTCGCTACTAGTAGACTTGCTATTTTCGACCTTGTTGCCTTGGTAATATTGTTGTACTTGGCGCAATTTAAAAGCTAGCTTTTTTATACGAACATGTAACGTAGTGATAAAGATTTATTTAGTATGAAACTAGACACAATTCTGCGCTTAAATCAAAAAAATAATGAATTATTACGGTAAAGGATAAAAATATATTTTTTCTAATAAAATACGGCAAATCATTATTACTATACAGTTGAGGAACGGTACAAAAGTAAGCTTAGTGAATGAAAAAAATAAAAAACCTGGCATGTAAGCTTTTTTTTTGTCTGTAGTAAAATTTGACAGCTACATTTGTAGGTTTTTTATTTTAACTATTAGATTAGTTCTAAATTTTTTTTGTAAGTATCGAAATTTTGTTTTTGTAGTTTGTGTCAAACGTCCATTTACCAATATGTGATTTATAATTCCTCCACTGTATATTATTTAGGTATTTTAAAATTGGGATAATGCAATGTGTGCGTGGCGCGATCGACACATAAGGAACGATTTAACGATTGTTAAAAACTGCCTAAAGAGTAAGAATATATTATAGGGTCCCTGCTGGCTTGAACGCTTTGGGGATCGGTGAGGCAGTTCGCTAGGCAATCTTATCAAGTTATCATTAGCAATAGTAATTATTTCAGTAAGCCGAGTGGCAACTTCTGCTTTATACAATACAATAACATTGGGGATACAATCTTTGTTAGACAGGTTGATTGTTTTATGAAAGTTCTTTAGGTTTTATACAGACAGTGTAGCAATATTTCGTAGTATTGCTGAATTTATATGTAGAAAGTTTTAATCTCGAATTCAATTCGGTAATATAGTGTCTCCTTTATAAGAATTCGTGCAATAGTTTGGATACACCATGCTAGTAATCCGTTGCATCTTATCGACAAGTGTTGTACCGGTAAGATGTTACGTTACCATTTGGTGTGTTTAAACGCTATAGTTCAAAGTGATTCTATCATCAATTGATGAATGGCATATTGAACTAAAATGTATTAATTTATTTCATCCACAGCACATAAAGAGAACAAAATTTTTGCAACCTTAGTTCACGAATTCTGTTCTTGTTTTCATAAAATTCTTACTTCACTCATGTTGGCACACGTAACTTCACGTGCCGCTAGACAAGAGGCCGTTAATTAAACGAATCGCTTAGAAAATGTGTGGATATGACAATGACTGTGAGCCACCATCGCTGTGATCAACGATCACTCATGTATTGTCCATTACATTAATACATTTTCTAAGCGATCTGAACCTATGCGTTTGTAATTTAAACGCACTGTAGGTTTTTATATTACCATAAGCTCGATTTAGATCGTACTTTTAGCAGTCCAATTTGTAATATACCTTATCTAAAAACGTAATAAAAAAAAATTATTTTTGATACATACATAAATAATTATAATACTTACATAGTCAATACAGTACATAAATTACGACTGCCGAATCACAATAGTTATTGAGTGCAATGTCATAGTTTTTTTTTATAAATTGTGTAATTTGCGTTCGTTTAATTTAACTGTCAGGTTACTGTCGTCTATCAATCAATATAGATAATGATATAAAAATTTTGCTTATTTATTGCACTACATAGTTTACTGTATTTATATTTAACCGTTTAGCATGTACGATTCTAACAAACCAATTTTCTTCACAGTCATAGAAATGAATCGCTAGTATAATGTGTTTGGGTAATTAGGTAATGACAAGTAAGCGTAATTATCTGTCAACTACATTTTTGAATCGTTTCTTCGACTTCCACTTGTCTAGGGGCATATTCTACTCGAATTATAACTCTCCTTTGTATGTTATGATCGCAACACTGGTTAAACATACGTATAAAAGTGTCTTTCTTGGATTCTTTTGAAACCGATAAGTAATTTTTACCTGTGTTTATATCATAATGAACGATGAATACGGAAGTTTGTATTCATAACTCTCTTTGCATAGTTCATTAGACCGTGTTATACAGCAAACTGAAAACCTTAAGTTTTAATGTATCTCCGGGTTCATTAGATTAGTCCAATTTCGTCTCTCGGTCTCGTCTCACTGGTCGGTAGTTGCGTCGTGCGCGAGTAGTCACGTTGGCGTGGTAGTGAGGTAGCTCAGTTCGGTGTGTGGTGTTTAGAACAAACGTCGGCGAACGTTCGGCATTAGGTTAATAAGACTTGATGTGTCCTAACAAACTATTCAGCGAGATAATTGCCCGCTGTTTCCCTCCCTTTACATAAATGTCGTAAGTTGACAGTTGTTTAGCTTATTTTAAGTCTGTAAAGTTTATTTATACAAGGCGTCGTCTTCATCGCGGCGATCGATCGCGGCCGGACGTCTCCCGTTAGTTGTAAGTAGGTTTATTGTAAAGTTGTGTATGTGTTCCATGTGTTGTTCTATTGAAAATACCACCATATAAAATCACAAATTTATCTTTAGTTTAGTCTAGTTGATTAAAAATTTAACGATTCAGTATTCACTTCATTCTCTTGGGTGGGCCGAACAAAATTTGCTAAACGATTAGTTGCATTTTCTGTAGATTTATTGAGTTTTTTTTAGTAATTCTCGGAGGCGTCCGTCGGCAATCAGCTACACTGTAGTAGCGGTTTTATATTGGCGTAGTGCAAATGTAGTGTGTGTATGTGTGTGGGTGGCTGTGTTGTTTTGTGTACATGTGGCCCTGGTTATTTCGTCACCGTCTTCGATTGGTTGACACCAAATTCTATCTTTGAATTCGTCCTAACAGGCTTGAATCGTGAGCTCGTCTTATGAACGTTCCTGTGATGCTGGTTTGTCTATGGCTTTCATTACTGCGGGCTGCTTCGATCAGGCTCTCGGCATGGCACTGTCTAGATACCTTGGGCACTTAGACAAAGTTTAGACAAAGTCTATGCTAAAGTTAAACCCTAACTTAAGTATAAGATGAATTGCGATTTACAAACGCGACGTGCCTTTATTTCCCTTACAATCCATCCCTTTCTTTCGCTAGTTACCGCAACGCTTTCGCTTGGGTGTACGGTTGTCTATTGACGCTGTCTAATAAATAACCTAGTCATTAAGCTAAGGTTGTTATGACAGATCGCAATAATTTCTGCTTTGTTGCTAGCTCTCTTATAAGAAATAAGATTTTGTTATCAGTACACAAGCACGTTGAGGAATGATTCTACGTGTGATCCAAAACAAAACTCAATTAATTTATTAATTAATCTGTTTAATTCAAACTATTATTCAACTTGAGATCCACCTTCTCATACAACCCGCAGTGTCCTTAGATGGCGTAATGTATGGGAAAGAGGATTTTCAACTTGAACATTGGATTGATTCAAATTCAGAATGATATTCTGAATCATGGATCTCATTGTACACAAGTGGTGATGACCCACAGGTCAAGTCCACTGCTGTACATAGACCTCCACCTATCTGTGTAGTGTGTGTGTTTGATAACAAAATCCTCGATGCTTAAAATGGCTACAGTTTAGATACTTTAGATACATCTAAGAACGAACTATCAACTGAAGCATAGTGCTTATTTCTGATCGAAGAAAGTATTGATATTTACAACAAAAATTACACACCCAACTGTTTGGGCCACCGCGTAGTTGTATGTATGTATTTTAGACCTTTCATTTTAAACTGTTTAATGTATCGAATATGTAATATATAATTGATTTTGAATACTATTTGTTCAATATACTTGCTGTATCATTTAAACATAGGTTCTGATTTAATTTTAATGTTACCTACTAACGCGTTTGTGATAGGGATTAGTCTCTCTTGTAATCTATCGGATGTATTGTGAAAAATAAGCCAAATTATGAAAAGGGTATAATTACTGAACTAATTATTACTTGTAGGATAAATTGAATTTCAAGTTTTTTTTATAAATTAATCAAATTTACTACTTACACTGTATAATTTTTCTAAGTACACATAGATTTTAAAATCATATCATGGTGATCTTGTTCTTATTGTGTTAATTAATGTAGGTTATTAAGACTGTTGTGATAACTGACTTTGGAATGTTTCTATAGTGCAGGCGAACTTCTATTAGCACTACGTACGGGGAATTGTTATCTATTTCTATGAAATTGTTATTATATTTTCTAGCATCCATTCGCGTGGTACCTGGATGATACCTTTACGTTAATCCAGGTCCTAATCTATCTGTACTAAATTTCACCTAAATCGATTCAACCGTTTCGGTGTGATCCAGTTAAACGAACATTAAAACGTCCAAAATTTCGCACAATAGAATCATTTCGATGTTAGCTTCCCAATCTGCTTTTACTGTATTAAAAATATCTGAAATTCGACAATATTTTTCGACTACACAATTGATATATCATCAAATTAGTGATTATTTTTGCATTTAAAAACTACATTGCAATAGATTTTGAAGCATAATATTTAGATGCCCCTACGCTGAGGCCTCACATATATCGGGATTATTTTATATCTAACATCTGTTGTTTGCAGTACTAGGTACCTATTTTAATTAATAAATTCACGTTTCCCGTTTTTAAAATAGTTTCAGAAAATTAAAATAAATATTCAGAGTTAAGTTACGCTGAATTCCATGGTATATATTTTTACATTCTAAGGCTTTGAATTTGATATAATTACCGATTTGCAGTATTGAAAGAGCCCATAGATAATCAAGGCGCGCAAGTGTCGATTATGTAAGAATAATAATGGAAGAGCTTTATTACAACATGTTAAATTATTTGTAGTAGAACAATATGATCTCTTATTTTTTAATACAATTTTCATGGACATTTTTACTTAATAGATTTAGCAGTGTAACTAGTATTGTAATAAGAATTTGAAAACCGCACATTACATTTGTTATATTCCGCTGTATACATAACTTACTCATTTACAAGCGAAAGGGATGCCATCCAAAATTATGACGTTAATTTCGGCGCCGTTGATCCTTCCTCTTGGAATTTATTGTTTATTTTTTTTATTGTATTTATTTACATCATCAATTTCCTGTGATTAACGATTCCATCGGGAATATAAAAAAAATTGTACATATTTGTATTATAATTTTGCTGTTTGCACTATCAATTATCATGGTTTTTAAGCTACGCTTAGGTTTTATTTCTAGTAATCCCGTGGGAAGCCTCAACCGTGTTTAATCAGCTTTAAAGTTTTGGATAGTATACGTCGAATTTACCACAAGCCTTGTCTGTATAATTAATTTGTAAATATTCTATTTCGATTTACAATGAATGCTTTAGCAATGATTGGTCGTATGTTGTCAGCCGTTTGGACTTCTGCGCACACAGAGCCGGTGAGCACCGGCAGAACAGATTTATCACTGGCTAAAACGGATCTGCAAGCATTTACAGAATGTTGTTACCCCACAAACATTCCACTGGCACTATAGAATTAGCTCAATACGAGAGACTGTTTGAGACTTAATATAATATCAATAAGTTTAACATATTTTCAGAGACACGTTAAGGTGGATCGTATCGCATGTCGCGCGAAATTCAAATTTTATTGTCTTTTTGCTCGTCACAGTTCGTCAACACTTCTTGAGATAGTATCTCATAAATATCTAAAAATAATCATAATTTAGTAGGTAAGCTACGAATATCCAAGAACCAATAAAACACTGTAAAAATCATTGAAGATTATTCGTAGCTAAATCAATTATCTTTATGAGATACTATCAACTAAAATATGTGTGTTAGGTTTCCTAGTTATCGCTATCACAAGAAGTGTTGACAATGTGTGGTCAGCTAAAAGCACGAATAAATTTGAATTTTGCGCCACTTGCGACACGATCCACCTTAACGACTTTACTAAACGTGTTATACAGTGAATGCAGGTAATGAATAAGAGCGAAATATTAACTTACTAGAATGTAAGAACAAATACAGTCTTGTGATACCGAACTATTCGAGAGAGACACCATTGTCCTATTATAAGAGTTAAATCTACCTTAAGGTGGAACGTTTCGCAAGTGGCACGAAATTAAAATTTTATATTTTTTTTTGCACATTACAGCGTATCAACACTTCTTGAGATAGTAAACACTGATTTTGCGGGAATCAGGAGACCTAACACACATGTTTTAATTGAAAGTATCTCATAAATATCATTAGTTCAGCTACGAATGTCAATGAACCAAAATAACTTCATTGACATTCGTAGCTAAACTAATGATATTTATAAGTTAATATTAATTAAAGCATGTGTGTTAGGTCTCCTGTTTCCCACAAAACATGTGTTCGCTATCTCAAGAAGTGTTGATAAGCTGTAATGTGCAAAAAACAATAAAATTAGAATTTCGCGCCACTTGCGAAACGTTTCACCTAAACGTGAAAGAATGTTATTCTATCATTGCCAGTAATTTGTATTGGCACTGCTCTCTTCCATGAATTTCCTATTTTGTATTTATGTTTGCGCAAATTAAAGCAATACACTTAATGGCCTTATCAAAACGAATGTAACTTATTTAAAGTATAATCATCGCAGGATAGAGCAGTGTCCAGTGTGTTAAAGTGTTTAAAAGTACAAAGCGTATGTGCAGAAGTTCGCGGCTCGGTGCTGTGATCGAGCAGAGTAGCGTGTTGTGATGCGGGATGGTGTGGTCTCGCTGTTCTGTTTGTTGACACATTATGTATATTTGAATGAATCAAATTATAAAATAATATGAATTTTATGACTTGTTTCTATTTATATTTTATCAAAAGATATCCTGCATATAATAATAATAAATGCTGGACATTTCACACAACATTATCTAGCCTCAAGCTAAGCAAAGCTTGTGTTATGGATACTAGATATACATTACATAGATAGATATTTTTTATTATACATAGAAAATACCCAGAACACCCTGAACAAATATCTGCAGATCGTACAAATATTTGTTCCGAGGTGGGAATCGAACCTGCAAACTCCTGCGTCGCAGGCGAACCTACTATGTACTATATACAGCCGTGGCGTGTCCGGCCTCCTCCTGTGGATGTAGTAAAAGCATTACTAAGGGATATCACCAGGTGATGGACAGCAGCATCCACCTGAGTACCCTGCGATCACCAATCCAATGGCAAATTCCCCCATTGCATTCTATGGGGGAGGCTTCGTCCAGCAGTGGACGTCTAAAGGTTGTTGAAGCAGATTCTGCATTACCCCACCTCGTTAGGAAGACCTAAGGAATGTTTACAGTTTAAAATTTTATTTTCCAAATCTAGCTTTTATGAGAATATACTAACGACTGATAGTGAGGATGATGAAAGTAGTAATAGGTACCATAAGAATAAACACTAAAAGAAACTCTTTTAGTTGGTTTTAGTTGGCTTTGAGTGCTCTAAAAATATGTATCTACCTCCTTAGAGCAACGTTTTTTCTGTGCCTTCTGTTGTACACGCACCATTCCTTGATGATTTTTTCTTTGATATCGATATCGATATTTTCCCGCCATAAGGCAGTGGGTGCACGGGGAAAAAGAAATTCCCCGTGGTCCCACTGGTGGGTGAAGCTGGTGGGTGGACGGGTCGCGGCCCGTTTTAACGTGTTTAGCTCGCCCTTTAGTAATTATTCTGAGACCTCTCCTCCCTCGAAAAGTGGCAGAAATAATTTTATACTAGATGCTCTTGACACATCCTTTTCGGTCGCTGCGGGCTGGCGCGGGGCGAAGTACTGGTATTTATGTCGACAGGATCGGGATACGCACAAAGAAGAGAAGTAAGTACAGGTAACTTTCATTATTTAAACCATACAGATAGACTTGTCTTAAGCTTGTAATAAAATAACTTTTCATTTAAAAAATCCACTTCCGCCATTGTATTCGAGTAAATATCTGGATGAAAAAACCATAGTGGTGAAACGGTTATGATACTTTCTGAATGCAACTGCTTGATTTGTTGCTGAAAATATCAAAATCACTATATTATGTTTGCCTACAATATTTGAGGAGTTCCCTCAATTCCTCATGGATTCCATCATCAGAACTGGATTCTGAAAAAAATGGGACCAATCTGGAAGTAGGCATATTTTATAAAAAAAATATTAAATCGGTTTATAAGCGACGGAGAAATATGAGGTAACAAACAGAAAAAAAAATACAACCGAATTGAGAACCTCCTCCTTTTTGTGAAGTCGGTTAAATAGAAGTGACCTGTCACACAAGTAAAAGAAACTTCTTTTAATAACATTTTAATTCTATAAATAACCTATACTACTACTACAACAAAATTAAATCAACAGTCTAAATATACTTGAACACAACATCTTTGAAGCTGTCCACTGTTTGCAGTTCCAGGGTCACTGGGCATTGGAGCCAGTTACCTAGGAGTTCCTCCGTGTAGCCGAGCAGAAAGTACATCTTAGTGGGTGATACGGCGCGTCGGATTATAGCGGCTACGCGTATGTGGTTGAACTGACGCTTGATGATGACCTGATAATAACGATATAGAGTGAATAATCAGCCCATTCTGTTCCCACTGCTGGGATTTGGCGCCTACTCTCGGGTTTTACTCCACGACATAGATAACACAACATAACACCCAGCAGTCACAAACGTAGTCATGATCTCACACTAGGATTTCCTGTGTAGTGGGTATTAGGAACTACGAGCGAGTACCATGGTACCATAACACCCAGACCCGGAACAAATGTTTTCGGATCATATAAATATTTGTCCTGCAGCGGAAATCGAACCCGCAATCTCTCGCATCTCAGCCGGCTACTCGCCCGCCGGCGCCGCGCCACAGAGGTTGTCACCCACTTCCCTTCACTTCACTTGTTGGTGGTTTGACTGGCTCTCAGATAATATTTATTGGGTTCATTTTACAGTCCGAATTCGTTGGCATAAGATTTGGATCCTGGCTGTTGTCTTATTAAGGATTGTTACTGGAAGGAGCAATAGCGGCGGTGAACTCACTACTGAGGCAGTACCATGAGCTCTTATAGCGATTCAGTTCAAAAACTATTCAGTACAAAATATTGGTTCCGTGATGTCCGCAGCTACATTTAAAGGCACAGTAGCAGAAGGTCTATAGACTTCTGCGGTTAAAGTTATTCAATGATGACGGATGTCAACGATGACCCGATATTTTGTACTGAATAGTTTTTGAACTGAATCGCTATAAGAGCTCATGGTACGGCCTCTGATCACGTCTATGTTATGGTTGTGCGACCCACAGTGAAGAGGCCCATTGAGGGCAAAAAGGCGTGCGTCTTTGTGTGTAGGGGTACATGTGTCATATCTCTAGAGCCATCTCACACATAATGGACCATTCATAGAGTTTGAATGCGGAAAAAGGAGTTCTTTAACTTCTCTAGAGCCAGGGTGTCAGGCCCACGCTAGGTACTCTGTGATCCTTGGCTATGCACGTAAAGACTATCAAACAAAAAGTAATAGTGTGCATGCCGAAGCTATGTAACTGCAAACCAGCGAAGGCAGGTTCAATGCTTTTTATTTCCAAATATAGGTACCTATTCCCTGATTAAAATTTATCAAATAAACTAAGCTCACCTCACTGCAAACAAGGCCATGCCATGTGCCTGTCATGAATCTCCTGATAAATTCATCTTCTACAGCTGTTTCTGATCTCCGAAGTCCATCTTTCAAGCTGGCTGAAAGAAAATATATTTTTTGAAAAATTACTACTATTTATATTCATTATTATTCAACCACCAGCCCAGCTACTTGTTACAAATTCTTCCTAAACTAAATAACAATCACGCGCATTCATCCATATACATCCATCCATATGTATACACTACACCATCCACACAATGAAACATACACACCGCATTTAAAAAAATTATATACATTTTTGTTTCTTTGTTCATATTTGTTTCTGTTTATTTTTCTTGCCTAAAATGTTATTTTATGTTCATGTTCATAAACAATGATGAAAATTGATGATAAAGATGGTGAAAAGTAGTCTATATGTTAATCCAGGGTATAACGTATATCCATTCCAAATTTCACTCAAATCCGTTCAGCCATTTGAGCATGAAGAAGTAACAAACATACAGATCACATTATATAACATTAGTGTGATATAACAGTGTGCCTGTAACATAGCTTGCAAGCAGCTCAAATGCAATTAAATAAAACCTGGAACAACATGCCTGGCTACAAAAAGGCCGAGCCAGTGGTCAGTGAGTATTCCTATACTCACTGATGTATAATAAACAGTCCATAATAATCTCAATGCTGGGACTGGGAGCCTAATCATCAAGAGTAATCCACCACGCTAGCCCAATGCGGGTTGGTGATCATATATTTCTTTCTTTTTCTAGGATCTTTTCATTGTTTTTCGATGTTATCAATTCTATTCTATTCTACTCTCTAGTTATAGTAGGTACACATCAAGACAAGATACACTTTCATTAACCAGTCCATAGGTGGATACGTAAAGTATGTCAGCTGCAACTGATGTTTGATTAGCTTACACATGCTCTGAAGCAGGCCCATAAAAATCCCATGAATCTGCTCTCTCATACACGCACTACATTTTAACCTTCTTCATACAAAGATTTAGTTAAACTAGGCTTAATTCTCCATTTTTGTAACCACCATCAACACAGAAAATATCTGATTATGGCTAAACACAAAAAAACAAAGATTTTACACATTGCAGACAATGTTTTGACCAAAGCTGGGATTTTAATCCTGTTTTTAAAGATAAAGATAAAGATAATTTATTTGTTTTGAATATGGTAATTTTACATTGGTGGTCATAATGTACACGTCCAACATACTCGTCATACATTATGACATACAAATAATTTCGTTCCCATAAGTAGGTACTAGCTAGGTAGATACACTTTTGTCACTGTAGGTGCTTTCTGATGCATGAATTTTATTACTAGAGGAATAAACTAGCTATATTTTTATTCCTATAAGAATCCAGGGTCCCAGGGTAGACTGAAAGTAGTTAATAAGTCGTTGGTAGTCTTAAACTTACAAGTATTCCAAGAGTTCCATGATTTCCGATGAGCGATGTAGTGCGGAGGGTTTGCCATCTCATAGGTCAGCGGCCGGTCGCGTTTCTTTGTTATCCTGTACTTCCCGGACACCACCCGGCATAGCGGAGTCGACGTATGCAACTGGGATGCCAGTGCAGGTGACCATTGCGCTAAAGTACCAGTCAGACCTACGCCAGCCTGAAATTAATCAATCGTTTACAACTGCACGTTCGGTGCCTAGAAACTGAACGTTTATAAATTAATAGGAAATTCTAACCTGTGCTAGTTTTATAATTGATTGATTCATATTATTTTATGTTTCTCCTTCCGTCGATTTGAACACAGATTCACTCCTCTAACAAGTTTGTTTTGTGTTGCTTTGAGGTTATGTTTATGATTATTTGATTTGGAATATAAAATGTCAACGATTACAATCTGTCAATGTCGTTATCTCATTGATAATGACATCAACAGCTCGATCGACCTCAGCCCCATGGATATGGTACGTAGCTTGGACGAATTATCACAAATTCGTCCAAGGCTCTCAGTCCTTATTCTAAGGTCCAAGGTACGTAGGTAGTATAAAAAATCCTAGCTCTCAGTTAACTTTGTTTCAGCCTCCCTATTCCGTAACTGAAAGTCATTTATTTGATTGATTTTATTGACTAGCATTAAGAATTGACAAAATGATCTTCATTTTCGTCAAAGCGAAAAAGTGGCGCGAAATCCAAATTTTATCGTGTACCCTGAACCAAAAAAATTTAGCTATTTGCCCTTAATCCGGTTGGGTTTTACCGGTCCGGTCAACCTGGAATGCAGTTCCCGATCCATTGCCAGGAGCATCCACTTCACGAAGACGAGTCGAGCAGATCAAGTTCGAGTAGTACCAGCAGTAGCAGTAGTTCGGGGAGCGGTGGTTCCGCCAATAGGAACATTCACAAAGCATCAACGCATACAACGTAAAAAAGGGGAAGCCATTGATATATATTTTACTTAGAAATGGGGGGAGCAAACACAAGAGCTCTGAATCTCTTCTGTCTGATCTTCAACATTTAAATAGCTGTGGAAAATGTGGTTTAAATGTGAAGAGATTGCGTGACCAAACAGGTAGGTAAATCCGAAGCTATCCGAAGTTCCAAAAACAACCCATACCTGGGCAGAAACTTGCTCACCGCCCAACAACAACAGAGGCGGTAAGTAAGTGGCGTAAGGACCTACTTAATTTATCTCGCTAGCGTCTCGATAAAGAAAAATCTTCGTGTTTTGGCCTCTGGTATAGGAATAGGGTGCTCTAGTCATTATTCTAAGGGAATAGGTATGGAATAGGTACTACGGTGGCTACGAAACGAGTGACATGTCTTCATAGGTTCATGCATGTGTTACAATGTCTACGAACTTTGACATTTTCGCTACAAATTAATGCTACGATTAGGAATAATGAGGAAATCAAAACCAACCTACCTACAAACTGTGTAACCATACATTGTTTTTTTTAGTCGAATGTGTCCCTTTATAGTTACCGATAAGCTGTAATTAATTACCTACTAAGTTATCTACATAGGTGGGTACTTTCGTAGTTTTAACGATATCATAAAATAGGCTGGTAATAACTTATAGAGCCAGCTTATCATAATGAACTAGCAATAAACACTGAAACAACGCAAAAAATATGGCAAGTTCTGCTTTCGTCCCTCTAATTTTCAGTGTATTTTTTTTCCTGTTCCTCTGTAAAGGTAAGTCTAAGCTTTTGTAAGATTGCTGGTTTTCTTAGGTCCCTAGGTCTACATCCTAAGAAGAAGCTGAAATATCATCATCAGCCTGAATTCCATTGCTGGACATAAGCCTCCCTCATAGAATTGCATGCCACAGGGAATCCTAGTGTAGGATCAGAGACCCAATTCTCTAACTAAAAAATAGTTAAAATAGAGTTCGGATCATGTTTCGATCTTGTGTCGATGCCATAAATGTCAGAAATGGTATTCTCTTAACTTAAAATACAACACTGTAATGTGATTATATCGAAATGTGACCGAAACTGGAACGATTCAAAGATTTTTAGATAATTTTAGCATAAGTAGATGGAACCTCTCTTTACTCTTTCTAATTATATATATAACCACCCTACTCTAATGGTAGTCACCGTGAATTGAAAGTAAACTAAATTGTTATTTATGAGGGAGCAGAATACCAACTTTCTGTCAATTCATAATTCAGTCTCGATTCGGTCAACTTTCAGTGTAGGTAGTTATAAAATAATTTAGAGAATTGGGCCTCTGGACTATGTACGTGACTGTTTGATATGTTATGTTATGACGAACAGTCTTAAGCTGACTCCATCCACCGATTTCCTACGACCTTTTAAATGTCGTCGGTCCTTCGAGAGAGGGACTGTCCTACACACAGCGTGGTCCGGTTCATGGTTTCCATTTGAGAACCTTTTCTCCCAACAGTTGTCAGTCGAGCTATTATTGGCCTGCCCATTGCCACTCCAACTTGCTAATTCTGAGGAGCTATGTCGGTGATCTTGGTTCTTCTATGGATTTCCTCATTTCGAATTGATCACGTAGTGTAACTCCGAGCATAGCTATGAAGAGGCCCGCTGCGCGAGTTTATAGCGACCACGTCTCAGTGCCGTAAGTTATCACTGGAAACACGTCCTGATTATACTTAAAACTCTGGCTCTGCGGTATCTGTAACGAGAAGATATGGAATAGTTTCCCGAACGCTGCCTACCCGAGTTGGATTCGTCAGCTGATTTGTGATAAACTTGGACGTACCTAGTTGAGTCTTCTGACCCAAATAATAAATATAACTTAAATATTGTTGATTGTTATTTATTTACAGCTCAGGACATTGATCAAAAATCTAAATCAGCACTTGTCGAAGCAGTTTTCAAAAAGGTTTTCAATTTAACACTAGCATCTTTTGCGAACATTCCTATCGAGGAAAGAGAAAAAATGATGGATAAAATTGAGCTGAAACTAAAAAAATCGGCAGAGTCACTTGATTATAAAAGTGGCAAATATGTAGCACTCATAATGGAAGGTATTAAGTCAATAACATCTGAAAACATTTTGACAAACAATGTTGACGACATCTTTACCAGTAGCAGTGAGGACCATGATAAAAAAGAAAGTATTGAAAAGCAAAAGAATAAAGACGCCTTAGAGCAAGCAATGATTAGGACTATGAAAAAAACTGCAGAGATAAATAAAGTTAACCAAAGTAATACAAAGAAAAATGAAGCAAGAAGAATGGAATTTAAATTTATCGATACTATCAGTGTCAATAAAGTCCCGAAAGATCACGAGGATGAGAATGCAGAGCCAAAAAATAATGAACCACTTAATGAATTCAATACTAGGAATGGTAACGGAATTGAATATGTGTTCAAAGATTCTTCTAACAAAATAGACTTTAAAAACGTAACATTCAAATCACCATGTTACGTTAAAAATAACATAACGTGCCTCAAAATAAAAGCTCTAAGAACTATTAAGTGCAACAGTAAAGAAATATCTATAGAAAAACTGTGTAACGGCATCAAGGATTGCTTTGATTATTCAGATGAACGAGATTGTGCAATGCAAGGTACAAGTACCTTGTATCTATAAATTTATAGAGATATTATTATATATTATATTATTGTTAGGATAATTAAACTTCCTAGGCGATATTGGCGCCTAGGTATAGTGTTTTTATATTTTACAGGTGTGGATAAAGTTCGAAACGCCAGTCAAATTATGTCGGATATAGAACAGTCCCTTGAAGAAAATTGTTATACAGCCAAAATGAACGATTCAATCTTAGCAGAACAACATGAAATCTTGCGCAATGTCCTTCAAAACCAGATCAAATTCATAGAGAAACACGGAAATGTAAAAGTTACTACATATTCTCCGCATTCTTATTTGAGAAATTTTTATTCCGAACCAAAAAATGTGATGAAAGCTGTAAATGAAGTAGCAGCTGTTGTTACCAAACTTTCTTCTGCTCTAGAAAACACACTCTGTTCGAGTACAGTTGAAGAAGAATTATACCAAAAAGCCAACGACATCTACCACGACTTACAGAGGAATTTAAATAGTGAACCCATGACAACTAGCGCTTGGGCTCCAATCACTTGTAGCTGCAAGAAAGACTACTGTGTAGGAAAATGTCCAGAACAATGTTTTACCATATGTTTGCAAAGGTATTATTTAGATAGATGGCAGTGTAAAGCTGTCGCCGCACAGAACACCATATCGCTGGATTTGATATGCGATGGTAAATTCGACTGCTTTGACGAGGCCGATGAAAAAGGATGCAGCGCCGGCGCCGGTAGACATTTTTATTATGTAAACGGTTATGTACGTAGGTACTATAGTTCTGGTTGATTTTTACGAGTGAAATAAATATTTTAGTTTCAGGTTTTGCTAAATTTGAAGCTCGTAAAATGTACAGTTTAATTCTCGATATGATATCGACAAAAGTACAGTCGACAAATTTCGATAAGGTGCGATATAAATTGATTAACTTACAAAAACAAATAGAGAAGCTACAGATATTGACCACCAAGCGGAAAGTGAATCCGCTCGAGGTAAAGATTCTCAGAGATATTTGTTTCTCGGAGATGAAGGCAATTTACGAGCAGACTAGATTTTATGCGCCATCTATGGATTTAATTTATGATATATACTCTTTCCTACTGTCTGTGAATTTAAAGCTGGTGAGCGCTATGATGTATTCACACACGGGCAACGTCAGGATTATTGATTCCGATGGTTGCTTCTGTAGAGACAGTAAATGCGTACTTCCAGTCTGCTCCAAAACGTGCAATAACACGTGCCTTGCTGAACCGAAGCTCACTAGATATTTCTGTGGAGGGCATAAGGCAATAAATCAGTCGAAACCAATTGAAGCGATATGTGACGGCAAGGATGACTGTCCCGATAACGATGACGAAATGGATTGTAGTAAAGGTGCTGATAATATTTGTCTTTTAGAATAGAATAGAATAGAATAAATTTTATTTGCAACAACATTATATATACAATTTAGCAAACAGTTACACAAAACAAAAAATAAAATAAAATAAAAAATGTTGTTGCAAAAAGGCCCCAACTCAGCATATGCAGGATGTAAACAACCTACGCTAGTCTTCCGTTGGAGCCATTTTGCAAACAATATAATAAATTATACTTATATATTTATTATTATTATATTTAATGAATTATATTTGTTATTTTTATTATTTTTTATTATATTAATTATTATTATATTATTATTATTATTATTTATTACTATTTTAGAATACTTACCTACTTATAATTAACTTTTACGCAAGCTGACTTAGGGATCGTAATTTTTTTTAAGGGCCTTTATTACTCACATTACAGCTAAACACAGTTTAGTAAAATATATCTTGAATTAAAAACAACTCGACAGGCTATGGCGCCCATAAAAGTTTTTAAACAAAATTAATATACTTATTTATGTAAATATTTTGCACTTTATAAATCTACATCTACAATTTTTAAATTATAATTGAGCATGTGCCTAATCATTTGAAACATGTGATGGTGACATTTTAAAGGTAGTATGAATTCGGCGGATGGAGGCGGATCAAGTCGTTCGTCTTGGCATTTTAGGGGAGATATAATGTCCAGCAGTAGACTTCTATAAGCTGAAGATGATTATGATGGTGGACTTACAAAGTCTTTCTCAACAGTACTTTAACTTTTTTCCGCAACAGTACCGGTGTTAATTTGACGCATAGAAACTATTCGGTAATCTTTTTCGGGGCTAGTGAAACATAGACTGACAAAACTGCCTTGATCCATGTGTTTTGATGTTCACAGATATATGCAGGAAGCATCATCTCATTCTCTTAAGCCACAAATTACAAGAGGCTGTTGAACGGAATAGCGACACAACTTTTGGAGAAGCACTCTTGACCTGGAATGAAAAGGTTGGTTGGTTGAAACATTTGGTTGTATCGGAGGCTTTTCTAAACAAAAATGCCCTCCGTCTACACCATTTTATTAAGTTGGAGGCCTTCCAGCGGCGGTCCGAGGGGAAAGGGAGTTGTGGGGTTCACGACCCTCTAAACTCGCGTGGACAAACCTCCTAAAATTATAAAATTTACGGAAAAATTTAACAAACTATCTTCCTGCCTTCCTGTTGCAAAATTTCAGGTCATATCCAATAACTCGAGGAACTGACAACCGTTGGGGAATAAAGGTTCTCGAGTGGCGACTACAAACCAGACGACGCGGTAGAAGGTCTCCACTCGATGGACTAAAGACATTATAAAGGTAGCAGGAAGTCGGTGGATGGGAGGTGGCTCAAGACCGTTCGTCGTGGCATTCTAGGGGGGAGGCCAATCAGGGTCTCCACTTCCTTGAAAATCAGGGATAGTCAGGGAAAAGTCAGGGAAGCTCGAGGTGGTCAGGGAAAGACAGTGATATCGAAGGGTTATCTGGAAAGTCAGGATAAAATTGAGATTTTACACTGTTTAAGTCCCAAAATTTCTGAGTAGGTACGTTTCAAAATATCGTGGCGAGCGGAGCGAGCCTCAAGTATGCTTAAAGCTTTTTCAGCTTGTCTATCTAGCTACTAAAATCACACAAACTTTGGATGCTCACACTTCTTAGGTACAAAACTTTCGCAGCTTGCTCCGCTCGCCCGGTAGAAAACTTTCCCTTCACTTGCCGTGGCGACAGATTTAAGAATTGCCCCCACTATGCACCTAAGTACGTACCTACCTAATAAATGCACTTTATGTTTTTCCGTTTCTATCAGAACGAATATTTGCAGGTATCAGCGACACTATTGGACACGCAGGCCTACGGCCGACCCACGCCGGCGGTCCTCCGTGACGTCATCAGACACATGTTATACGACCTGACGCTGTCGTATGGACACCTCGCCAGTACCATGAGACGCAGCAACGATGGCATCATTGATCACTTCTCTAAGATAGCTTTAATTGTCATGAGCTCTTTGAAAACTTGCGCAAAATGATTCGTAGTAAAGTAACTATGATTTTATTTTGATTGTTCCGTTTATTTACGCTTTGACTGCTTTAGTAACTTAGCTAGAAGCTCCATGAGAAGCCTAATAGCTCCAGAATACGCCATAACATTATTGATAAATTCTTACTTAGTACTGAAAAGAAGCCGTGGTGTTTCCGGCCTAAGAATGGGCCTGCGTCTCCTCCCGTGCGGATGTCGTAAAAGTGGGTTGAGGGATTACACCAGGCGATGGGCAGTAGCATCCACCTGAGAGCTGATTCTAAGTTTTTAGCACACAATTGAGACGGACGTATGGCCGATGAGCGCCCCTAGCGCTATAGCCAGCTGATCACCAATCAGCTGGCTATAGATAGCTTGAAGCCATCGATTTTTGATGTACTTAATTTTCTACACACCTGTTTCTTGATCAATTAGTCAGTTATTAGCCGACACTGTAGTTTCTTATCAGTCACACTTGACACATTTGTGAAATATAATATCGTAGCTGCGAGGTGGCTTGTCAGTTGTTACCGAGACATCGAGCAATATGGCAGGTATGTGATAGCATTACTGTGATAAGGTGTTTCATCTGATAATAGGACTTCCTTTGTGATTTGCCAAAAAAAAAACAACCGTGATAAAAATCTACAGACTGACTGTGAGAATAGGAAATCAAGTTAAACGAAATTATACGTATATATTACTGATAGAGCCTATAGATAGATAGAAACACGTAATTGATTGTAAGATTATAGAAAGAAAGAAAATAATCTAACCTAAAGTACATACCTTTTCTACATATTGGTGACTCGGCTTCGCCTCAAAGGGCAATGTGCTTGTTTTCCGAATTTAGATGTTATCAAAATTAAATTTAATAAACAGATAAAGATCTTTAAATTGATAACGTATTTGTCGCAATATCATGTGGTGGGAAATTTCTAGATGCATCTATAGAAGTAACAGCCTTCTTCATTTGGCTAGGGAATTTACAGAAAACTGGTATTGTTGTTAGCAAAGACTAAGCATCTTGAAACTTGTACTACTATTCTTATACTATTCATTCTCACCTATTGTGAGATGAAGATCTAGATCACGATACAAGTATTTAGTAAAACAATGTATGAAAGAATTTTGACGTCAACGTACTATGCACCTTCAAGTATACCTCTCTACCTACGAGAAATATTGCGAAATTATATTGAAAGATATAATGACTCGTAGGAAAGTGTTGTTTATCAGTTTTGAGCCGTTATTCTCTGAAAGTAGGTTATCATCATCATCAGCCTGTAGACCAACTGGACATAGGCCTCCCCCTTAGAATGTCACGACGAACGGCCTTCAGCTGCCTCCATCCACTGACTTCCTGCGACGTTTATCGTCTTTAGTCCATTGAGTCCTCCTCTACCGCGTCGTCCGGTTTGTGGTCGCCACTCGAGAACCTTTATTCCCTAACGGTTATCAGGTTCTTCGAGCTATATGACCTGCCACAAAATAAAGATATTTTCAAACCGTCATAGTCGCTTTGTATATACCGCAAAGGTACCTAGGCATGTACCTCTTTTAATTTCAACGAAATTGTAACGTGATAAAACAAGCCATGTGCATAGGCTATGACGTCACCATCAGCAGCCCTAGGCGTCCACTGCTGGAAGAGGTCTCCCTTATATACATCAATGAGCGGGGGGAATTACCACATATCATCACGTTTGGCAGGTGGATTGGTAATCGCAGTATTGCTGTTGTATGCATAGGTGAATGCGGCTGTCCATCCCCTTGTGTAATCCCTACGTCGTTTCGTAGTTCGTCTAAGTCTTTTACGATATCCACGGGAGGAGACTGGGATCTATTCTCAGACCGGACACATAAGTAGGCCTAGCCAAACGGCATTCGCTTCGAAGCGATTCTATTTCTACAGTCGTAATACAATAGAAAAGACCACGTGATTTATTTATAGCTTACGTCAATCTCATACATTTTGGACTTTTCTACTAGCGTCATCGCTATTAGAATGTTACTTTGTCTACGGCCCCAGGGTAGACTCTACGTTAGTAGAGTCTGTTCAGAATGAGAGCCGTCGTGGCCAAATTGTGAACTAACGTTGTGAACTACATTATTAGGAGCTGATTATTTTATGTTGGCAATTTGAATCATAAACAAAAGAAATAGTAATAGTACAGTAAAAACAGCGCCCTCAAATCCCACGATGGGAGCTGAACAGACATACGGTAAAAAGCTTTTTAACCGACTTCCCAAAAAAGGAGGAGGTTCTCAATTCGGTTGTTTTTTTTTTTTTTTTGTTTGTTTGTTACCTCTAATCTCCGGCGTTTATGAACCGATTTAAAAAAAAAAATTATTTGAATATGTATACTTCCAGATTGGTCCCATTTTTTTCAGAATGCAGTTCTGATGATGGGATCCATGAGGAATTGAGGGAACTCCTCAAATATTGTAGGCATACATATGGCGATTTTGACATTTTCAGCAACAAACCAAGCATTTGCATTCAAAAAGTATCATAATCCTTTCACCACTATGGTTCTTTCATCATTTTTTTTTCATCCAAATATTTAGTCGAATACTATGGCGGAAGTCGGTTTTTTAAATGAAAAGTTATTAAATGATAAGTTATTTGGCAAATCTCATGTTTAGGTATAATGCCCTCAGTGGCATCTCGATCATAAGGGCCTAGATAATTTGGCCAAACCGAAATTATTCTCACATAACATTCATCTAAACTTTTGTAGTAGGTAAGTAGATTATCTACATAGCCGTAAGTAGGTAGATGTATCTAGAAGGTGCTGATAACAATATTGATAATGATAAACAATGACTTTCCTGAGTAAATACAAGCCACAAGTGTTGTAAGTATAACAATTGATCGACGACACTTGTAGATGCGTCATTAAGTCTATGTATAATTGTATAGTATACATTATATGGGGTTTCATGTATGTACGCTGTGCATTTCTTTCTTCTCTTATACGCTGTGCTATGTGTTTTGTTTTAGCATGTCAATGTTAAATGAAAGAAGAAATGAAGTTTATTATTATAAATATATATATATATATATATATATAATATTTTTAAAAACATAAGTATCTACAGGCGAATTGAGAACCTGATCCTTTTTTAACCGACTTCCCAAAAAGGAGGAGGTTCTCAATTCGGTTGTATTTTTTTTTTTTTTTTAATGTTTGTTACCGCATATCTCCGGCATTTATGAACCGATTTGGAAAATTCTTTTTTTATTTGATTAGATATACTTCCAGATTGGTCCCATTTTTTTCAGAATCCAGTTCTGATGATGGGATCCATGAGGAATTGAGGGAACTCCTCAAATATTGTAGACATACATATGGCGATTTTGATATTTTCAGCAAGACACCAAGCATTTGCATTCAGAAAGTATCATAATCCTTTCACCACTATGGTTCTTTCATAAAAAAAAATTCATCCAAAATTTTTTAGTCGTACAACAATGGCGGAAGTCGGTTTTTTAAATGAAAAGTTATATATTATTTGAAGTCGATTAATAAAGTAAACTGTTAGAAGAAAATCAAAAACCAACTTCAAAGCGCTGAATTAATTTAAATAATTTGAAGTATGAAATCATCAAATCCAATTCATAATTGGCTTAGTGATCGCGTATCAAACATACAAAAAACATACAGTCCAACTGAGAACCTTCTTTTATTGAAGTCGGTTAAAAAACACGATTATTTTTGTCATTTATCTAGTGAGTGCCGTGGTGTGTCCGGCCTCAATAGATCTCTCCTTTCCATCACCGGTGGATATCGTAAAAGCCGACTAAGGGATTACACCAGGGGATAGGCAGGAGCATCCACCTGAGTCCTCAACACCAATATTACGATCACCAATCCACCTGCCAAGCGTGGTGATATGGCAAATACTCCCATAGCCTCCAAGGGGGAGGCCTCGTCCAACAGTGGACGTCTAACGACTGATGGCGATAACTCTATATTTATTTTTATAACCACGTAACGCAGCTCTACATATGTAGAGCATAGACAATAGCGGATATCCGCTATTGTATATGCTCTACATATCCGCTATTGTATGTGCTCTACATAACCGCTATTGTATGTGCTCTACAATATATCCGATATTGTATGTGCTCTACATAACCGCCAAATACATGTTTTTAATTAGATATTTATTCAACCAGGAATTTATACCTTAGATAGATAAGATAACAAGTTAACAAGAAACATTAAATTAAAATAGTAAATGTTTAGAAACAAAATAACTTTTCATTTAAAAAACCGACTTCCGCCATAGTATTCGACTAAATATTTGGATGAAAAATTTTTATGAAAGAACCATAGTGGTGAAAGGATTATGATACTTTTTGAATGCAAATGCTTGGTTTGTTGATGGAAATATCAAAATCGCCATATGTATGCCTACAATATTTGAGGAGTTCCCTCAATTCCTCATGGATCCCATCATCAGAACTAGATTCTGAAAAAAATGGGACCAATCTGGAAGTAAATCTATTCAAATAAAAAAAGAATTTTCCAAATCGGTTCATAAACGCCGGAGATATGCGGTAACAAACATTAAAAACAAAAAAAAAAAAAAAAAATACAACCGAATTGAGAACCTCCTCCTTTTTTGGGAAGTTGGTTAAAAACGAATTCTTTCAAAAAGCGCTTATCAATTTCGATAAAATGTATATGGGACCACCTCTGAAGTATGATCTATCAAACAAAAAAGAATCATCAAAATCAATTCATAATTGGCTTAGTAATCGCGTAACAAACATAAAAAAATAAAACATAAAGTCGAATTGGGAACCTCCTTCTTTTTTAGAAGTCGGTTAACAAGCACCTCCACACCAACCACACATCTGACGGAATTTATGTTGCCGATCTTGCGTCGCGTAATTCCATACAAATATCACACACATTCACCGAAGATTATACAAACAATTAGTACGTTTTTTTTACCTCATCATCGGCTCTAAGAAGTCCGCTGTAGAGCCCAAAGTCCGAGTTTTGCAGCATCGAAGACGTTTCATTCGAGATTTTTCATTCTATAAATTTAATTCGTATTTTCTTATATACAGTCTCCTGGTATTTTAAGAAAGATATTCCAATATAGTTACTCCTTGAATTTTAAGACTGTACTTCAATAGCAAGTTCGTCACCGGATGTATAGTAATTCAAAAACTGCCTATAAATTTTACGGATCTAGTAATAACATCAAAGTTCACCGGCAGGTCAAATAATAGGCGTCATCGAGAAACCTCTATTCCCCAACGGTTGTCAGTTCTGCGAGCTATCACCTGCCCATTGCTACTTCAACTCGCTAATTCTAATAGCAGTCGGTGATCTTTGTTCTTCAACGGTTCATCTAAGAAATCCTATTCTAGGGGTGTGCTAGGATCCTATGCTATGCTAGGGGTTTCACTACGTTAGCATAGCTCTCCCCATAGGCCGCTGAGCGACAACAAATTTTTCGAAAAATTACGCGCATGGCATCGTTGACATCACTAACTTTGTTCAGTGATTCTGTTTTATTCAAGATAGTTTTATTTACCGATCGGCCCACAACTGTCAAACACTCAGAAAAGTTACTATCATTTTTAACCGACTTCCCAAAAAAGGAGGAGGTTCTCAATTCGATTGTATTATTATTATTATTTTTTTTGTATGTTTCTTACCTCATATCTCCGGCGTTTATGAACCGATTTAAAAAAATCTTTTTTTATTTGAATAGATATACTTCCAGATTGGTCCCATTTTTTCAGTATCCAGTTCTGATGATGGAATCCATGAGGAATTGAGAGAACTCCTCAAATATTGTAGGCATACATATGGCGATTTTGATATTTTCAGCAACAAACCAAGCATTTGCATTCAAAAAGTATCATAACCCTTTCACCACTATGGTTCTTTCATCATTTTTTTTTCATCCAAATATTTAGTCGAATAGGTACTATGGCGGAAGTCGGTTTTTAAAATGAAAAGTTATCTTATTTATATATTATTTATTTCCTTATTTATTTCATTTCAGGAGCTTACAGCTCAAAGTTAAAGTAAATTCTTTCTTGTTTCAAACCATCATCAACCATCATACACTACACTACCCACCATAACTTTTTGTTTTCCATCTAATAACTAAAAATAAATCACTGTCCAGGACGTCACCCTTACCACGGCTATGGCGGTCCACCGCCTCACTTCCCCCCCGGTCCTCCTCACATGTTTCCCCACGGCGGCGCCCCCGGGGTAATGTACTACCCCGTGCACCCCGCCTATTTCTATCCCTACCCCGCCCCGCCAGACAACTCGGTCCAAGTCGTCGAGAATGCAGAACCAGCTGAGATCGTCCCGGAACTTCCCGGCGAGACCGTAGAGCTGCCGTGGAGTAAGTGGTAAACGGGACCTTTTTAACGAGCATGGAAATTACACCTTTTGCATTAACAACTGGGCCTCTAGTTTTTGGGTTAGCCTATTGGGGTTCATTGGAAAGTGTTCTATCTCTATCTGTCTAGCTTCGCATATCAGTGATTTTTCTTTGGATAGTATAATATATTATTTACATAATAATTATATATTTTTATATGTCATTATAATATTTTTGATATATTTAAGATGATGTTTTGAATAGAGAAGTTTTCTTAATTCAACTTGTGATAAAACTCACTGAAAACTAAAAAGTACCTACCTAGGTAAGACTATAAGCATTTAATGTTTTTAAAAACATTAATCACTATTAATTCCAATGAATTCCAACTTATCTATTTAATCTAATCCACGGTTTGGTATGTAGGTCTAGGTAGATAGATACCTACTTGTGATAAAAAATTATATCTAAATACCTATGCCAAAACAAGTACCGAATGTTCCTATTTTTAACATTATTTGTACGAGACATTTATTTGAATTCAAGATTGTAGTTTATTCGGAACTAGAGTATTCAGCAATTCTTTTAAATAAGGTAGTAGTTACCACTGTGTTTGGTGGTGATGCCCACGTATTTAAGGTTCTTTAGGGTAGAAGGGTGTATTCATTCGAAGCACTCTTGTTGCGGATCTTTTGGTTAGGTTTTTTTATGGGTGGGGCTAATCGGAAGGTGTAATTTCCCTTGCAGCTTGGTTTTATCGTTCGCCGATGTCTGGCCAATCCTCTTTATGGTTCCTCTTCCCTCCCTTGACCCTGTCTTTGTGGTAAGATGAAGATTTCGTTTCAAAATTGCACACAATCCATACAGAGTTTTGGCCGTAGCTTCATGTGTTGTAAAAATATGCCTATTTGTGTTATCAAGTCCCAAATCATGTATCTACTTAATTAATTAATATTTAATAGTTATTATTTATCATCACTCTTTTTACCACAAAGACCGTCCTTCTTGACGTCTTTATTTCAGTTGCAAACTCGTATTCCACTCTCATCGACTGTTTTTTGTTCATCTATCATGTATTCATGAGAATGTATGGTTAAATTCAAGGTTTTTAATTCTAATATGCTGTTTTTTTATATGGCAAGCAAACTAGCATATGGCCCATGACTAAGATAGTAGCTACCGTATGGACGCCTGCAACACCAGAGGCGTCACACGCACGCTGCCGACCCTGAGACATAAAGATGAGAAGTCTCCTGTGCCTGTAATTTTACCGGCACCCGTACCCTTCAAACTGAAACACAGCAATGCGAGCACTTAAGCTTGGTGGCAGAAATAGGTACGGTGGTAGTACTTCCCCGGACGAACTCTTTCACTAGAAGTTCTAGGTATACTACTAACAAATGCTGTTATGGTCTAGGCAACAATTTGACTAGGTATTATACCTACTCATTTTGTCTACTTTTCTACCTATACAAATTTTCAGGATTTCTAAGTCTGTTTATGGGAAGTATTTTATATTCTTACCACAGAGTAGGGAATTCTAACACTCATGTCATAACACTTCCAGGCACATACAAGTGGGTCCCAGCATGTCTGAGCCAGCATAGCATCCCACCCGGCGCCCTGCGCGTTGGCACCGACGCTGACGGAGAGGAGATTTACGCGGGCAGGGCACCGCATGAGGGCGACATACTCCCTGCCAAGGTCATTCCCTCCAAGAATGCCTGCTACGTCTCCTTCGGGGGAGAGGAGCTCCTGAAAGATCAGTTTGAGGTCAGTCTCATAGTACTCTATGTTTTATGTGTTGGGTTTCTCTAGAAATTAGCTTATTGTAAGCATTCCGAACATGACAGGGAAAAAAGGCGTGTGTTTACGCCCAGAAGGAGTAGGCAGAGCCTCATTTTACCGTGAGTTGCACAATCGCAGGAATATAGACGTGACAAGTGGTGACCTCATCGCCGCCATTGCTTTCTACGACCAAATCGGCTGACACTTTCTTCCAGTAATAAATACTCCTAAATAAGCCAGCAATATCTTGAACTAAAGGATATTGCAGGAAAAACATGGACAAGGATAGCGAGAGATAGAGAAGAGTGGAAGAGGTTGGAGGAGGCCTTTGCCAAAAAAAGGCAAACAGGTAACGATGTCGATGTCGCAGTGTAAATTATTGTAAAATATGTAATATTATCTGAAATAAAGGCTTAAAAATAAAATAAAATAAGCCCGCAGCCATAGGACAAATCTTATACCAACGAAAATTGCCCAACAAGTCCGGTCCGGGACAGGTTGCACGCCATTTGAACACATCTACAACCGTAGACCCATACCTATCCAACCAAAGCCATTCCAAACAAAACCAGCAACCAATTACCTATCGCATCCCTCCTCTCTACATACTGGGTTTGATCCCGGATTTGAGTAGAGCGAAACTCTACTCGAAAAATATTTTTAATTTATTTGAGTAAAAGTACCGGAACCGACACCGTGACCGTTAACCGTGGTAGTCTTGAATGAATAGGACTCCTCCAACTCCTCCTGTGAATGTCGTAAAAGTCGACCAAGGGATTGCGACAGGGACACCAAATTGCGATCACCAATCCGCCTGCCAAGCGTGGTAATTATGGCAAGTCCAAGTAGCGCGCTATGCATGCTATTGGGGGAGGCCTCATCCAGCAGTGGATGTCTACCGGCTGAAAAAGAGAAGTGCCGGAACAAGCATAGGGCCCGCCTTCCAGGTAACGTCCATTTATGACGCGTTCTTCGTGGCATTGCACTGCGCTCGCCACCTGAGATATAAAGATGAAAAGATGCTTGTAATTTCACCGGCATGCCCTTTAAACCGGAACAAAGCAATACTCTTTTTACTACTTGGCGGCAGAAATAGATACAGTGGTAGTAATTCCCCGGACGAAATATTTCTCAATTTCTCTAATAATAACAAAACAGAGGCCCACTTTTCTTAGTTATTTTAAAACTACACTGAAAGTTGACCAAATCGAGACTTAATTGTGGATTGACAGAAAGTTGGTATTCTACTCTCACATTATATATCTATATACCGAGTATAGGATAGTTATATTATCATTGAAAAGAGTAAAGAAAGACTCCCAACTATTTAAGCTAAAATTCTAGAAAAACTTTGAACTGTTTAAAGTTTCGGTCACATTTCGATTTAATCATACTACCTACCGTGTTAAATTTTAAGTTAGGAGAATATAGCATTTAAGACATCGATACTAAATCGGAACGTGATCCGAACTTTATTTTGACTAATTTTTATTACGAGAATTGGGCCTCTGTTTGCTGATCAAATGTAAAAAGACTCATCTCAATTTCTAACAAAATAAATTGTTAAAAATGTTTGTACGTTGGTTTCCAGGTACTTGTGCCATCGATGTTCTCATGGCAGTTCTCTACGGGTGGCGCAGTGCCACCAGGCGCTGTGGAGGCTGGGGTCACTTCTGATGGAGAGAAGCTATACTATGGCAGGGTCACACACGATGGCTGCACCACTCCTGGCAAGGTAACTACCCACTTTACTTTGCAGAATGGCCGAGTTGTAGGATTTAAATGGTAACGAGTACCGAACGAAACCTTATGTCATCGTAGGGAACTGTTTTTGAACGGAGTGAGAGGAACGATTCTCTCTCTTGAACTTTGCGTACTCTGGTGCAAATGTGGTGTGAAGGAATTTAACTAAATTATGGTGTTAAAGACAATTATATTGAAGTAATTTGCTGCCAAAAGCCTGTTTGTTTCATTGATCAATCCCACAATTGTGGAATTTCCACAATCGTCTGGTGCAACAGTTACATAGCAGTAGATCTCCTTCTGAAAGAGTTCGAGGGAAAGAATCTATGGTCAATCAGCATTCCCCTATTCACTGAGGCTGAGTTCAGGTTCAGAATGAGAAGACGCAGCCAATTCTGAGTCAGAAGTTGAAGAGTGCATCAAGTTTGAGGTCCTACGAACCCCGGCAGTGTTCGTTGCAGCTCTGTGTGCAGCTGCATAGGTCAGCAGCCTTTAGAGGCAGTTTCCGCTAACGAAATGCTGGA
The DNA here is from genome assembly GCA_951392215.1 of Epirrita christyi. NCBI lineage: Eukaryota > Metazoa > Arthropoda > Insecta > Lepidoptera > Geometridae > Epirrita > Epirrita christyi. The sequence continues at coordinate 3,329,392 of OX595842.1, read as the reverse complement.
ATAATATTCCACCGCCAATAAGGAACCTGCAAAATGTTCTAGGGTTTAGGCAGAACCTTAAAAAATACCTACTTAATTGGCAAAGGGAGCAGGAACTCCTCAAGAATGATACGAGTGCTATATAACTATATAATTTAATATTTGTTTTTTATCTACTTATAATTATTATATCTGTTTTACTTATTATTGTTTATTGTGTATAATTTGACTTATATATTATTTATTTACTTTCATTCTATTTCTTTTTTTTTTAACTTTATTGTTTTTATGTTTTATTTCGTGTTTCATTGTGTCCGTGACTTTTTTTGACGAAATTATTATATTGTTAGCAAAATGGCTCCAACGGAAGACCAGCGTAGGTTGTTTACATCCTGCATATGCTGAGTTGGGGCCTTTTTGCAACAACATTTTTTATTTCATTTTATTTTTTGTTTTGTGTAACTGTTTGCTAAATTGTATATATAATGTTGTTGCAAATAAAATTTATTCTATTCTATTCTATTCTAATTCAAATAAAAAGAAAACTCAGACAGCAGAAAATTTTAAAATCTCTACGTTTATCCGACGCATGGATTACTGTATATACTAAATGGAAATGAGTAAAGCAACAATGGAGACAATTTTGGCAGCCTTAGCGCTGTCCAAATCTTTTGAAACTTGAAAGTAGGAATATTTAGGCCAAGAAGTTTCCCCTATTCAAGTTTCATAAGATTTAGATAGCACCAAGGCAAAATGATCTCCATGATTGCGTTCCTCATTGTTATTTGATACTGTATGATGACAATGATCTTGGATTGTTTTTTTTTTCAGATCCAGGCAAGTCACGAGACATGCTACTATCCCTTCGACGGCGAAGAGAAGAGCTCCGCCGAGTACGAGGTTCTCGTACTTCTGTAAGAGTTCAGCCGTGTCCTACTGACGGCAACCATAAACAACATTTACATCACGAAATCAGAGAGTGTGAAGCCAATAATTTAGAATCACGAAAGTTGAGTAAATCATTAACAATCAGCCTTAGAAGTCCACTCATAGACATAGGCCTCGTCCATATAATATAATGCATATATACACGTGAAGAACAAACATCACCGTAGTTTATACGTACACACGTAGTATATAGCTCTCTCAACAGCAAGAATTGATTGATTTGACTGACATCAGTTTTGTCAATAGGTACAGTCCATAATAACGGTGTATGTAGAATAAATAATGCTAATGCATTTAGTGTTTGAATTTAATCGCACAATGAAAAGGCGCAGTTTTTAGAAATTATGGTAAATAAATGTATTTTTGTATGCAAATGGTATAATTTTATTTCTTCATCATCGTTGGCAGCCTTTCGACGTCCACTGTTGGGTGAGGCCTCCCTCATAGAATGCAATGAGGGGATTCGTCATATCACATGCTCGGCAGACGGATTGGTGATCGCAGTATTGGTGTTGAGTACTCAGGATGCTGGTGCCCATCCCCTGGTGTAATCCTATAGTCGGATTTTACGATCGTCGTGATGTGGATTCACGACACAGGGAATCCTATACCTATAGTGTGGGATCAGCAGGGCGATAAGATATAGAGCTCGCCAAAGAGATGGAGGGTGAAGGCACGCAACACTTTTGCCCTTGATCAAAGAACATCTGATAACATAGGTATAAATTAATACTCTGTGGTAGAGCTTCAGAAGGATCTTATGTAATCAGTAATCATTTATTTTGCACCATGTAGGTATATTATTATGAACCTAATGTTATCGCAACTAACTTTGATGAAGAATCAAAGGCAACTAACATAATATAACATAAACACCTAATAGTCACAAACATAGTCCTGCAGGGCGATTCTAAAACGTCGGAAACGTTTCCGATCTGATTCGTTAGTTTTTCATTTCGATGTGGTAAGTAACTAAAACAATTTTCTTTAGTAAAACACAGTAATATACAATATGTATTATTTTTTACTGTTTTATTAGAGAAAATTGTTTCAGTTACTTTCCACATCGAAATGAAAAGCTAACGAATCCGAACGGAAACGTTTCCGACGTTTTAGAATCGCCCTGCAGGACTATGTTTGTGACTACCTATTAGGTGTTTATGTTATATTATGTTAGTTGCCTTTGATTCTTCATCAAAGTTAGTTGTGATAACATAAGGTTCATAATAATATACCTACATGGTGCAAAATAAATGATTACTGATTACATAAGATCCTTCTGAAGCTCTACCACAGAGTATTAATTTATACCTATGTTATCAGATGTTCTATGATCAAGGGGAAAAGTGTGGCGTGCCTTCTCCCTCCATCTTTTTGGCGACCTCTATGGCGCGGCGGGTGAAGGTTCGCCTGCGACGCAGGAGGTTGCGGGTTCGATTCCCGCCTCTAAACAAATATTTTTACGATCTGCAGATATATTTGTTCTGGGTTTTTTCTATGTATAATAAAAAATATCTTTCTATGTAATGTATTGTATTAAGTATATCGGTTATCTAGTACCCATAACACAAGCTCTGCTTAGTTTGGGCCCAGATAATATTGTGTGAAATGTCCAGCAATTATTTATTTAACAAAATTCCTGAAATCCCCTTTATTACGTACGTTTGATAGCATCTCCATCAGCGATAAATAAAATAACCAAAACATCTTACTCTAGCAAACAGCGCCGCCATTTTATGGCCGCTACGTGACGCTCATCATTACCGTAACGTGTTTTTAAAGAACCCTGGGTGTAGTGCGTAGTAAACATTAACTTCTATCTATCTTGACAAAAGCAAGATGAGCATTACAACGAGGCCCTCAGTCGTCCGTCGGCCAGCGTGCGTATCGATCTTATTCTAGGTACCTACCTACTTGTAAACCGGTTGTTTGTGATCAGTGAAACAAAATCGACCATGAAGGCTGTGCTGTCTTTTTTCGTGCTTTGTAAGTTACCTTTTTTTATTAATACGAAAATTACTTACCCTCTTAATTCATAATAAATTTTATAACAATTGATAGCTAAAATATCGTTTGTTTTTTGTTTGTTTTGGTGTATGTTATTTTATATCAGAGAAAAAAAAACAAAAGCTATTTTAATCAAAAAAATATTATGAATAAGGGAGTAATTCTTTACAATTAATTTGATTGGGTTCTAATAAACCTCACAAACTCCAACCGAGCTATCATACCATCGTCGACCTTCTTCGTTCATATGTGAGTATGGTTGTTTGGAAGAAATCTCTCCTAAGCGATACCGCGCAGTGTACTTTTAATTCTCATGTTAATTTTTTGTTTATTTTTTTAATGTTAAAGTCAGGTGTACTTTAACGTATTTTCTAATAATTAGCTGTAAGACATAAAGCTGCAAAAGTATCTGAAGAAAATCAGTCTAGCTGTAACCTAACTACATCTGTGATGAGACGGATCTTTTTGATTGCGTATTTAGAATGGCAATGCCCCGCATACAACCCATAGCGTGCTATGGGTTGTATGCGGGGGTTGTACGCTGTGCATCATGCTATAAGGGAGGCCTCGTCCAGCAGTGGATGTCTGCTGAAGACGCTTCTGCTTCTAATAAAGAAGATACATAAAGGGTCCATTTTTAACAACAAATAATCATCTCTTGGTTTAAGCCTTTGGCGCGGTGGTAACTGAAATGGAAAGAGGGTGCTTCATGACTGGTTTCTACTTGGAGCTGGGTTGTACGCCTGTACCGTCTGAAGATACCTCCTGCCCAGTCGCGTTCAAATGCCTCGACCTGCATCCTGATCCTAACATGTGCTACTACAGGTAATTTTTTTTTCTACTTTGCTAGCAAACAATCATACGGCCCATCTGATGGAAAGTAGCCTGCAAAACCAGAGGCATCACACGCGCGCTGCCGACCCTGAGGCATAAAGATGAAAAATCTCATGTACCTGTAATTTCACCGGCATCCGTACCCTTCAAACCGAAACACAGCAATGCGAGCACTACTGCTTGGTGGCAGAAATAGGTACGGTGGTAGTAATTCCTCGGACGAACTCTTTTACAAGAAGTTCTACTGCAAACAAAATGAAAACTTCATGTATAAAGACTTTACTTGACTAAACTAACATCGAAACCTCGGGAATATAAATATAAATAAGCACAAGCGATAGTCCCGTCTAAATCAATAAATTATAGACTACATAGTGCTCAACCCCCTCTGTCCCAGATGTACCATTGAGTTGTACCATTGATGGTACACCACCCATAGTGATGAGCACTTTTCCATGGCATGTATGATGGCATATATGGGAATAAATCCCAACTGCCTCCAGTGAGGAGGCTATGGAAAGCGGACGTGGAGTCTATAGAGACGTAGAGCAAACGTCGATTTTTAACAGCAATACAACAACACAGTTTTCACACCACCTGCTCGACAATGTCCAATTACAAATCATGCAACCTCAACGTAAAGTAAAGCATTGTCTCTCTAGGGATATAAAGTTGTATGAAACTCCCTAGGGATTAAAGTGATTTGAATTTGGAACGTCAAATTCGTGAGGAAACTCGTGGGAAGTAAAAAAAAGCCTATATGGCATTGTAAAAAGGTTTTTTCGAAAATCGAACTGGCCACCAAAAGCAGAACTCAAAAAAAAAAGAAAAAGGTGCGTTTACAAAGATCTTTTGTTTCACATGACATTTTTTATTGAAAATCTAGATTATGAAAATCACAGCACCAAACGCGCACAGCGTGTTTGGTGCTGTGATTTTCAGTAAATTTTATTGCAATATTCATGTTGATAAAAAATTACAAACAATAGTGATTCTACTCCAAAGTTTATCAAAATAGACGCTTTAGAGATTATTGATAATCTACTATCGCAAAAATCAAAACAAGCCCTGGCGTTTTATTGTCTCGCAGAAAGTGTGAAAAGTTGAGTATGCTCCTCTAGAATAAAGCCTGTCTTCGTCTTGGGCAGCTTGAACCCCTCGTTTCACTCAGGACTCTATATGACTCCCTCGCTACTAGAGTCCCTCGTTACGCTCAGGGTTCAATATGCCACCCGCGACATAAGACACTGCTTTATTCCCATAGTGCATAATCTACTATTACTCAATTTCTTAAAATCCCGATTTTGGCAACAAATACCTTTTTAAGTAAGTTACAAATGAGTCGCTTTGCCCTTGCTGAATACGGAGAAGTCACAAAGCCAAATAAGTGCAAAAACGGAGGCTGCGACCTCTCGAGACGCGATTGGGAAATACACTGACCTTCCACTTCTTATACGTATACCACAAAGCGCTTTTTATGTAAGGTATTCAATGAAATTTCGTTGTTAAAAATTTAACAACCATGACGAAGCTAATGTTATTCACTTCCTTAAAGAGAGTTTACATTTAAGTGTTAAGTACCTATTGTACGTTAGTAGAAACCATCATCGAAAAAAAATTATAGAGATACCATCGTGTTTTTACGACCTCCGTGGCGCGGCGGACGAGTAGCTGACTTAGACACAAGAGGGTGCGGGTTCGATTCCCGCTACGTGACAAATGTTTGCATGATCTGTAAATGTTTGTTCCGGGTCTGGGTGTACCATACCATCAGTAACCTACTATAGTCGTAGTTCCTGATAATGAGTCGTTCGTCATTGACGACACAGGGAATCCTAGTGTGAGATCAAAAGAAAAATATCTCACAAGATCCACTATGGATCTGGACAATGGATCCACTGAGATTGAACGATCAGACTTCGTATGTGACTGTAGGGTGTTATTTTATGTTCTGTTATGTGTAACATATAACAAAGAGATTCATTTTAGAAGTGTGTTGAATAACAGCGCTATACCGGCGTCATGTCATTTTTGTGATACCTACCTATCATGATCACAGCATTAGAGTCTTTGGAACATGGTGTGTACAACATTTAAAGACACATTCAATTTTTAAAAAAAAAATTTAAATAAACAAATAAATTTAAATTTAATCAATTCCAGAGGCGAAGCGTACGGTAACCTTACAGCGATACCCCAGAACCGAATCTTGGCGCCATGTTCCCAAGCCTGCAGTTGCAGCGTTAATAGCAAGCCGGAGATCAACTGCGCTTCTGTAGACTGTGTTGAGACCTTCGACAGTGACAGTCAGGAGCAGTGTATAAACATTTTCGAACTGGAATCCTGCTGCAGCACTGACAATGTCTGTGGTAAGCTTTCACATTCACTTCAGGGAATCAGATCATTCATTTCGTCGAAACCTGCTGGTGATTCCGCACCAACATATCGGTACGTGAAAATTTCCCGTTTTTACAAAATGAATGATATAATTCACGAAAGTTACTTCAGATCATTCTTCAGATTCTTGTTTAGAGAATTGAACATCAATACGTAAAGACGTTTCAGTATTCTTTTTAAAAGCTTTTATTTAACTTGCAATGTTATGTATAGGTATGTTTCCGGGTGAAATCTTGAAATTGAGTTTTGAACCAATTCCACCCAACCAACAATGTCAAGTTTGATGTTTTATGCGGAACTAGGTGGGTTATTCCTGAAATCCCCTTTAGAAATCCCCTTTAAGGGGATTTCTGGAAAGTGGACAGTCGTCCTCTACTTAATTGACTGAATTACTTAATTGAGGGTTTTCCGAAAATACCCCTAAAAGATGCCTACATAGAATAAATAAACTCTCATGGTACCTACCTACCTAAGCGCAGACGAAGTCACAGTCATGGAAGAGCTAGTTCGTAGGTATAAGAAATGTTATGTTAACAACTACATATTATGATCCCGCACAATAGATTGGACCACAACACAACACCGTTACTTATCATGACAATATCGTCATGCCTTGTTTTATAGTAATGAATGGTGTATTGTTTTTGACGACCTACCATAAAGTTCCTCATATGTAAGAAAAGGTGATTCATAATGACCTCATTATTTCTAATGACTTCCATAATCGGAAGTGCCTGATCAAATAAATTCGCCAAGTCCGAGCCAAACTCGCGCTACAAGAGTTTCTCTTTCGATAACTTTAGGTACCTATATTTTGCGCTCCCTAGTCAGCACTGCATCTTCTTTTTAACCGACATCAAAAAAAGGAGAAGGTTCTCAATTCGGTTATTTTTTTTATGTTTGTTGCCTCAATTCGCTACGCCATGGTACGCCCGTCGCCGTATGGCCGTCGTTTATAAACCGATATGGAAAATTATTTTTTTATTTGAATAGATATACTTCCAGATTGGTCCCATCTTTTTCAGAATCAAGTTCTGATGATGGAATCCATGAGGAATTGAGGAAACTCCTCAAATATTGTAGGCATACCTAGAGCGATTTCGATATTTTCAGCAACAAATCAAGCATTTGCATTCAGAAAGTATCATATTATAACCACCACTATGGTTTTTTCATAATTTTTCTTTCATCCAGATATTTAGTCGAATACAATGGCGGAAGTCGGTTTATTTAATGAAAAGTTATTTTAAGAAGATTTCTTGTTAGAAATCTTCGTCAAACAAGAAATCTTTTTAAAAAAGATCAAACAAAAAGGAAAACATCTGATCGACTCTATTTTAAAGGGATGATTTTGATGGCCTTGGTTTGTCCGGCCTAAAAATAAACCCCTCCATCTCCCGAGGTCTTAAAAACCTTACTAAGGGATTACCATGGGCAGCAGCATCCGCCTGAGTACTAAACACCAAACTGCGATCACTAATTCGCCTGCCAAGCGTGGTATGGCAAATCCCCCCATTGTATTCAATGGGAGAGACCTTGTCCAGTGAACGTGATGATCCAGGCTGGTGATGATTGAGATAGGTTTTTGTTCTAGAACCTGCAATATTTCTATTTTCTGATGTTATTCTTGTTTTATTCATTTTCACGTTTCTAATACTTTCTTGCTTTTTTTTACCTTGAATTTGGACTAATTTCTTATGTTAGAGTAAGTTGTCTGTCTCATTTTATTTACATAAGTATTTTTGGTTCTTATTCAATTCAATTCAATATATTTTTATTCCAAAGGCCGTAGACAAAGTAACATTCTAATAGCGATAACGCCAGTAGAAAAGTCCAAAATGTATGGGTTTGACGTTAGCTATCGATATGTCACGTGGTCTTTTGTATTGAATTACGACTGTAGAAATGGAATCGCTTCGAAGCGAATGCCGCTTGGCTAGGCCTTCAGAAGATACAAAAGTACACTTGGATATGTCAAAATTTTACAAATATTTGGTGCATGCTATGCATAAATTGTTTAATGTATTTAAACAATTTATAAAACTTAAATACAATAAGGTGTATACTTAGTCATAATATAGAAATATGTTAAACATTTTGTTTGAAATTCATCAGCAAAAGCTTCGTCAAGAGTATAGAATGATTTGTCTATCAACAACCTTCTCACTATGAATGATGTCTGCTGATGTCTGTATGATCTAAATTTTGCAGATTATATGCTAGTTTGTTAAACAACTTAATGCTTATGCATAAATAACTATTACCCATTTCTATTACCTACCCTATTAACCTTGCATCATCAGTTTTCTTAAAGTATGTTCCATAATGTAATTCCCAGGCAAAGACGCAATAGCTGAACTGAAGACCTGCGACGTGGACGGTGAGACCTACTATGAGGGCCAGCAGATGGAACCGATGAACTCAGGACAGATTTGCATTTGCTCTGCCGACTGGAACGATAATCAGGAGAATTCGACTCTATGTAGAGACATCAACTGCGGGCTAGAACTCCATCACCAGAATGAGATAATGGGCAAATGCGCGCCTATCTTCTACGGAAATAGAATCTGCCCAAACGAATTTCAGTGCCGTAAGTAACCCAACGACTGTCTAAAAAAAGGTGGGGTTAAGTTTTTCGGGTGTTTGTATGTTTTAATGTTATATCAGTGCCTGAAGTCTAAACTGCTTGATGGGTTGTGATTAATGAGGTGTCATTGGATAAAAGGATATTTTGCAGAACAAGCAAACATTTGTCCCACAACGGGAATCGAACCCGCATCTTTTGCGTCTCAGCCGGCTGCTCGCCTGCCGCGTCATAAAGGTCGTGTCACATCACGTCACTTACCTAGGATTTATTAATTAAAGGCGTAGATAGATGCCAACTAGAGGTTTTCTCCATGTATTAACTCTTCTTTGATGAGTGAATATAAATGTACAAAAAAATATATGTTGCTTATTAGACATTAAAGTCATAAACTATAATTTGAACGATTTCAATAATTCTGATTATGTTATCCTCTATCCTCTATATAAAAATCAATTGCTGTTCGTTTGTCTCGCTAAAACTCGAGAACGGCTGGGCAGATTTATTTGATTTTGGCTTTGTTGTGTTCATAATTGTCACGGGAAGGTCTAAATGTACCGGGACCACCGGGAACACTGGGACCACGAGAACGAATTCGCGCGCGGGCCGCTAGTTAATTATATTGAAAATTTGTAACTAAATATTTGTCAAGGTTTTTTTCACAGTTTTTTTCAATTGGCTAGTCAAACTAATCAAATCAAATCAAAATAGTTTTGATCATTGAAATCACAAGGATCATTTTTAATCGTCTTAAAAACTAAAATTAATTGTGTTCCGACGCGGCCAAGCCTAGAAGAATCAGGCAACAAACACGGCTTGGCTTACTTTGATGATCCGTCTTACCACTAGGTAGAAAGCGCCTGTGTGGTGCCTCAAAGTAGGGAGTTGCTGATACATGTAAATGAGAACTTAATAATTTGTTGCTGCAAATCTTTGTTTCCCGTTATTTTTCTGTTATATTTGACCATAAATACTTTCATTTTCAGCAACCAAAGATTCAAAGATTATCCGTGGACTGAACATCCGCAACAACGAGGCGCAGTGCATGTTCGGCGACGCCACACTATGGGTTGGTGACGAAGTCTCATTCAACGACAAATGCATGGTTTGCACGTGTAATATACCACCATTCGTGTCCTGCAAAAGGAAGAATGATTGTGATGAGGAACCTAAGATTTAATAATATAATGTAATCTAAAATCTAATCAAAAAAATCTGATCGTATGATTTTCGCTGCCACTGACTGAACTCTCTTGATTACATTAAAGAGAGCCTTCACCCAGCGACTTCGTTTAAGTTATCATTTTATTTTTCTTTGCATGGTAATACCATGGGTTTGTAAATCCATGGGTTGTCAGACTATAGGCGACACTGTGAAGGCGACAGTGGTGTCGATTCTGTTGTTCATCGCTCTAAACTTAAACTAAAAAAAATGCCTAATTTAGTGTAGGAAATCCTAAGCTTCTATTATTATATTCAATTATTGAATCAATTATTTATTAAAATTCTATATTCACGCTACCTAAGCTAAATTCGAAACGTCAGGACAAAATTTAGTTTATAGAGTTGCAGCATTTGTTGTACCTAGTACGTAGTTGTAGAAATATAAAGATAAAAATAAAGAAATTAATGGTGATTAGAAAAACTCTTTTATTTACCTTTTATTTATTCAATTGATACCTACTGTTTTTATTTACAAACTCACTGCTAACTAGCTCTAAAAAAATATAGATACATTTGCAAATTAACTTGAGCATAAAATGAATGTGCCGCATTTACAACCTACGTATATAATCTGTGCTAAAGCCTGCAAGGTGATATGAAAGTACTCAGGTGGATAAGTAATAGTACACAGTTGTAACAGGCGCTTTCAGATGTATAAGAAGGATTATTAAAATTACAGCCGAATTTGTTGCCCTGTTTCTTCTAGGTTTGGTAGCGTTGGAACAGAAGTAATTTTACCAATTTGGTTGTCCAACGCTACCAAACCTAGAAGAAACAGGGCAACAAACTCGGCTTAGCTTTTTTTTAATGAACCTACTTATACCTCTAGGTGGAAAACTCCTGTGTGTACCTACTATTGATTATAGAAGCTATCATATCTGCACAGACATCATTTGGAATGAGCAAACACCACTGAGGTGTATGCCATGATAGAACGAATGCAAGTTTTGTAAAGCTTACCTTACTTCAAAGTGATACTTTTCTTGCATGATCGGGATTCATCGGTGCATAAGACTGTAAAGGCAAAGCTGTGCAAGGCTGTGTCGTCCGCGAATAGGAAGATTTTCATTTTGTACTGGGAGCGCGGTATACAGTTTGAATAAGAACGGGGCGAGTACAGAGCCCTGAGGGACTCCAGCTCTGATGGGATGAGGGTTATAGAGCGTACCCTCCACGCGATAGCAAAAGCTACTATCTCGTAAGATGTGCAAAAGTCTGTCTGGCACTCCGAATTTTGAAAGCTAACTAGATCAAGCCATTGTGCCAGATTTTGTCACTGTCTACTTTGAAAAAGATAGCTCCTGTACCTGCCAACCAAGTTTTACTGAATATAATACAAGACGAATGAAACCAAGAATTTAGATTTTGAAAATGAGTTGTTTTTTGTCGATTTACATTGATTAAGTAAATGTTAAAATAAATAATAATATAGTGATATGTGGACTTTGAGTATGTGCACAAAGTACGGAGAGATCTATGCTTGGAGTTTCACACGTTATAGAACCCGAAACGAGGACATCTGCAGAAGATCCAAGATCACATACATACATACCTATTTCAGAATTTAGTAGGTAAGTTGAAGTGGCAATAGGCAGGCCATTATAGCTCACTGAACCGACAACCGTTGAGGAATAAAGGTTTTCGAATGATGACCACGAACCGGACGATGCAGGGACATTTTAAAGATAGCAGGAAGTCGGTGGATGGAGACGGGTCAACACCAGTCGTCATGGCATTCTATGAGGGAGACCTATATAGGTACAAAATAAAAAAAAATACAAAATATTTTATTTTACAAAAATAATAGTAGGTATGCTAAGTATATGACTAGGTACTTATCTAATGGGCTTCGTACTGTATCAAGCCTGTACCGCCGATACCCAAACTGGGATTGGCAAAAAAGTTTGAATAAGAAAACAGTTTGTCTATGCTATATATACTATATATATATATATATATATATATATATATATATATATATATATATATATATATGCTATATACTATTTTATACAAACAGATAACTGTAAAAATTATGTTCAAACAGTACAAAAAAAAGGGCAAAGGAGAGATAATTATTTGCGTGTAAGAATGAGTGGTGAGGATGAAAGGGTGCAATGTGATTGTGTACGCGTGTGTGTTCAGCATGTTCAGCATTGAATTTATAAATGCTGATAATGATGATGATGAAGTGTAGTATGAAGTAAACACGATTGCTACGTTGACAAAAGCAAGAAGAGCATTCGGCTTGCAGTCGTCAATCGGCCAGCGTACGTATCGATCGATCGCTTTATACTTGTAAATCGTTAGTTTGTGATTAGTGCAACAAAATCCACCATGAAGGCTGTGTATGTTTTCGTGCTCTGTAAGTAGACAATTTTCTATTAACTTATTTTTAACAAAGATTTTCAATCAAATGGTTCTTTATATGTATGTATGTTATTCTAAGGATAAGATTAAGCAAAAACGTATAAAAAAGTTTTTTCAAACAAAATATTATATTCAGGTTTCGTACCGAGTTTATTTAATTTGTCACTTATAATAACAATTCATCAGCTGTAATTTCAGCCGGCGGCGCTGAGTGGGCCAACATAGATAGAGGTTGCTTCATGACAGGATACTACTTGGAGCTGGGTTGTGCGCCTGTACTGTATGAAGATAGCTCCAACTGCCCGGTCGCGTTCAAATGCCCCGACCTGCATCCTGATCCAACTATGTGCTACTACAGGTAAATTAAAAGACCATACACAAATACTTTACTACATTAGCATAGTCGAAACGTCGGAAAAAAAATAAGAATTGGCAAATACACGACAGGCCTATCTAAATAAGCAGTGGTAAATACGCAACAGACCCATCTAAATAAGCAGTGGTAAATACGCGATAGACCCTTCTAAATAAACAGTGGTAAATACACGATAGACCCGTCTTAATAAGCAGTGGTAAATACGCGATAGACCCTTCTAAATAAACAGTGGTAAATACACGATAGACCCGTCTTAATAAGCAGTGGTAAATACGCGATAGACCCTTCTAAATAAACAGTGGTAAATACACGATAGACCCGTCTTAATAAGCAGTGGTAAATAAGCGATAGACCCTTCTAAATAAACAGTGGTAAATACACGATAGACCCGTCTTAATAAGCAGTGGTAAGACAAGACCCCAAATAAGATAGTTTAGTTATACGTATTTTTGTTAGGCTTAATGAGATGTGAGTAGTTCTATTGTAAAATCTCAAGAATCTTGTTTTTAAATATGCTAGGACGCGTTACCGAGTTATCCATGGAGTTCAAATTCGAGATGAAGTATATGATGAAGTATTTGTTGTTGATATAGGTAATTATGACATAACACTATAGAAGTAGCTAAAATAAACAAGCCTATAGCTGATGAAAGCTGTCTTATCATACGAACTGCATATGCAGCGGAACTAAGTCTACCAGCTATTGCCACAATTTGTGGTACCTGCTGTAACCCTGCATCATTATTAAGCCCTAAGAAAATTGTAGAGTTTACACCTCTTTGGCACTCAAGCGCCAACTCATCGACATATTATGTGTCTTGTCCTGCGTCCCAACTTACCGACTAACTTTTTAACCACTATTAATTCCAGAGGAACAAAGTACCGTAACTATGCAGCGATACCGCAAATCCAAACCCTGGCTTCCTGTTCTCATGGTTGCAGTTGCATGGTCATAGGTACTACGCCGCAAATCGAATGCGCTTCTATGGACTGTGTGGTGCCTTTTGAAGGTAGCGATCAGACGTGCGTGACAACGTTCGAGCTTGACTCCTGCTGTAGCACTGGGACAGTCTGTGTGTCAAATTTAATCAATTTCCACGATAGTTTAATCGTCTGTCTTTCATCGACCATAACAATGTTTTTTATATCCTAATTGTAAAAGGGCGTCTTACTGTTGGCTAATACGGCCCCAGTAATGCCTCATAAAGGTCCAGCTTAAGCCTGTGTTTAAAAATAAATGACTGAAATAATAATTAATAATAGACGACCTCTGTGGCGTGGCGGGTGAGTAGCCTGCTTAGATGCAAGAGGTTGCGGGTTCGATTCCCACTGCGGGGCAAATATTTGTATGATCTGCACTGCAAAGGTGTTATGCTACCACGATACTCGTAGTTCTTGATACCCACGACACAGGAAATCATAGTGAGGGATCAAGACTACCTACGTATGTAACTGTTGAGTGTTATGTTATGTTTTATAATAATAATAATAATCTCTCAACACCCTTTAGCCGTCCGTGGCGAGCTGATCTGATGATGGAGACGTAAGGTGGACAACGGAGCTCTTGATGATTAATAGTAGCCTGGCAGTCATTTTCATTTTTAAACTTCATTTATTAGACATATCAAATCTTAACCTAAAACATTTCCAGAGTAAATTGAATAATAATAATGTAAAAATCATAAATTAAAAACTCGTAAATTAATCTTAAAGCGCTTATCTAATCTTATAAAGAAATATTTGCTAAATTTGGTACTTATTAAGAAACCCAGTTTACTAAATTAGTAGCCTGGCAATGCTTGAGCTCATTTTGATCTGCTCACGGTTCCGATCACTAATTTAATAAAAGCTTGTTGTTGTCTAACTTTATAACCAACTTTAAAAAAAAGTGAATATAAAGTTTTACGTGACCACCTTGTGATCATTCCCTACATATCGACGAAACAACAACTTTAAATCGGACTTACCAACGGGTCGTAAGCGTAAGCGTAGCTACGTACTTATTAGTTATTGTACTTATTAGTTTTGACGACCTCTGTGGCTCGGCGGTCGAGTAGCGAGTATGCGAGAGGTTGCGGACTCCATTCCCGCTGCGCAACAAATGTTTGTATAATCTGCGAATGTTTGTTCCAATTCTGGGTATTATGGTACCATGGTACTTGTAGTTCCTGATACCCACGACACAGGAAATCCTAGCGTGGGATCTGGACTACGTAGTGACCTAACCTAATTTAAACTATACGTCAAACGAATCCCAAAAAATAGGAGCTTACTAAGCTTACTAAGAAAAATATGGATTACTGAAACCTTATCGGCCTTATTACAGAACATGGACTAAATCTGAATTTAGTCCAGGCGTGCTAGTCTAGGATTAAATATCGACATTAGGCATATGCGACTTTAAATACGAAAGCAGATGGTTTGTTTTCCGAAATAAATTCTCGCGCTACTTCGCATTTTTCCAAAGTATCAAACTGACGGATAATGCCACAACACAATTGAGATGTCCAAATTCTTACCTCTAACAAGCAATCAACTATCAATTTATAGACCATTGCTAAACTAGGGGGCTGCCTGGTTTTAGATAAACCAGAGATAGTCCAAGCTATGTCATTTTTGGCATATCTAGCTCGAAAGTTGCTTCTGGAAAACAAACCATCTGCTTTTGTATTACAGTCGTATATACCCTAGGTCGTTATTTAAGCCTAGACTGGTAGTCCTGGTTTAAACCCAGACTAAGGGCATTTTTTATAATAACACCCTATAGGTTTTTTTTGACTTTTTTCTTATTTCACAAAAACTACTAAGTCCAAAAGTACCCCAATATCTGAACAATGATTACACTGACTGATTGAGCTAAAAACCTTACCTACAATTGTTATACTATCTACCCAACTACCAAACATGAAGATTAAAATAATCCACAAAAAGCATGTAGTAGGTAGTAACACTAAAACACGACTAAGCTGAAATAAAACAAGATATATATCAAAATGTTTTAGAGGAGGGCATTACCAACGGTTCTATATAGTACCTACGTAAAGGCCTCCGGAGGCCAATGACCTTTAAATTAGGTAGCGAAACTATTTCCAGGTCTTCATCCACCTCAATATTGAAATAAAATGAAATGAAATACATTTATTCAACATCACACAGATACCAGAACAAACAGGTAGAAATAAAGGAAAACATACAGAAATTACAAACAATGACACAAACTAACCATTACACATACATAATATTACAATAAACACAAGTTCTAATTAGTCCACTCTGCGCGATCTATTGGATAGGTATTAAATTTTCTTAAAATAAGTATGTTCCAATGTCCAGGCGAAAATGCAATAGCTGAACTGAAGACCTGCGATGTGGACGGTGAGACCTACTACGAGGGCCAGCAGATCGAACCAATAAACTCAGGACAGACCTGCATTTGCTCTGCCGACTGGAATGATAATCAGGAGAATTCTACTCTATGCAGGGACATCAACTGCGGGCTCGAACTCCATCACCAGAATGAGATAATGGAAAAATGCGCGCCTATCTTCTATATGGACGGAAGAAGAATCTGCCCCAACGGGTTTCAGTGCCGTTAGTATTTTTATTATTTTTCTATTATTCATTTTATTTTGAATAGCCCAAAATGCTAGTGTTACATTTTTCGGGTGCAAGTATGTTTGTATGTAGAATAGAATAGAATAGAATTTTATTTGCAACAACATAAGATACAATTTAGCAAACAGTATATAAAACAAAAAAATAAAATAAAAAATGTTGTTGCAAAAAGGCCCCAACTCAGCATTATGCAGGTTATAAACAACCTTCGCTGGTCTTCCGTTGGAGCCATTTTGCAAACAATATAACAAATTGGTAAAAAAAGTCAAATGTAAGTCTTCCTTTGGCACATTTGGTTTGGTAGCCAAACGACTGGATGATTTTTGATGAATTAGGATTCTTCTCAGCCTTGGGAGTGACATAGCAATTACTAATAAAATAATAACACATAATACCCAACAGTCAAATACATATAGTCCTGATACCACACTAGGATTCCCTGTGTCGTGGGTATCAGAAAGTACGAGTACCATGGTACCATGGTATTAACCCAGACCCGGAACAAATGTTTGCAGACCATGCAAGCATTTGTCCCGCAGCGGGAATCGAACCGGCACCCTACGCACCTAAGCCGCTTACTCACCCGCTGCGCCAAAGAGATCGTGTTCACACACTTGACGTCACTTACCCTACGAGCAATATTTGTATGTATAATATCCTACTAATATTATAAACGCGAAAGTTTGAGTATGGATGTTTGTTACTCTTTCACGTAAAAACTACTAAATGGATTTGAGTGAAATTTGGAATGGAGATACTTTACGCCCTGGATTAACACATAGGCTACTTTTCATCATCATCATCATCATCAATTTTCATCATTATTCACGCGGTTGAAACCGCGGGGCGCAACTAGTGTAATATAATATTTTGATCTCGAAAACGGCTCTTGATAAATTTTGCTATAGGGATTTTTGGAGGCAAAACATCGATTAAGCTAGGTTTAATTTGTGGGAAAACGCGTTTTTCCGAGTTTTCAAAGCAAAGCTCAACCGGTACTGATATACTACTTACTGATATAAATTAAACGAGCAATATATGTACTTACCTACAGTATCTATTTTGTGTGATCTCAAAAACGGTACATTTTTCTGCCGCCAAGCAGTAGTGCTTTGCATTGCTGTGTTTCGGTTTGAAGGGTACGGGTGCTAGTAAAATTATAGGAATTTGAGACTTTTCATCTTAGTCCCAAGGTTGGCAGCGCGCGTGTAATCTGGGTGTTGCAGGCGTCTCTATGGATGCTAACTAAATGGAGCCTATGCTATGCTAACTACTTTCCATAAGGTGGACCGTATGCTTGTTTGATTAAAAAGTTCGTAGTATAAAAAAAAGTTTTTTAAAAAGCTCTTACTTTCTTTGTAAAGGAGATTGGACAACATGGTATGGCTAAAGGTTCCAGAGGTTTGATATCAATTTTTGCCTGTAATAATAAAACCATCAATACTTTTACTTCTAGCAACCAATACATCAACAATCATCCGTGGACTGAATACCCGTAAGAAAGAGACGGAGTGCGTCTTCGGTGACAAACTGCTGTGGGTTACCGACGAGGTCTTATTTGACGAGAAATGCTTGGTTTGTAAGTGTAAAATACCACCATTCGTGTCATGCAGTAAAAATAATAATTGCTATGTGTATTGATATGGGTAGATAAAAAAGCATTATAATACGTCCGTCAGAATACAGCTATTGTCTGGTAACATGTGTTTCCTATATAATCCTCGAATCTTACACTATGAGGAAGCTAAGTTGTAACTTAATAAAAAATATAACAAAGCAGAATAATGTATTATTTTTCATTCAACAAATAACTGTAAAAGCGTACTGAAACTTTTTGTCCTTTGTTCGTGTCACAATGACTCAACACTCTAAATTTTAGAATTTTGAGGTTACTGAAAGTACCCTGAAGGTTTTGTATTTTCACGATTTCGATACAAATATTAGGCATTCATTTTGAAACATTTTTAATGCACTGAGCTTGATTTTTTAAGGCACTATAAGCTCGCAGACTTCTATTTGCTATAAATTTATTGAGGCACAAAACCTTAAAAAGAAGTCATCGCAAGAAATAAGAACCGAACCTGAATTTAATAATAAGAATTCTTAAACTGTTTTTCAAAAAAGATAACTAATATAATTATAAAAGTTGTTACTTTTTATTAAAACTTTTTTATTCTATATACTTAAATAATAAATTGAACTCTAATTAACAAAACACAGTTAAAGTAATTATCTTAATTAAAAAAGTAAAAGTTATATTCCTTAAATAACTTAAAAGATTACTAGGAATATTTTTGGTATAATCACAAAGTGTCTTTGCTTATCTTTATACCTACTTACCTATTTATAAATAAGGATAATTATTTACATTATGTAATACACAGCCTTGGGACTTTTTTACTTTTAATCTATGAGTAAACAATTTGTGACAACTTAGAATTTTAAAATATATCTTTAAACTTAAATAAAAGTAAACTTACAAATAACAAATATAATATAGGTTTAAACCTATATTATATTAGGATTAGTTGGTCAATGCTAATAAAAATAAATGCATTAAATTGGTGGCTTCTCTTTTTCTACCTTAAAATAACTTCTAATTAGCAGTATCGATATAAGTACTTTCCTTAAAATGACTCAAATAATACTGATTAGGTACAGAAGTTTCTTATTCATTATAAGAATAATCTCTACTTACACCTCTCATCCACGCATAGCAGAAACATTACACTCACATAATTACCATTAATTAGGTACCATTCGTCTGTTCTAGTGAGGCTAGAAATGCGTCTAAAATACATAATAATGGTCCACAGCGGCACAATACAAAATTGAGACCAATATTCATTACACATTACCTATTCTCCTTTACAGATGTTTCATTGTAAGATTTTCGTAGTAATTAATTTGGAATGATCGATATCAGATTTCTTTTCTAGTGTTAACTGAAACAGGCAAGTCCCATCTCGATCCTGAACACCTGGTCGTGCCGGCCGACGTCTCTGACTGCCACGTCCAGAAGGGGCAGTCTGCCGGACTTATCCGTTTCGTACTCAACGACGGTTTTCGCCCATTTTGGGCTCTTGTGCTGCAGAGAAAACTTACTTTAAAGAGCTGAACTGAAAGTTGGCCGAATCGAGACTGAATCGTGGAATTGACACAAAAGTTGGTATTCTGTTCCCTCATAATAACAATTTAGTCTACTTCGGTGGCTACCATTAGAGTAGGATAGTAATAATTATATATCATAGGAAAGAGTAAAGAGAGACTCCATCGAAAAAACTTTTAAGTTTCGGTCTCATTTCGATATAACCACAATATCGTTTTGTATTTAATGTTAGGAGAATACCATTTCTGACATTTAAGACATCGACACTAAATTTGAACGTGATCCGAACTTTAATTTGACTAATTTTTATTACGAGAAATGTTGGGCCTCTGACGAGCAACGGGCTTAGTGGCGCCCGATTGGCGTATTTGGTATTGGGAAAGGCCTTTCTGCCATTGGACTATTGTGGGCTGGTGATGATGGAGTAATATCACACTAACCTGACAGTCGTCCACTATGGCCTTGTAACGGAGCCTGTTGTTGGCCCGGGGAAGGATCTCCGCGTCGTTGTAAGCCAGCAGCTTGATTCCGCTTCGGTAGTTATTGGCTTGAGGGTCAAAGTAGCCGATGGTGTTGCGACAGTGGAAGGTTACTTGCTGGACTGCTTTGGTGGACATCAGTTGTAGGTAGGTGAGTTGGGTGTGATCGGCTTTGTAGTTGATCTATGCAAAGAGAAAGAAATTATTTATGTTCTTTTAAGCGTCCATTTAGTGGCCATCTAGCGGCTGATGAATTTTAAAAGAGTGTCGTAATGTCTATTGCTAAAAACATATTAGGGGGGGGGGGGGGAATAACTGTTCACCGTTCACGTACACTAGGGCGAGGCGATGCCATTACGATGCTGCTAAGTGTACGTTGCAGTATAGAGTTTCATACAAAAAATACTGAACGGCTCGAGTTGAGGCCATGTTATTAATCTGGTGCTGAGCTTGCCGGGTGTGCAAACTCTTAAGATAGAAACCGTGAATCCTTCTTCCATCTTACTCAGTAAGGCCTCTTTCTCATTCCCTCAGTGCGCAATGTCCTGGGTCTATATGAGTTTACCAGTTACAAGTTGATAGTGACAGTTGACAGTTGTATATTGACCGTGAATCCTTCTTCCATCTCGCTCAGCCAGATCAGACCTCTTTCTTCTTCCAGCTGTACGTGATGTTCTGGGATTATGTGGGTTTGCTAGTTACCAGATGCATACTGACCATAAATCCATCCTCCATCACGATCAGCCAGACCAGACCTCTTTCTACTTCCAAGCTATACGTGATGTTCTGGGTCTATGAGGGTTTGCCAGTTAACAGTGGCATACTGACCATGAATACTTCTTCCATCTCGCTCAGCCAGACCAGACCTATTTCTCCTTCCAGCTGTACGTGATGTTCTGGGTCTATGAGGGTTTGCCAGTTACCAGTGGCATACTGACCGTGAATCCTTCTTCCATCTCGCTCAGCCAGACCAGACCTCTTTCTCCTTCCCGCTGCGCGTGATGTCCTTGGACTATGTAGGTTTGCCAGTTACCAATTATATACTGACCGTGAATCCTTCTTCCATCTCGCTCAGCCAAGCCTCTTTCTCCTTTCCGCTGTACGTGATGTCCTGGGACTGCATCGGCTTGGGGTAGATGCAGCTGCTTCCAGACGTCATGTCGCAGTGAACCAGGATCGCATCGTTCATGTCTCCGCCGTTAGGGTCTATCCAGTATTGACCTGGAAATATCAAAATAGCAAATTTGAGTTTATGAATGGTCTAGTTCTGAAAACACTAATAATACATACTATTATTATTTATCTACTCACCACACTCACTTATTTATGTATATTAAATATTATACAGTAGGGTGGTAGTTTTGGTTTGGAGACAAGAGATAGAGAGAGAGAGATAGGGAGCGAGAGAAAGTGAGAGAAACAGAGAGAGATAGCTAAACCTCACATGTAATAAATAAGATTTTATTACACTTATAAATTAAAATTACTCCTGTTCCTGTATAGCTATGTTATCAGTTCAAACTAAGGTTACTCGTCTTTGATTCTGTTTACTTGCCACACTTGCTTTTAGTATAGATTAGGGGGCCACAAAAGGCCCCCTTCTCGATAAACCGTCATTTTTAAGGTTCAAGGAAGTTGGTGAATGGAGGCGCCTCAAGACCGATCGTCGTGGCATGCTATGAAAGAGACTTTTTTCCATCAGCGAACTTCAATAGTATTATGAAGAGCAAATAGTCAAGTTTCGCTAAGACTTGTTGTGCTTACCACTTTCGAAGTCAGGATGGTGAACTTTAATGTCTCCACAGGTCTTCGCCGGAGCGTCTTGAGATCCGTCAGGCTTGAGGAACTTGTCTAGTGAAATCTTGAGTCTCTCATACGCCTTCATGACGATTTCTTTGCGTTCGGCGGCTGACATGTCCTCCTTGAAGAATCGTGGTGGTAGCGAGTTGGGGTCGTCGCCGAGTGGATCCGGCCCTTTCACTGAACCTACAAGGGAAAATTTGTCTCCATTATTATTTATCAAAGCTTACAAATTGGTTTCTTAAAAAAAAATTCTGGAAAAATCTGATCATGATAAAGACGCGAATCGATTAATACATATCATAATATCTACCTACCTTGTTGTAACATAGCAGCGATAGCAGCAGCATCATAAGCCAGTCCTTCACCAGGGGGCCCGGCAGGTCCTGGGGGTCCTGACGGACCAGGGGGTCCGTGACGACCAGCCTCGCCTGCAGGTCCGCGTCCTCCTTGGGGTCCAGCCGGTCCTTGTGGCCCCGGACTGCCATCGCGGCCAGGGGTACCTGACAATATACGGAAAAGCTGTGGATAGGGGGATTGAGGCTGGCCATTGGATGGCTAAGTTATGAATTAATTGAATCCAGATTGTATGTACTATATTATATATATACTATTTTTTATGTATTATATTATATGAAAAGCTTCGTATGTAAATAGGTGTACAGAAAAGTCTGTACACCTAAATACTGAATACTATTAAATATAATAAATATAATTAAATATAAATAATATCTATCTATGTAATGTATTGTATTAAGTATATCAGTTATCTAGTTGCCATAACACAAGCTCTGCTTAGCTTGGGGCTAGATAATGTTGTGTGAAATGTCCAGCATTATTATTATTATTATTATTATAATAATAATAAATGCTAAATTACAAATAAATACTGAAAATAATATAGTAATATAGTATGGATTACCCATATACTTATATATGGGTAATCTTTCTTTTTTATATTATTTCCGTTTGATGTTGATGAAATTTGTATCAGAACCGTGAGCTGATCAAAATTAGCTTCAAACTTTGTATAGGTATCATTTCAACTCAATCGAGAACTGGGTCAAAGTTAGCTTACAAAATTTGAACCACACACAAACTTGTAATAAGAATGCAATTCTGACCAACGTACCTCTTGATCCAGCATCCCCATCCTTGCCAGGCGGCCCCATGGAGCCAGGCAGGCCTCTATCACCCTGTCTGCCAGGCGCGCCCAACATTCCAGGTAGACCTGGTAGACCAGCATGACCCTTAGGCCCATCCATGCCAGAGTCACCCCTGTCTCCCTTAGACCCGTCCAAGCCAGATGGACCTTGCTTGCCCGAGGGCCCCTGTGCTCCGTCCACTCCGGCCGGCCCGCTTTCTCCTCGTGGTCCGCGTTCGCCTGATGGTCCTGATGGTCCAGATTGACCTTGAGGACCCTGAAACCAGATTTGTCTTAAGAAATAATGACTCTCTTATCAGCTATGTTTTACCAGCCTGGCCTTGCTTGCATTACTCGGGACCTAGCTCGCTCATCTACCACGATGGTCCCTATGAGTCCGTGGTTTGTTTGGTGTGACTATAATTTACCTGTTGCCCAGGTGGTCCCGTCGGTCCCGACGCTCCGGGTTGGCCCGACGGTCCCTTGTCCCCGGAGCGGCCGGGAATTCCCGCCTGTCCCTGCTTGCCCGAGCGTCCCTCGGGACCCGGCTCGCCCATCTGCCCTGGAGGTCCTTGGAGTCCAGAGCTGCCTACTGGTCCGGGAGAACCGTCAGCACCTGGTTTCCCAGCGGCTCCAGTTTCACCCTACAAAATAATCAAAAAGTTATAGACAGATCATAGTGAAAATAATGCAAAAGAAAGTGAAGGTAATGAATGCTCATATATTTCAGAAGAATAGCAAGGTGCATGCAAAAATATATCCGAAACCAACTTATCAACATGATTAACAAGCGAAGTGTAATCTTTCTGCCGAAGCCGTCAAAAGTACAACGTACCTGTGTCCCACGAAGTCCTTGGGGCCCCGGCGGGCCTGCCATCCCCGGTAGTCCACTCTGTCCCCTCTCTCCCGTCGGTCCCACTGGTCCTATCTGACCCTGAGGTCCCGTTTCACCCTCACTGCCCCTCTCGCCTAAGATAAGAGATGATAAGAAATTATTCTTACAACCTGTACACAACATTAGCGAATGGTGACTTAGTGGGCACTGGTGGTGTAGTAGCTAGTGACACCGCCTTCCGATTCTAAGGTCGTGCGTTTGAACCCCAGCCGTGTATCAATGGATTTTTTCAGTGGAAAAATTTATGCGCTCAATATAACGTATTCTCAAATGGTTCAGAAAAACATCGTGAAGAAACCGGCATGCTCGAAGACATGCCTCTGCTGCAATTAATCCTTTCACCACACTGATTCATTCATCATCGGTCACAATATCCTGAACAAAAAGGCTGAAGAAATATTTTCTGAAAGAGAACGCTCTTGAGCGATAAGACCGCCCATTGTACCTCTGATTTGAAACTTTGTATCTCTTTTTTTGTGCTTTTTGTAATTATGGTGTACAATAAATCCTTTTCAGATACCTAATTTAATCTCTTGCATAATGCAGATGCAATGTGACCAAGAAAGAGCTAGTGACACGTACTAAAGTAACTCAGTAACCTTTAGGTCCCTCTGCCCCAGACGCGCCAGTGAATCCGATGGGGCCGGGGGGGCCCGGTCGGCCGGAGTCCCCGGTAGCGCCCTTAGTGCCGGTGATACCCGGGACACCAGCTGGTCCTGTGCTGCCTTGTGGACCCTGGGGACATTGAATTGTTTTCTTGAAGACTTGTGCTCATTTTCTCCAACCAATTCTTATTTTACACGACACTAACACAAGTCAAAATGACTGGTTTCTATATCAAACTGAGAAATGTTACATTTGTACAAACGAAGTGATTAAATTCACTTTAGCCCAAGTGGTATAGGTTCAAGTGAGAAAAAGTTTTTGAGTGTTAGCCGGCTAGGAACATAGATAAATACTATCCAAATCCGAATAATAGCATAATATGGTGTCATTGTTAACAATTGTATTCCTCCTCTTAGGACCTAAGACTTGTTCTACATGGCATTACATAGCAACCGCGACCTTTAGTTATAAAAGTGATCAATTTCATGTGCCTGTAAGCCATACCGTTCAAGCTGTGCGAGCATAACACTTGGCCCGAGTCAACATTTTCGCAAAGGAGAGAGAGATCTTTTTTCTACTAAGTTCTGGACTAATTATTGATTGGTTATCATATTTTTGTGAGTTAGTGATTTAAATCATGATAAAAACAAAAAAGTTCAAAAAAAACAACTGCCTTCCACCAGGCACTTGTTGTTAGGTCGGCATAGTTACCGGAGGTCCCAAATCACCCGGTCTGCCAGGTAGTCCAGAGTGTCCTCCGTCGCCCTTGTGCCCCTGTTCTCCGCGAGTGCCCTTTGAACCAGCTATACCTGGTGAGCCTCGTAGTCCAGTTTCACCAGGCGAACCTTGAAAAAACACATAACTTTATAAATCAAACACAGAAGATGAACAAAGCATTCTACTTACACTAGCCGTTAAGCCAAATAAATGAACAAGAATGCCTATTTTTTCAAAGAAGACTGACATATGACTAATCCGCTTATTTTTGTGCTAATGTTGACATCACCATTCAAAGTTATTAGAAAGAAGGCTTACCTGGGCTGCCCGTAGACCCCTGTTGCCCCTTAGAGCCTGCATACCCCCTATCTCCTTTCACGCCCGGCATTCCCGTTAGTCCCAGTGGGCCTGGCAGTCCCGGTGAGCCCTGAGATCCTGGTTGTCCCCGTTCTCCCGGGGTGCCTGTGGCTCCTGACTCTCCAGGAACACCGGGGGATCCAGGCTCTCCTCGTTCTGCGGGCTCTCCGGGTGGTCCGGAGGGCCCTACGGGGCCTTGGGGTCCTTGTTCGCCTTGACGACCTGCAAGTAGGTTTGGTTAGTAGGACGGTATCTTAAAATGAATAGAAGAACTCCTAAAATACGTAAGTACGTAGGTATACACAGCTCATTTTCCTGCTGATTCCTTTCATTATCAGGATTGATGGAGCACACTATAAGAAGCAGTCTGGGAGTGTGATGATGAGAATAAAGATACGTTACCTGAAGGTCCATCGTTGCCTGGCGGTCCAGCTGAACCTCTTTCACCCTTCTCTCCTGGGTTTCCGTTGAACCCGCGGGGTCCAGAAAGACCCATCGCTCCTATTGGTCCAGGATGACCTTTGCCACCTCTCTGACCTTCGGGACCCTAAAACACAAACGGGTTATTTGAGACTGACTTTGCCGCTATCAAACATATGATGGCAAAGTTTTTAAATAATCAACTGACGTCTGTGGAGAAATTAAATGAAAAAGACTGATGAAAAGTTTGAATACTTCTACTAATTTCGCTTTATCATATTCATACCGGGGGTCCATCAGGTCCTTGCGCGCCAGACTCGCCCTTATCTCCCATAGTGCCGGTCTGACCTGGCGATCCACGTTCACCCTGGAATCCTCTCTCTCCACGAGGTCCTGACGGCCCCGAGGGTCCTGCTAGCCCGGCTATACCTGGTTCGCCTTCTTTGCCCGGGGATCCTGGCAATCCTGCCGCACCAGGCATACCCTAGAAAGAACAAAAAAATAAACATTCGGCCAGACCACCTGTCGTGGTTGGATATCATCGAACAAATGAACGCAAGTGCGTGTGATGAGAAGGGGGGGGGGGGGGTTAGACCCCGCAGTGCCCTTTGATCGTAACAGACTTTGAGCTATCAGCTATTTACATGAGTAGGAAATCAACAGTTTTAAAGCAGATCCTGGCTTAGACTCCATGGTGTTTTTTTTATGGTTTAGATTGTTGTGATTTGACTTACCGGAAAACCTGTAGGCCCAGTAGGACCTGCGTGACCTCTTTCGCCTGATGATCCAGGAAGACCTTGGGGTCCTTGTACTCCAGGGTTACCATCACGTCCTGCGTCACCTTTAGGTCCATGAGGGCCTGCTTGACCAGGGTCACCGTCCTTTCCTGCTTCTCCCTAAAATCACAATTTACATT
This sequence comes from Epirrita christyi, assembly GCA_951392215.1. Taxonomy (NCBI): domain Eukaryota; kingdom Metazoa; phylum Arthropoda; class Insecta; order Lepidoptera; family Geometridae; genus Epirrita; species Epirrita christyi. Next base: position 3,302,615 of record OX595842.1, on the reverse strand, counting down.
GAGTATCTTTGAACAAACTCAATCGTTGTTTAGTCCAACTTGATTTTTGCATTATTACCTGCAATCCTCTCTCTCCGGGGCTTCCCATCAAACCTGGAGGTCCTTGTAATCCTTGAGAACCCTGTTCACCAGGTCTTCCATCCGCCCCAGGAATTCCCCTCTCTCCTTGCGGACCAGTCTTGCCAGGAATCCCAGGTCTTCCAACGGGTCCTCTTGTGCCTTGCACGCCTTGAGAACCTGGCCTACCAGGGTCACCTAAACTTCCTTTAGTGCCAGGTAGACCAACACCTCCCCTTTCACCAGGTTGTCCTTTCAGACCCATAGGGCCATCCGTACCGGGAAGACCCCGCATTCCATGTTGACCTCTTTCACCTTGAGGTCCAACGTTACCGGCAGGTCCTCTGAGGCCTCTTTTTCCGCGCTTGCCTTCCGGCCCGATAGTACCAGGAAGACCTCGAGGTCCTGGACCACCAGATTCTCCTCGTATACCAGAATCACCCTTTGTTCCTCTTTCACCAGGAATACCCTGTAAAAAATAACAAAGTCAATGACTACTTCTGAAGATAACACTCTTGATCTTAATGAACAAGAATCCAGCTGCTACTTGCCGGCATTCCTTTAGAACCTGGCATTCCAGGGTCACCAGCAACTCCCGGCATGCCTCTAGGCCCAGGGAAGCCTTGAGGTCCTGAAGGCCCGAGTTGACCTTGTACTCCCTTCTCTCCGTTCACACCATCCCTTCCAGCTAAACCAGTTGGTCCAACGTCTCCCGGCTGGCCTGGTCGTCCGGCCTCACCTCGGGGCCCTTGTAATCCTTGTCCACCTTTGGGGCCGGAGGAACCTTGCTCGCCTTTTAGCCCAGGAGCGCCGGGAAATCCTGGTGCACCCGTTTTACCTGTGTTTCCCTATAAAAAAACACGTTTAGTTAGTTTCAAATCATTTTAAGAATACAAGATTACCTACCAAGTGTGAAAATGTATTTTACCATAACACCTGGAGATCCTGCCGTACCATCGATACCTCGGATACCGGGTGGTCCTGATGGTCCTTCACGGCCGCGCTCTCCTCTTGGTCCAACTGGGCCCTAAGGCATGAAATTCATATTAAAGAATATACAGGGCGTAAAAAAGACTAATCCCGAAAACTGAAACAGTGCATGCAGACCATGATTCTGAAAATATTTAAGCTGAAAAAACACGAAATAAAATGCTCTCTTTTGTTCCACTTTTTTCGTGTTTTCTTTATAAATATCCATAAAATATCGTTAAAGGAACACAAAAACCTATTTTCCATCATAAAAAATACGTTAATAAATAAAAACGTCAAAAAAAGCAATGAAAACCACATGAGAAATATTGACCCTACGGGTCGATCAGCTGAGCGGGCGCGTTGAACTCGCGCGCCCGAAATAAATTCCGGTATTCCGGAGCTGTCTATTTACACCCTGTATTATGTTACTTAACCTTAAAGACATGAGTTATGAAAGTAAGTTGCAAAGCATTTCCGGTGAAATGATCTTACCACTGATCCTGCAGGCCCCATCTGTCCTGCTAAACCACTAGGTCCTTTTTCTCCAACTGATCCTTGTTCCCCCTTAGCTCCGTCTTTACCATCGAAACCTCGGTGTCCCTTAAGTCCTTGGATTCCAGGAACACCAGGAGTCCCCCGTGCTCCTGGCTGGCCTGATGCGCCTGAAGGTCCTGGCTCACCATCTTCTCCCGGAGAACCCTATAACAAAGAAGACCAGAATTCAAAATTGCCAAAATTAAAATCAATTCGATTTACAAGGTAATATAAAAAAAACCGGCCAAGTATGAGTTGGACTCGCGTTGAGTGGGTTCCGTACAAGTAGGGTACCATAATATTATATAACCGTAGGCCAATTAAACTTAATTCATCGAGAGCCTAGTGTCTAGACAAACCTAACTTAGGTTTTAAGACATTACATACCAAATTTTGTAATCAGGTTGTTTGGTATTTATCCTCCACTATGTATATAAAAATCAATTGCTGTTCGTTTGTCTGGCTAAAACTCGAGAACGGCTGGGCAGATTTATTTGATTTTGGTTTTGTTGTGTTCATAATTGTCACGGGAAGGTCTAAATGTACCGGGACCACCGGGAACACCGGGACCACGCGAACGAAGTCGCGCGCGGGCCGCTAGTAAATAAATAAATAAATAAAAACTTATTAATCAACACATTTTGTACGTATTTTCTCTTTACGTATATTTTACATTCCCCGTGGGAATTTAAAGAGGGTTTATTTAGGTTTTCCTATAAATGATGAGTGAGGACCAATACCCAGAATTTTTTTTAAATTTTTGGCTTAGTTGTTTTGGAGATAAAAATATATTTTATTTGATGATGCGTGATGCATTTGACATAAGATTTATTTTATTTTAAAGTTTGCCTCCCAAAATTAACCCCTGAAATCAGAAATCGTTTATTACTTTACACGTCAGTGGTTGGGTCACCTAGCTCTGCGTATATATATAGTACAGGCAAATTAGCAAAAAGTGTGGACCTAAGTCGTGTAGTCGTGGATTCTTATGGAAACGTTAGATGACACGAAAAGAAGCTTATCCTAGGTTTGCACCGTTTCTGGCGCTTACGGAACCCTTTTAAATATTAGGTACAAACTTAAAAAGGCCGTAAATTTTAAAATAGAAATAAATTACTTGATGCAAGTTAAATTACGTATAGAGAGACTGTCTTAGTGCATTATGATTTTAATAAAAACCACGTGCATGTAGGGAACACAGTGTTGAACAAATGCATCTTCCGTAAAAAAAAACCAGTATAAAACTTCCGGCGGATGTAGTACTAATTAAATGAATAAGTTTAAGTAAATTTCCAGAACTACATTCATTTTCCCCGAAGTAGAGCGACCATAAAATATGGAAAAGTGCCTCCCGTGAGACGCACCAAGGTGCAAACCTGGTAATGTATTTCGAACATTTTTCTGATAAGTCTATCAATTTGCAGCGACTACCTTAATTTCCCCGGAGCCGTAATAACCACAAAAAGATTTTTGTATGTTCCGTATGTCGGATTTAAAAAATACTTGGTGCAAATGTAGATCATAACGGTTCAAAGTCTATGCCAAATTGCACCGACTACTTCTATTTCCCCCATTAAGTTACGGATATTTTTATGGTTTTCACCCTATTTCACCCTGTTCCGGAGGGTGAAATTACTGATGCTTATTATTAGAGGTGATTTTTAAGCCATACAAAACAATTAGAAAAGTTTTCATGACTACATCTAATTAGTTCCACACTTGTGCAAAAAATCACCTAATTTGACTGTACTAATATCAAATTTCAAGTTTTTCAGTCAAGTAGATTCGGAGAATAGACTGTGACAGACAGGCATACACCTGAGTTATCCTGTAATAGTTCCATTGGTACGTTTCGAGGTACGGAACCCTAAAAGTTTATACTAAAGAAAGTTTATTGTGTACTCAATCGACCAATTGCACAAAGAACGTTCATACGGCATACACACGTGAATGTACTGGGAGCATACCTATCAATGCTTCAATGTCTCTTTGACAAAATACAAAAAAACTTACGTCTTTACCGGGCACCCCTGGTGTGCCCCTTTCTCCAGGAGTTCCTTGAAGTCCTGGTAAGCCTGGTTCACCTGGTTCACCCCTCGGTCCTTGAAAACCTTGCGGGCCGGGTGGTCCTTGAGGCCCTATAAAAAACGAAGGTTAATCTCCTCGTCACTATACAGAATCAAAGACTTTGATTTTAACATGGTATTTTCGACTAGATGTTTGGCAAGTTCATAATCTATGTAAGGAATGTCTTACCAGTAATTCCTCTAATGCCGGGAACACCAACAGAAGCCTGCATGTACTGATATGGGTCGAAGGCTGGTCCTTTCTCACCACCCGAAGTCGCAGCCAGCTGTGCCAAGTATGCATTCACCTGTTTCAAAGAAAAAAAACAGAAATTTAATATTTCAGATTGTGTTTGCCTATAGCTTGACAAATTCTGTGTTCTGGTAAGTTTAGGGAGGATTGCCTTCCAGGCCTTGCATCTAGATCAAAGAGCACGAAATGCCTCGCTTCTTTGCTCCATCGCCCACGAGGGTATACAATACACGTAGAGAGCATAGAGTACTTATAGCTTATAATAACTGCCGTACAGTAGCAAATGGCAACGGGGAACGCGCAATGGGGATCATTTTGGCAGCCTTATCTTAATCTTATGAAACTTGAATAGGGAAAACTTCTTGACCTAAATATTCCTCCTTTCAAGTTTCAAAGCATTTAGACAGCCTTAGCACAGAATAAATATTAGTACAAGTAACAAGTGGCCTTAGCTGCCAAATATATCCCCATTGTTGCGTTCCCCGTTGCCATGTGCAACTTTAATTGGGGGGCAGGTTGAGAAACTGACTAAGAAGAGAAGGATCAGATTCTGGAATTTCATTGGGAGAGCCCTACAATTGCAATTGTTTGATGAGGTTCGCTTACATCAGGCATGAGGCCGACAGGACCAGGCATACCAGGAGCGCCAGGGATGCCACTGACACCGGGCAAGCCAGGGTGACCAATAACACCTTCGTCACCGGGATGCCCCTGGATTCCGCGTACAGGAGTTATGGTCTGAGCACCTGTGTTGTATACCGGTCGACTTGGGACAGGAGCTGTAATGTTTTAAAAATGATTTACATAAGATACATAAATATCTAATAATTAATTAATTAGTAGTTTTGACGACTTCTGTGGCGCGGCGGGCGATGGTTCGCCTGCGATGCAGGAGGTTGCGGGTTCGATTCCCGCCTCGGAACAAATATTTGTACGACCTGCAGATATTTGTTCAGGGTGTTCTGGGTATTTTCTACATATAATAAAAAATATCTATCTATGTAATGTATTGTATTAAGTATATCAGTTATCTAGTATAGTACAGGCAAATTAGCAAAAAGTGTGGACCTAAATCGTGTAGTCGTGGATTTTTATGGAAACGTTAGATGACACGAAAAGAAGCTTATCCTAGGTTTGCACAGTTTCTGGCGCTTACGGAACCCTTTTAAATATTAGGTACAAACTTAAAAAGACCGTAAATTTTAAAATAGAAATAAATTACTTGATGCAAGTTAAATTACGTATAGAGAGACTGTCTTAGTGCATTATGATTTTAATAAAAACCACGTGCATGTAGGGAACACAGTGTTGAACACATGCATCTTCCGTAAATTAATACCAGTATAAAACTTCCGGCGGATGTAGTACTGATTAAATAAATAAGTTTAAATCAATTTCCAGAACTATATTAATTTTCCCCGAAGTAGAGCGACCATAAAATATGGAAAAGTGCCTCCCGTGAGACGCACCAAGGTGCAAACCTGGTAATGTATTTCGAACATTTTTCTGATAAGTCTATCAATTTGCAGCGACTACCTTAATTTTCTCGGAGCCGTAATAACCACAAAAAGCTTTTTTTGTAAATGATTGTTTTTGTATGTTCCGTATGTCGGATTTAAAAAATACTTGGTGCAAATGTAGATCATAACGGTACAAAGTCTATGCCAAATTGCACCGACTACTTCTATTTCCCCCATTAAGTTACGGATATTATAAGGTTTTCACCCTATTTCACCCTGTTCCGGAGGGTGAAATTACTGATGCTTATTATTAGAGGTGATTTTTAAGCCATACAAAACAATTAGAAAAGTTTTCATGACTACATCTAATTAGTTCCACACTTTTGCAAAAAATCACCTAATTTGACTGTACTAGTACGCATAACACAAGCTCTGCTTAGCTTGGGGCTAGATATGTTGTGTGAAATGTACAGCATTTATTTATTATTTATTTATTTAAATATACGCCTTTTTTTCGAAAAACATGGTAATCTATTAAGGGTCAGACATAGTTGGCAGTACATATACACATTTACATTTATCTGCCTCCCATTTAAATGTAAATTTTACACATTTACATTTAAATGGGAGGCAGATATAGATCTTCGTTTGATCGGTCCTCATGTTACTCGTTCATAGGTGACGAGGGTTGAGTGGCCCTGAAAAGGGCCTGTGACCGATGACGAAAGTACTAGTGTGGTGAACGGATTCAGTCATCAGCAACCTTTAGACGTACACTGTTGGACGAGGCCTCCCACATAGAATGCAATGCGGGATTTGCCATAATCACCATGCTTGGCAGGCGGATAGTGATCGCAGTATTTGGTGTTGAGTACTTAGGTGGATGCTGCTGCCCACCCCCTAGTGTAATCCTTTAGTTGGTTTTTACGACATCCACGGGAAGAAACGGAGAGGTCTATTCTTAGTCCGGACACACCACTGCAACGGATTCAGTATGCCTCGGATTATATGAGAAACCTGGCATCCATCGTTATTTTCATCAGCTAAAAAACTGTTAATTTTGCTTGTTTTATTCAGGATTGGTTTGTGTCTATCTGTACATGTATGTCATGTAACTTGTGAGGCTTTTCATTAGGTCAGTAGGGATGCTGATAAAAAATAGTGGCTGATAGACCTGACCTGAGATGCATGCTGGTAAAATGGAACAGTTGACACGGCCGGCGAAGCACTGACACAAAGTGCAGTTGTCCCGCTTCCAACTCTCGCCTTCAGACCACGCGCGCCCAATATCAATACATCTACTTGGGGCTGGAAACAGACATATTTTTTTATTGGAGACGACACACGCCTCTTGAGAAATGACGTCATTAAAAGTATGATACTGGTCGCGCAACGAGTTATGAGCGCTGATCTTCAATGCGCAGTAGTAATTTTTTTGGTCTGTTTAGCGGGGGGAGACAGGCGCGGGGGGAGAGGCGGCCAGCGCCGGCGCGTATTGGTTGATCAGTCGCCTTCCCTTACCGCGCACCCCGCACTCGCGTCTAGCGCTCCCTATAGATACAGACGCGCACACATGCGCAATCAACCCCACCACTTTCACCAAGCGCTCATAACTCGTTGCGCGACTTATACTCTAAAAGATACGCGTCCTAGGAACGCTTGCGTCTCCAGGTGCGTTAGTATGGGTTAGTGGATGTCAAAGGTCATCATCATCACCAGCTTGTTTACATCCACTGCTAGACGAGGCCTTCCTCATTTAATACAATGGGAGGATTTGCCATAATCACCACGCTTGCCAGACGGATTGGTGATCGCAGTTTGGTGTGTTGAGTACTCAGGTGGATGCTGCTGCCCATCTCCTGGAATAATCTCTTACTTTTACTACATCCACTAGAGGAGGATGGGTCTATTCTTAGGCCGGTTACACCACGGCATGAATTCAGAGGTATGATGATTAAAATAATGGAAACTGGGAAAACTATTTCACATAATGCACTTTTTCATATAAAAGACATCAACGCGCTACCGATATGTACATCTTGTTAGTAGTGTGGAAACAAAATCATAGCTACCTCTTGTAGGTGTCTGCGGTGGCGAAGTAGGCTGTCTAAATTCTGGTTGTTCTAAAAGGACAACAAAAATAATAACATTTCTATATTTTTAAGGTTATTTGGTCCGCTGTTGGTTTTGACAGGGATACAGCAGGGCACACAACACACACCTCTTATATATTGCCATCCATACAATTATTCAAAGTCTGCAATCCAAACTAAACGTTTGGTATTTGGATGACGAAACTTTATGGTATCGCCGTTTAACTTTATGGTATCGTTGTTTTTGGTAATCTAAAACTCATTATTGATGAAACTTTTTATCCGACACGAATAAAAACAAAAAAAAACTATAAAGTTCTAACTTCAAAAAAATTATGAAGCTATAATTATAATTTTAGTTGTTTTTAACCGACTTCCCAAAAAAGGAGGAGGTTCTCAATTCGGTTGTTTTTTAACGTTTGTTACCGCATATCTCCGGCGTTTATGAACCGATTTGGAAAATTATTTTTTATTTGAATAGATATTTTAGATATACTTCCAGATTGGTCTAATTTTTTTCAGAATCCAGTTCTGATGATGGAATCCATGAGGAATTGAGGGAACTCCTCAAATATTGTAGGCATACATATAGCGATTTTGATATTTTCAGCAACAAACCAAGGATTTGCATTCAAAAAATATCATAATCCTTTCACCACTATGGTTCTTTCATAAGAAGTCGGTTTTTTAAATGAAAAGTTATTGACATTCAGAATTTGAGTTACAGAAAAAAAAAAAACTTAGATTAAATTACCTAGGTACTTAAAAAATTTGAGTAATTTTCGAATACGAGTTATGACGTGGTTCTTACACAACAGCTCGCAATATCAATGCTGCGTTTGGAGAGGATACGTACGACTAAAAGCTTATCCTGATGAAGCGATTTACGCGCGATTAATGCGCGTTTTGCGCTCGCGCGAGCGGCAAAACGCGCGACTGCATGTGGACGGAATGTATGAAGCTCTAGTATTTCACAATTACGCGAGTCGAATCGCGCATAAAACACCTCATCTGGACAAGCTCTAACGAACGCACTGTGCTTTCGTTTCGCACTGTGTGACTTACCAGTCGATCGCGATTGTGAAGTGAATTCTCTTTCAGCTGAAAATAAGAATAAAGATTTAAAACAATAAATTACCAAGCTAAAATGTTCGATATTTTCCCTGAGGGCTGGTTTCAATAAAGTAATAATACCAGAGAAAACGAGACGCATTAATTTTTGATAACCTTAGAGCGAGCGAGACACATTTCTAGTTTTTGTTTATTTTTGTTTGGCATTGTTAGTTGTGGGCTGCGTGAAATAACTGTGGCAAACAATTACTTTAGGATTTACCAGTACAGTGTGTTTTCGTAAATTATGAGCATTTTTTGTAGTGTTTCAAACGGTTGTATGTTTTTACAAGTACGTGAAGTACTCACAAATTGCTGTCCAAACCGAACACAGCGAAAAATTCCGAACAAAATCCCTTTCATGTGTAAGTGCTTTGTCAGTATAAAACTATAATATATTTTTAGTTCATAGTTTATCGAGTACTTTTAGGAAAATATCAACTGCATTCATGCTATTTATGATCTAGGATTTAACATTAATCATGCTATTAAGTAATATTTAAAAAAAAAAAAATTTTTGAGGTCCATTTGTCACATCTACTAGAAAGAAGCTTGATTCTACCACTTTGCTCCCTTCCACTACGGTCGACATAGGTAATTTTAGGTTACGACTATAAACAACTCTTACCGTTGTCTTCGTAAGGGTTGTAGTCGTCGTAGTTGATGAGATCCTGCTCCTGCGCCTGTGGCTCCTGTTCCCTGTCAGCCAGCTCCTTGCTGGCCGCTGGCAACACCAGCAAGGCCAGCCCCGCCCATGTTACCCACCACATACCTGGAAATAACTAATATCTGAATTTATTTCCAAAATAATCAGACACATACCACAATATACATAAGATAACACCCAACAGTCACATACATATATAGTCCTGTGGGGTAAGCATGGATAGGTAGTATTAGGTACCTAACGTTATTGAGGCGCTAGCGATACGATCGCCAATGTTAAATATTGGCCAATGACATTGGGTGGCTTGAAATTTTTGTTAGTTGATTGGTTAATATTTAACGTTTACAATAGTCTCGCTAGCGTCTTGATAACGTCTTGATAACGTTAAATATCCGTCCGTGTGGACTTCTGCTCTTTCGAAAGGAGACGTCGTCCTTTTTTATTTTATTTCAATTTCTAGTGTTTTTTTTGAGTTATATCGTGTAATTTTGGTGGCATTTTAACCGGTGTAGCTTATAAAGAGCACATAGTAGTGAATATAAATAAAATAAGTGTATTGCGTGTCTTTTCGAAGGGGTGGAAATTGTCCAGGAACATTCTAGTAAACTGCCATCAATTTACTAGAACATGACTTGACAGAAGACTTTGACGACTGGACATTGTTTGATTATATCAATAACTTAACATTGGCAAAATTGGGTAAAACATAAGACGCCATAAAAAAAAAAAAACCGTGTTTGCCTCTGAGGCCTTAGACAAAGTAACATTCTAATAACGATGACGCTAGTAGCAAAGCCCAACAATGTATGAGATTGACGTTAGCTATCGAAACACGTTGTCTATTGTATTGTATTAAGCCAGTTGAAGAAGAATCGCTTTTAAGCGAATACCGTTTGTCTAAACTGGCCAATCCCATGTTAGGACTCCCTAAGCCGTGGGTACGAGTACCTACCATGCTACCACAATACCCCGACCCGAAACAAATATTTGCAGATCATACATACATTTGTCCCGCAGCGGAAATAGAACCCTCTTGCATCTCAGCTGCTTACTCGCCTGCCGCGCCACAGAGGTCGCAAAAAGAAAGAAAAATAAAAGGAAAAGGAAGGAAGGAAACGTTGATAATTAATTGAAAGTTGACTCAGATGTGATTATATTGTGAATTGAATGTCAAATAATTACGAGAATTGGATCCCAGATATGGACCCCAAAAACCATCCAGAAACTGGCATGGAAAAGCTTATGAACCTTCAAGGTATAGGTAATGCATATGCAGTAAATCCTACTAATCCTATCCTATCCTATCCTATCCTACTTAATATTATAAACGCGAAAGTTTGTTACTATGGATGGACGGATGGATGGATGGATGTTTGTTACTCTTTCACGTAAAAACTACTGAATGGATTTTAATGAAACTTTACAATAATATAGCTTATACATCAGAATAACACATAGGCTACAATTTATAAAGATATTGTGTGAATTGTCCATAATATGACGATAAGTGTCAAGTAATTAGGAAAAAATCTACCATCTGCGAGCTATTCTGGCGTGCGCTGCCAAAACCGCTAGAGTTACACATATGTTATGTATGATAGAAATGTTTATCTTAAATAGTCCTACAAAAAAGCCCGCCACAGTATATATCTATATCTTATGTGTAAGCCATTACAGCCAAAATGTGTATAATATTATAAACGCTTATTACTTCTTCACGCTCAAAAAGCTGAACGAATTTGAGTAAAATTTGGAGTGGAGATACCTTAGATTAATACATAGGCTACTTTTCATCATCATCATCATCAATTTCCATCATTATTCACGCGGGTGAAACCGCGCAACTAGTTCAAAATAAAACACTCTGCCTAACAGAAACCAATTTAAAAATATGTAAATGGCCTGCCATAAACTCCATAAGTCTCAATCAACATCTATCTATTAATTCAAGGAATCTGGACACGCGTACCTAACCTAATAGCCGATCAAACTATTGGCAATCATTGTGTGGACCACACAAGGTTACCAGTCACCAAGTGGACGTAACCAAGGCAGGGTAAGGGGGGTAACATGCCCCAAAATGAAATGAAATTAAAAAGTAAAAACAAACGTAATCTAAATACCAAAGACGACGAAAAAAACTCACACCTAAGTGTTCTTCGTAACGAAAATTGTCTCTCTAATATTCTCTGTATATTTATAAAGTATATAGTGGACAACGAGGCTGGTTACTCTCATAGAATCACTGTGTTATTTTAGTCCTATATTTAGTACTATGTGAGTGTAATTGTTTGTTGTCCTAAATAAATAAATAAAAATAAAAAGCGAAGATTTCTATTTCAGGTGTCGCAAAGAAAGGATTCAAATTCTTCTTTAAAAAATCATTATCAGCAGCCTTTGGACGTCCGTTGCTGGACAAGGCCTCCTCCATTAGAATGCAATGGAGGGATTTGCCATAATCACCACGATGCAGATTGGTGATCGCAGTATTTGTGTTTGAACTTTGAGGACGCAGGAGGGTGGTTCCTCCCATCTCCTAAGGGACTACCCCTAGTCAGCTTTAACGATATCCACGGGAGGGGACGGAGGAGTCTATGCTACAGTATTGTTCGTAACAGATATTGACTATCATAAAGTAAATGATTAGCTTCTAGAACATACGCCTATAACGCTAAGGGATTGGCAGATACCATGGATTTCTACTTGTTACGATCTTGAGACACTCTTCAATGGTGGTTCAATTAGAAGAGTTTCAATTAGATCACTCTTCCCTAGACATTGTCCTAGCTTGCCCCCTCAAGCAATCCTGACTACGCTGATACCATCACCGTTCTAAATAGACGAGCTATGTCCCACTGACCCTATCGGGCGGTCTTCATGCATCTGTCTGTATGAAGATGACATATCAAATTGTACTAATTATTTTAGCGATGCTATGACGCGAACAAAGTAATTTATATAATATTGTTTATAGTCTATGACAATGAGGTTGCCGACCACTTTCGTTTGTCTACATTTCAATTTTAATTAAAGGTAGGTATGGTTCTACAGGCTGATGATGATAATGATGAATGTGTAATATGTTGGACATAAATATCAAGCTTGACCACCAATGTAATATTAATATAATACATTTTTAAAATAAATAAATTATTTTTCTCATTCAATAATGTTAATTCACTAGAGTCTAATAGTTAATGTCATTTAACCAGCAAAAAACATTAATGAACTCTCAAATGTCATAGTCTCTAGTGGTTATGAATTGACATTTGAATAGTATAATTTTGAAATTTTTAGTCACTAGAGCATTGAAAGGTAAGATCGTACAGTTACGTAAAAATGTTAAAAAATTTCAAAATTATACTTTATTCACAAAATTAAATAGCGTAAGAGCATCGGAAGATACGATCGTATCCGTCAAAATGACAAAAAATTTCATAATTGTTCTTTATTGTATTTTTTTAACGTTTTTTTTTTTTTTTTTTTTTTTGGTCAAGGGAATTCTGTCTACTATTTTCTAGCGACTCTATAGAAAACATTACTTTAATCAGTGTAATAAGAACCGCAGCCAATTTGTAAGCTAATAACAAATGTTTTAATTCGGGGCAGTGTGGTAGTGGGCAATTGGGTTGCATCACATGCAATGCAATTCTAAATTTAACTATGCAAATTAAACACTTGAGAATTTTTTAACAAGTTTTAGAATGTAGACAAATTTTTACTCTTTTTGTTTTGGTAGGCTGTACCATAGGGTAAGTAATTTAATTCCTTTATTGAAACCCAGTTCATCGAACTGAAAATTTATTTTTTGTTTTAAATTGAATTCAATTTGATTTTGCTGAAGTTTTGCATATCCGTCGTTATGTCATTACAATATTATGGGTTGGATTTATATTCCAGGTGCCCCAAATATTCTAAGAAACGATCCAAATTCTTAAAAAAAATTACTTACTTACCTAAAGCTTGTTGTCCAAAGGGGTAGCGCGGCCGCCCGCGCCGCGTGAATGCGCAGCCTCCCGCAGGAATACCAATAAATATGCGTACGCGCATGACCTGACACCCATCGCGTCTAGGAGCTTCGGGGGTCACCAACAGTTTGTATATGATTTCTTCCCTGAAAGAAATAAAATATACGAGCCAACCAACAACGACATCCGGCATGAACATCTATGCACAGAAATTCCATAAAGTCAAAATGAGATATTTTAGGTTCCCACATGTAACATGTGACAGTCAATCATCCTTTATGGATTTTGGAAAAAGGAAAAACCACTTAAACCCTAGCTGAAACGAGTGTTTAAAAAATCCTCTCTCCTCCTTTCCGATCCTTGTGTCCAGTTTTTATTCCCAAACCTATGGATGGTGCAAAAACGAGGTCTCTCGCTTTTATAATAGATCATGGATATATTCCGTCATCCGAGACAATTAGACCATGAGGAAAAATTATTCCTGTTGGATAAATTAGTTTGACTACTCAGTAACTTTCGTGAATTATATCATTCATTTTGTAAAAACGGGAAATTTTCACGTACCGATATGTTGGTGGAAGCACCAACAGGTTTCGACCCTAATCGAGGGTCTTCATCAGGGTGGGTATAGGATCCGCACTACACTCCCTCCGCGTCCTTCCTCGCACTCAAGAAGAAGAAGTGCGAGGAAGGACGCGGAGGGAGTGTAGTGCGGATCCTATACCCACCCTGATGAAGACCCTCGATTAGGGTCGAAACCTGTTGGTGCTTCCACCAACATATCGGTACGTGAAAATTTCCCGTTTTTACAAAATGATTGACTACTCAGTTTGACCACTAGGAGGAACCGCTCTTTGGACATCAGTAAAATTGAAAGCTCAGGGAATGTTTAGAAAAATCCTCTCGTACGTACAGGAGGTATTCCGCCCGCCTTATGCCTTATTATGCTTTTTGGTAGAGTTCCCTACATAAAGCATATTATAGTTATTTTTTAACTAAACTGAATTCGAACTTCGGCAAAAAAATTATTATTTGTGAAGGCGCAAAGCTGTATAACAACCTACCCACAGAAATAAAAAATGTAAACTCATTTAACACATTTAAATCCAAACATGGTCAGCATATAATCCAGGATCATACACTTTTAGAAAAGTAGATGTGTTAGATGGGTACCTAAACTTTAGCTACCTACTAGAACGACTACTATAATTTGTACTTATAATATTGTTCTCATGTTGTACTTATAATATTGTCTTATTGTCTTTTTTGAGAAATATTTTTTTTTATAAACTTAACTGCTTAGTAGCCTTAAAACGTTGCATACCCCTTATTTTCAGGCAATAAGTAGGCCGATCTAATGTATATTTAGTGTGGTATAGCAATCGCGATCATAACGCACCAATTCGTAAAATAAACGAACACTTTTTAATAGTATGGGTCAACCGGCGCACGCGCTTATTGCCAAGCGCCATTTGATTCATTGGGTCATTGTTCGGTTTGGTTTCCTAAGATGCGCCAATCATGATATGACAGCCGTAACATAGCGGTGAACGATATTTTAGCGGCCAAACAACTAACGTTCATTCTTTCTGACTATTCTGTCGTCAAAACTCTTTGAGGGTAATTCTTAGGGTCACTGAAACCGCGACTACCGTAATTCTGTCTCGCTTCTTCACACTAACGACCTTCACCTTTCACTGACGTTCAACCCTTAGCGATTAGTAGTTTTTTCTTTTCTTTATACTACTTGGCAAGCAAACAATCATACGGCCCACCTGATGGAAAGCAGTTACCGTAGCCTATGGACGCCTGCAACACCAAAGGCATCACACGCGCGCTGCCGACCCTGAGACATAAAGATGAAAAGTCTCATGTGCCTATAATTTCACCGGCACCCCGTACCCTTCAAACTGAAACACAGCAATGCGAACACTGCTGCTTGGCGGCAGATATAGTACGGTATAGGTATAGTAGTAGTCATTTCCGGCAGGAATTAAGGGTAAAAGTCACGCAGCGTTACTATATGACGGCCATCATGTGACGGTCCGTGGTGTGTCCGGCCTAAAATAGACCACTCCATCTCCTCCCGTAGATGTCACAAAACCCGACTAAGGTATTACACCAGGGTATGGGCAGCAGCATCTACCTGGGTACTATACACCAATACTGCACAATACGCCTGCCAAGCGTGGTGGTCATGGGGATTTGGTTGGGGGTTCAAACCCCCGAAATATTCAAAATGTTGACAAAATCTGATACTTTTTGAAGAAACACCATTGTGGTGAATGTGTATTTTTTTCCGACTTCCCAAAAAAAGGAGGAGGTTCTCAATTCGGTTGTATTTTTTTTTTTTTAATGTTTGTTATCTCCGGCGTTTATGAACCGATTTGGAAAATTCTTATTTGAATAGATATACATTCAGATTGGTCCCATTTTTTTCAGAATCCAGTTCTGATGATGGAATCCATGAGGAATTGAGGGAACTCCTCAAATATTGTAGGCATACATATGGCGATTTTGATATTTTCAGCAACAAACCAAGCATTTGCATTCAGAAAGTATCATAATCCTTTCACCACTATGGTTCTTTCATCATTTTTTTTTCATCCAAAATTATTTAGTCGAATACAATGGCGGAAGTCGGTTTTTTAAATGAAAAGTTATTCACATAAATATTAATGTCATTTTGTGTACATTTTTGTTATGTTATTTTCTTGACCCCCTCCAATCTAAAACTTGGCTACGCCCGTGGTGGTGGTTATGGCTATTCTAGAGAGGCCTCGTGCAGCTGTAAATGTGTATCGGCTGCATGAAGAGATGAGAGATTATGACGGTCACCACTTGCCAGGAAACCAAGGCAATGATATCTTACTACCTAGATTGGTAAAGATATAACCATAAAAGCAACTTTGTTTCAAGCACTCACATATATCTACACATCCATACAAGTCTTATACATAATTCATACATCTGTATACGGCTACAGCTAAGCTCTATAACATTGTGATTATGTTGTAGTCAGTGTGGAGTGGAGAAAAAAGTAATATCTCCACACTGAAAGTCTATGTGGACCTTTTATAGTACTTAGTAGGTACTGTTTCGTTATGGTTTTAAAGTTCTAATTTTCTATGTATCAGCTTCTCCTTGTTCTCGAGCCACCACACAGACGAACCTAAGAACCACCACCTAAGAAGGATCATCAAATTTAGCAAAGCCGAGACACGGCTTGGTCGCGTTGGAACAGAAGTAATTTTAGTTTATAAGACGATTCAAAATGATCCTTGTGATTTCAATCAATGAAATTGATAAAGTTTTATCTAACTACTAAACTAACTACTAATACTAGGATAGTATTAATTAAAAATAGTATTGATAATTATTAGTGGTCAATACTAAATATTTTTTACTTAGTTCTACATTTCACCATTATGGACAGTCTATCTATAGTAAAGTTTTAAAATAAAAAAATTGTCTTATGTTTCATTTTAGTTTCATTGTATTATTCGGAATAAAAAAATATGTTAATAATTCAATGTTTTTGGTTGTTTTCTGTGCTCTCCCGTGGCTTACGTGTTGCATAATAGCTTTCCTTATATTTCTCTCTATCTCCTATAATATTCAGAAATTATAAACTACCATTAAGTATACCAATATCTCTCTACATAGCGATTTAGACGAATTTTGCGAGTTCTTATCAGAATTCTCGGTCACTAACAGACAGTGTTTAATGGCCTAACTTATCCAATTATAGCAATATTAATAATGGGTTATATCCACTTAAATAGCCGCCACTTTCTCCCTTTGCAATTACTCAGTGTCAACAAATAATTAATTTAATTGAAGACATACATCGATAGATGTTGTGAGATATATAAAATACTCCTAACATTTCAGCCCAACTAAAATGGAATGTGACACTATAGTTTTTTTTAAATAAAATTAAATTTTTATTGAGATCTTAATTACAATTACTGTATTATTATTACGTTAATGATACCTACTAACCTTCACGCATACTCTACCAACTCTATAGGTATGTACTTACTCCATCATAGTTATATAAAAATGCAGCTAAGCCGTCTCTTCGACGTTTTTCATGTTAATTTTCAAGATATTTGACGAAGCGTTTATCAGAGTAAACAAATTTAATTTCTGCAAAAATAAATCTGAATATAGAAAAAGGTTGGGATAACTTTTTACTTTCTAAAAACTTGGCAGCCAGTAAAACAACAAATTAAAAAGTTTGACCAATCTAAATTCGAATGTTTTCAAAACACCATTTTATTAATTTTGACATTCTAAACCAATTCTTTGCCATGGATTTTATAAATATATATCTATGGCTACCTACCCGTTAGTTAATAACTAAATACAATTCTTCTTCCAGTACCTAAATATTTATTGATCGATGTCAGAGTGCTAAAGAGTCCTAAGCTAGGCCCAAATATCTTGGAGTGTCTAATAGTTTCGCTAGCAAGTAAGTAGGTTTGAAGTTAATATTGTTTTTTAATTCGTGTGCGCTACAAGCATAAGACCGGCTGCCTGTAACTTATTTACTGATCTTATGATGTAACTGAGAATAAACGTACTTCGTGCTCAATAAGCTGAAAAATACAAAAGCTGTTCGCCATTTAAGATTGCATGTAGGCCATTCAAATCATTTGGCCCATTACTATAAACGAATGGGCACGTCCTTCGAAGGGCACTGTAACAATTGCCCTGAATGCGTTTCACCGAACCAATTCAGTTCACTACCAACTCGCGATGCCGATTTATTAATCATACTCACTAATGTCATAGTTTCAGGGAGCTATAACTAGTTATGGCCAAACGTTAATAGTAGATTGTATCATTAGGGAGCAAAATAATATTTTTACGGCGAGGGCGCTTTTTTGAATCCAGAGCGAAGTGAGAGATTCTAGAGTAGAATCCCGAACGTAGCGAGAGATTCAATGTACGTCGCCCGAGCCAAAAATATATTTTGCGCCCGAGTGTTACACTCTACTAGTCATCACCCACTATGCGAAAATAAAAGGCGCCTCATATTTTATTTCAAAACAAAACCATGAATTTCTAACAATCCGTGAATAACTTTTCATTTAAAAAACAGACTTCCGCCATTGTATTCGACTAAATATTTGGATGAAAAAAAAATTATGAAAGAACCATAGTGGTGAAAGGATTATGATACTTTCTGAATGCAAATGCTTGGTTTGTTCCTGCAAATATCAAAATCGCTATATGTATGCCTACAATATTTGAAGAGTTCCCTCAATTCCTCATGGATTCCATCATCAGAACTGGATTCTGACCAAAAATGGGACCAATCTGGAAGTATATCTATTCAAATAAAAAAAGAATTTTTCAAATCGGTTCATAAACGCCGGAGATATGAGGTAACAAACATTAAAAAAAAATACAACCGAATTGAGAACCTCCTCCTTTTTGTAAAGTCGGTTAAAAATTACGAAATCGCGGGCCGTAGTTCGCCCGTTTCTAATTTGTTTTTTTTTATTTAGCTGGTGGCGCGACTATGGGCCGTCGTACCAGCCAGTATTTATTTAAACAATATTTGCGTTCGCCTTCTTTGGCGCTGAACACTAAGATGATCCAAATTTAAAAAGGGCGCGGCAAAGATAATTGCGTCGCACTTATTTGTGTTTGATTCTTTTCAAGATGTTCCAAATTCAAAAAGTGCGCGGAAAAGATAATTGCGGCGCACTTATTTGAGTTCGATATGTTCCAAATTTAAAAAGTGCGCGGCAAAGATAATTGCGGCGCACTTATAGAAGCTTCATACAGAAAACACCACCTTTGGGTGCACTTTAAGGCGAATCAAGTCGTCCTTTTCGAATAGATGGGATGAAAAATATTTTCACTGTTGTCTTGTTGGGTTAGTTCATGGATTCGTTTATTGAGAATGGAATTTGAAATACCTAGCGAACTTCTAAGACTAATCAAAAGAGGTCGGTATTGAATTTATATTATAATGCGTTCCATTTTTAAATGGTCGTTTGTTTCAATTCGTTCAGCGTTACGAAAAAGCAGTCCACTTTAGTGGGCATTGATCTTTTGATAACAGAGACCAATAGACTTTTGGGCTAGGCTATGTAAAATCATCAATCATTTTTAAATAAGAACGTGACGAAAAAGCTATTGTTGAGATAGTTAGCCTTTGGTTTAATTAAATTCATGTTAATCACAAGCTCATCTTAATTCAAAGAATCATAGCTTATGAAAGCTTTGAGTATAAATTTAGTGAAAATTCGATGATCCAAAGGTGTCACCATGTTCGTGATTGCCTGTACAGATTTACATGTAACATGTTTTTATGACTAAGTAGACAATTACCCTTTTCTCAAGAATCTGATAAACAATTTTACAATTGAACCAGCGAGTTCTCCGAGTTAACTTGGATGAATCGTTTACCTATGTATGTTATTGTCTGAGAATACCTTTCTATAATAAGTAGGTAAGTAATTCTAAGATAAGTGGCCTGATATTATTGCTGTTATTTGTAGGTCTTAAACTAAATCGGTCCAGGGGTTTTCGTGATATTGGGATCCAAGAGAAGTACCTACAATAACAAATAAGACTATCTGGTCAAATGGGGTGTCATATGAAAGGGCGTCATTGAGACATTCTAAAACTATTTTAAATATTATTTTAGACTTTAGAGTTCTTGAGATATGAGCAAAAAAGTGATAAAAACTCTAGGTTAGGTGTCTTCCAGTAGTTCCACAATGCTGTAGTTTAGCATGCTGTAGTTTTTGTGATACAAATTAAATTAAATAAAAAACAATTATATCTAAATGTTTTTGAAAGGTTTAGAAAGGTTAAGAAAGTATGTGCATACATCACGTATTCGCGTGTCTAAGTTCAGGACGAAACACTAGTTATTAGATACCTAATAACATAATAACGTTACGTTATGTTAAGTTACGAAATATACTTATTCTTGTAAGTAAAACAAAACATACTCTACTACACATAAAAACATGACATACTCAGTTAATAAGTTCGGTGTAGTTAGGTACGTGCAATAAAATATGCTGCCCCAAAGATTTACCCGACTTGTATTAATTTATTAGGTGAGAGTGGAATATTAAACAGGATCTCAGCAGACCCTTATCTGTTCAGTCAGTGCTAGCGCGAAAGCCTTGCTGGCTTAACGTATTTGAAGGTCGCGGTTTCATAGGCCCTGATAAGAAAACTCTTAGGAAAACTTGTATTTTTATTTAACGTTTTTTTCGTGATCGATTCAGAATGTACGGATGGTTGTTGGAGAGTGTTCAGCATTTTATTGTGGTAAGTGTCAAGAACATTTGTTAAGGTGGTATTTAGCAAAGTGGCGCGAAATAAAAAACTTATTGTGTTTTTACTCATTACAGCTCATTACAGATTTTGCGGGAATCAGGAGACCTAACACACATGTTTTAATTGATAGTATCTCATAAATATCATTGGTTTAGCGACGAATGTCAATGAACCAAAACAACACTAAGTATACAAATCATTCTTTAACATTAAAAAAAAACATATTTATCGGTGAAGGGGAACCCAAAGCTTTGACATTTTCCGACTACACGGAAAATCAATTTTTTGTCGTTCAAATCTAAGAATTCAACTTTTTTTTAATTATACTTGAAATTAGATTCACCAGTCAGTGAACAAAACATGATAGACTAAAGTTGCTTCGATAAAAAAACACAAAGTTGCCTCAAAATCTTAATTTTTATACTGTAGGGAAAAAGCAGTTTCATTCGATTATGATTACAAATATTTCAATTAAATGTTGTCTACCGTGTTCTCTATTAAATATTTTGAGGGATTATAATTTTATTTTACTGTAAGAATACTTTATTTTCGAAATAATATTTATACTAAGATCTCCTTGGTTAGTGATTTCGAAGCGATGCAGAAATCACATTACGTTTTCTTTAAGAAAATTCCCCCTACTTTTCCCAAATAAATATAATTTTGCAAAAATATCTTTTACATTTCGTTCAACAAGTTTTGCAGTAAGTAGCCTGTAATTTCAGCATTAATTTCATAGACAAAGGGATACTTTGTGTTTTGAATTCTGAAACATTTCACTGGTATTTACCTACGGAACACATTATAACAGAACCAAACAGTTATATATATGTATATATTATTACATAGTCCTGGACCCGAAACTAGGATTCGCTATCGTGGGTATCAGCAGGAACTGCGAGTTTTATGGGTACCTACCACAACACTGAGACCCTGTATCAAATATTGGCAAACATTTGCCCCACAGTGGGAATCGAACCCGCACCTCTCGCATCTCAGCTGCCTACTCGCTTGCAGTGCTAACGGATCTGTATGGCGGTACTGATAAGCGACCCTAGCTTACACTCTGTGATCCTCATTTTTCATTAAAAAATTCGTGTTACACTATACACAAACCCCGACAAATCCCGAATTTGGTAGAGCAAGCAGCTATCACTATCTTTCTTATAAAATTACTAGAATTATTTGAAGAAAAAATATATATATAATAGAATATATATATATATATATATATATATATATATATATATATATATATATATATATATATATATATATATATATATTTTTTTTTTTTTGCTGTTTAACGTCTATAATATATGGCTTATGTTTATGCTATATGTTTTATGGCTTTACGCTTTTGATTTCACTTGACAATTTTATTGAGGCGATTTTTACTTAATTTGTATTACGGCTACTTTTTACCTGAAACACGCGAGCGAAACCGCGCACGGAGACGGTTTCCTAAAATGTGAGTCAGTGTTTAATAATAACGGTAGTGTTTCATAAAATTATAGGTCGCATTCTTTTCCCTAATTTATAATCTTGGCACCACGAAGACAACAATGCATTTACAGCACGTTTGCCATTCTCTCTGTTTGATTCCGTTGTTTGCAATCATAACACAGGCACAGTTCAAAATTTCACAAAGTTTTGGCTTGTCACGTCTCAGAATTGCGAAACAAATAGGTACCTACTTGTGTGTGATCCTCAAGCATTGAATACAAATTGGTATTAGCACGTTTGCTTTATGCAACCGTCCTGATTTATAACTGTAATTTGATTTGTGGTCCACCATTTTCAGGTTGGTAGTAAGGAGAATCTAACAAAATTAATATCTACAAATAAATGACAAATTATTTCCAGTGGCAGACGTAATATGGCGGTCGCCGCTTCATTATGATACCGTAGCTTTAGATAGCTAGCTATTATATGTGTTTTATGCATCAATAAATATTGCTATCAGTTTTATGAAAGAACAAAGCCTGACGTTAATAATGGGCTTGATTCCACCCGCGAGGAATAAGAAAACATTCCCTTGGACCCACTGAGCTGGATGACTTAACGGGGCTAAAATTATCCCCTTATCACGGACCCCCTTTGTCCCTTATCTTATTGCTAGATCACGGGCCACAATGATTCAGTAGGTTTTTGGTAATTTACAATCTATAATTAGACTATTTATACTATCAACATGCTATATAAGTATTATTCACAATTTACCGTGGTATGCCCAGCCTAAGAGACCCCTCTATCTCCTCTAGTGGATTTCTTATTCCAAGCCATTTCCCTGGAGTAATCCCTTAGTTGGCTTTTCCATCAGCAGCATCCCCCTGAGTACTCAACACGAATACTCCGATCACCAATCCGCCTTCCAAGCGTGGTGATTATGGCAATTTTAACGTAAAGACCTCGTCCAGCAGTCAAAAGATTACTGGTGATGATGGTGATGACTATCAATAATCCATTGCTATAGTGATGATGATTTGTGTATAGTCGTTATTGTCATCAACTAATGATTGTCATTAACTAAAAAGAGGTCGTGACTTCTTTAAGACTTGTTGGGCAATGTTTTTGGTATAAAATTTGTCCTGGCTGCTGGCACTCCTAAATAAAGGAGTGTGTTATAACTGGAAGAAAGCGTTAGCCAAGTTGGTCGTGGAAAGCAATGGCGGCGATGAGCTCACCACTTATCACGTCTATATTTTTTGCGAATTCGCGCAAACCCACGGTGAAAAGAGGCGCTTTGAGACTCTCCCTGTCCCTTCGGGGAAAAAGGCATGCGTTTATGACAACCTGTTAATAGAACAATTTAATTGCAGCAAGAATGCGGAGAAGAAATATGGGAAACTATTCTACGGGAAGCAGGAGCAAGGAACACTGTCTTCAGTGCTACCCAGGTATCTCCAACCATATCTCTATTCATTAACGATT
This sequence comes from Epirrita christyi, assembly GCA_951392215.1. Classification (NCBI taxonomy): domain Eukaryota; kingdom Metazoa; phylum Arthropoda; class Insecta; order Lepidoptera; family Geometridae; genus Epirrita; species Epirrita christyi. Next base: position 3,279,184 of record OX595842.1, on the reverse strand, counting down.
TTTTGAAGGGTGTAGGCTTCGTCTCCTTTCCTCGTCACATTTATTTTTAATCATTTGGACATAATTCAACCGTTGTAGAGTCTGTTCAGCGAGAGATTCATCGTGGAATTGAAGGGCGCTGCTGTGCTTAATTACCTTTTTTGTTTGTCGGGCATTACAATTCTATTCCGTTTTGATCCTATTACAATTGTTACTGTTTCTTTACAGTTAGTTAGTTTAAGATTCGAAATGATGACAAAAAGAAACCAGCTCCTAATTATGATTTAAATAATGTCGTTCATTATTCATTAGATGGCTCTCTTGCTGAACAGACCAGACTACAATAAATTACCTATCTGCCACCTACGTTGTGCTACAGCATCAACCGCCTGAACTAAGAAAACCACGATTACACTATATGACTACCAACCTATTTTTTTTACAGCAATACCCAGACGCTCTCATGCTGCGTCTGGCCTGTGCTCTAGCCAGATTCATCACCCGAGATCCTAACAGCCCCTCAACCTCCCAACCCGGCAGTCCAGCTCCAAGGAAAACATCCTTAAAATCCAAACCTAGCTGGCGTAGTGCGTCAGTTCACGCTGACAACAGAACTCAAGGCTTCAAATGTCCCTTCACTGCCACAAACGCCCTGACAGCTGCCACTAAGAAACAAATCGATGCGTATACATCTTCAGAAGAGATTCGACCCTCGTCACTGTCAACCGATCGAATCAACGAAGGGAAGGAAATTGAGGTCTTTAACGGACTAGAGTTCAACCGACGCAGTCTTGCTATACATCATGAAGATCATAGAACGAAAGAGATTGATGAGGTGATCCCTGAAACGGCGAAAGAGATAGAAGAAGCTGCAACGGTACCAGTGGATAGTCCAAATGATTCGGAACCAACTTCCCCTGAATCTGAAAACAGTAAGCGCACTATCCTGAAGCCAGCGATTCGCAAAACGAGCTGCACTGTGGCTTTGGACGTGTATGGACGACGTGGGTCGATAATCCCGGTGAGAACCAGGCAGAACAGCCTCAATATAATCTATGGAGATAAACTGAATACATTGAAGGATAAATTTGGCACTCCTGAAAAAGCCATGCACTTCTTTGGACGATGTTTTGTCAAATTCTTCAGTAATTACGGGTAAGTAATGATACAGTAATTGCTGATGACAGCTGGGGAATAAAGGTTCTCGAGTGTTCTATAGATTAGTTGTTGCGGATGAATGGATCAATACCGTTCATCATGCTGGTATTCTTCAATGGAGGCGATTGTCGATCAGATGCCATAGCTTCATTCATGCCGTTGATGATGATGGCAATACTTGCTACATAGCAACTACAACAAGCGCATCCGCCGACACTCATAGAATTGTTATTGCGATACCTTCTACTATATTCACACACGCAAAGTTATTTGGCGCATTGTTTAGGTAAAATTCCTTTGAATTAATGAATGGACACGCTCCAATATTGAAACGAATGAAGCTATTAATTTAAATATTGAGACAATCTACATATCACACCATGAAATTGGCGGCCTAAATAAACATACATAACATATACAAATTTACGAACGATTCGATAAATCTCATGTGGAGATGATGTCAAATCTCTATTGAAAACCATTGGCTGTAGGTATATAAAGCGTCCTATGAGATGTGATGTCATCACGTGGACGTTATTTATATCGGAAAAAATTGATATCTTGGTAGTGGGCCCTGGTATCACGAAAATGAAACAACAAAAATGAACACGAAATTACATTAATATCCATGGGAAAAAACTGCCGGCATAACATTTTGAACATTTCGGGGGGGGAACCCCCCCCCCCTTGCTACGCCCATGCTCGTCATGGCATTCTATGAGAAGGAATATGTTCAGCAGTGGAAATATATTGACATCATCATAGTAATATCATAGTCAATGCAGATCATGCAAACATTCGTCTCGCAGTGGGAATCAAACTCTTTCCGTCTCAGTCGGCTATTCGCCCGCCACGCCTTGGAAGATAAATGTCTCATACTTTAAAAAAAAGCTTTTGAAAATATGTGTAAAACGAAAATTCGTCTCTTAGCTCTACGTAGAGTAGCTTAAAATAAACACGGCAAACTATCACATCCAAGGTTAATTACGTTGTTACATTAAGTTAATGGAACCAACGTACCGCAAGTCCGAAGTATTATGTTGGTAAGCTCAACATATGAGTCACTACTTAGTTTAAATTGGACACCTTATAGTAAGAACAATACCTTTAAAAGATAAGATTAACAGCGGGATCGTTTAGCTAGATGTATCTAGAAGTTCTTACAAACTGTACCGACTTCAAATGAGATCTTTGAAGTTGAAGCTGCAAGAAACTTTGGGATCTTATTAAAATCCAAACAAACTTGGTGTGCATTTTCCAGTAGTTATGGCAAAGCTGGGTATAGAATTCGCATTATTGTATTTTCTCTCTAAATATTTTGTGTTTAAAAAAGACGCTCTCGAGTGAGGGTGAGAGCAGAGGTAGAGAGCTGATTCTATGTTTTGACAAGCAATAGACACGGACGTATGGTGTAGTGTAACACGTATCTTTGTATGGAAAATGAGGTTCACAGAGTGTACGCTAGGGGCGCTCATCGGTGTCGCCATACAAAATCCTTGTTACACTACCTACACCATACGTCCGTGCCAATTGCGTGCTAAAAACTTAGAATCAGCTCTCTGAGGTGCAATGCCGAGACTACGGACTTAGCTCATACAAGGACGAATCTAAATTTAACAAAACACAAAACAACACCCAATTGTCCTGATCCCACACTAGGATTCCCTGTGTCGTGGGTATCAGGAACTGCGAGTACCATGGTACCGCAACACCCAGACCCAGAACAAATATTTGCAGATCATGCACACTGTCCCGCAGCGGGAATCGAACCCGCACCTCTTTGCATCTCAGCCGGCTACTCACCCGCTTCACCACAGAGGTTGTCAAATCATGTTTCATACAGAAGCTTTCGAAGCGGTAACGAGGTTTGCCTTATCTACCAGTGGTCGATTCGAGGCTATACCTCCTACGGGGAGTACATTATATTCGGTAGGTTTTTGCAGTAGCCTAATATCCTTGTGGGGGGTTTGTCCAGTCTGATTGGGGACAGACTTGTACTGATGTATTTAATCCCGTTATAGCTACGACACCATGATCCGTGCAACGGGCCGATACTTCTGCACGTTCCTGCAGTCAGTGGACAACATCCACCAGCGCATGCGCTTCACGTTCCCGCGTATGCGCTCCCCGTGTATGCAGCTCACGCGCGCTCACATCCATGGCGCCGAGCTCGTCTACAGCAGCAGCCGAACCGGATACACACACTATCTGATGGGTGAGTAAGCAATGGACATCATGTGAACAACAATCACCCATCAGCGCATCATCTTCACCATCATTAGCCTGTATAAGTCCAATGCTGGACATATTCCTCCTCCAGAATGCCATGATAACCGATCATGGGCCTCCTTAATCCACCAACTTCTTTTCACCTTTAAAATATCGTCGGTCTATCAAGATGAAACTCTTAGAACTTCTGCGTAAAATTCATTCAAGCATTGAAACAAATATCAAGGATGATATGGCTGACTGTGACAACACAAAACTATGAAATTATACAACAACGCCACATTGCGTCATCTGGTTCGTGGCATCAGCGCTTATGGGCTACTCCAGACGTTTACCAGGTCCCAGAGGGCGGTTTTAATCGTCAGTCTTCATTACCTATAGTTTTGAGTTGCTCACCATTCTCTTCTATGCAGCTCTTTGCTCAGAATACAAGAGCTCTCGCTTTGCTCACAATTAACGCCAACGTGAAGTCAAATCAAATATAATTCATTCTAATACACATGTTAGTTACAAATTAACAACGGCAGAGTTTATTGGAATATTAAATTACACAAAAATTTAGTAAACAAATTAAATGTCCAAGAACCTAACTACTTTTGTCGGTTAACTCCATAGCACCAATAAAACACTTCTTAATAAGGCTCTTAATAAAAAAAGGTCAGTAGAAAGGCTGTTAATCGCTCTAGCTGTTGAGTTGTAAATTTTACCACATACATATATTGCATAACTCAAAACAAAATCAAATCAAAAGAATTTTATTCATTGAAATCGCAAGGATCATTTTGAATCGTCTTTTATATATTAAAATTACTCCTGTTCCAACGCGACCAAGCCTAGAAGAACTGCCATCGAACCTTGAATCACTTCGCTCTATTTTAAATTCAGAGAGTCGAAAGATTTAACTTGCTGATAAATTTGACAGGCCAGCTCTACGAGATAGCGGAGGACATCTTCTCGCTGAAACTGAAGGTGTCAGTGGTCAAAGAGAGCATAGAAGGAAGCTACTACGTTGCGGTACTTCGCCTTGAATTCGACAACAGCGATTATGTGAGTTGGTTCCTCAGAAAATTTTATAAAAACACGCAACACATTTTCCATTTGCCAGAATCACGTAACATTTACCGGCATTCAAACGGATCCCTCATTGATTGCTTATTATTATTCTTTTCTATCCTCTATATAATAGGATAGATGGGAAAGCAAACAGTGTTTAGGGTTGTTTGGGATAGCTCCCATAATGCTAACAGGATTAGTGTTGTTTGTCTGGCATCCCAATACGGATTTTCTTATTTATGAGCCAAAAAGCAATCTGAGCGATCTCGGATTTCCACAAAATAGCTAGTAAATATCGGAACGAACCACCGAGTCCCAAATTAACAGGCCTGTAAATACTTGGAATTACCCTCTTTATACAATTTACAAGCGTTTTAACAGAATTGAATTCCGATATAAATTGATAGTTTTAGCGAAAACAGTGAGGCAGTTCTTGTAGATAAGTAAAGTCTAGACTTTTTTTTAACTAATGACATTGATGTTGAACAACGTTTTTAAAGACAATGAAGACTTCGATGGTGCGTGTTGCCGTGGTGTGTCTTGCCTAGACTCCTTCTGTGTCATTCTTTTCTGTGACTCTATTCCATCATCATCATCATCAGCTGTTAGACGTCCACTGTTGGACGAGGCCTCCCCCATAGAACTCAATGGGGATTTGCCAATCACCACGCTTGGCACGCGGATTGGTGATCGCAATATTGGTGTTGATGATATGCATATATATACAGGATGTTTTTTTTTAAATGGGACAGTATGGGGATATCCGAATCCATGAGATCCTAGAGATGTTCTGGAACGTGCCCGTACCTGGAAACAGCAAGAGGGAGGCCATTTTGAAAATTTATTGCGATAGTTTTATTAACGTAGGTACCAGATTACTTACAATTTGTATGAGAAAACATTTTATTAAATTTGACTAACTTCTGCGGCTCAGATTTTTTTCTTCCCATACAATGAAACAATTCTTACATGAAACTGAGTCGATACGCATAAAAAAAATGTTTGATCAAAACTACTCATTTTTATGGAGAACTCACGCTTGACCAAAAAAATAACTATGCCAAAATCATTTTCATACAAAATGAGCAAATGGTTCGAAAGACAGTTTTCCCGTATCTCTTATGGATTCGGATATCCCCATACTGTCCCATTTTAAAAAAACACCCTGTATATATGCATATATACAGGATATGCCGCTGGGTGTAATCCCTTAGTTGGCTTTATACGACGGAGAGGGAGGAGACGGAGGGGTCTTCTCAGGCCGGACACACCACGGCACCTCACGCTCATACAATTATTTAATTTCCCATCTCATTTTCAACTTCACGTTTTCACAATCTGCGATTGATGCTACGATTCGTTTTCGAATACAATCAAAATCATTAGCAGTTAATTCTCCCTTAAAAAGTATCGAAGTATTTTCCGAACCGTTTGTACCAAAACAGTATCTTGAGTGTCTATTGTGGTTGGTATTGTATTCCCAATGACCCTAAGCTTAATGGCAACAGGTAGTTCGTAGCACCTGGTGTTACATTACATAACTAAGTACTCCAAAAGATCGATGGTTACAAGACAAGGCCAACTCGTACCTATTAATGAGATTTTCGCGATAACAGACAGGGAAGTTCGGGGTTAATTAATTGTTAGAACGCTTACGCTCGTACTAGGGGAAGATACTAAGCAAACAATAATAATGTACAAAAGGTTCTATCGATATAATCACATTACTGTGTTGTATTTTAAGTTATAGGAGAACACCAAAAGAATTTTCCAAATCGGTTTATAAACGACGGAGATATGAGGTTAAAAACATTTAAAAAAAAAAAAAAAAACAACCGAGTTGAGAACCTCCTCCTTTTTTGTGAAGTCAGTTAAAAATGAAAATTCGACTCTGCTCCGACCTAAACAGTTGGATTTTATTAGGAGAATACAATTTCTGACATTTAAGTCATCGACACTAGATCGATGATCAGACAACTGCGTCGTCTTGTTTGTGGTCGCCACTTGAGAAACTTTATTCCACAACGGTTGTTAGTTCTGGGAGATTATGTGCTGTCCATTGCCACTTCAACTTGCTAATTCTAAGAGCTATGTCGGTGGTTCCTCTACGGTTCTCCACGTTTTGGATTGTATCCCGTAGTGAAACTCCGAGCATCGCTCTCTCTATAGTTAATAATTATTCTATTTTAAGGTGCAATCACTGATGATGCGTAAGAATCTCCCTTGTCCTCTGCCGTCCGTGCCGGCATCGCTGCTGCTGCAACTGTTCCCTTTCGGTGTGCTGCTTGATAGAAGAATGAAGGTTTTGAAAGCTGGAGACAAGGTAACTTAGTTGATTTTATAATAAGTACCATTGTTGTGGTGACATGACACAATAAATTAGAACCTCAGGAGCGAACTAGCGTTTAGACGCTTACGGCCTTATTACAGAACATCGGACTAAATCTGAATTTAGTCCGGGCGTACTAGTCTAGGATTAAATATCGATATTAGGCATATGCGACTATGAATACGAAAGCAGATGGTTTGTTTTCCGAAATCAATTCTCGCGCTACTATGCAAATTTCCAAAGTATCAAACTGACGGATTGTGTCACATCACAATTGAGATGTCCAAATTCTTACCTCTAACAAGCAATCAACTGTCAATTTATAGACCATTGCTAAACTAGGGGGCTGCCTGGTTTTAGATAAACCAGAGATAGTCCAAGCTTATGTCATTTTTGGCATATCTAGCTCGAAAGTTGCTTCTGGAAAATACACCATCTGCTTTTGTATTACAGTCTTATATACCCTAGGTCGATATTTAAGCCTAGACTGGTAGTCCTGGTTTAAACCCAGACTAAGGGCATTTTTTATAATAACACCCTTGTTGTTTTTGAAAGTCAGTGACTAAACAGTTTAGTCTAGTGACTAAACAGTCAGTATAACACATGGATATAATGTGTCCTACACACTATGCCGGCGGCTTTTTGCCGCGCGGGTATGCCGATATACGCCGCGCCGCCGCCGGGCTTGTCGGCAGCATGCCCGCCGGCTGGACCGCTGGCATAGTGTGTAGGAGCCTTTATATAGTCTAAAAAATCCTTGTTATAACACCGTTTATTCCATGATATCCATATTTCTATACATCTGGAACTCATTAACTACTAAAATTATTTTACCTATGATATTAATACAAGTGCTTCCAGTAAATCTCCTAAAAAACGGTGATTTTGCTTTTTGATCCTATTACAACTGTAGTTATTTCTTTAAAAAGAAATAGTAGAATGAGTTTCAGATGTTTAGAAAGAAAATCGTGAGATAAACGGAAATTGTACTGAAGTTTAGTCACTTGATGACTAAGAAATCGCACCCCAGACGCGCTATAATCATTGCCCACCATACTCTACCTTTGATAAACGCTACGGCGTAGCAGTCGTAGCAAATTACTATCAGGATTCCAGGATACCTCACTCCACAAGCTTCTAAAGTTTTATTTACACTAGCACCCACCCGGGACTTTGGCCCACGTGGTAAAAAACTGGGAAAAAATTTATTAGTGTCCATTCAAGTAATAATATAACTCTCTTCTAATGAGGGCTTTTCATCTTCGATAAAAAAAAAGTAGTTCAAATTGCTTCGATAGATGGCGCTGAGTACAGTAGCTGTCAAGGTAGTCAAATGTATTATCTGTGGTGCACGCGTAATAAGCTATTATCTAACTAGTCTGTGGCTATTAGTCATGATATTCTGTTTGTGTTCTTCTTGAGTTCTTCTTTGCTAATGATTTCGTGGTGTTTTTAGATGTAGGCAAAAATAAATACCACGTATCGAAAATTTATCCACACTTGACAGCTACGTAACAGAGCAGCGCCATCTATTTTCAACGCTGAAAGCATGATTTGAAACGCCCGTGAAAGCTCCACATTGCATTGAAATCGGTTCACCCGTTACGAAGTCTTTGAGTTACAAAAGAAACCAAGGAATTCACCTTTGATGGTCACTGATGGGTACATTTCCACTATGTTTTATTGACAGCTGATCGAGGCGTGGGGCGGTCCGAACGGTCGCATCGAGAAATCACCCATTTCCGAGATTCTACGCCTGAGGAAGCCAAAAGTCTCGTTTACTTGGGATAAGGTATATGTTTTAAGTTGTAAATAACAAGATGTTTAAAATAAAGTTGAGTAAATAAATACGATAAAGTAGGCATGAAACAAATTAAACAAATACAAAAAAAAAGGTAACAAAACTTACAATCACAAACGTAGTCCTAATTCCACACTAGGATTTGTTCTGTGTCGTGATATCACGTGAATCACGAGTGTCATGGTACTATAACACCCAGACCCGGAACAAATATTTGCAGATCATACAAATATTTGTACCGCAATAGGAATCGAACCCACAACCTCTTGTATCGCAGCCGGCTACTCGCCCACCGCACCACAGAGGTTATCATCAATTTTCATCAACACTATTTAGTTGCATAAATAGAATAAGGGGAGGGTTCCCAACGAGTAACACCGAAACGAGTAACACTGTTACTCGTTGGGAATTTTTGTCCCAACGAGTAACACCACTCCTTGGGTGTACTATCGTTTATGCTTAGTATTAGTCAGGTTGAAGCAGAAAATTTACACTTTAATTAATGGCTGATAACTGCTTTTTAATTAAAAATAAAACAATAAACTTGATAAAAAAGGTAACAACTTTCTCAATGGTAAGTCTTGAAATCAGCTTCTAACTACTAATTTCCTCTAGAATCTCTAGCAAGAAGAAGAAGAAGAATTCCTAGACTTTGAACTAGTTTCAATGAGTTAAGGTACCTAATGCCGACTTTAGTCAGTTTGCCATATTTTTTTAAACCCCATGCATTATTCCCTAAAGAATAATTTTGCTTTTTTTTGTTTTTTTTTTCATTTTTGATATAATCGTATCTCGCTCGCTTGACCTTGCGCTATTTGTCAATAAAGTCTAATTTTGTTTTTTTTTTTTACTTTTTGGCGGATAAGATCGTTTCTTGTTTCTTCCGATGCTCTAGCGAGTTAATGGCTTGTTCACATCGCTAGTGGAGAGACGACACATAACTGGCTATTGAAAATGATGATATCTTCCAGGTGGTATGCATGCAGACGATGATATTTGACCTGGAGTTGATGCGGTGGCGTGCTCGGTGCGTAGGCCCCGGCGACGCGCGGCGCGGCTCTCAAGGCGCCCGCTCCGTACTTCTGCGAGGACCGATCAACTTCTTGGAGGAGATAGACGCACTCATTTTCCTCTGCAGTCCCATGTACGTATTCACACCTGAGCACTGGTTCGCTGATTTCCATTTCTAAAGTCGAGGGTTCGAATTCCTGTCGTACACTTATTGAATTTTTTCACTCGGATTTATGTCTGTAAGTGCACTTTTCATAGTGAATGAAACATTCGTGAAAGTCTCGCTTAGAGTTAAAATTTCGAAGACATGCAAGGAAGGAACTTCAGGGGGGTTGATTCTAGGAAAAATCACGTACACGGTATGATGTCAAATCTCGAATGATAACTTTAATTTTAACGTCATTTCGTGGACGTGATTTATTTGAGAATACGGGGCCTTCTATACGCACTTAACCCTTTCACCACACCGGTTATATTACCATCGGTCACGCCATTTTCAGGACCAACATATCTCAACCTAGTAATGAATGAATTAGCAAGAAGTCCGAGACCGAGATAAATAGCACGTACTAATGGTTAGTCCTTGTCAATATCACACAAATATTAGAACACGCGTGTTAGAGAGTGACAGAGACATACATACATACATAAACACACGCCTTTTTCTACGAAGTGGTAGTCAGAAATAAATAAATAATCAGAAATAATCAATATATTGGTAAATATAACATTTACAGGTCAATAGAACAGATAATAGTATAACATTGTCACAATAATAAAATTACAAATTAAAAAAAAAATATAATTACATAACTTAAGTACCTACTTAAAGACTTAATATAAATTAAGTCAGTAATTCAAAATTGAAAAAAATAAAATAAATTAGATACAAATTGTCATCTTAAACGATTCAAACAAATTTCAATGAATAAAAATTATTTTGATTTGATTATCTAAAAAACTATTTGACTTTCCATACAAAATCTTCCACATTATAGATTGCCTTCTCAATGAGCCATAATTTTAATTTAGTCTTGAAAGATGTAAGGCTACCTGATTCTATAATATACTCCGGCAGGCGGTTATATACAGCAGATCCCAAGATGTGCGTGAGCCTGTCTGATTTGGCAAGTCTGTGAGCTACTGTCGCGAGCTTACCAGCACCACGGGTGTTACAGTTTAGAGCGTGTCCGTCTCCACGAGTTCCGCCATAGCCTCAAAGGGCCTCTTCGCCGTGGGTTATGCACAGTTGCAGGAATATACAGATAAGCATTAGCACGTGCCAAGCAACGTCTATTTATCTCGCCATGTCCTTACCTAAGATGTTCGCCTCGAAGCTACTAACTTAAATTAGTTGGAGATCTTGCCAACGCTCTAGCTAATTGCATATCACTTCCTCAGGAACAGAATGGTTCATAATTGGGGCATACCTTACTTCCAGATGATATTGTTTCTGACACTTCTGTCAATGTATTCAAGAACAATCTTAACGCTACGCACAATTCAGTACTTAAATTCACCCAAAATTAAATGACATTCCACACTGTGATGTACACATATCAGTGAATACTGCGACTCTGTAAATAAATAGATAAATATATAAACAGATAATGAGGTAGATAAATAGATAAATGAATATCGATTGTTCCTAACACCAGTTTGAACAACCTAGAAGAGCTCCATCAGGCGGGGCTGTCCATGGCCGACATGAACGGACACGGGCTCTCGAAGGAGATGCTGCTGCAGGGCTGGCAGCACCTCTCGCGGCTTGAGCTGCTCTTCGAGAAGGCAGAGAGCAGGAGCACATCTTTGGAGAAGTCCATCAGGTTTGTGATCTAGACCCCAAAACCCGGTGCAGCGAGAAACTCGTTTAAAATAAACGGCAATCTTTTTGTTTTCTTATTTATGTATTTTTGCAAGCTTTTATTTAATTTTCATATTGTTACATGTTAAAATCCATTTAGATTACAAGTTTAAACAATTTTTACTCTCTAATACAGGTTTTCCTAACTTAAAAGAAGAGATCCCAACATTCCCAACCCATGTAACCACACCTTGTAATTTTTAAATAAACAATTTGAATTTGAATTTTGAATATACGCGTGCCGTGCTTGGAGTGTCCGGCCTAAGCATAGACCCCTCCGTCTCCTCTCGTGGATGTAACAAAAGTCTAAGGGATCACGCCAGGGGATGGGCAGCAGCATCCACAACTGCGATCTCCAATTCACCTGCCAAGCGCGGTGTTTATGGCAAATCCCTGCACATTGCACGCTGCATGCTATGGGGGAATCCTCATCCAGCAATGAATGTCTACCGGCTGATGAAGAAGATAAAGTAATTTTATTCCAGGTTGTTGGACCAGTGGAAGAAGCGTGGCGACCAGCTGCTGTACTCCATGATACCGAAGGCGGTGGCGGACCATCTCAGAGCTGGGAAGGATCCTATGGCAGCTTGTCAGGTTTCTAGTATACCTTGCTTCATCAGTCCATTCCAGATTGTTTTCAAACGGTCACACATCGCCCGTTCAAAAGTCGAGAGATAGCACTTGTGTAGTGGCTGGAGCGATCCATACGAAAAACGATTGGATTGTATCAACCTTTTTTAGTAAATAAATAAAAACGTGCAAAAGTAACATACAGTCCTGCGTTTTTATGTAGGGGGGTGTGTGTGTTTGTGGATGCGTGTGCGGATGTGGATGTGTGTGGTTGGGTGGAGTGGGTTGAGTAGTGAACCCGTCTTCAGATCCTAAAGTCTTAGGTTTAAATCGAATTCCACTCGATAATTATGTATGGCGCAATACCATGTGCTCTCAAATGGTAAAGGAAACCAGCATGTCCTCGAACCCTGTTTGTTATGATTTCCAGGCGTTCGAAAGTGTCACGATAATATTCTGCGGTTTGAAGATAGCCGAGGCAGGCTCGCGGGCCGACGTTATGCAGACCGTCGCGTATATGAACGATGTGTACTCCAGGATCGATCGACTCCTGGACACGCACAGAGTATATAAGGTGAGAGCTTCCTAGATATTCGTTTTACAGATTTATTACATTTATTAATTTCACGTTGGAACAGAATCAAATTCACCTTGAGTGGGGGCCTTTCTGCGTCTTCCGGTTCGTGGTAGCCACTCGAAAACCTTTTCTCTTCGGTTCTCGATTCTGCGAGCTATATTGCCTTACCATTGCCAGATCAACTTGCTTATTCTGAGACGAAGCCACACTAACGGAGAACAATGAAATATAGCCCAAAAATTCCGTTCCAAAAAATTTAAAACTTAAGGCAAGCAGTGGTAATATCTCTTGTCAATCGTTTGAACTAAGATTCGAACAAAGGTTTCCGATGAGGCCCTAGTCTACGGTTTGCACTCGTTAACCCGACTCTCGAATTACGAGTCAAATGTGATTTTTGTATTTTAAAAAACACAAGCGGCCCATCGGTATTGTTGAGAAACTCTGTATTGCCATAAAGAGAATAAAAAATTCCATAAAAAAGATTATCGACTCGCAATTCGATAGGCGGGAAACCTATCGAATTGCGAGCCGATATTCTTTTTTTCTTCGTATTCTTTTTTTCTGCAATCTACAGTAGTAGATTCTTAGACTTAGTCTAAGTAGTGAACGAGTGCACTACTTAGACTAGGCCTACTGCTCTAGATAGCATCCATGGGCGCTCAGAAGAGTTAATAATGTCCACAAGTGTCGCCAGCGTTGCTCGTTCCAAATGAGGGCTTTTCATCTTTGGTTAAAAAGAAAAAAGTCGTTCAAATTGGTTCGATAGATGGCGCTGACTCAGCTGTATCAATCAAAATTATCTGTGGTGCACGCGTACAAAACTATTATCTAAGTAGTCTGTGGCTTTTAGTTATGATATTCTGTTTGTGATTGCTTCTTGAGTGTGCTCTAGTGATTTCGTGGTGTTTTTAGAAGTAGGCAAAAATAAATACCACGAAACGAAAATTATTTCTACGTTGTCGATGTTGACATTATCCTTTATTTTGACACTTGACTGCTACGTTACAGAGCAGCGCCATCTATTTTCAACGCTGAAAGCATGATTTGAAACGGCCGCGAAACCCCTCACTGGTCAAGGTATTACCGATCCGAAGATGCGTGTTCGCGTTTTGCTGGAACGTATTTTTGGGTTACTCTTTAAATGAAATGATAAGTAATTGGTTGTTGTCAGGTGGAGACTGTAGGGACAGTGTACATGCTGGTGTCGGGTGCGCCCGAGCGTCGCCGCGCGCACGCAGCCTCGGCCGCCAGTGCGGCGCTCGCCATATCACGGGCTCTGCCCTGTCTCACTATTGGTACAGTATCCATGCCACCTAACGATTTACTATACCAAATTATAACCTAATTCCTACCTACTATACCAATTTACCACATATATACCGCCTAATCACCTACCTACCAAATTTTTACATTAAAAAAATACTTCCTATACATCAACCCTACCAATACCTAGTATACCAATTTACCACCTAAATACTGCCTAAAAATTTATAATAATAAATTGGTGTAGGCTACACCAATTCATCATATAATTTATCACCAAATTACTAACTACCACATATTTACCACCTACTAAATACCTACCTACCTTAATTGATATATCCATTTACCAATGATAGGTAGGTAGATATGAGTAAGTCGACCTAGTTCTACTGGTTTTACTTTGAGTTCCATGATAAAACAAAATGGTCAAAATAACACCAATTTGTTCTACCGAATTGTGTCAGAATGGTCTACTAATCTCTTATCATCATCATCAGCCTATAGAAGTCCACTGCTAAACATAGGTCCTATACAGCTCACAGACGGACCTTCCTTTATCAGAGCCTTCTGGATCAGCTTTAGGTGCTTTAACACACATTGCAACATGTGCATCGCAGAGTCAGGCTAAACCTACTGTTCAGGTTGAAGTAGTTTCCACACCTGGTACGCAGTCTCCGGTTAGACAGATTAAATCCTGTTGTCAGACCCGGAAAACTGTGGTGTATTCAGATAAGATAGGTGTTGGGATGGGCTTGCTCCTTAGTGACCTGTTAGGGCAAGTTGTGACAAATAATTGCTTTCCTAATGCCCCTATTAACAAACTTATAGATACTATAAAGAGGGAGGATTGCTTTGACAACAACACCACTCTGTTAGTACAATTAGGTGAGAGTAGTGGTGTAACGCGTTTGGATATTATTAAGTTAGTTGAGACTTTGTTACAAAAGCTAGATTCAGGACTGGGAAAATTAATTTTATGTGCTTTCCCTTACTCAAAATGTTTGAGTACTAAAGATAATCAAAAAATTTGGAATCTTAATTTAATGCTGTATAATTTGACATGTCGTCATAGAGACGTTTTGTATTTTGATACTAATAATTTTATTAGTAATTTTATTTTGACACAAGATACTATGTATTTGAGTAGACATAGTAAATTAATAATTGCTAAATTGTTAGCATTTAATATTTTTGATCCCGTTATAAGTACTATAACGCAGTTCACCGACAAGCCCGTAGTTAGTAGTAGTACTAATGAGGGCAATCAAGTAGGAGTAGCTGACAGTCATTTAAACTGACGAGTTCGACAATGAGACAGCCGGGCACATTACATGTAGTACATCAAAATGTGCAAGGCCTTCCCAGCAAAATCTTAGAATTAGAATTATTTTTAAATCGTTTTAATGTTGATATTATGTGTGTAACTGAACACTGGATGTTACAATTTGATTTACTCCCTTATTATGAGAATTATAATATTGTAAGTTCATACAAACGCAAAAACGCCATACGTGGGGGTTCCTTAATTGTTGTTCGAAATACTTTAAAATGCAAGGAACGTAAAGATGTTGCAAATCTCACTATTGAGAGGACTATTGAGCTATCTTGTGTTGAGCTAGAGCGGCATATCATTGTGAGCGTTTACCGTCCCCCTGACGCAGACTTCGCATTATTTGAATCCACTATGGAAGAAGCATTGCTTAAAACTTTTGTTTGTAATAAAATGCTAATAGTCTGCGGAGATTTCAATATAGATATTCCGGTTAATCCTCTATCTGAGAGGCTGCTTAATTTATTTAAATGCTTTAACTTAAATCACCTCTTCGAAGAACCTACAAGGGTGACACTAACAACATCCACCTGTTTGGATAATATTTATTGCAGTAGTGTTCCAATTGATAAATCAGTAATTAAACATTTCACCTCAGATCACTATGGTCACAGTGCTATATTTACTTGTAATTTTGTAGATGAACCTAAGGAATTCACTTATCGGCCTATCACAGAAAGTCGCATTAAGAAGTTCCAGGGCAGTATTGAACTTAAAATGCCCCTTGTACCGTGCGTAGATGATCCGAATGACCTTTTTACTAGTTTGTTTAAGTTGATATGTGAGGAACATAGTGAGATATTTAAGTTAAAAAAATGTAAAGCTAGAGCTAATGTCGGGTTAGCTGATTGGGCTACAACCGGTATTTATAGAAGTAGGAATAAATTATATGAACTCTATGCGGCTAGAGAATCAATGTTGCACGATCCAACGTTTATCTTGTACATAAAGAACTATTCCAAGACCTTCAAAAAAGTTTGTCATGCAGCAAAATCATTGCATTTGAGAAATAAAATAGAAAAATCAACAAATAAAATTAAGACAACTTGGAAATTAATAAATAATGAAACAGGTAAAGCTAAACCTCGTAGTAAACAAATTAATTTAAACGTAAACAATACAATATTATCAAATAATATTGAGGTCGCAAATGCCTTTGATAGTTTTTTCTCTAGTATACCTAATATTGTGACTCAATCTTTAAAATCAACTGCCTCTGGAGCATCTACTTTATTGGAATTAAGTGTTGATAAGTGTGAGGTCGCGTTTAGTTTCAGATACGTTAATGCCATTGATATTGTTAAGACATTTAAGTCACTTAATATTAAAAATACTGAAGACCTTTGGGGAATATCTACAAAGGTGTTAGGTGTTATAATTATTGATATTGCGCCGTGTATGGCCTATATTTTCAATGGATGTGTTGACGAGGGAGTCTTTCCTGATCTTATGAAACATAGTAAATTAATTCCTTTGTTCAAATCTGGTAATGAAAAAGATCCAGGTAATTATAGGCCAATTTCTATATTGCCTGCGTTAAGTAAAATCTTTGAGAAACTTATTCTTACTCAGTTATTGTCACACTTCAACCTCCACGGACTTCTTCATAGTCATCAATTTGGATTTACTAAGGGTCGTTCGACAGCCGATGCTGGTACCATGCTCTTAGAACACATATTTGAAGCATGGGAGAACTCGCAGGACGCGATCGGAGTTTTCTGCGACCTGTCCAAAGCTTTTGACTGCGTGAGGCATGATACTTTAATTTCCAAGTTAAAACATTATGGCATACAAAATCAGGCAATTAATCTTGTAAATTCTTACTTATCCAATAGAGTCCAAAAAGTTGATGTTGGTGGTGAAAGGTCTTCAGGATCGACTATTGTCATGGGGGTGCCACAGGGTTCAATACTAGGCCCATTTTTATTCCTAGTTTACATTAACGATCTCCCTTTTTTTGTGAAAGACATATGTGACATAGTTCTGTTTGCTGACGATACTTCTTTGATTTTCAAAGTTGATAGATCTAAATCTAATTACGATGATGTAAATGATTCACTATCGCGTGTTCTTGAGTGGTTCACAGTTAATAATCTTTTGCTTAATGCTAAAAAAACTAAATGCATCAAATTCACATTGCCAAATGTAAAACATTATCCAACTAATATTAAAATAAATGGGGAGACACTTGATCTTGTCAAGTCTACCATTTTCTTAGGGCTTAATATTGATGCGGGCTTGCAGTGGGCACCACAAATTGTGGCTCTTGCTGGTAGACTTAGTTCCGCTGCATATGCAGTTCGTATAATAAGGCAGCTTACTGATGAAGCTACAGCTAGGCTTGTTTATTTTAGCTACTTCCATAGTGTTATGTCATATGGTATCATACTGTGGGGTAAAGCAGCAGATATCCAAGCTATTTTTGTCTTGCAAAAACGGGCAATACGTGCCATTTATAAAATGAAGTCGCGTGACTCCTTGAGAGAGCGTTTCAAAGAAATCAATATTCTTACAGTAACATCGCAATATATCTATGAAATATTATTACATACACATAAACACTTGGATAGTTTTATGATAAAAAGTGACGTGCATGGTATTAACACGAGAAATAAACACAAACTAAATATACCAAAATTTCGATTAAAGAAAGTAAGTGGGTCTTTTATGGGGAATTCTGTACGGTTCTATAATAAACTTCCAGAAGGTGCATTTAAACTTCCTATTCGAAGATTTAAATCCTACATAAAGATGAATCTAATTAAAAAAGCGTATTACACTCTTGATGACTATATTAATGATAAAGCCGCGTGGCCTGATGTCGCTCTGCCCCTCGACTGCTAAAATGGAAATTTGCAATATCTGTACTTACCTATTTACATGTTTCTATTAGATTATTATTTATAAGTATAACAAGCGTAGCGTGTGCTGTCTTGCATATTTTTGCTGATGTTTATTTACTTTTGACTACCTTCCTAAGGTTTTTAAGTTCTCATTTACTATGTATCAGCAACTCCTTGCTCCGAGGCACCACACAGGCGCTTCTCACCTAGTGGTAAGACGGACCATTTATGTAAGCCAAGCCGAGTTTGTTGCCTGATTCTTCTAGGCTTGGTCGCGTTGGAACAGGAGTAATTTAATTTTATATAAGACGATTCAAAATGATCCTTGTGATTTCAATGAATAAAGTTCTTTTTGACTTTGACTTTGACTTTATAATTCACGACGAACGGTCTTGAGCCGACTCCATCCACCGACTACCAGTCTCTACGAAGGCTGTATTCACCGCTGACTGGGAGCATTTGTATGTTTCAGGAATCCATTCGGGTCCGTGCGTGGCGGGCGTGCTCGGACTGCGACTCCCGCGCTACTGCATGGTGGGGGACACAGTCAACACGGCCAGCAGGATGCAAACCTCTTCTGAGGTACTGCTCTACATGATCCCCTACTCTGCCTTTCCTCTCACCACACTGGTTCACCATCGGTCACTTTCTGAGTGATTCTTTTAACATCGGTCATCTGCTGAGAACCTACCTAACCTATCCTTTCACCGCACTAGTTTTTTTACAAGAACCAGTGATACGTCAAACGAACAAACCTATCCATTTTAGTTACAGCCCTTTCTTATGACACCCCACTTGACGGTAAATGGCGCAGGCACCGCAGCAAACTTCCCCCCTTTTAGGGGGAAATACCCCTGCTATCAAAAATCGCCGACGGCAAAAAAAAACTATGATTTTGAGAACCTGTATATACCAAGTTTTGTCAAGATTCATTGAAAAATTCGACCTGTACCAACATACATACATCCGGACCGATACAAAAGCCAGTTTGCAAAGACTTGGCTCGCTTCGCTCTCTCGGTCAAAATGTGCTATTTTGATTTCAGCCTGGGCGTGTCCAGGTATCTTCTGAAACAGCATCTCAGCTGCCCTCGGGAAGGTTCAGGCTCCGGAAGCGAGGGCTCATCAAAGTTAAGGTAAACTACTCATAGCTGGTATCCAGTCCAGTGAAAAACCTTTATTATAGCGTGTATAATAAAATACGGCTATTTTTTTTAAGAGTTTTAAAAACAATAAACTCAACACGAACATGCAAACAAGTACCTAAGAACACTCCCGATCAGCCCCCCTATTCCCTAACTGAAAGTCACTCGGTGACTAACGTTTGACAAGTAATATGACAAGATAATTAATTGATTCAAGCGTGACTTTGCGGAAATCCATTCTACAATATAAAATAGATGAACAAATATACAGGTGTTTTTTTTAAATGGGACAGTACGGGGATATCCGAATCCATAAGAGATACGGGAAAACTGTCTTTGGAACCATTTGCTCATTTTGTATGAAAACGATTTTAGCATAGTTATTTTTTTGGTCAAGCGTGAGTTCTCCATAAAAATGAGTTGTTTTGATCAAAAAAAATTTTAATGCGTGTCGACTCAGTTTCATGTAAGGATTGTTTCATGTATGGGAAGAAAAAAATCTGAGCAGTAGAAGTTAGTGAAATTGAATAAAATGTTTTCTCATACAATTTGTAAGCAATCTGGTACCTACGTTAATAAAACTATTGCAATAAATTTTCAAAATGGCCTCCCTCTTGCTGTTTCCAGGTACGGGCACGTTTCAGAACACCTCTAGTGACCTTAGACAAAGATATTCTTATTAAAATTTGACTAACTTCTACAGCTCTGATTTTTCTCATTCCACGAGACCATCAGAGCAGTAGAACAACATTCACCACACATCTTTGTCTAATGCCACTAGAGGTGTTCTGAAACATGCCCGTACCTGGAAACAGCAAGAGGGAGGCCATTTTGAAAATTTATTGCGATAGTTTTACTAACGTGGGTACCAGATTACTTACAAATTGTATGAGAAAACATTTTATGAAATTTGACTAACTTCTGCTGCTCAGGTTTTTTCTTCCGATATAATGAAACAATCCTTACATGAAATTGAGTCGAAACGCATTAAAAAATTTTTTGATCAAAACAACTAATTTTATGGAGAACTCACGCTTGACCAAAAAAATAACTATGCCAAAATCGTTTTCATACAAAATGAGCAAATGGAAAGACAGTTTTCCCGTATCTCTTATGGATTCGGATATCCCCATACTGTCCCATTTAAAAAAAACACCCTGTATAGTAACAATTCCGCTCCTCTCCAACGAAAACTGAAAGAATTCGACTTCGTTGAGAGGCGAAACACGTGTCGAATTCTTTCAGAGTTTTCGTTGGAGAGGAGCGGAATTGTTACTATATATTTGTTCGTCTATTTTATATTGAAGTAATATGACCATCAATTGACAATTATCTTAATTATCTTAGTAATTGATGGTAATTTTTAACCGACTTCACAAAACGGAGGAGGTTCTCAATTCAGTGTTTTTTTTTATGTTAGTTACCTCATATCTCCGTCGTTTATATACATATAATATTGTTGTTCTGATGATGGAATCTATGAGTAAGCATGAGGGAACTCTTCAAATGTTATAGGCATACATATAGCAATTTTGGTATTTTAGGCAACAAGTTATTGTTTTTTTTATGCCTTTAGCAAATAAAAACATGCAGATAGCCAAATTCAATGACGGAAGTCGGTTTTTTAGTGAAAAGTTATTCTTGTCAAACGTTAGTCACCGAGTGACTTGGAACGCAGGTCAACTTTCTAACAAAAAAATACTAAATCAAAATCGGTTCATCCGTTGGGAGTTATGATGCCACAGATAGACACACAGATACATACGTCAAACTTATTCACCCCTCTTTTTGCGTCAGGGGTTAAATACCTGCATAATAATTGGCTTCTTTTCCAGGGCAAGGGGATGATGGAAACATTTTGGCTGGAGGGAGAATTGGAAGAAGAATTCCAACACGAGGCTTTGCAGCTGTTTTCAGCTCTATGTGGCGAAGACTAAGACCCTTTATTTGCTGGCGAACTGATAATCACTTTCGATTCCGATTTTACAGTACATTGCGCTTTATGTTTTCAATATTTCTGCTTGTGACAATAACCTAAAGCATGCGGAGAAATGTAATGCGTAATCGTAATTGAAAGCGATTACCGGTTCGCTAGACATTAAGGATTATTGCATTAAGGGGGTATTGCCTATTAAACTTTGATTTCAATTTTGCCGTACATTGCGCTGTGCTTTAGCTTCTTTTCCAAGAGCAGAAATATTCGAAATATAAAGCGCAATGTATCTTAAAATCGTATTCGAAAGCGATTACTAGTTTGATAGACAATACGGGGGCAGGTAAAGTTCGTGCATAATTTAATTTCCTCACCCAGGATTTGCCATTAGCATTTTTACTGTTTTATTACCTGTTTAAACAGTAAAAAAGTAATATCAAATTGTGGTTGAGAAACCGGACTGTGCCGTTTCATAACTGTCAAAAGAACCAGTTTCAATTATATTATTAGCAAAGCGTAAAGTCTACACTCGTAGCCACGTGCTACGAATTCAGAAAACATAATGCTACGAGTTACGCTTCTGAAACTATCCTATCCACTCTTTGGTAGACTTTGCATACTTAATTATCACACAGATAAGGAATCGGTTATTGATCAGAAAGATTAACCTATCTTATGATAAATCTTACCTAATTATTATAATTATTGATAACAGTTATAAACTAGATAGGTATGCGTCTCCTTTCGAACCGCGCATAGTATAGGATTCCGAAGTCAAGGGAGTATTTCCGTAACTTGAAAAGTCAGGATATCAGAGATACTTAATTGAAAATGGAAATCACATTTAATAAAAAAAATTACTCAACTCAAGGCAAGATGTCGCTACTAGTAGATTAGAACACGCTATCGGTTTTAATCCTTGGATGGATAACTCTTGATGCGCCAAAAGTGATTTATTATTTGCATTTTTATTATTTACATAGGCTACACATAGAATACTGACAGACGGACGGTCGGCGTAGGCGTAGTAATGTAATAGGGAGGGTGCCGTTCCCCGTTTGGCACCTCTTGGGTACGGACCCTAAAAATTAAGATTTAGCTATTAATTTTGAATATTATTAATACAATAGGTATAATAAAACACAATAAAACACCAAATAGTAAATAATCATGATTTAATTTCAACATACGAATTCTTTTCGTGTTATTATTTTCATTTTTATTACTTGATTTTTAATAATACTACAATAATATACATTTATACAGTGGGTAGTAATAATAGGTATTGTACATGTAAGTATATTATAATAGGTACCTGTTAGCAATGGAATGTATATTACTTACAACTACTTAAAACCTAACTAATATATAAAAAAAACTATTAAAAGGAATTTTGTGTCCTAAAAGTGAATTTATAGTACCATCATTAAACACCTACTAATTATATGTGCGTTGTCTAAAATTGCACACCCCTCCGCCGATTTTAATTGGCACTGGACAGAAGGTTGACGTTCGAATCGGTTCTTGTATTATGGGATATTTTATTTTGACGTAATTCAATAGTGAGCGTTCAGTTTCAGATTAGACGCATTCTACTCTTATAAAGAGTCTGTACGGCAAGAGAATAAGTGTGGCGAAAAACAGAACTAACATGAAAACGCATGAAATGAACTAGCTTGCAATGTGAAAATCTAATATATCGTAATATATTAGATTTTCACATTGCAAGCCACAATCCAAGAAGCCAAGAGCAACATTGGCCTTAACTATTTTTTTTTTAAAACACACTACTATTTTCGTCACAGTTTCAACATAATCCTGCTCTTTGGATCCCAATATAAAAATTTAAATACTGGGCAAGCAGGAGGCTAGGAGAGAAAAACTAATGAAAATTTTGGCATTTACTTTTTAATTACAAGTCTCAAGATCTTGTATTAGAACTATAATGACGACATAGTGTTGTTAACAATACAAAATAAGTAATTAAGTATGCCCTTATCTCCCGCGCCTATTCTTATTTTGCACAGACTCTTATTTTTTACCTTTTATTTTTTGTCACATTGCTATAATTTATAATTAATTTGTGCTGTTATGGTAGTGATGTACAGTAAATTTGTTTAATAAGTAGATTGTGCAATAAACATGTTTATACAATGTGTTCAAAATACCCCTAAGGGGGTAATAAGCCCTAGGGGAGGGTAACACACGTCATGGCGAACAACTTTATCTATGACTATGACTAAATTAATTTCTCTCTCCCCTCGGGCTTATTTCGGGTATTTTGATACACATTGAAATTCTAGTCAACTTGAAAACAAAATAAGTATATACACTTCTCATCTGAAACACTACGAAGATTTTCTTTCTAGCGACAAATAACCAAAGAGGATTATTTCTTTAAGAAAAGCCATCATTATTATTTCCTGGCAGTTCGTAACCTTGTACTACCTACAACAATACTTTTCTAATGATCTATTAATTCGATTTTTTTGATGAGAAGTGTATCTACAAGTGCAGAGAAAAACCTACTCCAAAATGCTAGCACTTATCTAGATTGTAGGTATTTTTGATGTTCTACATACAATTGTAATACATTTACCTATCATGAAAAATACTTTCAGGTTCCTTATTGCCTAATATAAAAAAACCTGACAGATAATACTTACTGACAAAAGTGAAGTTAACTCACTAAAAGAGGTTGATTCTTGGCACTAAGGTTTTTACGAATGTGGGACGGTCTTTGATTACATATAGTAACATCATTACCAGCCAGTTTACGTCCACTGCTGAACTAGGCCTCCCCCATTGAATACAATGAGGGGATTTGCCATATCACCACGCTTAGCCAGCGGATTGGTGATCGCAGTTGGTGATACGTACCCAGATGGATGCTGCTGCCCATCCCCTGGTGTAGTTCTTTTGTAAGGCTTTAACTACATGCACGGTAGGAGTAGGAGGTACATAGTAACATACGTAGGTATCTAGTTTTCGTAGTTGCTTCTAAAGTTTTACGTACTATTCGGGCAAGTTAACAGTCTATCGAGTGGGCGATGTACCTGAACTAAGGATGTCACTTTGAAATTTTAGTTTGGCTGCCAAAACAAAATAATCTGAGCAATTCAAAAATAATACCACTACAGTCTCATTATACGTAATTTATTGTACTTAGTTGTAGTAGTCGCTGAAATCTATGGTTAACTGTACCTTTTCAATATAAATAAAATCAGTCTATACAGACTGATTTTATTTATATTGAAAAGGTACAGTTGATGATGATGTAATTTAAACAAGTGTACCTATACAGGTACACTTGTTTAAATTACATCATCATCATCATCATCAGTCAGCACATTCGTCCACTGCTGGACGTAGGCCTCTTCCGAAAAGCGCCATCAGCCTGAGGTTCGTCTCTCTCATCTACTTTCTACCATCGCCTTGCGTCATCGCTTCATCGGCGAGTGCTCCACACTACGTGCCTCGCAATTCAAGAACTCGTTTAACTCAACGGTTGTCGATTCTGCGGCAGATAATGACCAGCCCATTGCCACTTCAGATTGCTCCTTTGTGTTATATTAACCCGCACCTCTGGCGTCTCGGCTGGCTATTCGACCGCCACACCACGGAGGTTGTCATCTAGCTAAGCAACTTTTAAGTTTGATCTGTGGATTAGCCTTGCGGTGAGTGGCACCTTAAGTATGTTATGTTATGTTACATCCCCCTCCCTGCCCCTCACTCCTTTTTAAAGTTGTATGTACCTAACCTACTTAACTGAATGACAGCCTATGAAATGTTCTACTGATTTTGCAGTTCTATAGCAATTATATCAAAAAGTTCAACACACACACAAGGCACCATAGAATTAACCATTACAGAAAAATAACAAATAATTATATAATTAAATAACAAAAATATAAACAACTAACATAGGAAAGTTTGATCCACGATTATTAAAAAAAATCACATAAAAAAACTTACACATAAAATATAATTTGTAAATGTACTTACAACTAAACTGACGTATACCAATCAATAAATACTTTTCATTGGAATGTTGAAAATACTTGGAAATGTGATTAAAATTGAGCTGTCTGAAATAAACTTTTGGAAAAAGTACGTATAGATACATTATTAATAACACTTAATTACATTATTAGTGAGACAATTTTGTAGGACAACAGTTTATAGACACATCATAACAATAACTACTTAAAGTTTATTTACCGATCTTATAATCATAATATCATTTTCTTTTTATGTCTTATATTACTCGTAGCAACTGTACTGACTCTTGATGATTTACGGATCCGATCCGGTGTTTTAAATAGGCAATGATTTAGTAGGAAACAACTAAATCCTTGCCCATCATAAAGATTGTATCGAAACATTGGATCCGTAAAAACAAGCCCTCACAAAATATCCCTCTATCGAACTAACTCTTTTCAATAATTACCTACTTTTAGAGAGAAACTTTTTACACAATTGATAGGAAATCTCATCTAATCATGCAACATGACATAACCTCCGTCATTTATAATATCCAACGGTGTATAAGTACATAGTTAGAATAATCATTAGGTAGATGTTTCAAGTTTAAGGTGTTCAGTCTTTCTAATACTAAAAGATTAAAATAATAAAAACAGGTAATTTTGTGTAGTCACTACACTGAACGTAATAACGGTAAAAAAATTAATCAATGTTTTGACTATCACAATTTGCTGTGTATACTTTGTATAAGAGGTATGCTTACGACTTATAGAAGTTGATGCTTACGACATGAAAGAACTTGATGCTTACCAACTAATCGAGCTACTTTTTAAAGAGAGCTGTAACCTCCTCTATAGTTTTATTCTTCGTTTCGGGTAGTTTAAAGTACGTGTAAACAAAGAAGAGTATAAGAAGTGCAGTGTAGGGTAAGAAAACGTAGTCCCCTAACGCCTCCGACATCGGTATGAAAGTCAAACCGACTATAAAGTTAGCAAGCCAGTTGACCAGAGCACCGACACTAACCGCAGCACTCCTCGCTCCCTGTCCAAACATCTCTGACAGTATCATCCAAGGGATAGAACTGGGACCCACGCCGAAGAATGCGACGTAAAGGAACGTGAAAATAACCGCGAACACGCTCATGGTCGCATTGTTCTCATACGTAAAGAAAGCCACAGTCATGAGGATCGAGAATACGGTCATGCCTCCGAGACCACAGAGCTGTAGAGTACGCCTGCCGAGACGATCCATGAGCGGAATAGATACGAGGGCCATGACGAATAGAACGCTACCAACGCCGATAGCTGCAAGTCTCGCTGTCTCCTCCACAATACCAGCACGCACGAAGATTGTAACAGAGTAGTACAGCACAGCATTGATACCGCCCAGCTGCTGAGATAAATGCATCACGATTCCGATAAAAAGAGGTGTTCGCAGAGCTTTAATCCTCAGCAGGTCCATGATCGTGAACTTCTCCTCCTGTCTTGCCAAGCGGTCTTCCTCCTGCATATCGTTGATTTCGTCTTCTATATCCGCATTTCCGCGGATTTTGGTCAATGCCACCCTCGCTTTTTCCTCATCACCCTTACCGAGAAGCAAGTATCTAGGAGATTCCGGTGCAAACGGAAGCATCACACATTGTACAGCGGCCGGGACTACAGCCAATCCAAGGAGCCAGGGCCAGCCCTCAACGCTGCCGAGGATATTATCAATCCCTAGGATCTGCGCAAAGACGAGACCAAAAGCGACGGCTAGCTGATTGACGGTTCCGAACGCACCGCGCATATTGACCGGCGCCACTTCAGATACGTATGTAGGCGACGCGGTAGTCGCAAAGCCGCAGTTGATACCAATCAAGAACCTGCCTATTATGAGCATCACAACCGAATTCGCAGTCGCGCTAAAACCCATGAGCGCAGCGCCGACGATTCCGAACACCGCGTTGAAGATTAGAGCATTCTTTCTTCCGTATTTTTCCGTCATCCAGCTGGCGAGCGGGCAGCCAATCATACCTCCAACTGCGAATATAGATACAACGATCCCGAAGATGAAGCTAGGGGAGGTATATCCGTTGTCACTGATGAAGACCTCGATGAAGGTGCGCGGTGCGTTGATTACTCCGGTGTTGAAGCCGAACTGCAGCATACCAAGTACGGCTGCACCCACCGCGTAGAGGAGTGCCCCCGTCGCACCTGGCCCCGCCATCTTCGGGGATTCTGAAAAGAGGATAGAATAATTATATTAATACGTCTATAGCTTTCTGTATAAGATGAAGTACAAGTATGGTTCACGCATGGCATTCGAGGAATAAATTCCTTTTAAATTCCATTATTGTATTCATTAGTTATGCCTTACCACAGAAATATGAGGTTTACCATAGAATAAAGCATAATTCTTTAAGTACCTAGGTACCTATTTTACGAAATATATGGAACCCTCGAATTTTATTATGGGGATTTTGCGAGCGCAACAAATAAGTGCAATATGCTGTTATGCAACTTATCAATAACATGTCAAGAGTGTTGATTGTTAAGATCAAAAGCACGAGAATCTCAAAGATATAAGATAACAATAATCTCTCGCAAAATCGTGTCTTACTGGTTTCAGATTCTCACAAAGTATGAAGTAATGAGTACTTAACAATAAAATTTAATATAGCAAGTAACGGTTTAGCCGTGTCATGTTTTCACGTAAATATTCCCAATTGAAGACATATATCCTAAACAATGTAAGCCACAACTTTAGTTTTGAAACTTATAGAAAAGAAGCAATAACTGAAAACATAACCAGGTAGCAACCAAATAAAAAAACACAGCTATAACAAAGAAGTAGCGGTTTCTTCTAATACGAGGATAGAGTATGTAGCTATTTTTATTTAGGTATTTTTAAAATACCAAGTACATCCTTTGAATTTGCAATAGCACACAGGCTAGCATAAATTTAAATGTTTCTGAATTCTTCACACTGATAACGACCATTCGTAAATTAGTTTTGGACATAAGTTACACCATTGTAAAGTGAACGTTTCAATTCATAAGGAAATGAAGTACCTACCTACCTAGTCTGCAAGATATAAATTAAACTTACTTTTTCTAGGGTCTTCCATTTCGTTGGAGCGTTGAACTATTACAAAATATCAGACGCAAGTAAAATATATCTCATACGCTTATCGTATTTTCGTATATGATAAGAAATCTGATCTAAATTAAAGATAAATTCCTCGCCACAGAAATACAACCATTGCTCCGACAACAATCATTGTTTGTATTATAAAAACACAAGGTCAATAAATCTGGCCTATCAAATAATGTGCACATAATCGAATGCCTTCAAAGTTCTTCTTAAAACTTTGAACCAAAGAAGGTAGGACCTAGGAAATGGCCAGAGGCCATTTTTTTGTTAATAGTAAAACTTCTTGTGAAAGAGTTGTCCGGGGAATAACGGCTTATTCCACTTTTCCCCCTTGAGAGAATCCCCCTTAGGGAATGTACCCATACTACGTGATCCGTTCAGGGGTTGGAGGGGGTCTTTAAAAATACCACGCTTGGTCACAGGGGCAGGGGGTGGTCTTACGTTTTTGTAGTCCACGTAGCCAATATTCTCTAGAAAAATCTCACGCTTTATCGAGCTATAGTCAAATAAGGGCGCTTTTTAAACTTATTAGCACGCATTCTGGGCGTCACGCGGCAAGCGCCGTAATAATAAAGACAAACGTGAGCCAAAATATTTTGTTCTTTAACTTTCTGTTTGCAAAAAAATATTTAAAACCATATTAATTATCACTAGAAACGGGATATTTACCATGATTTTTGAGCTTTATTCAAAAATCAAATCAAATCAAAAATAACCATGATAGTTTCAAAAGTTATAAAACCATATTTCTGAATTACTACGTGAAAACTCGAGGGGAAGGCGGGGTGCCTTAGCAAATACCACGGGTTGTCATTGTCACCGAGCAGGGGAAGGAGGTTAAATAATTGAAAAAAATGGGTCACGTAGTATGGGTACGTTCGGAGGGAAATCTGAACCCTAACGTAAAAAAAAACTAGATATCCCCTTTTTCATTTTGGATATTTTACCACAGTACCTATTTCTGCCGTCAAGCAGTAGTGTTCGCATTGCTGTGTTTCGGTTTGAAGGGGGTGCCGGGCATGAGACTTTTCATCTTTATGTCTCAGGGTCGGCAGTGCGCGTGTGATGCCTCAGGTGTTGCAGGCGTCCCTAAGCTATGGTAACTACTTTCCATCAGGAATCGTCATCGTATAATTCAAGAAGGTTGTTTTAGTAAAATAGAATATTCGACATTGAAGAAATCAAAATTGAGTTCAGTAACAAAACAAGCAAAAATTCTCAAGTACTAAAACATAAGCATTTTTAGTCATAATTTAGTTATCTTAGTTGGTAAGTTTGTTAACTTTTTAATAATCTCTTCTTTTATCTGTGTGAACCTCATTTTCTATAAAAAAAACCGTGTTACACTACACCTAACGCCCGTGTCAAGTGCTTGTTAAAATTAAAACTCAGACTTCGGCCTCAGACCTCAATATAACATACATAACATAACACCCAACAGTCACATGACATAGCCCCAATCCCACACTAGGCTTCCCTGTGTCGTGGCTCGTGCGTATCAGGAACTACGAGTACCATGGTACCATAACACCCAGACCAGTTACAAATATTTGCAGATCATGCAAACATTCGTCCCGCAGCGGGAATCGAACCCGCAACCTCTTGCACCTCAGCCGGCTAATTGCCCGCCGCCGCGCCAGAGGTCGTCAATAAAATAAAAAATAAAAATATGTAGGAGATGGGAAGATTTCTACCTCTGCTACTTCGGTTAATAGATACAAAAACATTTGAAACATTAGTGTAGAAGTTGATTCAAATGTGTGAAGTAACCTTCACACACCATTTCCTTGATTCATAACAATTTGTCGCAAACAATGACTCGTAAAACTTATGGATATTGTATTACAATTTACATTACATGATTCATTTGTCAGATGAATTAAACAAAAATTTATATTTGCATTTTATTGTTATAAATACTAGGTATACCTAACAGGTAATTTTCCTGCTGGTCAGGTAATTCTTTATTCGCGGGAATAACACAGAGGAAACATTTATGTATTTATTACTTTGGTTTCAATATTGTTTTTATAGTTATTGGTTTTAAAGTGTTAACCCAAACCTAAGGGTAAAGATTGCCTGGAAGAAATCGCTCTCAGCGATAAGGCCGCCCATTGTACTGTTAATTTTAATAAATCTTATTATGTATTCTCCTGTTGTACAATAAAGTGTTATTCTATCTATCTATCTATGGGAAATATTAAGAATTAAGGAATTTAGGAAATGTTAAACAATAAGTCGGCCAGTGGCGCAGCGGTTAACGCATCTCCGTATCAAGGGGACGGTCGCGGTTCGATTCCCGCCTGAATGGTAATTTATGGTAAAAAACAATATTATGCTTATCTTTCGGCCAAATAATGGAAATTACGACGTCAGTGATCTCCAGAAACATTAGCAACTGCCAAAACTTTATTTTTCTGCGGCCAATAAGGCGTCCATTAATTACGTGAGACGTTTAGGGGGGGAGGGGCCAACCCAAACCTCACCAAATCTCACCAAGGGGAGAGTCGAAAATCGCCAAAATTACCTCACGTATGCCCCCTAATAATCCTAATGGATGCCCCCTAAGAATGGTCAGAGAGGATGCACCGGCTTCAATGCGGTTTTAGTTTGTTTGAAAGTTGGTATTCGTTCCAAGAAGCATTTCGCCCAACCAATATTTCGTTCAATTGCACAAACTATAGGGATGAACCCAAAAGATTTTACCATAGTCCTTCAGGAGGGCTAATAAACGAACTGCGTAATAGGCAAATCTCGAAATGGACGAATTGCGAGTGACGATACTCCAAATGGACGAAGTGCGTAATGACGATACTCCAAATGGCCGAACTGCGTAATGACTATACTCCAAATGGACGAACTGACGAATCTCGAAATGGACGAACTGCTTATTAGACCGACAGCTAACAAATCTTCGCGATATCGTTTATAGCAAATATTTTTTAGCCAGTTTGCCAGTTTACCTTGGAGTCGGTTTCCATTCCACTGGTGCGTGACCACAACACAAAACCGGTTTGTTACAGTCGATCTATATGTAAAAAAACCAACACGTGTGAAACAAGTCTCTATTCACCCGTCTTTACCTATTCATCGTCAATAAGAATAGTAATTTCAATGTTTTCCAGTGATTAATTAGAAAACATACCATTTAAATTAACATAGTAAGTACCTACAATAACTATGATTATTAGCAGTGTTTATATGTACGCTTGCATCACGTTATTTGCCTGTATTGAATAAAAAGGATACTTATACAAATCATCAGCCAGTCCACTGCTGGACATAGGCCTCCCCCATTGAATGCCGCGACGAAAGGTCTTGATCCGCCTCCATCCACCGACTTCCTGCTACTTTTATAATGTCTTTAGTCCATCGAGAGGCGGGCTTTTTCAACGCGTCGCGTTCGCCCGGTTTAGGTTGCCACTCGAAAACCTTTATTTCACAACGGTTGTCAGTTCTGCGAGCTATAAGACCATTGCCACTTCAACTTGCTAATTCTGTGAGCTATGTCGGTGATCTTGGTTCTTCTACGGATTTCCTCACTTCGGATTCTATCTCTCCATAGCCCGCTGCGCAACTTTGAGCTTGTATATGAGGCGAATAGTGAACGACCTCGTCTCAGTGCTGAAGTCATCACTGGCAACATGCATTGATTATAGACTTTCGTCTGCGCTATCTGATATAGGAATTACATACATAAATATTTAATACTAGTTGCGCCCCGCGGTTTCACCCGCGTGAATAATGATGAAAATTGATTATGATGATGATGATGATGAAAAGTAGCCTATGTGTTAATCCAGGGCGTAAAGTATCTCCATTCCAAATTTCACTCAAATCCATTCAGTAGTTTTTACGTGAAAGAGTAACAAACATCCATCCATACTCACAAACCTTCGCGTTTATAATATTAGTAGGATAGGAGGATAAATAATATATGTAATAAAAAAATATTCTGTCTCATTAATGTCCACGATAATTGAATAACATGTATTTTTATCAGCCGTATAAGCGACATTGAAAACGACCCATTAATGTTACTACCGGTTATTCCTTTAAAAATCCTAGCCTAGTCTAGGTTGTTTTTGTGAATTATGCATGAAGAAGAATACGTAGTTTTATAAACAGAATAACATCAGACAGATGGCGTTTCTCATAAAACGTGTGCGCAGTTTACAAACAACTTTCTCTATGAACCATGCCGCTTAGAATAAGTATTGTTATTACAACTATTTATAAGAACCTCTTTAGAGGCAAGAATCACTATTTGATCATTTGCATCTAGAGGCTAAAGTTAATCACACTGAATACAATTAGCAAAGGCTTTACTGCAAAACAACGGTCAAGATAAAGAAATCTTATTAAACATACCCAAAAGAACTTTCTAGAGAACTGCTGCCGAAATCCGTCTATTGATAAAAGTCACAGTCACTTTATTATTAACAAACAAATAGGTACCAGAGTAACTCGTTTGGAAACTTGCGTCGAATGCAGTGTAGCGGGACGCACTGAGGTCGCACGACAGTGCTGGTTGTAAAGCCTAGACCACACTGGCGAACGACAGGTACAAAAATACACAGGTTTTCTTTTCGTACATATTCCTGGACTCAAATAGATAGGGTTAAAATGAATGTTTGACCTCATAAATAAATTATAGGACCCCAAAACTAATAAATAACGTCAAATCTGTCAGTTTTTCATAGAAACCTGACAATTAGACATATTTTAGGCGCTCCGTAAAATAATTATTGGTCGGTGAAAATGGGATTGATCCATATTCTAAAGATTGTTTGGACTGGGGTGCGATTTTTTTATGTCACTAAGTGACTAAATATCATCAAAAAGGCCGCAAATCACCGTTTTTCCGGAGATGAACTGGAGGAGGCACTTGTATTGATTATCATAGGTATAAGAATTTTAGTCATCAATGAGTTTCAAATGTATAGAAATTTGGAAATCGGCAATTTTACTGACGTTTATTCACTCGATGACAGTTAAAAATCGCTCTCCAGCCCCTTTATTGGCTAACGAGCTGATAATCGCTTTCGATTCCGATTTTAGAATACATTGCGCTTTATGCTTCGAATATTTCTGCTCTTTGAAAATAAGGTAAAACACGCAGTGCAATGTACTTCGAAATCGTAGTTGAAAGCGATTACCAGTAAGTTAGACAATACTGGGGCAGGTTGCGACTGTGCGAGTGCATTCACGGTTATCATAAACAGACTTGTCACACAGACACAGATGATGATTCATCACAAGTCTGTTTACGTCCAGTGTTGGACAATGCCTCTCTCATAGAATACAATGGGGGATTTGGATTTGCCATAATCAGGCTAATTGGTGATCCCAGTTTAGTGTTAAGTACTCAGGTGGATGCTGCTGCCCATCCCCTAGTGTAATCCTTATAATTATTTTGAATGTGACTTGACCAGGAAAGTAACATCGAACACAGTAAGTAACATAAGTATTGTTAATCGTGATTGCGGTATAGAACAGAGGCCCAAGCACGAACATCTAACGTTATCGAGACGCTAGCGTTACGATAGTAAACGTCAAATATGAACCAATCAACTTACTAAGATTTCAAGTTCCCCTGATGTCATTGGCCAATATTTGACATTTGCGATCGTCTTGGTAACGTAAATTATTCGTGCTGACCCCACAGAGCGATAAGCAATCGTACACAAATCGTTCGTCAAGTCCCTATGTGCATTCACCTTTACAACATAAAACAGACTGCTCAAACAAGCAACCACACATCAAAATGTAAATAATTCCATACATAAAATGGTAGTAATGAGACTAATTCAACTTATGGTGGATAATAATAACGACGTGGGTTGGGTGTACTAGAACGCGTCATGGTAATGAGCCACTAATGACAGACCCTTTGAAGCCACAGTGCCGCTTGGCGACGGATATATTGGTCGTTACGTGTATCATGCCCCTTCACCCTTAGGCTTACTAATTTCCCCATACGACCTCCGTGGCGCAGAGGACGACCGGCTGAGACGCAAGAGGTTTGCGGGTTCGATTCTCGTTACGGGATAAATGTTTGCATGATCTGCAAATATTTGTTCCGGGTCTGGGAGTTGTACCATGGTACTCGAGTTCCTGATACCCACGACACAGAGAATCCTAGTGTGGGATCAGGACTACGTAGGTGACTGTTGGGTGGTTATGTAAATTTATACCGCATATTATGTACTTAGTATCTTCCTCAATGCTGATGGTCGTTTCAAAGTCATATGACATGACCACATACGAGTTTATGGGTCACTTTTTCCTTGAAAATATTACGCCATCGGGAATCCCGATTCGGGATGTTGCTGGTGAGCTGTATAGCTTCGTGAAGTTTTGTTTAATCAAACTGGTAATCGCTTTCGAATACAATTTTACGGTTCATTGCACTCTATATTTCTGCTCTTAAAAAAGAAAAGCGAAATCCTAATCATTAGCGATTACCAGTTTGACAGACAATAGGGGGGCTGGTCAGACGAACGTATAAGGCTGCGGCCTCAGGAGTCTAATAGTGTACTCGTTCTCCCGACTCCCGAATTACGAGTAGTTTTTGTGTGCATGGTAATACAGAGTTTCTCAACAATACCGCTAGGGGCGCTCGTCATTTTTACCCTCAGAGCATTTATTTACTTATAATTGCTATGAGTTTTTTTGAGTTTTGAGTTCCATATAAAAACCACATTTCGACTCATAATTCGGGAGTCGGGAGAACGAGTACACTACTTAGACCTCTGCAGGGCTATTCTAAAACGTCGGAAACGTTTCCGATCGGATTCGTTAGTTTTTCATTTCGATGTGGTAAGTAACTAAAACAATTTTCTAACTAAATCGTGTTATTTAGACGGTTGACATTTTCACAGATGATGTATTTCTGTTGCCGCTATAACAACAAATACTAAAAAACAGAATAAAATAAATATTTAAGAGGGCTCCCATACAACAAACGTGATTTTTTTGCCGTTTTTATAGATAATGGTACGGAACCCTTCGTGCGCGAGTCCGACTCGCACTTGGCCGGGGTTTTTTTAATCAAATACCTACTTGACCAAGGCGTTTTCAACGAGTACATTCCAATAGAGTAAAAGAAAATTACGAATCACGACGGGCGAGCAAACAACAATAAAGTAAAAACATTGCCTCATTGCCACAGAACTATAGAACGAGGAAATAATGAAAGATGGTAATTTCAATTCAACAATAGCTCCTAAATACAAGCCAAATTAGAGACGAGGTTCCCCCCTTGGATTTCCCGGGAACGAAGAACACGTAACTAAGCACGCAACGTACCTACTCACGCAAATTAGTATAGGCCTACTGACATTACTTATTTTTTTAAGAATTTTGTGAAGGCTTACGGGCCCCAATTCTACTAAAGTCACTTTTGTCACTTTTGCCAAAAGTGTCAAAAATTTCAATTTTGTGATAATTCATTAACAATTCGAACACAATTTTTTTAGTAGATTTGGGGCCCTGAAGTCAGTAGGCAAGTTAAAAAAAAGAGTTATTTAATATTTTACATTAAGTACATAGTCCTTTACTCTATTTCTTCTTTTTTATTCGCTTTATTATCAACAGACTTTCAAAAAAGGAGGAGGTTCTCAATTCGACTGTATGTTTGTTTCGCGATTACTCCGGCAATGAGGGGTTTTCACGGCCGTTTCATATCATGCTTTCAGCGTTGAAAATAGATGGCGCTGCTCTGTTACGTAAATGTCAAGTGTCAAAATAAAGTTAAATGTCAACATCAACAACGTAGATATATTTTCGTATCGTGCTATTTATTTTTGCTTACTTCTAAAAACATCACGAAATAACTAGCGCACACTCAAGAAGCAGACACAAACAGAACATCATGACTAAAAGCCACAGGCTAGTTAGATAATAGCTTAGTACGCGTACACCACAGATAATACATTTGACAATCTTGGTCTTAGAGAATTTATGTATTTACAGTTGAGTCAGCGCCATCTATCGAAACAATTTGAACTACTTTTTTTTTATCGAAGTTGAAAAGCCCTCATTACTTCAAAATGATTTTGATTTCAATGAATAAAATTCTTATGAATTGACTTTGATGATTATTTTTTTGTTTGGTAGGTATGCTTCAGAGGTGGTCCCATATTAAATTTATCGAAATTGATTCAGCGATTTTTGAATGAAGTCTGTTTTAATATTGTTTTTCAAAAAATTTTACTTTAATAAAATTAAAGAAACTAGCGCCAGACGGAATAAAAAAATCAGTCTTGTTGACG
The DNA here is from genome assembly GCA_951392215.1 of Epirrita christyi. Taxonomy (NCBI): domain Eukaryota; kingdom Metazoa; phylum Arthropoda; class Insecta; order Lepidoptera; family Geometridae; genus Epirrita; species Epirrita christyi. The sequence goes on along the minus strand of OX595842.1, from coordinate 3,242,708 downwards.
TAAATAGAGATGAACGGTGCTTTCGGCGATACTTGTACATCGATACGAGACTATTCGTTCTGGCGTGCTTTCGGCGAACCATTTATTTGTTCTTCGTAGGTAGCGTTCTTTCGGCGACCAGTGATGTCAGCGAGCGAATACAGGCTTATAATTTTCTCGTTCTACCGTTCAGACGTAAACCGTGCTTTCTGAGAATTGTATCGTTCAAGGGTAATTCTACGAATGGTACGGGACTCCCCCTAGCTACCCTACCTTCACTTTTTTTAGTAGATTTTTCAATTTCTTTTTAATTTTCCAATAGACTTACTTTTGGAATCCGTTCTGTAGAACTCAAGTTATAAGTATACATATAGACAGACGTCACGTCGCAAATAATAATATAGAGACGAGAAAGAGATGTTGAGCGCGTTACCCTTAAATTTTCTGTTTTATTTTGTGTGCCACTGCCGTGTGTCTAGGACAGTGATGGGCAAAGTACGGCCCGAGGGCCAATTCCGGCAAGCGAAAGCATTTAATCCGACGACGGTCCTTTGACATGAATAGTATATTACCCGCGATAATTATATTTTGACAGTGCAGAAGTATAACGTAGATTCTATACAGTAGAATAATTGACGCATAGGTAAAGGATCCAGCTAGACTAGCCGAATAAATTTTTTTTTCCAAATCGGTTGATAAATGACATAGTTACGAGGTAACAAACAAAAAAAAATACAACCGTATTGAGAAACTCCTCCTTTTTTGGAAGTCGGTTAAAAATTCAACACAAAATGCATTTTTCCTATAATTCTAGCCCTCTTCGGTTTCTTAAACTTTCTGGCCCCCAATAAAAAAAATAAAAAAGTTAGCCCACCACTGGTCTAGGATATGGGAGAAGGTTGTTAGTAATTGGGAAATTATAAAGCAAACATCAATTGCTGAATAATTCAATCATAGTTAAGTTTTCAGTTGTGCCCCAGGTTATTATGTAAATATAATAATCTCTATGTAAAGCTATAGCTAGACCATTTTCACACAAAAAAAAAATTACCGCTCACTTAATAGTTTATTGACAGCCACGCCAATCCGTTTTTTACAGCTCAAAATAAACCGCTCAATTTAACCCATAACAATTCAGGCCTATAGCAGTTGCAAATATATCTCATCGACCTATAACTAAGTACCTAGTTAGGTACTTAACAAAAATAATAAACAAGCAAATAAATCCTTCTAACCTACGTCTATCATTATGAATTATCTCCTAGTTATTTATTAATATCTAGATACTTATCCCTATCTTATCACATTTTTCCATAAGACATGCGTGTCACGTTTTTCGTACGTAGGAAGGAATGCATGGTGGAGTACATGCTCTTAAGAGGAGGTTACCGCTAGAACACTTACGCCCGTTTTCACGCAAACGAAGTTTGCTACCAATTTGGCTATTATTTCTTCAAACTCCATGAAACTTTGTACACATAATCAGTACACTGATATCTAGACCCGTGACGAGTCAGTTTTTTAAAAATTAGTTATTTTTAATTTGTAATTTGGTAACCTTTATAATTTTATAAGAAACTAACGCACCATGTTTCTAGACATTAGTGTACTGATTATGTGTACAAAGTTTCATGGAGTTTGAAGAAATAATAGCCAAATTAGAAGCAAACTTGGTTTGCGTGAAAAAGGGCGTAATTGTCCACTTCAATTATTTTGGTTTCAGTTGTCGTGTCAAATACAAGTATACCATTTTAGTTTTATTTTAGCTGTGATTGTGGTGACCTTCTCTTAAATTGAACGGTAACAAATCGAGTACCTCCTACCAAAAAAAATTTGGTGTGTGTAGTACTTAAAATATAGTTATTGCCATTTACATTATAAATATACTTTAAGTACTTACACACACCAAATTTTTTTGTTATACTTCTTTATTTTCTTTAAAATTGTAGATAAATTTTGTTTTTGGCTGTTAAACACTGTACGATAGTTTTTTTTTATTTTGTTATTTTGGTACCTTGTTACAAAGTTACAAACATACGTCTGCTGTAAATATGATTTGAAAAAAGCTCTAACGGAAGACCAGCGTAGGTTGTTTACGACCTGCATATGCTGAGTTAGGGCCTTTTTGTAACAGCAATACTTCTGTTTTTTTTTACACTGTCTTATTATTTTATGTTTGCCTTTTATTTGTTAAATTTGTCTTGTTGTTGTTGCAAATAAACTTTTTTCTATTTCTATTTCTATTTCAAAGACGAGTTAGCTACTCGACGTCTTCGGATACATTTTAACAATGTTGACAACTTGACACCAACCCAGTCTCCGTTACTTTAAGGGGCTAGGCTGGTTGGGGTAGGGTTAAGCACACCTTCTGTGAACATGTTATGTTACAGAAGGAAGCTGCGGGAGAGGGAAATCTCCACCGATCTCCCAATCCGAAGCAGGAGAGCCGGGCGTCGGAGAAGGCTCCATGCCCTCCTTCAGCCCCCTTAACAGAGGCCTAGGTGACGGACCTGGAGGCGTCCATCACCACTGATGGTATAGACCCCGAGGAGGTGGTGCACGTAGAGTAGCTTGCCCCTCATATGCCGATGTATGGTGGAGTCTCTTTCTCCACCATATACAATGGACAGGAGTCCTTAGAGGACCATCGCCGTCGGGACCGAGGAAGAGTGCGAAAGCGTTCCCGTAGTCCCGACAAAAGGCGCCTGGATGGCAACCGTGGGGTTTTAGTCAGTAAGACTCTGACATAATCTCTTCGTTGCCCCCGCATCGGAGAGGTATCCATGAGGATTTCCCCACGATACAAAAAAAAAGGGTTAAACACACCTTCTGTGAACATGTTATGTTACAGAAGGAAGCTGCGGAGCGGGAGAGGGAAATCTCCACCAATCTCCCAATCCGCAGCAGGAGAGCCGGGCGTCGGAGAATGCTATATGCCCTTCTTCAACCCCCATAACAGAGGCCTAGGTGACGGACCTGGAGGCGTCCGTCACCACTGATTGACGACCTCTGTGGCGCGGCGGGCGAAGGTTCGCCTGCGACGCAGGAGGCTGCGGGTTCGATTCCCACCTCGGAACAAATATTTGTACGATCTGCAGATATTTGTTCAGGGTGTTCTGGGTATTTTTCTATGTATAATAAAAAATACCTATCTATGTAATGTTATTGTATTAAGTATGCCAGTTATCTAGTACCCATAACACAAGCTCTGCTTAGCTTTGGGCTAGATAATGTTGTGTGAAATGTCCAGCATTTATTTTATTTATTTATTTATTTACTGATGGTATAGGCCCCGAGGAGGTGGTGCACGTAGAGTAGCGTGCCCCTCATATGCCGATTTATGGAGCCATGAGGATTTCCACACGATAAAAAAAGGGGCACAGGGGCACGTCAGTGTAGGTCTTAACACCCCCACTTAGAATTAGAATGGAGATAATGGGACGAGTGCCGTCACAGCATGCGACGGCAGAAAGTCCTATTACAACGATAATGCAGGGTATTGACTTTTGTGTATGCTGTCACTAGCCTTTATCTCAGTACCAAACCTACTGTTTAGTAGAGGGGTATGATATGTCATTGAGATGGGTCAGTGGGGGGGGGCTAGCAGAAATTATGTCTCCTTTGTGGTCCCATTAAGATGATGACTAGAGTGAAATAGGCTTCACTTAAACGTATTTGTAGCAATGTTAATCTTCATCTTTCCAAGGGCATACTAAAGTCCAAAACAAGACATCGATAAATTTTCTTAATAAAAAATCGTGAACTAATCTTTAAGTTTAGTCTGCGAAAACGCTTGAAAAGTGGTGTTTTCAAACACCTAGAACTCCCTGAATTTACCTTTATTCTTAATATATATGTATGTTTGTATTCACAGACTAAGACCACTGTTCACCAATACATAAACAGATGTTTAAACAACTGTTCAGCCTAATCAATTCTTTTTGACAGATACTTGCATACATTATCTGTCACCTTGACCAAAGGTTACAGTAAACGCCCCTTTATATGTTCGTGAACTTGGGCCTTAGACCCTTTAAATGCGCTTCTACTGTAAATATCTACGCAACAAATATTTGTTTAAAGCCGATCGTCCACCGCCAACTCAACTAACTTAGTTTAGCTTAGCTCGCATAGTTGAGCCAGTTTTTCATACATGTGCGTCCACCGCTAACCATGCCAGCTACGTTAAGTTTACTTTAGTTTAGTTAGCTGAGCTTAGTTTAGTTAGCTGAGCTTAGTTAGCTGAGCTTAGTTTAGTTAGCTGAGCTTAGTTTAGTTAACTGAGCTTAGTTTAGTTTAGTTAGCTGAGCTTAGTTTTCACTTAGTTTAGTTGATGGTTTGTACATAACAAACTGCTCATATTTAGTTTTTCGCCACTTGCCATTTATTCCTGAATAATAATAATAAGGGATCATGACTACGTATGTGACTGTTGGGTGTTATGTTATTTTATACAAAGCTGTTTAAATGAAGTGCTTCCTATTCAGCTAACCATCTCAAATTGGGTACAAACAATGAACAGTGCAATTTTCGTTACTAAATACCACTAAGTTACTAATCAATATAAGTGTCAATGAATTAATTCATCATACTACACCATAGGACAAAAAACCCTCCAATTGACGACCTCTGCGGCGCGGCGGGCGAAGGTCCGCCTGCGACGCAGGAGGTTGCGGGTTCGATTCCCGCCTCGGAACAAATATTTGTATGATCTGCAGATATTTGTTCAGGGTGTTCTGTGTATTTTTCTATGTATAATAAAAAATATCTATCAATGTAATGTTATTGTATTAAGTATATCAGTTATCTAGTACCCATAACACAAGCTCTGCTTAGCTTGGGGCTAGATAATGTTGTGCGGAATGTGTCCAGCATTTATTTATTTATTTTATTTTATTCCTATAACAGACATGAGAACAATTTAGATTTTAGCATATAATTCTATTACTACTTAGTATCATTAAATGATCTATATATTATTGTAAATTATTATTATTTTATTTATTTACTTATCTGTCTAATTTAGACAAAACTTAAGAGTGTGAGCTATTCAAGTGTCAGAGTTCTTATCACTATTGGTACTTAGGTACACCGGAGTTTCTATAAAATAATTTGGATGTCACTAAACATTCCTTTACCACTAGAAGTCAAAGTTAATGTAATTAAACCATCTTAGGTCAGGTTGATTGATAGTCACATTAGAATGAGATAAGTGCCTATTACAAAGTCAACTAAGCAATAGTTTAAATGACCAACCTCTTTAGCAATAACTTCATCAAAATTGTTTAGAATAAGTACCTACAAAAATTCAAGTAATGTTAATAATATGTAATTTGTACATTAAGACATAAAAATAATAAACAAAAGATTAATATAAAAAATAAAATAAACTGACCTTTTTTTTGTAGTAGCCATGTGGTTTCTCTTATCATTTTGATCTTAGACTGAGATTTTCGGTAGGTAGTTCAAGAAACTGGTTATGTAGTAACTTGTTTTGCTCATGTTATTCACACTTTGCACACAAGACTGAAATGATTTTGTTTACGATTTACTTTATGTAGGTACCTAATAGATAAGTCCTGTTAATTCACTTGTTTATAAACTAGATATCATGATTTAAAAATAACTTTTACAAATAAATGGCAGAATGTACTCAGGTGAATTATGAAATAAATGATCTGAAAAAAGCAGGGCTAACTAACTAAATAAATATATGAAACTTTAAATCAGTCAATGTAAGTAACCTGCTTACCTACTTTATTCTCCTAGGTATTTGTTTATGATTTTAGATTATGAAGGATGTAGGTTTTTACCTAATAGGAATTTAATAGCACCTCCTACATTTGATTTTTTGATTTTGAGTCTTTTTTCCTCAGTGCCCCCTTATCGACACTCGGACCACACGATATTTTAGATAAATATCTACAGATGTATTTAAAAAGCGACTTTTCTTGATTTTATGCCTATGATTATTTAATAAATAATAAATGAAATACCTTTCGATGAATCAATATCCGTATGGTGAAGTTCCTAGCTCCCAATTAGTGCGAGTAATTATGTCGGAAATATTATTAGTTCCATGGAAAATTTATTTGCATTAACTTCAATTTATAATTATCACAAAAACACAGCCGCACTCTTAGAAAATCCAAAATTTCAGCCTCAAATTCATTCCAACAAACAGAACCCGGAATGTGTAATTTGTAGTCTTTGCTTTATTACTATATGCTTATAAATCTGTGGTATTTGCCCGGTGTCGGAATTCACCAAGGAATTCACAGACTAGGGAGAGTAGAGTAGGTATTACGTCGGTTGTTCTGATATTTTGCGACCAACTCGATTTTTGGTTCGGCTGGTTCGGGGCTATTTGCCCCACCGTGTGGTATTGCATGGACAAGAAGCTTATTGTCCTTATTCTAAGGCATGGATATAGTATATAATTTCCTTGGTGTATTGCTCAGAACAATGACTGAGCATGTGTATTGTGTGCATTGTGTGTGTCACATGCTTGGAGAGTTTGTAATATGTCCACTTTTTATTCCTTTAAACATAACATAACCCTGTCACATGTCTCAAATATACTTATAAAAAAGTCCTCTGTGTCTCAAATCCATGGAAGTAATAAGTACTACGTACAACAGTACTTATTACTTCCATGCTCAAATCTCAATCAATCAATCCTTTATTCAATCTCGATTCATGAGCAAAATTCTTAGAGAATTTATAGTAGGGAGATGGCAAGCATACGCTTTCCCCTCTGCCGAAGTACATGAACGGTCGTTCGTGTCACTTTATAAAAACTAGTTTAGTCACGATCGGTCGCCATTCTATGTTCATACCTGTCGCTATACGGAGCTCCTAAAAATGGTTGGTTGCGCTGTGGTTTCGTGTAAATGGGGGTTGGAAACATCAAATTTAAAAAAATATGAAATTTCTTATCACATTTAAGTAATTGACAACACAATTAAGCCATTAATTTCACCGTAAAATATATTTTCTTACTGCAAGTTTACGACAGAAAAACGATACGTAATTTCTTGGTACGGGGACAAGTGATGTGAAAACAACGAACGAACGAATGAACGAAAGTGGCTGCAACGATTTTTATGAAATGAAATTATCAGTATAGGGAGTTTTCAGGCCAAAACAACGATCTCAAAGCTGTACAAAAAAACCTGATTCCAAAGAAAATATCAATACGTCGTTCAATACCAGCCTAAAATATAACCGGAAAATAAACCGAAAAATAATCGGAAGTACAAACCTCTGAAAAATTAGAGGTATTTCCGATTATTTTTCGGTTTTAGGGTTATTTCATCAATCAAAATATGGAATTAGGAAGGTAGGTATGCAAAAGTATACGGATATTCGTATCTCGTTTCGTATGAAAAATGAAGATCCACGAAAATACATTTTCTTAACAATAAATTGACTCATTTTAAAAACCAATAGCTTATATTTACATTAGAACAATACAAAATGAAATATCTTTCAACCCAGCTTATAATTTTGAATTTCATGAATGTGGCACCGAATCATAGGCCTTTTAAAAATCAATACAGGCAGCCGAGAGGTTTCCCTTGCTCCTCCTGACCTTCTGTCTGATGGCCATGTCAACGAGGAGAAGCTCCTTACGTAGTCTCGATCCCACACTAGGATTCCCTGTATCGTAGGTACCTATCAGGAACTACGAGTACCATGGTACCATAACCCCAGACCAGAGGCCCAATTCTCTAATATAAAAACATTCCAGTCACAAATCTCGTGTCAGTCGCACTATCTCGTATAGTAACTATTACATATTCTTAGCAAGAAACGCGAAGATTAACTAATACTTTACGTGACAGTGAGACTGAGACGAGATTATACTGCGAATTGAATGTTTTTAAATTAGAGAATTGGGCCTCTGACCCGGAAGAAATATTTGCAGATCATACATGCCTGATGCGTGTGATTTGGAAACCATATAATCTTATAAGAAACTAAACCAACGCACCACGTGTCTAGATATTAGCGTAGGTACTGAATACAAAATTTCATGGAGTTTGAAGAAATAATAGCCGAAATAGAAGCAAACTTCGTTCGCGTGCAAAAGAACGTACGCCGTGCGTCCTACCGGTGACCTCTTAAATCCTAAGAATCAATTTTTAACTGACTTAAAAAAAACAGGAGGTTCTCAAGTCGCATTAATGTTTTTTTTTATGTTTGTTACGCGACTACTTTTGATCAATAGGAATCTATTCACCCATTCAAACATAATAAACATACATCCATAGACTAGATCCATAGATCCATAGACAATGAATAATCTTAATTTCATTCAGTCTTTTACACCCCATCACTAGTTTTTGCGCTAGTGTGCAACTAACCAATAGTGTAATTACAGAAATAATTTATTTGTGTACTTGTTTTATGTTTGTGTGACAGCTTTTATTTCCGTGTGCGTTTATAGAGACGCCTCAACTTTCTGCATGAGTGTGCGTGAGTAAGTAAATGTGTGCTGTACGTGTTTACCTCTCCTCCCCCAAAAAGTGGCAGAAATAATTTAGTACTAGAAGTTGAGCATGCCATCTCCCTAAATAAATTCTCTAAGGCAAAATTATTTTATTTTGTTGCGCAGTATCGTTACGAATCATGGACATTACGAATACGTAGTATACTTACATTCTCTGTGCAAAGAGAACTTCCTCTTTGTTTTGTATAAAACGTCGTATCGTAATTCGTAAACACAGACAAACAGAACAGTAGGTTAGGTCGTAAAACTCGTAAACACCATCAAATCTAAAACGTAGTGATTACATGGTCAGTGATCACAAGACATTTTCATTATTTTGTGCAGATTCACTATTACAATTTAAATCATCAAGTAAAAAAATGGACAACCATAACTTTATGGACAAGATTCGTACGTTTTTCGGAATACGGCAGGAACCACCTAGAAATGACTTTCGCAACCCTATCTGGGGCTCCGACGACGAAGATGATGATGACGAGCTCTACACCAGGCAGAGAGTGGAAGTGTATACAGACCCCATCGAATTACAAGAAGAATTCGCCAGTAACATGCAGGATATGCTCAAATCGTTCGGCAATATTTTCGGGGATATGAAATCATTCTTCCAAGAAAATCAGTTCGATGACATCGGTACCAGCATGGAGGACGACACTCCAGAATCGGAGCATTACCACGGCAGCAATATTAGAGACTACTATCTTAAGCCTGGCTTTGACAATACAAAACATGTACAGCAGCCCAAAGAAGACATTGATTTGGATGGCAAGATCTCATCGCATGAAATATCAGGCTTGTTGAAACGTAAAGAGGATGGTCAAAACTCGAAACACATACCTTTCAGTGGCAACTTGGTGCCAGGAAGATCATTCTGTCAGACCATCATCACAACTAGCGTGACAAAGCCTGATGGCACAGTGGAGACTAGAAGAATTGTCAAAAATGGTCATGATATCATTGAGGAGACCACTACATCATCAATCCTTGATACTCAAGGACCATTTTCCTCAAATATGGACCCCATAATAAGTACAGGTATCATATACAGCAATGTATTTTCGGAGATTTCTTCATTGTTTAAAAACTTGTACTAGCAGAACTCGTTCCAATTATTTGTAAGGTTTTGTGGTAAGGTTTGCTTGCACAGTGGTTTGGATATCATAAAATTACTTGGGCTTGCTAAAGGATATGCTAAAACAACTGAATGGCTGAACTAGTGTTGATTTTGTTTTGCATTCTCTAAACTGCACTAAAATGATTGTGAACCCTTACTAATAGTCTGAAATAAAAGGGATTGCAATAGTTAGCACAGCATAGCTTTAAAGAATGACATAGAATCACCATTCTAATTTCAATCAGTAGGCTAAGGAATAGCATATTTTCGTTCACTCCCAGCATCCCCCACCTATGTGGCCCCACTGGGGGACGTTGAGAAAAAACGGGCTATCGCCCCTCATTTGTGACAATGCCAGAAATTTTATGTTTACACAGTAGATTTTTTTTTATGTTAAGTGACTGTTTTGATGATGGTCACTGAACACGATTCTGACTGTCAAAATTAAAAAAAGTGGCCATTATTTCGAACTTTTTGTGTCCCAACCGATTGCTTTCAAAATCGATATATGAAGATCCCTGTGATCACTGAACAAGATTGAGCTATATTTAATTTTTGTTATGCATTCAAATTACTGTTAACACTAAGTAAATTATGTAGAATTCAGCACATAAATACAATAATACTTGCAACTAACTATGTAAGGTACTACTGGTTTACGTTGACTCTGTCATAACTTGTAGGGCCTTATACTGTAATAACTAATAACATTATTCATCTCTTTTGAAACTATCATGGTTATTAACATAATTATCACTAGAAACGGGATATTTACCATGATTTTTGAGCATTATTATCAATAATTAATAAGGTTAGCATTATTATCAATAATGCTCAAAAATCATGGTAAATATCCCGTTTCTAGTGATAATTATTATTCATCTCATCAGAAAATGTTATGTCAATTTCAATAAATACAGTTTCATCATTAAAATGAATAAATAATCCAAAAAAAAAGTATCTGATTTGTCTTGTTATTTGCTTGAGGATAAAATTAATAGCATAAGTAATAATAATGTACAGCGTTTGAAATAAAATTCAAGAATTAAATATTCAATAATTTATTTTCTTAGATAATTACTAGTTACTTAATTGTGCATTGTAGAGAGCGCAAATAATTTGTTTTTGAAGTGAAAAGATAATAGGTAAATAGGGCATTTATGGCACAGCAAGGCATAAAAATAGTTTATGATTAGCGTGTATAGGTACCTATAGATAGGTATTCTATAGGTAGGTATTCTATAGGTAGGTATAACCCCATATTTATACCACACACCAACAATTTATATCAGGGGGCTTTGTATGAGTTTTGATAGTTTTCGAAACTATATTGAAGTTTCATTTCCTTCTACAGCGTCCTTAGTTTTCTTCTCGTTTTCGCTAGGGGCGCTGCAAGTAAATGTTCGGAAGGAAATGAATCTTCATATAATAGAATTGAAGTTATCGTGGCTTGGTATCATTTTAGAAAAATTACGACTATACACCACGTACTTTACTATTTTCCTGCTGACGTTTCGTTGACCATTTTGTAAAGTACGTGGTGTATAGTCGTAATTTTTCTAAAACTTCATATAGTTTCGAAAACTATCAAAACTTGTACTAAGCCCCCAGAATGTGACCTATGAATCAACTAGTAATCTGGCTCCTATGCTATCTTTTAGTGTTCCAAAAATACTTCAATTTGTTCTATACCTAGTTCTAAAATATTCTTTTGTTGCCTCAATTTTATTTTTTTTGTTCCTAGGTTGTAAGGACCTCCTCCGAGGACCTGAGAAAATCCGGTAATAGTTAAAGTTTTTGTAGTCATGGTAACCTAGGAAGTTGCTGGTCTAGGTTGTGTTTGGTAGAAATGTGGTGACATACTAAAATAAAATGGTAAATACCTTCCTAGTGGTGAAATAGGTAAGTCAGTAGCTGAATTATTAATATTGCTGAACCGTATTTCATGTCTACTTGAAATCGACTTTTAGAATATAGCTTACGAGTGTATGTTGTTATATTTAGGTACAGCTGTATTACGAAGTCTGTATGACTTTACCCGCCCGTGTTAGTTCTAGGGCTTATTACAAGTTTTGATCGTTTTGCGAGGTGCGAGCTATCGTCGTGACTTACATAGGTACGTGGGTTACGTATAGTAGAACTCTTAAACTTATCATTCTGTGCCTGTTTCTATCGACCGCCGACACGGTAAACGTTCACGCCTCGCAAAACGACAGTTACAATTTTTTTTTTTTTTATTCTACTTGCTCCTAGCTGAGTGTGGTACATTCAGAATAAAACCCTAATATTATCGTAAATCTAGCTGCAAGTGCAAGCGTCCTTAGTATTGCTCTTAATCCATGTCGTGTACCGGTTAACCCGCGTATACACGCCCGGTCGGTCTGGCCGAGCGCACCCCTCGCCCCACGACACGACTCCTGGAACATGAAACAGGGATTAGGGTTAATATAGAAGCCTGAAAGTGGGAGTGATTTGTCAGTTTGACGGAATGTCTTATAGTACCTATGAAACTAAAAAAATAAAAGGGCATTTATTTCCTTTAGGACCACTCTGTTGACTTTGCAAAATGTTGAAATCTCAAAATGTATAATTTCCTACAATGTTCACTTATACTAATACTTATCTTAGTTACAAAGGTACAAGTATAATATATTATAATAGTTAGTGTAAGAGAAAAGGACGAGGGCTCAGCCACGCTGTTTTTCAGCCTCACCTTAGAATACTGCTGTCGTCACAGCAGCCATGATACTCGGAAGATCTGCTGTTCAGCAAAGGAAACAGCAAAACAACCACCGAGAACTCATTACAAACTAGTATAACCTATAGGTACTTAGTTCAATTCACACTTTATATCTGGGAAAAACGAGTCTTACATATAATATACTTATATTTTTTTATACATATAATTGTTGGAGCTGGCCTGTTGCACATAGAATCCGTCAAATGCCACGACTGTCCACTGCTATGAGGTAGTTACTATTAGAGCGGTTTCAGACTAGCGTATTTTTTTGCGCGTATACGGTCGTTTCAGCATACGCGCTTATACGCGCGCTACATTACGCGCTTCCATAAACCATACTCGCGTAAACGGGCATATTTCGGCGTCGGTTCAGTATCAACATGGATTCTTACGAAGAAACATTACTTATACGAGCTTAGAAGCGCGTCAACGCTCGTACGAGTCGAGCGTGTGACAAAAGGCGCGCCTATACGCGCCTGCATGCGCTACCAAAAACGAGCTCATACGCGCGTATAAAACGCTAGTCTGAATTGGCTCTTACCATGCATATAAGTTGTGAAGTTACATCAAACCTACGTCTCTGATTTGTCCATTTACTAACCGACTTCATGAAACCTTGCGGTGTCGTTCTTCAGGACATGAAGTGGACCTCCAGAGTCCCCCTGACACGCGTCTCGTCCACCTTCAGGCTCGCCGGCACACAGCATGTTGTCCGTGATGCGTTGTCCGTAGGCGGTTTTCTTGCAAGCCGCGTTCGAGATTATTGGCACTTTCACCTAGAATTGATGGAAGATTCATAAATGGTTTAACACCCTACACCCCCCTACTGGATAAGGGCTATTGTTTTTCAATAATGTCATCATAGGTTCCCCTGACTAACTCCTCGCCTTTGATTATATACACACTAGATAGAGTTTCGTCCTGCAAACACTACAAAAGAAACAGGCCAGCCTTTGCTAGCGCGTGTGCGTGTCTACACAAACAAACATGCGCGCAGCTTTGTCTTACACTCGCGTCACGTCATTGCTTTTGTGTCTGTTTGCGTGCGTAAAGATAACAGCTACTGACATATTTCCCAATTTATTGGGAAAAACTGACTATGTTCGGGTAAGTAAGTTTTGCCGGTTACTAGAAAACAAACAGTGGAATCTGTTGATTTTTTACAGAATGGAGATAGATAGACTAGCGATATTGTGATTATGTCGAGCGTGTGGGAAAAAAGTAAATAAAAAACAAACTTTGTTTTTTTTTATAATATTCACCCAGTGACTGTGAACTATAGGATCATTAGGTATTCTGAAAAAACTGAAAAAAAAACGTTTCAGAACACCTCTAGTAGCATTAGACAAAGATGTGTGGTGAATGTTGTTCTACTACTCTGATGGTCTCGTGAAATGAGAAAAATCAGAGCTGTAGGAGTTAGTCAAACTTTAATACGAACATCTTTGTCTAAGGCCACTAGAGGTATTCTGAAACGTACCCGTACCTGGAAAAAGAAAGAGGGAGGCCATTTTTTTTGCGATAGTTTTAACGTAGGTATGTATCAGATTACTTACAAATTGTATGAGAAAACATTAATTATTAAATTTGACTAACTTCTGCTGCTCAGATTTTTTCTTCCGATAAAATGAAACAAAGATTACATAAAACTGATAAAAAAAAAAATTATGCGTATCTGAGTCGATACGCATAAAAAAATTTTTTGATCAAAACTACTCATTTTTATGCAGAACTCACGCTTGACCAAAAAAATAACTGTGCCAAAATCGTTTTTGAAAATGAGCAAATGGTTCCAAAGTCAGTTTTCCCGTATCTCTTATGGATATCCCCATACTGTCCCATTTAAAAAAAACACCCTGTATATTTTAAATTTTCAACTCACAATATAATCTCATCTCGGTCATCTTTTGATTAATCATCGCTATAGGCATTAGTTAGAGTGGATAAGATAACGTATGTATGCCTTCGCCCGCCGCGCCACAGAGGCCGATATATTTTACATACCTACTATACTTTTCATAGGTAAAAGTGAAGGAAAGTAAAAGCAGGTGAACCCAATCGACGTTCTTACTTTATAAGGAATCATTTATTCAGTCACCATAAGGAATTTAGCATTCAAAAACTGGCAACACAGACAAAAGTGCCAAGCTTGAGTTGAATAATCGGGGCTAATAAGTTGATTATTTTTATTGAATACTTTTGAAAATACTATGAATTCTGGATACTTATCGATGGTAGGTGACTTTACTAGTTGTTTTTAAACGTCCTTTGTAATTTCTGCACACTTTTATGGCGCAAATCGTCATTGCTAGCTCAAATTTCAATTCACTTTGCGACCGTTCGCCTTGACAACACAATTGACAATGAGGGGCGGGAAGCGACTTATCAGCTAACAGTTAGCTGATATTTTTTTCGACGCTTTTGTGTCATGAAGCTCTATCTAGTGTGTATATAATCAAAGCTCCTCGCCTATAAAAACCACTTCTTTTTCAATATGGACGCTTCCAATATGGCTTAATTGGCTCCGATATCTAGTTTTTCGTCTTCAGTCTGTCTAGTACAGTTTATGTCCTAGTAGGTACGTTTATGGCAAAGCTAATTGGTTACTCTTACTGTGTTTAGGTAAAGATTGAAGTAGAAACGAAACGCTCCATATTTTTATGTACATTATTATTTATCACAAGTTGTGTAAGTATTTACTACCTATAATTATTTATGAAAAAAAAAATAGAAATACCTTCAAATGCGAAAAAAACTAAGTTATTTGGAACGCGGGACTTGGGAATAACTATTGTTTAATCTGTGACGCGGGTTGCCGTCTGTAGGTACCTATATCTAGTGTTACAAATCCCCATCCATCCAACAAACTAGGTAGGTACTTCAGTTTTTTCATCATTTGAAATTTTTGGAACCCTTTATTCCACAATATGGAGGAGGGCGTTGATACGTTTTTCATTTGTTTTTGTACTATCTTAATTGTTCCAAATAAAGATAATTATGATATGAATAAGTATGAGCATATTATGTAGGACAATAGCCAATCTTTTATCTAGATTCGGCTAGGGTTACCGCTGTCTAGACTCTAGAAGCTAACATATGGTTACCTCTTGTAAAGTATCGGAGACTGATCCACCCTCCTCCGTGGTACCCCATCCGGCGACCACGCCCGTCTGATCTGCGAATGACAACCCTGCCTCAGGCAGGCAGACAGGTCGGATGCCGCCGTTGTCTTTCATTTCTTCATTGTCGTCGCCACTCCTGATGTGCTTGAGGGCATTGCTGAGATCAATCTGGAAATACAAATCATGCCAATACGACAAGCATCACGTCCTAAGTTCTTGAATGGAAGCTTGTTCTGTTGTTTTTACTTGACTCTATTAGACCAAGAATTATTTTGATTAGCGGGGTTAAAGGCCAAAGCACACCGGATGCGTATGCAGCTCGTAAAGCTGGGGTCCCACGGCCTGAATTCTCACAGGTACAGACGCAAAATTACAGGCGACACGCCGTGGGAACACCTCGCCTGCAGACGCCTGTCGTTGCCTCAAGACGTCGACCAATCAGCACGAGTCCGCACGCTCCCTCCCCGCCCTCTTGTACCCGCCGGTACAGGCCGATGGATCGTGGGACCGGGCACGCCTGTGTATGCCTGTGCCTGCGCGCGGAATCCGAACGGATTCCGCGTCTTGTCGCGCGTGGACGTCACGCAAGCGGTGTGCCATGTCTCACACAGTAGGCCTAGTGTGAGCATCGCGTTTACGTGGCAACCGCGTAAAGGCGCGTTTGTTGAGTAACCGGCAAAATTAAAGTACACGTAAAAACTACTCGGACTCCGCAGTTTTTACGTATACTTTAATTTTGCCGGTTACTCAACAAACGCGCGTTTACGCGGTTGCCACGTAAACGCGATGCTCACACTAGGCCCTCAGTTCCTTACATTACAACGTAATGTTACGTCGACGTGTACGTCTACGTCCACGCATACGCAGCCGGTGTGCCTGGGGCCTTCACCGACAGGTGTAATACCCCCCTATTATACCCCCCTATTCCCCCAAGAATTATCAAGATCTAAGGATTTGACATAGACTGAACTTTCGCTATGGTTTTAGTCGAGGTTAAAAAAACAAAATCTTACTCTTTCGTCCATCTTCAACAGCGCGATGTCATTGTCGTAAGTTGAAGGGTTGTACCGGAGGTGCCGGATGATGGCAGACACACGTCTCTCTATGGTCTTCGTCTCGTTGGCGGAGGTCCGGTCATGCTCCAAGAACCTCACTGACATCTTCTCTTTACGGAATCTGGAAAAGATGGGAGTTGGTTTTGATCATCATCCTTTATCACCTGTTATGGTCGAGGCTGAAGGCTCCTTTATGGGAAAGCTTGAAGCGCTTCTACTGGATCCTGCCAAGTAAAATACTATAAACAGATGAGTTCATCACTGACAAGTTTTCACCACGCTTCACACTTGCTGATCACAGTATTTGTGTTAAGTAAAATATACCTACTTACTCAGGAGGATGTTGCTGTCCATCCTCTGGTGTAATCCGTTGGCGGTTTTTACTATACTTACGGGAGGAAATGGAGGGGTCTCTAATCCTAGAGCGGACACCACGGCAAGGGTAGTTAGTTGAGGTAGGTTACGGTAGGAATATTTGTATTGCTCAAATCAAATAAAGAGTATTTTTGCTAGTAATACTAGCATTTGCTCGCGGCTCCGCCCGCGTGGAAACTTTTGGCTCCGCCCGCGTGGAACCTCTTAGCCTCTTAAATTATTTTCATCAAAATCCGAACAGTAGTTTTTGCGTAAAACACCCTGCATCCATCCGTCCTCACAAACCTTTACATTTATAATATTAGTGGGATAGTATGTGCCCCTCTCCGTTACCAGTTGTTTAATTTTTGACCTGGCCTTGCCCCAAGTTGGTATTTATGACAATGGTACCTTTGTCCTGCTCTACTTGGCATCCACACGAAGTGCCAAAGTACAGGTTTGATTACGAATTACCTATTCGCGGATAGATATCTACAAAATGCTTTACTACTTCGCTTAGCAGAATTATTCATAAGTATCGACCCTGACTTTCAAGTGAATCATTTGTGAAACTTAAGGATATGTAACGGACATAGCATAAGATATGTATGAAACAATGTATTAATGGCCATTGTCACCAGCCTAAATAGCCTTTGGAATCTATCAATCTACTAATAGCAAAAACCTAAGAGGGGTTCGACTCAGCTATGATGAATCCACATCTACCCTACATACTCAAGAATTTGTTCATCCAACTTGGCTGCAGCTTATCACGTCTTGCCGATTTTGAGGAAAATCATAATGACACACGGCTAAAACAGCTCAGAGAGTGCTTATCCTACTATCCTATCCTACTCCTACTAATATTATAAACGCGAAAGTTTGTATGGATGTTTGTTACCCTTTCACGTAAAAACTACTGAATGGATTTGAGTGAAATTTGTAAAGGAGATACTTTACGCCCTGGATTAACACATAGGCTACTTTTCATCATCATCATCATCAATTTTCATCATTATTCACGCGGGTAAAACCGCGGGGCACAACTAGTGTTGTAATAACAACATAACACCCAATAGTCACATAGTCCTGATCCCACACTATAGGATTCCCTGTGTCGTGGGTATCAAGAACTAATGGTACCACAACACCCAGCCCAGACCCGGATTAAATATTATTATATATATTTATATTGTCATATTTATATTATTTATCGCGTATTATTTATTTTTTTCGTTTATTATTTATTATTCGTTTATTATTCGTGACAATATAAATAAATATGTGTTCTAATCGTTCGCGATTAGAACACATATTTATTTATATTAAAAAAATATTAGTAAATTTTTATTAATTAATTATTATTTTATTTAGTTTAAAAAATACTAAGCATTGCTAACAGGAACAAATATTTGTAGATCATGCAAGCATTTGTCCCATAGCGGGAAACAAACCCGCACCTTTTGCGTCTCTTGCGTGGCGCAGAATGGGCTACCCGCCCACTGCACCATGGTAGGCTGAGAGGAATAGGGCAGTAGTCATTGTGCGAAAGATATTCTTTGAACATACCCAGAAGTGCAATGCGCGGCTGTCAGCACGTAAAAGTCGTTAATGAGTGACCCTCCGCAGTAGAACCTGTTGTTGTAAAGCAGCACTGCCATCCAAGGGAACTCCAGCTCCTTCGTCTCGAAGCCGCCGACGATGCGGCGACGAGTGCGCGGGATGCCACATTCTGGAAAGGTGTTAAATTTTATCGCTTCTCCGCTCCATACAAGAAGTTTGCTCCTCATTTGAATATTAACCCTTTGAGTCCTTTGAGTATCCGGTTTTTTATCAATGCGTCACGGGAGCTCTAAGAAAATGAATAACCGGCCAAGTGCGAGTTGGACTCGCGCACGAAGGGTGCCGTACCATTATCTATACTAGTGGTTCGCCCCGAACTGAGACCTCGCGATGACACCTTTATCAGCCCGACTAATTTAACAGGGGAAGAAAGGGTTTTGTATTTAACGGCTATGTAAGTATGTTTGTATGGATGATCCATCAGAAATCTAAAACTATCGAGTCAATTTCTCTATTATGAAAGAGATTTTGTGAAGCAAGAAAAAAGTTTTTTTTAATTAAGCAGTCCCATCTAGTTGTCGTTTTGCTACCTTATTTTTAAAGATTTAAATTTTCTACTCTAAAAATGGATATTACAAAGAAAAAATCCTCAATTTTCGACTTCTCCCCATAGAACAAAATATACTTAAATAATAAATTTCAGCATTACCAGAGAACTTGAAGTATCTTCGAGATATTTTTTTGCATATTTTACTTTCTTTACCATTCTAACCGATTTCTAAAAACATTTACTGCGAAAAAAAATTAACCTCTATAGGTAATTTTTCTACACATCATCGAAATAGCCTTTGAATAGGACTAAGCAACAGGGCGTAAATACTACATACCTGTTAGTATTTAAAGTACTTGACGAATTAATTGATAATGTCCTTTTGACGACAACATAGAACTCCAATGTCATTCAAATTCCTAGGAATGGGGGGTCAACAATGGATGTTATATTGGTTATTGTTTTATAAGGTTCAGGTTTCTAATTTCTTCAATTTCAGACTTTTCCCTGTAGTTTTGACACAAATTGTATACCAAATTTCAGCATTGTGGGACTGCTGGAAGTACCCTAGAATTTTTGATTTTTGCGTTTTTTATTTTCCCTAATATCTCGGAAACTACTAATTTTAAATACTTATTAAAAACAGTTTTGAAATGTCCAACTAAAGCGCTTTCATTAGACACCCCACTTGATCTGACTGTCTCACTTTAATTTTTTTTACCCCCTTTGGACCCCAATATCTCAGCAACCCCCTGACCGATATAGCTCATAACCTTACCTACAAATTGCACCAATACTATCTACCCCCATACCAAATTTCATGAAGATCGGATTAACGGTTAGGAAGTTTTCATCGGACAAACATACATACATACATACATACACACATACATACAAACGCCGATTCTTCCAACTTGACTCAGAGAACTCGCTTCGCTCGTTCAAAAATCGGCAAAAAAATCACGTTTGTTGTATGGGAGCCACCTTAATTTTTTTTTATTATTTGTTATTATAGAGCGGCAACAGAAATACATCATCTGTGAAAATTTCAACTGTCTAACTATCACGGTTTATGAGATACAGCCTGGTGACAGACGGATCTATAAAAACGGCAAAAAAAACACGTTTTTTGTATGGGAGCTTCCTTAAACATTTATTTAATTCTTTTTTTGATTATTTGTTGTTATAGCGACAACAGAAATACATCATTTGTGAAAATTTCAACTGTCTAACTATCACGGTTTATGAGATACAGCCTGGTGACAGACGGATCTATAAAAACGGCAAAAAAATCACGTTTTTTGTATGGGAGCTCCCTTAAACATTTATTTAATTCTTTTTTTGATTATTTGTTGTTATAGCGACAACATAAATACATCATTTGTGAAAATTTCAACTGTCTAACTATCACGGTTTATGAGATACAGCCTGGTGACAGACGGACGGACGGACAGCCGAGCCTTAATAATATTTTACCCTTTGGGTACGTAACCCTAAAAATGGTGGTTTGAGCTGTTTCTTTAGTTAATCGTCAAGTTTGGACGGGTAGGTTCCACAACTAGGAAAACCCGCGGTTCCCGAGCAAGGCTCTGAGAAAAATCCCAGCATCCATCTATTTACATCAAAACCTGTATCCGAATAAAGCTTGGTCGTCAAATATTGCAAAATTAATCTTACGGCAAGCTGCGCAGTTCTTCGGTGGTTCTTCTATCGGCCGCAACGTGGTGGTCGTAGTTGAGCCTCCAAGCAGGTTATTGATCCACTCGATTAAACCCTTCTCCTTGATGTTAGAAGGAGGCAGCTGGTGCAGATTATGACAGAAGACCGCGCCGAGGACACATACCAGCAGGAACAGCTTCATTGTTGATCTGGAAGGAAACATGTGGATTTATACATATGTCCTAACCAATCTAAATACAATTACATATACCTTCATGCAACTATGCGCGGTAATCCTTTGATATCTTGTAAAAATACTACAAACTTAACTCTTTTATCCGCATTAATAGACCGAACTCAACTCTAAGAATAATCTTGAGACCACCTATTTATATATATATATTATATATATATATAAATGTGTATTGATTGGTAGGTATGTATTATATATTATAATATAGTAAGTTAGGGCTACGTTTGTTTATGCATATTATGTATTGTAAGTACCTACCTGATGTACATGTATTTATTTATTATTAGTGTGTACCTTGCTATAATATTGTTCATGTATGTTTACCTGTATTATGTATGTTAAACTATATACGTAAGTACATAAAGTACTACTTAATTCTTCTCCATGTATTATGCACCACCTACATAAATTTATAAGAGTAAATTATTTTTTTGAGTCAAGTTAAATTTATTAATATGGGCCATATGGTTGCTTCCGTCTGGTAGTGATTTGTAGTGTTTCTTGCTTCATCCCATCAATGTTCATCCCAATAGGTACGTACCTATTTATCTTGTTTCAACACATTTTATTTTATTTACATTCTTGTTTCATCCTAGTCCTAATATTATGAGACACACAACCTATTGTATTCGCAGCAGCATTAAAAAACATGGGTTATTCCTGAAATCCCCTTTAAAGGTGCAAGTTCAAAATAAAGTAGATTTCGGGAATAAAATAAAATATTTAATAAAATTCCCGAAATTTATTACGTCATTATAATTCTTTTATTCGTTTATAAGCAAAATATCATCTCGAATGTCAAATCTCGCATAATCGGTAACTTCTGAAGAATATAGAATGAAAAATCTTGAAAGAAAAATCTCGAATGAAAAATATCAAATGAAAAATCTTGAACGAAAAATCTAGAATAAAAAATCTCTTAAGACAAGTCCTGGATAAAAAATGTAGATTGATAAGTCTCGAATAAATAATATTGAAAGAAATCTCTCGAATGAAAACCCTGAAATAATGCCAAATCTTAATATTTCATTAAATTTTCTATTTGATTATTACACTGATTTCATGCCGTGATTGCATTTACGTTTATCAGCAAAACAATGCGTAACTGAACAATCTAAATAAAAAGTTGGTACTTTGACATAATTTTTATTTCTTCATACCCCACCATTCACGTAGTTAGCACCAAATACATAAACAGTGTGTTCCAATTCCAAAGGGGTGATAAAGGGGATTTCGGGAATAAAATTTAATATACTTAATACAATTCCCGAAATGCATGAAATCAGAGGCCCAATTCACTAACTAAAAAATAGTTAAAATAGAGTTCGGATCATGTTTCGATCTTGTGTCGATGTCTTAAATGTCAGAAATGGTATTCTCCTGACATAAAATACAACACTGTAATGTGATTATATCGAAATGTGACCGAAACTTGAACGATTCAAAGTTTTTTCGTTAATTTTAACATAAGTAGATGGAGTCTCTCTTTACTCTTTCCAATTATATATACAACTATCCTACTCTAATGGTGGTCACCATGAATTTCAAGTAGACTAAATTGATATTTATGAGGGACCAGAAATTCAACTTTCAGTCAATTTACAATTCAGTCTCGATTCGGTCAACTTTCAGTGTAGTTTTAAAATAACTTAGAGAATTGGGCCTCTGATTTTTCATTCGATATTTTTCGTTCAAGATTCTTCATTCGAGATTATTCATTCGATATTTTTCATTCAAGTTTTTGCGTTCAAGATTTTTCATTCGTGATTTTTCATTCAAGATTTTTCATTCGAGATTTTTTAGACGTTACCGATTATGCGAGATTTGACATTCAAAATGATATTTTGCTTAGAAACGTAATAAAGGGGATTTCGGGAATTTTATTATCTAATTTTTTTGTTTTATTCCCGAAATCCCCTTTATTTTGAACTTGCAGCTTCAAAGGGGATTTCACAGTAACAGTTACTCCATATAAATTCTAGCTTGACTAAATTATTCTAACCAAAAAAAAATTTAACGTCAAATTAAGCAATTTTTTATTGCTATTATGCGCAGAAAAAAAATACTTGGATCTTGACACTCGCGCCAGCCGCTAGCGCGGCACGCTTCGTTCGGCTAGTGCTTGATCACTTGCAATAAAATTAATTTGTATCTAAGCAGTAGGTACATAATTATAAGGTGTGTACAGAATAGGACTTCTACTTCTTTGTTACACTGTGTGTGTAACATGTTTGAATTTAGACAATAGAAATTTGCAATAAGTATAGGTGTGGAATGTAACAAAAATAGAAATTATTTATCTTTAAGTATTTACACAAATAATATTACAACTAATGCAAGTATAATTACCTATATAAAATAAAACAGTTAAAATAGAAATAAAACAGTTTAGCTATCTTAAGACCGTTGTACACGATCCAAATCACATCTTAAATCACAGAAATGAAATAAAATGGTTGAACTAAGATAAACACCTCATTAATTGAGCTTTAGATCGTTTACTACTATTTTTAGATAGCACTGTAGCAACTGAATCATTTTGTATTTTTTTATTTTTGCATTAACTTCCTATTCTATTAAGCGAGACCTCCTTAAAGATTTTGACGGAAAACCGTAATTTTAATGATATTTTGGAATTATCAAAGTACCTATAGGTACCTTATCTTACTCCTTTACCTAAGGTCTGACGCGCGCTTCAAGAGAAATTGATTTTCGGCATAAACTCAAGATTCCTATCAGCAGATTGACTGAGGCCCTCAAATAACTTTCATCCTTCCGAATCGCAATAACAAAGTAGGTAAAATCAAGGACAAGTCGACTTAACAAGGTCAAAAAACCCGCTCTCATACGATCGTTCGCAAAATGTACCGCTATACGCTGATCACTCGTTCGAATTTGCATAATTACTTATACGTACGCAACAAGATCCTTAGGAGAAACGGCTACTGGAAATTAGCTTTGGGTTTATATCAATAAAAATATAAAATCGTTGCGTGATGTGACTGACTGAATATCAACGCACTGCCTAAGCCGTAAGTCCTCTGAAATTTGGAGGGTTGACGTAAATTCCTTGTGGATGCACTAAGTTAGTTTCCAAAGTGGTTGAGATCAAGTTTGTATGAGATAAAACTGAAAGACAAACTCCACAGACGAAGTGGCGGTCGTTGCACTAGTAGTTAGCTTAAAGACTGATAAAGATATTTTAGGAACCTGCCTGACTTCCTTCCTATCACATAAAGGAGAAATCAAAACACGAGAAAGCCTCCTTAGACAATTTCTAATTCCTCCTACTAATTCTTCAGGCAAGAAATTTAAAAAAAAACTCATCACTTATTCACTAAAACGGGACCTATACCCAATGTTTATGCAATAAAATCGTATTTCCCGATTGGTATGCGCACACGCACCGTCCCTTGCAGTCCGACTCGTTTGCGAGAGTTTCCTGTTCCCAGTGTTAGCAATAGTTAGAAAGTAAAGTACCTCTACATTATTTTTAAATCATTATTGGTGAACTTGTGATTTGAATTATAGTGCAATCTCATTTGAATAAGGTCAGGAAAAATCGTCACGAGCTCATCTTGAGCCGAAAGATTAATGAAAGCTTTGTATAGATTAGGCTTCTCCTCCATCTGTTAGGGGTAAGCAGGCTTGACAGGGCTTGGTGCTTCTCTCTAATAAGTAATACTATTAGGGGTACTTAATATAACATACCTACAATCAAACCAACTGTAATCCTACTTATAATAATAAATGTAAAAGTTTCAGGATGGATGGATGTTTGTTACTCTTTCACGCAAAAACTACTGAACGGATTTTGAATAAACTTTACAGTATTATAGCTTATACATCAGAACAACATTTAGGCTATAATTAATTGTTATTTATAATAGAGGATCCACGCGGCTGGAGCTAATATTATAGAGGTACCACACTAGCGGAGCCGCGAGCAAATCCTAGTAAGTATGGGTAAGGCTACATAAAACAACAAAATATGAACATTAAATCTTTACCACATAAACAAAAGAGTGAGAGGATTTGAATGAACTATTGAAATGAGAGTAGGTTAATGTAATTAATCATCTGTAGATACTTACACATATTTCGACGCAGTTAGAGATTTTGAAATCAGGACAAACAAAAGTTACTAAGAAACTCTTAGATTTGGTTTGATATTTTCCTACGATCATACGAAAACTTTTGCGAAGGTAGAGCACGCTAGGATAATAGGTATGATTATTAGGTAACGTAGGGCAAAAACGAAATTACCAATGACACTACTAAACAAGCGAATACAGGGTATAAAAAGAGATCTCCCGAAAACTGAAGGTACCACTTATTTTTACTTTTTTTTTATGTTCTCGTCTCACGACCTTCGAGCGTGGTCGCGGTAGGTGCTCATGAGGAAGGACCTCAAAATGGTCAACGAAACGTCAGCAGGAGTAGGTAAAGTACGTGGTGTATTTATAGTCGTATTTTTTCTAAAGTACTTACTTTCATTTAGAAATCGAGGTTTTTAAATATTTCGACACTAAAAAGTCCAAATTCAACTAAGTTAATAATATTTTTGATATGTTATCTATCTAGAACCATGGTCTCAACTTCCGGTGTATGTTTTCAGGGGTAGTATCTTTACATCCTTTTTGAATAGAACCGATTTCTGTTAAAACACACACCACACTTGCGACATAAAAAAATGCAAAACAATATATTTTAAACTTACGAGGTGACGGTCACGGCTAAGGATGGCTAGTGTCGACTCACAGGCCTCCGTGATTGAACTGCTGATTGAAGAGAGAGATATCACTTTCTCCCTGTCTTCTATCGTTTCACTCGCTCCAGCACTGTTCCACTTAGTCCTGGCAGCTTACTGGGCGTCCTGTGAAAACACTCCTCAGTTATATCACCCCGCATTCGCCATCATAAATTCCATAATGTTCTGTAATTTTTCCGCTGAATTATTATCTGCTTAATAGGGTAATTTGTGATTTACGTTCATGTGGGATTGTTTAGCTTGCACGCTATGTAGATAAATGTTGACTATTTTAGTTACATCATCGTCATCATCGATGATCAGGATAAAGAATTTTTGGCGTTGCTAAATGCAGATGTCTAGATGTCTACACTGGTAGTGATTCTGTGCAATGTCTAAACAAAAATTATGGCGCGCTCTTTCTATTAGACCAGGGGTTCCCAAACTTATTTTGTTTACTGCCCACTTTGAGAATAAATGATTTTTTAGCGCCCCCATTTTTTCACCTATACCCTGATTTTTAATTTCAGATAATTTTTGTAAACAAAGAAATTTTAAAATATGCCACTGTGTGAATAAATGTCATGTATATGAATCATATGTGTAAGTACACGTATGATACACAATCATGACATTTATTCACACAGTGGCATATTTTGACATTTCTTTGTATACAAAAATTGTCTGAAATTAAAAATCAGGGTATTCTTACTTAACAACCACTATAACTTCAAATTAAATAAATTATTGTGAGCTATATTAGCGGAGAGTTAAACATACGCACTTAAGAAAATTATCTATCTAGGAATACTAATAACTATTAAAATGCGAAAGTGTGTCTGTTGCCTTTTTATTTGTTTGTGTCTACTTTCATTTTGAAACGGAGCGACCGATTGACATTATTTGTATTTTCAATAAAACAGGACAGATATATATGAACTACACGGAGAGAAATATCGAACAGAGTTAGTTTGAGCTATCTCTTAATTAATATTAGTTGAGGTTCACAAGTTGTAGTCGAGAGTCGAGAGCTCAGTCGGTGTCTAAGAGTCCTCCTAGCTAGATGAAATTACAAATCGCCCCCTAAGCCACAACAAGTCTACACAACGCCCCCATTTTTTTTCTGGGTCTCTTACTGCCCCTCTTTAGGCCTGCAGCGCCCACAAGGGGGCGTTAGCGCCCACTTTGGGAAAGGCTGTATTTGACTAAAATAAAAGGAACCGCGATAAATTTAGCGCAGTTTAAATTTAGAGAATCATTTACAGAATCACTACCAATGTTCTATACTTTTACAGCAAAAGCTAGCTTCTCCTCATTAGCTACAGATGAGTTCTCTCAGCTACGTATTTGGCAAACCACGCAAGCATATTTTATTTGATTGCACAGTCTGAGAGCCGATTCATATCAAGATTTGACAAGCAATTGTCACGGAACGGGTGTAGTGTAACTCAGAATAATGTTAGTCTTTATTCTGAGAGTGTAACACGGATTTGTGTATGGAAAAAGAGGTTCACAGAGTGTACGCCAGGGGCACACATCGTTGTCGCCTTACAAAATCCTTGTTACACTACACCAAGCATGTCAAACATGCGGCCCGCGGGCCGCATGCGGCCCTTTACAACTTTAACTGCGGCCCGATTAAATTGTAACGTTAGTCACCGAGTGACTTTCAATTAGGGAATAGGGTGCACCCCATACCCTAGGGTACTACCTGGTATATCTATGAATGAGTTTGTTTTCTTTATGGTTGGCTTTTGCGGCCCACTGATTCTACGGTCTTTAAGCATTTGGCCCACCAATGACTTTGAGTTTGACATGCATGCACTACACCATACGTCCGTGTCAATTGCGCGCTAAAAACTTAGAATCAGCTCTCTGATCAAATAATGCAGAAACGCCTACGTTATTATCATGGCAAAATTTTCGTCACTTTGCACTTTCAACAACTTCTTTCAAGTCTTCAGGCGTTTTGTTTCATGCAGTACCTAGGTAACTACTGATTACTGAATTTATCTGATTTCATCGGTTATCTTAAAGGAAACCTGCTTTACCCAATTTGCCTAAATGGTGCATGTCCGTTTTCTTTATGCATGCAATTTAGGCTAGAGCCAAAACTGCATATTTTAGAAAACCTTTATTTCAAAACACCAGAGTCGCAAAATCTCAGATTCACAATTATGCACCTACCTGAGTATACCAGATTCTCCAAAACACCAGATTAGCAAAATAACAGATTTAGTACCCACAGTTCCAAATTAAACAAAACACATAACAACTGGCCTCAAAGCTTGGCCATGGGGTTGGATGGTAAACAATAAATTGGTTTCCATGTCTAAAGTTTAGACATGGAAACCAATTTGTTTTTTACTGGGCTCGCGTGATGGACTGATGTGATGACCTACATACACAATCCTGATCTCACTCTAGGATTCCCTGTGTTGTGGGTATCAGGAACAACGAGTACCATATCTCACAACACCCAAACCTGGAACAAATATTTGCAGATAATGCAAACATTTTTCCCGCAATGGGAATCGAACTCGCACCTCTAGCCGGCTACTCGCCTGCCACGCCATGGAGGTCGTCAAGTCAGATAGTTATGTCATGTTTATGATGATAGTTGGGACCAGTGAAATAGTCAAGATGGGAGGCAGAGTGAGTATACCTCACTCGCTCTTTTTTTTTTTTACAATAAAATTGTAGTCCCTCGTTTGACCGCGATATCACCTGTTGGTAAGTGATGATGCAGCCGACGATGGAGCGCGAAGGTCTAGAAGGCACCTATTCACTCTTGCCTTGAAAAGACCCAAATTATAGTTTTCAGGAAAGACAGACGACGGCAGCGAGTTCCACTCCTTAGCAGTTCGCATAATAAAGGTGGAACCGAAACGCTTAGTACGATTAGAAGAAATATATCTACTTATATTTATAGCCTATAGGTACAGTAATAGGCTGGTTATAAGAATACAGATAAGTAGTTATAATGACGAGACACACCCACGACACCCAATAGGTATCAATCCGTCCGCTTCTAATCAATTTCGCAATGTTTACAATATCGGAAACTGGGACAACAATATGCAGGTCCACGTGGTCATATTATTTATTCTGTGAAGTGGTTGGAATCAGGTCATTGTCTCTAGGTAGGCTGGTACCTTACGCAGTGATGCATTCTCTTTTATTGCACTCAGAAAAAACATAAATCTGCGAGCGCTACTCTTTGTTTTCGTATATTCCTAGCGCTGGCGGTACCCCTTATCAAAAACATGAGGAAAAAACAACTAAGAATAAGAATTACACAATCTTCTCTATACGCTTTCGTTACGTAGGTAGATATAAGAACGACTATAAGAAAGACGTAGGAGAACCAACATCACCGACATAGCGCTCAGAATTAGCAAGTTGAAGTGGCAATGGGCAGGTCATATAGGTATAACACGCAGAACTACCTTTGGGGAATAAAAGTTCTCCAGTGGTAACCACAAACCGGACGACGCGGTAGAGGAAAGCCCTCCACTTGATGAACGAAAGACATTATAAACGTAGCAGGAAGTCGATGAATGGAGGCGGATCAAGACCGTTCGTCGTGGCATTCCAGGGGGGAGGCCTATGTTCAGCAGTTTACTTCTACAAAGTCAAAGTCAAAAAGAATTTTATTCATTGAAATCACAAGGATCATTTTGAATCGTCTTATAAACTAAAATTACTCCTGTTCCAACGCGACCAAGCCATACAGGGTACAGGGTACAGGTTTATGATAATGATGATGGTGATAGGAAAGACGGTTAACCTCACCCTCAGCATATCCACATTCTAAACTGGCATCCGGGCCATTCATTGTATTATTTTTTGACTCTGGGAAAGGTCAAATTTCACAAGCAAGTTGAGGGGGTTATTTCCGAAATCTCCTTTAGGCACCCCTTTAAAGGGGATTTCGAGAATAACCCAAGTTGAGGGGATGGGCCCTCATCATCTGTCGCTTCTTTGCTTAGTGTAAGTGTCACAGTAACAGATAATCCTTTATTAAACCTATCTAATCTAATAGATACGAAACGAGCAATATTTGTCAATACATTTTTTTTACGATCTCGCATGTGTCTCTAATGATTTCAATGAAATTTGCTATCTATATGGCGATTTTTGGGGGAAAAAAAACGATTTAGCTAGGTCTAATCTCTGGGAAAACGCGTTTTTCCGAGTTTTCACCCAGGCACTATAGGTAAAGTAGGCTGTAATTACCTAAATTCTAATTAAGTACCTACCTACTTTATGTATCTAGTACGGTAAAATGTCATTGTTGTCACACCATTTTAGTATGCAGATCCCCTACTAAGGTCAAACAAATAACTGGTTAAGTAAGCAAGCGAAATGTCGCAGATGACCCCACAATACTAAAACTCAAGGTCAATTACTCGTATGAGTTACCAAAGTCATTTAAAGCTCGAATAGATCTCGCAACAAATTATAATCCGTATACTTAACTCCATAGTACTAAACATAATGCATTAATATCACAGGTTGATAATACAGAGGCTGCGTTATCGACATACGGGTGGCACCGTTACCTTGGCACCATTGTCAAGATCTTTCACTGATTCATTAGGCACTGAACTAGACTTATTCCGTTCCAACAGGGCCGTCTCCTAGCCTATCCGGGGCGTTGCAGTGCTGGGGCACGCATTGGCGCCCTTATGATTAGTATCTATTAGAAAAATTACCGAAAAGCGGAACAAGCCACGAAAAAATCATTGTTTTTGGGAAAGAAGGGAAAATTTGTAGTAGCAGTAGTGTTAAGTAGAAGCTACTGTCGAGCGGAGCGAGCCGGAAGATTTATAAATTACTAGCTGCGCTCCGCGGTTTCACCCGCGTGAACAATGATGAAAATTTATGACGGTGATGATGAAAAGTAGCCTATATGTTAATCCAGGGTATAAGGTATCTCCATTTAAAAATTTTACTTAAATCCGTCCGATATATTGAATCGATATACTTGCGTATATCAGCAATGTTCGGATACAACGGTGGCAGTTCGTTGATATAAATTAGGAATAGCAGAGGCCCCAGTGTCCTACCTTGTGGCACTCCTAAAGATGTGTTTTGAAGCGATGCTTTGAGAAAAATGTTCTTACTGGAGATTACTGAAAGTAACTCAATTAATTTTAAGTGCCTGTTCTCATAACTTTACGTGTAGTTCATCGGGAAGTCTGACACACTCAAAAACTTAGGTGTTTATAATTGATATCTCCCATGCATTATTAAACATCTTAAAAATGTTTAATAATGTGATATTTTTACCTTGTTAAAACCATGTTCGTATGAAACGAGCTTGTGATGGATGTGAAAACCTACTTTTTGAATGATTTTAAAAGACTAGGTCATCATCATTAGCCTGCAGAAGTCCACTGCTGGACATAGACCTCCCCCCTAGAATGCCACGACGAACGGTCTTGAGCTGCCTCCATCCACCGACTTCCTGGTATTCGATCTGGTAGTTGATCTGGCACCTCTTTACAGACTGTAACACTGCCTTATCTTATACTTGTCTCGACTGAATCGAAGGCTTTCGCGTAGTCCACAAACGCTAGACATAGCGGCTGGTTGTACTCTTCAGTCAGAAGCTTCTTTATAATCTGCTTGAGAGTGTGGACGTGGTCTACGGTACTAAAGCCTTTTCAGAACCTGGCTTGTTCGGGAGGCTGGAAGTCTTCGAAGCTACGTGCGAGACGATTGATAACTTGTCTAGAAAACAGCTTATAAACCTGGCACAGCAGCGAAATGGGTCACCAATGTGACACCTTTCTTGAAAAACAGTACCACCACGCTTCTGTTTCACGCCTCCAGCGTTGTACCCTTGAGGATAACGGAATTAAATAGCTTCTGAAGGTACTAAAAAAGAAAATACTAGAAAAGAAAGACTAGGTAGGTACTAATATTTAAATATTTGTGTGGGTATGTACATAATGTTATACATTCAACATTCGATTTGTTAGATGTTGAAAAATAAAAACATGAGGCCGGGTTGCATTTAAAATAAAATTAAGTATAATATACCAAGGCAACAATATGTACTTAACAATGTAAGTGCGTTTCTCATCTAGGGCTTTGCGGACGGCCCTGCCTTACCTTCAAAAACAAAATCAAGGCCAGCAATGTTTGTGTAGACAAATAGATCAGATAGAAGATACCAATGGGAAGGTCCAACAAATACAAATGCTACAGAGATAACGGAATTGGAACTCCTTTTGTTGGACAACATGAAGACGATTGTTAAGATAAATTATCAAGATTTTATAGCACGATGTACTTTCGATGTACGATGATTAATTAAAATATTTACGAATGGATAAAAGATAAAGATAAATTTATTTGCTTGAAACATAATGTTATGGAGCCTGCCCTTTGTAGTTACCTATATCAAAAACTAATTACTGCATTGCATGGTTTTAAAATAAGAAAGTGGAATGGGGCTGGCGCCGCCTGCGACATTGTGTGCTATGGCTACCACATTGGGCAGGTCAATGCGACTGCATAAAAATTTCGTTCCGAAATATCGAAAATTGCAAAACTTTAAATACTGCGTCGTATTAATCCTGGCGTTACGTAAAACGTTGGGCAAGATTCTCCAAATATACTTACTTAAATGAATAAAATTGAACAGTTCGGTAGCGGTGAAATTGAATGTACGCTTACGTAATAAAATATAAAGCTCGACTTTCTGCAAGGACTTTCGGCCTGCACCCACAGCCACTCCACGTTCATCAGCAATTGATTCCAAAGTGGACAGACACTTCAGGAGACACTTGTCTTATAGCTAATTTCTAATCTTCAATTGCGGCTTCTTCAAACATCTCAGCTGACTGCAATCACAAAAAGTACCTACAACCTACAACACGATCTACTCTAAATCTTTACAATTGAGGCTACAGGAGAAATGTCTTTGCGATAGATCAAAACGCGTAAGTAGTTTAGGACCTACTAATAGAAGATGAAGAGATTTCTAATTAATAAATCACGTGCGAAAAGGTAAACCTGCCTAACCAGTCAAGTCACAAAATATGACAATAAATTATCTCCCAGCAAGCTGGCTCACAAATCCATTGAGAAAATTCAATTTAGGTAAATAATTACATTTGTTTAATCAATTGCATGTGTGAAAGTCTCAATTGGCCCATATCAGCTAGATTTTAGCAAAAGGAAATTAGAAGAAAAGTGACTGCAGCTATTTATATTGTGCCAACACGAATCTCAAATCAAATACCTACGTATAAAATGCAACAAGAACAACACCAACAAATATTTAAATAAAATCAGTCTAGCACAGTAGGCGGTTTTTTGTGTCAGTTAGACTCCTGTGGGTTTTGACGCCGAAGACGGAAAAGTTATTTTGGCGAAACTTGGCATAACTTTTTGTCTTTCTTCCATGAATGGTTACAACGCCCATTGTTTACGATCGTGGAATGAGGAACAAGTTTTCAAGAGGCTGAAGACCTCAAGCGTCGAGATATATCAATCAAATTGCTGCGTGCCCTTATCGGGAATAACACATTCATTGAATTCCGGTACAAAATGCACTCATCTTCTTAAGATGTTGTTCTTAGCTTAAATAGGCCATAGGTATGGGCTATGGTATGGCTTACTAGGTACCTACATTATTTCCTCCATTTTCTATATCTAAAGCAAGACAATCCAACTTTTAATCGGTGGGCATGACATGGACAATCAAATCCCAACTAAGATGAGCAAATCCGCTTGTAAAATGTTTTAATTTGCATAATTTAATTTAATGATTATTCAAATCTAAGATCACACACCACTCCATCAATACCTAAATATTCTCATTCAAAACCAGACTAGTATTCCACGTTCAATATTGCCAAGGTCACTATCCAAGACTATCCTACCACAATACCCTGTGAGCACGGTACCGGTACGCAGCTGCTATTGCAATGGTGTCAGAGCACAGGCAGCGGGCTGCGCTCGCCGTCACTCGCTCAGTCACTGCGTTGCCGTGAACTTGGCCTGGTCTGCTCACCCTGGCCCCGAGGCCTTATCGGAGGCGCCGCCCGCGGCCTATAATAGCTGGGCGGGCGTCTCCCCCTTACTCCAGAGTGGCCTGTGACTCCGCCAGACATGTTTCGCGTCTTCTGTCTTATCCTCGCCGCGCTCGGCATCGCCGTTGCTTGCAAACCCTGCAGTGAGTGTCTTGTTGGATAAATTGGTGAATTTAGTGTCGTGTGGTCTACAATTTTTATTACCAATGTGCTCTAATTTAATTCTTTAAAAATTACTTACATTCATTTTATGTTCATACAAATTTCTTCCTCATTCTTTTTCGAATTCGAACGGTTTTGGTGAGTAAGAGGTGTTTTCGATTTTATTGGGCGATTCGATCTGAAATTTTATTAATTCGTTACATTTATCACTCGTAAAAATTAATATTGGGTCATTAGGTAGGATACGTATATTATTCAGCACCCGTTTGTAAACGAAATATCGCATTTTCATTCATCTTTATAGTTTCTAAACATCTTATCCAAAATGACTTCTTCAAGATCTATGTTATGTCATAAAAGCAGTGCTAATAGTTTGAAGTGCTTTTAGAGAGTGTGCACTTGCAATAACACTCGAATGTAACCGCAAGTTCTCACATAAGCCCGTTGCGATAAAACTTGAGATATTTTCGCAAGTAGGTATGTTAAGTGCCCCGGATGTTAAACGTCTTCGAAAAGCAGAATTTATTGCATTGCTTCGTAACAATTACATCAGGAAAAATTCACGCGTCTCCGTTAAAAGACACGCGAATTTTCGCAAAAGCAGTCGGTAGTCGTTTTGCACTTAACGTTATCGGTCGATCGCGAATTAACCCAGTTCGTTGCTATGTGAGACAAATATTTTGCATATATTCCTGGCTATTTAAAAATCATATTTGTGTTGAGTCAGAAGCTACGTAGTAAGCCATTTTCGCTGATAGTTTGTTTACTAAATAGTACTATCTGATTATGCAGATCGCTCTCGCTGGCGAGGTGTGACAAATCGCTAATAGGCAAAACTCCATTCACCGAACTTCTACTTCCAAGGTGCACCCACGCAATTTGGTCATCGTTGCTTCTCTCGTTTTGTTATCTTTAACGAGATAAATGTTTCCGCAATTAAACACTTTGGGTGGATTTTTGAGACAGAGTAGTACCGTTGCAATTACATACATAAACACACACCTTTTTCAACGAAGGGGTAGGCAGAGCCCAGTGGTGGATTTATACTAGGGGCAGTCGGGGCTAGTGCCCAGGGCGGCAAAATTTGGAAAGTGAGATTTTTTTTCTATACAATATATAATTAACTAATTCTTTTAAATAAACATTTTATCTTTCAAGAAATATAATTCAAGTATTATGTATCACATTAAAATTTTGTATATTATTTAATATAAATAAAACATAATGTATAATAAATGCTATATAATACATAATAAATTTCCTGCAATCAATTAGTTATTCTAATTCTTAAAAAATAAGATATCAAAACTATTAAAATAAAATTTAAGTCCCTGGGGCATTATCGTGCCCCAGGGCGGCACAAATTTAAATCCGGCCCTGGCAGAGCCTCAAAAGGCCTCTTTTCACCGTGGGTTGCACATATGGTTAGAGAGTATTACGTTCCTTGGTTGCACAGTCGCAGGAATATAGACGTGACAAATGGTGAGCTTATTGCTTTCCACGACCAAGTCAGCAAGTCCGTTGTAACTACAGGAAAACGTTTTTAGAAGACTGTACTTGTTTAGCTTTTGGAGATATTTTGACTTGGATTCACAGATTTTGAACAAAAACTTTAGTCTTCAAGAAAATGGGCAATTTACATAAAAACTTTTTTTGCCAATCGGTCCTGCCTGTGTTTCTTTACTCTATCGGACCAACTGAGTTTAGATAAATTGACAGAAATCGCTAAAAATCTAATACATTCCTCCTCCTCTTATACAGGGAAATATTAGTTAGTGTGGGACAGATCTTGAAACTAAAATTTGAACCGGTTCCACCTAACCGATTGAGCTGAAATTTTTCATACCTGCCAAGTTCACATGACAATACAATATTATGGTGAAGGCGAGATGATCTGATGATGGAGACGGAAGGTAGACCACGGAGCTCCTCGATGATTAATAGTAGCCTGGCAGTGTTTGGGCTCATCTTGATCAGCTCACGGTACCGATGACTAATTTAATAAAAACTTGTTTTGAAAAATACATTTTTCATATTATTCTGGAAAGAATGGCCGCTACAAACAAGACGAAGGTGGCAAAAAAATAATAAAATGTAAATTTCGAATTTCGAACGAATTCATGAAGTCATAATTTGGCTGCAATTTGCATCGGTGATTGAAATTTTATCACTTATGAACGTATATTGATATAAATAGTAATATATATATGTCAATGCTTATGAACTTACATATTTTGTACAATCTCCTGAGATATCTTCAAGAGATGTTGCTGGCGAAGTGGGTGTTTCCTGTGTATTACTTTACTATTGTTTTGAAGACATGGACGGATATGTTATTGGCTGAGGCGAATAGTTCAAGCGTTACATTCTGGAGGAATAATCCCAGAATTATCTTTGTGGAAAAATAAGCAGAGATCATTACTTTTTTAAGTACAATTTTAAACCCCAACTCTTAAAACGGGATGTTAGTTATGTTTAAGGTTTAAGGATACCTGAGAATACCCTAGATTCAAAGCTTAGGGTAGATATTTAGGTCGAGGATATAAACGAGTTATAGGTACACACTGTGACTGTTTGACTTCGATTGCGAGGAAACGAAACAGTATTTTTTTTTTCACTGCTCATTCTCGTAGGGTTCTTGTCTGCTGGTAGGTGCTAAAACTGAAACCGCTTTTGATGCTCTTGTGCATAAAACTGATTATTTCTCATATTTGCTATTGTTGCAGCGCATCGTAGACAAAACAGAGCACGAAATTGTTCAAATTTCAATTTTAATCTATGAGGCATTTACTTTCAAAATCTCACAATCCAAGTGAAAACCAGAATATGTACTTAACTCGTTTATTAAACCTATTTTATCCTCGACTGAAATATAAACCCTCGCCTTCGGCTCGTGCGGACAACCGTCTCTGATTAGCTTGTTGCATGCGTTCATTCGTTGTTAATTTTGTATAATCTACTGCTTTAGGTACTATTCTTACGTATACCTACTACCTAATTATTAATATTTGACACAATCAACATATACCTAGTTCTTCTATCATATTGAGCTAGAAAAAAACATACTTAATAAACAAAACTATAAAGAAGTAAAACACTGTACACTGTGTTGTTATACATTCTCATGCTTGTTTCAATCATAACAATGTTCAATATGTGTGTATGTGTAATAGACTTCATCACACACGCTATTGTAAATTTTCCAGCATGCGGCCAGCAAGTGGCCCGTCATGGTAGAGTAGTGGGCGGTGACAGAGTGTCTAATGGAGAGTTCCCGTGGCTGGCAGCTCTCAAGCGAGATGGGAAGGTGATCTGCGGAGCCACCGTCGTTGCCAGGGACCACCTCATCACCGCCACGCACTGTGTTCACGGGTAAGTTGCAATTTTCATTCGAGAAAATTAGTTCAAGATTTTTCATTTGAGAAATTTTATTCAAGAAATTTAATTTGAGATTTTTCATTCGAATTTAATTCGAGATTTTTCATTCGAGAAATTTCATTCAACATTTTTCATTCGAGACCTTTAATTTACAAATATTGAGCCAAAACAACTTTTTCCTATGAAAGATATTCCAATATAGTTACTCCTTGAATTTTCGCTGACTACTTGAATAGCAAGTTCGTCACTGGATCTATTAGTAATTCGAAAACTGCCTAAAAATTTAAGGGATCCTATTAGTAACTCCAAAGTCCATAGGATCATAACTAAGGGATCTATCAGTAACTACTCGCAGACTTCATCTAGAATTCTATAGGGTAGAGTAGGTATCTACCAACTACTTAGCAATTTACTTATGTACTTTTACATAACAACTAACACCCAGCTCTGTGATAGGATAACCTTGTCCGATATTCCTGTGACTTTGACCTTACCTTGCTATATAAGTACTCTATCAGCCTCATTCGTCATTCTAGCAGGTACTAGGTTATTCAGTGTATAGGTAAGCATTTTCCCTAAACTACGTTTTTAAAGTTCCAGTTTCTGAGTCATATTTTTTTGTTTAACCACTCGAGAGCCAAATGTCAAAATTTTCTACCAAAATGGGCATCTGTAGAAGCCCTTGGCGCCTGAGCGGTTTCCAAATAAAAAATGCCCTATTTGCTAATGTCAACAAATTCTCATCATAACACCACAGTGTAACTATATTGTAAAATTATAATATCACTATGAAAAAAGTAAAATTTCAAACAATACGGACCCGTGGGTTTTGTTGGGAAAATTCTAAAAAGTTCTCCTAAAAACCCCACTGGCATGGCAGTGTGGATTTTGAGATTAACCAAATTTGATCATAAAAAACATTTCAAACAATACATTTGATTGTAAGTCAAATATAAATACTAAATAAATATAATAAACTAGCTGCCCGCGCGCGACTTCGTTCGCGTGGTCCCGGTGTTCCCGTTCCCGGTGGTCCCGGTACATTTAAACCTTCCCGTGACAATTATGAACACAACAAAACCAAAATCAAATAAATCCGCCCAGCCGTTCTAGAGTTTTAGCGAGACTAACGAACAGCAATTGATTTTTATATATAGAATATATATAGATATAGATAATAGATAATTAATTACCTCATCAATAAATTGAAATATAAAGAAATAGTCATAATAACTAAATCAACAAAATGTATACAAGTGAATCAGTTGAGTTGAGTTTGGTATCTCAAGACCGTTGCAAAAGATATAAGGATAGTTTAAATCTTGCATTATCATTACTCCGTCTTCGTTGTCATCATTGATGCTGGATTACTGAACAAATAAACGAATTAGGTACTTATTGCAAATTATGTTTTGAAGTGATGGTTACTGACCCAAGTAAAAGGTCTTTTCAAAGTTCAATGTTTTGGGTCAAACAACCATACAAAGTCAAGTGCTATTTGGTGTTATTTTTTAATGCATCGAAATCTGTAGATAACTTCACTTTCTGTTACTTTTAATCCAAAATCTGAATATGATTATTTATTTATTTATTTATTTTATTTATTTATTCAGGAACAATTTTACAATCGTATTTGAAATTTAGGTAAGTACATAAAAAACACAAAATATAAAATAACAATAATAGTGGTCATCAGCTTGTGGAAGTCCACTGCTAAAAATAATAAAAATAATTCATAATGTCAAAAAAAAAAAAAAAGAATCAGAAATATGTCAGAATATCATTATTATTTTTTTATTTTTCATTATTTTATTATTAGTCGTATTTGGCTTACATTTATTACACATTATAGATTTGGTCAGACATTTTGTTCGAGAACGACCGATCTGCATCATGTTCAACGAATGAGCTTCGGATTGACCTAAGAGTTTAATTTTTAACGGACTTCAAAAAACGAAGATGTTATGAATTCGTTGGTTATATTTTTTTATTGATTTACCCATTACTCCGTGATGGCTAGTTTTGTTTTTGCTGTCTAGGTACTCTAGGGTGGTATCCCCATTAAATATTTACCAAATCGAACAAGAGGTAAATAGCCCAACCTACTCCAAAAGTAAATAAAAAAACGAATCACTCAATGCGTTGGGCGCGGATGGTGTTTGCTTGGAAAGTTACTTTTTGCGCGTAATTTTGTTGTTGTTTTGTATAGGTGTACCTACTCCCAAACAAAAATTATGCGGACAGCCGAATACAATGTTGAAAGTAATTTTTTAAGTTATTTTTTTAAGCGTTTTCGTACCTGCCCACCGGTTGCAAGACATACCTACCTACGTATACCACCCGAAAGGTGGAGTAATTTCGGATCGCCCACGAGAAAGAAAGTTCGGCACAAAAATTCACAATTCACAAGCTAACACTTATAACCATTCATGAATGCTAATGACTTAGTGTAGGTAGGTATTAAAATAATCATTATTTTGTGACGCTCCGTCGCCTCGGAGTTCAAACAATGAGCACTAATTGGAGAAAGTAAATTATTATTGACTGAAGTTTCGAAAGAAAAGTCAATAGTCAAGGTGTTAATATAATTTTAAGAATTGGCATCGCGTTCCTATTGTACAGTGAGATGCCAATTCTTGACTTAAGTACTATAGTTTTAGTTACACTAAACTGTGAATAACATCATACGAACGAGAAAAGGGGACTACATTTTATTTTTATTTGACGACCTCTGTGTGCGAGTAGCCGGCAGAGTGAGAAGCAAGAGTTATAGGTTCGATTCCCGCTGCTTGACAAATGTTTCCATGATCTGCAAATATTTTATACCATGCTACTCGTAGTTCCAGATACCCACGACACAGGGAATTCTAAATGCAACTATTGGGTGTTATTTTATGTTATGTATGTTATTTTACAAGATTATTAATTTTTTCGTAGTGTGCCAAAAAAAAACAATGAAAGTTATGCAATTTTTAGTCTTTTGCTTCTCGCTACATGCAACCGTAAATTATTTGAAAAGTAAATTATCCTCATTGTGAACGCTTAACCATGCAAGTGCACAAGTATGGCGATTAATCTTACAGAGAAAGCATTTTAGGTGATAAAAATAAACGTTACAGTACAAAATGTACAATGTATCATTATTCATCTCCCCTGGTTATGTTATGGCGGGACCACAGAGCCGGGCCAGAGACTTGCCAAAACAAATGCACGGGGCAGAGAGACCGCCCGCGTGCCCCCGCGCACTCATTGAAAGTTCGTTCTAAGAAGGTTCTAAATCAATACTCTTAGATGCACAGTCAGCCGTGGTGTGTCCGGCCTACGAATGGCCCCCTCCGTCTCCCGTGGATGTAGTAAAAGCCTCAATAAGGGATTACATCAGAGGATGGGCAGCAGTATTCATCATACTTAACACCAAACTGCGATCACCAATCCGTCTACCAACGTGGTGATTATGGTAAATCCCCCCATTGATTTCTATGGGGGAAGCTTCGTCCAGCAGTAGACGTCTTAAAGCTGTGAGATTGCACAATTGGACACCGCGACAGTCAGACCTAAATACCTATATACCTACCTACCAAGACGTTTAGATTCTCTATCTATAATATATATTAGTCTCTATTCGATATCCCAAAAGAAAAGCTCAATAACAATAGTGACCAAGTAAAGTGTGTGTGTGTGTGTGTGTGTGTGTGTGTGCGCGTGTGTGCGTGTGTGTGTGTGTGTGTGTGTGTGTGTGTGTGTGTGTGTGTGTGTGTGTGTGTGTGTGTGTGTGTACTTGAAGAACTTCAAGCTCTTTGCCCCTGCCCTTAGGCAGCCCCATCACCGACGCTGTGAGACAAACTGCAGCAATGCAAACCCAAAGCAATAAATATTCCTGAAACAGGTTTATGTATCTTCCGCATTCTTGCCCATTATCTGACGCTAATAACAGTTAACTGAACTGTCCCGAATTAATTAAAACATCGCCATGAAATGTTAAGGTTCCTTTAATGCAGCGATCATTAAACGCTGAACGGTATTGATTCAGGAATAATGTTCTGATTTGAACACATAATATTACTATGTTATCAAATTGCAGCAGACTCTAGATGCTAGCTAGAGTCTATCACCCGAGTACCAGCAGGCACATGCATAGGAATCGTCACTAGAGTATAGTGACTCTCTCTTGCACTGGTAACTTCTACTGGTATAGCGTCTAGTGCAGACGCAGTAGAAGCTACCAGGGCAACGCGTTTTGCAAGTGACCCTGTGATGTGAAGACTATGCTCTAGCACAGTGGTGGGCAAACTTTCTTAATTGGGGGCCAGAAAGTTTAAGAAACAGAGGAGAATTATAGGAAAAATGCATTTTATGTTGAATTTTTAACCAACTTCAAAAAAAGGAGGAGGTTCTCAATTCGGTTGTATTTTTTTTATGTTTGTTACCTCATAACTTCGTCATTTATAAACCGATTTGGAAAAAAACTTTTTTTATTTGATAGGACATTACTTCCAGATAGTTCCCATTTTTAGCAAAATCCAGTTTTGATGATGATAGTCTAGCTGTCTATTATTCTTCTAAGTACCTAGAATCTACTTTATACTTCTGGATCATCAAAATATTATTATCGCGGGCCATATACTATTCATGTCGAAGGACCGTCGCTCGGCGGGCCGGATTAAATGCTTTCGCGGGCCGGAGCTGGCCCGCGGGCCGTACTTTGCCCACCACTGTGCTAGTGCTAGAGTCTAGCAGCAGCACTAGTCTAGCTAGAGTCTAGCTAGTGCACTCACTAGACTCTATCTGTCTAGAGACAAAAGACGAAATAGACTACAGTACCTGGTAGGTAGTCTCAGATCAACTAAAACACGGAAAACATGGGAATTTCGTCATCAATTACACGATGAGAGGGTATATTACCGTTAGGAGAGATATATTAGAATAGTAAATATAAACAAAACAGTACTATGGGCCTACCTATACCTACCTACCTATAGATGGATAGAGTCCTCTAAAGGGCTATCTCACAGTGTGTTAATTCAATGTTTTTGAAAGAAAATAATCATCATCGGCCTATTTACGTTCACTGCTGGACGAGGCCCCCATTGAATACAACAAACCACAGAACAAAATAAAAATGCGTCCGTAAGTTTCGTACCCTATTTATGGGTAATTTGATAAATACCCTCCGTACGTTTACGATCAATAAATAATGTAGAAATGTTATCAAACAGTAGGTAGGTACTTTCGAGGTTTCATTTTCGCGTGCTTATTTGCATAAGTGCCTACTGCTCAGCCCTTAGGGTTGTGACACACCTTGGAAGATATATTTGACCTCCCATTCAGTATGGCACACTTTCGTACATCGTTTGTTATGTAAAGTAGGTACCTAGCTGTTATTATGCTCGGTTTATTTGCATGGTATTGTTTTCCCGTGACATATGTAAACTAATATTACCTAAAGTTGACCGCGCAATATGATTGTAATCACTTTCCATTTCAAAAGAAGCTTCGAAGACTAAAATTATATTACATTTTGACTTTGAACGATTATATGATCTTCAAGATTAAAATATTGACGACCTCCATCGCGGTTTGCGAGTAGCCGGCTGAGACACAAGAGGTGCTGGTTCGATTTCTGCTGCAGGACAAATGTTTACATGATCTCCAAATATTTGTGCTATCTGGGTGTTGTGGTACCATGGTACTCGTAGTTGCTGATACCCACGACACAAGGGATCCTAGTGCGGGGTCAGAGCTATAATATGTATGTGACTTTGGTGTTTTATGTTATTTTGTTAAAATATATGTTTTAAAGCTAGTTTATCCAATTTTTATTAATAGTTGTTATCGTTTTGTTTTCGAAGAAAAACTTACGTGACGAACTTGTGGGTTAAAATATGCACCTGCATCACCAACCTCCAAGGTTACGTCATCTCAATGAGGTCAAGATCGATGGTGGATGCGCTCGCGATGCTTTTGTCTCTCAGAGCTGAAACAACCACGTACCGTAGCTAATCGATCGTTTCGTTTCGGACACGATGTGTTTTGAATCCTAATAGCGGTTAGCTAAGACATTAAAATATCAGCGATGCGGCGAGATTTATTCACATACCAAATTGCAGTACGCCGCGCATTTATTAGCTTTTTTATTTTCTTTTGGAGGCTACTGGAATTATTTAATGATGATTCATAATTAAATGAATGCGATGTAATGATAAAGAACTCCTTTTTCATCATTCCAACTCTATGGGTGGTCTAATGCGTAAGAGTTGTCTGGCTAGATGGTTATCTTAACTACTCCGTTCAGAAGCACAGAAGCTTCCTGGGAACTTCGCAGGCTTCGCGGAGTGACCTCAGGTTGTTTGATATGCTTACGCTTAGCTGATAACCCTACGCATTCCAGCACTACGTGAGCAGCTGATTTTTCTTCTGTCAGGCACCCTCTGCAGTGGGACG
This sequence comes from Epirrita christyi, assembly GCA_951392215.1. Lineage (NCBI taxonomy): Eukaryota > Metazoa > Arthropoda > Insecta > Lepidoptera > Geometridae > Epirrita > Epirrita christyi. The sequence goes on along the minus strand of OX595842.1, from coordinate 3,199,025 downwards.
GTGGCTGCGATGTTGTAGAGGTGTTTGTTCAGGAGACAGTGTCATGTGAGTTTCCCGACGAAGCAGGCGACGTGTGAGTCGTGGATTGACTATCTTCAGTCTGTGGTCCGTGCCCAGCGTTAGTTATGTTGGTTCAGTGTACGAAGCCGCATCCATGTGCTTAGATGAGACAAGAGCAGAGGGAGGGATGGAGAGGGGAGGTCCTTCTGTGGTTGTTCTCGATCCTCTTCTAGCTAGCTCATCTGCGGCGTCGTTTCCCAGTGATCCACTATGTCCCTTTATCCCAATGGATCTGCAATCAGAGTCACCTTTTTTTCAATGGCTTTTCTTTCCGGGGCTAGGTGACATTCGTAAACGAGTTTGGGGTAGCAGATGTTGCTCTCCATAGCTCTAAATGTTGAGAAGCTATCGCAAGGGATCCTTATTATGTTGTAGTCTGAGTGATCCCTCTCCTGGTTCAACGCGGTGGTGGCTTCAGTAATGACCACGCATAACTTTGTAACATGAAGCTGTGTGTGGCTAGTGTTATTGATATGGTAAAATTTTGAGATCCAGCGAGTGTATTCCAGCACCCTTTCCCTGTTTAGTTTTTGAGCCATCAGTGTAAACACGGACTTCGCTGATTTCTGATTGATATCTTTGGTCCTCGTATGTGTGATAGTATTTCTGGACACGTGCAATTAGTAGCAGTTCGTAGCTTATCGCTCATAGGTACCATCATGTCGTCGCATAGAGTGTTCTCGAAGCATCCGTTTTCCGATTTTAGATCCTTCTCGTAGATTCCTCGACCTGCTTCTATCATATCAGTATCATCATCATCGTCAGCGTATAGAAACCACTGCTAGACATCAGCCATCATAGAATGCCACAACGAACGGTCTCGTAATCCACCTCCATCCACATCCTCCAACCTTTATTTTTTCTTCTCCAACGGTTGTTGTTAACATATTATATTTTTAACAGAATGTCTTTTTCTTATTCCAGGATAGAAGCTTCCCGCTTATCCGTGTTGGTTGGAGTATACGACGTGAACAACTCCCGCGCAGACGGTTATGAGGTGATCCACGTTGTGCAACATCCTGACTTCAACCGTTACACCTATGATAACGACATCGCAGTGCTGAGGCTAGCGGAGTCATTGCCGGATAAACTGTACAGGCCAGCTTGCATACCAGGTAAATGTATTTTCTTTCTTTCTTTTCAGGTTTGTATCTATGTCAATGGTTCGTCCAACATTATGTACAAGTATTTTGTGCGTATCGATAAGATTTGCTCCGAATTACGATAACTTGTAACTGGGCTATATTGCTGGGTAAACTTTAATAGCCGTCGCGGCATGTGGGTATTTTAAGTCGTAAAATTCGAGTCATTATCATCATCATCATCAGCGGCCTTTAGACGTCCATTGCTAACGAAGCCTGCCCCATAAAATACATTGGGGGTATTGCCATAATCACCACGCTTGGCAGGCGGATTGGTGATCGTAGTTTTCATGTTGAGTACTCAGATGGATGCTGCTGCCCATCCCCTGGTGTAATCCCCTTTTACGACAGCCAAGGGAGGAAATAGCGATAGAATAGGATAGGAGCGATAGGATAGGGGTCTATTATTAGGCCGGACATAGCACAGCATTAGTTTTAGCTTGTAATTAGTAGCTGTATGCCCCGTTCTAATTAAAGAAAAATAAATAAATAAATTAAATAATTAGAAGAATATTTTACGTGATCCAGGAAACCGCTGAGCTTAATTTTTTGCTCACAGCATGACATGCCAAATTAAATGAACAGTTCGTATTGTAAAAGCAATGAGATCATCTTCACCTTTTGACCTCGCCTTGGTTCGATTCTCTTTCAATATCTTTGGCAGTTTAAAGGTCAAAACCTAGTTTAACCATTTTGTAACGGGAGAACGGTTTTGATAACCCACATTTTCCTTTTTACAGATGCGGATGATGGTGCTGACTTGCTTGAAGGTGTCAACGCTGTAGTCACCGGTTGGGGTAGTACTGTTGAGAAGGGACCTTCATCTAATATTCCGATGAAGGTAAACTGTAGTCGGTGTACCGCCGACCATTCTTCTGATCTTATAGATCTCTCTCCATCCAAAGGTTGTCTAGAAAAAATCGCTTCTAAGCGATAAGACCTGTACCTACTTTTAATTATAATTTATTTATTTATTTAACTAATCTAGGATTCAGTTATCATATACTAGTTTTTATGCAACTAAATATATGCCGTTCTCAAACCAATTCGAATCCACATTTTATAAGCAGATCAGTGGTATTAGGCACGCATGCATCATGTTAATTTTTTATAATCTTATGGTGTACAATAAAGTATGTTCTATTCTATTCTATTCTGTAGATATTACTGCTGTGAGACTTCATTACGTCGTTTATGAATACGGTTGTCCGTTGTGGCTTTGAGCAATTTTTTTAAGAAATTATTTTCATGTTTTTTTTAAACATGGTTTGTTCACAGGCTGAGGTCCAAATCTGGGCGCAAGAGGAATGCTCTGGGGCTGGCTATGGCCGTAGGAAGGTGACTCCTCGCATGGTCTGCGCAAACGCACCGGATAGAGATGCCTGTACTGGTGACTCGGGCGGCCCGCTATTACTGGCCCAGCCGTATTTCACCATTGTTGGTAAGCAACTCGAAGAAGATAATATTGCTTTTATAGGTAGATACTTATTTATGTCTTCTTATTCAGCTGCATTTTACTTAAATATGTAGTTGTGGTAAGTAAATAGGTGAAATAATTAGTTAAGTATTAATAGGTGTGGTTTGTTAGTAGTAGAACTTCTTGTGGTAGAGTTCGTCCGGGTTAGTACAACCACCGTATACAGGGCGTCCCACGGCTATGCCACATGGAGGGAAAGTACCTTGAATATTGTAGATGGAACATTTTACTGAAAGAAGACATTATTTGAATTTTAAAAACAATTTAAACTGCATTCATAGATATTTAAATAATTACATGATTGAACTGGGATTCGAACCCGTTATACGAGAAAAATAATCACCCTGTAGCTTTAACATACCGATCGAAAGGCTTCATCACAAGGATTATTTTTTGCTAATTAACGTAGTGTCAGAAATAAAAGGAAGACCATGAAATTTAACATTTTTAATACAAAATTAATCAATTTATCAAATGCTCAAAATGAGTCCCTGTTGAATACAAATTCGCACTCTTTTGATTATTTCGCTCCCTGTCGATTTTTTGATCTTGTTGTGGTGGAAATTTAGAATAATGTAGCACGTGGACGCTTTAATACTGGTTCTTCTCAAGTGGGTACATTTATTAGTAATAGGTACTTATGATAATGTCAGTTGTATGTCCTTACGGCAATGTCAGCTTTTCATTTTTCTGAACAAAATTTATCATCAAATGTTAAAATTCTTGTTCTTCCTTTTATTTCTGACACAATGTTATTTAGCAAAATATAATCCTTATGATGAAGCCTTTCAATCGGTATGATAAAGCTACAGGGTGATTATTTTTCTCGTGTAACGGGTTCGATTCCCGGTTCAACCATGTAATTATTTAAATATCTATGAATGCAGTTTAAATTGTTTTTTAAATTCAAATGTCTTCTTTCAGTAAAATGTTCCATCTACAATATTTAAGGTACTTTCCCTCCATGTGGCATAGCCATGGGACGCCCTGTATACCTTTTCTGCCACCAAGCAGTAGGTAGCTCGCATTGCTGTTTCGGTTTGAAGGGTGCCGGTGAAATTACAGTAAGTAAAAAAAGACATACATACTGGACATAGGCCTCCCCCCAAGAGTGCCACGACGAACGGACTTGAGCCGCATCCACCGACTTTCTACGACGTTTATAATGTCTTTAGTCCATCGAGTAGAGGGCTTCCTACCGCATTGTCCGTTTAAGAAGAAGGTAAACTGATAATTAATTCACACTGTAATTTTTTATTTTTCTAGGAATCGTGTCATGGGGTCGTGGTTGCGCAAGACCTGGATATCCAGGTGTCTACGCGCGAGTAGATCGTTTTCTGCCCTGGCTCAAGGTTGCGTTGCGCCATGCATGCACCTGTCAGCCACCTTCGTATGGATAGTTACCAGCAATTAAGTAAATGAAGAAAGACTGTTTTGTAATACCAGAAATCAATAATGGCCAGTACCCAAGTAGGTACCCAGGTACGTACTTACAAAAAGTTGTGCGAAAACCATTTGCGAAAGTGAATAGTGCGTTCGTACATAGTACGTAGTACCTACCTACGTTTATCATCTAGAATAAGCGTTTATCAGTATTATCTAGTATAGATGTAAATAGGTATAAATAGGAATAAATTAGGGTTTATTTTAGTAGTTGAACTATGGCTGTGACTAGATTAATATCATAGATGTGAGTGCGACGTAAAGTAATTGTTTATTTTAAGTACCTATAAATTGTGTTTATATTATGTTGATTTGTTCCTATAAATTTTGATGTGATGTGATCTTAGAGAATTTATGTGGGGAGATGGCATGCTCAACTTCTAGTACTAAATTATTTCTGCCACTTTTTGCGGGAGGCGAGGTAAACACGTACAGCACACATTTGCATACTCACGCACACTCATGCAGAAAGTTGAGGCGTCTCTATAAACGCACACGGAAATAAAAGCTGTCACACAAACATAAAACAAGCACACAAATAAATAATTTCTGTAATTACACTATTGGTTAGTTGCACACTAGCGCAAAAACTAGTGATGGGGTGTGAAAGATTGAATGAAATTAAGATTATTAATTGTCTAGGGATCTAGTCTATGGATGTATGTTTGAATGGGTGAATTGATTCATGTTGATCAAAAGTAATCGCGTAACAAACATAAAAAAAACATAGTCAGTTAAAAATTGTTTTAGGATTTAAGTGCTCACCGGTAGGACTCGTACGTCCTTTTGCACGCGAACGAAGTTTGCTTCTATTTTGGCTATTATTTCTTCAAATTTTGTATTAATGATTTGTACACTAATATATATAGACCCGTGGTGCGTTGGTTTCTTATAAAATTATATGGTTTCCAAATCACACGCATCAGGCATGTATGATCTGCAATTATTTGTTCCGGGTCTGGGTGTTATGGTACCAGGTACTCGTAGTTCCTGATAGGTACCTACGATACAGGGAATCCTAGTGTGGGATCAAAACTACGTATGTGACTGTTGAGTGTTAAAAAAAAACAATATTTTTTTGGCTCCTGCACGGAATGGATGTAAGGTTGGGTCCCGTGGTAATAAGGAGCTCCTCCTCATTGACATGGCCATCAGACAGAAGGTCAGGAGGAGCAAGGGAAACCTCTCGGCTGCTTGTATTGATTATAAGAAAGTCTATGATTCTGTGCCACATACATGGATTTAACAATTATAAGCTGGGATTACATTTTATATTGTATTTTTTAAATGAAAATATAAGCTAGGTTTTAAAATGGATTAATTTATTGTTAAGAAAATGTATTTTCGTGGATCTGCTTTTTTCATACGAAACGAGATTCGAATATCCGTATACTTTTGCATACCTTCCTAATTTAATATTGTGATTGACGAAATAACCCTACAACCGTAAAAAAATCGGAAATACAAACCTCTAAAATAACCTTACAACCCCTTTAAACCCGAAAAACAGCTAATCAAGCCCATTTAACCTATATTTTAGGCTGGTATTGAACGACGTAGGTATTGATATTTACTTTGGAAACAGATTTTTTTTACAGCTTTGAGATCGTTTTTTCGGCCTGAAAACTCCCTATCCTGTTAATTTCATAAAAATCGTTGCAGCCTCTTTCGTTCATTCATTCGTTCGTTGTTTTCACATCACTTGTCCCCGTACCAAGAAATTACGTATCGTTATTTCTGTCGTATGCTTGCACTAAGAAAATATATTTTACGGTGAAATTAATGGCCTAATTGTGTTTTCAATTACTTAAATGTGATAAGAAACTCCATATTTTGTTAAATTTGATGTTTCCGACCGCCATTTACACGAAATCACAGCACACCCAACCATTTTTAGGAGCTCCGTATAGCGACAGGTATGAACGCAGAATGGCGAACGATCGCGGCTAAACTAGTTTTTATAAACTGACACGAACGACCGTTCATGTACTTCGGCAGAGGGGAAAGCGTATGCTTGCCATCTCCCTACTATAAATTCTCTAAGGATGTGATAATTTTTAGCACTTAAGTTTAATAAAAATATTAGACTTGATTAGGTTGTTAATTTATTTCCTTCACACTTTGAACTAGGTAAGTAGGTACTCAGAATAAGGGTGCTTCAGTCCTTATTCTAAGAGTAGGTACTTTTATCCTGGATTTTTTCAAGTGCAACTCTATTTTGTGTCTTTATTTATTAGTCTTTTGTGTAGTCTCTCGTGAGCGTGATGGATATATCTAGTAGGTACCTATATCCCATGGATATGGTATTATATCCATGCTCGTGAGTAATTATCCATGTATGTATGTATGTGTATGTATGGGTGTGTATGTGTTTGTGTGTATGTATTTGTGTGTCTAAGAGTATCGCATAGTGTAAAGATAGGGCCGAGTTGTTCGTCCAAGGGGCTGACCATGGGCCTCCTGACAGACGACGTTTCATCTTCGATAAAAAAAAAAGTAGTTCAAATTGGTTCGATAGATGGCGCTGACTCATGTCTAGCTGTCTAGATTCTAGACTAGAATGTTAAAATGTATTATCTGTGGTGTACGCTCACTAAGCTATTATTATCTAACCTGTTTGTGTTTGCTTCTAGGGTGTGCACTAGAATTCGTGGTGTTTTTAGAAGTACCTACCTAGGCAAAAATAAATATCACGAAATGAAAATATATAGGTATTAGGTATCTACGTTGTTGATGTTGACATTTAACTTTATTTTGACACTTGACAGGTAGGTACAGAGCAGTGCCATCTATTTTCAACGCTGAAAGCATGATTTGAAACGGCCGTGAATACCCCCCTTATTGGCGTCGCACGGCTTGTGCATTTGCAGGTTCAAGTATTAATAAATTAATTGTAAATTTGCAACGTTAAACTCGTTCCAAGTCGTCAAAGTCTCATTCAAGTCATGTTTTAGTAAAGCGGTGGCAGTTTTACTAGAACTTTAGTGGACAATTTCCACCAATTTGAAAAGTCACGCACGTATAAAAATACTAGAAAATTAAAAAAAATAAAAGTAGGCGACGCACGTCTCTTAACCCGTTTTAAGTCTGAGCTGGGACTCTTCCAGCTTCCCGCCATTTTCGAAAAGAGATAAATGTTACATGAATTTATTGTCTTTTTTTTAGGTGGTAATGGTAACATTACGTTATTGTTAAGCTTAGTTGTTAACAACGCTGTGGACAAATCACCGTTTTATTTTTATTGAAATAACACAGTTCACAGTTTTATTGAAATAACGCCACGCCACCTTCAGTCAGCCTCAGTGTTGCCAACTGGGTACTCGTAAAAAGTGTTAAGTTGCTGTAAAAAATATGCTAAAAATGTGCTAAAATTGAGCTAAACATGAAAAAAAATGCCAAATGTAGTTATTTTCATTTATATTTCAATGAACAAAGCAAAAGGTAGGTAAGATAAAAGATAAGATACAAAAAAACAACATTTTTGTACGTTTTTTAGGCCAAATCTGACGTATAAAATGGCATTTAAAGGTTTTACCGCCAAACGAGCTTAGTTTTTAGTTTTACCAAACTCATCTGACTGAAAACGCGTTTAACTTCGGCGTTTGAATTCGGTAACGACAAAATAGATGTTGATAACTTAGCTAATCTTCAAAAGGATTGTTTCCGGCTGCATCATTGTATTCCATGACTTCAGTCCAAAATAATACAGTTGTAGATGTGCAGTCCCAATTTACGTGAATTTAGCGATTTGTGTCTAACATATCAAGCCAAATTAAACTGTAACTGCTCGAATTAAAAGTCTATTTTTCCCTTCATTCAGATTAGTGATTACTAATTAATAGTAATGATTATTCTATTATTAAAATGTAGTGAACCACTAATCAGTCATTCGAATATTGACATTTAGCGTTACTGGTTTAGTCGAAAAATGTGCTAGAAAATGTGCTATTTGCTAAACGAGAAATAAATGTGCTAAACTAGTAAAAAATATGCCAAATTTAGCATCAAAAGTGCTAAATTGGCATCACTGCAGCCTGCATTACAGTCCTTCAGTCAGTCAGAATGTTATGTCTATGGTCAGCCCCAGCTGTTTGTTTTGTTATATTTGATTGATTGATGAACCGCGCCGCCCGCGCCGTAAATAAACGCGGTAAAGTGTAACTAAACTAGCTAAATTGGGCTTAACTTTATCAATAACAGGGATTTATCTCCCCTGACTAAATTTATCAGAAAGCCGTACCATGAACTTTTCAGATAATGAAGCTGTAAGTACCATTTAATTATTTTTTTTGTGATTTTAGAAGAAGATTAACTTTAGTCCCTTGGCGGTTTTTTCATGATCTACGGGAAAACTTATTCTATCACAGTTTCTATTGCACGTTCATAAGTAGAACCATTGAGAAGCTCTGATAATCGCTAGAAATGTTAGCATTCATTGTTACTCGATTGTTTAGGACGACACATCGAGCGTGGAAAGCAACTCGAATACAGATAATACGTCCCGTAGCGAGACTCCAACAAACTCCCGCGGTAAAAAACGACGACGAGGCAAGAAGAAACCGGTAGTAAAACCGATGAAACCACCTTACAAATTCAAGTAAGTCCAAAACAATTCACTTGATAATAAACAGTGACTCAAGAGACAGTTTCTTCTCTAGTAATCTAAAAATGCAAGCACGACTAACAACCTTATGAATTCTTTTAAAATAATGCTGAGAGTATTGAGCTCCTAAAGTAGTTGTTTTTCTCCGATAACTGGAACTGACAGTTTACTGAAATACAAAAAGATACCTCTTTCCTATATGAAATGCTGGAATACAGGAGGTATGTTTCTGTTTATAGTAGGATTATACTATATTTATACAAATATTTGTTCCGTGTCTGAGTGTTGTGGTACCAAGGTACTCGTAGTTCCTGATACCCACAACACAGGGAATCCTAGTGTGCGATCAGGACTATGTATGTGACTGTTGGGTGTTATGTTTATGTTTTATTTATTTTATTAAGGATAAAGAGGTTGTACTGTATTTTTTGATTACAATATTACTCTCAACAGTTGCAGTGCAAAAGAGGATCATGGACAGCCTCTCTTCGGCTGTCAATTTAACCACCATCTTGGTGACAGAGGGCCCCAAGTGTTTGCTGTTGTGGGCAGTAACCGAGTCTCCATATATGAGTGTCCAGAAGCAGGTGGATTCAAGTTCCTGCAGTGCTATGCTGATCCTGATGCAAGTATAATTAAATGTAGTGCTCTTAAGCTCTTTGGATCTCTTCACATGGTTACAGCATGCATTTATTGAATCTTGAATATGTTATATATTATCTTATTGAAGATTGAACTCTATAGTAATCAAGCAGATTCTTTATCACTAATTCCTTAACCACTAGAGCGTAATAAGTGACGATCAGTGGGGTCAGCACGAATAACTATTGTTATCGAGATGCTAGCGAGATGATAGTCGAAGACATATATTGGCCAATGACATTGCGGTGGCTTGAAAGTTGTAATATCTTTGTAAGTTGATTGGTTAATTTTTGATGTTTAATATCGTCTCGGTAACGTTAGCTGTTCTTGCTTGGGCCTTGGAACTATCAAAATGTATGTTCTTTATTGAAACTATTTTAGCTCAGTCTAGGGAATTTTTCTTCTTGTTCTTGAAAGTCTAGAGGTTAAAATAACACCCAACAGATAGTCACATACAGTCCTAATCCCACACAAGGATTCCCTGTGTCGTAGTTAACAGAAACTATGAGTACCATGGTACCACAACACAGAGCTGGAACAAATATATGTAGATCATGAAAATGTCTCGTAGCAGAAACAGAACCTGCACGCTGCTTAGCTGGCTACTCGCCTTATGCGCTGCTGAGGTTGTTAACCCTCTACAGCAACTGATTCAATAATCCTAGCTTTTGCCATTGCTTTGCAAAGCATGAATCAGATCATCAAGTATACCACTGGTTTCAATTGAACACCCAATCACAGTCTAAATAAATATTATTACATACATTGACATTGGTTGGAGAGAAATCATGAAAGATGAGACAAATAACACGTTATTGTACAACAGATTAAAACGAATTTTATTTACTTTTGACTACCTTCCTAAGGTTTTTAAGTTTTCATTTACTATGTATCAGCAACTGCTTGCTCTGAGGCACTACACAGGCGCTTCTCACCTAGTGGTAAGACGGACCATTTATGTAAGCCAAGACGTGTTTGTTGCCTGATTCTTCATGGCTTGGTCGCGTTGGAACAGGAGTAATTTAAGTTTATACACGGTGTAACTGGAAGGGTGGATCATCGGTGGCAGGGCGATGGGTGATCTTAATACCTATCGATTTAACACCCCTGTATGTTCCGCGATTTTCAGTTGTTCAAAAGTTATTCTGATTTTTATGAAATTTTAGTCAAAATCCGATTTTAGGCTTCATGTCCAAAGTGTAGCCAAACTGTTATGTCTATGACCGTAATTTTTATTTTAACTTGTAGTTAAATAATAGACCTTTCGTCCTACAATACCGGTTTAAGTCGTTATTTGGTTAAATTCCAAATAAAAAATAACCTTTACAAAAAAAACCCCAAACTTAATTTTTCAACTAACTTTAAAGGCTCCCAGATAAAAAAAGTTACTTAATTTTTTTCTACAACCTCCCTTAAAAACTACCTCCATTCATGGAGAAGTAACCCTGTAATTTTCATTTGGCTAATATCATGGCATCATGTTAAAAAGTGGACTTGAAATTGTACAAGTGCTAAAATCGATATTTTTTTTTTTCTATCAAAGGAAGGGATTGTGTCAATTAAAAAAATAAATATGAGTAATTTATTTATTTTTTATAGTAAATGCTCAAATTGGGCTCCATTATAGGCTCTGCATAGCCTACACCTTTTAATAAAATTCCTTTTGAGCCTGCGGAACGAATCTTCCTTTTCTCTGATCTTCATTTGGGCCTTGTTTAGGTTTTGCCTCAATTGTTCTATGGAGGAATATTCGGATTTGTACACCAACTCTTTGTAATAGCCCAGATAAAAAAATCTACGGGATTTAGATCTGGGGACCTTGGAGGCCAGGCTTTGGGCCCCCCACGGCCAATCTATCGGCGTGGAAAAACTTCATTCAAATACTCCTTTACATTTCTTGCAAAGTGGCATGGCTCGGCACTCCCTCAGGTCGAGAAGTACCGGGTATGCGACCTTCCATGTATGCGTTACAAACCGTAAGAAAACACTATAGTCAGGGTAGGTCTGAGGTTGTATGCCACCTCTTCTAATCAATTGCTCTTGGTACATTCTAGCAGCCTCTCGATTTCCTTGAGTTGCCCCGTAATAATAATACATTTCTGCATATTCACGTGGAGAATATGGCATGATGCACTAATCTCACTATTCGTACAGCCCGGTAAACGCGCACAGTCTTCGTTCCGAGGTAACAACAGTCCAAATCAATGTAGTATCAAAATCCAATAAACAAGCCAAATTCAGAGGGTTCAGTATAAAGACCGGGAAGCAAAACGTAACACAGTTACCTGTGTTACGTTTTGCTTCCCGGTCTTTTCGGTCGCTTATCGTCTGCCCGTAAGGGCTAACTAAGGAACGTTAAGAACCCAGCGAAGGATGAACTGCCCATACAAACGTAATACCGACGTCATTTGTAATTCGAGCATATTTCCACCATATTATGCTATTATTCGGATTCGGATAGTATTTATCTATGTTCCCAGATAGTTTTTTTTATCAAAATATATACCTAAAATGAAATGTAAGCGAATTACTTTTTGTATATTTTTACGACCTAAACGACATGTCTTATTTGTTTCGTATTAAAAACAACGATATGTTACGTATTTTATGTGTAGGAACATAGCTTATATTGTCAAATAACAGAATAACAACACGATATAAAAAAAACAACAAGTTTTTATTCATCATTTTTGGTATTACGGAACTTGAACAAATTTCTAAAAAATTCTGAACGCCCATATTGCTATCGCGTCAGAACCGAGGGCCGGTCGGGGAACTACGGTTGTGTGATGTTTGACAACTCGACAGGCACTCACACTAGTACACTGTGTAACCCCGCGCTTCGCTTGCTCTTGTGTTTGTTCACCTATTTATTTGTTATATATGACATTGCAATATTTTTGTCATTTTATTTAGATTTCCCTTGTGATTTGGAATGAAGTAACCTAGGTAACTAACATACCTACGACTTGTGCTTTGTTTACCATTCAGTACATAGTTTTTGCGTGAAATAGTAGCGGCTCAACTTTCCAATAGCGACTGTGAGCTCGGAGGTTCATATTTTTATCACATAAAGTTTCACATAACACAAGCCTAAATATGAAATGGCGTACTGCGGAAACCAATAGTTTTAGCATTGTGAGCTATGACAAAAAATCAAAGAAAAATATTTAAAAGTAAATGCTCAACTTTCCTTTAGCGACTGTGACCTACGAGGTTCATATTTTTATGACATGTAGGTCCACATAGCACAAGCCTGAATATGAAATGGCGTACTGCGGAAACCAATAGTTTTAGCATTGTGAGCTATGACAAAAAATCAAAGAAAAATATTTCAAAGTAAATGCTCCACTTTCCTTTAGCGACTGTGACCTACGAGGTTCATATTTTTATGACATGTAGGTTCACATAGCACAAGCCTGAATATGAAATGGCGTACTGCGGAAACCAATAGTTTTAGCATTGTGAGCTATGACAAAAAATCAAAGAAAAATATTTCAAAGTAAATGCTCAACGTTCCTTTAGCGACTGTGACCTACGAGGTTCATATTTTATCACATGTAGGTTCACATAGCACAAGTCTGAATATGAAATGGCGTACTACGGAAACCAATAATTTTAGCATTGTGAGCTATGACAAAAAATCAAAGAAAAATATTTCAAAGTAGGTAAATGCTCAACTTTCCTTTAGCGACTGTGACCTACGAGGTTCATATTTTTATCACATGTAGGTTCACATAGCACAAGCCTGAATATGAAATGGCGTACTGCGGAAACCAATAGTTTTAGCATTGTGAGCTATGACAAAAAATCAAAGAAAAATATTTCAAAGTAAATGCTCAATTTTCCTTTAGCGACTGTGACCTACGAGGTTCATATTTTTATCACATGTAGGTTCACATAGCACAAGCCTGAATTTGAAATGGCGTACTACGGAAACCAATAGTTTTAGCATTGTGAGCTATGACAAAAAAACAAAGAAAAATATTTAAAAGTAGGTAAATGCTCAACTTTCTTTTAGCGACTGTGACTACGAGGTTCATATTTTTATCACATGTAGATTCACATAGCACAAGCCTGAATATGAAATGGCAATCTCAACTCTGAGAACACAAACGATGACAGAGTTCATTGACGTTCAAGGAATACGTAACCGACTGGACGGACCGTAAGAGCAAAAAACACGACTAGTTGAAAATTGAGAAACCACCAATTTTTAGCAAAATATACCATTTGGTCTGTCACTGTCATTGTCAAAAGCCGAAAATCGTATGGGAACACTGATAAAAAGTAAAATATCACCAAAACATGGCGTTCGGAAAGCGGTTATTAGCAAATTTCAAAAATGAATAGCTCCAAAACTATTGGTTTCCGCAGTACGCCATTTCATATTTAGGCTTGTGCTATGTGAACCTACATGTGATAAAAATGTGAACTTCCTAGCTAGCAGTCGCTAAAGGAAAGTTGAGCGTTTACTTTGAAATATTTTTCTTTGATTTTTTGTCATAGCTCATAATGCTAAAACTATTTGTTTCCGCAGTACGCCATTTCATATTTAGGCTTGTGTCTACATGTGATAAAAATATGAACCTCCCAGCTCACAGTCGCTATTGGAAAGTTTAGCCAAACTCAACGATCATCAAAGCACCAACCTGCCCCCTTATTCGCTCTGACCAAACGTAACATATCGCGGGCTCGTTACGATATCTGCGTGGAATCATCGCTGAATCGTATGAGTGACGTCACACGTTATTGAAAATAAATCTCATAGGTCATAGCGAATAACCACCCTGATCACAATTATTGGAAAAAAGTTTGTGCTCGCGAGTTCTAACTGTTCGCAGAACTAGGTACCAAGGAGTTTTTATTGCTAGATATATAAATGTAAAAGTTTGTGACAAATGCCAAATATGCCAAGAAATTATTTTTGTCAAATGCTAGTTTGCATAAAAAATAAATACCACCTTCGAATTATGAATGGTAACGGCCACAGAATAGAAATAAGTGTTCAGCTGTGCCCCGCGCGCGCCTGCGTTAGCCAAACAGGGACAGCAATATGCAGGCCGACTTTTGCGCTATTCTCGAGTTGATTTAGCGTCCGGCCATCCCCGCCACCTTAACCGAAACAACAAGTCCTTCAAAAAAATAGAATGTAATAATACCATAAACACCCCACCTAATCAACCAATCACAGGAGTGCATGAGCGAGACAAAAAAACATTTAGCTACCATAGCTATTCATTTCTAATGCAAGCCGGTTGCTGCTACCTGATAAGAATAAGTAGGTACCTACTTACATTGCAATGACCTTAGAGTAGTTAGTTATTGGTTTTATGTAATTAGGGATAATCGGCACTTTCATCGTTTAATAAAATATTTTAACGTGATGCCTAGGTACCAGCCAAATGAAAATTTCAGGGTTACTTCTCCATGAATGGAGGTAGTTTTTAAGGTAGGTTGTAGAAAAAAACATTAAGTAACTTTTTTTTATCTGGGAGCCTTTAAAGTTAGTTGAAAAATTAAGTTTGGGTTTTTTTTTGTAAAGGTTATTTTTTATTTGGAATTTAATCAAATAACGACTCAAACCGGTATTGTAGGACGAAAGGTCTATTATTAAGCTACAAGTTAAAACAAAAATTGCGGTCGTAGACCTAACAGTTTGGCTACACTTTGGACATGAAGCCTAAAATCGGATTTTGACTAAAATTTCATAAAAATCTGAATAACTTTTGAACGACTGAAAATCGCGGAACATACAGGGGGGTTAAAACGATAGGTATTAAGATCACCCATCGCCCTGCCACCGATGATCCACCCTTCCAGTTACACCGTATATAAGACGATTCAAAATGATCCTTGTGATTTTAATGAATAAAAATTATTTTGATTTGATTTAATAAAAAAAAGAATCGAAATATAAGCATGGAAGACTCCCCAGTCTTATCACTGAGAGCAATCTCTTCCGGACAATCTTGGAATGGACTGGATTTGACGAGAAAGATAATGGATGGCAAAGTCATGAGCTGTGAACATTCACACTTTTACACTGATGTGCCGCCACGAGATGTGAGCACGTTATGGCGTAGTAGGGGGCGCGAGCAGGGCCGGATTTAAATTTGTGCCGCCCTGGGGCACGAAAATTCCGCCCTATGACTTAAATTTTATTTTAATAGTTTTGATATCTTATTTTTTAAGAATTAGAATAACTAATTGATTGCAGGAAATTTATTATGTATTATATAGCATTTATTATACATTATGCTTTATTTATATTAAATAATATACAAAATTTTAATGTGATACATAATACTTGAATTATATTTCTTGAAAGATAAAATGTTTATTTAAAAGAATTAGTTAATTATATATTGTATAGAATTTTTTTTCTCACTTTCAAAATTTTGCCGCCCTAGAAAATTTGCCGCCCTGGGCACTAGCCCCGACTGCCCCTAGTATAAATCCACCACTGGGCGCGAGTAGCCAATGGTGGACGACGTTCGACTGACACGCACCAATCATGCGTAGCTATGACACGTGACATCGTGCTTACGACTCGTGGTGCAAATTGTTTGATTAATCGATCTCTTTCAGGTTGACGAAACATTTTACACATGCGCTTGGTCGTACGAAGAAGAGAGCAACCTGCCTCTGCTCGCGGTAGCCGGCTCGCGCGGCATAGTGCGAGTATTCCAGCCGGCTACACAGACTTGCACCAAGCACTACATCGGCCACGGGCATGCCATCAACGAAGTCAAGTTCCACCCGCGCGATCCGAACCTACTGCTATCCGCCAGTAAAGATCACGCACTACGCTTGTGGAACATCATGACTGATGTTTGCATCGCCATATTTGGTGGTGTTGAGGGTCACAGAGACGAGGTGTTAAGCGCCGACTTCGACCTTAAAGGGGAACGGATAATGTCATGTGGCATGGACCACTCCTTGAAACTCTGGAGGCTGGATAAGCCATCCATGCACGAGGCGATCAAACAGAGCTATAATTTCAACCCGCATAGGGCGCTGAGGCCTTTCAATTCATTGAAGGAACATTTCCCGGATTTCTCGACGAGAGATATTCATAGGAATTATGTGGATTGCGTTAGGTGGATGGGCGATCTTATTTTATCGAAGGTAAGACTCGAATTCATACTTTGTTTCTGCACTCATCTTAATGCAGCAGCTTCTATGCTATCTTATGATGCAGAAATACATAGAAGAGGCATTGACTCTGAGTAAGTAGTTATAGTGTTGAGACTGAATGTGTCCGCACGAAACATCATTTTCCTGTAGCTGTATCCCTTTCGAAACCTGTTCGAAACGTCTGGAATAATAAATAATAAGGTAACACGCGATAAATATACCCGTGACAATATTGTATCCCTTTCTTTCAATCAATCAATCGCTCGCTAGAGCGAGAAAGATTGCTAACAATCGCACACTCTTCACGTTCACGATTCACGTTTTGCTAAACGATGTTTCTGAGCGACAAGAGGGATAGAGAAACAGGAAAATGCAAGGCAATTCCAACCCTAATTAGTGCAGTTTCAATGACTCCGAATGAGTAATCTTGGTTATTTCACTGACTCTGAGTAAGCAAAGTTCATTGTTTCACTGACTCTGAGCAAGTAAACTTGAAATTTGTTTATATCACTTAAAATCATGTTTCCAGTCCTGTGAAAACGCGATAATCTGTTGGAAGCCGGGCAGACTTGAAGACTCTGAGATCCGCCCGGGTGACAACACTGTCTCGATCGTGCATCGGTTCGACTACAAGGAGTGCGAGATATGGTTCATTAGGTTTGCAGTGGACTACGCTCAGAGGGTAAGATAAAAACTACGTTAGTTCTATTGTTAGTTACTGATTCTGTCCATTCCAGTCACCAGAGGCCTTACCATGAGCTCGTATCAGTTTATTCAGTACAAAATATCGGTTTATACTATTTTTATATTTTCTAAAATTTTTACTTACTGACTAATAGATGATAGATTTGATGCTAAAATAACTCAGGAACTCGGGACTACATTGTGTCACGTACCAGTCCATATAGGTCTGTGTGTATTGGTCAGTTTCCCTCTATACGGACTTGTGACGACCTCTGTGGCGGGGCGAACGAAGGTTCGCCTGCGACGTAGGAGGTTGCGGGTTCGATTCCCGCCTTGGAACAAATATTTGTACAATCTGCAGATATTTGTTCAGGGTGTTCTGGGTATTTTCTATGTATAATAAAAAATATCCATCTATGTAATGTATATCAGTAATCTAGTACTCATAACACAAGCTCTGCTTAGCTAGGGGCTAGATAATGTTGTGTGAAATGTTCAGCATTTATTTATTTGTCCTGAGAGTGTCTATGTCTATGACTTTAGCCTTTAGGACGCGCGTAACGTATACGAATTTAGCCTTTAGCACGAAACGGGCACGAACCAAAAGCGTCACCTCAACGATTTTAGCCTTATGCACAATACGGGCTTGTCCTAACAGCGTTACATCTACGATTTTATGAAACAGTTATAGTTAAATTACATATTGATTATACAAATTATATCCTATTGCATGATTTTTCTCTTGGTCTCAGGTGATAGCGCTGGGCAACCAGTGCGGAAAGACTATGGTCTGGGAGCTGGGCAATGTGGCGGGGGGCTCCCGCGCCACACAGTTAGTGCACCCAAGATGTGTGGCAGCCGTGAGACAGGTAAGCAAAACTTTTTAGATTATTAAAAACATTTTCAGAGAATATAATACTTATAGCATATTTTTCGATCCATAAATTTTCATTACAACGTTTTTAGAACTTTTCCTCTCTTCCTGGGTTTGAACTTTTTTGGTACATTTAATACTGAGAAAAAATTCAACAAAACTCAGATGACTTCTATAATCTGCGTGACAGACATTAAATGATGTACGGATTATATATTGTTCAAAGTGCTGACCTTTCTATGCACTCTAATGATAGCGATAATGCATAACAGGAACCTCTAAGGAAGATCAGGAAAAACTAGGACACAAATAAATTATTTGTTAATAGTGGTGGAGTGTGGTATATCTGTGCATTATATTTATGAGGGTAGTTTTATGTAACGTGAGTTGGTTGCAAGCCATTAAAGAAGTACAAGTGATTTGCAGTGTTTCCTTGTTATCACTTAAAATCATAGACATATACTATTAATCTATGCTAAATAATAATATATTAATAATATACCTATTAATATATTAAAATACAGAACACTAGCTAAGCGTTATAAATTATCGCAGTCTGTTTTTAGGGTGCCGCACCTCAAAAGCCATTATACGATCACTCGGGGGGCCGTAAAATGCGTATAAATTGTGTTGATTGACAGACAATAGGTAAAATAATTTCGAATTAAGTTAAAAAATCTAAAAACCATCCGTTTCTAATGATACTGAAATAAAAAGAATCGCAGCGCGGTTAAGATTTAGAGAATGTTGTACAAAAGCGACGAACAATGCACGCGTTTTCACCCTGTTTCTATAGGAATCTCTGCTACTTATAAAAAATGATAAAAAAAAATATTGCAGTCTTAAATTACCACAACAACATTACAATAACAATAATGGGTAATATGGCCTAGGTGTTATCATAGGATTGAACATTTGTGATGTTGTGTAACCAAGAACATGGTTGGACATTACTTTGAGTTCCTCGCTCTAACTAAGTATGGACTTGTATTTAGAAGCGAGGGCTCCAGCTCTTGCCAATTTCAGTAGCAAATGGCAATGGGAAAGCAACAATGGCGATCATTTTGGCAGCCTTAGCGCTGTCCAAATCTTTAGAAACTTGAAAGATGGAATATTTAGGTCAAGAAGTTTCCCCTATTCAAGTTTCATAAGATTTAGATAACGCTAAGGCTACCAAAATTATCCCCATTGTTGCTTTCCCCATTGCCATTTGCTACTGTAATTGGGGGGCTGGCCAGCTCAAGGGGCTGAGCTGCTTTTCTTATTCTTCTCCTAAACCACTGAACGGATTCGAATGAGGTTCACTGTTTTTCGGGAAGGTTCTAATCTATAAGCAAATAAGAAGACGCGAGTAGGTCAATTACTAGGAAATAAATAATAGGGGCGTTTCCTTGGGCCTTTTTAATTTTTAGCTCTTCGCCTCGCAAACCTGTCTATTACCTTTAGTTCCTGATACACACGACACAGGGAATCCTAGTGTGGAATCAAGACTACGTATGTGATTGTTGGGTGTTATGTGTATGTTATGTGTATTTACAGGTGACCCTTTCGCGCAATGGAAAAGTTCTGCTCACCTGCTGCGACGACGGCACCATCTGGCGTTGGGACAAAGTTAACACGAGCAACTGACGAAAGTCTGACGTCACAGCTTGTGACGTCACTAAAAATAACCGCGGGAAAGTTAAAGATTTGTGACGTCAAAAGTGAACCTCTTGATCTTAAGATTTAGGAGATACTTGAGGTCTAACTTCATGGTATTGGCTTAAATAATGGAAATGATAATGACATTTTAATGGATCAATCAATAAGATAATGCATTTACGCCTGATTTATATAATAATTATTAAATTGGAACAATACATGATAATGTAATTAATTTGAATCATCTTATAGAAAATAGGAAAACTAGAACAATGTGCTAGGTGCAGTTAGTATTACAAGTTTATATTGTATTCTAATTAGTAGATCTTGTATTGTAGGTACTGTGTGAATATCTCAATAAAAAGACTGTAAGAAATTTTGTTTTACTACATCTTTTACGAATCTTTCAACCTTAGTGCAGATGCAGAGGCCGTAGTCAAGAGTTTTGCACCGTTTGTCTCACGAAAACCCGTGAAACACGCTCACGACGCTTTTGTTAGTAGTAGAACTTCTTGTGAAAGAGTTCGTCCGGGGAAGTACTACCACCGTACCTATTTCTGCCGCCAAGCAGTAGTGTTCACATTACTGTGTTTCGGTTTGAAGGGTATGGGTGCCGGTGAAATTACAGGCACATGAGACTTTTCATCTTTGTCTCAGGGTCGGCAGCGCGCGTGTGATGCCTCTGGTGTTACAAGCGTTCATAGGCTACGGTAACTGCTTTCCATCTGGTGGGCCGTAAGCTTGTCTGCTTGCAAAGTAGCATAAAAAAAAACGAGTGGCTGTGAAAACAGCTATACAAAACCGTTAAACTGACAACGGCCTCAGTACTGCAATTCGTGGCATACATAAACAAACAAAACAAAGCTGTATGTTGGTAAACATACAGCTAGTGACTTGGTAGTAATAATAAAATTGTCTTGCCCTAATATTCACATCTCCTAACACTTTCTTCCAGTAATAACACGCTCAGCAGCTAGGCCAAATCTTATACCTACGAAAATTGCCTAACAAGTAAGAGTGAAGTGAATGAAAACACATGTTTTTATGACAAATTTATTGTATGACCATCAATATTTCTACATTATAATAATTAACAAATGAATCACAGGGGCCAAGGTGTTATCTCGTGGTCGCTAACGTTTTAACATACATTGCATCTAGATCTACTTGTCGTGTTTTCTAATAAGTCATTCGCGCCGAATTAGAAAGACCAGCATTAACTATTGACTATTTCTGTCCCTTTTTCTCTAGCACAAGACACAGAGGGGAATTGACAACAATATCCTTTGACAGCAGTAGGCCTAGTGTGAGCATCGCGTTTACGTGGCAACCGCGTAAACGCGCGTTGTTTGAGTAACCGGCAAAATTAAAGTATACGTAAAAACTGCACGCACTCGCAATTTTACGTATACTTTAATTTTGCCGGTAAACGCGATGCTCACTCTAGGCCTACTGCTGTACGTCTTTCAAGCACTGAACTACATGGCGTTATCCTGCACTATTTAATGTAGCTCGACGCGATAAATACGATAAAATAAATTCGGGGGTATGCTATTGCATACTGGTGCCCTAGTCGGAGTTTTGCACCGCTGCTTAAACTCCCTGTCGTGCGCCAACGCAGATTTTGAATAGACAAAGAGTTGCTGATACGGTCAACTAGAGGCGCTGGTGCGGTTTCTACACAAAAACTACGTTAACGCGCTCGCGATCGAGTGTGTAAGCAGCTATACAAAATTCAGACTAAGGCCTCATAAAAATCAGTCTGATTTTGTCTCTAATATTTGATACGTGTGTGTGATGCATTGGCCTAAGATTAATTCGGCGCAAACTTCCCAGTCTAGACACAGATATAAACGCGGCTAATGTTGCTACTATACCGCACCTCCGACTATTATGACTAACATCCATGACTGCGTAATTGAATTTTAGTCAATTTCCTTTTAATTCAGTCTTTAAAATTTTACAATTAAACAAGCAATAAAGACTGATAAACGATGAACAATATAGAAGAGTTTGAGATCATTTCTTTTTATATCTACTTTTTTATTACTTTATTTCATAAATTTCATTTAAACTTAGGCTATATCCTCAAGTCACGAAGTGCACGGAGGACCTCATAGCAGCGCAAGTACCGGAATGACACGCGCATTCAGAGGTCCAAACACGAACATCTGTCGTTACCGAGACGCTAGCGAGACTATCATAAATGCCAAATATGAACCAATCAAATTACAAAGATTTCAAGCCACCGCGATGTTATTGGCCATATTTGACATCGACTATAGTCTCGATACCGTTAGATATTCGTGCTTACCCCACAGAAGTCCACTTTGCACTGCATGGTTTAACAATTTTAGCCTTAGTGTAGCCCCTTTCCATCCTAGAACATTCAATATAGGGAAGAAAGGGACAACTATAGACCAAGTTGTTATAAAAATGTATTAAGAAAGGGGTACAAAAGTAATACCTAGTAGCAACGGTACAAATATCAGTCACATCACAAAGGAGACATTGAGCTAAGACAATACAAACAACATACAATCAACGTAACTATCAGTCGGACGCTAGTTATTATTGCTTTATTCAAACTACAGTAGAAAAAAAAACGATTCGTTTGTGATTTTAGATGCAGTTGAAGTTCGCATTTCCAAACGACGCAAGCAAAAGGATGCCCACAGTTCACGTCGTTCTGAAGCCCTTTATCTTTCTCGCTCTAACGAACGCCTTCCAGAGCGACGGAAAAATTGATAACTAATCGAAAGTTAACCGAGATGAAATTATATTGTTAATTGAAGAATTGGGCCCCAGGTATGTGAATGTTCCGAAACTAGACGTGCGCTATGAGGTATAGCGCTGCGTGGTTTGTGAATACGGCCTTGAATCACAAACAGACTATAAAGCAATAAGGATTCAGTTCATATTTCAACCAAACATGAGGCATAATTATGATGGCAGCATTCGTCTGATCACAATACAACATTTTTACTACATATTTTAACAACTAAGGTACAAACATTATTCATCAACATTGTAAAGGCACATAACTTTAAACAAACTTCAATAAAACGATCAACATGGTTATCAATTTAGGATTGAACGTCACCTGTCTGAACCTTCCAATTACGTTAGCAAAATGACAACGGAGAACGCAACTATGACGATCACTTTGACCGTACACTTGGCATAAGTAACTTGATAACTTCTCGACCGAAACTTTTAGTTTTGGACAAAACCGAACTTAATCTGTCAAAATCATAACCATAGTTGCGTTCTCCATTGCCACTTTCCTATCGTAATTCGAGACCTGATCCACACCGACTGCGCCAAGAAAACCAAGTTTTGTTGGTACTGTGTCAGATACTACCACTTCAAAAGGCCTACACAAATATTATATATTATATTGATGGCAATGTGAAATAAATTTTAGAATTAGTGTAAAGGTAAAAACCTAGGGCTTACTTACAAAAATCTTAAGTTAAGCACTGCTTAAAATACTACCATCCCATGCTATTGTATAATTTCAACAGTAACATAATTTTAAGCAGTGCTTAAACTTAAATAACGTTTATAAGTAAGACGGTTAATGTTTTATTTTATTGCTATAACTCGCACTGACTAACATATTTAATAGTGCTTATGTCCGAATACGGAATGCGAATTGAAATATGTTACTAAGGCTAGATTCCTACTTGTGTATCTTTTAAACACGATAACTGGAATGTGATACGATTTATTTTACACTAAATTGGGGCAGTTGCTACCGGTGGCCTATTAAATGATCGTAGGAAGATTGACACGTACGTACGCTGTCAAAACCTCGAGCAAAACAAGTGCTGGAGCGAGAATGAAACAGCGTGTGCTTAGCGTATAACATAAAAACTATTATAAAAAAAATTGGGGCTTTCCCTGTCCTCCAATAGCCAGATGGTACTGTCAACATTGCAAAACAGTTGTAAAACAAATCACAAAACGTTATGCTAAAATACCCTGACTAGATAATATTTTGACTAGATAGTGGGAAGATTTGAGATACTACATTCTAGAAACGCCATTTAGACCATTAATACCTAGTATGAAGCAATATCACTTACTTAACTTAGCCCCAGGGACTGAATAAACCAAAAATTTAGATACCTTTAAATAACGGTATGACGTCCTACCTATAAATTACTCAGTTACTCCAATATTTTGATACCCAAATATATTGCGGTACCGAAAAGTTGGGTACGAAAATGCGAAACGGTATAATTCAGTACAGGTATCAAAACCGTAATGAATAGAGGTTTTCTTTCATAAATCGCCCGTAACGCCCGATCGTCCGCTATGACGCAGCAGATTGTGCTAATGCTTCAGTATTTTGAAGAGTTTTAAAAGACATAGCGGTAGCATTTTTATCAGTTGTGGTATTAAAATTAAAAACCCCAAGCTCCCCACGATCCCACAGCCAGTCCTCCGACGGTCCGTGCGCGATATTTTTCGGTAAGTACCGAAATTATGAATTGGTAAATTAGGCCCCACTGCCAGTCTGCCAACGGCCGTGCACGATGTTTTTCGGTAAGTACCGAAATTATGAATTGGTAAATTAGGACCCCACTGCCAGTCTGCCGACGGCCGTGCGCCATGTTTTTCGGTACCGAAATCATGAATCGGTAAATTAAATAAAGGTATGGGCCCAACCTTTATAAAAAAAGGTATGCATATGCTTCAAAGGTACTGGTACCTCGTAATGTAATCGCTTTCAGTCCCTGCTTAGGCTTGGGTCATCCGTACTCTAAGATCCCTTAGCAGTATTGAACGTCGTCGTATTAGAAACTCCGTAATTGCTAATTATTTCATACTATTATGTGGTCCAAAATATCTACTAGTGAAGACAATAGTATAGTAAGAGAGAACTTTGAGAGGTGCATATAGTTTGTGAAAGAATGATCAATATAGAGTATGAAAAGTACGAAAGATAGATAATGCTTCATTACTCTTCAGTAGTTACTTTATATGTTGCTAGAGCTTGAGAGAAATGGCTATATTGCCAGAAATGTTAGTCTTATTAGTAACTTGATATAATTAGGAACTATTCTTGAAATTAGAACGAATTAATAAAACTAATTTAAATTCGAAGCGACAGGTGATTCAAGAAATGGCTCTTTGTCTGGCTCAACGCATTAAGGTGATTCCTCTCGCATGTGGCGCGAAATTCAAATTTTATTGCGTTTTTGCTCATTACAGCTCATCAACACTTCTTGAGATAATAAAAACTGATTTTGCGAAAACTAGGAGACCTAACACACATGTTTTAGTTTATAGTTTCACATATAGATCATTACTTCAGCTACGAATACTCTTCAATGATTTTTACAGTGTTTTTTTTGGTTTAAAGATATGCGTAGCTTAACTAATGAAATTTATGAGATACTATCAATTAAAACATGTGTGCTAGGTCTCCTAGTTTTCGCAAAATCTGTTTTCTCTATCTCAAGAAGTGTTGATTAGCTGTGATTTACAAAAAACACAATAAAATTTGAATTTCGCGCCACATGCGAGAGGAATCACCTTAAGTATTACCATTCAGCGTGGCAATACAGCCAGTGTCTTGGGGACGCTGTTGAGCTACAATTAGCGGCACGAAACTCTAGCGCTGACCGTTATTGGGCAGAAGTCAAAAGTAAGGTCCCTTGTGCGGGATCTCTATCTCTATCTATCTTATACTAATTGTATTGCGTGCGCGACAGTAAACATGCGCAACTATCCCTTCCACGTTTCGTTCAGCGCTAGACTTAAGTTTCGCTACTTATATTTTTATATCGTATGCAACGGTCTACCACACAGGCGTTTCTCACCTAATGGTAAGACGGATCATAAAAGTAAGCCAAGCCGTGTTTGTTGCCTGATTCTTCTAGGCTTGGTCGCGTTGGAACAGGAGTAATTTTAGTTTATAAGACGATTCAAAATGATCCTTGTGATTTCAATGAATAAAATTATTTTGATTTTATTTGGTCTTTAGATAGATCAAATGTTTAATTTATATTTTTAACATTTTATATACATACTTTTATTAGTTATTTTATTATTTCTGTTTATTTAACATATATATTATTAATATTATTACAATATTAGGTAACTTAACTTCGAATTTATCATTTAATTTCATCTTCTTTTTTTTCTCTCTTCGACGTCTACGATTACTGTTTTTATGTTTACTCGTTTGTGACCTATATGTGGAAACTTTTAAATGGCCCTCTGGATATATGTAGTTCTTACATGTATTTTAGTTTATAATCCGTATGTGTACTAGCTGTAAGTTTTCCCAAAATTTGTAAAATAAAATAATTTTTAGTGAAATCTAGAAATAAAAACAATGGTGATGGCATTTGGCAATTTTTTTTAAATATCTGATTATTTAAAATGCACGAGAATCTAAGTAAAGTGAGATATTATCAGGATTATCCTGAAACATTTAATTTTATCAGTTTTGTCTTTATTTCTATTCGTAGCCTGTCCAGCTTAAGAATAGACTCCTCCGTTTCCTCCGGTGGATGTCGTAAAAGACGACTAAGGGATTACATCAGGGGATGAGCAGCAGCATCCACCTGAGCACTCAACACCAAACTGCGATCACCAATCCACCTGCCAAGCCTGATGATTATGGCAAATCCCCCCATTGCATTCAATGGGGGAGGCCTCGTCCAGCAGTGGCCGTAAACAGGCTGGGTGATGATGAGCTCTTTAAATAAGTTACAACAGTTAATACCACCAAAATTACAAGAGATCACTCAACTAGCTTCGTACAAGTACAAAAAAGTTTTTAATCGCAACTGCTTACGAACCTTAGGTTTCGTAAGCGGCCGAAGGGAAAAAAAAACACTAGAAATTGAAATAAAATAAAAATGGACGACGTCTCTATTCGAAAAAGCGGAAATAACTCCAAGATGATTTCTCTAAAACTTGTTTTCCAAAGTAAAAATAAAATGTCAAATTGACAGTAATTTAATCCTGTCAATTTTACATGAGCGAGGTGTCTTGTAAGTGTTATTTTAATCAGCTGGTGAAAACAAGACTGATATATTCAAGTTTTGATTCAGATGTGTAAATGATTTTACAAACCGCATTTTCCTGACCTGTGGCGCGGTTACGTAACTCTGTTACTATTGGTTTCAATCGAATGCTGTTTCTATACGAAATGACGCTCTTTCGACTACCCAAGGTTAATTGCAACAAGACTACGTAATATAGGTAATGTTATTTCAAATAGAAACAACATTGAAATCGATTGAAATAAATAGCAACAGAATTACATAACCACCCTCCTGACCTCACATGTCTACACATTTTTAATTCGTTGCTAAGCGCTACTTACCATCTATACTACCCTTTCATGCCAATAAAATATGCATTAACAAAAAAAAATTATCATGCAAACTTACTTACTAAAAATCGAATAATGAACTATCTGCTAATACTTATGACTAAAATAAGACGTGCACTACGGAAGAAGCTTCCCCATCATCATCATCATCGGCCTGTAGAAGTCCAATGCTGGACATAGACCTCCCTCATTAAATGATGATCGGTTTTGAGTCGACCCATCCACAGACTTTCTGCTAACTTTAAAATGTCTTCTGGCCATTGAGAGCGGGGTCTTTCTGTACGGCTTCATTCTGTTTGTGGTCGCCACTCGAGAACCTTTATTCCCCAACAGCAGTCGGCTCTGACCTGCCCATTGCCACTCTAACTTGCAAATTCTGGGAGCTGTCGGTGATCTTGGTTTATCTATGGACACTCCTGATTAGAATTCAGTGGGCGACTAGCTACCTGCACTAGCTGCTAGTGTCTTTCACAGGATTCTCGCACTTAATCATAAAGTACCGATGTTCACTCGCACTTCTCAAACAACAGCTAAATGAAGCTGTCCACTGATGCTTGTTTTACGTCTTACTCAATGCACTTTTTGATGTTCTTCACCATTTGTCACATGCACTTTTATGTTCTTAAATGACAACAGAGACCAAAGTCTGAGTTTTAACAAGCAATTAACACATACACAGGTGTAGGGTTAAACTGATTTTTGTATGGAAAATGAGGTTCAGAGTATACGCTAGGGGCGCTCATCGGTGTCGCCTTACAAAATCCGTGTTACACTACACCAAACGTCCGTGTCAATTGTTTGCTAAAAACTTAAAGACTCGGTACCCTGAATACAAGCCGTGCTTGTACTTGTCTGTGCGTAGCTACGGTCCATCAAAATGTAGCTCTCAGTGGCCTACTAAATGCACACACGCTTAGTAACCATTCACGAGTTCATAACATATGCGTATTGTCAGTGTAGCACAGAACGCGCCGCTATACTTCCAATAATGCACGCAGTACTGACGCGCTCGAACAGTCCCCAGTACGCAGTGCGCGTGCGCATCGTCAGTGTAACACTTTCCACAAATATTGATGTACTCGCCCGAAACCGAGCTAAAGTCAAGCGCAACGCGACTCAAAATCTAGTATATCATTGTTTGTTAATGAACTTTTGGGGTTGATTGTAGAAACAAGTCTTTCACAATGAGGCATATTTGCTAGGAGGCTTAGCACTTGTGGCTAGCTGGAATACGTGGCAAGGTTTGCAAAGCCATTCATTTCTCACCCAGAATTGTTCAGGCCACTGGTTGTAAATATCACGTTGATCACTTAACACTTCCACTGCGGACTTTGGTTGGTCAGGTCCATTTTTCACTATATTATGCTCATGACAGCTACACTAAGACATGCTTGAAAGCTTACGCCCTATCTAAAACTATAAGCGCAACGCATTGTCCTAGCACGCAACACATTAGTTCAGTGATAACTACATGAGCGCAACGCATGAATTAAAACGAACTATTCGGCCGGTTGCGGAATCGACTCTCGTTGACTATGAGGTATGTTTGCAGCGGGGTCCCGTGCGAGTCTCGGCGGGCCCCGGTTGGCGACAGGAGGTACATGTGGTGCGGGGGATCCCGGTGGGCCCCGGGTGATAGGAGGCAGGCGGCGCTCGGCTCGGGCGGTCACCTGACGCGGCCGGAGGGTGAGCGCAGGTGGGAGCGGATGTACCCGGTGCGGTAGTCCATAGCGTCGCGGTCGCGACCCGACCCATTGTTGCCGCGTTGTCGACGACGGCTCCATCTAGGGAGAAAAATTACATTTACAAATGTCTCTTCCATTTTATATGCATAAAATTAACATAACCTCTGAAATAGCGCTCTGTAGCGAACCGTTTTGGCAACTTTTCATGCAAGTTGTGGAATGAGCAATTTGAAACGCTTCAAAAATAAAGTTAATAAAAAAGCCTTAACACAACACCCAACAGTCACATACTTTTGATCCCACACTAAGGTTCTCTGTGTCGTGGGTATCAGGAACTACGAGTACCATGGCACCATAACACCCAGACCCGGAACAAATATTTGCAGATCATACAAGCATTTGTCCCGCAGCGGGAATCAAACCAGCAACCTCTTGCATCTCAGCCGGCTACTCGCCCGTCGCGACACAGAGGTTGTTAAACATTTCGCTAATATCTAGAAACGGTGCGACGGTGCTATCAAAAACCCGTACAACATTTACGAAAATGAACGCAACACTGTGGCAACACTAAGCCCAAGGCATTTGGTGTGGCAGTCACGTGTTCAGCCAAAGAAGTCATCAGCAGCTTAGACATTCACTGCTGGACGAGGCCTCCTCCATGAAATACAATAATGAGGAATTGCCATAATCACCACGCTTGGCAGGTGGATTGGTGATAGCAGTATTCATGTAGCCCCCATTGCATTCTATGGGGGAGGCTTCATCCAGCATTGGACATCAATCGGCTGGTTATAATATGTGACTGTTGGGTGTTATGTATATAACTTTACATTTAAAAAACCGACTTCCGCCATTGTATTAGACTAAATATTTGGATGAAAAAAAAATGATGAAAGAACCATAGTGGTGAAAGGATTATGATAGTTTCTGAATGCAAATGCTTGGTTTGTTGCTGAAAATATCAAAATCGCCATATGTATGCCTACAATATTTGAGGAGTTCCCTCAATTCCTCATGGATTCCATCATCAGAACTGGATTCTGAAAAAAATGGGACCAATCTGGAAGTATATCCATTCAAATAAAAAAAGAATTTTCCAAATCGGTTCATAAACGCCGGAGAAATGAGGTAACAAAAATTAAAAAAAAAAAAAAAATACAACCGAATTGAGAATTTCCTCCTTTTTGTGAAGTCTGTTAAAAATTACAGCGTTACCTCAACAGTCTCATGATGTAGTCGGGCCAGTTGTCCGGGAACATGACTAGGAAGAACCCAACCGCGATCAGCACGACGCCGGCCAGCTTCATGCCCTCGAACTCCACGCCGTACAGCACCACGTCCAGCGCTGAAACGGAACATCTTGTGTAAATAGTTAGTAGTAGAACTTCTTGTGAAAGAGTTCGCCCGGGGAAGTACTACCACCGTACCTATTTCTGCCGCCAAGCAGTAGTGTTAGCATTGCTGTGTTTGAAAGGTACGGCTGCCGGTGAAATTACAGGCACATGAAACTTTTCATCTTTATGTCTCAGTGTCGGCAGCGCGCGTGTGATGCCTCTGGTGTTGTAGGCGTCCATATGCTACGGTAACTGCTTTCCATCAGGTGGGCCGTATGCTTGTTTGCTTGCAAAGTAGCATAAAAAAAATTAAAAAAAACATTTTAAAAAAAGCCTTTTTGTAGCCTCTATAAAAGCTATTACAGGACATGCCATGGTTTTTCAATGGACTAAAAAATGCATTAAAATTTAAAAAAAAACTAGCTAAGAGGCTCTTTTTTTTTTTTTTTTTTTTATTTATATTAGGAACAACAAACAATTACACTAAAAAACAAGAATACAAATAATTCTTTAAAGATAGGTACTAAAAGTGCAATCAGCCCCGTCGTCCACGAATTTGATAAAAAAAGATATGAGGGCGCAACTTTGTTACCGTCACGTTTGTTTTGCAAAAAAAAAAAAATTATAATAATAACAATTAACAGAGTTATGAATATGTACCTACATCATTAATATGGTAGGTCTGAAAACTCAGACACAATCTTAATTATATTATTTCTAAACGAGCTGGGTGAGGTTGCAAAGAATTCAGTGCTCGTGAAATGGTCATTGAAAAGTTTCATGATTCTATGCAACGGCGCACGCTGACCAGCATTCGTTTTACAAGAAGTGAGTGCGAACAAGTAGCGCTTGCGAGTCTCTCGGGTATAAGAACGAAAAGGTATGTGTATGCATATTTGGTTAACAAGCTTAAGAGCCAATTTCACCATACTCTGTTAGTTAGTAAATGTCTTGTTAAATCTAACCATTGGTCAAGGTGACAGATAATCTATGAAAACACCTGTCAAAAAGCATTGGTTAGACTTAACAGTTGTTTAATCGCCTGTTATTTGTTGGTGAAATCAAACCTAATACAGTCAAATTTCTTATGGCAGATATTAAACAACAACATTAGATCAAGGAGCAATCTTCTTATCTTAAGTGTGTGCAAGGAAAACTTACTTAAAAGTACGTTATAAGAGGACCTAGAACGAAAACACCGATAGCTCATTGAACGTAAAAATTTACGTTGTACAGATTCTAACTGGTCATGATATTTGGCATAGTACGGGTTCCAAACCGACGTGGCATACTCTAACTGAGATCTTATTAAAGATCTATATAACTGAAGATAAGACTCAGGTCTCTTGAAAGGGACACAAATCCGCATTACAAAACCATACATCATAAAGGCTTTATTGATAATATGATTCACATGAACATCAAAGTGCAGTTTAGAGTCCATAATTATTCCTAGATCTCTTATCAGTGATACTTTTTCTAGTGGAGTACCACATAGTGAATAGACGAAATCAATATTGTAGATTTACTTTGTAAAGGTAATAGACTTGCATTTTGACAAACTAAGATATAATTTGTTTGCAATGCAGTAGCAAGATAGGCGATTTAGGTCATCCTGCAACCTATGACAGTCATCCAATGTAACGATTTCACGATAGATTTTTAGATCATCGGCATATAAAAGAAATCGAGTATTTCTAAAACAGCGATAAATATCGTTGATAAAAAGGACAAAGAGTAAGGGACCCAATATGGAACCCTGCGCAACCCCTGAAGTGACCTTTATTATATCTTCGGAGGTGAATCCATTGATAGCAACACGCTGTGTTCTGTTCCTAACGTAAGAAGAGAACCATCTTAGTAAGTTTCCACGAATACCGTTAAAAGCCAGCTTCCGCAGAAGTAGGTCGTGGTCCACCTTATCGAAAGCCTTGCAAAAATCGGTGTAAACTGAATCAACTTGTACACGTCTGTCCATACTTTGAAATAGGGAATTAGTATATAAAATAAGATTACTGACTGTAGAACGTTTCTTGACAAAACCATGTTGTTCTTCTATAATAATTTTATGTAACGATGGATATATATGATTATGCACTAATCGTTCAAGTACCTTCGATAAGGTGGACAACAAAGATATAGGGCGGTAGTTTGTGACATCGTTTTTATTGCCACTTTTATAGATGGGAGTTATATTGGCAGTTTTCCATACATTTGGTACCAGACCTTCACGTAAACTTCTATTATACAATATTTGTAACGGAATAACGAGCGAATTAGCAGTATGTTTTATGAAAAGTGGAGGTAGGCCATCAGGCCCAGGCCCTTTGGTCACGTCTAGTGAAGTAAGTACTTTTAGAATTAAATCCTTTGAAATGTCCAAATCAGATAGAGTGAAGTCACAATTATCGTTGATCGGTAATGTATCAAGATCAATATTCTCACAACCACTCAATTCATATACCGAGCCAAAGAATTTCGTAAAGAGTTTACAAATGTTTTCTGGTTTATCAGATTCAACATCACTATACCTCATTGAAGAAGGAATACCAGATCTTTTATTACGACTCTTAACAAATTTCCAAAAAGTTTTAACATCCTTTGTAAGGCCTTCTTCAATAGAATTTATATAATTATCAAAACATTCTTTACTAAGTGACTTAAATCTTTTCCGAAACAGCGAAAATTCTTCATAGTGGGAAATAGTGTTATATTTTTTCCATTTAATCCATGCCTTTTCTTTATCCTTAAATACATGAATGAGTGGCCGAGAAAACCAAACAGGATAATCGCTAGATTTTGGTGAACGTAAAGGTATATACATTTTAATGACCTCATATACCTTTTCATAAAAAACACTAACAGATTCTTCAATTGGTATGCCATGCAAAATTTTACACCAATCAATAGTATTAATCCGCTCGTTAATCGCTAGGTATTTGCCTTCCAGGAAACAAAACCTAGGTGCAGCAGATAAACTCATAGTTTTGTGTGAAAAATTGAAAGGAGCTAGAACACGAAAAGGTGGGTGTAAGCTATCTACACGCACTAAGGGATTATGAGTAGGTGGTTCACAGATGCACGAGTCCATATTGGATATAAATAAGTCTAAAGTCCGATCCATACCATTTTTTATAAAATTAAACTGTTTACCATGGATTGATCGTAAATAGTCAAATATGTATTTATGAAGTAAATATTCTTTATCAATAGTTGAAGCCGAGTATGTACCGGACGATTCATAGTCCTGCCAATCAATACGAGGAATATTAAAATCTCCAGCTATGTAAAATATATCTAAATGACTATCATTTAGTTCATGCCGTAGTGCGTTCAAAAATGTAGAATAAATCGATAAGTTTTGACTAGGTGGCATATACACACCACAGATTATGTAATACTTACTTCGTGTTTTAAATTTTAAAAGTACATATTCTACCGAAGGAGGCAAAATACTACCGTCACTGCTATTATTGAAGGTAGATACGAGGAACGCACGCTCAGCGTGTATGCCACGGCGGACCGCTATCAGCACGCCACCGCCATCCTCCTTCCCGGTAGCAAGACGGTCACGATCACATCTATACACTAGGTAGCGAGAATCAGCAAGTTCGATGTCTGAGATGCTAGGTATGAGCCATGTTTCTGAGAGTATAATAACATCATAACAATTCGATAAAATGTTGGTAAATAATGTATGTAGTTTCGTCCTAAGTCCCCTGCAGTTTTGGTAATATATAGAAATTGTATCAATCATTTTTGTTGCATAAAATGTAAATTGTATTACTGTATACTATGTTTACATAAAAACGATAAGAAGTATTGCTCATTACTTTTACAACCATGACACGCACTTTACTATAGAAGTTAAACAATATTATTTCACCTAAACCTAAAACCAAACAGCATAAAATTAAATAAGAAAATGTTATACGGCAAATCAAGCCATATTGCATCGCGAAATAATCTAGTAAAATAGAAAAAACTCCGAACCAACCTGCACGTAAACACATAGAGCAATGAAAGTACGAGAGACCGCCAGTAACAAAATTATTATTTTTCACCTGTTGCACGTCACTTAGATAATACGAAAAAACACTTGCACATAAAAACACATAATTATTGTAGAAAGAGAGACCAAGAGTAAAATAGTTATTTTTGATCTGCACTTGCCCCACACCAAAAGAGTACGAGATTTCGCAGTAGCAGGACGGAAGTGCTAATACTACGATGAAAAATGAGAGTATCGCACACAAAACACGCTCACTTAACCTGAGTGTTGATTTTCGCCAAGTCCTTTTCGGAACGTACGGAGAATACCGGCGAGGTTTCACTACGTCTGACGAGAATGGCACCGTGCTTGACCCAGACGAAACGAAAGCCACACTGCTTTGCAGCTTCACGCGACTGGCGAAACAGGCTCTTGTTTTTCAGGGTAAGATGCTCGTTGACATAAATTTTATGAGACGGGCCAGGGACTTTAAGTTGGTCCGAAGTAATTCCCTTGTGGAGGCGAACAGCTGACACGAAGCCGTCCCGTAGCAGTCGGCTTGAAAACTTCACGACTACATTCTTTGGACGTTGACTATTTGCGTTGGCTTGTGGAACACGATGAATCGAAACAATGTCTTGCTTGTTTATAGGATTTTTAACCAGAACTGCGACATCTTCCAATAAGACGATGAGGTTTTCTCCACGCTTCTCCGGCAAATTGCCAATTTCAATGTTGCACTGTCGCGCCTGCTGTTCCATCACGTCCAGTTTGGCTTCTAGATCCACAAATCGTGCAGAGTTGGCCTGAATCTCTGTGCTTCTACTTTCAAGCGCAGATACACGCTTAGTTATGTCTTCAGTTTTGGTTTTCAAATCCTCATAGTTGTCATTGATGAACTTGATGGAAGTCTTAATGTCATTAAAGTTCTCGATGAACTTAGTGAATTTGTCATCCTGCTTGGCGAACCACTTCTCCAGCATGGAGCCAATACTCAGTTGGAAAGCTTGGAGTTCAGCACGTAGTTCTTGCATTTCAGGATTTGGTACACATTTCCGAAACGTAACGAAACGTGAAGGAGACTCCTTGTCTATAAGAGAACCGTCGATGCTCATCTCACCAGACTGGCACTCCTGCACTATGTCGTCACTCTGGTTAGGAGTACTGTTCAGAGTCGCCATATTGAACTATGCAAAAGTCTCTGTACGGAAGTTACTCTGTGAAAACGCACACGACGCGGTCTGGGTTGAGCGCACGGACACAGTGACAGCGAGTAGCGAGTCACACAGCGCGAGGTAGTAAGGACGCGACCGGTTAGCCCTGTCGTACGCGACGGAATGAATGGAATGGATCGTGCAATATATAAGGAGTGTAGAGAATAGCTTTAAGAATTATTTTTTTGTTGTTAAAAAAACTTGCACAAATCATGAAATCAAATCATTTATTTATTTGTTTCCAAAAAACACTGAATCCATACACTTAATCATGTAAATAAGTTATAGGTACCTTAATACTATTGTATGTAGTAAGTACCCTAGGTACTCACTATAAACAAAATTTTAAACCAGAACAGAGGGTACTTATACATAAGTAAGTAGGTAATTTACTAACCCCCACACTAGGATTCCCAGTGTTGCGGGAACAACCGTTCATATAATTTGCAGTGCATTAATATTGTTAGTGACTTAGGAGAACTATTTATCTAAGCTATTCATGCGTCAATTATCTAACAATCTCTTTTTAATATACTCTTTAGCCCGTTTTAAAAACAAGGTTTAATAAAAAAAAACTTTTCATCAATCATGCTCTGAAATAGGACATAGAACTGAAAAACTGATCCATAAATGCGATTAAGTAAATTCGAAAATAGAACCGAAGCAATATAAAAGTAATAGATAATAAGCAATAAAATAAAATCTCTATGGTAATTCCTTATTTCTATTTAAAAATGGAACAGACCATTCAAGTTGTAAAAAAATTAAGGCGGAAACGCAATTTTTTTTAAGCAACAAATATACACTATATACAATTTATTTTAGATTTTAATTTCCTTGCATTCGTGATGATAAGTTGTGTTATTCTCGGGTATAAGCGCTCAATTACACAATCGAACTCTTTAGCGTCTCGGCTGTAAGTAATCGCTTACGGCCCTTGTATAAAAATATACTATTATAAATGCTACTGAAAGCGATAAATAGTCGGTTACCTGCAGAGACCGGTACGGCGGTAATAAGAGAAAGGGAGACGAAAATGTTGTACGTTATGATGTTTCCAAACTGAAACACCAGGTGGAATACTGAAACAGACAACATTTGATTACCAAACTAATATAACCATGCCCTAGTGCCTAATTCTCGTAATTATTAATATCTAAGTAGTTTAATTATTTTTAGTGTCAATTTACTTTTATTATTATAATTAATAGTAATGAAAATAATTTGACATTTAATTCACAAAATAATCTCATCTCAGTCACCTTTCGATTAATCAATCATCAAACTTTCTGTCGCTTAGGAAGGCGTTCGTTAGAGCGAGAAAGATAACGTAACGCATGCGAAGATTAAATAATAGTTACTACGTTTATAATAGTTCACCTATGCACAGTAGTTTTAAGTTGTGCAATAAAGAGTTTCCTATCTAGAGACCACGGGGTCGCTCTGCCACACGGTGGTCAGACCTTATAAAGTCCATAAGTCCACACAAACTTCCATGACCGAATGTTCTCACAATGCTGCTAATAGAGCCGAGTAACTCATCGCAAGAGCCGCCACTCAAGCAAGACATAAGAAACCACAACCACTCTTGTCGAGTGTACGACTAAGAAGAGATCTATCTACGTTTACACACGCAGTGACAGACGTGATAGTTGACTGAGATGAGATTATACTGCGAATTTAATGTAATTAAGATATTTTTTTTAAGGCTTTTGGTATGTGATTTTGTATGCGATAGTTTCAATTATAGTCTTGGCCTGGCCACTATTGGTTTCAGAGAGCTGATCCTGAGTTTTGAAAATCACGGAACACGGATTTTTGCATGGAAAATGAGGTTCACAGAATGTACGCTAGGGGCGCTAATCGGTGTCGCCGACAAAAATCCACACTACACTACACCAGAGGCCCAATTCTCTAATTTAAAAACATTCAATTCGCAGTATAATCTCGTCTCAGTCGCACTGTCACGTATAGTGACTATTACTTAATCTTCGCGTTTCTTGCGAAGAATATGAAATAGTTGCTATATGAAACAGTGCGACTGACACGAGACTGGAATGTTTTTAAATTAGAGAATTGGGCCTCTGACGTCCGTGTCATTTGCTTGTCAAAACTCAGATCCTAGCATTGAGGACTTCATGGCCCTCTTCTCTGAGAGCTGATTCTAAGTTTTTTGCAAACAATCGACACGGACGTTTTGTGTAGTGTAACAAGGATTTTGTATGGCGACACCGATGAGCGAAGCTAGCCGGCCCCTAGCGTACACTCTGTGAACCTCATTTTCCATACAAAAATCCGTGTTACACTACACCGTACGTGTCAATTGCTTGGCAAAACTCAGAATCAGGCCCCTCTATGTTTTACGTCGCGACACTTACATACATACATTTTGTATGAAACTACAATAAAGGAGGGCCACGTCTTCGCCTTAAGTCTTATGTCGAGCCTGCCCCTTTAAGTGCTATTAGTACGTACTTAGTAACGCCACGCTGGTGACCAGCAGGTACACCCACGGCATGCGATGTTGCGGCAGGGTCTCGGAGCCGGTGAGGTAGAGCCCGAGGCACACGGGCCACAGTAGCGACGCGTTCACGATGCCGAGTATGGAGAAGAATAACGCCCGCTGACCGGGGTTCACTTCACCCATCACTTTCCTGAATAGCACCTGTTTTAAAATTAAAGTTGAAACATAGTATTTTTACTTAGGATCGTCTCGCATGTGGCGTGAAATTCAAATTTTTGTGTGTTTTTTGCTCGTCACAGCTCATCAACACTTTTTGAGATAACGAAAACAGGTTTTGCGAAAACTAGGAGACCCATCACACATGTTTTAATTGATAGTATCTCATAAATATCATTAGTTAAGCTACGGATACCCCTAAACCAAAAAAACACTGTAAAAATCATTGAACAGTATTCGTAGCTAAACTAATTATCTTTTAGAGATACTATCAACGAGAACATGTGTGTTAGGTTGTTTTCGCAAAATCAGTTTTCGCTATCACAAGAAGTGTTGATGAGCTGTGATGAGCAAAAAACACAATAAAATTTGAATTTCGCGCCACATGCGAGACGATCCACCTTAAGCTTCAAATTAAAGGAAGAGTATTTTTTCATCAACATACATAGTCCGGATCCGGAGGAACTACTAGTACCATGTACAACAACACAGACCCTGAACATATAAAATCTGCAGATTATGCAAATTTACCCTGCCGTAACACAGATAAAATCTAGCACGGAGTGTACGTTTTTGTAATACAGGATTTCTAGTTATTGTGCTGCCTGTAAAATTAAAAAGATTTTGTACTTTTCAATTTGTAATAAATTATCTTTATCTTTATTTGACCCGCAGCGGGAAAACGACCCAGCGCCATGCATCTCAGCATGGCCGGCTAGTAGTAGTAGATATGAATGGAAAAAAGTATAGCAGGATTAATAGCAATAGGGACGATAGCATAATGGGGGGGGGGGGGGGAGGAGGTTACCTTGAATATAGCGAAGCCGGCCGCAGCGCAGGCAGCCAGCACGACCCCGCCCAGTGTGGAGCTTCCGGTGATCCCGTCCATGTACGCCAGCAGGGCTATGCCCGTGTCACACAATATTGCAGCTACAATCTGTTACGAAAAGTTTACTGCTATTTAATTTAAAAATATATGGAATATTGGCCCCCTTACTCATACTTTACAGGACAACGTAAATGAAATTACAAAATCTTTAAATTCCTACGGGAAACTGAAAATATGGGAAATGTTTATACAATCTAACTAGTGGTAGTGGTTGATATGTTAGTCTACTTGTACAGAACCCTATCCACGCGAGTCCGACTCGCGCTTGACAGGTTTTTTTTTTTTTTGGGAAATTACCATAACATATTAAAACATAAGTACCTAATGCTTGTCTTCTATTCAGTTTTAATTTTCTTTGTTAATCTTTGTTGTTCAGGGCCATCCATTAATCACGTGATGTTAAAAAAACATCACGTGATGGGGTACCCCCCCCCCCCCTTGGTGATACGTGGTGAGGTTTAAGACGACCCCCCCACCAAAAATCACGTGTATGTTTTAGTACCTACAAAGAATCTTAAAAATGTTATAATATTATCTTTAAATACTTATAAGATATAATCCAATTTTTTCGTTGCCTGGCAACCGCGAGTTAAGGTCACACTACACGCCGCCTTTCGGTTTAGAAATCGCGCGTTTGACGTAAAAATAAATACACGTGACATCTTACTACACCCCCCCTCCCCTTGTGATATTTCGTGATTTTTGCTAAACCCCCTCCCTAGCCTCACGTGATTAATGGAAGGTCCCTTTGTGTGTGTATCTCTTGTATTTTCCCGTGTAATTCTTATCATCTGCATCATTGTCACAAAGTAAAGTAAAGTAAAGTTTATTTAGATGTAACAAACTTAATAATAATACAATCGTTACAATTAATAATTATAAATATTGTTGCAAAGTGTTAAAATACAAACACATAATCTGGATTGACGAATTAATTTGTTAGTGCGCTAGCTCCCACCCTAGGAAAACCTGTGTTGTGGGTAGCTAGCTAGCCTCTTTCGAACGTGGGTCTATAAAATAATGCAATGTTCCAAGTTTAGGAAACATACTGTACTCTCTTCGAGCGTAACATTACGCTTGAAGAGAGTACAGTATGTTTCCTAAACATGCAGTAAAAATCAAGATGGAAATGAAATACAGGCAAAATAGCACTTGACTTAGAAACAAATCCTCTATATATATAAAAATCAATTGCTGTTCGTTTGTCTCGCTAAAACTCTAGAACGGCTGGGCGGATTTATTTGATTTTGGTTTTGTTGTGTTCATAATTATCACGGAAAGGTTTAAATGTACCGGGACCACCGGGAACACCGGAACCACGCGAACGAAGTCGCGCGCGGGTCGCTAGTAACAAATAAATGCTTTTACTTTCTTTCTTTCCATAACGTATGCTAAGAAAAAAATCTTACTTTCTTTCTTTCCATAACGTATGCTAAGAAAAAAATCAATTAAAAAAACTTACCCTAACTCCCACAAACTGCTCATGCAGTATCACCCACGAGAGCAGATAGATGCAGCTCACGTTGGTGGCGAACAGAGCCACCACATCGGTTGAAAGTAGGATCTTCAGAGATGTGATGTACATAAAGATAGTCAGTACCCATAGCAGGCAGAACAGCCCGCAGCGGCTGATGAATCTTACTGCGGAAATAACATAACAATCACATACATATTCCTGATCCCACACTAGCATTCCCTGTGTCGTGGGTATCAAGGAACTACGAATACCACGGTACTCAATCTCTCTCATGGTGGATTGCACATTCGTAAGAACTTAGACATGGCCAGAGGAGAGCTCATCGCCGCCATTGCTGTCATACAACCAACTCTTAATGCTTTCTTTCAGAAATAACACATTCCTAAATAATCCAGCAGCCAGAACCCATCTTACACCAACGAAAACTGCTCATCAAGTCTGGGATAATAATTTTGATCATATCATTATTATTGACGACCTCTGTGGCGCGGCGGGCGAAGGTTCGCCTGCGACGCAGGAGGTTGCGGGTTCGATTCCCGCCTCGGAACAAATATTTGTACAATCTGCAGATATTTGTTCAGGGTGTTCTGGGTATTTTCTATGTATTATAAAAAAAATATCTATCTATGTAATGTATTGTATTAAGTATATCAGTTATCTAGTACCCATAACACAAGCATTGCTTAGCTTGGGGCTAGATAATATTGTGTGAAATGTCCAGCATTTTTTTTATTTTTTTTTATTATTATTTGTAATACACAGGCAGCTCTCGGATCTGATGCATGTATATCTTAGTTAGTCCTTGTTTAAATGTTTGTCCAGTCTATTTCTGAAAGAGTTCACTGAGGAGGCACTGATCACTGAGTCTGGTACCCGGTTCCAAGTGTGCACGACGCTATTAGGCAATATGTGCATCATTACACATAAAAAAAACGATCTAGCTAGGTTTCATCTCTGGGTAAACGCGTTTTTCCGAGTTTTGCAAGTAAAGCTCGGTCACCCAGGGACTATAATCACATATTATAAAGACAAATTCACTCACCAAAAGTGAATCCCTTTTCTCTGAAATCGCTGAATGCATCAAAGACAATGTCGTTGGCAGACTTGCATTTATTGTGTATCAACATAACAATCAAGTAGAGAGGGTAGAAGAATACCAGCCAGTTAGTGCAGAACCATGCTGTGAAGAATGGGGCATTGTATAGGTGCTGGAACAAAATCCTGGTTATATAAAAAAAATATACCTTTTGCACCACCTGAGGCTTACCATGAGCTCTTATAGCGATTCAGTTCAAAAACTATTCAGTACATAATATTGGTTCCATGGTATCCGCAACTATATTTAAAGGCACAGTAGTAGAAGGTCTGTAGACTACCGCGATTAAAGTTATTCAATGATGACGGATGTCAACGACGAACTGATATTTCGTACTGAAAAATTTTTGTACTGAATCGCTATAAAAGCTCATGTTAAGGCCTCTGGTACCTGGTGGTAGGCGGTAATAGTAATTGTAATAACAAGAGTCGTAAACAGGTTATTACAAACAAGTTGACGTTTGTAAGCCTGAGACTAAAAGGCGAATAAAAAACAAACAAAAATACAAAACACAAAAATTTGCTCTTTTCCCGGAGTCAGACGTCTGATCAATCAACCGTTTTCACACTCTTGCTAACTAGCTAAACAAGAGACGGCTTGTACGGGAAAGAAAACGATGGCTACTCTGGATTGGTACAAGTCGCGCAACGAGTTATGAGCGCTGACCTTCAATGCGCAGTAGTAATTTTTTGGGTCTGTTTAGCGGGGGGAGAGGCGCGACGGGAGAGGCGGCCAGCGCCGGCGCGTATTGGTTGATCAGTTGGTCGCCCTCAGTACCGCGCGCCCCGCACTCGCGTCTCACGCTCCCTAGATACAGACGCGCACACATGTACACATGCGCAATCAACCCCAACACTTTCGCCGAGCGCTCATAACTCGTTGCGCGACCTATGTACACACAGTACAGGGTACTTTTTATCTCTGTACCATGCAAACTAAACCATGGTCAGTTGCTAGTTTCTAATAAACTTACATGTGAGCGTTTCATGGTGTGATTATAAGATATGGGAGACGGTTCAGTGCTGAAGGACATAGCATGGACATGCGGGGGGTATTCCTGCAAATACATATATTTGATGCAGTGAGTCGTTGTCACCCAGGAGCCAGTGAGGATTATGGTCACACATATTCCATAGTAGATCTGAAATAATTTATTACAATTATCAATTTATCATTAGAGGTAGTTGTAGGAAAGCAATGATGGTCATGAGCTCACCATTGGGCATGTTTATAAAATAAATAAATGCTGGACATTTCACACAACATTATCTAGCCCCAAGCTAAGCAGAGCTTGTGTTATGGGTACTAGATAACTGATATAATTGATACAAATACATTACATAGAAATACATTTTTTTATTATGCATAGAAAAATACCCAGAACACCCTGAACAATTATCTGCAGATCATACAAATATTTGTACAGAGGCAGGAATCGAACCCGCAACCTCCTGCGTTGCAGGCGAACCTTCACCTGCCGTGCCACAGAGGTTGTCAATCTGCACTACTCCAATGATTGTATGACCCACAGTAATGAGGCCCATTGAGGCTCTGGCTACCTCTTCGGGGAAACAGATGTGTCTATGCCCTTCTTTATGATTTATATTGTTTTTGTGTATATGCTCAGTTAGTGCATTATTGTGAATCTGTGTGCCAAAGCCTCTTGCAATCCAATCAGGTTATTGTTCATTAGTAAAGAATTCTTTCAACACAACCTGGTAATTTACCTATCGCAGACTGACTAAGAAAAAACCAG
This sequence comes from Epirrita christyi, assembly GCA_951392215.1. NCBI lineage: Eukaryota > Metazoa > Arthropoda > Insecta > Lepidoptera > Geometridae > Epirrita > Epirrita christyi. The sequence goes on along the minus strand of OX595842.1, from coordinate 3,155,837 downwards.
TGACAGACGAATTAACAGAAAAGTAAACGATGAAGAATTTTGAAGGGAATATAAAATGTTTACATTGGTTTCGATTCCTGCTGTGGAACAAATGTTTGTATGATCTGCAAATATTTGTTCCGGGTCTGGGTGTTATAGTACCCTCGTAGTTCCTGATACCCACAACACAGAGAATCCTAGTGTGGGATCAAGACTATGTATGTAACTGTTGGGTGTTATGTTATGTTAAAGCTAGAATAGGAAGTTACCTTTTTGGCAAACTTTGAGCAGCATGATCTAGGACACTTCTTATCACGCAACTGCCGCTCCTCGTCCTGGCTGCTAGCAGCCGACTCACTGTACGCTTGCTGCAGGGACGGCTGCGTCGAGAGCGGTGGCGCCGAGCATACGGACACCTGCGGCGTAAGAGGAGCGCGCGGGCTGAGCGGCGTGGGCGGCCCAGCGTCCCCGCCGGCACCACCTCGCTCCGTCTCCACCTCTTCACTTGTTATAATCACAGACGGTGTCCGCACCCGCTTCGGGTTGAAAATAGTGGGCAAGTCGCCGTCCCTGGCCATGGTGTTCTTTCTACCTCTAACAACTCATAACGTCAACCTTTCAATAGTGTTGGAGACGGTTCTTAGTCTTTTAGCGATTCATTCATCTTATTTAGGGACAGACTTCGCTGATTGCCTGTTCGAGAGACCGTCATAATAAACCAATTCATTCTTCATCAGCATCAATGCAGTAAACGGCTATGGCAGCAGGTATTTATTTATGCGTTCTGTTACTGTATCGGCCGGCAACACCACTACTATACTAATATTGTTAATTAAATTCTGAAAATAGAACAAAGATTCTGAAATTTTTCAAAAAGAAAGAAACAGCAAAATTAATCGATTCATTAGTAGAATTTAGAAGTTATACAGATATAAATCTGTGTTTAGAAATTTAAAAAAATCAAACAATCCAAATCAGGCAGTCACATACGTCAGTCATAGAGGAAGAAAATGGGGTGCTAGCTGGGATGGGTTCGGTTCAGAATTTATATTTTTTAATTCTGAATAGGGTCGGCAACTCAGAAGGGCCTCAGAATAATTAGTCATTATTCTGAAGTCGGCACGGCCGCGGCAACATGATAACTTGGGATGAAATCGTTAGGGTTGTCAAAATATTTCGCCCGTGGTTAGGCCAGTCATCATCATCATTATCGCCTGTCGAAGTCCACTGCTGGACATAGGCCTCCCCATTAGAATGCCTTGGTTTGGCCAGTAAAAAGTTAAAATAAATTGTAAATTTGAATAATGTCAGTGACTATGACAACTGAAACTGAAATTAGTCGGTATTTTTTGGTTTACAAAAATATTTCACAGTGGCAACTTAATTGCATTTTGAGCAGCAAAATGGCTTGGAAAGCAATGGCAGCGATGAGCTCACCACTAGTCATGTCTATATTCCTGCGATTGTGCAACCAACGGTGAAAAGGGGCTCTTTGAAGTTTTGCCTATCCCTTCGGGTAAATTACAAATTACAAATTATTTATTCACAAAAACAGAGTAACATCACAGATACACAAAAATCCAATGCGTTACATCTACTAACTAAGCTATTCTACTTGCTCCAAGATTCTAATACTAAAACAAAACATTTTTTTTAAAATTAAAAACTTAATTAACACTTCCACACTAAAAACACAAATAAAACCATAAATTACATGAGCCGTATTTTTATTTTTTACATCAACGAATTAGTACAGATACCTATTATGAATCCGTCAACCACGGTGCTAGTGAGCTAGGTTTCTCACAATAGCGCATACAATATTTCTCGATTTTTGGCCAACTATCTGCAAATACATCAAAATCTGTATTTGCAGCGACTAGCGCATTTAGGTGACGTTGCGCGCGGCAGACTGGGGATTGCTGACGTGCTACTGTGCGCGCGGACCTCGGAGCAAACAGCGGCACTCGCCCCGGGCGGAATCTGGCGCGCTGCTCCGGCACACATAGCCTACACACCTCAGCCAAAAGATCAGGGCAGTTGAGAAGCCCCCGTATAATGCGACAGATTATGACCATTTGCTCGGAGAGTCTTCGCGTTTCCAATGAATTGAACCCCAGAGTACCCTGAAGGTATTTGGTTGGATACATAAAGGGGTAATAGCCATACACCCTTTTGTACAGGAATCGTAAAAACCTTTTCTGTACCTTCTCTACCATTAATGTGTACGTCACTTCATGGGGATTCCACACGCACGCGCTTGACTCAAGTTTCGACCTTATAAGAGAAGTGTAGAGTAGTTTAATAGCGCTTATGTTTGTGAAGTCTCTGCAATTTCGGGTTACGAATCCTAATTTTTTAAAGCTATCAACAGCAAGTTTACTAATATGATTGTGGAATGTAAGTTCTGGGTCAAATACGACACCTAAATCTTTTACGGTCTGTGGTCTAACTAACAGTTCCCCGTGCAAGTTATATGGCATGATAATAGGACCTGCGGATCTAGTGAAAGTCATAACTTGACATTTTGAAACATTTAAGTTTAACCGATTTTTCCTACTCCATGATTGTACTGCTTCAAGATCTCGTTGTAAAGCACAGCTGTCATCCAGAGATTTTATTTTACTGTAAAGTTTAAGGTCATCAGCATATAGCAAGCACTGTGCATTACTGAGAGTTTTGGCTAGATCGTCAACCATCAAGGTAAATAGCAAGGGGCCTAAAGATGATCCTTGGCTGATGCCTGATCTAGTGTGATATGGTAACGAATCAAAGCATCCGAGCCGCACGAACTGTTTTCTATCACGTAGGTAGTCTGCGAAAAATCTCAGTAAATTAGGGGTGAATCCGAAGGTGCTTAGCTTACTTAGAAGGACATCATTATCAACATGATCAAACGCTTTCTGAAAATCGAGATAGATAACATCAACTTGGGTGTTAGAATCTAGTTCGTTTGAGATGTAATCAACGAGAGTGAGTAGATTTGTATTGACAGAGCGGCCCTTTCTGAATGCATGTTGGGCGTCGTTCAAGAAAGGTTCTACTTGTCTATACAGTTTAGTGTGTAATCCGCTCTCAAATAGTTTGGCAAGTGATGAAAGGATAGCAATAGGTCTATAATTATTAACTAAAGATTTATCACCCGTCTGCAATTTCGGGTTACGAATCCTAATTTTTTAAAGCTATCAACAGCAAGTTTACTAATATAGGGTAAAATGGTTAAAGAGAAGAATAGATTGTATTTATTCTTCCAAGATTCATGACCACAGCTTATGGCATGTACTTTACCGTCAATCACAGCGACGCGACGGCATAGATAACCACAGATTAATATGAGATACTAGACGTAAAATTCAGACATATTAATATCCCCTCACCAAGCAAGCTGTCCATAGACAAAGCTATCCCTCAAACAGTTTTTACTCTTTTTTTTGGAAATAAACAGAAATCTGTCAAGCAGTGTTTGCCATTGATTGGTCCAATTTAAAGTAGTTTCAAAATAGCCTGTTTCTAATTGGTCGAAAAACACTATAGACAACAGAGTTTATCATAGACTAAAGTTATTTGCTGGAGTTGCCATGAATAAACTTTTACCATACATGACGGATGCTGGATGGATGGGATGCCGTGCTGGGTTGATCGTTATTTACACAGCTATGTTTCAGGCTCGACTCCTGGTCAATATGGACAAACGAACGATTGAACTAATTTTTTCTTGTTTTGGTTGTTTTTACCTAATAGGTACAGGCATTTTCACTTTGTACTGCCGAAATACTAGTACCTGAATTGTATTTTGCCGACCGACGACAACAGTCTCGCTATATAAATAATAGCCTCACAATCACATTATTTGTTGGTAGCTGAATATTCACCCCACAAAGCTTGCGTGCCAGCGCGAGTGAGTGCCTCGCAAAGTTTCTGTTTTTTCTATATAAGTGAATCATACTTTCAGTAAAGTTCCTCTTCATCACCATTATCATCATATCGTAGAAATCCACTGCTGGATATAGGCCTCCCCCTAGAATGCTATGACGAACGGTCTTGAGCCACCTCCATCCACCGACTTCATGCCTTCATACCTTATTAATATCTCCTACATCACACACACAAATCACGAATGAGTGTAATCTTAAGAAAACATTTTATTTGAGCTCAACCAGAAGACTATTTCGAAAACCCGTTCATTTCTCTTAGGCGTGAATTATACAGGAACGACGTAAGATGAAGGCGCGGTGCAGGCAAACACAGGCGTGATACCGCTTCAAAACGTTTATATGTACAAAATGTACGAAGGTGACGTGTCATGAACTACACTCAAGCGGCAAGGCGCAGGCACACCACTATACTTTGCTTTGCGCTTTTCACGCCTGCGCCGCGCCTTTACCTTACGCCGTTCCAGTATTATTCACGCCATAGGGCAGTGGCTAGCACGTTACACTCGCTACATCCCTCTTGCTCTCAACTAACGCTGGTTTTGTGATATTGTGTCGCTACTGTTTCTGTTTTTATTTCAGTTTTACTCACACTTGTATTTTTATTGCAATATGATTATGAAACCCCATACTGATTTTAAAAGACCTTATAAACGATATAAACACCACACATTTACAGTCCATTTCCTATACCAAGCGTGCATGTCCTGCATGACGGACGTGCTAAAGATATTGTCTATTCCTGTACCTTGAATAATTGGGTATAGATGGCGCCCTGTATATCGTCTAAATAGTTCAAATTTTCTTCACCAGAGGGAGATAATTGGCTAGCCTACTTGAAGCATCCGGGAACCTCGCCATAGTAGTAGACATGGCGGGTATCAACCTGGCTAAATGACGAAATAAATTTTGTTTGCTAATATAAAAACGTGCTGATATCGTATAAAAAGTGTTGATACTAAAAGACTAATTAAGTTATATTGGATTAGGATAAAGATGCAGAATGTTGGACAGTCTGAAAACCGAAATATCGATAAGGTGAATGTGCAACTTGATGTGGTAAAATCGTCCACTCCTCAGAGTTCGGCTTCAAGTCCAGCCAAATCTGAAACCGAAACGTATTCAGGAGCACCTGCCAAATACATGACGGACTCTTCGGAAAGCGAGGATGACTCTGTTTCCGAGGTAAAACGTGTTTTGTTTTCGACCGAGGCGGTGGCACTGAGGGAATGTGATTATCTGTACCGCTCTAAATCCTGCAAGGGACATCTTGATGTCTTGTCTGGTCAGAACATACAATTCCTTCTTCATCGAATCCTTTCCTTTGTCATCAGCATCATGATAAAATAGCGCATAGCACGCTGTATCGAACTAATCTATTTTACATATCCGATACAGTACGGCGCTTGCCAAATATTCCGTAAAACGTCAGAAAGTCAAGTCAAGTCAAGTACATTCACGTACTCCAGAGTAAATGCACAAAAATGATCAGTCTGCCTCCCGTAGACAGCATCCAGCTGACTCTTAAGTAATTCTATAGCAGCTACGGTTCGTCTGCCGTAGTAATATTTCCATTGTCTACTTTGTGTTTTGGAAAAATGATGATTTACGGTGGCCATGTTTCTGGAATCACATGCAATCGTTTGTTGTACGGCTTCGATTATTACCTTTTCCCGATGATTTTTGTATAGAAAAGTGTGAATTATGTAATTTGACAACAAATCGTCTTTTACTACGTCGTTCGAGACGTGATTACCACCGCGCCGCGGAATGGCTCATACAATACATACGCCTACTGAATTTCGCGCAAAAATCATGAATATTGGTGAATTACAAGGACCATTGTCAGTAATTAGAAGGTTAAACTAGTCCTTATGCACCACATTGTCAGTACACTCACATATTTCTCGTTGGTGTTATAGATCTTGCTGGCTTGTTTGTGCCTTAGCAGGCCAGACCTGTTGGTAAGTCGAAGACAAGCATACTGAGTGCACAGAGCTGCTGTTGCTGTTGCCGTTTGAGTAACCGCTAACCTGCATAATGTGCTATGGACAGTTACATATCACATGATATGTTTTTGTTTTCTTTATGTTGAATGGTCCTTGTGATTCTAACTGACTTCTATTGCTCTGTTTCCTTGTGTTTTGATTAACCTCACTAACGTTGTAACACAACAAAATGTGTATAATTCGAGTTCATTCAATAACTGCTTCGCTTAACAATAAAGACAATGTTTTATTAATGTGACTTAAATTTGACTTTAATAATTGCTTTCCTACTCGCTCACTTATTTGCTTGACTAAATAAATAAGCTGTTAAAAATGATGGGATGACTAAGCTAAGATACTGAGATAATACGTGGGAATTACTCATAGAATTATTGATTATGAACCTTGTTAATTTTTAAAAGCCTGGCTGGAATATTTTTTTCCAAGGTCACATGTACCTATTTGATTTACTTTAGTGATTCATTCAATTTAGAGAAACCAGTTCTTGGTCAAATTAAGCTTGACTCCTTAGGAAGTACATAATGGCTAATTCCTTTAATTTATTTATAATAACTAATTCTTATTATATGCACAATTATTGTGTAGAATATACACAATAATTGTGCATAATATTTTACACACTAATTTGTTTCGTAACTATTCAAAAACTTAGGTAAAGTAGGTAGGTATAGGTATATTTTTTTTAATTCCTTGGCTCTCCGTTATCATCAACACTTTTTCTGACATAAAGAACCATACAATTAATTTAACTCTTCTTCATACAAAAAATTACCATGACTAAAATGCATGTTATCATCTTCCACAATATATTTATTGATTTCTCATTACAATTTAGTCATCTAAGTATCCAGTCTGGTTTGAGTTATCATTAGCTCTATTTGCAATTTCAATTTTATTTTTGTTTGTTCCATCCTTGTGCATTTTTTTGTTACCACATGAATCTTGATTTTGTACAGTTAAATACAAAATGTGGAGCAGAAAAATAAACAAACATTGTTTTTGAATCCACTATACACAAAATAAAAGCACAACAAATGGTAGTGGTGAGCTTTTGTAACTCAATTGTAAATGCAAACCCTGGAATGTGAGTGATGATTAAGGTATTATCACTGAAACAACATTATTAAATAACACATTGAAATGTTTATATCCTGTGTCTTGTTTTAGACAAGGCCACCACAAATAATACTTTTTTCAATTCAGAATAATCAGAACCGTTTCAAATCAGAGGTCCAGTTCACTAACTAAAAAATAGTTAAAATAGAGTTCGGATCATGTTTCGATCTTTTGACAATGTCTTAAATGTCAGAAATGGTATTCTCCTGACATAAAATACAACACTGTAATGTGATTATATCGAAATGTGACCGAAACTTGAATGATTCAAAGTTTTTTCGTTAATTTTAGCATAAGTAGATGGAGTCTCTCTTTACTCTTTCCAATTATATATATAATAACTATCCTACTCTAATGGTGGTCACCATGAATTGAAAGTAGACTAAATTGTTATTTATGAGGGAACAGAAATTCAACTTTCAGTCAATTTACAATTCAGTCTCGATTCGGTTAACTTTCAGTGTAGTTTTAAAATAACTTAGAGAATTGAGCCTCAGGATGATACAGACCTAGGAGGACCTACACAAATCCAAATCCCTCCTTATTAAATCTTGTATGCTTGATCAACAACCATGGTATTTATTTTATTTCCAGTTCCTTCCTAACAGTATCCAAAGTCCAAGGATTGTCATAATAAATTGGTCATGAGTGAGTCGGACCCGCGTGGAAATGGTTCCATACAATTAGACTACCATAGTAACCAAGACTTATTAGCCAATCTACACATTTTACACACATTTTCATTTACAAATATTTTCTGTTTCCCGTTGTAATTTATAGAGTTCTCATTTTTATTTAGTAAAACTAAAACTGCTATTTAAGTGAGGCCCAATACTAAGTTGTTTTGGAGCTAGGGAAATGGTAAATTTTCGAATATTTTTCATAATATATCTCTTATTATTATAAAAAACATATTTGTATTTCTCATAACAAGCTTTTTCATTTTATATGTCACATGATGCATTTGACACACTTTGAATTTTCTAGTTTGCCCCCAAAGTTAACCCCTGATATTAGTATTTGTTTATCTACGGCGTAGGACAACACAATCATGAACTATGCTGCTAGTCTAGCTGGCTCCTTTACCTATGCGTCTATTATTGTACTATGTAGAATCTACTTTATACTTCTGGACCGTCAAAATATAATTATCGCGGGCCATATACAATTCATGTCAAAGGACCGTCGGCGTGCCGGATTAAATGCTTTTGCGGGCAGGAGCTGGCGTACTTTGCCCATCACTGATCTACGCTATATGTTTGTGATTGGATCACCTAACTCTGTAGGTACACATGAGTGATCCTATTATGGTTCCGTTGGTACCTTTGAGGTAAGGAACCTTAAAAATGTCATAAGTAAAATTTTTTTTTGTAGGTAACTTATGACTTTTTTTTTTTAATTATTATTAATAAAAATTCATTATTTATCCTTAACTTACACATCTAAAAAACCATGCAAGGCTTGTCTAAGGTGCAATTAATGATGTAGTTCATCTTCCTATCACAATAAATCAAAAGAATTGTATTAATTAAAATCACAAGGATAATTTTGAATCATCTTATAACAATTTAATATCACACATATACACACTAATTCTAAAAGGATCTTCATTACCAATCTATCCAGACTTCCATTCATTGGATTACATATTTATTTATCTAGTTTCCTTACCATTTAAAACTTATGCCTCAAACTGTATGCCATTTATAATTTAATTATGATTTGTATGGGAAATTAATTACCCTGATTAAATATCAATTTATTATTCAGAAGGCACTTGAAATGTAGAACTTTATTTTCCACTAAATGTTGGATGCAGACATCAATACTATGTAAAATACACACCAAATATATATGCGGGTGCGAAAATAGCTGTAAGTGCACCTCGTGCATGTACCGTACCCTGCTACCTTACCAAAATTAATAATTGCAACAATTATTAGACTATATTCACACCCGCATAGTTAATGCTATTATTAACTTCTAATACAAATGTTGTTTGTTAGGCGGAGATGGAAGAAGAAGGCAGTGGTACTGAGCCATCCAAGTTCCTCCTGTCACATGATGACCCAGAGCGCGCTGTCGACCCTGAGATGCAAGCCAGGCTTGAAGCTTTGCTAGAGGCTGCAGGTAAATTGTCATACTTTGCACATTTTCATAAATAAACTCCTAATCTAAGTCTATGTTGTCATTAAATTATGAGTCAATGTTGTCACTTACCATGACAGTTTCAGAAAATGTCAATTTGACATGCCTTATTGGTTCCTAACTAAAGTTGGGAATAATGACTTTTTCTGCTTTTTCGATAAGAGACATCGTCTGTTTTTATTTTATTTAAATTTCTAATGTTTTCTTTGTTTAGTTTTATTGTGTAATTTTGATGGTCTTTTAACCGGTGTAGCTTATAAATAGCACATGATAGGGAATTAAAAAATAAAATAAGTGTATTGTGTGTTTTCGAAGGAGTAGAAATTGTCCAGGAACATTCTAGCAAACAAAACTGCTAGAACATAACTTGACCGAGGAAATAATTTCTACTTGACATTGGCAAAATTGAGATTTCACTCAATTCAAAATTTCAAAAAAAAAAGTTGTGAACATTGGTTGAAATCAAGAATTGGTACTTTCTACAATGTACCAATAAGTAGGCGCTTAGTTGGATGTGGCGACCTAACTAAACTAAACACCAAAAACTTCAGATTATGCCATACACCACTTTGTATTGAAAACCTCAAAACAGTCACTCCGGAAGCGCAGTGTAAAAATTCATACAGTTTTTCGACAGCCCGAGTGAGTAGGTACGTAGCTCGGGCTAATTTTATGCACGATTGTCAAAGTTTATAGAGTTTTATTCACTCAAATCATAAGGCTCATTTTGAATCGTCTTAAGGCTGCGCCAGCAACGCTCCGCGTCTTGAATATAAAAATATAGATCATTTCACAAAACCCTCACAGTAGTCTTCGGTTTTATTGTATTGATTTTATTTATCAATTTTTTACCTAATAATCTGCACCATATTGAGAAACTATCGAATCTAGCCAAAAGTTAGAGGTATCTTAGTGTTTATTTGCTCTATAGATAATATATATTTCTATCTTGTTCTTGGTAGAGTGATTCCTCGTAATTATAATGTAGTATCCATGCATAAGATGCATGCGGCCTAAGAATAGAGGGGTCTAACCCTCCGCCTCCTCCCGTGGATATCGTTTACCTGGGGATGGGTAGCAGCATTCATCTGAGTACTATTGGACTAATGGGGGGATTTGCCATAATCACCACGCTTGGCAGGCGGGTTGGTGATTGCAGTTTGGTGTTAAGTACTCTGGTGGATGCTGCTGCCAATCCCCTGGTGTAATCAGCTAGTAATACATTGACGGGAGGAGGAGGGGTCTCTTCTTATAGGCCGGACACACCATGGCACATAAGGGGTAGTACACACATAATATAAGGCACATGCCCTTAAGTTGCATAGTTGGCATTCCATTATGCTCCATGCATTCCATAAAGGACGACACACATAATATAAGGCACATGCCCTTAAGTTGCATAGTTGGCATTCCATTATGCTCCATGCATTCCATAAAGGACGTTATCGTGCCCTGGATTCGAACCTACGTCGATCGGAAGTGCATATCTGCCACTGGGCTAACATAGCCCATGAGTTCGTAATTTAATTTATAAAAAAAAAAAAGCTTTTCTTATAACAATAAAAACACGACTGTAGAATTTGTAGCCGCTATAGCATAGCAGGCTCTATTGACAACTTCAAAAGCTCTTTTCGACTCTCATATTGTTCTGAGGTTTGGCTATCTCTACATGTCTGTGTCGGTTGTACGCAGAGTCGCCGTCAGGCATTACGTCAACCCCCATGAACGACCTTTATCCGAGCGATTGATTATTCAATCTTAGCTCGACGATTTGGTATAGCGGTACTGTACCATCTCACTCCATTTTCAGCTTTCATTTCCACTTAATACCCTAGGAATGGTCCCCATAAAGTTCTTATTTCATTACACTGCTCAGTGTTAGGCCGTTATCCTTTTCCGCAAGCATTAAACAGCTCAATTAACTAGCCCAAGGCTAATATAAAGAAAATGAGTATTACACGATCCTTTATAGTCTAGACCAGAAATTCCACAATCTCCTAGACCATTCGACAAAAATTGAGGAACTTTCTGTGCTATGCGAACCGCCTTGAATATTTGCGTAGTTTATTTGGTGCTAAAGCTACTGGTTAAGTAATAACTTCGCATATATTCCACATAAATTTTATCTACACCTGTATATTGTTGACATACTTGTATGACGTGCGTGTTTGGTGCTCAACAAACAATTTACCTAAATTGAATGTTTTTAAGGTCACCTTTCTTTGCCAGAAAGCAGAGTGCATTACCTTTTCTTTCCACTGCTTAGCTCCTAAGCTTCGTAGAATAAGATTAGGATCATGTAATTCCAGGGAACGAGTAAAGATTCCGACGTTTGCGAAAAACATGTACTGCTATCTTTGTTCATATTTAAACTTAATCAATGGAAGCATATAATATAGAGGTGAAACATTAATACTCCACAGTTAGATTCATTATGGAAAATTTTGAAACTTACTACATTTGCATAGATTCACCACTCTCACTCCATAGCACTTTATACCATTCCACAAAGTGGTATTTCCATGGCTAAGTTTTACGCAACTGTGGACCTTATCTGTTAGCGAGATCGCATCGGAACTTTTCATATCCGAAATGTGCAACGTCACTTCTAAGCAGACGCGGTAGTCTGAGGCCACCGACTTAGGGCTTGGTGTAAGATACCATCAAAAGCGGTGAGACAGCTTCTTTGTGTTTAACGGCTCTAATTCAGTTTCACCTAGATTCTAATGTTATTAGTAACATCCGAGAAACTTGTTTTATTCGTCAACTAAACTCACAAGGCAAGATGTTTGACATTCGACCATATGATATTACGTATCAATCTTGCTACCCAAACAGTAGACGGAGACAGTCAATGACCGACAAACGTGTAGTGCGTACTACAATCTCCTTGGCGGGTCGCGATCGCTCGCCTCGTGTGCTTCCTATCGAATACCATGCCGCGGGCGTCCCAGATTAATACGGCTATTGCCGGCCGCATCACTCAGTCATGCTATACCACCCACACTGTAGCACTGCTCGATCGCTTCACCATTACCACTCCTCCGTTGAGTCTAGCCCCGAATGCCGCCGCCCAGATGCCAGTGATGTGTTCATCGCGATTAATCTCGTTCGTAAACACTCCTTTACATGTTTTACAAAGTTCACACGATTTTTTTTGCTATTTGTATGTTTGCGATGGTAAAGTGAGGTGATGTGTTTTATTATCACGAGTAAATAAGTAGTTTTGGATACCAAATACCATTTTAATTAAAAGTACGCATTGTAACAGCTGATTACAATTTATCATGCAAGAATAAAATGTATGTACTTAATTGATTATTTACACATTTAATTTAATAACTTTGTATGCAATATACACACTTGTAAATAACACGTAAATAATTTCAAAAATTTAAAACAAACGCAAGTCTTCAAAATGTTTTGATCAATAAATAATGACCACTTTGGCCTGTAATCCAGAACTAATCTCAAACTGAATAGAGATTTGAAAATAGATTTTCATTCAAATCAGAGTCCCAATTCTCTAACTAAAAAATAGTCAAAATAGAGTTCGGATCATGTTTCGATCTTGTTTCTATGTCGTAAATGTCAGAAATGGTATTCTCGTAACTTAAAATACTACACTGTAATGTGATTATATCGAAATGTGACCGAAACTTGAACGATTAAAAGTTTTTTCGATAATTTTAGCTCAAGTAGTTGGAGTCTCTCTTTACTCTTTCCAATTATATACATATATATCTAACTATCCTACTCTAATGGTAGTCATCGTAAATTGAACGTAGAATAAATTGTTATTTATGAGTGAGCAGAATACCAACTTTCTGTCAATTCACAATTCAGTCTCGATTCGGTTAAATTTCAGCGTAGTTTTAAAAAAATTTAGAGCCTCTGTTAAAAAATATTTATGAACCATACTTGTGGGTCTTGATTCATTTTGAATTTAGTTCTGGAATATGGACCTTACATAGTTTGAAATAAAGCACAACTTGACCTTTTCACGTAGCAAACTGAAATATTTGTCTAGGCGTTAAAAAAATCGATACTCGTTCGTAGCTTTCGTCAGCGGCGGTGCACGTGTCCATAGCAATTTAAAATACACACGAAATAGCGCGAATCAAATCCGATTTCTTGCTGAAATATCGGATTATTCTACGTAACAAAATAACCCTATAGGGTAATACAATTCAGAGCTAAGAATTCTGTATATTGTTATTTGTTATACAATATCTCAATTTCAACCCTATCTTAGATGATAGTTGAAATATTAACACGGATTAAGCCTGGCTACTAGTGTCTAGTTATTAGGTCATTAGCATTTGTAGAGCAGAAATAAGGTTGGGAACAAAGTATGACGGCCGGGCAGCAATAATCGATATTTTGCTTTCCAACTAGCTAACATAGCTGGACACTAACCGATTTATTATTAAACGGTACTTTCTGGAACCATAAAGTTTTTTAAGTACTTGGTATGGAACTCGGGTTTTCCGACTATATCCGAAAATATGCGTAAATATTAGAGAAAATACTACGTATAATATACTTAATATATTTGACGACCTCTGTGGCGTGGCGGGCGAGTAGTCGGCTGAGATGCGAAAGGTTGCGGGTTTGATACCCGCTGTGGGACAAATGTTTGTATGATCTGCAAATATTTGTTCCGGGTCTGGGTGTTATGGTACCATGGTAAGTACTCGTAGTTCCTGATACCTACGATACAGGGATCCTAGTGTGGGATCTTGACTACGTATATGACTGTTGGATGTTATGTTATACAAAAAATAAACAATTTCACAAACAAAAAAGAGTTTTCATAACGGAACGTGTGCACAGAGGCACTGAGGGAAGTCAGTATTTCGGCGAAGGCGTATGAAATATGGCAAATACTAACATAACATCCAACAGTCACATACATAGTCCTGATCCCACACTAGGATTCCCTGTGTCGTGGGTATCAGGAACTACGAGTACCGTGGTACCAACACCCGGACCCGGAACAAATATTTGCAGATCATGCAAACATTTGTCCCGCAGCGGGATCGAATCCGCAACCTCTTGCATCACAGACGGTTACTCGCCCGCCGCGCAACAGAGGTCGTGAAGGTAAAGGACCTTTCTTCGTGAATAGAATCCATGTCATGCTCGAAACTAAATGCACTGAGGAAAGCAAATGGACATCTAGATCAAATTCCAGTACGGTAGGCTTCTTGTTTCGCATCTCTGTTTACGACTGTTGATGGGTAACGATTACATTGCCACCCATGAAGTTGTTATGAGGTTTTATTGGGTGGTGTCTGTTTGGGCGTTATTGACAGATCTATAACGAATCTTCACGGCTAAGACTTAACAGTTTTGTTAGTAGTAGAACTTCTTGTGAAAGAGTTTGTCCGGGGAAGTACTACCACCGTACCTATTTCTGCCGCCAAGCAGTAGTGCTCGCATTGCTGTGTTTCGGTTTGAAGGGTACGGGTGCCGGTCTCAGGGTCGGCAGCGCGCTTGTGATGCCTTTGGTGTTGCAGGCGTCTATAGGCTACGGTAACTGCTTTCCATCAGGTGGGCCGTAAGCTTGTCAGCTTGCCAAGTAGCATAAAAAAAAATTAACATATAGAGGTAGAATATTAAGGGAAGGTTACCGGTAAGGCGCATACGCCCTTTTGGTACGCGAACCAAGTTTGCTTCTATTTTGGATATTACTTCATAAAACTCCATGAAATTTTGTACACATGATCAGTACACTAATATCTAGACCCTTCGTCTACCGCGGCGTCCGGTTCGTAGTCGCCACTCGAGAACCTTTATTCCCCAACGGTTGTCAGTTCTGCGAGCTATGACCTGCCCATTGTCACTTACAAATAGGCTTTAATTTATAATAGAGGTTCCACGCGGGCTGAGCCGCGAGCAAATGCGAGTTTTTTTTTATACTACTTGGCAAGCAAACTAGCATACGGCCCACCTGATGGAAAGCAGTTACCGTAGCCTATGGACGCCTGCAACACCAGAGACATCACACGCGCGCTGCCGACCCTGAGACATAATTATGAAAAGTTTCATGTGCCTGTAATTTCACCGGCACCCGTACCCTTCAAATCGAAACACAGCAACATAATAACATATAAATAGATCAATGATGTATCCAGATTCAACTGGCTCATTATAATTGGTGGTGGTTTTGCCCAGCTGTGGGAAACTTGGAGCTGACAGATCTTTATTGTTACTGGCATATAGTAAGTTGCTGATATGAGATTAGTCTGTCCAGTTAACTCTATACTGCCTAGAATTTGGACTTCGAGGTATTTCACCCTGAGACGCTAATTGGTAACCTATACGAGGGCTGCCCTTCAAACCGGAACAAAATAATACCGTGCTGCCTGGCGAGTGGCGAGAAAACGCAGTACAATCTTAGTTTTCTCTTGAATCTTCAAACAAAACAAGAGATTTCGCGCCGAATCTTATTCGTATTGATAGTCATTTCTTTTATTACATAACACTTTCGCTTCCGCTACGTTCGTCATGGCGGCGTCAACTCATTCTTGTACTTAAGCATTGATAGGTGACGAGGTATCCGTAAATAAAAACATGTGGGGTTTTTTCAGTGGATTATAATTATCCCAAATTGTGACTTGAATCCATGTGTGTTCAACAAAAAAACTTAAGGCTCACAGATGGTACATTATTTCAACGCAGCAGCATAATTCTCGAAATAATAAATAGTCAAAATAAAGTTCGGATCTAGTGTCGATGTATAAAATGTTACAAATGGTATCCTCCTCAACTGACAATCATCATCATCATCACCACCCTTTAGACGTCCACTGCTGGACGATGCTTGCCCCATGAATATGGTGAGATTGCCATAATCACCGCGCTTGGCTGGCGGATTGGTCATCGCAGTATTCATGCTGAGTACTCAGGTGGATGCTGCAGCCTATCCCTTGGTGGAATTCCTTAACGGCTTTTACGACATCCACGATATATACGAAATATATTTTAAATAAAATACTTAATAATTTATCACCATCTGCGATCGCCAATCCGTCTGCCAAGCGTGCTGGTGATTATGGCATATGCCCCCGTTCTATTCAATGGGGGAGGCCTCGTCCAGCAGTGGACGTATACAGGCTGATGATGATGATGATACCTCAACCTGCAGGTCTAAAAAGGCCACTTTATATGAATCATAATGTGAATCATAATACGATTCATATAAAGGAATTGCTTAGGATCTGCTGAGAATTCGGAAAATGAATTGCTACCACATGAATTGCTCAATGTGGCAAATTCATCTGGCAGCAATTCATTTTTCGAATTCTCAGCAGATCCTTAGCAATTCCTTTATATGAATCGTCGTATTATGATTCATATAAAGTGGCTTTTTTAGACCTCCAGGTTACTGAACCTGACCCAAGTAATAATCGGTGAAAAGAATAAGTAGTAAAGGGTATTTCCCTTGTGTACAGGTATAGGCAAGCTCTCCGGCGAGGGCAAGCAGCTGGCCGACCCCGAGGTATTGCGGCGGCTGACGTCATCCGTCTCCTGCGCGCTCGACGAGGCCGCGGCAGCGCTCACGAGAATGCGCAGCGACCAACCCGCGCCCATCCACCGACACCACCACCAAGACAAAAAGTATGTACCCTCATCTTCATCCTACGCACTAGAATAACATAAACTCAGATTAAGGGGTCTGAACGCAAATGTCTTTTCTCAGTGAACTTAAGGCCACAGCACACCGGCTGCGTACGCACGTCTACGTCACGTGCACGTCGACGTACCATGACACGGACGTCTGGTGTAGTGTAGTGTGGATTTTTGTATGGCGACAACGATGAGCGCCCCCCTAGCGTACACTCTGTGAACGTAATTTTCCATGAAAAAATTCCGTGTTACACTACACTATACGTCCGTGTCAATTGCTTGTCAAAACTTAGAATCAGATCTCTGTATGAGACATAGCACACTGCTTGCGTGACGTGCACGCAAGCGTGCGCATACGTAGAGACGCGCGTGTCTACGTTACGTACTGCATACGCATCCGTAGGCCTAGTGTGAGCATCGCGTTTACGTGACAACCGCGTAAACTCGCGTTGGTTGAGTAACCGGTAAAATTAAAGTATACTTAAAAACTGCTGAGTCCGAGCAGTTTTTACGTATACTTTAATTTTGCCGGTTGCCACGTAAACGCGATGCTCACACTAGGCCTACCGGAGTGCTTTGGCTTTACTCTCACACCAAAATCCGACTTTTATAAGAATTAGTCCAAGCCATAGACAGACATATTTAATATACATACATACATAAACAAACACACGCCATTTTCCCCGAAGGGATAGGCAGATCCTCAAAAAGCCTCTTTTCACCATGGGTGCACAATTGTTAGTATAAGATTTGTCCTGGCTGCTGGCTTATCTAGGGGGAAGAAAGCGTTAGCCGAGTTGGTCGTGGAAAGCAATGGCGGCGATGAGCTCACCACTTGTCACGTCTATATAATAATAAACATTGAGAAAGCATCAATTAATGTGATGCTGAATATAGAAACTTTTTCATTGTTGAAGATTTTTACTGCAGCAAGCAGTGTCAACATTCTGTGTCATGGCAATAAGAGTGAAATTTGCATTGTCAGGGGTGCGATTTTTTTATGTCACTGAGTGACTAAATATCATCATTAAGCAGCAAATCACCGTTTTTCAAGAAATGTACTAGAGGAGGCACTTGTACTGATGTCATAGGTATAAAAATTATAGTCATTAATGAGTTTCATTATATAGACATTTAGTAAACGAGGATTAACTTTTATTTTACTGTCGTTTAGTCATGACATTCAAAAATCGCACCCCAGGATTCATACGCCCTAATTTCCGTTTATCGCTTTGTTTTTATTCAAGTTCCCCATTTACCAATTTTAATTTATTCTACTTTCGTGAATAGCCGGTTATCGCAACGTTATCATTGTTTCGCTTTGTGTATAACAAATACCTTTTGTATATACAAAGCTATAAGCTGATTATTTATATTATGTCTATGTTAAGTTTTGGTCATAACAATAAATAACGGATTTCCTATATCTCTGCTTTCTTCCCAATTGAATGAATCTGTTCTTTTTAACCGACTTCACAAAAAAGGAGGAGATTCTCAACTCGGTTGTATTTTTTTTTGTGTGTTATATCCGTCGTTTATGAAGCGATTTGAAAAAAACTTTTTTTAGTTGTTTGGATATACTTCCAGATTGGTCCCATTTCAGTTCAAATTCCAGTTCGGATGATGGAATCCATGAGGAATTGAGGGAACTCCTCAAATCGATTTTGATATTTTTAGCAATTGCGCTACTTGAGTCGTATTTTATGTGTGGCTTTGATTGAACCCTTTCGCCACACTGGTTTTTTCACCATCACAATATCATTCAGATACCTACTTAGTCGAATACAATGGCGGAAGTCGGTTTTTTAAATGAAAAGTTATAAATTTAATAATTTGTGTTGATTTTTTAATGAAATGGTTAGATATGTCCAGCAGTGGACTTCCACAGGCTGAGGATGATGTTGTCATATTTAAATAATGAAATGATTAATGATCTCAATGTTAGTTAGCTACAAAATTTAAAAAATACAGTTTAAATGTTATTAAAATGTAAATATTCTTACTAAACATAGAGTAGGTAGGCAAAGTTGTAATTTACTAACCCAACGATCCTTGTTGATTGAAACAATAAATGAAATAAAATAAATATTATCGCCCAACTGTATTCTAATGATGAAACTCCGAGAAATGAGTCAAAACGAGCCAATCGTCTCTCGCGTCGATACGATAGAGTTTACGGATTCTCGTACCGTCTCGATCGAGACTCGGCTCGCGACTGTGATCATTGAAGCTTTGATCTTATCTGATGACGCCATCTCCTATTCATCTTGCTCTTTGTTTTGACGTGTCTGATGTTATTGTACTTTAGTTTCAGCCAGCAGTGCGGTTCGACCGCGACTGGCACCACTCCTACCGTCGCGTCGACTGTCGGCGTGGACGGAGCACCCTCGTTAGCCGAAGCGTGTTCTGACGGTGACGTCGGAACAGTGAAGAAGCTCCTTACTGAAGGACGGTCTGTTCACGAGACCACGGAAGAAGGAGAATCGCTGCTATCGCTTGCGTGTTCCGCGGGGTACTACGAACTAGCGCAAGTGTTGCTAGCCATGCACGCGAGCGTAGAAGACCGTGGTATCAAGGTGAGATCTTACAACCAACCCCGTGCCTAGATATTAGAAGATCCCTTACTGAACGCCGGCCCATACATGAAACCATTGGAGTTTTCCGTTGGGTAGTAAGAACTAGCGCAAGTAGAAATAGAATAGAAATAGAAAGAAACTACATAAACAATATCTAAAAGTAGTCTTAATAATATCCTACTAATATTATAAATGTAGAAGTTTGTAAGGATGATTGTATGGATGAATGTGTGTTACTCTTTTACGCAAAAACTACTGAACGGTATGTTGTAAAGGACTAGAACCATCTACTTATTTTAAAAAAGACAACCACTATCAATTTCAAAGGTTTATGCAATACTAAAAACAAAAAGTAACAGGGAACTTGTTATTGAACGAGCGAAGCGAGTTCTCTGAGTCAAGTTGGAAGAATCGGCGTTTGTATGTATGTATGTATGTATGTTTGTCCGATGAAAACTTCCAAACCGTTAATCCGATCTTCATTTAATTTGGTATGGGGGTAGATAGTATTGGTACAATTTGTAGGTAAGGTTATGAGCTATATCGGTCAGGGGGTTGCTGAGATATTGGGGTCCAAGAGGGGGTAAAACAAAAAAAAGTGAGACAGTCAGATCAAGTGGGGTGTCTAATGAAAGCGCTTTAGTTGGACATTTCAAAACTGTTTTTAATAAGTATTTAAACTTAGTAGTTTCCGAGATATTAGGGAAAATAAAAAACACAAAAAATCAAAAATTCTAGGGTACTTCCAGCACGCACACAATGCTGAAATTTGGTATGCTTGTGGCTTTTGTGTCACAACTACAGGGAAAAGTCTGAAATTGAAGAAATTAGAAACCTGAACCATAAAAAACAATAACCAATATAACATCCATTGTTGACCCCCCATTCCTAGGAATTTGAATGACATTGGAGTTCTATGTTTTCGTCAAAAGGACGTTATCAATTAATTCGTCAAGTACTTTAAATACTAACAGGTATGTAGTATTTACGCCCTGTTGCTTAGTCCTATTTTAAGGCTATTTCGATGATGTGTAGAAAAATTACCTATAGAGGTTAAAAAAAATTCTCAGTAAGTAAATGTTTTTAGAAATCGGTTAGAAGCGTAAAGAAAGTAAAATAAGCAAAAAAATATCTCGAAGATACTTCAAGTTCTCTGGTAATGCTGAAATTTATTATTTAAGTATATTTTGTTCTACGGGGAGAAGTCGAAAATTGAGGATTTTTTCTTTGTAATATCCATTTTTAGAGCAGAAAACTTAAATCTTTAAAAATTAGGTAGCAAAACTACAACTAGATGGCACTGCTTAATTAAAAAACCTTTTTTTTGCTTCACAAAATCTCTCTCATGTTAGAGAAATTGACTCTGTAGTTTTAGATTTCTGATGTATACATACAAACATACTTACATAGCCGTTAAATACAAAACCCTTTCTTCCCCTCTTAAATTAATCGGGCTGATAACGGTGTCATCGCGAGGTCTCAGTTCGGGGCGAACCACTAGTTTATAATTAGTCACCAGCCATCCTCCCTTAAGCTCTTAAGGAAGCTGGCGTGTTTTGTGCGAAGTTTGGTTTCCAACACGGTAATTTCTTCAGCGTTTTTAAGGTTTCAGTATTTCTCAATACCATTATTCTTATCTTTTGTACAGGGTGACTGCACGCCCCTGATGGAAGCAGCCTCCGCCGGTCACGTGGACATCGTGCGGTTGCTGGTAGCGCACGGAGCCGACTGTAACGCGGTGTCCGGCTCCGGCAATACACCCCTCATGTACGCATGCGCGGGCGGGCACGAGGAGTGCGTGCGCGCGTTGCTGGACAACGGAGCCAATGTCGAGGACCATAATGAGAACGGACACACGCCACTCATGGAGGTAAACACATCGCTTATTTAGGGTTCAGTCATAAATTATTAAATTGTAAATATTCTTGCTAACCATAGAGTAGGTAGGCTAGGTGTATTTTACTAACCCAATGACTCTTATTGATTGTATAAATATATAAAATATAATACAATAATAACTACTATGGTTCTGTTCTTCTCTCCGTCTGGGGATATGTCAAATGTCACAGGTAGCTAGTTGAAAGTTTTAATATTGTTGTTATGAATTCTGCATTGCATCTGCATAGTGCCCTTCGAGTATGGCACTGCGCTCTTCTCCGTAAATACATATTTTTATCAATCTTCGGATCCGCATTGGGAGCTCCCGATGTTCAATCCGAAATGGTTTTAGAATCGAAGTTTTGAGCTCCGTCGGATTTGAAATAGATTCCGACATAAATAAACGAATCCAATCGGAAACCTTTTCGAACGTTTTAAAATAGCGCTGCAGGCCTTAGCACCTGCCATATAGACGATAGTTTTATCAATCAAATCAAAAAGAATTGTATTCATTGAAATAACAAGGATCATTTTGAATCGTCTGACAAACTAAAATCGTTTCGCTTATGTATGTACCCATAGTACCTTCTTATGGTAACTAAATTATTTGTATGTCATAATGTATGACTGTATGAATTATGACCATCAATGTAAAATTACCATATTAAAAACAAATAAATTATCTTTATCTAAACTTTGTGTTTACTAGGCCGCCTCGGCGGGCCACGTGGGCGTCGCGAAAATCCTCCTGGAGCACGGCGCCGGCATCAACACGCACTCGAACGAGTTCAAGGAGTCGGCACTCACGCTCGCCTGCTACAAGGGGCACCTGGACATGGTGCGGTTCTTGCTGGCGGCTGGCGCGGACCGCGAGCACAAGACGGACGAGATGCACACCGCGCTCATGGAGGCCAGCATGGACGGACACGTGGAAGTGGCGCGGCTGCTGCTCGACTCCGGCGCGCAGGTACTCTTATAGAACGAGTTAAAAAGAACTTGCCAAACACGGCTTGGCTTACATAAATGGTCCGTCTTACCACTAGGTGAGAAGCGCCTGTGTAGTGCCTCGGAGCAAAGAGTTGCTGATACATAGTAAACGAGAACTTAAAAACCTTAGGAAGGTAGTCAAAATTAAATAAACATCAGCAAAAATATGCAAGACAACACACGCTACGCTTGTTATACTTATAA
Organism: Epirrita christyi; assembly: GCA_951392215.1. Lineage (NCBI taxonomy): Eukaryota > Metazoa > Arthropoda > Insecta > Lepidoptera > Geometridae > Epirrita > Epirrita christyi. The sequence continues at coordinate 3,133,373 of OX595842.1, read as the reverse complement.
ATAATAATCTAATAGAACTCGATAGATAGTCCATCATGCGTGTTATAGAATGAGTTTAAGCAGTGTCTTTTAACATCTAACAGTCACATACGTAGTAATGATCCCACACTAGGATTCCCTGTGTCGTGGGTATCAGGAACTACGAGTACAATGGTACCATAACACCCAGACCCGGAGCAAATATCTGCAGATCATACAAACATTTGTCCCGCAGCGGGAATCGAACCCGTAACCTCTCGCATCTCAGCCGGCTACTCGCCCGTCGCGCCACAGAGGGCATCAAAAGTTGGAGCTCATGCTCGGCTGCTACAAGGGTCCTGCTGGCGGCCGGCGCAATACCTTCTCGCATCTACAGATTTTGGCTGATGTCATTTGCTTCCCGTATCTTGCTAAATGAAATGAAATTTATTGCAGAAACTGTTTACATAAAGATCTTAAAAGCTAGGTGGAAACAACAGTTTATCCATTAATTATGAACGTACAATATTTTAACTTATATAACTAGGTAATTTATTGATTATAGAATTCTTTAATGTCATAAAAAGATTTTTCTATGAGCCACCTACGGAGTTTTGTCTTAAAAATACTAGTAGGCAGTTCTCTTAAACTTTTACTGTCATGCAAGAGCAATTTTTCCCACTCAGTGCAGTATTGTGTGCGGGCAATATAAGCTTAGTGGGATCTCTATTCTTTATAACAGCGTTATTTTTGTCTTTATACATGTTAAAGAACGAAGCATGCTCCTTTACAAAACAGCCAATTTGGAGGTTGTATAAACTAGTTAACGTTAGGAGTTCATGTTTCTTAAAGAAACATGAAAAATTTCTAAGATGCCATGGTGTGTCCAGCCAAAGAATAGACCCCTCCATCTCAATCGTAGATGTCGTAAAAGCTGACTTAGAGATACTCGACACCAATACTCAATACATTTATTGCTGTCACATGGTTACAATTGATTGTTATATAAATAGGTAGTATCTCACTTGAACCCTGTGCTTAGGGTATTGCAACAACGAGACAGACATGTTCTCGGACCCATTTCAAGGACAGGTCAAAATCAATACCAATAATGGCTTCCCCTTCCTTCCATATGGGTGCCGTATAGGCCAACTGAGAAATTACACCAGGGGATGGGCAGCAGCATCCATCTGAGTAAATGACACCAATACTGCAATCACCAATAAATAAATAAATAAATAAATAAATGCTGGACATTTCACACAACATTATCTAGCCCCAAGCTAAGCAGAGCTTGTGTTATGGGTACTAGATAACTGATATACTTGATACAATACATTACATAGATAGATATTTTTATTATACATAGAAAAATACCCAGAACACCCTGAACAAATATCTGCAAATCCGCCTACTAAGCGTGGGAGCCCATATAATGCAAAACGCCACGTCCAACAGTGGACGCTTATAACGGCTTATGATTATCTCGCCAAGGTTTTAGTGGTTGTGTTGAGAATTATTCGTCCGGAATGATAATAAACACGCATATGTATGATCCGTCAGGTAAACATGCCGACGGACAGCTTCGAGTCCCCGCTGACGCTGGCGGCGTGCGGCGGACACGTGGAGCTGGCGATGCTATTGCTGGAGCGCGGCGCCAACATCGAGGAGGTCAACGACGAGGGCTACACGCCGCTCATGGAGGCAGCGAGGGAAGGTACCCACATCTGTTCATGCTACTCACTTCACTTCTTAGTTTTTGGCATATTTTTTTTTTTTACTAATTTGGAAAACAAACAGCGTATGAACTAGAATCGTAACAGTCAATATAGAAACGCATTTGCTAAACAGTTTTCACTTATAGTTCTATAAAATAAAGTTATCCTAAATAAGGTGATAACAATAAGTACCTTCCCATTAGAGTAATTATTCCTACTGTGTAAAAATAAATAACAAAAAAAAACAGATTTTGTAGTACAAAAACTCATACATATAGCAATAAACAAATAAGCCCTAACGACCCAAGTTATTTAAAGAAATTATATTATTTAAAAAAGTCAAAAAGTTACCGTGACGTGGACAAGCACTGCTCATACGTTACTCATGGTTTATCCCCAGGACATGAGGAGATGGTGGCGCTACTATTAGGTCAAGGTGCGCAGATCAACGCGCAGACGGACGAGACCCAAGAGACGGCGCTGACCCTGGCCTGCTGCGGCGGCTTCCTGGAAGTAGCCGATTTCCTTATAAAAGCGGGTGCGGACGCGGAGCTGGGGGCCTCCACCCCTCTAATGGAGGCCTCGCAGGAGGGACACCTCGAGCTTGTGCGGTAAGTACCTAATAATACATAACAAACACCCAAGAGCCGCATACGTAGTCCAGGGTGGTTAGTCGCTATGACCTAAGAGATTCCTTGTCAATAACGTGTGACGTCACCTATGCTATTTAGCGATGATTCCACGCAGATATCGTAACGAGTCTGCGTTATGTCAAGTTTGGTAATAGCGAATAAGGGGGCTGATCCCACACTAGTATTCCCTGTGTTGTGGTTATCAGGAACTACGAGTACCATGGTACCATAACACCCAGCCCTGGACCAAAGATTTGCAGATCATACAAACATTTGCCCCGCAGCGGGAATCGAATCCGCAACCGCTTGCATCTCAGCCGGGTATTCGCCCGCCGCGCCACAGAGGTCATCGAAGCACTCTTAAATAGTTGTTCCGCTCTGAGCTTGTATTGACTGGCCAATGAATGTGTCTTCAACAGATACCTCATCTCTGCCGGCGCGGATGTCCACGCGCAGACGCAGACCGGCGACACCGCGCTCACCTACGCCTGCGAGAACGGACACACGGACGTGGCGGAGACGCTACTACGGGCGAGCGCGCAGCTTGAGCATGAGAGCGAGGGTGGGCGCACGCCGCTCATGAAGGCGTGCCGCGCGGGCCACGTGTGCACCGTGCAGTTCCTCATCGGCAAGGTACGTGTGTAGTCTAAGGACCGGCGACATCGCCGCGCTCGCCTACGCCTGCGAGAACATATACACGGACGTGGTGGAGACGTTACTACGGGCGAGCGCGCAACAGACGCGCAACAATGTTTTCATACTGGCTCTACGACTACTACGAAACTAATGCTACGACGGTCTTGAGCCGCCTCCATCCACCGACTTCCTGCTTCCTTGAGAGTGGGCCCTTTCTACACTGGGTCGTCCTGTTCGTGATCGCCACTTGAAAACCATTATTACGAGATATTACTTCTGAACTGTGACATAAAGCATTTTTATTTTGACCTCCGCAGGGCGCAGATGTGAACCGCATGACGGCAAACTGTGACCACACGCCGCTGTCGCTCGCGTGCGCGGGCGGGCACGTGGACGTTGTCAAGTACCTGCTCGCGTGCGACGCGGACCCCTTCCGGAAGCTGAGGGACAACTCCACCACGCTCATTGAGGCGGCCAAGGGCGGGCACACGGCCGTGGTGCAACTACTGCTCGACTACCCGCATTCTGTCATGATGACGCGAGGAGGTACAGTACTACGACGCAAGTTATTTGCCTCGGCAATCTTCGTCTTGAAAAAGTGACAGTCATAAACAAAGATTGCCGAGGTGTATTTGGGCTGCAATTGTTTCATTGTCAGTATACGTGACTGTGGTAACTATCAATATAACCTTCCCCTTCCTCCCATATGGATGCCGTTAAGGCCAACTAGGAGACTATTTCAGGGTATGAACCCAGCTGAGAACCATATTGTTTGATAAATGTTATTATAAAATTAGCGAATTCATGACTGATAAATCTTTTATTATGTAATTAAATTTATTAAGTTCGAATGCGGAAAAGAGAGTTCTTTAACATGTAATTAAATTTTAATCATTATTTTTGTCATTGACTAGACATTTTTTTTTTTAATTTAATTCATGTGACATTTATATTATAATATTTGTAATGTTTGACATCTATTATTTATATTCAACTATTGATATTATTAATCTAAGATTGTAAATTAAATAAATACGCCCTTTAAGGGTAGATTACATTGGATCCATTATATAATAACTATGACATCTTTATATATGTAATTCAGCAATAAATATACTTTGACTTTGACTTTATGGGCAGCAGCATCCACCTGAGTACTTGACACCAATCTGCCTGCCAAGCGTGGTGATTATGCCAAATCTCATTGCATTCTATAGGGGAGACCACGTCCAGCTGTGGTCATTTTAAGCATTGATGTTGATGATGATGGTAGGCTATGACCTCATGCATAATGTAACGGACTAGCATGGTATGTGACAAGATGAAACCCACAACAAGTACACCAACTGATGCAACTGTGAAATTCTTTGCAAGTTTTTAGGGTTCCGTTAATAATTATTTACATTATGTTACTTACATTTTAGGACTAAAACTAATAATATCTATATAACTGGGCGCAAACGCAAAGCCAACGTATCTCTTCTGTGTAATAGACGGCTTCTATATAAAATTAACCCGTTACAGGAAGCAACGGTTGTGAGGAGGCCGCGAACGGCGGGTGCCTGAGTGCGGCGCAAGCGGCTGCCTTGGGGCTAGCACACGCGCCCGCGCCCACCGCACCGGCCGCGCGTGCGCTGCTCCCCCACCACCCGCACCCCGCCGCGCACGCGCCGGGACACGTAACGCCGCACCCCGCCGCGCACCCCATCGTGCAACCCACGCCGACCGCTGCGCAAACCCTCCCCGAAAACTTCGCCAAGGTCTACCTCGACGGTAAGTCACCACTCTCCTAACCACCGCTTTGTTTATCCCCCCCATAATTGTTTACCCAGACATAATTGTCATGGAATAAATATATCTTTATCAGCCTTTACACGTCCACTGCTGGACAAGAGCTCCACCATAGAACACAATAAAGGGAATTGCTTTTATCATCACGCTTGGCAGACGGATTGGTGATTGCAGTATCAGTGTTGAGTGCTTAGGACTGCTGTCCATCACTTAAAAAATATATTATTGTTATTATTAAATATATAAACAGAGGGGAGGTATCTCCCCACTGTGTATTAGGGCGCTTACCTAAGGAGCAAGCTCGGCCCTTTGGGTTGTATTGTACATGGTCGTTTCTTTGGCGAATTACTGGTTCTTTCTGGTGGCCCTGCTGTAGGTCAGTGAGCTTGAAATATGGTGGATCTGAGGCCTAGAGGGCCTTATGTATGATGGGAAAAGAATCAAAGGATACAGTGTGAATCATAGGGATTCTTTGACCACGCTACTTTTTATATTTATTTTATTTATTTGGGTAAAACAGTGACAATTAAATAAATAAGGCACAGTTTTTGATGCAGTTCCAACACCTTAGTTAGCAATTTTGACAATGTAGGTTGCATGCTTTACCTTGCCAGTGCATATTCGGCTAGTTATCAAGTCGCACTCATTAGCAGCATTATCCATTATTTAGCGTGAAGTTAGCTCTAGGAATAAACTCGATTTACCCTAAATTATCTATCAATTCAACTCGCACGTCTAAGCCGCGCGGACGGTCTCGTACATTTTGGTCCTTCGAGCCGGATTGTATTAATTGTGACACCAACACCGTTTACCACGGTTTACTTATGTGTGCTAGTTTGGGGTGCGTTCATAGCAACAATATATGTTTAGCGTGTACGTTAAACTGGAGCCATTCAAGTAAGCCTGCAAAAAGTGGCTTATCGCTTTGTGACCTTCAATGGTTTTAAAAATCTACTAAATTGAACCACACTCATGTATGACGCCCTCCTATATTCCGAACCGACTGACGACGAGAATTAAACCTTTTAGACATACACTCTATGAAATTTTTGTGCCTCTAGCTTCCGAGCGTCCACCATGTCAGTGTCCGCCGAAGCCCGCGGGTCACGTGCCTGCGCCCGCGACTCCGCACACCGCGCCCGCCGCCCCGCACCCCGCACCCGCCGCCACGCACCCCGCGCCTTCTGTGGCGCAAACCCTCCCCGAAAACTTCGCCAAGGTCTACCTCGATGGTGAGTTCTATCAACTTAACACGACTCTGTATAATGCGGCTGATAACCTTAGCCCCTTCAAATAGATTTCTTGGGGACTAAATTATCTCTTGTCAAAATACATCGGCCTTACGGTCTTGAGGCGCCTCCATCCACCAACTTCTTGCTTCTTTTATAATGTCTTTAGTCCATTGTAAGGGTGGCCTTCCTCTACTCTACTGCGGCGTCCGATTTGTGGTCTCTACTCGAGAACCTTTATCCCGCTATAAGAGGAAGGCTTATGTACGAGTTACCGTACAATTTGACCTACTATTTATAATTTATAAGCTCGACATTTTGCGCCGATCAACGTTCAATTATTTAACCTAGATATAGACATTACATGTTTTATAAGTTTACTCATTAAACCAGTTGCGAATCAGATCTCATTGGGTTGGTACATTTTATTCCCCTAACAGCTTATATATGGACTTTAGATAATGCTATTAGGATGTTTTGATATGTAAATCTAACCTATCATTACCTGTCCCACAGAGTGTGTGGCCCGCGGTGTGGTCCCGGGTCGCAAGAAGGCAGGCGGCGCTCCCCCTACCCCCGCGCCTGCTCCCGCACCAGCCCCCACCCCCGCCCCTGCCCCCGCGCCTGGCACCAAGCACAAGTGCGCGCGGAAGCAACGCTCGGCGCCCCCCCACTCTGACCACCACCTACCACCACCGCCAGACATCCTCGATGAACCTGTGAGTATGCAGCTTTATAACATGTAAACAACCATCACACATACTAATGACACAGAGTCAATAACATTTACTTACTGTTTTACTCTGCTAGTTAGAGCGAACACATCTGAAGCACAGAGTATAAGTAGCGGCACGAAACTCTAGCGCTGACCGTTATTGCGCAGACGTCAAAAGTAAGGTATCTTGGGCGGGATCTCTTTCTCTATCTCTATCTCTATCTATCTTATAATAATTGTATTGCGTGCGCGACAGTATTCATGCGCACCTATCCCCTCCACGTTTCGTTCAGCGCTAGACTTACGTGCTGCTACTTATAATCATCTGATCGTCTTGTCGCTGGCCCTTCCGAGGTATGGTGAAGCGAAAAGCTGAATGTGTCCATTTGTAGAAAGAACCAGTGTGAAACGAGACTTTGTGACCCGCAATGAATCTCCGTATATGTATTGTTTTGAATGTGTTTCGAATGTTTTCGCTCTGACAAATAAAGTGATTTCGTTGGTGCCTTCATCAAAATACAATCATATTTGAAGCAAGTAGCATCTAGAACTGAATATTGCAAAATCGTTGCGTGATCAACGTACAGCCTAAACCGTAAGTCCTAGAGACCTGATCCTAGATCCATAGAGTCCTATCAAATCAAATGAAACAGTTTTATTTTGGATAACAATGGGATCCATCCATCCAGTAAAACTTAAGAGTAATTGTTAATAAATAGAACAGAAATAAATATTTTTATTGACTCTTTGCTATGAAGGGGACCAGATATAAGTTGATCACCCTACTCACAAAATGTCTCCGAATAGGAGAGGTCAGATCATTTATTTATTTAATATGAAGAGTACATTCCTTTTGTGGTCTAAGAGTCACTAGCAAAGGATTTTCTGTAATAGACCCCCTAAGGAAATGTTGAAGTTTGTAAAAAAAAACTCCACGCGGACGAAATCGCGGGCTTTCCACACAGTTCATAATTTATTCAGAGATCCTAGTCTGGGTTTTGCAGCAACCATAGTTACGATTGCTACTTTCGTCTGTGAGTCATTAATCTATGCCATTTCTATCGAGAGAGATTGTCTCACGGACAATCGTCATCGTACCATGGTTGCTGCAAAACTCGGACTTATGGGCTCAGGCGTGAATTTGCGGAAATCCATTCTGTTCCAACTGTTAATTCGTACTTTCCTGTGTTTGAAACTTTGAAGTTTTTTTTTTATATGGTAAGAAACTAGAATAGGCTCGGACATATAATTAGGCTATGCCTCATACCGCATCACTGCTTGTTTATTATGCTTTTTGAAGCTAGATCATTTAATATTCAATGTTGATGCTACTTGTCTCTAATACCGCTTGCAACAACAGTTACCAAGACAGGCCAATAGAGCCGAGACATTTCATTGGTCAGAGGGTGTTGATACAACATTGATTACGTCTGCTGTCCAATTGAATGTCATAGCTCTGTTGGCCTGTCTTGATTATTGGCGATGAGTGCAAGCGGCATAATTTCTCATTACATATGAGAAATTGATGTGTGTGTGATAACTTATAAGGTATCAAAAGTAACACAATTACAAAAGATCTATAATATCATCTTTATGGCACGCTTTTCTATCATTAACATTGAACTGTGTAATAAAATTTGCTTATATTTTAGTTGAAATAGCTACATTGAAGGTACAATAAATTTCCTGTCATATAATACAATAATTTGCAATAATCATCCCTCAATGCATGATTCACGATAGTCTGTGCCGGGTATGTAACATGTATGCATTTTAAATGTAACTGTCAAGACGCCATTTTGTATCGTTCACTCACTCCGTGCTTATGTTTTTGATAGAGAGGGCGAAACAAAATAACATCTTCATAGTTCTATTTTCTTAAATATAGTTTTAATAACAAAAATTTTGAATGCAGAAATGTGCTCAACACTTCTGCTAGGGCCTTAAGTGAATCTTACATAACATGCTTTATTTGTATATTTGTGTAAGATATTACTAACCGTTTACCTGTACTAAAATACTGTTGGCTTACAATACTTTCATGTTTCATTTCTCTGTGCTTGCTTCCTCGGTGTAGATATGCCAGCACAACATGTCTAAGGTATCACTACCGCCGGGCTTTACTTGGAAGGATGTTAACGTCAAGAAAAATAAAAATATAGATCCTCCTAAAAATAAATGCAAAGTGAGTTGTTCATGTTGTAATGAAATTTTTCGTATCGTAATTATTCATTAGATATTGTTTTCATTTGCCACCCACTAGCTTACGACGAATTGTTTATTTGCGCTGGTAGCGGGTCATGTAGTTTATTTTTCAGTAGTTTTTGTTGACGGAGGCGAGACGAGACAATTTCATTATCCTACTAATATCATTAATGTAAAAGTTTGTGAATAGGGATGGATGTTTGTTACTCTTTCGCGCTAAAACTACAGTAGTAAAAAGTCGTAAAATATGTCTTAAAGTAAAGCCGTTCCTTTTAATCGGCAATCTTATGCCTAGTTAGTTGCTAAATTAACATGTCTAGCACCCCAGGCAAAAATAAGTTGCGTAAACGAATCTTGAGCAAACCGAAAAAAAATCGGGTCGAGGGGAGGTCCTGCAGTGGCACGAACTCACGAGCAAACGTACGGGACTCGACTGGGGTTTTACCCGCGAAGCTACTGCACGTTGTTCGAGGATGTACCTAAGGTTGACGATCGAATTTTTTGGCAAAGCATATTTACAGATACATCCAATGCGTATTTCTATTTCACTATAGCAAGATGCTATCACAAATTTTCTCTGCTACACATAGTTAACTTCCAGAAAATTTATTTGCCATTGCAGTGTAAACTAAAAGACACGCTTTAAAATAAAATGAACTAAGTGAAATGCTCATTACGTTGGTTCTCTATCACCTCTCTTCCCGCCTCCGTAGGTTCTACAAAAAAATTTGTCGTACCAACTTGATTCACTCTATCAAACCATAGTTTATTTCAGACATTCCATACTTAATAATCCATTAAGTAGAACTAGGATTACTTAATCATCAGTATGCCTCATGCGCGCGTGTGATTGTAGTGCGGTCCGTGCTTGTTTTTGAGTTTTGACGAGACAAAAAGAATACACATGACATGCACGACACAGTACACTGTTCTACAACACACGTGAACGCACGTTCATACATTCCTTTGACTTGATTGGTTACTTGACCATTTGTTTTTTTGTTTTTGCCCTTTCTGCAGGGCTATTCTAAAACGTCGGAAACGTTTCCGATCGGATTCTTTATTTTTTCATTTCGATGTGGTAAGTAACTTAAACAGTTTTCTAACAACTTTCTGCAGTAAAACACAGTAATATACTATATTTACTGTGTTTTACTAGTGAAAACTGTTTTAGTTACTTACCACATCGAAATGAAAAACTAACGAATCCGATCGGAAACGTTTCCGACGCTTTAGAATAGCCCTGCTGGGCTCTTTTTATGAGCGTGCTTCAGCGCGTTAGAACCCTCAAACCATAATGGATAATCACACGCGCAAAATTTCTACCATTCTGTTATTTGCGTATAGAGGTAGTTCAAAGTATCTGAATTGGTATGCTCATCTAAAAGGGGGTGATTCTACATTGTGAAGAATTTTTATAGAAAATCCGAGCTATTTTCTAGTAATTTGAATATTAAGTATGACAACACCGTGTTTGGCCCGGGGCATGAACACAGCATGGTCTATGCATAAACTCTAGCGTTTTTGTACTGAGGCTCAATCGGCTCCGGCTTAATTCGGGCCCAGGCTACTCGACCGTGGCGCCTCATATATCGTCTACGATAACATGGCTAACTTATTTTGTACATATGGAAAGACAACTTTAAACGTCTTGCTATAGGAACTGACACTGGCGCCTTAGACCAGAGGCCCAATTCTCTAAGTTATTTTAAAACTACACTGAAAGTTGACTGAATCGAGACTGAATTGTAAATTGACTGAAAGTTGAATTTCTAGTCCCTCATAAATAACAATTTAGTCTACTTCCAATACATGGTGACCACCATTAGAGTAGGATAGTTATATATATAATTGGAAAGAGTAAAGAGAGACTCCATCTACTTATGCTAAAATTATTGAAAAAACTTAAAATCGTTCAAGTTTCGGTCACATTTCGATATAATCACATTACAGTGTTGTATTTTATGTCAGGAGAATACCATTTCTGACATTAAGGACATCGACACAAGATCGAAACATGATCCGAACTCTATTTTAACTATTTTTTAGTTAGTGAATTGGGCCTCAGAGTCCCGATTCTCGTAATTATTGAACATTTAATCTCATCTCGGTCAACTGTCACTGCGTGCGTAGACGTGGTAACTATTACTTGATCTTCGCAAGCATACATTGTCTTTCTCGCTCTAAAGAACGCCTTCCTGAGCGACATAAAGGTTAGAATTGAAGTTATCGTGGCTTGGTATAATTTTGGACATGATGATTAATCGAAACACGACTGAGATTATATTGTGAATCGAATGTAAAGTAATTACGAGAATTGCCTTCTTGAGTGCAGGGGCGAGGGCAATTTTATCACAGATTATCTCTGCTTGCGTAATTGTAAAGAAAAAAATACTAGGTAGCCAAAACGTTATCTGCTATAACCCCTTTTCAGTATAGCATATTATAAATTTTAGGATGTGCTGTATAGTGTGAATCGAGTGTTAGATTTTGATGTTGCTCGCTTCATAATGCTGTATCATGCTGTTTGTAAACGTTTCCGATAATTGCAGAGAGGCGAGGGCTGCCAACGTGACGCGCCCCTCGAATCCGATAGGACACTGCTCGAATTGGCTGACCCGGCAGGTACGTACAACTTATACGAATTTATATGGAAAACTAAATATAGAGTACTTTTAAATTAAAAATGCCTTTATTTACACCATTTAGATAGGTGACTTAAACCTAACTGTAGATAAATCTCTTTTCCATCCCATAAAGTAATAATATCACTTTACTGTTATTAAATTCAGGTCAAAAGACAAATCTATAGACTATATAAAACTATCCACGTAATTGATACTACAAGTAATTGTTTGTAAAGTTCATAATTCTTCTTCTAAGTTGTCTGAATTCAGCTCAAAGAATGTATTGTTGTGTGAAGGTCCGCCGACGCTCGCAACGTCGGCCCTGCACGCCTTGGACCTTCAGTTCTGCGCCCAAGGCAAGTTATGGCACCCTGTGACGTCACGTAGCCATCCTGTCCTGTATGCGCTCACATTCACTCACAAAATTACATAAACCCGTCACATTATGGTTATGTTTGGTACATAATGTATCCTTAATTTCATGTGTATGTTAAATTGCATGTTTTGATTTTGTGTAGCCTTTTCCATCTAGTCGCCAAGCCTGGGCCTGTGTTTTTGGATGAATCTCGTCCACGTGATGACGTCACATCTCTTATGACACTCATACAAATTTATGGTTCTCATAAGCATCACATGATTTGTTGTGTTTTTGTATGAAAAAATCCCAATGTTTTTCCATCCATTTAATCATGTCGTAATGCTCCCTGTACTTCCATATACTAAACCGTGGTAGAAAATAACTCTTTTTACTAATTAACTGTTTGCAGTATGGGATTTATTGTAATCCAAAAATTACAATTAATATGTCCTCAATAAACCGACTATGTAGTTACTCCTCGCTTGTTGTCTTGATGTCTAATATCACTGTCTGATGTTATTGCTCAAATAATAAGGTTTTTATATGTAAAACAGGTGTGACAACCTTACACACTCCAACGACACCACCGTACCCCCCTCCGGAGCAATTATTCCCCGTGCAGCAGCTAGCAACCAGCCTCAGCCAGGTATGAAATGAACATCTGTATCAGTAAATTAATTGATTCAAGCGTGACTTTGCGGAAATCCATTCTACAATATTGAATAGACAAACAAATATATAGTAACAATTCTGCTCGTCTCCAATGAAAACTGAAAGAATTTGACACGTGTTTCGCCCTCAACGAAGCTGGTCGCTTCTGTCTGGCCTGCCACGAAGTCTTCTATATCTATGGTATTATTTTTTCATCAAAAATGAGTAAAATGATTAAATAAGTAAACATATGTTCTTCAATCACACAAAAATTATTGAACCAATTCAACCCAAGTTCTTTGCTTAGATACATGTCATACTATATTGTTGGATACGCTCGCATCAAACAGCAAGACGAGGAAAAAATTAGACAGTAGTGTAGTGAATTCCATTGGATTTAGCTTCCTATAAGATGGACTGACTGGCAATTCCTGATACCCACGACACAGGGAATCCTAGTATGGGATCAGGACTATGTATGTCACATGTTGGGTGTTATGCTATGTATGTGATTTACCGCAGAACTGCATCATAAAGGCTCCGAAGTAATAATTTATCTAGTATTTTATCTACAGCAGCTACACCTTGTGATTTAAAGTTTGCGTTGCGGGAGGAATCGTTTTTTACCCACTTAATAACAAAACCTTTGTTTCGGTTTGGTATCAATCGCTTACAGATTTTAATCGAGGCTTATACATAGGTTTCGCTTTTTAAACATTATACTATTTAATGTACTACACCAAAGTTAAAAGCACAAAAATTGAGATCTAACTTTGAATCTATTGTGAATTTTGGAAAATGAAAAACCTATTTAGCTTAGTATATTATCGTGTAAATAACATAAATATCTAGATCTGATAATGTTAAGGGGTGGAAAAACGATTTCTCTTTTCGTAAGGACACGTGTAAAGTAGATGTATATTCTACTGAAGGGTGGGTAGTCTAGAGTTCCAGAGTTTAGATGGTAGAAATGATTCTGTTTCTATTATGCGTAGAATATTCCGATAGAAGAGCGGCCACGCGCGAAGGCGGCTCGTAAATGCGCAAAGTTCGATTGCAAGTTCCTGCTGCTGGATGCTTTGCAGAGGATAGGACATCATATAGGCGAAGTGGGTGCCGTGGTCGTGGTAAACGAGGATATAATATTCGTTTCTACTCGCTAACAATATTAGTTTCAGTTCTGTACCGTAAAACCTGGTTACTTTGGCCCAAATCGGGAAAAAGTTTGATTTCACAAATCTCTCAATTTGAGTAGAAACTATGAGCAGAAATTACGCTCACACCGCAGGGAGGGATGTTCAAACTTGAGCCAAAGTTTCCTCTTAGGGTTAAAGTAACCCGGTTTTAAGGTATATAAATTGTTTGTAGTATGAGGGTAGTCTTGTAAAATCATTTTGAAATCATTGTAGAGATATATGGCGGTATTTGTTACCACATTTTAAATTGCGGTAACCTTAATGGGTGCTTTGGTGTGTCTTGCCTAAGAATATAATAGAATAGCCTCGTCCAACAGTGGACGTATAAAGGCTACTGATATGATGAACTTTAATGAAAGTGTTAAGGCGACTGAATCGTTATTAATTACCATTAGTTACTGTAATATTCATAATTAAACCTTTTCTCAGTATACGTAATAGCGTACTCATCTGTTCAATAGCATAGTGATATCGAACGATAACTTTAACTTTGCCTAGTTTTGTGACAGTGGGGTAACGGCTGGGTACCCTTTTGTTTACTGCTTCCTTTCCCAAATATTGGTAGGTACTAGAATTTTTCCTCCGTTGTGTTACTGGTTTTTTTTATTGGTCTTTGCATTAGCTAAGTGCCCAGTCAGAAGTCTGCATAAATAACTAATGTTGGGAGACAATAGCAAGTGTCAAATATTGGCCAATGACATCGGGGTAACTTGAAATCTTTGTCAGTTGATTGGTTAATATTTGAAGTGTACGATCGTCTCGCTAGCGTCTCGGGTTAATTGTTTATTAATTGTCAACATGTACATAATTTATAGCTTAGGTCTAAGAGTAGCTTATGAAAGTACATGTACCCTGTAGGGCGCTGCAATTTTAATATTATAATGCATGCATTATATGCAGTCAAATTATATAAAAATCGCGCCTACCTAAAAAAGTTGAACAAACAAGTCAATCAATCTGAAAAATCAATGTCAAACTAGGTCCTAAATTACTTAAAATTACACAGGTTATCATGTTCAGGCATGTTATTCATATTCTTGCGGTCTTAGTGCGCCTCGCAGAAGCTTCTTTCATGAAAACAGTATTAATTCGGTACTCGGTATAATAACAATAGGTAATCATTTATTGATCCAGAAAAACTTGCATTAAATTACAATAATATGGTTACGTAGGTACCATAATATATTATAGCTTTGTACACTAGCTCCCAACACTAGGATTCCCTGTGTTGTGGAAAGCTAGGCTCTTCCAGTAGAATAACGAGTACATAATTGCTTAATTATTACAATGAGCTGCTAAGAAACCTGACCTTACGCCCACAGCATCAGCTAGAAGAGCTACAGCAGCAGCAGCTAGCGCAGTTGGCAGCTCAGCAGCAGCTACACCAACAAAAGCACAAGCCGACGCAACAGCAACTCCAACAGCAATATGCCAGCGGCATCGAACTGCAAGCGGTCAGTCCATAAACTTGTACTTTTGATGCACTTTAGATAGATAGATAGATTAACACGTAATCGTACACCAGGAATACATAATAGGATTTATTAAAATTAGCAGTACAATGGCCGGCTTTATCGCTGAGAACGATTTCTTCCAGACAACCTTTGGATGTACAGTAACGAGCGAAGCAGTAACGAAACGGCGCGGTGCACAGAGTCATTTACGTTACTTCTAAATCAATCATATTTCTATATGTATGTATGTATAGTTAGGTTATGGCAAATACCCCCATTGCAGGCTATGTATGCCATGGGGGAGGCCTTATCCAGCAATGGATTTCTACCGGCTGATGAAGAATAAGATAGTTAGGTTGCCGCACTTCCTAGTAGACAGGGTTAAACTTTTCCCTAAACTATAGATCCTCCAGCGGTTTTTGATTATGCAAGGTATATGGCCTTACCATTGCCACAGGAAACATCAGCTTATTTCGATACCCATTGAAAACAGGTAGTCAGTGTTGCCATTTTGTTTTTATTATTATTATTTATTTATAGACGTGCAGCTTTCGCTGATGTGTCTACGTCATACAGTGTTAAAATTTATTAGTAAATATATTGTCTCTTAGTTTTGGTAAATTTTTTTGAGCACTGATTTATTTGTTCGACGCTAGATGTCGAGTTTGTTTTTGAATGCATTGACGGAAGTAGCAGTAACGACGTCATCTGATAGCGCGTTCCAATTGTAAACCACTCTATTGCTGAAGAAGTGATGAGCGACAAGTGAGACAGCGTGGTCACGGTTTAACTTCAGAGAGCTTATTCTACGTTTTGACAAGCAATTGGCACGGACGTCTAGTGTAGTGTAACACGGATTTTTGTATGAAAAATGAGGTTCACAGAGTGTACGCTAGGGGCGCTCATCAGTGTCTCCAAACAAAAATTAACACTACACTACACCAGACGCCCGTGTCAGTTGTGTGCGAAATAGTTAGAATCAGCTCTCAGCTGGTGACCACGTGAGGGCCTTGGTCATCTTTACTTATAAGAATGTCTTGAAAGTTTGCCACTTTGTAATGATGGGTCATAATCTATTATGTGCCGAATGTTTTCCTAAAATAAATAAATGAAATAAAATGCAAAATAATATGTAAAAATTATCTGGTGTTGAAGCAGGCGGATGAGGGTTCGGGCTGCGTGGGCGGCGCGGTGGAGGCGCGCGAGCTGGGTGCCGTGCTCGCATACCTCCAACGAGAGGTCCCCTCTCTGGTCGCACTTCCGCCCAACGAACTGCGCTCGCTCGTGCTTCAGGTACGCTATTACATGAATCCGACCGGGCAGACGATGCTCTCAACCCACACAGCGCTATGGCAATTATGCTTCAAGTTCTCGCAAGGTGCCCTTAAGGGGCCAGCTGATGATAAAATGTCCATCCAAACGCAATATCAAAATCATTTGTAATTCAAACATATTTCCACCATATTATGGCATTATTCGGATTTGGGTAGTATTTATCTAGGTTCCTGGATATTTCTTGTATCAAAATACTTACCTGAAACGAAATGTAAGCTAACTCCATTTTGTATATTTTTACGACATGATTTCACCTTGTTTGTTTCGTATTTAAAACAACGTATTTTCTAGTAATCTTTGATTAGGAACATAGCTTATTTTGCCAAGTTACAGAATAACAACAAGATATGAAAAAAACATTAAGTTTTTATTCATCATTTTTGGTATTACGCTATCTTATTTGTTACAAATTCCGAACGGCTCTTACACCCATCGCGCATGCAGGGGGCCGCAAGCAGAGGCCCCGATGCCAAACAGGGATAGCTGATTTTTGCACTCGCTTCAAATTGAATTTGCTTACGGCCTTCGCCGGCCCCTTAAAGACATCGTAAACTGATAATCCTTAAAGTACTTAAATAAATGTTTGATATTCAGGTTATGCAGCAGAAAACCCATGAGATCCTCTCGGCGAAGTGCGAAGGCGCGGACGCGACGGAGGGCCCGGACCATGAGTGCAAGACGCGGCAGTTACTGGAGGCGGCGGAGCAGGCGCTCAGCGCAGACTGGGCGGCGCGTCCTGACCACCACCATCACCATCACACGCATCCGCACCACCACCACCACGGGGACCTCGCCGTGAGTACCGTGAGTAGCACTGAATTAACTTAGTATTCACTGAACATGTCAATCAATCGAGTCCTACATGTTTTAGGTATAGTAATTTATTTGTCAGAATCTTCTGTACATGGTGGTAGATACATGATGAATATTCCTCAGGCAGTTAAAAACTCTGTCACTGTGTAGTAACATTTCTCAAGAAGTGCCTTTAGCTTATTTTAACAGTGGCATTCTCGTTTAGTCGCTCTGGTACCTTATTAAAGATTTCCTTTATTTTGCTTATCGAAGACATGTTTCTCAGCGCTGCGTGTGCGGGCATCTGGTTTGCGCTATTTGTCCTAGCTTTGACTCTAGAAGCATCCCCGGACGAACTCTTTCACAAACTTTACTAGTACTAAATATAACGAAATTGGACTTCAACGAAGAAGATCAGCTTAGTGTCATTAATCTGACTTGTGTTTTCAGCAGGTCGGCAATAGCTGCCAGTACCGAGTGCGGCCGACCTCCCCCACCGGCCCCGCGGTCGAGCAACCGTTGACACTCACGCGGACCGACCCCCAGGAAGGTGACCCCACGCAACCGCACTTCGCGCTACCACCGCCCACTATGTCCTATGATGAGTACAGGTGAATATCAAAAAAACATTACATACAGTAACGCCCAACAGTCACAGATCCCACACTAGGATTCCTTTTGTTGTGGGTATCAGGAACTACGAGTAACATGGTACCATAACACCCAGTCCCGGAACAAATATTTTTAGATCATACAATCATTTTTCCCGCATCGGGAATCGAACCCGTAACCTCTCGCTTCTCAGCTGGCTAGTCGCCCGCCGCGCCACAAAGGTCGTTTAACTGGGATCATGCAGGACGTATCCCAGGTGGACTGATGACGGAAAAGATGATCATATAGATGAATAAAAAAATAGAATGCAACTTTGAGTTTGCTGTCACAATTTTCTAACGTGCAAGTTTTTTCAGATCGTCCGCGTCATACACCCCTCCGCAACCCCCCCAAGCCCCGCAACCCCAACCTCACACGAAACGCGAACAACACCACGCGAACGCGGCCAAGAAGAAGGTTAGTAAGAAGGAGGTAATGTGTCGTTGTGGTAACACCCCTTTACTTACGCTTTTGCTAATACCATCCTCTCATCATCAGCCGGTAGACATCCACTGCTGGATAGGGCCTTCCCCATAGCATGCATATTGTGCAACGGGGGGATTTGTCATAATCACTACGCATGGCAGACGGATTGATGATCGCAGTTTGGTGTTAAGTACTGGTGGATGCTGCTGCCCATCCTCTGGCGTCTTCTACGATATCTACAGGAGTTGGACGAGTCCCATATTCTTAGGCTGAGACTACCACGGCTCCAATAACATCCTTATAAGCTAAAACACGTTTATGGGATGTTTTCCTGTGCCTGTATAAACTATTTTACTAGCATGCCTTTCTTCATCATCCGTTAGACTTCCACTGTTGGACGAGGCCTCCATCATAGTATGCAATGGGGGAATTATAATAATATATTTATTTCAGGCTAAATGGGAAAAGTACAATAAATTATACTTAAACATTAGGCCCATGGAAATATATACCTCTTTCTTCTAATATAACCTTCTAAACTTAATTCCCTTCGGCCAAAACTCCTCACTCATGAAAGACTATAAACGGTCAGTCGACACTCTCACCATAAAAGAAATAAAATTCACGTTATGGCGAGACTCCAACTTCTCGACCCTCATGGTGAGCCTGGTCTTCTGCTTGAGGTACTCCACCACACTTTGGGGCCTCGCGATGAAGTGTACCCGCAACACGTACTGTGGAGTGGTGGGTATCTCCGCACGCAGCAAGCATTGCTGGCTCAGTTCAGTCAGTTCCCCACTGATTTCTGCAAGTGGGTTTCTTCCTTTCCACTCTGATGAAGCCCTCCTTGTCACATCGGTCTGTAGAAGGACCAGCAATCACAGCACCCCATTAGCATGCCCTTACTAAAGTTCAATTATCAAACTCGGGGCCTACTCTCAATGAGATGGAATCTCTATGCGAGTAACTTTTAAAATACCCATTAAGGTTTGCACCTCAGGCTGCAACATCAAACATGTTAAAAATTAACTGTTCATATGGAAGAAACTAGTACCTATAGCACAGGCTCGGCCTAGTTTAGGTACTAGAGATTTTTATTTATTTACTGACGTGTTAACGTCTTATAAATCGATGGAGCCGGCTGCACGCTCGAAAAAACATGACTAATGCGTCGTTACCTCGTCATACGTCGTTACCTCGTCATGCGTCACCTCGCAAAACTCGCGTCACCGCATGCGCTACGCGCTATGCGCATGCGCTATATATGCTATATATATATATATGCTATATATATACATATGCGCATGCGCTAACACCGCATGCGCCTGCGCTATATATGCTATATATATATATATATATGCGCATGCGCTAACGCCGCATGCGCTACATATGCTATATATATATATATATACATATATATGCGCATGCGCTAACGCCGCATGCGCGCGAGCGCGGAACGAGCGACAAAGAAGCACAATAACGACGTTGACACGTTGAACTATCGTCAGTAAACCGACTTTACAGACAACCGTTTTTTTTATTTTATTCGGAAAACAAACAGTATGTATAACTAGTAAACCACAGATTAAGTATACCTATCTGATAAGTTACTTACATAATGTAAAAACACCATTCGATGCTATCGTCGTAGGGTTTAAGGTTTTTGTGTATACCTACTGTAAACTTTTTTGATAAATAAATTATTATTATTATTATTTTTCACTCTCCATGCCAGTTCGCTTACAGCTTTTATTTACTTCCACTTGTAAAAGTATGTTTATAGTTAATGGTTATGGTATTCCAGGGTCGACTAGCGGGTCGGGCGCGGGGTGCAGGCGCGGCGGCGGCGGGTGGCGCTGAGGCGGGGGGCGCGTGCGCCGCGCCGCCCGCCGCCTACTCCGCCATGGACGTGGACGGCGAGACGGACTCGAACCACGACACGGCGCTCACGCTGGCCTGCGCCGGCGGGCACGAGGAGCTTGTTGAGCTGCTGCTGTCCCGTGGTGCGGACATCGAGCACCGCGACAAGAAGGTAATCACTCGTAATTACCATCATCATCATTGGCAGCTTAAATATTGGCTCACTGTTGGGTATAATCCTCCTCCCTCAAACGCCAGTCCAATCGGTTCTGTGCTGTTTACAGCCAGCGTCCAGCGTCTATATTGTATAACGAACTGGTAATCACTTTCAATTGCGATTTTACAGTACATTACGCTATATGTTTTGAATATTTCTGCTCTAGAAAAGATGCTAAACCACGCTACGCAATGTACTGCGAAATCGTGATCGTTAGCCATTACCAGTTCGTTAGACAATAGAGGGACTGGTATTTACCTCTACGCCCAACGGCCTCTGTGCTTCATCTCGACCACCACTCGGTCAGGGCCTTGCACCGCATCTCCAAACCTGGCCAAGTGTCCTGACTCCTGACTCCTACCATGATATGGAGAGTCGCGCATAGACAAACATTTGTTTTGTCTCACGCTTTGTGGGCATCAATTTCTTGAGAAGCTCTGTGCGCAAAACCCCCAGGTGTTCGAAGTCTGGGGTGCAAGCTAGACCCTTGAGTTCAGTCTAGCTGCTGTTCCGACGCTAGTGGCTTGATGTGTGAAATTGAAAGTTTGAATGATTTGATTTACACTGGATGACCGCTGATATTTTGAAACACACTGAATAATGAATAAAACTGTTTATTACTGAATACAAATTGACTTATTTAACTTATGAAAATGATAACCGTCTGACTACATCGCTGACCGGGGCGCAAGCGAGTTGCCCGCTACAAACTTTTTTAAAACTACTACAAAAGTGTGACCAACTGAGATTCCATCATAGATTATAAAACATGTGATTTTTCAATGAACAAGCTCATTTGTGGCTTAATTACGTTGGCCTCTGACGTCACGGACTTATTCTTTTTACCATACTGAACTTAGCTACTTCTTACCTTAGAATCGGCAGTCGCGTTCACTAGTCAAAAGTCTAGGATGTCAACACAACCAGTGCAATGTTACTAATGTATTAATTTGTATTACGTAGGGCTTCACGCCGCTCATCCTCGCAGCGACGGCCGGCCACGAGAAGATTGTGGAGATCCTGCTAAACCACGGAGCGGACATCGAGGCGCAGTCGGAGCGGACCAAGGACACGCCACTGTCACTGGCCTGCAGCGGCGGCCGCTACGAGGTGGTGGAGCTCATCCTCTCGCGCGGCGCCAACAAGGAGCACCGCAACGTGTCCGATTACACGCCGCTGTCGCTGGCCGCGTCCGGCGGATACGTCAACATCATCCGGCTGCTGCTCACGCACCAGGTATGCATCATCTCCCTACCCTTGGTCACACATCATTGTGTTCTCTCCTCCTTTTTCCTCATCCTTTTTTCTTCCATCTTTTTTTTCAGCGCCAGTTTCAAGTATTTTTAGATCAATTTGCAACGTTATACTCTTTCCACGTCGTCTAATTAAATAAATAATGCTGGACAATTCACACAACATTATGTAGCCCCAAGCTAAGTAGAGCTTGTGTTATGGGTACTAGATAACTGGTATACTTAATACAATACATTACATAGATAGACATTTTTTATTATACCTACATAGAAAAATACCCAGAACACCCTGAATAAATATCTGCAGATCATAGAAATATTTGTTCCGAGGCGGGAATCGAACCCACAACCTCCTGCGTCGCAGGCGAACCCTCGCCCGCCGCGCCACAGAGGTTGTCAAATTCAATTCATCATCATCAGTAAAGCGGTGGCAGTTTTAATAAAACTTTTTGAAGTCTGAGTTTTAACAAGTTATTTACAAGGACGAATAGTGTAGTGTAACACGGATTTTTGTATGGAAAATGAGGTTCACAGAGTGTACGCTAGGGGCGCTCATCGGTGTCTCTATACAAAATCATTGTCACACTACACCATACGTCCGTGTCAATTGTTTGCAAAAAAACTCAGCCTCCTGATGGAAAAAGACGATGTGGTCGAAGTTATAGCACGTTTGCCTAATAGATACCCATATAACTACTTTCCTTTGAATTGAAGAATATTTCTAGATTGTATTTATCGAGGAAAACAGGCGCTGGTAATGGTAAGGTGTTCCATTCCTTTGCAGTACTTCTTAGTAGCTTGGAGCTATAATGCTGCTAATGTATCCTACGTTTCAGGCGGAAATCAACTCCCGTACCGGCTCGAAGCTGGGCATCTCCCCTCTCATGTTGGCGGCTATGAACGGCCACACGGCAGCGGTGAGACTGCTGCTCGATTGCGGCTCCGACATCAACGCACAGATCGAGACCAACAGAAACACTGCTCTCACGCTCGCCTGCTTCCAAGGTAATGTACTCCGTGGCGCGGCGGAAAAGTAATTTGCTCAGACGCTAGAGGTATTGGTTTGATTCTTATTGTGAAAAGTTCAGATGTTAAAGTTTAAATGATCTGCAAGTGTTTTGTCTGGGTGTTGTACGACGACACGGGAGTCCTAGTGTTGGATCAGAACTATGTATATCACCGTAGAGTGTTATGTTTTGTTAATGAATGTGATTTCATAAGGCTTGTGTTGAACAAGAGACATTACAGAATGCTGCCTGCATTCCTAGAGTCCAGAACCGTTTGTTGGCCACTGGAAGCATGTGGTTAATACTGGCGGCGTCAATTTTCAGAACTGTACCTCCGAACAAATAGCAATAACAATAGATAACAATCTTGTTGAAGCTTCTCATTGAAAGCAAAGCAGCACTTTAACGTAGCTTCACTATCATAAGAGATATGGTATCGATAAACGAGCAGATAGCAGATCATCACTGTTTACATCCTCTGCTGGACGAGGAATATTGAATACAATGAGGGGATTTGCCATAATCACCACGCTTGGCAGGCGGAGTTGATCGCAGTTTGGTGTAAAGTACTCAGGTTGATGAAGTGCCCATCCCTTGGTATTATCCCTTGATGCTTTTATTACATCCACGGGAAGAAACGGAAGGGTATATTCTTAGATAGCAGCTACATTTTGTTAAATTGGTCGTTGCCTTCGAGCAACACGGAAGGGAGTAGCTATTCGCAGCGTTCCCCAAACTACAAGCCAAAGTAGGCATATGCGTTTAATAGAACTAGTTGCGCTATTGTCCTTATTCTGAGGAGGTGTGCAAGGTTTGTTTGTGTGGGTGTCGTTATTACAGTGTTGTATTTGGATGTGTATACGTGGAATTGAGCTTGTGTGCACATTTCCCTCCGCAAAAAAAGACAGAACTATTTGAATGGTAATATATCGCTAAGGCTACTCCCTTCCGGCCCGCGGCAGGAAGTCCGTGTTGCTCGAAGGTCGTTGCGTATAGTGTAATTTCTTCAGAAATGCCATCAAAATAAAGCAAAAAAAAAATATTACTTAACCAAATGTGGCCAACAGGTCGTCACGAAGTCGTGAGCCTCCTACTGGACCGCAAAGCGAACGTGGAACACCGCGCGAAGACCGGACTCACCCCCCTCATGGAGGCGGCGAGCGGGGGTTACGTGGAAGTGGGCCGGGTACTTCTCGATAAGGGGGCGGATGTTAACGCACCCCCCGTACCTTCCTCGCGAGATACAGCGCTCACTATAGCTGCGGATAAAGGACATACCAAGTTCGTCGAGCTATTACTGCAAAGGTAAACCTGGTTGATACTAGATTATTATTAAAGAAACGAGGGATGGATTGTATGAAAAAGGTGGAATACTGTGATGACGTTCGAGCGGTCACGAATCGCTTGTTTAGTTATTTAGCCATACTAATAGTAGATAGAGTGAGCGCATCATCTGCCCGAACTGTTATAGTCATCGTTTTAAGAGCTTACTAGACGAAATTAGAAATGGTGTCAGCACAACTCAGCAACTAAATATTTGGCTAAAATAGGAAGTGACAGCATACTTAAATATTCTAAACATTTTTAGGTATAAAATTGTAGTAAATAATTGTTACCACCTGGAATTCATGTTCCGTATTGCAGTGCCCAACCTGGGCTCATGTTGAAGCTGTAACTTAACCATAAGATCTTAATTTGTACAACATGAACGCAATAAAACATTTTGATTTGATTTGATTTTAAACGACTTGTACTTCTACAATATAGTGGATCTGCTACACATATTAAATTCTATTATTGTCTCTGCATGCCTCATTATTGTAGTTTTGCAAAGTTCACTGCATGTACGGTTGAGAAAGATAAGAGTTTAGTATGATCAATGTGGTTGTCGCAGGCGAGCGGCGGTCGAAGTCAAGAACAAGAAGGGTAACTCCCCGCTGTGGCTTGCTGCGAACGGGGGCCATCTTGCCGTGGTCGAGATGCTGTACGCCGCAGGGGCCGACATCGACTCACAAGACAATAGAAAGGTATTCAATTAATTATATATTTATCTTTTTAACTACAACGAGAACGAAGGTATTCAATGAGTATCATTTTTTTAACCGACTTCACAAAAAGGAGGAGTTTCTCAATTTGGTTGTATTTTTTTTATATTTGTTACCTCATATCTCCGTCGTTTATAAACCGATTTGGAAAATTATTTTTTTATTTGAATAAATATACTTCCAGATTGGTCCCATTTTAAAAAAACCAGTTCTGATGATGGAATCCATGAGGAATTGAGGGAACTCCTCAAATGTTATAGGCATACATATAGCAGTTTTGGTATTTTTAGCAACAAGTTATTGTTTTGTATGCCTTTAGCAAATAAAAACATGCAGATAGCCGAATTCAATGGCGGAAGTTGGTTTTTTAATGAAAAGTTATTGATAAAACAACTGCAATGCTCCGTAGGTCACGCCCACTTAGGACGCGCCCTATGTGGTATTATATTTCGCCCGTTACCCTGAGACAAAGATGAAAAGTCTCATATGCTGAATATCTGTGGATAGACGATCAAGATGCCTTTTAAATTTGGTTCTAGAACACGCAAATATTTTTTGATGCTAATTTTCCCTTATTAATTGTACAAGTTTTAAAATTGTATAAATGCAGTTTTAGATTGTAACTCTAAACTTTTGCAGAAAAAAAGTGAAATAAATGCTGGACATTTTCACACAAAATTATCTAGCCCCAAGCTAAGCAGAGCTTGTGTTATGGGTACTAGATAACTGATATACTTAATACAATACATTACATATATATTTTTTTTTTATTATACATAGCAAAATACCCAGTACACTGAACAAATATCTGCAGAACATAAATATTTGTTCCGAGGCGGGAATCGAACCCGCAACCTCCTGCGTCGCAGGCGAACCTTCGCCCTGCCTCCGCGCGAAATTGGTCCCAGTGGACTGTCAATGCTTATGAGAAATTACATTCCAATAGAAAATGTTAGGACATCAAACAATTTAGTTATCAAATCACTCTTTGCAGGTTTCATGCCTGATGGCCGCCTTCCGAAAGGGCCACACCAAGGTGGTCAAATGGATGGTCGGCGTGGTCACGCAATTCCCCTCCGATCAGGAAATGACAAGGTACGTTCCATTAAACCAATCTTATAAGTAGCGTTGCATTTTTAGAAGCAGATTTACTAAATTGAAATCCAGTTTGATACGTAATCTTGTCTTTTCCAGGTACATATGTACCATATCCGATAAGGAGCTACTCGAGAAATGCCAAGAGTGTGTACGAGTCATACGGGCGGCGAAAGAGACGCAAGCGGCGCGCGCCAATCAGAACGCGAACACCCTCCTTCAAGAGTTGGAAACGGAGAGGTGCCGCGAGGAGAACCGACGACAGGCGGCCGCCAGACGCAGGGAGAGGAAGAAGAAGAAGAAGCTAGAGAAGAAAGTGAGTTTATTATGCAGTTATAGCGGTGCTATTTTTGAATGTCACTTGAGTGACTAAATACAGGGTTGGCCTGATCATCCCCAACCCAAAAAAACCCAATGGGTTAAATTGGGTAAAACCCAGCTTAAAAAACCCGTGGGTTTTTGACAAAAGTGGGTTTTTTAAATAATTAACATATAATATCTGATTTAAGCTGTAAAACGGCTTAAATTATATAATGGTTAGCTACTATAAATTCTTATATTTTTTGGTAAAACTTAAGATTTTAATTAATTTGAGGTTTAGTAAATTAAATATATGCATACTTAATATTTTATACAATGTTATCATATTTATGAAGTAGCATTCAACCAATATATAATTCATTATCATCCTCCGTTATCTCCCGTGGAAGGAATATACTAATTAAATGAATGAAATGAACAAACATATTTGGTAGAAAAAAATCCCGCTGTGGAAAAAATGTTTGCATGATCTGCAAATATTTGTTCCGGGTCTGAATGTTGTGGTACCATGATACTAGTAGTTCCTGGTAGCCACGACACAGAATCCTAGTGTGAGATCAAAAAGATATCCATGATCATCACTGTTGAGCTTCTAAAACGCGCATTAAATGTTTGATTTTACACGCCTTTGTATTTAACCATAGTATAGACTATAGAGTGTTTACGCAAGATAAACACTTCTTGTATTGCTACATTTGTATTTAAAGTAAAATTTGTTGGGCAGTTTCAAATACACAGCTAC
This sequence comes from Epirrita christyi, assembly GCA_951392215.1. Lineage (NCBI taxonomy): Eukaryota > Metazoa > Arthropoda > Insecta > Lepidoptera > Geometridae > Epirrita > Epirrita christyi. The sequence continues at coordinate 3,106,459 of OX595842.1, read as the reverse complement.
ATAGCTTTTCTGCAGTGAATAGTAGAGCCATATTAGAAAGGGAACGATAAATATAGTGATATACAGTCGACTGAACAGGAGGATAAGCGCAAGTCGGGGGATCCCGAGAAGAGCTCCCTCTACGACGACAAGCCGGAGGAGGTCTCCGAGAGCGGTGAGGGCGACGACGAGCCGCAAGCCAAGGAAGAGGGTGACTCCGGCATCGACGCCAACTCCCAGGTAACCAAATAACAGAAGAGCTGGGACATCTTTCCCCGCTTAAGGTGGAACGTTTCGCAATTGGTATTGTGTTTTTTTGCTCGTCACAGCTCACAGAAAAATAACATTTTAATTATTAGTATCTCACAAATTTTTACATTGTTTTTTTGGTTCAGAGACATTCGTAGCTAAAGGGTGTTATTATAAAAAATGCCCTTAGTCTGGGTTTAAACCAGGACTACCTAGTCTAAGCTTAAATATCGACCTAGGGTATATGCGACCGTAATACAAAAGCAGATGGTTTGTTTTCCAGAAGCAGCTTTCGAGTTAGATATTTCGCGCTTATGCCAAAAATGACATAAGCTTGGACTATCTCTGGTTTATCTAAAACCAGGCAGCCCCCTAGTTTAGCAATGGTCTATAAATTGACAGTTGATTGCTTGTTGGAGGTAAGAATTTGGACATCTCAATTGTGATGTGACACAATCCTTCAGTTTGATACTTTAGAAATTTGCGAAGTAGCGCGAGAATTGATTTCGGAAAACGAACCATCTGCTTTCGTATTTAAAGTCGCATATGCCTAATGTCGATATTTAATCCTAGACTAGTACGCCAGGACTAAATTCAGATTTAGTCCATATTCTGTAATAAGGCCGATAATCTTTATGAGACAGGTCTCCTAGTTTTCTGTATCACAAAAAGTGTTGATAAGCTGTGATGAGTAAAAAACTTGATAAAATATAAATTTCGCGCCACTTCACCTTAACGAAATGCTTCACCTTAATTAGAACGCCTCGCTACACTCGCTAGGAACGTCGTTCGTTCTTTTCACGCGTTGATTTTGAGTAGCTCGCTTCCGTCGCCATTTAACTTCGCTTTAAAAACGGATTTGAGCGACTGGCTTCTCGTCAGTTTACCGATAATGTAATTTTTCAAATTGTAATTAACCACGACTCGCTCTGCTCGCCAGTGACGTTCAAAGTCCGGTCGCGGAGCAGGAAGAATTTCGTACATTAACCTGTTATTACCTGTCTCTGTCACTCTTGCGTAAAATATAATACATCACGCTCGCACAGATCCCTAAGGACGGCAGCCATTGCATCTGTGCGAGCGTGACGTATTATATTTTACGCAAGAGTGACAGAGACAGGTAATAACAGGTTAATGTACGAAATTCTTCCTGCTCCACGACCGGACTTTTGTAAAATGCATCAAGAAAAGGTAGCAAACTAAATCATACTTGTGTGTAGGGCTCATGCTCATCCTCCGACGTGAAGGCTGCGCCGGCGCAGAACGCGAAGTTCAAGAAGAAGAAGCGCGAGGATAAGATCTCGCCCCCGCCGCCCCCCGCCGTGCCTGTTAAGAAACCGACAGAAAAGGTAACATTCAGCAAGACTTCTACAGCGTACGTGTACTGGGTGCCTAGTCAAAGTGACTGCAAATGTTTGTTTACTCACTAATGTATGGCGATGACAAATGCACTCGCAAACCCCAACCTTTTTTTCGCTAGTTAGCGAAAGCGAAAGAACGATTGTCTATCGGCTCAGACCAGCTGAAAAGCCAACATTCCAACCGTAAAACACGTCCACTAACCAAACGCGTGACTTGCTCGTCAACCCCGTTCACTGTATTGACATTGCATTATATTGTAGAACCAAGAGCACTGAAATAGTTCAGAATTAGCAAGTTGAAGTGGCAATGAGCTGGTCATATAGTTTGCAGAGCAAAAGCTCCCTTCGTGCGCCATACCAGGCGCTTATTCGACACTCGACACTTATTAACGTGGCTTCGTATTTAAGATGATATGTTAAAATGTCTAAAATCTCGAGGGAGGGGAGGTGCAGATTACTCACTTCACGCCGGGAAAAGAATAAGGTATAGCTTTGTGCCGCTCAGAAGTAACTGGCGTAACCGACAAATGGTAAACCTTCGTTTTCCTTAAATTTAGTTTTTTATATTTTAAATACTTTAATTAGCTACCGAATAGTATAAAAATAAACCGCAAATATTTTCTAGATTAGAAGGATGAACGTAAAACGGGTTTTAAGAGAACCGATTTCAAAAAATTAATCTATCGAGAAAAGTTTCACCAATCGTGTTTCTGTTTTATATTTATTTAGATTACTTCCTCAAGTAATCACTATATTAGCATCAAGTTTGTATACGTTACCGTTACTGAGTGAGCATGTAACGCAGCGACTCCAAATTTTAACATATCACCTTAACTTTATTCATTTAGGTTAATGGTGACCTTTTCGCAAAACGTCTCTTAATGTCAAAAGGTCCCTTCATTGTTGACAAATAAACACATGTTTTCTGTTTTAGTCTTTATTCGACAAAGTAACGTCACACTATAAACACACTTCCTCCACAGACTAAACCCAAAATAGAGACTAAACCCGAGAAAGAGAGCACTCCGAAGCCTGAGCTTCAGAAGAAGCAAGAGAAGGAGAACGTGGCTCCCCCCTCCCCACCCGCCACGCCCGCCAAGCCTGCGCCCATCGAGCGACGCGTGCCCGACAAGAAAGACAAGTAAGTGTCTTATATTTGATGCCTCCTACGCATCTAAGCCATATTGAACCTAATCACATCGATATAACATTTATGTAAGAACTTCATCTGTCTAGGAACTAATCACCGAATCGACTTTCAATTTGAAATGAGCTTTATATCTTTAGTATTAAGTTTAATATGGCATAGTGCGAGATCGGACCACGGCTTGAAGCGTGTGTGGGAGGCTCTCTTATGATGAGTGATGTTTATATTCTTTGGTTAGTGGGTACGGAGTGGGAAATACGCTGACATGGCAATAATTTCCATGATGTTCAAAAGTACTGAAGCGTTGACAAAAATTACTGAGGTATTCGTATACCACGAGCATCTTGAAACATATTTTTAACAGCATAGAAATTAAGTTTTTATTACGATTACAAAGGTTTGCAAGAAATGTTAATTGTTTTACGACACTGTGTCTTGTGAATTAGATCGTAAGAGGTCAAAGTTCGTGTTTTTGCCCTAGTAAAATAGTATGCCAGTACTTCAATAATTCTCGACAATGCTTCTGATAGATTACTAGGGAAATAGGTCAGTTGCCTAGAATTCCTACTACATAATTCAGCGTTGCACTTTGATGGTTCAAATAAACACGTATTATGTATTGACTGACGTACGCTACTGAAGCACTGTACAATTCTGTTAATATCAGCGTATTTCTATTGTTAGCATAATGACTACTTACCAGTGCTTTTATATCTAACAATACAGTAGATATTGGAACTTTTTGTATGGTTACTTCATGAGTTTTCTAACAGTTTGGTAAGCATTCATCTGTTGTGTACAGGACAGAACTAGAGATGCATGCTTCTAGTCAAAGATTGCTTGTTAATTTTGTATTTGTGCTATTTTCTATAGGTAAAAGGTTATGCCTCTTCGACCAAATAAATGCATAGGCCTTTGCATCGTTATTGTAGTCTCCAAAATTCTTACATTTAGACAAACGAGAACCTTAAAAACATAAAGCATAGCATATTCATTATTTGGTCGAAGTTAAAAAAATAAAAATATTGTTTGCAGAAAAACTGAAGAGGATAGCCCTAAGAGCATTACAGTACAGAATGTAAAATATGGGAATAATTCTAGAAAGAGTCAAGTGTTCGAATCGACTAGGCACAATATGGATAACGATGTCGATACAACAGAGAAAAATAAAAAATCACACGTGAACCAGTAAGTTTCGACTCCATATTGTAAATCACGATTCATTCGGACATGTCGGAAGTCACAAACCACACTATGGTGCGATTGGGCAGATGAAAACTTGCATGTTGTTTTGCATGATATTTGAATTGGTTAGCTTCAGTAGTTTGAGTAATGTTAGAGGCAAACAAACTATAATGAAATGGTTTAACAAAATACAGCGAATGTATTTCTAAGCATCAATGATATTAAATTTAAATGCTACCCAAAATTAAGGAACCAGGAAATATCATTGATTCTCTTTATTTATATATTTTCCTTTTATGAATGAAAACCTTTATATTGTGGATTGTATTGAGAATTAAAAGCTGACCAATCAACAGCTTAAAGAATATGAGGACAATCATTTTGTAAATTAAATAGGCAACCATGTCCTTTCATTTTATCCACATCCCTTTCATGCCATCAATTATTTTTATAATTTATCAATAATACACGTAAGCACACTTTTCACTGATTATTTGACTTATTAAGCTATTTTATGATCTTAAAGACATCACCCAACAGCCACATGATCCCACACTAGGATTCCCTGTGAACAAAAAATATTATATAAAAACAAACAATGCCTTAAGTAACTTGCTATAAAATTTTCACCACTGTTCAAGATGAAAGCTTGTAAAAAGAGAACTGACCATAGTGAATCTAATGATATGTGAATCTAATGAATATCATGATGACTTTGAAACAATGAATTTCAAAACGATTATACACTGATCCAGAGATTTGGACTTTTTGTAACCTTTTACAGAACACAGCTATGCATTCACAACTGTGGGGTTAGCACGAATATCTAACATTAGTGAGACTATCGTAAATGTTAAACATTGGCCAATTTTATTCGGGTGCCTGCTATGAATAGTCCAGTCAATGCAGGGTTTGCACTTTGCAAGGAGTACTCAATCTAGAAGGGAAATATCAAATAATCGAAAAAAAACTTGTATGGAAGTTCGGTAAAATAGGTTTTTTTATATTCAAACTGTTGATGAATCTACTTTGGCTAGTTGAACTTTTTCTTCATAGACAACTTCAGGGTTCCGCATATGTGTGACGAAATAGGACCTACAGTATTTTTCAATGCCTATTTTACCAACTTTCATGTATTTTAATTGTTAAAGTCCTTAATATTCTCCTAGTTAGGATGCTCTACCACAGTGCAAAAATTTAGAGGCAGAAAAATTAATGTTTTGTTCTCCACACAAACAAGAGCGTTATTGACTGGACTAAAAATCTTTGTAATTTGATTAGTTCATATTGGACAATCTCGCTAGCGACTCGGTAACGTTAGATATTCGTGCCTCTGATGACTGTTGAGCAGATATAGTAATTAGAACGTGTGCAGGTGGGAGATGGAGTCCAAGACCACGTCTCCGAAAGGCGCCGCCGCGAACGCCAGGCGCGAGGAGGGATGGAAGGAGGTTGTACGCAAGTCAAGCGTACAGACGCTATCTACTCTTGAACCTGGGTATGTATCGTCAGCCACAGACTGATCACACCCTGTTGGGTATGTCTCTTATTGCTTGTGCCATTCACCACAGTCATGTGTAAGCCTCATTCAGGCCCATTAGCAAACTTTATCAGCATCATCAGCCTGTAAAAGTCCACTGTTGGACATAGGCCTCCCCCCTAGAATGTCACCACGAACGATCTTGAGCTGCCTTCATCCACAGAATTCCTGCGATGGAAACACAAAAAAAAAACCGTAGATGAACCAAGGTCACCGACATAGCTCTCAGAATTAGCAAGTTAAAGTGGCAATGGGCAGTTCATAATAGCTCGCAGAACAGGCAAACTTTATCTAGCTAGATAAACACTGGTAAAGGCTCAAACACTGTACGGGTTTCCTAGATAGGTTTTGGATTTTTTGTCTACCGAGATAAAGTTTGTCTTCATCCCTCCTCACTTTAGGAGGCCTCTCGAGATTTATCTATTGTAAATTGAATAGCAGCTCAAAAGTTGACAAAAGTATCACAATACAAACTAAACTGCCGTGCCATGAAATAGGGTCATAGGGAGAAAAACCACAATACCTCCCAAACTATAAAAGATATTGAATTGAAATAAAAAACAAATTTAAATATATTGCATACGGCATTAAATATAATAGTTTTTGTAAATAATGACTTAACATTTATTAAATAAAAAATAAATAAACATAAAATGAGTTTGGGGGAGGTGTTGTGTTGTTTTTTTAAGTGACTCCTATTTAATTGCTCGCCAGTTTAGTATTTCCTATAAATAAACCTTTTTTTATCACTTTCAGATGCAAGAAAGTATCAGTAGCGTCTCACGCGATATCGAGGGTGATCGGACGTGCGGGCACCAACATCAACGCAATCCGAGCCGCCACCGGCGCGCACATCGAAGTCGACAAGCAAAGCAAGGGACAGGGCGAACGCATCATCACCATAAAGTAAGCTATCATGATAACTCATTTATTAATTGAATAAGTCCTAATTTTTTCACCAATAGGTCGCGACGCCGACTATTTCATCAGATGAATAAAGCAGGCGCGAAAGGTTGCATGCCGTTCTGAGGCCTTACCATGAGCTCTTATAGCGATTCAGTTCAAAATCTATGCAGTAAAAAATATCTGTTCCGTGATGTCCGCAGCTATATTTAAAGGCACAGTAGCAGAGAAGGTCTATAGACTTCTGCGATTAAATTTATTCAATGATGGGGGATGTCAACGACGAACCGATATTTTGTACTGAATCGCTATATGAGCTCATGTTAAGGCCTCTGTGTACCTAGACAGCGTCCATTCGGAAGCGTAAAGCAAAGGCGCTAACTTAAGTATAGCGACTGACATAGGTCTTTCACCATCCCTGTATTATTGTACAAGCCCCCTGTTGATAGCACCGCTTTCGCTTGGGCGTACGATTGTCTACGTACGTTGGTGGGTCATCGACCAGCTAATGCGTCTCTTAAGTGTGTCAGAACGAGATAGAGGTATTTTCAAGGATATTGCATACTAACTACTTTGAAACTGGATGGTGCATTTGCTGTCTGGGGTAAGGTAATGGTGAGGGTGTGTTTTTTTTTGTCTCTTTCTAATAAGATAAATTAGAACGAGAGATTTTGTAATTCGACATGGTTAGTGACTACAAGTAAATATTCTGGTTCGGTTGCAGTTCTGTAGCCTGAGCTATTCTTCTATGATAAATCCATGGGTAGTAAATACTATCTACCCAACGAATCGAGTGGATACATGTACTGTTGTTGTAAATAGTCTCAGCATTGTTAACTTTACTAAATAGTTGTATTTGCAGGGGTTCGGCAGAGGCGACGAAGCAGGCGGCGTCTCTGATCGCGGCGATGATCCGCGATCCCGAGGCGGACATCGCACAGCTGCTGCCGCGAGCCAAGCCGCCGCCGCCCCAGCCGCCGCAACCGCTGCCCAAACCGGCGAAACAGCCCGTGCCTAAGGTTCACCATACATACATAAACTTACACATGCACCCCCAGTCACCTACACACCCGCATTCACTCATTCCCACATCCCCATTTTTTTTTGACTACTTGGCAAGCAAACAAGCATACTGCCCGCATGATGGAAAGTAGTTACCGTAGCCTATGAACACCTGACACACCAGAGGCATAAAACGCGCGCTGCTGACCCTGAGACATAAAGATGAAAAGTCTCATGTGCCTGTAATTTCACCGGCACCCGTACCCTTCAAGCCGAAACACAGCAATGCAAACACTACTGTTTGGCGGCAGAAATAGTACGGTGGTAGTACTTCCCCGGACGAACTCTTTCACAAGAAATTCTACTAACGGTAATCCCCATCATTTTCCTCACATATGAAAGAAAGAAAAAGCATTTATTTTTTTGATGCAGATCATAAAAAAGACACGGGAAAATACAAAAGACACACACACAAACAACAAAGATTAACAAAGAAAATTAAAACTAAACAGAAGACAAGAATTACTTGTGTTATATTATAATAATGTGCCTCTCAGTACATATTTTTTTTGGAGTGTACTTCTTGTTGATTGTAATATTAATATTTTAATCTGTTTTAGCAGCAGACTGTGAGCACCGTGACGCCTCTGGCTGTGAGCGTGCGAGCCGCCGTGTCCGCGCGCACAGCGTCCAAGAGCGCGCACGCCGCCACGCCCCGCCCCGCCAGCCGCCTCACCGCTTCGCATCGTAAGTAGCATTCATAATTAGCCATTTGTTCCACTGCGGGTGTCAAAAGAAATCAGCTTAGATTCTATGGTGATCCTTGTTTGTTTTAGACATGAATGCAAAGTTTAGACATTTACTTACGTACGTTATATTAACGGGTTATACTAATATGGTTAAAAGTAAAACTGTACTAACTGGTATCTGAGGCCTTACCATGAGCTCTTATAGCGATTCAGTTCAAAAACTATTCAGTATAAAATATCGGTTCCGTGATGTCCGCAGCTATTTTTAAAGGCACAGTAGCAGAAGATCGAACCGAAGATGACGAATGTCAACGACGAACCGATATTTTGTACTGAATAAGATAAGATAATATTTTATTTGTAACTCTAACACAAAACATGATATAAAATTGAAGATAAAAAAAATAAAAAATAGTAGAATAGTTTTTGAACTGAATCGCTATAAGAGCTCATGGTAAGCCTCTGGTTATGGTGACGATTTATGGTTTACATGGTACATGTAATTGTAATTGTAATTTGCAAATAAATAATTGCTGTGTTCGGTGAAAACCTGAACAATTTGATTTTATAATGGACAAATTACTGGTCACTTTATTGTTAAGTGACCAGTGATGGTGAAGTTCTACTTATTCGAGTTCATGTAATCACCAATAGTAAAATGATTAAATTTTCACCACTGGTGGTGATATGGGAGTACTATCATAATATCATAGTGTGAGGTCAGCATTTGATCTAATTAAAGGTGTGACGAAAGAGTTCACCAATTTTTTAATAAATCGTCAGTTAAAGAACTTATTTGTTTTAAAGAATCAAACACGGCTCTAATTTTACTGATCTGTTTCTGAGACGGTGATAAGCCGAAGGTTAGTCTCATTAGTACTGAACGCAGTTTCCTGCCCATTGTACATAAGACTTTTTTATTGGCGTTTTGTGGCTATAATGTCACTGCGGCCATGTTATAGCCAAGTTGTTACATATCACCCCTGTTATATAAACCTACAGCTGTTAGGAACTGTAGGATTTTGGTAGCTCCATAAGACTTGCCTATAAAGGCTGATTTACACATTGATTAGCGCGAGTGCAGGTGTTTAGCGCAGGTGCTTAGTGATTAGTAAAATACACGTGTGGACAGCAACTGATTAGTGCGAGTGATTAGTAATCAGCGTAGTAAAGTGAATAGAAGCGAGTTCTATTTTTGTGCGAGTACCCCCGTCCCGCGCGCCCTTCCTTCCCCCTGACTCGCAGCTTGCCTGGTACTAAACACGTTTGGACATGCTTGTTTAGTGATCAGTGTTTAGCATTGTTGCGCGGACGACGCTCGCTGAGCATTGTAAGTGAATTTACTAATCGCAGGAGCTAAACAGTATTGGACACAACTAAGCACTAAGCACTAGCACTCGCACTCGCAATCAAGCATACTCGCACTCGCACTAATCAATGTGTAAACCAGCCTTAACCAACATCTTTCACATACAGCAGCAACACCAGTGGAGAAGCGAGCTGCCTCATCCGCACCTACAGTTGTACCAAACAGTGCGTCAGTGGTGGGCGCCGTTAGCAAGAGCGGCGTGTCATACACGGGCGCCATCGTAGGCGCGCGCTCTCACACTTTCGCGGCTAAGCTCACAGCTTCGTCTGCGACAGTGCCGCCCCCGCCCCCGCCGCCCGCCGATAAACCCCGGACCGTGCAGGTGTGTACACCACTAAATTCCCTATGTCGTGTGTATCAAGAACTAAAGTAACATGTGTACCATGGTACCGCAACACCTAAGACCACTAGATGGAGAGAGACTCTCCATTGCCGTTCTCTGCACCTACACACTAGCAGAGCATATCGATATCTGCCTCGTGTGCTAGTCTTTGAATGTGAATGTAGAATGTGTAATTGTTGTAGAAGGATGCTGCTGTTGAGTCATGCGTTATATGCACCACGTTCCAAGGGTGTATACGCCGTTATCATTTCGACCGTACAGTGAGGAAAGCACGAATATCTAACGTTATCATTATATCTTTGACGTAATTTCAAGCCACTCCGATATCATATTTGACACTTAAGATCGTCTCGCTAGTGACTCGTTAACTTCAGAAATTCGTGCTAGGGTCTGGTACCAAATCTACTTTAAATTCACGGCGAGATATAACGGTCTCTGTGACCATGGTAGTTAGCGACTACTTTTAACGTTTTTCTTCGGCCTTTGAGTACAAATTAATGTGTTTTCCCAGCCTCTTACTAGCACCGTATCGGCGGTGTCGCCAGTGGCGCGCGAGCCGTCCCCCTCGCCCGCTCCGCAGCCCGATGAGCCCGAGGCCAAGCACCGCCTGCCCGAGCGGAACCTACAGGTACAGGACACTTCAGAGCATAAAAGGAGCCCTTCCGAGGGGCACAATTTTAATTGATAGAAAAATCTTTTAAATAAAAAGCAAAACAAAGAAATATATTTACGTACAGTTTAATCCTTTCACTGGAACATTTATTTTCAATTAGGTATAAGTATTTGGTTTTACATACAATTATATTCCTATACTAATGTTTGATATAAAACTTTCAGCTAAGTCCAGACAATACCAGCTCATGGAACCCAAGTGAAGAAAGCGCCGCCAACCCAAACACCGCGCTGCACATCAATACTACGCCGCAGGTATAAATCGAATGCTAATTTAATTAAAATATTTTTAATCAAAAATATAACAAAAAAATGATTTTAGCATAAGAATAAATAGTTATTACCTACTTGTTCTAGTAAAATTCATCTTGAAATATCGAAGGGTTCCTGAGTTGTCATTCAAAACGTGTGCTAATGTGTATATAATGTGTGTTAGTAGATGTTTTTTTTCCTTATCTTGTTTCACTCTTACAGAAACAATGAAAAAATATTATTTAACTCTTAGAATCTGTAGATACTGAGTTATCTGAGGATGATTTTGTTGTGCAAAACCGACTAGTGCTTCCTTAAAGCGATCCTTGTTTTTTTTTTTAAATTAGTTTATTTTTATTTTATTTTTACTTATTTGGAAAACAAACAGCGTATGAACAAGAATGGTAACAGTCAATATAGAAACGCATTTGCTAAACAGTTTTCACTTATAGTTCTATAAAATAAAGTTATCCTAAATAAGGTGATAACAATAAGTACCTTCACAATAGTGTTATTATACCTACTGTGTTAAAATTAATAACAAAAAAGAAAACAGATTTTGTAGTACAAAAACTCATACATATAGCAATAAACAAAAAAAACCATTAAGTTATTCAAAGAATTTTTTTTGCTACTAGTCTTTTAAAAAAGTCATGTCTTGCCACAAATAGATCAATAAATTACTTGTGTCTGACTCATCTTTTCTGTGATCTTACAGTCGAGCAGCAGTAGCGGCAGCGGCGGCGCTCAGGAGTACTCTCTATTCAAGGACCTGTCGGCCGGGTCCGCATCCATGTGGGGTGCGGGCGACGCGCACCACAATGTCGAACTACCACCGCCACAGGTGCCACCCACTATTACTATACCAACAACTAACAACGAAGAAGTCGGTGAATGGAGGCGGCTCAAGACCGTTCGACGTGGCACTCTATGGGTGAGGCCTACGATGATGATGATAACATCAGAATCACGGACATAGCTCTCGGAATTAATTTGGCGGCATTCATCATCATTAGCCAGTAAATGTCCACTGCTGGCCTCCTCCATAGAATTTGTCATAATCACCACGCACGTGGATTGGTGTGTGTGATGGATGCTGCTGCCCATCCCCTGGTGTAATCTCTCAGTCGGCTTGTACGACATCAACGGGAGGAGACAGAGTATATTCTTAAGTCGGAAAAAACAAACCAATATCGTAGGCAAAGACATGCCGGCTATGTAGCTCGCAGAAGCAACCGTTGGCGAGTTTGAGTGGCGACAAAGAATCGGATTACTCTATGTAGGACGGCTTCCGATGGAATTATGACATTTTAACGGTAGCAAGAAGCCAATTGATGGAGCCGACTCAAGAACGATCAACGTGGCATTTTATGGGCATTCACTTTTTGTGACCTATGTCCAGGAGTTGGGGAATAAAGGTTCTCGAGTGGCGACCGCAAACCGGACAACGTGGTAGAGGCAGGTCTTCCATTCCATGGACTAAAGACATTATTAACGTCGCAGGAAGTCTGTGGATGGAGGTGGCCACGACAGTTTTCTAGGGTGGAAGCCTATGACCAGTAGTGGACATTTATAGACTGATGATGATAATGTCCAGATGATGAGATGGTATGGATGATCACCGACTGATGATGGAGATGACTGTTATTGTAGTCTCCGCAGGTGAATGCCGAGGTACCACCTCGCGTTAAAGAAGCGTGGCGGTTCATTCAATTATCCATTTTCATTAGCTGCCATGTGTCTTCGAGCCACGGAGGCTAATTTGGCTTTACCATTCCTAGGGTCTTAATATAACACCCCAACAGTAACATACATAGCTCTGATCCAACAGGATTCCCTGTGTTGTGTGTATCAGGAACTACGAGTACCATTGTACCACAACACCCAGACCAGGAACAAATATTTGCAGATCATGCAAACATTTGTCCCGCAGCGGGAATCGAACCCGCAACCTCTTGCATCTCAGCTGTCTTGTTAATGTTATAGTGTTTACTCGTTATGATCATCATGTTCAATGGGTCGTGTGTGTCTGCAGGTGGACGCCAGCAAGGCGCCTGGCTACAGAGGCGCTGGAGGCGGCGGCGGTTGCTCGCCGTGCTCGCGCACCTCGTCGCATGGCTCGACGCCGCCGCCCGCCTACGCGCCGCACCACGCGCCGCCGCCCAACTACCATCAGCCGCTGCCAATAGGTACGTAACACGACCCGTGTGCTGAGGCCCAAGCCCAAATATCTAAAGTCGCTAGCGAGATGATCGTGTATTCAATATTAACCAATCAAATAACAAAGATTTCAAATTACTTATGGTGGCACTTCACTTGGTGTATATTCGCAAATGTTTGCGTTATTTTGCCATGGTAAAATCCACCATGAGTGTATCGGTACATAATCTTGTTTTCCTTGGCAAAATAACGCAAACATTTGGCGAATATACACCAAGTGAAGTGCCACTATCTGATGTCATTGGCCAATATTTGACATTTGCAATGGTCTCGGTATCGTTAATTGTTGGTGCTAACTCCTCTAACGTGCTGAGGCCAAACTTTAAGTAATAATTTAACAACTGACATGGACGTTTGGTGTAGTACATCTGGGACGGAGGGGTGTAAAATGCATTTTGTTTGCAGAGAGCTGAGTCTAATGTCCTTATTCATAATCATTTTTTAAACTTATTTTAGTTAAATTATCTTTTGTTTTGTTCTCTCTGATGTAAAATGTCATGCGTCAAAACAAGACAAAAGCTATTTTAACTAAAATAATTTTAAAAAATGATTATGTATAAGGTGGTAAGCTTTTAGCACACAATTGACACGGATGTATGGTGTAGTGTAACAAGGTTTTTTTATGGCGACACCGATGAGTACACTCTGTGAACCTCATTTTCCATACAAAAATCCGTGTTACACTACACCATACGTCCGTGTCAATTGCTTGTTAAAACTCAGACTTCGGTCTCAAGACACTGATGAGCGCCCCTAGGCCCTAGCGTACTCGTATGTGTACTTAAATTTTCATACAGTATAATAAGTCACACTACACCATAAAACACGGATCTCTGGTACGTAGGGCTCTGAGGCCCAATTCTCTCTCGTTTCAGTCGCACTGTCTCGTATAGCAACTCACTTAATCTTCGCATGTATGCGCGAAGATTAAGTAATAGGTACTATATAGGTGACAGCTGACAGTGCGACTGAGACGAGATTATACTGCAAATTGAATGTTTTTAAATTAGAGAATTGGGCCTCTGATATGTGTAACATATCTGAAATATGGAGGTTACATTCATTTTTAACCGACTTCACAAAAAGGAGGAGGTTCTCAATTCGGCTGTATTTTTTTTTAATGTTTGTTACCTCATTTCTCTGGCGTTTATGAACCGATTTGGAAAAATCTTTTTTTTTTATTTGAACTTTGACTTCCAGATTGGTCCCATTTTTTTCAGAATACAGTTCTGATGATGGAATCCATGAGGAATTGAGGGAACTCCTCAAATATTTTAGGCATACATATGGCGATTTTGATATTTTCAACAACTAACCAAGCATTTGCATTCAGAAAGTATCATAATCCTTTCACCACTATGGTTCTTTCATCATTTTTTTTTTCATCCAAATATTTAGTCGAATACAATGGCGGAAGTCGGTTTTTTAAATGAAAAGTTATGTTCTCTACAGATGCACTAAGAAAATAATTTCTGAAATTAACCCAGTGCAGCGGTGTTGAAGTTTGTATGGAAAAACTTCACGCGGATGAATTCGCGGGCGCGTTCCACTAGTCTTTACGTGTAATCCTAAAAGTTTTCTAATCACACCTTTACCTTATTTCCACAGGCAATAACGTGAACTCCATGGACATGAGCGGTCTAAGGAATGGACCTATGTATCAAGACAACTCCCGGAACGGACACAACATGATGGTGAGCTTTAGACCACCCAATTTAGGATCTAAAATATGAATAGCCACAGGACGGTTGTTCTGATAAATAAGGCGTGCTCGGTTTTTGGATCGAACTGGGTCGGCTATTTGCCCGACCGATCCCTAGTTGTAAACAATCTTGTGAGCAATAAATGAATTACCATGAAATAATGATATTTTACACAACAATGGCACTAATGTCCATATGTTTACTCTAAAGCTCACTAACGAAACATACATTTAGAACAAAATAATGAAGCAAAACTACAATTTAAATGTAAACTGTTGAAGCACTTGTGTAAAGTTAGTCCAGGCCGATGCTGGTTTTGCCTCGTAGCACAATGCACAATATTACACTCAGGCATTGTGAAATGCAACTTGTGTAGTAAAAAATATAGGTATTTGCTATTAAATAGTGAAACTTTACGAAAACACAAAAAGTAAACAAAACTTTGAATGAAGTGGAATGAAGGCAATCAAAGGTCACAGAGTATTGAATGAATGTTGAATGGCATGCTAATGGTGGGCAATTTTCATACAAAATAAATGTTACTGCCGCTCCATTTTGTTCCACTCACTCGCGCATACTAAGTCTGCTAATCAGTGCGGGCTGGCACGCGGCGGCGCGTAGGCTGTGCACGCTGCTACCACAGTATGTTATTTATGCAATACCCTACCCCTCTTTTTCAAAAACAATATTTAAACTTTTGATAGCTAAAAATAGCTTTTGTCTTGTTTTGGCTTATATAATTTTACATCGCATGAAGGTTAGCCTGCGACGCAGGAGGTTGCGGGTTCGATTCCCGCCTCGGAACAAATATTTGTACGATCTGCAGATAATTGTTCCGGGTGTTCTGTGTATTTTCTATGTACTTATAATAAAAAATATCTATCTATCTAGGTATTGTATTAAGTATATCAGTTATCTAGTACCCATGACACAAGCTTTGCTTAGCTTGGGGCTAGATAATGTTGTGTGAAATGTCTAGCATTATTTATTTATTTATCAGAGAGAACAAAACAGAAGCTATTTAGCTATCATAAAATAGGTTAATCTATTATCTATAAAATAAACTATTTTATTTTTTTATCTATCTATCCCCAAGCTAAGCAAAGCTTGTGTCATGGCTATTATCTATAAAATAGGTTTAAAAAATTGATTATGAGTAAGGGGGTATAGTATGTTTGGTATCACGATAGTCTAGTGTAATAAACGCGACTTGGTTACAGATGTCAGGCGCAGTCAGCATGTCCAGCGCGTCGCTCGGGCTCGGCTATGGCGTGAGCGTGGAGTCCGTGTCTCGGCTCAACCCGCGCGCGCCCGACTTCGCGCAGCGACACCCGCTAATGCAGCACAAACACAACCAGCAGGTAGGCAACAACATCCACCTGACCACCCAACACGGGTACTGGGATCACCAATACGCCTGCCAAGCGTGGTGATTGTGGTAGTTCCCCATTGTTTTTTTATGGGGGAGGCCTCGTCGAGCAGTCAGCGTCTAAGGCACTTGTCCCACCGCCGGCGACGAGCGATAAACGAGTAGAATTTGTACGTAGAACGAGTAGCCCAGCGATGAACTATAAATATAATCTCTCTCTCTTTTATTTACACGGGAGCGATTATCTTTTGTTCGTTTCTTGGGCGAGAAAATCGCCGAAAGCTCATCGCTTACTCGCCGGCGGTGGGACAAGTGCCTCAAGGGTCTAATGATGATGGTGATACACATCATCCAAGCTCACTATGAATCTCTGGTTCTTCATTTTTTTTTTCAATCATCTTTTAATGTCTTATTGTGTCGTGGTCTGTCCGGCCTGTTTATTCATAAGCCAGACATACCACCATTCCTCTCCTCCCGTGGATGTAAAAGCCGACTAAGGAATTACACCAGGGGATAGCAGCAGAAACACATGAGAACTCAAAACCAATGCTGCAGTCACCAATTCGCCTGCCACAAGCATTGTGATTATGGCAAATCCCTCCATTGCATTCTATGGGGTACAAACTCTCACAAGAAGTTTTACTACAATTGTGCGAACTGTTGCCATTTCACTGTATCGAAAGCCTTCTTTATATTGATGTATTTTCAGATGTTCTCCGGCACCAACAACTCTGCGAATTTGAGCAATCTGCTTATGTCATCATACCAGCAGCAACCCATGAGCCAGTCGCCCAAACCCATGGCGCACACGCCGCAACCGCACCATCCTTATCAGGTGACACTTTTCAAAGATTTGTTTCCTTAAATCCTTAGAACCAACATCTTTACTCTGACTAACATACTAGAATTTTTACTTTTATCTTTATTTCTTTCAAAGTAAGTTAGTTATTTTAAAGAGAGTTACTCAACAATACGGAATATCAACTTAGATGCGCCATTATGTACTAAATTGCTTTTGAATTGAATTGCAATAACGACGACGCGTCATGATATAGAAGCAGTGTGGTAATATAAATAAATAAATAAAAATAAATGCTGGACATTTCACACAACATTATCCAGCCCCAAGCTAAGCAGAGCTTGTGTTATGGCTTGTGTTTGTGTTGTGTATGTATGGGATATACTTAATACAATACATTACATAGATAGATATTTTTTTTATTATACATAGAAAAATACCCAGAACACCCTGAACAAATATCTGCAGATCGTACAAATATTTGGTCCGTGGCGGCAATCGAACCCGCAACCTCCTGCGTCGCAGGCGAACCTTCGCCCGCCGCGCCACAGAGGTCGTCTTATGGATATGATTTGTGTTATTTCAGTCTCTGCTGGAGCGGGGCGGTGTCGGCTCAGTAGGGTCCGTAGGGGGCGGCTGGGGGGAGGAGGAGGAGCGCAAGCCCCGCCCCATCGGCACGGAGCGTGCATGGACGCGCGCCGCCGCTGACCACCTGCACCACCTACCTCATCTCGACCACGAGCGGTACCAGGTACGTAGGCGGAGAAAGGGTACCAAATGGTATGTTCCAGGGATGTTACGGAGCTCCGACTCCGATTCCGATATGTCGGAACTTCCGGTTGATACTTCACCGCCGGTTCCGAAACTTTCAATGGGAGGTTGTGACTGATTATTATAATGTTCGTACTATTTTATTTCATGAGGTCTGCCCTTGTCTCAATCTATCTACCACCACCATCGACTCCGCCTCCACTTCCGGTTCCGATTCCGATAAACCAAATTTTACAACTCCGACTTCGGTTCCGTTAAACCACCTCCATAACATCCCTGGTATGTTCCGTGCTGGTATCTAACTCGGTGAATGTTTGCAGGGTATGAGTGGTATGGGCGGCGGTCTTGAGAGCGGCTACGGAGGTGCGGCAGGCGTGGGCTCGGGCGCCACGGCGGCCGCCATCTCGCTGATGCACGCGCTGCCGCTGCAGTACCTGCCGCCGTGCGCTGCGCCCGCGCCGCCGCCGGACCACCTGCCGCACTGGGACCCAGCGCACCACCACCATGCCACACCTGACAAACAGGTAATAACTCCTTACAGATCATTTTATACTTGACATGGGAGTGCAGCGTGTTTGTATAGAAAAAACTCCATAGCCAGATATAGCAAGTGGCTTCGCGTAATTAAGACTCGCTTATGGCAAAGGCCCCCCCCCCTGCATTCTATAGGGGGAGGCTTCGTCTAACAGTGGACGTCTAAAGGCTGCTGTTGATTCAATATTGTAAAGCGATGTTATTCAATTCGGTCAAAGATACTTTCAATCTATTCGTTGCATTCAGTGTATTCATTGAAATCACAAGGATCATTTTGAATCGTCTTATAAACTAAAAATCACTTATGTTACAAAGTGACCAAGCCTAGAAGAATCAGGCAACAAGCACGGCTTGGCTTACTTTGATAATCCGTCTTACCACTAGGTGGGTGGATATGAGCTAATGCTTATAAAATTTACATTTTTGTTTTTGTTTCAGACTTGGAACAAGTGGACTCACTAGAGAGTAGAGCCGGCGGCGCCTTGACACTGCCCCCTTGCCGCCGCTCTTCTCCCCTCCGCCCGAGGACTGTTACTGTCATACCCTTGGAATCGGTGTAGATATTACTGACAAAGATTATATTATACAGATTTATCTATATACATAGAGAAAGTTGTCCTATTGCGAAGAGAACTACTTATACTGTACGACCGACTGAAGTGAGCGTTGCGATTGATTGCAGTCGCGAGGAGAGCCGGTCGTAGGGCCGGCCGCCAGTCGCTCCACGGACTAGGGCGCGGTGTCGTTGATTGTAGATATGCGATACGCGTACGAGTAACGAATGTAATAATAGGTCGCTTGGAATGTGATTCCGAAGTGCCGCTGAGTGTTTTCCGTTGCCTTGAGCGGCCGCCGCGCGTCCGCTGCCATCTTATATACATATTTTACACTCTATAATATGGCATAATACGATATTAGTTTCGATTTATTGATACGCTCGCTGACCGAGATGGAATATAAACGTGTATTAATAAAAATTTGCTTGTACATGAAGATTAAATATCATATATTGATGCACTGTATCCACTGGTGTTTTTAATAATACCAACCTGTTTTCAATAATTCATTTTTTTATTAGTTTTATTTGGGTAATGTGTATATTCATAAGTAAATTATTGAGGACTTTCTGTCTCGAATATAATTAAAGGCAGGATAAGCGGTAAGTTCTAGGCAAATAAACCGTTGTCAAAATAATTTGCGTGTGTTCTTGAATAGGGCCTTATGACAAGACACATTCATGCAGCAACTCCTTTTACATTGAATGTAAATAAATGCATAAATATTAATGAATTCAAAAGTTTTTTATTAGAAAAATAACAATGAAGAGATTCTAACTTATTTACATAATCACAATATACGTACTAAAATAAAAATATTATTACAAAAAGAGAAAATTGTGATAAAACACAAAACAATTACTATAAAAATATAATAGATAATATAATAAATAAATATAATAGAAACAAATTTAAATGCATTATATTGCATATACGTTATTGTACGTTTATAGAACTAGGATTTGGAATTACTATGCTTGAATTCGAAGCACATGGTATCTGGCTGCCCGATCCGGCCTATGACAGTAATCTTCAATGACAGCTAGAAGTTCTACAATCTACACGATGGAACTAATCTGCGCTATCAATTGCGCGCGACAAACCCAAACATTGACCCGCGCGTAACGGAGTGGTTTGCCTCGCGAGCCAAAGCGAACGTTGCCTCGGGCCGAGCCGATATCGGGCAGGTTTAGTAAGTAACTAAAACAATTTTCTTTAATAAAACACAGTAAAAAACAATGAATATTGTATATTACTGTGTTTTACTAGAGAAAATTGTTACTTACCACATCGAAATGAAAAACTAACGAATCCGATCGGAAACCCTTCCGAACGTTTTAGAATGCATATATAAATTCAGAGATTTGTCGCGATGAAACTGGCGCGCACGGCGCACGGATTTATATTCCCTACTCATAAACAACCTTATTTCCCCGCAAGCAAGGTCGAACTTGCTTTTCCCTAGCTGCTGGGAAATGCGGCAGCTTTTATAGCAGGTTACTTAATGTTATTGTGTATGTAGATAATACTTCTAGCTTCTATATCTGATCAAAGACAAGATGTTAGCAAATATCTCTTAGGCCAGTTCTCTAACTAAAATAATAGCTAGTTTGGCACATAATTAGAGTTCCGTGTGGCGTTCAAGAATCCGCCCTTCGAGGTCTGCGTGCATCTTCTCGACCTTCCGGGAGTGTTTCTTGATCATCTGCTCTTGTTCTTCGAAATGGTTCATTTTGTCGCCGGCTGCCGCGATCTAAACAATACATTATAATTTGTTATGGTTTGTATTTCTTAACCCCGTACCGTGTAACTATGGGTACACATTTTTGGTAAAATTAATCTTTTAATGAAAAGAGTATTCAGAACCCCGAGCTGATCAAAATGAGCCTGAACACTACCAGTCTGCTGTTATCTATTTAGTAGTACCATTGTCCACCTTCCGTCTCCATAATAAAATCAGCTCGCTATCACCATAATATATTGTCATCAGAACTTGAAAGGTACCATAAAACCGGGTAACTTTGGCCCAAGTTTGAACTTTCCGCCCTGCGGTGTGAGCTTAATTTCTGCTAATAGTTTCTACTTAAATTGACAGATGGCAGGTCCTGTGCTCGTCCCGGAATGATCTCACACAAATCTGGACAAATTCGTATGAAATAATTGGGCCAAAGTTATCTCTTAGGGTTAAAGTAACCCGGTTTTACGGTATGCAAAATTTTAACACAATCTGTTAAAGGGACCTGCGTCAAATTAGCCCCCTAAGATAATAAAAAAAAAAACAAAAAACTAAAAAAATGACCTTAGTATGGTGTTTGTCTCTATTGCTTACATGGTCTGCATGCAAGTGACGCAGCTTCAGCAGTCGCGACTCGTAGTGTTGCAATTCAACCTGAAAACGGATTAACTCAATTACAAATGCCTTTCAGTTTCAAGAAGCGCTGCTCTAGACAACTTATACTATAAATTCTCTAAGCAACTTACCTTCGAAAACGAAAACAGACGCCCTTAGCGGAGGCATAACGACCTCCGTGGCGCGGCGGGCTAGTAACTTGCTGAGAAGTAAGGTTGCGGGTTCGATTGCTGCAGAAGAAATGTTTGCGTAATCTGCAAATATTTCTTCTGGGTCTGGGCGTTGTAGTAATATGGTACTCGTAGTTCCTGATACCCACAACACAGGGAATCCGAGTGTGGGATCAAGGACTATGTATGTAACTGTATTATGTTAGCAAATGCCATCATCATCAACCTGTAGAAGCCCACTGCTGGACATAGGGCTCCCTCGTAGAATGACACAACGATCGATCTTGATCCGCCTCCATCCACGCTTAATATTGTCGGTATATTGAGGGTCTTTTCTACACTGTGTCATCTGGTTAGGCCACTCGATAACCTTTTGTCCCCAACGGTTCTCACTACTGCATAAACATGCAACGTTCATTTTGCAATTTTGATTACCACCGACCTAGAGAGGCTGAACCATGTATGGATAACTAATTGAATGATCTCAGAGGCCCAATTCTCTAAATTATTTGAACACTGAAAGTTAACCGAATCGAGACGGAATTATGAATTGACAGAAAGTTGGTATTCTGCTCCCTTATAAATAACAATTTAGTATACTTTCAATCCACGGTGACTACCATTAGAGAACGATAGTTATATATATAATTGCAAAGAGTTAAGAGAGACTCCATCTACAATGCTAAAATTATCGAAAAAACTTTGAATCGTTCAAGTTTCGGTCACATTTTGATAAAATCACATTAGTGTTCTATTTTATGTTTAGAGAATACCAAATCTGACATTTAAGACATCGACACAAGATCGAAACATGATCCAAACTCTATTTTAACTATTTTTAAGTTAGAGAATTGGGCCTCCTGTTTGTAAACATACCTTCAATGAAGCCAGCTCATCAATAGTGAAGTTAGCGGCAGCCGCCATTCGCCACAACCCTTGCACCTTGGGCTCAATGAATTCCTTGTTATTTGGACCTGGACAAAGAACAATTTTTACAAAAAAAATTGCATCCTGAAACCTCCTCCAGATATATCTCAGGATATCCTAATAATAAAAGTTGTGATGCTAGTAATGTATGCCACCTCTGAATACCACTACCACAGGATAGGAATTATATTTGGAAAGTGAAGTACATAATTTGTTTAGTAGCCTAGCTACTTTTCTAAACCACCGAAAACGTCAAAAATCGTGCTCGTTTTCGATTGCCTCATATCTAGAACAATTTAAATAGACTAGTTAAACCGGGTCCGCTGCACCGATTTTCTAACAAAACATGTTAGTATAATCATGTTCTAATAACATATAAGCAAAACAGTCAGTCCGCCTCACAGGCGACAGGATAACCCTGAGACATAAAGACGAAGTCTCATGTGCCTGTAATTACACCGGCACCCGAACCTTTCAAACCGAAACACAGCAATGCGAGCACTGCTGCTTCGCGGCAGAAATAGGTACGGTGGTAGTACTTCCCCGGACCAACTCTTCCGCATGAAGTTCTACTACTAACAAGTTTCATACCTCGAGCAGTCATCCTCTGCAGCTTGTCATAACTGTCTCTCAGGCCTCTGTGTTTGTCCCTCACCAAGTTGGCTTTGTCTATGAAGTCCTTTGATATCTCATTAGACTCTGCATTGAGTTCATTGAACTTTTCCATTTCATCTTCATTTAGTGCATCTAAAAATAAACCAAGTGATAATAGGTTAAGCAATGCTACATCACATACCTCAATCATTTTTAGTGGTACCGTACCCACCCAAAGGGTGACATGACAACAGGACCCTATTACTAAGCCTACGCCATCTGTCTGTCTTGTATTCTGTCAGAGGGGTGTAAAGTGGGGGTTATTAGACCAATTAAACACGCAACCGCTTTCAGTAAAAGTCGTGTATTCTCAGGTATTAGTAATACATTGCGGTAAAAGTACTTAGATCATCGTTTGTTATAAAGGAGCATACACACTACAATGTTAAGTAGTAAACACATTGGTATATATTACACACTTCAGGGGTACATGTTTTTTTAATTTGGATATAATTCCGTGTTGTGTGCCATGGTAGTCTCTGCCTAAGAATAGGACTCCCCTGACTTTTCCTGTCGATATCATAATGGGCGACTAAGGGATTACACCAGGGGATGGGCAGCAGCATCTACCTGAGTACTCAACATCAATACTGTGATCACCAGAGGCCCAATTCACTAACTTAAAAATAGTTAAAATAGAGTTTGGATCATGTTTCGATGTCTTAAATGTCAGAAATGGTATTCTCTAAGCATAAAATACAACACTGTAATGTGATTATATCGAAATGTGACCGAAACTTGAATGATTCAAAGTTTTTTTGATAATTTTAGCATTGTAGACGGAGTCTCTCTTAACTCTTTTCGATTATATATATAACTATCCTACTCTAATGGTAGTCACCGTGAATTTAAAGTAGACTAAATTGTTATTTATAAGTGAGCAGAATACCAACTTTCTGTCAATTCATAATTCAGTCTCGATTCGGTTAACTTTCAGTGTAGTTTTAAAATAATTTAGAGAATTGGGCCTCAGTCTGCCTGCCAAGTGTGGTGATTATGTCAATTCTCTCCATCGTTTTTCATGGGGGAGGCTTCGTCCAGCAGTGGATATCTAAAGGCTGATAATGATACTCAATTAAGCTTATAAATAGAAACAAAGCTCAATAATTTTTGATTGCTCTGATCTAGAAGGCCAAATTAATTTTAGAATACACTGCAATGGAAAAAATTGTGATGTCATGCTATTTACTGCACAATCAAATGAAATAGTGGGATTACATCTACCAAACATAATTACTTAAACAATTTGAACCAAATAGCTAATAACAGAGAGCAATTTTGAAGGAGTCTAATCTTGCCAACTAGACACTTAAGAGATAATAAAATAATCAGTATTATTGAAGTCATTAATTAATAACTTTGATAACTTTAAACATAAGGGAACTTAGGGGAAGGGTGGGGAATATGCATTGCCACCTGCTATGGAAATTGTATAACTTACGGTGTGGGGAATTATGATTAAAGATTACTATGGTTATCCTTTTGAGTAAGATTTTGAAACATGAAATCGGGATAGTTTAGGTCAAGATGTTACTACTATTATAGATAGATATTAGATTTAAAGGTAGCAGTCGGTTCTTAACCGCGACCAGCGACCGCGAATGTGTCGCGCGACACACTGCTTAGTATGGATTTATATGGAGTACATTCGGTTCTTGGCGGTCGCGACGCGCGACCGGTGGGCGTGGCTAGAGTAGCGTGGCGACCGCGGTCGCTGGTCGCGGTCGCCAAGAACCGCTAACTTTAGATTGACAAAATGATCCCCATTCATTGTTCCCAATGCCATTTGCATCGGCAATTCAGCAGCAGTGTAAGTGCACTTACTTTTATATCCATCATCGGCCTTGTCCATGTCAGTGAGTATGTCATAGTACTGGTCAATCTTGTCCTGATGATGTGTGAACTCCTCCTTGAGAGCGGAGAGCTCTTCGCTGGTGAACCCGGATGTCTCCGCCTTGCTCCATAGCATGTTCAGTTTCTTGTCTTTGAAAATGCTTTTATTGATGTGGTCATCTGTAGCAGAGTTGTATGCCTGAAAATATTTGTAGATTTTATTTCATGTGCGCCCATATTAGTTTTTTACAGGGTTTTCGACTTGTTAATAAGTAAGCTGTTTTGCATTGCTACTCTTCTCAAAAACTACTGTATGGATTTGAATGGGGTTTTCACTGATGGATAGCTTGGTCCATGTTAGTATCTAGGGGAGGATTGCAGGTTTGATCACGACTGGTTCAATAATATTTGGGATATAAACTTATCCTGAGTTCGAAAGGATAAAAATATCCCCATGACTGACTTACTGCATGATCCTTATGCCTCGGAGGGGCTTCATCATCAAAATGCTCTCGAAGTCCGTATGAAGACATGATGTTTGTGAGTTTACGGCGGATCTCCGCCTCCCTCAGACCCTCTTTGTCTCCACCGTCACTCTTCAGCCTTTTCAAAATCAACTCCTCTTTGTCTTGGATCATCAAATCACTGTACAGGGATTTCAGTTTAGGCTCCGTCAGACGCTGGAATTAAAGGTTTGTGGTTATTCATTGTGCCACTAGGTCATGGTCACCCTGCCTTAGGTCAATGTAGCCTCATGGTAGCTCTGGAAAGAGCTTTATGGTTGATGGTGAAAGGATTTAGTACGTCTCGCATATAGGCTCCGTCTAATGCATAGCACATGTCATGGTAATTTGGTTGGGTCTAGGGCAAGCCGGTTTCTACAATATGTTTTTAAAACTTTGAGACCAACAATAGAAGTAGTGATTCAATGAGACCTACCGGTGGGAGTGTCTTTTTCTCTGCGAGATTTTATAGTCTTTTTTCCTTAGTGCCTCCCTACCTTAGAATTCTCTAAGCTCCCTACAACCCAACCGGCCTACCTGTTATGCCCCGCCACCGCACCGCGGGCATACTTAAGACTTAAGAGTTGTGTTTAGAAATAGTGTATAACTTACATGCTGTGCTTTTGACCACAATATATTCAATTTGTTCATTCTAAATGGTTTTTCTAGCTTTCTAAAATCAACATCTTTGTTCTTTTTCTCATTGGAGCTGCGGGAGTATTTGTTTTCACAAGATATACTGCTTACAAATAAAACACACACTATTATTTTTAACAAGGAGATATTCATTTTACGTATTACAATACGAATTACGATAGAAATATAACCGCTTCGTTTCCTCTAAAACAATAATTTATTGTATTTTTTACACCGACTGTTCTGTTCTGTCATCATGTGTAACCCGTAGACAGAGAATGTGTGACGATGGTGTGACGGAATGTGACCTACACGTAAACGTACGTTGATGAAATATCTTTAGAGAGAGTGCTGAGTAGGTGTGACATTACATCCTCTTTGGATATGGGAAACGGCATTTGGCCTTGGAGCAACATTTGGCAACCAACCCTGAGAAGTTTTCTGACAGCTAAAAGAAAATAGTTCTAAATCCATGCATAGATGACGCATGTCCAGATTTGGTTCTCTAAATTTTGTCGGTCAGCCCCAACTGTCAGTGTCACTGACTTCAGTCGCTCATGCTCGTACGTGTTCTTTGGTGAAATAACTGCGTAAAAAGTTTTTGTTGAAATTCTGATATTTATTAGTGCTACGTATGCTTCTTTGTTCTCTGCAAAAATAATTTGTTCTCTGTGGTGCTTTTGCAAAATCTTTAGAAGACAGAACCATGTCGAGTCACCGCCGTCTACCGGATTTTTAAGAACTATTTTTTCTTTTTAATTGCCTCCCTGAAAACTTCACAATCGATTAAAAAAAGAAGTTCAAATTGGTTGAATAGATGGCGCTGACTCAACTGTAGATGACAAGATTGACAAAATGTATTATCTGTGGTGTACGCATATAAGCTATCTTACTACTACTTCCTACTACTAATCTGTGGCTATTAGTGTTGGCACTTCTAGAATTTCCAACAGTTTCTACCCTCAAGAATGCGTCAGTTATGATGGGTGGTAAAATAAAATAGTAAATATGGATAATACTCAATTTTTATATACTCCTTTGGTTCCATGAATCACAAATCCGGAAAAACAGAACACTTCTTTACTTCACTACTAAACAACTTATTCCTTCCAAAATCAACGATCTACTGAGCTGTGACCTACCGGTATCGGAGCTACGTAATGTCTCTTCGTTACCCCCTAATCATACTTGGTGATAGTCGGCGATAGCCGCATCACCGGCTACGATTGGTCGAGTTGAATCACTCAGGCAGTCGCTAATAAGGAAGTCAAAACACTGCTATTACATTAAATTATTAACGCAGTGTTTTGTATGGTTTACATAAGCTATGTTATCATAAAATAAATACTATTTTAATACAATTTTTAATAATTGACAACATTAGTCATCATGATGTTTTCGTGCTGCTTCTTGAGGTGCGATAGTGATTTCGTGGTGTTTTTTGTAAGCAAAAATAAATACCACGAAACGTAAATATATCCACGTTGTTGATGTTGACATTAAACTTTATTTTTACACTTGACAGCTACGTAACAGGGCAGCGCCATCTAGTTTCAACACTGAAAGCATGATTTGAAACGCCCGTGAAAACCCCTCATTACTGTCATTATTCTAAGAACCAACCCATGACCATCCCAACTGGAGCGGAAGAAACCTTTTTATTTATAATGAAAATTACTCACTATTAGCGTGCCATTCAAACATTCATTCAATACTCTGTAACCTTTGATTGCCATTTCAAACATTCATTCAAAGTTTTGTTGACTTTTGGTGTTATGAGTGCTGCCAAATACCTCCCCAGTCTAATTTTATTTTCAAAACAAAAATAATTTCATCGATATCGATGTGCGCATGATAGTAAGGTTAACACTATCAGTCGGGCAAATAGCCGACCCAGCCTGACCCAAAAATCGAGCACGCCTTATTTATCAGAACACCCGCCCGTGATCCCACCTCGGACGAAAAATCACCAACCCCATAATATTGGCATCTGCCCCCTAGAAAGGAATTATAAAATACAATAATATAATATTTATATAAAAAAAGTAATACGATTCTACCCTTAAAGAATATAAATTCTATAGTGGTACCAAAGGGGTCCCGTCCCGTGATACTCGGACGAAGTTCGTCCGAGGTCCGTGCCATCTCAGAATAAAGACCGTGCCATGCATGTTCTAGGAGGGATTTGTTTGACTTTCTTAGACCATTTACCGAAAAAAAATAATTTAGATCTTATTAAAAAATAAATTTTAGTTGGTCTTTTTAGGGTTCCGTACCTACCTCAAAAGGTTGAGAGAGGAAATTATTATATATATATATATATATATATAATAATTTATATATATATCATTATAGGAAAAAAACTGGTATCTGTCAGTGACAGACTTTTGTCTTGTTTGGCACATATGCTATAACCCGTTCCGGGACGTATAGCGTAAATAAATAAATTGATTTTAGGGGTTTATTTTGGAGGGAAAAGTAGTTTTTTTTTGTCAAATGCGTCATGGTTACGAATCAAATGAAAAGGTTCAATAAGAGGAATACAAATAAGCATAGCTTAAAAGATACTCAAGAAAATATGCAAAAATCAAGCGTTCTCTCCCCCCATACCAACAAACAAAAATCCCATACAAACATTTTGAAAGAAAATATAGAATCTATGGCTTCACTATAGTTTACAGGATAACTTGAATGAAAGTCTTTAATCCTTAAATTATCACGAGAAATTATTGAAAAATCCATGTGATTCAATGAAATTGATGATGATGATTCAATTCAATTCAATGCTTTTGATTTGATTTGTGTACAAAATGTGTTACTTTATTTCACCGAGGACTGACCTCTGTGGGCGGGCAAAGGTTTGCCTGCGACGCAGTAGGTTGTGGGTTCGATTCCCACCTTGGAACAAATATTTGTACGATCTGCAGATATTTGTTCAGGGTGTTCTGGGTATTTTCTATGTATAATAAAAAATATCTATATATGTTATGTATTGTATTAAGTATTTCAGTTATCTAGTACCCATAACACCAAGCTCTGCTTAGCTTGGGGCTAGATAATGTTGTGTGAAATGTCTAGGATTTATTTATTTATCTTCAGCCAAGTTATCATCTAAATCCAGATGAGTTCAGTCATCTCATAAATTCTTATGGTCCGGATCTCGTACTAATTGATTTGTGTATCCAAATGTAGGGTGAGGCATTTAATAGACCTAGAAAGGAATTTTACTTGTCACAGAACCTCTGATTGGTCTAGTGGTTTTTATGGTAGTCTAATTGTACGGAACCCTCCCACTCGAGTTCGACTCGCTCTTGACTGTTTTTTTTTTTATGACAACAACTAGCTTTTTTTAATAACTTAGTTGGCAACACTGCGTGGAGGCGGGCGGGTTGCGCTTTGTGTTTTTTTAGATTTGTTTGATTTATGTTTGAAAAAGAATTGTTGATCGTAGAATCGTAATTAATTTAAGTTTTGTTTGTTTTATCACTTCGTAGTCAAATATAAAATCGCGCCCTGCCTATTAGTGTGATCGACGGCAGCTGTAGTGTGTAGTTCCACTTTGCCTGAGCATCCTACATCCCAGCCCAGGCGATAGTGCAATGAGATTAGGAATACGGGATCTGAATAGCTCCCCACCCCACCTGAGACTGAGGAGAGTGCATCTGCAAGCGAGGGCGGGCCGGGCACGTACGATATATCTGGCCGACACTTTCTCTCGCTGACTGATGAGTCGCGCGCGCGTTACTCAATCCTGCCTGAGTTGTGCAAAGACTGTCCGTCCGATGTCCGCAGTGTGTGAGTCGGTGGAGCAGTTGTCGGTCGCGTGAAGTTCTTCGCTGTTCCAGTTGTTCGGACCGTGTTATGAGTGCTTAGTGATGGTGGACCGCGACGGAATGCGGCGCGGCAGTGGTGGTGGCTGCGCCTGGGGTGGTGGCATGCTGGGACGCTGGTCGCTGCGCCGCCTGCTGCTTGATAGTCCTCTCGTTGGTCGGAGGCTGGCACATACAGGTATTTATTTTTTTTAATGCACCTTGCAGGCCATGGTTCCAACCACGGTTTCCAAGTCTTATCTTCCAAGGATAGACATGTCCACATCTCGAGAAATATCTCTGGCCCATAATGTCATAGATAGACAAAGAGAAATTACAGTGCAAAGCTGGTGGTTGAAGTTGTCTATATGACTATGAACCTTGAGTATATATAAAATAAAACAGTTAAATGCTAACCAAAGTCAAAGTCAAAAGCATTTTATTCTTTGAAATCACAAGGATCATTTCGAATCATCTCTATTATAAAATAGACAAAAGTCTATAAAGACAAACTAAAATTACTCCTTTTCCAATGCAACCAAGCCTAGAAAAACAACACGGCTTGGCTTAATTTGATAACTGCTGTTTATTCATAGAGATGTTTTTATGCTAGGCACGAAATTGTTGTGTTCAACATATCTACACTCCGATAACTGGCCCCAGGATAGAGACAGGTAGAAAGATTTAGGGGAGATCTTTCCCAGAAGTGTGAAGAGATGTATTGAACATAAGAGCGGTGAATTAACCTAGTTTGAGTCATAATTATGGTAATCATAACTTACATTCACCTGCTTTTAAACAAGTGGTTATTACATCACCATAACTAACTTCATGATTAATAATGAATAATGAAGCATAAATAAACAAAGCAATAGGTACATTAGGCCAAATTGTTTATAAACTTTGTGTCTGGATTACCAAATAGTTTTGAATGTATACTCATTTATTAAAACCATAGGAACAATAATAATAATAATTTATTGATCCAGAAAAATTTACATATGACAATAATATGGTTATGTAGGTACCTACCATACTATACTTGTATACACTAGCTCCCATGCTAGGATTTTGTGTTGTGGGAAGCTAGGCTCTTCCAGTAGACTAGTGACAGGTAGTACATAATTGCTTAGATAAAAAAAAGACAAATAAAAATTTCAAATAGATACATATTAGACAAGTAGGTAACCACTTATTAACTGTGTGTGTGTGTGTGTGTGTGTGTGTGTGTGTGTGTGTGTGTGTGTGATGATGATGATGATGAGTGGTTTTGTTATGACATGGATATTCCAGTGTATTTTGCTACACTATTAGGGCGAAGTAGACTTAAAAAATGTAAGGAGTTGACTCTACCCTACCAGTGAGGCGGCTTGGTGGGGCAAAGCAGTAGCACCCGGACATACTCTTACTTTTTATCCAAACGATGCTGCAGTCAGAGGCCCAATTCTGTAATTTAAAAACATTCAATTCGCAATATAATCTCGTCTCAGTCACAATGTCACTTATAGTAACTATTACTTAACTATTGCATTTCTTGCGAAGATGTAATAGTTACTATACGAGACAGTGCGACTCACACAAGATTATATTGTGACTGGAATGTCTTTAAATTAGAGAATTAGACAACAAACAAACATCAAACTCTTGCTTATAATATTATTATTAGGAAGTAGCATTTTTAAACCATGCCGTTGACTCAGTCGTAGATGCTTCTTTTAACCATGGTCAATAAAACTACTAAGCATCATAAAGTAGGTATCTAGAGTAGTTACTTGTATTGTTCAAGTAAATTCTTCTATTAGCGTTTCAAATTGAGCCATTGAAACTACAGCTCTGTAGTCATATGGGTCAATGCTGTGACTTTGACTGTCTTCAAACATTTGAGTGACCTTTAAATTACTAATGAATGTTGCCAATCTATTGATACTGATTTTATTAACCGACTTCCCAAAAAAGGAGGAGGTTCTCAATTCGGTTGCATTTTTTAAATTTTTTTTTATGTTTGTTACCTCGTATATCTAGTATATCTATTCAAATAAAAAAGAATTTTCCAAATCGGTTCATAAACGCCGGAGATATGAAAAAAAAATACAACCGAATTGAGAACCTCCTCCTTTTTGGGAAGTTGGTTAAAAAGATACCACACACTTCTACATTTTATAAAAATTCTTTAAATACCAGGTTTTTTTTCATGCTGGGAATTCCTAGCAATCTTCCTAGATCCTATTTAGTTACATTGCATTGATTATAGAAGTAATTTTTTTTTTCACTTACTCTAGCTCTTATTTGTAAGCTTTGTGTATATAATCAAAGGTTGTAAGTGGACTAAACCTAATTTTCATGCTCTTGTGCATAAAAGTGTTACTACTTCCCATATTTACTTCTTTTAATACTAAGCCAATAAGGCCCTGCAGCCAAACATAATAAAACGCTATGGAAAAATCTTGTTATTTGATTACATTTATTTATGTAGGTACCTACTTTAATTTATTTGCCTTCTTTGTTCTGTGTATACCTAACCAAATAAAAATAATACCGTGACTTCGGAGCCATATTCATTTCACAATATACCGTCAACATCGTCACAAATTCACACAAATACTGTAAATATTCCATGAAAGACGATTACAAATTTGTTATAAAAAAAAAATATAAGGACATAACTTATCACTGTTTAATTCCCTCGCAATCGAAGTAAAAATCAGAGCGTATAACTCGTTTTTCAACCTATTTTATCCTCGACTTAAATATCTACCCTCGCCTTCGGCTTCGGCGGATAAACGTCTCGGAATGGAATCGAGGTCCTCAAAGTGTACGCTATCATCGGTGCCCATACAAAATCCTTGTTACACACCATACGTCCGATCATTGCTTGACTTCCCTTTGGGTGTAGCACTCGTTTTATTCCCTCAGATTTCTTTCACCAAACGAAGTAAAGTAGATCGATGTATTCAATACCAAAACCTGACTAGGTAAATACCCCACACGGTAGTGAAAACAGTGCATTTGAATCCGTCCATTAAACCTCGAGTTAAGATACAAAGATACAACACAGCTATTATAAAATTCCTACATACAGAATAATAAAAATTGAGCATTTTGTAGTATAAACATTGTTTTGCAACAAAGCCAATTGGTAAGAAGACGCACTTTACATGAAAAAACTTGTTCAATTGAGAACTCTTATCTTTATGGGATAAGGTTCAAGAATTTTTCAATCTCACAGCATATTAGAACAGAACAAACCTATGTAGTTAGCCAGCTAATAACAACTAAACCCCAACTGTTGGGCCTCAGTCCTTCGGAGCGAGAGTGAACGAATGCCACATAGATCAAATGTACCAAGGTTCCAAACGCTTTGTTGCCATCGTTTACCTGCAATTAGCCATTCATATAATGTCGCGTAATACCTACTTTAGGAAATGCTATTGTAATGTCTACCTAAGGCACAGTATAAATTGTAATTCTTGTAATTTTCTGAGTACCTCAGAGCAGTCGCCGTCTCGGCCTGCCTTGAAACAGCCAAATTCCATCTCATGCTTATCGACCTTTGTCTGCCTTCAAGGGTGCATTCTGGCGTGACCCGCTTCCAATTTGGTTTGTTCCGCCCACAGATTCGGCTCTCCATACCGGTTTGAGCGCAGTCAGTATCCCGAATCCAATCTATTTCATTCACACCGAATAAACTAAATAGGTGTCTGTGTATCGCTTCGTCGCTCTAATAGAAGACTTGAGAAAATATCGATTGACGTGATTTATTTAGCTAGCCATCAAGATTGAGAAATCAAAGTGAAGGTTACCGGTAGGGCGCTTACGCCCAATTCTCTCCATAATATTTTGTACACAAAATGATCTAAATAATATCAAGAACTGTGGCATAGAATACGTAATAAACACACCGTAGTGAGTCAGTTTTAAAAAAAATACCTTCTTTAAAAAATATATTCTTTTTTAATTTATGATTTGTTAACTATAATAAACTGACACCATTGGTGTTATTATAAAAAATGCCCTTAGTCTGGGTTTAAACCAGGACTACCAGTCTAGGCTTAAATATCGACCTAGGGTATATACAATACAAATGCAGATGGTTTGTTTTCCAGAAGCAACTTTCGAGCTAGATATGCCAAAAATTACATAAGCTTGGACTATCTCTGGTTTATCTAAAACCAGGCAGCCCCCTAGTTTAGCAATGGTCTATAAATTAACAGTTGATTGCGTGTTAGAGGTAAGAATTTGGACATCTCAATTGTGATGTGACACAATCCGTCAGTTTGATACTTTGGAAATTTGCTAAGTAGCGCGAGAATTGATTTCGGAAAATAAACCATCTGCTTTCGTATTTAAAGTCACATATGCATAATGTCGATATATAATCCTGGACTAGTACGCCTGGACTAAATTCAGATTTAGTCCATGTTCTGTAATAAGGCCGCATGAGTCTAGATATTAGTGTACATGTGTACAAAGTTTCATGGAGTTTGAAGAAATAATATCCAAATTAAAAGCTAACTTCGTTTGCTTACAAAAGGGCGTAGACCTAACTAATTATCGCGGAGCATCAATTTTATTACTTTTATATAACCGACAGCAAAAGTTGCGCTAGACCACATCTACTGCATTGTGTTTCCTAATCTAAACAGTCGCAGTATATATTACGCATTCGGCCAATGCCATCGGATGTGCGCTAAGTTGAATAGCTAAAACAGTGAAATCTGACCAGTCTTACTTTTGAATGGCAAACTTCGAGCATGTATTGTGTTATTCAGTCAAACCTTAGGTTCAACCGTGCGAAGTCTTGGTCGTAAGATCCAAGGGCTGATTCTCGGAAAAATCTCGTACATGTGATGACGTCATATCCGTAATTTTGTATATGGGCGACGAGATGTGACGTTATCTCGCATACGTGATTTATTCGAGAAAACGGGCCCAGGGATGAGTTCATACAGACCGCAGGCCTATTAGCAGGTCTAAAATAAGGCCACCTGTTACCAATGCACCTAAAATATCCATCAATCTTTTCTCAACAAGGTAAAAACATGCGATGGGAAGTTCGCCTTTTAAGTTGTAGCATGTGATGGTGTGGCAGCACGGCTCAAAAGATCTTGTTTGCGGAAATCCTTTTGAGGTTTTGAACAGGTTATTGGACATAGTCGGTCGAGACAAACTGAGCTGTAGGTACAACAAAATTTACCATTCCTTTACAGTTCTGATGATGTAACTAGGCGCCCAAAGATAGCCTTCTCCTAACTCCACATAAATCTGTTGCACAACCAATCTGCGCCGGAACGGCCGTACTGTACAACTAATAGTCTATGCAAAACGAGCTCTCGAACTTAAGACTGAAAATGTAGTTTTTTTTTAATGCTATTTGGTAAGCAAACAGGCATACGGCCCACCTGGTGGAAAGTAGTTACCGTAGCCTATGGACGCTTGCATCACCAGAGGCATCACACGCGCGCTGTCTACCCTGAGGCATAACTTAAAGATGAAAAGTCTCATGTGCCTGTAATTTCACCGGCACCCGTACCCTTCAAACCGAAACACAGCAATGCGAGCATTACTGCTTGGCGGCAGAAATAGGTACGGTGGTAATACTTTTCCGGGCGAACTACTCACATAAGGAGTTTTACTACTAAAAAACTAGGTACTGAATAAAATCAAAACCAAATAGGTAGTAATCCACTACCATAGTTTGAGGTGCTAGTGATAGCGGTTCTGTGCAGTTTTAGTGCGCTAAAATTATCGCGTGCCCTTTCTTATAGACTGAAATAAAAGGGACCGCGATAATATAAGCGCGGTTTAAATTTAGATAATGATGCACAGAAGAGGTACTATTGTGACCGTATCTAAACTTCCACCATTTTTATCTGCATCTCTTACTAATCTAATCGAAGTTCAATTCGTAATTTTTACGATTATTTGCGGCAAAGGGCTCTTTTAACCGTTGAGAAGTTAAGAATATGGCTTGCCTACTAGGACGCTTGCGAATTGTTGGATGTCGTGTTGGTATTCTTATTATTATGTAAGAATTTAACCATGTCGTTGATATCGTACGCCCACACGAATTGTTTTATGTAACATCGTTCTCGCAATATTTTAACTAGGTCCTTGTTCCTCGATTCATATTAAAACTTCTTTATTTATATTTATTTAATGGTCTGTGAGGAAAACGTTTCTCAATTTTGAATGTCAAGTAATTGTTTTGATAAAGTTAGGTCAAGTCGTCGAAAGTCATATTAAAATTTTATGAGACAAGATAAATTAATTTTTAGAAAAAACAACTGACTTGTTTCAAAAAGAGCTGAATTTCGATAAAATTAATATGGGACCACCTTTGAAGTATGACCTACCAAACAAAAAAATAATCTTCAAAATTAATTCATAATTGGCGGAGTAATCGCGTAACAAACATACAAACAAATAAACATACAGTCAAATTGAGAACCTTCTCCGTTTTTTGAATTCTGTTAAAAACTTACAGTTGAATTGAGAATCTCCTCCTTTTTTTGAGGTCGTTTTTTAGGAAGTAACGACGACAAGCGAGGCGATGCAACGGTTCGAGTGATGTCTGACGTCACTCCTGTAAAGTGTGGCCCAGGTGGTCAGCAAGAGACATTTCTGGAGGTTGCTATGATGGATCACGAGTGAGAAACATTAAAATCTAGTGAGCAGATGGTACAACGTCTATCTTAATTATTTTCTGAAATATTCTTTCGCAACGGTCTTTAAATAGCTCAACTGTTTCCACTGGGGTATTATATTACTTCTATGTAAGTAAATTAAAATAATACCTCAGTGACTGTTTTATTTGTATTTTTTTTAAATACTTGTATTAGTTGTATTATTCTTTCTGTAAATAGACATTTTCTCAAATATTATAATTGCTAGCGTAACATTTTAAAATGCACAGTGCAAAAGTCAAGGAGCAATTTCGAAACGATGTCGCCGGATTGTATATTTTATCATTACATTTAACTGGACCTCGAGAACATACTTGACTTACTGAGAAACTGATTATTATAACATTTTACAGCTTACACACTCAACATAATGTACAGTTATTTTAAGATGCCACTACACTTGGTGTATATTCGCAAATGTTTCCGTTAGTTTTTCAAGGAAAGCAATATTGTGTACCGATAGACTCATGGTTGATTTTACCTTGGCAAACTAACGCAAACATTTGCGAATATACACCAAGTGAAGTGGCACCATTAGATTTACAATTTGACACGTTACGACACACACACCTACTTATACAAGTCCTACCTTACTTGGCTTCAAGTAGCATTGCTTTGTGGAACCAGATTTCTGTGAACTACAGAACTCGGTCAACTAATTTATTTTCCTTTGCTTACTTTAGGGACTTCTCATTTGTTTGATTTGTTCCTGCTTTGATGAAATATTGATTTATACAATATTTAAGTTACTAGCTGCCCGCGCGCGACTTCGTTCGCGTGGTCCCAGTGTTCCCGGTGGTTCCGGTACATTTAAACCTTTCCGTGACAATTATGAACACAACAATACCAAAAACGATATTAAAAATGTCTTACCGGATCCACATCTTGCGTCCAAAAAAAAAATTTAACAAACACCATCTATTAGAATCGCTT
This sequence comes from Epirrita christyi, assembly GCA_951392215.1. Classification (NCBI taxonomy): domain Eukaryota; kingdom Metazoa; phylum Arthropoda; class Insecta; order Lepidoptera; family Geometridae; genus Epirrita; species Epirrita christyi. The sequence goes on along the minus strand of OX595842.1, from coordinate 3,069,257 downwards.
GGAGCTAACAGATAATTGTGTGACTGTCAAATAAACATATAATTTGCAATAAAATAATATTGCGGCTATAAATTGAGATGTAAGCTATCCTATCTTTTAAGTTAGATCAAACTGCACACGGTGTGCAAATTTGATTAAAATCGGTTAAGTAGTTTAGGAGTCCATCGCGGACAAGCAACGTGACACGTAATTTATATATATTAAGATTTATCGGTTCTAGTTATTTATTAAGTACTTTTTGTAACCCAGGTATTTCTGACTTGACTTGAACTTTTGATTAAACGAGGTTTGAGCCAACAATTTATCACAGGAAAGAAGCAAGGCTCTCGAGACTATGAGTGTTCACAACTTAGAATTAAACGCATCCTTTACTTACGGGAAGTGAGGTAGGTAATAAGTAATGTTTGTTCTTGGGTTTGTTAAATAATGTACTGTACACGCTGACGCTGAACACGTTTATGGTAGTTATCGTGCTAGTCGCATTCAGATTTCTTCTAGGTTTGGTCGCGTTGGGACAGGGGTGCGATTTTTGAATGTCACCTAGTGACTAAATACCATCAAAAAGGCCGGAAATCACCGTTTTTCTGGAAATGTACTCGAGGAGGCACTTGTATTGATATCATAGGCATATGAATTTTAGTCATCAATGAGTTGACAGAAATTTGGAAATCGGGGACTGACTCCTAGTCACTCGATGACATTCAAGAGTCAATTTAGTTTTTATGACGATTCAAAATGATGTGATTTCATGTCATTGACTTTGCAACCATAAAAAATTTGCGCTGCCTAAAGCACTTACTTTATAGTGTCAATTGCAAATAATATCATTAAATGTAGATTGATAAAGTGCCAATGTTTACATAAATATTAAACTTCTAATTTAAGCTATATTTTACATAACATATTATATTTTATGAGAAATAACCTTTTAAAACAGTTAAACAAACATTTGCCCATCATTATTAGGTACGTAATTAATCTAAAATATACAATTTTCTTACTCTAAAGCTGTAATAACATTAATCTTAAGGATACAAGTTCACAGCGAACGCATTATACTACTCTAGGTAACTACTTGTTATCCTCGTGCATTGCCTTTTCTATCTTCTCAATGGAAGGTAATGCACGCTTTGCTTTGCTTTGTTCCGGTTTAAAGGGCAGAGAGGGTCGGTCTCGAGGCCGACTTATTGCAGTCACATAATACTCTTCACCTGAGAGTTGATTCTAAGTTTTGACAAGCAATTGACACGGACGTATGGTGTAGTGTAACACGGATTTTTGTATGGAAAATGAGGTTCACCGAGTGTACGCTAGGGGCGCTCATCAGTGTCTCCATACAAAAATCCACACTACACTACACCATGCATGTCAAACTCAAAGTCATTGGTGGGCCAAATGCTTAAAGACCGTGGAACCAGTGGGCCGCAAAACCCAACCATAAAGAAAACAAACTCATTCATAGATATACCTAGTAGTACTCTAGGCACTCTATTCCCTAACTGAAAGTGAAATGACTATCAATTGACAATTCTTTATGATAACTTTGACCAGAGGCCCAATTCTCTAACTTAAAAATAGTTAAAATAGAGTTCGGATCATGTTTCGATCTTGTGTTGATGTCTTAAATGTCAGAAATGGTATTCTCTAAACATAAAATACAACACTGTAATGTGATTATATCGAAATGTGACCGAAACTTGAACGATTCAAAGTTTTTTGATAATTTTAGCATTGTAGATGGAGTCTCTCTTTACTCTTTGCAATTATATATATAACTATCCTACTCTAATGATAATCACCGTGAATTGAAAGTAGACTAAATTGTTAATTATAGGGGAGCAGAATACCAACTTTCTGTTAATTCTTAATTCAGTCTCGATTCGGTTAACTTTCAGTGTAGTTTTAAAAATCTACTACTTATCTTGTAAATCATTTAGAGAATTGGGCCTCTGTTGATGGTCATATTTTTACTTGTCAAACGTTAGTCACCGAGTGACTTTCAGTTAGGGAATAGGGGGGCAGGACGCTAATCATTTATTTAATCATTACTTAGATTATAGAAAAATATATTAGGTACTTATGTGTTCTTAAAATTGAATCGGGCCGCAGTCAAAGTTGTAAAGGGCCGCATGTTTGACATGCTTGCACTACACCATACGCCCGTGTTAATTGTTTTGCAAAAAACTTAGACTCAGCCTCCTGGGAGGGTCAGTCTGGAGGCTGACTTATTGCAGTCACATAATACTCTTCATCTGTGTGTCTGGTGTGACGTTTGCAGATTGCTCATTGTAGAAAGCAGCGATGCAAAACAAATTTTGCACTCATCAGCAATTACCGTCCACTGCTCGACGAGGACTCCCCCATGGAATTCAATGGGGGGATTTGTAATAATCACCACGCTTGGCAGGCGGATTGGTGATCGCAGTATTGGTGTTGAGTACTCAGGAGGATGCTGCTGCCCATCCTCTGATGTAATCCCTTAGTCTTCTTTTACGACATCCACGGGATGACAGGGCGGGGTCTGTTCTAGGCCGGACACATCACCGGTGTAGTGTAACACGAAATTTTGTATGGAGTCGCCGATGCCCTTAGCGTACACTTTGTGAACCTCATTTTCCATATAAAAATCTGTGTTACATTACAACATACATGTTGAAATTCCAACTTTGGTCTCTGTTGGATAGCGAATGTGTGTCGGAAGTAGCGAAAAAACGAGTGCTTCTTGTTTCAACCCACTGACGTTCAACCCATTTTATTAAATTTATATTTTTGTTTCAACCCAATCCTTTAGTATGAGTATATATTGCAAGTTTTAATTGTTTAAATTCAAATATGTGACACAGTATAACGAAGAAGCAAGTCTGCAGTTTTTTTTACATAATGTTAATACTTTTGTATCATAACACCTGGGTGGTTATTCGGTATGACCTAAGAGATTCCTTGTCAATAACGTGTGACGTCACCCATACGATACAGCGATGATTCCACGCAGATATCGTAACGAGCCCGCGTTGTGTTACGTTTGGTCATAGCGAATAAGGGGACTGATTTGGTAACCGCAATCACAATAAAATTATTGTTGATGTTCTCTGACATACAATAATAAAGGCTACTCGGAAATGCATTCACCGGTGTCATCAGGCACGACCTATTGTGCAAGTGGAAACATTGTGTTGTTTTCCCACTGATGTCATGTCATGAGGACAGTGCGCATAGAGTTGATAAATAATTCATATTTCCATGTCGCGGAGAGACAATCTCGATCAATAATGACGCAATCAGCGGCATCAGATTTATTGTGTGACTCCTAACCCTTTGCACGGCATAACAAAATATTATCAAGCTTGATGTTTATAAGAAAGTACAGATTAATCATCCTTTTGTCGTTTTCCGGACCAGCCCCCGTTTTGTCTATCAAACTGGTAATCGCTTTTGAATACCATTTTACGGTACATTGCGCTTTATGATTTGAATATTTCTGCTATTAGAAAAGAAGCTAAAACACGCGGCGCAATGTACTGCAAAATTGTAATCAAAAGCGATTACCAGTTTGATAGGCAATACCCGCCCATGTCGTAATTGCACAACAGTTACACGCAATATCCGTATGACCAGAGGCCCAATTCTCTTATTTATAAAACATTTAATTCACAATAACTATTATGTACTTAATCTTTGCATGCATACGCGAAGATTCGGTAATAGTTACTACGTGACAGTGCGACTTAAGACGGGCTTATATTGTGAATATTTTATAAATAAGAGAATTGGGCCTATACAAAACGAGTCGTTTTGTGCTGTCGAGTCACCTCGCCTCGTCCGAGATGCTGACTGGTGAAAGTGACGCGAACCGTTCGAAGATTTCATTACTTCTTAAACTAGGTAACCTCAATTTGAGCTATGCTCAATTTGTCACTGCAACGCAGACAATTCTCTCTCAAAATAACTAATCAGACAAGTTCAATCATTGAGGACATCTACAAGTTTATCTGTAGTGCCGAAGTTTTGATACCGTTAGCCCTTGAAACTTGTGCTTCACTATGGGAATTTCCCGAACTGATTAAGTATTGTTATGTTAGTGTTTGCCTTTGAAGAGTGTTTCGGCTCAAGTTCAAAGCGTTTCTGTTTGGTTTAGTTAAACAATGAACCTAAAAAACTTGATAAAAACTTGGGATCCCACAAATATTCATAATTATGAATGTTGTTGTTGTGTTTGTTGTTGTTTGTTGTTGTTTATGTTTCCCCATTTGTTTTGCTGTTACTAGGTAATTAGCTTTTGTCAAGTATTTTCCCGGTGATGATATTTCTACAGCATTTCTTTTCGAGTTCCATGACCGCGGCGTGGTCTTCGTTAAAAAAAACCATTTCATTGATTGAAATTGATCTACATGTACCTAAGTATTTAAGTAAATTGTTTTTGTTACTCTTGTCCCCACGAGACCCGACATTCCTCATTGTTTTTCATATTCACTCATTGAATTGTTTCAGTCTAGGTCGCCATATTGTTTTTAGTTATATTCACACCAGTTTGGACACCGACTCGTTTCATTTGTCTGACCGATCCAGTTTGTGTGGGCGTACTTGTAGCGTATGGGCCACGTCCGCGCCGTACTGTTTGCGCTTCGGCACACCCTATATTTGCTTAGCTTCTGTTATAGGCCCGGACCGGGCACCTAGCTTATCTTTCATATGACCAGCTTTGACCAAGACAATGTGTGGATACGGGAAGCCAGGCAAAGGTGAACTTGTGATGCATACATGGCTTTTCATTTCAAAATATAAATTTATTTTATATGCTGGTGTTCAATTCCGAAGGGAGATATATTTTATCTCTCGCCCGAGCGACCTTACACTACTTACTTGCAGATTCATCATTCATAACTTGCGTGCGTCTGGTCTAAAACTGAACTAATGCCCCTCCACCGCATTTACTTGGCACTTAACACAAGCTTGACGTTAGAAAACGGTCCTTGTGTACTTATGGATTATGGAATATTTTATTTTGACGTAATGCAATATGAGAGTCGAGAGAGAGAATATGCAGTAGATGAGACGCACTCTACCTTCCTACATATTTTTTTGAGACGCACTCTACCTTCCTACATATTTTTTTTATACTACTTCTCAAGCAAACAAGCATACGGCTCACCTGCAGGGCGATTCTAAAACGTCGGAAACGTTTCCGATCGGATAGTTTCTCGGAAAATTGTTTTAGTTACTTACCACATCGAAATGAAAAACTAACGAATCCGATCGGAAACGTTTCCGACGTTATAGAATCGCCTGCTGATGGAAAGTAGTTACCGTAGCCTACAGCAACAACAGAGGCATCACACGCGCGCTGCCGACCCTGAGACATAAAGATGAAAAGTCTGGTAGTGGTAGCTGGTGTCACAGCCTAGCCGTGACTGTCATCGTAAATACTAAACTTTCGTCTCCACGTTAGATAGGTACTTGAGAAGAAAGTTATTTTCTCTCAAATTGTTGCTGCAGATAATGGCTACACTCCAAATATTGCTTTGACTTACGCATGTTTCTGTCGTTCATGTAAGAGTTCTGAGGCCCAATTCTCTAATTTTAAAAACATTCCAATCACAATATAATCGCTCTGTCACGTACTTCGCAAGCGAACTTTGAGTAATAGTTACTACACGTGGCAGAAAGACTGACGCGAGATTATATTGTGACTGGAATGTTTTAAAAATTAGATAATTGGGCCTCTGGAACCTAACATCTGTGCAATTAGGTTAAAAATTTCAAATTACTAAATCGTTAGGTTTCATATCTGTAGGTGGTACATTATTGACAAACATATGGCAATTGGTATTTCGATAACCGTGGTTTAAAATGCTGCTCATAAATATATACGAAGTGAACATGAAGAGTTATTTTGAGCCTCTGAAGGCTTATTGGGAAGGCTGAAAGTAGCTATACACCCATTGTTACAAATAGGTAATTTATTTCACATATGTACAATACCACCTTGACAAATTAAGCCATACACACAGAAATAACTTAATTAAAAGGCTGTAATAATTAATAACCTATTCTAGACAAGTTCTTTCGCCTTGGTTTTTTAAAACGTATAAGTTTATTTTGATACATCAGCGGTTTGACCCTGATGCGACCCAGTTCATGCTGTGGATGTCATGGGTATGAATGCATGTCTGCATTCAAACTATTTAAAAAGCTATTTTGAACTTTAACAGGTGGTGTTAAAATTGACTGCATCGCATAACGTATCGTACGTATCGAGCCTAGATTTGTGTGATAGGTGACTCAGATTATACATTATAGTTCTCCTGGTCGACAAAAGGCAATGTTTTCGGTAATTATGTCTAGTTCCTTGTTCGCGTAAACAAGTTGTTATCTGCGTCTTGTTTTGTTGTTTTTATCCTCCAACATCAATACGGAAGGCCTTTTATGTAATGTCCAAGCCAAGTAACAAAAAGCGGTCATAATAGACTCCTTCGGCGTTATAAACATGGCCTAAATCTGAGTTCCAGTCTGGGCTTAAATATCGACCTTTGGTATATACCACTATAATACAAGAGCAGATGGTTTGTTTTCCAAAAGCAACATTCGAGCTAGTTAGTCCGAGCTCATGCCAATAATGACATAACCTCGGACTATCTCTGGTTTTTCTAAAACCAGGTTCCCCGTATAGCAATAGTGTACGAATTGACAGTTGATTGCTTGTTGAAGGTAAGAATTTTGACATCTCAATTGTGATGTGACACTTTCATACAGGATCCGTCAGTTTGACACTTTGGAAATTTATGTAGTAGCGCGAGAATTTATTTCGGAAAACAAACCATCTGCCTTTGTATTAAAGTCGTATATGCCTAATGTCGATATTTAAGCCTAGACTAGTAGTACGCCTGGACAAAATTCATATTTAGACCACGTTTTGTATTAAGGCTGCTTTTGTTTTTATTAGACAACATTTACTTTGGGTCCGTGGTGTGTCTGGCCTGAGAATAAACCAGGTGACATATACTCCTGTGGATGTCGTAAAAGCCGACTAAGGGATGACACCTGGTGATGGGCAGCAGCATCCACCTGAGTATAAATAGCGGCACGTAAGTCTAGCGCTGAACTAAACTTGGAGGGGATAGTTGAGCATGTTTACTGTCGCGCACGCAATACAATTAGTATAAGATAGATGATTTGAATTCTGATTGCACAATTTACGCCTGTTGCAAACCTATAATAATAATAATAATGTTTATTTATTCATTTCAAGCACACAATAAGATCGAACCTGTAGCGAGGTAGAGAATAGCTCTCTGATTGGTGCTCTGATTTCAATGCGGTTTTTTTGTATGAAATGAAATGTGGTGTTTGCTAGGTGGTTCTTAGCTGTTTGGTGGAAAATGGATCAATATACTTGTTTTGATTGAAACTTAGGCCTTTTTGCAGATAGAACCTGATGACCAGCACCAGGATGAATAGGATCTAGGAAGCAACTATGTGCTTCCATAAGTGTTCTGTTTTTCCAATTTTAACGGAACATTAAAAATACAACCTTGAATACTTTCTAAATTTAAAAAAAAATTAACTTGTACAACACACAGTGTAGGTATGTAACTTGCTTGATACTATCTTTACCTACTACGATAGTTAAGTGGTTCTCTGTTGGGGGGCAATTAATGTTATACTCATTAGAATTTATCAATGAAAAGATATAACGAGTTTTAGGTACAAGGCTTTTAATTTGGCGATGCTGAGGTCAGGAGATATTAATGTTGTTTTCATCATCATTATTTAGACATCAATTAAGTCACGTTACGTAAGGTTTGACCTTTAGTGACCCACTGCCACTCTCTAATGGAATCTTTCGATAAAGTTGTTGAACTGATTTATTTTTTATTTATAAGATCAAAAAGTAGAGGCATAGAATAGATAAACTATCTAGAAGTGCTACTTACACGTGCACTTCTAGAGAGCGTCTTTGCATGCTTGCCTAGCCCCCGTATTCTCTATCTCGCGACAGGTTTGCAACAGGCGTAAAATGTGCAATCAGAGAGCGTATTACGAGTTTAGCATTGCAAAAACCGATTTGCAAGTCGTTAGCATTCAACGTGACTTTACGTAGTTACTATTTATTAATCTGTTCTGTTTCTACCGACTGCGCGGCACAGAATGATGAATAGTTACTACGTAAGTCACGTTGAATGCTCACGACTCGCAACGCAAACGGGTTGTTGCAATGCAAAACTCGTAAAACGACCACAGGGCTGTTAAACGTCGCTTTTCTCATGCAAAAGTTACCGTTTGACATCCTTTATTGCACAATTAACGCCTGTTGCAATGCAAACCTGTCGCGAGATAGCGAATAGCCCTGCCGTGCCGATGCCGCGCCCCGCCGAGATAATTCTACGACTAAATTACGATAATTCTATTCTGGCCTCCTCCATCATACGATGGAGGAGGCCTTCGTCCAAAAATGGACATCCAAATAAAAATAATTCAAGTATAAATACTAAGTAATATAATTACAATTTGATTTAAATTAATAATAACTTGAATTAATAAATATCATTATAATTTCATTTTTAAATTAATAAGTAGCTAGAAATAAGGATTTTATTTTTATTTTTGTATTTGCATGTATTTTTATTATTGAAATTAGAATATAAATTTATTATTGTTATTTATGATTTCTGGAAATAAAAAAGGCTTTATTATTATTATTATTATTATGGGCATGTTAGAAGGAGGGATGAAACGCATGTAACTAGGAAAGTGATGAATATGAAGGTTAGTGGAAAGGAAGTGGAAATGAAAAAGAAAAAGAAGATCTAAGAAAAGATGGATGGATTGCGTGAGAGATGATATGAATGAGAAAGGAGTGAATGATGAGGTGACGGCTGACAGGAGAGAGTGGAAGAAAAAGACGGCCGGCACAGCGGCCAAGCATATTGTGTCACGCACTCACTTTACCATCTATTTGTACATAATCCATGTTTTGTAATAAGGCCGAATATGTTTAAGCAAATAAGTGATATTTATCTTTATAACACCCAGACCCGGAACAAATATTTGCAGATAATGCAATCATTTGTCCCGCAGCGGGCATCGAAACCGCATCACATTGCGTCTCAGCCGGCTACACGCCCGCCACGCCCTCATTCAACATTTCACGTTTCTAATATTATGATGTAGCTAGGAGTTACACTGCTTGATGGAATCCGAAATGTGGAAATCCATAGAAGAACCAAGATCATTGCCATAGCTCTTAGAATTAGCAAGTTGAAATGGCAATGGGCATTTGATAGTCATTATAAATATTATTATTATTATTTAACTAATTAGAACGGCAACAAATACCAGTTACACTAATTAGGTAAGTATTATGGTGTGTAATTATGTACATAATTACACACCAAGTCATAGTTTAGTACATTTCAATTAAATCTAGGACAATAAAATTCCAGTCAAATAAAAATCATTAGGTCAACAGGCAAAACATTCATTGAAAACACTTAGATGATAATAAAGTTAAGGTCAAAATTATAAAAATAAAAATAGTATTAAATATAGTTTAATATAGTTATAGTTTAATATAGTTATTATTTAATATAAAGGTCGCGGGAAGTCGGTGGATGGAGGCGGTTCATGATTGTTCGTCGTGGCATTCTAGTGGGAGGCCTCCAGCTGTGGACTTCAACAGGCTTATGATGAATATTATTAGGATTAAACCTAGACTTACTTGATAGTTTTACGGCTAATAGCCGAAGTGGGGTAACAAGGCAACCGGTTTTAGACGTCTACCAGCGACTCGGCTACACCTAACTTTACCTAATAAATATTTGGTGTTTCAAATGAGCTCAGACATAACTTTTCATTTAAAAAACCGACTTCCGCCATTGTATTTGACTAAATATTTGGATGAAAAAAAAATTATGAAAGAACCATAGTGGTGAAAGGATTATGATATTTTCTGAATGCAAATGGTTGGTTTGTTGCTGAAAATATCAAAATCGCCATGTGTATGCCTAGTATGCCTACAATATTGGAGGAGTTCCCTCAATTCCTCATGGATCCCATCATCAGAACTGGATTCTGAAAAAAATGGGACCAATTTGGAAGTATATCTATTCAAATAAAAAAAGAATTTTCCAAATCAGTTCATAAACGCCGGAGATATGAGGTAACAAACATACAAAAAAAAAAAACAACCGAATTAAGAACCTCCTCCTTTTTTGGGAAGTCGGTTAAAAATAAATTTGATCGCTATTTTAAATGCGCTTTTTGATTGCTATTTTATTATGTCAAACCGAAAATAAAATCGCTGAGATTTGTTTGTTCTAAATACAAAAATGTCGATGCTTTGTGATAAAATATCATTAATTACCCGGTTTTTTAAATCTTTGCGTTTGGTATTCGTTTAACGTCGATATGTCTCCGTACTCCGTATGTACAACTGTAGAAGGAAACCTCACTAACAGAATATTAATCACATTTTGTTTGTTTAAATAGGTAAGGTACTTTAATAAAATAAGTTTTTATTTAAAAGGCAAGGCTAAGCGGATCTCGCCACTCGGAGCAGCCATGCAAATTCATTGAATAATGTGAACTTTACGATCTGAACTAAAATGCTTTGTTGTTTTCAATCACTTTGTAATACAATTGTAGGGTACTTTGATCGTAACTCACCAAGCTTTTGTCGGGAACCTAGGCAACTAAGAACCCTATAAAACTCGAGCCTAACTTTGTGAAATAAGCTGCTTTAATACAATGTTTAGGGCTGCGTTTTCATTGAGCAGCAAAGTGGAGACCGGAGCGTAATCTGTTCATCCATCCACAATACGGAGATTGAGTCTTTACTTTACCCAATTCGCCAACGTTTGTCCAGTTGGAGTTATAATGGTTTTGATTTTGTTTGGTTTCTACCATGAAATAAATGAGTACCTAATATTTGACGACGAGAGAACTATCGCCAGAGAGCTGATTCTATGTTTTGACAAGCAATTGAGCAGCAAAGAAAGAGTAAAAAAATTGACACGGGACTTCTGGTGTAGTGTAGTGTGGATTTTTGTATGGAGACACTGATGAGCGCCCCTAGCGTACACTCTGTGAACCTCATTTTTCATACAAAAATCCGTGTTACACTACACCATACGTCCGTGTCAATTGCTTGTCAACTTAGAAATTTGAAACTTAGACAATGAATTGCTATACCAGATGAATTTGCCACATTGAGCAATTCATCTGGTAGCAATTTATTTTTCCGAATTCTCAGCAGATCCTTAGCAATTCCTTTATATGAATCGTCGTATTATGGTTCATATAAAGTGGGTTTTTTAGACCTCCAGCTCTCAGATACTTCACTCCGATTCTGCTCCGTTGCTCGCTTCCGCACCGTAGAAACACGAAAAAAAGCACACTAGAGGTGGTATAAGAAAGAAAAACGAGTACTGTGCAGTGTGCAACTGGAACGCTCTATGGAGTTACTATAAATCTTGTCTAAGCGCTGAGCTATTGTCTGGAGCTGACACGAGTGTGGGCCATTCGAGTGCATGAAGGTTGAAGAGGGTATCACATCACTGAATAACTAAACGCGGTGGGCGTGGAGAGGACGGACGCCTTTATGATGCCTTCAAATCACCCCTACTTACAGACTTTGGGAGATCTTATTATAAACTAGCATTTGCTTGCTGCTCCGCCCGCGTGTTGCCTCTATTATACTAAGTACTTATTATAAATAAAAATTTAGTTACTCAATATAGAACTCTCCTAGTGAAAGATTTTTATAAAATCGGTTCATTAGTTTTTGAATTTAGTAATTAGAAACAAAAATACAAATCTATTCTCATTGATTCACGTTTACAGCCCTTTGAAAGGTTCAAAGTTTTCAAGTGTTTGTTAAGTTATTAAAAGAGTTCAATATCAGACTGGTTGTAATACCTAGCTTCTAACGTTTCCTATTAATTTGCAATCTAATTGTATTATTACATACGCTACAACCACTTGAGTTTATCTTATCAAAACGCAGCACAATATGAACAACAGTTTGTGTCTGCTGTATGCAATATACTCCACAAAAATCCCGTTTATCTTTTTGGGGATACCTATTGCTACGGGACGGGACACTATTTCTCTTGCTCAGTTGTCTGCCCTTTTGTCCTTGATTTATGAACATTTCCGTTTGCATTTGTACAGTAAGTTCAAATACCCGGTTCCTTTGGAAAATGTTATAAAATCAATTTGTTCTGTAGCTGGCTGACCACCTCACATGGGTTCACAGCATCCTATATTATCAATTTTGGATTAGTTTATTTACTGCTGCTCAAGTCCTCGATGACGACGTCCGATGGCACAGTGGACGAGTAGCCCGCTGGGTTCGATTTCCGCTGCAGGACTAAATATATGCATGATTTGCAAATATTTGTTTCGGGTCTGGGTGTTGTGTGGTACCATAGTATTCGTAGTTCCTTGATACCCACGACACAGGGAATGCTAGTGTGGGATCAGGACTATGTATGTGTTATGTTATGTATAAGAGTAACTTTAATAGAACTGAGGCCCAATACTCTAATTTAAAAACATTTCAGTCTCAATATAATCTCGTGTCAGTCGCACTGTCACGTATAGTATACTATTGCTTAATCTTCGCGTATATACATGCGAAGATTATATTGTGACTGGAATGTTTTTAAATAAAAGAATTGGGCCTCTGATCAATATAAAAGGGCGTCGACGTGAACAAAAGTTAACGTCATAGGTTTACGTCCTTTTAATATTGACCTTTGTTCATAATGAATTTAACAAGCACTTAGTCATGTTCTGTGGAGCAATTAATTGATTTGTTTTTGATAATGCAACTTTCAGAATTTGTAAATGGAGTTCATTAGTCGAGTAATTGCATCAAAACAATTTTTATAGACGTTCTAAAACCGCAATCATCATTCAAATCTGTGTGTGCATGCCAAGTTCACTTACCTAATTGTTTTTATTTACCATGTGGAAATTCGATTTCATTCATGATTTGTTTTTAAATGGCATTTATTATTAGGCAGACGGGATCACAGAACTCGAAAGCAGGGTAAGCCTAAATCGAGCCACCAACTAGTTCCTTAATAAACTTCCAGAAAGTGCATTTAAACTTCCTATCCGAAGATTTATATCCTACATAATAAATAATCTAATCAAGAAAACATGTTACAGTTATACTACGTAGTTCGTACTTACGTGGTACTAGATGACTGTAATGATAAAGCCGCGTGGCCTCATGTCGCCCCTCGACTGCTAAAGTGTAAATTTTCTATATCTGTAGGTACCTAAATGATTAGGTTGTTATTTATAAGAATATCAAGCGTAGCGTGTGCTGTCTTATGAACTTTGGCTGATTCTGACATTTGACTACCTAAGGTTTTTAAGTTTTATTTTTGATTCTGACATTTGACTACAAAAGGTTTTTAAGTTTTATTTTTGATTCTGACATTTGACTAGGTACCTAAGGTTTTTAAGTTTTATTTTTCTATGAACCAGCTTCTCCATGAATTTTCGCACACTACTTCATTAGCAAGATCGTCACCTGATCAGAAAATAGGAGGCTATAAGACACAAATAAAGGAAAAACTCTAAAATTTGAGAATTTCTACTTTTTTACCTCTTTAATGGAATGGTGAAGACTAGTAAAATTTGGCTGACGCTCGAAAAGGCGACTGGCGATTTCGAAATAATTTACGGAACCCTGTCTCGCTCGCACTTGTATGTTTATTTGTACCTATCAGTAATTATGGCTCCTCGGCAATTTATTCTGTGTCCTCGGCGAATAGCTATCGATTTCTATTGACATTCCTATGTTGACATATTCGTTAGAAATTTCATAAGATTGATTATTGATTGATTAATTATTCATTTTTAATAATGCTTTTCCACATAAAGTACCGATTGAAAATATTCATAGGTAAAGTGGAATAAGATCGGTGCTCTATGTGGAATGCTTAACATTTTGGGTTTGCTAGGTTTTGCTCCAACTACAAAGGCCCAATTCTTTTATTTAAAAATATTCCAGTCACAATATAATCTCGTATTTGTCGCACTGTCACGTATAGTAACTATTAAGGACAAAATCTTCGCGTATACATGCGAAGATTAAGTAGTAGCGACTGAGACGAGATTATACCGCGAATTGAATGTTTTTAAATTAGAGAATTGGACCTCTGATATAACTATGGCATGGCATCACTGAGCAAAGCATTTTCAAACTATTTATTGATATTGCTTATATCAAATATAAAGAACACTTGTTGGCTGACACATGAATTATGCTAAAATTATAATATTGTTGGCATAACTGGCATAATATGCTGGCATGAATAACATCGCGTGAGTTTCAAAAGATTTACATTAGTGTGATCTAAACAGCAGAGAGGTATTGTCTCATATCAATGGGTTTAAATATTGATCTAGCTAGTGGTCTGTCTACATATTGAATGATAAACTTTTCAGTTTACTGTGGGGTTAGCACGAATAACTAACGTTATCGAGACGATCGCAAATGTCAAGTATTGGCCAATGACTTCGGGGTAGCGGGGTAGGTTTTTCTTTGTAATTTGATTGGTATCAATTGTAATTTACAATCGTCTCGCTATAGAGGGGTGAACGTTAAATACTCATGCTTGGGCCTATGAGGCCGTAGTTGGGAGTTTTGACAATTGACAATTGACGTATGTTGTAGTGTAACAAGGATTTTGTATGGTAATTGAGGTTGAGTGTACGCTAGGGGCGCTCATTGGTGTCTCCATACAAAATCCGTGTTACACTACACCATACGTCAACGGTTTGTTAAAAACTCATACTTAATCATTTTTTAAACCTATTTTAGATATAATAGCTTTTGTTTTGTTCTCTCTGATGTAAAATTACATAGGTACTATACGACAAAACAAGACAAAAGCTATTTTAGCTATCAAAGGTTTTAATAGTAGATTATGCACTAAGGGAATAAAGCAGTGTCTTATGTCGCGGGCGGCATATTGAACCCTGAGCGTAACGAGGGACTCTAAAGTTAACTCCCGAGTGTAGCGAGGGAGTTATATAGAGTCCTGAGTGAAGGGAGGGGTTCAAGCTGCCCAAGACGAAGACATGCTTTATTCCAGAGGAGCATACTCTACTTTTCACACCTACTGCGAGGCAATAAAAGGCCAGGGCTCCATTAAATAAGTATCGTCTGTTTTGATAAACTCTGGAGTAGAATCATTATCGCTCGACATTTTTTGTTAACACTAATATTGTCACTGACATAATATTATATTACTAAAATATTGCAATAAAATTCACTGAAAATCACAGCACCAAACATCTCTTTTGTTTCACATTCTTTAAAATAGCGCCTATTTCTTTTTTTTTTCGAGTTTTGCTATAGTGGCCAGTTCGATTTTCGAACAAACCTCTTTACAATGCCATATGGGCATTTTTTTACTCTTAGTTTTCCACGAGTTTCCAACACGAATTTGACGTTCTAAATTCAAATCACTTTAATCCCTAGGGAGTTTCATACAACTTTATATCCCTAGAGAGACAATGCTGTACTTTACGTTGAGGTTGCATGATTTGTAATTGGACATTGTCGAGCAGGTGGTGTGAAAAATTTATTATGACTAAGAGGGTGACCCTGTCTGCTCTGAGGGCCTAGTCTTAGTTATGCAGCAACCATCTCGTTATTCATGGACGATCGTAGTAGCGTTACAATGATTGCTACAAAACTTGGACTGTGTCCTGCAGGTCTAAAAAGGCCACTTTATATGAATCATACATAATACGACGATTCATATAAAGGAATTGCTAAGGATCTGCAGAGAATTCAGAAAATGAATTGCTACCAGATGAATTGCAATTGAATCGCAATGTGGCAAATTCATCTGGTAGTAATTTCTTTTCCGAATTCTCAGCAGATCCTTAGCAATTCCTTTATATGAATCGTCTTATTATGATTCATATAAAGTGCCCATTTTAGACCTGCAGCTATTAAAATTGTCTTCCTTTTGATGGAATTTACAATGAACCAAGTTCGACACAAAGGCGAACGCAAATTTGGAAAGATAGACAATATCAGACAGATTGGTACTGGTTGAATGATGTCATGAATTATTAAATTTAATGACAGAGCCCACCCGAGATTGAGTTCGCTGCCGTTACTTGTGCCAAATCAATTAAAGTAGGTAGTACTTGTTTTTTTATCTCTTTGAATCTACGCTAACCTACATATTCATAAAAATAATGGCATAATAACGAAGTAGAAAGTTACTAGTGGTAGTTAACGCAAAAAAAATGCATGTTTTGTATCTGATAAAGATTAATAATAATGCATTCACAATACCATCGTAATTGGTCCAATCTCTTGTTTCTAAGCAGTAACATACATGGTCAGAATTTGAGATTACCAAAATTAGATTTCAATCCTTATCACCAGCCTGTTTACGTCCATTGCTGACCGAGGTCTCCCCCATTAGATTGGTTCCCGTTGCATACAATGGGGGATTTGTCATAATCTCCACGCTTGGCAGGTGGATTGTTGATCGCAGTTGGTGATAAGTACTCGTATGGATGCTGCTTCCTATCCCCTGGTGTAATCCCTTCGTAAGGCTTTTACTACATCCAAGGGATGAAAAGGAGGGATATATTTTTAGGCCGGACGTACCACGGCTCCATTATCTAGTTGGTGAGCAGTAACATAGTACATTTGGTCAGAATTTGAGATAACCAAAATGAGATATAAATATGACAGATTAAAGTTACTACCTGTGCAGCTGATAGTTTGCTTCTTCCTAAATACACAACATGAAAAGCCGTTTTCATTTATAAAACAAATTTGGTCAGAATTTGAAATTACTAAAATCAAAGCAGTGCAAGCCCACAGTTTCAATATAAAATTCTACGTGTGTAGCTGATTGTTGGCTTCGTCCTAAATACACAACATGAAAAACCGTTTTCATTTATGAAATAAAATTTGGTCAGAATTTGAGATTACTAAAATCATTTTGTTAGTAGTAAAACTTCTTGTGAAAGAGTTCGTCCGGGGAAGTACTACTACCGTACCTATTTCTGCCGCCAAGCAGTAGCGTTTACTCCCAGCGTCCCCCACCGGTCTGGCCCCACTGGGGGACGTTGGGAGAAAAAAGTGCCAACGTCCCCCACTCGTGACAACGTGCAGAAATTTAATATTTAACAGTAGGAGAACTTTTTTTTTCTGTTTTTATGTGTCCATTATGATGATCACTGAACACGATTCTGCTGTCAGAATTGAAAATAGTTGCCGCGATTTTAAACTTTTTTTTTTTTTTGTTTCTTTGTTGTTCGATTGCTTTCAAAATCGATATCTGAGGTTCCATGTGATCACTAAACAACAATCATTTGTCAGAAATTAAAAAAAGTGGCCGCCATTTTGAACTTTTTTGCTATCGGACCGATTGCTTTCAAAATCGATATCTGAGGATCCCTGTGATCACTGAAAAAGAATCTGCTGTCAGAAATTTAAAAAAGTGGCCGCCATTTTGAACTTTTTTGTTACCGGACCGATTGCTTTAAAAATCGATATCTGAGGATCCCTGTGATCACTGACCAAGAATCTGCTGTCAGAAATGAAAAAAAGTGGCCGCCATTTTGAACTTTTTTGCTATCGGACAGATTGCTTTCAAAATCGATATTTGAGGATTCCTGTGATCACTGAACAAGAATCAGCTGTCAGAAATGAAAAAAAAGTCGCCGCCATTTTGAACTTTTTTGTTACCGGACCGATTGCTTTCAAAATCGATATCTAAGGTTCCCTGTGATCACTGAACAAGAATCTGCTGTCAGAAGTTTCAAAAAGTGGCCGCCATTTTGAACTTTTTTGTTAACGGACCGATAGCTTTCAAAATCGATATCTGAGGTTCCCTGTGATCACTGAACAAGAATCTGCTGTCAGAAGTTTCAAAAAGTGGCCGCCATTTTGAACTTTTTTGTTACCGGACCGATTGCTTTAAAAATCGATATCTGAGGATCCCTGTGATCACTGAACAAGAATCAGCTGTCAGAAATGAAAAAAAGTGGCCGCAAGTTTGAACTACTTTGTTATCGGAACGATTGCTTTCAAAATCAATATCTGAGGATCCCTGTAATCACTGATCAAGAATCTGCTGTCAGAAATTAAAAAAAGTGACCGCCATTTTGAACTTTTTTGTAATCGGACCGATTGCTTTCAAAATCGATATCTGAGGATCCCTGTGATCACTGAACAAGAATCTGCTGTTAGAAATTTAAAAAAGTTGCCGCCATTTTGAACTTTTTTGTTACCGGACCGATCTCTTTCAAAATCAATATATGAGGTTACCTGTGGTCATTGAACAATAATCTGCTGTCAGAAATGAAAAAAAGTGGCCGGCATTTTAAACTTTTTTGTTACCGGACCGATTGCTTACAAAATCGATATATATATATATATATATATTTTTGCATAAGTTTGTTCCGGTTGGTGGGTGTTACTGTTGTGGTTACATGGTTCTCGTAGTTTTGTGGTCCTAGTAAATTTATGTATAATTTCCACATTATTAGCATTTTTTGAATTTTGATTTTTGTATCTTTCTATTTGGCTTCGAATAGTTATTGTAAACTATATTTATAAAATAAGGTATGGCAGTGAAATTCACAGCAAATATTGAAAAAAAACAATTTTTTTCTGTTAATATAAGTAGATGTGTTATTTAGTTTATGAATATAACTAGTTATTATAACCCTTACCGCCCACGAAAACCAGCGATAATTTTATCTAATGACAAATTCAAGTTGCCATTAAGAATTTTTAGGAACAATAAACACAATACAATACAATTTCTTAATAAAAATTTATGCATAAAATTTGACATATAAGATTTACATGTCAAAGGACAAGTTCCAAAATGGCCTATATCGATGTACACCAGACAGAGAACGGTGAAAAAATCAGTGATTATCGTAAAAATACTCTTACGCTAATTTGAAGCATAATTTACTGCACAGAAATGTTTATGATTCGAAAAAATTGTACAATGGTTATATATTTTCCTGAGCAGCCATGACATGGAATGTCCCGTTTATTGCTCTGTTGTTGCTTGCTTTATTCGTTCGTTGGGAGTAGTGTGTCTACTTAGAATGCGTTGCTCACGCTAGCTTTATTACGATCATCATATCAGTATCAGTACAAGTTCTTCAATTCAACATTTCGATTCTACTCGAAAATATTTTCCATGCTCCAAGACTTTGGAGCCAAGACGCGAACGAAATGCAGTTCTGGTCAAAGTTGTCAACTGCAACATTATACCACAGAGTAAATTGTATCCGCCCCGCCATATTGTTTAGTCTTGTGTTGCTCTCCGTGAGAAAGATATTTTAGGAACCGTTTTTGGAGAACGACATCGGACCACCAATTATTTGGAAGGATGGCACCACAAATTGAACGCGGCGGTAGGAAAAAAGAAACCTAACATAATGCATTTTCTCAATGAGCTAGAAAAAGATTCAGCATTTAATGAAGTGAGATGCATTCAAATTAAAAGTGGAGCCAAAAGGTTAAAAAATAGAATGAAAAAAACCATTTTGAATGACGAGTTTATAGACGCTGCTCAACTTGAGCTATTGAATTCAAAATCCATGTCAGTAGGACACTTTTTGGAAATGATGAGACACTGAAACTATCAGTGTCTCATAATTTCCAAAAAGTGTCCACCAATGCAATGTTTTTGTTATAATTTTCAATACAACAAAAACATTGCATTGGTGGACACTCAACATTTTATTTATTGACTCGTAAAATCTGCAGGACTATTCTAAAACTTCGGAAATGTTTCCGATCTGATTCGTTAGTTTTTCATTTTGATGTGGTAAGTAACTCAAACAATTTTCTAACAATTTTCTCTAGTAAAACACAGTAATAATACACAATTTACTTATTGTTTTTTACTGTGTTTTACTAGAGAACATTGTTTTAGTTACATACCACATCGAAATGAAAAACTAACGAATCCGATCGGAAACTCTTCCGACGTTTTAGAATAGCCCTGCAGAAAACTGATTTTCCTGGTGCTGTAGGTATTAATTAATAAGGTATTATTTGGCTATTTTTAAATCTTATCTATTTTTGTTCTTGTTTTTAATTTTTTTTATAACTTCTGTAAATTATGTCAATTTATATCAAAGTTTGATTCTAGTCGTTAAGTAGTGATTGTAATAATAATTATGAAATCAATAAAGACTGATTTTTCTACTAGGTATTAAAATAACTAATATAGTTATTTATGTACATTATGTTCACCAATTCGCCTGCCCAGCGTGGGGATTATGGCAAATCACCCCCCATTGCATTCTTAATGGGACCTCTCCCAACAGTGAACGTTTAGACGTTCACTGCTGGACGGCAGCCTGTTCGGCTACCTGATGATGTACATTACTTTTGTGATTGATGTGATAATAATATGAAAACAGATTTTCCTAGTGGTGTAGTATATTAGGTATATTATTTCGTTATTTTTGAATCCTGTATGTTTCTGTTAACTTCTGTAAATTATTTTATTTGTTATCAAAGTATAGTTCTAGACGATTATTGTAAGTACAGTGGGAGAAAGAAAACGTTCTTCATCTATACGGTCACGGATAACGGTCTATTTTTAATTGTTATTTTGAACTGCCATAATGTGTCAATATCACGAAAATTTACACTTTTTAGGCCCAATTTATTTTTATTTTATTTATACAAAAATATAGACACAATTTAATCTCGTGTCAGTAGCACTGTCACGTAGTATCATGGAAGTAATAACTACTTCGCGTAGATTAAGTAATAGTTACTACGTGACAGTGCGACTGACACGAGATTATATTGTGACTGTTTTTTTTTTTAAATAAGAGACTTGTGCATGCCATGGCTACTCAATAAAAAAGGTCTCGTGTCATAATATAAACAAGCAACTGATTCAAGGTTTGCAATTTTGATCATTGTTAATAAACAGTTAAATTATGGTTTTCCATATAGCAGTCTGCGCAGTGGAATGGGATAGTTAGAAAAAGTAATATTATGTGCTCGTGATATGCTAAGGAAATTTCTTTGAAATCTGACGAAAGTTTTCATTCCGCCACTGTACATGATTGGTGATGAAAGGTGATTGTTGTACTATTGAAGACTAATTTTTCTAATACTCTTTAACTTAGGGAAATGAAGAATATTTTATTTGTTATCGTTCGTACGTGATTTAACCGTACCTACCTTTAAATGACGGGACTGATTCTAGTAATTTGACGTGTAAGAAACTCATTGTTTTGGTGGATAGAAAAAAAAAGGATGTGTGTAATTGCAGTTACACACAACTATGCACATAGTTAATAATAATAAATATATGATTGAAGTTCACATTTTTTTAATAATATTATTAAGGCAAAAATGAGGTAACGCATTTTAGAGCTTCTTAGCTGCATCTTTTCTTACGAACCTTCTAAAATGTCTAAGTACCTGAATATAGAATAATCGAAAGAATACTGGCCGATTAAATTTGAACACTCTAGGCTTCTATTGGTCTGGTATCAAATGCTCGCTTGACGTCCTGTCAGTCCCTCGGAAGACCTAAACATAATCTTGGTGACCCTGATGGCGTAATCACTGCCATGGCCACTTTTTTTCATTTCTGTCAACAGATTCTTGTTCAGTGATCACAGGGAACCTCAGATATCGATTTTGAAAGCAATCGGTCCGGTAACAAAAATGTTCAAAATGGCGGCCACTTTTTTCATTTCTAACAGCAGATTATTGTTCAGTGATCACAGGGATCCTCAGATATCGATTTTGAAAGCAATCCGTCCGATAGCAAAAAAGTTCAAAATAGCGGCCACTTTTTTCATTTCTGACAGCTGATTCTTGTTCAGTGATCACAGGGATCCTCAGATATTGATTTTGAAAGCAATCAGTCCAATAGCAAAAAAGTTCAAAATGGCGGCCACTTTTTTTCATTTCTGACAGCAGATTCTTGTTCAGTGATTACAGGGATCTTCAGATATCGATTTTGAAAGCAATCGGTCCGATAGCAAAAAAGTTCAAAATGGCGGCCACTTTTTTTCATATCTGACAAATGATTCTTGTTCAGTGATCACAGGGATCCTCAGATATCGATTTTGAAAGCAATCGGTCCGATAGCAAAAAAGTTCAAAATGGCGACCACTTTTTTTCATTTCTGACAAATGATTCTTGTTTAGTGATCACAGGGGTCCTCAGATATCGATTTTGAAAGCAATCGGTCCGATTACAAAAAAGTTCAAAATGGCGGCCACTTTTTTTCATTTCTGACAAATGATTCTTGTTTAGTGATCACATGGATCCTCAGATATCGATTTTGAAAGCAATCGGTCCGATAGCAAAAAAGTTCAAAATGGCGGCCACTTTTTTTCATATCTGACAAATGATTCTTGTTTAGTAATCACAGGGATCCTCAGATATCGATTTTGAAAGCAATCGGTCCGGTAACAAAAAAGTCCAAAATGGCGGCCACTTTTTTTCATTTCTGACAGCTGATTCTTGTTTAGTGATCACAGGGAACCTCAGATATCGATTTTGAAAGCAATCGAACAACAAAGAAACAAAAAAAAAAAAAAAGTTTAAAATCGTGGCAACTATTTTCAATTCTGACAGCAGAATCGTGTTCAGTGATCATCATAATGGACACATAAAAACAGAAAAAAAAGTTCTCTTACTGTTAAATATTAAAATTCTGCACGTTGTCACGAGTGGGGGACGTTGGCACTTTTTTCTCCCAACGTCCCCCAGTGGGGCCAGACCGGTGGGGGACGCTGGGAGTAAACGAGCAGTAGTGTTCGCATTGCTGTGTTTCGGTTTGAAGGGTACGGGTGCCGGTGAAATTACAGGCACATGAGACTTTTCATCTTTATGTCTCAGGGTCGGCAGCACGCGTGTGATGCCTCTGGTGTTACAAGCGTTCATAGGCTACGGTAACTGCTTTCCATCTGGTGGGCCGTAAGCTTGTCTGATTGCCAAGTAGCATAAAAGCAGTGCAAGCCCACAGTTTCAATATAAGTTTCTACGTGTGTAGCTGATTGTTGGCTTCTTCCTAAATACACAACATGAAAAACCGTTTTAATTTATGAAAGAAATCATCTGTTCAATTGCTTTGTTGTCCATCGACACGTTCGCGTCTCCAATGATGTTTTATTTTATTTAGTGACGTCCAATCGATTGATCACTGAGTCAATATAACTCTATTAGTCATTCACGGACGTTTCTTAATGGAACGAAACAGGAATCTTTCGGCTCTATTGACTTATATCCGCCTCTAAAGGCTTGAGCACACTGCTGGGCTATTCTCTATCTCGCGACAGGTTCGCAAAGTCAATGGTCCTCGAACAACGACAACATCCCGTTTGCAACAGGCGTAAATTGTGCTATCTAGGGCCTGATTTTAAGTTTTTACAAGCAATTGACACGGACGTATGGTGTAGTGTAACACGGTTTTTTGTATGGAAGATGAGGTTCACAGAGTGTACGTTAGGGACGGTCATCGGTGTCGCCATACAAAATCCTTGTTATACGACACCATACGTCCGTGTCAATTTTGTGTGCTAAAAACATAGAATCAGCTCTCAGGGCTGTCAAACGGTAACTTTTGTATGAGAAAAGCTACGCTTGACAGCCCTGATTGCACAATTTACGCCTGTTGCAAACCCGTCGCGAGATAGAGAATAGCCTTCCGGCTCCGTACGCGTGAACGTGCACGTACCACTGCGTTGCAATGTATGGAACTGTATGAGACATGTCACACCGCTTGCGTGACGTGCACGTGCGTTGAACTGAAATTTTTCATACTTGGCTTGGCTTCTAATTTGGCTATTATTTCTTCAAACTCCATGAAACTTTGTACGCAGTGATCAGTAAACTAATCTTAAGACCCATGGTGCGTTAGTTTCTTATAAAATTATATGGTTACCAAATCATAAATTAAACAAAACTAATTTTTTAAAACCGTCGCACCATTGTTCTAGATATTAGTGTATGATAATGTGTAAAAAATTTCATGGAGTGTGAAGAAACAATAGCCAAAATATAAGAAAACTTCGTTCGCGTACAAAAGGGTGAAAGCGCCCCACCGGTAACCTTCTCTTAACAGATAAGACCTTCAATATGATCTGCAGTTGACCCAGGAAGGTTTTTGCGCTTCTTTATCAGCCTGTTTACGTCCACTTCTGGACGAGGCCTCCCCCATAAATACAATGGGGGGAACTGCCATAATCACCACGCTTGGCAGGTGGATTGGTGATCGCAGTATTGGTGTTGAATACTCAAGACGGATGCTGCTACCCATTCCCTGGTGTATTCCCTTAGTAAGGCTTTTACTTCATCCACGGGAGAAAGAGGGGTCTATTCTTAGGCCGGACACACCACGGCATATGCAATCACCAAGAAACTAAAAACATATACAATTACGTTATGTTTTCAGAGAAGTTTTTAGCACACACTTGAAACGGACGTATGGTGTAATGTAATAAGGATTTTGTATGGCGACACCGATGAGCGCCACTAGCGTATAGCTGTGGACCTCATTTTCCATACAAAAATACGTGTTACACTACACCATACGTCCGTGTCAATTGATTTTTAAAACTCAGACTTCGGTCTCAGCTGTGAACGCGACACCCGTTGTGATGATGTAATTATAAAAATGTCTGTGTTAGCCACAAATATAATGTGTACTTAGTAAGATTTGTTACACATGTGCCATAGGCATAGATTGAAATATGTCTGTGGTGTAAGCCTTAACTTACCTTAGTCTTTCAACCAAGTCACGTTTTTTCCTTCTACTCGGAAATCTCGTATGAATTTATGTTTGCACCCGTGTGCGCGAGGTGATGACTTATCTTTTTAAAATAAAACACGCTCATAAAAAAATAAAACAAATAAATAAATTACTTAAATAAAAAGTTAAGGTGAGGCCGCGAAAATATAATGCTGATTTGCCTAGTTATTGTGAGTAAACCAGATATCACATCAATATAATAACTTATATACGTGATTTTTCCAACTTTTTTCTATTTATCATCAAGCCAGAAACACAATTGGCAGATATTTAATCGATACTTTATTTTTTTGAAAGTTATGCCTTTAAACTAGATTTTTTGAAATGTCTAGGAAACAACTTCAGTCACATATCCAAAATAAGCACTCACCGAAGGAAAATATAGTTTATTATAGGTGACCAAACCAATATTTACCTAGACTAATTAGTATTCTCATAATAAATTAAATAAGATTTGAGACTTACGTCCTTTACTTCTGTGCAAGATACGGGCAAACACCAAGTCCGATATTCAATCTTATTCCGTTAGTATTTGCGTCTAAAAGGCGATTCATACGAGGCTCCTCCTCAGTACCACGCCGTGCGCCAAAGTGGGAGGACGTTACGCTCGCTCGCTTATCGATTTGGTACTACCTTACGAGTATTTACTACCTTGTAAAAACAATGGGACCCAAGGACAACAAAAAAATCGTCCACAAAAGAAAGAAAACTATTCGTTTGAAAGACAGTGCAAGAATTATGAGAGAGGCAAAGAAGTTAGTACCTACCTATTTACCAGTAATCACTTACAAGTATCTAGCTACTAGGAGGTAGGTAGGCAGAGTAGGCATGCACCGAGTATGTAGGTAGGTTAGTATCTAGCTACCTTTACCTTTTCTTTTCTTTGACGACCTCTTTGGCGCAACGGCGAGTACCCGGCTGAGATGCAAGAGGCTGCGGGTTTGATTCCCGCTGCGGGACAAATGTTTGTATGAACTGCAAATATTTGTTCTGAGTTTGGGTGCTGGGGCCATGGTACTCGTAGTACACCCCAAGGTGTTGCCTGGTCAAAATAATTTTCCCCATTTTTGGGTAATTTAAAAAAAGCTGCAAAATCAAAATTCTTATTATACAGAACCATTTCGAGTACCCCAAGGTTTTACCTGGTCAAAATAATTTTCCCCATTTTTAGGGTAATTTCCAAAAAGTTGCAATATCAACATTCTGATGATGCTGCACCATTTCAAGCATCCCAAGGTGTTGCATGGTCAAAATAATTTTCCCCATTTTTAGGGTAATTTCCAAAAAGTTGCAAAATCCAAATTCTGATGATGCAGAACCATTTCAAGCACCCCAAGGTGTTACCTCATGGAAATAATTTTCCCCATTTTTAGGGTGATTTCTAAAAAGTTGCAATATCAACATTCTGATGATGCTGAACCATTTCAAGCATCCCAAGGTGTTGCCTGGTCAAAATAATTTTCCCCATTTTAGGGTAATTTCCAAAAAGTTGCAAAATCCAAATTCTGATGATGCAGAACCATTTCAAGCATCACAAGGTGTTGACTGGTCAAAATAATTTTCCCCATTTTTAGGGTAATTTCCAAAAAGTTGTAAAATCCAAATTCTGATGATGCAGAACCATTTCAAGCACCCCAAGGTGTTGCCTCATGGAAATAATTTTCCCCATTTTTAGGGTAATTTAAAAAAGTTGCAAAATCAGAATTCTTATTATACAGAACCATTTCAAGTACCGCAAAATGACGCCTCATGGAAATAATTTTCCCCATTTTTAGGGTAATTTCCAAAAAGTTGCAAAATCCAAATTCTGATGATGCAGAACCATTTCAAGCACCCCAAGGTGTTGCCTCATGGAAATAATTTTCCCCTTTTTTAGGGTAATTTCAAAAAAGTTGCAAAATCAAAATTCTTATTATACAGAACCATTTCAAGTACCCCAAAATGACGCCTCATGGAAATAATTTTCCCCATTTTTAGGGTAATTTCAAAAAAGTTGCAATATCAACATTCTGATGATGCTGAACCATTTCAAGCATCACAAGGTCAAAATAATTTTCCCCGTTTTTAGGGTAATTTCCAAAAAGTTGCAAAATCCAAATTCTGATGATGCAGAACCATTTCAAGCATCACAAGGTGTTGACTGGTCAAAATAATTTTCCCCATTTTTAGGGTAATTTCCAAAAAGTTGCAAAATCCAAATTCTGATGATGCAGAACCATTTCAAGCACCCCAAGGTGTTGCCTCATGGAAATAATTTTCCCCATTTTTAGGGTAATTTCAAAAAGTTGCAATATCAACATTCTGATGATGCTGAACCATTTCAAGCATCACAAGGTCAAAATAATTTTCCCCGTTTTTAGGGTAATTTCCAAAAAGTTGCAAAATCCAAATTCTGATGATGCAGAACCATTTCAAGCACCCCAAGGTGTTGCCTCATGGAAATAATTTTCCCCATTTTTAGGGTAATTTAAAAAAGTTGCAAAATCAGAATTCTTAGTATACAGAACCATTTCAAGCAACACAAGGTGTTGCCTGGTCAAAATAATTTTCCCCATTTTTAGGGTAATTTCCAAAAAGTTGCAATATCAACATTCTGATGATGCTGAACCATTTCAAGCATCACAAGGTGTTGCCTGGTCAAAATAATTTTCCCCATTTTTAGGGTAATTTCCAAAAAGTTGCAATATCAACATTCTGATGATGCTGAACCATTTCAAGCATCCCAAGGTGTTGCCTGGTCAAAATAATTTTCCCCATTTTTAGGGTGATTTCTAAAAAGTTGGAAAATCAAAATTCTGATCATACAGAACCATTTATGTTGCCTCATGGAAATAATTTTCCCCATTTTCAGGGTTATTTCAAATTATTATTATATTAAATTATTATTATATTATTTATACATTGGTCACTACCAAATGGAAATTTAAGAATGTGTGTATTTTAAAAGGTGTATATCAACAAACAGTCAGAAGTGACAACGTGCAGAAATTGAATATTTAACAGTAGGAGAACTTTTTTTCTGTTTTTAAGTGTCCATTATGATGATCACTGAACACGATTCTGCTGTCAGAATTGAAAATAGTTGCCGCGATTTTGTTTTTTTTTGTTTTTTTTTGTTTCTTTCTTTTTCGATTGCTTTCAAAATCGATATCTGAGGATCCTTGTGATCACTGAGCAAAAATCAGCTGTCAGAAATTAAAAAAAGTGACCACCATTTTGAACTTTTTTGTTACCGGACCGATTGCTTTCAAAATCGATATCTGAGGATCCCTATGGTAACTGCACAATAATCTGCTGACAGAAATAAAAAAAAGTGGCCGCCGTTTTGACCTTTTTTGTTAACGGACCGATTGCTTTCGAAATCGATATCTGAGGATCCCTATGGTCATTGAACAATAATCTGCTGTCAAAAATTTTAAAAAGTGGCCGCCGTTTTGAACTTTTTCGTTACCGGACCGATTGCTTTCAAAATCGATATCTGAGGATCCCTGTGATCACTGAGCAAAAATCAGCTGTCAGAAATTAAAAAAAGTGACCACCATTTTGAACTTTTTTGTTACCGGACCGACTGCTTTCAAAATCGATATCTGAGGATCCCTATGGTAACTGCACAATAATCTGCTGACAGAAATAAAAAAAAGTGGCCGCCATTTTGAACTTTTTTGTAACTGGACCGATTGCTCAAAATCGATATCTGAGGACCCTGTGATCACAGAACAAGAATCAGCTGTCAAAAGTTAAAAAAAGTGGCCGCCATTTTGAACTTTTTCGTTACCGGACCGATTGCTTTCAAAATCGATATCTGAGGATCCCTGTGATCACTGAACAAGAATCAGCTGTCAGAAATTAAAAAAAGTGGCCCAGTGGGGCCAAACAGGTGGGGGACGCTGGGAGTAAACGTGGGTACGTACTGGAAACGATTCTGTATAGTCAAAATTTAAATTTTCCAACTGTTTGGAAATTACCCTAAAAATGGGGAAAATTATTTGGTACATACGACACCTCTTGTACTGGAAACGATTCTGTGTAATCAAAATTTAGATTTTTCAACTGTTTTTAAATTACCCTAAAAATGGGGAAAATTATTTGGTCCATACGACACCTCTGGGTACTGGAAACGATTCTGTATAGTCAAAATTTAGATTTTCCAACTTTTTTAAATTACCCTAAAAATGGGGGAAATTATTTTGTCCATACGACACCTCTGGGTACTGGAAACGATTCTGTGAAATCAAAATTTAGATTTTCCAACTTTTTTTAAATTACCCTAAAAATGGGGGAAATTATTTTGTCCATACGACACCTCTGGGTACTAGAAACGATTCTGTATAGTCAACATTTTGATTTTCCAACTTTTTGGAAATTACCCTAAAAATGGGGAAAATTATTTGGTACATACGACACCTCTTGTACTGGAAACGATTCTGTGTAATCAAAATTTTTATTTTCCATCTTTTTGGAAAGTACCCTAAAAATGGGGAAAATTCGTTTTTTCATACGACACCTCTGGGTACTGCAAACGGTTCTGTGTGATCAAAATTTTGATTTGCCAACGGACGCTACTACGTTATATCAGCTCGCCGTCACCATTATATTGTATTGTCATCGGAACTTGGCAAGTATGCAAAATTTCACCTCAATCATATAACGGGAGCTGGGTCAAATTATCAAATGGAACATTCGAGTATCTACTCTTAGTGGAAAATACAATTTTCAAACTTTTTTACAAACAAACCTGCTAACTAACGAAAAAGCAATCACGTATAAATAAGTAATAAAACCACCATCATTTACAACAATATTTATTTTTGTAAGTATTAAAAAAATATAAGTTGAAGAAGTCTCCATTGTGTCTATGTTCGCTCCCCAACATCAAGTACAAAAATTTTGGATGTTTAGACGACGCGCGAGTTTCCGTATCTGGGAGGCGGGGCTCAATGGGCGGAGTTAGCGTGGGAATTTTTTTCGAAAAGCATCGTCTTAATTGTGTTATTGTAGGTGTTTATATAGCCCTCTAATATCTTAGTGGGGACGAACGCTACTAAAACCTTCCCGTTTGCCTCTTCGGGGACGAGCGGGAATAACCCTCATAATAAGAACGCCTAAAAGGTTACAGAACCAAAATGACACGCTAGGTAGAGCAACAAGCAAAAGCGCAATCAAAAAAAAATGTTGCAAAACTTGAGGCAAGTTCAGATTTTTATTATATTATTTTAGTATGGTATAAAGGTAGATATTTGTTTTTTTGATTGTGCCTAACTTCTCTGAAAACCCACACGGGATCTATTAGAAACAAATGTTTAAATAAAATAATAATTTTAAACAGATCCCTTGGCCACAAGATCTATCAGTAACAAAATTGTAAGCTAAGATAAGGGATCTATTAGTACAAGGGATCATAACCACAAGATCTATCAGTAACTATTACTCGGTTTGTCGGGCTGCAACCACGCACAGTAGCACACCTAGCTTGTTTTGAGAGGAACCTCGCGCTAAAGAAACTTACCATTCAGGGGTGCTATTTTTGAAAGTCATCGTCAGTGGCTAAACGTCATATTTCCAAATTTCCGTGTATTGAAACTCATTGATGACTAAAATTCTTATACTTATGATATCAATACAAGTGCCTCCTCCAGTACATCCGTTTTCCTCATGAAAAACGGTGATTTGCGGTCTTTTTGATGATATTTATGCACTCGATGACATTCAAAATTCGAACCCCAGTCGGTCCTCGTTTATGACGGTAATACAGTACAGACTAGTTCCTCATACAAATGAAGTGGATTACATTTTTAGTGCTTGTTTATTGAGGAAAATGTGTCTCTTTTTATGTTTTGAGTCTGGCTTAATGATTCACGCGCAAAACGTCTAGCAAGCAACCTTAATAGCTACGGCTTCTATTTCGGAACCAACTCTGTTTGTGCAGTTGTTTTTCAGTGTTTATGACCAAATAACTAACTGGTTACGTTCCACTTCAATCAATACCATTTATAATGCTTTGTTAAGTTCGCAGACGTATGATTGTGTATCGTTGCCGCGTCGTTTTCCGTCGATGTCACAGGGGTGCAATTTTTGAATATCATCATGTGACTAAACGTCAGTAAAATTGCCATTAATCTCCAATTTCCAAACTTTTGTATATTGAAACTCTTTGATGGCTAAAACTCTTATACCTATGATAACAATACCCTCCTCCTCCTCCAGTACATCTCCTGAAAAACGGTGATATGAGGCCTTTTTGATGATATTTAGTCACTCAGTGAGATTCAAAAATTGCGCCCCAGATATACCAAATTCCAAATTTAATTTGGTAAGTAAGTATATTTGGGTTGCAATTTTTGAATGTCACTGAGTGACTAAATATCATCAAAAAGGCCGCAAATCACCGTTTTGCACCCCGCAGGGCGATTCTAAAACGTCGGAAACGTTTCCGATCGGATTCGTTAGTTTTTCATTTCGATGTGGTAGGTAACTAAAATAATTTTCTCTAGTAAAACATAGTAAAAAACAATAAATAGGTATTGTGTATTACTGTGTTTTACTAGAGAAAATTGTTAGACAATTGTTTTAGTTACTAACCACATCGAAATGAAAAACTAACGAATCCGATCGGAAACGTTTCCGACGTTTTAGAATCGCCCTGCAGATATACCTACCAAATTCCAAATTTTCAAGAGTCAAATTTCAGAATATCCATTGAACTCATTTGAATAACTTGTGCTGTGGGGAAAACCGGTTAATTGTAATTATGTGCAAGTATTCAGGCTAATTTGTTTTTATTTGCATATGAGAACGTATATTTTTTTGTTTCAGTTCTGGAACAGGCAGATGGAAGATCAGCGAAACACAGTGCCGCTGAGTCACAGAGCAAACAGCAGACCACCGTGGAATTCATACATGAAGAAGATGAGGTAAATATCTTAGGTACATAAACTCCCGCCTGTCTCCTTGTAGGGTTAGGCACTTGCTACGATCCTGACTATTCCTGATATACCTCTTGCTTTATTCACTCTATACCTTGGCTGGGGTCTTCTTCCAACTGTCACATTCGTCACGCTTGCCTTGTGTACTTGTTTCGTCTTTCTTCTTTCTCTTCAATCTTCTTTTTCTTCTTCTCTCGTCTTTCTTCGTCAACCTTTTTCGTCCATCCCTAACAAGCCCAAATCATCTCAACCTTTCTCAATCCTTGTCACTACGTCTTTTTTTATGCCACAACGCCACAACTATCTTAACAAAGCATTCCATAATCTATCTCACAAAAAAAATATCCCAGTAGGTAGATAAATATTCATACAACTACACAGTCTAGTCAACAAATTGAAAACAAAACAATTGTTTTTTTACGTTTCCTGCAACATTGAATTTGAAGAACATATTTCCATGCAATGTAATGTTATCGCGAACTCATGCATTTTTATCGCCAGCGCTGCACTGATTGTGTATAGTAATAGTGCAAGTGATTCACGACTTTACGAGCAATCGATATGTCTAGCCAGAACCGACATGTTTTATTCCTTCTACGTTCAAATTGGCTAGTCTAGCCAAATCATCTCCAGACCGTCTTGGCATCGACGATGAAGAATAAACTTTCAGAATTCACTGGCTAGAGTTTTTTTTTATACTTTTTGGCAAGCAAACAAGCATACGGCCCACCTGATGGAAATCAGTTAACGTAGCCTATGGACGCCTGCAACACCAAAGGCATCAGACGCGCGCTGCTGACCGTGAGACATAAAGATGAAAAGTCTCATATGTCTGTAATTACACAAGCACCCGTACCCTTCAAACCGAAATACAGCAATGCGAGCACTACTGCTTGGCGGCAGAAATAGGTACGGTGGTAGTACATCCCCGGACGAACTCTTTCACAAGAAGTTCTACATAACTAAACAGTGTTAATCCGATGTAAAAACGCGTTTCGCTTATCCGGCGCGTTGTATGCGACCCTGGTTGATTCTAACTAAATGGAATTGTGCAAGTGGGGTTCAGCAAGGCTGGCAGTCACGTTTGATGCCTTAATCCGCACGAGTTGTATCTACACTCGAAAATACACTTTCTACAAGTGTTTGGAGCCAATGGACACGTTCTGTAGTTTCGATTGCGCGTGTTACGACATCCAAACTTGATTCAACTTTGCATAATGAACACCTTTAATGCTGTCTTTTTGCCTGGATGAATAAAAGTGTATGAATACGTAGTAGTTGGTATGCACACGACGATACGGCTCCACGTTGAATGCCCCGCCGGAGAATAAAGATGTAATTTCACGTCGTCTAGTAAGTAAATACAATAGACGCTGCGGCAGTAATTCCAGTCACGTTGTACTTTTTCTTTCTCTGCTAGTTTGTTATTTTACCCTTCGGTTGAATTATTTTAAACAGATCCCTTGGTCACAGGATCTGTCAGTAACTAAGTTATAAGCATAAGGGATCTATTAGTAACTACACGATGCAAAGACTCACCCTTTTTAAGGTGGAACGTTTGAAAAGTGGCGTGAAATTAAAATGTTTATTGTAGGTATTTTTTGCTCATTACAACCCCTTTATTCATAATCATTTTTGAAACCTATTTTAGTTTTGTTTCGTTCTCTCTGATGTAAAATGACATACGTCAAAACAAGACAAAAGCTATTTTAGCTATCAAAGGTTAAATTGATTATAAATAAGAGGGTTAGTCTTCTTGAGAAAGTGATTTTGCGGGAATCAGCAGGTAATTCTAAAACGTCGGAAACGTTTCCGATCGGATTCGTTAGTTTTTCATTTCGATGTGGTAAGTAACTAAAACAGTTATGGCATTCGTAGCTAAACTAATGATATTTATGAGATACTATCAATTAAAACATGTGTCACCGCAAAATCAGTGTTCGCTATATCAAGAAGTCTTGGTGCTGTAACTAGCAAAAAACACAATAAGAATTTCGCGCCACATTGCTAACGTTCCACGTTAAAAAGCTTTCATTAGCATTCATAAAACACATTCTTCAATCTTTACTTATAAAGGTATTCTCCTCATAACTTTATACGACAGACAGAATACCACCGCAGCGAATATGCTATACGACAGACAGAATACCACCGCAGCGAATATGCTAGGGATTTATTCCGTTAGTAAGTAAATGAGCTGAGTCACACGTTGTGGTTTACAACCGCAATGCAAACCTCTCGAATTTACTTGCCTCAGCTTTCAGTTTCTTATCATAAGCAACGGATGATGAAACAAACAGTAATATCCTTATGGGAAAGTACTAATGGTAATTCGGAGAAAACTCTCGTACGCTTGGAAAAACCCTAATGCGATATTGTAAGGAGGAGGCCACCCCTTTGCACGCGATGAATCTAATATCTAGGGTCTATCACGGGTCTGGATATTAGTGTGCTAATTATGTGTACAAAATTTCATAGAGTTTGAAGAAATAATATCCAAAATAGAAGTAAACCTTCTCACAGCAAATAGTGTTCAGTAAAAAATATTCTCAGCCCATATCGGGAATAATAATATCAATCCACTTAACTGTATGACACCGAAAGGATATAGCATAGCATTTTTATGAATAAATCTTAGATATTTCTAGCCAAGTGGCTTACGGAGATATCGGGCAAGATGCCAGCGTCCGTAGTTGTTCCCAACAACAGCGATAAATGCTGACTTTCCTATACATGGTCTTCATCATCAGTCTGTTTAAGTCCAAAGCTGGACGAGGCATCCTAATAAAATAAAATGGGGGCAATTGTCATAATCGCCACGCTTGGATTGGTGATCGCAGTTTGGTGTTGAGTCAGGTGGATGCTGCTGCCCGTCCCCTGGTAATCCATTAGTTTGCTTTTACGACATCCTTGCGAGGAGATCGAGGTGTCTATTCTCAGGCTGGACACACCATGGTAACGGTGTTTATAGGGTATTCCCGGGTAATACTAATTACTTTTAACTTTCTTGCACAAAGAAAGCTAAAGAAGCTTTCTTTTTCTTTTACATAAAGCATTATTAGAGTGTTTATCGTTTCAACCCATAAAAATTTAATGTTCTTTGTAAATTGCAAACAATTAGCAATTCTGTAAATGGTTTCTGGAAATGTTTGGACCTTTGCGGAGCTTTTATGGAAGATTATTACTTTTGTTTTAACACCAACAGCCAAAAGTTTATTCCCCGAAGAGTTGTATTATTTTGGCAACGGTAAGTATAGATATTTTAATCACGTTGTCCGTATAGCTCTTGGCAATCTCAAGTGAGACGTACCTATCAGTAGATCTCAATGTAGTTGGTGGAATTATCTGAGCCCGAAGTCTGAGTTTTGCAGCAAACATCGTAACGATGGTGAATACGACGTAGTCCATGAATTATATAGTAACTCTTGATAGAAACGGTACAAAGTAGAGTTTGTCCGGGGAAGTACCTATTTTCTGCCGCAAAGCCGCGCCGGGTCGGCGCCGGTAGTGCTCGCATTTTTGTGTTTCGGTTTGAAGGGTACGTTTGCCGGTGAAATTACAGGCACATGAGACTTTTCATCTTTATGTCTGAGGGTCGGCAGCGCGCGTGTTATGCCTCTGGTGTTGCAGGCGTCCATACTACGGTTACTACTTTCCATCAGGTGGGCCGTATGCTCGTTTTGTTAACGATCGTTGTAACCGTTAGCGTTATATGATGGTTGCTGCAAAACTAAGACTAGAAGCCCTTAACTTAACTTCATTTGTAAGTGCAGCAATCTTGTTTATGGGTTGGGTACGCTTGGTCTGATAAAACTAGCCAGCACAGCTGTGCCTGTGTCATTCTGTTAAAATGAAATACCTATATGCAGGTACCTACGTAGTACCTTATACATAAAACTCTAGCAAAATAAAAAATGTATTGCCGAATGAAATATAATTGTGTCTTAATGACAAACATTGTTATTTTCCTTATAAATAACTTTCCGAAAATATGGCCTCATGTTTCGGGAAAATAATTTTGTCTTCAAATTACACAGGGAATGTTTTTAGTAAAGTATAATTGGATATCTCAATTTCAGTTTTCAGTGTACTTGGGTTTCTTTGAGGCAAACAAATGTATTTGATACTCCTACGATCGTACCTACGCAAAAAAATATATAGATGTCTAGAAAAACAGCTTCATTTAAAAATAGGTACTTATCAATAAAATAAAGCTTTGCGGACCTACACAATTATTTTATAAGTACCTACCGGTGAAATTACAGGCACATGATACTTTTCATCTTTATGTTTTGGGATGCCGGTCGCAGTGCATCGCCAAGTAGGGCGCGTCCTAAGTGGACGTGACCTAAGAGGTATTGCATTTGAGGCATCTGGGGTTACCGCCCATTGTTATGGCGAGGTTATCAGGCGGGCCACAACCCCACAACTCCACAAGCCAGTTCCGCCATTTACTTATACAAAAAAAAAACTTTTCTGCTATTATTATAAAGACCTGTTTCATTATCTCCTTCATTTGTACTTGTACACCGCCAATCTTCTCATCTATAACCTCTTTCCTCCACTTTAGACCAGTTTATACACGGTGTTACATAATGTCCCTATAAGGCCGGGGGGAGGGTGTTCCGCATGTCATGGTGAACAACGTTTGTTCTACCACTTTTCAAATTTGGAAGTTTTTCATTGGTGAAATGCCTCGTAAACTTTCCTCCAGAAATGTACCTACCACAACATCAGGCAGCCCTATAACAGCTGTTTATTTGACCTTTCTGTGTGAACTCTGGATGAAATAACAGAACTGGCACCTACTAGTAAAGTGCCTAATATTGAGGTGACTCAGTGAGTAAGTTATGTTTTTTTTTCAAAGATATTATTAAAATGTAACATTATTATTATGTGATCTAAAGATTTATTTTAGTTTGATTACGAGATGTAATTTACTAATGGCAAAAAAAGTATTTTTAGTGAGTTTCGTATTTCTCCAATTTAAAACATGTAGATTTACCATCACTTTTGTTTCAATTTAGTAATTTGACAAGAGATAACAAATAAGTTTACTAAAAATAATAAACTGCAATTTTGTAGGCACTTAAACTCAAAAGTGACTCGTCTCATAACTTATCTACAAATCAAACAGACCGACGTACTTTCACTGGTTGCAATGAAAAAAAATAACCAATCATATTAAATGGGGAAGTGTCTTTGATGGTGCCTTGTGATATGATTGGCTGACGGCATTTCTTTGACAAGAGTACTTGTGCAAGCGCCAAAACCCACAAAGACGCCGACAAAGTGCGGCGCGCTCTGTAGAAGTTGTTTGAAAATGCCGCCGCGTATGTTAAATTACATAAAAAGGTTCCGTAGTTTAAATTTTTTTGCACGCTCATTGATTTTGTACTTAGGTACCTTACGACCCACAAGTAAGGTGCTTGCTTAGTTAGACACTGCCAAGCCAAATGTCTAAGTACCTAGTACCAAGTAAGTACATATCTGATCAGGTCGTAGGTAAAGTACATAAAGTTCGGTAGGTACTAAACCGAGCAACCGCCATAACTAGCCGACGCATGCATATGCCTTGGTGTATTCGGCCTAAAAATAGGCCCCTCCGTCTCCTGCCGTGGATGTCGCAAAATCAGACTAAGGGATTACACCAGAGGATGGACAGCAGCATCCACCTGAATACTCAAGATCAATACTGCGTTCACCAATCTACCTGCCAAGCATGGTGGTTATGGCAAATCCCTCCAATGGAGTCTATGGGGAAGGACTCGTAAAAAACAAACAGCAAACAGCACGTCATCATTGATAAACAAGTAGGACCTAAACGTAAAGTAGATTACTTACATAGGTACCTTTGATAAGAGACAAACTTATTGTGGTAGTACATAACGAACTCCATCACACGAAGTAGGTATGTAGGTAGGTACTTATTGTAGGTACTACCTTGGCACTTAGCTAGGTACCTACTTCTGAAGTTGGTTGGTAAGGTTGTAAGTTGGTTGAAGGAAGATGATTAAATTAGGTAGGTACCTACTTTACTGCTGTTAGATTAATAAGTAGGTAGGTAAAACATAACTGCGTTGCATTTAGTAGACTTACGAACCTACCTAGTCGCGTTTTGCATTCACTCAGATAAACTCTCTGATGACTTCGAGCCGAAACCTGGTTGATTAATCTAGGTTATCCAGCTATGGTACCCTAAAAAATTATTATGCGTAGGTATCTAAGTGTTTTTGGTCGAGTGATACATTTTCACGTCAGTCGCATGTTGCATTCGGTCGTGGCAAGATGTTTTCGAGAAATCTTTCGAATAGGTACTATGTATTCTAACGCCGAATACTATGACATGGTGTTGTGTGTTGGTAGAGCACCAAATAATAATTAAGTGGCAGCTCGAGAGCTGTACAGAGAACAACATCCAGAGCGACCAGTGCCATCGTACGGCTGCTTCCTTGGACTGGTGAACCGCCTTCACTCGATGGGATCCTTTTACCGGCGCACCAGCGAGGGAGGCCTAGCAACATGAACCCGTAGAGCAGTCGATGGCCACCACGCTCCCCTGACCTGACGGCGCTGGATTTTTTCTTGTGGGGCTACCTCAAGGGAATCGTGTATCGTACCGAAAGC
This sequence comes from Epirrita christyi, assembly GCA_951392215.1. NCBI lineage: Eukaryota > Metazoa > Arthropoda > Insecta > Lepidoptera > Geometridae > Epirrita > Epirrita christyi. Next base: position 3,030,889 of record OX595842.1, on the reverse strand, counting down.
TCATCAGCGGAGACCATGAGAGAAAAAATAATTATGGCGTTGTCAGACCACACCTGAAATTATCCGGAATGCAACGCGTTCCGTGATCCGCAGAGCAGAGATGTGCGTCCTTCGAGATGGAAGCCACATCGAGCCTTTCCTGTGAAGTGGATTTCCCTCATGGATACTGTTAACTTTAACAAAAGTGATAAAATCGTGCCAAAATTCAGTTGTTAATAACCCAGTGATACCTACTTACCTACAGTCAATTATGTCAAAATTCATTTGTGATTGTGATAAATGTTGTGAACCTGTGATAATAGGTACCGTGGTGAACCGGTTATACCCGGTGAAGGATTGGTCGTGTCCCTACTCTGGCATAGGAGGTGAGAAAAAAGGTATGTTATTTATTTTAATCATAAACCAAAACTTGTCTTCATACCATTGTTTCTTAAAGTGTGAAATTTCAGTGATTATTTACCTACTTCGACAAGTTCCTACTAAGTGCGTAATATCAACGTAAAAAATGATAGATTTGACCGTAATTTCTAACCACTAATACCTACTACTACTTCGTCTCGACACCAATGGTGTAAGAACCAGTGTGGTAAAAGAATTCAAGTTCGTGTGGCATGTGGGTCCATTGCTATAGGAGTGTGCGTGTGTACAACAAACACAAAACACAATGTTAGTGTGTGCGTAACAGCTGATACGCAAAAAGTAAACAAACACTTAGGGTTGTCATTAACTTCTATGATATTAATAATTTTATTTTTGTATGAGAATTTCAAATACGATGTATTGAACCTTTGCACATGTAAAAGTAATCAAAAGTTTGGACTAAATAACCCCCCCTCGGGCTTATAGGGGAATTATATAGCACCTTGTATACGATGTTGTATCTGTGAAGCTAGTTCACCTTTGACGCGTGTGGTAATGCCAAACAAAACGACCTTTCTCTTAATAGATTGTAGTATACGCTGGCTCCAACAGATTTATCGTGACCGTAATGCCTTGCTTAATTCCTTAACATTTAGTTTTACCTTCGCCCTATGTCAAACCCTTATTGAACGAGCGAAGCGAGTTCTCTGAGTCAAGTTGGAAGAATCGGCGTTTGTATGTATGTATGTATGTTTGTCCGATGAAAACTTCCTAACCGTTTATCCGATCTTCATGAAATTTAGTACGGGGATAGATAGTATTGGTACAATTTGTAGGTAAGGTTATGAGCTATATCGGTCGGGGGGTTGATGAGATATTGGGGTCCAAGAGGGGTAAAAAAAAAAAAAGTGAGACAGTCAGATTAAATGGGGTGTCTAATGAAAGCGCTTTAGTTGGACATTTCAAAACTGTTTTTAATAAGTATTTAGACTAAGTGGTTTCTGAGATATTAAGGAAAATAAAAAATATAAAAATCAAAAATTCTAGGGTCTAGATCTAGGGGTCTTGCTAGGTACTTCTAGCAATCCCACAAATCTGAAATTTGGTATGCTTGTAGCTTTTGTAACACAAATACAGGGAAAAGTCTGAAATTAAAGAATTTAGAAACTTGTACTCCATAAAACAATAACCAATATAACATCCATTGTTGACCTCCCATTTCTAAGAATTTGAATGACGTTGGAGTTCTAAGGTTTGTGTCAAAAGGCTGTTATCAGTTTAAAGGTGAAAATTTTCAAAAATTATAATGGAAAATATGGTGTCACTTAAGTAGGGGCTGATAAAGGTATCATCGCGAGGTCTCAGTTCGGGGCGAACCACTAGTTATGTGGATGATTAGTAGTTTAGCTTCTAGTTAAGCAGACGCCTGCCTGCTAGATGCCTTGCTTAGGTCCTTAAGAGGAGGTCCCCGGTAGCTAGGGCGCTTACGCCCTTTTGCACGCAAACTAAGTTTGCTGCTAATTTGGCTATTATTTCTTCAAACACCATGAAACTTTGTACACACTGTCAGTACACTAATATCTAGGCCCGTGATGCGTTAGTTTCTTATTAATTACATAATGGTTACCAAACAATAATTTAAAAAAGTTTTTTTTTTTAACTGACGCACCACATGCGCACCACATATCCAGATATTAGTGTACTGCAGGGCGATTCTAAAACGTCGGAAACGTTTCCGATCGGATTCGTTAGTTTTTCATTTCGATGTGGTAAGTAACTAAAACAATTTTCTCTAGTAAAACACAGTAAAAACTAATAAATATTGTATATTACTGTGTTTTACTAGAGACTGTTAAACTGTTAGAAAATTGTTTTAGTTACTTACCACATCGAAATGAAAAACTAACGAATCCGATCGGAAACGTTTCCGACGTTTTAGAATCATGTGTAGGTACAACATTTCATAGAGTTTGAAGAAATAATACCTAGTTGAAATAAAGGCAAAGCGTCCTACCGGTAACCTCCGGTAGGACCCGGTAAGGTAAGTTGTACCTTCGCCCTATGTAAAAACATTATGTGGTTGCTTAGTAGTTTACCCTCTAGCCAGGTAAACCCAAACCAGGGAAAATAACTAATATTTTTAGAGAAGGGTTGAATCTATGAGGGTAAGGCTATGAACTTTAGATGCAGACTAACACTGAAATTATAGATGAAGTGAAGAAATTAGAGTCTTATTGTTATTGTTATTGTTGTAGAATGTTGTTATTTTTATTGTTGTTGTTATTGTTATTATTATTTGATTGTGTGTTGTACCCTTTAATTAGTGTAACTGGTAACTGTATGCTGTTCTAATTAAAGTAAAACAAATAAATAATTAATAAACAGTAATTTTAAAAGAAGACCATTCTATGGTGCACTCAGGACGACTGAGGCCGTAGACAAAGTAACATTCTAATAGCGATGACGCCAGTAGAAAAGTCCAAAATGTATGGGATTGACGTTAGCTATCGATATGTCACGTGGTCTTTTGTATTGAATTACGACTGTAGAAATGGAATCGCTTCGAAGCGAATGCCGTTTAGCTAGGCCCTCAGATCTTGTTATTATGTGACATTCAATTCACAATAACAATCTCATCTGTGTCATCGAACCTTTCTGTCACTCAGGAAGGTGTTCGGCTGAGCGAGAAAGATAACGTATGCATGCTAAGATTACCTAGTAGTTACTACGTCTACGCACGCAGTGGCAGACGTGACAATTGACTCAGATGAGATTAGATTGTGAGTTGAATGTACAATAATCGAGGCTCAAGGGTGCTATTTTTGAAACTCATCGAGTGACTAAACGTCTTCAAAATTGCCGTTTATTCCACGATTTCCAAATTCCTTTATATCTGAACCTCATAATTTTTGGTTTAGTAGATTCGGAGAAAACAAGCACACGGACAGACAGACATATACCAAAAAATCAAGCTGTTTCTATGAAAATTATACAGGATTTTGCGGAATTATACACCTGCCAAGCGTGGTGATTAATGCTAATCCCCCCCATTTTATAATAATAATAAGAATAATTGTTAACAATTTGTAGCAAACGTTACAACTTACAAAATTATGAATCTGTGCTGTTTCTACCGACTGCGCAGCACAGAATGATGAATAGTCACTATGTAAGTCACGTTGAATACTCACGACTCGCAAAGTGTTTGTTGCAATGCAAAACTCGTAATAGGCCCTCAGTATGATGGCATACTTATACCTCCCTCCGGACTAAGTTGCAAAAATGCAGGTGCGTATAAGTTCATTATTATAACTAGTGGTTCGCCCTGAACTGAGACCTCGCGATGACACCTTTATCAGCCCGACTACACTCGAGAGCAATGAATCCGGGTCACTAAAGAATGTTAAAAATCTCGGAAACTAAAAATGATAGATTAATGCAATAAATTGTATTTAATAAACAATGTAATACTCCTTAAATGAAGGTAAAAAAAATATGAGTCACCATACATTTTATTAACACAAAATTACATAAAGAAAAAAACTGCTGATCTCTCCTTAAATCAAAAATAGGAAACATGAAATTTTTGAACTTTATTACGATTTTCTTGAATTTTAATACTTCGTATTGCCTCCTCGTGCTTCCATTACTGCGTTTACGCAGAAAAAAAACAACAAAAAAACAGAAATCAAACAATGATAAATGACAGATTACAAACAAAAGCAAAACCAAATGCTGTAATTTCGTAGTTCCATCTTCGAAAGTGGCCCTTTTTCAAATTTGTTTTTTTTATGATATAACTTTACAATAACTAAGAAGTTTTAATACCTTCATTTAAGGAGTATTACATTGTCTATTAAATACAATTTATTGCATTAACCTAGCATTTTTAGTTTCCGAGATTTTTAGGATTCTTTAAGTGACCCGGATTCATTGCTCTCGAGTGTATTTGAGTAAGACATTTCCATAATTTCCATATTTTTTTTAAAAATTTTCACCTCGGGGTTAATTCCTATACATCATCGAAATAACTTTTGTATAAGCACTAAGCAACGGGGCGTTCATATCACCAGAGACAAGTAACTTGTATCTGATACTACATAAGTACCTGTTACGAATTAATTGGTAACGTCCTTTTGACGAAATCATAGAACTCCAACGTCATTCAAATTCCTAGAAATGGGAGGTCAACAACGGATGGTATATTGGTTTATTGTTATATAGGGTACATGTCTCGAAATTCTTCAATTTCAGACTTTTCCCTGTAGTTGTGACACAAAAGCCACAAGCATACCAAATTTCAGCATTGTGGGATTGCTGGAAGTACCCTATAGTTTTTGATTTTTACGTTTTTTATTTTCCCTAATATCTCTGAAACTAATAAGTTTAAATACTTATTAAAAACAGTTTTGAAATGTCCAACCAAAGCGCTTTCATTAGACACCCCACTTGATCTGACTGTCTCACTTTCATTTATTTTACCCCCTCTTGGACCGCAATATCTCAGCAACCCCCTGACCGATATAGCTCATAACCTTACTTACAAATTGTACCAATACTATCTACCCCCATACCAAATTTCATGAAGATCGGATTAACGGTTTGGAAGTTTTCATCGGACAAACATACATACACACAAACGCCGATTCTTCCGTCTTGACTCAGAGAACTCGCTTCGCTCGTTCAATTAAAATAATGGGGATCTATGGGAGGCCTCGTCCAGCAGTGGACGCTACAGGCGGCTGATGTGTGATGTGATGCGGAATTATATATTATACGGAAGTAATATATTCCGCGAGATACATTCCCCGCATTAATATTAAAAGGGTTCGTAATCTCACATTTCTGAAATTCCGGAAATGGTTAGGCGATTTTGGGGCAAAACTGAATAAGTAAATGATTTACTTACATCTAAGCTTGCAGGCTATCAGAATAGTGTTCATCTTTATGGCAAGGGTGGTCCGCAACGTGCTCGTATGGCTATGGTTATTTAAGGTGGAAAGGCTCGTAAGTGGTCAGTTTTTTTTGTTATGAATGTCCCTAAACCAAAATAACATGGACAAATGCGAACGGGATTAGGGCTCTGAGGGTTCTGTTCCATTTTACCTGAGGTACGGAGGTATAAGATACGAACATGTATTGTGTTAGTTAGGTCTCATAGTTTTCGCAAAATCGGTTTTCGCTATCTCAAGGAGCATTGATTGATAAGTACAACAAAAAATCGCGCTATTTGCGAACCCACGGACTTCTGCGGTTTTCTTTGTTTGCCGTCCTTGGCACTGACCTGCGTTTTGTAGTTTTTTTTTGCCTGATCATTGACCTGTAATTAGATGTTGATTTTAGTTTGTGCTCATTCGTTTTTTGTGATTATTTTGTATTGCAGTCTGGTTCAGTTTGTTTATTTTTTTGTTTTTTGCGGTCATGAATTATGGAATACCAGCATCTGAGGGCCAATTCTCTAATTTATAAACATTCCAGTAACAATATAATCTCGTGTCGTTTTCGCACTGTCTCGTATAGTAACTATTACTTAATTGTCGCTTTTCTTGCGAAGAATATGTAATAGTTTCTATACGAGACAGTGCGACTGACACGAGATTATATTGTGACTGGAATGTTTCGGCCCGCGTGAAACCTCTATTATAAATTATAGCCTCAGTAGGTATAACCATACTGTAAAGTTTTATCAAAATCCGTTCAGTAGTTTTTGCGTGAAAGAGTAACAAACATCCTCACAAACTTTTACATTCATATTATTTATTTATGTTTATATTAGTAGGATAGGATTTTATTTTGACGTAAGTAATGGAATAGCCTATACGATATAGCATAGTTATTCAGTTTTTAACTGACTTCCCAAAAAAGGAGGAGGTTCCCAATTCGGTTGTATATTTATTTTTTATTTTGTTATGTTTGTTACCGCATATCTCCGGCGTTTATGAACCGATTTGGAAAATTCTTTTTTTATTTGAATAGATATACTTCCAGATTGGTCCCATTTTTTTCAGAATCCAGTTCTGATGATGGAATCCATGAGCAATTGAGGGAACTCCTCAAATATTGTAGGCATACATATGGCAATTTTGATATTTTCAGCAACAAATCAAGCATTTGCATTCAAAAAGTATCATAATCCTTTCAACACTATGGTTCTTTCATCATTTTTTTTATCCCAATATTTAGTCGAATACTATGGTGGAAGTCGGTTTTTGAAATGAAAAGTTATAGATTAAACGCACGCTACCGGTAGGTGGTAGTCTTTGATTATATACACACTAGATAGAGCTTCATGACACAAAAGCGTCGAAAAAAATATCAGCTAACTGTTAGCTGATAAGTCGCTTCCCGCCCCTCATTGTCAATTGTGTTGTCAAGGCGAACGGTCGCAAAGTGAATTGAAATTTCAGCTAGCAATGACGATTTGCGCCATAAAAGTGTGCAGAAATTACAAAGGACGTTTAAAAACAACTAGTAATTTCATTTCATTTCATTTATTCAGGAACAATTTTACAATCGTATTAAAAAAAAAAAAAAAAAAAAAAAAAAAAAGTAAAGTCACCTACCATCGATAAGTATCCAGAATTCATAGTATTTTCAAAAGTATTCAATAAAAATAATCAACTTATTAGCCCCGATTATTCAACTCAAGCTTGGCACTTTTGTCTGTGTTGCCAGTTTTTGAATGCTAAATTCCTTATGGTGACTGAATAAATGATTCCTTATAAAGTGAGAACGTCGATTGGGTTCACTTGCTTTTACTTTCCTTCACTTTTACCTATGAAAAGTATAGTAGGTATGTACAATATATCGGCCTCTGTGGCGCGGCGGGCGAAGGCATACATACGTTATCTTATCCACTCTAACGAATGCCTATAGCGATGATTAATCAAAAGATGACTGAGATGAGATTATATTGTGAGTTGAAAATTTAAAACATACAGGGTGTTTTTTTTAAATGGGACAGTATGGGGATATCCATAAGAGATACGGGAAAACTGTCTTTGGAACCATTTGCTCATTTTCAAAAACGATTTTAGCAGTTATTTTTTTGGTCAAGCGTGAGTTCTGCATAAAAATGAGTAGTTTTGATCAAAAAAATCTTTTATGCGTATCGGCTCATATACGCATAAATTTTTTTTTTGATCAGTTTTATGTAAGCTTTGTTTCATTGTATCGGAAGAAAAAAATCTGAGCAGCAGAAGTTAGTAAAATTTAATAAAATATTTTCTCATACAATTTGTAAGTAATCTGATACATACCTACGTTAAAACTATCGCAAAAAAAATGGCCTCCCTCTTTCTTTTTTCAGGTACGGGTACGTTTCAGAATACCTCTAGTGGCCTTAGACAAAGATGTTCTTATTAAAGTTTGACTAACTCCTACAGCTCTGATTTTTCTCATTTCACGAGACCATCAGAGTAGTAGAACAACATTCACCACACATCTTTGTCTAATGCCACTAGAGGTGTTCTGAAACGTTTTTTTTTTCAGTTTTTTCAGAATACCTATCCTCCTGTGATCCTATAGTTCACAGTCACTGGGTGAATATTATAAAAAAAAACATAGTTTGTTTTTTATTGACTTTTTTCCCACACGCTCGACATAATCACAATATCGCTAGTCTATCTATCTCCATTCTGTAAAAAATCGACAGATTCCACTGTTTGTTTTCTAGTAACCGGCAAAACTTACTTACCCGAACATAGTCAGTTTTTCCCAATAAATTGGGAAATATGACAGTAGCTGTTATCTTTACGCACGCAAACGGACACAAAAGCAATGACGTGACGCGAGTGTAAACAAAGCTGCGCGCATGTTTGTGTGTGTAGACACGCACACGCGCTAGCAAAGGCTGGCCTGTTTCTTTTGTAGTGTTTGCAGGACGAAACTCTATCTAGTGTGTATATAATCAAAGGTGGTAGTGTTATAATGAGCCGTGGTGGCCCAGTGAGAGATAACCCGACTTCCCTACAATGTTAGCCCACGCGGAACAACTGCAAAGATTGTTGCACTAAATGTGGCAATTGTCCATCTGAATTCCTAGATTATAATGCAATATGGCCGCGTGCTAAATCTATCTTTATTATTACGAAATGTATTCTATTTGAAGTGAAGATACCACTATTGTTTGGTAGAAACAGACTAAGGCACTATAATAAGAATTAATCTGTATCAATTTTCTCTAGGAGAGATTTTTAATATTTTACTCTTTGGCCAGCCTTGAGAATGTTATCTTTAGATATATTTGTCGCGTTCAGTTCTTGGATGGTTCATTTAACGAAGTGGGGAGTTAGGAAGCTTCAAAGTGCATCGATCGGATTGTATGTTGCGATTTTCTTTTGTTTAGAAGGTTGTGGCTATTCGTGTTCGCCGTTTTTGACCAATTAATAAGGAAAGTGATCTTCTTAGAATCGATGTTTTTAGATGTAGCGTAATGCAACTTACAAGATAAATAGCTAATTAAATAAGGGAGTTTTTAAAGTAGCAGCTAGAAAAAAACATTCGTTCAAAAAATATTATTTTTCAGTAGAAATACTATAAGTACTTAACTTTACACACACAGTGACATATCTTGACAATTGTTTGTTTACAAAAATTGTCTGAAATAAAAAATCAGGGTATAGTAAAATTATTCTAATTGTACCCATGTAGTCAATCTAAATCCGTGTATGTACACCACACGCCCATGAAGTTGCTTGTTTACATTTCTAGACTAGGCCCTCTGCTACTGAGAACACAATTTTCCAATATACTTTTCTATCAACTCGGAGGCTTGCTTTATTTACCGCGTTGCATTTCATTCAATATTGCGGTGAGCAATAACGGCAGCAATATCCTGTCCAGCTCTCCAATTACAGTACCGCAAGGCTATGGGGATCATTTTGGCTAGCTAAGCGCTATCTAAATCTTATGAAAAATTAATAGGGGAAACTTCTTGACCTAAATATTCCTCCTATAAAGTTTTAAAAGATCTGAGTGCCTAGCCAAACGGCATGCGCTTCAAAGGGATCCATTTCTACGGTCGTGATTCAATACAATAGACCACGTGACATATCGATAGCTAACGTCAATCCCATACATTTTGGACTTTTCTACTGGCGTCATCGCTATTAGAATGTTACTTTGTCTAAGGCCTCTGGACACCGCTGCCAAAATAATCCCCATTGTCGCGTACCCCATTGCCATTTCCTACTTCAATTGGGAGGCTGGACGTTATTGCTATTCCAGTAGTTAATAAAAACAAAGATACCCTTCCTACTAGGTGACAATGGCAATTTGCCAGTTCATACCTGCTACAAAGAAATGCTAAGTAGTTAACTAAAGTTCAGACTAGACTAGACAATGCATATCAGTCAGTATAATATCACCGTTACTAACGTACCTTACCTACATACTATATGATATGCATCTCTTTTCTTTCAATACCGTTAGATCAAAGGGTTCGTCTCTCTCACTCCCCAGGGACCGGCAGCAGCGGGCAGGACTATTCTGTATCTCGCGACGTCGCGACAGGTTTGCAACAGGCGTAAATTGTGCAATCAGGACTGTCAAACGGTAATTTTTGTATGAGTAAAGCGACGTTTGACAGCCCGGTGGGATCAGCACGAATAATTTACGTTAGCAAGACGCTAGCGAGACGATCGCAAATGTCAAATATTGGCCAATGACATCAGGGTAACTTGAAATCTTAGTAAGTTGATTGGTTAATATTTGACGTTTACTATTGTAACGCTAGCGTCTCGATAACGTTAGATGTTCGTGCTTGGGCCTCTGATTGTTGCAAACCTGTCGCGAGATAAGTTTATAGAATTTTATTTCTCAAAAAGACAATAAGTCACTTACATGAGAACAATATTATAATTTTTGAAACTATCATGGTTTAACACCATGGTATCACTAGAAACTGGATATTTACCATGATTTTTGAGCTTTTTTTTTAATCATGGTAAATACATATCCCGTTTCTAGTGATAATTACAATATTATAAATACAAATTACAGCAGTGGTTTTAGTAGGTAGCTATAGTTTAGGTACCCATCTAACACTATTCTCTCTCATTCTATCTATTCGAGATACAGAATAGCCCTGCCGATTTTCGCGACTTGCGAGCTAAAGAGATGTCAACAGCCGGTAAATTACTAATTAGATGAGATGCTTCGCCTCGCTAAATGTCTTTGACCGGGTTCCTAAAAGCTGACTCCCATTCGCATGAGTGCTTTCCGTCGCTGTGTTTAAGTGTGTCGAAGTAATAATATTTACTTCTTCAGGTTTTCTTGGAAACACGTACTGTTTACTAGAAAACTGGCTGGAAAATTATCAAAGTCAAAAAGTATTTTATCATTGACTTGGCCCCTATTTTTTTAGTAGTAGAACTTCTTGTGAATGTGTTCGTCCGGGGAAGTACTACCACCGCACCTATTTCTGCCGCCAAGCAGTAGTGCTCGCATTACTTTGTTGCTGTTTGAAGAGTACGGTTGCCGGTGAAATTACAGGCACATGAGAGTTTTCATCTTTATCTCTCAGGGTCGGCAGCGCGCGTGCGATGCCTCTAGTGTTGCAGGCGTGCATAGGCTACGGTAACTACTTTCCATCAGGTGGGCCGTACGCTCGTTTGCATGCCAAGTAGTAAAAATAAAAATAAATCTCAAGAATAATTTTGAAACTAAAATTACTCCGCGCTTCTTACTTCTTACGCGACCAAGCCTGGAAGAATCAGGGCTACATCGTTTTTGAATACTACAATACATACAGACAGATAGACTATACCTTTCCAACCGATTTCGTTGACAACAGCACGATAATCAAAAGCACTCGTGCGAACCAGGGCTCAGGGTGCTGTTTCGGTGATCAGCGGGGGCGGGGGCGGTAGCGGAAAGTTCTCATCTCCAGTAAAGTCGCAGCACGCGTCGCACCTCCGCTTCTGCTCTTGGTAGCCTCGCTACTGGCACCTTATCTTTGAACGGTTTTTAGGGTTCCGTACCTCAAAGGAACCGGACCACTTAGGTGTCTGTCTGTCACAGCCTAATTTCTCCGAAGTCAGTAAATTCCCACGGAAAACGGAAAATACTCGTAATGAGAAAATGCGTATTAAATTACGATGATTGACGACAAGTTAATTAGTCTAGTTAATTAGTATGGTAGCCCATTTGTAAGGAACCCTCTCCACGCGAGTTTGACTTGCACTTAGCCAGTTTTTTTAAAAAAGAATAGTTCTTTGTTTTATCGCAATCTCACCCGAGGTGCGATTTTTTAAAATCTGATTTTAAATATCATCAAAAAGGCCGCAAATCACCGTTTTCCAGGAGATGTACTGGAGGAGGCACTTGTATTAATATCATAGGTATAAGAATTTTAGTCATCAATGAGTTTCAGATGTATTGAAATTTGGAAATCGTGGAATAAACGGCAATTTTTCTGACGTTTCTGACATTCAAAAATCGCACCCCTGGTGGTAAGTGAAGGTCTAGAAGGCATAATAACATTCTCTCTTGCCTTGAAAAGAACCAGATTTTAGCTTCCGCTGCCGCTTCTCCCGCTTACCGATACACACCCTTGACTTGACTGCGTCCATTACTCTCAATTTGCTCTTTCGATGGAACTGTGGCGTTACTTCTAACACTTTGGGCGTTGGGACATTATTCTGCCAGGCACTGTTACTTTGCGATGTTGGTTATTAAGGCCGAGACGTTTGATGTCTGTTAATAATCGGTAAAAGGTTTTTATTATGTTTATTACTTTAGTCAGCCAGCAACTTCCCAAGTTTCGGAAGTTTGCGCTGTGGGCGAGTAGCCTCTGAGACGCAAGAGGTGCGGGTTCGATTCTCACTGCGGGACAAAAGTTTGCATGATCTGCAAATGTTTGTTCCTGTAGGGGTATTTTACAGCCCATGGCGCTTTATGTTTTGAATATTTAGGCTCTTGAAAAATACATTAAAACACGCGGCGCAATGTGCTGCGAAATCGTAATTGAAAGCGATTATCAGTTCGTTCCACAATAAGGAGGCAGTTCTGGGTGTTGAAGTACCGTGGTACTCTTAGTTCCTATCCTAGGGTGGGATCAGGAGGTCTAAAAAGACCACTTTATACGCATCATAATACGACGATTTATATAAAGGAATGAGAACTCGGAAAAGGAATTACTACCAGATGAATTTGCCACATTGAGCAATTCATTTTCCGAATTCTCTGCAGATCCTTAGCAATTCCTTTATATGAATCGTCGTATTATGATTCATATAAAGTGGCCTTTTTAGACCTGCTGGACTATGTGTGTGACTGTTTGGTGCTATGTTAAGTACACCTCGTATTAATTCAGCTAAATTACGTTTTACTCACTCTAGATTTGTTATCGTTCATTGTTTCTAAAGTCTAGAACGCTGCAGACCTTGATAAGTCTTATCCGATTGTATTCACAAAATTGTATGAAGATCTGAATCATAGTTTTTATAATAAAAGGAAACTAGAGCCAGACGGAACGAATACAAGTAGTTTCTCATAAATTTAAAAACTAAAAGTGAGGCGTGCTATTTTTGAAAGTCACTGAGTGATTAATTGTCATCAAAAAAGCCGCAAATCACCGTTTTTCAGGAGATTTGTTGCACTTGTATTAATATCATAGCAATAAGAATTTTAGTTATCAATGAGTTTCAGATGTATAGAAAGGAAATCGTAAACGGCAATTTTACAGACGGTTAGGCACTCGCTGATTTTCAATAATCGCACCCCAGATCTTCACAAAACTTTATATAGATATAATCAGATAAGACTTATCAAGGTCCGCAACGTTGTAGATTTTTTAAACAATGAACAAAAAAAATTATGACTAATTCAGCCGATTAGTCCGACAAGAGGCCGTAGACATAGTAACATTCTAATAGCGATGTCGCCAGTAGAAAAGTCCAAAATGTATGGGATTGGCGTACAGCTATCGATATGTCACTTGGTCTTTTGTATTGAATTACGACTGTAGAAATGGAATCGCTTCCAAGCGAATGCCGTTTGGCTAGGCCCTAAGGTGGGAGGGTTCCCAACGAGTAACACCCAAACGAGTAACACTGTTACTCGTTGGGAATTATTGTCCCAACGAGTAACACCACTCCCATGGTGTTACTCGTTGGGAATATTTCTAGAAAAAAAAATCCCAACGAGTAACAGTGTTACTCGATAGGAAAAAAGTTCCCAACGAGTGACACTAAGATATTTGTATGGGTGAAAATAAAAAAATAAAAACACTTTAATTAAAGGCTGATTCCTGCTTTTTATTTAAAAATAAAACAATCAATTTAATAAAATAAACATCAAAGTGTCGAACAACATTTGTATTAACTCCTCTTTAAAATCAAACTTTTGTATCTATTACAGTTTTACTTAATTGTGCTCTAAAATTTAAGTTTAATTTTTTTTACTTTTTATTTACCGCATTCTACATTGTCATAAAACACAAGGAAATAAAAATCCAGTTATTGACAATTACTGTTATATGCAGTTATTGACCAACTAAATTTGACTTAGCGAATGGTGTATGCGAAAGAGACAGGCCGCGCTGCTGCCTCCCACCACTTTCCTTCCAGTGAAGCATTCCTTTTTCCCGTTCCGGATATAAAACCACTCTCATTTCACAACCATCTCGGCATCTCAGCCGGCTACTTGCCCGCCGCAACTAAACGCCTAACTTCAAAATTAGGCGTTAAGCTGTTACATAGTTTTTTAGGAACTAATTTCTCTATGCCCATCTTTACTGGCAAATTTCAGTTCAGCCAAAATCCATCGGCAGAACGTATAACACTATTAGCACATAATAATTAGTTACTAACTTTGACTCGAAACAGTCCGCTGCAAATTTTTCTTTTTACACACGCCCACACTTCCAAACCACTGACGTGTCTTCTTCGGGCGTAGTACTGATGTCCTCCCCGAAGAAGAACACTACCTCAATTTTTTTCACGTATATTTTGTTTTGTTGGAATGAACTGGATGACGCCACTTTTGTAGCGGTTGTACGTTATTGTGTGCCCTGTGCACTGACTCACACTGACAACCTGACTGCACAAGTGTTGCCAGCATCTACTTTCATTTCTGAACACGAGGTAACCATTTTTCACCATTAGAGGAAACTTCACCAAATATCCTTTTTAAGACATTGGCAACGTTGGTATCACTATTAATTGTAAATTTTCTGAACTGCAGGTCTTGTCTTAGAATTGCACTCGTTCTCCCGACTACAGAATCAAGAGTTGATATGTGTTTTTTTATATTGCAATACAGAGTTGCCCAAAAAGTACGCTAGGAGTGCTCGTCATTCTCACCATAAAAAAAGTACGAGTGCCAAACGTAGATTAAGCCGCTTGGTGTGATTCACCGTAGAAAGAACTATACAGTTAGAATGGGCTTGCGCTTACTCCTGAGTTGTCATATGTTGTGGGGATAAAGTACATACAAGACAAAGATTTAAAGTTTATTACCGGGTTTTTCGATCTGTTCGGTTTGTACAGCCAAAATATATAGAGCAGTATTCATAATATATAATATTATATTCATATACAGGCTGTTTCTTTTAAATGGGACAGTATGGGGATATCCGAATCCATAAGAGATACGGGAAAACTGTCTTTGGAACCATTTGCTCATTTTTTATGAAAACGATTTTGGCATAGTTATTTTTTTGGTCAAGCGTGAGTTGTCCATAAAAATGAGTAGTTTGATCAAAAAAAATTTTTATTCTTATCGACTCAGTTTCATGTAAGGATTTTTTTAATTGTATCGGAAGAAAAAAATCTGAGCAGTAGAAGTTAGTCAAATTTTATAAAATGTTTTCTCATACAAATTGGAAGTAATCTGGTACTTACGTTAATAAAACTATCGCAATAAATTTTCAAAATGGCCTCCCTCTTGCTGTTTACAAGGACCGGGCACGTTTCAGAACATCTCTAGTGGCATTAGACAAAGATGTGTGGTGAATGTTGTTCTACTGCTCTGATAGTCTCGTGAAATGAGAAAAATCAGAGCTGTAGAACTTAGTCAAACTTTAATAAGAAAATCATTGTCTAAGGCCACAAGAGGTATTCTGAAACGTACCCATACCTGGAAACAGCAAGAGGGAGGCCATTTTGAAAATTTATTGCGATAGTTTTATTAACGTAGGTACCAGATTACTTACAATTTGTATGAGAAAACATTTTATAAAATTTGACTAACTGCTACTGCTCAGAATTTTTTCTTCCGATACAATGAAACAATACTTACATGAAACTGAGACGATACGCATAAAAAAATTTTTTGATCAAAACTACTCATTTTTATGGAGAACTCACGCTTGACCAAAAAAATAACTATGCCAAAATCATTTTCATACAAAATGAGCAAATGGTTCCAAAGACAGTTTTCCCGTATCTCTTATGGATTCGGATATCCCCATACTGTCCCATTAAAAAAAAACACCCTGTATATTATTATTATATCATATTCATTGCATAATTCACCAGTAATAAAATTCAACCACGTTGGAAACACTTATCTCTGCTGCAATTCTGTGCAATATCTTACAGTGCAGTGTTTTCTACATAAAAATTACAAACTGCACGATTGCGTTGTTTCACTAAGATTTGTCCGTCCATTGCTGTTTGATTATTGAACATATTTGAAGGACTAGAGATTGAACTAGCAGTGAATATTTTTTTTTTCAATCAGGCTAATAAATTAAAGATGCCATATTTTGGCGTTGATAGTGTATGGACAAAAATAATAAATGGACTAACGAAGATAAAGTATAGCAACGAAGTATGGACACTTTCAACTAAATAGCTACGTATATTTTTTTATAACCGAACTAAAATAAAATGTCGTAATTTGTAGCACTGTTACTCGTTGGGATGTTTTTGTCCTATCGAGTAACAGTGTTACACTGGGTGTAACTCGTTGGGAATATTTCTTTTAATTTGTATCCCATCGAGTTACACTGTTACTCGATAGGAAAAAAAATCCCAACGAGTAACAGTGTTACTCGTTTGGGTGTTACTCGTTGGGAACCCTCCCCTAAGGTGTACTTTGGGCTCTTAAAAGTCTTGAGAGAGGCCGTTTGTGGCTTTTGATCGAGTTACCAAACGCCATTATCCGCGTGTGTTTAAAACTAGATCATATTTCTTCAAACAGTCGTTATTTACAAGCGATTAGCCTTATCTTCTATGAATTTGACTTCTTTGAAAGGGATTATTTGTGGATTATTTACTTGCGTGGTATGAAGATAGTGCGAAAGTAAAAATTTCTAAAGGAGATACAGTACCCTAAAACCCCTAGACCTTAAGCCCCTGGGGCTGCTGAGCCCTTCACGTTTTCACAATTATTTCAGGACTTTTGATCGTAGCGATGTCAGCTGGGTAATATGAGCTCTTATAGCGATTCAGTTCAAAAACTATTCAGTACAAAATATCGGTTCCATGATGTCCGCAGCTATATTCAAAGGCACAGTAGCAGAAGGTCTATAGACTTCTGCGATTAAAGTTATTCAATGATGACGGATGTCAACGACGAACCGATATTTTGTACTGATTAGTTTTAGAACTGAATCGCTATAAGAGCTCATGGTAAAACCCCTGAGAGCTGGCTCTTATCTGGCTCAATGCATTGGTATTGCCATTCAGAAATTTCAAAAGGCTTGAACTGTTTGTCTGTTTGTTCTACTCTAGTGTCACAGGGTGACAAAGAACCAGCGATCTCATCAGATCTGTGGCTCTAATAACTTTTCATTTAAAAAACCGACTTCCGCCATTGTACTCGACTAAATAATTTTGGATGAAAAAAAAATGTATGAAAGAACCATAGTGGTGAAAGGAATATGATACTTTCTGAATGCAAATGCTTGGTGTCTTGCTGAAAATATCAAAATCGCCATATGTATGCCTACAATATTTGAGGAGTTCCCTCAATTCCTCATGGATCCCATCATCAGAACTGGATTCTGAAAAAAATGGGACCAATCTGGAAGTATATCTAATCAAATAAAAAAGAATTTTCCAAATCAGTTCATAAATGCCGGAGATATGCGGTAACAAACATTAAAAAAAAAAAAAAAAAAAAAAACAACCTAATTGAGAACCTCCTCCTTTTTGGGAAGTCGGTTAAAAAGAGCCTTTGATTGCTACCCTGGGTAGCAATACCAGTGAGGTGAACGGATAACGATGCGCCCTTGTTTTTGCTTATCGAAAACTGGGCAATCACAGATCGTGTCCGATTCAGTCAACTGAATCAAGTGCAATGTGCGATTAACCGGGCAAAGAACTTGCGCAAAACAACGAATTAATTAGATTTGTTGTTGCGAAAAGCGCCAATATTGATTCGATCCAATTCCTCGTGATTTCAGGCGTTACGTTTTATTACCAACAATCTGCCAGCCTGCGCTAAATACACTTGCAGAGTCAAGCCATGAAGTTTTTGTTTCCGGTGCAAGCGTACTACAAGGCTGCTTCCTTTCACCCTTGCTATTTTTAACCGACTTCACAAAAAGGAGGAGGTTCTCAATTCGGTTGTATTTTTTTTTATGTATGTTTGTTACCTCATATCTCCGGCGTTTATGAACCGATTTGGAAAATTCTTTTTTTATTTGAATAGATATACTTCCATATTGGTCCCATTTTTTTCAGAATCCAGTTCTGATGATGGGATCCATGAGGAATTGAGGGAACTCCTCAAATATTGTAGGCATACATATGGCGATTTTGATATTTTCAGCAAGACACCAAGCATTTGCATTCAGAAAGTATCATAATCCTTTCACCACTATGGTTCTTTCATACATTTTTTTTCATCCAAAATTATTTAGTCGAATACAATGGCGGAAGTCGGTTTTTTAAATGAAAAGTTATTGGATTAAGATACAATAAAGCTACTCTTCGGCGACTAAGGGCTGTGTAGTTTGTATGTAAAGGTGGATTTTCAACATGAATATATTGATAGATAGAAAATTCTTTATTGCACATAAAAGTAGTACAAAGGCACTCGATGCTAAAAAGTATTCTCTCCCATATAACCTTGGTGTATTGCTGAAAAAAGATAACATAACATAACACCCAACAGTCACATACGTAGTCTTGATCCCACACTAGGATTCACTGTGTCGTGAGTATCAGGAACTACTAGTAACATGGTACCATAACACCCAGACCCGGTACAAACATTTGTCCCGCAGCGGGAATCGAACCCACAACCTCTTGCATCTCAGCCGGTTACTCGCCCGCCGCGCCAAAGAGGTTGTCTGATGTCATGTGTCGGTATTAGTGCATAGAAACGGAATAGTGACAAATTTGCAAAAAAGTTATATTAACTATACCCTGATTTTTAATTTCAGACAATTTTTGTAAACAAACAAATGTCATGATATGCCACTGTGAGTATAAGTGTCATCATTGTGTAGCATACGTGTAAATTCTCTTAATACACACATACATGACACTTCTACACACAGTGGCATATCTTGACATTTGTTTGTTTACAAAAATTGTCTGAAATGAAAAATCAGGGTATAAGTAAGTACCTAATAATGCCTAAGAGAATATTGATATTGAAAAATTAAAAATTAAATTAGTTTTAGAGGAAAATAGATAATTCCACGCATGTTCATTAAAACTTGGAAATAATCGAGGCCGGGCAGTATTTGCGTGACCTATTTTCTGTTGAGCTATCTCTATGTTGTAGGCAACCTACGTACGCCCCAAGCCGCTCTACGTACAATCCACAGACAGATTATCTATTACACACGTCGAGGTATAATAAAATGCTCGTATCACCTGTCTAATAATCATAACTAATCACTTTTAATAACATCATTGTCTAATCACGATAAATTACAAACTTTGAACGATAAGGATTCAACTAGATTAAAGTATATCCATTTCTCCGAAAATATTAAATATCCACAAACCATTATCGTTTGTTTAGTTAGGGGAAAGCAGTGGAGGATAATTTTAAGGTACTGCTAACATTTGGGAAAAAAGTCGTCGATTATTATTTGAAAGGGACTAAGGGTATTCCAAACTTTAGCAGATTCTTTGAGTACTTTGTCCCTAGGAGAACCGTTGCTTGTTGGTTTGTTGGTAGGTCATTATAAGTAAAATCGTTATAATTGTTTAGAAAAGGAAATCATGGTTGTTTTGTTGCATAATTTATTTATATTTTTTGGATAAAATAATTCCACGCTATCGTTTTCGTAGACATATTTCCGTTTTATCGAACTTTATCGATCGATTCATCCTTGCTTTCACTGTTGATCGTTAAATTGATTAAATGACGATCGAATGAAGTCAATATTTAGTAATAGAATTGAAGTTATCGTTGTTTGGTATCCTTTTAGAAAAATTACGACTATACACCACGTACTTTACTATTCTCCTACTCAATATTTAGTGTTGCCATATATTTCAATAAGTTGACAAAATGAAAGTCTCGATATACGTTATCGAGCATACGTTCCATGCTACGAGCTATCGACATCGATAGATAAGGTAAAATTATCGAGACGACAAATTTATCGTCCGACGATCCATACTTGCAGCACGCTCGTTTATCTTTAATTGAAAGCCATACGGTGTGCTTAAATACGACATAAATAGCATTCCTTGATGCGTTGAACTTACTTCATCAGCTACTTCCTTCATAGTCTCTTTCTGGGCTTTTACCCTAATTTTCTCTGTTCCAGGGCGATATAATGGAGTGTCCGCTATGTCTGACCATGATGACGTGCGGCTCGATGGTGCGACTGGCGTGGTGCTCGCATCGCTGCTGCGAGCCATGCCTGCGGCAGTACCTCACGATAGAGATCTTCGAGGCGCGTGTACCCGTCAACTGCCCCGTCTGCCACGAGAGCATGCACCCGTCAGGTAAGGTAATGCTGGTTGTAATAAATTTAAGCTAGTTTCGTTGTTAACTTTCCCCAGAAGAATCAGGCAGAAAACACGGCTTGGCTATTCTTTTGATAAGCCTTTCGCTAAAAACTAGCTCGAGTGTGTCACCAAACTAATTGCTAAGCTAGTAGTAGATTTAATTTTATAGTTACCCTAATGAAAAACTGAGTATATCAGTGTGTGCAGGTTTAGGATCAGTATTTATTTATTTATTTATTTATTTATTTATTTATTTATTTATTTATTGGGAAACCAACAGCGATACATTATGAAAAAACTTAAGGCTAAGATTGTAGAAAGTACGGCCAATAACAGGCTTCCACTTTAAATGCACAAGGTAATAGTAAGCGGATAACATTACATATACCTACCTACAAGGGACACGCCAACAACGGCTTAGATTAAACAAATCACATATACATGAAGAAACTACAAGTATCTTGGAAACAGAATTAAGGCAGATATAAAACATGCGAGAATAACCCAATAAATGATACAATTATTAATAAAGTAATTGAACAAATTAGACAGTAGTAACTATCATAGATACCCAATCAAAAGGTCCTCCAATCCCTCAAAGTAAGTAGGTACAACTTATACACATAGGAGGTAACAACATTGTAACCAATAATACTATTTATCCTTTTTTAATTTATCTTTTCATTTATTCATCTTTACACTTATATAACAGCAAGCAAGCAAGAGGAGGCAGGAAAAAGGTGGATTTTAAGAAGTCTTTATGCGTGAGTGTGCACTTACTCCCTCACATGAGTGAGAGTTTTCACAACGAGCCCTCCGAATGTCAACTTAGTCATAGTATAAGGATCAATGTGCGAGAATTGACTGTTGTACGTGTTGGCCAATCTAGTAAGAACAGAATTTCGCGTGAAGTTAGTTCGGTGGTGTGGGACATGGAATAACTTTGTATGACGTGTACGACACAATGGCACATTCAGCCCAACCCGACGCACCAGATCTGGACAATCAATCCTACTAGTAATAATATCATAGAACAGTAGCATATCTGATATTATTCGTCGATTGTATAGTAAAGGAACATTATAGTATAAACACGCGTCTTCATAGGTATCAAAATATTTTTTGAATTTATAATTTAGATGCTTAATAAATTTGGATTGAACATGCTCCAACCGTTCTCTATAGGTTATATATTGTGGGCACCAAATAGGACTGGCATACTCTAAAGAACTACGAACGTATGCGTTGTATATAATTTTGATACAGTTCAAGTCATTAATAGGTTTGCAGATGCGCATAACAAAGCCTAAATTCTTAAATGCTTTACCTGCGACGTAATTTACATGCACGTCCATCAGTAGTATTCGACAGAAATACAACAAAAACTATCTTATTTCGATTTAGGGCCTGGCGGCCAATTCTCGTGCTTTATAGATTAAGTCGAATTCGACATTATTTGTCGAAAAAAGATTGTGAATGTCGAATAAAAACTTAATTTGCTATTCTCGCGATGTCACAAGTAAAAGACTTATGTTGACCGGAATCCTTCGACACGCAACGAGTGGTTCCGAGCGTTCGACATGATATTATGTCGAAATAAAAGTCGAATGAACGCAGACATTTTCTTTTGACAGCTGACACATTATGTGTAGAATGACCCCTCACAAGATAGCATATTCAGGGACATCCTGTTTAACTAAAATACTATACTGGTAACCAAATCAACATAAACTATCCCTAATACCTCATATCTATAAGGTAGGTGTTTCTGTGAACCCAAACCAACCATAATAATGTATAATCATCACTGAGCAAGAATGTAGATTTTATATCTATAGATAGATAGAAAATACTTTATTGCGCAAGACAAAAAAACAAGTAAGCACATATGCTTATTAGCATTTTCTTCCAGCTAACCTTTTTGTAATGCAGAGTGAGTAGTGCTCTAAGGAAATACAGATCCAGAGATAACATAATTAATTACCTGCTTAAAATAACTACATACCTTACACATTATAATAAATAAAATAACCTACAATAAATATATATATTAAAATAGAAAGCAAATAAATAACATAAGCGCTCAATTTTGTCCAACAATCTATGACACATAATCTTAATCAGAAGAAGTCTCGAGTTAACTGACGTTGTTGGAAATTTTCTGACTCATTGTATCATGAACAGCTGACTAGCAGTCTTGCATAAATACATATCTTCACGAACAATATAATAATAGCCTTCATGCAATCGACCCTGAAGTGTAAGCCCTCCCTCACAATCAATATTTTTAATGCATTCTCATGCAAAAAGAAAGAAACCACTCACGTGCTTTTTTTATAGTGAACTGGCTGTTACCCGCGTCTTCGTCCGCATTTATATGAAAGCTATACTCTAATTTTTAGTCTTAGACAATTTTTGTAAACAAACAAATATCACTGTGTATATAAATGTCATGCATGTGTATCATATGTGTATATACACGTATGATACACATACATGACACTTATACACACAGTGGCATATCTTGACATTTGTTTGTTTACAAAAATTGTCTAAGATTAAAAATGAAAGTATAGAGCGTTTCGTGTAAAGTTAGTAAATTATAAATATCTTTCGAAAAAATCTAAATATGATTTTTCAGATCCCATAACTTGAGGAATTATGGATTGCCCAAACAAACTTCCACAACTCCTATTTCAACCCCTTCAAGATTATTTTTGGAGACAAAAGATATCCTATATTATGTCCTTCCCCAGGATAATAATCTACCAAATTTAATTACGATCCGTTCAGCCGTTTAGTCGTGAAAAGGTACATACATAATTTTTTACATAAGTAGGTAAGTACATAACAGCCAACAGTCACATACGTAGTCCTAATCCCACACTAGGATTCCCTGTGTCATGGGCATCAGAAACTATGAGTACCCAGACACGGAACAAATATTTACAGATCATACAAACATTTGTCCCGCAGCGGGAATCGAACCCGCAACCTCTCGCACCTCAGCCGGCTACTCGGCCGCCGCGCCACGGAGGTCGTCTTGGTTCCTTTGGTTTGTATTAAGCTTCTCATAGCCATTACGAAAATGTAACGGGATAACCGCAGAATAGTTACAATAGCTGTAATATGTCCCATAAGGTGTCCGACATACCGCTAGTCCGTTGTCTTTTATGGCATTCGGTTATCGACCAACTTACAAAGTTATGTTACGTTACGTTATGTTACGTTATAACAAATTGTTGTGTAACACGCCGCGAAAGGAAACAGAAGGGCAATGTGTGTGACGCATTGTCATGCCCGTTTACGTGCAGTCACGGCCGTGTCTAAGGCGAGACGAATGGGGCGTTTACCCCGAATTAAGAAATTATAGTACACTGCACCGTAAGACACGAGAGGTGCTGGTTCGATTCCCGCTGCGGGACAAATGTATGGTCTGCAAATATTTGTTCCGTGTCTGGGTGTTGTGGTACCATGGTATAATTGTACTCGTAGTTCCTGATACTCTAGTGAATCCTAGTGTGGGGTCATGACTATGTATTTGACTGTTGGGTGTTATGTTATGTAATTGATCATATACGACCCTTAGGGCCTTATTCATAATCATTTGTGATACCTATTTTAGTTAAAATAGCTTTTGTCTTGTTTTCTCTGATGTAAAATGTCATATGTCAAAACAAGACAAAACATATTTTAACTAAAATAGGTTTACAAATGATTATGAATTTATTATAATTTTAATATTATTTAATTAAGGGGGTAAGTTTATAAATATTTCTGCAACTGCTCCACGACAAATTGTATCAGCTCAATTAACCTCAAGTCCTAAACACACCCTTAACTCATTTGCAAGGTGACATTAGACATACGACAGGTGTTGAAACTTGTCGGGATGAAAAGAAATACTGCTTTATAACTACAATTAAAGGCGTGACATATGACATCTGGTAATTTGTAGTGTTGTCATGAAACAGCCAGAAGATATAATTTATTGCTTGAGTGGGTGGTATCATGGTACTCGTAGTTCCTGATACCCACGACACAGAGAAACCTAGTGTGGGATCAAGACTACGTATGTATCTGTTGGTTGGATGTTATGTTATGTTTAAAAGACGATTTCCACGTCACACTCGTGTCGCGTCTCCTCCTGTCTCCTCAATTTCGCCAGTGTCGAGTAGGTATATATTTATATATTTTTTTAAAGCATTTATTAAGGAACAGGTAGTTTTTAAGTAACAGATTAAGAGAGCTGCCAAGGGTAACGCCATAAAGCCATTTTATTACTTATTTTTTATTGTATTCATACAAATAAAATACCATCGAAATATTTGGCAATGATAGGCCCTGAATAGTTTCATTCATTCATATGCCATTCATAGAATGCCACGACTAACTGTCTTGAGCCGCCTCCATACACCGACTTCCTGCTACCTTTATGATGTCTTTCGTCCATCGAGACGTGCCTTACTCTACTGCGTCGTCCCGTTAGTGGTTGCCACTCGAGAATCTTTATTTCCCAACACGGTTGTCAGTTCTGTGAGCTGTGGTGACTAAGTTATAAATAGGTTATTCTATATATTCATAATAAATGCCTGCACTCGACCACTAGCCAATTAATATTCAAGGCTTAATCCACAAAGACTATTTTCACGATTCCAATAGATAATCGAATGTAGGTCAAAACCAGCCTAGTCTATAATATAAATTTAGGATCCGGTTTAAGACCTGCCTCCTTATTGTCTAACGAACTAGTAATCGTTTTCAATTACGTTTTCGCAAAACATTGCCCCGCATGGTTTAACCTTATTGTCACAATCAGAAATATTCAAAACATAAACCGCAATGTACCGTAAAATCCGAAACGAAAGCGATTATCGGTTCGTTAACCAATAAAAGGGCAGATTGGACGATTTACCGTCAACGCGATAGCGTTGGAAATGAATAGATCGTTTATGGGTATTTTTTAATTATGATTACCACTGAGAAGTCGCATAGATGCAATTAGCAGGAGCTTAGCTTTTCGCTCGAGTTTGGAGAAACTATGAATAAATCCTTCAAGAGCGCCAATGGTAGCGATTCTGTGCAGTGATCTAAATTTAAACTGCGCTAAAATTATCGCGGTCCCTTTCATTTCAGTCTATAAGAAAGAGCGCGCGATAATTTTAGCGCATTATAAATTTAGATCACTGCACAGAATCGCTACCATTATCAAATAATGTTTCCGTTTCAAGGACCACTGATGCTGTGTGCCAGTCATTCTGAAGTCAGTGTGGATATCTAGATGTATCATCATCATTATAATCAGCATTTAGACGACCATTGCTGAACAATTCCCAATTAAATAAAATGGGGCGGATTTGCCATAATCACCACGCTTGGCAGGCGGATTGGTGATCGCAGTATGTGTATTTAGTTTAGATGGATTCTGTTACCCATTCCCTGGTCCACATCCACGGGAGGTGACGGAGGGATTCATAAGCCGGACATACCACGGCGCATGCCAATATTATAAATGTTACAGTTTGTGAGGATGGGTGGATGGATGGATGTTTGTTCCATTTTCACGCAAAAAGTACTGAACAGATTTTGATGAAACTTAACAGTATTATGGCTTATACATCAGAATAACATAATACAGGTTAGAGGCGCGGGCGGAACCGCGACCTAATCCTAGTCTTAAGCTAATTTGAATAAATAGTTAACAAATAAAATGTTTATTTTCTTTGCACCTTTGGACTACAATTTCTGCATTGACATAATCAGAAACGCATAAGGAAACGCTTACGAATTAAAACAATGGTATCGTTTTCATTGTGGGAGCGATAGTGATGCAATAACGCTACGTTTGTTTTTATTCTTGGAAAAGTAGGGCAGCTATTTCTTGCTGATAAAAAAATACGTACCTCAGCCGTAACAATAACTAATACCCAAGTAGAGCGACTTATGTAGGTACTTCTTTTTGGGCGTATCCCGATGCCGTCGAGATAAATATCCCTTAGATAATAGGTAAGTGTACATTCTCAGGCCCGGTTTCCACCAAAGCAGAGAGAAAGAAAGCGAAGAGGAGAGGAGATGTGCTGCAAAGCTGGCAGGTTATTAGCGAATTATTATCCCCTTATTCATAATAATTTTTTAAACATATTTTAATTAAAATAGCTTTTGTTTTGTTCCCTCTGATGTAAAATAACATACGCCAAAACAAGACAAAAGCTATTTTAGCTATAAAAGATTTAAAAATTTATTATGAATTAGGTTATGTAAGATTATGAAGAGGGTTAATTTTTAGTGCGACACTAGCGCCAGTGTCTCTTCTATAGTATTATTCTATATTGTTTATTCTTACGCCTTAGCATTCCTACTGTATTGTAATGTCTGCGGTTTCGTTTAGCCAAGCGGTGGTCTAGGAAAAACAGGCGGAGCCGTGACACAAAACAAATAGGCTAAGTGAACCTCACATCATTCTCGCCTGTCTAGAGTAGGTTCTGGATCCCAGCAGTGGGAAAGTTAAAGTTAATGATAATGAAGGGTGACCTAGGTCGTCGTTATTGACTCACACAATGAGTCACTATCTGCAAACATGGATTGCTAATATTGTGATGTTTCTAGGTGCTCTGTCTTGACCTTGAGACCAAGCTGAGCGAATTGTCTCCTTTTTTACAAGCTGTTAATTATCTTGACCTGTTAGTAAGGTATGTTAGTTAGTGTGAGACAAATCTTGAAACTGAATTTTTAACCAGATCTACCCAACCGATTGAGCTGAAATTTTTCATACCTGTCAAGTTCAGATGACAATACAATATTATAGTGACGGCGAGTTGATATGATGATGAAGACGGAAAGTGGACAATGGAACTCCTCGATGATTAATGGCTGGCAGTGTTTGGGCTCATTTTGATCAGCAGGGCGATTCTAAAACGTCGGAAACGTTTCCGATCGGATTCGTTAGTTTTGAATTTCGATGTGGTAAGTAAAAAAAACAATTTTCTCTAGTAAAACACAGTAAAATACCATAAATATTGTATTACAGTGTTTTACTAGGGAAAATTGTTAGAAAATTGTTTTAGTTACTTACCACATCGAAATTAAAAACTAACGAATCCGATCGGAAACGTTTCCGACGTTTTAGAATCGCCCTGCAGCTCACGGTTCCGATAAGTTAGTTACTGATAGATCCTGTGGTTTATGATCCCTTGTGCTAATACATACATTTTTAACAAAAGCTTGTTTTGACAAATACACTATTATGAATTATTTTATTTATTGTCTAGTGTCATGTTTGTTACCTCAGAACCTTGGCACTATGTGCCCTTTGGGGATACACGAACAAGCAATTATTTGGTAATAAAACGGAAATATAGCTGCTCCAATATTTATGACAGCCGGCGTTATTTTTCCCCGCTATCATTAATAATACCTATTGGCTCTAGTCTATGACGCCCGGAGCCGGTTAAGGGCCGGTTTCTACCGGGGCGGAGAGGAGAGGAGACGAGTGGAGATGTGTTTGACGAAACCAATCCGATTTCGTTATTTCCTTTTCGTTTTTACTTGTCAAGCCTGCCTGCCAATAACCTGCCAGCTTTACTCTCGTCTCTTCTGTACGCCTCGGTGGAAACCGGCCCTTAACCTTGTTTTTATCAAGCTGACTTGTTGGGCTGTTTTCGTTGGTATAAGATTTGTCCAGGCTGCTGGCTTATTTTGGAGTGTGTTATTACTGGAAGAAAGCGTTAGCCGAGTTGGTCGTAGAAAGCAATGGCGGCGATGAGCTCACCACTTTTCACGTCCACTTTTTTTTTCGGAAAAAAAGGGACATGTGAAAGGCGTGTGTTTATTTATTTATGTATAAGTAGAGGCACGTAAGTCCAGCCCCCTTATTCGCTTGACCAAACGTAACATAACGCGGGCTCGTTACGATATCTGCGTGGAATCATCGCTGAATCGTATGGGTGACGTCACACGTTATTGACAAGGAATCTCTTAGGTCATAGCAAATAACCACCCTGAACGAAACGTGGAGGGGGTAGTTGCGCATGTTTACTGTCGCGCAAGCATTACAATTAGTTTAAGATAGATACGAGATTCCGCCCAAGATACCTTACTTTTCACTTCTGCGCAATAACGGTCAGCGCGTTTCGTTCCGCTACTTGTATGTAGGTATGTATTTACGATGCATTCATATCAACGTTACATTTATTTTGATAGGCAGGCCGACGTGCGACCTATTATCTGTTGGATTTATTGCGCACTGTCCGTCGGTAAACTTTGTCATGTACAACCGAAATAGATTGCATGTTTTTTCTCACGGGTATTTACTGTGGGTTTTCCAGAGGTAGTAGTTTAGGGAAAACTGGTGTTTTATGTTTTTCACGTGTCTCTTTGATGAATAAATGTAATGGATGTTTGTAAATACAAGTATTATATAAAAAACCGGTCAATTGCGAGTCGGACTCGCGTTGAGAGGCTGCACTCAGATGTGAGCTACCATAGTAACCACTAGACCAATTAACTTTTTAGTCGATCAACACAATTTAATACTTACGTATTTTCTCATTACGAGTTTTTTCCGTTTTAAATGCTGGACATTTCACACAACATTATCTAGCCCCAAGCTAAGCAGAGCTAGTGTTATGGGTACTAGATAACTGATATACTTAATACAATACATTACATAGATAGATATTTTATTATTATACATAGAAAATACCCAGAACAACCTGAACAAATATCTGCAGATCGTACAAATATTTGTTCCGAGGCATGAATCGAACCCGCAACCTCCTACGTCGCAGGCGAACCTTCGCCGGCGCGCCGCCACAGAGGTCGTCATCGTCGTTTTCCTGGGGAATTGAAAGACATGATTTTTATTTAGGGTTTCCTTTAAACTATGAGAGAGGACCAATATTTCGCATATTTTTGTAAATTTTTGGCTTAGTAGTTACGGAGATTAGAGTTAGATATGGTAAATTTTCGTTTCCTTTAACATCTATTAAAACAAGCATTTTAAGATACTTAATAAAAAAAAATACTTATTTCTCATAACAAGTCCTTTCATTTGATATGTCTCGTAAATATTTGATACAAGTTATTTTTGGCCTAAAGCCAGACAGATGCTAAGCGCTTTGTGAAACAAGTTTTTTTTCTAACTTATTATGACGTGTGATCATATGATTATGCCGCCCCCTGAATCTTCCGCCCGGGACAGGTGCCCTGGTTTGACCCCTACATCCAGGGCTTTATACATCGGTTCGGCCGAGGGTAGTTTTACATACAGAGACATCATTCTTCGTTATAATGTGCTCTCGTCTCTTTTTCGTTTCAGATGTCCGAAGAATAGTTGACAACCCCGTGATGTTTGAGAAGTACGAAGAGTTCTCTGTGAGACGCGCCCTCGCAGCTGATCCTGACACGAGGTGGTGCCCTGCTCCTGACTGCAGGTAAAATTAACACAGGTTTTAAAATAATCCTGGGGGGTTATTGCCTATCAAACTGGGCCCCAATTCTACTAAACAAATTGTGTTTGAATTGTTAATGAATTATCACAAAATTTAGATTTTTGACACTTGTGCAAAAGTGTCAAAAGTGGCCATTTTGAGTTAATTCATTAACAGTTCAAACACAATTTGTTTAGTAGAATTGGGGCCCTGGTAATCGCTTATGATTACAATTTTGCAGTACATTGCGTTGCGTGTTTTAGCTTTTTTCGAAGAGCAGAAATATTCGAAACATAAAGCGCAATGTACCTTAAAATTGTATTCAAAAGCGATTACCAGTTTTATAGACAATACGGGGGCTGTTCATCTAGACCAGGCCATTCTCATTACATTTTGTGGATATCCTTGCTATTTTTAACGGTTAATGTTTGTAAATATGTATTGATTGGTATATGTATATGATGGATATATATATATATATATATATTATAATATATGTATATTAATGAAATTTGATTGAAATGGAATTATGGTTATATGGCATATGTAAAGGCTGATCAACTAAGCAGTCTTCTAGTTTGTTTTTTATAAATGACAGTAATTTCTTGCTGTTTGCTCACCTGGGCCTTATTTCTAAGAATTTACATGCAATTGGCACAGGCGTATGATACGTAGTGTAACACGGATTTTGTATGGCGACACCGATGAGCGCCCCTAGCGTACACTCTGTGAACCTCAATTTCCATACGAAAATCAAAATAAAAGTAAGTACCATGTACTTGTAATTTCACCGGCACCCATACCCTTCAAACCGTAACACAGCAAAGCGAGCATGTAGTGTTTGTAAGTAGAGTATGCGCCAAAGCAGGAGTTTGGCGAAAGAAATAGTGATAGGTTCTTCCACGGATAAACCTTTTCACAAGTTGCTCCACTACTAACATATATGATTGTATTATCTTGCTAACTGAAGCCTAAACTATGCTACTACTTAGCTACTTCGTTAGGCTACTTCGTTTTCCATGGTTAAAATTTATTTGCTTATAATCAGATGCTCACAAAACTTACAGCCACAGATAAAACGTTCTACAAGCTAATCTAATTCAAAATGGGGGAGATAGATCTGCACTGACTTCCCGCATTGGGGTGTATTGTGCATTGTCCCCCTGCTAACCCTAGCCCAGCCAGCACAACTCCTTAAAATAACGGACAAGGACTCTGGGTTGATGGCTAAGCTATTTTGCTGTAATACTCCAGGGGTGCGATTTTTTAATGTCACTCAATGACTAAATATCTTTAAACAAAGCTTCTTCGTCCAGTACATCTCCTGAAAACGGTGATTTGTCCGTTTTTCAGGAGATTTACTGGAGAAGGCATTTGTATTGGTATCGTGGGTATAAGAATTTTAGTCAAAAAATTTGGTTTAAAAATTTGGAAAACGGAGATTAAACGGCAATTTTACTGACGTTTAGTCACTAGATGACATTCAAAACTCGCACCTCTGATCCTGATTGAGTTCCTTTGTAATAACATCGTCATTGTTCAGTTTCGCAGTAGTAGCGACGGGTTGCGCGTCGTGTCCCAAGCTGGCCTGCCTGGCGCCCGGCTGCGGCGCCTCGTTCTGCTACCACTGCAAGGCGGCGTGGCATCCCACGCAGACGTGCGACGCGGCGCGCCGTTCCCGCCAGCCACCGCCGCGCGCGCCGCAGTCCTCGCACTCCGACCAGGACCACGGTAGGTACTGATGTTGGGGATATACTGCGAACAGCCGACCCGAGAACACGTCTGAATACATTTTCTGAAGTACTTCTATATATATAAAAATCAATTGCTGTTCGTTAGTCTCACTAAATCTCGAGAACGGCTGGGCCGATTTATTTGATTTTGGTTTTGTTGTGTTCATAATTGTCACGGGAAGGTTTAAATGTACAGGGACCACCGGGACCACCGGGAACACCGGGACCACGCGAACGAAGTCGCGCGCGGGCAGCTAGTAATAATATATTTATTTCAGGGAAATGCACAAACATTAAGCCCATAGACATATATACCTTATAAACTAACATACATACTTTATACCTAAAAACTATAATTTTACATATTTTAGAACACAAACACAAGCTTTCATGGGGCCCATGGTCAAGAAACAACAATATGGGCTCTTGTCCAGTGGTCCATGAAAACGCAGTCTGTGTCCAGTGAAGTGGCAATGGGCAGGTCATATAGCTCGAAGAACTGATAACCGTTTGGGAATAAAGGTTCTCGAGTGGCGACCCGGATGACGCGGTGGAGGAAGGCCCTCCACTAGATGGACTAAAGACATTATAAACGTCGCGGGGAATCTGTGGATGGAGGCAGCTCAATACCGTTCGTCGTGGCATTCTAAGGGGGAGGCCTATGTCCAGCAGTGGACTTCTACAGGCTGATGATGATGATGATGACTAGATTCTATGGAGGCGTGTATACTGCGAACGCCTAATACCACGCCACCATGGAGATCAGTCCTTCGGAAAACTTGAACACGTTGGAACATGCGGGTGTTCATACTGTTCATAGTACTTACTCGACTTGATAATCTTCAAAAATCAACAGCCTTTAGACGTCCACTGTTAGACGAGACCTCCCCCATAGAATGCAATGGGGGGATTCAGGCTGTTTGGTGATAGCAGTGTTGGTGTTAAGTACTCAGGATGATGCTGCTGCCCATCCCCTGGTGTTATCCTTTAGTCGGCTCATATGACATCCACGGGAGGAGATGGAGGAATCTATTCTTAGGCCGGACACACCACGACAGTATAACTATGGACTATACAGGGCGTAAAAAGACTACTCTCGAAAACTGAAACAGTGCATTCAGACCATGATTCTGAAAATATAAAAGCTGAAAAAACTAAAAAAAAAAACTCACTTTTGGGCCGCTTTTTTCTTGTTTTCTTTATAAATATCCGTAAAATATCGTTAAAGGAACACAAAAACCTAATTTTCATCATTAAGGTTGCGGTGATGGCCGCACGCTAAATCAACTCGAGAATAGCGCAAAAGTCGGCCTGCATATTGCTGTCCCTGTTTGGCTAACGCAGGCGCGCGCGGGGCACAGCCGAACACTTATTTCTATTCTGTGGCCGTTACCATTCATAATTCGAAGCTGGTATTTATTTTTTATGCAAACTAGCATTTGACAAAAATATTTTTTTGGCATATTTGGCATTTGTCACAAACTTTTTACATTTATATATCTAGCAATAAAAACTCCTTGGTACCTAGTTCTGCGAACAGTTAGAACTCGCGAGCACAAACTTTTTTCCAATAATTGTGATCAGGGTGGTTATTCGCTATGACCTATGAGATTTCTTTTCAATAACGTGTGACGTCACCCATACGATTCAGCGATGATTCCACGCAGATATCGTAACGAGCCCGCGTTATGTTACGTTTGGTCAGAGCGAATAAGGGGGCAAGTTGGTGCTTTGATGATCGTTGAGTTTGGCTCAACTTTCCAATAGCGACTGTGAGCTAGGAGGTTCATATTTTTATCACATGTAGACACAAGCCTAAATATGAAATGGCGTACTGCGGAAACCAATAGTTTTAGCATTGTGAGCTATGACAAAAAAATAAAAGAAAAATATTTCAAAGTAAACGCTCAACTTTCCTTTAGCTACTGCTAGCTAGGAAGTTCACATTTTTATCACATGTAGGTTCACATAGCACAAGCCTAAATATGAAATGGCGTACTGCGGAAACCAATAGTTTTGGAGCTATTCATTTTTAAAATTTGCTAATAACCGCTTTCCGAACGCCATGTTTTGGTGATATTTTACTTTTTATCAGTGTTCCCATACGATTTTCGGCTTTTGACAATGACAGTGACAGACCAAATGGTATATTTTGCTAAAAATTGGTGGTTTCTCAATTTTCAACTAGTCGTGTTTTTTGCTCTTACGGTCCAGTCGGTTACGTATTCCTTGAACATCAATGAACTCTGTCATCGTTTGTGTTCTCAGAGTTGAGATTGTTTACGTGCTTACTCCTGTTTGAGAATTCATCGAAGGACTTTCCTTTAGCGACTATAAGTATAAGGCTTGAGGGGGGAGGGGAGGGGTGGGTTGTCAATGTCAAAAGCCGAAAATCGTATCCAAACACTGACAAATAGTAAAATATCACCAAAATATGGAGATCGGAAACCAGTTTTTAGCAAATTTCAACAATGAATAGCTCCAAAACTATTTTTTTCCGCAGTACGCCATTTCATATTCAGGTTTGTGCTATGTGAACCTACATGTGATAAAAATATGAACCTCGTAGGTCACAGTCGCTAAAGGAAAGTTGAGCATTTACTTTGAAATATTTTTCTTTGATTTTTTGTCATAGCTCACAATGCTAAAACTATTGGTTTCCGCAGTACGCCATTTCATATTCAGGCTTGTGCTATGTGAACCTACATGTGATAAAAATATGAACCTCGTAGGTCACAGTCGCTAAAGTAAAGTTGAGCATTTACTTTGAAATATTTTTCTTTGATTTTTTGTCATAGCTCACAATGCTAAAACTATTGGTTTCCGCAGTACACCATTTCATATTCAGGCTTGTGCTATGTGAACCTACATGTGATAAAAATATGAACCTCGTAGGTCACAGTCGCTAAAGGAAAGTTGAGCATTTACTTTGAAATATTTTTCTTTGATTTTTTGTCATAGCTCACAATGCTAAAACTATTGGTTTCCGCAGTACGCCATTTCATATTCAGGCTTGTGCTATGTGAACCTACATGTGATAAAAATATGAACCTCGTAGGTCACAGTCGCTAAAGTAAAGTTGAGCATTTACTTTGAAATATTTTTCTTTGATCTTTTGTCATAGCTCACAATGCTAAAACTATTGGTTTCCGCAGTACGCCATTTCATATTCAGGCTTGTGCTATGTGAACCTACATGTGATAAAAATATGAACCTCGTAGGTCACAGTCGCTAAAGTAAAGTTGAGCATTTACTTTGAAATATTTTTCTTTGATTTTTTGTCATAGCTCACAATGCTAAAACTATTGGTTTCCGCAGTACGCCATTTCATATTCAGGCTTGTGCTATGTGAACCTACATGTGATAAAAATATGAACCTCGTAGGTTACAGTCGCTAAAGTAAAGTTGAGCATTTACTTTGAAATATTTTTCTTTGATCTTTTGTCATAGCTCACAATGCTAAAACTATTGGTTTCCGCAGTACGCCATTTCATATTCAGGCTTGTGCTATGTGAACCTACATGTGATAAAAATATGAACCTCGTAGGTCACAGTCGCTAAAGGAAAGTTGAGCATTTACTTTGAAATATTTTTCTTTGATTTTTTGTCATAGCTCACAATGCTAAAACTATTGGTTTCCGCAGTACGCCATTTCATATTCAGGCTTGTGCAATGTGAACCTACATGTGATAAAAATATGAACCTCGTAGGTCACAGTCGCTAAAGTAAAGTTGAGCATTTACTTTGAAATATTTTTCTTTGATTTTTTGTCATAGCTCACAATGCTAAAACTATTGGTTTCCGCAGTACGCCATTTCATATTCAGGCTTGTGCTATGTGAACCTACATGTGATAAAAATATGAACCTCGTAGGTCACAGTCGCTAAAGGAAAGTTGAGCATTTACTTTGAAATATTTTTCTTTGATTTTTTGTCATAGCTCACAATGCTAAAACTATTGGTTTCCGCAGTACGCCATTTCATATTCAGGCTTGTGCTATGTGAACCTACATGTGATAAAAATATGAACCTCGTAGGTCACAGTCGCTAAAGGAAAGTTGAGCATTTACTTTGAAATATTTTTCTTTGATTTTTTGTCATAGCTCACAATGCTAAAACTATTGGTTTCCGCAGTACGCCATTTCATATTCAGGCTTGTGCTATGTGAACCTACATGTGATAAAAATATGAACCTCGTAGGTCACAGTCGCTAAAGGAAAGTTGAGCCGCTACTATTTCTCGCAAAAACTAGGTACTGAATGGTAAACAAAGCACAAGTCGTAGGTATGTTAGTTACCTAGGTTACTTCATTCCAAATCACAAGGCAAATCTAAATAAAATTACAAAAATATTGCAATGTCATATATAACAAACAAATAGGTGAACAAACACAAGAGCAAACGAAGCGCGGGGTTACACAGTGTACTAGTGTGAGTGCCTGTCGAGTTGTCAAACATCACACAACCGTAGTTCCCCGACCGGCCCTCGGTTCTGACGCGATAACAATATGGGCGTTCAGAATTTTTTAGAAATTTGTTCAAGTTCCGTAATACCAAAAATGATGAATAAAAACTTGTTGTTTTTTTTATATCGTGTTGTTATTCTGTTACTTGACAATATAAGCTATGTTCCTACACATAAAATACGTAACATATCGTTGTTTTTCATACGAAACAAATAAGATGAAAACATGTCGTTTAGGTCGTAAAAATATACAAAAAGTAATTCGCTTACATTTCATTTTAGGTATATATTTTGATAAAAAAAACTATCTGGGAACATAGATAAATACTATCCGAATCCGAATAATAGCATAATATGGTGGAAATATGCTCGAATTACAAATGACGTCGGTATTACGTTTGTATGGGCAGTCCATCCTTCGCTGGGTTCTTAAAAACGTCAAAAAAGCAATGAAAACTAATTAAGAAATATTGGTGCTACGGGTCGATCAGCTGACCGGGAGCGTTGAACTCGCGCGGCCGGAATAAATGCGTACATTGCTGGCTGACAAATACGATACGAAACGAAAAAGAAAAAATTTTCTACGGTATGAATCACCTCTCAGGCGAAAGCTATTTTATATAGCTATGATATAGGTAGCTTTACCGGTACCTTCAGTATTCGGGAGCAGTCCTTTTGCACGCTGTATAAGTAAAGAAAAAACAATAAATGTGTTCAATTGCAGGTGACGTGAAGCCGTGTCCTCGATGCTCGGTGCTTATAGTGAAAGTGGAAGACGGCTCGTGCAATCACATGGTGTGCTGCGTGTGCGGCGCTGAGTTCTGTTGGCTGTGCATGAAGGAAGTCTCGGACCTGCACTATCTCAGGTAACACTAGCACTAACTCACAACAAACTTGCAGTCGTTCAGGTAAAACGCGCACTACGTCAGCTAACACTTCTTATCACGGTTAATACTTGCACCATAACACTAAACTCGCATTATCTCAGGCAAGCACTGTCTCAGGTTAAATATGCACTGTCTCAAGTAACACGCACTTTTGCAAATGTGTAAGTTTTACGCATCTTGGGTAAAACTTGCACTTTATAAAATAAGTACCTTATTTTGATGTCTAATCACTTCCTGAAACATTTTCTGCCGAAAGTAACAAGACACTTAATAAATTTGTATATTTATATTTTTTTATTTATTTTATCTATGATTTGTATATTTCGATTAATTAAAAAACCCTCAAAATGAATACAGTCTGAAGTGCAAACCAATTTCATCGTCATGACATGCGATTTTCAACTTTAAGCAAAGCCATAAAGGATAAAATTTTTGGATTTTTGAATGTTTGGATTTTAGAATCATACCGCGCCCTAAGTTAGAAGAATACTATTTCTGACATTTAAGACACCGAGACTATTATGTATCGGAACGTGATCCAAACTTTAAATTGTAAATATTTTTTTTTTATAGTGAGAATTGGGTAGGGCTTGCAAATATTCGAACTTTTTGTTATACGAGTATTCGTTTTTTTTGGTTACTATTTGAACTATTCGAATATTATTCGAATAATAGAATAAAATTGAAGTTATTTCATTAACTCACGTAGTAGTAGTGCAAGTATGTGCTTATTCTTTGTCAACCTCATTTTGAGTTTTTGGTTCGTTGTCACAGCACTTAAAAACATAAACTAAGAGCGTTTTAAATCATAACATCTAACTTTGGTTCATTCTTCAACGTTTTCTTTGCAAGTGAGACCTAAGGAAACATAAAGAGAGAGAGAGGTGACAACCTCGCTGTGGCGCGGCGGGCGAAGGTTCGCCTGCGACTCAGGAGGTTGCGGGTTGATTCCCACCTCGGAAAAAATATTTGTACGATCTGCAGATATTTGTTCAGGGTGTTCCGGGTATTTTCTATGTATAATAAAAAATATCTATCTATGTAATGTTATTGTATTAAGTATATCAGTTATCTAGTACCCATAACACATGCTCTGCTTAGCTTGGGGCTAGATAATGTTGTGTGGAATGCATTTGTTTATTTATTTTATTTTATTTAAATACATTTCGTAGCTGAAAACACCCTTTCACACTCTACAATTGTAGAATAGAATAGAAAATACTTACTAATTGTACACCTGAAGATAATAAAAATAAACAAAACATGATAACTAGTGGTTTGCCCCGAACTGAAACCTCGCGATGACACCTTTATCGTGGACTTCTTAAGTGGGAAAGAAAGGGCTATGTATTCAACGGCTATGATAGTATGTTTGTATGGATAATCCATCAGAAATCTAAAACTACCGAGACAATTTCTCTACCATGAGAGAGATTTTGTATCTAAATAAGCAATGCCATCTAGTTGTGGTTTTGCAACTTAATTTTTAAAG
Source organism: Epirrita christyi (assembly GCA_951392215.1). Taxonomy (NCBI): domain Eukaryota; kingdom Metazoa; phylum Arthropoda; class Insecta; order Lepidoptera; family Geometridae; genus Epirrita; species Epirrita christyi. The sequence goes on along the minus strand of OX595842.1, from coordinate 2,992,655 downwards.
ATGCACGTTTTCTACACTAAAAATGGATATTTCAAGGAAAATAATGTTAGACTTGTCCCTGTAGAACAAAATACTATAAATAAATATAATATAAAATAATAAATTTTAGCATTGCCAGAGAACTTGAAGTATCTTCGAGGTATTTTTTGTATAGTTTACTTTCTTTCCCCTTCTAACCGATTTCTAAAAACATTTACTGAGATAAAATTTTCACCTCGAGGTAATTTCCTACACATCATCGAAATAACCTTTGTATAGGGCTTAGCAACAGGGCAGCGTACGGTTTATGCACGCTTACCGTACATACTACATAAGTTAGTATATCAAGTACCTGACAAATTAATTGATAACGTCCTTTTGACGAAAACCATAGAACTCAACGTCATTCAAATTCCTAGAAATGTGAGGTCAACAATAGACGTCATATTGGTTATTGGTTTATAAGGTACACCTTTCTAAATTCTTAAATTTCAGACTTTTCCCTGTATTTGTGTCACGAAAGCTACAAGCATACCAAATTTCAGCGTTGTGGGATTGCTGGAAGTACCCTAGAATTTAGATTTTTACGTTTTCGATTTTCGCTAATATCTCTTGAAACTACTTACTTAGTCTAAATACTAATTAAAAACTGTTTTAAAATGTCCAACCAAAGAGCTTTCATTAGACATCTCGCTTGATCTAACTGTCTCACTTTTAAGTTTTTTACCCCACTTGGACCCCAATATCTCATCAACCCCTCGACCGATATAGCTTATAACCTTACCTACAAATTGTACCAATACTATCTACCTCAATACTAAATTTAATGAAGATCCGATTAACGGCTGGGAAGTTTTCATCGGACAAACATACATACATAAAACGCCGATTTTTCCAAGTTCACTCAGAGAACTCGCTTTGCTCGTTTAATTTAAATTACAATGGGGTACGTACAGTGTAAGTATGTGGTATACACAGCAAAAAGTCATTTGCTTGGCTCAAAGATCTGCGTAAAAAATTATACCCACAACTGCGAAGCACTGATCCTCAGAATATTATCGAGTGCTTCTGAGTTTTGATGAGTCCTGTCGTGGGGTCCGCGCACCCAAATGATGTAGCATTGTTTGGACATTACGTGCAAACTTTGTAATTGTATTTTGTGCACATTAGAGTTCTAAGTTTGGGGATAAAGAAATTGGTCGAATATTCGAATATCTGAATTTTTGTATTCGAATATTCGAATGAATTTACTATTCGAATAATTCGAATGCAAGCCCTAGAATTGGGCATCTGATCACTCTCCGAGTTAACTTCGAATTATTATTACGGTACTTAGAATATTAAAATGTTGCAGTCCGAGCGGGTGCACATTCTGGGGCAAGAAGCCGTGGTCGCGCAAGAAGAAGCTGCTCTGGCAGCTGGGCACGCTGGCGGGCGCGCCGCTCGGCATCGCCGTGGTGGCGGGCGTGGCGCTGCCGGCGCTGCTGGTGGGCCTGCCGCTGTGGGCGGGCCGCCGAGCCCACCGCCGCCTGCGCAGGGCCGCGCCGGCCAAACGCAGGGCCGCTGTAGCAGCGGCTGTCGCCGCCGCGGTAACTATTATGCATTATAGGTTTAATTTTGTAATGCTTTAGCCACATTCAATTTCAATGTGATCCAAAAACTCCGCATGAGCTGCAGGTCTATTCTAAAACGTTCGGAAGAGTTTCCGATCGCATTCTTTAGTTTTTCATTTCGATGTGGTAAGTAACTAAAACAATTTTCTCTAGTAAAACATAGTAATATACCATTTTTTTTTTGTATTGTTTTACTAGAGAAAATTTTTTTAGTTACACATAAGGTTGTCGCAAATTTTTTGAATAGAAATTTGTATTGGAGTTTCATTTTTCATCCGGCTCGAAGGACCAGAAACAAATATATACGGGTTCTTGCCCTACTCTCTTTGGAAGTAGAAGAAAAACTATTTATGATTGCTATCAGAATTATACTAGAAAACCCTTAACTTAATAATGAGAACACCTGAAAATGAGGTGAGTGTATGAATGCGAACTGAACTTAATTTGGGTCGCAGCCCGCTGCGATTGCGTAAACTGCACGCGCTGCACAAACACAGGTCAATGTACAACATAATATGTACAAATACTATTGAAACTTTGCACATGTAAAAGTGTTCACATGTTTGGTCGGAATAAGCCGCCCTTGGCCTTATAGGGGTATTATACGTTCAACGTTGTAGATATTCCTTTTGTATTGTATCCCTTGTTGTAAAATATGCTTTGTGTTTCAGCTGGTGGTGTCACCGCTGGTGGCGGGGCTGGCGGTCGGTATCGGCGTGCCCATCCTCCTGTTCTACGTGTACGGCGTCGTGCCCGTGTCGCTATGCCGCGCGGGGGGCTGCGCGGGGGCCGCCCCCGCGCCGCGCGCCCCCCGCTTCGACGACGCCGAGCATGCGCCCGACGATGCCGCCTCCAGGAGACTCGAGCCCAGCATCGGTGAGACCAATGGCTGACAATCTATTCTTGGTAGTTGATAATAATGGATTTTCATATAATATTACTGAACCGTGGTAGTTTCGGCCTAAGAATAATAAAATAATAATGCTGGATATTTCACACAACATTATCTAGCCCCAAGCTAAGCAGAGCTTGTGTTATGGGTACTAGATAACTGATATACTTAATACAATACATAACATAGATAGATATTTTTTTGTTATAGGAAATACCCAGAACACCCTGAACAAATATCTGCAGATCGTACAAATATTTGTTCCGAGGCGGGAATCGAACCCGCAACCTCCTGCGTCGCAGGCGAACCTTCGCCCGCCGCGCCACAGACATGAATAATTCACCCGATGAAAAAAATCGAAGACTAAAAAAGTGTTTTCCTTAAGGTTTTCAGAAATTAATTCTCGCGCACTACACAAATTTATTTAGTGTCGAAAGCGAGTTTAGTCCCGCGTGTGACTTGGTTTACACCGTAAAAAGCGCCCCTAGCGGGAAGTTTGTTATAACAGTAAAAGTGAAATACGAACTCTGAAATATAGGCCTAACAGTTCTTTGTTTGTCATGTTACAGGTGACGCGTCTCTCTCAGCGGGCTCTGCTCAGGCGGAGGTCCGCGCCGCGTCGCTGGCTGCGCTGGCCGGCTCGCTGGGGGGACACGAGGCCCCCTCGCCCCCCGCGCAGCGCCTGGAGGTAACCGCCGACGTGGCGGCCTCCGACACCGCCTCCGCCGTCAGCTGGCCCGATGACCTGCCCTCAACCAGCTCCCGGGCCGCGAGGCTACGGAGCCTGTTCCTGTACGGATCCGCAGTGCCGCCCGCTCCGGATCTTGAAGCCGGTACCGTGCCGGTTCATAGTAGTTTAACCGGCTGTTGCTCTGTGGAGGTGGCCGCGTGCGCGTCGGTGTGTGATAGTCCGGAGCTTTCGTAACGAAGGCCGCGCGCGTGCTACAGCTAACGTTCCGTCTCGAGACCGCTGTCTAAGCCTTGAGTCTTAGAGCCTTGCACACAATCATTTTTTGAAACCTATTTTAGTTTAAATAGCTTTTGTTTTCTTCTCTCTTATGTTTATGACTTGTTGAATAAAGTCATTTTCGCTATTAAATAAAATGGCTGAGTTTAAGTGGTAAATTATAAATTTATTTACGGGAATTATTTCTCTTTTATTAAGCCTTATAGTCTAAAAATTATATAATATTGCTTATTTGTCATAAGACAAAACAAGACAAATGCTATTTTAACTAAAATAATTTGATTTAGATTACGTCCGTCAGATTCCGCTTTAGTCAGATCAAAAAAGCTTATAGGTACTTGATAAAAAACATTTTTTTTATTATTTTGTGAAGAATATACGTGTAAGCACCTTTTTATGTTAAAGTTTATAAGTACACTAAAGTATATTTTTAAATTTTATTTTATTGGTCATGACTATAATCGGATTAGGATCTTTTTTTCTCTCTCCCTAAGAAGAAACTGACGATTTATGACAAAAGTGGAATCAGACGAAAGGGTCATTAGAGGTTATACACATCCGTCATTCATGACGAAACTGAAATGAAATTATAAAAAAAACTGCTTCTGACGAAAGTGGAATCTGACAGACGTGATCTAAATCAATAATTTTTGGTCGAATCTCGCTCTAAAAACTAACCATATTCTATCCGCACTCCTCTACTATGTTTATGACACTAGCATAAAACGGACACGGCAGAATGAGGTGATTTCACGGCCGACTCGAATCATGCTTTCAGCTTTGAAAATAGATGGCGCTACACTGTGGATAAGCTGTGGGTTTGACTTAGTGGCAATGTGACTTTGACAAACACAAAAAAATAACCTGACTATTTACTGACAGTTGAAATTAAGTCAGAGCCATCTAGCGAGCCACTTGGATCTACTTTTATGTTTCGAAATCGAAATTGAAAAGCCCTCATTGTGACAACAAGTCACAAAAGCCGTTAATCAAGAAGTCAAATCAAATAGGTTTCAAAAAATGATTTTGAATAAGGTAGTAAGCATTTAACAAGCAGTTGACACGTGTATGGTGAAGTGTTACACGGATTTCGTATGGAGACACTGCGATGGCCGCCTAGCGGACACGTAGTCCTGATTTCACACTAGGATTCCCTGTCAGTGAGTATCAAGAACTAAGAGTACCATGGTACGATAACACCCAGACCCGGAACAAATATTTGCAGATCATGCAAACGTTTGTCCCGCAGCGGGAATCGAACCCGCAACCTCTCGCATCTCAGCCGGATACTCGTCCGGACCGCCACAGATTTCACTTTGAAAACCTATACCATTCATATTACATTACACCATCCCCGTCCATGTCAATTGCTTGTTATAAACTCAGACTAAGGTTTAATTTCACCAACAAATAACAGGCGGTTAAAAACAACTATTAAGTCTAACCAATGCTTTTTGACAGGTATTTTCAAAGATTACCTGTCACCTAGACCAATGGTTAGATTTAACAAGACATTTACTAACTAACCGAGTATGGTGAAATTGGCTCTTAGGCCTCTGACTACCCCTGTCTCGCTCTGGACATGGCAAATTGAGCTTTATTTTGTATCATGGAAAAAATCACTTTTGTATTTTTATCGGTAGAAAACGGATTGATAATTGTAAATCGGTAATAAAATAACGTTATAATTACCGATACTTTAACTTGAAATGTTGGATCGCGCGACGTGCGAGCGGGACACGGCGCGCGGTTAGAGAGAGATGGCAATAATTATGTTAGTATTAGGGATTGCAATCCGGACAGATTTTTAATCCGGCCAGATCCTGCCGGATTGACGCCAATCCGGTCGGATCCGGCCCTTATAGTCCGTGTCAATGAATATGTATGTTCTCATTTGCTGAGTGAAAGTAGGTTAAATGTATAATATTCTAAATTAACGAACAAAACACTTAAAAACGGCAAACTGCAAACTTGTAAAGAACTGCAAATATAAACAGTGGCCGAGAAGGCCCTCTCAGCTTCGCCACTAGTTTGTTTAATGTACAGAAACAAATATTTTCCTTTGACTCCCACTATCTATTTCATATGAAGTCAATTTTCTTTCATGATATACCTCTAAAAATCTGTTTCCTTTCTAAAGTTAGTGTTCTTGCTAATTTCCTTTTTTCTTGCTCCTTTTTGCTAGTATTTCTTCTCTAATTCCGTTTTTAACGTTAAATTATTCTTTATTCTGAATACAGAAAAAAAAATAAACAAAAAATGAAAATGAATACAAAAACACTTAAAAATAAACATAGTTGATATTAAGTTTATTCAACATAATAACAACACACATACGGCCTTATTACAGAACATGGACTAAATCTGAATTTAGTCCAGGCGTACTAGTCTAGGATTAAATATCGACATTAGGCATATGCGACTTTAAATACGAAAGCAGATGGTTTGTTTTCCGTAATAAATTCTCGCGCTACTTCGCAAATTTCCAAAGTATCAAACTGACGGATTGTGTCACATCACAATTGAGATGTCCAAATTCTTACCTCTAACAAGCAATCAACTATCAATTTATAGACCATTGCTAAACTAGGGGGCTGTCTGGTTTTAGATAAACCAGAGATAGTCCAAGCTTATGTCATTTTTGGCATATCTAGCTCGAAAGTTGCTTCTGGAAAACAAACCATCTGCTTTTGTATTACAGTCGTATATACCCTAGATCGATATTTAAGCCTAGACTAGTAGTCCTGGTTTAAACCCAGACTAAGGGCATTTTTTATAATAACACCCATAATGTTTTTCAACTTAATAATAAAACACAATATTTACATATTTCTTCGATCGAAGTCAACTGTCGACTGACCGGATCTGGTTAATATTGCCGGATCCGGTAGGTGCCCAAATGATGCCGGATTACCGGATCCGCCGGACCGGATTGCAATACCTAGTTAGTATAGATAATGTATAACGTTATTTCCATTTCTCCTTTCGAAGTTATAATAAAAGAAAGTATCGATACATCGAATTTTATGATATCGATGCCAATCTTTACCGATATTCAATGCTTAGTATGCGAGTGAAGTTGTCGATGAACGTTGAATGGTCTTTCCTGAGCACTTGTACGAGGTTTCCTCGCTGCTTGCTCTCACTACGATAGCTTTTTTCAGGACACAATGTAAGATATACACTTAAGATATCGGCGGTCTTATAGCAGCCAGTGATTTCTTCCAGACAACTCGTGAGCGTCTTAAGACTAGCGTGCACTAGGCGCGCCAAATAGAGTCAAAGCACAGAGCGCAGAAATTTGCTTGACTAGCGATGTGCTCCGTCGCTAATAGAAGCAGTTTCATTGTAAATAAAGATAAGCTTTTGAAACTATCATGGAACTATTATGAACATAATTATCACTAGAAACCCCTCCGTCCCAGATGTACCATTGAGTTGTACCATTGATACCAATTTGTCCCACTAGTACCTTTGATGGTACAATTGGTACTAACTTAGCGGGATATTTACCATGATTTTTGAGCTTTATCAATTACCTATATTTCGGCACAGTTTCATGCGCCATGATCACGAAACATTGATTAATAAAGCAAAAATCATGTGGTAAATATCCCGTTTCTGGTGATAATCATAGATAAGCTATTCTTGTGGCTCGAGCTTTATAAGTGTTTTTATATGGAGTTGCCGAAACGGTCTGTTAGAGGCGCTTTATGGTCTCCAGGTTGGATTTAAGCAGCGAGCAAAACTCGGACTAGGTCCTCTATGTTTGCAATACGCTGTTTTAGCGGCTACACCTCAGCCGTAGAGGCAAAAACGAGCTTTTACGTATTAGTGCCGTTCGATACCTCAAGGAATAGACCCCCTGACATTTGTATCTTGGATATACGCAGCATAGTATGTACTGGTTTTTATAACAGAATGTTTGTAAAGTTGCTTCTAAACGGGTCATGTTTTAACGGCAATATAGTGGCCAGCATTTGATATAGCCAAACATTTTTAGTATTTTTTATTCATTTTTGTGTAATGCTGAACGATTGCCGCGTCATCTAAAATACTGAAATATTTCCCGGCCATGTATATTGCTATTTCATTTCGCTGTATATGTTCGTCTCTTTCTGACGTGACGCGTAGTTTCTTTACCCATTATATTATCGGCCCAGATATATTTTCCAGCCATATTGTGCGTGGTCGCTAACTATTGGCTGTATAGACAAGTCGCGCAGCGGGCTATGAAGAGAGCTATGCTAGGAGTTTCACTGCGTGATAGAATCCGAAATCAGGATATCTGTAGAAGAACCAAGATCACCGACATAGCTCTCTGAATTAGCAGCTTTAAGTGGCAATGAGCAAGTCATATAGCTTGCAGAACTGACAACCGTTGCGGAATAAAGGTTCTCGAGTTGCGACGGCGCAGTAGACGAATCCTCCCGTCTCTCGATGGACTAAAACCTTTATAAAGGTTGGAGCAAATCGTTGGATGGAGGCGGCTCAAGACAGTTCGTCGTGGCATTCTAAGGGCCTATGTCCTGCAGTGGACTTCTACAGGCTGATGATGATGATGATGATGATGATGATGATGAATGATGATTCTGCAACAAAATATTTCTATGATGGCTTATATGGCCAATATTGCTAAACTGTGGCCCGTTTAGAAGACATTAGTTCCGGCGACACAGTCGGACTGCTCAACTTCAACGCAAGTGTTGCTTACACTTGTGGCCCAGCGGTGAACTCTCTATAGTATTAAGTTTTGTAAATATATATAAATTAGTTGTGGAGTGCCGTGGTGTGTCCGGCCTAAGAATAGACCCCACCTCCCGTGGATGTAGTAATAGCCTTACACCCGGGGATAGGCGGCAGCATCCATCTGAGTAATGAGGGGTTTTCACGGCCATTTCATATCATGCTTTCAGCGTTGAAAATAGATGGCGCTGCTCTGTTACGTAAATGTCAAGTGTCAAAATAAAGTTAAATGTCAACATCAACAACGTAGATATATTTTCGTTTCGTGGTATTTATTTTTGCTTACTTCTAAAAACATCACGAAATCACTAGCGCACACTCATGAAGCAGACACAAACAGAATATCATGACTAATAGCCACAGACTAGTTAGATAATAGCTTAGTACGCGTATACCACAGATAATACATTTGACAATCTTGGCATTTACTGTTGAGTCAGCGCCATCTATCGAAACAATTTGAACTACTTTTTTTTTTATCGACTTTGAAAAGCCCTCATTATCACCTATCCACCTGCCAAGCGTGGTGATTACGGCAATTCCCCCCATTGTATTCAATGGGGGAGGCCTCGTCAGCAGTGGAAACAGGCTGGTGATGAGCCGTGGAGTGCCGCTACCTGCTGACTGCCAGTCATTTGTCAGTCGTTGATCTGTGCCAATCAATATAACTTGATGACTATGTGATGTGATTTAGTTGGATAACGGTAGCTATTCTGTGCATCATCCTCTAAACTTAAACCTAGCTAAAGTTATTGCGGTCCCATTCATTTCAGTCTATTAGAAAGGGTGGGCAATTATTTTAGCACACTTTAAGAGGGCGCTGAGGCTCTTTTGTTTGCTTCTAATATGTCTATTATTACTTCAAACTCCATGAAGTTTTGTACACATGATCAGTACATTAATATCTAGAGATAATTATATAAACTAACGCACCACGGGTCTAGATATTAGTGTACTGAGGCCCAATTCTCTAAACTACACTGAAAGTTGACCGAATCGAGACTGAATTGTAAATTGACAGAAAGTTGAATTTCATAAATAACAATTTGGTCTACTTTCAATTCATGGTGACCACCATTAGAGTAGGATAGTTATATATATAATTGGAAAGAGTAAAGAGAGACTCCATCTACTTATGCTAAAATTAACGTAAAAACTTTGAATCGTTCAAGTTTCGGTCACATTTCGATATAATCACATTACAGTCATGTTGTATTTTATGTCAGAATACCATTTTTGACATTTAAGACATCGACACAAGATCGAAACATGATCCGAACTCTATTTTAACTATTTTTTAGTTAGCGAATTGGGCCCCAGTACCTCTAGTATGTGTTTTGATAGTTTTCGTAAACTACATGTAGTTTCGTTTCCTTCCATACATTTCCATGCAGCGCCCCTAGCAAAAACTAGGAGGAACTAAAATCGGCAGTACGGGTTAGATCAAATAATAGTTTACGAATTCTATAAAAGTATTCGAGTTATTTATTGCAGTTTGGCAGTACGAGTCCTCAGTTTGACATGACAACGGTAGTAAACTTTGTAGTTTTCGAAAACTTTCATAGTATTCATACTCACTAAACAAATTTCGGTGAAAACCAGCAAAATATTTTAGGTTTTCTTAAAAAATATGTTAGCGAGACGGTATCTTGCGTGGATGTTAGCATATAACCTTACCTAATTGTACTAACACTATCTACTCTCATACTTAATTTCATAAAAATGGGATTAACGGTTAGGAAGTTTTCATCGGACAAACAAATATACATACATACGCCGATTCTTCCAAGTTGATAGTTGTAAATGAGTGCTCACAAGGGGGGTGTGGATGGAATGGTCGAAAGCAGAAAGATTGACTTCGGAACTTTGTTTGGACGAGTTTTTAAGTTTCATATGTTGGTGGAAGCACCAACAAGTTTCGACCCTATTCGAGGGTCTTCATCAGGGTGGGTATAGAATCCGCGCTACACTCCCTCCGCGTCCCTCCTCGCACTGCGTCTCTGAGCTCGCTCCTTTCGGCTCGTTCGGCGCGGGGGTGGGGGGAGTGCTTGTGTCCGCGTCATCACGCGTTCTTCGGTGACGTCATTGCGGTTGGGTTGCGGTGCTTCATCATCGTTGCCGCCACTCCCGTCGCAACCACCGGGCGCGCCAGGAACGGCCAGACAGGCTACACTAACAGTGTCTCTATCAGGCTCAATCAATTCACTATCGTACGTCCCATAAAGTTAGACAGGATTTCCAAGCCTGTGGTAGAGCCACTTACTTATCGTACTTCCAGCAGTGGACGTCTATAGGCTGGTGATGATGATCACTCATTTATCCAGATGCAATAACATATTTCTACTCTTTCTGTGACCTAGCAGTGCAGTTTGGGATGTTGGTTCATTAAATAAAACACTTTTACTTATTTACAAATTTATCTACTAACTCAATTGCTTTGGCAAACAGAAGCCTGCATCTGGAGTTCTACTTCTCACAGCCTCATGTGCTTAGTGACAAACTCTGTTGCCAAATTGCGCCAGTGCTCGTCCGTTGTTAAGAAAGCCTCGACATGCGCCCTGGATACGGGGCGGGTACGATGCGGCGGCCGGCGGTGGTGCTGGCGTCGAGTGCAAACGGCAGCGTCGTCTGATCACGCGCTGAGGGCTTTGTGCGTGGTGTGTTGTGGCGGAAGCAAGATTAACCTCCACCACTTCCGATGGAAATGGTGTTGACTGGGTGCTTCCACCAGGCCTATTCCAATCTTCCACAACTGAAAAATATATTTAAGTTTTTTAATTTAGTTAGTAAGTTGGTGAAAGATCATACCTTTTTCCATTTGTCGACTGGCTTAACAGTTCCTGTCGTGTCCAAGTTGAGAGCACCAGTAAGCTCCTCCCACTTATTTATGGCCCTAAGCCTACCGTGGGGACCATCAGCAGGCTTATTTAATTTAAAAAATACATAGTAGATGTAATTGTATCAAAATTTTAAACACGTGTTGTAGACCATTTTTCTGAAAGATAGAGTTACCTTTCCATGAAGTCAACCACCACCTCAAATTGTGATGGGCCGGTCCTCATCATTGTATAAAGGTAGAATTCAAGGCAACAAAACAATTTTATTGAGAAAATCAAACAAAACATATTATATTCTCGTGATATCGTTGTTTGACGTTTTTAACCATATTCAAAACGTCAAAGAATACGAAAATATCCGTTTCTTTTCTTTTGCGGGTGCGTAGGAGAGATAGCAGTATATAGTATGAAGTTCGTTCAATCGAGCTAGACTATGGTCGATATCGTGTAAACTTTTTTCGAAAACTATAGCTCATACTACCGATTACATTGAAAACTACAAAGTTCAGCGAGCTCACCAAAACTATCGCTGTTTTCGTAATTTGTAAGCCCATACTAGACGTACTGATCATTTGTACAATATTTCATGGAGTTTGAAGAAAAATTAGACAAATTAGAAGCTTAGTTGACCTGCTCTTAAGTTTAGATAATACTGCACAGAATCGCTATAAAAACGCGTACCTATGATTAACCCGTGCGTTTCGTGGTGGGCAGCCGTAGTGTATTCGATAGATGCTTTCGCTTCCAGAGCAATGTTACTCTATCAGATATTTGTGATACTTTGAATAATAATTACTTATAATGATCTAAATTATTTAATTTTTTCACGAAACTAGCCAGATTGTATGTAAGCCTAGGTGATAAATATGTTATGCGAATCATTGTAAAATGTAAACTATGTGATTAAAATATGATTAAACCTAGCGATTGTTTTCTTTATTTTTGTTGTTTTTTTTTTAGTAATAAGACAGTCGCATTGATAATAATCTCGGATAATCTGGATTTCTAGTTATGGCACGAAATTGTAATGATTATGAAAACCTCACTACGTGGTCCGACAAGTCACAAAAGGACGTTAAAACTCGAAACATAATTTTAAAATTATTTATTCATTACTACATAATTCTCTCCTGCCATAGATTTGTAGGCACACATTCCAATAACTTATTCTCTAAGACAACTTGAGATATACTCACATTTTTTGAATATTTTTTGAGGTATCTTTGAACCGATTTTATAAATCATTCAAATGCCTCAAAAAAGCACATTAATTATTAAAATTATCTTAATTTTAAACTGCAGAAGTGCGACTAAATGAGTGTGCGCATTGCACAACACAAGCAAGCTTACAAAATAGTTTTAAGTTAGGTGAATTCTCATTGCAGGAATAATTTGAAATGAATTAACAATTCAAGCAAGCCAATAACTATCTAATAGAGCAGAATTGGATCATACAAACTGGCGTGCAATGAAATAGGATCACATAGAAAATCCATAACACCTCCCAATTGATTTTTTTGTTTATTTATTTTTTACTAGTTGGTGCCCGCGACTTCGTCTGCGCAGGATTAGTATTTCGAGTAGCTTATATTAGCGTGGCGTAGAAAAGAATATAACCTATATATATACTGTGGCGGGTTTTTTTGTAGGACTATTTAAGATAAACATTTCCATCATACATTACTATGTGTACCTCTAGCGGTTTTGGCAGCGCACGCCAGAATAGCTCGCAGATGGTAGATTTTTTCCTACTTGACACTTATCGTCATATTTTGGACAATTCACACAATATCTTTATAAATTGTAGCCTATGTGTTATTCTGATGTATAAGCTATATTATTGTAAACTTTCATTAAAATCTATTCTGTAGATTTTTACGTGAAAGAGTAACAAACATCCATCCATCCATCCATCCATACTTTCGCGTTTATAATATTAGTAGGATTATTATTTTACTAAAGCTATTGTATTTAATGCCGTAGTTAATATATTTTAATATGATTTTTATTTCAATTCGTTATCTTGCATGAGTTATTGTGGTATTTCTAAGTGACCCTATTTTATCGCACACCAAATTTATTTGGATCTCAGAATTAGGAATGTTAAAGTCTGTTAGTCTTTTGACCAGAGGGCGTATTACGAGTTTTGCATTGCAAAAACCGGAATGCGAAACGTGAGCATTCAACGTGACTTACGTAGTAACTATTTACTAATCTGTACTGTTTGTCGCGACTGCGCGGCACAGAATGATGAATAGTTACTACGTAAGTCACGTTGAATGCTCACGTTTCGCATTCCGGTTTTTGCAACGCAAAACTCGTAATAGGCCCACAGTAAATTTTAGGCACAATTATATTTTAATTTATATATAAAAGTTATATTTTACCCCATTTTTATACTTTACTTAATAAACAAATTATATTGTCAATTCACTCCAACAGAAGTCAATATAGTAAATAATACAGTAAATAACTATATATTTTATGAATTCTACACTCATTCTACTTTAGTTAATTAAAATACTTATTGTTACAACAACGGCTATCACAATTAAACTTAATTACATTATACAATAGAACATTTACAATAAAATGTTACTTAATTAAATATTTGGCTAAGCTTAATTGTTTTACATAATAGTGTACTTCAAGTTCGCTTAAAGTAGTTAACATCGTTATTAATGAAATTGAAATAAATTACTTTTCTAACTTTCTTTACCTTTATCGAATCGACACAAAAGCACACGAACACAATAACAGGACAGTCAGCCGGTTGTTGTCCTATAAGCCAACATCAAACCATAGGACATATCGTCCATAGGAATTTTCAAGTCCAAACTGTACCAATACTTTTTCTCCTTGCAAAATGTTGAAATTGAGCGCTTATGTTATTTTCTTATTTGTTTTCTTTATAAGTATGTTTATGGTAGGTTATAATAATAATTATATATATTTATATATATTTTTTTTAATATTTATCTAGTTATTTTAAGTAGGTAAGTAATTAATTATGTTATCTTTATAATCTCGTTATGTATTATTTCCCTATAGCACTACCACCCACTCTATATTACACAAAGGTTAGCTGGAAGAAAATGCTAATTAGCATTAAGTTCGCCTATGTACTTGTTTTTTTTTTGTCTTGTGCAATAAAGTATTTTCTATCTATCTATCTATCAAATAAAATGGGGATACAATAAATGTTTATTGAAAAGTCTGTTTTATTTGTTACCTGCTTTTTCCAATAATATAGAAAGGATAAAAGTGTAATTTTTTCCTTTATGTTGTTTGTTACTTTACTAATACAGCGACACCGATTCTATACCTAAACATATTACTTTTTTTTTGTGCTGACCGTACATACACACCCACGTACATTGCTACCATCAAGAATATGATCCTAAATCATATTCTTTCTATGCTTATTTGAAATGAGAAAAATAACTACGGCTCTTTAAAAAAAATTAACATCTTTCTTAAAATTCTATACCCTAGGACTAGATCAAGAGGGTCAAGAGCTACTGATGATGGATGAAGTTATTGAAGAACCTAAAGATCACAACCATCAGGTTGATAATCCAAAACAACTGTGGCTCACCACCACATGTGCAATTTGCAAGTCTATGGACGCCTGCAACACCAGAGGCATCACATCAAACTCGCGCTGCCGGCCCTGAGATATAAAGATGAATAAGTTTTTGTTGAAAAATGTATTTTTCAAAACAAACTATTACTATATTAGTGATTGGAACCGTGAGCTGATCAAATTGAGCCCAAACACTGCCAGGCTACTGTTAGTCATCGAAAAGTTCCGTTGGGCACCTTCCGACTCTATTATCAGATCAGCTAACACCATAATATTGTATTGTCATGGGAACTTGAAAGGTATGCAAAATTTCAGCTCAATCAGTCGGGTGGAACTGGTTTAAAACTCAGTTTCAGGATTTCACCCGGACAAACATACTACATACATTTAAAAATACATACTTACATGCATTTAAAAATCTAATGTGCCTCATTTCACCAGCACCCGTCAAAGCGTCGTCGTTCTGCTTTTGTGTCGATTCAATACAAAGCGTCATCAAATAAATGCAGGTAACTTCATGTCACTTCACTTCATTTTCACTTTATTACATATATTGAGTTACGATTTTAGTCCCAATATTTAGACACTTCATTTATGGTCTTAGAATTAGTTTAAACATTTACAAGTAATAAAATAAAGCTAGTGTCATGTAAATACGTACCTATGTAGACAATGCAACACGGTATAAATATAAATTCGGTATTTTTAAATTATTACAATAGGCGATGGAAATCTGTGCAGTATTATATAAATTTAAAGTAAGCTGTAATTATCGCGCGCCCTTTCTAATAGACTGAAATAAAAGGGACCGCGATAATTTTAGCGCAGTTTAAATTTAGAGAATGATGAACAGAATTGAATTTATGATTCATTATAAGTTCAAAATTTGAAATAATGAGAGGCCCCTTTGCAATTCGCATAACACTTAAAAATACAGAAAACACATATATCTATATCTATATACCTATCTATGTTTTTGATTTATTAATGATGTATAGCATAATTTAAGACTGATTTCTGTATGAAAATTGAGTTTCACAAAGTGTACGCTAGGGGCGCTTATCAGTGTAGCTCCATACAAAAATCCGTGTTACACTACACGATACGTCCGTGTAAAATGATAAAACTCGGATACATAGATAGATATATGAACACTTTATTGTACACTAGGACAAACTATAACAAAAAAATGAATATAACATAATTAGCCCAGTACAATAGGCGGCCTTATCGATGAAAGGATTGCTCCCAGGCAACCTTCGACTTCAGTCTCAGGGCGGCGATACGCAGACGTTTGTGTTTGACGCAGCCCTACTACAGTAACTACATACACGTATGTGTTTCAGTTCAAAAAACCGTATTTACACGCGAAATCGCGGTAAACGGTGCGAAACGAACAAGTATGACAGGTTGACCGCTCTTAACTCTCCTAGACCACATAAATCAAAAGCAATTTAATAAGCCGCCAGCGGGCTTCGAGCAACACGGAAGGGAGTAGCCATTCACAGCGTTCCCCTCTGTCAAACTACAAGCCAAAGTAGGCATATGCGTTTATTAAAACTAGTTGTTATTCTGTGCAAGGTTTGTTAGTGTGAGTGTCGTCATTACAGTGTTGTATTTGGATGTGTATATGCGGAATTGCGCTTGTGTGCACATTTCCCCCCGCAAAAAATGACAGAACTATTTGAATGGTAATATATCGCTATGGCCCTTCCAGCCCGCGGCAGGAAGTCCGTGTTACTCGAAGCCAGCGGGGATGAATCTAGGGTCAATTTCAGTAAGCGTGTTATATGGAGTATGGACGTTTACAACCTTTTAATATACTGTTATAGAGCGTCTAATATAAAACTGAACACCCCACTATTTAATTATGTCAAATTAAAATATTCCATAATCCGTAATCACAAGGGTCATTTTCAAATGTCATGCTTGTGTCAAGTGCCAGGTAAAAGCGACGCGGGGCGTTCAGTTTTAGGGCCGGTTTCCACCGGGGCGGAGAGGAGAGGAGACGAGATCAAAGCTGGCAGGTTATTGGCAGGCAGGCATGACAGGTAAAAACTAAATAACGAAATCGGATTGGTTTATTCAAACACATCTCGTCTCTTCTATCCGCTCCGGTGGAAACCGGCCCTTAGACTTGACGAACCTAAGTATAATTTATCTTCACACGATTAATAATACATTTTAATCATATTTATTACAAGTTAACACTAGAGCCTATACATAGGCACATTTTAACAGCGCTTATCAAGAACGGGCAAAAAACGCACGTATTTACCGCGTTCAAAATTCATAACATAACAATCCAACAGGAGGGTAAGATTTTTATTGCAAACAATTGACACGAACGTATGGTACATGGATTATTATTATACTATTTACACGCACGTTTTAGCAAGGCTATGGTTGTCCCGTGGATCTCGTTAAAGGCGACTAAGATATTAAGCAAGGGCACGGGCAGCAGCATCCATCTGAGGTACTTAACACCAATACTGTTATCCACCTGCCAAGCGTGGTGATTATGCAAAACACCCCCATTGTATTCAAGGGGGGTGGCCTCGTCCAGGAGTGAATATATTCAACAATTGCCGCTATTCAACAAGCAGTTATTTGATTAATGTAAGACATATGTGTTCTAAAGGACAATAAATTGAATTTAATGTTTTTTCCCTAATATGACTATCTTAATACGACATTTACCGTGTTATTTATAAACGTAGTATAGCTTCGGTTGAGCTGTCGTCAAATGACTGACTGGGAAAAAGAACAATAAAGCGAAGATACGTAGCTACGTTTATAAGCGCCGTGGCGTGTCCGACACACTATACCGGCGGCATGCCCGCGCGGCAAAAAGCCGCCGGCTGTGCTGCCGGCATAGTGTGTAGGAGCCATAAGAATATACCTGTGGATCCCATAGAAGCCGACTAAGGAATCACACCAGGGTATGCTAATTAATTGATTCAAGCGTGACTTTGCGGAAATCCATTCTAAAATATAAAATAGACGAACAAATATATAGTAACAATTCCGCTCCTCTCCAACGAAAACTCTGAAAGAATTCGACACGTGTTTCGCCTCTCAACGAAGCATCCTCAGTTTTTCTGTTCGGCGTTCGAAGAGGCAACATGGCTGCGGAGTTTTTGCAGTAGTGTGTCTTTTTCGTTCTAGCACGCAGTTAGCCTACTGTTTCCTGAGGATGCTTCATTGAGAGGCGAAACACGTGTCGAATTCTTTCAGAGTTTTCGTTGGAGAGGAGCGGAATTGTTACTAAATATTTGTACGTCTATTTTATATTGTACCAGGGTATGGACAGCAGCATCCACCAGAAATCTCACTGCGCTGAGAACTCTGATGGAAAGAGAAATGGTACAGCGATCACCAATCCTCCTACCAAGTGCGATGAACGACAAATCCCTCCCCTTTGCGATCTATGGGGGAAGCCTCGTCTAGAAGGTGATGATTAGATAGATGCTGATACTTGTTCAGTACAACTGGCAGTCGTAGGTTGTGGAGCCGTCTCTCCAAAGCGGCTCGTCCGCTACCTTGGCGCGGCACAGCGGGCATGTGTGCTCACGGTCCAGCCAGGCGGAGATGCACAGCTCGCAGTAGATGTGCCCGCAGCCGAGCCGCACGGGCGCACTGTAAGCGTCATGGCAGACGGGACAAGCGTCGCCGGCCGATAACAGCTGTTCCAGAGTCGGCTTCGTGCCCAAGTTCTGTACAACAATAAACACGGTGTAAAAGGACAGCTCTTGAATACTGAAGGTACCGGTAAAGCTACCTATATCTTAGCTATATAGCGCGAGTAAATAAATTAATAAAATACTAATAAATTACCGGAGACATAAAAGAGTTGAATGGAGATATCTTTAGGAAAAAGTTAAGTAGATGGTTACTGGAGAAATGTTTTTATAATGTGAAGGAATATTTGGAAGTTTAAATTGTTAAGTAAATAATTTTAATAGTACCTAAGTATAATAATATGACTCACAAACAATTTTGCACGCCTGCGTGCAGGCTAAATTAGTTATAAGACCTGACATTTTAAAATAAGTATTCTTGCAAATAAATGATTGATTTGATTTGAGTTCAACACTCCCGGTACACATTGTGTACAAAATTTCATGTAGTTTGATGAAGTAATAGCCAAAATAGAAGCAAACTTCTCGTACGCGTACAAAAGTAACCTCCTCTTAAGTTCTGGCATATGAAACGGAGTGTTTGAAATCTCTCTTAATGTCATCTAACCTACACTAATATCTAGAGCCATGGGTGCGTCAGTTTATTAAAAATTAGTTTTTTTAATGATTTGGTAACTATTTCATTTTATAAGAAACTAACGCACCACGGTTCTAGTACCATATTTAATGTACTGATCTTATTATGTTTGAAGAAATAATAGCCATATTAGAAGCAAATTTCATTCGCGTGCCAAAGGGCGCTTTGTAAAAGTGCGTAAGCGTGGTGCTACCTTCTCTTAATCGAGGCCCAGCATAGATTTTTGACAAGATTTCATTGAACACTTAAAAATCTATAATCGAGTCTCAATTCAATTTGAGTTCGAAGGTCTACCATGACTTTTTACAACAATACTCGATAGCAACTGTAGCAAAGATATGTATATGTATAAACATTTTTGATATCACAAGAATACGCTAGAGCAGAGGTTCCCAAAGTGGTCCAGGTGGACCCCCAGGGGTCCATAGGACACCACACGGGGGTCCACGTAGACGTGAAAAGAAAATAGGAGTTCACAAGTTGTAAGTGGGGGTCCACGAAAAATTTTCTGGTTTTCATATTAATGAACAAAAATTTGCGTGATAGATTGCACCAATCGCTTCAATTTGTAATCAACGCAGTTATAAAATACGAAGCAATGCTTTGAATACACATTTATTTGCACTATTGTGCGATGAAAATGATGAAGATTTCCAACGACTGCTCTTACATACTGAAGTACGCTGGTTGTCGAAAGGTGCATGCTTATCGAGATTTTACTCACTTTTCGAATCGGTGATAGAGTATTTGGAAACTAAATCACCAGATTTAAAGAAAATCTGATCAAATATAAAGCGAACATTGCATACCTAACAGATTTGTTCATAAAATTCATTGACGTAAACTTGCAGTTACAAGGGGACAGTTAATTTAATAAAAACAAGGGGTGTAATTTAATAAATAGGACACAAGAAAATGTGCTACTCTTTTTTCTTCTTTAGGGTGATATTTTTTAGGAGTTTTGGGAATACAGTAGAAATGTAGCAGCAGGGGGTCTACCGAAAATAGTAAAACTTTGAAAGTGGTCCACGAGAAAAAGAAGTTTGGGAACCTCTGCGATAGAGGCACTGCAAAAGTTTTCATAAATATTTACACAGTCGCTATTTAGTATACTAAATAGCGACTGTGTAAATATTTATGTTTGTTATGTTATGTTATAACATAACATAACAAACACCCAACAGTCACATACGTAGTCATGATCCCACACTAGGACTCCCTGTATCGTGGGTATCAGGAACTACGAGTACCATGGTACTGTAATACCCAGACCTAGAAAAATATTTACAGATCATACAAACATTTAACCCGCAGCCGGAATCGAACCCGCAACCTCTCGCATCACAGCCGGCTGCTCACCCGCCGCACCACAGAGGTCGACAAAGTATAAATTGTGACATGGAATTCGGGCCTTAGAGTAGAGTTCGACATACCACACTCTGCAGCAGGGTCCAAGTGGCGTTCTTGAAGAACCTTAGCCGCATGAGCACCTCCAGCGCTTTGGCGATCACGTACACTGTGGTTAGGAACATGCCCAGCATCTTCTCCGAGCCCTCGTACGACTGCATCAGGAAGAACACCCACGGCTGGATAGTGAGCAGCGACCGGTACAGCTGGGAGACAGCCTCCGTGAACAGGTACACTTTACCCTGGATAATAATTTCCATTAGTAAATACCAAGTTTATAAGTAATAGTAGTGCTAAACACCAGGGGATGGGCAGCAGCATCTACCTGAGTACTTAAGGTGAATCGTCTCGCATGTGGCGCGAAATTTAATTTATTTGTGTTTTTTGCTCATCACAGCTCATAAACACTTCTTGTGCTAGCGAATACTGATTTTGCGAAAACTACGAAACCTTACACACATGTTTTAGTTAATAGTATCTCTAAAAGATAATTACTTTAGCTACGAATATTGTTCAATGATTTTTACAGTGTTTTTTTGGTTTAAGGATATCCGTAGCTTAACTAATGATATTTATGAGATAGTATCAATTAAAACATGTGTGTTGGGTCTCCTAGTTTTCGCAAAACCTGTTTTCGCTATTTCAAAAAGTGTTGATGAGCTGTGACGAGCAAAAAACACAATAAAATTTAAATTTCGCGTCGCATGCGAGACGATCCACCTTAACATCAAACTGCGATCACCAATCCGCCAGCCAAGCGTGGTGATTATGGCAAATCCTCCCATTTTATTCAATGGTGGAGGCTTCATCCAGCATTGGACGTAAACGGGGTGGTGATGATGATGAGTAGCGCTAAAGCAACATTAAATAACTCACACTCAGCACACAGCTCAAATGTGCAGTTTACCAACAGAAGTAGCTCTACAACTCTAGTGACCAGTTACAGCTGCACACTCAAAATTACCACTAAAATGTCAATTCTCGTAATTATTTTAAATCCACACTGGAAGTTGACCGAATCGAGATTGAATTATGAATCGACTGAAAAATGGTATTCTGCTCCCTTATAATATCAATATAGTCTACTTTCTTTATAACATAGAATCCACTAGTCACATACCCTCCCGCACTAGGAATCCCTGTGTCGTGGGTATCAGGAACTACGATTACCATGGTACCACAACACCCAGACCCGGAACATATATTTGCAGATCATGCAAACATTTGTCCCGCAGCGAGAATCGAACCCGCACCTATTGCGTCGCAGCCGGCTACTCGCCACGCCACGCCAAGGAGGTAAATAAATAAAAAGTTAATTATATGTTATTTATTGTGGTTTAATTAAAAAAATTGGTTGTCTGTAAAGTCGGTTTACTGACGATAGTTGAACGTGACAACGTCTTAAGAAAATAATGATGAACAAAACATGTAAATGTACTATAGTATAGCAGCTGTCCACGCAGACGCATCGCTCACTCAAGTAGGAGAGTAGGAGATGTCGAACGCTGCCGAACGCAAAGGCCGATTGTGCTTCTTTGTCGCTCGTTCCGCGCTCTCGCTTGCACTTCAAGCCTTACATGGAACGCCTCAGAGCGAGGTAACGCCGCATGAGTCATGTTTTTTCGTGCGTGCAGCCGGCTCTATCGAATTATAAGACGTTGTCACGTCAAAAATAGCCCTCTTAATATCTTAGTGGGGACGCTACTAAAACCTTCCGGTTTGCCCCTTCGGCGACAAGCGGGAATAACCCGTCATTTTCACTTTGTATTCACGGCTACCGTAGATTAGAGTTGTATAATAACATATACCATACAGGAAAGAGTGAAGAGAGACGCGTCTATTCTTGGAGTTCTTTCAAGTTTCGGTCACATTTCGATATAATCACATTTCCGTGTTGTATGACATCGACACTAGATCGAAACATGATCCAAACTTTATTTTTACTGTATTTTATTAAGAGAATTGGGCCTCTGCAGTCGCAAGACTTACCCTCTTCTGGAAGGGCAGTAAGCAAACCGGCATCATGGTGATCAGCAGCTTGAAATCCACAGTGATGATCTTCATTATAAGGTCTGTCAGTGACACCAGCCATATCAACTCCCACACGTCCAGCTCTGTGTACGCGGGGAACATTATCACGTTGGGCAGTAACTTTTCGTGACCAAACACGAAGTGCACAATGAATATACAGCTAGTCGTGAAGATAAGCTCGCTGAACATTGCTAGGTGGCTACGATTCGTTTGCTTGCCGTGTTCCCTGGAAATTATTGATTTGTTTAAATCAAAAATCATTTATTTATCAGACAATAAATAGTCCATTGTGTTAGTAAATTGATTTAAGCTAGCTTAGTAAAAATAGATTGCCAAATAACTAATTTATAATATGTAACAATAATAATGGCAAGCAATTATAAATTCAAAATCTAAATCTAACTAAAAACTCATTAATTAATTTGTTCAGGAATCATCCCCCCATCAAACCATGTTCTGAGATGACTCTCTCAACAAATCGTACCCAGATTGGGTAAAGGCAATTCACTGCCGCTGTTTTAAGAATGCTGTTGTGACTGCCCCGCACTCTGCTCATCAGAGATGCGGTTTTTTTTCGAATGATGGCGTGGAAACCGTCAGTTCTACTCTTGGCAAACAACTTAACATAACACCGTTAGCGTGCCGTAACCATTTTGTTATTAGTAGAACTTCTTGTGAAAGAGTTCGTCCGGGGAAGTACTACCACCGTACCTATTTCTGCCGCCAAGCAGTAGTGCTCGCATTGCTGTGTTTCGGTTTGAAGGGTACGAGTGCCGGTGAAATTACAGGCACATGAGACATTTCATCTTTATGTCTTAGGGTCGGCAGCGCGCGTGTGATGCCTCTGGTGTTGCAGGCGTCTATATGCTACGGTAACTGTTTTACATCAGGTGGGCCGTATGCTTGTTCGTTTGCGTAGTATTTTAAAAAAAAAACGTGGCGTTTTAGTCTCGGGAACTGTGGTAGTCTTAGGTACTTAGTCTCGGCCTAAGAATAGGACTCCTCCAAATCCTCCTGTGGATGTCCTAAAAGGCGACTAAGGGATTACGACTGCGATCACCAATCCCATCTGCCTGCTTTCACAATCTCAGTTGCTTTCTCTGGGCACTTAGGTTAATATCTTAAAAAAGCTCATGCCTGTTTTAACGCAAGCGCAAGGCATACAACAAATTTTCGCGCAAAATTTGTGACTTCACTGATCGTGCTAAAATAAAATTATGCTTTTTTTTAATATAATAAAAATATACATCATTTTATATTTAACCGACTTCAAAAAAAGCAGGAGGTTCTCAATTCGACTGTATGTTTTTTTTATCTACAATGAGTGATAATTGAAGTTCTGATATAATGACGTGCACAATACACGAGGCTCAATAATAAAATGGTGTCTCACCTTCTAACAAGTGCATTGCAGTGAACAAACATTGAGAACAGTATGATGAATACAATGATACCCTCTCGGCAGTCATACAGGAACTTTATAAACAGTATGAGGTAGAAAGGGGCATATCGTATCAGTATGTTCAGAGTCTGCCGAATGTCTACAACCTGTAAAACAGACGTAGTTATAAGAATATGGACCCTGTTAAACACACGTAGTTACATAAACGTGGACCCTGCAAGACAGACGTAGTTATAAGAATGTGGACCCTGTAAAACACACGTAGTTATAAGAATGTGGACTATCATTTTTAATTCATCCTTCATGGTATGCCATGAAGGATGAATTAAAATAAATAAATTTATTATTTTGAGCAGTGAAACACCAATCATCGTCTTACACAGCCAACTAGTTTATAGCAATTATTTTAAAGAATTTAACTGTGTGAGGGAAATTCTCATGCAAAATTCTCCTCGGACGACCTCTGTGGCGCGGCGGGCGAAGGTTCGCCTGCGACGCAGGACGTTGCGGGTTCGATTCCCGCCTCGGAACAAATATTTGAACGATCTGCAGATATTTGTTCAGGGTGTTCTGGGTATTTTCTATGTATAATAAAAAATATCTATCTATGTAATGTGTTGTATTAAGTATATCAGTTATCTAGTACCCATAACACAAGCTCTGCTTAGCTTGGGGCTAGATAATGTTGTCCTGCATTTATTTATTTTATAATTGTTCAAGCTTCAATTAAGGACACTCAACTGAGATTAGTATGATCAATTGTGATCATTGCATTTTTGTGCAATTGCTGACCAATTAGGACCATGCCAGTCCCTCTTCCCATCAATTTGTGAGTATGATTCACAGAGATTATCATTATTGCTTTATATGTGTATGATTATTGCTGAATAGGCTACATGCAATTGCTGACCAATTAGGACCATACCAGTCCCTCTTCCCACCAATTTGTGTGCATGATTCACAGAGATTATCATTATTGCTTTATAGGTGTATGATTATTGCTGAATAGGCTATGTAACATTATAATTATTACTATTGCTGAATAGGCCTTTGTACCATTAATATTATTATTATTAGTTTGTGTAACATTATACATTTATTTTATTTTATTAAGCAATGTTTATTTACCTGCTGTGTTCCATCATCACTCAAGCTCTCATTGTCAGCATTGTCGTGAATGTTATTATTATTTGCTGGATTCACAGACACATTTATATCCTGGTTCTCTTCCGCAACTGGTGTATTGGCCTCTGATGACATTCCCATGCTCACATCGAAGCTTGTCTGAGTGCCTCTTTCTGTGATAACATAGGTCTGGGCGTTCGGCCCTAGGTTCACGTGAGCTATTGAACTTAGTGGACGTTGTAATCGATCTGTGTCTGTGGCATGATGGGTGCCTGGAGTGTTTCTCGGCAGCCATGTAGGTAGAGACAGTCTGGCATTGTTACCCTGTATCATATGAACTTTTGTAGTTTCCTTTCCTATTCCTTATTTCCTATTTTTTTTAGTTTTTTTTTAGGTCACCAAGATACAGGCTTCACCTAGTTTGGGACGCAATGGAATGTCTTTAGCATTAATAAACATTAGATATATTTAAAGAGTAGCTTTGGTGCCTATTCATTGGATGTGATATTTATAACTGTTTCTTGGTGCTATTTGTAACAGTGTTTACTTAAAAATAAATTTATTGTATCTTTTCTTTTCCAGCACTCATATTTTAGGATAGTCTTTTAGTAGATACCGAGGATAATGATTTCTCAGACTTCAAGGATTATCTAGGAATGTTATAACTACCTATAACTTGAAACTGTCAAAGTTGTGAACATAATTTTCACTAAAAAAGGTGAAACAGTATAGTTATGGTCAAACTAATAAATGTGGTAATTATTTTTAATAACCGGTTAGTATTAATCACCCCATCAAATGGTGAATGTGTTTAATACTCATTTACTACACTTGTAAACACTATAACTGGTTATTACAGTAAAATCCGGATATAACAACCTTCAAGGGACCGGCGACATTCGGTCGTAAGTCGTACTAACCAGACGACGCACAAAACAACCGGATAATTAAAGTAGTTTTTATTACATACTTATACAGGGTGATTGGAAGATGGGTGCAAAGCTGAAAGGGGAAGGTAGTCTAGATCATTTAGAACTATTTAGGCCATAATGTTAGACAGTCCGACTATTTCTTTTTTATCGTTTTTTTTAGTTTTTGTTGATATAATCTAAAATTTTACAGTTAATTGCTAATACTTGCCAGTTTTACTGATGAATGCTTTTTTTTTAAATTAAATTTATGTGTAATTTATGTATCTAATAAAACATGGTCTAAGCATCTGTGTCATCAGAAATTTTTTGTACAGACACTTTTGGTGTTATTATAAAAAATGCCCTTAGTCTGGGTTTAAACCAGGACTACATGTCTAGGCTTAAATATCGACCTAGGGTATATACGACTGTAATACAAAAGCAGATGGTTTGTTTTCCACAAGCAACTTTCGAGCTAGATATGCCAAAAATGACATAAGCTTGGACTATCTCTGAGGCCCAATTCTCTAATTTTAAAACATTCCAGTCACAATATAATCTCGTGTCAGTCGCACTGTCTCGTATAGTAACTATTACTTAATCTTCGCGTATACATGCGAAGATTAAGTAATAGTTACTGTATAGGTGACAGCTGACAGTGCGACTGAGACGAGATTATACTGCGAATTGAATGTTTTTAAATTAGAGAATTGGGCCTCTGGTTTATCTAAAACCAGGCAGCCCCCTAGTTTAGCAATGGTCTATAAATTGACAGTTGATTGCTTGTTAGAGGTAAGAATTTGGACATCTCAATTGTGATGTGACACAATCCGTCAGTTTGATACTTTGGAAATTTGCGAAGTAGCGCGAGAATGGATTTCGGAACACAAACCATCTGCTTATCTTGAGCAAAGGCTCAAAAAAAGAAAACAAAAAAAAGCAAGGAAAGCCTTGTGGTCAGAATGTGTAATGAACAAAATATTGTAGAACCAGCTAAATATCCCAATGAAGGACTTGTGGGGAGTTTCTGCCTCCCGTATTTGATATATACACTTTAAGGGTGTCATGCACAATACCACGTGAAGTCGGGGTGCTTTGTGTAGGTTCTGCTACTCATCTTGAACCTAACCTACACAAGTTGTGGGCTCCGTGTTGATCTGTCACTCATTCGAACCTAGCCTTCTCAAGTCGGGGTGCTCCGTCGGTTCTGCCAGTTATTCCCCGCTACATGCTCCACCCCTCATCTCATCGAAATTCATGCCACACAATTTATAAAACAACCCCAAATCAAGTGCAAGGTGCGTACGCCGCGCCGTTAACGTTTAGTTTCAAGCGAAATGACTAATAAAGTAGATAGGTACCTAATTCATAGGTATAATAAATAACAGATTGCATCACCTATAACTGCTTCAATAAATAAATAGCGCTTACCATGCGAGCATTTTCAACAAGGGGTCTGATTTCCCTAAAAACACTGTTGAGACGGTCCCCTAGGCCGAGATTACTTCTGTTAGGGGGCATTGGAGGAAGCAACCGAGTCTCTCGTGACTGTGACTCCTGTCTGCTAAATGTACTAGTACGCGGAGTGGCCTCAGCAGGCTCCTCGTCATCTATGTCCACAGTCACTTGATGTGGTTGAGACATTGCACAGCACTACAATATACAAAATAAGCCTGAATTACTGTGAAACTACCATTTATTTTCTAAAATACAGAAAACAAAGGTCAGGTCACGAAAACTTTTGATTTGTTTTTGATTTTGATTGATTGATTGATTCACTTTTTGACGTTCCATTGTTTGACGTCTTTTAGGTTTGTTTGACGTTGACTTTTTTGACTTTAGTTAGTAAATTTTTTTCGGGGCTGCGCCTGGCTGCGCCGCGCCGCCGTCATGGCTGCGCCTCAGAGCATTCAAGGATTTTTCTTTTTTTTTTGTACAACTTTTTCGCTGTATAAAAATTAAGCTGGGGATACGCCATGGAGAATAAATATTCTTCCATGGGGTTCGCTGAACGGAGCAATGAAAATAATGGAACTTAGTACTATACTTATAAATCTGTGAATGGAACGGAGTCACTACGCTAAGTACGCATCAAATCAAGGAACATAATATGATAATACTATAGGGAGCATCAAATACATCCCACGCCATGTATCATGGAGGCAGGTAAAAGTTTTTAACTATTTCTCTCAAAAAATGGTAAGTCTGACTGCTGACTACACTCAACCAAAATCGTTCAGGCCAATCAGCTTGAGCTCATTTCTCAGTCGGGAAAATCTACTGAAACAGCTCTTCATCAAGTGGTTCACAAGATTGAAGGTAGCACAGCGGAGAGCAAACAATCATGTCTACAAACATACCTAGACATCGGAAGCGCTTTCGTTCGACAAAACGACCTTTCCAAGCACTGAAAAAGGCTTGGTTGGGGAACCAAGACGTTGACGAAAACCTAAATAAATAGATAAGGATAACACAAATGCTCCCAAACCGAGCAGTCCTAAAAAGTTCAGAAGTCACACGGTGCTGCGTAACGAAAGGCTACCCACAAGAGGGAGTAGGTACCTACATCCTACATCAGAGTTCTCCACTAGGCACTGTGGGTACCTATACTAGTCACCCACGAACTTCTAGGTATCATCGCATAATAAAGACGGCATACTCACCATTGGATAATGTCGCCCGATGACTTAGCAATCATGATATCGGGGATTCGGATAAAAATCGGAGTAATTAAAGGGGCAAATTATCTGTCTAAAAAACTTACCGTGGTTATCAAACGCAAAAGCTTCCTCAGAGCGTTCCCTCAGCCACAGACTAAGGAGAGTAGGTACTATACGTGCTGGGCATTCTACAGCATCGTACGCAGAGGTCACTGCGTTATAAATACCTAGGTAGTCACTTTGTCTAATTTCTGGTTTGGCCTCAATGTAATTTTTATAATTTTTACGTTAGATATCGTCATTTCCATTTTGGTATTGTAACTACATATTGCAATATTGAAAAACAATTTTGTATAAAAAGACTTGATCACAATACATCTTCATCAATAAATAGCCTCTCTAGGTAATTAGGAGAGGTGGTGCGAAGTGGATCACTTTTTTAGGTCACTATGTGCCATATTTAATAAATCGAACTTGACTTGAGTTGGTTCGGTCTATAACATACAAAACACCCAACAGTCACATACGTAGTCCTGAACCCACACTAGGATTCCCTGTCTTGGGTATCAGGAACTACACATGGTACAAAAACACCCAGAAACGGAACAAAACATTTATCCCGCAGCGGGAATCGAACCCGCAACCTCTCGCATCTCAGCCGGCTACTCGCCCGACGCACCACAGGTCGTCCTACGACCCATAACGGCATAACGGGGCGGAGGAATACGGGCCTACAGGTACTTAGCCGGTTTTCACTTTACTGAATACTATCACGAATACTAATACGATCACTACCTACTCGTAAGTGGGTACAGATTGGTGCAATGCAACATGTAATGTAATATTCTGCCTTACATTGCATGTTCCCTGCTGCCTTGGACGTGTGGCGCGCGCGGTACGCGCATTGACTACGAATCAGAACGTTTTTTATTTTTCTGAAGGACAAAATGCAGTTGGCCTCAGATGGCCGATGCTGCGTTACCGGACTCTTGGTGAGCGCGGAGGGCGCTCAACCGTTAAAATTAGATTGGGGCAACTAGCGCAAGGGCACCACTTAGGTACGGACCTCGGCTTGGGCCGTTGCCAGATTGGGAGGAATAGGAAAACGCCCCGGAACATGCTTGTAACGGTTTAGGCGTGTGGTACAGAAGGTACTGAAAAGACTGGAGGATAGGAGCAAACGCCCCGGAACATGCTTGTACCGGTTTAGGCGTGTGGTACAGAAGGTACTTAAAGTCTTCGACCCCGCCGGCGGGGTCGCTGTATCTGTGTAGTGTTTACTCTGTCGTGATTGGATGACGACGCCCCCGCATTCGCGGCGGTGATTTCGTCATCCGGGTCACCAAGAACGTGTCTTGGTCGACGAAGGGATTGACGAATCAGAACGAGAACACTGCGCGCCCCTTTGTGTTCGTACTAAAAACCGACAAATCTCGGATCGTGCCGCGCACGAGTTGTAACGCTCGGAGCGTGCGCGACCCAGGCGCAGTTCGTGCGCGCGAGGCGTCCACACTATGGGAATTCTGTTACATTACATGATACATTGCAGCAATGTGGACCTCAAATTCTTGCATTGCATGTTGCATTACATGTTGCATTGCACCAATCTGTACCCACCTGGTTGTAGTCTTAGCTACAATAGGTATTTTCAGATATTTTTTTCGTGATCACATTTATATCTTAGAAGACGATTAGACTTTAAAGGTGAAGTAAAAGTAGATAAGGTCCTAAAAAATTACATTCTTTTGGTAAACTTATAGAGTTAGGAAAATGTGTTAACTTAAGAGCAATAAAACAAAATAATGATTACAGACAACATTTTAATTCTCAACTTAATTTTTGTTAAAGTCAATAGACCGATAAGAATAATTCGCTTTGATACGATGAGCAAATAACACCCCTACTGTTTTACGACTATCTATTGGTAGGTAGTTAGTACCTACCTACTGGTACCACAGTTAGTAACATTCCATTACTATGTAGATATAGGTACGTAAATTCAGTCTTTCTTATTAGGCAGTGCTCGATGCAGTAGATATTTACTTTGAATCCATTTCTGACAACCCTACCATTGCTAAAACACATAAAACTAAAAATTTGTGCTGAAGTAAATAGGTACCTATGTTGAAACATAAAATAATTTGTGCGCCAGATGTTATCCACTTCCATAACGTTCAAACGATATTCATGTAGGTACTTTATAAATGGCTTCGTCCGTCATGCTTTTCACGATTCATTCCGTATCTGCAATTGGTTTCAAAGCAAGGACTCCTTCGACGTGAAGATCTCGAACCGCCTCAAGCAAACGAGCCTCAGCGCGAGGGTCTCCAAGTGCTACATCAACACTACCAGCACAAAGCAGAAGTGCCCTGAGTGCTGCTCGAGGCCAGTCAGCCAACAAACCACATCTGACTTCATAACCGGCTGATGTAGCACCAAGTTTTTCACAGTCCGCCATCAAACAATCCCCGTAATATTCAATAAGACTATCACCGATAGACCTTCTCATTTCAGGGGACAATGACGATAGAAGCAGCAACGCGATATCATCCATAGGCCGTCCGAGAGATATCATTTGCCAATCTAACACTTTGCACTCGCTATTTCCATCTCGTTCCCTGAATAGGAGATTTCCACACCAAAAATCAGCATGAACAATGGGTGCTGGTTCGACGGGTCTCAGTAAAGTATCAAGTAAGGATGGTGCTCGAGCACATAGAGCCGAAACGGCGGCCGCTTCTTCTGTGCAGTCTGAGCGCCCACGAAGGAATTCTTCAAGCTGTGGCAGACCTCTTCTGATCAACCGAAGATACCCAGCTGCGGCTCTTTCACATGGAAACAAGAAGTCAAATAACTCATCTAAGGCACCCTGTCTCTCGTGAAGTGCGAGGGATAGCGCATGGAGTCTTGCCGCAGTATACACAGCAGCTCGTGCGCGCTTTTCCGTTAAGCCTTCAGCGAAATTAGCTGACTCGTAGCCATCAGCGGTGACATCTTCTAAAACTAGCTCACTATCTTCTCCAATGCGACCTGAAATTGATATAATACTGGTAAGTACCTACTAGGGCATGTAAACCGGTTAACCGATTAACCGAAAAACCGATTAACCGACTGATTTTAGGTCGGTTTTTTACCGGGTTTTTTCTTAGAAAATAACCGGGTTTTCGGTTTTTTTTAATGAGTAATAAATCACAAATTCATTTCAAACTACGCCTTGCAGAGTTTATTTAGAACGACCATTTTAATCAATCTAATTATATTACAACATAATACATTAAAATTGCAAAAATACAGACAAACACTTCTCAGAAAACTTTATCATTGGACCGCATAAAACGTCGTTAGTGAATATCGTAGTGTAAATAAGCTATTACCTACTATTAAACAAGCAGAGCAAGAAAGCGAAGGCAGCGTTGCATGAGCGCACTGGGCGCCACCGTCGTCGCTGCGGTCAGCGGTCGAACTCGCAAATTGTTAATTATACCAAAAAAGTGAAAAGAGTTTTAATATAAGACTAAATTATTTTAATGTTTAAAGATACCTATCCCTAAACGTGAGAATGTCGAGTGGGCCTGACAGTATCCCGGCTATTGTGCTCAAATAATGTGCTCCCGAGCTGTGTTCCGTTTTGTCGCACCTCTTCGACCTCTCTTATACCACGGGGGTTATCCCATCTTCATGGAAGGTAGCCCATGTCCACCCTATCCCTAAAAAAGGGGATCGTACCGAACCGTCCAATTACAGGCCTATAGCGATAACCTCCCTACTCTGCAAGGTGATGGAGCGAGTGATCAACACTCGGCTTCTTGGTTATCTGGAGGAACACCAGCTGATCAGCGATCGGCAATACGGTTTCCGTCACGGGCGATCAGCTGGTGATCTTCTAGTCTACCTTACTCACCGTTGGGCAGAAGCCATTGAGAGTAGAGGAGAGGCTTTGGCAGTAAGTTTGGACGTCGCAAAGGCATTCGATCGTGTGTGGCACAGGACGCTTCTATCGAAGCATTCATCATTATGGCCTTCCCGAGGGCTTATGTAATTGGGTCGCCAGTTTTCTTTCCGGGCGGTGCATTAAATCCGTAGTTGATGGATCCTGCTCGGACTCCATGCCCATCAACGCTGGCGTTCCCCAAGGGTCAGTGTTATCACCCACGCTTTTCATCATTCACATCAATGATATGCTACAAATTAGC
The DNA here is from genome assembly GCA_951392215.1 of Epirrita christyi. Taxonomy (NCBI): domain Eukaryota; kingdom Metazoa; phylum Arthropoda; class Insecta; order Lepidoptera; family Geometridae; genus Epirrita; species Epirrita christyi. The sequence goes on along the minus strand of OX595842.1, from coordinate 2,960,028 downwards.
GGTCTCCATTGTTATACGGATGACAGCACTGGTGATACCCTCTACTCTGGCCGTGCAAACGCCTCTCGTGCCGAAGTGGATGAAAATAGGTCAGCGCTTGTGTCTGAAGTGGAAAGCTCCTTAGAGCTCGTATCAGATTGGGGTATCAAAAATCTGGTTACTTTCAATGCCACTAAGACAAGTGTGCGCATTTACCGCAAAAAAAGCACCATTTACCATCGCGCCGCAGTTTCAGGGCATTCCTCTTTCCACCTCCGCGAGCATTGGGATTCTGGGAGTTGAAATTTCTAACGAGGTCCAATATGGGAGTCACTTAGAAGTAAAGGCAAAACTAACTTCTAAAACACTTGGAGTGCTTAATCGTGCAAAACAGTATTTCACGCCAACTCAGCGCTTTCTACTATACAAAGCACAAGTTCGGCCACACATGGAATACTGCTCTCACCTATGGCACGGGGCCCCCAAGTACCAGCTGCTTCGCTTTGACTCCCTACAAAGAAGAGCCGTTAGAATCGTCAACGACCTCAAGCTCACCAGTAGGTACACTAGAGCCGCTGAGCCTGCGCCGAGATATCGGCTCGCTCTGTGTATTCTATTGACTCTATAATGGGGAGTGCTCTGAGGAACTATTTGATCTTATACCCGCTTCCAGGTTCTATCATCGCACCTCTCGACATCGGTTGGGAGCTCATCCACATATCATCGATGTGTGGGTATCTCGTACAGCTCGCTTAACAAGATCTTTTCTCCCACATACGTGGAAATTGTGGAATGGGCTCCCTTCTGAGGTTTTTCCGCTAAACTATAACATGCACAGCTTAAAAAAAATGTAAAAAGGGTCCTCCAAGGCAGGCAACGCATTGGCAATGCCTCGGGTGTTGCAGATGTCAATAGGCGACGGTAACCGCTTACCATCAGGTGGGCCATATGCCAGTTTGTCGAGCCATAACATAAAAAAAAAACTATTTTGTTGATTTTTATAGTTTTCTCATGAAGTGAAATTTAATTTCTTTTAAATATATATAAAGAACATATTTAATATAATAAATACTCTATAACCTGAAGAGAGACAGTTTTAATACTACCAAATAAATAAGTAAATTACACTTAGTAACTAACTATTAGGACTGATTTATCATGTTGTTGAATTTTGTTACTTTATTCGAGTAAGAGTGAGTTCAGCACATTACAATACTTTAAAATTTTACAAGCTAATTTAATTGGTGCATCCTTATTCAAATAATAAGTTCATTTTTATTAAAATTTACGGTTTTATCTTATCCTAAGACACCTATATAAAAAACTCTAAAAATAACCGATTAACCGGTTTAACCGGTTTTTGAAACATAAAAACCGAGAAAACCGGTTTTTTAAAACAACCCGGTTTTTACATGCCCTAGTACCTACCTAGTAAATATAAAAATAACAGTAACATGTGTTAAGATGCGCCTAGAAAATAAGTTCCTAAAAAATCTTTTGCGCAGCTAAACGGTAACTTCAGTTAGACAGATCCATCTGCAGAACTGTAGCTAGATGGATGCAGTGAATGGCCTGATTTTAGAGTAGTAACTTGTGTTGTGACTTATGATGCGCATAGAAAATTAGTTCCTAAAAATCTATTGCGCAGCTGAACGGTAACTTCAGCCAGGCCAAGATCCATCGACAGAACTGTAGCTAGATGGATGCAGCGAATGGCCTGATTTTAGAGTTTGAAAATAACTAGGTCATAAGGGTTGGCAAGAATGGGGTTATTCCCAGGTAGGTGAATGGGACGCAGTATATTTTAGGTGTATATGTATCAAATATCTAAATTTTTAAGATTTAAAACAATACCATCATTTTTATAAAGAACTCGTATGTGTCAGATGATTATGATAAACTTAGTCAATGACTTGTACTACTAAACTAATTCAAAATTTACGAATAGTAGGTAAATACGATTAGATAGATTTTAATCGGTTTAAACGGAACTTACGTGGATTATTTTCGAGTGCCTATACGACCCGACCACGTTTTCATCAAAAAATAGTAAATTCAGTATGTATTTTACTATATGGCACTTCCGAAGCTGTTTTGGAGAATAATAACTTACGTGGTAATTTAGCCTTAATGCACTTCGGAATATGAAGGCCACCGCCGAGACCAAAAGCTTCCTCTGCCAGTTTATTCAATGCAGGTGCTAATTCTGTATAGAACAGCACCTCCCTGGTGTCAAACTGTGCTTCGGCCACAAACAGGCGGCCAAAGGGATCTCTCGGGGGTAGTTTGAGAATAAGTGGTAGAGTCTTCTTTTCATTTTCAGCTTCGTAGCGAATGGTTACCGCCAGAACTTTGCTTAGAGAACCGGTGACACCTTCTTGAGTTCCCACTTCAACCTGTTTAAGAGAAATATTATTTAAAATTAAGAAATATTTGTCGTTCCTCGTGGCATTCTATGGCCCTATGTCCAGTAGTGGAATTCTTTATGCTGATGCTGATGATGATGAAGGAATAATTGAACTTCAGGACCTGAGCACGGATCCTATCAAATTGCAGAAGGGGGTGAGACAGGGAGATGTTATTTCCCCGAAACTGTTCACCTCTGCATTGGAGGGTGTTGTTAAGTTTCTGCACTGGAACGGATATAGCGTCAATATCAATTACCAATACCATCACACACCTTCGGTTTGCCGATGATATTAGATATAGTCATCATAAAAGAATCGCTGGAAAGCCTTGGCACAATGCCTCAAGAGACCTCAATACCGTCTCCCAACAAGTATGGCTAAGACGAACATCATGACAAACGCCTGTATCGCACCCATACTGGTAAGTACACGTTGGGAACCATATCATCGAAGTTGTTGACCACTTTGTCTATTTGGGTCAGACGATCCAACTAAAGTCCAATAACTTCGACAAAGCGGTCAACCGACGAATCCAACAATGATGGGCAGCGTTCGGGGAAAATGTAAAATCGGTTTGTCCTGCCAGTGTTGGATGACTTAAGGTAATTTAAAAATCACACAGCGGGCTATAAAGACAGCTACAGAGAGATATAATCAAAAATAAGGAGATCCATACAAGAACCAAGATCACCGACATCGGCATAGCTCTCAGAATTAGCAAGTTACCGAGAAGTGTGTGGCAAACAGGCAGGAACTATAGCTTTCATTGACATTCGTTGGGGAATAAAGGTTCTCGAGTGGCGACAACGAACTAGACAACGCAGGAAGCCCCCCCCCCCTATCTTTTGACCAAAGAAATTATACAGGTCGCAGGAACTCAGTGGATGGAGGCGGCTCAAGACCATTCACCATGGCATTCTATAGAAAAGGCCTGATGTCCAGCAATGAACTTCTATAGGCTGTATAATGATGATGATTGCTATAAAAATACCAAAGACAGCAAGAAAATACCAGTAACAGAGAGATAAGCGCATTGTGAATGATCATGTTAAAATTCGGTTAATTGATTCAACCTATCCTGATCTATTCTAATTGATACATTAGGTACTTAAATTGGTAAAAGTTGGTCTGAATAATCGTGTTAGCCCATATTTATCTTTGTACTTATGTACCTATCTTGGTAAGTATCAATCAATATACTTGATAGGAACTTACTTCTATAAAATTATCTTTATATTTAGTACGGTACCTTAAATAATAATGTTGTACCTACCACAAGATTATAACGGTTAGTAAAAAATGGAGATGAAAATGAATCTTCTTCGTCAGCCGGTGGTTATCCACTACTGGATGAGGCCTACAGCATGCATAGCGGCAATAGAGCGATTTGCCATAATTACCACGCTTGGCAGGTGGATTGTTTATCACAGTTTGGTGGTACTCAGGTGGATGCTGCTGCCCATCCCCTAGTAGGGCGTTAAACCCATAGTCGCCTTTTACGGCAACCACAGGAAGAGTTGGAGGAGTCTTATTGTTAGGCTGAGACTACCACGGCAACATAATTAAAGAACACTGTTTAAGGAATAGTTAAGTATTTTAAAGTAGAGATAGAAAGTGAAAACGGACCTCGTTAGCACCGACCACGCCCGCACGACTAAGAATCTCCTCCGCCCATTCTTCGTTGACAGTAAAATCGGTGTCGGGCTCCGGCTCCGGCTCGCAGTCAGAATCTTCACTACTACTTGGTGCCTCAGATACAACCGCACTCTCCGGACTCGTCTGTGTACCACTCATTGTCTCAATAAACGCGTGTATAATGTCTCACTAGTATATGATTATAGTAGTTATAATAATGTTCATTATGCGAGTATTTGTATAATTAAAATTGTAGGTACATAGACTTTTTAGTTTAGTGCAGTATGCGGCTGTCTCGGAGATAGGTAGGTACTTGTGTGACCCCCCACTGCTGACTGCTGAGTCAGTCGGCGGGGCGTCTCGCGCATGCGCGCACCGCCTCAATTATTAATCGGGACTCCCATCCCATGTCTTGTCGCTGGCCCTGCTCAGCTCAATCAAATATGCTGCTGTGAATGCGCTAGTTTCCTTTGTATTACACAGTTTGCCTACATAGCTTTAAAAACAGCTAACTTCAACCCGGCCAAGACTCAACCGGCAGAACTATGAAATGTATGTAGGTGTAGGTATCTTTGTATCATCGATTCTACAAGCATTCATTATTTTTAAATGACGATTATAACCTACGTATGTAGATGACATGCCATGATCACAGTTTTACAATACTGTGCCATTATTCTTTAGACCTTGTATCTGTGTTAATTTGTAGGATGTAGGTACGGAATATCTCACGATTTTGATGAAATTCACAGGATAGGGAGTTTTGAGGCCGAGAAAACGATCTAGCTTGGTCCCTGATAAACCTGGAAATATCTTGATTCCCGAGAAATTATTCGGGATGAGTCCCAGTTCCGCAAGCCCAAGCAAAGTCCGTCGTTCAAGTTTCAATGGGGTTGTAGTTGTATGTGGTTGTAGGGGTTTTCGATGTTTTAGCGGTTGTATTTGTATGAGTTCTAGGGTAGGTAGTAGGCCTTGCAAGGGATTTGAGGGAATGTTGGGATGTGTAGGTAGGGGTTTTGTAGTTTCTAGCTATTTTAGGGGTTTTAGCTTGGACGAATTATCACAATTGTGATAATTCGTCCAAGGGTTTTAGTGTAGGGGTTCTATAGTTTTGTAGGGCTTTAGGGATTTTTAGAATAGAATAGAAAATACTTTATTGTACACCCTAAGATGCCCTTAAGGCCTTGTTCATTAATCATTTAAAAAAAAATGAAATGTCATACGTAAAAAGACAAAAGCTATTTGAACTAAAATAGGTTTAAAAATTATGAATAAGGGGGCTAGATAATACTAATTAAACAAAACATAACATTATAATAGGGAGTTTTCAGGGAGGCGATTAAAAGAAAAAATAGTTCTTAAAATTCCGGTAGATGGCGGTGACTCGCAATGGTTGTGTCTTCTGAAGATTTTGCAAAAGCACCACAGATAACAAATTCTCTTTGTTTTATCTTTTTTTCCTCCAAGTTTCGCGTTGCAATTCCGAAGCTCGTTTTTCAAGTCTACAATAGGCCGGTCTACTTGCTACGGCTTCAAAAATAACAACAAAAAATTATAACAATAACGTAACACTAACAAATATATCAGAATTTCAACAAAAACTTCACGTAGATACTTACTTTACTTCACCAACAAACGGCATGAGCGAGTGAAGTCAGTGACACTGACAGTTGGTGGCTGACCGACAAAATTTAGACAACCATTACTGGACTGCGCCATCTATGCATGGATTTAGAACTATTTTCTTTCAGCTGTCAGAAAACTTCCCATTATAAGTTACAATGAGTGGTCTTATCGCTTATAAGCGAAAAGAGAAAGGCTCAAAAATAAAATATAAGTGAATTAGGTCAAATAGGGTGTCATATGAAAAGGCTTTGTTTGCAGGTCCCTGCATTCGAAAACTTCTATTTTTAGACTTGGTAGTTTTAAGATAAGTAGGTAAATGGAAAAAAGTTAAAAAACCTCTGGGGTAGGTAGGTACATCCAGTTATCCCACAATGCTGAAATTTGGAAATTTGATAAGACAAAAATACAGGGAAGTCTCGAAACTTTTACCTCACAAAGTTACAAACAGTTGATCTTCCGTTTCTGGGAATTTGATCGAATGACGTTGCAGTTCAGTTAGGTTGGGCACCAATATCTTCGTTACACTAAACTTTACAATTTACCTATAGATTTCCTGCAATACTGCCATCATGATGCACTTGCTAGATTATTTTCATAATTCATAGATTATTTAATAATCTAACTGATTTCGAAACAGAAGGTTATAAATTAATTGATTGACTATGTAACTTAGGTAGGTACCAAATTTTCTTTAGGTATTTTAACGTTTACGCCCCTTTGGTTATTAGTCCAATATAGAACAGTTTGAATCACAGATTTATAAATAGATTAGATGGATATATTATTATTATTATTGGTTTATTTTAGATTTATAGTATAGTAAATACGTTTGAATCGTCGCTGTGTAGGAAATGCTGAAATGATATTGAGGTGGTCCCGTAAAAAGTCATCTAAGTAGGTAGGTAGTACACGTAAATAATTTTATATTTTTGGCTTCGCACGACTAGTGTGCCTTTGGCAGTTTCAAGTAAGTACCTATAAGGTCCGGGGAGGCTATTGCAACTAAAAAATATATGATCAATAATTTCAACTGAGGTACCATCGTCTCTAGCAATCATGGAGTTAAAACAATCGATTTAGTAAGTTACAAATATATAAATGAATACTCTTGATATGACATTAAGGTTGCGGTGATGGCCGCACGCTAAATCAACTCGAGAATAGCGCAAAAGTCGGCCTGCATATTGCTGTCCCTGTTTGGCTAACGCAGGCGCGCGCGGGGCACAGCCGAACACTTATTTCTATTCTGTGGCCGTTACCATTCATAATTCGAAGCTGGTATTTATTTTTTATGCAAACTAGCATTTGACAAAAATATTTTTTTGGCATATTTGGCATTTGTCACAAACTTTTTACATTTATATATCTAGCAATAAAAACTCCTTGGTACCTAGTTCTGCGAACAGTTAGAACTCGCGAGCCCAAACTTTTTTCCAATAATTGTGATCAGGATGGTTATTCGCTATGACCTATGAGATTTCTTTTCAATAACGTGTGACGTCACCCATACGATTCAGCGATGATTCCACGCAGATATCGTAACGAGCCCGCGTTATGTTACGTTTGGTCAGAGCGAATAAGGGGGCAAGTTGGTGCTTTGATGATCGTTGAGTTTGGCTCAACTTTCCAATAGCGACTGTGAGCTAGGAGGTTCATATTTTTATCACATGTAGACACAAGCCTAAATATGAAATGGCGTACTGCGGAAACCAATAGTTTTAGCATTGTGAGCTATGACAAAAAAATCAAAGAAAAATATTTCAAAGTAAACGCTCAACTTTCCTTTAGCTACTGCTAGCTAGGAAGATCACATTTTTATCACATGTAGGTTCACATAGCACAAGCCTAAATATGAAATGGCGTACTGCGGAAACCAATAGTTTTGGAGCTATTCATTTTTAAAATTTGCTAATAACCGCTTTCCGAACGCCATGTTTTGGTGATATTTTACTTTTTATCAGTGTTCCCATACGATTTTCGGCTTTTGACAATGACAGTGACAGACCAAATGGTATATTTTGCTAAAAATTGGTGGTTTCTCAATTTTCAACTAGTCGTGTTTTTTGCTCTTACGGTCCAGTCGGTTACGTATTCCTTGAACATCAATGAACTCTGTCATCGTTTGTGTTCTCAGAGTTGAGATTGTTTACGTGCTTACTCCTGTTTGAGAATTCATCGAAGGACTTTCCTTTAGCGACTATAAGTATAAGGCTTGAGGGGGGAAGGGAGGGGTGGGTTGTCAATGTCAAAAGCCGAAAATCGTATCCAAACACTGACAAATAGTAAAATATCACCAAAATATGGAGATCGGAAACCAGTTTTTAGCAAATTTCAACAATGAATAGCTCCAAAACTATTTTTTTCCGCAGTACGCCATTTCATATTCAGGCTTGTGCTATGTGAACCTACATGTGATAAAAATATGAACCTCGTAGGTCACAGTCGCTAAAGTAAAGTTGAGCATTTACTTTGAAATATTTTTCTTTGATTTTTTGTCATAGCTCACAATGCTAAAACTATTGGTTTCCGCAGCACGCCATTTCATATTCAGGCTTGTGCTATGTGAACCTACATGTGATAAAAATATGAACCTCGTAGGTCACAGTCGCTAAAGGAAAGTTGAGCATTTACTTTGAAATATTTTTCTTTGATTTTTTGTCATAGCTCACAATGCTAAAACTATTGGTTTCCGCAGTACGCCATTTCATATTCAGGCTTGTGCTATGTGAACCTACATGTGATAAAAATATGAACCTCGTAGGTCACAGTCGCTAAAGGAAAGTTGAGCATTTACTTTGAAATATTTTTCTTTGATTTTTTGTCATAGCTCACAATGCTAAAACTATTGGTTTCCGCAGTACGCCATTTCATATTCAGGCTTGTGCTATGTGAACCTACATGTGATAAAAATATGAACCTCGTAGATCACAGTCGCTAAAGTAAAGTTGAGCATTTACTTTGAAATATTTTTCTTTGATTTTTTGTCATAGCTCACAATGCTAAAACTATTGGTTTCCGCAGTACGCCATTTCATATTCAGGCTTGTGCTATGTGAACCTATATGTGATAAAAATATGAACCTCGTAGGTCACAGTCGCTAAAGGAAAGTTGAGCATTTACTTTGAAATATTTTTCTTTGATTTTTTGTCATAGCTCATAATGCTAAAACTATTGGTTTCCGCAGTACGCTATTTCATATTCAGGCTTGTACTATGTGAACCTACACGTGATAAAAATATGAACCTCGTAGGTCACAGTCGCTAAAGGAAAGTTGAGCATTTACTTTGAAATATTTTTCTTTGATTTTTTGTCATAGCTCACAATGCTAAAACTATTGGTTTCCGCAGTACGCCATTTCATATTCAGGCTTGTGCTATGTGAACCTACACGTGATAAAAATATGAACCTCCGAGCTCACAGTCGCTATTGGAAAGTTGAGCCGCTACTATTTCACGCAAAAACTAGGTACTGAATGGTAAACAAAGCACAAGTCGTAGGTATGTTAGTTACCTAGGTTACTTCATTCCAAATCACAAGGCAAATCTAAATAAAATGACAAAAATATTGCAATGTCATATATAACAAACAAATAGGTGAACAAACACAAGAGCAAGCGAAGCGCGGGGTTACACAGTGTACTAGTGTGAGTGCCTGTCGAGTTGTCAAACATCACACAACCGTAGTTCCCCGACCGGCCCTCGGTTCTGACGCGATAGCAATATGGGCGTTCAGAATTGTTTAGAAATTTGTTCAAGTTCCGTAATACCAAAAATGATGAATAAAAACTTGTTGTTTTTTTTATATCGTGTTGTTTTTCTGTTACTTGACAATATAAGCTATGTTCCTACACGTAACATATCGTTGTTTTTAATACGAAACAAATAAGATGAAAACATGTCGTTTAGGTCGTAAAAATATACAAAAAGTAATTCGCTTACATTTCATTTTAGGTATATATTTTGATAAAAAAAACTATCTGGGAACATAGATAAATACTATCCGAATCCGAATAATAGCATAATATGGTGGAAATATGCTCGAATTACAAATGACGTCGGTATTACGTTAGTATGGGCAGTTCATCCTTCGCTGGGTTCTTAAGTCACAAAAGCATTACGTGAAGCGTCAATTATCATATTTCTTCCACAGTAACCAAAATAGTTGCAATAACCCCTTACCGAGGTAAATGCAACTAATAGTTATAGGTATGATTTACATCAGAATTTAAAGTTAAAAGTTTGTTGACGTAACATTCAAAATACCTACTTTCTTATAATGGACTTTATGCCATCGCAGGAAGGCTTAATTTACCGGAAACTTTCCTAAAACATATTGCGGGGCTAATGCAACTTTTTCATAGACTATAGTGGTGGGACATATATTACAAAACAGTGCGTTTATCGATACTCGGGTAATATTTTTCTCATCTTACTTCTTATGCAGGTACTGCGAAGTCGAATCTTTAATAAATATTGAATGTAGGTGGTTAAAAAAACAAGGTGAATAATCAGGCGAAATAAATAAATAAATACGGTATAAACACTTATTATACACAGCCACAATTATTTAAAAATAATTTAGGAACTACCAGGACTATGGTAGTTTTGCAAACATCCAGGCTCTGAGTCTTACCCATAGTTCTTATAAATATTTGCCGATAATACTTTAAATATTATTGTTTTACCTTACTAAAACATCGACAAGAGCCCATCACTAGCTATAATCAATTTCATACAAATTTGATGGGGTAATTGCAACTAACCTAAAAGTCACATTATAGATACATTAGCCCCTCTTCAAAATTTCGAGGGGCTAATGTATCCGTGGCCATATTTCACAATTAATGCAGTATTTCTTTCAAATAAATAATAAAAACGGACTAGCCGTGTTTTTAGCCGTGTTTTAACTCTGCTCTCCACTAAAAACACAGCCGTAAAATTAGGTTTTTTTTTTTTTTTTTATACTTACTTCGTCATCTGTCCTTTCGTGAATATCGCCATAAAAATGGCGGATATTAAATGTCACTGTAGATACAACAGTTCGAACGATATTAGATCAATCAATTATTTTCTATGAGTAGTCTTTGTTCCACTATCGTTTCATAGATGTCACTATTCTTAGAAAAAAATACAAAAGAAGTTATTTCAATTAGTTGCATTTTCCCGGTAGTTACAATAGCCTCCCCGGACCTTATGTTTGTTACTAGAAACACATTAGAAAATATTAATTTTTATTATTATACCTATTATAGATTAAGTACGTCTATTTTCGAAAAAGGCGGGAAGAATCCAGGTTTGTAGGTACATACGTTTGTAGGTAAGTAGGTACCTAATTAATTGTTTTTTGACGATTTTTAAATTGTTAGAGAAGTAAAGAATGTAGGTAGGTAGTATGTAACCTACATCGCGTGTATTGGCGAGTCGCAGTTCGGGACGAACTACTAGTGGTTCGTTCCGAACTGTGATGTGCTAGTTAGTTTTATTCAGTAAATTTAGTCCTATCACTGTTTGTCTGAGTGCGGGATGACAATATTGTATCCATTGTTTACCTATTGACATGTTTTTTATAGTAAAAGGCACGTACTATACTATGTACGTACGGTTTGTAGGTATTTTCACTACATAGAATGGTCATCTCATCTCCTCTGGACATGGATGTACTAAATCCATGCCTTACCTTGGAGCAAGGAACAAAATGGAGCGGCAGTAACATTTATTTTGTATGAACATTGCCCACCATTAGCTTGCCATTCAACCATTCATTTAATACTCTGTGACCTATAATTGCCTTCATTCAAAGTTTTGTTTACTTCTTGTGTTTTCGTAAATTTTCACTATTTTATTAGCAAATACCTATATTTTGTACTACACAAGTTGTATTTCACAATGCCTGAGTGTAATATTGTGCATTGTGGTACGAGGCAAAGCCAGTATCGGCCTGGGCTGACTTTACGCAAGTGCTTCAACAGTTTTCATTGAAATTGTAGTTTTGCTTCATTATTTTGTTCTAAATGTATGTTTTGTTAGTGAGCTTTAGAGGAAACATAAGGACATTAGTGCCATTGTTGTGTAAAATATCATTATTTCATAGTAATTCATTTATTGCTTACAAGATTGTTTACAACTAGGGCTTGGTCGGGCAAATAGCCGACCCAGTTCGACCCAAAAATCGAGCACGCCTTATTTATCAGAACAACCGCCCTGTGCTATGTACCTTCGACGAATTATCGTCCAAGTTCTAACATATTGGTGACATGACATCTGACAGTGACCACTATTGACATAATGACATGACCAGACAGCTGTTTTTCGTAAAAAAAAACGTGTGATGCGTGAAGATTGAAAAAGTGTAAAAAATTTAAAATTTTATAGACTCAGTCTTTCAATCTGGTTGTTTCTTGTAAAGTTGAAATAATTCACGAATAATGGGTAAAGTAAAATCTAAAAAACGTAAGCGATCGACATCAAACGATAGCTGCTCAAGTTCCAGTAGTTCAGACTCGTCTACAGAGAAAAAGAAGATCCGAAAACTCAAGAAGAAACTAAAGAAAGAGCAGAAGCGGATCGATAGAGCCCTGAAAAAGAAACTGAAAGAGGAAAAGAAGAAGTCAAAGAAGAAAAGAACTGACAGCGAGACTCACAAAGCGGAAGGCGGAGAGAAAGTCGATGGAGCCTCAACAGACATACCTATTGGTAAGGCATCATATTATTTTTATTCTAAAATAATAAGAAATTATGTACTTACGGTTAGTACTCCAAGTCTCCAATTAGGGGCGAAGGGCCTGCTACCAGTCACGTAATAGATTCTTATTAGACTACTAAGCAAAAAGTGGCATTATAATTTTTTTTGACTGGCTTCTGTTTTTTTTTTTTTTGGGCAAATGTTGAAACTGGCATTTGGCCCACCTGATGCTAAGCGGTAAACCCAACCCATTGCTTGCTATGTCCTTGTTTGGGTCACATCCACCTATAATGCATCCTACATGGCATTACACTGTGCCCTCATCCTGAGAAATAAAGATGAAAAGTCTTATGTGCATGTAATTTCACCAGCACCCATACCCTTCAAATTGGAACACAGCAATACGCAGTATAATACTAGTACTTGGCGGCAGAAATAGATACAGTGGTAGTACTTCCCCGTACAAACTCTTTCATAAGGAGCTTTGCTACTAACACTAACGAGATATTTAGATAAATAGATAGATTATAACTTTATTGTACACCATAAACATAAAACAACAAAAAAATAAGGATACAAAGTTTCAAATCAGAGGTACAATGGGTGGTCTTATCGCTTAAGAGCGATCTCTTCCAGACAACCTTTGGATGGACAGAAACTATTTAAGAAATAAGGATGGTGGCATAATTCTAATTGAAAATGGGGGAGATAAGATTTGCACTGACTTCCCGCATTGGGGTGTATTGAGCATTGTCCCCCTGCTAACCCTACCCCAGCCAGCCCAACTCCTTAAAATAACGGAGAAGGACTCTGGGTTGATGGCAGCACTGTTCCAGTGTCCCCGAATGAGTAACGGATGAAGTTAAACAGGACTCTATCAGCTCCTGGAGTCCGGTTTTTTTCCTGGCTTCATTTGTGGCTGTGCAGTACAATATAACATGCTCCACTGTCTCCTCGTCCTGAAGACAGCCACGACATAGCCCACTGTCCGTAGCCCCTGTCTTCAGCAGATGGTGGCATACATCTTAGTATAATCACAAAATGACAAGTAACTACAGTAAAACAAAATATAGATGTAAATGTAGATTAAAAATAAATGTAGGGATTTAGGTCCTAGATAAATGGAAAAGGAGTTCCTAGGTGTAGGCCTAGTTATCTCCACATAGAATCCCCACAGGGAATAAAGTCGTGACCATGTTTGTATGATAGAAATTACCATTTTGAGCATTGATTCCTGAGGCATAATCTTACATGTATATTTTTGACTCGGAAGGACCTGAACATACCCGCAATGCAATATTATAGTTTTGGCTATGCAATATTGCATCACATCATGTCTATAACAGGCAAAAACGTCATCATCATCAGCTTTAAGAAGTCCACTGCTGGACATAGGCACAAAAAAATGCCACAACAAGCTGTCTTGAGCCGCCTCCATCCACCAACCTATGTTGTTCCATCGAGTGAGAGGACTACCTGGCCTGGTTTGTGGTCACCAAGGAACCTATGGTGTTATGTTAACAAGTGTTGTTTGTTCTGCGAGCAATGCAATATATGTATGGCCCATTCCTACTTCAAATTGCTAATTCTTACATAAATAGACTCTTGATTCAGGCTGTTATAACTTTAGCAGCAACAAGTCCCACGTTGCCTTAAGAATGTTGGCTACTAGTCTTCAAATATTGTTAACTTTTAACAGCATTAATGGAGAAGTCCAGAGCCATGGCTCCTATGACGAAGGAAGAGTGGGAGAAGAGACAGAGTGTAGTGAGAAGAGTGCTCGATGAAGATACTGGAAGATACAGGTTATCCTATCATTCTTATTTTATCAATTTTCTGATGATTTTTGTAAAAGAACCTTCTTTCTTTGTTTTTTATTTTAAGTTATGCGGCTGGTATGTGGCCGACTTCGCTCCATTGCATACAACGCATTGTAGCAAGATATTCCCTTTCGATGGTCCAAAGACATTAAGAAAGGTTGCAGGAAGTCTGTGGATAGAGGCAGCCCAAGACCGTCCGTCGTGGCATTCTATGGAGAGGCCTATGTCCAGCAGTGGACTTCTGATGATCATGATGATGTTTCAGTTTTAGACATTTGTTAGGATTAATAGGATATGAGGAGGTGGGATAATCATAAGGTGAATACTTGCTTTGTTAGACCCTCGGTACGGACGGGTTACTTAATGCAAATAATTATAATTTTAATTTGTTAAATCTATTACAAAGATAAAATTTGTTAGTAAAATAACCTACATACATATTTGCTCTATTAAATGCCTACATGGTTTCTACCTATTAAGACTACCTAACGATAATCAAATGAGCTTTTGACCTGTCCGCGAAATGGGCCCGAGAACCTCCATCTGTCTCGCTGTTGCAATGCCCTAAGCACAGGGTTCATATGAGATACTACATATTTATATAACAACTAATTGTAACCATGTGGAAGCAATAAATGTATTGAATATTGATATTGTATTTAATTTTATTACCTTCTCTCAGTTGTCTGTCGGTTTCAGGTTAATAAAAGGCGACGGAGAGGTGTTGGAAGAGATTGTGTCTCGCGATCGACACAAGGAGATCAACCGAAAGGCCAACAGTGCTGACGGCGCGTTCTTTCAGTCGCAAACTATAGATAAGAAATATTTATAAGTTACGCACGCAACTTTGTGAGTATTGGATTGAGCTGCACCTTAACTTGCTAGCCTACTTAAATTTAGTGGTGTTGATTCTCTGCGGTATTCGCTAAAAACTGCGTATAACATGTATGGAGGGCATATACAAAATACAATATTTATATATTGTATTGTTAGTCTATGATATTAGTTTGTCTTAGTGTCGCGCCACACTTGCGTAACGTACCGCGCCAAAAGTTCAGCGGCTGAAGTTTATTACGTGACGTAATTTCGGCTGATGTGTAATAGGGAACTTGAAAAACACTGCGAGCGTATTGAACCGAACGATCGGCGCGGTACGTTCCGCAGGTGTTGTCTATACTTAGAAAGGGCGCGCTGTCCATAAAGATGAGACGGGACAGAGGAGTCTCTGTTTCAATAGTCAGACGTCACGAAAATGGGATGCACCCGCCCGCACAGTCTTATCTATTTTGCAATGCTACACCAGCGGATGGGCAGCAGCATCAACCTGAGTACTTAACACTAAACTGCGATCCCCAATCCACCTGCCAAGCGTGATGATTATGATAAATCCCCCCGTTGTATGCTATAGGTTGTATGTTATGCATGCTATGGGGGAGGCCTCATCCAGCAGTGGATGTCTACCGGCTGATGTAGATACTTCAATGATTTTTAGTGTTTTTTTTGTACATTCGTACCTAGCTAAATCGAGGGTTTCCGCTAGTTTGAAAAAAAATATATACTATAGTAAGGGCTCGTACACAAAACTGCGATGCGATGCGATCCGAATTCGCAACGCAGAAAATTACGCTAAAAAATTAAAAATTACGCAAAAAATGCGTAGCTCGCAGATTTTTGCGATGCGACGTCGCATCGCAGTTTTGTGTACGAGCCCTAAAGGGGGATTTCTGGACATTTAATTTTCCAAATTTCAGTTTTCCCCCTTAAGGGGGATTTTTAGGGGAGGAAAGTGGAATAAGCCACTAATTATATTTATGAGATACTATATAAATTAAAACATGTATGTTGGCTCTCATAGTTTTCGCAAAAGCAGTTTTTGCTAACTCAAGAAGTGTTGATGAGCTGTGATGTGATGAGCAAAAACACAAACCAAACATAATGGTGCCACTCTTCACCTTGGTATATATTCCACTCATATATATTATACTCATGGTTGATTTCAACCATGAGTATATCGGTACATAATGTTGTTTTCTTTGGCAAAATAACTCGAACATTTGCAAATATACACCAAGTGAAGCCACCATAAGAGAATTTTGCACGGAATCAACAGCATTTATTCCTTATTGCATCCACTGATTGACAAAGAGGCAGTAGCAAAATTATATTCTTGTTGGACCCTTATGGGAAAATTAAATAGGATGTTGATATTTTCAATAGTACACGGAAGGCTGTCGATCAGTATTCTCTAAGGAGCTATACCCACCCAAGCAACTTGTCAGTAACGTGAGTAGTACGTACGTACGTCAGCAGGCCATTAAGTGTCGCGCCACACCTGCGTAACGTACCGCGCCGAAAGTTCAGCGGCGAAGTTTTTCGTACTGACGTAATTTCGGCTGATGTGTCATAGCCTCATAGGGAACTTGAAAAACTATTGAACCGAACGTTCGGTCGCGGTACGTTCCGCAGGTGTGTGTGGCGCTATACTAAAGGCCATTTTATATGAATCATAATACGATTCATATAAAGGAATTGCTAAGGATCTGGGGTGACTAAATATCATGAAAAATGCTGCAAATCAGCGTTTTTCAGGAGATGTACTGGAGGAGGCACTTGTATTGATATCTAAGGTATAAGAATTTTAGTCATCAATGAGTTTCAGATTATAGAAATTTGGAAATCGGGGATTATCGGCAATTTTACTGACGTTTAGTCATTCGATATATTCGGTATATTCGACTTTAAAAAAATCGCACCCCTGCTTAGAATTCGGAAAATTAATTGCTACCTGAATTGCACAGTGCAATTCATTTTCCGAATTTTTAGCAGATTCTTAGCAATTCCTTTGTAAGTATGAATCGTATTATAATTTTGTTTTTTTTTTTAATTTATTTACCATTTAACATTGTATTAAACTATGTATTGTATAGAAATAGCACTTAAAAAACCACCAAGGTTTGTAGGGATAGTGCTATTAGTGAGTCTTAGCTGATACATAAACGTTAGGAATGTAGGTATGATTAGATACAGTTAAAAATAAAGTAGATACCTGCTTAAACAGACACTTATTCGTCATACCTACTTGGAACTAGGTAAGTGCGTTATTATTGTTGGTATCTTCCCATGTAAACTGGTGTTTTCAGACCTGCTAGTAGCAATTCATTTTCCGAATCCTCAGCAAATCCTTAGCAATTCCTTTATATGTATCGTATTATGATTCATATATAGTGACCATTTTAGGTCTGCGTCGTGTCATACCACGCCACGCGAATGGGAGCAACTCCATACAATTACTTTGAATGTTGATGCTTGTGGCAAGTTAAGTGCCAATCACTTGTCATGTTAGTTACCGGTCGAAACCGGTTGTGCACGTCGCACGCAAGCAATGCGTACGGCGAGAGGACAGCTGCTTATTTGATTCCACGGTTGATTAATGAACTACCTACTGACTTACTCGATAGCATTACACAAAAAAACCTCAAGCATAAGTTAAAATCATATTTTCTTGCTAACATGGGAAGATACCAACAATAATAACGCACTTACCTAGTTCCAAGTAGGTATGACGAATAAGTGTCTGTTTAAGCAGGTATCTACTTTATTTTTAACTGTATCTAATCATACCTACATTCCTCACGTTTATGTATCAGCTAAGACTCACCAATAGCACTATCCCTACAAACCTTGGTGGTTTTTTAAGTGCTATTTATATATAATAGTTTAATACAATGCTAAATGGTAAATAAATAAAAAAAAAAAAAAAAATAAGTTAAGTGGGTACAGCGCCTAAAGTTAAAACACGCTTTAATTTTGCTTGCCCTTTCTTATAGACTGAAATAAAAGGGACCGCAATAATTTTAGCGCGGTTAGCTTTAGAGAATGCACAGAATTGACACCAACTATCACATATATTTTAAATCTAATATTAGATATAGTATATTCCTGCAGCGGCCAGCAAATCAGGCATTGATGGACGAGCATGATAATGTGGGCAGACGCATGATACATGAGTCCATCAATGCCCAATTGCCGCCAAGGCTTGTATAGTACTATTAAGACTATGTACCTTGTTAGTATAAGTTATTTCTGCAATAAAGATGATTTTTGTTCCTAAAACGGTTTTTTGTTTTTATTTCAACTGGACTCCATTGCCCAGTCGCGAAACATCCCATTTTTACCATTACTGTCGTCGGTAACTAAATCCATGCTATAACAATGTCAATTCCTCATATTATGTAGTGAGGAGGTATTATGCACTGCTGATTACTCTGGAGACATAGGTCAAGCTACATACATCATCGTATGGTTCAGCAATGCGCTGTCCGTTGTCCCATACATTAGGAACGATGAAGTCTGCGATCGCAGGTGATAATGAGATTCCATACCTAAACACGCTTTTAGTATGGGTTATTCCTGAAATCCCCTTTAAGGGGATTTCAGGATTTTTTTCCCCCGAAATCCCCTTTGAAGCTGCTAGTTCAAAATCAAGGGGATTTCGGGAATAAAATAAAATATTTAATACAATTCCCGAAATCCCCTTTATTGTGTTTATAAAAAAAATATCATCTCGAATGACAAATCGCGCATAATCGGTTACGTCTGAAATATCTCAAATGAAAAATCTAAAACAAAGCTCTAAAATAACATTTTGTAAAAAAACCCTAAATAAAACGTTTTTGTTTTATTTCAAAATTACAGTTTTTACAATAATTTACTAAATTTTTTTGATAAACCTTTATCAAATTTTACAAATTTGTTGAAAGCATGGCACGGGAAACTTAACAAACGCATTAGAAAAAAGAAGCCAAAGTAGTGAATCGCCCCGAACTGAGACCTCGCCTTTTCAATAATTTAATTATTTTTAAGGGAATAAATCCCCTCTACAAGTTCTAATTGGGCCTCTTACTTTACTGTTGGTCACTTTCTTGAAAAATTAAAGTAGTTAATTAAAATTATTGAAAAGGTCTCATTGCGAGGTATCAGTTCGGGGCGAATCACTACTTTGTCTTCTTTTTTCTATTGGGCCTCTTGTATGAATTTATCCATTTCCTGACTCACTTTTGTTCTACCGTTGATTTCAACCTTGAGTTCCAAAATTTAGTTACATTTCACGTCATTGAATGCAGAATCTTCATGAAGGGCATTTAATATTTGAAGAATGTTTGGCTTCTCTTTTCCAATGCGTTTGTTAAGTTTCCCGAACCATGCTTCCAACAAATTTGTAAAATTTGGTAAAGGTTTATTTACAAAATGGTAGTAAATTATTGTAAAAACTGTGATTTTGAAATAGGAATATCTTCAATTAGTAAAAACGTTTTATTTAGGATTTATTTACAAAATGTTAATTCAGAGTTTTATTTTAGATTTTTCATTCGAGATATTTCAGACGTCATGCGAGATTTGACATTCGAGGTGATATTTTGCTTATAAACACAATAAAGGGGATTTCGGGAATTGTATTAAATATTTTATTTTATTCCCGAATTCCCCTTGATTTTGAACTAGCAGCTTCAAAGGGGATTTCGGGAAAAAAAATCCTGAAATCCCCTTAAAGGGGATTTTAGGAATAACCCTTTTAGTATGGGCACGATGATATGTAGCTTGACCCTTATGGTGGCACTTCACTTGGCGTATTTGCATTATTTTGCCAAGGCAAACAACATTGTGTACTGATGGAATCATGGTTGATTTTGCCTTGGATAAATAACGCAAACATTTGCGAATATACACCAAGTGAAATTGCACCAGATATATATAACTTTGAGTTCCATTTGCCAAAAAATAAATAACAAATTTGAGCAATATCAAAAGAAAAGACAGAAAAACTAAAATCCATACGAAAGAGGACCAAGGTAAAAGATGTTACCAAGTACATAAGGATGATAAAATGCGTTCTTTCTGGAGGTGGACTGGTCACACTATGCGGGATAAAAAAGGAAAATGGACCAAAGATATAATAGAATGGTACCCACGTGAAGGCAAAAGGAAGACAAGACAAAGATGCAACAAATATTATATACCAAGGGAGGTCCCGCACAAGAGTTATACCTACATACACACGTTTATCCATGAACACTGCATTTTGCGCGCGCGCGCCGACAGTTCCGATAGCGCGTTCTAATCTACTAGTGGCGACATCTAGTCTTGAGTTGGTTAAACTTTGGTATCTTCGTGGTTCGAGAGGGGAGACAGAGAGTCAGTGCAGGCAGATGCGAATGTTTCAAAATGTTTCCTTCCACTAGGTTTAGGGTGTGCTGCTCACAACCCAGGTGGAGAACTCAGGTGGAGCACGAGGAACAACGCCACAATTCATGTTGTTCTACTACAAGATGTTACAGTTCACTCCACAATAATATCCGCGAGGCGGCGGCTGAGTAATGACTTCTTCTCCTCGTTGTGAGGCTCTTATTAGTAGGTTATTATTATTATTATTCATCAAACTTTGTATCTTATTTGTATTCCTGTGTAATAAGTATATTATCTGTTTTTTTTCCTATAGTATTGTGCTACTTTGTTAATATTTCTCTTCTGTATAACTATCTTAACTTCTGCTCTATTTTTAGGTTACTATTTTTTTGTTCACATTTTTTTGTATCTATTCCTTCTCTAACCGTGAAAACCTGTTATTCGCCTTCTGCTACAATTTCTGTTCTTTGTTCTGGTTTTTGTGCTGTTGGTTTTCCTTTAAATAAATAAATAAATATGAAAGGGATCTATTCTAGTAAGTTCAAACAGCAAAATGATTTCAATAATTTAATATTTGTCTACTTATAATTTACAATTCATCTTTGGTATCAGGTTGTACTGGTTGGTCTTGTGCCTTGGGATCCAGGTGTTGGGAGACGAGGCTGATGAGACTCTCCAGCGGCTTGCTGCCGTGGTCCACGTTCACTATCTTCTTTTTCTTGTAGAGGATTAGCGTTGGCAGGCCGTTTATCTGGACAAATAGATTAAAATAACATCTATGTTGATGCCGCGGTTTGTCTGGCCTAAGAACTGAGGGCGTATTATAGTACAGGCAAATTAGCAAAAAGTGTGGACCTAAGTCGTGTAGTCGTAGGATTCTTATGGAAACGTTAGATGATACGAAAAGAAGCTTATCCTAGGTTTGCACCGTTTCTGGCGCTTACGGAACCCTTTTAAATATTAGGTACAAACTTAAAAAAACCGTAAAGTTTAAAATAGAAAGAAATTACTTGATGCAAGTTAATTTACGTATAGAGAGACTGTCTTAGTGCATTATGATTTTAATAAAAACCGCATGCATGTAGGGAACACAGTGTTGAACAAATGCATCTTCCGTAAATTAATACCAGTATAAAACTTCCGGCGGATGTAGTACTAATTAAATGAATAAGTTTAAGTCAATTTCCAGAACTACATTAATTTTCCCCGAAGTAGAGCGACAATAAAATATGGCCTTCCGTGAGACGCACTAAGGTGCAAACCTGGTAGTGTATTTCGAACATTTTTCTGATAAGTCTTATCAATCTGCACCGACTACCTTAATTTTTCCGGAGCCGTAATAACCACAAAAAGTTTATTTTTGTAAATGTTTTTTTTGTATGTTCCGTTTGTCGGATTTAAAAAATACTTGGTGCAAATGTAGGTCATAACGGTTCAAAGTCTATGCCAAATTGCACCGACTACTTCTATTTCCCCCATTAAGTTACGGATATTATAAGGTTTTCACCCTATTTCACCCTGTTCCGGAGGGTGAAATTACTGATTCTTATTATTAGAGGTGATTTTTAAGCCATACAAAACAATTAGAAAAGTTTTCATGACTACATCTAATTAGTTCCACACTTGTGCAAAAAATCACCTAATTTGACTGTACTATTATGAGTTTTGCATTGCACCATAATTATTTTTAGCTAGACTGAATTTGAATTAATATGTAATGCTATTTATTATAATTTTGTAATAATATTACTAAATTATAATAAATTAAAAATTGATATTAAATTAATAATTAAAAATTAATTTAATTAGTAATTGTGTACTAATATTATTTTTAATATCTAATTGCTAACAAAATGGATGACATGTAAATTATTCTGTGAAATATGATCAATAAATAAAATTATTATTATTATTTGCGAGTCGTGAGCTTTTACAGTGACTTACATAGTAACTATTCATCATTCTGTGCCGCGCAGTCAATAGAAACAGCCCAGATTAATAAATAGTTACTACGTAAGTCACGTTGAACACAAAATTAAATTGTAATTAGGTAGGCGTAATTTACTTTTCAACACACTTGCTCATAAAGTGGCTCTAATTTCACCGCAATTAGGCACATAATGACACCTATAATCAAACTGTGACTTTTTCATTGCTATAACTCACAAGTGAGTTATAGAGTTTTTTTTTATTTATTGGTTAAGTTGCTTTCCTCTGAACCCAGTTGTCCCGTTTGTTCTTAAAAAAGTTTCTATACAAAAAAGGTCGTGATCAATAGAACAAATAAATTAATGTACCTATTGCTTGCTCATTTCATGCAACTTCGTATTATAATAGATAATTTCAACTTGTACGTGTTTAATAAATAAAACTTTCACTCAAATGTAACTTTTGTTTTCTCTGTAATAAAAAAAAATTAAAAATCCCCATTTTGTACGTTGCTAAAACGCTAGCCGCGGAAAGCAAAAAAAAAAAGAAACCTCATTCTTTTAGTCTATGGCCGATCGCCATTGTTAGATGCGCGCACATAGGAAAACTGATTAATTTTTCCCGCCATAGGGAAAAAATTTTCACAACTCGTTTTCACTGTTAAA
Organism: Epirrita christyi; assembly: GCA_951392215.1. Taxonomy (NCBI): domain Eukaryota; kingdom Metazoa; phylum Arthropoda; class Insecta; order Lepidoptera; family Geometridae; genus Epirrita; species Epirrita christyi. Next base: position 2,937,102 of record OX595842.1, on the reverse strand, counting down.
ATTATAGTTATTTTCTTCAGAAGTGTGTTGAAAAACGTCGTATGATACACGTGTGTATTAATGATTACCGTCCTCGGCTCTCTTAAGACCCTCGCCTGACGGCTCGGGTCTCAATGGCGCCTCTGACGTAATCACTAACTTTACACACTTGTACCATAATGTACTATTATATTAACTTCAATTTTTATTTTATTTTTAGAGAAATCATTTTTTTTCTTTTCTTGTTTAAACCGGTCATATTCTTTCGACACTCTCCAATAAGGTTTATGAATCTATTATGACTCTGACACTGGCAGAATTGTGACAGTTAGCCACAGATGCCATAAACTAAGAAGTGAAGTGAAGTGAACATTCACGACTCGCAAATTGATCGTTGAAGGATTGCTAGTACATTTTTATTGAGTATATTTTTACCTTCTCCGTTTCGCAAATGGGTTTAGATTGCACACAATCCACATCCGCGATCAAGACCCGGCTCTCGTTCATGTACCTCTCGCCCAGCTTCGTCCACAGAGGATTCAATTGCATACAATGAGCACACCTTGAACAAATTTACAAAAATATAATTAATAATAATAAATAAATAAATGCTCGACATTTCACACACCATTATCTAGCCCCAAGCTAAGCGGAGCTTATGTTATGGGTACTAGATAACAGATATACTTAATACAATACATTACAAAGATAGATATTTTAATATTATACATAGAAAAATACCCAGAACACCCTGAACATTAAGCTGCATTCTAAGGTGAGGCCGAAAAACAGCGTGGCTGAGCCCTCGTCCTTTTCTCGTACACTAACTATTAAACTTTATTATAATTGTACCTTTGTAACTAAGATTAGTGTAAGTGAATAAATGCCCTTTTATTTATTTATTTTATTTGAACAATTATCTGCAGATTGTACAAATATTTGTTCAGAGGCGGGAATCGAACCAGCAACCTCCTTCATCGCAGGCGAACCTTCGCCCGCCGTGCCACAGAGGTCGTCACATTATTAACATAACACCCAACAGTCACATATGTAGTTGGTGGGTTACCATGAGCTCTTATAGCGATTCAGTTCAAAAACTATTCAGTACAAAATATAGAGAGAACTATATATATATGAGAAAGAACAAATAAAAAAAAAACAATTAAATGAAAGATAAAACAGTAAAAACAGTAATTTTGAAATAAAGCAAAAACGTTTTATTTAGTATTTTTTGCAAAATGTTAATTGATAGATTTATTTTAGATTTTTCATTCGAGATATTTCAGACGTCCCCGATTATGCGAGTTTTGACATTCGAGATGATATTTTGCTTATAAACACAATAAAGGGGATTTCGGGAATTGTATTAAATATTTTATTTTATTCCCGAAATCCCCTTGATTTTGAACAAGCAGCTTCAAAGGGGATTTCAGGAAAAAAAAATCCCGAAATCCCCTTAAAGGGGATTTCAGGAATATCCCGATATTATGTACTGAATAGTTTTTAAACTGAATCACTCAAGCTCTTGTTAACACCCCTGATGCCACACTACCATTCCCTATGCCGTGGGTATCAGGAACTATGAGTACCATGGTACCATAACACACAGACCCGGAACAAATATTTGCAGATCATAGAATAGAATATTCTTTATTGCACAAAAAACAAATCATGTACATAGGCGAACTTAATGCTAGGAAGCATTCTCTACCAGCTAACCTTTGTGTAGTGCGTCATACAAACATGTTCAAGTCCCGCAGCGGGAATCGAACCCGCAACCCGCAGCTAACCATAGCTCAAAGTAGGTCACATTAGCTTACCATAGCACAAAGTAGTTACATTAGCTTACCATGGAGCAAAGAAGTTCACAAACACCAGTTCCTTCTCCAGGAAGGTTTCAAAGGTCTCCTCCGATATCCTGGCCACGGGCAGAGCCTTCTTCTTCTTCATGAACTTGTCAGGGTCGTGGTTCTCCGCGAGCAACATCCTGTCCACGTAGTCATTCAGATCATTTAAACTGGAGTCGGAACTGGCTACTCCCATCTGAGGATTACAAATAGTTTTTAACCGACTTCACAAAAAGGAGGAGGTTCTCAATTCGGTTTTTTTTTTTACAGGTTTGGAAAATTCTTTTTTTATTTGAGTAGATATACTTCCAGATTGGTCCCATTTTTTTCAGAATCCAGTTCTGATGATGGAATCCATGAGGAATTGAGGGAACTCCTCAAATATTGTGGGCATACATTTGGCGATTTTGATATTTTCATCAACAAACCAAGCATTTGCATTCAGAAAGTATCATAATCCTTTCACCACTATGGTTCTTTCATAAATTTTTTTTCATCCAAATATTTAGTTGAATACAATGGCGGAAGTCGGTTTTTTAAATGAAAAGTTATTATGATAAACATTGAAAAAATGTTTTTTTTTTTTCTCTTTATAGTATACATACACATTACATAACACCCAACAGTCACATACGTTGTCTTGATCCTACACTAGGATTACCTGTGTCATGGGTATCAAGAACTACGAGTACCATGGTACCATAACACCCAGAACCGGAACAAATATATGCAGATCATACAAACATTTGTACTGGACAAAGCGGGACAAATCGTCAATAGACCCTTCCATCTCCTCCCGTGGATGTCGTAAAAGCCGACTAAGGGATTGCACCAGGAGATGGGCAGCAGCATCCACCTGAGTACTCAAGATGAATACTGCGATCACCAATCCGCCTGGCAAGCATGGTGATTCCCCCCATTGTATTTATGGGGGTGGCCTCGTCCAACAGTGGAAGTCTTGGCAAGCAAACAAGCATGCGGCCCACCTGATGGAAAGTAGTAACCGTAGCCTATGGACGCCTGCAACACCAGAGACATCACAAGCGCGCTGCCGACCCTGAGACATAAAGATGAAAAGTCTGTGTTTCGAACAAATAAATATTTGTATTTATCTCATGTTCCTGTAATTTCAACAGCATCCGTACCCTTCAAACCGAAACAGCAATGCGAGCACTATTGCTTGGCGGCAGGAATAGGTACGGCGGTAGTACTTCTCCGGACGAACTCTTTCACAAGAAGTTCTACTACTAACAAACGGATCTAACGGATGATGATCTCAACTTACGATCCTGCCATTGGCAATCCACATAAGATAAGGGTACTGCTTGATGTCGAAGGTTTCGCAAGTCATCTGGCTGTCCATACAGCTCACCTTGCCTACTTGTATGTACGGGTTGTGTGTGTATTGGAGTGCGAGTTCAGCCCAAGTTGGTGATAATTTCTGTAAAATGAAAACTCCATGAATACAGGGGCTAGCGAAGGCTGCACGCAAATTCAATTCGAGGTTGTTGCAAAAATCTGCCTGAATATTGCAACCCCTATTTGGCACCGTCTATGCGCGATGGGTATTATGAGCGTTCAGAATTTGTAACAAATTAGATTGTGTTCCGTAATACCAAAAATTACGAATAATTAATGTTTATTTTCATATCTTGTTGTTATTCTGTAACTTGACTATATTATACTATGTTCCTGATCAAAATATAATACTAGAAAGTACGTTGTTTTGAATACAAAACAAATAAGATGAAAACATGTAGGTCGTAAATATATACAAAATGTGATTCGCTTACATTTCGTTTAAGGTATTTTGAAAAAATAGATATCCGGGTACCTAGACAAATACTACCCAAATCAAAAATACTGCAACCGTTGACTTTCTCTAAGTTCTTGTTATTTACCTGTGAGGCTCTGCACCAAGGCGTATAGAACATGATGAAATGCTGGCCTTTGGAGACAAACTTCTCGATGTTGTAGTCGGTCAGGTATGCCATGCCGGTGTCGATCTTCACCTCGCCCAATGACTTGGAAAGTTTCTGAAACCAAGATTATATTTAGATGGACTGGACATGTGGACATAGTTGGCAACACATCTGAGGCCCCATTCTCTAACTAAAAAATAGTTAAAATAGAGTTCGGATCATGTTTCGATCTAAACATTGAATAAAATGAAAATTTTAGGGTTACTTCTCCATGAATGGAGGTAGTTTTTAAGGTAGGTTGTAGAAAAAAAATTAAGTAACTTTTTTTATCTGGAAGCCTTTAAAGTTAGTTGAAAAATTAAGTTTGGGGTTTTTTTTGTGAAGGTTATTTTTTATTTGGAATTTAATCAAATAACAACTCAAACCGGTATTGTAGGACGAAAGGTATATTATTAAGCAACAAGTTAAAACAAAAATTACGGTCGTAGACCTAACAGTTTGGCTACACTTTGGACATGAAGCCTAAAATCGGATTTTGACTAAAATTTCATAAAAATCAGAATAACTTTTGAACGACTGAAAATCGCGGAACATACAGGGGGGTTAAATCGATGGGTATTAAGATCACCCATCGCCCTGCCACCGATGATCCACCCTTCCAGTTACACCGTGTATATATAACCATCCTACTCTAATGTTATTCACCGTAAACTGATAGTAGACTAAATTTATATTTATGAGGGAGCTGAATATAAACTTTCTGTCAATTCATAATTCAGTCTCGATTCGGTTAACTTTCAGTGTAGTTAATAAATTCATTTAGAGAATTGGGCATCTGAACAACGTATCTAAAGAGCCGGCCAGCTACTAGCAATCCAAGAAAGTACATTCTGCTCAACCGTGTCATCAGCGACTGGAACCAGCTTCCAGAGACGGTGATAAGTGCTCCAAAAGTGAACTCTTCAAAATAGACTGAATAAACATTTACATACTAGAGCTACAAGTACTACTTTGTTATTAGTTCTTCATATGCTCGTAGTTCCTGATATCCACGACACAGGAACTAGTCCTAGTTTGAAGCAAGTTTTAGGAGAGTTTCTGATATGTAATTTCAACAACTCACCTGATCTGATAAAGGAGAAGGTCGCTGTCATGTTATACAAGGAGGTTAAAGAGGATGATTTGGAAAGAAGTAAATGGTGAAACTTGTGTCGATCGCACAGCAAGGCTAAAGTTTTCATAGATACCTTAGATTGAATTGAGAAGACTTCACTTAGAAACAGTGTTAGTGAAGGTAGATCTCTTGTCCCTTTATACTCCACAGGCGAATAGGAGCTCTTGTGGAAATAGAGTAGTGATGGATATCCTGAAAATAATACAGAGTTTTCTTAATTAGAATAACAAGGATCAGTTTGTACCAGTTTGACAACCTACGTGCAGGAAAGTAGCCAGCTGAGACGCAAAGTGCAGGTGATTCCCGCTGCGTGACAAATGTTTGCATGATTTGCAAATATTTATTCCGGGTCTGAGTGTTGTGGTACCATGGTACCACCACCTCATAGATGCACCCCGAACACACTCCATTAAGAGGTGGTACACATGTTCTTTTACCCCACATACTTCGCAATCAGGACTATTCACTTGCTTCATCAAATATTTAATGCTATTTAATGACGACCTTTGTGGCGCGGCGGGCGAATGTTCGCCTGCGACACAGGAGGTTGCTGATTCGATTCCCGCCTCGGAACAAATATTTGTACGATCTGCAGATATTTGTTCAGGGTGTTCTGGGTATTTTCTATGTAGAATAAAAAATATCTATCTATGTAATGTATTGTGTTAAGTATATCAGTTATCTTGTACCTATAACACAAACTCTGCTTAGCTTGGGGCTGAATAATGTTGTGTGAAATGTCCAGCATTTATTTATTTATTTATTTATTTATTTTATGGCTTCGGACACGGAGTACAGTCTATGAGCGATCACAATAACTTTCTATTCAACCACAATTAAATTAAATTCAATTTATTTATTTATCTTTTGGCCAATTTTAGGCACTTAGACATGTCAAACAGGAAATACATATTAATTTATTAAATAGTTTACACTAATACCTACCTATCGATCCACATGTTGGCAAACCATGGTACCTATATGAGGCGGCTCACTTTGCATAGTTCGGTACCAAATACCTTTCTCCTGAGAGGCTATATCAAAGTATTCTTTCCACTCGGATCATAAACACATCTCTTATACAGGTAACATTTCACTATGTTCAGATTTTATAAAAACTTTTGTACCATTTGATATTGCCTCTCTGGCCAGAGTATCTGCCACCTAGTATGCCAACGTGTGATGGGATCCCTTGCAATCTCAGGGATGCCTCCTGAGACATCAGCACTTGGAATTTATTTAATATGGTGTAAGCAATCGAGCCACATGCTGCAAGGCACTTCTTCTGTCAGACAGAATTACTACTTTTTTAAGTCCTGCACCAATAACATGAGACAGCACCTCCGAGATTGCAAAAAGTTCCACTGCCACAATATGTTTGACTACTGACTATTTGTGAACTCGATCTAAGAAAACAACTCCTCCCGTGGATGTTGTAAAAGGCAAATAAGGAATTACGCCAGAAGATGAGCAGCAGCGTCCATCTGAGTATCATAACCAGCCCATATATGGACCTGTAGAGCATGATGACTGCATCTGATGTTTGCACCCAACATGCTCGAAAACAGGTTTACATTACTATACATAATATGTGCGTATGCAGGCCTACATATCTCTACATATTATGTAGAGATGGAGACAGTAAGATCTGATTCTGACTGAAGATCACCCTGGCTGATGGTTTTGTTGGAAAAAAACAACATGCCTAAAACCAAAAATTCAAAGATGTCTGACCCTCATTAGCTAGCATGCTGGAGCCCATCCACTCTCATCGAGAATATGCCTCAAGTCAGCAGGAACATTATGGGCTGATTATATCCCAAAGTCCTGCTCCGTTACTTTAAGGAGCTGGACTGGCTGGGTTAGAGTTAGCACAGGGGGACAATGCACAATACACCCCACAGCGGGACGTCAGTGCAGGTCTTAACACCCCCTTTTAGAATTAGAATCAGATGGGCTGATTACGCTATGCCATCTATACCTGTAATATCAACTTCCTGGCATAGGGTTGCGTGCTGGGTGCAGTCGACCTGAGCAATGGCAAATTTGGAGTCTCTTGTGTTGACAATCTCAGCAAGCTCCGACCATATCGGCTCAAACTCTGTGCAATGACGGCACCTGGGTCAAGGAAGAGGGTTATGAAGTACTGGAATGGAACCTCAATTAAAAGTTAGCGATTCTCCGAAATGTCTATTTTTCTTTTTTAAAATAGCCGACATTTTAGTCCTTATGCCATACCTACTTACAGGTCACAAAGGTGTTTAAAAGTGCGAAACCAAGCGATACGTGCCGCGGTGAGTGCCAGAACCGTCCGTAGGTTTTTAGCTTGGAACTTGGGGGAATTTCATATCAATAATTTTTTTATTTGTTAACTTACCAAGGTGCGTAGAACATGATGAAATTCCCATCCATCCCTTCTATCTGATGCTTGAAATTACCAGAATTATAGTCGTAAACTGATCCATCTTCAGGAGCCACAAAATTTAAAATCAGAAGAAGGTAAAATGCAGTTACTTTCTTGCCCATTTTGACTACGATTTAAGTACAGAAAAGTTACGTCATATTTTATGAACTACCGTTATTTATTTTAATACCTATAAGATAATAGAAAAGGTATTCAATGAACACAGAAACATTTGAATGCGAAATGTGAAATAAAAATAAGTTTACGAAAAAAACCTTCACGACAACTGCGAAGATCACAGATGATCACATCACATCACACACGTCACACACCATAGATAAAAAAAACCTTTAAGTATTTTTTATTCTTCCTTTATTAGGAAAATCTCTTAGAATCTAGTAGGTGCACGAGCAGATAAAAAATAATCTTCTAAACCTATTAATTTGAATCTTAGAGAATTTATAGTAGGGAGATGGCAAGCATACGCTTTCCCCTCTGCCGAAGTACATGAACGGTCGTTCGTGTCAGTTTATAAAAACTAGTTTAGCCACGATCGTTCGCCATTCTACGTTCATACCTGTCGCTATACGGAGCTCCTAAAAATGGTTGGTTGTGCTGTGGTTTCGTGTAAATGGCGGTCAGAAACATCAAATTTAACAAAATATGGAGAATCTTATCACATTTAGGTTATTGACAACACAATTAAGCCATTAATTTCACCGAAAATACATTTTCTTACTGCAAGCTTACGACAGAAATAACGATACGTAATTTCTTGGTACGGGGACAAGTGATGCGAAAACAACGAACGAATGAATGAATGAAACAACGAGGCTGCTACGATTTGTATGAAATTAACAGGGTAGGGAGTTTTCAGGCCGAAAAAAACGATCTCAAAGCTGTAAAAAAAACCTGATTCCAAAGAAAATATCAATACCTACGTCGTTCAATACCAGCCTAAAATATAGGTGTTTAAAGGGGTTGTGAGATTATTTTAGAGGTTTGTATTTCCGTTTTTTTTCGGTTTTAGGGTTATTTTGTCAATCACAATATGAAATTAGGAAGGTATGCAAAAGTATACGGATATTCGAATCTCGTTTCGTATGAAATAAGCAGAACCACGAAAATACATTACTTAACAATAAATTGATCCATTTTAAAACCAATAGCTTATATTTTCACTAAAAAATACAATATAAAATGTCTTAATCCCAGCTTATAATTGTTAAATCCATGTATCTGGCACCGAATCATAGACCTTCTTATAATCAATACAAGCAGCCGAGAGGTTTCCCTTGCTCGTCTTGACCTTCTGTCTGATGGCCATGTCAATGAGGAGGAGCTCCTTAATACCACGGGACCCAATCTTACATCCATTCCGAGCAGGAGCCAAAGTATTGTTTTTTTTAACACTCGAACAGTCACATACGTTGTCTTGATCCCACACTAGGATTCCCTGTATCTTAGGTACCTACGTATCCAACTACGTACCTATCGTAGGAACTACGAGTACCTGGTACCATAACACCCAGACCCGGAGCAAATATTTGCAGATCATACATGCCTGATGCGTGTGATTTGGAAACCATATAATTTTATAAGAAACCAACGCATCACGGGTGTGGTTAATGTACCGATCATGAATACATTGTTTTTAGTTGCATGTAGTTTGAAGAAATAGTAGCCAAAATAGAAGTAAACTTCGTTCGCATGCAAATGGACGTACGCGTCCTACCTTTTGACGACCTCTGTGGTGCGGTGGGCGAAGGTTCGCCTGCGACGCCGGAGGTTGCGGGTTCGATCCCCGCCTCGGAACAAATATTTGTGCGATCTGCAGATAATTGTTCCGGGTGTTCTGGGTATTTTCTATGTATAATAAAAATATCTATCTATGTAATGTATTATATTACGTATATCAGTTATCTAGTTGCCATAACACAAGCTCTGCTTAGCTTGGGGCTAGATAATGTTGTGTGAAATGTCCAGCATTATTTATTTATTTATTATTTATTTATTTTACCGGTGACCTCTTAAGTCCTAAAAATCAATTTTTAACTTACTATGTTTTTTTTGTATGTTACGCGATTACTTTTGATCAATATGAATCAATTCACCCATTCAAACATAATAAACATACATCCATAGACTAGATCCATAGACAATGAATAATCTTAATTTCATTCAGTCTTTTACACCCCATCACTAGTTTTTGCGCTAGTGTGCAACTAACCAATAGTGTAATTACAGAAATTATTTATTTGTGTGCTTGTTTTATGTTTGTGTGACAACTTTTATTTCCGTGTGCGTTTATAGAGACGCCTCAACTTTCTGCATGAGTGTGCGTGAGTAAGTAAATGTGTGCTGTACGTGTTTACCTCGCCTCCCGCAAAAAGTGGCAGAAATAATTTAGTACTAGAAGTTGAGCATGCCATCTCCCTACATAAATTCTCTAAGATTTGAATGCATCTTTGCAATTTAATGTTATATACATAGGTCAATGTTTACAAGTTTCTAAATTCTTCAATTTCAGCCTTTTCTCTGTATTTGTGTTACAAAAGCTACAAGCGAACTTCAGTAGGTATTGTGGGAAGTAGTTTTTTTCCCCTCTTGGACCCCATTATCTCATCAACCCCCAGACCGATATTAGCTCATAACATTACCTACAAATTGTACCAATACTATCTACCCCCATAAGTACTATATACATTTCATATCTTTGCATTTCATGACGAGGACGTCTTCATCGGACAAACACACCTACATACATACATGCGAACGCCGATTCTTTAAAGTTGCCTCAGAAAACTCGCTCCGCTCGTTAAATTATTTTAAAGCGTGTTAGGACTATATTGTAATATAAAAACGAGATGAGATTGTTGTATAGACCTACCCCTACTGAATGGCAGAATAATTTCGCTACTATCGCCTTTACGCTTTTTGACCTCTTTGGCGCGGCGAGCGAAGTTCGCCTGCGACGCAGGAGGTTGCGGGTTTGATTCCCGCCTCGGAACAAATATTTGTATAATCTACAGATATTCGTTCAGGGTGTTCTGGGTATTTTCTATGTATAATAAAAAAAGTATCTATCTATGTAATGCATCAAGTATATCAGTTATCTAGTACCCATCTTAGCTTGGGGCTAGACGAGATGGGTTATATAATGTCGTTCGAAATGTCCAGCATTTATATATTTATTTAGACCCCTCCATCTCCTCCCGTGGGTATCGTAAAAGTAGACTTAGGGAGTTCGAAACCATTGCAACACGGGCAGCAGCATCCACCTGCCAAGCGTGGTGACTATGGCAAATCCCTCCATACTATGAGGGAGGCCTCGTCCAACAGCCGATGTCTAACGGCTGATGAAGAGATACCTACTGGTTTCTTGCTACTAAACCTAGGGAGACAGCGTCATCACAGATTTTTGCGTTGCAATGGCGTGACTGATTGTGTAGGTAAAAATAATGAACACAAGATTATAATCTGAAGACTTTTATTTCGTTACTCAATACTAATTTTTAAATTTTTACTTTCCACCTCTCAATCTAAGCACAAGATGCAGGGTCGACTCTTTCTGAATGTTGTAATCTGAAAGAGTGCGGCCATCTTCGAGCTGCTTGCCGGCGAAGATGAGACGCTGCTGGTCAGGGGGGATGCCTTCCTTGTCCTGGATTTTTGCCTTTACATTCTCGATCGTGTCAGAAGCTTCTACCTCAAGTGTAATGGTCTTGCCAGTCAGTGTTTTGACGAAGATCTGCATACCACCACGAAGACGAAGCACCAAGTGAAGGGTGGACTCTTTTTGAATGTTATAGTCAGACAGAGTACGTCCATCTTCAAGCTGCTTGCCAGCGAAGATAAGTCTCTGCTGGTCTGGAGGAATACCCTCTTTATCCTGGATTTTGGCTTTGACGTTTTCAATCGAGTCAGAGGCCTCAACTTCCAGTGTTATAGTTTTACCAGTAAGTGTTTTAACGAAAATTTGCATACCACCTCGAAGACGCAGTACTAAATGAAGGGTTGACTCTTTCTGAATGTTATAGTCTGACAGTGTGCGCCCGTCTTCCAATTGCTTTCCGGCGAAGATAAGTCTTTGCTGGTCTGGGGGGATACCCTCCTTGTCCTGGATTTTAGCCTTTACATTTTCAATGGTATCAGAAGCCTCTACCTCAAGGGTGATGGTCTTGCCAGTCAAAGTCTTTACGAAGATCTGCATACCACCGCGCAGACGCAGTACCAAGTGAAGAGTAGACTCTTTCTGAATGTTGTAGTCCGACAGTGTGCGGCCATCTTCAAGCTGCTTGCCGGCGAAAATAAGTCTCTGCTGGTCTGGAGGAATACCCTCTTTATCCTGGATTTTGGCTTTGACGTTTTCAATCGAGTCAGAGGCCTCAACTTCCAGTGTTATAGTCTTGCCAGTCAGTGTTTTGACAAAGATCTGCATGCCACCACGAAGACGCAGCACCAAGTGAAGGGTCGACTCTTTCTGAATGTTGTAGTCCGATAGTGTGCGGCCATCTTCCAGTTGCTTGCCGGCGAAAATGAGACGCTGCTGGTCTGGGGGGATACCTTCCTTGTCTTGGATTTTAGCTTTTACATTCTCGATCGTGTCGGAAGCTTCAACCTCAAGTGTGATGGTTTTGCCTGTCAGTGTTTTAACAAAAATTTGCATACCTCCACGAAGACGCAGCACCAAGTGAAGGGTTGACTCTTTCTGAATGTTGTAGTCGGATAGTGTGCGGCCATCTTCCAGTTGCTTGCCGGCGAAAATGAGACGCTGCTGGTCTGGGGGGATACCTTCCTTGTCTTGGATTTTAGCTTTTACATTCTCAATCGTATCGGAAGCCTCTACCTCAAGCGTGATGGTCTTGCCAGTTAAAGTCTTTACGAAGATCTGCATACCACCGCGCAGACGCAGCACCAAGTGAAGGGTCGACTCTTTCTGAATGTTGTAGTCAGACAGAGTGCGTCCATCTTCAAGCTGCTTGCCAGCGAAAATAAGTCTCTGCTGGTCTGGTGGGATGCCTTCCTTGTCCTGGATTTTGGCCTTTACATTTTCAATGGTATCAGAAGCCTCTACCTCCAGGGTGATGGTCTTGCCAGTCAAAGTCTTCACAAAGATCTGCATACCACCACGCAGACGCAGCACCAAGTGAAGGGTCGACTCTTTCTGAATGTTGTAGTCAGACAGAGTGCGTCCATCTTCAAGCTGCTTGCCGGCGAAAATAAGTCTCTGCTGGTCTGGTGGGATGCCTTCCTTGTCCTGGATTTTGGCCTTTACATTTTCAATGGTATCAGAAGCCTCTACCTCCAGGGTGATGGTCTTGCCAGTCAAAGTCTTCACAAAGATCTGCATACCTCCACGAAGACGCAGCACCAAGTGAAGGGTTGACTCTTTCTGAATGTTGTAGTCAGACAGAGTGCGTCCATCTTCAAGCTGCTTGCCGGCGAAGATAAGTCTCTGCTGGTCTGGGGGGATGCCCTCCTTGTCCTGAATTTTTGCCTTTACATTCTCGATCGTGTCGGAAGCTTCGACCTCAAGTGTGATGGTTTTGCCTGTCAGTGTTTTAACAAAAATTTGCATACCACCGCGCAGACGCAGTACCAAGTGAAGGGTCGACTCTTTCTGAATGTTGTAGTCAGACAGAGTGCGTCCATCTTCAAGCTGCTTGCCGGCGAAAATAAGTCTCTGCTGGTCTGGTGGGATGCCTTCCTTGTCCTGGATTTTGGCCTTTACATTTTCAATGGTATCAGAAGCCTCTACCTCCAGGGTGATGGTCTTGCCAGTCAAAGTCTTCACAAAGATCTGCATACCACCACGCAGACGCAGCACCAAGTGAAGGGTAGACTCTTTCTGAATGTTGTAGTCAGACAGAGTGCGTCCATCTTCAAGCTGCTTGCCGGCGAAAATAAGTCTCTGCTGGTCTGGAGGAATACCCTCTTTATCTTGGATTTTAGCTTTAACGTTTTCAATAGTGTCAGAGGCCTCAACTTCCAAAGTTATAGTTTTGCCAGTAAGTGTTTTAACGAAAATTTGCATACCACCTCGAAGGCGCAATACTAAATGAAGGGTTGACTCTTTCTGAATATTGTAGTCCGACAGTGTGCGGCCATCTTCAAGCTGTTTTCCGGCGAAGATAAGTCTCTGCTGGTCTGGGGGAATGCCCTCTTTGTCCTGGATTTTAGCCTTTACGTTTTCAATGGTATCGGAAGCCTCAACCTCGAGAGTAATGGTTTTACCGGTCAGAGTCTTAACGAAGATCTGCATACCACCACGTAGACGCAGCACCAAGTGAAGGGTAGACTCCTTCTGGATGTTGTAGTCCGACAATGTGCGGCCATCTTCGAGCTGCTTGCCGGCGAAGATGAGGCGCTGCTGGTCTGGTGGAATGCCTTCTTTGTCCTGAATCTTAGCCTTTACATTCTCAATGGTATCAGCAGGCTCAACCTCCAAAGTGATGGTCTTACCAGTCAATGTCTTTACGAAGATCTGCATATTGATCTGTAACAAAAGAAAATTAACGTAAATTTGTGTTTAATAACCTTGACTGTAATTAACTCCAATGTCACTGAACCTACAACCGCTACAACAAAGAAAGGTTGAACGCAAAAGCGCTTGCGTGTCAACGCCCCGCGACGGCGCCGCCCGTCCGAGATCAATACATACGGCGAAGATAAAGTACCTACCCATACGCTACTAGCGAATTTATGTTGGCCCCTTTTGTAGCCATTTAGGGTTGACGGTCAGAGTATAGCAAAGGTGTGTGCAGTTTAGCTGGACTCAATATTATTGTCAAATATTATTTTAGTAGGTATGTTATTTTGCTATCTTATTATCATACCCCGACCCGGAAACACGCTTCCGAAGTATGTAGGTAACACCTAGTTTAGAGGATACACATCGGCACATCGTGCAGTTTTTTTATACTACTTGGTAAGCAAACAAGCATACGGCCCACCTGATGGCGTAGTTACCGTAGCATAAGGACGCCTGCAACACCAGAGGCACCACACGCGCGCTGCCGACCCAGAGACAAAGATGAAGTCTCATGTGCCTGTAATTTCACCGGCACCCGTACCTTTCAAACAGAAACACAGCAATGCGAGCACTACTGCTTGGCGGCAGAAATAGGTACGGTGGTAGTAGGTACTTCCCCGGACGAACTCTTTCACAAGAAGTTCTGCCTACTAACAAAAACTTATCTACATATTTAGCTAATTAGCTATCATCATCATCATCAGCCGTTAGACGTCTACTGTAGGGCGAGGCCTCCCCCCCAAAGAATGCAATTGAGGATTTGCATCTTTACTGATCGATGAGTTATTGACTTTTTGCAAGTACCTACAAATGGTGTATTAATCACAACGAATATTTGTACCTACTTGACCATCAAGATAAATCACTTATTTGGAACGACGACACGGTTCGGTTACCTACATGCCACCCGTCCCGTTAAACTCAATTTGTTGCGTCTTTTTTCCTCAGTGCCCCTTATCGACACTCCGAAGTCCGACCAAAGACTGTAACCTATATACCTATGTATATTATTTATATGTAGGTACCTAACTACCTACCTATGCTCAGAAGTGATTCATTTTTGTCATTATTCTTGGCAAATGATTAGACTTTGACTTGGTAATAGTGCACACAACAAGTTTTGCATCCTTTTTGGGGTCACTTATCATCAATCAGTCAGACGGAACTGGAACACAGTCATCGCCCATCGGAAACAAACATTTCTCGGAACGAAACGAAATAGTGGTGCAATAATAACTTTATAGGTACACGCGTGTCCCTACAATTTTATTGTAATACGTATACAAACACAAGGTTATATTCATGTAGCTAGATTAATTACACACACT
This sequence comes from Epirrita christyi, assembly GCA_951392215.1. NCBI lineage: Eukaryota > Metazoa > Arthropoda > Insecta > Lepidoptera > Geometridae > Epirrita > Epirrita christyi. The sequence goes on along the minus strand of OX595842.1, from coordinate 2,921,913 downwards.
TCCTCAAACTGAAACCGTTGACCTAGTTAACCGCAGTGACCATGGTTGGTTTGCTTTGCTATTGAAGAGCATAAAAATATGTACCTTTTGTATTCAAATATTCTTTCGAACCTAGTGCTTGTTTATAACCCAATAACAGTAAATATATTTCTTTAACTGATCATTACACAAAATGGCGAATCCACCACACCCCACAAAACTGCGTCGTAAGTTTTACACTGATTGTGAATATCTTAAATCGTTACTGAATCTATGTAATGTAGGTACTACTAAACTATTACTCTATCGAAAACCCATGAAATGTTGTTAAAATTAACGTACTTACCTATCACTCACTGGAATTTTTCTTTAAAACTAACAAAATATATTTGGTTGGATTGCTTCACTTTATAACGAACAACTCTAAAAAGACAAGCACTTGTTCCTTTTTCAATTACTCGTTTTGAAATGCGCCTGCAAAATGGCGACTAACTCATTTTATAGAAACTGTGTCGTGTCAAATCAATGATTCCCGAACTCTACCGACAATAGCCGAATATAGTCTGTTGCTCTTTCTATTGAGTCAGGAATGAAAAGGAAAGCAATATAATTTTTCTAGAACGTGTCGTGTCCAGTCGTGTCCCCTCTTTCTTTGTGACGTCCGCTCCGCTGCCGCTGCTGCGTGCGCAGTACAAAGAAAAGAGAAGATGCGCAAAACAATAAACAAAACTGTTTCGCAGAATCATGCCAAAAAAAGCAAAAAAACAAGGCCTCTAAAAAATAGGCTAGGTTTATTTGGTTATAGTATGCGAACCACCACGTCATAAACTGGAAGTGGAATTTACTTACGAAATTGAATTTTCTACTCTAACTGCGTAGGTTAGGTACGCAATTAGAACGTTGTTCGTTCGTAAACTAGGTAGGTACCTACGTATCTGGCCGCCAGAATCTGGCCTACCTACTTACAATTTCCTCTTCCGCTTTCCTCTAATTCCTCTATCCCTGAAGACCTCCGACACCAAGATAAACAGTACATTAATTCCTCTTACAGTAATAATAGGTACAGTGACTGGGTAAGTTCAACTGGTTCTTGGATTCAATCAAAGTGTATTGGAGCGCTTTTAGTTTAAAAATAAGTAGGTATTTATGGTCTGTCTTTATTCTGTGTTATGGTAAACACAGCAAACAGCTGTGATGGTAAACACAGGTGAAGCAAACCATCGAGGTACTATGGTCAAATGTTCCGACTAAGTAGGTATATCTATCTAGCTAGCAAGACAGGAATTTGTAATGTACTAAGTAATACATCTGTATACATAGACACACAAAATACATTAGACAGACGTAGGTACCTACTTATCTAATATTAGGTGCCTTGCTCCAAGTATTAGATACATTAAGCATCTATAAACTCTGTCATGTAGGTATATAATTGCTAGGGACAAACCTACACCGACTTAGAATTGCGCAATAGTTAGATACATTACCTACATGCAAGCACGGAGTAGGTAAGTTTTTCATGAATAGTCTTATAAGTCGATGAATCACTCAAAATAGGCACAAAAGGGCACTATATTTTTTTTCGATCATCGTTGTGGTAGCTTGAACAAAACAATGTACCTATTAACTAGGTAGTAGGTACGAATATTATTGTATGGTGGTTACGCTAGTAATATAATAATAATGTCAATGATGGTGGTAGATAGGTACGTAGCTACCACGATGACATAGGTTTTTTATGTACCTATATGACATGCTTAGAGAATTTACATAAATTTGACATGGTGTAGATGTAGGTTAGGTACCTACATTCCTATTCGATTTATGATTTATTTATCAAGGGACTACACAAATAAAACACAGCACAATGATTAAAGCATATCAAAATTATAGATATAAGCCAAAGAGTTGGAGTCTTGGAGGCCTTGATGTACAACAAGTGTGACAATGATGACAACTCTATGTTATGTTCTCTCTAATAACGTGGAATGCAGGAGACAATGAATAACGATTGCTAAAACGTAGATTTAAATAAAAGCTTAGATAAAACTTATATTTTCGTTTTATTCTCTTTGACAATGTACAAAGGTGTATGTATGACAGACAATAGGAATATAAATTGAAATGTAGAAAAATAAATTTAAACAGAACAAAAAGGTCGATATCAAAATCAAACAGACTCTTTTTATTCTAACACTCCTCCTTAAATTCATTTCTCTACTTTCATCCATCACACAATCACACAACACCCATACCCAGCGTACACCAGTTGAACTTCCCTTTCAACAGAGGTTTTGTTAAAACATCTGCAACCATACGACTTGTCTCTACATACTCTAATTCAATATGGCCATGCTCAACTGCCTCTCTCACAAAGTGATGTCGCACATCTATGTGTTTTGTGCGTTGATGGTGTACAGGGTTCTGCGCAATAGCAACAGCAGATTGACTATCACTGAAGATCTTCATTGGTATCTCAATTTGACCAGAGATCTCCGAAATCAATCTCTTTAAGAAAATTGCCTCTCTAGCAGCTTCTGACATAGCTACGTATTCAGCCTCTGCTGTGGATAGAGCAATCGTCTTCTGTTTTCTGCTTTCCCAGCATATTGCAGCGCCCATATGCAGAAAAACCATACCTGAGTATGATCTCCTATCATGACAAGAGGCATGACTAGCATCTGCATAGCCCTGTACCTTATGCATTCCTGTCTTCTTGTACTGTAGCCCAAGGCTTTTAGTACCCTTTAAATATCTGAGCACTCTCTTTGCTGCTATCCAATGCTCTTCAGCATAGCAAGCGTTGAACTGGCTCAGATAATTAACTGCATGTGCAATATCTGGCCTCGTGCATACAGATATGTACATCAGCGAACCAATTAAATTTTGATATGGAACCCTCGGATCAGGTTTATGTGTCAGTTCAGGTTTCACAAGCTTTTGCCCTGGAACTGATGGGGTTGAAGCAACTTTGCAATCAGCCATCCCAAAAACCTTCAAAACTTTTTCGACATACTTCTCTTGATCAACTTTGATTCCAATATCGTTTTGCGTTATGTGCATTCCCAAAAAATTTTCTGCCTTCCCAAGATCCTTCATATCAAACTTTGACATAAGGTCTCGCTTTACTTTACGCAGCTCCTCCGCGTCATTCCAAAAAATGAGTACATCATCCACGTACACTGCTAAAATGATGACCTTCTTACCCTGGGATCTCATGTAAATGCACGGTTCGTTTTTGGATCGTTTGAACGACAACTGCAATAACTCATTGTTCAGTTTATTGTTCCAAGCTCTGGGGGACTGCTTTAACCCGTAAAGCGAACGTTTAAGGAGACACACGTAATCTTCCTTTCCTTTTTCTTCGTAACCATCTGGCTGTTTCATGTAGACCGTCTCAGACAAGTCTCCATTCAGGAAAGCTGTTTTTACGTCCATTTGGTCAACGTTTAAGCCACTCTTAGCTGCCATCGCCAGAAGGATTCTTAGAGCACTATGTCTCACCACTGGAGAAAACGTCTCATCATAATCGATGCCCCATCTTTGACTAAAACCTCTGGCAACAAGCCGAGCTTTGTATCTTCGGTTATTTCCCACCTCTTCTTTAATTCGAAAAATCCATTTCGAATCTACAACGTTGCTCGCTTGTCCAGGTTTTACTAAAGTCCAAGTTTCATTTTTCTTTAAAGCATCAAGCTCCTCCTGAATCGCAGCTTTCCATTCTCTACTGTCAGGCCTTGACAGTGCATCTTGAACCGTAGTAGGGTCATGTTCTGTTTCAACTGTATTGTATAAAACATGATCCGGAAACTCTCTGGGTTTCCTTTCTCTTAGTGGATACCTCCTTTCCACCTCTTGTGGTCGATCCTCAGTTACGTCTGACTCACAATCTTGAAAATCCACATCCTCCGATTCATGAATAGCTACTTCATCTTGAACAGGATCTTCAGCAAAACTCTCTTGTTCTTGTTCCACTCTAGGAACATTGCTAACATCATCATTCTCTTGTAGAGGTTGCAAAACATCTGGTTCTACTGTATTCCTGTCAATTGGTTCATCTTCTAGAAGTATTATTTCTGGTTCTTCTTGCGATTTTTCTTGTAGCTCTTTGTATTTTTGATTCTCCCAAAACACAACATTTTTGGCCTTAAATACTTTTCCGGAAATAGGATGCACAAGACGATACGCTTTCGCGTTGTCATCGAAGCCTGTGTAAATAAGCTCTCTGCTTTTTACATCCCACTTTGTCCTCTTTTGATCAGGAATGTGCATAAATGCTTTGCACCCAAAAGTTTTTAGCATGCTTAGGTCACACTTCCTCCCTGACCATTTCTCATCCGGAGTCATACTCTTCACCGCAATCGTTGGTGACTTGTTCTTTAGGAACACGGCGTGATGGACAGCTTCAGCCCAAAAACGTATTTCTAATTCGGACTCATGTAGCATGGTTCTTGCTTTATCGCAGATGGTGCGATTGGCCCGTTCAGCTACACCATTTTGCTCTGGTGTATACTCCACCGTTAGTTGATGTTGGATTCCGCAATTGTTCAGCAAGTCATCCATCCGCTTATTGACGTATTCGCTTCCGTTGTCAGTGCGCAGGATCTTAATTTTCTTGCCGCATTGATTTTCAGCAAACGCCTTAAAATCTATAAATTTTTCGAAAACTTCACTCTTTTGTTTCAAAAAATAAATAAAAGTTTTTCGCGAGAAATCGTCAATAAACGTCAAAAAATATTTGAACCCGCTAATAGAAGATAAACTCATAGGTCCACACACGTCTGAGTGTACTAAACCTAATAGTTCCGTAGCTCTCGTTGCACCAGTTTTCTGAAAAGGCTGTTTCGTTTGTTTTCCCATAATGCAAGATATACACTCCAGTTTAGAAGAAATATCAGGAAAACTTACCCCTGTTGCCATCTTATCTCTTAGTAGTTTGAGGTTATGCAAACCAAGATGTCCCATCCTCCGATGCCATAACATCTGCTGGTCATACTCTGTTGTTGCTAGCGCAGAACCTAGTGAAGAGCACTTAATTTTATAAATGCCTCGTTCTTCGATACCTTTCACAACAGGCTTACCTCGCACCTCACACTCATTTCTCTTGTAGATGTCACAACATTTATCTGTAAATACTACCACGTTACCTTTTTTCGCAATTGCATTTACACTCAATAAGTTAGAAGCTAACTTAGGTACATACGTACAGTCGCTAACTGTCATTCCGGACTCACATACTACCGTACCCTTACCTGCACCATATATCTCATTACCATCTGCACAAGTCACTCTCAAGGACTTAGGAGTATCGTTAAAGTTCTTAAACCAAGATTTTTTATTCGTCATGTGTGTCGATGCTCCAGAATCTATAATCCAGTCTTCTGCCTGTGAAATCGACATGCCGAACGCAAGAGCTTGAAGAGCTTTCCTTTTCCCTTTTGGATTATCAGGACACTCTTGTGCCTTATGAGGCCCTTCGCAAATAAAGCATTTGATCTTTTGTTTGATCTTCTTCGGTGTACTCTTACCCTTATGCTTATTTGACAATAGTGCTGAATTCGGTTGGCTTGCACTCGTGCTCGCCGAATAGGTATCCTCCATTTGAAAAAGCTTCATCTTTACATAGTCAGTAGTAATAACAACGTTACTGTTTTCTATGGCTAATCTCATAGGTTGAAACTCTGATGTTAGCCCTTGAAGTAGCAGAGCGGCTAACAACTCATCATCAACCTCTTTTCCTAAGTCCAACAGCTCCTGTGATGTCATCATGACATATGTCACGTATTCTCGAATTGATGAGAATTGTTCCAGTTTCAAGCTTACTAGCTTGGATAGTAACCGACAACGGTTATTTAGCCCTTTGTCCTCGAATGCTACCTTCAAGGCTTCCCATGCTTCTTTGGCTGTTTTGGCCTTACGAACATGGACAAGACAGTGGGGTTTGACCATTAAGCAAATCTTTGCACGGGCCCTCTGATCTCTTTTTATACCTTCTGTATCCTTCTCTTGTGGTGATACACTCGTGTATCCCCAGAGATCATCATGAATTAGGTATAGTTCCATCACGAACTTCCATGTGCTGTAGTTAGTATTACCATCTAGTTTTTCTATGGATGGCAGGCTACTACTGCCCGAATGTACCGTTTCATGTGGCATCGCCATCGTGTTGTTTCTCTCGTTACTGCTATCGCTTCTTGCAATGGCCCATAACCTGTTATGTTCTCTCTAATAACGTGGAATGCAGGAGACAATGAATAACGATTGCTAAAACGTAGATTTAAATAAAAGCTTAGATAAAACTTATATTATTATTTTTTTTTTTTTTTTTTTTTTTATGGCATCTGAGGAATTTCTCAATTTTGCCAATGTCAAGTTATTGATTTAATCAAACAATGTCCAGTCGTCAAAGTCTTCTGTCAAGTCATGTTCTAGTAAATTGATGGCAGTTTACTAGAATGTTCCTGGACAATTTCCACCCCTTCGAAAAGACACGCAATACACTTATTTTATTTAAATTCACTACTATGTGCTCTTTATAAGCTACACCGGTTAAGATGCCACCAAAATTACACGATATAACTCAAAAAAACACTAGAAATTGAAATAAAATAAAAAAGGACGACGTCTCCCTTCGAAAGAGCAGAAAAAGTCTATATATTTTCGTTTTATTCTCTTTGACAATGTACAAAGGTATATAGATGACAGACAATAGGAATATAAATTGAAATGTAGAAAAATAAATTTAAACAGAACAAAAAGGTCGATATCAAAATCAAACAGACTCTTTTTATTCTAACACTCTAACAATAGTCTGCATGGAGTGCGTTCCTTTTGGGTGACATTTACGTTATTTTTGATCACAAATGATGTTCCATTCGATTTGAAAGTGCTCACTGTGATCGTTTGTAACTGTTTTCACGATCGTTACAGACAGATTAAAAACGCTAAGAACGCCACCAAATTTTGCCAATTTTTACCCAGCTATTCCGATGGGTAAAAATTATCGTTTTTTGACATTTGCGTAATGTTTGACATTTGCTACCATTCTGAAATTATTTGTTTCGTTATGTGCTGTAGAATTAACATTTTTAACGGTGAAAATTAATTATTTACCAGTCTAGGAATAAGTTAAAACGGCCTAAGAATAGGGCTCCTCCAACTCCTCCTGTGGATGACGTAAAAGGCGACTAACGGATTACACCAGGGCAGCAGCATTCGCCTGAGTAATAAACACCAAACTATGATCACCAATCCGCCTGCCAAGCGTGCAAATTCCCTCCATTGCACGCTATGAGGGAGGCATCATCCAAAAGTGGATGTATACCGACTGATGATAGTAAGTCTAAATAATATTTGATACCTATATAATCTGCACCTGCATAACTATGTTTACAATTGGACTTACCACCAAGTAACTGACAACCGTTGGGGAATGAAGTTCTCGAGTGGCAACCACAAACCCAGCGCAGAAGAGGAAGGCCCTTCCCCCCTCTCAATGAACCAAAGATATTTATAAAGGTTCCACGAAAATGGTGCATGGAGGTGATATAAGACTGTTTGTTGTGGCATTCTGTGCGGGAGCCCTATGTCCAGCAGTGGACTTCGATAGGTTTCATGATGGAGATGATGAATGGACATACTGATCAGAAGCCAAATGTTAACAAACATAATAAGACAGGTACATGTCTAGTTTAATTTTATGTTGTATAATTTTTTTTTCAGTGACTCTTCGCATTCGGGTGCTACAGCCAACACATCAGCTACCTGCATAGAAAAAGATAGGCTGTAGAGAAATCTCCAAAAGCTATCGGATCATTATCGGACCTTATGAATACCGTTTTGGAATAATTTTGTAGAACATGAAGTCTGATTTCACCTCTTATAAATCTTTAAATTGAACAGTGTTAACAGATACATGTGTTTTTTTTGTTTATAAATGTAAATTGTGATACCTACTTAAGAGCAAAATGTTGCTTAGGAATGTCTAATTTGTAAATTCAGGCACACTGGTACTGACTGATGCACACATTTAATAATATAAGTATACATCAATTTCCAATTTATGATAGTTCTTAGAAGTAAAGACTGATCTAAGATTCTTTGTTATAATTTTTTAGTTTAAACAATATTATTTCATTTAAATGCTGTGGTATGTCTGGCCTAAGAATAGACCTCTCCATCTCCTCCTGTGATGATGTAAAAGCCACCTAATGTGTTTGCCACTGTAGAACCTTTATTCCCCAGCGGGTGTCAGTTCTGCGAGCTATATGACCTGCTCATTGCCACTTAAACTTGCTGATTCTGAGAACTATGTCGGTAATCTTGGATCTCTAAGTCATCACTCGCAACACGCACTGATTATAGACAATAATAAATTACAAACAGTATATGTAGGTATTCTGTTACAATATATTTTTTTATATACATTATAATATGCAAAAACATGTACTTAGCCTAACTGAAATAGAATTTTTAATTTAAATACCCCCTAAATATCCTGAAGAGGTAATTTAGTTGCTACATAACATAATAATTGGCAATAGCTTCTTGATGATAGAGTCCACGCACGCACAGTAGTCGACAAGAGTGTCTGAACTTGAGGCTCAGACTGAGCTATTGTTATCTAGAATTAGTTATCTCGTTATATTATTCTACAGTCCTTTCTTGCTTTCTATTTCTTTCCAATCCATCCACAATTTCTCGAGTAATTTCCACATACCACATGTTTGTTTACAGTGTTTGCGTGTTTGGTTTGGTTTGTTTGACAAGTTTGTTTGACAGATTTCGTTTCAGACTCCTGTGAACAAAATTTTTGAAAATATCGTTTTTATCAGTTTATAGCTTGGAGCAAGGAACAAAATGGAGCGGCAGTAACATTTGTTTTGTATGAAATTTGCCCACCATTAGCTTGCCATTCAACCATTCATTTAATACTCTGTGACCTTTGATTGCCTTCATTCAAAGTTTTGTTTACTTTTTGTGTTTTCGTAAATTTTCACTATTTTATTAGCAAATACCTATATTTTTTACTACACAAGTTGGATTTCACAATGCCTGAGTTTAATATTGTGCATTGTGGTACGAGGCAAAGCCAGTATCGGCCTGGGCTGACTTTACACAAGTGCTTCAACAGTTTTCATTGAAATTGTAGTTTTGCTTCATTATTTTGTTCTAAATGTATGTTTCGCTAGTGAGCTTTGGAGTAAACATAAGGACATTAGTGCCATTATTGTGTAAAATATCATTATTTCATAGTAATTCATTTATTGCTTACAAGATTGTTTATAACTAGGGCTCGGTCGGGTAAATAGCCGACCCAATCCGACCCAAAAACCGAGCACGCCTTATTTATCAGAACAACCGCCCTGTGGTTTATAGCCAAGTGGAACACTATTGAACGAATGTAATCGTTTTGTTCGTTCTTGGCAAAATTTTCATCGAGTGGAATGGGCCCATGATAGTCTGAACTCTGACTGAACCCGATGCACAAAATGGTACATAGGTACATAATAATGTTTGTATTTTGTATGGATGAGCTCATCTCACGAATATCACAAAGGGAGGATGTACAAATAATTACAAGAATTTCGTGCACAGTGTAGTGTAGGCATAGTATACGTAAACGTAAGGTAAAATGTTTTTCTAACGGATCGAGGCTTGTAGCGACATCTAGTAAATTAATTTTAACACATTTTGTTTTTGTATCACGCCCCGCAATGTTCCTAACTAATGACTTGACCGTACAGAATGGTGTATAATCTGTGGTGCAAACTTAGATTTTGACAATTAACTGCTATTAATCCTAATCTGTGTCAGCAGTATTGGCAGCCATTTTGTTTCCTTCCTTCAGTTTCCTTCGTGTTACTTTGGCGTGTTGTTTGTTTTTGATATTCAAATTATTTGGGTGTTTTTTTCTGTTTAATTCGGATGAAAGAGGATTCAGTGGATTTTAGCAGGTTTTAATTCACTTTGTTCATACATACCTATCACGCACGGCTCGAATACCTACCAAAAATGTTTCGCCAGTGTTGTGTTCCCAAATGTTGTAGCCAACGACAGGACGTTAGATTACATAGATTTCCTGTAAGAAAGGAAGATCGGGATCAGTGGTTACAGTATATTAATTGCGAAAAACTGAAAAGGATGGACAGTTTGATCAACAAAGCCTTTGTTTGTCATAAACACTTTGAAAAACGGTTTATTTCAACTACAACTACTCGTCTAAGAATTGGTGCATATCCAGCTTTGTTTACTGACTTGGAAATTTCATCTGGATACCCATCAAGCAGTTCTTCGGAATCAGGTAAAACAACACACACACACATTATTACACTGTTCTCCTCTAATTAGAAAACGCAACATCTGTACCCGTAGCTGTCCTGTATGTACATATCTCTGGTGTGGTTCTATTAGGATGAATTCATCAGATAAGGTTTTTATAGTTATGTAGGGTAGGTATATAACTATGAAAGTTTCAGTATATTTATAACATTTTATTAAGTACTTAGTTTGATTGTAATTTTTAAGCTTTATTATGTGATTTTTGTATGTTGAAAATCATTTGCATAGTCCAGTACTTGGATGAGTTTCTGGGCTCAACCACTTTTTGGGTGTAAAATTATTTTTATGTAGTTTTTAACCACCAATATGCTAGCAGGTAAAGGAAAATCATTGACTAAAATATTATACCCTATTTTTCAGCACTAAAACAAATGCCATCATCATACAACCGCAGCCTTGATGATCATGCATATTTGAGGCAGCCTCACTGTGATCATTCTTATTGCGCTTCAGTGAGCAGCGGAGTATTAATTCCAGGCATGTATCTTTTCTATAAATAATATTTTTCATACAAAAGTATAGACTTACATGTATCCAGTGGAGGGCCATGCTAAATAAGGCCTCCCCAGTGGAATGCTCTGGGAGATTTCCCATAACATATACGCTTGGCAGGTGGATTGGTGATTGCAGCATTATTGCAGTGTTCAGTACAGGTGGATGCGGCTGCCCTGGTTTAATCTTAGGCCAGACACATACTAAACATTTTTATTGATATACAATTTTCAGAGTTAACCACCACTGTGACTACTGAGCAGCAAGAAATCTCAAACCAAGAAAAGCCAGAGAGAACCACCACTGTGACAACTGAGCAGCAAGAAATTTCAAACCAAGAAAAGCCAGGTCAGTTGCAGAGTTTTATGCTTACCAAGTTTAGGATTAATAGCAGTATACACATTAGGACTAAGTATAATTATTCAAGTATTTATTGCTGATTTTGAAATGTAAAATAGGCACATACATATTTAAGTATAATTTGAAGTCATGCTTGCTTAGATTACATACACAATATGCTGATTTATATGAAAATAGAAGCCCAGAAAATGAAATTAGTTATTGTCTGTTTTGAATTTGTTCTGAGGCTCGCTGTTGACAATTTATAAAGTACCTACAAAAGCTTAGATATAAGAAGCATGTTGAGTTAGATTGACAAATGCTTGTTTTGTTAATATTCTATCACTCAAAAAGTATTTATTGCTCAGTGTATGTACCGCTCAATCATTTTGAGTTAGAGTTTAGAGTATCAACACATGGTTATTTTGAACGCTAAAAATGCTAATCAATTACCTCTCAGTTAATTATCACACATATTTATTTGTATTTTTTTTTTCAGATCGCACACCTCGTAGATTCAGCAAAAAGAGGTTGATCAGAGATGTTAAATCATTGACTCCAAAATGCAAGCTTTTGTACAAAGAGTTTCAAAAAGCTAAGCGCCAAAGGGATTTTCAATGTAGGGCCAAAAGGGCAATTGATTTTAGCAAAGAGACATCATTTCAAGAACTGACGAAAAAAATGAATCCATTGGCAAAAAATCTTCTTTGGATGCAAGTCAAACTCTGCACGAAAAATAAAAGAGCTAGAAGATTCACAATGGATGAAAAATTGATTGGACTGGCAATTTATAAACAAAGCCCAAAATCATATAAATTTCTCAAAAAAATATTTATTTTGCCTTCCAACACTACATTGAAGAAAATGATAAGCCATTTAAACATAGAGGCTGGCATCAATCCACAAATTTTTGGACTTGTAAAAGAACAGGTAAAATTATATTAGTAAACAATATTATTTAAGGTCCATAATCTTCATCAACATAAGTTCACTGCTGGACATAAGCCTGCCCATAGAATGGTTGTGTTGTATGCATTTTTACCATAGGGGGCACCTTGGACAGCGGATTGGTGATTGCAGTATTGGTGTTATGTTCTCTGGTGGGTACTGCTGCCCACCCCTTGTGTTATCTCTTAGTTTATATATTAGGTAAATTTATAAATACCCTAATCTCCTTTATCATTTTAGGTAAAAGACTGGAATGAACAAAAGAAGTTATGCACAATTATGTTTGATGAAATGGCCCTGGAACCTGCAGTAACATATTCTTCCAATAAAGATACAATTGACGGTTTTGTACATTTGAATGAAAAAATAAGCCAGTTTGCAGACCATGCCCTTGTGTTTATGATACGTGGAGCAGTTCATAAATGGCAACAGCCAATTGCCTTCTATTTCTGCGAAGGGCAGACAAAAAGTTTACAACTCAAAGCCATCATTAAAGATATAGTAGCTGCCGTAACAGAAACAGGACTCCAGCCCATTGCACTTGTCTCCGATCAAGGTTCTAGTTTTCAATGTGCAATGAATGACCTTCTGGAAGACACAAAAAGAGACCAGTTGTGTGCAGGGGAAAATGTTGGTTAGTGCTCTTGATATGATATAATAATCAATAATCAATAAATGCTGGACACATTTCACACAACATCTAGCCCCAAGCTAAGCAGAGCTTGTGTTATGGGTACTCAGTAATTGATATAATTAATACAATACATTGCATGGATAGATATTTTTTTATTATACATAGAAAAATACCCAGAACACCCTGAACAATTATCTGCAGATCGTACAAAGATTTGTTCATAGGTGGGAATCGAACCCGCAACCTCCTGCGTCGCAGGCGAACCTTCGCCCGCCGCGCCACAGAGGTCGTCATATATGATGAGGATATGGTACTACCTATATAAAAAATAAAAGCAAATAGGTATATAAAATAAAATGTTTATTTGGATAATTGTCGTGCTGGTTGTGGTTTCACGCGAAATCGGTTGAGCCAATTTATATGAAATTTACAATACTTTTAACCCGTAATTCAGTTTCCTTGGGAGAACAATGGCGATAAAACCGCAGGCTACTAGATGGCATAAAAGAAGGGTTTGCTTTAATTTATGTACTATTCACATTTATTTATTTCTTCATATTGGTATTACAGTAAAATCGTCTGCAATATGAGCCAGGATGATGATCTAGCTAGGGCACTACAATATTATAATTAAAAATAAAATAATGTTATCACTACATATAGGTGTACCTATACCTAGTAGGTATACTTACATAGCAAGTATACCTACTACTTCTCTGTTATTAATCTGATCTAATAATCTCTCTAATCTGTTAACCTGTTCTCTTTACTTTCAGATAACACAATCCATTTATGTGGTAATTCAATAAGTGTCTTCTATGATCCACCACATTTAATTAAAGGGATGCGCAATAATTTGCTTTCTAAAGACATCATTTTTGAAGGAAAATTAGCTACTTGGCAGGATATCATTGATGTCTACAACACTGATTGCAACCATGGTGAATCCAGAATATTGCACAAATTGACTGATGAACATGTAATTCCTGGCAAAATTAAGAAAATGAAGGCAAGTTTATTTAATTATTTTATACTAGCAGCTTTCTACAGTGTCACCCGCATAAGTGTCGATCCCAAGGGAATATCGGCATACAAATAAGCCAGGGGTTAAACTATGTACATACCAAATTTCATTGCAATTGGTACGGTAGTTTTTGCATGGAGAAGTAACAAACATACATACATAACACACACTAGGATTCCCTGTGTTGTGGGTATCAGGAACGAGTACCATGGTACCATAACACCCAGACCTGGAACACATTTGCAGATCATACAAACATTTGTCATGCATACCATACTCAAAGACTCACAGTGTAGTGTGATATTAGGGTGATGATGTGATTTAGAGGCAATCATTGTAATTCGGAAGCTAAATAATAGTTGATGTGTGGACAGAGAATAGGTGCGGGAGATAAGAAGAATTAAGTGCTTAATTTAAATTCGTTTGTTAATAATTTTCAGGTCAAGAACTGCGTGCGTGTCTTTAGTAAAACAGTTGCAGCTGCTTTATCCTACACTGCTCAGTTTCGTAAGTAGAAGTTCGATATAATATTAGAGGGCGCGGCGCGCAGCCGCGTCAGGGTTGATTTTGCATGAATGGAGAAATGAAAGTTACAATTTACAATTATCAAAGACTTTACAATTACAATTTAACGGTAACTTTTGTATGAGAAAAGCATTGACATATATGTGGAGAAAAGTGGCGATTGAGAGCAATGATTGCACAATTTACAATTAGGTACAATACAATTTACAGTGAGATTGAGTAACAAACATCTAATTATTCAAGCTTTCGCATTTATAATAGTGGGATTATTTTATCTATTCCCGAAATTATTAATGATTCTCGCATGTTTGGATTCAGACATTTAAGCTTAGTTTTATATCAGATACTCATGGCATTTTTATTTTTCAGCTTTATATCCTAATGGGAAGCCAGTAAGCCCGACGCTGAGGAATACATCGGATTTAGTATCATTTATGGATGATTTATTCGATAGTGCCAATGGAGCTGGCGGTCTAGATAATAAAACGAAATCAAAGGATCTTCGGCGGGCTGTGACGTCAAAATCAAAGCACCACAGTTTTTGGACAGATGCCATCAAAAAATTGAATAAGATAGCATTTATAACTAAAGACAAAAAAAAGAAAAGTGTTCCGTCACTAAAAAATTGGGTTGTTACTCTTAAAAGCTTGAAAAGGGTCTGGAAATACCTAAGTGAGAAGAAAAATGTAAAAATAATGAGACCTCGCTATTTCAATTCAGACCCAGTAGAAAACTTTTTTGGCCAAGTCAGGGCATACAACTATAGGAGTAATGACCCAAGTGTTAGTGCGTTCAAACACACTTTCAAATCACTGCTGATAACGAGATTTATAAATTTCCATTCAAATACTTTTAACTGCGAGGATGATACAGGCAAGGAATTACTGTCAATTCAGTCACTGTTCAAAACATTTAATAATGATAACAATGCGCCAAATAATGATACCAATGAGATTGAACAAACCAATGAAGACCAACATTCGGTTACTGTTGAAAATATTCAGGTCCAAGCAAGACGAGAGAGATTAAACGTACACTCCAGAGCATACACCGTTGGATGGGTTACTAGAAAACTTTTACAAAAAATTAAATGCAACAAATGCAAAGAAAATTTGGTTACAACTGACGAAGAAACCAATGTCCACGATTGGATAAAAGCACGGGAATATTTGTCGATAAAAAGAAGAAAATTAGCCTATCCAACCGAATATGCCGTGAGGAATTTCGGTATCATAACAAAGGTGACAAATGAATATTTAGAACAAAAAGCATACCAAAACAATATTTGCAAAAATATTAAACAAAAAGTATTGTCTGAATGTTCCTTTGATTTCCTCGATTGTGAATCTCATAAAGAAATTGTACTTGAATACTTTCTAAGTATATCAGTAAAACTATTCATATTTAATTGGTGCAATGTAATTAATAAAATTTTAAAAGGAGTTGACATAATTCGCCTTGAAAGATCATCTTTGCCGCCAATGCAATGTAAGGCATTACATAAATACAAAAAGAAATTAAAAAATAAAAAACTTAATAAATAATTTGCTTATTAAGCGTATTACACTCTTGATGACTATATTAATGATAAAGCCGCGTGGCCTGATGTCGCTCTGCCCCTCGACTGCTAAAATGGAAATTTGCAATATCTGTACTTACCTATTTACATGTTTGTATTAGATTATTATTTATAAGTATAACAAGCGTAGCGTGTGCTGTCTTGCATATTTTTGCTGATGTTTATTTACTTTTGACTACCTTCCTAAGGTTTTTAAGTTCTCATTTACTATGTATCAGCAACTCCTTGCTCCGAGGCACCACACAGGCGCTTCTCACCTAGTGGTAAGACGGACCATTTATGTAAGCCAAGCCGAGTTTGTTGCCTGATTCTTCTCGGCTTGGTCGCGTTGAAACAGGAGTAATTTAATTTTATATAAGACGATTCAAAATGATCCTTGTGATTTCAATGAATAAAGTTCTTTTTGACTTTGACTTTGCTTGTTTCTGTTCATAAATTTTAATTGAGGGTTTACTATAAATCATGCCTGAGCACAACTTCTTTTTAAATTCTCGTTTAGCAAGCTATGGTTTCATCCATTATTCTACTAGTTACTAATAATGTATCGCCACAGACAATATAGCGCAGCAAACGATTGATCGAAAAAAACAAAAAAACCATTGTCATCGTCGAAGTTTGCAACGGTATAGTGTCGATAGAGGTCACATTACCGTCTGTACGTAGTACTCTCCTTAGTCTGTGTTTTGTATCAACGACATCTAGTGACTTGTGTGCAACGTTAAATGTTTGACAAACTTGTAGATGTCGCTAGAAAGGTTTGTTCGGATATATTGTGTTATAAAATTAAGGAAAAGGTAGATACCTAACATTTATAGAAAAAAAATCCATGTCTTTAATTTTTTTGTCTTTCCACGCATACGCATCTCTTTTCTAAAGGTCGATCGGTCGGCAGACTATGCCAAATTTCCAAATTATTTTAACCCCTAGATAAACGTCGTCGCCTGAACTCGTACAATTGAGATGTGTTACCAACATAAAAAAATAAAGAATAGTAAAGTAAAGTAAATTCTCCAAAATGGTCGCTTTGTATGGTTTGCCAACTTGCATGTCTGTGCTACAGAGTTCTTTGTTTTCGTAATTTTTGTAATATTTCCAATACAAAATCCAAAGCCCGTTGGAACTATATCCTATAGGTTCTCTAGAAGCTTATCTTAGGGTGTGATCATTTATTATTTTGTGGTGTGCAAGAAAGATGTCATCGGTAATGTGAGAGCTCTCCGATTTTACGGGATTATGACGATTGTGGCTTATATTTGGATACGAAGAAAGTGAAAAAACTTTGGTAAACCCCGTTGTTATATTTTTACACACTTTGATTTATTTAGCAAGAACTATAAAATGAAACAAAGCTGACTCTAATTTTGGCATTCCACAGCACGTCATGATTGATTCGCGTTGAACATTCCTTAGCTTGTTACTGAACTTCTAGTCGTTCTTTTGAGTTTTAAGAAGGTTGGGGACTTATAACCGTAGGAAAATGTGTTAACGCAATATAATTTTATAAAAAAAAAATGGTAAACATAAACATTAGTTCCTCAAGCTTATTTTGATGAGATCAGTTCCTAAGGTTTATGTTGATTAATTTGGTGTGCTAGTTTTAGTGTTACTGCTATTTTCTTATAAGATTTTCATGAGTAAATTATATGTAATGACCTGGTAATAATCACTGCCAGTACAGACTCATTTTTGCAAAGAAATCAGTATAAATTTCGTATCTACTTGTTTGTTTTCAGAATCAGAAGACTATCTGTAAAACAGATAGATAAAAGAACAATGCCAGCACTGACGAGGCAGTGAGTTAAAGGAAGCCCGTAATCCTCAAGTATATCTGGAGTTGTGAACTGTGATATTATTTGGATGAAGATAGATTGTGAACAGTGAACTCAGTATGTGCGGCCGGCAGAGTGTGGTTCTGTGATGGGAGGCGTGGGGTGAGAGGTGCGGCGTTGGGGCGCGGGCGCGGGCGCCATGAACCCGCCGGCGCCCGGCAAGACGGCCACGCGCTCCGGCTACCACCAGAAGGCGCTCGCTGAGATCAGAAACTCCCTCCTCCCGTTTGCTAACATTGGAAACTCAGAGCCGCCTGGATCTTCAGCCGCTAGCACTGTCAGCTCAGGAGTGAGCTCTGGGTTCAGTACATCATCTGTGAATGGACTTGACAAAGATCTGAATGTGTTACCGCAGTCATTAAACCAACTCATCGCCTTAGGATTTGATGAGGTAAGATTTGCATTATAATTAGTTTATTGCAAAGACACCTTGTGAGTGATTGATAAAGTAGGTAATACTACTAATTGGAATAGGTCAAGATAAAACATTAATTCTGGGAAAACTGGGACAACAGAAAAAAAAAAAACAGTTGTACATACTGATCAGAGAAAGAGAAACTAACTAAACAGAAGAGATCTATCTAGTAATGTATCAAAGTCATTTAGGTCACACCTAGTAGGTCAGTTCAGTTGTCAGTCAGACAGTTGGGATTGGTCCACCTTTTGTGACCATTATTGCATAAGATTTTATGATGGGCAAAGTAGAATATATTTGCCGCTGTGATGTGTCCGCCTTTAGAATAGATCCCTCTATCTCCTCCCGTGGATGTTGTAGGAGCCGACTATGGGATTACACCAGGGGATTGACATTAGCATCCACCCGAATAACAACAAAACTGCGATCATCAATGCTCAAAGGCAAATTCATTGTTTTTAAGGAAAAACAATGGGGGATTTGCGTCCCCTTGGACGCATCGTTTAGCAGTGGATGTCTTAATGCTACTGAAGATGATGATGAAAGTAGAATATTCAAATTACAACAAGCAAGTGGCAATGAGCAGGCCATATATAGGACCAACAACATTTTAAAGATCCTATGAAGTCAATGGATAGAGGTGGCTCTAGGCCCTTCATTGTAGCATTCTATGGGAGAGGCATAAGACCAGCAGTGGTCTTCTATGCGAGAGGCATATGACCAGCAGTGGTCTTCTACTGGCTGATTATGATGAAAGTAAAATCGGTGTTGATTCTGCAGCATTATCAAACTAAAGCTATTATCGTAATTCCTCAAATTTAGACTTTTTCTTTATTTATGTCTTCTTCTTCTTCTTCTTTTAATTATGGCTTCTGTGGCTTTAGCTGCTACAATTTTGCAAATGTCAATGTCAACAAGATTTAAGACGGTAAAACGATGGAGATCTGAGCATGAAAATTAGACAATCTTGTATAAGGGAGAATTAGAGAGTCTTGTATTGTGTGTTCATGTCACAAAACCTCCTAGCTTTACAAATTTTGGAAGTTTATCTCTAGAGGTTTCTCATTTTTGCGATTTTCATACAAAAATTAGCCATTGCCATATCTTTATAATATATTGAGTGGGAAGCTCAATATATTAAAAACGGTGTGCCGTGGTGTGGCCAGCCTAAGAATCGACCCCTCCTTCTCCTCCCGTGGATGTAGTAAAAGCCTTACTAAAAGATTACACCAGGGGATGGGCAGCAGCATCCACCTGAGTACTTTGCATTCTATAGGGGAGGGGGTTTAAAGGCTGTTGAAGAGTGAGAAACTTGGATTTTTTTATGGCCTTATATCTATACTAGTTGCGCCCCGCGGTTTCACCCGCGTGAATAATTATGAAAATTGATGATGATGATGATGATGAAAAGTAGCCTATGTGTTAATCCAGGGCGTAAAGTATCTCCATTCCAAATTTCACTCAAATCCATTCAGTAGTTTTTACGTGAAAGAGTAACAAACATCCATCCATACTCACAAACTTTCGCGTTTATAACATTAGTAGGATATATATCTCATAGACCAGAGACAGATATTTAGGTATAATTTTTTAGTTGATACCTTTAGCCATTTATGAGATAAAGGATCTTGACAGACTGACTGAGGCAGGTGGACAACAAAGCGATCCTATAAAGGTCCCTTTGTGGTTATGGAATCCTAAAAATAATCCACACTTACAATCTGTACTTAGTCGCTGAATTTGCAATTCTTTGAATAAATCTGGAGCTGCACAGTTTGTTGCGTTGATAGAGTCTGAAAACGCATCGTCTATTGCAGGACACAGCAGTGAGAGCACTAAAATATGCAGGGGGACGGTTCGACGTGGCCCTAGACTGCCTCTCCAAGCAGCAGGAGCCTCATAATGGGCTCTCGAAGGGCTCCAACCTCGGAAAGCTCATTCGTAAGCCGAGCCTGGAGCGCGAGCTGGGGCTTCACCGCGCGTCGCCCGCGCTCGATTCCGGCGCTGGCTCGTCGCGCTCCGACTCGCCGCGCGCTGATCCGCGCCAGTACTCGCCGCCGCCGCCCCCGCCGCCGCGCTGCCCCTCCACTCCGCCCGCGCCGCCCGCCGTGCAGCAGCTACTGAAGCGCATGTCGCCCGCGCCCCCGCCACCCGCGCGTGGCACCTCGCCCGTGCACGCCGCGCCACCGCCACGCCCCGCGCCCATGGTCGTTCAGAACGGCCCGCAGGCGCAGCAGCAGCTCTCGCAGCAGATGCAGGCCCTCGGTAGTGGCTACCAGGCGGGCGGCGCCGAGCTGCCGCCGCCGTATCCCTCGGCTGGCGTGCCGCCGCCGCCCTCTTACTCGGTGTCAATGCAGAACCGCGCGAGCCCTACCGCCTCGCAGGACTACCGCAAGAGCCCCTCGTCCGGCGTGTATTCGGGTGGCGCGTCAGGCGGCTCCGCGTCACCGGTACCGGTGGCGGGCGGGGGCGGGAGTAATGCGGTAGGTGCGGCGCGGCCCACACCCCTCACGGCATGGACGGCGCGGCAAGCGGTGCAGGCGCCCATCATCATGCAGTCGGTGAAGAGCACGCAGGTGCAGAAGCCGGTGCTGCAGACGGCGATCGCGCCCGTGGCGCCGCCACCGCCCTCCTACGCCTCTTCCATCCAGCAGAAGGCGCAGGCGCCACCCCCGCACTACCCCTCGGCTCCGAAGCCGGCGTCTCCCGGCGCCGCCGCCGCGGTACCCACCACGGAGCCGCCGAGCTACGACTTTACAATCCAGGCGCTGGCGGTGCAGCGCGGCCTGCATGCGCCTCCTCCCTACGGGAACGACTCCACCACCACGGTACACTCGCACCACTCGCCACTACACCGCAAGTTCTCCGCAGAAGGCGACCCGCCCGAGACCAAGTGCCTCAACCAGAACTGTAACAACAACCTCATGAAGGAGGGCGCGAGTTCGTCCAACGCCGGCAGCTCAACGGAGCGGCGGCCGAAACCGCCTGACAAGATCCGGCATCAGTCGCCGATCCCCGAGCGCCGAAACATCAGCAAAGAGAAGGAAGAGGAGCGACGCGACTGCAAAGTGCGCAACTACTCGCCGCAAGCCTTCAAATTCTTCATGGAGCAACATGTGGAAAATATTCTCAAATCTTACAAGCAGCGCACTTTCCGACGTATGCAACTCGAAAAAGAAATGACCAAAATCGGTCTAAGCGCAGAAGCGCAGTGTCAAATGCGTAAAATGCTATCACAAAAAGAGTCCAATTACATCCGGCTTAAACGCGCTAAAATGGACAAGTCCATGTTCACGAAGATAAAACCTATAGGCGTCGGCGCTTTCGGAGAAGTGACGCTGGTTCGTAAGATAGACACGAATCACCTCTACGCCATGAAGACCCTTCGGAAAGCTGATGTCCTGAAACGGAACCAAGTAGCGCACGTGAAGGCGGAACGAGACATCCTAGCGGAGGCCGACAACGAGTGGGTCGTGAAACTGTACTACAGCTTCCAGGACAAGGACAATCTGTACTTTGTCATGGATTACATCCCTGGAGGAGACCTGATGTCTTTACTCATCAAGATGGGAATCTTCGAGGAAAACTTGGCACGGTTTTACATTGCGGAGCTAACGTGTGCGGTGGAAAGCGTGCATAAGATGGGTTTTATTCATAGAGACATCAAACCGGACAATATTCTGATCGACCGTGATGGTCACATAAAGTTAACCGACTTTGGACTGTGTACGGGATTCAGATGGACGCACAACTCGAAATATTATCAAAGGAATGGTAAGTCATTGTTTCATTCCGTATTCTGCACACTAGTCTCCGACCGCGGCTACGCTCTTGATAAAAGTAGTCTATATTTTGATCCAGGATATAAAAAACCACAAAACATTGAAATCGGTTCAGTCATTACAGCACATGCTTGAGTAACAATTAAATACTCAAATTTTCGCATTTCTAATATTGGTAGGATTTTATCATATAACATAACATAAAACACATCATAATCAATAAAAAGCAATTTAAAAAAAATTATCAAATGATTTTTCCATGCGACAGAAAGAAAGAGTTACGGAAAAATTATGTTCCGACCTCTGTGGCGCGGTGGTCGAGTAGCCGGCTGAGATGCAAGAGGTCGCGGGTTCGACTCCCGCTGCGGAACAAATATTTGTATGATCTGCAAATATTCGTTTCGGGTCTGGGTGTTCTGGCATGGTACTCGTAATTCCTGATACCCACGATACAGGGAATCCTAGTGTGTCACATACGTGGTCCTGCAGGGCTATTCTAAAACGTCGGAAGCGTTTCCGATCGGATTCGTTAGGTTTTCATTTCGATGTGAAAGTGAGAGGAAGAGAAAGACGTACTGCGCCGACCCCAAATAAATTGGTATAAGGGCAAGACAGTGATGATGAAGTAACTTAACAATTTTCTCTAGTAAAATACAGTAAAAAACTATAAATATTGTATATTACTGTGTTTTACTAGAGAAAATTGTTATAAAATTGTTTTAGTTACTTACCACAGCGAAATGAAAAACTTAACAAATCCGTTCGGAAACGCTTCCGACGTTTTAGAATAGTCCTGCAGGACCACGTATGTGACTGTTGGGTGTTATGTTATGTGTATGTATGTGCTTCAGTCAGGGCTAACCAATGCAAGTATGCATGGTATGGTGGATAGTATAGCCGCAAAATGCCAGTAGAAAATTAAAAAACTCAATGCTACTTCCAGAACACGGCCGGCAAGACTCAATGGATCCAGTGGAAGGAGAGTGGGGAGCAATGGGAGAGTGCCGCTGCCACCAACTCAAACCGCTTGAAAGGAGAAGAAAGCGCGAGCATCAACGATGCCTAGCGCACTCTCTCGTCGGAACACCCAACTACATCGCGCCGGAGGTGTTACAACGGACGGGCTACACGCAGCTCTGCGACTGGTGGTCCGTCGGGGTCATACTGTATGAGATGCTGGTGGGATCGCCGCCTTTTCTGGCGTCGACGCCCGCCGAGACGCAACACAAGGTGAGAATCTGAGCCAAGTCTCCCCCACAGAGAAGAGCCGTTAGAATCGTCAACGACCCCAAGCTCACCAGTACACTAGAGCCACTGAGCCTGCGCCGAGATATCGGCTCGCTCTGTGTATTCTATCGACTCTACTAATTAATTCTAATTCTAATTCTAAGTGGGGGTGTTAAGACCTGCACTGACGTCCCGCTGTGGGGTGTATTGTGCATTGTCCCCCTGTGCTAACCCTACCCCAGCCAGCCCAGCTCTTTAAAGTAACGGAGCAGGACTTTGGGTTGGTGGCAACACCGTTGAAGTGTGTCCGAAGGCGTCGATGCTGGAGAGCAGGATAGAAGTAGCTCCTGCAAACCCGTCTTGGCCCTGGTCTCTTTTGTGGCCGCACAATCCAGGATCACGTGCTCCACCATCTCTTCTTCCTGCAAGCAGCCCCGACATAGCCCGCTGTCAGTGGCTCCAATCTTGTACAGGTGATGGTTTAAGTCGCAGTGCCCTGTTATGATGCCCACCACCATACGCAGGTCCTCACGTTTCATTTTGAGTAGTGTATTCGTCACTTTCTTGTCAGGTCTGGGGAGCATTCTATCGACTCTATAATGGGAAGTGCTCTGAGGAACTATTTGATCTTATACCCGCTTCCAGGTTCTATCATCGCACCTCTCGACATCGGTTGGGAGCTCATCCACACATCATCGATGTGTGGGTATCTCGTACAGTCTTTACGAGATCTTTTCTCCCACATACGTGCAAATTGTGGAATGAGCTCCCTTCTGAGGGTTTTCCGCTAAACTACAACATGAACAGTTTAAAAAAAATGTGAAAAGGGTCCTCCAAGGCAGGCAACGCATTGGCAATGCCTCGGGTGTTGCAGATGTCAATAGGCGACGGTAACCGCTTACCATCGGGCGAGCCGTATGCCAGTTTGTCGACCCATTACATAAAAAACAAGAAGTATTTTATATTAAAGGCTACAGCACACCGGATGCGTATGCAGCGCGTAACGTAGACACGCGCGTCACTTTGTACACGTTTCGTGCACGTCACGCAAGCGGTGTGCAATGTTTCATACAGTTCCATACATTACAACGTCATGGTACGACGACGGGCACGACAACGTCTACGTGTACGCAGCTGGTGTGCTGTAACCTTAAGGAGAATACCCTCGTAGGAACCCTCGCACCAAGGCTGATAGACAATCTTACTAACGCTTTCGCTAGCTAGTGATAAAAAGTTACATCAAAAGGTCAAGATCAAAAGGTTAAGTTGGTTCCCGGACTTGCTGGGCATTTCACATTGGTATAAGATTTGTCCTGGCTCCTGGCTTATTTAGGAGTGTGTTATTACTGGAAGAAAGAGTTGGTTGTGGAATGCAATGGTGGTGATAAGCTTACCACATTCTCACGTCTATATTCCTGCGACTGTGCAACCTACGGTGAAAACAGGCCCTTTGAGGCTCTTCCTACCCCTTCGGGGAAAAAGGAAAGATCTCTTCGCTTTCGGGGAAGATCGCTTTTGTCATCTTCATACTAGTTAGCGACTAAGCGTTACGCAAACTTTCACATGGTCACTTTGTCTATTGTGCCCAGAAACAAGGAGAATATTCTCTGTATTCTCGGTCATTACTGAAAGTTACACCGTGTCGTGACATTCAATAGGGAGGCCTAGTCTGTTCATAAAGAGAGTGGACGTGGTGAAAAACGGAGCTAGCATTTGCTCTCGGTTCCGCCCGCGTGGAACCTCTATTATAAATCATAGTCTATATGTTATTCTACATATAATATTGTAAAGTTTCATCAAAATCTGTTCAGTAGTTTTTGTGTTTAAGAGTAACAAACATCCATCCATCCATCCACACAAACTTTTACATGTATAATATTAGTAGGATTACATTTTGACATGGCAACCTAACACTTTTTGTTTGATACATTTTCTCTTATGTCTAATGATGTTAACTGACAGTAATTCCCTCGATTCCAGGTGATAAACTGGCAGAGCACTCTCCACATTCCTGATGCGGCGAACCTGTCGCCCGAGAGCAAGGATCTCATCCTGCAGCTGTGCTCTGGCCAGGAGTCGCGGCTCGGTAAGGACGCGGGTGAAGTCAAGCACCACCCCTTCCTCGACCCCATCGACTTCGACAAGGGCCTGCGCAGACAGGTCGCCCCCTACATCCCCCGGATAGAGTACGATACAGACACCTCAAACTTTGATCCCATCGACCCGGACAAACTCAGAAACTCTGCCTCCTCAGACTCAAATAAATCAGATTCAGAACTCCTGGACAACGGTAAGACCTTCCATGGATTCTTCGAGTTCACATTTCGACGGTTTTTTGATGACGGGTACACGAATAAAATTAATTTAGATGATAATGATAACCAGGGCCCCGTGTACGTATGAGGAAAAGAGACTCTGAGACTAACTTGTACAAAGTGTTCGACTCTCTATTCAAGCATTAGTTTTTTTTTTAAACGTAACGACGTAACATATTAAATTAAATCTGTATTGTTAATAATCCCAGTGATAATATGTAATATTGTATCGTTATGTATTTGTAAGAGTAATGTTATTTGGTGTAATATATGTAACGGATGGATCACAGTGTAGTACGTAGCCTCTATGGTGCTGTTAGAAGCGGGCGCTCGGCGTCCCTTCTATCTAGTGTTGTTCCATTCACTGTATACTAATTTGTAGAGAAATTATTTATAATAAGAACAAGCTTAGATAAGCGGGAGTTTGATATTGGTGTCCCTTCTCTAAATCTAATTTAGCAACTATTAGTGCGGTTTAGATTTAGAGAATGCTGAATAGAATTGACACCGTTATCAGTTTATTTTCTTACGTATTTATCGAAATAGGTCACGTAAAATGTGTGTTTGTAAGTAAATCGTAAATTTCGGAGTCATAATTATATACATCAGTCAGTCATGGAATGTTGGCGCGTTCAATGCTTCCATTGTGTCTGATGACACTTAGCTCATGCTGTGTGCCTTACAATAGTTTTTATACTCCTCTACTGTAGTTCTTCAGGTTTTGAAACATTGTAGATTTTATACTCGCCTATTGTGAATGTGCAATAATATTTATTCACACGAAACAAACTCGCATTGTTGATATTATTTTGTGTTGTCTGATAGTTGTAACTATCATTTTTCTGTCTGTAGAGAATCTTGCAACTTATTAGTAATTTTGTTTTCACTAACAATATCCAATAAATTATTATTGTAGTCGCAAAATTGTATTGTTCATCAGCTGGTCCACTGCTGGATGAGACCTCCCTATAGAAATAGGGGGATTTGCCATAATCACCACGCTTGGCAGGAGAATTGATGATCGGTTGGATGCTGCTGCCCATCCCCTGGCGTGATCCCTTAGTCGCCATTTACGACATCCGCGGGAGGAATTGGAGGAGTACTATCCTGAGGCCGGGACGACCACGGCCAAATAGTAATAATAATAATATTGCTACTAAATAGTAATATTAGAACAAAAAACTATGACATGTGTGATTTTGATTAGCCATACATTTTTAGTGCTTGTTGCGCCGGCGCCGGTGGTCTCGCCACCCCGGTATTTAATGTGTACAGTAAGTTAAATGAGTCACTTCAATTTTAAATTATGTGTTATTGTAAATTGTTTTATTCTGAAATGAAACATGCTTTGAAGAAGTAAAAATGAAAATAAAATATGGGAATTTTTGTTAACACTTTTAGTTTCCCCCTTTCCTCATAGGAAAAAAAACTTTTAAAATTCAACAATATCGTTTATTACCTACTCTCTCAGTGGTCTTAGGGACTTCTACAACCTGGCCCTTCATTACTATGCCAATACCGCTAATTGTTCTATAAAATATAAAAAAAACACAGCTTAAAACTAAACTAGGGTTTCAATAAAAACTCTTGCACTCTTTGGTTGAAGTCTTCAGCATAGTTGATGTGAAGATTGTGCTTTCCTTTCGGATACAGGTGTACTCTGAAATATAAACAATATCAATTTGAATACTATTCTACCATGCTGAAATTGAGTAGGTTGACAAATTGGTAATGCCTACAAAGTTAATAAAAAAAAAGTTTTTTCGGGGTAACTTCAACTTCGTGTAAAGTAGTCGGCTAAACGGGATTTTTAAAAATTTATACATTTTGCATTTTATTTATATAAAAAAAATGAGTAAATTGAGAAAATCCTAAATATACCCCTTTAGTCCACGTTCGTAGCTGATCTTTGATAACCAGCTATGAACATGGAATTTTTTTCTTGTTTGATATCCAGTTACAAGAACGGAATGAGACGGTGTTGAGGTGTGTAATTGAGTATTACTAAATGCGAATATTATATTTGCTGTCGGCTACTGTCTTGGTAACGTGAGTCAGCCTATGCTAATTCTAATTCAAAATGGGGGAGATGAGATCTGCACTGACTTCCCGCATTGGGGTGTATTGTGCATTGTCCCCCTGCTAACCCTAGCCCAGCCAGCCCAACTCCTTAAAATAACGGAGAAGGACTCTGGGTTAATGGCAGCACTGTTCCAGTGTCCTCCCCGAGTGTGAAATGGAAGAAGTCAAACAGGACTCTATCAGCTCCTGGAGTCCGGTTTTTTTCCTGGCTTCATTTGTGTAATAACGTACATCTGTGTGTAACGTGAGTCAGCCTTTGCTAGCCATAATGTACTGCTTTACTAACCTAGAGTCAGAGATATTCGTTAGTAAATGCGATACATGTACTGGGTCAACCAAGGGATCTCTTTCGCCATACAAAATAAATGTTGGGCATTTGATGTCCTTCAGCATTTGTGCACATATGTTTCCCTTGTCAGAATTGAAGACTGTAATCATTCCATCAAGCCATTTGCTCCAGTAAACTGCTAGGAACTCTTTACCATATATTTCCACAAATGGTTCTCTCATCTTGTCAGACCATGAGGTGATATCTCTTATCTCTGTAACATGGGTAAGATTTTTTATTAATTTATTATGTTTATCACAATTTGATAAGGTTTAGTAAACAATGATTTTCATTTTTAAGTGCTAGTATGAAATAGTGGGTTTTTTTCCCTTATCAAATTGCAATTTTTAAGGAAAATGATAACATTGACTAGGGGCCATGAATCATTGGATTGGATTCTGTGCGGTATTCACTAAAGCTAATCCACGCAATTTTTTTAGCGCTGTTTTGTTTTAGAGTAAGTGCTAGAGAGAGACGTACAGTGCTAGTTTTCGTTGAACATAACAGCACAGTGTACTTTAATAATAAGCAATGAGCTTGTTGCGCCAATCCAGACACCGCATATCCCATGGCTTACTTCCAAAGCACAACCTTGCGCTACGATTAGCAAAGTTCATTTTGTAAAAACGGGAAATTTTCACGTACCGATATGTTGGTGGAAGCACCAACCGGTTTTGACCCTAATCGAGGGTCTTCATAGGATCCGCGCTACACTCCCTCCGCGTCCTTCCTCGCACTACTCGATTATGGTCGAAACCTGTTGGTGCTCCACCAACATATCGGAACGTGAAAATTTCCCGTTTTTACAAAATGAATGATATAAATCACGAAAGTTACTTCAGTAAAAATGTAGATAGTGATGCATGGGCAGCCACAGTTGACATACATGGGAGGTTGCGGGTTCGATTCCCGCTGCGGGACAAATGTTTGTATGATCTGCAAATATTTGTTCCAGGTCTGGGTGTTATGGTACCATAATGGTACTCGTAATTCCTGATACCCACGACACAGGGAATCCTAGTATGGGATCAAAACTACTTATGTGACTGTTGGGTGTTATGTTACAGTGCTACATTCTACATACTAAGTCTAGTCTTTGTCTATGAATTTATATTATTATATTATATATTAAATATTACTATACACACAACTATTGTGGACACTGCACACCAAAGCTAGCCTGGTGGGATAGGTGGCTAGATAAAGCCAGTGGCGCACCGGGATAGCAGCATGACAGCTTCGGTGTGTATCATCCGTTAGGTTTACATGGATTTTGATTTTTATTTAATTTTTACATTTATTAATTGTTATGTGTAAATTGACATGTTCTATAATTCAGATAATTTGACCTATAATTTAAATCTGACTTGCTAATAGGTTTAGTTTTTGTAAAATGTATTTTATAAGTACATATTATAAAATACATTTATTACATTAGTGTTATTGGTTTAGGCCAATTAGGCTAATTAATGAATTCAATAAATAATGGATACTAATAGTATGTAAGAAAGCACAAGAAACTCACTTTTATACCATTCTAGTTCATGAGGTAGTATGAATGAGTTGGTGCCCCAGGCCACAAGCTTAATTATAGAGTCTGGGTACTTGGCTGCGTGGATGAAACTGGTTGTGCCACCATCACTCCATCCAAGAACTGAGTATTTTGGGATGTTTAATGCCTGAAAACAATTTTCATCAGCTGGTAAACATCACTGCTCTGACGACCTCTGTGGCGTGGCGGGCGAGTAGCTGGCTGAGATGTAAGTGGTTGCGGGTTTGATTCTCGCTGCGGAACAAATGTTTGTATGATCTGCAAATGTTTCTTCTGTGTCTAGGTGTTATGGTACCATGGTAGGTACTCGTAGTTCCTGATACCCACGACACAGGGAATCCTAGTGTGGGATCAAGACTACGTATGTGACTGTTGGATGTTATGTTATGTTCCTGCTGAATGAGGCCTCCCCCATAGCATAGAACCCATAGCGGGCAATGGGGGGATTTGTCATAATCACCACCCTTGGCAGGCAGATTGGTGATTGCAGTATTGGTACTCAAGGTGGATGCTGCGGTCCATCCCCTGGCGTTATCTTTTAGTCGCCTTTTACGATGTCCATATCACATGTAACTTTTTGTGAGTTTTCCCCAATGAAATTTTACCTGAGTAAGTAATGTGGATTCTAATTAGTCTTTTTGGCTACAAACAAAGATGGATTGAACAGAAGCAGATGCCAGGTGCATGCATTAGGTAAGTACTTACTTGAATACAGATAGTGTTAAGCATACTCTGCTTTCTCTATGGAAGCTATGAAAAGGTAAAATATCATACCTTCATGAATTCATAAGCGTAATCAGCATCTTTCTCATAGAAGTCGGCAGGAAAATCTTTTTCTGGTGGCCTGCTTTTGCCATAGCCTGGGGGGTCCCATACAACCAAGGTAAACTTCTCAAAGTCAAACCCTTCAATCTGAGGCTTGAAGTCAGTCCATATAGTGCCAAGAGCCCCTGGAAGACACAGCACATTATGTGGCCCTTGGCCTACTTTCAGATAATTTATATTCCATTTATCCACTTTTACCTTGGCTTCCTGTAAAATATGATAAGATAGACAGATAGTTTTATATCATAGTCCATTAAGTACAAACCATCATTTAAATGAATAAAATAACAGGACAGAGACTTCAACATTTTTGGGATAAATACTTAGGTTACTAGAAGCTAGAGAGGGTTTATTAGGTACCTATAATTTTTTTTTATTAAACACAAGTCTTTTGAGGTAGGTACTTACTCAAAAATCTACCTATGTACCTTATTTATTTTCACTAATTACTGAACTGAACATTACTGCTAAAGTTGGGTAGGAATGTAATGTAAATAAATGTACGTAGGTAAGTACCTACTTATTTACATACCTTATGCAGCATTGTTGAATAGGCACAGTAGAAATAGCATTGTTTTTGTAGTCTAACTACAGGTGAAATAAACTTTCTAAAGACGAGCATTATTCAAATATTTCACGTATGAGTGTACGTATGATGACCGGACTTCAAACCATAGAACAAACTGCTTCTTAGCTTGTAAAACTAAAACCCCATGGATTTAGTACCAAATATAAATATTCCTTGCAAAAACCCTTTTAAAAATATTGAGAAACACAAACTAAAGGATCTTAGAATAAGGACTGAAGCTACGTCTCTATTCTAAGTAAAGGATACAGTCGATTTTAGCAATGTGTATGTGTATTGATATTGACTTAGAGAATTTATAGTAGGGAGATGGCAAGCATACGCTTTCCCCTCTGCCGAAGTACATGAACGGTCGTTCGTGTCAGTTTATAAAAACTAGTTTAGCCACGATCGTTTGCCATTCTGCGTTCATACCTGTCGCTATACGGAGCTCCTAAAAATGGTTGGTTGTGCTGTGGTTTCGTGTAAATGGCGGTCGGAAACATCAAATTTAACAAAATATGGAGTTTCTTATCACATTTAAGTAATTGACAACACAATTAGGCCATTAATTTCACCGTAAAATATATTTTCTTAGTGCAAGCATACGACAGAAATAACGATACGTAATTTCTTGGTACGGGGACAAGTGATGTGAAAACAACGAACGAATGAATGAACGAAAGAGGCTGCAACTATTTTTATGAAATTAACAGGATAGGGAGTTTTCAGGCCGAAAAAACGATCTCAAAGCTATAAAAAAAAACCAGTTTCCAAAGAAAATATCAATACCTACGTCGTTCAATACCAGCCTAAAATATAGGTTAAATGGGCTTGATTAGCTGTTTTTCGGGTTTAAAGGGGTTGTAAGGTTATTTTAGAGGTTTGTATTTCCGATTTTTTTACGGTTTTAGGGTTATTTCGTCAATCACAATATGAAATTAGGAAGGTATGCAAAAGTATACGGATATTCGAATCTCGTTTCGTATGAAAAAAGCAGATCCACGAAAATACATTTTCTTAACAATAAATTGATCCATTTTAAAACCAATAGCCTATATTTTCATTTAAAAAATACAATATAAAATGTAATCCCAGCTTATAATTGTTAAATCCATGTATGTGGCACAGAATCATAGACTTTCTTATAATCAATACAAGCAGCCGAGAGGTTTCCCTTGCTCCTCCTGACCTTCTGTCTGATGGCCATGTCAATGAGGAGGAGCTCCTTAATACCACGGGACCCAACCTTACATCCATTCCGAGCAGGAGCCAAAATATTGTTTTTTTTAACACTCAACAGTCACATACGTAGTTTTGATCCCACGCTAGGATTCCCTGTATCGTAGGTACCTATCAGGAACTACGAGTACCTGGTACCATAACACCCAGACCCGGAACAAATAGTTGCAGATCATACATGCCTGATGCGTGTGATTTGGAAACCATATAATTTTATAAGAAACCAACGCACCACGTGTCTATATATATTAGTGTACAAATCATGAATACAAAATTTGAAGAAATAATAGCCAAAATAGAAGCAAACTTCGTTCGCGTGCAAAAGGACGTACGCGTCCTACCGGTGAGCTCTTAAATCCTAAAACAATTTTTAACTGACTATGTTTTTTTTATGTTTGTTACGCGATTACTTTTGATCAACATGAATCAATTCACCCATTCAAACATACATCCATAGACTAGATCCATAGACAATTAATAATCTTAATTCCATTCAATCTTTCACACCCCATCACTAGTTTTTGCGCTAGTGTGCAACTAACCAATAGTGTAATTACAGAAATGATTTATTTGTGTGCTTGTTTTATGTTTGTGTGACAGCTTTTATTTCCGTGTGCGTTTATAGAGACGCCTCAACTTTCTGCATGAGTGTACGTGAGTAAGTAAATGTGTGCTGTACGTGTTTACCTCGCCTCCCGCAAAAAGTGGCAGAAATAATTTAGTACTAGAAGTTGAGCATGCCATCTCCCCACATAAATTCTCTAAGGATATTGATAACGCTTATCATTGACATTGACGACATATCAAATGACATTGATTGACGTAAAACTTGGAGGAATGAAATGAAACGCTTGTTTCCCGTCAAATAAGTTTTGGTTCCGGTTTAGGGTCTTAGAGAATTAAATTCTCTAAGGTTGGACTAGAAGTATCCGCAAGGAACAACACTTTCCCATTGACTGCCTTTTCTATGCTCCCAAACGATTTTCGGTATATCAAACAACATCCGTGACAGAAACATCTTTTGCTACCTACAGCGAGAACGATTCAGATTTAGAAAGGAAGGGCTAGAGTCAGTGTTTGCAACTCATCAGACCCTTGCTCGAGTCCGCGGAAAAAGTCTATATCTCAAGTTTGAGCTCAAACTTAGAGATATAGAAACTTACTATGGCCTTTTTATAACACCCCTCTCTTTTGGTCAGGGGTTAATGTAATAGTAGGTACACAACAGTATTTCAATAAAACAACACTGATTGATTTAAAAACACAATATAACCATAAACATATCGTTCTGAAGAGTAAACTAAAAAAGTAGATCAATGAAAAAATAACTATGTTTTCATAGGTTGTTGTAGAAAATCTTGCACTCTTGTATTAAAATCGTCTTCATAATTTAGATGAATATTATGCTTGCCTTCAGGGTACACATGCAATCTGGAAAATAACGGAATTAGTTAGAAGAGGCATGAAATTTGGATGGTGCGTTCCTCTTTGATTTTTGATTTCAATGTATTTCACTTGCGGTAGTACTATATGGAATAAAACTGAGCGAAAATCCAAATTCCAATCTGTCCGACTAGTCAGCTAACAGTTTGGAATAATTTTGTTCAAACAGTTAGACTACCGAACTGTTGGTAGGAAAGATTGGAATAAACGGCATACATCAACACACCAAATATTATCAAAAACACCTCAACGGTATCGGAGTTGAGTGAAACTCAACATAACGCGAGCGTAGGCGCGGGCGAATGCTAATAAAACATAGCCTATGTCCGTATCTTTCTATTAGTAAAATAATTACCGTTTGCTCAGAATAAATCAATCTTAGGAAAAAGTATCAAAGTAATTAGTCCGAAACTGACGCGCCGTAATACATCGCGTATAGGTACAGCCGATCGGCGAATCTTGCCGAGCGCGATTTTGTATACCGGCTCTTAATAGAAGAGAACTAAGTAGGTATAATAATAATAATGGCGTCAATTTGCTAGAACTAGAACGATTGCGGTTCGTTTTGTATATAGGCAAGTAAGTTTTAGACCAAAGACACAAAATTAAGGTTATATGCTTACCTTGCGTCATAAATATTTTTAATCAAATAGTATGCGTGGGCTGGATCAACTATAGGGTCCTTTTCACCGACCAACACAAACGTCGGACATTTTATATGTTTGAGTAAATGTGAACAGAGGTTTCCTCCCTTCTCGTTGAATATTGCTACCATATTGTCCACCCACTGCGACCAGTAGATGGAGAGCAGTTCCTGACCGTAGACCTCGAGAAACGGCTGCTTCATCTGTTCAGACCATGCGTCTATGTCTCTTACACCTGCGTCAAAAAGAAAGGAGATAAATAAAATGTACAAAGATTTAAGCTACCCCTATAAAGCTTATTTGAAACCGGTCGAAACGAGTTCCGAAGTAGTAGCCTCACATGCGCAGACTACTTCAGATGCAGAGATACCCTTCAATAAATGATAAATGTAGAGCCTACTTCTTTTCTTACCTGGGTCAGGCAATTCAGTAGAAGAGTAGGTAGGTACATGGCAATTCGAAACGATAGGTACAACGACACGAAAGCGCTTCATGACATGAAAGTTTCATTATTAATATTCATGATTTATTTTCATTCATATTTTATTAATTTTCATCTAAGTAGATTCAATATTCATTATTCATGCGAAACTATTATTCATGTGAAAATAAAACACACTGGTGTTTCAAAAAGTATCAGATTTTGACAACATTTCTGGGGGGGGGGGGGGGGGGGTTTGAACCCCCAAACCCCCTTGGCTATGCCCATGAGTCAGGCCTGCCCAATTGTTCGTTTTCGATTGCCATGGTCTCTTCTATTGTACTGCCTTTACAGAAGAAAAGAATGTAGGCCATAAGTACATAAACAACCGTTGGCAATCCGCTTGTTTCCACTAGCTAGGCTTTGGAACATTTAGTAGGTATACCTAGCGGTGCAGGGTAAGGGGGCGGGGGGTCTAGTTAGTAAGGGTTAAGGTACTGACTTCTATACCAGTCAAGTTCGTGAGGGAATAGGAACGTGGGGCTGCCCCATACCACCAGCCTCTCCATTGTTTCGGGGTACTTGGCCGCGTGGATGAGTCCACTAACACCGCCTCCACTCCAGCCCAGGATGGAGTATTTGGGAATGTGCAGCGCCTGTGAAATTCACAAATAAGTTAGGTATTTCAAAATAAGAAAACATTTATTTGCAGGAACAAATTCAATTAACAGGGGCATAACACCGGTCCGTAATTTCGGGTAAATTTCGTCGCACATCTCTTATGACGCCCATACAAAATTATATTATTATTAAAATTAATTTTAACTGAGATTTACCGTCATCACGTGCGCGAGATGTATGATGCAGAGGGGCCTTGTCTCTTTTTTCCCACTGCTGATAGAATGGAACATCAATCAGTGGAAGCAACAATATTGGATTATTCTAAACCCAATATTGAAAATATTATATTAAAGTATTATATTTTTCTAATTGATGCATAGGTAAATCTAATAAAATATAGTCTATAACGTAGATACTAGTTTGGAACCATACAAACTTACTGGAGTCAAATTACCGACCTTCATTTGGATTTATTTAATTAAATATACACCGACTAGGTATTAGGTACAATAATAGAATTGAAGTTATCGTGGCTTGGTATCATTTTAGAAAAATTACGACTATATACACCACGTACTTAAATATTCTCCGGCTGACGTTTCGTTGACCATTTTGAGGTCCTTCCTCATGTTATGTCGTGAGACGGGAACACTAGAAACTATAGAATAGCTCACAGATTTTATGACTATAGTCAAGCAATGTCATAAAATATATGCTATGTATGGCTAGCTATGTTTCCGTGCTGGAAATGATTGCCGCTAGGGTGGATGTGTAAATATCGGTTTCTATTTTGTTCGGAATAAATGTATATTATATTATTATTATATGTTAGCTATGGTTTGATTGTAAGTCAGTTTCCACTGCTAGGCTACTATAAAAAATATTTTTACCGCATTTTCTTTACCTACCTTCATCAACTGATGAGCATGGTCAGCATCCGTCTCATACAAATCCGTCTTAAAAGTTCTCAGAGGCGGTCTGCTTTTCCCATACCCTGGGGGATCCCAAACCACCAACGTAAACTTATTCCTATCAAACTCCTCGATTTGAAACTTGAAGTCAGTCCATATCGTCCCAAGGGTTCCCGGTAAGCACAGGATATGGTTCGGCCCTTGTCCGATTTTTAAATAGTTTATGTCCCATTGGTCGATTTTAATGGTTCTTTCCTGAAACAATTCATGATAGTGATGAATGAAACCAAAAGTACGTTTGTACGTACTTTTGGTTTTTTTTTTTGGTTTTATCTATCTATCTATCATGATGCTACCGGCTTTACTTTTCGGACCGAAATAGGATTATCGATAGGTAGATTACTTACCGTAAGTTCTGGTAGGTATCGATAATGATAGGTAGCTAATAATCAAAATAAAAACAACACCTTTATGTAGGTATCTAACTAATTTTGGGCCCAAATACTTCTTTCAAATAGGTACCTATAGTTACCTACTTAAGTATTTACATCTGATCTTTCTTAAATATATTTTGATTATTTTAACAGTGCCAATGTTGAAATTTGTTTTTAATTAGACATAATTTAAATGCAAAAATAATTGACACCACATGCTGCTGGTAGTCCGTGTTGCTCGAAGACATGCTGCATATATAAGCGCCAAACAATTTTTCTAGCCGCGCATTCGAACTAAGATTATTGCAAGAAAATACTTACAAAAATAAAAAAACTCAAAAAAGTAAGTAGGTACTACTGTGAAATTCCATAAAAATATATAAAAAAAAGTTCTGATTACCTTTGACATAACAGAAGCACGTGGAAGAACCGAAGCAGAGTATGATGAATGTAACAGTTTTCTTTCTATACCAAGTATTGCTGACACGACTCTTCTAGAGGCCTGCATGTTTCAGAACAAAAGATACTTAAATGGTACAGATGAAAAAAAATTACCAAAGGTAACGTATATATAGGGTTCCGTAGTCTCATAAATAAACTTAGTAGGTACCTATACCTTCCACCTCTCTCTACAATGAATGTGAACTTTTGCTTGTTCGGACGTAGCATATAATAATCTTTACTATGATTCTGCGCATGTTACTCAAGCGAGATCATGACATAACATTATTTTAGTTAAATGTAACACAGCATTTGTGAGAAGACAATATTATGTGTTCTTATTTGTATAAGAAACTTAATAAAAACATTAAATTCACTAACTACGTATAAATGTAAGCAAGTATTAAAAACCTGGCTTTTGGACCAGGACTATGCTTCTTCCGAAGCTTTTTTAATTGCCTTGGCGTAATTATTTTTAATTCTGATTAATTTTGTATCAGTAAGTAGTATATTTACATAATATATTTGTATGCATCTAGTATTATATAAATTTAGCTGCACATTTGTAGTTCTACAAACATTTAAATTTAATTTATATTCATTTAATTCATTGTAGTCTCTAATAATTATGCATTTTTTCAACTTTGTCCGGCGGAAGGCATTAGTAGGCCATATCACAGGTCACCCTAGTTTGGGTACTAATGTTTTTTCAACCTGCAGGGCGATTTTAAAACGTCGGAATCGTTTCCGATCGGATTCGTTAGTTTTTCATTTCGATGTGGTAAGTAACTAAAACAATTTTCTCTAGTAAAACACAGTAATATACAATATTTATTGTTTTTTACTGTGTTTTACTAGAGAGAACATTGTTTTAGTTACTTACCACATCGAAAAGAAAAACTAACGAATCCGATCGGAAACGTTTCCGACGTTTTAGAATCGCCCTGCAGTACTTACTAGTAACTTAAGAAATGTAACTATTAATTATTAATTGTACTTTTTGTGTATTTTGTTTTTAAATATATATATCTCATTTCATTTCATTCCTATATACTAACATATTTTTTTTATTTGAGTAAATGGCGGATGTGGCATTTTGCCCACTCCCCAGCCCTTAACAAATGCAATAACTCTTAGGTCATGTACTCAATGTCCAGCTAGAACGCGCCCTACGTGATATAGGCGCAATATAGATGAAAAGTCTCAATAATGCTTTTAATTTCACCGGCCCCCATAACTACCCATCAAACCGGCGGCAGGGCGATTCTAAAACGTCGGAAACGTTTCCGATCGGATTCGTTAGTTTTTCATTTCGATGTGTTAAGTAACTAAAACAATTTTCTCTAGTAAAACACAGTAAAATACAATAAATATTGTATATTACTGCGTTTTATTAGAGAAAATTGTTTTAGTTACTTAACTAAAACCTTAACTTAAATGAAAAACTAACGAATCCGATCAGAAACGTTTCCGACGTTTTAGAATCGCCCTGCGGAACACTGCATTTATATAGGTACTATCTGCTTGGCGGCAGAAATGCAAATCCTCTAGATACAAAAAGTCTTGCATCACACCTGAAATAATTTTAATTGAGAGTTCTCTCTCATCATGGGTAACAAATGGTAGATCAAACAGTTAAGAAATTGGAAGGATTTTTGGATATAGCTGACTCTCTGGACGATAAAAAAAAACCTGGAAAAACTGGCCATTTTAGAGTCCTGTAGTCCGGAAGTGGGTTCCTTACTACTCTTATAAGATCTTATAAGGGTTCCTTGTCAGACTACAGGACCCTAAAATGACCAGTTTTTACATACCTACTCTTCTTCACAATGGAACGAGGTACCAATCCACCCAACTTCTCACAACCTTGTTAGCACTACCTATATTATTGTTTTTTTGACAAAAAATTAAACTGTCCGGTCTGACGATTTGCTTAGTTATTCGAATGCTATATACTTATACCTAGGTACTGCAAAGTAAATTACTTTATTTTCCTAATAGCCCTGTAATTTGATTAAGAGACTGATTTATTGTAAGGAACAGCCAATAAATTCTTTATACCACCCAGTCAGTTAGATTTCTGTAGCGTGGCGGGCGAGTAACCGGCTTTGAGGTGCGGATTCGATTCTTGCTGCGGGACAAATGTTGGAAAATATTTGTTACGGGTCTATATAGGTGTTGTGGTACCATGAAAGGTAGTCGTAGTTCCTGATACCTACGAGTTCATTCATTCCCAGTGTCGTAGACTACGACACAGGGAATGAAAATATCCAGATACTTATAATACAATGTCGGAAGTCGGTTTTTTGAATGTGTTGTTTTAGTTAGGTATAAGTGTCACTATAAAAAAATACATAAATTGTACAAGGAAATGGAAAAGGTTTTATATGGTAATTCTTACGATTAAATCTTAATTTTGATATTTAAGTATAAAAATATTTTGCCTTATTATTCTATTATACCTAATTACAATTTATGATGACTACGTAATTAAACAGAATATAAATAATAATGTATATTTAAATTAATTATTAAACGTAATTATTATAACTACTGGTTCGCCACGAGACCTCGCGATGCAAGTAGAATAGAATAGAATAGAATAGAAAACACTTTATTGCACACCACATTCAAAATTAAAACATTGAAACAATCATAATTATATATACGTATGGAAGTACAATGGGCGGTCTTATCGCTGAGAGCGATCTCTTCCAGACAACCTTGGGATGGACTGGGCTTAGGTACCTAGGTACTTCTTTCCCTTTCTAACCGACTTCAAAAACACATTTAGAAATCTGATATTTTCACGAGATCATCCCCTACACACAGAAGAAAGAACCATTTGTATTGGACTAACCTACACTACGGGCCGTAACATAGCGTACATAACATAATGTACCTAATAGTAGCTGAGGAATTAATTGATAATATAATAATTATTCACCTTCAGTAAGGTAGATACCTAAAAATAATCTAGTAAGTGAATCACGATGCCTGCAGAATTGCAGTACTTAAATAAAACTATTGGGATGTACCTAGTTCCAATCTAACTACTACGTCATTCAAATTCCGACAATGGAGTTATTCCTACTGTTTTTTCATGTACTTATAGTGTAAAAATGCTGAAGTTCCTGTAGTTGTGTCACAAAAGTTACTAGCATGCCAAACTTCAGCATTGTGGGATACGGTCTGATGCAGATATACCTATACAGGATACCTCCCCCAGAGGTTTTAAATTTTTGCGCATACCTCATAAATTACGAAGCTTAAAATTAAATTAAAATTAGTCTTGAAATGTCCAAACAAAGCCCTTTCATATAACTTGTAACTTTGTAGCCCCACTTGTAACTTTTTTATGGAAAATTAGATTAACAAAGTGCACGCACAACTACCTACTGATCCACAGCGTTCTTTTATGTGTCAGCAAAATGCCTTTGTTGCCCATCGTCCCTGGAAGGTACCACGGGAATTATTTTACCTGGTATATTAATGTCAAAAACCAATTCGTCAGTGTTAGATCCCCGAAACTTTCAGTTTGACCGAATCGCCGATTGGTCCAAATTATGGTGGAACGTTAGCTAAGTGGCGTGAATATCAGTTTTAATGTGTTTTTGCCCATCAACACTTCTTGAGATAGCGAACACTGATTTTGCAGAAATACGTAACTCATGTTCTAATTGATAGTATCTCATAAATATCACTAATTTTAGCTACGAATGTTGAACCAAAACTACACTATACAAAGTCATTATTTCGGCGGGCGAAGGAACAAATATTTGTTCAGGGTGTTCTGGGTATTTTTCTATGTATAATAAAAATATCTATCTATGTAATGTATTGTATTAAGTACCTATATCTAGTACCCATAACACAAGCTCTGCTTAGCTTGGGGCTAGATAATGTTGTGTGAAATGTCCAGCATTTATTTATTGCATTCGTAACTAAACTAATGATGTTTATGAGATACGTGAGAGAGCGCTTCCCTAGTTTCAATAACTTTTATTACTATGTCTTCTTCATCAGCTGTCCACTGTTGGACGAGGCCTTCCTCATAGTATGCAATGGGGTATTTGCCATAATCACCACGCTTCGCAGGCGGATTGGTGATCGCAGTATAGGTGTTGAGTACACAGGTGGATGCTGCTGCCCATCCCCTGGTGTGATCCCCTTGTAGACTATTAAGATATCCCCGGGAGGAGACGGAGGGGTCTATTAGTGGGCCGGACGCACCACGGCAAGGGGTTTTTTTTCACCGACCATGCTTTCAGCCTTAGAGAATTACTATAAATTCTCTAAGCTTTCAGCGTTGAAAATAGATGGCACTGCTCTGTACTTAGCTGTCAAGTGTCAAAATAAAGTGAAATGTCAGCATCAACAATGTAGAATATAATTTTCGTTTATGGTATTTATTTTTGCCTACTTCTAAAAACACCACGAAATCACTAGCGCAGACTCAAGAAGCAAACACAAACAGAATATCATGACTAATAGCTGTACTAATATTTATTCTGTGCTACAGACTAGTTAGATAACAGCTTAGTACGCGTGCACCACAGATAATACATTTGACAATCTTGACAGCTAGTTGAGTCAGCGCCATCTATCGAATCATTTTAAACTACTTTTTTTTAAACGAATATGAAAAGCCCTCATTTGTTTTATTGGTAATAAGGGAATAATACAAAAATCATAAATTGTATTAAAATTTATTAAGTGTGACTTTTCACTCCTTAGCAATTAAACTAGCATTAAATGTTAAAAGCAATGAAACCGTCCGGTTAAAATAAATAAACACTACCCGTGAAGGTGATCGTGACGACATTAACCCTGCATTTATTTAAAATTGAATATGTAATAGTGGAAACTCACAAAAACATTACAATATGAACATAACAATTAAAATTGAAGCGTCTACGCCAACTTAAAATATTGTGAGTGAGCGCAAACGCGACTTGAACGCTAAGGGCCTATCTCACCAAGGTTCTGTTAAGTGATGAATGGCCAAATCCTAATTACAAGCACTTAACAGGAATTGCTAAAAACACCCTATAGGACTAAATGCAAAAAGTTCCATAAAACATTTTTGAAACTAAGCGTTGGAAACTTCATATTCAGCGATTCTTTGTAACTATAATACTATCATAATTAAAAATACCGAAAGGCAGCTGTGTTATCTTGAAGGTCAAGGAAACTAGCGATTCTGAATTGTTCTCTGCCTAACTAAAACACCGGCATATCATTAAACACTGTCTAAAGTTAAACAGGGTTTAAAATTAGACAGTTTTGTGGTTACGTCCACTGGACTCGCACACACAGGCACCTCAGTTACACAATACATTTCTCGGTACATGATTGCGTAGACTTCATTTTTGGCTATAAAATGCAATAATTTTGTATACAACTTAAGATAGTACATAGAATTTATTAGTGCACGTCTGATTAACATTTAAAACTGTTTGTAAAATGTACATATTTCAGAACTGTTTTGAAAATGTACATATTTCAAAACTGTTTGGAAAATGTACATATTTCAAAACTGTTTGGAAAATGTACATGCATACATACCTATTTCAAAACTGTTTGTAAAATGTACATATTTGAAAACTGTTTGGAAAATGTACATATTTCAAAACTGTTTAGAAAATGTACATACATACATACATACCTATTTCAAAACTGTTTGTAAAATGTACATATTTCAAAACTGTTTGGAAAATGTACATACATACCTATTTCAAAACTGTTTGTAAAATGTACATATTTCAAATCTGTTTGGAAAACGTACATATTTCAAAACTGTTTAGAATATGTACATACATACCTATTTCAAAACTGTTTGTAAAATGTACATATTTCAAAACTGTTTGGAAAATGTACATATTTAAAAACTGTATGAAAAATGTACATATTTCAAAACTGTTTGGAAAATGTACATATTTCAGAACTGTTTGTGAAACGTAGATATTTCAAAACTGTTTGAAAAATGTACATATACCTTTAAAGAAATACGTTTAGTCTTCATTAGATGCACACGAATATAATCAACTGATACCAAACTATAATTCATTCAGAGTTAAATGACCTGCAATTTTAAACAAAGGATTGTAAAATGAGCACCATGATGCAATTTCAAGTGATCATTGAACGCATGAGAAATGTACACACTGGAGAAAAACCTTGCCGTGAAGATCTAAAGGAAGGGGAATATTCTCCCCTTCTCCAAAAGTCCCTAGATCGACACTCGCCTACATACTGCAATAAAAAATTAGAATTTCATCATCACATACCATAATCACTTTAAAAGCACACTAATGCCCATTCACATCAAGACTAATGTATAGTTTTTTTG
Organism: Epirrita christyi; assembly: GCA_951392215.1. Lineage (NCBI taxonomy): Eukaryota > Metazoa > Arthropoda > Insecta > Lepidoptera > Geometridae > Epirrita > Epirrita christyi. Next base: position 2,878,623 of record OX595842.1, on the reverse strand, counting down.
CCAGTCTTCAATGAAAAACTGTCAAGAAACCAAAACATTATATTCTATGTATAGCCTAACCGAGCCACCCGACAAGAGTTCCATACAAATTTGAGTGAAACGCAAGTAATGGAGTTCCATAAAAAATTGAAACGAGAGTTTAAAAAGAACGCCTTATTCTATTAATTTTGTCCCATTCACTACAATGGTGTTGAATAACGCCGTGAAATTAATAAAGGTTTATAAGCCATAACGCTTATACGGTTAAACTTTAAAAAATGATCTAGTTGAGTAATAATGAGATTAAATTAAAACCATTGCAGAGGTTGGAACAGCAAAATTAAGAAACACTTTTTAAATTGTATGAAATTTTGAATTGATTTTGGTCACATAGCGTTTCACTTTAACGCGGACATTGTATAGTAACAGTAAAAAACTCGCACTCGGCATACAGGTCACGTAATGGAGTCTGAGTCTACGCATCAGTACCAAGTGCCGTCCTCCCCTTAGTCCAGCTCGCCAGCGTTGCAGGCATCCTGGTAGCTGCGTCCCCCCTTCTGCTCGGGGTCGAGCTTGATCATGTCGTCGATCCGTAGGATGGTGATCGCGGCCTCTGTCGCAAACTTGAGCGACTTGACCTTAGAGATGGCCGGCTCGAGCACGCCCGCGGCGAGGTTGTCGCGCAGCACGCCATTCTCGAGGTCTAGTCCGACCCACTTTAGATTCGCGTGCTCCACCTGGGGGATGTTTGTGAATATCAATGCTTTGAAGACAGATGACCATGAATGAATGAATGAATGAAAATACTTTTTTGTAATAAAACAAAAACTAAATGTACAATGGTGTATCGCTAAAAAGAGATCTCTTCCAGACACCCTTGGGGTGTATTAATACTCGAATTTTAAGCCACAGTTCGTTCTCATTGATTTCAGTTAATACCAAGGTTGTCTGGCAGAGATCGTTCATAGCGATTACATGAACCGTTCTTTCGTAATTGGTTTGTATTTTTATTTTAATATTGTACAACGGTGTTTTTTATCTATTTGCATTTTTAATTTTTTAACCAATCTGCTACCAACTTTAACCAAGCGTCTTTTAAAGGTTAGTTTTAGATTTTTGTATTGTGTAATCGAAATCTTGTTTTGGACTATTGCATGCCCCTGGAAATATGATGAAGATTAACATTTTCTTTTTGGCTGCCATAAACTGTGTAAATATTGCAAAAAAATACGCCAAACAACCTACCTAGTTACTACAACCGCTGCCCACTCCGCACTTTACTTGTGTAAAGTGGTCACGAACTATCAGGCTTATACATTATCGGGTTGTGCATTATCAAGTGACGATATTGTACGGCCGAAATAGTGCAGCCTGATAATTCTTTCCAATAATCTGGCTGTACAATATGAGGCCTTGCAATATCTGGCTGTTCATTATCGTCTCCCTTCTGTTTAAGCTGTATTTACCTTGGTCTGTGAGGAGTTGTGGTAGGCTCTGAGCTTGGCAACCAGGTCAGTGGCGTCGCGCGCAGCGTTCACGGCGAGCGTCTTGGGAATCACGAGGAGGGCCTGCGCGAACGCAGCTATCGCGAGCTGCTCGCGCGAACTCTGCAACACAACAATTTATAGAATTTAAAATTTCGTGGTTGGGAAATCATTTTATATTGAATTGGTTGGCATTCACCGGTCTACCGTTGCTCATGATGAAGAGGCTTCTGAACTCAAGTCTCGAAACGTCAGCAAAAATTACAAAAAACTGTGGTATAGGTCGCGCAACGAGTTATGAGCGCTCGGCGAAAGTGGTGGGGTTGATTGCGCATGTGTACATGTGTGCGCGTCTGCATCTAGGGAGCGCGAGACGCGAGTGCGAGACGCGAGTGCGGGACGCGCGCGGTATGGAAGGCGACTGATCAACCAATACGCGTCGGCGCTGGCCGCCTCTCTCCCCCCGCTCACCAGACACAAAAAATTACTACTGCGCATTGAAGGTAAGCGCTTATAACTCGTTGCGCGACCTGTAGTTAACCGTATTTTCAATTTAAAACAAAAATGTATTAAATAGCGCTGCTTCCGCTGTGCACCGATTCGAGCACGCAGCGCATAGCGCGTCGTGCTATACTCACCAGTGTGGTTGCGAAGTTCTCCAAGTAGATAGAGAGCGCGGCCTCTACGGCGCCACCGCCGGGCGTCAGGCGGCCAGATTCGAGCACGCGGCGCACGGCGCACAGCGCATCGTGCGCGGAGCGCTCCATCTCGTCGCAGTACGCGTCGGTGGGACCGCGCAAGATCAGGGACGCGGCCGTGCGAGCCACGGGTCTGTTCAGTGAAGGCAAAGGATAAACATCCATTAATTGTTTTATATCGTTATTTTTCTGTATGGTATTTTATAGGTACACATTACCCACCACTATTATAATTTCTCTCACTCCTCTAAGGTTTACTGGAAGAAAACTCTTTAAGGGTTAAGTTCGCCTTTGTACATGTTCTATGTATAAGTTTTTTTGTCTGTAATATTGTGTACAATAAATAATTAAGAATTAATATTTTAGTCCGGCGACCTCTGTGGCGCGGCAGCCGAGTAGCCGGCTGAGATGCGAGAGGTTGCGGGTTCGATTCCCGCTGCGGGACAAATGTTTGTATGAATTGTTGTAAATATTATGTTCCGGGTTATGGTACCATGATACTCGTAGTTTCTTTCACACAAAGGATTGTCAAAAGAGTTGCGATATCTTAACGCTAAATCAAGATGACGGATTGCCCAAATGATTGGTGAAATCTTACCCCTTGATCAAGATTAGCTGGTCATCGCAGATCTGTTCCTGGACCACTTCGGCGGCTTCACCAATCATGCTGGGTTCAAACACTTCCTCACCTATAATTAAAACAAAATTTATGGACTTGTTTTGGCTGCTGGCTTATTTAGGTGTATTACTGGAACAAAGCGCTACATACAAAGGATGGTTAGTAGAAATCGCTACAAAGCGATAAAACCGCCCATTGTATGACATAGTTGACGACCTATGCGGCGAAGGTTCGCTTGCGACGCAGGAGGTTGCGGGTTCGATTCCCGCCTAGGAACAAATATTTGTATGTTCTGCAGATATTTGTTTAGAGTGTTCTGGGTATTTTTCTATGCATAATAAAAAAATATCTATCTATGTAATGTATTGTATTAAGTATATCAGTTATCTAGTACCCATAACACAACCTCTGCTTAGCTTGGGGCTAGATAATGTTGTGTGGAATGTCGAGCATTTATTTCATTATTTTTTATAGTTTTAGTTTTTGTTTGTGACATTATTTATTTTTTTGTAGTGTGCAATAAAGCATTTTCTAGACTTTTTTTTGATCTTTCGAATCGAGACGTCGTCCATTTTTATTTTATTTCCATTTCTAGTATTTTTTTGAGTTATATCGTGTAATTTTGGTGGCATTTTAACCGGTGTAGCTTATAAAGAGCACATATGGTAGTGAATTTAAATATAAGTGTATTGCGTGTCTTTTCAAACGGGTGGAAAATTGTCCACGAACATTGCTTTTACTAGAACATGACTTGAGTTGACTGAGACTTTAGACGGCTTGACCTAACTTTAATTACTTGACATTGGCAAAATTGAGGATAATTTGCCTCACAGGCCATAATTAAAGAATAAAATAAAGTATTTTAAATCTTCTATCTATCTGTCTTATAGTTGTTGCTAACAATAAAAAAAGCGGTAAACTAAGTACAGTTTAACCCAGAAAATAAGTCCTATCAGCTGTTTTAGTTTGAGCAGAAAAGCGCAGACTGATATCCGACAGTAGCCGAACGTATAGTATAGCTCTGTCCCGCTGACACGATTCGCACACCGTCGAACAGAGTCAACAGATGAACAAGACGGCGCACGACCGGCCGCGACTTTACCGCGAAATATACCAATTACAAATTAATCAATAACAGCGCAAGATTTTTGCGCGCGATTGCTATTGGTAGAAAGAAGGTTCCCGCGCTATAGAAATTGATCTACGGAGCAGGTACATCAGGGCGACTTATATTTTGGGTAAAACTCACAAATATCATGACAATATACATTCCGCACGAATTCTAACCATTGTACAGTGGTCAATAGGCTCACCTTCCATGTTAGTCAACGAAGTCAAGAATGTAGCGCCAGTGGCTTTCGCGATCCTCTTCAAGTCAGTCTTCTTGCAACGCCTGACTCCCATAGCTCCATTCTCCACAAAGTATTTGAGACACAGATCGTCAATACCACCCGAGCATAGGACTACATTGACGCCCGTAGCAAAGATCTTTTGGAGGCGTTCCTTTGTAATGTCAAGTTCACGGTTGCGGATGGCTTCGAGCTTGTCAGGGTCATTGACAAGCACCTTTTGGGGAGAAATAAGTTTGTTCAGATCGGATTAAGGGGAAAATGGCCTAAGGCACTGGTCCCACCGCCGCACAATGGAACGATTGGATGGAGAGGGTCGGACATAGCCAATAAAAAAAGTTTATGTCATGTTCCATTGTGCGCCGCCGAGTAAGCGATGAGCTATCGGCGATTTTCTCGCCCAAGAAACGAACAAAAGATAATCGCTCCCGTGTAAATTAAAGAGAGATTATATTTATAGTTCATCGCTGGCTAATCTTTCTACGTTCTACTTGTTTATCGCTCGTCACCAGCGGTGGGACCAGTGCCTAAGCATCCACTATAGAGTTGAAATAAATACTGTTTACCACATAGAAACACCATTTAACATAGCTTAGAACTAGTTTAGAGTCATCACATCATCAGCGAGTAAGAGTCCACTGCTGGACATAGGCATCCCCATAGAATGGCACGACAAACAATATTGAGCCACCTCCATCCAGACTTCCTGCAACCGTTATAATATCATTCGTCCATCAAGAGGTGGGCTTTCCTCTACTGCGTCGTCCGGTCCGTGGTTGCTTACTATAGAGAACCTTTATTCCCCAGCGGTTGTCAGTTTGGAGTAGAATTTGACCTACAAAATTGTGAATCTACAAATTGAGCTTCGATATTTTGTAGTACCTACATTTTCTAACAAAAGTTATATTCACTCAATGATTTATAATCACTATCTGTGAAAAAGGAGCGAGTTGTGTGTGTGTGTATATGTGTATGTCTGTGTGTGTATATGTGTGGTTGTGTGTATATGTGTGTGTATATATATATATATATGTGTGTGTGTGTGTGTGTGTGTGTATATATATGTGTGTGTGTGTGCCTATAGAAGTCCACTGCTGAACAATGGGGACATCTGATGAATCTGGGGACATCTGAGTCTTATCTGATTATATAAACAAAATTTGGTTAAAGCCTCTGCCTTCAATTACCTGAACACCCATCTTCATCTTAGTCTTCTGCAGAGAGAAGTCCAGGCAGGCGATCTTGGCGTTCAGAATCTTCTTGGGCATGGCTTGAGATGCCACTGTGCAGTTCAGAGCGTAACCTTTAACGAGCACACTCTCGCGGGCGCTTCGACCGTGTGCTTTCAGGATATTGACGGCTTTGATTGGGTAAGCGACGTTTCCTCGGGTGTCTTGGATCTTGATGGCTTGAGCTGCGTCCACGATCATTTCAGAGAAGAAATCTGCATCACTGGTATTGGGGTTGAGGAAATGATTCATGTTTTGCTTGGGTTTTGAATAATATGGTAAAGGAAAAAGTATACAAAGCAATAAAAGAATTTATGACCAACTTTATATGTATGTGTGATCAAATTCCTATCCAGCACGCCTAGCCCGCATTAGGCCCGGTTCCCACCAAAGCAGAGAGGAGAGGAGACGAGAGGAGATGTGCTGCAAAGCTGACAGGTTATTTCCACCAAAGCGGAGAGGAGACACTTCTCCGCTATGCCACGCCGCTAGCTCGCTCGCCGCACAAAATTCTATAGAAAAATGAGACATTTCCTCTCCTATCTACTTGATCCATTTGTACCGAAGCTTAGCGGAGAAGAGATATGGAAATAACGAAATCGAATTGGTTTATTCAAACACATCTCCTCTTCGATTCGGTTGATGGAAACCGGGCCTCAGGTCCACTAGGATCTTAGGATCCAAATTTTTTCATCTCATCATCATCACCAGCCTGTTTACGCCCTCTGCTGGACGAGGCCTCCCCCATTAAATTTAATGGGGGGATTTGCCATAATCACCACGCTTGGCAGGCAGATTGGTGATCACAGTCGGTGATAATTACTTAAGATGAATGCTGCTGCCAATCCTCTGGTGTAATCCCTTAGTAAGGTTTTTACTACATCCATGGGAGAAGTATGAGTCTATTTTTAGGCTGGACACAATACGGCACGAGTCAGAACACCTATGCAAGTTAAAACTGACAAGTATGGTTTTGTAAAGGATACGCTCCAATAAGCTTGGAAGACATGGTGGTCTTGGCTGCGTTGATGATGGACGGTCGCCCCAGAGACTCCACGGTGACGGTGAGGTTGTCCTGGATGTACTTGACGGCCTCCTTGCACGCTAGCCGGTAGCCCGAGATGATGCTGGTAGGGTGGATCTTGTTCTTTACAAGTTCATCTGCATTCTGGAAATTGTAACAAGTTTTTTATTTACAGAGAATTTGTTTGACGTTCTTTGATTGGCTTAATTGGTACATGCTCACTTTTAGCTTTGTATTCCATTGTGACAGGTTGCAAGCCCATCGCCACTTACCTAAACCGCTAACCGTAAACCCATCATCTAGCTAAAACTATTTTAAATCAGTCACCAGGGCCGACCATGCACGAGTTAGCATAACACAAAGTCGCTAACTAAAGTATGGAGCTGACAGAAACTACAACAAGATATTAAAGATTATTTAATTTACAATGTGGTCTCCCACCCCATTTCTAAACCGTTATACCAAGAAAGTTGTAATTCCCCATGTAAGTGGATCATGGTGAAACCTTTCATAAATAGTTATATCAATCATCCTCCAATGAATACTTTTCGAATTATAAATGAAGAACTGTGACTTGAATTCGGAACCCTACACTGTGTGCCATGTAGCGTAGGACACAAACTTCGTCTGTGACAACCTTCGTGGCGCAGTGCACTAGTAGCTGGCTCAGATGCAAGAGGTTGCGGGTTCGATTACCGCTGCAGGACAAATGTTTGTATGATCTGCAAATATTTGTCCTGGGTCACGTTGTTATGGTACCATGGTACTTGTAGTTCCTGATACCCACAACACAGGGAATCCTAATGTGGGACCAAGACTATGTATGTGGCTGTTGGGTGTTATGTTATGTCTATTGGATAAGCTATTGGATGTCACTAGCTCTATCTTTCTACAAACCTTGAGTAATTCAGCAGCAATAATGACAACTGATGTGGTGCCATCACCAACCTCTTCATCTTGAAGCTGTGCGAGCTCAACCAGCACTTTGGCAGCTGGGTGCTCTACTTCCAACATTCTGGAAAAAACATTTCTTCTTTACAATTTGAAGTACGGGTTTAACAATCACCACAACCCGTTAACGGGTTTGCGCTATGGGCTGTGTTGAGAAAATTGGCCAGGATTAAGTATGGTCCTGTAAATAGGGTGTAATCAATAAACAGATCTTCCTAAAATAGCAAAAGCTTGCCCCATAGATAAAACATAGTGAAAATTAAACACAACATAGTAAGTGTCATTAAAGGGTGATATTGATTGAAGAATTGGCTAAAATTACACCAGTTAAACCAAACAGTTAAGTTAGTTGGAGGTTTAACATAACATGGAGGGACATAGAATGCCATGACAACCACTCTCGAGCCAAAATTAAATATTGGTTCTAAATTTAAAAAACGTCCCACTATACACATACATCATGGTCCTTATCCGACACTAGGATTCCTTGTTTTGTGGGTATCAGTAACTAGGAGTACCATGGTACTACAATACTTGAGTTATGTTTGGGTCTGGACAAAACCTACTAGCAGACCCTGCAAATTATCACATAACAACATAAGGTTTGTTGTCAGCAAAATTGATAAGTATTATTATGAAAACTTACTTGAGAATAGTAGCACCATCATTTGTGACTGTAACATCTCCGATATCATCAACCAACATTTTGTCAAGTCCTACTGGGCCCAAGGAGCTTTTTACAATGTTGGCGATAGCTGCTGCTGCCATAACTGCGACAAACATTCAATTTCATGAAAAAAGTACACTCATTTTTAGTAACAAAGTTTCACCCATTGGCGTGAAACAATGGATAGTGCCCTAAAATTGTTAAAGGTTATTTTCAATAAATTTGCGAGTTTTCGACAATTTTATTAAGCATTTTAAATATTTTCATGGTAATGAAGCTAGATTTAGTAGTTTGAAGGCAGTTTACAAAGATTTGTAAGAATTATTTACGAAATTATAACCATCAGTCGCGGTGCATGTGATCTGCCGGGATGAAATCACCTCATGTGTTTTATCAATAAAACTTACCATTTTGGGTTCTAACGGGTTGTCCTGAGGACCTGGTCCCCGCGACGGATAAAGCTGTGGCTAAAGTAGACATTTTTTTCTATCAATTCACAAGAAAACTCATAAAATCAACCACCCTTCACACTTTTTGATTCTCGAAGAATTTTTCAATGTTGCCAGGTTTTTGAATTTTGTTGACAGGCAGACAGCTGAAGATCTTGTTGCTAGAATAAAAATAAAAAAAACTACCATTTATTTTCAAAAATGGAACTCCGCTAAAGAATGAAATACGATTACGATTCCGATGTTTTTTTTTATTTCACGTTAATTTTAATACCTACCTACATACTATCTCATCCATGATTTGTTATAGAATGTTTGTTTACATTTGGTGTTGGGAGAAAGCACCTCCATGCGATGCCATTCTCCAATCTCCTGTTCCTCCATCCACTTGAGTCTGCTGATGATTATGACCTTGTTTACCTGCCTGCCTGCCGCAGTCAGTATTGTGTTTGTGTGTAAACAAGTACGAGGGACAAAGGAGGGCAGGGAAACATTGTGGGAATACTAGCAGGTATTTAGGTACATAAACTTATATTTTGTGCCTTACAGCATTTTATAAATTTTGTGCCAATAACAACGACTGGCAATCAATCTTCTTGGTAACCTATACCACTACTACTACTAATTGGTACTTTGGTAGGTACCTACATAATAAATAATAATAAATAAATGCTGGACCTTAGAATAAGGACTAAAGCCCATATTCTAAATGCTGGACATTTCAAAAAGAAAAAAAGAAAAAAAAGAGATTCACAGAGCGCTAGGGGCGCTCATTGGTGCCGCGGTGCCGCCATACAAAATCCGTGTTACGATACACGATACGTCCTTGTGAATTGCTTGGTAAAACTCAGGCTTCAGTCTCTGAATCAGTCTTGCTTCTTGCTCTACCTATATTGCTTTAAAACATGAATAATGTGCATCCACATCATGTACACGTGCTCGAATCAAGTGACTATACTCGGAAAATTGTGAGC